>OY728161.1:911855073-914503406 GCA_963277665.1 Viscum album | reverse complement strand
AACTTTTACCGTGTCTTCTTGTTTTCTTACACTATAAGGTTAATAAACTTACTATAAAAAGTCAAATGAACCCCAAGTTGTTTATTATTAATATATAAAACCTTATCTAAGTCATTTGGACGAACATTATATTTTTAGGAATAAAATAACAATTAATAATATAATATTTGTTTTTAAATACAATTTTATGTCAATTTTGACACTATTAGGTAATTGATTTTTGGGAAAACCATAAAAGAAATATTTGTTCGAAAAACGTTACTTAAATCAATAATAACATGTCATATTAACCTATAAAATTATTTTAATTCATAAAAAGTCTCAAATTACATTTATTTGGGTATTTCTAACATCAATTATGTCAATATCTCATTAATAAGATAATTACTGCATCATCATTGTGTCATTAATAAATTAAATTATTTAATGTATAAAAATAAAAAATAAAACACCATTATGTATGAAATATTTTTACATTTCTAATGAATATCTATAGTTTAATTTATCTTATGTATAACCCTATATTAAAAATTATTTAGTTATTAAACTTTGATTTTAACTAGTTTAACCCTTCTTTAAATAAATTAATAATAAATGTCCTAATCTAATCCAAGTGGGCCTAAATGGTCATACTTTATTCCTAAGGTTGTTTTTGGTCAAATAAAACTTATCCAATAGAATTAGTACATGTGTTAGGGTAATAATAATATCATTCTTACCCTTAATTACCCTATTTACTTTTAACTATGGTAAAAAAAAGTAAATGTTACTATTCACCAAAAATTATTTTCATCTCATTGAACCAGATTTTAGTCCTTGATATTAACCATGTCTCTTGGATTTTGTAAATTGCACTCACATAAGCGGTAAAATTATGTTTTATGTGAATTTTCAAATTCTCCTAGGAGGTGGGTAAAAGAGGGTGAAAAGTTCAATAAAATTTTTATATATCTAAAATTATTATAAAATGACTCGAATGAATTGAATTGAACATATATAGGTATTATGTATCAATTTTGACCTAAAATAATTTTAAATAAAATAAATAATTATTTAAATAAAAAGTCAGGTTTTAAATAGTAACCCAGTGTTTTCACTATTCATCAAAAATTGAAAGTTTTCAGAAAAATACCAAAATTTTACCCTAGGCTAATTTCGATATTCCGAATCCAAAAATGAAGTCCATTTTGAAAGATAAAATTTATAAAATTTTAAAAGGGGGGTATTATTATTCATAACGACTAGTTTTAATAATATTTTAATAGCATATCGTTATTTAGTAAAACTCAGTATTGTGTACAACGCAAGTTATCGAGGAAAGCCGTGGTTCCATGTAAAGAAATCCAATCTAGTGTTGTGTGTAGTTAATGATTAATTTGATGATTTTTATAACATAAAAACATAATATTTCTCATAAAAATCTCATGTGTTACATTCTACCCCCCTTAAAATGAATTTCACCCTCAAAATTCATCACTTTGTAACAAACAGATGAGGATACCTCTCCTTCATTATATGCTCAAGCTCCTATGTAGCTTCTTCAAATTGGTGGTTCCTCTGTAAAACATTCACCAAGCGAGTGGTCTTGTTCCGTAGGACTTTTTCACTACGATCTAGAATCTCTATTGGCTGTTCTTCATAAGAAAGATCTTGCTCCAGCGGTACAACTTCTAAGATGAGTACATGTGAAGGATCAGGTATGTACTTTCTCAGGAGAGATACATGGAACACATCATGTACTTGGGAGAGATTCAGTGGAAGCTCCAATCGGTAAGCTACCTTCCCAACATGATCTAGTATTTTGAAAGGACTGATATACCTAGGGATGAGCTTTCCCTTCTTTCCAAATCTCATTACTCTCTTCCAAGGAGATATTTGTAATAACACTTTATCACCCACTTCAAACTCTAGGTCTTTTCTTCGGTTGTCGGCATAACTTTTTTGTCGACTATATGCTGCTCTTATGTGTTGTTGAATAGAACGGATCTTTTCTGCCATCTCATCCACAAGATCAGGTCCTAATAGCTTTCTTTCCCCAACTTCATCCCAGCAAGTTGGATTCCTTCATTTCTTTCCATAGAGAGCTTTATAAGGAGCCATCTGAATACTGGAGTGAAAGCTATTATTATAAGAAAATTCCACCAAAGGTAGGTGTTGATCCCAACCACCTTTGAAATCCATAGAGAAATCTCTCAACATGTCTTCTAGAGTTTGAATTGTCCTCTCAGACTGACCGTCTGTCTGAGGATGGTAAGCAGTGCTGAAACTCAACTCTGTATCTAGAGAATGTTGAAGACTTAACTAGAATTTCAAGGTAAACCTCGGATCCCAATCAGATATAATGGAAAGTGGTACTCCACGCAATCTTACCACTTCCTTTACATATATCCTGGAAAGGTGATCCAGAGAGAAATCCTCTCTAAAAGCAATGAAGTGTGCAAACATTGTAAGACGATCAACTATGACCCCGATATCATTATTGGCTTTGGATGTTTTAGGAAGTCCGGTGACAAAGTCCATAGTGATGTTTTCCCATTTCCATTTTGGTATGGGTAATGGTTGTAACATCCCCTTAGACTTCTGTCTCTCAGCTTTAACTTGCTGAAAAACCAAGCATCAAGGGACATATTCAGCAACATCTCTTTTCATGCAATCCTACCAGAAGTACTATTTCAAGTACCTATACATCTTTGTGCTTCCAGGATGAATAGAGAATGAAGAATTATGAGACTCATCCAGCAGATTATTCTTTAATTCTGGGATGGGAGGAACACAGACCCGATTCCTAAACTTTTTTATCCCATCACAATCAAGGTTGAATTCGAGAATATTTTCACCTTCTTTTGTAACTCTACATCTTCTTTCTGTGCCTTTTTAATCTTCACATGTATATATGGTTGAACATTCAATTGAGAAAGATACGATTTTCCCCTTCCATTATAATTCCAAGATCCATCCTCTGTAAATCCATAAATTTTGGATCTTTTGTGATCCTCATCATGGATAAGCTAGCATGGTATTATCGACTTAATGCATCCGCAACCTTGTTTGTTTTCCTAGGGTGGTAATGAATTGAGCAGTTGTAATCCATAATCAGCTCCAACCATCTTCTTTGGCGCATATTCAGCTCCTTTTGTGTGAAAATATACTTCAAACTTTTATGATTAGTATAAATTTTACAACTTTCTCCATAAACATAATGCCTGCACATATTTAATGCAATGATTATCACAGCTAACTCCAAATCATGAGTTGGGTAATTTTGCTCATGGATTTTCAACTTTCGTGAGGCATAAGCTATCACCGTATCATTTTTCATAAGAACACACCCCAACCCCTTCTTGGATGCATAACTGTAGATCACAAACCTTTCTCCACTACAAGGAAGTGTGAGTACAGGTTCACTGGATAAACATCTTTTCAAATCCTTGAAATTATATTCACATTCCTCTATCCAAACAAACTTAACTCCTTTTCGAGTCAACCTAGTGAGTGGATTAGATAATCGTAAAAAATCTTTCACAAAACGTCAATAATATCCAGCCAAACCATGAAAACATCGGATCTCAGATACTGTTGTTGGTCTCGAACATTTTTCGATAACCTCTGTTTTTGCTGGATCCACGATATCCCCTCTTTTGAGATTATGTGACCCAAGAATTCCACTTTTTGAAGCCAAAATTCACACATGGTAAATTTGGAATACAGCTTCTCCTTTATCAGGGTCTTCAATACAATTCTCAAGTAATCTTCATGTTCTTCCTTTCTCTTTGAATAGACAAGAATATCGTCTATAAAGACTACCACAAACTGATCAAGATAGTCTCTAAAGACTCTATTAATCAGATCCATGAAGATAGAAGGGGCATTAGTAAGACCAAGTGGCATCACTATAAATTCATAGTGTCCATACCTTGTACGGAAAGCCGTCTTTGGTATATCCTCCATTTTGACCCTTAATTGATAATACCCTGAATGAAAATCAATCTTGGAAAAGTATTGAGCTCCGTGTAGTTGTTCAAATAAGTCATCAATGCACGGGAGAGGATATTTGTTCTTGATAGTGATCTTGATAAGTTCTAGATAATCAATGAAGATTCTCATTGATCCATCTTTCTTATTAACAAATAGAATAGGTGCTCCCCAAGGTGACGCACTAGGGCGTATGAATCCTTTATCAATATTTTGTTGGAGTTGCATCTTCAATTCCTGCAACTCAATTGGGGCCATGCTATAAGGTGTCTTTGAAATAGGCAAAGTACCCGGTACGAGTTGTATTGAAAACTCAACTTCACGATTTGGTGGAAGACCTAGCAATTCTTCTAGAAAGACATCATCAAATTCCCATACAATGGGAATATTATTAATTGTGAGTTTCTCTCCAACCATTTGAGATAAATAACCTTAATTTGGTGGAATCAAGACCCATAAGACGGAAGAAATTTCCACTGGAAGGTTATGTTCATCCTTGAATCGATAGACGATCATAGATTGATCTGGAATATGAAATGTGACTTCCCTTCTTTGGAAATTGATATGAGCTCCATATAAAGAAAGCCAATCCATGCTAAGAATCACATCAAATTACACTATAGGAAGGATCATAAGATTTGAATGAAGCACTTTCCCAAAAACTTCAATCAGAGAAGAATTGTAAACTTTTGATGCGACTGTTGTGCCATTAGTAGTTCTCAGAAACAACTTAACATATAATTTATGAGGTAATACGTCGATATCCTTATACAATTCTTCATAAATAAAAGAGTGGGTGGATCCAGAATCAAATAAAACATTCGCTACCTTAGAGTGGATGGTAAGTGTACCTCTCACCACTTCGTTGTCATACTCCACATCGCCGATAGTAATTGCATGTGATATTATGTTGTCTTTGGCATTAAGAGTTTGTTGACGTCGATAATCATCATCAACCCTTGGATTTGGGCATTGATTGGCATAATGACCCATCTCCTTGCACTTGAAACATTGAAGTGTAGTAGGTTCATCTTGTGTATCCCTTCCTTTGTTTGCATCATTAGACATCTTTTTCCCATTATTTCGACATTCAATTGCTCGATGACCTTGTTTTCAACACTTATAACATTTTCTTGTCCCCTTAAGACAATTTCCTCCATGTTTCCTTCCACACTTTGAGCATATGGGAAAACTAATCTTCTTTTTAGTGCGGTCTTTATTTTTTTCTTTGGAATTCCATTTTCCTCTTCTTATCAAACCCATATGACTGATGGGTTACTCCAATCTCCATATCAACTTTAAGAGCACATCAAACGAATTCTTCGTAGCTATTGAAGTCCCTTATGGCTAACACCCTTTGAAGACTTGGTTTTAAGCCACTAAAGAATCGATCGATCTTACCCTCAGGTTGGATAATAATACCAGATGTGTACCTTGAAAGTCTTGTAAAATTTGATTCCTATGTACCAACAGATTCATCATCCTTTTGCTTCAGTTCTAGAAACTCTTTCTCCATCTTTGTTTGAAGAATACAAGGGAAGTACTAATTGAAAAATAAGTTCTTGAACTCGTCCCATTCCATGTACTCAATTTCATCTCTTTGATTTGTATTCTTGATAAGATTCCACCATTGATAAACATCTCCTTCCAAACGATACACTACTAAGATGACTTTATCATGTTCAGAATATTGACTAACTGAAAATATCTTTTCAGTGGTACTGATCCATTGTTCAGCCACTAATTGATCAGTAGACCCGCTGAATGAGGGTGGATGCTGCCTCATGAAGGGTTCAACAGAATGTTTCTCCTTCCTTTTCTAGTTTGGATATCCATCATGATTAATAGCTTGAGAAGGTTGTGTGAGCATGGATACAAGATTTTTCATTCCAGCTCCCATAACATTTGGTTGCTCAGGGGGACAATCATTGCATTGCCCGTCGCATTCCACATTAACATGGTTCCTTTGGGTTCCAGCCATTGACTAAAACCAAGAAGAATAGTGTGAGAAACACTAATTATAATAGGAAAACCACATAATCAAGAATAAAATTTCACACTTAAGGTCTTACCATATGTTGTTCATGGCCATTTTTAAAACACTAAAATTGTGTTCTATGCTTAGACTTATCCTTAGGGTTCTTACTAAGGCTTTCACATCCTAGTTTCCAAAGGTTGACTATACCTTTCCTCTGATACCAACTATAATGACCCATACTTTACATACATGGTTATTACATAAAAATTGAATCATAATTATTACAACATATAACAAAACCATGAAAGGACCATATAGGTATAGTGTCTTTAGAAACTGGGAAACATAAACAACTGGTTCATAAATCATCTACGTTTTCTCCCATTTATTTCATCATATCTAGAGTTCCTTTTTGGAATATTCTACTTAATATCCTTCTTCCTAACCTGGGGAAAAGAAAATATACAAAGGGGGATCTCAAATTCTCAGTAAGAGTAATCAAAAGAAATATCAAACATATCATATTTATAAGCACATAACATTTTGAAAATCTTATCCTGCAAAAGAGATCATAGCATGGGATAAATCATAGAAGTGAAATGTAATTACAATAATAATAACTTAAAACATGAAGCTTTGTGGAATACACACATAATCATAGAGAATCATTTCTTAGTAGTCAAGACTCATAGCCAAGACTATCTTAGTGGACAAAGTCCATTTCTGAATCGAGTTCAGTCCTCGTTTCAGTCCTGTTTCACTGAACCGGTTTAACCTGCCATTCCAGCCATGTCTATCTCATGAGATATAAATCTTTACCCAATGAATTGGAGGGAGATATAAGTCCCACACATCTCATAATTAAACCATTCTTATGTGTGCCACAAAATCATAAATCATACTTCATAGCATAACCCATGTAATAAAAAAATGGGATTCTTAATCATCATGTCATCATAACATAATCCATATAAGATAAAAGGACATAATAAAAATAGTACCATCATAAAATACTAAAAACAATGTAAAAATAGGGATAGAAACATAACCCTATATTACCATAAATGGAAAATAATTTTGATAAAACACTTTACCTCCATTCTTGAAGAAAATATCCTTTCTATATCAAAAACATTTTTCCTTTCTTAACATGTCATAAAACTTTAAAATAAAAGAAGTTGATCAAAAATACACTTTAAAACTTTTAAAGTATGCTTCATGGAAATAATTTTCTAAAAATCCATTCATGCCGTATAAGTTTTAAAAAAACATTCTTTCCGTAATTTGGCCGGAAAAGTCAAAAAGTACCTCGTACGAAAAACGACAAAAGATTCCATTCGTATATTTTACTATAAACCCACTGAAGGGTAAAATTGGATTTAAACAATTGTAGTTGGACGAAAATTATATAACATATTGAGGAAACATGGATGTGTATGATAAATATTCCCAGTAAATTCTGAAGTATAAACAATCTCAGATAAAAATGAGATTGTGAGATTTTCCCTTACCTTAGGTCCGATTTTCTTCGTAAGTGTCCGAACCTCCTGTATAATGATTTAAATAATGTCATTGACTTATTCTAGAATCATAATTATTTTTATGATATCATATATGGTCATATTCATAGCTAATTTTTAGTAATATTTCATTGCTACTTGTTATTCGGGTGAATATTGCTTTATGTTCGTATGTGTGTTTTGTCAAATAAATTCTTATTCCTCTTTTTAGGTTATAGAAAACTCATTTACAGAATATTATTAGTGTAATATATGTAACATCCCAGGTAATTAAAGAATAAATAATTTTCATATTTATTAATATTAGAGAATTAAATATGAATTAAAAGGGGTTGCTATGTTCGATAGCGTACCCGATACGCAACGATGAGTTTCTTTGAAACTTACGTAGCACACTAGTAATATAATAATATTATGTTAGTTAACAAGTAGCCGTTGTACTGGTGGGAATGAATAGAAATAACTAAAATATGAATAGATATGTTTTTAGATGTTTTTACATTTACCCAATAAAAGATAAAGGCTTAAAATACGGAAAGAGTTCAATTTTAGGCTTTTATACTCTAATTTTCACTAAAGGTTCACTTATCACCTTTTAATGGTGAACCGTCATTAAATATAGTTTTGATCACTTTTATACATTCTTTTGGACCAAATAAAACTTTTATTAAGAATCGGGACATCAAATTTTACTTTGTGTAATTTTTGGTACCTTTCTGATAAAGTTCATTTTTTTATGAATAGTGTAAAATGTTGCATTTTAATTCAAAACCTCTTTTTGATCTAATTTATTTATATGATTAGATTATCTTTTGAATTGGTTTTAAAGTGAAATTAGAATATATTTTTACCATTTTATCTAATGGTGGTCATTGGAATCAATTTCACTTTGAAATTAGACTTAAACTGGTGTCAATGTTTTGATACTTATTGTTTTGTAAAAACACGCTATTTGCTCTGGCAGCGGGAATTAATTATTAAATTAATTAATGTGACTAATATGATTTGAATTTTGTAAAATAGAATTCATTTTTGAATTCGGAATATCAAATATAGCTTAGAGTAAATTTTTGGTAATTTTCTGAAAAACTTCAATTTTTGATGAATAGTGAAACCACTAAGTGGTAATCAAGCAAACTGATTTTTCAGTTAAATGAAAGTTTACCACTAATGTGTATTGAATTTTGAAAATCCGACATACATGGTTGTCATTAAGAAGTAAAATGTGGTTCAATGAGATTAAAATAATTTTTTGGTGAATAGTAACTTATTAAGTTTTTAATCGCGATTAGTGGTAATTAGTGTAATTTAAGGAATAAATAATGCTTTAATAATATAAAATGACCTAGACACATGTCCCAACCTTATTGGTTGTGTCATGTCCGACCAAGACAAGCCATGTCCTAACTTGGGGACCCCATGGATCCACTTTTGTTGGGAAATGACATAAATTACTTTTTATTTAATGTTAAAGTGAAAATGACACAAACATAATATGTTATGCGAAAACAATTTTTAAGTGGGGTTATACAAGTCCAAATTTCGATTATAAATAGTCATTGGAAATCTAAAAAGATTTCCTACATCATAGTAATTTTTTTATAATTTTTAGACATTAAATAAATTTAATTATTTATGACATAATAATGATGCAGCGATGACATCATTATTTGATGATTTAAATAAAATGAAAAGATAATATAAAATCTATGAACTACACATGTCCAAAACCAATTGGATGAATGGATTTCGATGCCTTATCACCTTATCCACGAATTCTATCAATGTGGGACCTTTTAAAACCGAAACACATTTTCAAATAATGTAATGTTTCTTTACTTTCCAAAAGTGCCCCTCCTCTCCCCTTATAAAAGGCCCCCACCTCTACCTCATTTCACACACTCTTCAAGCCTTTGGCTCGGCCAACCCCTGCCCATTTGCTCTCTCCACATCCCTATCCTCATCCTAGAGGATTCCCTTTGGGAAGAAGCCTTTCAAAGGAAGCCTTTAGGCTCAACTCAAAAGGAGTTACACTTTTTAAGGTAATTCATTCTCTCATGTTCATTTGTTTTATTTTGCTTCTCCAACCCCCTAAACTCTTTTTATATACTTCTTTTGTAACAACACCAGTATCATTAATATACTAGGATGTTTTTATAAGATTTATTTGATCTACACTCTCACACAACTACATCAAATGGTTAAAGAACTTACAGTTTCCGTGGATGGCGAAATTCTGCCTCCCGAAATGATGATTGTTCAATACTCATTTAACACCTTCAAAGGTGGCCATTATGATGTCACTATTTTTATATATGATATGTAATATGTTTATGTTTTACTTATGCTTCTGTATTTTTCATTTGTGTCTTACCTTTATGGCTTCCATTATGGGTATACGCGATATCTTCATTTAAGGAAGTGCGGACTACCGCCCCCTCAAAGTGATGTGATTCGTTAATGCCATATGTGGGACGTGTAAAGGATGGATTTAAAGTTATTATATATGATGTTATACTGGAATTATAATATACCTATATATATCATTATCATTTATTTCCATTAAAGTATGAGATAGAAATGAAAGTAGCGTTCATGCGTACGTACAGACTACCGTCTCCATGAACGGTGCATTTCATTTCTTATCCCCAAATGTAATGTACTATTAAAAGTACATGTATATAATGGATATATATAATTAATGATATATCTAAATGATGAATATAATTCTGGAATTAAAATATACATAAGTCTCATTTAGTTTTAATTCCATTAATATGACAAAGAAATGAAAGTAGCGTTCATGCGTACGTACGGCTTACCGTCTCCATGAACGGTGCATTTCATTTCTTACCTCTAAATGATTATGTAATATTTTAAATACATGTATGTACTGGATATATATGACATATATGATATCTACATCATGAATACCATTCTTGGATATAATGAAACATTGACCAAATTAACAACATGTAAGTGTAAGAAGTCTATTTTTGACTTAAGAACCAAATACCGACAAAATGAACATTATTAACTTAACTGATTACATGATGTTCATAACATGGTATAAAAGGAATAATGAACTTGAAAAAGATTCATAATCAAGTAGAGATTAAATCAAGTTTATTATTCAGGAGATTAAAGAACGGTCGGGTCAAGTCAGATACGAGGTATGGGAACTTCTTTACCCAATTTCCATTCTTTGGGTTAATCTCCTACTTTCAAATTATGTCATTATATTATTATGTCGTATCTTGTATTTGTACTTTATTTATGTGTACTTATAGAGAATGCACATAATATATCTATTTTATTTTAAAAATTATCTTTGTATGGGACTTCGTCTCAATCTCCTTTCGTTGAGGCATATTTTATTTTATACACAACTTTCTTTTATACGGTGTATAACTCCCTTTGAATTTTACGTTTATTCAAAAGGAATATTTTTTATACGAAGCGTTTACTAAACGAAAAAAGGGAATGTTTTTGTCGTACGTATGCGGCGACAACGACTTATCCGCCGTCGTAATCGTTATTTGAGTTTCGGCTTCCTCTACAAGCCATTCCTTCTTTTTAAAAGAAAAATAAATACCATGTTTTACTTTGGTATTGAAAATGGTTTTCTTAATGTTTTTATATCAATGTGTTGTATTGATATCTCGTGATTGAAATGTGGAAATTTTATGTTTCCTTTATGCATGTTTTATGTGATATGATTATGTTATGGTTCTTGGGCATTATTATGAAGACGGGTGGTTCCGTGATAAACTAAGGGCGGGTGAGCCCGTTATAGCTCTCCAATGCATTGGGTAACGCGAAGGAGTGAAACGTTAAGGTTTCTCCGAAGAGATTTTAGGGGATATACTGTGATGGGTATTCCAAACGTAACCAAGAGGGTTACTCCCTACGTAAGAATGTTATGAATGCCTCAAGTTACCTTTATGTCTTATGATTTATATGATTTATTCATGTTTTATGAGGTATGTTAAAGTGCCTATGTTTTATGGGTAAAGTATGATTTCATTCTTATGTATATATGAACTCATGTTTCCTTTCCATGTTGTTTTTTTTATAACCCATACTGAGTTTTTATGCTCATCCCAAGTTTTTGAAATGTTTTTCACAGGTCAAGGGAAAGGTACATGATAAGATGATAGAGTCAAGGATGTGTCAAGAAATAATCCATGTTTTATTTTAAATGTGTGTTCCATTGATGGGAATAAAGAATACTATCTTTATGTAACCACTTTGTTTATATGTGGAATTTAATGCAAGTTTCATGACCTAATTCCCTAAAACTCTAAACCTGAAAAGATCCTCAATGTGAATTATTCATTTAATTCAATATTAAGTAAGGTTTAAGGCTGGGGCCTTATAGTTGGTATCAAAGGTCGGTTTAGACAACTTTAGGAGTTAGAAAAGTGTTAAATTATAATATGATTGAAATGATATAGCATTTACGGATTACCATGTTGCTTCGCCTAAGATATTTCCATGTTCAGAATGGTTTTCCGTAGGGGAAACAAAGCATCTATGTTGGGACGACATCAGAAGGAAGACAGCCTTCCAAATCAGCAACCTGAGATGGTCGGAATCGGAACTGAACAGTTTGTTGCAGTGATGGCACAGTTGACTCAGGCTATAAATGGTGGTGGTATCCATGCACGAGATCAGCCAGATCAACCGCAGAGGAACATGTCAGTGGTGGAACATTTCATGAGGCAACATCCCCCATCATTCGGAGGATCATCTGACCCTGTGCAAGCTGAAGGGTGGATTAAAGCACTGGAGAAGATTTTTGATGTCATGGGGTGTTCAGACAATCAAAAGGTTAGTCTTGCTATTTACCGTTTGGAGGGTGAAACAGATCAGTGGTGGTCTATGGTTAAAAATATCAGGGATGCCGATGAGATTGATGCTCTTGACTGGGATGAATTCAAAGGTATGTTTCTTGAGAAGTATTTTCCTAAGGCTGTTCGACTTAGGATGGAAAAGAAATTCTTGGAATTGAGGCAAGAGGAAGACTCAGTGGCTTCCTATGAAGAAAGGTTCACTCGATTGGCAAGGTATGCTCCAAATTTTATCCGAGACCTTGATAGTAAAATCAATCGTTTTTACTCAGGATTAAAGCCAAAGTATCGAAGGGCATTAGCTTCTCGTGAGTTTAAAAGTTATGAAAAGCTTGTTCGATGTGCTGAGAAGGTGGAAATGGAGTTTGCCGATGACCAAGTTTTCTATAACAACCAGCAGAAGAAGAGACCGAGGTGGTAGGAGAAAGGTAAGAATTCTTCAAAAAAGTCTGATGGTAAGAGAACTAAGTTTCCAGTTTGTGATAAATGTGGCAAAAGGCATGCTGGGGAATGTCTTCTGAATTCTGGAAAGTGCTACCGATGTGGTAAGATGGGACATAAGGCTCGTGATTGCACTGAAAAGGATCAAGGTGAAGGTAAAAACAAATTTGATTTACAGTTAGTGAAATGTTTTAAGTGCAATGAGATGGGTCACTATGCAAACGAGTGTCCGACAAGGAGCTTGAGTGATGGGAAGCAGTTAGACTACAAGAAGAAAGGGGTGGTGAAATCCTTTGCAACTACTTCAGCAGATGTTGGGCCATCGAATGAAGTGGTGTCAGCTCCAGGGAGCTCAGTATTTTTCGAAGATTGACTTGAGGCCGGGGTACCATCAGTTGATAGTAAAAGAAGCTGATGTTCCGAAGATTGTGTTCCGTACTAGATATGTCCACTATGAATTTGTAGTAATGACTTTTGGGCTAACCAATGCACCTGCTGTATTCATGGACTTAATGAATAAAATTTTCCATGAGTTCTTGGATAAGTTTGTGTTTGTGTTTTGAGGTTTGGGAAGAGATTGTGTGTGCCTTGTGATTCACAGTTGAAGAGAGAGTTGTTATGTGAAGCTCATAGTTCTCCGTTTTCAGTTCATCCGGGCAGTACTAAGATGTATAGAGATCTGCGGGAGTATTACTGGTGGGATGGAATGAAAAGAGATATTGCTGATTTTACTGTGAAGTGTTTGACTTGTCAGCAGGTTAAAGCAGAGCGGCAGTTACCGAAAGGGATGCTTCAGCCTTTACCAGTGCCAGAGTGGAAATGGGAGAATATATCCATGGACTTTGTTGTTGGATTACCGAAGACATCTCGAGGTAATAATGCAATCTGGGTTATTGTTGATCGCTTGACCAAATATGCTCATTTACTTGCTATAAGAGATACTTTCTCTCTTGATCAACTTTCCCGTTTGTATCTTAAAGAGATAGTCAGGTTACATGGAGTTCCTCTCTCCATTGTATCAGATCGTGATCCCAGGTTTACTTCTAACTTTTGGAAAGGCCTTCAGAAGTCGTTGGGTACTGAATTAAATTTTAGTACAGCTTTTCATCCTCAATCAGATGGGCAGTCAGAACGAACAATTCAGACATTGGAGGATATGCTACGAGCTTGTTCTATGGATTATCAGGGAAGTTGGGACCAACATCTTTCTTTGGTTGAGTTTTCATATAATAACAGTTTTCATTCCAGTATACAGATGGCACCATTTCAGGCATTATATGGGAAGCGGTGTCGAACTCCAGCTTTCTGGGATGAAGTGGGTGAAAGAAAGTTGATGGGACCAGAATTGGTAGAAGAGATGGCAGAAAAAGTTCAGCTGATTCAGAAACACATGAGAACAGCTCAGAGCAGGCAGAAGAGTTATGCGGATAACCAGAGGAAGGATCTATCTTTCGAGGTAGGTGATCATGTTTTTCTCAAGGTTTCTCCTTGGAAAAGTGTGATGAGATTTGGTAAGAAAGGAAAGTTGAGTCCAAGGTTCATTGGACCATACGAAATTCTGGAAAGAGTTGGATCAGTTGCATACCGAGTGGCTTTACCTCCGAGTTTATCTCAGGTACACAATGTTTTTCACGTTTCGATGTTGAGAAAGTATATGCCAGTTCCATCTCATGTTTTGAGTCCAGAGGTAGTTCAGCTGGAAGAGAACCTATCTTATGAGGAACAACCGGTCCAGATTCTTGACCACAGGGAGCAAGTGTTACGGAATAAAGTGATTCATCAGGTAAAGGTTTTTTGAAAAAACCATGTGATTGAAGAGGCAACGTGGGAATCTGAAAATGCTATGAGGGATAAATACCCCCACTTATTTTGATAAGTGAATAAAATTGCGAGGACGCAATTCCCAAAAGGGGGGAAGGATGTAACATCCCAGGTAATTAAATAATAAATAATTTTCATATTTATTAATATTAGAGAATTAAATATGAATTAAAAGGGGTTGCTATGTTCGATAGCGTACCCGATACGCAACGATGAGTTTCTTTGAAACTTACGTAGCACACTAGTAATATAATAATATTATGTTAGTTAACAAGTAGCCGTTGTACTGGCGGGAATGAATAGAAATAACTAAAATATGAATAGATATGTTTTTAGATGTTTTTACATTTACCCAATAAAAGATAAAGGCTTAAAATACGGAAAGAGTTCAATTTTAGGCTTTTATACTCTAATTTTCACTAAAGGTTCACTTATCACCTTTTAATGGTGAACCGTCATTAAATATAGTTTTGATCACTCTTATACATTCTTTTGGACCAAATAAAACTTTTATTAAGAATCGGGACATCAAATTTTACTTTGTGTAATTTTTGGTACCTTTCTGATAAAGTTCATTTTTTTATGAATAGTGTAAAATGTTGCATTTTAATTCAAAACCTCTTTTTGATCTAATTTATTTATATGATTAGATTATCTTTTGAATTGGTTTTAAAGTGAAATTAGAATATATTTTTACCATTTTATCTAATGGTGGTCATTGGAATCAATTTCACTTTGAAATTAGACTTAAACTGGTGTCAATCTTTTGATACTTATTGTTTTGTAAAAACACGCTATTTGCTCTGGCAGCGGGAATTAATTATTAAATTAATTAATGTGACTAATATGATTTGAATTTTGTAAAATAGACTTCATTTTTGAATTCGGAATATCAAATATAGCTTAGAGTAAATTTTTGGTAATTTTCTGAAAAACTTCAATTTTTGATGAATAGTGAAACCACTAAGTGGTAATCAAGCAAACTGATTTTTCAGTTAAATGAAAGTTTACCACTAATGTGTATTGAATTTTGAAAATCCGACATACATGGTTGTCATTAAGAAGTAAAATGTGGTTCAATGAGATTAAAATAATTTTTTGGTGAATAGTAACTTATTAAGTTTTTAATCGCGATTAGTGGTAATTAGTGTAGTTTAAGGAATAAATAATGCTTTAATAATATAAAATGACCTAGACACATGTCCCAACCTTATTGGTTGTGTCATGGCCGACCAAGAAAAGCCATGTCCTAACTTGGGGACCCCATGGATCCACTTTTGTTGGGAAATGACATAAATTACTTTTTATTTAATGTTAAAGTGAAAATGACACAAACATAATATGTTTTGCGAAAACAATTTTTAAGTGGGGTTATACAAGTCCAAATTTCGATTATAAATAGTCATTGGAAAGATAAAAAGATTTCCTACATCATAGTAATTTTTTTATAATTTTTAGACATTAAATAAATTTAATTATTTATGACATAATAATGATGCAGCGATGACATCATTATTTGACGATTTAAATAAAATGGAAAGATAATATAAAATCTATGAACTACACATGTCCAAAACCAATTGGATGAATGGATTTCGATGCCTTATCACCTTATCCACGAATTCTATCAATGTGGGACCTTTTAAAACCGAAACACATTTTCAAATAATGTAATGTTTCTTTACTTTCCAAAAGTGCCCCTCCTCTCCCCTTATAAAAGGCCCCCACCTCTACCTCATTTCACACACTCTTAAAGCCTTTGGCTCGGCCAACCCCTGCCCATTTGCTCTCTCCACATCCCTCTCCTAATCCTAGAGGATTCCTTTTGGGAAGAATCCTTTCAAAGGAAGCCTTTAGGCTCAACTCAAAAGGAGTTACACTTTTTAAGGTAATTCATTCTCTCATGTTCATTTGTTTTATTTTGCTTCTCCAACCCCCTAAACTCTTTTTATAAACTTCTTTTGTAACAACACCAGTATCATAAATATACTAGGATGTTGTTATAAGATTTATTTGATCTACACTCTCACACAACTACATCAAATGGTTAAAGAACATACGGTTTCCGTGGATGGTGAAATTCTGCCTCCCGAAACGATGATTGTTCAATACTCATTTAACACCTTCAAAGGTGGCCATTATGATGTCACTATTTTTATATATGATATGTAATATGTTTATGTTTTACTTACGCTTCTGTATTTTTCATTTGTGTCTTACCTTTATGGCTTCCATTATGGGTATACGCGATATCTTCATTTAAGGAAGTGCGGACTACCGCCCCCTCAAAGTGATGTGATTCGTTAATGCCATATGTGGGACGTGTAAAGGATGGATTTAAAGTTATTATATATGATGTTATACTGGAATTATAATATACCTATATATATCATTATCATTTATTTCCATTAAAGTATGAGATAGAAATGAAAGTAGCGTTCATGCGTACGTACGGACTACCGTCTCCATGAACGGTGCATTTCATTTCTTATCCCCAAATGTAATGTACTATTAAAAGTACATGTATATAATGGATATATATAATTAATGATATATCTAAATGATGAATATAATTCTGGAATTAAAATATACATAAGTCTCATTTAGTTTTAATTCCATTAATATGACAAAGAAATGAAAGTAGCGTTCATGCGTACGTACGGCTTACCGTCTCCATGAACGGTGCATTTCATTTCTTACCTCTAAATGATTATGTAATATTTTAAATACATGTATGTACTGGATATATATGACATATATGATATCTACATCATGAATACCATTCTGGATATAATGAAACATTGACCAAATTAACTACATGTAAGTGTAAGAAGTCTATTTTTGACTTAAGAACCAAATACCGACAAAATGAACATTATTAACTTAACTGATTACATGATGTTCATAACATGGTATAAAAGGAATAATGAACTTGAAAAATATTCATAATCAAGTAGAGATTAACTCAAGTTTATTATTCAGGAGATTAAAGAACGGTCGGGTCAAGTCAGATACGAGGTATGGGAACTTCTTAACCCAATTTCCATTCTTTGGGTTAATCTCCTACTTTCAAATTATGTCATTATATTATTATGTCGTATCTTGTATTTGTACTTTATTTATGTGTACTTATAGAGAATGCACATAATATATCTATTTTATTTTAAAAATTATCTTTGTATGGGACTTCGTCTCAATCTCCTTTCGTTGAGGCATATTTTATTTTATACACAACTTTCTTTTATACGGTGTATAAACCCCTTTGACTTTTACGTTTATTCAAAAGGAATCTTTTTTATACGAAGTGTTTACTAAACGACAAAAGGGAATGTTTTTGTCGTACGTATGCGGCGACAACGACTTCTCCGCCGTCGTAATCGTTATTTGAGTTTCGGCTTCCTCTACAAGCCATTCCTTCTTTTTAAAAGAAAAATAAATACCATGTTTTACTTTGGTATTGAAAATGGTTTTCTTAATGTTTTTATATCAATGTGTTGTATTGATATCTCGTGATTGAAATGTGGAAATTTTATGTTTCCTTTATGCATGTTTTATGTGATATGATTATGTTATGGTTCTTGGGCATTATTATGAAGACGGGTGGTTCCGTGATAAACTAAGGGCGGGTGAGCCCGTTATAGCTCTCCAATGCATTGGGTAACGCGAAGGAGTGAAACGTTAAGGTTTCTCCGAAGAGATTTTAGGGGATATACTGTGATGGGTATTCCAAACGTAACCAAGAGGGTTACTCCCTACGTAAGAATGTTATGAATGCCTCAAGTTACCTTTATGTCTTATGATTTATATGATTTATTCATGTTTTATGAGGTATGTTAAAGTTCCTATGTTTTATGGGTAAAGTATGATTTCATTCTTATGTATATATGAACTCATGTTTCCTTTCCATGTTGTTTTTTTATAACCCATACTGAGTTTTTATGCTCATCCCAAGTTTTTGAAATGTTTTTCACAGGTCAAGGGAAAGGTACATGATAAGATGATAGAGTCAAGGATGTGTCAAGAAATAATCCATGTTTTATTTTAAATGTGTGTTCCATTGATGGGAATAAAGAATACTATCTTTATGTAACCACTTTGTTTATATGTGGAATTTAATGCAAGTTTCATGACCTAATTCCCTAAAACTCTAAACCTGAAAAGATCCTCAATGTGAATTATTCATTTAATTCAATATTAAGTAAGGTTTAAGGCTGGGGCCTTATAATATATATCATATTTATTCATTCAATTAATTTATATAATCATTATGCAATGAAGATCATGTAGAACGAGTAGCATCACATCGTGGAGACGGTATTCCGTATGTACGCATGAGCGATGACATCGTTCCCTTGATTTTGGAATTTTATTAGAGTATATGTATACTATTTCATAATCAATATCACTTTACAATAATCCTATATAGTCATTATTTACAGCATTATACCCATCCAAGTAAGGTGTTGGTGGAAAATAGATTACACCACAGCGTGGAGACGGTATTTCGTACGTACGCACGCGCGATGATTTCGTTTTTCGTAGGATGGATAGATGGTGAAATAGGGATGTTTAATACTTATAATAAAATATCAGTATATGAGTGACACTGATGTTATTACTTCATAATGAAAAAACTAAAGAAGAAGAAGTAGAAGAAGAAATAAAGTTGAATGAATCGGTAACGGACATTACCTCTTCTTTGAAGCGCCTTTTTGAGTCCTTCTCTTAGGGAACTAAAATTTGTCTTTTAAGATTACCAAGACCTATAGTATGTTTCTAGGGAAGTGGAGAAGAGAATTTGGCAGGGGTTTTCCGAGCATGAAGGCTCAATGTGTTGTGAGGAAGAGAGGGATGAGGTGCCCTTTTATAAGGGAGGAGAGGGGAACCTTTGGAAAAACTAAAAATATTATTTTATTATAAAGCCATATTCGGTTTTTAATAGCTCCAAATTGATTTATTTATAATATAAGGTGGGTATGGGTCGAAATCCTATCATCCAATAGTTTTTAGACAAGTTTAGGTTACTATTTTAACCTTATCATTTAGATTTAACTCTAAGATAAATAATTTAACTTTTACCATGTCTTCTTGTTTTCTTACACTATAAGGTTAATAAACTTACTATAACAAGTCAAAAGAACCCCAAGATGTTTCTTATTAATATATAAAACCTTATCTAATTAATTTGGCCAAACCTTAGATTTTTTGGAATTAAATAACAATTAATAATATAATATTTGTTTTAAAAACTATTTTATGTCAATTTTGAAACTATTTGGTAATTGATTTTTTGGAAAACCATAACAGAAATATTAGTTCGAAAAAAGGTAATTAAATCAATTATAACATGTAATATTAACCTAGAAAATTATTTTAATTCACAAAAAGTCTCAAATTACATTTATTTGGGTACTTATAACATCAATTATGTAAATATTTCATTAATAAGATAATTACTGCATCATCATTGTGTCATAAATAAATTAAATTATTTAATGTCTAAAAATTAAAAATAAAATACAATTATGTAGGAAATATTTTTATATTTCTAATGAATATCTATAGTCGAATTTAACTTATTTATAACCCTATATTAAAAATTATTTAGTTATTAAACTTTGATTTTAACTATTTTAACCCTTCTTTAAATAAATTAATAATAAATGTCCAAATCTAATTCAAGTGGGCCTAAATGGTCATATTTTATTCCTAAGGTTTTTTTGGTCGAATAACTCTTATAAAATAGAAATAGGATATGTGTTAGGGTAATAATAATATCATTCTTACCCTTAATTACCCTATTTACTTTTAACCATGGTAAAAAAGTAAAAAGTTACTATTCACCAAATATTATTTTCATCTCATTGTACCACATTTTAGTCATTGATATTAACTATGTCTCTCAGATTTTTGAAATTCCACTCATATATGCGGTAAAGTTATGTTTTATGTGAATTTCCAAATTCTCCTAGGAGGTGGGTAAAAGACGGTGAAAAGTTCAATAAAATTTTTATATATCTAAAATTATTATAAAATGACTCGAATGAAATGAATTGAACTTATATAGGTATTATGTATAAATTTTGACCTAAATTAAATTTAAATAAAATAAATAATTAATTAAATAAAAATTCGGGTTTTAAATAGTAACCCAGTTTTTCACTATTCATTAGAAATTGAAAGTTTTCAGAAAAATACCAAAATTTCACCCTATGCTAATTTCGATATTTTGAATCCAAAAATGAAGTCCATTTTGAACGATAAAATTTATAATATTTCAAAAAGTGGTTATTACTATTCATAACGACTAGTTTTAATAATATTTTAATAGCATATCGTTGTTTAGTAAAACTCGGTATTGCGTACAACGCAAGCTATCGAGGAAGGCCGTGGTTGCGTGTAAAGAAAGCCAAGCTAGTGTTGTGTGTAGTGAAAGATTACTTTTATGATTTTTATAACATAAAAACAAAATATTTCCCATAAAAATCGCAGGTGTTACACACTTTCCCATCCATTAGTTCTTATATCCTTAGAAATAAAGGAGTTATATTTTTCAATGAACTTAGGACACACTATCCTTTCCCTAATGATTGAACAATCCTTAATCTTTTTGCTAATCGTATATAATATCTTGAGGATTCTGGAGTCATTCAGGGTGATAAAGAACTTCAAAATGAAAGCTTTGATGGAAATAGAACTTTGGCACTGAGATCAGTAAGGATGGTGCAATACTTGAAAACAAGGTACCCCTTATATGGACATAGATATGACTTTTCAACTTCCATAATATAATCAGACAACTAACAAAACACCTGATCTGATCTAATGGTTGAGAATGGATATAGAAAATATAAATTCTAAACTTTTGAAGTATGGTAAACCGGAATTGAAGAAATTTTGAAATACCAACAACTAAAACATAAGATGAAGAAAATAAAGAGTAAGAAATATTACCTTTTGGAATACTCTAAGAGATTTATCGGTATTATAAGAATTTTTCTTGGGAGTTTTAAAATCCGAAATTTTCAAATCCAAAATTTTCAAATCTGGAAATTTGAAATCCGAAATATTCAAATCAAGAAAAATTTAGTAAAAAAAGATAATGATTTTGATGTTAGAAAATAAACAAACAAATATACTCTCCCTAAAATAAAAAGTAGTTTAATGTTATAAAATTATTTAAACAAGAAGTAGATATGAGTGAATACCTTACAGAAATCATTCCTAGATTCTATTTAATTTATTCAATTCTAGAAGTTTTGTAAAAATATCAGCACGTTTCTCTTGAATTCCGATGAATTGAAAAATAATATCTCATTTAGGTGTCTCATCCCTAAGAAAGTGATGTCTAATATCTATGTGCTTTACACGGGAGTGATGTGAAGGGTTTTTACTTAGGTCAATGGAACTTGTGTTATCACACATAATTTGAGTCTTAGTAAAAGTCATACCATAGTATGTGAGTGTGTGTTGCATTCACAAAACTTGTGCACAATAGCTTCCAGCTGCTACATATTCAGCTTCAATAGTGGAAAGTGCTACAAAATGTTGTTTCTTGCAAGACCATGAAACTAAAGAATCTCATATGAAATAAAATTTCAGATGTACTTTTTCTATCCATTCTACAACCACCAAATTCCGCATCCAAAAAACTATTAATATCAAAATCATTTACAGAGGAATAAAATAGTCCCAAATATAATGCTCCCTTTAAATACCAGAATTTTTTTTAACAACTTTTAAAAGGGATTTTTTAGAAGTTTTTGAAATCTTGCACATAAGCATAATGAGAACATTATGTCAGGTCGACTAGCTATTAAAGTTAGTAAACTTCCTATCATCCCACTATTAGATGTTTTATCTACAGGTTTCCCTGATTCATCAATGTCAATAGTATTAGAGGTTCCAATAAGATTAATTATACTCTTAGTGTTGTCATACCCAAAATTCTTTAAATTATATTTGATATATGTATGTTGAGATATGTAAGTTCTCTCTGGTTTTATTGAAATTTAAAAACCTAGAAAATATGTTAAGTCACCCATCATACTCATCTCCAACCCAGATTTCATAAGATTCACAAAGGAATCAGTTAAGGACTGCTTAGTTGATCTGAAGATGATTTCATCAACATAAATTTGAACAATCAAAACATTTTTATTAATTTCCATAATGAAAAGGGTTGGATCAGCAGTTCCCTTAACATATTTATTTTGAAGCAAAAATCCTGAAAGCCTATCTTACCAAGCTCTAGGGGCTTGTTTAAGTCCATATAAATCTTTGGTATGTTTATAAACATGATTAGGATATTTTGAATCATCAAAGCTTGAGGGTTGATCTACATAGACTTCCTCTTGTACATAACAGTTAAGAAAAAACACTTAACATCCATTTAATAGAGTTTAAAATTAATTAATGCTACAAAGGATAGAAGAATACGAATAGTTTCATGTCTTGATACAGGATAATAGGATTCTTCATAGTCTATTCCTTCTTGTTGGTTATATCATATTGCAACCAATCTTGATTTATTTCTAACAATAACTCCATCTTCATCACATTTGTTTCTAAAAACCCATTTTACTCCAATAACAGAAGTTTCCATAGGTTTCTCAACCAAGGTCCAAACATAATTTCTTACGAATTTATTGAGTTCATCATGCATAGTCTTTATCCAATATTCCTCACCTAAGGCTTATTTAAGAGTATTTGGTTCAAATTGGGAATGAAATGAAATATGGTCAACTTCATTTCTTAAAGAACTTCTATTTCATACTGGTTGGTTAACATTTCTAACGATTTTATCACTGGGATGATTTTTAAGTAACAACTGACTTGGATTTTGAAAAACATGTTCATCAACATAACGTAGAAAATATTCAGGAGTAAATGTTTCAAAAACAATTTCTTGAAAATTATCCTTGTCTAAAAGATATTCAATCAAAGGTTATTGATCAGTTTTAGAAAATATATCAGGAAAATATTTAGGTTGTTTGAAAACAAAGGGATCATTTTCATCACAAATTAAAATGTACTATTTCTTCTACAGTGCAAGTGTTTTTATTAAAAACTCTATATGCCTTAGAGTTAGTAGAGTAACCTTAGAAAATTCCTTCATCAGATCTGGGTTCAAATTTATGTAAGTTATCCTTGGTATTCAAGATAAATACTTTGCAACCAAAAACATTAAAGTAAGAAACTTTTGGTTTTCGTCCAGTCCACAACTCATAAGGTTTTTTATTAAGAAATAGTCTTATTAGCACTCGATTTATAGTATAACAAGCAGTACTTACAGCGTAAGCCCAAAAATGTTTAGCTATGAAATATTCACTCAACATGGTTCTTCTCATCTCTTGAAAAATGAAATTTCTTCTTTTGATGAAACCATTTTGTTGAAGAGTTCTTGGAGTTGAGAAGTTGGGAGTAATACCATTTTTACAATAATTAGTTCTATAATTAGAATTTTTAAATTCTACAGCATTGATCACTATGAACAGTTATCAATGATAGGTTTTTCTCATTTTTAACTTGAGCTATAAATATTTCTATATAAGAAAAAGCTTCAGATTTCTTTGCGAGATAATAGAACCAAGTAAATATAGTGTAGTCATCATCTAGGACAAACACATAGTATTTTCCTGCAATACTTCCAATTTGTGTTGGAACAAATAAATCCATGTTCACTAACTATAAGACATTATAATTTGTAAATTAACTTATGAATTTGAATCTATATTTGTGTTGCTTTCCATATTGAAAAGGATTACATACTTTTGAAGAATCAAACATCAGTTCCGGTAGATCTTGAACAAGTTCTTTCTTAGAAATCTTACTAAGATTCTTTAAGTTACAGTTTCCTAGTCTCCAATTCCAAAGCCATGATTGATATTCAAATGCACTATGTAAAGGTAGATCCTGACTTCTAATTTCGTCTATGTTTATGGTGTACACATTCCCATGACGAAGGGCATAGAAAATAAACTCATCATTAGAATTGTGAACTAAACATTTATCATTTATAAAATTCAAAAGGTAACATTCATCACATAATTGGATTATGCTCATGAGGTTATGCCTAAGTCCTTTTATAAAAAGAACATTTTAAATAACAACTTTACCAAGAAGAATAATGTTACCTATACCGACAATTTCTCATTTAGAGTTATCAGCAAAAGTTACCTTTCCACCTTTTTTTAAAAAATATTCTTGAAATAGACTTTGTTACCAGTCATGTGCCGAGAAAATTTACTATCCACGTACCATAGGCTGTTGGTACTTCCTCATTTTCTTGGAAAAGAAAGAGTTAGGCTTTTTGAATCCAAAATTTCTTGGATCTGGAACTATTAGATAATAAAATCTTGGGTAACCATATTTTTTTTGAAAAACAAGCTTTATGAAACCTAGGGGATTTCATGTTATTTAATGAATAGTTTTTCTTCCAATGCCCATCACTTTGGAATTTAGTACAAAAAGGGGCTCTTGAAGGAACAAAATATTTATTTTTAGAAATCGGTTTTTCAGGTGAATAACCCAATCCCTGACTATTACCATGAGGTCGGATCTGAGAATACATCTTGTCAAAATTTTCATTACCAGAAGTAAAATTTGCAACATGTTTCTTCAAGTAAAATATTTCAGATTCTAGTCTCAGGACTAAATTCTTATCCTCAAGAATAATAGATCTAGAGTTATGTTTATTATCTAAAACATCTTTTTCTAAAATAAGATTTTTAAGATCCTTAGAAAGTTTATCCTTCTCTAAATTAACTTCCTCATGTGTCTTAGAATGACTTTTTAAAACAACCTTTTTTTCATCAAGATCTTGGAAATATCCAAAATTTCTTCTATTAAAATAGATTATGTAGAATTTTCTTTATCATGTTTCTTAGAAACTTTTCAATTTTTCCTTTCTAAAAACATAGAAAATCTAGAAACTTCCTCATAAGAAGGAAAATAATTATCATTATCTGATGAAGAAGATTCTTCATCTGAGGAATGTCCTCTATCTAGAAATTTTTTACATAAAGACATATTGGTTAAGGATTCATCAGTTCGTACCTTAGCCATAAGATAATGATTTTGAAATGGAGCTCCAGCTATTAGACTAATATTCTTTTGCACAGAAGATTCATATTATGAAGAATCATCAAAAGAATATCCCCCACTGGCACTCTAAGTTTCATTGGCTTTCAAGACTTTCTTATGCTTTGATCTGTAGAACTTCTTCTTGTTTCATTCAGAATTCAGGTCTTTCTTGTCTATCCTCTTAAGCAAGGGACAATCAGGTCTGATATGACCAGTTCTTCTACATTCATAGAATGTCACTTCTCCATATTTCTTATCTTTTCAATCTTTCTTCTTGTATATATATTGAATGTTCTTCATCCAAAAAATCTTCTTCATCCTCTGAGAAAGATTTTCTAATTCATTTTCTGATGTTTCACTTTCACTAGATTTAGATTGATCAACAACCTTCTTAGCATTAGATATTGTAATTATCTTAGGAGTCTTGGATTTCATATTATTTGAAGTAGTGGTAAAAGAAACACCTCCATTTCCATTCTTCTTCTTAATATTATCAGCATCACTCTTCATTCTGGTTTCATGTGGAAGAAGAGTTCCAAATAGTTCATCAAGAGAAATCTGAGTAACTTTTATATTCTCATCTATATCAGTTCTCCTAGATTCTCATTCTTTAGGAATGATGTCTATAATCTTTTCTACAAGAGCTTCATCATCTAAACATTTCTCACCCATTGATTGTAAGCTATTGACAATAGTCATTAATCTTTATTGTACCTTACATACGGGTTGTCCATAAAGAAAGAAGAAACTATGATTATTAGCCCTGAGAATTACTCTTCTAGTTTCAATAACTTTGGAAGTTCCAATGTGAGTTAATTCAAGCTTCTTACAAATACTATTTATAGCTTCACAGGATGAAATTTGGCTATATATATTTCTAGTCATGGAACATAGCAAAGTATTACGTACCTTAATGTTCAGATGGTATTCCACCTTTTCTGGATTAGTAAAGGTTCTATGTTCGTTATCAAGAATCTTATAATCTCCCGTTAACATAATGTAGTTGTCTACACCTATTTTTATCCCAATGGTCTTCATTCTATCTCTCCAGTACTCATAGCCATTTCCATCTAATATCAGTGGTCTAGTAGGATTGAGATTATCTAAGGATCCAACATGAATGCCTGCCATACTGAAAAGATATTTCTTTCCAAAAAACATATTAGTAGTAAAAGTTTAAAAACAAATATAAAGAACATAATAAAAGGAAAACATGATCAAGAAAACTTATATGTAAATATAAGTATTTCAGAAACCTTCTCTGATACTTATTGAGAGATTGGTTTAGAGTATTAGGTAGCCAACCTCTGATGCCAATTGTAGGATCAAATATGTAAATATGAGATGCTAAAATACATGAGGGGGGGGGGTGAATTTTATACTTTTAAAAATTCCTTTGGAACCTTTAAAGTTAAGTTTAACAAGGTTAAACAAACATTCACAAGACCTCTTAAAGAATCCAATTCTATTTTGTAAAAGAATGATTCTACATTAAAGCATATAGAATCTGTAATGAAATTAGAGTAATGGAATTACAATGTATAAGAAGGTTATACTTCATAAATTTAACAAAGTTGACATAAAACAGCATAATTAAAACAACTTGTAAGAGTAAACAAGTAACAATAAGATTCTTTTAACCTAAAGAGAATGGTATCCAAAATCCTTGGATAAAATTTCTTTGATTTATAATTTCAAGATTGTATGTTTTACCCAAACCCAGGTAAGCCCTCAATCCGAAGATCGGTATTTGTCTTGCTATCCCCGCAAGCCCTCAATTTAGAAGGAAATTGGAACCTATGTCTTCCCATCTTGGAAGCCCATGATTAGCACGATCCGAGTCTGCACAATGTAAGTATGAACAAGAAGTTCACACCAGAACAATTTGTTTATGTCATCCTCATAAAGCACTGATAGTTGAAAGAGCCTATCTCTCTAGAGATCAGTTCACAACTCTTTTTTGTAAAAGTCAGTTGTCGAAGTTGAAGTTGTTTTCTCATCCAAATGAGCTTCTATTTATATGAAAAATTTCTCAATGGTCGGCTCCTCTCCAATGGTAATATTTTTCCTTAAATTTCAGAGGGACCTGAACACGTGTCAAACATACAACGGTTAGTTTATAACATATTGTACAACATCGTTTTAAGTAACAGAAATGATGTTAAGTTAAAGATTAATGTAAAGTATAAGAGAACATAGAATCCAATATCATTGTAATGATACATTTAAAAATATCTTACATTATCAAGAAAACATAATATTAAAAAATCAAGAAAATGGATTCTTAAGAATAGCATTATAAAGAAAATGGAATCATAAGGAAAAGTAAATCGGATTGTGAAACAAGTATCTCATTTGTTCAGAAACTGAATCATAAAATCGGAGCCACTTATACAACTGATTCAGTATCATGAAGATCAGCATCATATATACACCAGAATCAGTTTTGAAGATCATCATCATATATAAAGCAGAATCAGAATAAAAAACGGAATCCTATATAGACCAGATTCAGAATCATAAAAACTGAATCACATATACACTAGATTCAGAACCTTAAAACTGAATCACATATGCACCAGATTCGGAATCATAAAACGGAATCATATATACACTGGATTAGGAATCATAAAATTGAATCATATGTACACCGGATTTAGAATCATAAAACTAAATCATATATACACCAGATTTGGAATCATAAAAACGAATAACAAATCGTAATGTCAGATCTGTATGTATAACATAATTACAAAACGTAATGATATATTAATAAGCATAATGGAATGAAAATTCTGGATCTTAAAAAAATACTGGAATTTAAAAAAAAATCAGAACTTAAGAAAAAGTGTTTGTGATTTTCAAAACATAAAACCATAAGGAATGGAGAAGTCATAAGATATCCTTATTGACTCAACAGGATATACATTAAGGAAGTGGTAAGGTTGTATGGGGTACCAAATTTAATTATATTAGATCGGTATTTGAGGTTTACCTCAATGTTTGGGAAAATTATTAAGAAGGTACTTGATATAGAATTTCGTTTTAGCATAACTTATCATCCTCAAATAGATGGTTGGTCTAAAAGAACAATTCAAACCCTCAAGGATATGTTATGATCTTGTTATCTGGATTTCAAAGGTTGTTGGGATAAGAACCTTCCTCTAGTTTATTTTTCTTACAATAATATCTTATAGTCAAGAATTCATATGAAACCGTATGAAGCTCTTTATGGGAGGAAATATAGATCTCCAACATGTTAGCATGATGTAGGAGAAAGAAATCTATTGGGACCTAAGATCGCTGAATAAATGGTTGGTAAGGTTATAACCATTCATCAACACATCAAGGCATATCCAAGTAGGTAGAAAAATTATGATGATAACCATTGGAATGATCTAGAGTTTTAGGTTTTTGAAAGTGTTTTTCTATGAATCTCTCCCTCAAATAATGTTATGAGATTCAGGAAGAAATGGAAACTAATCCCTAGGTATATTAGTCCCTTTGACATTATTAATCGTATAAGGATGGTATCCTATCACTTGGAAGTTCCTCCAATTCTATCTCAAGTCCATGATGTGTTCCATGTATCACTTTTGAGGAAGTATATATCTGACCCTTGACATTTACTGAACTCAAAGGTCATACCTCAGGAGAAAGATCACTCTTACGAGGAACATGCGGTTGAAATTTTGGACAGATCAGAGAAAGTTCTACCAAACAAGACCACTCACCTCCTCAAAGTTTTGTAAAGAATTCACTAGTTAGATGAAACTATTTGGGAACGTGAGGATATGATGAAGCAGATGTATCCTCATTTTTTACACGAGTGGTGAATTTAGAGGGTGAACTTCATTTAAAGAGGGGTTGAATGTAACACACAGAGTTTTTACAGACATATTTTTTTAAATAAATTTAATTTTCCATTTATTTATTATAATGAACTATGTTAGATATTACATTCACATGGACCCTACCTGACATATGTTACATTCCACACCAACTTTTAATACAATACACATATCACAAACTCAGCGTACGTTACCCGCAACACCGACTTGGCGTACGATACACGCAACACTGAGTTTCTACAAAACATCATTTTCGTAATATAATTATTTAAATTAAATAATTACAACCTAGACGTTAAAAATAGTTATATTAATAGTAATAACTAATTTTCAAATATTTTCTATAATATATTTATATAACTAAAAGATATTTATAATGAAAGATATGATTTTTTGTATAGTCCTAATATGTATAAAAAAATTTAATGTCCTTATAATTAAATAAATTTTAGAAATATTTAAAAATTTAATTTTATAATATAAAACTAATTTTTTAATTTATAACTTATAAGGTATCTTATTTTGGATTTTTGGAATTTTTATGAGAAACATCAATTTTTGATGAATAGTGAAAAATACCAAATTGAAGTTAAAAACTATCTTTTTATCTAAATAATTATGTATGCTAAATGATATTATAAATATTTATTAAGGTATCATTATATAAGGATTATATAAATTAATACAATTAAAATCTTTATCATCATTTTCTCATTGAAACTAAATATACAATCTTAACAAACTTTTGAACATTTTCCTGCTTTGAAACCCCGTTATTTCATCATGTCTACAAGATTAACACTTATCTTAATTTTGTCTCTACTGTGTATATACTTTCAAAAATATAGAATAATACATTTAATTCATTATAATATTTAGATTCTAGTATGGCCAAGTAATTTTTTGACCAAATTAATTAGTAAAAGAGATTAAATTTAATAACAGTTGTTAAGGGAAAATTAAGCTTAATTAGGGACCTAACCATAAATATTAAGGACCCAAATGACCTATACACTCATCCAAAACACATTGGATGTCCATATTTCATCCATAAACCGTCCTTTATTTAATTTTGTTAGTTTTTATGACTTTTCTAAGCAAATAACATGTTCAAACATATCTTGTTTCTAAAAATTCCAAGTGAGTCACTTTCCTTCCATATAGAAGGCGACCACCTCTACCAATTCCTCACATCTATAAAAACGTCTTAATTTAGACAAATATCTTCAAAAGTATCCTCCAAAAAATTTTAACTCAGAACTTGAAGCCTCCCTTTGGTCATAAATCTTCTCAATAAATCATTTTGTCACAAAACGAAAGGGGTAGCCTCATTTAAAGGTAACATCTTCTCTTAATATCCTATCATTTATTTTCCTTCTCCACTACCACCACTGTCTTTATTAATTTATTGGGTATAAAAATTATTATCCAAAATATAATACAATACTTTTCTTCAATTTTTATATCCTACATTTACACACACCTCCATCTAATAGATGTTTAATATACTATTTCTGTGTAAGGCGAACTACTACCTCACGAAATGATGATTGTTCATTTCTCCTTTACCACCAATCATGGTAGAAATTATAAGAAACACCCTCTTTATATATTTAATATTTAATATTTATTTTTTATTTAATCTCCTATATTACTTTTAAAATGCACAACTTTTTTCCATCTATTTGGTGTTAATATGATAATCTCGTTTGAGGATGTGTGGTCTATCGCCCCCTCAAAGCGATGTGATTCGTTCACACACCACATGAAATGTTTTATGGATGGTTATTGTGAAATTATATGATATATATATATATATATATTATTCATGATACAGTACTAATGAAATAAATAAATATATATATAAACAAATATATATATATATATATTTCATTTACATACTTTCTTTCAATACAATAATAAAAATAGAAAACATCATTCATTCGTACATACGACTTACCGTCTCCATGAGTATTGTATTCCATTAAGTACTTCATTATGATATAGATTATTATAATATATATATATTGGATATAATTGATATTTATATAATTTTATACATTCTGGAATCATGATAAAAGTATAAGGATCAACTATATAACATATTAAGACACATGTGAAGAACAAAGTGAATATTATGCGTAGTGAAACCTTAACATATGATCGCTAAAAAAGAGTAATATATGGTCATAATAAAATCATATATGTTAATATATATAAGATTATTTTTCTATAAAATATATACAATAAACTTATATTTATTATACAAGAAACTTGTATGAGTATTGAGAGAGTCAAGACATTAGGTAACAGGATTTTCATCTCACTTTTAATTTTTTTGAGATATAAGATATATTCGCCACTCGTTCCTTTTATATTGTGTTTGTTCTTATCATTATTTAATTATATTTCTATTATAATTAAATTTATATTTATTCACATATAACTTATATTATACTTATTTCATGGGGTTTAAATTTTAAAAGTTACCAAATCAGTAACACAATTTGTCTTAATTTTCTTTCTCTTAGACTTATGTTTTTTCATGCACCTAAATTTATCTTGAGGTGTATATACTTCCATTTTAAATGTGATATAATGAATCTACCACTTTTAATGATATATTATGCTTCATGATATTTAATTTTATTACACGGAGAGTATGATCCCAATTCACCAAGTTATAAGAGATTATTGAAACAATCTCTTCATTTTTTTCGAGATTGTTTATGTTTAGGATTCCTTTAATGAAATATTATGATAAATAGTTCATGAATATTAATTAGTATCCTTATCATATATCTATTCAAGATATTCTAAAATTTGAGTAGCATTTTACACTCTTTGGTACTTAAGATAATGTTTTAGTAAAATCTGACCACCTCACTCTTTAGTCAGAAATATATTGTCTTCAAAAACCATGTTTTAAAAAATGTTTTCAAAAGATTCATGAAGATAATTATCAAGGGAAAAATGTAATTTAAATTTTTATTTATTTTTTTAAAAGCATCAATATTAGATTTCAATGATATTTTCAATGAAATATTTTATCAAAAGGTTTTATGTAATAAAAAGAATTTTTCAAAGAATAAAGGATATTTTCATCAAGAGGTGTTTTTAAGAAGATATTTCAAAATCATTTACCATATTAGATAAAATCCATTAATTTTAATCATGGATTTATAGGAAATTATTCAATGACACCATTAAAATTCTATCTATAAAAGGATTATATTATTATGGATTGTTGTTATGAAACCTTATTTTCAATAATGGGTTATATTATTTTGAACCCCACATCTTTTAATGGGTTATGTTTATGATAAAATGATTTTGAAACTTGTTTATTTCTATATATTATGATATGTTTACATGTTCATGATACCCATTTTATTTTATGGGTTATGATATGTTCGTTTATGATCTTATAGAACATGTTGGTGTGGTTTCATTATGTGATGGGTGTTGAAATAGTTGGTGCCCTAGACCCAACTATGTAGTAATTTTGATAACCATATCATGTGTACAGTTAGATATTCATGATGATACCTTACCATTATAGTTCATACTTTTCTGTGTGCACTATAATAATGGTAATGTTCAATGGTTAATTGTCGTTTCGAGAGGTTATAGCAGATCCCAGGCTATAATGAGAACATCAGGATACAATGACAATGATCTTAAATATATGTTATATAGTCTAGATACAACTTACTGACTGGAGATAGTAGATTTCTAACTATCAGGTGCTGGGGGCTCATAAGCATTGTGAATTCTTCTCATAAAGTTCACACTTGGTGACCTCTAGTAGTGAGATCACGAGGACATACCCGTCAATAGGAACACCACTTTTTTTGGTGTCATTGGTTGTTCCTATCTATGGACATGTGTATTGGTATCCTGACTTGAGACCATTACCAATGTATATTATTTGATTATGTACTATCATGCAAGGCGAAAACCATGGAAGTAATGTCATGGTGAGTTAGTTTTTGTTGGGTGCGTCATTGGTGGTATGACGTTGGTTGAATGGTCAAGAAAGGATTTATCGCTTCCAAGTTTAAGAAGTTGTATATCTCATTCCTGGTTGATCAGGATGGTTCCACCTTCATAAGTATTTTCCAAAGTAGTAGAAAGGAAAATATATCACGATAGATCAAAAAATAATAAAACAAGATAAGGATGATGACACAAGACTGTGTCCTTCTTTATGAGATATCAAATGACAAAGAGAATTTTGTACACAGTTAGTGTTCATAGGTTGGTAGTCGTTGCAATGACTATCCTCATCTCTTTAGGGGCCATGATAGGTTGTTAGACCCCGCTCATGGTCTGTGAATTTTATTCACTATTATTGAGATAAGGGCCTAGAGGGTCACACACAATAGCATATTCCAGAATCTTCCCTATTCAGTTGAATTGGTATATGGACATAGTGGGCCCCGCCACAGGATCTAAGCGTTGTCCATGTTGTAAATCACCAAAATAATTAATTAAATTCATTAATATTTATGATATGAATATATGGGATTTAATTTATTTAATTTACTTACAAGTTTAGTAAATACGAGAAAATATTAATCGAAGGAATATTATTTTAATATTCATGGTTCGTTTAATATTAAGAGGGACATCAAGTCGAGTTAAATGGCTCGGATTTTATCACATAATATATAATATATATATTAAAAGTATGTGATAAAATAAATAAATAATATTGACGTAGTTTTAAGTCATCATAGTTATTTATTTAGTGGACATGCAACTAATAGGGGCCGGGGAACCCAACCGGGTAATTTCCACAATCCAATATAAATAGAGGAGAGGGGTTCATGTGCAACAACTATTCATGTCATTTAGGCCAGATCTTTTCTCTCCTCCCACTCTCTAGAGATAAAAGCTGTCGATCCATGCTCGTATCGAGTTTTTTCTCACGCATCGTAAGATCGACGATGCGGTGATCGTCATGACGTCGAATATATCATTGAAACGCCGCGCTAGCCCCCGGAGTTTGACGGTCGGCATTCCCGCGGATTTTTGAGGCAGGTGTGGATGATCTAGAGGGATCCTGCTATGGATCCTTCATGCAATGATCGTTGTCGACAAGTTGCGGTCGACAACGGCTTCAGATCTACAACGAGTATGTTTTCTGTTATTTTTGTGCTCTTAATAATTTATGCGAGATCCTCAAACCTATAAGTGGCTCAGATCATTAGTGATGACAAGTTCCGTCATCCTGCCAATGAAAAATTTAAAATCCCAGGCCCACCGACTTCTGCTGCGGGCCCCAGAAAACTAACAGTGGTATCAGAGGGTTCACGTAGATTTTTTGAACCTAGAAAATTAAAATTTCATTAATATTACGTAGAGGGTTCAAAACTGATCTAATCAGTTCAAACCGCATGCCGATCAAATCTCAAACGACCATGTTATGGCTAGTTTAATTTTTCGGATTGGATCCAAGGTGCGGTTTGATCTCGGGTTCTAATTTTATTTCATCTTGTTGAACCGATTATAAATAAATCGGTTCTTTAGAAATAAATTAATTGTGGAGATTATATTTTATAAATAATATAATTTGCACAGTAATTTTATAATAATAATAATAATAATAATTTTATTATTATAATAATGTAATAATAATAAATTATTATTTCATTAAAATAATTATATTATTATTTGATTTAAAAGTCTATCTTTAGCCTTTAAAAATAATAATGGAGGACTTTTGACCTCGATATAAAATAAAAGGGGAAAAGACTTTAAAAGATAAGTCTTAAAGTTTTATAAATAAAAAAGGTGGCTTTTGTGGGTCAAGCAAAACAAAAGGGGGGGATGGTACATGGAAACAACAACCCAAAATAAAAATTGGAAAACCAGGGGTCGGTGGACCCCTGGACACTCTCCCTCAGGGAGCCGCTCAGGAGGGCGCCCCACATGCAGGCATCGCCGATTCTTCTCGCGTGGCACATGGCTACAGCACCGGGACGCCGCCTGCTCCCACAGTGCACAACAAGGCCGCCACGACCGCACCCCTCCGCCTATGCCCTCAGCGGGCAGGAGCCATGGAGGACCTCCATGCTCGACGCCGCCCGGGGATTCCTCCGGCCACAAAACACAGAAACTCCCCACAGGCCTTCAGCGCCCCTCTCCCAGTGGACCCGCATGGCACACCCCAGTCGAGGCCCCTGCCCAGGTTGTCATCCCGCCTCCTTGGAAGTCACCACCTGCTCCTCTCCTGGCTTCCCCCTTCCCCATGCAGATCCCACTAGGCCTCCACCCACCCCGCGACACACCAGGAAGACTACTTCGCGCCACAAGTAGCCGCCGCTCCTTCCGGCCATTCTCTGACGGCTTCACCTACCTCCGCCTGCTCACACCCTCCTGCATGCAGCGGGCCGCACCCACCCTGTCTCCCTCCTCCGCTCGGCCGCGCACGAGGGAGAAACCTATAAGCTCGCTGCCGGCTGTCCACCTCCGCCGAATCCAACGGGTGCCGCCCTCCACCCTCCCTCGGCTCACGCCGCACCGCTGGCTAGCCAAGGTGCCGACTTCTACCACTCTGGGCGCTACCCCGCCGCACGCCGCCCTGCTCCGGCCAAGTGGGGACACGCCTATGAGCAGACTTCTGCCGTGACCGAAGCAACCTGTCTTTTGTGCACGATTGCTTCAACGTCGGGCCAGCCTCCGCACATCGCACATGCCAACCGCATGGGCAGCTCCAAAAGCCTCCTCAGCTACACGGCCAAGCCTCGGCCGAACCCTCCCGCCAGAGACCCAAGTGGCCGGAAGCCTCCCGGGTGCCTCGCTCTGCAATACCCCACAACGACGCCATTACAACTTGGCTCTCACGAGTTCCCCTTTCTCTGGCCGCCGCCCGGTCCTCCCAGCGGGAAGGTAACCCCTGACCATGTATTATTTAAATCAATTAATATAATTAATTGATTTAATTAATTAAATTAATTAATATATTAATTTTTGTGCAAATAAATTTTAATACTCGAGGTTAAATTTAATTTAATTTTTGTAATTAAATTAATTTTGTGATTAATTTAAATTTAAGTATTAAAATTAAAATAATTACATGACCGATAATTAATTAACCCTCGTACTTATTTATACATTTTTTTATCGTGCTTTATTTCACCCGTCGTCTAGTCTTGAGAATCGACCCGTGTATGTCTGCATTTAATTAATTAATTAAGTAATTAATTAATTGTGTGTGATGTCTGTAAATTAATTTAAAGAAGGACTACACATCGTCTATTTTCTGGTTAACATGTATAAGGACCTATGTGTCCAATTTATTTGATGTACATTTATACCCTAGTCCCCCTTGCCTGCGGGCGAGTATTCTTTTACCATGGATGGAGATGATGAAAAGACGTGACGTGGACCCCGCCAAGATGAGGTGGTACTCCAAGGCGTAACGTGGACTCCGCCAAGACGAGGCGATGCCTCAGATGAGAAGCTGACACACATCAAGGGTTGAGATACATCTAGTCTCAAGTTTCGACACAGGTATGATTCCCCTTAGGTCGTTTATATGCTCCAAACCAGTCGGGTAGTAGTATGGACTTTATGCATTTATTTATTATGTTATACATTTTAGAACAGCAGGAAAATACATAAAATGATAAATAATAAAATTCATAATGAAGAAACATTTGATTTCTATTGATGTTCAGTTGTGATCATGAAAACATAGATGAACAAGATTAATAGAAATGTAATACATTCGTTGAGAGAAAAAACAATAAAACTCTCAAAGAAAATATTAAGTCACAAACTACCTTCCATCATTTGAGTTTGAACTTAACCGGGTGTTTGAGTGCCGGTTCTTGCCTTAGCAGAGGGTGCTATTTCTACCAGGGAGTTCTTATTCCCATGGTGGGTCGAATTAACTAAAATTGTTGTAATGAAATAGCCTTATCTAGATTGTTGTAATTTTAGTGGAAAGCGTTGAGTAAATCAATAATTTATTTTTGAAGCTAGGAATTCAGTCAACAGATCATGGAGCCGCGAGTTAATGCGGTTGGCCATCCAAAATCATTCCTTGGACCCACTGAGTAGTGGCATAGCCATAACTTGTAGACTTTGAGGGAGGTTCAGGGATCCTTTCCACTAGAATACTCAAGAGCATTTCGATTCTAGTACAAATGGTGCCTAGAATTCGAAAAATTCATGGGAGGCATTTAATGATTAAATAATCAGTAATGTCACATTATGTAATCACATAAAAGTACAATATACTAAAGTATATTTTTAGATAATTACAAGCAATACCATAATAAAACTGCAATAATTATTAGACAATGTTAATGTCCAAACATGCACAAAATTCCAAGTATAGTATAGGTGCTTGCGCACATTACTACCATAATGGAAATTCAAGGTGCTTGTGTCCCAACCTGTTAAGCCACCTTAAGAAGTGAGGGTGTAAAAATACTTATAGGAGACTCACGAATCAAGAATATGATGGTTCTATCATAATTCTATCATCAACGTCTGATGTTAGTTACGGTCGCTACATCATGACATGGATGATGTTACATTTAGTCTCATCTCTAAGATCCTTTCGAGGAAAAGAGAAGCATGATTTGAATGTGATGATTGCAGTCGGATTGTGTAAAGTGAAAGACAATTTAAAATCATTCATGTCATCCCATTCTTACACCTTTTACACCCAATTAATCTAGTTCCCTTTAATGGTACAAACAAACCGTATAGAGTAAGTGCTTCATTACCGCTAGAGTAACATTCGCCAAGTAATAGGAATATTGGAGACAACACCATCTTTTATTATTATGGAAAATATATTGAAAGACAAGGCAGAAAGGACTATGGAAAGTTATTCCAAAGGAACATTTGTAATTTCCTTCAACGAAAAGTGGTTGGTTATTTAACAAGAGGTTATTTTCATCACATATTTAAATAAATTCATGCTTGTTTAAAAACTGAAATACAAGAAGCAAGTACCCGTACCTGCTTCTCGTTCAGTTTATATTCATAAAATAAAAGTATTGGTTTCCCGAATACTTCTTGGGTATTAAAATACAACATTCTTTTCACATATATGTATTGAAATACAATAACCAAGTACGTAGTGAAACATTTCAAGAAGTAAAGTTCCTTCTTCAAGCAGCTGAGAAAGGGTGATTCATAAGTTAGCGGGGAGAAACACAGAACTTCTAATTTCCAAGTGATTGATTCAAGATGAAGAAGTTGTTTAGCCTAACCAAAACATTTATCTCATATGAAATTTTGGTCATGATGAGACATTGTTACAAGTTACCGAATGAATGTTGTTTATGGTAACATACTCAACAAAATAGTTTGGACATACTTGAATAAAAGGAAATACATGATGAATATAAAATGTAAGACCTATCAAAATGTGAAAAGAAGATTATTTGTAATGTAAAACTAAAAGTGGATATCATAAATATACCTAGTATGGTATTTAGGCTCTGCACAACTAAACACATATGGAATAATTGACATCTTTAGTTTAGACAAAGAAATCTTTAGAAATAAAAGTAGGCCACAAAGCTTATGAGGTTAGTTCAACACGAGAGTGTGAAGAGTTCCAAAGAAATATAGAGGTAACGATACTTCATAAGATTCCTTTAAGTCCTTAAGGAATGTACTAATGAAGTATAAGTTTGGTCAGAAGATATGAGTTGCTTCGGATCGGTAGGCCGAAGAATATATTGACCATGCAATCATTGATCATGATAATGTAGCATGGAGTAATTCCTAAACACATGTTAACTTATCTACATCACCATGTTGACGTTCATAAGAAGTATTGATGATAAAGTCTTACATATTAACATTGGTCAACATAACATGTAGCATTGAGCTATTTATAAACTCATATGTTACACATCACTGTTATGATGTAAGTTGTATCAATGTTGCAACTTGCAGAAAATTCCTTCATATTTCAAAATATGATTTGAAAATAACAGTGTAAACCCATAACCAATATTCCAAATAAAATGAAAAATGGATATCATGCGAGTCATAGTATGATGGAAATCCATTATTTCATAAATCATGTGTTAGGATTCAAAGAGTTTGTTATGAAATAAACAAACATGCATCAAGCTGAACACATGGTGCATCTAAGTAATTATCCTTACAGTTTCTTTGGATATTACATAAATCCCTAAGATAGAAAAGAAGTAGTCAAGTATTAGACTACATTTCTATACAAGGGTGCACATCTCTATTAGAGATAGTGGGAGATGAATTGACTTGGACTTAGTCAATGTTCCGAATGCCCAAATGGTTGGCATAGGGAACAAGTTCCACAAGTACATGTGTTATAGTAATGTTCTAGAGATGCATACAACGTTGGAATTATGAAACCATGTTGATGGTTTTATATTCACCGCAGTCAGTGATAAATTATTCATTAAGAATAATAAATCTTACAATTAATCTATATATGGATACAAGATAACATTGACAAGATCAAATAAAATTCAATAATGGATTCCACGTATCAAAATTGAAAAGGGGATTACAAATTGAATACTGTGGTGGGTATTTAAATGAAATGATACATGGATTGTACAAGTATGGTACCAATAAGGCTCGATTGGTTATAACAAGTCGGTACGCCTAAATCTATTAGAATTTTACTTGTCATCATTGAACTTCTATGATCATTTTATTGGTCATTGGATGTCAAGATCATCTTTTGTGGAAGGTTTCTATACGACGCAACCAGAAAGAGATGATGACATCAAATGATGCGAATAAGGGTTTCAAGTTACTAAAATCCAGTTTTGGATTAATGTAAGTGACAAGATCTTATAGCATTCATTATAAATGAATCCTTGCCTTGTTTCTACCAAAGGTTAGTGGGAGAGGCAATATTTTCCAAGTGAAATATGTTTGGAAATATATGGAAATAGATTTTGATCTTACAATTAGATAAGATCAGGTTAAAAGAAATTCTCCAATGATTGACTTAAAGTTCCAACATGGATTCTAGGGAACCAGATCTACTGAGGTAGATCTAATGGTTGCTTGGTTCCAGTCAATCATACATATAGTGACATTGTATTGAAAAATACAAGTTTGAACAATTGAAGTTCAGAATTGTTCCCTATGTCACAGGTCTTAATCTCTTCAAGTTAATATATTCAAAATATAATAAGAGATTAATGTTGTGAATTGATACCATATGCTTTAGCGATGGATCAATCACATATGCCATAATATGTAGAATAATTGATACTTCCATGATATGAATTATTATAGGCAGATATCAATTATTTCAAGGAGCACTACATGTGATACAGTTAGAACTATCATCTTATATTTTGGAAATTACAAATGATATGTACCTGGAATATGGATAGGAAGGTATACTAGTTTTTTTGTGGGATAACAAATAGTAATACTTAGATCAATTTGATCTAGTATCGCAGTTAGGCAAAGGAGATAAGCGTGTAAAGCTCATAAAAGTTAGTGGTAGCCATACCTACAAATACCGAGTACATTGTAGCTTTTAAGGAAGCTATGAATCAGATTTAAATCTCAATGATTTGTTCCGGTTCTTGGATTCACACCTAGTGAGAAAAGTATTATCATAATAAGAATTATGATATTCTTACTAGACATTTTGTCGAGTTATGACAATGGAAAAAAGTAATATACACCGAGATACATTATCTTGAGAAGTTTTACTCATGTCTATGAGGTCGCATATAACAGATATTCCACGCAGTGAAAAAACATGGCAGACCCAGCTGTTAAAGCCATTACTCAGCAGAAGCATGGTATTTATCATGTGAGTAGCAAACATGTTTAGTTAGCAAGTTGGTTCTAGTGCAAGTGGGAGTGTTGAAATAGTGGGTTCCCAAGACCCAACTATGTAGTACTTTTGATTACTTTATAATGTGTACATTTAGATATGCATGATGATATCTTACTATTATAGTGTAGACTTTTCTGCGTCCACTATAATAATGGAAATGTCCAAAGGTTAATTGTCGTGTCGAGAGGTTATAGTAGATCACATGCTATAATGAGAACCTCGAGATACAATGACATTGATCTTAAATATATGTTCTATAGTCTAGATACATCTTACTAACTGGACACGGTAGATGTCTGACTATCAGGTGCTGGGGGCCCATAAGCATTGAGGATTCTTCTCATAAAGTTTGCACTTGGTGATATCTAGTAGTGAGATCATGAGGACACAACCGTCAATAGGAACACCACATGTTTTGGGTGTCATTGGTTGTTCATATCTATAGACATGTGTATTGTTCTCCTGACTTGAGACCATTACCAATATATATCATTTGATTACGTAATTTGATGCAAGATGAAAACCACAATAGTAATGTTGTGGTGAGGTAGTTTGTGTTGGGTGCATTGTTGGTGGTATGACGTTGGTTGAATGGTCAAGAAAGAATTTTTCACTTCCAAGATTAAGAAGTTGTATATCTCTAGCCTAGTTGATCAGGATGGTGCCACCTTCATAAGTCTTTGGCCAAAGTAGTAGAAAGGAAAATCCATCCGAATAGATCAAAAAATAAAAAATCAAGATAAGGATGATGACATAAGAGTGACTCCTGCTTTATGAGATATCAAATGACAAAGATACTGTCATATACAGTATGTGTTCGTAGGATGGTAGTCATTGCAATGACTATCCTTATCTCTTTAGGGGCCATGACGGGTTGCTAGACCCCGCTCTTGGTCTATGAATTTTATTCACTTCTATTGAGATAAGGGCCTATAGGGTCACACACAATAGCTTATTCCAGAATACACCCTATTTAGTTGAATAGGTATATGCACATAGTGGGCCCCGCCACAGGATCTGAGCATTGTACATGTTGCCGATCACCAAAAGAATTAAATAAATTCATTAATATTCAAGTAACGAATATTTGGGATTCAATGTATTTAATTTATTTACAAGTTTAGTAAATACCAGAAAATATTAATCGAAGGAATATTATTTTAATATTCAAGGTTCATTTAATATTTGGCGGGACAACAAGTTGAGTTAAATGGCTCAGATTCTATCACGTAATATATTATATATATATTACAAGTATGTGATAAAATAAATAAATAATATTGATGTAGTTTTAAGTCACCATAGTTATTTATTTAGTGGAAGTGGAATTAACGGGGGTCGGGGAATCCAACCGGGTAATTTCCAAAATCCACTATAAATAGAGGAGAGGGACTTAAGTGGAACAACTATTCATGTCATTTTGGTCAAAGCTCCTCTCTACTCCTGTTCTCTAGAGATATAAGCTGTCAATCCATGATCAGATCGAGTTTCTTCTCACACATCATAAGATCGATGATGTGGTGATCGTTGGGACATCAAATATATTGTTGAATCGCCGCGCAAGCTCCCGGAGTTCAACGGTCGGCATTCCCGCATATTTTTGAGGCGCGTGTGGACGATCTAGAGGGATCCTTCTATGGATCCTTCATGCAATGATCGCCGTCGAATTGTTGTGGTCGATAATGTCTTTAGATCTACAAAGGGTATGTTTTCCTTTATTTTTGTGCTCTTAATAATTTATGTGAGATCCTCGGACCTCTCCGGGGCTCGGATCGTCGGTGATGACAAGTTCCGTCATCCCGCCAACAAAAAATTTAAAATCCCCTGCCCACCGGCTTCCATTGTAGGCCCCAAAAACCTAACAATGGGTGGGACCTATATATCCCTCTAATGTATTGGGTAATGATTTATATCTCATGAGATAGATAGGGATGGAATGTTGGTTTACTCGGTTCTGTAATATAGGTCTCGGACATGGGTTTACTCGGTTCAGTAATACAGGGTTAGAATAGTGGTTCACCCGGTTCGATAAAGGACATTTCCACTAATAAGGTCTTGGTGGTTATGCCTTTGATACTATGGTACTCATATTATATGATTTTGTGTCTTCCACAGTTCTATGTTTTATTCCAATGTTATTCTTTCATGGATTATGTTCTGTATTTCATTATGATTCATGTCGTATGAACTGCAAATCATTATTCCATGACATCTTTTATGATCTTTGATATAAAGGGTATGATCTTTAATCTCCATGATCATGTTATCATTCCCTTATGTTCATTATTATGCTTACATGTCACCCTTGTTTACCCAAACTGGTCATTTGAGCTCACCCCTTTTTATGTTTCCTTCCCCAAGTGATGAAGATATGTATTATGTTTGATGTGACCAAGAGGTTTTCTAGTCTAGAAGAACCTAGTGAGAGATAATATTGCTCATTTATGTACCAATGTTTATGTTTCCATGTTTGAAAAGGCCCTATAACAGTATTGTCTTCTTACATCTGTTTGTGTAATGTTTTTTGAATTCCACAAAAGTTATGTAATGTTAATGTTTAAAAAGTGAGGGTCGCTGTAGTAAGTGTATTCATGTGTGTGATTGTGTAGGTATGTAGGTGTATGTAGGCATATATGTATGTTTATATATGTGTATATATGTGTATGTATGTGCATACATCTGTGTCTAAGTGTGTGTATGTGTATGTATGTCTATTTTTATGTTTTTGTGTGTGTGTGGGTATGTATGTATGTATGTGTATGTATGCATGTATGTTTAATACCAATAATACATGTAAATAGAATTTAATTAATGTAATATTATATATATATATATATATGTATACGAATTTTATAATTTTTTAATTTAAATTTTTTTAATTTAAATCTTTATATAATTATTATTTTACCATTTTTTATTTCTTATTTATTTTAAATCCATTTCATTTATATATTACTTTTAAAATATATTAATTTTTGAATTCTTTAAAATTTAAATAATTAATATTATTTATCAACATTTTTAATATTTTATCATTTATTTATTTTTATTTATTAATTTTTTTAAAAAATTATTATATTTTGTTTGTAATTTATATATTTAATCTTATAAAATCATTCTTATAATATATTAGTTTAATATTTGAATAATTTAGGCATTTTTTAATATTTATTTATATATTTTAGTTATTAATATATGAAAATTTTAATATGTTTTTAAATTATATTATTATTATTTATTCATTTTTAATTTAACATTTTTTTAATTTAAATATTTATATAATTATTATTTATTAATTTTTAATTAGTAATTTATATAAATATTTTTAGTTAAATTTATTTTTTAATATTTTCCAATATTAATAATTTTGAACATTATATAATTAATATTAGTTACTTATTAATAATATTTCTAATTTCTATGACTATTATTATTTATTTATTTAATATATTTAATTAATTTTTAATAGTTTTTTTATTAATTTTTGAATTATTTTTCATTTTCCTAGGTGTTTATCAGAGTAAAATTTAGTATAGAATATAATACATTTTATTATAATTAAAGAAAAAATGGTAATTTTATCAACTCATTTTTAGCATTGATAAATCTTTGCCTCTATTAACTCAAAATTTAGCACTGATAAAATCAATCTTCATCTGTGTTTAATTATTTCATGTTGATAAATGTTTCTTATATAAATATTTATTCGTTAGCACTGATAAAACCCATTCCCCTCTTACAAAAAAACCGTAACAGATTATGGAACTCGCCCATGTCATTCAACATTTCATGAGAACTGATATTTTTTTAATCAATTTTAAGGATTTTGGATGTATAGATACCCATAAAATTGAAGGTATACTATTCAAATATTTTTTTTATGTATTTATAAATTATAATTCTAAAGTTCTATTTATTTATTATTATTATTCTTGAACAAAATTTTGTTCGCAACACCAGATGTATATACCTAGGATCATTGGTTTGATTCCAAGGAATGACTACTTAAAACAGGATTATAAATAATACTATGATATACCAGCACAAGACACCATTTCTATTTTTAGTGGTTCAACTCTTTCTAATCTCATATTAAATGGTAATAAATACATGTGTGTGTAATTTTTGTTAAAGAATAGTGAATTTTTTATTAGAAACATCCCTTATTATTTTTTTTAGTATTTTCATACTTTTATATGTATTTCAAATCCATGGTATTTTGGAAATGCAATAACATGGTATTTTGGAAACATAAATGAATTTTTTGAAAAAAAATTGTTGAAAGAGAGTGAATTTTTCTGATAAAACAACATAGGTGTATGAATTATCCAAAATTAATTTTAATCCATTCTGTTTATATTGGTTAAGGTTATGTGGTTTTAGGGGAAGAGTTAATTTTTAAGAATTCCAATATTTATTTAAAATCATTATTTTGAATCAAGTGTAGTTAATTATTTTAAAACCCCTTTTGAAATTGTGAAATCCATAAGAGGTTTCTTTTTTTTCTCTTCTTTAGAAATAAATCTCGTATTTTCAAATATTTTTAATGAATATCATGTTTCATTAAAAACTATACTTACATCTCAAACTCCATTAATTCATTATTCCTGATTAAATGGGTTGGTTTAATCAAAGAAAGTGTGTCTATGATTTAAGTTTGATAGATTGAATGAAAGTGTGTACTAAAATAAGGGATAATACTACATATAATGAATTATGATACGTGGATACTATGGATAAAAAATAATTGTTATTATACATTTTATTTATAAAAATCTATTATTATAAATATTTTAACATGTTGATGATGAAATAAAATTTTATATAAAATATGATGACTTTATGTGTGTATATATAAGGAATATCCTATTCCGATTCCATGATCATACCTAATCTATATTTATTTATGTTTTGTTAAATATGAATATTTTTAAACTATATAGTATGAATATAAATCAAAAATATAAATGGATTCCAATCATTTGAAAAAAGAGTATAATAATGGGGTTAAAGGGTTCATCATGTTTCTAGTTTAGTGAGGAAATAACCATTCTTGAATCATTTGAACATGTCTACATTGTTTTTATTCAAGATGAATTGGTTTAAAGGAATTATAAGAACACTTGATCTTCCAAATAACAGTTCAATGTAATAAATTATGGAATAAACATGGGGAATAACAAAATGTTTCTATTTACTTGGTTAACAATAATGTTTCTAGTTCATCTAATATGAGTATAACTATAAATGATGATGGTGATCATATTAAGGTACTCTAAAATTTTGTTTGATATGTTGCCAGAAAATAACGATCTTATTTATCAAAATCACGATAAAAATAAAATGTTTTGTCATTGGGTATAATATCTGAAATAACACATGTTTATATAAATGATTGTATATTGTTTTTCAAAGACCATGGTTCACTTAAAAAATGTGCCAAGTATGGTGCAACTCATTAAAAAAAGATGAATGATATCCTACAAAATTTTTATGGTGCATTTTAATCATTTCAATATTTAGAAGGTTATTTAGATTTGAGGAGACTACAAGATCATTGACATTAGTTTAAGATACTAGAATTCAAGATGAGAAACCTTGTCACCTAGTACACTTTCTTTAAAACAAAATAAATTAATCACAAGTATCGAAATTTTAGAAATGAGATGGTAAATCTCTATTTTACACAATCTATAGATGGAATTAATCTTTTTGGTGAACAAAGTCACACTAATAGTATATTTTCAATTGTATTGGTGATTTATAACTTTCCAGTGTGGTTATATATGAACATAAAATACTATATGTTTTCCATAATTATATCAAATACAAAACAAATTAGTCCCGATATTAATGTTTATCTGGATCCACTGATTAGAGATATAAAATTTAGGTGGGATTCAAGTATTATCGTTTATTACTATCTTATAAATGTTTGTTTCATGTTGAGATCCGTGTTTTTCGGGATGATAAATGAATTTAAAACTTATGTTATGTTTTTAGCATATATCATTAAAGGGGTTCAAGGGTATCCCATTTGTGATGAATGTACTTTGTCAATTAGGTTGAAACATTCCTTTAAGACTTTGTTTCTAGGAAATCACAATTTTTTACCCTGATGACATAAATAAAATTTTTGGCTAGCATCATTTGATGAGAATTCAGAAGAGGTTACAACACCATCTCCATTAATAGGTGATAAAATATTTTAGGAAGTAAAGGATATGATCACTATTTTTGGAGAAATATTTTCTTAAGTACAAATGAAAATAGTTAGGAAAAAGTGATCTATTTTATTAATTACCATAATAAAATTTCTTGTAAGATAGAAATTTTCTTGATTCCATGCTCATAGAAAAAAATGAATCCAATAGATTCATTGTAACATTAAAAAATTCACCAGACAAAACAAAATATAAGATTATTTCTAGGTTGGACATGATTGACCTAGGGGTAAGGGAATATTTTTGAACCCATGAAGGGTGAAATATGGGATTTTCTTTCACTAATGACTCACAATCTTTCCTAGAAAGTGATATTTTTTTAACTTCCAAAATGGTGTCATGGTTTTAGAGGGTTATCGATCAAATATCATGAATATCTTGTTGATTGGAAAAAATTATGGAATTTACTATTATAGAGTATTTAATCATGAAACTATCACTGGTATATATTTTTTACTTCTTCATTTTGGGTACATGTATATATTTATGATCACTCCCATTGAGATTTTCCAAATCTATTTTAATCTATTAATTCCCCTCAAATAAACATCTCAGTTTACAAATATTTTTACATATCCAAAACTAATAAAATGTGCTTTTATTTTCTTCATTCTTTATGAAAATTATCTTTGAATAATTTTTTATGTATTGGAATTATCTTTATGTCAATCTAAAAAAATTCGTCGATATGGATCAAAGTATATTTTTTCATTTAAAAGTCACCTTTTAGTCCAAAATCCACATCACATACTAAAATATGATGAAAATTTTTCAGAATATATTAATACATTAGGATAAATATTTTAAATTTATTTATTTATTTTAGTGAATATTCTCATGTCAATATAGAACATGGTGTGTCCAGTATGACTAAATGTGTGTGTTTTATTATAAAAGTTACATTTTAGCTTACAAAACATGTAACATTCTCAAAACTGAGAATACATGATTGAATTATCTTGATACCTTAGTAAAACAATACATGGTTTATTTTTTATTTTTAGGAATCAATCTTATATCAATCTAACACATAGTGTGGCCGAATTAACAAAAAGTACATGTTTTTTAAAAAGATATATTTGACACCAAAACTTACTTCACAAGATCAAAACGGAGGAAATAGGTTGTGATTATCTTGATACTTGGTTAAAATAATCCTTAATTCATTTTTAGTATATAGAAAATAATCAAATATCAATATGACCTACATCTTGACTAGTCTGACCAAAAGTGTCTCTTTTCATTTAAAAGTTACATTTTAGCTCAAAATGAACATTACATACTTAAATTTGAGTAAAAATACTTTTATTGTAAAAATATGTTTTAAAAAACCTGTGATTTAATTTTTATGTTTAGGCATTAACCACAATCTAATCTCACATACGTTGTGTCTAGGCTAACTAAAAAGTTCATTTTTTCATTTAAACATGAAATTTTAGTTAAAAAAACAAATCACATACTAAAACATAAAAACAATTCTCTTATTTTCTTGATAATTTTGTAAAAATATCAAAAATTAATTTTTGATGTGTTCGAATTAACATCAAGTCAATCAGACCTATGGTGTGCCGAGTATGACTAAAAGTGCGTGTATTCATTTAAAAACAACATTTTGGTTGAAAACATTAATCACACACTAAAAAACCCTAAAAACACACTAGGATTAAGTTGATTATATAATAGAATTATCTCTGGTTCATTTGTGATGCATAGGAATTAACCTCATATCAAGTCTGAAAAAATGTTTGGCCAGATTGAATTAAGGTGCATGTTTTCAGTTTAAAAGTGATATTTTAGTTCAAAAAATGTTTCAAGAACACAAAACAATGAAAAAAAATTTGGATTATCTTAATAATTTAGTACAATAATCCATGATTTATTCTCAACTTGAAAAAACTTTCCTCATGTCAATCTGACACATTATGTGTTCAGATTGACTAAAAGTTAGTGTTTTTTTATTTAAAAGTGACATTTTAAGCCAAAACATGCACCAAATACTCAAAATAGAGAAAAATATATTTTATAATATTAATACTTCTTTAGACTAATCTGTTTTTTAATTTTTATGTGAAGGAATTCACCTCACATTAATCTGACACACAATGTGACCATTTTGACTCAAGGCATGTGTTTTCTTTATAAATGTAACATTTTAGCTCACAATGCATGTCATATAGTCAAAGATATGAAAAAAATACTCACATTGTATTAAAATTTTAATAAAATTATCCACATTTCATTTTTTATTTATATAAATTAACCTCATATCAATCTAACACATAATGTGGCCTGATTAACTGATAGTGTATTTTTTCATTTAAAATTGACATTTTAGTTTAAAATGCACATTGCAAACTCAAAACAGGGAAAATTCACTCATATATTTTTGATGAATTAAAACAATATACGATTTATTTATTATATTTTGGATTTAAAATCATGTCAATATGAGACAAAGTGTGGTCAAAATGACTGAAAGTGCATGTTTTTTATTTACAAGTGACATTTTAGGCCAAAATTCATATAACATACTAAACTAAGAACACAAGATCTAATTGAATCTATACTGTATTGACTTTATTGATAGTTAATTTATTATTGTTTGGAATTAACCTCACATTAGTCTGACACATAGTGTCATTTCATTGACTTAAAGTGCATGTTTTAAGTATAAAAGTGACTTTTTAAGCCAAAATCAATGTCACATGCTCAAAACTATGAAAACACACTTATAATTCCATGATACTTTAGTAAAATAATATGGAATTAATATTTTATGTTTATTAATTAACCTTATTTCAATATGATTCATGGTGAGGACTGTTTGACTACAAATGCATGTTTTCATTTAAAAGTGAAATTTTATTTCAAAACATACATGAAATACTAAAAAATTTGAAAAAAAACATTCATTGTAATGATACCTTAATAACATATATATAATTCATTTTTTATGCCTATGAATTATCCTCAAGTTAATTTGACACCTGGTGTGGCCAGTATTATTTAAAGTGCATGGTTTCATTTAAAAATGGAATTTTTGTTCAAAATGTGCATCACACACTAAAATTTTTGGAAACACACATGGATTGTCTTGGTGCATTATTAAAATGATTTTTTATTCATTTAATAATGTTTAATAATTTAACTCACATCAATTATAACCTTATTATGGATATTTTGACTCAAAGTGTATGTTTTTAATTTAAAAGTTACTTTTTTGACCAAATAGAGTGTTGCATACTAAAAGCTATGAAAATGAACTCAGATTATCTTGATACATTATGAAGATGTTCTATGGTTTATTTTGCGAATTTCATAATTTACAACATATCAATCTGGTACACAATGCAACTAGTATGATAGGCTGTGATTGTTTTCATTTAAAACTGTAATTTTAGTTGAAAACACACACTATATAGTTATAACCAAGAAATGTACACAACTTTTATAAATACATTTGGGAAAAATATATTTTTTGGTATTTTTTAATGAATCTCACATCCATCCAATACATGATGTAGATGAATTAACTTAAAGTGCACATTTTTTGTTTCAAAGTTCCATTTTAAATCATAACATGTGTCACATACTCAAAACAATGAAAATAAACTGATTTTTTCTTAATAGTTTAGGACACATATCCTTGATTTTTTATAATGTATAAGAATTAAATTCATATTAATCTAAAACATAGTAAAGATAATATTAATCAAATTGTGTGTTTCTATATAAAATTAACAATATAGATCTAATCACATTTTACACAGTCAAAATAAAACAAATATGCTCATATTGTCTTGTTATTTTAGGGAAATTATCGATGATTAATTTTTGACATATAGAAATTAATTGCATGTAAATAAGAAACATAGTATTTATGGTATGACTAAAAGTTCATGTTTTCATTTAAAAGTGTTATTTTTTTTCAAAACACACATCAAATACTCAAAACCGAGCAAACACACTCATATTGTCATGATACTTTAGAAAAACAACTGATTGTTCATATGTGACTTATATTAAGTGACTTAATATATTCCAATTGAAATTTATAATGGATTATATAAAATTTTAATTTTAATTTTTTTATAAAATTATATAAAAGGATATTGTTTTTTTTTCTACATGAACAAACTTTTTTTATTTGATATTGGGTTGATCATTGGAGAAGGCCAGCCATGAGAGTTTTTTTAATGATTGCAATTATTATTTCTGGAAATTGAATTTACAATTAATGCAATTTTACTATAATGAAATTATTTAATGTAATATTTGTATTGAAATGATGGTGAAATATAAATTTAATATTTTTTATGTTTAATATAATACATGTACAGTCAATTAATTTATTTTATCATCTACGTCAAATATAGTTGATAGCATTATGTTGCAGTTTTAAGGGGATTCAATATATTATTACATTACTGGTGATAAAGTGCCCTTTTATCAATTCAAATGCTAGAACTGTTAAAAGTGACATTATTAGCACTATTTTTTATAAATGATAATGTTACCCATTATCATCTGGATAATTAAAAAACATTATTTTAATTGAAAAATAAAAAAAGAGAATATATGAGTTATAAAGGAATATTATCATCTTGAGAACCCTATCCAAATATAGAAGAATATGGATATAATTATTCCCCTAACAAAGTATTATTGCACATTCCTCAGAGTGTCTCTGACACATAATAGAAAGGGGAGCCTTGTTGGAGTCCTAATTACCCCCTACAAGCTCTTGATCATGTACTTTCTCTACTCCATGTATACCTCCCTTTCATAGTACGACATACTACCTCTGACATCAAATCCTTCGATAGTTTAGAGATCTACCAAAATATTCCAAACAACTGATCAGTGTCCTCATTTTTTTCATGATCTCCATCGATGTCATCCAGTACATGTTATCACATTTCCTTATAATCTATGTGGGTTTTCCCTACTTTGTTAAATAATATTATTGAAAACAAGATCAACTTTCCAAATTCAGGGATTTTTGCAGGCTTTATATTCTTTGTCTCTCATCTCTTGTCACACTATAAGATGTTAAGGTTTTTATGATCGGGAATTTGTGGTGGGTACCATGTTTATCCAAAATTTTTGTGTAAATATTTATTTTGTGATAGATATTTTATTTCATCTCACTTAGTAGTTTCGACAATTCATTTTCATGATAGATTCATATTCTTATAAAACTTGTTTTCACAGTAATGAAAACATGATAATTGGAAATAATTATTAGTGAAGGATTTAAAATTGTTTTCACCCATACCCATCATCTAATGAAGTATTCATGATGGAATAAATTTTTTCAGGAATAATTATTATCATCATAATTCTTTCCATTTCAAAAATATTTTTTTTATAGAATGGAAAAATCCAACCCAATTGTTTACAATTTTTGATAAAATGTTTAACATATCTCAAATATGTTTCTAGTACCAGGTAAAATATCAATATATGGTGGGTAGGTTTTTTTGAGTGATTAAACTATCCATTAAATAAAAATTAATAAAAAAATTATATGGTTTGAAATATTTCTAATAGAATTTTTTTGATATTTTCCTTTTTAAATAGAAATTTATATTGAAAAAAGTGTATCTCAAATAATCTAACTTATAAATTAGAGTGTGAATGTTCTTCCACACTTCACACCGAAATATGTTTCTCATTTATTTCTTCAATAATTATAATTTAGACTCAATTTTAAAATGTTTTTGATTTGTAATACATTGTTTGTAATTTGAACTCTCATTTGAAGGTTTTTATATTACCAAATATTATCTTCAATTAAGACTTGTTTTAAAAGGTTTCTATATTGAAATTCAAGGTTTTCGGTTTGGGCTTTAGTTGGAGTATAAATATTTCTATTATGATATAAAAACTCATATTAAGGTACTTTTTAAACCAAATTTTATGCATTGGTTAAATTCATTAATTTATTTGTTTTTATTGTATGATTAAATAGTTAATTTAATTTTTTTTACATCTATAAATCACATTTTTTTTTCTACAAGTGATTGTTAGTTTACATTATTAAATCAATATTTTGGTTAATTAATAACAAAGTCATAATAACAATTTGTGAAAAATTTTAAAAAATGTAATTATATAATAAAAATAATAATATTAAATAATAAATATTATTTAAAGTTAGAAAAATATAATAATTTTCTAATTAATTTTATTTAAAAAATTAATAAGTAATAGATGGCATGTTATTAATTTATTATTAAATTGTATAAATAATTTTAATCAATTTAAAATCATAAATTTTTGTTATAATTATTAAATTAGGATAAGAATATAAATTATTTAATACTAAAAAATATTTAACAATTCTTATAAATTATCAACAAATTAATAATATTAATTTTAATAAAAAAATAGTTTAATACTAATTATTTATTTAAAAAACTGAAATTAAATTTAGTAATTATTATAATATATTTTAATTAATAAATACTAATATCCTTATAAATTATTAGTATAAGGAATCAGGGTAAGAATGCAATGTTTTACACTTTCCTCCCTTTTCTGTTGTTATTTTATCTTAATAATAGGTCATGAACCCAAATTATTTCAATTATAAATTATTAAAAAATATTGTTTTGACTAATTTTTTTTAAATTTATATATAAAACTATAACTATAGAGTTAATTTAATTTAAAATAAAAAATATTTTTTCTTATTTATAAAAACCAAAAATATTATTATAAAACTATAAAATATTTGAAAATATTTTATTCAAATAATTGTGAACAATTATTTATTTCACCTATGACATACAACTTCTAGGTATCCCAATGAGAGAGAATTTTTTTCCTCTCTAAGGGTAACATCCCCATTCTATATGCAACTTGAATCTTGGATATTCTGTTTGAGGATCCATTTTGAAGTAAAATCCTAATACATGAAAAATGAATGCATGTGTTTAAAATAATATATTATGCTGAATATATTATTATTGTTTCTCTACCTCACCCAAAATATTGAGATGTATCAGCCCACTATAAGACCCAAAAACCCTGGAATCAATTGAACCATCAAAAAGTTTTTTTAGGTATCCTTCAATGGTAAATTTATCATGTTACCCATGGTATGTCCCAAGACTTTGAAACTCATAATAAAGCTAAACCACCCTTGAAACAAAACCCATGTCACTACATCATCAATCAAAATATATATTATAGGAAATGAATTTATGAAATTGTTAAAATTTTTTATTGTGATGTATTTTATTAAAAATATTTATATGTGTTTACAATTTTTTTATAATGGAAAAATTAGTAAAAAAACAATTAATAAATATTATGATATTAATGAAAATAATAACTAATTTAAAAAATAATAAATTTAAAAATTAACCAATAAAATAATACAACTAAAATTTATAAATTTATACTACTTAATTAAATACTAATAAAAAACAATTAATTAAAAAAAACAATTTATTTTTTATGTGTTGAGAATATAAAACTTTATAATTTTTTTCACATTTTATATATTAAAATTATTTTTGTTTTTTTAACAATAGACTGTGGAAATAGATATTAGTTTTTACTATGATATCATAATTGGATAAATCATCACAAGACTGTACAAATTTTTTGTATAAATATTTACTTATTATAGGTTTATGAAAGTATAGGAAAGAAACAGTACACACACACCTATGCTCCATAGTGGGTCTAGGATCATCCATCCCCTAATGAATGAAAAGAACCCATATGAACTATTATATTACATATGATGTAATGAAGGCCTCAAGGCCTGAATGTCCATAAATGTTGAGGATCACCCATGATTCGAATGCCCATATATTGTACCGGAAGGTCCATCAACCCATTGGTCTTGGAAATACCCCAAAGGCCCCTAGTCTGGCCACTCTACGACCTGCCCAGCAACCCTACTCTCAGCCTGCTCTCCCACATTTGACATGATATACCTATTCTGTAGACTTCTATTTTATATTTTTATCACACATGTCTGCTTGTTTCTTTCTCTACATACATACATCCTTCTCGCCCACATAACCCCCATCTATATGGCTACCCCCGCCACCATACACTACACAAGTAAAATGACCCCCCCAATGGGGGGGGGGGGGTGGATAAATATGGGGTTGGATTTCATCCCTATTTCCCATGGTGTGGTACTACAGCCTAGTACCAATCAGTTTTAGGTCTCACATCCTAGTATAAATCTTATCAAAATAAATGTTTTCAAAACTTTTATATTATTATCATAGTAAAATATATATTTAATTTCTGATTATATATTTAATTTTTCATGTAATAAATGCATTATCGTTTGATTTGAAATGTTTTATAATGTTACAGTTCATCCATTATATTTCTCTTTTCACAAATATTACATATTTTGGTATCAATATTGTGATCACAATTCAGTAGAAGATGCTATTTTCCCCCAGATCCATCACATTTTTAAAATTTAGTATATGAGGTGGTTGGCACATCTTTTCATGAAATAGAAAAGAGAAATGGTAATTTGAGTCTTGATTTATATTCAGATCAATTTTATTATTTGTTGAAATGTACGAAGTAAAAATTATATCCCATATGAATGATATGTAAATCTGAAGATATTATAAAAATTATGAGTATTAAAACATATTTTTGAATTTTCAATAGTTTTTTATCAAATGTTGTATTGGATAAAGAATTGTATCTTGAGGGGAATAAACTACATAAAAATTTCTATGAAAGTAAGAAGGTGGTCCGAAATTTGGTTCATGAATTTTGAAATGATTGTTTCTTATATTATAATGAATATGATTCATTGGTCAATTTTATAGCATGCGGAAAATCAATGTACAAATATGTACAATAAGGAAAGTACATATATGTTATTGTTAAATAGTTGAGGTGTTTTCTGATTACACCTATATTGTAGCACTTATTAATGACTTTAAACACATATTTATTGATGAAAACATATATATATCAATTATTTATTTCTATAAAATCTTTAATCATCCATGTCATAGTAATTCCTGAAGACACTATTATCCCGACCTATCCCAATAGGGACAATGTCAGGACTACCCTAATCCACCCTTCAATAGACTAGGGGATACATACCAACACCAAGTAGGCATATCACATATGTTGTGGGCCTCATCCTAATGTACATGTATGTACACATACATCTTCATGCCCATAAAATATTAAAATTAAATTCAACTTATAACCACACAAGCATACATCTAAAATCCATCCATCAGAGTACAAAACTAGTACTAGAATGAAAAAGGTCCTAATACTAGCCCATCAAAATGAAACTGAGAACAAGTCCAAATTAAAAGTATGTAAGTGGGATTATTATCAAGGTATTTGTGGGAAAAAAAACTTTATTTTTATGGATCACTAAGATCCACCTTTTCTTAGTCCCTCTTGGACTCCGTCAAAGGGTTGGTTATCTACATAAGAAACAACATGAGCAGGAAAATACTATGTAGGGGTGACTATCACAAATCCTAGTAGGACACCCTGATATCATTAATCATATAATCCTAATAATAATAGCCTTATCATCATAGTTATACGACTAAAACAAGTATAACATGAATATTTACATATAATCAACAAAGATACACAATCACATTATAAATTCACAATTTTAAAGCGATCCTATGATTCTTTAGTACCCCTAGTTTGTGGTATGTAACCCTTACTTGATGCTTTTCTTTTTGTAAAAGTTAAGGGTGACGTTTGGGAGATTTAGGAGATCCTTGATTGATGTTTGAAGTAAAGGGGATAGTACACAGTTTGTGCACAGTTAGACTAAACCGTGTGGACAAACCGTGTGTGGATGACTGGGGAGGTAGTGGATTTTTCATGGTTGGTGCATGGTTAAGGGAAACCATGCGATGAGGCTGTGCGTGAAGGATGGCCGAGGAATAATCTAACGCATGGTTAGCGCACAGTTTGTCAAACCATGCGGACTAACCATGCTATCACTTAAAATTAGATCCTAAAATTGTGGATCTAATCTGTTTTGCATCTAATTGCATCATTTAAGCTCCTAAGTGGACCTAACTCGGGATTACTCTCCCTTGAAGGTTGGAGGACTTCTCCCAGGCTTTTTGAATGCGATTCGAAGGGTTCTCTTGGCGAATCGAGGTACGTGATTGTTCTTGATCATTTTCTTAGATCTACTTTGATCTACTTCTCATCTTCTATTGTTTTCATAGATCAATGCCCGTTATGGGTAGATCTATGTGTGTGGATGCCAAATTAGAAACGATTTGGTCTTGGTTGTGTTAGGAAAAGAGATCTAAGGAGGGTTTTTGGAGAATCGGCTCGGTTTTGTTGGCGTTCTTCGTCCGTTGGTTGGTTTCACCCAACTTGTTGAGGTACGTGGCTTCACTCTCAATTCCTATTTCTCTAAACTTGAAGGATTAGTTTAAATTGATTTAATTTCATGGTTTTGAGTGTGAAATTTGGTGCAAATCATGTTATAAATCTTCATTAGTGGTGATTTATGGGTTTTGATGGAATTTTGTAAATTGAAAGAATGGTTTGGAAAAGTGTTTTGGTTTCTTGATTTTAAAATGGTGATTTTAAAATATTGATTTGATGGATTTGGAAAATGGTATGTGGGAAAAAGGTTTTCAATAAAAGGACTGTTTTATTGAAATGGTTTTGGCATGGTTGAAATGGTGTGGTTTTTGGGCATACTGGGTGTGTGTGTTCATATAGCATTTATGAGGCTTGGTTGAAATATGACCTTGTTCTCAGTGCCAAAAGTGTAATGGCACATGGGGAATAATTACCTTGTTACGACTTGGTCGATCGACGAGAGACCACTCATGAGTATGGAACTGTCATAACGACGAATGCATAGTTGATTTCACGGGTTATGAAATGGTTTGTTGTGTGGATTTGTGAAATTGAATGGTTATGCCAAAAAATGGAAATGTGAATTTGATTGGGAACTTTTCTTGGTTTATTTTCTTGAGAAATATTGTTTTGTTGGAAAATGGTTTTGACTTAGAACCTCTTAATTGTGAAATTTTTTGGAATTGTTTTATATAAATTATTTTATATAAATGTGCTGACATGTTTTATCCTGGAGGCATGGTTTGGGAAGTCATCAGGGAAAACCTACTGAGTTTCATTACTCACCCCCTACTTTGGAACGATGGTTCTGTTGTAGATGTCTTATTCCGGGATTTTGGCAAAGGTAAAGTGTCATACGTTTATAACACTACTTCGTGACTCTTGGGAGGGTTCGTGATGTTGGAGCTTGGAGTTTGTGGAGCATGGAGTTGGGTTGTTGTCTTGAATTCTTGTAGTTTACTTTACACTGTTTACTCTGTTTTAGTTTTGGTTTCTGCTATTTCACATTGGTTGGTTTAAAATGGAATAAATGGATGAACTATCTAGTTTTTAAATCATGCATCATATAGTGGTTTCGTGGAGATGTTTGTCTAGTTTTCCTTGTTTGTTGGTTATTTTCATGGAAAGGGTAAATCGTCCCCCATGTGTTTTGAAACCCTTAGGCATTTATTGGCAGACTTTGGCACCTTGGGGATGTCACCTAATGCCAAGTAATGACTCATTGAGCTCTCAAGAAAATGAGAATTGGCGGGTCATAAAAAATGGTATCAGCTTGTTCAGTCCTTTCCTAATAAGTGGTCATCGATGTTCTTGGTCTTGGAGTTGAAATTCCGTCATGTCTATTCCTTGGGTGGTCATCTTAGACTAGAGTAGGATTGTGGGAACTTGAAATGTATAGAATAAAAGAACGTAGCTAACCAGTTTATGCTGAACTTCATGTTACGAGGGTGTTGGGTACATAAGTGTTTTTGATACACTTCTAGAGTGTGGAAAATCTCATTGTCATGGGTTTAGCCAATGAGATGATCATGACATACATTGTAGAGGAATGAATTCTCACTAGGATTTCATAAATCATTTTGAGAAATGAATTATCGTTTGATTCAAAAGCGTGTTTTCAGAAAATTTTAAACATGTTTTCAAATGAAAGACTTTGAAAATATAATGGTTGATGTATTTTGAAAATAGATTGATTTTCAAGAGAAAAGAAATGTTCGGTTTTAGAAATGGTTGGAAATTAATGTTGTGATAGTGATGTGATAGAAATTGAAATGCTAAGCCTTCAGTTGCTAGGAAGTGAGACTAACGACGTGCGTTATTTGTATAGAAAATGGCACCCTTTAGACATCGTAGAAATCAAACGGAAGAGGCTGTAGATAATGTTGTCGCACCTGAACCACAGGTGAACTAGCATCTAGTCCAAAGTATAGTTCAAGAATTTCAGGCTGTGAACACGGGAAATCCGAGGGATGAGTCAAGGCATGTAGACCATTCCGTCCAATTCCAGAAGCAGAATCCACCCATATTTCAGGGTGATTCTGAACCAGAAAAGGTAGAGGTGTGTCTAAGCAGGATGAATCATATCTTCGATTTCATCAGCACACCAGTAGAGATGAATGTAAAGTTAGCGACCAATATGATGGAGGGTCTTGCACGATAGTGGTGGGAGATGGTAGTGCAGACTAAGGTGGATCAAGCCCTGATCTAGGTGGAATTTGTGGAATTTTTTAATAAACAATTCTATCCCCACACATTAAAGATCTAGAGGACAACTGAATTTTAAGCATGAAGCAGGAAAATCTCTCTGTCATGGAGTATACAGCTAAATTCATGAATTTTGTACGCTTTACACTGTAGGTTACTGCAAGTGCGTCGCTGAAGGGATGCAATTTTGAATCAGGGTTACGACAGGAGATTCGCTCGAAGATAGTTGTGCTCTATATTAAAGATTATACAGAGATGGTAAACAGAGAAAAAGTAGCATAAAGATACATCTCAAGAGTTATGGGAGGTGGGTGTATGATTATACCCAGTGGAATGGGCGGGAACTCTAATTCAAGGAACAAGCGGAAGAGGGACACCTACTTCCAAGGTGGGAGTGCGAATCAAAATCAAATGACTGGATCATTGAATCTTCCTCCACGACCCATGATGAAGGCCGAGTGCTTTCAATGTGGTGCAATTGATCACATGAAACGAGAATGTACAACACCACCGAAAGCATGTCACAATTGCAACAAGATGGGGCATCTTCAGCGATATTGTCGTAGTGCTCCGAGGTCGGGTGCAGGTGACCCTTCCCAGGCGTTTCAAGCATCTTATGCTTCGACAGGGCGAGGAAAGAAAAATCCGTATCACCAACAGAACATAGCTAGTTATGGTGATTCTAGGAATACCATGACTCCTCTGGCAGGCCAATCTCAACAAGGCAATAAAGAGCAAAGTGCAGCAACAAACCAACTGTATAGAGCAGAACAGGTTATTCTGGATGACCAGTCTGGACCATCTACGGTGAGAGGTACAATTTTTTTGAATTCTACCCTCATGCAAGCATTGTTCGATACTGGCACATCACTTTCTTTTTTTGCTTCTCATATTGCTGATTTTCTAAACTTAAGAGTTGAAATGATGCCCTCTATGATAAAACATCAAACACATCTTGGTGAAAGAGAATATAGAACCTTCATGTGTAGATAATGTTCTATAACTATTGATGGAGCTGAGATAAAATGGGATTTCTCTATGCTGGATATGGATGTCTATGATATAATCCTGGGTATTGATTGGTTGAAAAAGTTCAAGGATCACATCGACTATTATAGCAAAATAGACAGTTTCGCGACTGAGGACGGCGTCAAGCATCTCTTTATAAAAGAAAGAGTGCACAAGGGAGGTGCAACAAGCTTGTTGGCTCCAGAAGTGGCAACAATATCTTACTAGTTGGGTGAGTTAAACTTGGAATCGATGGACGAGATCACGAATAACAGTTTTCCAGTAGTCATGGATCAATTTCCTAATGTTTTTCCTGAAAACTTCTCAGGGTTACCACTTGTAAGAGAAGTGGAGTTTATAATCGATTTCCTTATGGGGACTAGTACGACCTCACTTCCATCTTATAGGATGGAACCAACAGAGTTAAAGGAATTGAAAGTGCAGTTAGAGGAGTTGGAAAGCAAAGGCTTTATACGGCCAAGTGTATCTCCGTGGGTAGCACCAGTTTTGTTTGAAAATAAAAAAGATGGAACCTTGAGGATATGTGTGGATTATCATAAACTTAATCAAGTTACAATAAAGAATAAATATCCACTTCCACACATTGATAACCTAGTTGATCAATTGAGGGGATCTCAGTGGTTCTTTATGATTGAATTATGGACAGGATATCACCAGTTGTGAGTTCGAAAGGAGGATATTCTGAAGACAACCTTCAGAAGCATATATGGCCACTAAGAATATGTAGTCATGCCTTTTGGTCTAATGAATGCACCAGCGGTCTTCATGGATTTGATGAATCAGAAATTTCAGCAATATCTAGATTCTTTTGTTGTGGTGTTTGTCGACGACATATTGGTGTATTCGAGAACAAGGGATGAGCATGAGAAACACTTGGCGACAATGTTGGAAATCTTGAGGGAACATCAGATGTATGCCAAATTATCAAAGTGTGATTTTTGGATACAAGAGGTATGTTTTCTTGGCCACGTCATTTCTGAGAAAGGTGCTTCAGTGGATCCAGAAAATATAGAAGCTGTTCTTTCTTGGAAACCGCCTAATAACGTCTTTTAGATACGTAGTTTTCTTGGTCTAGTTGGTTATTATCAACACTTTGTGTGTGAATTCTCATGACTAGCTTCACCTATGATAGCATTGACAAAGAAAAACAGAGCATTTTAATGGACTGAGGAATGTTAGAGATCTTTTCAAGAGTAGAAATTTCGCCTTAAATCACCACCCATATTGATCTTTCCAGAATCAGGATAGGGGTATGTGGTGTATTGTGATGCTTCTAGAATAGGGTTGGGATGTGTTCTCAAGCAAGGAGACCCTTTTGTTGCTTATGGTTCAAGGTAGTTGAGGGCTCATGAGAATAATTATCCAACACATGATTTAGAGTTAGCAACAGTTGTCTATTCCTTGAAGACTTGGTTCCATTATCTCTTTGGTGAGAAGTTCACTGTGTTTACAGATCACAAAATCTTGAAACACATTTTCTCACAACGAGATTTGAATCTTCGGTAGAGGAGATGGATGAAGTATCTTCAAATGTTCAGCTTCAACTTGATGTATACACCGGGTAAGGGAAATTCGGTGGCCGATGCATTAAGCATGAATTTGTATGCTCAGTTAGAAAAAGAAGCTTCAGACGAATGGCAGTTGATTTTGGTCTTAGCCGACATGCATGTGGAATGTAAAGACAGGGGTGATGTTTCAGTTTTCTTTCTAGTTGCGCTTGTCCCTAATTTGGTGGAGAGAGTAATGGAGTCACAAACATCCGATGTAGACTGTGTTGCAATGAGTTCAAAACTCATTAGTGGGGAGACCATTGAGGGATAGAAGCTGGATGGGAGTTTGGTGTTGTGTTTCAGAAATCGGCTGGTTGTACCTAAAGTGTGTCAGGAACAACTCATTCATTCTTACCACCATTCATGATGGGCGGTACATCCGGGTACACTAAAGAGGTATAAGGCATTGAAGGCGCAATTTTGGTGGAGTGGCATGAAAATAAAGGTGGTCGAGTTCATCTCATGGTGCTTAACTTGTAAGCAGGTTAAAGCAGAGCATCAGAGACCAGCCAGTATGTTACACTGTTTACCTATCCCTGTGTGGAAATGGGATCAGATAGTAATGGATTTTGTTACAGGTCTTCCATGAATGGTCCGAAAACACGATGCCATTTGGGTGATAGTGGATCGTCCAACCATGTCGACCCATTTAATCCCTATTTGTGAAACTCATATGGTGGAAGATCATTCAAAAGTCTATATCTGGGAAGTGGTAAAGAGACATGGTGTACCAGAGTCTATCGTCTCAGAGAGAGATCCGAGGTTCACACCTTGTTTCTGGAAATCCTTACAACAAGCCCTTGGAACTCAGTTGTCTATGATCACGACGTATCATCCTAAGATGGATGGGAAATCCAAGCAGAGGATAAAAACATTGGAAGACATGTTTTGGGATTGTGTAATGGAATTTGGTAGCTCATGGGAGGAGCATATAACCTTAGTGGTGTTCTCATACAATAACAGTTATTAGGCCTCGATACACATGGCTCCGTTTGAATCATTGTATGGGAATACTTGTCGTTCTCCACTATGTTGGGTGGAAATGGGTGAAACATCACTAGTTGGGCTGAACCTTATCCAAGAATCAATGGAGAATATTTAGTTGATACAAAAGTGGATAAAGATGGCACAGAATTGTCAAAAATTCTATGCAGATCGCCGTCGAAGACCGTTGTCATTCGCCGTAGGTGATCATGTCTTCTTGAGGATCTCTCCAAGGCATGGATATCGTCCTTTCACGAAGCATGGAAAATTATCTCCTAGATATGTAGGCCCGTTTGAGATACTAGAATGGGTTGGAGAGGTGGTGTATCGGTTGGCATTACCACCACGGTTCAGTGCAGTGCATAATGTGTTCCATGTATCTCAGTTGAAGAAGTATCAGCCCGTTCCTAACCATGTGATCAGATGGGATCATTTTTACATAGATCCAGATGCTTTGTTGGTACATATCCCAGTATGAATTATGGATAGGAAATAGAAAGTCTTGCTGGAAAAAGCATCGGTATAGTACATGCTTTATGGTTTCATGGTCAGATTCAAGAAGAGACTTGGGAATGCGAGAAACAAATTAAAGAGCAGTGGACACAACTCTTTCAGGAAACCCATGGTTTTCTACTTTCCCGGGACGCAAAGGCCAATGGTGGGGAGAGTTTAGTACCCCCGGTTTCTGGTATGTAACTGTTACTCGATGCTTTTCTTGTTGTAAAAGTTAAGGGTGATGCTTGGGAGATTCAGGAGATCCTGGATTGAAGTTTGAAGTAATGGAGAAGGCACACGGTTATTCTAAACCGTGCGGCCAAACCATGCGTGGATGACTGGGGAGGCAGTGGCTTCTGCACAGTTGGTGCACAGTTAAGGGAAACCGTGCGATGAGGCTCTTCATGAAGGATGTCCGAGGCAGAACCTAACACAGGTTTATCGTATGTTTTTTCAAACCATGCGGTCACTTAAAATTATATCCTATAATTGTGGATCTAATCCGTTTTGCCTCTAATTGACTCATTAAAGCTCCTAATTGGCCCTAACTCGGGATTACTCTCCCTTTAAGGTTGTAGGACTTCTCCTAGGCGTTCCGAAGGCGATTCGAAGGGTTCTCTTGGCGAATCGAAGCCGGATTCTTAAGGGATGTGATCGTTCTTGATCAGTTTCTTAGATCTAATTCTCATATTCTCTCATTTTCTTAGATCTATTCCCGTTATGGGTAGATATAAGGGTGTTTATTCCAAATTTTAAAATATTTGGTCTTTTTTGTGATATGAGAAGAGATCTAAGGAGGGTTTTTGGAGAATCAGCTCAGTTTTGTTGGTGTTCTTCGTCTGTTGGTTAGTTTCGCCCAACTTGTTGAGGTAGGTTGCTTCACTCTCAATTCCTCTTTCTTAGAACTTGATGTCTTAGTTTAAATTTATTTAATTTCTTGGTTTTTATTGTGAAATTTGGTGCAAAGCATGTTATAAATCTTCTTTAGTGGTGATTTATTGGTTTTGATGGAATTGTGGAAATTGAAAGAATGGTTTTCCCAAAGTGTTTTGGTTTCTTGATTTTAAAATGGTAATTTTAAAATACAGATTTTATGGACTTGGAAAATGGTTTCAGGGAAAAAGGTTTTCAATAAAAGGGTTGTTTTATGGAAATGGTTTAGGAATGGTTGAAATGGAATGGTATTTGGGCATACTTGGGGTGTGTGTTCATATTGCATTTACGAGGCTTGGTTGAAATATGACCTTGTGCTCGGTGCCAAAAGTGTAATGGAACATGGGGAATAATTACCTTGTGATGACTTGGTGGATCGACGAGAGACCGCTCATGAGTATGGAACTGTCATAACGATGCATTCATAGTTGATTTCACGGGTTGTGAAATGGTTGGTTGTGTGGATTTGTGAAATGAAATGGTTATGCCTAAAAATGGAAATGTGAAATTGATTGGGAACATTGCTTGGTTTCTTTTATTGAGAAATTGTTGGAAAATGGTTTTGACTTAGAACTTGTTAATTCTGAAATTTATTGGAATTGTTTTATATAAATTGTTTTATATAAATGTTCTGACATGTTTTATCCTGGAGGCATGGGTTGGGAAGTCAGTGGGGAAAACCTAATGAGTTTCATTAATCACCCCTACTTTGGCATGATGGTGCTTTTGCAGATGTCTTATACGAGGATGTTAGTAAAGGTAAAGTGTCACACGTTTATAGCACTACTTCGTGACTCTTGGGATCGTTTGTGATGTTAGAGCATGGAGCTTGTGGAGCATGGAGTTGGGGTGTTGTCTTGAAGTCTTGTAGTTGTCTTTCCGCTGTTTACTCTATTTTAGTTTTGGTTTCTGCTGTTGCACTTTGGTTAGTTTAAAATGGAATAAATTGATGAACTATATTGTTTTCAAATCATGCATCATATATTGGTTTCTTGGAGTTGTTTATCTATTTTTCGTTGTTTGTTGGTTGTTTTCATTGAAATGGTAAATCGTCCCCCATGTGTTTTGAAACCCTTTGGCATTTATTGCCAGCATTTGGCACCTTGAGGATGTCGCTTAAGTCCAAGTAATGACTCGTTGATCTCTCAAGCCAATGAGAATTGGCAGGTCATTACAAGTCCCTTCTCAAAGGTTCCACATATATCTCATCTAGGAGAACTCACACCATGGGTCACATAGCACTAATGGCATCTATCCATTATTTAATGTTCAACGAGCGTCATCATAAGAAGTACATGTTGTAATTATAAAGGGAATGCTATAGAGATTATTATCCCAACCAAGGACATGCATTTTACTAAAAACTCAATCTGGAATGATGTGCTAAGTAGAAGATCTATGGTCGCATAGTCTTGGTCATGACGATACAAAGAACCCCACCTAGGGAAAAGATGACGATAAAGAATCTAAATCCAGGCATCAAAGAAGGATTTCAACAATGATATCTAAGTCTTATGTCCTTATGAAGGGATCACTATCCTATTTATAGGGTGTGATTCCAAACTGAACCCTCAGGGAATGAAATAATATAATTAAACCAAATGAAATGTGTCCAAGTTAAAGAGAAAAGGGCTCCAAGCCCTCTTTGAAGGAGTACATGGTTTGTACTGGTAGTATACGTCATTTTCCATTGGAACTTGGTCTTTCTCATGTATCACTACCCATTAACATGTACATGTCCAAGTGCATGGCATGTCCATTCCCTTTTACTCCAAAATGTGTCGAAGTACACAGCTCTGGCCATTTACATCTAGCATGGTCATGTTTGTGTCACAATATATAGAATTTCTGAGCTCATGTACTCTTTTCCATGTATGTGTACACTCCATGGTACATACTAAGCATCAAGGTAAGGTTCACATTCCATCTTCTATATTTCCCATGTAGTGTGATACTTATCTCATCCATGGAAACACTAACACTATGGCCAAGGCCCCATAAAGTGTGTTTCTAAAATATATGTTGTGTATATTAGTATTTCCAAAAATCCATAGGCTCTACAAGAAGTTTTATGAATCAAGTGTCGTCATTGTCAATTGTTCCCATGGAATTTAGATTGGGGGTTTGACATACCTTTCTATTATAGATGGCTATATTTTTTCTTTCGATTTTCTTGAAATATTTACCTGCATATACGCTTCCATCATACATCAAGAACCCATGAAAGAACACCTCTAATACAGCCCCAGTCTATCACTATTTCCATAATGCCTTGATCTATCATGCATATCGAACTGGTATCTACAATATCAAACCACTTTACCAATAAATTTGTTTGAAATGATTTATTGGTTCGAACTGTTAGTAAAAAAATCTAATAATGAACCCATAAAGAATGGTGAGAGAAAACCAAAAAATGAACAAAAGCGGAATGAGCCTCGATTTTATATGGATTGAACTCAATATGTTTTCTTCATAAATATGTACAAATATCCAAATAAATAAATAATTCTCACAATAAACCTCACGAAATAAACCCATGCTCTCCACACAATCGATCCGCAAATCAATCCATTGTTAGATTGATTTTCATTCATTATATGATAAGAAAATAAGGATAAAATCATAGAAAAAAATGCAACCTCAATTTGGATCAATTTCAGGTGATGAATTATTCTTTTTCATTTTTGTTGGTGAGATCCTCAAGTTATGTCACACACCGATCGATGTTCCACGATCAGGTAGTTGGTTTTGAACGAAAGTACCTCCATTGTTATCTCAGAAATCTATAGGTTTATGTAGATAAACATAGGATTATTATAATAGAATATTAATATGGTAATAAATTAGTTCTATATTCCATTTAATAAAAAATATTTTATTTTATTTATTATATTAAATCACTATAGATGGCAATCAACCAGAACGTTTGACATGCTCTAATATTCAGTTGCACATATGGTAAAACACATTCTATTAACTCAATAGTAACCTAAGATTTATGATTTGATCATATGTTAACAAAATATATTACATTTCTAGGAAAACTGAGCATTCAAGCATTTAATATATCTAATATATTTCAAAAATTAATTTCAGGCACACTAGGGATCATAATCCCACATCATCTCAACACCTAGCTTTTAAAATAATCCATACTGTATTTCATAATAATGCATTGAAAAATTAGAGTAGTTACATTCTCCCCACCTTGGAAATTTATATCATATGAATCCAAAATAATAGGCTCTATAAAGAGTTGTGGGTACTTAGAACATATAATTGGGTCTCCCTCTCCAATGCATACTCTTAAAGATTCCCATTATACCAAAGGACATGCACTAGGGGATCCATCACTCATGAAGGATCCTCCCATTCTGATCCTTGATCTCTACTAGATACTCTACAATGGTAAATCTATCCTTTATGTACAGCTCACCCCAATTTATAACATGCTATGGGTTATGCACATACCCCCTTAGTTGTGACATGTGAAAGACATCATGTACCCGATATAACTATGAATCTATATCAATGTGGTATACATGCCCACCAAACCAACATAGTACCTATAATGGTCAAATGAATATCATAAATAGATTTCATCCTCAAAAAACTCTATAGTCCACATCATGGTAAACCCCTTAGGAACACATGGTCTACCTCCTAGAACTCTAGAGGCCTCTTTCATTAGTCTTCATCGGACTTATGATGGTTATGTGAAGACCTCATCCACTCACATATGATCAAAACATTCTCTATAATAGCTCGTACCAACTCTGGCCCAATAAGTGATGATTGTCCTTGGTTAGTCAAGCGTAGTGGTGGCCTATAGGGTTTCCCATACAAGGCCTTGAATGGTGACATACTAATAGTCAAATTTTTTGTACCCAAACTCCACCAATGGTAGGCGATACTCCCATATATAACCTAATTATAACATGAAAGACTGAAACACATCCTCTAAGAACTAAATGGTTCAATTAGTTTGGCCAGTTTTCTAGGGTCTAAAAGCCATGCTCAGAGACAGATGAGTACCAAAATACTATTTCAATCCCTTCCACATCCAATATTTATAGTGAGAATCATGGAAAAAATTATTATTGAAGAAACCCCATCGATTTGGACTATCTCTTGTATCGATAGTATTAACAAGATCTCTATAGAACACTGCACTCAGATTTCTAGGATGTGGTCCAACTTGAAGAGTTGGTCTATGAATACCTGTATTGAATAATTTTTCCTAGACTTATGTGGTATAAAAATCACTAATTACATGGATAAATCTTCCCACATCCACTCCAGAACCTCAAGGGGTTGAACTATACCCACTGGAACCTATTTATTGCCCTTCAATTGCAGAAAATTAAGGAATCAAGAGACAAACTCTTCAACTCATAGCTTCAACCCTGTCCAAGAAAACTATCATCAAAGGTCCCTGTATATCTTCATCACACGTAGATGTACCATTAAGGGTGAAGTATGAAAATCCCATCGAACATCCTCCCTCCATGCAATTGGTACCATCATGGATCCGTTAAAATGAATGACACTCTCCCAACCATTTGAAAATCCATCAGGATTATGTCTAGTGGATTTCTAAGTTCATAGGGTATTATAGTCTTTATACCCAGGTTGTGCCTCCCAAAAATTAAAATTAAAGGTGTAAAAATCATCGATTGTAGGTAATATTCTCAAAACCCATCGACAAAGTATAATCACAATGGTGAGAAATACTCTAACCCCTCACTCAGCGACTGCGAACAAGATCTATAGTTGAGAGAATCTACTACCATTTTCCCATTCCTTGGAGTATATAAAATATAGATGTCATAATTCTAGAGGACCTCTAGAAATTAACTCTATCTCATATTAATATAATTCTGAGAGAAAATATTGTTGAGACTCTTATGGTTAGAATAGATTATAAACTACTCTCATATCACGTAGTTTCCCCTCATCTTCAGAACAAAGATTAATGTTGATAATTCAAGACCATGGGTCGCTTAGTTTCTCTGATGTTGTCTCAACTAATGTGAACCATAGGAAATAACCACCCATCTCTATAAAAATCACAACTAATTCTATTCCCCAATGCATCAAAAAACACTATGTACTTGACACCCTCCTTTGGCATTCTCAACACGGGAGGCCCATCCATCTCCACCTCAACACATAAAAATCCTATTGTAACCTTTTTATTCAAATTAAAGGATTACCCTTGTGGGTCAAAGATATCAATAGATATGATATCCATTAGAAATCATTTATTAATTTCTTTTAGTATCCTACCAAACCAAGGAAGCTCCACACCTCCATCATGCTCTTTGGTGGCCTCTAAGATAACATTTCCATGGCCTTTTCTAGGTCCACTACTACACAATCTACTAACATAAAATGTCCTAGAAAGTGTAAATCCTAAATATATAACTAGAACTTAGAGAGATCCCCATAAATATTTTTCTCTTAGAGTATACCCAAAACCATCCTCAAGTGTCTCACATGCTCCTCCTCAGATGCTGGGTACACTATGATATCATCAATGAAGAACACAAAAATCAGGTCTAAGAAAGGATGAGAGAACTGGTTCACAAGTACCATGAATAATATTAGGTAATTCATGATGAATAAGGGAATCAGTAAGTACTCATAGTGGATATAGCTACATCTAAATGTAGTCTTCGATATATTCTTATTTCAAACTCATAGATAGTGATAACATGATCATAGATTAATCATTGAGAACCATTATACGCCTATAAACCGATCAAAGTTGAAATTGATCCTAAATAGTTAATACTTGTTCTTTAGGGTCACCTATATTATGTATAATTAATCAATACATAACCAAAAGCTCATTTCCTCCTTTTGGGAAAACAACACTGGGTCTACATAGGGTGAAACATTGGGCTTGAAAAAACCCTTCCTATGTAAGTCCTAAAACTATACCCTCTATTCCCAAAGCTATGTGGATTCCATATGAAATGTTAGAATAAATATCTGGGTTTTCCCATGATGTAGATCAATGTATAAGTCTATATATAATTGGTGATGTAACACTAGAACATCCTTGAGGAAGGTGTCATTGTACTCCACCACCACTATCAAAAACTAAAAGCATGTATCATCCATTGCACCAAAGGTCATGCTAGCCAACCATTGAGTAATTAAATAAACCCTCTTATGAGTGACTCTATCCTTCTCTACCTAGGTTTACTTTTCATACAAAAAACACCATATCATCACTACAAACACACTGTATCCCCTACCTAAAACTGTTTTTCCAGGCATGAAATGTAGATTAATAGTACATACCTAAGTTGACATAATAAGGACTTATAGATTATACAAATAGATCCCAAATGAAACTCTCGTCACTAAGAGTTGTGTCACACTCTCAGTAGAATTGTTTGATTACTGAGTCACCTCCCGTAGGAGTCTCCATGTGAAATGGTCAAGCTAAGGGATCAAATAAAATCTCTAAGTCTCAAACGAGATAAGTATAAATAGTGGAATTACTTTAAACTAGTTCTATTATTATTGGAGATAAGGTATGAAACATATAGGTAAATCCTCCAATCATCCCTAGAGACTCTAGGTCAAAAGCCTTGACTGCCTACAACTATCCTTGCCCCTATCCCCCATCTCCCTGAGCCTCAAATGGACCACATGGGGGTAGTGGGGGAAACAAATTTATAATTTATACCACCTCCATCATCCCTATCATCTTCCGTTTCAATTATTTTATCCTATGGACCTTCCTTACCCTACTTTTGATTCTTTATAGACATATTATCTACTATCTCTCTCTTTGACATACGGCGGGTTGGCCAATACAGGACAAGATGTCCGCTGTGGTTAAAAGAGTATCGTCACCTATCACTAGGATGAGTAGAACTATAATTGGAGACCTAAAATGTTGAACCTTTTTACTAGTATCACCTTCTGAAATTTATTGCATTTACTTGTCCTTGAGTCTGATGTCGTCTCCCAACTTCCATAGTCTCTACTCCTTTGTGCCCACTGCCAACAACAACTATCTACAACTACTCATCCAATAAACTCTTGACCACCTAGGCATTCTCTATCACACTAGAATAGTTAAAAATTTATAGAGGTACAATGTTGGTCATATGTCTCTTCATAGTCTTCACTCAATGGTCTTATCACAAATAACTGATTATATACCATATCCATCGAGTACCAAGAGAGGTTGGTGAACCTCGATGAATACTAAGAAACAGTAATACTACCTCGATCATGCTGTAGAATATTCTAGATGAACAGATTCCTCAATATATCTAGATATTAAACCTCTATAATAAGGAATTCATATTATAACTATGCTAGAGTCACCTAGTCATACGATTGGGTCACTAATCCCTACCATCGTCTTGCAGAGCCATGGAGAAGGAGCACTGCTAGAACCACCATATGATATATTGATGTCCTCAAATGATGGAAAACTCATGTCACTGCCTCGATATATTACTCAGACACTATGGTTTGGGATCTCCTCAAAAACTATGGGGTTGCTGTCACTAAAAATCATGAAGTGCACCCATCCTGCATACCTCACCCGTTGGTACTATCAGTACTATCTTCAACTTCACAAATCATGGTATGTCTAGTTCACCACCTAGAGGTAACACATCTTAAAAAGGTCTATGTATTGAAGCTTCATCACTGAAGTGGTCATCCTCATGATCTTGTTGCTGAATCTAAGCCGTAATACATCATTTTAAAATCTCTAAATAAACAAGGTGCACCATGATCAATGAGTTTATCGGTAGAGATGACTATAGAAGGACATGGAAACCACAAATCATTTCTATATGTTGGATGTTTAAATTTTTTTCCTTGAAACTAGTTTCTATAGGCATTGAATCAACTAGAAGGTTTCCATAGGAATTTTTTATGGATATGTCAGCTGTCACACCAATAGTAGAGTCCCTATACTGAAATAAAAACTCAAAAAAAATTAAAACTATTTCCTTAAAAACAATCTCATTGACTCTGGTCCTAAGGTTGAATAACCACTTTGATACCACTCTATCAAGAACCATCCCAATATGGACCATAAAGTGACAACCCCAATCATGTGTCCAATATTCAAGGGGCTAGAAACTTGTATCATGTTGGCATATCACACATATGGGAGGACTTGTCCTAATTGACCTATATAAACATAGAAATCTCGAGGACTATAAAATGATAAAATGTAAAATAACTATTATCCATGCATGAATATATCTAAAATACCATTGTTAGAGTATAAAAACATGTACTAGAATAAAAGGGCTAAATGAAATCCCACCACAAAGAAACTGAGAAAAATTCCCACATAAAAGTATAGAAGGGTGTTTCCATTAAAGGTAATTGTAGTAACACACCTTGGTCATCCGGATCACTAAACTTGGCCCAGTTCTTATCCCTATTGAAATCAATGAAATGATTGTTCATCTATGTATTATAAAACATGTTTTGGAAAATCCCATTTGTGTGTGAGTATAATAATACCAAATAGGACACCCTAAAATTACTAAACATATAACATCAAGAATAAAAATCAACTCATCATAGGTATATATCTGAAATACATATAACAAGAACGTCTAGATATACTCAACAAAGACAAAAAGTCGCATGGTAAATTAAAAACTCTAATTCCATCCTAGGATTATTTCTAGAAGGTTAAATATATCTATCATCTAGGAGAACTTACCACATCGATCACATTACACTAACAATGTCTCACCAAGATGTTATTCTCATCGAGTATTTCTATAAGAAGCACAAACTAGAAGTATAAAAACTGATGAGTATCACAAAAAAGGCCATGTGGTATACTAAAAGATCTATATAGAATAACCTAATAATTTTAGGATCAATGCATACAACATTTTGATCATGATGATACCAAGAACTACACCTAGGGTAAATATGGTGATAGAGGATCTCACTTTGAGCTGCCCTGAAGGATTCCAACAACTCGATCCAAGACTGATGTCTCTCTGAAGGGATCATCATCATATTATAGAACATGATTCCATACTAAACACTTAGGGAATGAAATATGGGAACACACCCTAATGAAACTTGTCCATGATAAAGCATAAATGGCATCTAAGCCCACTTTTAAGGAGTACACAACATGTACTTGTAGTAAGTGGCATGTTCTTTTAGCATCAGATCCTTCCTGTGTTTCTCGGACCATGCCCATGTCTACATCCATGTACACGAGATGTCTGAGCTTATATACTTCTTACTGTTACCAAGTATAGGGTTCGTCCCATTTACATCTGTCCTAGCCATGTCCATGTGCATGTCGCTGTACACAATGTGTATGATCCCATGCACTCTTGGTTGTGTCAGTGTACCCTCCAAGGTACATGATGAGATTTCAGGTTAGGTTCAAATTCCACGTGATAGATTTCACACATTGTGTGATAATTATGTCATCCATAGAAATCAAAATGCTACATCTACAGACCCACACTGTTATGTTTCGAAATACACTCTGTGTATATCGAGATTTTCAAAAACACATAGGTTCTTTATGCGGATTTCTAAATCCAATTTTACCATTATCAATCACATCCATTGAACACTAATTGGTGGTTTAACGCACCATTCCATCCCTGGGGGCATTAATATGGCTTCTTATTTTCTAGAAATCACTTCCCCAATCTCTATCTTCATAATATAAAAAAAACAGTGAACAAACACCTCCAATCAAATCTGAATCCATCATTGTTTCTGTCACATCTCGATCTATCAACCATACCAAACCTGGATCAATGATATTAAATTTTTTCACTATGAAACGAGTGTGAAACGATTGATTATATGGTATTTTGGGTTGAATCACCCATGAAAGAACCCCGGTGTTTATCACATGAAGAACGGTGGGAGAAAACAAGTGCAAAAGAGTAATGAACCTCTACCGTGTTTAGATCTCCCTTGATATATTTCAGTTAGAAGGAAAAACAAGTATCCAAATAAAAAAATAATTCTTCTAATAATTCCCAAAAAATAAATCCACCTTCGCAATATAATTGATACATAAATCCATTCATTGGTCAATTTATTTTCATTATTTGTAGGATGAGAAAACGGGGATAAAACCACATAAAACAACATCCTACCATGATTTGGATCAATGAATGGATAAGTGCATTTCTTTTTTGGTGAAATCCTCACGTTTAATTCCACACTGATTGATGATCCATAGTTTGGTCATCTCTCTCGAACCAAATCCCCTCCAATTATCTCTTAAAAATCTCTAGGTTTATCCAATTAACCCTAGGATTTGTTCTCAATAACATATTTATATAAGAATAAATTAGGTTTCTGCATCATTTAATTAAATATAAAATTTAATTAATTTATTTTATTAATTCAACTAAATGTCTCTCAACCCGTACATCTATTGTGATCCAAAGTTAAGTCACATATACTGTAAAAATAACACTGTAAACTCTATGAAATCCTCTAATTTTTTATCCGAGCCTCCGTTTAGAATTTTTTTAAATTGTTTTTGGAAAACGTCATGTGTGTGCATTTAATATATATAATCTATTTCAAAATTTAATTCCGAGCACACTAGGCCTCAAAATCTCATAAATACTCTACACCTAACTTTGATAATAGCCCATAAAATATTACAAAACAACACCTAGAAAAATTGGATTCTTCACAACTATGATCATGTTTGTTTATCATTTCCTTGAGAACCTCATACCATTTATTTAAGTATTTCTACTAATTTTTTCTATCAATTTGGTGCTTATAAAATTCAATATTATTATATGACTATTTTCATAACTCCATATAACTTAATTTCATTAAGTTTGATGAATGACCCATATATTTATTTGGAATCACTAATTTATGGACATCCAAATAATAATATTGATGATTATTTAATCCATTGATTGAGGAGTTAATTTTATTATAGCATGATGGTGTAACTAGATATGATGTATTTTGAAAATATAATTTTACACTAAAAAATACATTAATGTAGATAGTAATTTACATTCTAGAATATGGTATGATATCTAAACTAATTAAACATTATCCAAAATAAATTCAAAACTGCATGGAATGTAACAAAGATTTTATGCTCATTAATGGAAGGAAACCTTGTTTTTTACTATCCTTGAATATTTCTACCAAAAATATTACTTTGTGATGGAATAAAAATAATTTTACAATATGTAGAATTGAAAGATATGTTCCTTCCATAGTTTTATTTGTTATTCAGTTAAAATATATCATCACTTCATTACCTTATTTTACTTTTGGATCAAATATAAATCAATAAAAATAGGTGGCTTTGGGAGAGATAATAATTGGACAACGTGGATTATTTCAGGACCTAACATATTGCTTTGATTTATTGGTTCATTATGTTTTAGATGTAATCAGAATTGTGCAAAAATATTTTGATAACATATTTTATATCATTTTGGACACATCAAGAAAGACCAAAGGTACTATAAAATAATAGTTAGATCCTACCTAAATTTTCAGATGGCCCAAAGATGATTTTTTTGAAAATTTCAGATCACAATCATTAATGGATATAAAACCAGTGTTGGTAATTTTTAAATATGTTAATTTATATATATTAGGTTAAATGTTGAATATTTATAATTTTTGATCTCCTTACTGAAATAGTCATATTACCAGGTTAAAAATTCATGAGTTTTAGGTCATAATGGAATGATTGTTTCTCATTGGTATTAAGGGTTTCACAATTCTTCAATATGGGATGTGTTGATTGAAATATCATATTTTTTTGAGAAATTTTTTCAACATACAATGATTTCACAATATTCCTTCCATTAAAAGAGACAAATTCATTCGATAGCTTGCTCTACATGCAACACAAAACATAAAAAAACTATAATATATATATATATATAATATAAATACTTTAAGTACAATTGTTAAAAAATTCATTTATTTAGAAGGAATGAATAAGTGAAAAATATTTTTGAGATAAATTTACAAACAAAATAATTTATACTTTTAATATGAATGAAATTTAATTAGTTTATTTAAATTGACCATTAAAATAATATGTTATTTGGAAAAGTATTTCTCTAAAAAATGAACATTCATATGATATTGATTTATATTTTAAGAAAATTATGATTTATGATAATAAAATATAATTTATATTAATAATTTATTAATATTAGTTTAATTATTAAATGATAAAAAATATGAATGAGGATAGTTAATATCAAAAAATTCTAATTTCCTATAAAAACAGTTTCTCATTATATTTTATAATTTTATTCAAAATTGAAATTATAAGTTTTAGAATTTATATTTTAATAAATTATAATAAATTTTCGATTTAGAATAAAAACAATATCTAAATATTATTTTTTTCTTATTTTTATGAAATAAATTGTTTTTTGGTGAATAGTGAAAAAATAATGATTTTGCTAAAAACTATCACTTTTAGGACTTTATCATAATACAAGAAAATTTTAAATAATTCTGAAAAAATATATAATATATAATTTTTTTAAAAAAAATAGTTATTTAAAATTATTATTTTTTATAAAACCTATGTATATCGCTTTGGAAACATTAGTAATAATTTATTCTAAAAACTGTTTTTATTCATTAATATTGAAAATTACTTTTCATAACTTATTAATATTAAATATATAGGAAATTGATTTATTTTTTGAGATCAACATGATTATATTATTTAATAAGATGAATATAAATTTTGGGCATAAAAGTATGATTAATAAATTTAATTTTGATGACCATGATAATGGTAAACTATTATTTTCGAAAATTATTTTATAAATTTATTTTGTAAATTATATCTAATAAATTAAGTTTATATACATAAAAATATTTATATAATATTATTTTTAAACACTTAAATAATTATATTAACAAAAATTTAATTGGTAAATATTACTAAATAATATTAAGAATACATAAATGTTAAAACACTATTTTTCTACTAAATATGAGATTTCTGTAAATGAAATTATTTAATTTAAAAGTTAATTTTATTCTATTTATAAATTAAATTAAATTAAACTAATATTATATATAGTTATTTCACACACACAAAATTTAATATGGGGTTTTTTTATTTTTATTAAAACTGAATTTACATTGTAAAAAACTAGAACCTAAGGTTAAAAAAGGTAAAAGTAAAAAACCTATGAAAAAATGACTTCAAACATATTTAAGACATGTGTGTTAATATTTGGATTAGTATTTATCATCCTAATACCATCCATCACTATATTTTGTCTATATTTTGGAGCCTTTAAACCCTGAATAGTGTAGTGATATTGTTGAAAAATAATTGGTGTTCTCAAAAGTTCCAATTTAATCACTTATAAATAGGGAAACTTCCGTTCATTCATACCACAACCATTAAATTTAATTACCTACTTAAACTATGGAACCATTATCTTCTTGTAGTCCCATATCATTTTCATATTAATCTGTTCTCAATTAGTTATCCTAATCCCTTGATTTCCAAGGATTCTTTCAAGAGAATGTTTGAAGTCCAAAAGTGAGTATTTCTTAATCCTTATAATTTTATTCTTAATATTTATCATCCAAACATATCCTTGAAATAGTAATATTTGTACCTCAGTATCATTATTATAATTAAGAGTTATTATATTAAAGTAACAACCTTTATTTATTCATTTCTAAACACTAAGAATAATAAAAGAACGTAAATCATGTGTCATGCGGACTTCCACTTCCATGAAGAATTTTTTTCTTCTTCTTGGGTTTATATCATTATAAAATTCAATTATAATGTTATTTACTAACATAAAAAATTAAATAAAACCATTATTATTATATTATAATGATGTTATACACTTCATTAACCAAACTAACTCATTCTTATATAGCTTGTTCATGTTTTGGTCGGTTTAACCACCGACTTGAATAATGCTATAAAACATTATAATGGATGAATATCATAATCTAGATAATAATATTTTTATATTTTAACAATAAAATAAATTTTGTTTTTTGTTTTAGAATGAATATATTAATTATTTAACGTATTATTAAAGTATCATATCTGATTGCTAAAATTTACCAAATAACTCGACACACATTCAAATTTCACAAAAATATAAAACAATTATAACAAAAAAGTATATTATATTAATAAATGGTCATATTAAATTAAAAATATGTGAATTAGTTTCCTAAAAAGTTGATGGGTTTCATATCAAAATCTTTTATTTGAGATATTTTTGTTATTATACACCTAATTTCATTTATGTTGTTTAGAAATCCTATTAGAGATATTATATAATTGATTATTTTTTAATCATGTAATTTTATATTCAATTTAAAGACATATATTTCAATTGGATTTTATTATAATGTTACTCAATCTACAAGGGTTCTTTGCCTTAAAATTTAATTCCTTAATACATGTTTATGTTATGCACCCTGTTTTTCATTGGATATTCTATTGACTTCCCATGGATATATCTTTATTATATATTTTTTGTAATTCAAGGAATATACTATGCCAAATCATTTCATTATCATTAAATTCTTTTTGAATCAATTGTGACCCCAGTTTTATGGGATTTTGGTAACTCAATTTCTAATCATTGAGTTATTAGTGTTTTTTTAATTATTCCACTAAAGTTGGGTACATTATACCCTTTGATTATATTATGTGGTATTTTATTTTTTCTCTTTCAAACTACATAAAATCAATTTTTGATATATTTATCACTTTATAGAGTATGTTTCTTGTAAGTGATATTGATGGTTAATGTATCATTTCTTGGAGTTATTTTGTTTCATTATGAACTTATTTTTGATATTCCGAGTTTCTTATACCCTAATATTTTATTTTTTTGTAATTAATTTACACATATTTTCAAAGAAAATATTTTTATGAAAAGAAATTTTTTTACACTAATTTTATTTTGAGTTTTGAAAATTGAAAATTTTAAAATAATAAAAAAAATGTCCTTTTTCATTCCTATGTTTTGTCTTCCTATTCACATTCAACCAAGATAAAATCTATTCCTTTTAAATGCTCCATTATCCGAGATTGTTTTTCCATGTAAAGGTTTTCAAAATCATTCACATCTTCCTTTCAAAGGATTATTTTGAAAGTGACATGAAATTTTATATTTTACGTCAATGTTAAATTTTTTTTTCAAAAAGATCTTTTAAATATTTTATTCCATTTCTCTTATCATTTTCAAAGTGATATAACTTAATGGGTTTTATTTTGGATGATTTATCCTCTAGTATATATAATTATCATTTGGGTTATTGAACTTATGGTTTTAAATAATTGGATCCTTTATCATTTTTTTTGTGATACCATTAAAGAGTTATTTTTCACGAGATTTTTATTCACTTATTTCAATAACCATCTTTGTTTCCTCTGTTTCACTAGGGATATATTATTTTGAAAACATAGACCCTATTTCCCTATATGGATTATTATCATGTTTTCTTAGTAAATTACGTGTATAATCATTACCATATTTGCTGTCAAAATATCACTTTACCAAATGTAGATTAGAGTATTTACACATAGAAATAAATATTTTTTATTATTTCCGAAAGTATTGAAATTATTGATGATTATTTATTAATAATTAATGTTGGTTATGTATTAACATTCGATACATTTTATTATATAAATATCCAGGCTTTTATTCAGCTATAGGTTCCTTATGGAATGGTATGATATGTCTTGTTTACTCTTATGGTGAATGTATTGGACATAATCTAGTGACAGGTGAGGCCCAACATTATATAGCCCCTTGATGAATTTATAAGTCTCTTGAGACAAAACAAACTCGATTTTGGTGTATACTTGCCCCTATATATATAGCATCCTCGCACATGTCCATGTAAACTCGTTTTAATGTTTGATATTATGAATTTCATTAGTATGGGGTCAGTATTATTTATATCCATGTTTTCATATATTATCATGGATATATTATTTTATTAGTTTCATTTGATTATGAAATTATTTGGATTATTTATTAATTTCATTCTTTATATACTATGCTTATGTTTTCAAAAAATTCTTTTACATGTTTTCCATACTAAGTGTTTGAGATCACCCTTTATTATGTCTTCATTCATCATGTTATGAATAAAATTAGTAGATATGATATGTTTAGAAGTAGAAAATATGTGAAATTTTTTTTTATATTTTTACGACTCATCATGGATTATGAAGTTTCTGGTATAATTGGAAAATGTCTCTTTGATACCAAGTACATGGGTTTTGTAAGTATTTTTCCTAATTCTCTAAATCTGTAAACCTAAAAGTTCATGGAAAGGTTTCTAATGGAATATATTATTTAATAGATGTAATTATGGTTTATTTATGTCCAATAATATACATTTTGAATCAAATCAAGTATATAATGTTTGTGTTTATAGAACTGAATATGGGATTATGGGTCTAGGGAATCGAGCTTGTATCAATGCAGGGTTTAGATAAATTTGGAGATTTCGATGTTTATTGAAGTTAATTTATGTGTTGATAAGTTATGTTTGACAATTATTTAAAAGGATTAGATAACCCATTGAGATATTGTGTGATTTAATGTTAAGTTAGTAATGTATATTTTATTTAGAGATAAAGTAAAGATAAATTTATTGAAAACCGTATGGTTAAGTCTAACTGATAATTCTATGTATAGGATAGCATATTGATGTTTTGTTAATGTTGAGATTGTGTAATTATAGTTGAAATTACATCCATATATAGATATTAAAAATCGATTAATGCTCTTTCATAGATGTACCTAGGGTTAATAACCCAGAAAAGGGTGGATTTGGTATTAACGTGATCGTCACAGGGTGTACCACAAATGACCTATTTTTACAACTAGTTTGAAACTACCCTGGGATATAATTTTGTTAATTAAAATTCTATTTATAAATTATCATGAGGTATTTTAATATATTTTGGTTAGATAACATAATATTAATGTAATCATGGATAATATAAATTGTAACATTTAAATTCATAAGATAATGAAATTATTAATTAATATATACTCTCCTAGATATGGGAAAAGATAGATTTTGATAGCATAGATTTCAATGACTATTGGGTTTAGAATATTTTAAAAGGGTTCGTGGATAATTGGGGACACTATTTTGAGGATTATGTTAAGAATTACAAGAGAACCCGACTCAAATTTACATATGTTGAACCAAAAATGATATAGGATAAATCCAGAGTAGTATAGACAGAACCAAACATTATAAAATTTGAGTTGTAATGCATGATGCTTAATAGAAGCATGTTATAAATGGATTCTATGGACAATGAAGATATTATACCAACGATAAACCTAATGGTTTAATGGATAGTGTAAGAAATATTATAATGATTCCAAATGATCTCTCAATAAATTTTAATAAACATGAGAACACAGTTGAAATCCTAGACAAACCACAAAATATAAGAATTGAATCTTATATAAATTTGGTGATAAATATGATGAGGGAATGCAGATTCAATTTCTTACATGTCAAAAATACTGGAATAAGCATGGGTAAATTTTACAAAAATGGATTGTTAAATGATATATTTGTAGATACAATGTTTATCAAACTCACAAGTCTATGGGAAAGCGAGATGTTACAAAAAATGTTGCTTCAATTGAAAGATAGCTGGGAATTATGTTAGTCAATGTCCCAATCCAAGGGCAAATGAGGGAAATAGTCACCAAAAACCCTGTTATTGAGGAAAATAATATGAAACTATGAATAATTCAGTGGATAATAAATTTTTACTTTTAATTTTCTAGTTTCTTATGTCATCTAAATTTACACCAAATGTTTTATATTTGGTTATAAAAAATTCCTTATTGGTGTGATTATCATTTAAATAAATTTCAAGGTTTTTGGAAAGTTGTTACTTATGGATCAAGATATTATTCAATTAGTTGAATTATATGTGAATTTAGGATTTTATTATCTCTGTTTAGAAAGTTTTTATAATAATTTTTTCATATAGATAATTCTTAATACACTTCTTAAGTAAACTCATGACCATTAAATAGTGTATGGTTAATTTTGAGTTCCCTGAAGTTTTTACTCTAATATTATGTGTTAAAATGTGAATAAATAATTTATTTAATGGGGATGAATGTCACACCCTGATATTTTAATAAATTAATTCCTTTAAATGATACAAATCTATTTGATAACTTTCCCCACAAGAAACACCAAACTAAAATGAAAACATGATATATTAAGATAAGATATTGACATTTAAGTATGACTGTCAAATCCTGGATGTTGAATTAGAAATAATGAACACAAATAACTTCTTTCTGAAATATATGTATAAATAAAATAATGCCTACTTTTAATATGATTAAAATTCAATTAGTTTACCAAAAATTACTTATATGATCATTTATTATTTAGAAAATTATTTTGCAATTTTTTTGTTATAAAATATTCCATTCTATTTGAAAAAATCATGATTAATTTTGATAAAATATATTTGATATGACTAATAGTTTAATACAAATTTAATTATTAAATAGTAGGAAATGTGAATGAAAATTACAAAAATAATAAAATAACTATTTTTTTACAAAAAAAAATATATTTTATAAATATATTGAAAAAATTCAATATATAGATTTCGGAATTTGATTGTGAAAAAATAAAAATTATTTTTTATTTAAAATAAAAATATTAGCCTAATATAAATTTTGGGTTTTTCTGGACTAATTGGTTTTTAGGTGAATAGCAAAAAATACCGATTTAGGTAAAAACTATAACTTTTATGACATTATCATTATATAAGAAAGAATTAAATGTATTTGGAACCAATTTATATAATATATAAAGGTATAATAAATCAATTAAAATTAATATTTCTTTATAAAACTCATGTATATTGTTTTTGAAATATAAATAATATATTATTATAAAAATGATTTTTATTCATTGTATTAAAAAACCATTTTCATAACATTTAGATATTAAATCTATAAAAATTGATTTATGATTTTATATTAATATGATAATATTATTTAATAATTTTAATTTCTATTTTGGGAAAAACATTAGAATTTTAAATATTAAAGTTAAGGATCATGATAATAGTAAAACTGTTGTTTACAAAAATAGTTTAATTAATGCTGTGCAATTTTTATCTATTCATTTAAATTAATATATTTTAAATTATTACTATAATATTATTTCAAAAAACATATATAATTTTATTAACCGACAATTTATTTGTAACCACTTCAAAATAATATTAAGAACACATTATGGTTATTACACAAATTTTTACAGAATTTTTTTTCCTCTATATGAAAAATCATAATTTGAAAGTAAATTTATATTATATAAAAAATAAATTGAATTAAATGGAAAATTAATTTATTTTAATCACACCCGAATTTGGTAATAGTGGTTATTTAATAATTTTAGTAAAACATAAAATACTTAGTTAAAAGCCTGATACCATGGTAAAAAAGCTAAAAGTAGAAACCTAATGAAAATGACTTCCAAAAAGATTAATAATTGTGTGGAAATAATTATGTGAGTATTTATCACCCCAATATCACAAAAAACTATTTTATTTCATAATTTTCGAGCCACTAACCCATAAATAGTGTAATGATATCCTTGAAAATTAAAGGTTGGTCTCAATAGAGACCTTTTCTTAACATATAATAGGGGACAATTCCATACATTCATACCACACCCATGAATTTTAATTAATTATTGAAAATATTAAAATTTTCTAATAATTTATCCCTCTATAATTTTTTATATCTCTAGTATAAATTATCTTTCCTGATCCCTTCATTTCCAAGGACACATTTAATGGAAATTTTAATGTCCTAATGTTAGTATTACTAAATATTTAACATTCTCTTCTTAATGTTTCTTTTACAAAATTATACATACCACATTTATAAGGTAAAATAAGTATAATTATTATACTAAAGTTTAATTATATCAATTTAAGGTATTTTAATTATTCATTTCATTCCACTTAGTAAAAAAAAGAATTTTAATCATGTGTTGTGCGAACTACCACCTCCACGAAGAAACATTTTTAATTTTTCATCTTCATTTTACTTCATTATAAAAACACTTAAAATATGATTAAAAAAATTAAAAAATATAAATAATAACATTATTCTTCTTTTATATGGTTATTATACACTTCCCCAACCATACTCAACCATCGAGATATAGTGTGTTCATGTTTGAGTTTCTTTAGTCATCTACTTGAATATTTCAACGAAAATTTATCATGGATGACTATGGATTCATAAATAATAATATTTTTATATGTTTGTAAGAAATTATAAGTTGGTTTTTTTGTTCTATAATTATTATATTAAGTATTTAACTTGTTATTAAAATATCATCTTCAGCCACTAAAATTACCAAAATAAGTTGACAATGATTTAATTTTCCTGAAAATGTAAGCAAAAAATAAAAAAATAAATATAATATGATAATAATAGTCCATCATAAATTTAATATATAAAAATATGGTTATTAAAAAGGTATCTAATAACTATAATTATATTATTTGGGAAGTTAAGCGCTTGTGTATAATGAATTTGGGTCAAGGTAGGGGTTATTTTCCCAAATTCCTCTCTTTGACACATGTTTGGTATTATGATCCTAATTTTATTTATGTGCTGTGTATACTAACTGTTTGATATTTCATATAATAAATTATATTTTAATCATGTTATTTTATGATTAATTAAAATCCTTATCTTTTTGTTGTTTTTGATTCAAATTTTACTCAATCTACAAGGGATCTTTATCTTAAAAATTAATTCATTGAGACATGTTTATGTTATGAATCATGTTTTCTTTTGAATGGTTTATTCTCTTCCCATGGATATATATTTAGTATATATTTTTAATAATTGGAAAATTATAATCCAATTAGTTCCTTTCATATAATGGATTTAGAATCTGGTGTTTCCCAAGTTGTAAGGTTTTTTGGTAACTCAATTTTCATTCATTGAGTTAGGAACCTTTATATTGTACTTATTATAAATTTTTTTATTAAATTATAGCATCTGGAATATATTATGATGTATTTTATTTATTCAAATTTCTATTACATTAATCCCCTATTTGAAATATTGTTTACTTCAAAGAGTATGTTTCTCATACGTGATATTGATAACTCTAGTCTACTTTCCTTGAGTTATATTTTTCTTCATGAACTTAATTCATCCATACATGTGTCCTTACAACCCAATATTTTATTATACAGTAATTTAACTACCCTTATTTGGAAGTAATATATTTTGATACAAATAAATTCTTTGTTTCTATTTTTAATGTGAGTTTTGAACAAAGGTATTTTGAATATAAAAAAGGGATTCCCCTCATTTTCCTATATTTTTCATTCCTCTCCACATTTATTCAATTTAATAATTTTATATTTTCAAATATATGTTAATGTCAATTGTTTTTAGAAGTAAATGTTTTCATAATATTTCACATCACCTTTTCAAAATATCATTTGAATGTGACAACTAATATTTTATTTTATATCAATGTTGAAAATGTTTTCTAAAAGATCTTTTAAATTTTAGTTCTCATTTAGCTATCAATTTTAAAAAAAATTACGCCAATGGGGTTTATGTTTCATAATTAATCCTCTAATATAAATATTTATCATTATTGGAATGAAAGAATATTATTAAATAATTCGATTCCTGATCCCTTTTTTTGTGATATTGTTACAAGCATTGTTTTTTTGGATGATTGTTTTTCATTTATGTGAATAACCTTCTAATTTTCCATTATTTCACTTTGGATATATTGTTTTGAATCCAACCAAACAATTTATATGGTTATATTATGACTATTTTACTCCATTATTAACGTATCCATATATTTGTTACCTAATATAGTGTGAACATATCATTTTATAAAATTTATATTGGAGGATGTCCAACAAGAATGAGAGATTATGTATTGGATGGGAAAGAATTAATTTTTTTTTATGATTATTGAATTATAATTAGTTTTTATTATGTTTTAACATTATGTATGATTTTATACAGATTAAAAATATTTATTAAACTATTAATTCATTAAGGAATGAAAATAAATGTATTTTTGACTAATTTAGTGAATGCATTGGACCTAATCAATTGATAGGTGGAGATTAAGTTTATATAGCCTCTTGATACATCTATAGTTATTAGGAGAAAAACATATTTGGTTAGTGTGTATACATCTCTGTATTTCAATATAATTTGTTGGAGTAATTCCTCAACAACATGTTTTGATGCTCTAAATTATTAATTCCTCCAATATGGGATCTGCATTATTGATATACATGTTTTCATTTATTATGATGGATATTGAATGGTCTCAGTTTTATTTATTACAGACTTATTTAGATTATTTATTATTAACAATTAGTTATAATGTGCTTATGTTTTTTATATATTTAGTTGTTTGTTTTCCTTATTATTATTTTTAGATCACCTTTTCATAAATTTCCAATCCCCAAGTTAGGATGAAATGTAATCCACACGATATTTCAATTAGTATAACATGTATGGAAGTATTTGTAGGGGATATTGAAGACACAATATGTATTAACTAGTTTTCTATAAAATTGTAAAATGTTTATTTTATATAAATAACATAGGCTATTTTAGTTATTATTTTTTTCATAATTATGTAAATATACTAACTTAAAAGGAATCGACAATGTATGGAATGAAATATATTATTTAAATCATGTAATAGTGGGATAATTATGTCTAGGAATCTATATTTGGTATCAAAGGAAGTATGTAAAGTATGTGTTTATGTTATTAGATCTAGGACTGAGGGTCCATGGTATCACAATTTTTACAATAACTATATACTATTATGTACTGAATACACTGCAAAATGATGATTTTATTTTCAATAAATTAGGAAAAATATATTTTTTTCTAACCATATTTGATTTAATAGAAAATTTAATAATACATTTTTCATATTAATAAAAATATATAGGATTGGTAAAATTATAATGGATTTACCAATATGAGAGTCTCATTCAAAAAATTAGGATAAAGGTATGTAAGAAAGAATCATTTTAATTGTCAATTAAAAAAGTGTACTTGTAAGAGGAAAAGTAAAATTTATTCTCTTATTATTTTTTCTCTGAGTATCCCTTAAAACAAAATTGAATGTTTTTTAAAGGGGGAATTGTTGATGATGTCACATACCATCAAACTTCCGCATTTAATCACTTTGACCTTGTTTTTTATGGCGAAGATCAACGATGACTTTCAGATGATGAACAACATAGATTCCACATATTTTTCTACTCGATTTTGACGAAATGGCATGATTTGTGTAGTAAGGGAGACTTTGATCCATTTTTCAAAATATTTTTTAAAATATAATTTAATTTTTTTATATTATATGATTATCATGTCCGTAAATTATTTCAAATTATCCTAGATACATTTGTAGAATTCCAATTACATTATTTTTCATGCTAATTTCAATGAATCATAAACTAAAATGACTATAGTCTGACATAAGAAATAAATTTTTTATTTATTATATTAATAAATATCTTTTTATTTTTTCATGTATTACAACATCGAAATAAAATGGATTGGTGATAATGTGCACTAAGTAACCCATATTCTAAATTGTTAAAATATTATAATGCGTATGTACTTGGTGGATCTTGATATCATTAACATACATATGGTGAATCAAAAAAATTAATTAACAATGGTGTTTTTTTAAACAATCCCATCACAATGAATGTGAAGTTTAATGTTATTTCATGTTGATGAAATAATTGAGTTGTATTATTTGGGATTAAATTATGTTACACTGTTTTGATGTCATTGGTTTGATACCGATTGATGGTTTCATGATCATCCATGATATGGAATCATTACAATTAAATATAAAAGTATTCTTGTATAAAATAAAATATTTGTTCTCATAAAATTTAAATGAATGGTGGAGTGTAATAATAATGAAATATTATGACATTCATTTTAAAGAAAATAAAATTTGTTTCTTGGAAGTGAATAATATAGTTATTTTACAAGAAACACCACCAAATACATATCTTACTCTATGATATTCCAATATCAATGAAAAATCCACAATTAAGGGTTGATTGTCTTGATAATTTCAATGATATAACCAATATATTTGAAACATTTTGGGATGGTGAAATTAATGATCATAAGGAAAATAATGTTATTGAAGAGGAATATGAATATATAAATATTGTTTAATATAAATATAAATAATTTTAATTATTTATTTCATTCTAGTTACTCTTATAATCAATATTCTTTTTAATTAATATTTATTATTTTTTATATTTGATATATTTAATTATTAATAATTATTTTCGTGTAACATTGAATTTTTCTTTCAGATGGATGGAGGTGGTATTAAATAGTTTTTTTATTTCCTCACTAATATTTTGATTCTCAGTGATCATCCTAATAATCTTCAATCTAACCCATAAGATGCTTGAACTACACCATTACCTGGGTGGGGTTGCAACATAGCTGGATTGATTATTCCAAACTGTATTCTTGAGTGGCATCCATCTCTTGATTTTGATCTATTATTATAGAGTAATGTTCAAATGTATAATTTACATTAAATATATATTAATATATATATAGACTATCAAATATTATTTTTATATTATTTCACATGTTGATTCTAGGTAGGTTAGTGATATCATAAAAAATAATATATTCTAGGGTGTCATGAGAATAAATTCCCATCAATGCGTTTCATTATATATTATTCCAATATATTTTATTTTAAAAAATATTCATTTTAAATTGATTTAATTACTCACATGTAATTATTAATTATTTAGTGATCTTATAACCTTTAATCGATGATAGCACGAGATACTCCATTTGAGAAGCATGAGAGATTTTTATGTGTGTATGTCTTCAGCAATGTTTTCACGCCATTAAAAAAGTGTGTGATAGAGAGAGAATCAACTACTATTTTGAGGAGTCTTACATCTTTCATTAACCAAACTATATCCCATACTGGGCATGGGATGTATTTTTTTCCTAATTCATTTTAGATACATTTTATAAAAGATCATCATCTTCTTAAAAACAACCTGGGGAGGCGAGGAGGTCACACAAATAGTTAAAAGTCATGAATTTAGTATTCAATATAATCATGTGGTAAGTAATAATTTATTACTTTTTTATATTTAGTTAATGCAAAATTTTTATTTTAAATTTACGTAGTCTATTTCTAATCCTTTTGTTACATAGTTTTATGTTTATAAGAATATGTAAATCGATCTTACTATAAGAGAGATTATAGATGACAGTTTAATTGTGAGATGTAATTTTTAGGAAGGAATAAATATAAGAAAACCAGAAGAAGGAAATCTATTGGCCTTATTTATGACTTTGAAAATGTAATGGGATGATAGTGAACTGATGTTTGTTCACCTAAAGACATTGTTTTTACCAATAGTATTACGTTTATTTGAAGTTATTTCACCGGAATTTGTAGTAGGAATGACATCATTTGAGTCAATTATAATGGTTAATAGTCAATTAGTAGTTCACATTGAGTTATTGGGATGATATTAAAATGATAATGGTTCCTCAAAGCATCTCAAACGATGTGGAATTTATATCATGTAGATAATAAGATAGTAGCGATGAGAAGCACAAGATGTATTCTACTATAAAAGTAGTTTGGAGCCACTATGATCAAGTGACACTATAATGAATCATTCATTGTAATTTTTCTCTTGAATATTTGGATAAAAGTAAATTATCATCCACCAATGGATAATGGATTAATATTGAACCACATAATCTATTTCTGTTGTTATTTATGATAAAAGTTTTTTTTATTAAAAGCCACTATTTTTTATAGTTCTTATCAACTTGTTTTGGTTTTTTTTTAAATTTTGGTTTTAGTGACTCAGGGGTTCACTTCTGATCCATGATTTGGGCATCATACAATAGGTTTATTATAGTTATTTTTCATCTATGAATGAATTTGTGGTGGTTTATCTATTATCAGTTTAATTTAAATGTGTATATGGACCCATAAAGTGGTATTAGAGCTTGTTATTAGAGTGATTGTAGAGGATGAAGCCCAATTCAAGGTTTTTCAATGCTCAGTTTAGTAAAATATTTATTCCCTTTTCCTTATATGATAATATCAGTAATTATTTCAATATCTCTTATTTTATGTTGATAGAAAGTAGTGGGAGTTCAAAAAAAATGGTGGGATGACATCAGATGATAGTAAGGTATGGATGGAGAAGTTTTATGGAATACATTTTTGGTTATGGAAAATACATATATAGGGTTATCTTCTATAGAATTCCCTCCATATTTCATTACCTTGAATTAATATAAAGGTATTTAAAAAGGAAGAATGGGATATGATTGAAATAAATCACTCAAGCTTATGAAAATTTCACTTTCCTAAAATGTGTTTTTCAATATTCATGAATTGAATACCAGAGCATAACTCATAAAGAACATAGAAGATATGTATGAGAAGCCCATGGTTAAGAATAAGTAATTCTTTCTAAGAATACTATTTATAATAATATTAAACAAAGATATTTACTAATCCAAAAATTTAATTGACCTAATTGTAATTTTAATTCAAATGGAACCAATAAAGGTAGACTTTAAATATCAAATCTGTGTGATGTTGTTACATTCCTCACTTCTGAATTCTTGGGACATGTTGGTGAAGGATGTTAGTAACTCTAAAATAAATACAAATTTGAAGTTCTTGAATGTTCAAACCATAATATTTAATGAAAATATTCATTAAGATAACCATGAATATTATATAAATTATTATAGTGTTTAAAGAAAAGGAAAAATGGTTGGATGATATGGTTATCAAAAGTGAAAATGTAGGTTAATCCAATATAGAAGAAGAACCATAATTGTTCTCCAAAATGTTAGTATTTTTGTAATAAAGGATACCTAAAATTATTTCATTGATTATAGGGAGAAATATAGATGATATAATTTTAGTAGTGTGTCTATGAACCATATTTCAGAGGAAAAAAGATTTTTGATCCTATGCACTGCCATTTCATATAAGTATTGGGTGACAGACTCTAGAGATTCATTCCATTCAATATATAAGAGGGGAGTGAAAAATATTAAATCTATGGAAGACAATAAAGAGTTCAATTGGTAGATGAGAAATATTTTGAAATTGTATTCATGGGAGATGTCTCTATTCAGATAAGGAAATAAATATTGCATAGCTTGCATGGTTTGTGGAACATCTCTAAATTAAGCAACAACATATTTCCATGGGGAAAATCTATGAATCATATTTCAATTAAATGTTCATGGACAAAAAATATAATATTTCACATGTGTATATGGTTATATAAAAGGGAGTGAAGGATGATCCCATGTATCTTACAGTTTCATCAGAAGGAGCGATGGATAATGGAGAAGTTAGTTATGATAAACTTTTTCATCATCGTTTATTCCACATCAATTAGAAGGGAATTATAATTCAAGATTCTAAGGGATTCGTGAAGATTGAAATCATGGAGTATGTAATGTTAATGTATTGGGTATTTGGAAAATAATATAATATTCCATAATAAATGGAAGGAGAAACACCAAAATTTGGAGTTTTCAAATAAAGATTTTTTGGGGGCCAACTATGGTTCATTCTCATGATGGTACACTCTACTACAAGACTTTATTTGATTAATACACATGAAAAGTGTGGGAATATTTCATCAATCACTAGAATTTGTTTTTTGAAACTTTCAACCATTAGAGACCTGAAGTGGAGAAGGAGAACAAAAATATATTACATTGATTACACACAAACAATGGTGTTGAGTATAGAAGTAGGGATTTATAAAGGTTTTTCAAGGTGAAGGGGATTCAGAATGATAATACCAAGCCGTAAACTCTAGAGTAAAAAACATTTATAGGTATAATGAATAAAACATTTGTATAAGAGGTTATGATAATGGGGATTCACATAGGTTTGTCAAATGTATTTTGGGAAGAGGCTATGAAGTGTTTAACATAATTAGTCAATCTATGTCTATCATCACTCACTAGCCAATATTATATGAAGAAATATTGGTCTATAATAAATGTTTATTTAAACCTCCTCAAATTATTGTAATCAATCACTTATGACCACATCGATACAAAGGAATGAGACATTCAGGCCTTTTTTCCTATGGTAATAATGATTTTGATTTTTGACTCTGGGATACTGATTTTTAAAAATTCGTTAAAAAATGAAGTTTGATCTCCAATAAAATAAGAATATATAAGGAATAGAACCTAGAATGAAATTATGAAGAATGAAAAGTATCATCAGAAGCTGAGCTTCACCATGATGGACTATTAGAAGATATAGATCTTCAAGAAAATTCATAAATCATAACAAGACATGAAATAATAGGAAATATGGAGGGGTTAATACAATAATGAGATAATGTTTTAATTGTGTTTAACATACAGGATGTACTAGAGAGATCAAGTACTATGGAATCTTGAGCACTGAATGATCACACTCTAGATGTTTCAATTAAATAATAATCTCACCCACATGGAAAACTATATATATCTACTTGGAAAAGTTTCCAAGTCAACAGTTATGGGAGTAATCTAAAATATCTATCTCTAGTAGACAATAGAGAGCAAGAATTCCCATAGTAGGAAATGATATTTGAATTATTTAAAATAGACTGATTTTAGAATGTGGGATAAACTTGTGTCCCTCCATATATCCAGAACATGGGAGTTTTAAGAGATACCTATTGGGTATATTATTATTTAATAAAAATGGGCTAAATGAATAAAGGAAACATCATATGGCAGGTGGAGGTACAAGGATAGGCTTGTTGAAATGGGATTTTAATATAAGGTAAGAGTATATACCTATGAAATATTATATATAGTAGCTAAATAAAAACACCTCTAAATGGTGATGATTCAGTATTATTTAGAAGATATATATATATATATATATAATGGATAAAAAGAAAATATCCATTTGATTTATATAATGAAATATTTATAAGTAATATTATTAGTTTCAAGGATTAATAAAAGTAGAAATTTTTTTGATGAGTCAAATTTATCATTTACAAAGTGAAGCAGGAACTAAGGAATAGAATCAAAAGATAAATGATTACATAATGGAAATAATGTTAATATAGGGAAATGACAAATTTTTCTATTATAATAAGTTTCTTGATGATGTGAGTTCCATCATCCCTTTACTTTATGTGTATAAAATACAGTCAGAGTGTCTGATGAAAGAAATGATCGATGAGCTAATGTTTGAATTGCTTGAAAGCTTATAGGTAAAGGATCTGTGTACAATAAAGATAATTTTAGGGATGAGGAGTATATGGGATTTAAGTTCTCATAAATAATACTTGACTTTGGGAAACTACATCCAGAATGTGGTGGAATGTTTATGTATTCCAAAATCAAAACTTTGTGATCACACCCCCAGCCAGGATTTAAAGAAGAGTAATGATAAGTCACATCAAAAAGAAGTTGTGGTCATGTATAAGGTAGATATTTCATATGAACCAGCTATGATAATTTTATTTTATGTTTAAACACCTTGATATGTTTTGATATAGTTCATTATAAATGAAATTTATTTCTTTGATAACTTGGTTTACATGTAATACCAAGATTAAATGAATTTTTATATACTATTGAAATGATATTATTACCTTATAATTATATTGGAAGGAATAAATAATACTAACTAAATTGTAAAAAATTATGTTTTACACATGTATAAACAAATTAATTGGTTATTAATTGATTATAAATAAAAAATATTTGAAATTAAAAGATACATTTTACTAAAAACTGTTTTTATGCACACAGTGTGTTTTTATCATAATTGTAACACCCCAAGCTTCCACGATACGCTTCTCATTCAACAATGCAATGGCTTGCATTATACGCAACTTCGAGTTCTAAAACACCGCGACTAATCAAAGTAGCCATTATGAATAGTAATAACCACTTTTTAAAATTATAGAAATTTTATATTTCAAAATGGACTTCATTTTTGGATTCGGAATATCGAAATTAGCCTATGTTGAACTTTTGGTATTTTTCTGAGAACTTCTAATTTTTTATGAATAGTGAAAAATACATAAAAACAAATTTTTTAATAAAAATAATTAATAGTGATAAATTATACTATTTAGTGGTTTTAAAGTATAATTATAATATATTTTTACCATTTTATCCAATGGTGGTCATTAGAATTAATTTAACATTGAAATCAGACATAAACAATTGCCAATCTTTTGATATAAATTGTTTCTTAAAAACACGCTATTTGTTGTGACAGCGGGAATTAATTATAAAATTAATTAATTCAACTTATATGTTTGAAATTTTATAAAATAGACATCATTTTTGAATTCGGAATATCAATTATAGATTAGGGTGAAATTTTGGTATTGTTCTGAAAAACGTCAATTTTTGATGAATAGTGAAACCACTAAGTGGTAGTTAAATAACTGATTTTTCGTTTAAATGAAATATTACAACTTATGTGATTTGATTTTCAAAAATCCGACATACATGGTTGTCATTAATAAGTAAAATTTGGTTCAATGAGATTAAAATAATTTTTGGTGAATAGTAACTTTTAAGTTCTTAATCGCGATTAGAGGTAATTAGTGTAGTTTAAGGTAAAAATAATATTTTAATAATATGAGATGAGCTTTACACTTGTCCTACTACTATTTAATGAGTAATGGCCGACCAAGACAACCCATGTGTCAACTTGGGGACCCCATGGAGCCACTTTGGTTGGAAAATGACATTAATATATATTTATTTAATGTTAAAATTAAATTGACACAAACATGAGTTATTTTACTAAACCAATTTTTAATTGGGGTTACACAAGTCCAAATTTTGACTATAAATATTCATTAGAAAGATAAAATGCTTTCTTACATCATAGTATTTTTTTTATAATTTTTAGACATTAAATAAATTAAATTATATATGACATCATTATGATGCAGCGATGACCTCATTATTTAACGATTTTAATAAAATGAAAAGATAATGTAAAATCCAAGGCTTACAGTTGTCCAAAGACTATTGGATGGGTATATTTCGAACCCTTATCACCTTATCCACGAATTATATAAGTTTGGGACCTTTAGAATCCGAAAATCATTGTGTAATAATGTAACATTTCAATCTTTCCAAAAGAGCCCCTCCTATCCACTTATAAAAGGCCCCCACCTCTCCCACCTTATTCACACCTTAAAGCCATTTCGCTTAGCCAAAATCTGACCAAATACTCTCCCAACATCCCTCCCTTACTCCTATAAGCCTCACATTGGGCAGAACTCTTCCCAAGGAAGCCTTTGGCTTAAATCAAAAAGAGTTACCGATTTTGAGGTAATGTCTTCTCTAATGTTGTTTTGTTTTATTTTTCTTCTCCAACCCCCTAAAATCTTTTTATTCATTTCTTTTGTAACAGCACCAGTATCCTAAATATACTAGGATGTTGTTATAAGAAGGATTCGAGCTACACTTACACACACCTACATCTAATGGTTAAAGAACATACGGTTTCTGTGGATGGCGAATTTCTGCCTCACGAAACGAAGATTGTTCAACACTCATATAACACCTTCAAAGGTGGACATTAAGATGTCACTATTTTTATATATGATATATAATATGTTTATATTTTACTTATTCTTCTGTATTTCTCATTTATGGAATACTTTATGATTTCCATTATGGGTAAAACGCGATAATTTCATTTTAGGAAGTGCGGACTACCACCCCCTCAAAGTGATTTGAATCGTTAATGCCATATGTGGGATGTATACAGGATGGAGTAAATGGTATTATACACTATATTATACTGGAATTATATTATACATTTATATCATTATGATTTTGTTCCATTAAACATGAAATTGAAATGAAAGTAGCGTTCATGCGTACGTACGGCTTACCGTCTCCATGAACGGTGCATTTCATTTCTTACCTCTAAATGTTACGTAATATTATAAATGAATGTATATACTGGATATATAAGAGATATATACATCTAAATCATGAATATAATTCTGGAGATAATGGATATTCTACCACATAAACAACTTGTAATTATAAGAAGTTTATTGTTGACTCAAGTACCAAAGATCGACAAAACAACCGTTATTAACTTAAATAATTACATAATGTTCATAACATGGTAATAAGGGATATAAAAGGAATAATGAACATGAAAAAGGTTCTTAAGTAAATAGGAATTAACTCTATTTTATTATTCAGGAGGTTAAAGAACGGTCGAGTCAGGACAAGACGCAAGGTAAGGGAATTTCTTAACCCAATTTCCATTCTTTGGGTTAATCTCCTACTTTCAAATTATGTCAAGATATTATTGTGTACTATCTTGTATTTTTACATTATTTATGTGTAATTATAGTGAATACACATTATAGATGTACTTTATTTAAAAAAATGATCTTTTTAAGGACTTCGTCTCAATCCCTTTCATTGAGGCATATTTGGTTTTATACACAACTTTCTTTTATACGGTGTATAAACCCCTTTGACTTTTACGTTTATTCAAAAGGAATCTTTTTTATACAAAGCGTTTTGCTAAACAACAAAAGGGAATGTTTTTCTTTCCGTACTTATGCGGCGACAACGACTTCTCTGCCACCGTGACCATTATTTGAGTTTCGGCTTCCTCTACAAGACATCATTTTTTTTAATGAAAAATGAATACAAAGTTTTAAATTTCATTTATTTTGGTATTGAAAATGGTTTTGAAAGCGTTTTTATCAAAGTGTTGTATTGATATCTTGTGATTGAAATGTGGAAATGTTATGTTTTTTATGCATGTTTTATGTGATACGATTATGTTATGGTTTATGATATGTTTAAACCTATTCATATGAGGAATATATTGGACTTAATAAGTGACGGGTGGAGCCCGCTATAGCTCCATGATGCATCGGTAGGTCTCATGAGACAACTAGACGTGGAATTGGCCGAGGCCCTTTCCCAATTTGATTTATGGTTTTGGCCGAGGCCTTAATCATTTTAGACGTCTTGGCCGAGGCCTTGACAAAATGTTTCAGAATGTCTGGCACTATACATTCCATCATTATGAAAGTGGTTATTGATATTTCATGTGATTATTTGACCAGTAGAATATCCATGTGAAGAAGTGAATGGCATTATCTCATTTTACTTTTGCCATATTATGTTGATATTCAAGTTTAAAAGGCTTTTGTTTTAGTTATACATTGCCTTAAATTTTTATGTTTATTTATTAAAGCTTCCGCAATATTGTTATCCTTACTGAGCATCTGAGCTCACCCCTTTCAATGTTTTAATATTTTCCAGGATGTGAAGAAGTATTTTATGAATGACCTACAGGGATAGTCCGAAGAGGATAGATGTGTGGACTATGGAGACTTTTTTATTAGTTTTTCACTTTATGATGTAATGTAAGACTTATGAATGTATCTAGTGTTTCCAAGGCTACTAAACTAATCGGTCTTTCGAGACTTGATCTTTTGTGATCATGCCAATGTTACAAAGTAATGCACCGACTCTGGGTTCGGGGCGTTACAGTTGGTATCAGAGGAAGTTTATTACTAACCTTGGAAGCTAGATTTAGATAAACTCTGATTAGAGACTTTGAGGATTAGTATAGAAGAACTTCCTAGAATTATGGTATTGTAGAGACTTTGTGAGTTTTCCGAGCAATACATCCCTGTCTGGATACGAGCAGGTAGAGGCGGCTCTGGCACAGATGTACCTAGGGGTAAAACCCAAAAACACCGCTTTGAGCTAGACTCGAACGGGAACTGGTGCACGACAATGGGCCTTGCTGCACTCTTGGTTACGTCACTCCCGGGGGATATGCTTAGGATAATTCTCATTTTCTTTACAAACCACTATGAACGGTTATGATTATATACTTCCTCAAAGAAAACATTTTTATGATTATGGATTATATCCATAAATAGTTCAATTTATGTTAAGTGTTTTATAAGTATGAGATTATGTATTTTGATTCATAAACTGATCTAGTTTATGCCATTGTTTATAAATGGCGCCTAGTGGAAGAAATGGAAACCGTATCAATGCACGCACTCCATGTAGGGATTGACCTCCTGCTCAAGATAATTATGGTGGAGCTAGTGATACAACTGGTGCTGATCAGCTTCTCACCGTACTGGGACAACTCACGCAGGTTATGAATAATAACCTTACTCGTATGGAGCACCCTGATCCGCAACATGGAGGATCAATGTTAGACCGCTTCATGAGGCAACAACCACCAACCTTCAATGGGAGTACAAATCCTATAGTAGCTGAGCAATGGATAAATTCCTTAGAGAAAATATTCCATGCCTTGGGGAGTAGTGAAAGGGAGAAGGTTGTCATGGCAGTTTACCGCCTCACTGGAGATGCCGATCAGTGGTGGGCGCTGATTCAAAACACAAAGGAAGATGATGACGTATCGAATATGGAATGGAGGCAGTTCAAAGAGCTTTTCTTAGAAAAATACTTTCCTCATGACCATCGAGCAGATATGGAAAGGCAATTTCTGAGTCTGAGGCAGAAGGAGGATGAGAATGTCGCAAAGTATGAGGCTAACTTTACAAGGTTAGCGAGGCATGCTACTAGTTATATACGTAACCCAAGGAGTAAGATTGATCGTTTCTTTGATGGGTTAAAACCATTTCTCCATCGATCATTAGTATCACAATCCTTCTCATCATACGAAGATATTGTCTCGTGTGCTATCAAGACAGAAAAGGAATTCTCTAAGTCTTATGACAACAAAGTAAAGCAAGAGAAGAAGAGAATGGTGGAACAAGAGATAGATAAAGGGAAAAGGGGAAAGAAGGATTTTCCATTATTTGATAATTATGGGAAGAATCACCCTGGTACTTGCCTAAAAGGAATGGGAGTTTGTTATAAATGTGGAGAAAAAGGTCACCAGGCTCGTGATTGCAAGGGAATGAAAGAGGCTACCAAAGTTGAATGCTACAATTGTAGGGAAATGGGGCATTATGCAAATGAATGTCCTATGCGTCAGGGAAACTTACCTAAAAAAAGGCCAAGGGATCAAGGACAATCTTATGCTGTTACTACAGTTGAAGTTGAATAATTAATGTATTGGTGCTTTTGGACTCATGGGTTATATTATGGTTATTAGAATAATGTGATATATATATAAGGATTGTACTGCAATACTTTTTGATTTCAGTAAGGTTTTAATATGATTAAGGTAATCATATTTTTAGTATGTGACAATAAGAGAAACTTTTCTTTGTTTGGGGAATCTGATGTTACAATTGATTTTGGAATTTAGAGACCTTTTAGAGAAAGTCTGGACGGAGGTATTTTGGATAACTATTAAGGTTGGAATGGATTAAGTTGAACCATGGATAGTATTGTTTAAGGTTAAAGCATTTCTGAAAATTATTTTTGGAATATTATAATACTATAGTTTTAGAAAAAGGACAACCTGCAGGGTGGGGAATAACCCGTCATGACGGACAAAGCTGCAGGAATCGAACCCACAACCATAGTGCGACAAGCCTTTATTTCCTACCACTAGCCTACAGGAAGTCCCTGGTTATTACAAAATAGTTTTACTAATCTAAATGGTATGTGTTAACATTTGGAACCTTATACAATTAGGATAAATAGAATATTTTTGAGTTCCGTTACCATTTGGAGTAAAAGTTGGGTTTGTGGTAAAAATTTATTAACGAATGAAAGTATACATAACAAGTATGTATATTCCCTTACGTTCATAGTAAATCTCCTAAATAAATTCCTCAACATTATAAAAGGTAACTTAAATCAAAAATGTTGTCGGTTAACTTTTCCAACTGGGGATTCAATGACCGTTTAACCAATCACAAGTTTGTGATTTTCTTGTGGTTAAACATTCTCCTAATCCTATTTTCTATAACTCTCCATCAGACCTTGATGGTTTGTTTCTCCTCCATATCCATATTTTCATAGAATCCTAGAATGGGCTATATCGGGTGACCGTTGCACTTATCTTGCATTCTTTTAATGTTATATATTTATTAACCTTATTTCCGATGTGGGTTTTCCTCAAAGGTATTTTCCCCTTTCAACCATTTATTTTCAAATAAAAATTTCAAATTGCGAGGACGTAATTCGTTGAAGGAGGGGAGAATGTAACACCCCGAGCTTCCACGATACGCTTCTCATTCAATAATGCAATGGCTTGCATTATACGCAACTTCGAGTTCTAAAACACCGCGACTAATCAAAGTATCCGTTATGAATAGTAATAACCACTTTTTAAAATTATAGAAATTTTATATTTCAAAATGGACTTCATTTTTGGATTCAGAATATCAAAATTAGCCTATGTTGAATTTTTGGTATTTTTCTGAGAACTTCTAATTTTTTATGAATAGTGAAAAATACTTAAAAACAACTTTTTTAATAAAATTAATTAATAGTGATAAATTATAATATTTAGTGGTTTTAAAGTATAATTAGAATATATTTTTACCATTTTATCCAATGGTGGTCATTAGAATTAATTTAACATTGAAATCGGACATAAACAATTGCCAATCTTTTGATATAAATTGTTTCTTAAAAACACGCTATTTGTTGTGACAATGGGAATTAATTATAAAATTAATTAATGCAACTTATATGTTTGGAATTTTATAAAATAGACATCATTTTTGAATTCGGAATATCAATTATAGCTTAGGGTGAAATTTTGGCATTGTTCTGAAAAACTTCAATTTTTGATGAATAGTGAAACCACTAAGTGGTAGTTAAATAACTGATTTTTTGTTTAAATGAAATATTACCACTTATGTGATTTGATTTTCAAAAATCCGACATACATGGTTGTCATTAAGAAGTAAAATGTGGTTCAATGAGATTAAAATAATTTTTGGTGAATAGTAACTTTTAAGTTCTTAATCGCGATTAGAGGTAATTAGTGTAGTTTAAGGTAAAAATAATATTTTAATAATATGAGATGAGAATGACACTTGTCCTACTCCTATTGGATGAGTCATGGCCGACCAAGACAACCCATGGGTCAACTTGGGGACCCCATGGAGCCACTTTGGTTGGAAAATGACATTAATATATATTTATTTAATGTTAAAATTAAATTGACACAAACATGAGTTATTTTACTAAAACAGTTTTTAAGTGGGGTTACACATGTCCAAATTTTGACTATAAATATTCAATAGAAAGCTAAAAAGATTTCATATATCATAGTATTTTTTTATAATTTTTAAACATTAAATAAATTAAATTATATATGACATCATTATGATGCAGCGATGACCTCATTATTTAACGATTTTAATAAAATGAAAAGATAATGTAAAATACAAGGCTTACAGTTTTCCAAAGACTATTGGATGGGTAGATTTCGAACCCTTATCACCTTATCCACGAATTATATAAGTTTGGGACCTTTAGAATCCGAAAATCATTGTGTAATAATGTAACATTTCAATCTTTCCAAAAGAGCCCCTCCTCTCCACTTATAAAAGGCCCCCACCTCTCCCACCTTATTCACACCTTCAAGCCATTTGGATCGGCCAAAATCTGCCCAAATACTCTCCCAACATCCCTCCCTTACTCCTAGAAGCCTCAATTTGGGCAGAACGCTTTCCAAGGAAGCCTTTGGCTCAAATCAAAAAGAGTTACCCGATTTTGAGGTAATGTCTTCTCTAATGTTGTTTTGTTTTATTTTTGTTCTCCAACCCCGTAACTCTTTTTATTCATTTCTTTTGTAACAAAACCATTATCCTCAATATACTAGGATGTTGTTATAATAAGGATTCGAGCTACACTTACACACACCTACATCTAATGGTTAAAGAACATACGGTTTCTGTGGATGATGAATTTCTGCCTCACGAAACGATGATTGTTCAACACTCATATAACACCTTCAAAGGTGGCCATTAAGATGTCACTATTTTTATATATGATATATAATATGGTTATATTTTACTTATGCTTCTGTATTTCTCATTTATGGCATACTTTATGATTTCCATTATGGGTAAAACGCGATAATTTCATTTTAGGAAGTGCGGACTATCACCCCCTCAAAGTGATTTGAATCGTTAATGCCATATGTGGGATGTATAAAGGATGGAGTAAATGGTATTATACACTATATTATACTGGAATTATATTATACATTTATATCATTATGATTTTGTTCCATTAAATATGAAATTGAAATGAGAGTAGCGTTCATGCGTACGTACGGCTTACCGTCTCCATGAACGGTGCATTTCATTTCTTACCTCTAAATGTTACGTAATATTATAAATGAATGTATATACTGGATATATAAGATATATATACATATAAATCATGAATATAATTCTGGAGATAATGGATATTCTACCACATAAACAACTTGTAATTATAAGAAGTTTATTATTGACTCAAGTACCAAAGATCGACAAAACGACCGTTATTAACTTAAATAATTAAATAATGTTCATAACATGGTAATAAGGGATATAAAAGGAATAATGAACATGAATAAGGTTCTTAAGTAAATAGGAATTAACTCTATTTTATTATTCAGGAGGTTAAAGAACGGTCGAGTCAGGACATGACGCAAGGTAAGGGAATTTCTTAACCCAATTTCCATTCTTTGGGTTAATCTCCTACTTTCAAATTATGTCAAGATATTATTATGTCCTATCATGTATTTTTACATTATTTTTGAGTAATTATAGTGAATACACATTATAGATGTACTTTATTTAAAAAAATGATCTTTTTAAGGACTTCGTCTCAATCCCTTTCATTGAGGCATATTTGGTTTTACACACAACTTTCTTTTACACTGTGTATAAACCCCTTTGACTTTTATGTTTATTAAAAAAGGAATCTTTTTTATACGAAGCGTTTTGCTAAATGACAAAAGGGAATGTTTTTCTTTCCGTACTTATGCGGCGACAACGACTTCTCCGCCACCGTGACCATTATTTGAGTTTCGGATTCCTCTACAAGCCATCATTTTATTTAATGAAAAATGAATACAAAGTTTTAAATTTCATTTATTTTGGTATTGAAAATGGTTTTGAAAGCGTTTTTATCAATGTGTTGTATTGATATCTTGTGATTGAAATGTGGAAATGTTATGTTTTTTTATGCATGTTTTATGTGATACGATTATGTTATGGTTTATGATATGTTTAAACCTATTCATATGAGGAATGTATTGGACTTAATAAGTGACAGGTGGAGCCCGTTATAGCTCCTCGATGCATCGGTAGGTCTCATGAGACCACTAGACGTGGAATTGGCCGAGGACCTTTCCCAATTTGATTTATGGTTTTGGCAGAGGACTTAATCATTTTAGACGTCTTGGCCGAGGCCTTGACAAAATGTTTCAGAATGTCTGGCACTATACATTCCATCATTATAAAAGTGGTTATTGATATTTCATGTGATTATTCGACCAGTAGAATATCCATGTGAAGAAGTGAATGGCATTATCTCATTTTACTTTTTCCATATTATGTTGATGTTCAAGTTTAAAAGGCTTTTGTTTTAGTTATACATTGCCTTAAATTTTTATGTTTATTTATGAAAGGTTCCGCAATATTGTTATCCTTACTGAGCATCTGAGCTCACCCCTTTCAATGTTTTAATATTTTCCAGGATGTGAAGAAGTATTTTATGAATGACCTACAGGGATAGTCCGAAGAGGATAGAAGTGTGGACTATGGAGACTTTTTTATTAGTTTTTCACTTTATGATGTAATTTAAGACTTATGAATGTATCTAGTGTTTCCAAGGCTACTAAACTAATCGGTCTTTCGAGACTTGATCTTTTGTGATCATGCCAATGTTACGAAGTAATGCACCGACTCTGGGTTCAGGGCGTTACAATAATAAATTAAATCATTAACTAATTAGGAATTATTTTAAGAAAACTTATATATTATATATTTAATAAAATCATTTAACATTCATATAATGGTTTTTCCTAGGCATGGGATAAGTATATATCTTGTTTTATTTGTGAAAATTCATTTTTTATAAAAACAGTTTTCATTGCATTTGCACGCTTATTTTGAAATTGATTTATTATACTAACAAGAATTTAGTCATAAAAATTGGATTTCATATTTGAAATTATGAAGATAAAATTTGGTAAATATGACCCTTTTATTTTTAGTCATTATGAATAGTATCCATGGTAAATATTTGCCACCTCGGTAAGGGTAAAACAAGTAAAACAGAGTTAAAAATTTGTGACAAGGATTTATAATTTCTCTAAAACACTATTTTATCCAATTTAATGAATTTATTATGGATATTATCATCCATGTTTAAAAAAATATTTTATCTATGTTAAATTTTTCTTTAATTATGATCTTTATATGATTTTAAGAAAAGGAAAAATAAAAAACATCACTCTATAGAATTTCATATCTCTAATGTATTTTCATAAGGATTAGAAGTGGTTAAGTCCAATTATAAATATTTATTTTAATTGTTAAGTTTTTATCATGTTAATTTATTTTTAGTTTTTAGTGATGGAATAATTACCTTAAATTCTTACATAACGCTAACACAATATTTGTTCAAGTAATAGAAATATTAAATAAATGAATTTAAAAATATTAAAAGTAATACAATTTTTAAGAATTTTTTTTCTCCATTAATTATTTAGATAAATATAAAATAATTTAGATGTTTCCCAATTTTTTATTTGAATGCCATTTTAATCAATATTTAATTAATACTATCTTTTTGAATTGTCCTAAAAATTATTTAAATGTTATGTTTTGTGGAATAATATTTTATTAAATGATATAAAATTAATAAAAATATTTTATTCAGAAAATTGAATTCAATATAGCCTATAATATCAAAAATATTACCTTTAGTCATCTATTGTCCTTTTATAGTATCATTCTTAACCCTTAAAGAGTAAAAAACATGGATTTCATGGTGATAATAAGAAGTATTAACAGGGGTTAAAACTAAGAGATTAGGGCTAAGACATCCCATGAAGTAATAAAAATAATATTTAATGAGAGTATTTATACCTATAATCATCCTAAGATTTTAATATATCAATTTGGATCCACTTTAACCTTGAAATTAATTTATATGAGTTTAATACATTAAATTATTACAAGGGTGCCCCATCCCCTCACTTATAAAAGGGTACCTTCTATACATCATTATTCACAAATTTTGAGCCTTATATATAAAAAAATCCCTATCATAATATCATCGTAACTTCCATACCCAGGTCCTAGAGCTTTTAGTCTTGTCTAAAGACCATTCTTTCCAGTCTTATGTTGTAATCTAAAAAAGGATTATCAATAAAGAGGTATAAGTCTTAATCAAGTACATCTGATTTTATTTCTTATTTTCCTTTTTATAAATCAATGTTTATATTATAAAATATTTAATTAATTACATTAAATATACTGAATTTTTTTATGATGATTTAACGACAATTATTCACTTCATTTCTATAGAAGAGGTAATGAAAGCATTGCTCCTGCATACCTGTGGTCGAACACCTCCATGAGGTGATGTATTTGGTTTTTCATAACATCTTAAATTTATGGTTATAATGATGTTTGTAATGAATATATATGATATTATTATGGTTATTATAATTATTACTTACCTTTATTTCTATCCATCAAAAAAATTTAAACTTCAGTTGTGCGTACATAATGATTAACGTCTCTTCAAAGTGATGTAATTAATTGTTCATCATCGATTTATATGAATAGTTATAAAAGTATTTATCTCTATTAAATATTATACTCATGACAAAATTAAATTCTATATAATATGGAACAATAAGAAAATTATAAGTACTGATATTACTGAACCAAAAAAATACAGGGGAAACATAGTAGTTTTCACCTATAACAGGGATTTTGAGAAGTAATTGGTAATAAACAGGTGATAAGATATTATAAATAAATTATATTTGGTATGATATATATGATTATATTTATACAATACATTATTAATAAATATATATTTATTATATAGGGTGTTTGAACATGTGTGAAGCAAGACAATACTTGAGGTCATGGATTTATGTTTCAATCCCATTTTAATCAATATTATTTATGAACAAATTTACCTTGAGAAAATTATGCATTAATTACATGATAAACACCATTTAATTTTATCATAATATGTTTATACATGATATTTTCATGTAATATAACAATTTTCCTCTCTTTTCAAATTAATAAATTCTGTAATTTTTTTTAATAAAAATAAACATTATTTTCTTTTTGGACAAGAATACTTTTCTTCCATAACCATGTTTTCTTTAAAATATTTTCAAGAATGTTTTTACTATTATTATATTATTGGTTAAAGAAATTTTTTCCAATGTTTGAATTTTTAATGAAAATACTTCAATTGAATATTCTTTTCGTTTTCCTAATTAGGTACATTTTTATTTTTATAAAACAATTTAATGTAATCATTGTTTTTACTGTACATGGCATGAAAGCAATTTCCAACCATCATAACCAATAATTGTTTTTGAATATTACATTACATGTTTCCACAGTTATTTTCAAATTAATTTTTTTCTTTATATTTTATAAATATTTTATATTAAATAAGTTATTTCAAAATGAAAATGTTTTTTTTCTCAATAAATGTTCTAGTTATATTTTAAAAGATTTTTTCATAAGTTATAACATCATATGATATTAATTATGATTAATTATGGATAAGATTCAATGATACCATGATAAATATTTCTCTAGAAGATTTATTCTTATGATGATGATATACATAGAATACTTGTTTTTTCTTATGGTTTATTCTCTAATGAAATGATGAAATGTTTATGAAACCAATTTATTTTATATGGATTATGTTGTGATGAAATGATAACTATTTTATGGTATTTTGGAACATATATGTATGGTTTTAATTATGTGACAATTTGGTCAATTAAATACTTCTAATTAATTAGGTAAAGACATATATCTCATGAGATAATTATGGGAAATAAGTTTATGTGATTGATCTATTAGATAAATGGGTAGGGATTCATGACCCACTAAGATATAGGAAATAGTATGGGATACTTGATCAGTAATATGAAAAATAGCTAGTGACTATTGGTCTATTATCAAATGGGATACAATTTTGTATGCATGATCTGCTATGATATGATGGCCTCAAAAGTTAACCATTACATATGATATGGTTTCTCTTTCAATGATAATGCCCCATTATTATGACATGATTTTATGATTATGATATGATATTATGGTTCATGATTATTATATAATTATTCCTCACTCTTAGGATTAATGTTTTTTTAAGAGAATTTATTTCCATGACACATATTTCTAATCTACGATAGATTGGGTCGGAACATTTTAGTTATGTTCATGATATCATACCCTTGTACTTATATTATGATTTCATATGATCATAGATTTATTTTTCCCGTGTTTATTATTATTGATCATATAATATCACCATTTCTTATGATTCCCCTCCCTAGGTTATGAAGATGGGTTTTATGTTGGGTATATCAAGATGTGTATAATTTGTGAATAACTTTACGGGAGATAGTAACGATTATACCTAAATAACATGTTTATGTATTTTTGTATCTATTTACACTAGTCCTTTTCAATCCTAGGGATTGTAATATTATTATATGTATTGAATATTCATCTAAATAGATTTAATATATCTATATATGAAATTATTGGGCTTCCTCAGTTGGTATCATAGTAGGTTTTAGTGACTGATAGAAAATTGCATTTTTATTTTCTAAAGATCAAACAGGAAACAAGCCCCCTCCCCGAAGAGTTCAGGGTGGCCTAAAATGATGAAGTCCAATTGAATCCCCTTGGAAAAAGTTCTTACATACCTGGGGTAAGGAACCCACATTCAATAACACCCTTAGAGGTTCCTATGGACCGCTCTCTCTAGAAAGAGCATCCGCCGCAAAGTTAGCTTCTCTTAGAATATGACGAGTAGAACAATCGTAAGGGATTATAATATCACATCTAAGAATGATGTAAGTAAAGTACCACAACACCTTCACTGGTTCATGATGAGTGATCCTAATACTAAACACCTTTCTGAAAACTCCAAGGGGATATGGTTGGGTTAATTAATTTTTTCTTTATGAACCATTATAATGGATTTTAATAGATAATAACCTTGGATAACCTATGTTTAACATATGGTTTCATATATTAGAAGTAAGGTTTCATGGTCTATACATACTATGAATGATTTTTAATGATTATTTGACTAATCACTCAGATTATTAGATATTTTCTTCTATAATATATATTTTTTGGTTTTAGTCAATGGATACAACTCAAAGGAATCATGCCCAAAATGAATATGGTGTTAAATGAATTGATTTTCCCATTGGGAAAGTGAATTATTTGGGAGATTTAATACAAAATCATGTTTATTTACTCTTTCAACTTTCAAAATCCATGAAACTTTCTAATATTCCGAATTATCAAAGGAGGGAAAACATACTATTGATTCATTCTTAGGGAAACATCCACATTCTTTTTTTGGGTCTTCTAATCCACTAGTGGTTGAGTTATTGATGAATAATAATGAGAAAATATTTTTTATTATCTATTTCAATTGTAATGAAAATTTTTTATTTTCTATTTTTTATTTGGATGAAAAATCCCATCAATGAAGAAATAATATTAGGAATATAAGTAAAGAATAAGAATTTAACACTCTGGATTGGGATGATTTTTATAGGATATTTTCAGCAAGTAATTCCCTATTATTTTATATACAAGAAATGTAGAAGGGATTCCATGAGCTTAATTTTAATGATGATCAATCCATTTGTTCATTTGAGAAAAATGTTACAATAATTGCAAGAAATTATTCTAGTTTAATCATCGTCCCTGAAAGAAATGTTTATTGATTCATTGGTGGCTTAAATACAAGTATCAAAAGGAATTATCTATAAGATACATTAGTATCTATGAATAAATAGTTAAATGTAATCTCAATATAGAAATGTAAATTCAATATTCCTATCGTTCCAATGGTTTTGATAAGAAAAATTAGATGGAGTATCATGAAAACTTGAATAAATTACATAGTGTAAATAAATTCTAGTCCACTATATTTTAGAAACATGGGAAGAAATATTAATGGAATTGAATGAATGGAACTAGGAGGTGATTTATATATATAAATTCCAGTTTTAAATCCTATGAATGTAGAAATGTGGTTAACATACTAGTTAATACAATTGAGGAAATAAATAATCCAACTAATGCAACACCCACACTTTAATGAATAAAATGTAAGGAGTATGGGAATTAAACTCACTAGAGTTTTAATATAATGTTTTATAATGATGATATGTGTCCACAAAATCTTAAGACAAATGAAAAAAGAAAATTTCATGCAATTATAAATACTAAAGTGGGTTACAAGAATGATGTGGTAAAAGGTACTCATTTAAACCACTTTTGAATAAGTGTTTTTTATTTAATTCCAAATCTACACACCCTATTAAATCTAAATAACTTTAAAATGGTGTCAAATTACCAACTCAATGATTATATATTTATTTAGATGTGAATACTCTTATTGGTTGGATGATCACATCTCAAGATTATTGATCCTCTCTAATTTAAGTTTGTGGAGATGTTTTTATTATAAATATTTTGATTCTCTCTTGTTTTTAATTTAATGGGATTATAAGCATGGATGAGAATAATTTATATATATCCCATATCAATTTAAAATTAAGGATCATAATATTTCATATTCCAAATAAACATATGATCATTTATTAGTGTAAAGATGAATAAGAACATCCAATAGAAATTAATTCTATATTATGTGTCTTCATTCCTCTCCATGATGGTTATTTATCTAACATGGATAGAGGGAATCTCAACATTGAGGATATTCTTTTTGTATGGCAGTTTATTTATATCTTCCAAGAAAAGTTTCCTAGTATTCCAATGAATCGTGATTTTGTGTTTTAAATAGAAAACTTATATGGTGATACACCTATTTTAAAGGTTACAAATAGAATAACCCAAATTGAGTTGTATGAATTAAAGACTTGACTCTAGGAGAATATGGAAAAAGGATTTATATTCCCTAATGTGTCACCTTGGGGTGCACCTATTATTTTTGTTAAGAATAGATAAGGTTAAATGTGTAATTATATTGATTATTTGGAACATAACAATATTAATATCACGAATAATTATCCTTTACCCTACATTGATGATTTTTCGATCAATTATGAGAAGATCAATAATTTTACATGAATTAAAATTATTCTAGATATTAAAATTTAATGGTTAATAATGATCATATACCAAATACATCATTAATATGAGGTATATCCATTATGATTTTTTAGTGATTCCATATTCAAATTCTAATGCTCCTGAAATCTTCATGAATTTAATGAATAAGGTCTTTATAGATTACATTTGTTAGATTTTCATATTATTTGTAGATGATATTATTATATATTCAATGTGTATGGAAGATCATGGTGATAATTTAATAATTTTTCTGAGGACCCTATGGAAGGATAATTTTCATTCAAAATTTACATATTATTAATTTTGGCTTTTGGAAGTTTCATTATTGACTCGTAAAATCTCAAGTGATTTTATATCAGTGGCTCATTCCATGAGGAAGTAAGAAAATAATTGGTTAGGACATATATGGTAATTAAAATTCACAGTTTTCTGATGTTATCTAGATACTACAAATGTTTTGTGAGATACTTTTTATTACTATCTAATCCACTCCCTACGTTGACTCAAAAGGGGTTAAGTTCTTATGGAACGATGAATGTGAATAGAATTTCAAGGATATTAATGGAAGATTGGTCATTGATTCTATGATTATAGTACCCTATATTAGATAAGGGGTTGTGATATATAGGGATCCATTAAATATGGTAATTCTATTTTTCATCAGGTATAATGATATGGGATAGAATATTTCTAATGAAACATTGAAAATAAATGATAAAAAATACTTGACACGTGATTTGGAGCTGGAAGAATTAAATTTTTCATTTATGATATAGTGGATTTATATTTATGGTGAAAGGTGGGACGTATATTCTAATTATAAAATCTTGATGTATATAATAACATAGAAATAACTGAATATTCACTATAGAAGATGGTTGTAACTAATTAAAGATTATGACTACTTAACACATTGCAATATTAGGAAATTGAACAATGTGGATGATGCTCTATGATGGAAGCACCATGATATTTTTACCATGATGAAGATTAAAAATATCCAAAACATATGGATTTGAAGAAGATTGAACATAAAATCATAAGAAATGGAAAAAATTACTCTTTCATAAATAAATTTTTAATCATATATCCATGTGAGGATTAACGATGAACATATGGAGGATGGGGAACTGCTTTTGTAGGTGAGAAATGTTCCTATGTTAAACTGTGATTTTGATAGAATAATAGGGTTTTGAATGTTATTATGTCTCCCATCAATTCCATATTTTAATAAGGATATTTTCGATGAAACTCATAGTTTGTAATTCCCTATTCATTATTAAAGTATGAATATGTATATATATTTGAAGTAATATTTATGGTGGGACTATGTAAACAATGAACATTTCATAAAATTTATCTTGATGTCTGGTATGTTCGAAAGTTAAAGATAAGAGATAGATGTTTAATAGAATGTTAAGATCGTTACCTATATAAAAATGGAAATGGGAAAATATAATCATTTGTCTCATCATCAAGGACCCCAAAAACATTTAAATGGAAAAATTATATTTGGGTTGTACTAAATTTCATTATAAAGTCAAAAAAATCATTTTAACTAGGGAATATTTATCAATGAATCAGATTAAAAGATATATAATAATGAAGTTGTGAGATTTCACAGTGTACCACACATAATTATAAATGATCATGATTCGGGATATATATTGAAGTTATATAGAAGTCTTTAACATACTCTAGATACGAAGTTGTGGTTTAGTACTCTATATTATCTTCGGATTGATGGTCAATATGAGGGGACCATTCAAACCCTATAAGATATTTTGAGATCATGTTATATGGATTTTAAAGGTGTTAGGAATCAATATATTTTAAAGCTCAAACTTTCTTAAAAAAATATCATTCACTAAAGAATTTAGATAGCCCCTTGTGAATACCTATATAGAAGGAAGTGAAACAATCCAACATACTAGGATGAAGTTAGAGAAAGAAATCTATTGGGACATGAGATAACTGAAGAGATTGTGGAGAAGGTTAGATTTATTATGTTGACAATCTTTGATGAGATCTACTATTCAAATTTGGTGAAAATATATTCTTATGAATATCTCCAGGTAAGTAGGTTATGATATTTGGAAATAGTATAATGTTGATCTTGAGATATATCAGTCACTTTAAGACTCTTTATCATATTGGGATGGTAGATTATCATTTAGAGCTTCCACTTAATATATCTCAAGTTCATCATGTGTTCCAGGTATCTCAAATGAGTAAGTACATACCTAATCCATCACATTCCATGAAAATAGAGTTTTTACCACTAGAGGAGGATCCCTCTTATAAGGGACAACTGGTTGATATTTTGTATCATAGAGAGAAGGTTTTATAAAAAAAATTCACTCACCTGGTCAATGATTAGTGTAAAAACTATAACTTAGTGGAAGATATATTGAAACTCAAGGATGTGATGAGGTAGAATTATCCTCAATTGTTTGTATTAAAGTTATATAATTTAAATGATGAAATTAATATAAGGGGATAGAATTTAACACCCACATCTTTTATGATATAGATCATTCTAAACAAATTTGATTTATTGGATAGATTTTTTTACATGAAACGCTTTATTTAAATGATCTAAGATATACTAATGATAGATTTTTATTACCTAGACATTTGATTGAAAGGTATGGATTTAAATAACTAAATTTAGAAAATATTTTTTGTAAAAATGTACAAAATGAATTCATTTTCCATAAAATGATTATAAATGAAAACAATGTCATTTGAATGTTAGAAAGATGTTTTTATGGAAAAATATTTTTATGAAAGGAATACATTTTAATCTTAGTTTATTAAATTAATCAAAATTGATGAATTATTTTAATTAAATGAATATGTAATATATTAAATAAATATTTTTAGCATTCAGTTAATTGTTTTTCATAGGAAAGAGATAAGAATAAATCTTGTTTTTACATAAAAAACATTTTTATAAAAAATGAATTCTATTTTTTCATAGTTATATTAAAATACGTTTAAATAACTTATATTAATAGAATATTGAAAAAATTATTCCATCTTTTTAATCTTGAGGATCAAATTGTGTAAATAGGGCCCTTTTACTTTTTTTCATTATGAATATCATCCTTGGTAAATATTTTTCACCTCCACAATGGTAGAAAAGAAAAAACAGGGTAAAAACATTGGGTTAAGAATCAATAATTTCTATAAAACATTCCTTTATCCTATTGTATGGGTGCATTTCTACCATAAACATCCATTTTTTGAAAATAGGGAAAGTTGGTTCCATTTTTCTACGATTATGATCTTAATATTATTTTACGAAATGGATAAATAAAAAATGTAACTCTATAAAATTTTATATATCTAATATTATTTCATAAGGATAAAAACTGGTTATGTTCAGTTCAATTTTTTTTAGAAATATTAATTATTTTTTTATCATGGTAATTTATTTATTTATTTTTTAATACAATAATTACATGAAATTATTACACATAGTGGACATAGTATTTGTTTAATTAATAGAAAAATAATATAAATGGTTTCATAAAATATTAAAATTTAGTAAAAACTGGTTGAATTATTATGTTCCATTAATTTTTTATAACAAAAACATATTTGTGATGTTTTATAAGATATTTTTTGAATTCCATTGCAATCACATTGACATTGAATTCAAACATTGTGAATAGTCTTGAAGATACAATTAATGGTATCTATTATTAAATAATATTTAATAAATGAACTAAAATTTTTAAAAAAATTAACTCTCGAAAATTTGATGTGATATGGCATATCATGCAAACCGTTTTTTCACTAATGGGCCATCTATCGTTTTATAGTAAATATCATCACCCTTAAAAATTTAAAACCTTTAATATAATGGTAATTAGCAGAAGGGTTAATTTGGGTTAACACTAATATATAAGGGATAAAAAATCCCTTAATCATTTTTAAATATTATTTTATGAGATCATTTCTATTTATCCTGATCCTATCATTGAAATATATCAATTTTTAGCCACTTTAACATGAAAGTTAATTCATATGAATTTAATGCATTATGTAATTATGAGGGTTCCTAAGGAAACCAATTTTTCTTCATTATTCACAATGTTTTATCCTTATATATCATCCATTTCTTTAATTAATATCATCCTTGATTCATTACCCACATCAAAGATCTAATTTACTTTCCAAAATACCAACCATTCAAGATTTAATGTGTAAGCCAAAGGTGGTTTCTCAATGAATGTGTATAACTCTTAATTGAGTACTCTCAATTTTATTTCATTTTTTACCTATTATAAATATATGGTATCCATTAAAAAATAATTACTTCATTATATTCTATATTATTAATTTTTATGAAGATTGACCAACCATTATTCACATCCTTTCCTTCAAATGGTAAATTAATGTATAAATCTTGTGTGTTTGTGGAACACAACATCCACAAAGTGATGCATTTCATTTTTCATCATTGAATCAAATTAATGGATATAATGATATGTTTAATTAAAATATATGATATTAATGATATTATTATAGTTCTAGAAAGTTTAGTTATTGTATTCCTTTCTTCATTTCCATCAATTGAAAAGTGGAAACATCACTCATGCATACTTATGGATAAAAATCTCCATGAAGTTATGTAATTAGATTTTTATCACCAATTTATAGGAATAGTTATAAAAGTTTATATAACGATTACATATGATACTCATGAAATTATTATAATTCTGGTGATTATGTTTCTATAATCAAAATATGAGGTTCAGGATTGCTGAAACAAAATACGCTTGAAAATTGAAGTAGTTATCAACTAGAGTAATAATTTTAATAAAAAATTATTAATAAAACGGGGATGAGATGTTGTAAGTATATCGTATATGGTATGATATATAGGAATAATTTTCCTTACTAAATGTATAATAAATCAATATTAATTATACAAAAGGTGAAAATATGTACAAATCAAGACAAGTCTTGAGGTATTAGATTTATCTTTTAATCTTATTTTAATTGGGATTGCTTATGATTGAATTTCCATAGGTGAAATTATAGAAACCATATATAATAAATAACTTTAATTTTATTATACTATGGTTATACATGGAGTTTTATGTAATAGTTCCATTTTTATAATTTTTTACTTAAAATGATTGAAAAAATATTTTTTAGAAAATCAGAATTTATTTCCTCTTTGGTCAGGAATATTTTTCTTCCATGTCCATGTTTTCATTGAAATATTTTCCAGAATGTTTTAAATATTATCCTATTATTTATTAATGAAAATTTACCCATTCATGATTTTATATAAAATTATTTAAAATGGATCTTCTTATTATTTTATGAATAAGGTACTTTTAATTTTTACTGAAAATTTGAATGGAATATTTGTTTTTTACATACACCTCATTAACATGAATTTCCCACCTTCAAGACCACCCTTTTTTTTGAATATTACTTTACAATTTTACAATTTTCTATTGAAGTAATATATTTTTATTACTATTTTATAAATATTAATATTATAAATATGTTATTTTAAAATGAAAAAGTTATTTTACTAAAGATGTAAGGTCATGGATTTATTGAAAGGTAAAGACCATTTATTTTTTGTTTATGTTCCTTAAAATTACCCTATTAAGGATACATAAATGGTTAAAAGAGGTTCTGGGTGTGTATGGGGATCACTCGAAGAATGAAGCCCCAAAAAGGGAAGAATAAAATTGGGCCATATGGTTAAAGAAAACAGTGTGGCCTAGACCACATGGTTTTCCCAAACCGTACTGTTGTAGACAATGAAGTGAAGAGGGAAACACAATGTGTCTACTACCGTTCATCTCTAGGCACATGCCTGTGTGACTAGTTGTAGGTTTTGTGCAGTGAGGTTTTTCATGGTCTGCGCATGTTTAGTTAAAATGTGTGTCAAATCATGCGATGTTCCCCCTTATAGTAGTGAATGGTGTATGATTGTTGCACAGTTTGGTCAAACTATGTGGAAAAACTGTTCACAGTGTATTTTGTGGGTTAAACACACATTTTTCTATTAAATAATGTTTTAAACCATTTTATTCTCCTCCCTCATCATTCCAGTGGGATTTTCCTCTCCCATTCAGTGTGTCTCCATATCCTCCCTTCTCTATGGGTTTTTGAGTTATCTACTTAATCCATGGTCAAAATACTTCACTGTCAGAAGTAACATAAATCCCTCAGTATTCTATTACTTCTACACCCCTCTCATTGTAGTTCCCTATTACATCTATTTTACTATTGGGTGTAACTAGTTTTTCCTTTTTTTTATACAAATTTGACAAATTCTTAAATTTATTCCATTTTAGGTTGAATAAAGGTTTGTTAATTGATTATATGAGCACTACTACTTCAAGGTAGGGGTTATATACTGTTTCACATCATTTAGTAATGTTTTAAATGTTACTCCATTGTGACGCTTGCTAGAATCTTCCAATTAGGCTTCGTTATTGTAAAATAATTTATTTAATGTGGTTTTCCATGCCTTGTGTTACTTTACCTTATGGTGAAACCCATCTGAGGGTCATTCATCTCATAATTGGCTTCCCCTTTGGGTGTTATCTTTTTCAATGGCTTATGGTTATTCCTCAAATGGTTAATTAACTCATGTAAGTTTCATTTTAATTAAATTAATTATATTATAAATTGAATTGAGATAATTGGTCGCCTATGAGATTGGACTTCAAAATTAAATCCTCACAACTTATATTCAATTTATTATTCTTGAGGATTTACATTGAATTCAAAATTTATTTTATTTAAATAACTTATTTCCAGTTGGATGAATACCTTTCTTCATTCCATTTTCTTTTCTTACCTTTTATGTTATGTCATGTTCCATGTGCCTTACCTCATTTATGGATTATTTCTTAATCCATTTGATTGTTTTGAATGGTATTCCATGTTTGGTCAATCTTGTTAGCTTTACCTACTAATATTTCATTGATGAATTTGATTTGAGGCATGCTAATGCCTTGTTCATATGCATGTATACCATTTCTCATTCTTAAGTCATGTTTACTAGTGATCATATCTTGTGGCCTAAAGAAAATACATGAGATTAATGCTTTAAAAATATGATAGTCTGGATTGTGATACATGAATATATTCTTATCTTTTGGAATGTGAGGATTATTTTATGGCTTGAAATTATATGAATTCTTTGCCTTGTGAGATTTTCTTGTTGTTATGGGTCACATTATTTAGGCCGAGAGAAAACATGGATCCTGAGTTAAGGATTCCATGGATGTACTTTCCATGTTTGGTGGGATTTACTTGATGTATGGGGAGTGATACTTTGACTTGATAAGTATATGATCTTTGGGTGGTATTATTTATACCTGTGAGTGAGTCCAGTTCCCTAGGGGAGAAACCAAGTATAGATCCTTCGAGAAATTTGGTTATTCTGTGCCTCGGGTGTTACTCGGTCCCCTAAGATACTTGGAAGGGGATCAAAGTCACCATAGATTGAGTGATATAGGGAACATCATGTGGGTTTACTTGGATGAACTTTGAGGGATGTAGATATTTGGAGACCCCCATAGAAACCCTCGGGATTCTGTTTAGATCACCTTGGATGGTCTCTAGACTCCATTAAAGGATTTGATGGATGGATGGAAGGTTTGATTGAACACATGTGATTCTTCTATTTTTCTTTATCAGAATACTTGTATAATGAAATTTCAATGCGACCTCCATGCTAAAGCACTAACTTGGGGATTTATTCATTTACCTTAATTGGTTAAAATTGTAATGGCCCTTGTATAAATATCATGACTTGCACATGTACGTAATTCAGAATTCCAGCTTAGTTCAAAGTTGGTGGAATGGGACTGAGGTCCATATAAAAATCTAGAATAATATTTACAGGTATAATCTATTTAATGATCAAATTTTATTTGTATATGGAACACTACCATTATTTATTTCACAAAATACATCATCCAAGACATTTTTGGTGTTAGAATACTAGATTATATATCACACCCTTCTTAGGTGTTAGTTAGTACTCAAGTATACTTTATGATAACATGTATGGATAAAGGGAAGTGTTTTGTCTCTGATGCTTTATTTACTTTCTACATAAGATGGAGGTTGGGGTAGAGGACCGAGTCTATACTCGAGATGCTATGTAGAATCTTTTGTCCCTTTGTAGTTACTTTAATATCATGATGTATATTCTTTATATCTCATCTTCCCCTGTGATCCAAATTTTTATAGACACTTGATATCATGATCATTATTTTTATATCTATTATTTCTATTCAACTTCTTCCAGTTGTTTACTACTCTTTCATGGTTGAATTACGTTATCTTCTACTACTTTATTTTTCTATATATGATTTTGATATTTTATTATATAATGACTAATGATATGAAAACTCTGATCTATGAGGGAATAGTCTCTCCAATGACATACCCAAGTACCTCACTTCTTGTTAGAAGTAATTCGCATTCAGAGAGATTCCCTTGAGTTTTTTAGCCCATTATCTCGAGGAAATATTTAGTGTCACTGGTGGCAGGATACTACAAAGTGGTATTATATCATATTTTTCTTTTTCTTACTATTTTTGTTTAGAAAAGATACTTGGGCAGAATAATTTAGACCTTACCATGTTCTTGGACGTAGCTAACCCATGTATAGAGGAAACCCAAATTATCTAGGATGGAAAATTAAGGTTATTGATTATGACTTTTATGGTTGATATGACTTTAATGTTGGGTGACACACTTATTTTATGATGTTATTATATTGGTATGATTGAAACAATGATTTCTATTTTTTCAACCTGATGAGATGAGGGTATATCATAGAATGCATCATATTAGAAACCATAAGATTAAAATGTCATGCTTTATGTCATTCCATATCTAATTTCAGCTTGTATTTACTATTACACAAGTGATTGTTGGTTGTACCATCCTTATGGTGCCTGATTTGATATAACTAAAGAAATGTTCAAATTTACCTTATGTGATCATTTTACAGTTTGAGTTAAGTGTATTCCCAATTTCAATTTACACAATATATGGTTGGTTGCACCTTCCTTAGAAATGTGTAGTTTGTTGTGTCTTAATTATCCTTTTGTGACCTTTTCCTTTTTACCTAAAACTAATTCCAGGAGCAGGCTACAGGTTGTGTCATGTTTCAAGGAGGCCTAGTACTAGCCCTTATTTTATCAATTTCTTAATTTTATTACTCTATCTATTATAAATCTATTATAAGGCCTATTCTTGGAAATTATAGATCTATTCCACCACAATGACTTTGAGTTACACACAAATAGAGTAAAAATGAAAACACTCGAGAGGTGGTGAGCCCTGAGCCACCAATTATACCTCCTGTAATGTCTCTAGAATAACCTCCTACAGATCTTCCACTAATTTATTTTGATCAATTCCATGAGAGAATCCTTGGGTTTATACAAACTATTCAGGGTGCTCACCGACCTACCCCTACAATGGAAGAGCTAACTCGATACTTTCAACAATAGCATCCTCCCAAATTCTCAGGGGAAGGAGGACCTTATGAGGAATAATCAATGTAAGAGACTATAATATCAATCTTATACCATCTTGAGATGACTCTAAATAGGAATTTCAAGATCACTACCTTCATGCTACTTGACTCTTCCAAGCACTGGTCGGATGTCATATCTCAGTTTGAGCATCATCAAGTTATGGTCTGTGAAGACTAGTAGACAACCTTCAAAAATCATTTTGTCCCCCTGACCCTGAGAGCATATCATTCCCAAAAGTTTATGCATATTTAGCAGGGAACCAAAACTATACTTGATTATTCTATTCATTTCACATAGATCTATCATTATCCTCCACCTCTGACTGTTAATGAGTTGACAATTGCATGGTAATTTGAGGGTGGGCTTGGGAATGTTTCCTGTTGGTAGGTGAATGTTTTTTGGTTGATGACTATTTTAGATATTGTAACCTATGTCTTAATTATATAATAGAATATTAGAGAGAATGGAAATGTGAGTAATGGTAGTTCAGTTCTGAGGCAGGGAAGCAATGTTTTGGCAGTAAAAAGAACTGATTCGGGGGTGCATGTGAGGGAGGTCCTAGTCATGTGTCATGTAGTGGCAGTGTGTTATTATTTCACCAGTGTAGAAGGAGAATCAATATAAAGCCTTAGTTCATCGTCAACCTAATTGATTATTGATATTATGACAAGATGGGTCTCCTTCAGTGATTCTTACGTTCTATCCCTCCAGCAACTACTGATAGGGGATCTATACCAGCACCTCTTTTAGGTATGGGATCTATGACTACACACATGGCTTGGAGTTGGTCTTCTACCTTCCCATCAAGATGAGGCAGTAGTGGTCATGGAAGTGGAAGTAAGGCCTTAGATATTCAATGTCACGAGTGGATTTTTTCTTGCTAGTCAAGAAGCATCTTAGGGTTGCAGTTTAGGGAAAATCTATGCAGTGCAACCAGTGCCCCAGGAGTAGAGTCTCGGGCCATCAATAGTTCGAGGTGCTATTTTGGAAGCCTATAAATTACATTGTGTAGTTTTTTATATGGGTGTGTCTCAATCTTTCATATTTTTTGCTATAGTGGAATGTTTGGGTATTTTAATTGAGTAATTCTATGGATCCATGTCTCTCTACATGCCATTAGGGATAAAAAAATAGGGAATAAACCAATGCCAGGAGTTCCCCCGTTGAGATAGGTGGGTTCTATTTCTTCTGGATTTTCTTCTTCCTCAATATGACAAGCTTCTATTTCATTCTTGGTATGTAATTTCTTGTGCCTTATCATTTCCTAGTGGATTTCTATCACTATCCAGTGCCCTTTATATCACCTAAGGGAAACACGTATGTACATAAGCGTGAATGGGATATCCATGTAGATCGATTTGGACCCATGAAAACAGGTCTAGGAAGGGTGATAGATCTGTTAAAATGTATCATTATGAGTGGAAAGATAATGTGGATTATAGAGTGACCTCTAGTTTTGGATCATCTCAGGGATGTATTCTCTAACAATTTCTCTAGCTTACCACCTAAGAGGGAAATTGAGTTCACTATTGAGCTTATTCCAGGTGAGACACCAGTTTCTATTCCTCCGTATATGATGGAACCCAAAAATCTCCATGAACTAAAAATGAAGTATTAAGATCTAGAGGTTAAGGGTTTTATCAAACCTATAATGTCATCATGGGTTTCAATAGACCTCTTTTCTAAGAAGGTAGATAGAACCCTTCAATTATGTGTGGAATACAAATGGTTGAACCAGCTTACAATGAAGTAACGTTATCCATTTCCTCATATAGATGACCTCATAGACTAGGTTGTAGGAGAAACTATTTTCCTCAATATCGATCTATGGTTAGAATACAATCTTGTTTCTTTGAAGCCATTGTATATACCACATATGGTATTCTGGAGCAAGTGTGACCTGTGTGAGTATTTGGTTATGTTGTTCGGTCTAATGAATGTTCTGGAAGTCTTTATGGATCTCATGAATCATATTTTCTACCCATATCATGATTCCTTATTTGTAGTCTTGGTACATGATATCTTTGTGTACTCACACACCATACATGACCCTGGAAATCAGCTTAAGATCATTCTAAGTACACTAGGAGAAAACCATCTATATGTCATGCTTAGTAAATTTCACTTTTGGATCAGTAAAGTTCACTTATTGGGCCATATCATATTTGAGGAAAGCATATCATTTGACCCAGATAAGGAGAGAACCGTGGCTTCCTGGGAGTATCCCAAGAATGTGTTCAACATATGCTGGTTCTTAGGGCCAGTCAACTATTACAGGTGATTAATTCAGGACTTCCCCCACATAGAATCACCTATTACAAACCTTACTAAGAAGGGTGTATAGTTCCTATTGTCTGAATCTTGAGGGGAATCTTTTCAATATTTGATGGGAATACACACCGAAGCACCGACCTCGATTCTTCTAGAGCTAGTAAATAGTAATATAGTCTATTGTATTGCATCAGGAATTAGGATTACTATAGTTCTGATGTAGGGAAATCGAGTTGTGGAATATGGTTCATTATAGCTGAGGCTTATTGAGTGGAATTACCCTATTCATGACCTCGATCAAGCATCCATGGTTCATGCTCTATTCTATTTGAGGCACAACTTGTTGGGTGAGAAATTTTTCTTTTACACGGACCATAAAATTATCAAATACATCTCTACTCAGGGAGACTTGAATCTGAGGTAGCATAAGCGAGTGGAATAACTACAGTCGTTCAATATTGATCATGCATACAAAATGAGTAAGGGAAAGTCGATAGATGATTACTTAAGTCGGATAACCTAGATTCAAGTCATCCAGGTGTCTAGAAGTGAGTGACAAATGATGGATATTTTTTTTGAGTTACATCTAGCAGTTCAGGAACAACATGTTAAGCCATTTATAGTACATTTGGAAGTGACAAAATTTTTTCTATAAGGGCTTAAGATGTGTCAGTTATCAGATTATGATGACCTCATTCTGATAGAGAGTGTCACTGGATAGAACCTGCCTCTGAGTTGGGTTATTGATGGCAGTGATATCCTGCTCTATCGTGGTTGTATATGGTTGAATTAATATGTATGGTATGATTTTTTAGGGAATCTAAAGCCTCACATTATGTAGTTTATCCTAGTATTACCATGATGTGTCAAGATATAAATCATCAGCACCAGTGGATAGGTATGAAGAGGCCGATAGCAAGCTTCGTTACATGGTGATCCACCTGTCTATAGGTGAAGGTAGAGCACTAGAAATGTGCTACACTTCTACAACATCTATCCATTACTGATTGTAAATGGAAGGAAATCACCATGTAACTAGTTATAGGCTAACAGATATACCTTTGAGGTATTGATTTAGTATGTGTGATCATTAACAGATAGACCAATGTCATGCACATCCTATCGATTCAAGAATCCTTCTCTACTAATGTGTTAGTAAATCATTACATATGGGAGATGGTATGACTTCATGGTGTGCCTTGTTCTATCATTTCAGATCAATATATCTGATTTACATCTTGGTTCTAGAGTGGGTTGTAGAAGGCACTGGGATCACAGGTGCTCTTGAGTATTATATGTCACCCTCAAATCGACTGGCAGTCCAAGCGGACCATATGGGTGTTAGAGGACATGATATGGGAATTTATCTTTGATTTTGGAGGTTCCTAGGAACGGAATATTCCTATGGCTGAGCATACTTATAATAACATCTTTCCTGACACAATTAAGATGTCTCTATATGATACCATCTATGGTAGACTGTGCTACTCACCTATATGTAGGCTTGAGGCAGGTGAGGTAGCTATACTACGTCCTCATCTCATTTAGGAGACCTCCTGGAAATTCGTGCTGATTCAGATGTGTATGGACAAATATCTGTCTAGGAATAGGTCTTACAAAAATCATCATCTCATACCCATGGATTTCAAGGAGGGAAATCAAGTATTTTTTCATGTATCACCTTAGTTGGGTTAGATATGAATCAAAAGATAGGGAAAGTTGTCTCCTCATTATGTTCGGCCCTTTGAGATAGTGGAGTGAGTCAATTCGATATCTTATCAGTTGTTATTGTCTCTGAGGTATCGTTCCATTCCCGAATTCTTCCATGGGTCTTAGCTTCGACCATATCATACAGACCCATCTCATTTGATTGATATTGAGGATATCGAGCTAGAAGGAGATGCCCTCTTTGAGGATCATCCAATTCATATCGTCGATTGTTTCATGAATGTTCTCCAATGTAGGTCAGTTTTTTGGGTCAAGGTGATATGAAAGCACAGACGCGTACAAGATGAGATTTGGGAGAGGGATACAAATGTACGTTCATAGTGGTTGAAACTCTTCTTAGTTGATGTTCTTCAACTCTCATAAGAAAAACTCATGGAAAAGTTTTCTTAAGGATGGGAGGTTGTAACATCCCATCTTTATCCAAAGTTGAAAACCATTACTTTATAGATTAAATACCCTAACAAGTCCCTATAAAGCATGCCAAAAATGTTAAATGTGGTGTCAGGTGTTCCTATAGTGGTGCCTAAGGTGTTTTATTCACACACCTCGCAAATCATGGAGGATGCACCCGTAAGGAGAACTAAGAGCTAGGGTTCCCCTCATTGCCGCCTCCTCCTTCATCTGGATCGGTGCGACCCTCCTTCGTTCTTGGAAAATTGTGGTGGTGTAAATATTTTGCAGCGGCATCGGTGACTTCGTGGACTCGATTTCCTCGGTGATTTGCATCGTGGCTGGCCAATCATTGCCCAATTCCTCCTAAGATGGATATGGTCTCTCATGGCGGTATAGTGTCATCCTGCGGACGATATCCAGCTTCTGCAGCATTAGATTCATTGTCCCGTCCTCAGTGTGTGTGGTAGGAGGTTTCCAAGTTCTTCACAAGTGACTCAGATGGTGCCGATGTGATCTGGCTTGCAGTTGTCTTTCTCCCAGCAGAATGGTGATGTTTCTTTGATTTTTTGTTTTTGAAATCATTTTTTATTCTGGATTCATTTCGGTTCATGGTGCTTCATTCATGCATCGGCGATAAGGATTCATTATGGTCTTTTTTTGGATTTGTGTTTTTTGGATGTCTTGTTTCAGGATGGATGACCGGTTCTTCAGTATTTCGAAGGAAATTTTTTTCTGATGTGTGTTCCGGCAGTGGCTGTTCAAAAGGTTGGGTTATGCGATTTTGGATGTATGGTTCATGAATTTTGATTCTCTTTCCTGTTGAGTTGTCTGTGGGTTAATTAACGTGAAGCAATGTAAAGGGTAGTAGTGCTAGTTGATTTTGAATCAGTGATATTTTCTAATCATTATGAACACTGGAAATTTGGATGTGGGACCATTGTAGTGCTGGTGTGAAGGTTGATTATTTTAGGTCGCTTGTGGCTTTTAGCCTTGATCCATGAGACAAGGAATTATTTTTACTTTCAAGGGACTCTCCAAGATGAGGTTTAGATTTGGGAGAATTCTCCTTCCCCTCACTATTTGCAATAGGAAGTTTGAGAGGGTATGGTGTTTTCCATCAGTATCGGGCCCCTTCATTCTTGCACGGGATAGCTAGCCAAGAAAAGATGGGAAGTTGGACACTAGATCATATTGTTTCTCTACAAGGGTGGGGATTTTAATTTCTCTTGAATTATATTGTATTTGATCTTGATGATCTTGGCCCATGGGGGCATGGTTGTTCTTTAAGTCTTTGATGTCATTCTAGTTTCCCACTTTTTCCACAAAAGTTCTTTTGAAATAAAAATTTTATTTTTAGTTAGTCAGGTGTCAGGTGATTCTAGGGATAATTTGAAGCCCGGATCCCCAAAAAGTGATTAAGAATACTGGACCACATGGTTAAAGAAAATTGTTCCACCATGACCGCATAGTTTTACCAAACTGTGTGATTATAGATAGTGGGTGTAGAGGGCTCCATAATTTTGTTGCAACTATGCAACCCTAGGTTCTTGCCCATGCAACTAGTTGTTGGTTTCGAGTAGAGAGGTTTTCACATGGTTTGATAAATCATTCACCTAACCGTGTGATGTTCCCCTGATAGTACTGAATGGTGCACTATTTGTCCAAATCATCCATAATGTATTTTGTGGCTGAAATACCCATTTTTTACTTAATGAATTTTTTAAACCCTTTTCTTCTCCTCCCTTAATATTCCAGTGGAATTTTCCTATACCCTTTGGTATATGGCCTTCTCCTCCCTAATTCATGGGGTTTTGAGTTATATCCTTTGATTGTGGTCCAAATCCTTTGTCGTCAGAAGCAAAAGAAATCCCTCAGTAAGATCTTCCATATTAACCCCTTTATTCCTTCCCTTTGTTGTTCTATTTTGGTGAGATGTATTTTTCCCTATTTTCAAGTAATTTGACAGATCCTTCAGTATATTCCCTTTTATGATGAATCAAGACCTAGTAACAGATGAGTGGATTGCTACTACATCGAGGTACGAGTTCTATAATCTTTCTCCTCGTTTCTTTGTGTTTTTGTCAATCCATTGTGACACTTTCCAGAATCTTCTGGAAAAGATTAGTTCTTGTTAAATATATTTTTTAAAGTGAATTTTCATGCCTTTTCTGACTTACCTAATGGAAAACCCTATATGAGGTTCATTATCCACATTTTTGGATTCCCCTTTTGTGTGACCTCCTTGAACGGCCAATTGCCTTTGCCTAAAACGGCTAATTACCTCATGTGAGTTTCATTTTGATTAAATGCCTTAAATTTTAAATTGAATTCGGATAATTCGTTTCCCATTAAAGTTTCCCTATATATTAATGCCTCAAACCTTATATTCAAATTCTCAATCTTGATTCTTTAAATTTAATTACATATGCCTTTTATTTAAATTTATTATTTCAAGTTCGATGAATTCCTTGATTAATTCCATATGATTTTATTGCATTTAAGTTATTCCATGTTCTATGTGCCATGCCTCATTTATGGCTCATTGCTTAATCCATTTGATTGGTTTGAATGGAATTCCAAGAATGGTCAATCTTGATAGATTATGCTATTGTGATATCATTCATAACATGTAATTAGAGGATTATCAATTCCTTGTGCCTATGCTTGTATACCATTTCATATGCTTAATTGATTTTTCCAACTGATAATATATTGGGTCCTAGAGCTTATGCATGTTCTAGATTACTTCTGCCATTGATATTTTGGTTTGTGATACTTGAATAGCCTATTATCTTTTGAAACAATATGTTTATTTGAGGGATTGAAATTATTTAAATGTTTTTCCTTGTGAGATTTTATTTTTTTATGGATAACATACTATGGTCTGGAACAGAACATGGATCCTGAGTTAAGGATTTAGTGGATGGACTCACTATGCTCTTTTGGAATTACTTGATGTGCCATGAGGGATACTTTTTCTTTCTTGGTATGGCCTCTCCAGGTTTTTTTATTTACACACATGAGTGAGTCTGATTCCATAGGATAGAAACCAAGGATGGGCCAATTTGGAAGGATGGCTATGCAATGCCTCAGGTGATGCCCGGTCCCCTATGTGAGATAATTGGTATTGGATCATAGAAATCATACCTTGAGTGATACAAGGAAATTTTATGGGTTTCCTTAGACGGACATAAAGGTATTTGGTTATTCGGAGACACACGTAGAAACCCTTGGGATTTTGTTTAGATCACCTTGGATGGGATAAGTACTCTATCACTGCATTTGATGGATGGATGGAATGTTTTATTGTACACATGTGATGCTTCTCATTTTCATTATTAGCAAACTTGAATAATGTCATTGTAATGTGACCTACAAGCTAAAGCATAATCTAGTGGATTTATTCTTTTTCCTTAGATTAAAATTGTAATGGACCTTGTGTATATATCATGGATTACAAAGATGCCTCATTGAAACTTCTAGCCTAGGCCAATGTAGGGGGTATAAGAAGGTAGTCCATTTAGGAACTCGGACCAAGGTTTTTATGTTTTATTTATTTAATGCACTGATTTTATTTGTATACGGAAAGCATTCATTATTTATTGAATGAAATTGATCAGCCTACACACTGTGGGTTCCAGCCTACTAATATTATATCTCACACCCAGATTAGGTGACTTTTTGTAACCTAGTAGGCCTTATGATCACATGTATGTATAAAAGAAAGTGTTCCATTTATGATGATTTATTTACTTCATACTTATGCTAGTGTTTGGGGGCATAGTACTGAGCCTATTGTCACAACCCAATCATGGGGGTCCTGTCCCACACCAGCAAGAACATTAAAGTTGCGGTTCATCTGGTAAGTCCCTATCGAAGAGATGCGAGTCACCTCGACAAAGAGGATGATGGTGCGTGTCAACCTTGACACCACTGGTTGGGAGTTGGGGCCACTCTCCTGATGAGTCCATGGCAGGACGAAACCAGTGAACCTCATATATGAAGAGTTGGACGGCTGAACCCCGCCCACCTTGGAGGGGGCCGGGGTGCCGCACAGGCGAACTGCTGTGCTGAGATGCTCAGCCCGTGACAAGTGGTATCAGAGGGAATGTGCCTCGTGGTGTTGCGGAATGCTGCCGGATGGACCTTGGTGGTGGGAGCGGAGTCCCGGGGTGTCATGCGGAGATGACACGACGTAGAAGGTTGCGCTTGCGAGATGTCCGAGGTAGAGATGCCACTATGAAGGGTGGGTCTCGTGGAGGTGGTTTTCGACCCTGAGAGAGAGGGTGGACAACAGTGGTTTGCGACCCAGAGAGTGGGTGGGCCATTGATGCCAACGACAAGGAAGGAACGTCCCCTGAGGCCATGCTTGGTAACCGGTTAGTTGGAAGCAGTCTCGGACACACAGAAGGCCACGATCCTGCATGCACGAGGGCATGCATGGAATGGTGGTGGGAGAATGTCACAACCCAGTCATGGGGGTCCTGTCCCACACCAGCAAGAACATTAAAGCTATGGTTCATCTGGTTAGTCCCTATCGAAGAGATGAGAGTCGCCCCGACAAAGAGGATGATGGTGCGTGTCAACCTTGACACCACTGGTTGGGAGTTGGGGACACTCTCCTGATGAGTCCATGGCAGGACGAAACCAGTGAACCTCACATGTGGAGAGCTGGACGACTGAACCCGCCAGCCTTTGAGGGGGCCGGGGTGCCGCACGGGAGAACTGCTGTGCTGAGACGCTCAGCCCGTGACACTATGCTCAAGATTCAATGTAGCAGCTTTAGGCCTTTTTTATTTTTTTATATCATGCATTATATGCTTTTTATCCCTTTTTCCCAATTTCAAGAATTTTTTATAGACATTTGACATCATGATCACAATTTCTTATCTATTATTAATATCCATCTTCCACCATTTTTGTACTTCTCTTGAATGGTTGGATTATGTTATCATCCACTGGTGTCTATTTCTATTTATTCTTCTTCTATTTATTATCTAAAATTTAATGTTGTGAATACTCTGATCTATACGGGAATAACCTCCCCATAAACACACCCATTTACCTCACTGCTAGTCCAAAGCCTCTAGCATTCGGTGAGATGCACTTAAGGTATTGTGGGCCAACATCCCTTGGTGATTTTTAGTGAACTCGAGGAGGGATACTAAAAAAAATATTCCAACGGTATTTTAATGGAATTTATAATCAATAATAACATCCTTTGATGTAAATTATACATTACTTGGGATATGATAAATTTCTACCATAATTTTTTTCTATGGATGGTTTAGGATTATGTGTATGAGTTTTTTATGGAACTCATTTATTTCAGAAGGGTTATGCTATGATGAAATGATAAAATATTTATGAATTTTTTTATATGGGTTATGATTTGATGAAATGATGAATGTTTTTTGATATTATTACACACATATATATGATTTTCATTATGTTATGTGTGGGTCCATTAAATCCCAGTGATGAATTGGTTAAAACCATATATCTCATAAGAAAATTATGGTAAATGATGTGTTTGATCCACTCTGAGAATTAGGTCAGGATTCCTGATCCACTATGATATGGGAAACAAGCAGGGTTTTCCCATCCACAGTGATATAAGAAATAGTTGGTGATTCCAAATCTGTTAGAAATGGGAAACACGTGTTGATTCCTAGTCCACTATGACATCATGGCATTGGTAGTTAACCTTGTCATATGATAAGGTTTCTATATTTATGATAGTGCGAAATTCATAGGACATCTTTTTATAATTTTGATATGGAATTATAGTTCATGATTTATTTATGTTGATTTCTCACACTTATTATTTATGAATTTTGATATGATAATTTTTTATTCATTAACTCATATTTATGATATATGAAACATTGGGTATAACCTTTGTAAATTATGATCATGATCTCATAACCTTATTCATATATTATACTTGTATGTGATCATCAATTGATATCACCCAAGTTTACCCTTATAGGGCATTTGAGATAGATATTTCTTATGGTTCCTTTCCAAGGGTTATTAAGAATTATTTTAAGTAGGGTATGTCAAGAAGGATGTAATGTGTAGAAAACATTATGGGATATGATAATGATTGTACCTAAATAATATGTTAATGTATATAGTATCCATGTACAGTAGAAATTTATTATTCTAAGGAATTTATTGTTATTATATTTACAAAATATTCATCTAAATAGATTTAATATTTGTGCATGAAATACATAGGTCACCTCATATTCCAGGGTTAATTTTATGAATATTTATAAATCAGTTGGAGTTTTTAAAAGGTTTAAGTAAAACCTTTGTAGGGAACATCGAGAGGTTGTGTAGTGAATTATTTAGTAATTAAAGGGTTCCAAATACATGACACTTTTATTAGGAATAGATGAGAAACTGCAAGGTTTTTTATGCATTGACTTCGGCAGAGATTCAAATTTTTAGAAGATCACTTCAAGATATGTGGTTGATTTTTGTGGAATAATATTTATTTGGATATCGAAACATCAACCAGTCGTCACAATTTCAATAAAATAAGTTGAGTAAATCTCCATGACGGAAGTAGGTATGGGGCAGGAGTGGATGAAACAGTTGTTGTAGGATTTCAAAAAACCATTGGAAGTAGGGACATTATTTTATGAAACAAGGAGCATGTTTCACATGGTCATAAATATGATTCTTCATTATTGGATGGAACAAATTATTTGAAGTACCACTTCATCTATACACAATTAAAGGATAGATTGTTATACCTATGTAATATCAAAGGTGTGTTAAATCTATTTCACATTTTTTTAAAAGGCCATAACTCAATATGTGTTAAAGTGGTGTTGTGAATTAGTATTTTTGGGTTGAATAGAATGTTTAAGTGGTATGAAAAAATGATGTTTCCTTACAAATTTTTTTTAAAGATGTATATAGGGGATCTAGAAGAAGACTAAGTTATAAAATTAAAATGAAACTCAACTCAAAGATTGTTAATGTGTGAGTTTCATTTTTCTAGTATTAGGATATGTAAGACCACTATAAGGAGAAAATATTTTGGACTTATTTTTAACTACTGCATATAGACACAACAATAGTATAATAGTGTTATTTCACTAGAAGATGCAAGATAATTCATATTCCTTCATTACATTGGAAGTTCATTAACACAAATATATAGTAAAAGGAAATTTTTTTAGGTTCATATAGAAATGTCAACCAACATGGCACATTTAGGTGGTGGGATGGTTTTGCCTAATGAAGGTTCACCTATATATCTTAAAGGAGTTTGAATTTAGCCTATATAGACATAATGGAATTGGTAACAGGAAGCATTATATGGATGATTCTATAAAATTATGGTGGATCACATTTGATTTAGTTACACTATTAATATATGATAACTAAAATATACATGAATGTGAGTCATGTACTTATAACATATACAGAAGACTAATTTGTTATATGTAAATATGTATGTATATATATGTAGTGTTTATATATATATATATATATATATCATTTCGATATATAGTATGTGATACTATATATATATTTATTTTATATGGTCTATATATATATATTTGATGAAGAAAACACATAATAAATTCATATGATTCATATAAATCATTTATACAATTCATGAATAATACATTCATATGATCCTTGTATTCATATGAATTGTTTCATGCATGATAAATTCATTAAATTCATGTATATACATGCTATAACATATATATTTTGTATCATTCCAATGAAATATCATCTTGTTTAAATAGCTTTTATGATTGTCATTGAATGAATTTAATATACACATCAATCAAGAGCATATCATGAGTATTATTTTATAATAAATGAGTATAACAGACACATTCTTCATTCATGAAGAAGCATTAGATATCACTTATAAAAGGATAAATGGTTCTCCAAATTGTGTGTAACATAATAATTTTCTTTCGAAACAGTTGGTGATAATCAGTTTCATGAAAATAATTCTATAATATATTTCTTCCCAAGCCTTGTTTATCTCTCTAAAGAAGATTCTAGAACATTTTCAAGATCTCTAGTGTCCTCCAGTTACAAAATCAAATCTAATGGTCGGTGTATGCCACATGAAGGTAGTTGGCCTTTATATTCTTATCCTCTTGATTTTTATTAAATAATTCTCTAAAGATCATGTAGTAATAAATCTTATATAATTCCTGACCATGTATTTTATATATTTATACATTGTTCATATATTTTTCACATTTATTCTATTCAAAGATAGATACTTTCTATTTGGGAGTTCTTCCACTACCAAAGGAGCATATGATGATCATCAAATCCCTCACAGTAGTATCTAATATTTCTTTTGCGTCAGATCAATGTTCATTATTCACTATTTCTAAATAATTAGATATATTAATTTTTTTATTTTTTTTTCAATATATGGTAAAATGATAATATTTATATTATTACTTCCTAGAAAGTATCATGATATCTGATTAAAATGACCATGAAAACCAATGGATTGATTTTATGTGATAACACTGCTTGAATGCGAGCCTCATGAAGAAATAGAGCATCATTTATCCCTTTCGTGTGTTGAGAGTCAACATAGTGATGAAATGTGCTTGATATTATGGTTTAAAAGATTTTAATATCAAGTGAGACATGTGGGAGGATTCTAGATCATACAATAAGTGTTACATGAAGCTAATCATTCAAAATATCAACATACATATGTCAGTTCTTGAATTCATAACATATAGATATAAGGTTGTATATATGCTCAAGCTCACCATAAAGATAAACTGAATGTAGTGAACCATGAATATTATGAATCATATATTAATACAACACACATATCAAGCATCATGTGTAACGTAAAGGATCTATGGGGAAATAAAAAAATAGTTGTTCCCATGCTCAACCATAGAAATTTAACAACTTATTCAGATTTCTCTTTATAAATAAATGAATAGTAACACCAAAATCCACAAGATATGATCACCATAAATAATTTATAATTAGTTTACATAAATAATATATTTCTTAATATTGAAATTCTTCATTCATTAATGAATCAAATGAAATCTTTACATTGTAACATCATTGTGGTAGAGGAATCAAAGGTAAAATCCTTCTAACGATGATCCACATGTGCATTATGAACCTCTAAATGTCAACATATAAATTAAAAAGTGCTATCATGGAATATTTTAATTCTTTTTTGTTCACTATTGATCTCTATAATAATATATTAGTGGATATATGGATTATTTTTGTTCACTCTATAGTCAATATGGTGGTGCAAGAAAATTTCTTTTCATTCTAGAGGAATATATCTATAGGGATTATTAAAATTCTCCCCATAATTTTATTTTTCACAATAATGATTTTTTTAGAATGATTTAATCAGGTTTATATAAATATAAGGTTAAAGATTTAAAACTTCACATGATCCCTTTATTGTCTTAATCCATGATGAATTCCAAATATAAATAATAACATATTTATTATTATTTACATGTCATATGGTAAAATTTTAGATAAAAATATAATTTCTTGATAAAAAATTAACATTTATTCAAAAAAATATTTAATACATCATTTTTTACAATCTAATAACTATGACTGTCATTCCCCCTCATTAATTATCAGAACATGATGAATGACTATTTATTTAAATAAATAAATATTAATACATTATTTTGGATAAATAAAGAAATATTACGTTAAAAATAGTGAATAACTATGTATCAAATATTCAAATCACATTCATTATGTAAAATAATTACATATTGAATATTTAAGATCAATAATACATAAATAATTGTTAAACCATGTATATATATAATATTAATTCAATATGATAAATTATGATATAATTTAACTTAGGTTTTGGATAAATATAGTGTGTGACCTTATAAGACCCTTTCACTGTGGAATTAGGTAGAATCACCTAATGTCCATGGTTAGTGTCTACAAAAATGCCAAGGCAGCCATAGGGATTGAAATGAATTTCATGATTACATAAAACACCATACAGACACACACTATGTAATATAATCTATTTATCTTGTCATCCATAACCAATCAAGTTTCATATTTCTTTAGTCAACATATATGATCAATTTCATATTCATCTAATTTCCAAAAATAAAGTTTATGACAATATTTTATGGCCATGGACCAAATTATACAGTTACATTCCCATAAAAAGGCCTACGATATTAACTTACCCTAAAATGAATAGGGATAAATCCTTTCTCTCATTAATCATTAATATAATATTACTTACATTGAAGCCAACATATCCTACCTCACCATGATAATATTTCATCAATGTTTTCATCAATACATAAAAATAAACCACTCTATATATTCATTATTAATTATCTTGAAGTATTATGATCATTACATAAATCCATGTATAGTAATAACCAATGAAAATTTTAAATTTTTATTTCTTACTAGTGGGTCAAGTTATCATAACCTCATTCTATTAGATATTACCAAGGGAAACCTTTGTTAGAAAAGGTATAAATTTCTTATGAGATTCTAATATTTTATGAACTCTATCATTTATGTCCCATCATATGATATCATTTGGGAATATAAATTATATTTAATAACATCATCATTGTACTTCAATATTATCATCATAGTGGAGAACTAACAAGACTATTTATTACAATAGGTACCCTTTTAAATTAATTGTAACAAATCCTATTTTTTCATGTATTGTATGAGGATATTATTTGGATTATTATTATAACTAGGAATGATGATTTTGTGAGATTATGAGGCCCGATGTTCCTAGAATTAATTTTTGAAATTTGTAAAATATATTAAAATTCATGAATTTTCAGTTTTCCTTAAAGAGTGGAATAAATTATGAATGGGGGTTCATATTGGAAATATAAGGCCTCTTTTGAGTTTAGAGTATGGGTTTTACCATAGGTGTGATATAACATTTATCATTAATAATGATTTTCATAAAGTATAGTTATAAGTGAATTAATAAAATAACTTAATTTAAATATTTATATTATTTGATATGCCACAACAACCTAATCTCATTATATAAATAAGATAATATGGAAAATTTTCAAGGTTATTCCAATAACCTTGAAAATTTATAGGTTCCATTAGATAGAATTAGAGGAGATCTGAAAAAATGACACTATATCGGATCTTGGATCCTCTATCAGTGTGCACCGAGATAAGAGGATCTCATCAACCAAAATAATGAAAATTCTTTATTCATCAGCAATCGATCCATATAAATCTAGTGTGATTTTTTTATTTTTACTAATTTTATTATTCTTATGATAAATTTGAATCAATCAACAAATGAATTGATTAACATAATTTTTGAATTGTAGGTAAGGATTAGATTTATCTTGGATTTGGGGATTTATTTTTGATTATTTTATTATATATTCATTTATTATTATAATGGTAACAAATCAAGGCCAAAAAACATTGGATATGGTTTGTTCCTCATGTATTTGGTTTCCACATTTCCTTCGCCATTCTTCGTTCACTGTGGGAGATTCTTTTGGCCCACGGTTCTAAAAATACTGAATAAATAATCATTATGAACCTGTTTCTTAGTGGAATGGATTCATATCATAGATATGGGTTTGGATCAACAACATGATCGATATATGGTGATGATAAGGATAGATCGAGATCAGATTGGTCATACCTAGGTGTGATTCTTTGAAGTATGGAAACAACAGACCTTTTTGGTGATTCTTGAGCAACTAAGATGGCCAAAAACCAGATCACAAGTGATGAAAGGGTCTGCTTGACTTAGATACTAGACTTCAATCATTATTAGATTCTATATTTAAGTCTAGAGGAGAATTCAATGATGAGGTAAATGGATCCATTGGTTTTGGAAAATCATGTTATACATGGGGTGTAATCCAGGATTACATGGAATGTTCATCCTTGAGTTTAGAGCTAGGGTTTCAATAGAGTAGATAAATATAACATGGCATGTAAAATATTTCACCTGGAATGTGACCCTTTTCTTGCAAGCTCAGTTTGTGCCTCAAAGGGTACACAGACACGTCTAGAAGCACACAGGCTCATACAAACTGTGTACTCCAAAACATACAAGGATGAGATAAGTGTACATGGGAAACGATATATACATAGAAACAGGTGGGAGTACATGGCCTCAAACATGCTATATATTCTAATATGGTTGTAGAAACTGGTATGGGCCATGATTAATGGGAAGGAACCAATGTCAAAGGGACCCTCCACGTACTACCAATACACATTATGTAATTATTCAAAGAAGGATTAGATCCCTTGTCCTCTTCATCTAGGACATGTTTTGATAAGGAGTGTTACCTTGATCTAATCCATAGAGGTTGGTATAGAATTGCATCTTAAACATAGTATGGTGATACCTTTACTGGGAATTCTTGGTTGAGTTTTTGGTATACTTATATGAATCCTAGAGTGTGATCCTCTACTCTAATCTTTCCCTATGTGGAGTTCATTGTATCATCATGAGCAAAACTACCAAAGAACCAATCCTCTACTTTTCGGGTTATTCCTGATTGAGTTGTTGTTATACCCCATGGACTTTTGTGTGGTCCACATCTTTTTATCATTCTATTTAGACTTCTAGAAAATAGTTATTTTGGCGAGACTCAATGAGCATGACCAATCGGACAAACGACATCAGTGCTATTTAACTCATGGAGTGTGTTCTCCTAGATGAGTGCTATTTAGAAACAACATCCCTGATTCCTTTACCGGAATTATAGTTGTGAATTTACTTTTAGATGGTTTATTTATTGAGTATATCATGATTTTTTTTTCTATGTTTTCTAGACATATACCTATATTGAGATGATTGTTACTCTTATCATTATATGCTTAGTGATTTTCGGGTGTCCTACTAGGTCTTGTTATAATCACCCCTGCATGAGATTTTCCTTCATGTCTCATGTCTTATATAAACATTAAAAGTTATGAAGGATTACCAAAGGGACTACGACCAAGTATATCTCAGTGATCTAGACTGATTGAGGTGTATTTTGGGGGTTTCTTTGAGGGCATTCCCCTTCTATACGTTCAGGTTAGAATTTTTTTCAGTTTCTTATTGTGGGATTGTCTTTGGACCTTTTTTATTTTTAGTACCTATTTTTTTAATGCCCGGACCCCAACTACCCAATGTCGGTGCATTATTGCATAACATTGGCATGATCACAAAAGATCAAGTCTCAAAATACCGATTAGTTCGGTACCTTTGGAAGTACTAGATACATTCATAAGTTTTACATTACATCATAAAAGAGAAAAATACAACAACATTGTCTCCATAGACAACACTAAGATCCCATAGACTATCCCTGGAGGTCAGTCATAATATACTTCTTTGCATCCTGAGAAAAATAAAACATAGAAAGGGGTGAGTTCAGATGCTTAGTAAGGATAACATTATAGCAGAAACCTTCATAAATAAGCATAAACATTTAAGGCAATGTATAACTAAAACAAAAACCTTTTAAACTTGATCTTCAACATAATATGGAAAAAATAAATTGAAATAATTCCATTTACTTATTCATATGGATAGTCTACTAGGTTAATAATCACATGCTATATCAATAACCACTTTTATAATAATGGAATGCATAATGCGAGACTATCATAACCACATAGTCAAGGCCTTGGGCCAAGACTAAAAATAAGATATTTTCAAGGCCTTGTGCCAAGACACTAGTGTGTCTCATGAGACCTACCGATGCATCAAGGAGATATAGTGGGCTCCACCCGTCACTTATTAAGTCCAATTCCTTCCTCATATGAATAGGTTTAAAGATAACATAAACATTCGTATTAAAACAAGTATATGAAATGTCAGTACTTTCTCCATAAACCATGAATGGTATAAAAAAAACACATCCACAGTCAAACATATCACAAAAACTTTAGAAAATTATGGAGGTTTTGTATCATATTAAATAAACTTCAAATAATCTTAAAATCCATCAAAGGATATTGACATAGATGAAATAAAAACTATTTGAGAGAAATATCTCTTTTTTGAAATCATTTAAAAGTAACATAATTATAAAATAAAACATTTAATTTGAAAATTTTCTTACAGGCTTGTAAGGTAAGTTTTGATGATTTTATAATGGCAGAAAATAGCCGCAAACGCCATAAAAGTTAAAAAAACCTTCTTACCTTAATTCTGTTGAAAAGGTTAAAAAGTACCTTGTTTGGAAGACGACAGAATGTTTCGTTTGTAAACATCTTATAAAAAGTCAAAAAAGGGTAGAAATGACTTTAACCCATAGTCAGAAAAATAGTTTCAGTGATTTAAAATACATTTTTAAGAAACATGGATGTCAATGACAAAGAGTTCCTAGTAGATAATTATGTTTAAGCAACCTCGTATAATGAAGAGATTGTGAAATAAACCCTTACCATGTACTTTTCTTAGGTTGAGGGTAGGTTAAACAAATAAATAATAGTTAAATCATTGTTATTAAATTATACAAGAATCATATACATAAATATGATATCATATATGATCTTTTAATATCGCTTTGTTAATAATATTTTAGTATTATCATCGTTTCGGGTGTTAACTGATTCGTTTTCCATTATATGCTTTGTCACATAAGCCGGGTTTGTTATGGATAGGATTTATATTATTCATATAAAGAATTATATCAAGTCCTTAAACATTATTTTTAATCATCAAATGAGAATTATTCTTGCATGGATACGATGGGGAATGAATCTCATCGCGCTCGTGGAGACTGTAGTCCGTACGAACACACGAGCTACAATATCATTCTTCTGATATTAAAATAATATATAAATGGATGGTATATCATATATAAATAATAATTATCATGTTTTATTTATTATTTACATCCATTACACATCATTATCATACCCAACCAAATAATAATGTTTTGAATAGCAATTACACCACGACGTGGAGACGGTAAGCCGTACGTACGCACGTATGGTGACATGTCATTCAAATGATGGATAGAATAATGAATATGGTTGTAAAATATTTATAATAACATCAAAGTATATAGAAGCTACTCGAGATATTATTTTAGAATGAAAATAACAAATAATGAAGAAGTTGAAGAAGAAAAGAACTTGAAAGTGGGTGGTGAAAACATTACCTCTTCATCGGGTTCTTCCTTTTGATTTAATCAAAAGGTTCCCATTGGTTGGATTTCAGATCCAAATAAGGCCTATATGTTAAATTGAGGTAATTTGATAGAATATTTGGGTAGGGTTGGCTGAACCAAAAGGCTTTGATGGTACGAAGAATTGGTTAGAAGTGGTGTCCTTTTATAAGGGGGAGGAGGGGCTCTTTAGAAAAAAACGTAAAGTATTAATTTATAATAAATTAATATTCAGTTTCTAATGGCTCCATAATATATTATTCAAATTATAAGGTAGGTATGGGTAGAAATTATTTCATCCAATAGATTTTAGACAGGTTTGGGTCATTTTATTAAACATATCTTTTAGTTTTAAGTCTTAGTTAATTAGTTTGACATTTACCATGTCACTTTGTATTTTTATATTATATAGTTAATAAACATTCTATATACATCCAAGTGACCAAAAATTGGTCCATTAATGATATAACTATCATGATATAATTATATTGACTGAAACTTCGATTTTTAGGAATATAATATCAATTAATAATATAATATTTGTTTTTAAAAACTAATTTATGTAATTTTGAAACTATTTAATAATTGATTTCTGTTAATGTCTTAACAACTTTATTAATTCAAAAAAAAATTCATTTAAGCAATCATAACAAGTCTTATTAACCAATAAAATTTGTGTATGTCATCAAAATTTTCAAATTATATTTATTTTAACTTTTATAATACCAATTATTTGATTCTTTCATTAATAAGGAAAATACTACATCATTATTTTGTCATTACTAAATGTAATTATTAAATGTATAAAAATTATAAATAAAATACCATTATGTAGGAAATATATTTATATTTCTAATGAATATTTATATTTGAAAATATGACATATATAACCCTATGTAAAAATTGTTTTTCTAAAAGATATATGCTTATGCCATTTTTGTATTTACTTTAACTTAATTAATATAAAGTGTCATTATCACTTAAAAGTGGATCCATGGGATCCCAAAATCGACCCAAGATTCCCATGGTTTCAGATGTATCAACCAATAGGGTTAGGACACGTTTTATGGTAATTTATTATTATTATAATATTATTTTTTAACCCTTATTTACTTGATTTACCCTTCAACCATGGTAAATAAAATATTTACCGAAGTAATTATTCAAAATGTCTAAAAATAAAAGTTACCTATTTACACAATTTATAACTCCTGATTCCAAATATGGAATCTATTTTTATATATTCAAAACACATAAGTGGCTGACATTAATTTAAAATTAATTCCCGCTGTTAAAATAAAAAGCGTATTTTTAAAAGATAATAACTATCTAAAGACTGAGACTTGTTTATGTACGGTTTAATTGTGAAATTACGTAAAATGACCAACATTGTATTAAATGGTAAAAATATATTCTAAATATACTTTAAAACCACTCAAATTCATAAATTATCACTATTAATTATTTTGACTAAAAAAGTTGTTTTTAATTAAAATGTAGTAATTTTCACTATTCATCAAAATATAAAAGTTATCCGAAAAGAACCAAAATTTCACCCTAGGCTAATTTCGATATTACTAATCCAAAAATGAAGTCCATTTTGAGATATAAAATTTATAAAATTTATAAAATTTCAAAAAGTGGGTGTTACTATTCATAACGACTACTTTGATTGGTCGCAGTGTGTTAGAATCTCGAAGTTGCGTACAACACACGTTACTGTATTGTTCAACAAGAACTGTACTGTGGAAGCTTGGGGTGTTACATTCTACCATCCTTCAAATAATTTCATCCTTGAAATTTCTAAAATACTACCGCATGAAAAGGCTCGGGTGGTTCTTCATCATAAGTTCCTCAGGTTCCCACATCACCTCTTCCATCTTATGGTTCCTCCATAGAATTTTAGCAGACGAGCCGTCTGGTTTCTCAGAACTTGATCTCTTGTATCAATAATATTGAAAGGCTTTTCGCAATAAGATAGGTTGGGTTCCAGTTCTACTTCCTCATAGGTGAGTACATGCGTTGGGTTAGGCATGTATTTTCCCAACAATGACACATGGAACACATGGTGAACTTTAGAGAGACTTGGCGGCATTGCCAAACGGTAAGCTACATCCCCAATTCGTTCTAGAATTTTGAATGGTTAGATGTACATGGGACTCAATTTTCCCTTCTCACCGAAATGTATAACACCCTTCCTTGGATACACCTTCAAGAAAGCAAGATCTCCTACCTGAAATTCCAAATCCTTCCATCGGTTGTCAGCATAGCTTTTCTGCCTACATTGAGCTTCTTTGAAGTGGTTTTGGATTAACTTCACATTTTCCATCATTTCCTCCAGCAGTTCTGGGTCTATGAGTTTTCTTTCACCAACATCATCCCAATAGGTTGGTGTGCAACATCTCTTTCTGTATAACGCTTCATATGGTGCCATCTGAATACTTGAATGGAAGATATTGTTATAGGAAAATTATACCAAAGGTAAATATTGATCCCACATACCTTGAAAGTCATGTGAGTGTGATCTCAACATGTATTCTATGGTTTGAATGTTCTGTCATGATTTTCCCTCAGTTTGGGGGTGGTAAGAAGTGCTCAAATGAAGTTCAGTATCCAGGTCTTTCTGAAGACTTTTCTAGAATATTGATGTAAAACGTGGATCACGATCAGAAACAATCGATATGGGTACTCCATGAAGTCTCACAACTTCATTAATATATATTCTTTATAGACGTTCAAGTGGAAAATCTTCCACTATATCATGAAAATGTGCTGACTTGGTAAGAAGATCAACAATGACCCATGTTGCATCATTCCTTCTAGGAGTCTTTGGTAGTCCCATTACAAAGTCCATAATGATATTATCCCATTTCCTCTCAGGTATGGGAAGAGGTTGCATGACTCCTCCAGGTTGTTGCCTCCCAGCTTTCACTTGTTGACAAACCATACATCTTAACAAAAAATCATCAATTTCCCTCTTCATGTTTGTCCCACCAAAAACGTTCCTTCAAATCTCTATACATTTTGGTGCTCCGAGTTTGTATAGATAAACTGGAACTATGAGCATCGTCCAACAATTCCCTTCTTAGATCAGGTATATCGGGAACACAAAGTCTCTTCCCAAATTTCAAAATTCCATCTTCATACACAATGTCGCTCAATCTCCAATCATTCATAGCTTTAATCTTCTTTTGAATCTCTTCATCATCGGTATGAGAACTCATTATCTTTTATAGTAAAGATGCTTTGGCAACCATTTCAAAAATTATTGATGTTTCACCTTCCATGGTGATTCCCATATCCATATTTACTAGATCCATGAAAATAGGATCCCTCTCAACTCTCATCTTGTTCAAAACTCCATGATCTTTTCTACTCAAAGCATCTGCAACCTTATTTTCCTTCCCCGTGTGGTAGTGTATCCTGCAATTATAATCCTTGAGTAGTTCAAGACATCTCTTATTCCTCATTTTGAGTTCTTTCTATGAGAAAATATACTTCAAACTCTTGTGATCAGTATAAATCTCACATTTCTCACCATAGAGATAGTGTCTCCATATCTTCAAAGAAAAGATCACAGCTGGTAACTCAAGATCATGAGTAGGATAGTTTTGCTCATAAATTTTCAACATTCGTGATGCATAGGAAATAACCCTATCATTCAGTATAAGGACATAACCAAGTCCTTTCTTTGATGCATCACAATAAATAACAAACTCATCATTCCCTGATGGTAGATTCAATATTGAAGCATTGACTAATATTCTCTTAACTTCTTCGATAAATTCTTCACAGTATTTTTTCCAAACAAATTTATCCCCTTTACATGTGAGCTTCGTTAATGGGTTATCCAATCGGGGAAAATTCTGGACGAAACATCGATAATAACCTACTAACCAATAAAATTGTGTACCTCGGTTATACTCGTCGGTGCTGGCCATTCTTGGATTGCTCTTGTCTTAGAAGGATCAATAGAGATTCCATCCTTAGAGACAATATGTCCAAGAAATGAAATCTCCTAAAGCCAGAATTCACACTTGATAATCTTCCCATATAATTCATGTCTTCTCAGAGTCTTCAATATAATGTGCAAGTGATTTTCATGATCTTTGTAGCTTTTTGAGTATACTAAGATATCGTCAATAAATACCACTACAAAGACATCAAGATATTCCTTGAAAACTCTATTCATTAGATCCATGAATACAGTGGGTACATTAGTCAATCCAAAAGGCATTACTGTAAACTCGTAATACTCGTACCTGGTTCAAAATACTGTCTTCAGAATGTCTTCCTTCTTCACACACAACTGATGGTATCCAGATCGAAGGTCAATCTTTGAAATGTTTTTAGCTCCATGCAGTTGGTCAAATAAAACATCAATGTGAGGTAGGGGATACTTGTTCTTTATTGTTATAGCATTTATCTCCCTGTAGTCATTGCACAACATCATAGATCCATCTTTCTTCTTAACAAAAAGGATAGGGGATCCCCATGGAGAAACTCCAGGGAGAATAAATCCCTTATTACCCAATTCCTCTAGTTGTTTCTTTAGTTCAACTAACTCCATAGTGCCCATTATATAAGGGGTCTTCCATATAGGCCTTGATCCAAGAATTAAATTAATGGAAAACTCAATTTCTCGTTCTAGAGGATGTCCAGGTAAATCTTCTGGAATCACATCAACACATTCTCTCACAATAGGTACATCCTCTATTTGAACATTCCTTTCCTCACCCACAGTCATTTAATTCTCTTCCTCCCCAATAATTGAATTTAGTTAACCTACTAGGGGTGGATCTAGATAAGAATTAGGTGGTGAAGATTCTTCTCTAACGATAAGGTGTTCCTTATCATCATCATCAAAAATCGTAACCTCCTTCTTCTTACAATAAATCTTTGCATCATGGTCCGAAAGTCAATCCATACCGAGGATTATATCAAACTCAATCATAGGTATGAAGATGATATCAGTAGATAAAGAACATTTATATGCTCTAATGGGAACATATTCACAAAACATTTTTGCGATGTTACATCCCTTCGGAGTTTTAACTAACAATTCCCTTGTTAGATCAAATTGGAAATATCTAATTTTCATAGAAAACTGGGAAGATATGAAACAATGCGATGATACAAAATCAAATAAAGCATTTTCTAAACTTGAGGAAACCATTAAATTACCTACCACCACGTCATTCAGAGCTTCTACCTTAGTAGTAGTGATTGCATAAGCTTGGCCTTGATCCCTTCGCCTTTTCTGAGGTAAGTTCTCCAGAAACTTGGGATATTCATTTTCATAATGTCTCATCTCCCTGTAGTTGTAGCATTGAACATCAGTAGATTCTTTCTTCCCCTTGCAATCATGATCTTGGTGGCATTTTTCACCACACTTGTAATAGACTCCCATTCCTTTCAAGCAAGTACTAGGGTGTTTCTTCCAACATTTACTATAGTATGGATATTCTACTTTTCCTTTCTTCCCCTTATTTTCATTTCTAGATTGATCCGAAGATCTCTTCTTCACTTCCTTTTATTTAAAGTCATAAAACTTAGAGAGTTATTTTTATGTCTGGATAGCACATGGGACAATATCTTCGTACAATGAGAAGGTTTGTAAGACAAATGATCGATGGAGAAACGGGTTTAACCCATCAAGGAAACGATCAATCTTACTTCTTGGGTTACGTATATAATCTACAGCATACCTAGCTAACCTTGTATAGTTTGCCTCATACTTTACGACATTCTCATCCTCCTTTTTCCTCAGACTTAGAAATTGCCTTTCCATATCTACTCAATGGACACGAGGAAAGTATTTTTCTTTGAAAAGATATTTGAACACACTCCAATCCATATTTTATACTTCATCATCTTCTTTCGTGTTTTGAATCAATGACCATCATTGATCTGCATATCCAGTGAGGTGGTAAAATGCCATGATAACTTTTTCCCTTTCACTACTCCCCAAGGCATAGAATATTTTCTCTAAAGAATATATCCATTTCTCAGCTACTATAGGATTTTTACTCCCATTAAATTTTGGTGGTTATATCTTCATGAAGAGATCTAACATTGATCCTCCACACTGTGGATAAGGGTGCTCCATATGGGAAAGGATATTATTCATAACTTGAGTGATTTGTCCCAGTATGGTGATTAGCTGATCAGCACCAATTGCATCACCAGCTCTACTATAATTATCTTGAGCAGGAGGGAAATCCCTACATGGAGTGCGTGCATTGATACGGTTTCCATTCCTTCCACTAGGTGCCATTTCTAAACAATGGAATATACTAGATCAGTTTATGAATCAAAATACATAATTCCATACTTGTAAAACACTTAACATAAATTGAACTATTTAGGGACATAATCCATAATCATAAAAAAAAATGTTTTCTTTGAGGATGTATATACTCCTAAAACCTTCATAAATGTTTCTAAATAAAATGAGAATTATCCTAATCATATCCCCCAGGAGTGTCGTAATCAAGAGTACAGCAAGGCCCGTTGTCATGCACCAGTTCTCGTTCGAGTCATGCTCAAAGCGGTGTTTTCGGGTTTTACCCATAGGTACATCTGTTCCAGAGCCGCCTCTACCTGCTCATATCTAGACAGGTATGTATTTCATGAAAAATTTACAAAATCTCTACAATTCCAAAATTCTAGGAAGTTCTTCTATACTAATCATCAAAGTCTATCTTAGGACTATGTGCTCTAATCGGAGCTTATCTAAATCTAGCTTCTTAGGTTTGTACTAAACTTCCTCTGATACCTACTGTAATGCCCTGGCCCCAGTTACCCAGAGTCGGTGCATTATTAAATAACATTGGCATGGTCACAAAAGATCAAGTCTCGAAAGACCAATTAATTTAGTAGTCGTGAAAGTACTAGATATATTCATAATGTGTACCTTACATCATAAAATGGAAAACTACAATGACATTGTCTCCATAAACAACACTGATATCCTATAGTCTATCCCTGGAAGTCAGTCATAATATACTTCTTTATATCCTGGGAAAAATAAAACATAGAAAGGGGTGAGCTCAGATTCTCAGTAAGAATAACATTATAGCATAAACTTTCCAAAATAAGTATTATAATTCAAGGCAATGTATAACTAAAACAAAATCCTTTTAAACTTGAACTTTAGCATAATATAGAAAAAATAAAATGAAATAATTCCATTTACTTATTCACATGGATATTCTACTAGTCGAATAATCACATGAAATATCAATAACAACTTCCATAATAATGGAACACATAATTACAAACTATCATAACCACATAGTCAAGGCCTTGTGCCAAGACTACAAATAAGATTTTGGTAAGGCCTTGTTCCAAGACATTATTTTGTCTCATGAGACCTACTGATACATCGAGGAGCTATAGCAGGCTCCACCCGTTACTTATTGAGCCCAATGCATTCCTCATATGAATAGGTTTAAACATAACATAAACATTCGTATTAAAACTAGCATATGAAATTTCAATACATTCTCCATAAACCATGAATGGAATAAAAAAAACACATCCACAGTCAAACATATTGAAAAAACTTCAATACAATACGGATGTTTTGTATCATAATAAATAAACTTCAAATAAGCTTAAAATCCATCAAAGGATATTGACATAGATGAAATAAAAACTATTTGCGAGAAATATCTCTTTTTTGAAATAATTTAAAAGTAAAATATTTATAAAATAAAACATTTACTTTGAAAATATTCTTATAATATTGTAAGGTATGCTTCGACAATTTTGTAACAACATAAAATAGCCGCACACGTTGTTTAAGTTAAAAAAACATTCTTACATTAATTCTGTCAAAAAGGTTAAAAAGGATCTTGTTTGGAAAACGACTGAAAAATTTCTTTTTAAACATCTTATAAAAAGTCAAACTAAGGTAGAAATGAATTTAACCCATTGTTTGTAAAATAGTAAAAAAAAATTGAAATACATTTTTATGAAACATGGATGTGGATGATAAAGAGGTCCCAGTAGATAATTACGTATAAACAACCTCGGATAATGAAGATATTGTGAAATAAACCCTCACCTTGTACTTTTACATTGTCAAGGGTAGGTTAACCTCCTATATAATAGTAAAATCATTGTTATTAACTTATACTAGAATCATATACATAATATGATATCATATATTATCTTTTAATATTTCTTTGTTAATAATATTTTAGTATTATCGTCGTTTCGGGTGTTAACTGATTCGTTTTCCTTTATTTTCTTTGTTACATAAGCCGTGTTTGTTATGGATAGGTTTTATCTTATTCATATAAAGAATTATATCAAGTCCTTAGACATTATTTTTAATCCTCAAATGAGAATTATACTTGCATAGATACGACGGGGAATGAATCTCATCGCGCTCTTGGAGACGGTAGTCCGTACATACGCACGAGCGACAATATAATTCATTTGATATCAAAATAATATAAAATTGGATGGTATATAATATATATAAATAATTATTATTATGCTATATTTATTATTTACATCAATTACACATCATTTACATACCCATCCAAATAATAATGTTTTCAATAACAATTACACCACAACGTGGAGACGGTAAGCCGTACGTACGCACATATGGTGACATGTCATTCAAAGGATGGATAGAATATAGAATATGGTTGTACCATATTTATAATAACATAATAGTATATATAAGATACTGTATTTATTATTTCAGAATGGAAATAACAAAGAATGAAGAAGTTGAAGTAGAAAGGAACTTGAAAGAGGGTGGTGAAAACATTACCTCTTCTTCGGGTTCTTCCTTTTGATTTGATCAAAAGGGTCCCTTAGGTTGGATTTCTGATCAAACTAAGGCCTTTATGTTTAATTGAGGGAAGTTTGGATAATATTTGGGCAGAGTTTGGCCGAACCAAAAAGTCTTTGAAGGATTGAATAATTTGTTAGATGTGGTGTCCTTTTATAAGGGGGAGGAGGGGCTCTTTAGAAAAAACATAAAGTATTAATTTATAATAAATTAATATTCGGTTTATAATGGCTAAAAAGGGTATTATTAAAAGTATAAGGTGGGTATGGGTCTAAATAATTTCAACCAATGGATTTTAGACAGGTTTGGGGCATTATATTAACCTTATCTTTTAGTTTTAACTCTTAGTTAATTAGTTTGACCTTTACCATGTCACTTTGTATTTTTATATTATATAGTTAATAAACATACTATATACATCCAAGAGACCCCAAATTGGTCAATTAATGATACAACTATCATGATATAAGAACTTTTGTAGAACATTTGGTTTTTAGTAATAGAATATCAATTAGTAATATAATATTAGTTTTAAAATCTCATTTATGTCAATTTTGACACTATTTAATAATTGATTTTTGTTAAAGTATTAAAAACATTATTAATTCAAAAAAAATTCATTTAAGAAATAATAACTTTTCATATTAACCAAAAAAATTTGTGTATTTGTTAAAAACCTTTAAATTATATTTATTTTAACTTTTATAAAACCAATTATTTGATTCTTTCATTAAAAAGGAAGATACTGCATCATTATTGTGTCATAACTAAATTTAATTATTCAATGTCTAAAAATATTAAATAAAACACCATTAGGTAGGGAATGTTTTTTTATTTCTAATTAATATTTATAGTCTAAAATATAACATATATAACCCTATGTAAAAATTGTTTTTCTAAAAGATATATGCTTATGTCATTTGTGTATTTACTTTAACTTAATTAATATAAAGTGTCATTATCACTTACAAGTGGATCCATGGGGTCCCAAATTAGACCCAAAGATGCACATGGTCGGAAATGTATCATCCAATAGGGTTAGGACATGTTTTAGGGTAATTTATTATTATTATAATATTATTTGTTTACCCTTATTTACCAGATGTACCCTTTAACAATGGTAAATAAAATATTTACCGAAGTAATTATTCAAAAGGTCTAAAAATACAAGTTATCTATTTACACAATTTCGAAATCCAGATTCTAAATATGGAATTCAATTTTATAAATTCAAAACACAGAAGTGGCAGAAATAAATTCAGAATTAATTCCCGTTGTTAAAACAAAAACCATGTTTTTGAGAGATAATAACTATCAAAATATTGAGACTTGTTTATGTCCGGTTTAAATGTGAAATTATGTACAATGAAAAAAATTGTATTAAATGGTAAAAATATATTATAAATATACTATAAACCCACTATAATTCATAAATTATCACTATTAATTATTTTTATTAAAAAAGTTGGTTTTAATTAAAATTTAGTAATTTTCACTATTCATCAAAATATAAAAGTTATCTGAAAAGTACCAAAATTTCACCCTAGGCTAATTTTGATATTCTGAATCCAAAAATGATGTCCATTTTGAGATATAAAATTTATAAAATTTTAAAAAGTGGGTCTTACTATTCATAACGGCTACTTTGATTGGTCTCGGTGTGTCAGAATCTCGAAGTTGGGTACAACACACGCTACTGTATTATTCAAAGAGAATCATACCATCGAATCTTGGGGTGTTATAGTTGTTGTACTCTAATAGTGGGATTTATATAGGTACATTCTTCATTTATCAATAATTTTTTTAGTATTGTATGGTATTGGAGATGTGTGAATGTGTACAAGTACCTTAGGGTAAGACCTCCCTTGTGAGTTATATTCCTTCTCGATGATAGTCTCCACCCCTTGGACTATTAAAGGAAGGATTGAGATAGTTTTGAAATGCAACTCATTGTGAATAGTCATGATAGAGTGGTGTCTGAGCAGTCAGTTCTATCTTAGGACCAGAGTCTATGAGATTGGTTTGGGGAAATAATGTTAAGAGTTTCGAGTTCATATTTTAGGCAAGGTACACAAATGTTGGAGTGGTGATCGACATATCCATACACCAGTACTCTGATCACATACCTTTTGAATTAGTTCAAGTGAACACTTGTTGTGGGTAAATAATTTGTACATGCATCTTAAAATAATGGGTTTTGTTTTCCATGTCTTGATTATGTTATCTCTCCATATATACTTATTGAATATAGTACATCTATGTCTATTTCAGGATGCCTCTGCAATGTATACTAGTTAGGATTCGGCATTGGGATCATGATTATGATCCCCTCAATGACTAGGTGTCGATATAGTGACCTATTCTGGAGGTGTTAACTCTAGGTGGTGAATCACTTATACAACCACCTGTTGAGCAGCAGATGGTACCCGCAATACTAGTAGCTGAGATTCACAGCCTGAGCACAACTCTCGAGTTTTTGTAATAGTGATTCCTCTGGTTCTAATGTGATCCTGAACCATAGTTTTCTGAGTTCTTTCTTGAGGTGGTAATGTGATTTTTCTATATTTTCAGGACATCGACATATCAGATGGGGGTCCTTACATTGAACATTCTAATTAGATCTATTGGGAAATGGTGGGGTTTAGTGACATAGTATTATGATGAGATGACTCTAACATAGTCACAGTTCATTTTTCTTATCATATAGGAGTTCAGTCTAGCTATATTGAGGGTTTTATGTCTCTAGGAGCTTCTATAACTTCAGTAATGTAGTATGATAGTGGTTGAGTATTCATTAAGGTTCACCAACCTCACTATGCACATGATTGATATGGTTTAGGATCAATTATTTCATGATCAAACCTTCAAGCTTGGACAGATTGGAGACATATGGGAAAGGGTTATACCTCTATGAATTTCTACCAATGATGGGTTTATAGAGTGTTCCTTGGGGGTCAAGTGTTCCATGGCTAAAAAGATATAGAAAGTTATTTCTGGAAGTGGCCACACAAGAGTAGATACTTCTGTAGCAGGGACCTGACATCACACTCAGGGACCGAGATGTGTACGAAATTTGGGGAGAAAATCCTAGGATATAGGTTCTATGGTTCATAGATCATAGGATGGGTCTATTCAAACTAAGGAAAGGTGGTTGAACTCTTGTGATGGATTGGGAAATCTTAATACGATTGTATGACCCACCTTATGACTGATAGGGAGAGAGTGGTTAGACCACCAAGGTAGAGGCAATGACATGAGATGATAGTTTTGTGGAATGGAGGATGTGGCAGATGAGCTAAGAGATCATCCAGAGGCAGTATACATTTCAATTTGTTACAACCACCACCCCCAGGTGGCCCACCCAATGATTAAAGAGCTAGAGGATAGGAGAAAGGTAGATAAAGGTGGTCAAGGAATATAACCCATGGGCTCTAGGGATGATAAAAGGTTTGATATATGTCATTTATACCTTATATATAGTACTTATGGACAGTAGAGAGGTTTATTCATTAATTTACACTTATCTGGTTCTATACATAAGTATTATGGTTGATCCCTTGGCTCGACCCTTGCGCTTGGATAACCCTACGAGAGGTGACTCGGTGGTCCCAATCTTCTGTTAATGATGTTACCTAACTTGTGGAGGTAATATTTTCTGTTGGGATCTCTTTGTAGAAATAGTGATTCCTTAGGACATCATCTTATGTATGGACTAGTTATCTATAGTGCATGCCAAGATAAACTATTTCAGGCAGAGGATGTGTTGTGTCCACAATGATGGGACCATTATTTTATGGGAGAAAAGTAAATCTAGGTAGTGCATGAAGGAATCATGAATGGGAGGGTATAGTTGATAACTCATTAGTTGTCTAGCATAAACCTTGGTACATTGTATGGTCTAATTTTTCATTTCCCTACAACGGTGGTGGAATATGAGAACTTATTTTCCAAGGAAACACCTGACTTACCTCCCAATAAATAGATATACCTATGAATATACATACATCCAAAGATGATACCGAGATATATGTCAGTATATCGGATGGATCCCATAGAGTTTCATGAGATGAGGTTGCATTTAGAGAACTTATCAAGAAATGGATTTCTTAGAGTCTTTGTTTCACTCTGGACAACACTAGTTTCGGTCTCCATGGAGTAAGAGAACATGAGGTTAAGTGTGGAATACCATTTCCTAAACTAGGTGACCATAATGAATAATTATCCACTATGAAGGTTAAATGACCTCATTGATTAGTAGAAATGGGAATTATGTTTCACAAAGTCCGACCTTAGATTAGGCTATCACTAGTTACAAGTGTGGAATGAGGATACGTTGAATATGGAATTGAGATGTCGCTAGAGTCACTATGTGTACTCAGTGATGCGCTGTGGAAAGATGAAATCCTTAGTAGTGTTAATGGGACTCATAAACATGATATTTCAGCCTTTCCTGGACCGGTTTTTGGTAGTCTTCATCAAATATATGCTATTGTACTCGATGTCTAGGGTGGATCACACAAGACACTTGGGGATGGTTATAGACAAACTCTGAGAGAAGCATATTTATGGGAAGCTCTTGAAGCACCAGTTCTACATTTAGGAGGTCCTCTTTTTGGGACATGTTATCTCAATAGATTTTTTGGAAATGGAACCGATAAAGGCCGAGGCATTATTAGCATGGGATCCAACTAAGATCATGATAACAGTACAAATCATCCCTATGATGGTAGGCCACTATCGAATATTAATACCTAACTTCTACAACATATCAGTTCCCTTGATAGATTTGACTTGAAGGGGTAATCCTTTCATGCGACCAGAGAGGTTTCATAAGGCTTTATAGTAGTTGAGTTAATGTTTTATAAGAGAACCCATATTGATATTTCCAGAGGTGGGTGTCAAGTACACAGTGTTTTTTGATGCATCAAGAACCAGTCATGGGTATTTAATGAAGAGGCAGGTAATGATTTTCTATGTTTCATGTCAGTTGACACTGTATGAGAAAAACTATTCAATCTAGGATCTTGAGATATAAATAGTATTATTCACACTAAATATGTAACAAAACTACTTATGGGTGATCAATTTATCATGTATTCTGACCAAAAGAGTCTCAAGTATAACATCTTTAGGATGGATCTTAACTTGAGACAAAAGAAATGGCTAGAGTTACTCTAGGATTATGAATTTTAGATTTTCTATACTCTAGGGAATGGGAACATGGTAGAAGATTCTCTTAGCAAGATATATTGTTTTCAGTTTCTACGTGAGACATTAGGGTCGTTGGCCTCATTGTAGTTATCCTTTTTGGATGGGGATGGAGTATCATAACTCTAGTGTATAGTTACCCTCATCTCTTATATTGAATCAGGGAGGCACAACATGGGGATATGGACTATGAGAATCTATATACACATAAATCCACTAAACATGATTTTGGTGGATTTTCTAAATTAAAGAAGCATTTTGTTATTTTTAGAGGATGCACGATGGTACCAGTGGCTTTGAAAGAGGTGGTTTTGAGATATTTTCATACCTATCTTTTAGCGGTACATGTAGGCATGATAAAGATGTACCAAGACCTTAGATATCAATTTTGGTGGATAGGGATGAAGAAGGGAGTTGTAGAGTTTATCTATCAATGCCTTACATTTCAATAAGTGGAGGCTGAGCAACAGTTTTCAATAGGATTAGCTAAACCCCTTGAGGTGGAAAAGCAGAAGTTGTATGGGAAATCCTTGAATTTATGATAGGGTAACTACGTTTTTCTAGGGTACAAGATACCATATAGGTGATCATAGACTTACTCTCCAAGTTCGCACACTTCTTAACTATCTGAGAGTGGTGTTTAGTTGAGGGATTTGGATTCCTATATGAAATGATATAGTATGACTCTATAAAGTTTCCTCAAATATAATTTCTAACCATGATTCTTGCTTCACATATCAGTTGTGGATGGGATTGCATGAGGCTTTTGGGACTATGCTGTGTTTGATCAGGGCTTTTCATCACCAACCAAATATCCAGACTGAGTAGACAATTCAGGTTTTAGAGTACATGTTGTGAGCTTTCATGTGGGTCTTTTCCATAGTTGGGAGGATCACCTACCATTGGTGGGGGGTTTTCTACCATTATAGCTACCATTCCATCATCGGTATGGAACCATTCCAGCCTTGAGTGGAAAACCATAAAAGTAACCCTATGGTGGACTAAATCAAGAGAGTCTGTACTTATGGTCCCAAAATTGTTTTCAGACAATATAGATAAGAAAAATATCATCCAGGAGTGGGTGGGGATGACACAATTCCATAAAAATTCTTATGTATACCAACAACTGAGGCCTATAGAGTTCGAGGAGGGAGACAATGTGTTCTTAATGGTACCAACTTGATGTGGATTACAAATATATAGATGGGGAATCATGTTATCTCAAGATTCATTGTCCATTTCTAGTTACAACATACTGTTGATGAGGTAGAATACTACTTAGATTTATTAGCACAGTTAGATCTGGAACATGACATCTTCTGCATGCCACAACTGATGAGATATGTGTATGATCAATCACATGTTTTCAACTGAGGCGAGATGGACATCAAGGATGGATCTAAATTTTCTAAGTACTAGGTAGAGATTTAGGATATGTAGGAGAGGATCCTTTGTGGGTGATTTATTCCTTTAGTGTATGTCTGGTGGAAGAAAAACAATCTTTAGGGGAGAACCACAGAGTTGGAGACTCAGATGCGTGATCAATACCAACATCTTTTTGTGTGGTCCTTTGTTTGGGGTTTCATAGATTTAAATACCCATGGTGGGGATAAGGTAACAAAACCTATTCTTTCCTGCATTTTTTTGAAATATTATAAAGATTATTTTTGGAATAAGGTATGAAGTTGGAATGCGATTCCAAAGATTATTGTGACCAAAATTAATTTTTTAAATATATAATATATATTAAAAATCAGGTATTGATAATTTTCCTAAAAATGTGTAATAACTTATATATTGAGGCTTGATCAGAAATATAAGGTTGTGTTTAAGTTTAGTGCATGGGTTTTAACTTAGGTGTGCCATGTCCTTTTTTATCTTCATGAGTTTTTATAAAATGATTTTGTGGGAGAATTAATAAAAAAAATAAAATATAAATTTTATTTAATGTGATGAAGTAACCTAATATCCTTCTATAGACATGCTACTATGGAAACATTTTAGGGGTTTTCACATAACCCTACAAATTGAGAGGATTTGATGAAATGACTTGAAGGATATCTTGATAGATGATGTCAGACCTGATCATGGATCATTGATCGACAATCAATGGGATTCAATGATTATTCCAATTACAATGATGCAAATTCATTAGTCATTAGTGGTCAATGCATATTGAGGTAAAGTGTCTATTTTATTTGGATTTATCCCCATTTTATAATTTCTATGTCGAATAAAAAATCAAGTAATGATTTTATTTTTGGATTATACATATTGTGGGTATGTATTAGATTTATACAAGATTTGGAGACTTATTTGTCATTATTTTATTATCTATTCCTTCATATTCTATTTGGAAACGAATTAGTTCCAATAGAAACATTGGATGAGTTTTATTATTCATTTTGTGGTCTGTGAATTTCCTTCCCTATTCATCATTCATTATGGGTAATTCATTTGGTTCGTGGTTTAAAAAATACCAGATAAAAATCATTTCAAGCCTATTTCCTAGAACAACAGACTGTTATTGTAGATTTGCATTTGGATCAATGACCAGATTGAGATAAAATTATAGTGATGGCATATTGAGTTTAGATCAGGCATAAATGGGTACAACTCATAGAAGTATGGTGACAGTGGACCTCAGGGGAGATTCTCGAGGGACCGAGATGGCCAAAAATTGGATCTCTGGTGATGAACAAATCTTTTTAACTCAGATCCAATACTTTCCATGTGATTCATGTCTAGATTGAATATTATAATATAATTAAAATATGTGAGAAACATCTTTACAGAATCTGGAAAATCCTGATATACACAGTGTGTAATCTGGGATTAAATGACATGTGGGGCCATGGCGGTGACACTGTGGATTTTTTCATAGAAGATAAAAATCAAATGGTGTTTGACCCATTACCTATTTGCAATGTATGTACCTATTATGGGACATGGTCATAGCCAATAGTATATGGGCATGACCACATCATGTACTCTAACACAGAAAAATAAAGGACATGTTTACATAAGCGGATTCATGTACTTGAACATGGTTAGGAGTACCCTGGATCAGACACATTTTTCACTCTAACATAGACACATACATGGGCATGGGCCACGATACATAGGTAAGACTCCGTGCCATAGGGACACACTGTGTACTACCAGTACATGCCATGTACTTATTACAATAAGGCATATATACTTTTTCATATTCATCTTAGATAGGTTTTTAGGTATTGTTCCATTGATCCATTCCCTAGAGGTTAGTAATAAATCACACCATAGACATTGGATGGTGATCCCATAAGTAGTACTTATTTGATATAGTTGTGGGAATCTTTCCACGGGGCCTAGAGTGAGATCTAGTATCATCATCTTTCCCTTAGTGGAGTTCTTGGTTTCATCATGACCAACACTATGTAGGTGTCGATCCTCTACTTAGATGGTTATTCCATTTTAAGTAATTTGTATACCCCTTGACATTGGGTTTGAAACACATCTATGTATCATTCTATTCATACATCCAACATATACTTATTATAGAGAGACTCTATGAGCATGACATCTTAGGTGGATGACATCAGTGCTATTTGTCTCATACAGTGTGTTCTCTTGGATGAGTTATTTGGGGAACCTTCATACATGATTCCTAAACTATAATTATGGTTGTGAATTTACCTTTACATTTTGTCTCCAGTGAGTATATATGGATAATATTTTTATATGTGTTTTATACATATATGTTTGTTGAGATGACTGTTACTCTTTTTGTTATATGCTCAGTGATTATAGGGTGTCCTACTAGGTATTGTTATACTCACCCCTATATGGTCTTTACCCACATGTGTCATGTATTATGTAGACAATTGACCAGTAAATAGAGTCCAAGAAGGACTAGGACTGGGTAGATATTAGTGAGCTAGAAAAAATAAGAATTATTTAGGTGGTTACCTTGATATCAATCCCCTTATAAACTTTTACGTTGGAATTTTTTTTAGTTTCTTATAATGGTCTTGTATTTGGAACATTTTTTCCTTCCATTAAATATTTTCATACTCTAATAGTGGTATTTAGATGTATGGATTCATGTTTTATCGGTAGATTAACTTTTCAGCATTTTATGGGCTTATAGATGTTTGTTTGTGTGCATGTACCATAGGCTAATTCCTCCCTTGTGAGTGATATTCCGTGTCGACACTAGTTTCCAGCACATGTCCTATTAGAGGTGGTTTTGGAGTAGTCGTGATACGAGCCCCATTGGGATAGTTTCTGATATTTTTCACATAAAATTTCAAACATAAAAACAATTTTGAATTGATAAAAACATTATTAATATTAAAAAACAATGAATATATTTAATAATAACATATACAGATGTTTTTTCTAGCACATCAACTACAATAGATTCCCACTAGAACTAGATCCAATTACTAATAAAATTTAGTTTGTTATACATAACATGATGTTAACACTTCAAATGAGATAATGGTTTAGTCATGAGGTATACCGTGTAATATTTCAAGAAAACTATTCTCACAATGACATTACACCTTTTACATAAATCCCTTATGATGTGATATTTATGAAGTTTGTGATGTACCCATTGATGTTACCGTGGTTCCATTGTGAGGGTCACCAATGTGGCATTATCAATATAAAATGTGATTAATTATTTACTAATTTACACCACATCAATATCTTAATTTTTTTGTATCAACACTACATCCTTATATCATCAGAGGCAACAATATACTCAGATACCACAATAGATTTGTTAAAAAATGGATTTTTTAAAATCATATACCACATAGATCCTCCTTTGAGACCAAAGAAATTTCATGATTACAACTTTAAATCATTCTAATATATTTTGAATCTAGCGTATATATATTCCCTAATTACTAGCACCTCATGTCCCTTATTTCCCATGAATATATCATTATTACACCTTAGATACATAAGGATAAAATTAACAAAAATCCAATGTTGTTTACCAAAATCATATTGATATCTACAACCATTCTCAAAGAGTAAGAAGCATCAATCCCGGTATATAACATTTCATATATTATACAACATATCACAGAGGCATATGTTACCCTTCCTATCCTATCACTTTTATGTTTTTTATGAGGAAAGTATTTATTGTAAACATATATAACATTTGAAAATTGAAACAAAACCCTATGTGATTGTTCTATAATGAATATATTAAGTGTATACTCAATGTATGTACCTTAACATAATCCAAGTAGTCTCTTGGATCTATCATAATTGATCATGATCCCATGAATGTTGTCAACTTCACCTGATTAATTTATGGAGAAGGACATTTTTAACCCTTCTTTAACTGACTATAAGACTTTTATGTAATTTAGAATAACATATATGTCATTAACATATACTATAAGGAAAAAACACACTCTCAGTAAACATATTGTAAGCACATAGTTCACATTCATTCTTTATGAAACAAAATCTCATATGAAGTTTTTGAAATGAATGTTACGTGACATAGAGCTTGCTTCCATCCATAAATGGATCTTTAAAACATTCATACATTGTTAGATTAATTTGATACCATAAAACCTTCTAGTTATTCATGTATACATATTCATGAGGTGCCCATTAATGAAAGTTATTTTTGACATTAATCATATATTTCACATAGTCATTAAAATATGCTATGGAAAGTATAATTTTCATGGATTTAAAAATAGAAACTAGATAAAATGATTCATCATAGTCAATTCCCTCTTTCTATTTAAACCCTTTTGACAGTAGTTTTATTTTACAGGTACTCTCTTTACCATCCAAGTTCAATTTTCTCTTTAATAACCATTGTTAACCAACTATATTTACATCATCCAATAGATCAGACAAAACCGATACTTGTTTATAATTCATGGAATACATTTCAGAATTCTAGGATTCTTTCCATATTTTATATTTTATGATCTCTACATCCTCCTTGCAGGAAAAAATATTGTTATATTCTACCAATAATGAGCCTCCACATTCAATGGCATGAAAACCATATCTTTCTGGTTCTCTATCCTCACTGGTTTTAATACATAGTACTTGTTTCTTAGGAATAACCTATTCCCTGAACAACATTAGAATATGTTTATACAAAAATGCTTATGTGTATTGAGCTTCAGCATCATCGAATTCAATCTTTCTCCAAATATAACTTTTAGATATGAGATCCTTCTCATGAAAAATGTCTTTTTTTAAAACAATGTCTTTCTTATCTGAGGTTTCATATAAATAATTTTCCATTATTTATTTGGGATATCCTATAAATATATACATCTTACCCCAAATTGCTAGCTTTTTTAAAAATTCTTTTCTTAAAAATGTCCTCACAACCCAATATAAATGTATGAAATAATATGAATTTACTTCCATACATTAATTTCTATGGAAGTTTTTCCACCATAGTTGGTACTTAGTTTATAATTTTTTTCAAAGACTATTATTTATATCCCCAAAGGATAATAGATGATCTTCTTGATTGGCCATCAACTGTACTGTGTCAATAAAGGTATGATTCCTCATTTCACTAACATCATTATATTCTGTACGAACTCGATTCATTCTGGAGGTAAAAAATATCTTAATTTCCACCAATTTTCATTCTAAATGTTTAAATATGGCCAAATTAGAATATCATTTGAGGTCGTGGAGGTAACAGGGGTGTTAGGGGATGGTTTAAAGCCCAGAAATCATTTTTTGGAATGAAATAGGCCTATCACATGGTTAGTAGAAACCGTGTGGGGGTATACCACATGGTTAGATAAAACCATGTCAGACTAGATACTGGAGTCATACGTGACACATGGTTAGAAAAATAGTGTTAAATAAGGCAGATGAATGTGTGGGAATGTCAAAAAAAATTACAGTGTACCTGGATAGAGTTTGTGTATGGTTAGTCAAATTGTGCATTCAAACTGTGCGAAGTTCCACTTTTCTATAGAAAAGGGTGCATGGTTAGCACATAGTTTCTGCAAACGTGTGGAAAAATCATGTGGACCAATATTTTTTGTGAATTTAAGAAATACACCTCATTTAATCTATTAAATAAAACTTATTATTTTCCATTCTTCATGTTGGGTGGCCATTGATTTTGGAGAGCTCATCATTAACAACTATACTAGGAAATGAGAGAACTTCTTCATCCGAGCTCAAAATTTAGAACCATTTGTCTCATTAGATATTTCTCAGTAATATCTCAATTACTTTTGGGTCATTCCTCATTGGTTTGGTTTCAGATACACTATTTATGTGTGATCTAGTATGCCACATTTATAGGTTCTTCATCCGTTCATTGATTTTATCCCAATCTAAGATGAATTATGAGCTAATACTAGGCGATAAATCCACTATAGACTTATGGTAGGTGGTATCATGATTTTCCTTCATTTTCGATGTGTTAATATATATTTCATTATTCTATGTGCACCATTCATGGAGCGATGTCCTTGAAATAGAATTTTATACATGATTCAAATTGATAGGAATGACCTATGTAATTAATGAGACCCATTGTTAAATGACTAAACGTTAATAACCATGGATGGGAACCACCCCTTGGGTGTGTTGTTTAATTAATTAGGGCACCATGGGTGGCCTATAATCTTGAGTAAATTTTAATTTAAATTTCCCCCTTCCATGGAATGTAATATGGAAAATTATAAATAATGAATTATTATTGGAAATTTAAGTGATTCAATAAGGGAATGAAATGACCATTTCCATAGTCTCCTTCCTTGGAATTTCTTGTTTAATATTGAATTTAATTTTTAAAATGATGTCCACAGGTGATTTAAATTAAATACTAAGGCTTATAAGCTTAGAAAATGTCTTGTGACACCTTCCTAGGATAGGATTATTTTTAACTGAATGAGGTGATGACAGTGTTATATTTAAATGATATTAATTAAATGATATTATTTGAATGATTATATTCCTTGGATGACCCATGTGTTCTCATAGGAATTCCATGGACAAACTCGTTTGGATTCTTCCTTGTGTATGCCCTAGTGACAATTGAAATCCTGATATGGATTTCCAAGGATGGACTCATAGGGGCTGACTATTATATATTGAGTGATACTTGGACCCCATAGTGGATTTACAAGGACAGACTCCAATTGAAATTGATCATATATTTCATGGGTGATAATTGGGCTCCCTTAGTAGACCGCCAAGGATAAAATCAAGAGGAATTGATGTTATACCATGCCTAGAGAGATAACTGGGTTCTTGTGAGGATCTTCATGGGCGTGCTTGTAGGGTGTTGTTTTATATAACACCTAGAGTGATACCAGGATTCCAAATTAGGAATTCCAGGGATGAGATTATTTTCTAAAATTAGTAATTGATTAAATGATTTTAATGATGTTCCTTCCAAGAAAAATAAAAATCTTGGATCTGGTCAAAGACTTACAAATTACAGATGGTCTGGTGATCCATCTTTGATAACATACCATTATGGGGGATTTTGGGATTCATTTTAGTTATTGATACTTATTAAATGTTCCTTTACAAATTAAATTAATTTGATTATAAAATGAGACAAGGCTGATTGTTAATTTAGAGATTTACTGTCTATTGATGAATCAGGAAGCAGAGGACAAGTGTCCATGAGAACCTGAACCTTTATGGATTTTTTATGTTTATTACTTCCATTACATATTCTATCACTAACTGAACACTATTATTATTATATTTTCACTGACTAGATGATAGTAGACCTTGGGTGGTTTCCTATTGATATTATATCAAACACCCTGTTTGGGATGAAAATGGTACTCGAACATACTATATGATTGCAGGAATGGATAAGGTCAAGAACCCTCCTCTATTTTATCAATTTCAACATAGGAGTATGGGAGCATGGGACTGAGCTAAGGCTCATGATTCTAGCAAGATAGTTTATTTAATTTTTTTTTAATTTTGTTACATGTATTTTACTGATTCCATGTATCCCTGTTTGGATGCTTTATTTGACACATAATGTGTATCGTCATCTTTTGTATATGAAATTCCATCTGATATGATCTATATATTCATATATTGTTCATTTATTATCTTCCTAATTGTTTTACTATATCCACTACTTATTTAATATCGTGTTTCCAATTTACTACACTCTAGTGATGAGGGAATAGTCTCCCCACAGACACACCTATGCCTTCACTGCTAGTTGTAAACGTCTTGAATTTGAGGAGATTCACTTGAGGGCATGTGGGAAACTGGTCTCAGGGAACCTTTAGTGGCATACATGATTGATATGCTACAAAGTGGTATTAGATAATTCTTTTTTAGTTTTATTTATTATTTGGAAATAATAGAATGGGATAAGAATGAATATGAATTGGGTAATGAGCCATACCCAAGCGTAGCTAACCTGTGTATTGTAAAAATCCTAATTTCCATGAATGAAATAGTATTTTTTCTAGATATGGACTATTATAGATGATTTGATTCTAATGTTGGGTGATGTAAATGAATAGTGATGTTATTGTTAATATTATTTTGGGTTCTATTGTGTTGCAACCCGATCCAATGAGGGTGTTCTTTGTCATGAATCATCTTAGGAACCTATTATGAATCACATGTCATGAATTATGTCATTCCATTGAAGATGCATTAATTTCCGAACTGTTGTGATAAGTTTCATGATAAATATACCTACTATTATGATAGGTATTCTAGAATTTTATATGGTATGAACTAGTTGGACACCATATTTTGGTTCATGAGGAGTATGGTCGCTTATGGATTGGAATATAGTGAACAATTTGGTTCAATATTTTATAATTAATTTCAATATAAATAAAATGAAATGAGAATAAAATGGAAATTTAATTGCTTATTGCAGAGAACATGACCCATACTCAACCTTAGTCTTGAGCAGTAGGCAATATCTCTAGTTTTTATATGATATTTTAGTCACCCTTACCTAACTCATGGATCAGATAAAGGGGTGTGAATCTTACATAGGAAGACTTATACATATTCTATTTATAGGTCTGTGATTTTTAGTTTTGAACTTTGATAACATTATTATCTGAGGCACGTGCTTGGAATTTGTAGAGGTATGCCACCATGATGTCTTCCAGTCATATATCACGAAGGTGGTGATGACCATACTCTGAATGGGGTGGTCCATGGGATAAAATTGGATCCTCTAGTATTTCAACCTTTGGAACCAGTGGTTATACTTAACATAGGTGCTCAATCATTGTTTTGTGAAGGATTTTTTCAATTCTTGTAGACCATTTAGGGAGCACCGTGACCTTCCCAATCTATAGAAGAGTTCATTTGTGTCTTTCAGCTATAGTATCCACCTATTTTTTCGTGGAATGACATACCATAGGTTGTGGAGTCATGGATAGAATCCATGATAAATTTCTTAGAGCATCTTGAGATGCCACCCAAGAGGTGGGTAAATCTCTCTACATGTATGTTATGTGATTCCTCTATGATATGGTGGGAAGTTGTAACATAGATGGATATCCATTATAAAATATCTTAGAGGTATTTTCTTATGGACTTATATGACTAATTATATCCAAAGACATTTATGGTTGATTGATAATGAGATTTCATGCACTTAGATTAGGCCGCATGATCATTTATGGACTATTCGACCTATTTTACAGATCTCTAGAGCTTCACATCAATTCTGATGGATGATGAGTTATCTAATACTAGTAGATTCAAAGATGGTCTTAGGTATGACATGTAATCCTGGGTGAATATATTTTTTAAATCTACCATTTCATTAATAGTGAATCTAGTGATTATAATATATCGTAACCTGAGTGAGGATGGCGGTGTGAGCCAGGGAAGTTCGACATCTAAATGTAGTACTCCATCGACAGGTAGTAGGATTTGTCATCTAGATCATCCACATGGTTATATTAGTGGAAAACGTATATACGTAGGTACACATGTGAGGTTTCACCAGTGTGGTAGACTGGGAAATATGTGGACTTAGTGTACAAGAGACCCAGTCAAGTTCTAGTCACACGGTAAGATAGGTTATCTATAGTAATTCTACAGTAATTTTCATCCAGTAAACAATGAGAGAGGGAATGTACTAACTCGACATACAAGGGAGGGGTTATAAGATTCTTGTTAGGTATGAAGCTGGAGTACATTCGACCAATCAGGTCGAGGGGGTGGTTGTGGCCATGGTATCCATACCCCAAATTTACAATGATAGTAGAGCAGATATGCTTAGGGTATCCAAGTAGTATCACAGGGCTGCATATCATGCTAGATATATATGGTGAAAAAAACACATGAGGAGTAGAATCCCAAACCTTCTACAATGAGAGGTACTATTCTGGTAGCCTACACATTAGAATCATCTCTTTTTGATATAGGGACTTCTCATAGATCTATATTTGTTCCAATTTGGAGACCCTTTTGCTTAGTTTTCAATGTTTAGATGGTGTTATGATTCTAGATAAACTTTTGGGGATTAGAATGGAGGATGTACATCGATGTAGGGTGTTTTCACTTAAGAGTGACATGTGTCAGTACATATTGGACAGCCTTTTCCTTGAAATGATATGTTTTTACATCATTATTGGGATGGAATAGTTGGTTCCATTTCATTCTTTTATTGATTTCTATCATTGAAGGGAAACCATAACATCACCAAAGGGTGGAGAGTTTATTCACAATGTTTAATGGGATGTCCATGATAGTTAAGCTGGACCCGGGAATCGTGGTCTAGGAAGGTTGACAACCTAGATTGTGAGTTTATATATAGTAGACCATAGAACAAGCAAGATATATTTTGTTCCAGTGGTTGATTGTTTCCTAGGCGTTTTCTTCGATGAATATTCAGTACTAAATATACTAAGATAAGTAAATTTCCCTATAGATCTAGTTCCAATATCTACACTGGTGTACATTCCTCCATATAGGATGGTAACTAATAAGATTTAATAGCTCAATATGAAGATGAAGGATTTATAGGAAAAGTGGTATATTCAAACTAGTACTTCTCTATGGGGTTAAATGTTCCTTTTGTGAAAAATGGGGATTGAACTCATAGGATATGTGTGGATTACTAGAAATTGAACCAACTGATAGATAAGAAATGATATCCACTTTCATGGATAAATGATCTCTTTGACCATATCTAAGGAGCTCAGGTTTTCTCAAAAAAATATTTGAGATCTTCTTATCATCAGGTGCATGTTAGACCATCAAACATACCTCACAAAAATTTTCATAGTAGTAATGCTCTATATGGGTATATGATAATATCTTTCAATCTCTTGATCATGCTAGTAGTTTTCATGGTACTGATGATTGAGTCTTCCATCCTTATCTATATTTCTCTATTGAGGTTTTCATGGATGAAATCATGCTGTATTCTCAAACTCATCCCAACCATGCCAAAAATATTCTGATCATATTTAATACACTAAGATAGTATCAGTTATATAATTAGATAAAAAAGTGAAACTTTTGGATAGAACAGATTCACTTCCAATATCTGATTATCTTAGAGACAGTAGTATCAGTCAACCCATAGAAGGTGAGAGTTATAGTTTCCTAGGAACATCTTAGTAACATCTTTGAGGTACAGAGTGACTTGGGGACAACTGGTTATTACAAGAATCTCATACCGGAATTCTCATGCCTAGAAGTTCTACGTAGTTGTTTCAATATGAAGTGTGTGAGGTTTATATGTTCATATTATTGTGAGAAGGCCTTTCAGAAGATGAAAGTGAGATTGACATCAGTGCTGATACTTATTTTTTCAAATCTAGGTAGGAGTTACATGGTTTACAACAATGCATTAGGTATATGGTATGGAGAATTTCTTATGTTGGGAGATAGAGTCATGGAATATAGGTCTCGGTAGTTGAGTCCCTGTGAGAGGAATTACCCGATGCATAATTTCAAGTTAGATATAGTTGTTCATGTTTTGGGATGTTGGAGACACTATTTACTCGGAGATCATTTTTAGGTGTACATTAATCATAAATAAATCATGTACATATTTAAAAAACGTGATATGAATATTAGGAATTTAATTAGGTTAAATACCTATAGTATTTGGATTTTGGGATTGCTTAAATTCTCGGTAAAGGCAATGCAGCGACTGATGCATTAAGCTATAAGACTCACATACAGGCAGTTCAGCATACCAATATGAGTGAAATTTTACAGATCTGTCCTATGAGATACACATGGAGGTGTAGGATAGTCAGAAGAATATATTTCCTTCTTCCATATCTATTACATAAACCTTACTGTATAGTGTTATTATGAGGTAGATATCATATTTAAAGGCCTAGTCCTACATGAGATTGTAGTTGGTAAGGACCAACATACCGGTTTGACCATAGGTGAGGATGAGATTCTATGCATACATAGTCACATATGGGTTTCCGTAGACATGCATAATGTTCTGATGTGAGACATTCATGATTCATCATGGTCAGATAATCCTAGCATCACCAACATTTATTGGCATTTACCCTGCTAATACTTGTGTCCAGGTATGAAAATAGATGTAATTGGTTTTATCATGAGTTTCTCCACCTAACAGCTGGTAATGGAACAACACCAGTGACCGTCCATATTTTTACATCATCTTCATACCCATTCCCAATTGGAAATCGGAAAACATCATGATGGGCATTGTGATAGGTTTACCGAGGTCGAGGTAATGATGATATTTGGTTTTTTTTGATAGGATCAAAAAGGATTCTCATTTACTACCTATCAATGAGACCTTTTCTGTAGATGATATTGTGATTTTGTATATCTCTGAGATAGTACGACTTCATGGGTTCTCGCATTCTATCATTTCAGATAGGGAAACTCAGTTTACATCATGGTTTAGGAATGTATTTTATAGGGAATTATTTACATAGGTGCTTTTGAGAATAGCATACCACCCTCAAACTGATTTTCAATCAGATCACGTGATATAGGTGATTGAGGACATGTTGTGGGAATATGTCCAAGATTTTTGGGGCTCTTGGGAGAGGCATATACCATGGTTGAGTTTTCCTATAAAAAAATATTTCAGGATACTATTCATTTAAATCCTTATGAGGCTTTGTACGGTTGGCCATTCCAGTCACCCTTTTGTTCGTTATTGTTATGAGATGCAACTATGTTAGAGACTCTTCTAGTTCAGGATTCCATAGAGTAGGTATAGGGGATTCAGAAATGGATGGATACTGCGCATTCATGACAGAAATCATACAATGACCTCTACATACCACTCCTAGAGTTTTAGGTCAAGGATCATGTATTTTATGTGTCTATGAAAGTCAGGGTCACAAGAGGATCAAGTTACATGGTAGACTTTGACCATGATAAGTCAGGTCATTCAAGATTCTAGATAGATTTGGGTCATCAGCCTATCGATTATAGTTACCTCAAAAGGCATTGATCCATGCATGCTTTCTTCTATGTATCTTGGCTTCTCCATTATCATTCAAACCCATATCAAGCCTTTCATCCAATGGAGGTTGAGTTATATGTAGATGACTCCTTTCATGACCATCCTATACATATTTTGGATTATATCATGAATGTTATAAAAGGTCTATTAGTTCTTTTAGAATGGGTTCTATAGAAGCACAACCATGTACAGAATGATACCTGGGAGAGGTATGTTGATGTAGAGCACAGTGTCAAGAGTTGTTCACATATTATTCTTCACCACCCTTGGAAGGGTAATTCCAGGATGAATTTCTTTTAGGGTGAATTTTGTAAGAACCCATTTATTTTTTGAGGTACGGATATTTTAAATTACATAAATATTCAGTTAAAACTGTCAAATATATCCTAAAGATAATTTCCTTTGAGTTCATGGAGTTAACGGGGGTGTTCGAGGATGGTTCAGAGCCTAGAACCCAACTTTTGTGGAGAAATAGGCCTAGCGCATGGTTAGTAGAAACTGTGTGGGGAAAGCTGCGTGGTTAGATAAAACCATTTCATGATGGAAAATGTAGTCCGATAGGATCCAACGTTAGAGAAACCATGCGATATGAGGCACATGGTTTTGTATGAATATCAAAAAAAAATTACAGTGGAATCAGACATGGTTTTCACACAGTTATTGAAATTGTGCATACAAATCATGTAAGGTGATCCTTTCCTACAAAAAAGGGTGCACGGTTTGCGTAAAATTTAGAAAAACATTTGGCCCTATATTTTGGTTGAATTTTAAAAATATCATTAATTTCATCTATTAAATAAAACATTATTTTTCAATTCTTCATGTTGGACAACCATTGAGTTTAGGGAGCTCTTCTTTTATGACTAAACTATGAATTGAGAGAACTTCTTTTTCTGAGCCCAGAATCAAGAACCCCTTGTCTCATCAGATCTAACATGGTATGTTCACAACCCCTTTTGTTCCAATCATCATTTTTTTGGTGTCAGCTATTCTATTTATGTGCAAGGTAGTATGCCCTATTTATTGGTTCATTGTCCATTCTTCAATATTATTTGATCTGAGTCAGATCAAGAGCTGATACAAGATAAGAAATCAACTAAAGACCTTTGTTAAGTGTTTTTGTGATTATATTTAAAATTCTATGTGTTTATATATATTTTATTGTGTCGGGTGCCCAATACTTAGAGTGAAACCCCTGAAATGGAATTTATTCTTTAATATAAATTGATAGGCATGACCTGCATAATTAATGAGACCCATTGTTAAATGATTAAGGCTTAATAACCATGAATTGGAACCACCACTTGTGTGTGTTGTTTAATAAATTGGACCACCATGGGTGGTCTATGATCTTGAGTACCTATTTGGCGTTGTTTTCCCCATTACATGGGATGTTATATACTAAATTATAAATGAAAAATTGTAATTATTAATTCATGTTGTTAATGAAATTTAATTTCATAACCGTGTCCCTGGGATCCATAAATAAAATATCTTACTTAATATTGAGTTACATTTTTAAAAGGAAGTTTCCATGAGTGTTAAATTAATGAATAAACCTTTTATGCTTCTCTAATGTATTTATACACCTTTTGAGGATGGGTTGATTTAAAATGAATACGGTGATAAAAATTTTATAATTAAATGATATTTTTTGAATGATTATATGACTTGGGTGACTCGTGGGTTCTAATACGAATGCCATGGATGAAATCCTTTGGACTCTTCTATCCTTATACCTGAGTAACACATTGACTCCTGATACATATTTCCAAGGACATGCATATAGGGGGAGACTATTGTATGTTGAGTGATACTTAGACCCCTAGGTGGATTTCCAAGTGTAGAATGAAAGGGAAGTTGATCATATATACAATGAGTGATACTTGGACTCCCTTAGTAGACTGCTAAGGATATAATTGAAAAGTATTGATGCTATAACACACATGGAACAATAATTGGGTTCTTATGAGGATCTCCATGGACAAGATTGTAGGGTGTTGGTTTATATTACACCAAGAGTGATACCTAGGTTCTAAATTAGGAACTCCAATTATGGTATCATGTTCTAAAATTGAATAATTAATTAAATGATTTAAATGATGTGTCTTCCAAGTGAAAGCATAATCCTGGATTTGTTTATAGACTTACACATTATAGATGTAATGGTTATGCATCTTTGATCACATACCATTATGGTGGGTGCTAGGATTAATGGTAGGCTATAAGACATATTAAATTTAACCTAATTGATTAAATTAATTTGATTATAAAATGAGATTGGACTGACTATTCATTTTGAGACTTATCAGCTATGGCCAAAGTAGGTTGTAGAGGATAGGTGTCCATGAGAACCTGAACCTTTATGGGTTGTTTCATTTTAGTAATTCCATTACATATTCCATTACTAACTTCACACTGTTATTCATATATTTTCACTGACTGGATGTCACTAGACCTTGGGTGGCACCCTACTGGGATTATATCTCACGCCCTATTCGAGATGGTGATGGTACCCAAACAGACTATTTGATTGCAGGTATGTATAAGGGTAAGAACACTACTATAGGTTCTTTATTTCTTATTAGGAGTAGGGAATCACAGGACTGAGCTGAGGCTCATGATGCTAGCTAGATATTTTTTTGGTCTTTTTGTAATTTTGTTACATATATTATATTAATTCTATGTATACCTATTTAGCTACATTATTTGACACTTGACATGTATCATCAACTTATTTATATGAGATTACTATTGGTATATGTTATATATTCATATATTGTTTATTTATTATTGATCTAATTGGTTTATTCTATCCACTACTTATCTAATATTTTATTTCTACTATTCTACACTCTGAGGATGAGGGCATAGTCTCCCCAGAAACACAATTAGGAACTCACTACAGGTAAGAAGCCTCTGGAGTATGGTGATATGCACTTGAGGCCACATGGTCAACTAGGCACATGGAACCATTAGTTTATTTTGTGTCCGAGACATTACACATTATGTTGTACAGAATCTCAGAATCCTTGTGACCCACATCATGTCACAATGGTGTTTATTTTATTTTATTTTTTGTGTTTGAGTGTTTTTTTAGTTTTTCAGGGAATTTTGTCCCAAACTTGGAAATTATGGAGTTTTTATTATTGTTCATAGTTTACACTCAATATTTAAAGGAAACCATGAAGATACTCTAAAGTAGATTAATTTTTAGTTTAAATTTTTTCACTTGTGGTTGGTCAGTATGGGTAGCACATTGTTGAATCAATGCCATGTGGAACATAGGGGGAGTGTTTGAGGGTTGGGTTATAAGGCATGATAAATTATACAAAAGATGTGTAATTCATTTTCATGTGACAAGGTTAGTACATGGTTTTTACTACTATGTAATGTATCAGGTAAACTATCTAATTTGGGGTTAGTCTGGCCGGTGACCTGTGTATGGTTTGTGTATGGTTAAGAAAACCTTACTTACAATCCTTGTGGTCTGTAAAGTCATTAAAAATATGGAAATTTACCCAAATTCCCATGTTTTTTAGGCATTGAAACCCCCTGTTTCTCACCTCACATTCAGCATACCCTCCTTGGTGTGTGGGTTTCTTATCCCTTTTTCTTTGTTTCATTTTATTTTTCCTCCTCCTTGGTTTCTAGTAGATTTATCTATGTTAATTACCACTAAACCCCTTCCTTGCCTCAATTTATTTTTTTTCACCTTGATTTCACTCCTACTATAAAACATAATAATCATGTGGGTTGTTTTTTGGGTTGGGATCTGACTAAATCATTGGTATTTTCTCATGTAGGATTTATAAAGGGCATGTCTTGTCTAGTTGGAGCATTATTCATCATATGCGATTAATTATTTCTTGTTCACCACAGAATCAGGGTAGCAGTTTTTTTATGTCCCATTATATTACATGCCAATGGATTATTGTTGATTTCAAAATGTTTCATTATTAAAGTTATTCCTATATGTGTGACTCATGTATTTATAAAGTTTATTTAAAGTGGTTTTAATCCTTATCATGGAATGGGATTCAATTAAATGTGTTTTTAAAAAGGATTAATATGATTTTAAATTATGATTTTGGTTTTTAATGTAGTATAGAGCATCTATATAAAGTTTCTAGAGGATTTTTTTGCATCAATTGATTTTTAAACCATGTGTTTGAAATGGTTTAAGTTGTTATAAAGCATTCAAAATGGGTTGTTTGTTTTGAAAGGGGCTTTGACCAATGTGGTTCACCTTTAGAAGTATATTGTTTTCCGTAAATAGCCAATGGTTGTTTAATGGAAGGGTGAGTTATAAAATGGATTTCAAGAAGTTTTTTTATAAAATTATTTTCATGAGTTCTATAGGAAAATTTTGAAATTTTTTTTATAGAATTTTCATCTCATGCATGTTTTGGAAAAAAAATATAGTTTAAAATTTTATGAAAATTAATTTTCCATAAAAGGCATAAAACCCTTATTTATCCCCATATGATTATTGTTTTAAATATGGTGGATTATTTAACCATGATGGGATGTTATATATAATAGAATATTTTTATATAATTCATGCATATATGTGATTAGGGTAAATACTTGTGTGGGTGTGGGAGGTGAGGTGTGAGTTATTTCAAACACACTATGTTTGATTTAGAAAACTTATCATTTGAGCTCACCTCTATTTGACATTTCATGGGAAGTGTTGGGAATCATGGTAGGTTATTTAGATAGTTTAATACCTAACTTAGTTTATTGACTTATTAAGGGGCATTATCCTTTGTACCGAGAGATCTCATGGACGGAACATTCCCCCTTGGATAAGAAATCCCATGAAGAGGTTATTTTCCATGTTTCAATGTGAGATCATGGAATGGTGGTCCCATTAAATATTTATAGAGCCTACAATGTTTATTTTTAACACATGGTGATTAGTGGACCAATAGTTATATATGTAATACTAGATCCCATTGATTTGATATAATTGGATAGATCCCATGAAACTAGGATCATATTTATGATCATTTTATGAGACTTCCCTTACTTCGTTATTATCCCCTACTTCTTGTATTATTTGTTGGAAACTATTTATTTTTTTATTTTCTTTGTCAAGTGACTTTAACATAGTGGTTATAATGGTTTTCTTCCTCCTACTTTTTGTAATGGATTTATCTTCAGATTTTTTTCAATGGGTATGTGGAAGGATTTTAAATAAGGAAGGTTAAAGTGTGATTTTTTGATCATTCAACCACTTATTATAATATGATTCAATGGTTTTATCATAATATGTGAATATTATATTTCCAAATTTTTTTTGAGTATTTTAATTGAAAAGTAGAAATGATTTTTTTTTCAAAAATATGGTGTGTGGGGGTTTAAAAACATAGTTTCAGCCCATAATTTCTTGTTTTGTTTTGAAATTGGTTTTCAAATTGGTTTTTGAGAAAACTGATGGAAATTTGGAGACCTCTTTTAATTTTTGAATTGTGTACATTGACAAGAGGTATTTATGAGATGGTTTTCTAGTGGGACTTTAAAATGGTTGGTTTATAAATGGTTTTTTTACAAATGGAAAATTGTTTTATTAGTGACTATTTTTATTTAATGAAATAAATTGAAAATAATTTTGACATAGTTTGGATGTGTTGTTGTCTATTTTTTTGAATCCTTATGAAAAAATGTATATTTTTATTTTATTTCATAATATAATTGATAGGATATAATATATACATGATTGGTTATATTTTATGGTTAGAGACTTACTAGACTATTTTTCTCACTCCTATATTTTTTAAAGTCTATAATAATTCTAGTTTGATAATCCCTTAAATGGATCCCTGATGGAGATGTTTTATCTTGTTGGCGATTGTGGGTCACGTCGTGGATCATTGGAGCTAGTTTTTGTATTTCATTCATCTTTGGGTTTTTTATTAGCAACTTTTGTTTGTTGTATTTTATTTTATACTTTTATGTGTATGTTTCAGTCAAATGTTCATTTATGTAGAATTTTTATCTTTTTTATGAGATACTTATAATGTTTATCTTATATTGGTTGGTTTACTGCTTTTATTTATTCTTCTTGATCTTATATTTTTTATGAGTGGTAAATAATTCCCACGGAATGTTCTATGATTCTTAGGAATTAGTTTCCATCCCATTGAGATCATTAATTCCCATTCGGGACTTATATAGTATTAGGTTGGGTGATGGGTTAGATGAAACCCCTGGATGGTTCATTAAAAAAAGGCTTCGAAGACCTTAGGTTATCAGTGGGACCATGTTTTAATGATTCCATCTTTTTATTTGGGGAAGTTGGTTTGGTGGAGATAATGTTGTTGGTATTCAAGATTTAGGTCCAAGGAGAGTGTCGTAAGATCATTCTCACCCCAATCCTCAAGGTATCATAGTTATTTTTGATTTTTTATTTGATTTTTGGATTTTTTTTCAATGTAATTATGGTATTTTTTTATAATGGCTATAGTGGTGGTGGTTTGATCCTCAATATAATGGATTAATTGTCCTTGAGGGATCATGTTTTGTGTTTGGAACGGAGAAAGAAAATGGATCAAAGCATGAGGTTGGATTGTAGAGCCAAGAAAACCATACAAAAACCAATCCAATATTGTTTGATTTGTTGTAGGGAATAATGGATGATTTTCATGTGGCCGTCAAACATGTGGCCAATTCCTGCATGATTCCACATCTCTCTTGTTTTTTATATTTATACCCCTTGACTCTTGTATTGCCTAGAAATTTAAAAAAATTACAAAAGGGTCAATGTGGGTATTATTATCTGTTGGAATGATCTGATTGGATTTTAGGATGATGATTTTTTTATAACATTATTTAAGGGATTTATTATGTGATGGGAAATCATTTTTTTATATTTAATAATTGTATTTAATGAAAATAATGTATTTATAATTAAAACATGTTTCGAGTGTGTGTTTGTAAAAACTATCTTTGCTTCAGGAATTTTTTAATGGTTGATTTATTTTTAAAATTTGCAGATTGTTTTATGTGTGATTTATTTTCTAATCTAATGCACACCATGTTATAAATAGTAGATCACCTATTTTAATGGAGTTTTGTGATTTCCAAAACTAAAATTTATAGTTTATTTAGGGATTTAAACATTTTGTATATTTAAAAAGGGTGAATGATTTGGAAAAAATTTCAAATGGAATGTGCATATTTTTATTATGAAATTTTGAAGGGTGTTTTGTTTTAAAAATTTGATGATGTTTTTGTAAAATGGTTTTAGAAATTTTTTGAAATGATCAATCCAATTTAGGGATTGGGGTTGATATTGTAAAATTGATTATATTTGATTATTACATAATGATGTCCCGACTTTAGCTAATTCTTGGTTTTAAAAATGGGGTTCAAGACTCCTTGTTATAAAGACTTTAATTTTAAAAGTGTTATGTTTTGAAAGAGGTTTTATTATTTTAGATGAATTATGGATTTAATCCTTCCCCCATGTGATTTTGGGACTACTTGATATGCTTTTTGAAACATGACTACGATCAGATCGCGTCTCACATGCCTAGATGTAAGCCACCCATAAATGTCTAGTTTGTAAGATGGTATTTTGTCTTGGGGTTCTTTCCTCCTATTTATGACACTACATGTTCTCTGAATGGAGTGAATTGTGTTTTATTCTCTTATTAGTAGTTTATCTCGGGCCTATTCATGGATTTATAGTTAGATCAAGTATTCTTGGGAATAGTTTAATCTATGTGTATTGTGCTATGATCCTTGGTTTAATGGTTAGACCAGTGAGGGTAGGTATTCTTGGAGACTCTTTTCTGATCCATAGTTTGGGATATTTGTTTGATTGAGGTTAGATTTGTTTGAGGTGGATGGGGTGTCCATATTGTTTTGAATACTTTGGGGGATTTTTTTTGTGTTTTTTTTATGATGAATAATTTTCAGAATTATGTTCATTGATTTTGGAGCATTTACAGATTTAGGAAGTCATTACCATAATTGGTTTCTCTATATGAGCAATTTTTTTGGGAATGTTCGTTCCTAGTGTATATTTTGTTTTTTGGGATTCTTATACATAGTTAAGAACATGAGGTAGTTTTTCATTAGTTTTACAAAGGATGAATAAAAGGTGAATGCATGGATTTAAGGGGGTGAAATTTTATTTTTGCTTATACTATGGGTTCTGGTGTTCTATATTTTCTATTATAATCATCAATGGATGTTATTCCATGGATTTTGACCTAAAAACCCTCATATGTTGGTTATAGACATATGGTAAGATCCTTTTTCATTTCTTCATAGCGCATGTTCTTGGTTGATGTTCCCTATGGTTTTTGTATACCAGGGTTTTGGTGATCCATTTTTGTGGTCCTTAAAGAAGTATAAAGGTTTAATGACTTACTTTGGTGGTTATGAGATTGTTCATTTTGGTTATATATGATTAGAGGTTCTTGGTGATTTCTATTTACAAATTTTTGAGAATGTGGTTGTTCGATGACATCCAACAGTTTTTTGAAAAAGAGTTCATCAGTTTTGCACCTTTTTAGTTTAATTCTAAATGGTGGAGATACCTATTCTCGGTCTCTTCCTTCTTATACGTTCTCTTTGATCAATCATTAATAGGTTTTCTTGTAGATTTTTCATGTTGGTTTAGTATTCTTCTAGTTATTTGGGGAATTCTCAATTATTTTGAGGATTCATTTTAGAATTCATCTCTGGTTGTCAGCTACTTAGACTTGAGCCTTTCTAGGGGAATAAAGTGGCATGGTGATTGTAATTTTGATACCCATCATGTTATTATTGTTTTTATTTAATATAATTTTATGATTTTGGGTTTTTATTGTGTTTCTAGAGAGTTTAGGCCTGAAATTTAAAATTTTGGATATTTTATTGCTGTTACGAGTTTGTACACAAAAATTAGAGGAAACCATGAGATTACCATTACACAACACAATTATAAATTCAATGGTTTTTTTGATATATGGTCTATATGTGTAGATCATGGTTGAGACAAAACTATGCCGATCATATGGTAATCCATGCCGGACCTTTGGTACATAATTTTGAGGGAACATACCTTTAGTAAGGCTTGGTAAACCCTGAGAAAATCATGTGATTCAGATATATAAATTAATACTTACATTTGTAATGGCTGGATCAAGGTTATTTCAACCATTTAAAGTCCCAGTTAAAGCATTTGAGTGGGAGTTATTCTAGGAAGTGACTAGCATATGGTTCGTGATTGGTTTGGAAAATTGTGTATCTAAACCATGTGGTTGGCCATGTCTCTAAAAATTTGGGAATTTACCAAATTTTCCTTGTTAATTATTATTATTTGGAGCCCCATATTCTTCCCATTACACTCAACTAAACCTCCTTGGTTAATGGGTTGCATCTCCCCCATCCTTTCGGCCGTTTTTGCGGTCCTCGTAATTTGTTTCAAGTGTATTTCTACATGGTATGTCCCCCTAAACCCCTTCCTGCCTTCGAATTATTCTTCCCCTAGAATTCTATCATTCTATAAACTAGATTAATAACGTGGGTTAATATTTGGGTTTGTATTGGTAAAAATATTGATTCTCATTTTTGTGTTATAAAGGAAATTTCATAGCTTTGGGAGCATTCACCATCATAGGTGATGTCTTCTTTCTTGATCACCTCTAAATAGATTCAAGTGTTTTTTTGTTGTCACTTTATATTACATGAAAATGGATGGATGTTCATTTTAAAATGATTATTTATTAAATATATGCCTATATGTATAACCTTACAGGGTCCTAGTATATTTTATGTGGTTTTAAACCATTCATTGAGTGCCATTCCATGCCATGTTCTTGTGAAATGAACTAAATAGATTTTAAAGTATGATTTTGGTTTTAAAAGTGGTGGTGGGCACTAACTTGAGGTTTTAAATGTTTTTATTTGTACCAATTTATTTTTAAGGCATATTTTTTAGATGGTTTAACTTTTTATTAATTTTTTTAAAATGGATCATATATTTTAAAAGGTGTGTGTTTACCCATGTGGGTCACCTTTTGAAACCTTTTAATTTCTTGGAAAGATTCCAAAGCATTTTTAAAGAAGGGTGATTTCTCAATTGGATTTAAAGACGTTTTTAGTAACTTTTATGTTTCATTAGTTACATTGGATGGGTTTGAAATGGTGTGTGATGTATTATCATCCCAAACATGTTTTAAAAAAATTATCATTTTAGAATTTTATGAAAATTAATTTTTCAAAAAAGTTATAAAACCTCCTTTAATCCTTGTGTTATTATTATTATACCTATGGTGGCCTGTAATCCAATGAGGGGGTGTTTTTATATTATTTAAATTTTTATATCCTTCATTTATATATGTTATTGGGTTAATTCTTGTGATTTTGTGGGAGGAAAGGTGTGATTTATTTCAAATTATTTATGTTTGATTTATAAAATGGTTCATTTGAGGTCACCAATATTTGTCTTGTTAGGGGAGATACCTTGGGAATCATGGTAGGTGTCTTAGGTGGTTGAAGACTTGACATATATTTTTGATTTATTAAGGGATGTATCTTATGAGATCATGAGATCCCATAGAAATGTTTTTCCACTTGGGACTAAGAAATTCTATAGAGGGGTTATTTCCCAATAGATCAAGTGAGTTGTTGGAATGGTCGGACAAGGGAATATTGACAGATATTACTAATATTATTATAAAAAAATGGGTTTTAGTGAACCTATAATTATAAAAGTCACACTACATCCCATTAATTAGATCTCATTGGTTAAATATCATGACAGTAGGATCTTATTTAGGATTATGTAAGGGTACTTCTTTTCCTTCATTTGTATCCCATGATTCATGTATTATTTCTCAGAACCTATGCTTTTGTTTTTTCTTCACATTTTCATGTGATTTTATCATAGTGTTTTTTGTTGTTTGATTACACCTTTTTTGTGTTATGGATTTATTTTAAAATGAATTGAAAAGGTTTTTTGGATGGTTTTTAATGAAGGAAGGTGAAAGTGTGATTTAGATGTGTTTTCAAATTATTTTTAAAAATGAGTTTTAAAGGTGTGATCATAAAATTAGAAGAGTTGATTTCTAAAGAAATATTTGAGTATTTTAATGGAAAAATGGAAATGTATTTTTTTTTAAAGTAAGGTGCGTGAGAGTTTTAAATTCATAGTTTTGGGCTATTATAAATATTTTTATTTAGAAATTGGTTTTCAATATTTTTTTGTGAAAACCATTTGATGGTCGGAAAATCACATTTGAGATTGGAAATGTGTACTTAAAAATATTTTTTATCGTATAGTTTTAAATATGGACATTAATAAGATGTTTTACCAAAGGAGCTATAATTGAGGGAAAAATGTACACCTAGTACTATTTTGATTTAATTAAATCAATCTAAAAGAGTATTAACACACTTTTGAGGTGTTGTTTTTTCTTCTTGTAAAGCTTTATAAACAATTTATTTTTTTGATGTATTTAAATCAAGAAATTTTTATGTAATATGAAAATGACTTCTCAAATTCAAGGAGTAGTGACCAAAAGGATTTTTTATGTCACGACCCATCCTCAGGGCCCGTGCCGTGACTACCCCAAGCCCGCATTCCATAGGCCAGGGGATGGCGACTAGCACCAAAGGCATAAATCCTGATAAAGGGAAGGCATTGCCTTTATAAAAGTAAATAACACACAACAGAGTACGCAAGTGATGAAAGCACTAAGTAAAAACTAGGTACAAAAGTAAGTGCTGAAAAGTAAATGGGATAGAATACAAACCCCACAGAAAGTACAGTACAACTGAAAATAATGTACTGCAGCAGTAAAGTAAATCTGCAACCACCAAGTCATCCTCTGCCTATCCCACCTGAAGGGTGGGTACAGATGATCTCCTCACCTCCTCGGGTCTGGCCTTCTGCTCGGTGTACGTCCCTCCAAGTGGTCCACCCCCTGGTACCATCCAACTCCACAAGACTTCCCACAATCAGTGCTTTCTGTCATCTGCATCCATCACAACGTAGTGCAGGAATATCCCATGTAGGGGTGAGTATACGATACTCAGAAGGGACAACGAGACCCTCGAAGGTCTCCCAGAATCCATGAAGGATAATCCACAAAGGAAAGATACAAACACGAAGTAACAACCAACCCTACATAGGTATATGCCCATACATATACCTAAGTCATCGAACCCTGTTCGGCTCCAACTCACGAGCCCATGTAAAACCCAGTCCACACAGGAAAACACAGCCCAATCCACACAGAAATGCACAACCCAGTCCACACAGGAAAGCAAGTCAATCACACCGTTGCTAATGATTGAAAGTCAATACTCAGCTCACACATGTATACTACTTCCGAAGAGGGGTGGGGATGATTAGATGTAGCCTCTAAATCATCTCCACTACCGAACCCACATAGGATCCTAGTACATAATTCGTCACTGCCGAACCCATGTAAGATCCTAGTACAGTAACCATCGCTGTCGAACCCACATAGGATCCAAGTATAGTCGTCATCATTACCGAACCCACGGAGGATCCAAGTATAGTCGTCCTCGCTTCCGAACCCACAGTGGATCCATGTATAGTCATCCTTGCTTCCGAACCCACGTAGTATCCAAGTATAGTCGTCATCGTCGTCGCAGTCGCCACCAGCTCTAGGGTTCCTGCACACAGCACGCTCGATTCTAGGAGGGTCCGCTCCATGAGCCAAGGAGTTGATACATCAACTATCACGAATTCCAGAGTTGATGTATCTCAATGTTCTGCCTCATAAAAAGTAACTCAACGCGACAGACGGCGCGTCAATCGGACACCCGGTCTGAGAGATATTGACTTTTCCGTTCCAGGGGCCTGGTTAGAAATACGCTCGTTTATAACCCGGCCGATATCCAAATTCATCCAAAACACAATTAGAGTATCCCAAAAGCACAGTCTCATCATAAGGGTCCAAGTGCCGAAGACGGCGCGTCGTTCAGACGTGTGGTATTTATGTTACTCCCGTTAAAGAAATACGGGCCCGGTCCGTTAAGACCGGTGGGCTGGCGGGTTGGGTCGACCGGGTTTTGGCGGGTCCAACCCGGCTAGTGTCGTCCGACCTGGTGATACGCGTGTCCAGGCCCACTAGGTGTGGCAAGGACCGAAGAGGCACGACCCGGCCCGGCCTGGCGCGGCCTGCCTCGGTCCCGCCCGATGTGGCCTGGCGCGGCCCGACTGGCTCGGCCGATGGCCGATTTGTTCCGGGGGGGGGGGGGGGGGTGAGCTTGTATGAACCGGTAGCGCCAAGCGGCGCCGCCCTGCCCAAACCATCTTGCTAGGCCATCCGACCTTCTGGTGCACGCGGCCAACATGGGCAGGCCACCGTTCTTCCTCTACGCGGTGCCCTATTGGTACCGCAATCTGGTTCTGCTCGGCCGACCAACGGGCAGGCCAGTTTCCTTCTAGCGCAGAGCCCTCCTGGCGCCGCGGCTTCCCTTCACCTGACCGGCCATCGGGCCAGCCGATTCTTCCGTCAAAGCTGCCCATGTAGCGGGACGCGTTTCCTCCCTCCCAATAGATGTGACAACGTCAGCCTCCTTTGTGATGTTCTCAGAATGGCACGATGGCGTTGCCTCCTTCGCCTTTTCTTTCCAATTCTAAATAAAACACACAAGATCAACTGAGGGTCGTCTGGCCGTGTTCGTTCAGCCCGCGCCCTCCGCGTAAAGCGATATCAAATGGTCGAGGTAAACAAGATGTTGAACGATAGACTAAAGAAAAATATTAATCCATTAAAATTGAACATTACCCATACCTCAACAAAATATGTCGAATGTCGGGAATCATGGAAGACGGCGTTGTGGGGTGAGGTTCCGTAATCGACGATGGAGTGCGCTTGATGAGGAAGCGACGTCTCCTCTTTTGATCACGGTGTGAAGAAAACAAGGTGTAAAGTCATTGGCGAGTTCCCGCATTGGTGTCTCCTCCCATGTCACGGGGGAAGAAGAGAATGGAGAATCAAGGGTCCCTGAGTCAATGTTCTTCATCAGAGAGTTTGCGTTCTTCAAAAAAGGAGATGAAGCGTTCTTAAAAACTCAAGTGTTTTCTCCCCAAAATCTCAACACAACAAGTCAACCAAAAATAAAATAAGGCTTCTAATTATTTTGTTTAGTCATGCCATGCATTCAAAATTAAAGTTTCAGACACTTAATTAATTAATGGAAGTGTTTCAATTAATTATTTAAAGTGTGTGTTAGCATGAGTTTAAGAGGGAGAGAGAGAGGAGGTGGAATGGTTTCACATGAAATGAGGAGTTTACAAAATTATGAGGGGGTTTATGGAGTTTTAGTGATTGTGAAGGGTTGGGGATCGTGTGGGCCCCACCTCACATTTATCCTCACATGGGTAGTTAGGAACTACTAGGTCCCACCCCAACTCCCTCATTTAGGATATAAACACTTAGATAAAAATTGTTCAACAATTTTTATTCACTTCTTATTTAATCCACAAAATTTCACTTCCCCTATCGTGCAAATGCAATTATGGTAAAGGTCCCCCATGAAATTACCGGCTCTGCAACTTTATTGGTGCCCTCAAATTTCAATTTTGAGCACCATTTCAAAAGATAGAAAAACCCGCTCATTCGTTCACTGAACTTACCCAAGCTAAACTTCGGAAAATTATTCCGGGAACACCGGGCCTCAGAATCAGGTGCCGTCAGAAAATACGTACTCTTAAAATCCCAAATACTTTATGAAAAAAAAAATCCTTGAAATTTATGTGTCTTTACATTACCCCCACCTCACGGATTTTTGTCCTCGTAAAGCTAAAACATAATCTAGGGGAACAAATGAGGGTATTGAGATCGCATCTGAGCCTCCCACTCCCACATGCTCCCCTAGAGGTTCACATGCTGCCACCAAATGCACACTAGAGGAATGAACTATCCACGTAGGACCCACTCCTGTCGATCCTCAATCTCCACCGGGACCTCCGTGAATGTCTCCCCATCATCAATGTCCAGATCCCCATGATCAATGATATGTGTCGGGTCGTGCACGTATCTCCTAAGCTGAGATACGTAGAAGATGTCGTGCACCCGGTGCAACAGAGGAGGAAGGACCAGGCGGTAAGCCATCTCGCCTACCCTACTGAGGACCTGGAATGGTCGGATGAAGCACAGAGAGAACTTTCTGCCCCGACCATATCTCTGTAATCCACGTCGAGGTGAGACCCACAAGAAAACGTGGTCACCATCCTCGAACTCCAGTGGTCTCCGACTCTTATCAGCATAGGACTTTTGTCGGCTCTGTTCAGTCCTCATCCACTCCAGGATGAACTGCACCATCTCTGTCATAGCCTAAACCATCTCTGGTCCTACGAGTGCTCACTCTCTAGGGTCAGCCCAGCACAGAGGTTATCTGCATGGTCGGCCGTACAGTGCCTCATATGGTGTCATCCCGATGGTGGAGTGGTAGCTGTTGTTGTACGGAAACTCCACCAAGGGTAGGTGATCCTCCCAGCTGTGACAAAAGTCAAGGACACAAGAACAGATCATGTCCTCATGTGTCTGAATGGTCCTCTCCGTCTGGCCATCCGTCTGTGGATGAAAGGCGGTGCTCAGGCGCAGATTTGTCCCAAAAGCCTCCTGCAGCCCCTTCCAAAGCCCAGAAGTAAAGTGAGTGTCTCGATCGGAGATGATAGATGATGGGACCCCATGAAGCCGTACGATCTCCTGAACATAGAGGCTTCCCAAGCTTTCTACTGAGCCCTGATCTTTGATAGGTAGGAAGTGGTCCAACGTGGTGAGTTAGTCGACGATCACCCGGATCGAGTCATGTCCTTTTGAAGTACGTGGAATCCCCGTCATGAAATCCATAGATATCCCATCCCACACCCACTCCGGGACATCTAAGGGTTGTACCAAACCTGCCGGTACCTGGTACCCCGCCTTCACCTACTGGCAGGTGAGGCATCATGAAATGAACTCTGCCGCAACCTTCTTCATACCCTGCCACAAGTGCTGTTGTCTGAGATCCTGGTACATCTTCGCTACTCCTGGATGTACCGCTAGAGAGGAAGTGTGAAACTCCCTCATCACTTCCTCCTGTAATTAAACTGGTACAATGGTACTTCCCCTGAAGAGGATGACATGCTCTCCTCCTACAAAAAATCTATCAGGTGCTTGTCCTGTGGATATCTATGCACGTCGCGGCTCACAGTCAATGTCCCCACACTCTTCCTCTCTGATCCGCTGAATTATTGGAGGAGTGACTGTGAGCGACTGTAGAAAGGTTGCTCCATCTCTATCCATGAAGGATATCTGCAACACGGCTAGCTGCTCCGTCACCTCTCCAAGTAGCTGAATGCCCGATATCCTGCTGAGAGAATCAGATACTACATTCCCCTTCCCAATAGTATATAATATCTGAAATTCATAGTCTTGGAGGAAGTCGAGCCATCGCCATTTTCTCAGGTTCAGGTCCTTCTATGAGAAGATGTACCTGAGAATCTGGTGGTTAGAATAGACTGTAAAGTTCTCACCCTTTAGATTGTTCCGCCACATCTTCAAGGTGAAGACCACTGCTGCTAACTCTAGGTCATGGGTACGGTAGTTATACTCATGCTACCTCAACTATCGTGAACCGCATGTGATCACCACATGCTCCTTCATCAGGACACACCTGAGTCCCGTCCCTGATGCATTGCAGTAAACTACATATCCAATGCCCTTTTCTGGTAGCATCAAGATGGGCGCACTAGTCAATCTCTGTCTCAGCTTTTGGAAGCTCTGCTGGCATCTATCTTACCACACAAAGGGTTTACCATTCTTCGTCAGAGCTAAAAGTAGTGATGCAACTCTGAAAAAGTCTGGCACAAATCTCTAATAGTACCCTGCCAGACCTAGGAAACTCCACACCTTAGTTACGCTCCTAGGTGGCTCCCAAGCAAGTACCACCTCGATCTTCACTGGGTCTACTGCAACCTCAACCTCTGAGATGACATGTCCTAATAAATTTACTTCTCAAATTCAGAACTTTCACTTCGAGTGCTTACCATAAATCTGGTGCTCTCGAAGTGTATCAAGTATAACCCGCAAGTGGTAGGCATGCTCCTCCTTAGTGGTCGAGTAAATAATTATGTCATCAATGAAGACTATGAAAAATCGATCGAGGTAAGGCTGGAAAATCCAGTTCATGAGACTCATGAACACTGCTGGAGCATTGGTTACACCGAAGGGCATAACCAAGAACTCATAGTGGCCATACCGACACATGAAGGTCGTCTTTTGCACATACTCGTCTCGAACTCTAAGCGGGTGATAGCCTGATCGGAGGTCTATCTTCGAGAATCATCGTGCTCCCTTGGGCTAATCAAAGAGGTCATCAATCCTTGGGAGTGGTAACTTCTTCTTCACGGTCACCTAGTTCAGGTGACGGTAGTCGACACACAGTCTCAAACTCACGTCCGCCTTCTTGGCGAACAAAATCGGAGACGCCCAGGGTGAAACACTGGGTAGTATGAATCCCTTACCTGGAAAGACCTTCAGATGTACCCGCAGTTCTCGAAGCTCAGCAAGATCCGTCCGATATGCTGGAGTAGATATCGGTGCTGTCTCTGGGTACAGGTCAATGTAGAAGTCTACCTCCCAGCGAGGAGGTAGTCCTAGAACGTCATTAGGGAAAACGTCTGCATACTCTTCCACCACCTTAAGAAAACTCAGACTTCACACATCAACTACCCCGAGGATGAGACTAGCCATATGATGTGTGATCGGTTGTCCTCCCCTATATGTAAGTCCATTCTGCACTGCAAAGGCTCCCTTCTCACTGGTGAAGGTGAACCTGCTCCCATCCGTGCGAACACAACGCACTTTGCACCTAATACAGTCGATCATGTCATGGACTGTAAATAACCAATCCACACCCAAGATGACGTCGTAAGGCCTCGACACCGCTACACGAAGATCCCAGTCGAATCTATCTCCTCCTAGAGTTATCTCACACTACCAGCACCAATGTGTAATCGTTGAGTCTTCTCCCATAGGAGTCTCTTGCAGAAAGTATCAAGCCAACAGCTCCGTCGGAATCTCTGAGCTCCAAACAATGGCAACAGAAATAAATGAATGACTCACTCCTGTGTCTATAAGAACTGAAACAAGGGTGGAGTAGACATAGATAGTACATTGAATCATCTCAAGTGTGCCGTGATTGTATGCCTTGACTGCCTAGAGCTGAGCCTGTCCCTGTCTGCCAGCTCTCTGGGGTCGGGGTGGTCTCCTGGTTGTGGTGGTGGTAGAGCCTTGAAGCGTCGCCCACCACCCGCTGCTTGGCCAGCTCCCCTGCCTCGTCTTCCTTCTTCCTGTGAACCGCCACTGTCAAACCTCTGCCTCTTCTTGGGTGGTCCCTCAACCGTCTGCTGTTACTCTGCATAGAGGGTGAGGTAGTCATGAGCCATGTGGCCCGACCCGTCTCATGCATAGCAATGCCTGCCTCTCGTATGACTAGCTCTACTGTGTGTTCCCCGCACATCTGATCTAGTATCCTAATGTCACCCACCTGATGGCCAGGTCCACTTGGACCTCTACAACATCTGTCTTCGGCCGGATGCATAGGACTCCGCCACATGTCGCCCTGCGGTAGGCCTCACTACTGGTGTAGGCTCAACATGGAATATCTCCACAAGAAGCCCTCGCTCCAGTACTCCTGCATGCGTCTGAATGCTAAGGGAGATCATCCATGCCCTTATCTCTTGCCTCAGTCCCTGCTAAAAGGTCTGGGCCCGGAAGAATGGGCCCCGTACCATGTCTGTGGAGTAGCGTGAGAGGTCGATAAATCTCACCGAGTACTGGGCTACTGTCATGCTACCCTACCACAGCTGCAGTAACTCCTGGATGTGCACCACACGGAGGGTGGCTGGAACAAACTCCGAGTGGAAGTGGATCTGGAAGTCCGCCCAAAGAAGAGATGCCTCGTCGTGAACCTGGAGCATCAGGCTCCACCATCTACCTACTGCTCAGTACAGGAGACTCGCTGCAAGGATCACCATGAGGTCTACTGATGTCCCTACCAATATAAAGACTTGGATGATAGCCTCCAGCCAATCCTCAGCTACCTGAGGGTCCGTCTGTCCATGGAACCTGGGCAGCCTCTGTCGCTAAAACTCGTGTAGCGCACTCAGGCAGCGTGCACTCCCCGCTACTGGGGCTGGTGGTATCGGTGTCCCAGAGGGTAGAGGTACCGCTGGTGCCTCTACTGTAATGGGACCCTGCACTGAATCCTCGTCGCTCCGTGGGCTACCATCTCGCACGTGACTGGGACACCGAGCTGGCTGTCGTCATGGGGTCATCCTGAAAAGTAACAGGTGCGCCACGATTAATATAGTATACCTGGTGAGCTGACACAAATTAATCACAAAGAAATCATTTGAAACAAACATGCAATCAATGTTTTCGGGCACTGAGTCAGAAATCAGATGTCAGAGTCCTGGTGTATGGATATGTCAGCCGCCACACCAAAACTGGACTCCCTAGTCTGATAAGCACACTCAATAATCTAAAAATTATTTTGTTACAGATAAGAAATTATCAGAGTCCCAAGATCTGCGGTAGAACCGACTCCTCTGATACCAATTTTCCACGACCCTTTTCGGGGCCCGTGCCGTGACTACCCCAAGCCGGCCTTCCATAGGGCAGGGGCTAGCGACTAGCACAACAGGCGTAAATCCTGATAAAGGGAAGGCATTTCCTTTATAAAAGTAAATAACACACAACAGAGAATTCAAGTGAAGAAAGCCCTAAGTAAAAACTGGGTACAAAATTAAGTGCTCAAAAATAAATGGGCAAGAATACAAACCCAACTGAAAGTACAGTACAACTGAAAAGAAAGTACAACAACAGTAATGTAAATCTGCAACCACCCAGTCTTCCTCTGGCTATCCCACCTGAAGGGTGGGTACAGATGTTCTCCTCAGCTCCTCGTGTTCGGCCTTCCGCTCTATGTACGTCATGCCAAGTGGTCCACCCAGGTACCGTACAGCTCCACAAGACTTCCCCTGTCCATCGTCTGTATCCATCACAACATAGTGCCAGCAAATCCCATGTAGGGTTGAGTATATGATACTCAGTAGGGACTCCAAGACCCCCAAAGGTCTCCTAGAATCCACGAAGGATAAACCACAATATAATGATATAAACATGAAGTAACAGCCAACCCTAATTAGGTATATGCCCATACATATACCTAAGTTATCAAACCCAGTTCAGCTTCAACTCTCGAGCCCAAGTACAACCTTTTACACACATGAAAACACAGCCTAATACACACAGGAAAGCACCACCCAGTCCACACAAGAATGAAAGTCAATCACACTGTTGGTTATGATTTAAAGTCAAGACTCGGGTCATATAGGTACACTAGATCTGAAGAGGGGTGGGGATGATTAGATGTAGCCTCTGAATCATCTCCTCTGCCGAACCCAGGTAGGATCCTAGTACAATATTCATCGCTGCCGAACCCACATAGGATCCTAGTAGAGTAACCATCGTTGCTAAACCCACGTAGGATCCAAGTATAGTTGTCATCGCTACTTAACACACAGAGGATCCAAGTACAATCGCCCTTTCTGCCGAACCAATGTAGGATCCAAGTACAGTCATCGTCGTCTTCGCAGTCGCAGCTAACTCTAGGGTTCCCGCACACAACACGCTCGATTCCGGGAGGGTCTTCTCCATGATCCAAGGAGTCGATACATCAAATATCATGAAGTCTAGTGTTTATGTATCTCAAAGTTCTGTCTCGTCAAAAGTAACTCAACGCAATATACGGTGCATCAATCGGACACCCGGTCTGAGAGATATTGGCTTTTCCGTTCCATGGGCCTAGTTAGAAATATGCTCGTTTCTAACCCGTCCAATATCCAAATTCATCCAAAATACACGTAGAGTATCTAAAAAGAACCTTCTCGTCGTAAAGGTCCTAGTGCCACAGACGAAGTGTCATTAGGACATGCGATCTTTACATTACTCCCGTTTAAGTAAAACGGGCTCGGTCCATTAAGCCCGGTGGGCTGGCGGGTCAGGTCGACCGGGTTTTGGCGAGTTTGACCTGGCTAGTGTTGTCTGACCTGGTGATACGTGTGGCCCGGCCCACTATGAGTGGCCCGACCCGAAGAGGAGCGACCCGGCCCAGCTGGGCGGGGCGCGATGTGGCCCAGCTAGCTCAGCCGGCTGGATGAGCGGGTCTGAGGGGGGGGGGGGAGGAGGAGCTCCCCTGGCTTGTCTGAACCAGTGGCGCCAAGCGGCGCTGTTCTTCCAATGCGCGGTGCCCTCCAAGAACAGTGGTCCGGTTCTGACCAGCCAACCCGTTTCTTTCTAGCGCGGCACATTCTTGGCGCCGCAACTTCCCTTCATCTGACATGCCATCGGGTCGGCCGGTTCTTCTACCGAAGCTTCCATTGTAGCGGGCCGCGTTTCCTCCCACACAATCAACGCGATGGCATCGACCTCCATTGTGGAATTTCCATCATGGAGCGATGACGCTGCATCCTCCGCATTTTCTTACCAATTCTAAATAAAATAAACAAGATCATTGGAGGGTCGTTAGTCCGTGTTCGTTCAGCCCGCGCACTCTGCGTAAAGCGATAGCAAATGGCCGAGGTAAACAAGATGCTCAACGAAAAACCAAAGCACAATTTTAATCCATTAAAATTGATCTTAACCCCTACCTCAACAAAAGATGTTGAATGTCGAGCATCACGGAAGACGGCGTCACGGTGTGAGGTTCCGTAAGCGACGACGGAATGTGCCGGACGATGAAGCGGCGTCTCCTATTTTGATCACGGAGAGAAGAAAACAACGCGTGACATTGTTGGAGAGTTCCTGCATTGGTGTCTCCTCCCTTATCACAGAGGAAGAAGAGAATGGATAATCCAGGGTCGCCGAGTCAATGTTCTTCATCGGAGAGTTGGTGTTCTTCAACAAAGTAGATGAAGCGTTCTTCAAAACTCAAGAGCTTTCTCCCCAAAATCTCAACACAACATGCCAACCAAAAATAAAATAAGGCTTCTCCATATTTTATTTAATCATTCCATGCATTCAAAAATCAAATTTCAAACACTTAATTAATTAATGGAAGAGTTTCAAATAATTAATTAAAGTGTGTGTTGGCATGAGTTTAAGAGGGTGAGAGAGAGGAGGTGGAAAGGTATCACAAGTAATGAGGAGTTTACAAAATTAAGAGGGGGTTTAATGAGTTTTATCGAATGTGAAGGGTTGGGGCTCGTGTGGGCCCACCTCACATTTATCCTCACATGGGTAGTTAAAAACTAGTGGGTCCCACCCAAACTCCCTCACTTAGGATATAACCACTTAGATAAAAATTGTTCCACAATTTTTATTCACTTATATTTTAATCGACAAAATTTAACTTCCCCTCTCGTGCAAACATTATTACGGTAAAGGTCCCCCTAAGCAATTACCAATGCTGCAAGTCCATCGGTGCCATTAGATTTCAATTCCGAGCACTAGTTCAAAAGATAGACAAACCGACTCGTTCTTTCACTGAACGTACCCAAGCTAATCTTCATAAAATTATTCTGGGCACACCGGGCCTTGGAATCAGGTGTCGTCAAAAACTGCGTACTTGTAAAATCCCGAAGTATTTTAGAAAATAAAAATTCCTTGAAATTTACGGGTCTTTACATTTTATCTCACACTTGTATTTTTATAGATATAGATTATAACAAACCAAACTAGTAAATCCATCCAATAAATTATAAATCCATCCCACCAAATACCTAATGAGCATCCCTAAATCCTCTTGGGATAACAACAAGAATCAATCCTATCACACATAATCATTAGGGACAGTTACACCCTCATGAAACCAAATGAAAACATCCAAACAATGTATAATAATAAAGGTACAAGAATAAATTTCAAAGGACATATAATATAAATAAAAAACCAATAATAACTAGAAACCTACATCAGAAGATAAAAAAATAAGGACTGGAGAATCCAATGTAATGGTGGATCCAACTATTTCCATGAAACCAAAGGTCTGGTCACCAACTCTATGTGATACTTTGGTCACCACCATGGATGAACCCGCAAAATACTTGAAGTCTACATACCCTCAAGTGTGAGTATATTTTCTGTGATATGAATCTAGTAAGATACCACCATGATTCCAATTCATTCCTTTTATAAAACAACGTGATCTATAGTTTGGAAAACACAAATAAAAATAGGTTTTAATTTTACCTTACATACTATAAAAAAATAATATAGAACATGCTCTTTAAAAAATAAAAACATTTATAAAACATTCCACAAAAAGGTTTTACCATAATACATTCCTTTTGAAAGTGAAAAACATTTCTCTTTAAAAATTCCACAACATTGAAAAATAAACCACCATATAATTTAAAACATTTAAAAATCATTCCAACCAAGAATTCCACTTTTAAAACCATTTCTCTTATTTTACTTTAAAATATATTTAAACATAAAATATAAGATTAGACAAAGAAAAAATGAAACAATGAAGATACCCAACCACAGTTGGTTTTAATTAAAGCTAATAGATAGATGGAATAAAAATATTTAACAACTTGAATAAACCAAAATATAATCAACACATCTAAAAATTTCATCAATGAAATAATAAACCCACATGACAACATATAAAATAGAAATCATAACATGTGATAAATAACACGAGGAAACACTATGATAACTAATGGGGCAGTACAAGACAAGAAAAAGTGGACCTAACTACTAGCAACCGAATAGTCAAACATCCATCCACCGAGTCTCTCTAATAAGTCTCCTTAATAAAAAAACCCCAGAGATGAATACACACAACTAGGGGGACAAGCCAATGATAAACCTCAACTATCCAAGAAATTCCCCCACTACCTTCTACATAGAAACCTTCGTCTCTTCTTAGAATAATAATGAAGGTGGTCTAGGAACAATAATGTTATCACATGAAAATAACAAGACCCTAGGGATAAAACCACAATCACATCCTTCCCACCACCCACACTACCTATAAAATGATCCCCACTACATAAGCACCATAGGAATAACATCACAATGCATCCATCACATGTATAATCATACACAATTACAATAACCAAGGGGGGTAAACAAGGGTACAACCAATATAAAATAAAAAATATCACACTAAGCCCTTACTTTTATCATATAAATTACCTATACCTTTGGAAATACCTTTTTAAAAACCATTGTAATTCACACAAATTTCCAAAATAAATCATAAACACAGCCAGACACAACCAAAAAAGTTAAGAAAAACTATAATTTCACATTATAAAACAATTCATATACTTTAAATATAGTTAACCATCTAAACACCAAATGGGATCCCACTATGAAAAACCCATTGGTCCAAAATACAAAATAAAAAGTTTATTTCCTGATGAAAACCCTAGTTTTCATTTTATAAAACACAAGGAATGCATAAAAAGCCAATTTCAATCCAAATTACATAGTACAATATAATTCACTCAATTTTTCAATGGAAAAGAAACACTAAAGCATGGAAAAACATTAACAATACCAACTACATATCATATACAACACTACATTAAATCTAAAAAACATTTAAATAATCATAAAATTAGGGAACTCTTAAATAAAATTCAATAAACCAAAAATTCCTACTTCCTGTGGTGGAATCTTATCACCATTGAAGAAATCCACCGAGATGAAACTCAATGGATGGGTCATAACTTTTAGAAATCATATCCCCCAGTTTATCAGAACTATAGGAATGAAAATTATAAAAACATGGCCACTAAGGTTATATGATAAGGAAAAGGGGAGATAAAACCAAGGAATAATGATAAGGAATCCCTAACCTCTTGAACAGGGTGAAGAATCACTAAAACCACCATTAAATAACATTTTAGGAGATTTTTAAATGCTATGGTGGGATGAGAATTGTGAATAAATTGAGGGGGGAAAGTGATGAGGCTAAGGGAAGAAACCCTGCATAAAAAAAAGAAGAAAATTAAAAAAATACCCTCTTTGGGTGGGAGATACGATTTACCAACACAGTTAAACAAACCATTTACAAACCACACAGATCCCCACTATTTTAAGATGCACTGGATGCACACTTATGTTTCATGGATAAACTAACTGTGCACCTTAACCATGCAACCTATAATAAGTCTCAAAACGTCAACCTTTTTAGTCCAAAACACCCCAAACTCAAGGGGATTAACAACCTAAAATAGAGACCCACATAAAAGTGACACACAGGGTGTCACATAGGATCATTCAAATACAATTATATACAAATTATATTGTTGAGGGTGATTTTTTGTTTGGATGGTGACCATAGGTTACGTGGTGTCTCATTGGATATGTTTTGTGAATTTTCTTCAGCTTTGGGTTTTGTATTATACACTTTGGCCTTTTTATCGTACTTTATCCTTTTATGTATATTTTTAATATATTCTCATTTATGTGGTGGTTGTATCTTATATATGAGATTCTTGTACTATTTTGTATTTTTTTATTGGTTTACTGATTTTTTTGTATTCTTATTATTATATTTTGTCATGAGGGATAAATTTTTCCCAAGGTATGTTTTTTGATTCCCATAAACTAGTTGCCTTCCCTTGGGGATTAGAAATTCCTTTCATGTATTATGGTGGATTTGGATGGTTTTTGGGATAGATTGTACACTGGAACAGTTCATTACACTTTCAAAATCCATGAACTCTTAGTTAAGAGACTAACCACCTTAATTAGATTGATGTCTATTTATCTTCATACCATATTGATTCTTTTATTTGTTCTATTATTCTTTTAACATATAAAATGATTCATATTTATATCTCATTTATATAACACTTTCATGTCTAGTCAACTCATCTGTAAAAGTAATATTATAAGAATACCCACCTCAAAAATCTATTGGAAAGGGTATACACACATCAGTTTGAACAAATTATTGAGTCTCCATTTAGCTTTCACCCATACCAATAAATGGGAGTTTTCCATATTTCCTTATAAACTAATGATACATATATGAAGTGTTTTGAATTTAAAATATTCTAAACATCCATCTTTATAGAGGTTTGTGGACTACGTATCATTTATAAGAACAAGATGGTGAATCCACAACTTGGTGTTATATAATTCATGTAAACCTAATTCATTATCAATTACCAATAATTTGTTTTTTTAATATAATAAATAATGATATTTATTTAAATGTTCTATAATATAACATATATTATTTTTTAATATAATAATATTTCATATCCATATTAAAAAAAAAACAATTTACTTCTAGGAAAGATAAAAAAAATTTGTTTTTGGTAACATTGGTAATAGAATAATTGTTTTTCAATACGAATATCATCCATGTTGGAAAAATAATGTGTAATAATCCTATTTCCAAGGCATATAATTATGATCCATTAGACACTTGAAGATCTAACTATCCTATAAAAATATATTTGAATCTGTATAAATTTTTTATTTGAATACATATATGAGTAATAGAAGATATATATAGTATAAAATTGGTATATATGGAAAGATTTCACTATATAATGAATGCACTAGAATCTTACATGTGCTTCTTCAACTATGGAAGTTCTTCTTCCAGTTCCCCAACATGTAATATGAAAAACATAATATAGCATATTCCTTCAGCAATCTATTGACCTTACTCATATTTTAATAATTATTCTCACACTTGGAGTGATTATTGGGTAAAATTTCCCCATAATTTATTTTATTCCTCTTAAGTACCACATGTTTTTCATGCCTCATGTCCCTATCATATTGGCAAATCAAAGGTTTTTTAAGAGAGTCTTCTCACAATTTATCAATATATAATTCAAATTAAAATTGGAGAACATTTTAGGTATTATTAACAAGTTGATATCCTTTCATAACTCATCTTGAAGCAAAAAATCCAAATATGTCCAAGAACTCCATGTATCCAATCAATTTAATGACATGTGACCCAGCTGGCATGAACTCTCTAATCTTACACATGAATAGTGCCTCATAAATCTCATATATCTCTTATCTCACATTTTCTTGATAAAGATCATGAAGGTGATACAATATGATATAATCATCAATTTCTTCATGATGTGTTAGGATATCACTAAACAGGTATGATATCATTAGCACTGGAATTCTACCACATCATCTAGGTGATTCATATTGATAGAGGGTTCCTCATCACAACCCTCTTTTCCATGTTCTTTTGGAACATGGGTTTACAACACACATAATTTTCGTTCATGTAATTGTTTAATGTATAAGTTCCTATACCACTTCTATAAATTCAATCATTTGTGAAGTTAACTAATCTCTAATATTGATCACATGAGTATAATTGATGTCATATGTCTTACCATTTCTAAAATAAGATAATATTTTTGTTATTTATCTAGATTAAAAAATTGGTAATAAAATTTAATTTATTTATCTTTAACTATTTTATTTAAACCAAATAGACCTCACCACTGGTTTTAGAATATCATATCATGTAGATATTCTAGTGGAGATGATCCACATGTCCCTTCTCAAAACCCATATGTAGTATAAGAAATATATTCCAAGGTCTTTAGATAGGTGTAACTTTCCAACTAAATTAACTCACAACTCCTTTATCCATTGAGTTGAATCCCTTGTCCTAATATCACAGATTTTTATTTTCTCACCAACTTCATATTAATTTCACTATATCTCCCATATTTGGTCAACCTAGACTGAACTAGGTTTAATCTAATTTAAAATTCAAGTGATAAATTCCCAAATAATTGAAAACACCCCAAAAGAGGTTGGTCAGTCACTTTGAGCTATGGTTTGATTTCAATACAATTAGTATAAGGATTTTTTGGCATAATACATTATTTGGGGGACTTCATCTTCATAAAAAAATTTATAATTTTCATTAAATGTTAGATAATATTATGTTCATTTTACTAAAGTGATTACCTATTTATATATTAAACATAATCATACACTAATTTATTTTAATTTCATCTTAAATTATTTTTAATTCGTTTATCTAATGATAGATCAGACATAAATAACTAATCATGTAACTAATAAACCGAAAATATGTAAAATAGAATCATGGTGAGATTTTTTATTGGATAGTGTATCTATATTATGATAAACCAACCCTTAAGCGCAATGATAAATATCTTATAACAACATATAGTTTGTGTTTTAGTAATCCACTTATGCTTCTATGTACCTATTAGGTTGTTTTCACATTATCTCTCAATTTGGAATGCCTATTATTTCCCATGACAACCAACCGTTGCATATGATTTTTCTCACACACAAGTGATGGGAACCAATGGAATGGTTTAGGGGGTTTATAGAAATTAAATTGTTGACATGTAGATCCTACATAGTATCAAGTATGGGATAACAAACAGACCATCATTTTATTTTAATAATGATAAATTAAAAAGAAACCATTGACATATATAGTTTGGTATAAGATCATGATCATCCATACAAGAAAAATATAATAATGAAACTAGAAAAATATCGCTTCAATTTGTTATTTTTTATTATGATAAATGTTCATGAATTAATTAAATTAATTATTTATTTTATATTAGTGTTCGTCTAATTAATCAGGGAGATTCCTATTATCTAAGAGAATTTGGATAGTAAAATCATTGAACAATATTTTAAAACAGTTACACAGAATTAATTGAGAATTTATTAATTCTAAAAACATAGTTACATAGTAAGAATTCTAGCTACTAGATATGTAATTTTTTTAACACTGGAATTATATATTTTCACGTAATTTAATTATTTTAATTATTGGTTGACTATATGGAATGTATTAATGATCTAAATTTTCTATGTGTCACTTTTAATGAGTCCATGATATATGCATAACGAATTTGAGTGTATCCAGATCATGGATATTAATGGGTTACATGTTGCGTTTTCCAGCTATATAGTGTTTGAACTCTACATTTTTGGGATATTATTCCCACATGTTGTCTATTAATAAATGACCTGCATTTGATGATGAATATTTTGATAATTTCCCTATGATGACACATAGAGGACATGATGTGTATACTAGCTATTGGTAATATGGTTCAAATAAATATATTTCAGTTTGGCCAAAAAACATTTATTGAATAATTACACACCATTTTCTACTCCTTAATGTGATCTGTGTATGCTTTATCCCATGATAAGGTGGTGAACCTTGGTACAATATGGGATCTTTTATGTTACACACATTGTAATCATGTCAACTGGATATAACACCCATCACCCGTCAATAGCATCATAGATCATTCTTCAAAGATTCCTAACCTATTTATGATCATATGAAACATGAATTTATCATGGTTAATTAAAGATAGAGGTTAATTGAATTTTAGATTAAAGAATGAACAAATTGGAAATGGAAAATTAACTATAATTGCATATAATTGCTTAATGGGTACTAAGTAATTAGAAATCATTATATGACATCTCTAATACCACTTGAATGTTCTAGGGAACAATAGAAATAGTTAATACCAAGCCTAACCATATAAATTCCTTGAATTTTTATTATTTATCTTCATAAATGGATGAATATCAATCCAGAAAACCATGAAATTGTATCATTAAATATGATTAATAATAAATTTATTCAAATAAATAATTAAATCATATATAATTATTTATTTTTTGATGAATCAGATGATATAATTACATTACACCATCATTGAATAAAATGATAAAATGGAAGAATCCCCCTAGTGGTGATAGACATGTGTAATGTTAACTTCTTAACATAGTTGTGGAAATCCATTGGTTATTAGGTGGATGATTCCAAAGTTTGTGTCATTCTAATTGATATCCATAAGAATTTCTTTTGGTCAGATAAAATATTTTTGTTATTTCTAGAGTCGGTAAGGTGGATGAGGAAAATTTCTATCTATTCATGAAAAATTTCTAGTGGATGGGATCACTAGAGATTGAGATAATTCTATCTACAATTTCATTTTAGGCATTTATTATTAAGGGTCATAATGATATGGTTTGGTTTATATAGAGCACAGGTTAAAGAATTCTAATTGCACATGAGACCTTATTATTCTGTAAATCTTGAGTGAACCCCATTTCAAAATAATTATAATAATATTTACATGAAATTTAATAAACAAATGTATAAACAAATATTATTTATTGAATAAATAAATTATCATTTATTAAAATATTATTCATTACAATATTTCTCAGCAGACCAATAAATCGGCCTATCATTCCCCCTTGGTAGTTACAAGACCTTAAATTGTGAATATTTATTTAACTAAATAAGTATTACTTTATTATTTTCCTATGAATAAATAAATATTATATTAATAAAATAGAAAATAAATATTTATAAAATATCCAACACAAATTCATTATCTCGAAAAAAATTGTGATTGAATATTTTTATTCATCTTTATTTGAATAATTGATAAATTATGTATGAGAATAATATTTATTGAAGATATTAAATTATTCTTGAATTTAATTTATGATTTGGATACACTTAGTGTGTGACCGTTTAAAACGCATTCTTAGTGCCATTTGGAAGAAGCACCTAGAGTACAAGGTTAGAATCTAAAACATGCACAGGTACCCATATAGAAAAGAACATAATGTCACAATGACACACAACAACAAATTAACATAAATTGTGTAATATAATCCCTTTATCATGATATCTGAAATCAAATAGGTTTCATACTTGTGTCATCAACTTATATCCTCATTGTATCATTATTTGAAATTCAATAAATGAACATACAGATAAAACTCCATGGTCATAGACATAATCATGTTGTTTTATTCCCATTAAATTCTCTAAGATATAAACTTCCTATAAATTGGGAAGGGGAAATCCTTTATCACATTATTCAATAATACAATATCACTAATTACACATCCAATTTATCATACCTCACCGATAACATATGTCATCATAATTTTTCATAAATACATAAAATTAGAAGACTCGTGGTAAGAATAAATAGTAATCATTATTTATAAGGATTATTAAAAATGTATTCATATTAGAATATCAAATGACACATATAAATGTTGATTTCCTACTGGTGGGTAAATTTATTATGACATCCTTCTCATAGAGATTTCCAATGAATAACTTCATGAGAAGAAGTATCAATATCTTATGGGACTCCTTCCCTTGATAGCCTATATCATTTTTATATCATCAAATAATATAATCTGATGATAGAAAAAATATTTTAGAATTATAACATACTACTTATATGTTCCCTTCATTGTAGAGAAATTCCAGGGTCTTTCAATGTCATTGGTACCCTTACGAAATTATCACATAAAATATCAAACAGAAGAACATTGGTGATGTGATAAAAAATTTATTAATACTAAAAACCATAAATATGTGTAATTATAATATATAATGATGTTTATTCCTAGGAACCAACTCAAACATAAGTCTCACGGAAGATTGCGAAGAGAAGAACTATATGAAGTGTGCAAGGAAGGGATGAATAATGACATATATTGAGGAGCCCCACATCCTACTTTCACTCATGAGGGTAAGTTATTTATTACCCAAAAAATGGATAAGCGAAACTAGTGAGATTTTTTGGGAGCTTCTATACTCCATAAATCTTTGTTTCAACACATGGTTACTCTGCCTACTCATCTACGTATCTCCCTACTTGGTGGTGATCCTACCATTGCTACCCCATATTTTCAAAAACTAGCCTAGATACATTGGTACCCTAATAATCGATCTAGAACTAACATGGCATAAACGGAATTCATTCTCCCTAAAAGAGGGTGACTATAACCTTGCATCATACAAGAGAAAATAGGGAATATAGTTTTCAACAAAATATTAGAGGATAAACAAGATAAAATTTTGAATTCCCAACACTATAAAGGGATAAAGTGTCTATATCAAACAGTTATAAAAAACACAAAGTAGTATATTATCAAAGTAATCAAAATTGAACAAGATAAAAATCAATCAACCTATGAAACAAGAGGAAATAATCACCACTGGAAAACTCTAACACATCAATCCCAAAGGATAAAGAATGCCCATTTCCTTCAAGAGGTTCCTTCCCTTTTCATATACCTAGTATAGGAAAATCTACAAATTAGAAATGAAAAAGGTAGGGTGTGAGATATAAATCCATGTAGGTTCTCTCCAAGTATTCCATAATATATTCCATTAAAAAAACCAATAATTCTTTAAATTTTAAAAAAACAATGCATGGAAATACATTTGCATATTTAAAAAACATACTTGCATTTGATAAGATGTAAAAACTTCAAACATTGATTAAATATAAAGTTTATATAAAATAATTTATATATATAATTTTGCATGAGTAAATAAGCTCTATAATCAATGAAATATATAATCAAATCAAACATAACAATAAAAACAATTTTCATTTTCCCTACAGTACATTAGTTTTTATCTATAGGATAGTCACACTTATAAAATCATTGATCATGGATAAACATGTGTTCCCAATTCCCTTATGCTGAGTATGAATAGGGTTCCACAACATCCCATTGTGGAAAATCATGTCGAACTAGGTTTTGGATGGAATTTGGATCATTGATTCAATGCTAGGGGATCGAGATCCTAGTGTGTTTGTCTCAAATAACCCACTAACTAACCAGGCTCACTTGTGCTTAATAAATCAACAGATAATGGTCAAATCACCTCATTTCAATCCAATCATCATTTATAAATCAATTGTACAATTTTCCATATCAATGTGCCAATTCAACTAAAAAACATGGTGTTTTAATCGTTTGTGAATTTTTTTAAAAAACCAATATTAGGTTTCCATCATTTCAATTTAATACATTTTTATTGAAATAATTATCAAATTATTTCATCAATTCCATTATATTCGAAATTCACCCCACAATTCCAATTCTATTGAAATTGGGTGTTTTCTCAAAAAAAATTCCATTTCAAAATCCAATTTCATATCATATCAAGTAGGGGTTTTATAAATCAATTTAAAGTTATTTCAAACAAATCAAGCAATTAAAGGTTTTAATTTCCCTGAAAATATCAAATCGAACCAACTACCTTTAATCAATGATCAAGAATCAACACCCGTAATGAGACTAGCCATTGAAGAAAGAAGGTGTTATTGACTATGAGATCAAACCAATAATCATGATAAAATTAAATAATATTTTGATCCATAAATTACATGATGATATATCAAAATATATAGAAGAGAAAATGAGTGATCAGATGAAACCAGAAGAGAGAAGACCCACTTGCCTAGAGAAGATTAAATGAGATCACCCATGCTTCAATCATCGAATAAAAAGAGTTTAATTAGTCAAAAAAATATTCGTGAGAGCCCCAAAATAAAATAAAATAATGATAAGGTCTAATGGGGGGGGGGGTCCACGGATCTTATATGGGGGTTTCGTTTTTTTTAAATAAAATTTTGGGTCCTTAAAAACTCGCATACATGGTTTTCTAGGAAGGGAGACCTAGTTAAACAAACCATGTTACCTAACTATGTGCCCTTATTTTATAGGGTCTATGGTTTCTCCTTGATGGGATCATGGTTTGACTAACTATGCACAAAATGTGAAAAATACACCTATACAAGGGCACATGGTTTGGAGGGTCTGGACACATGGTTGGGAACAACCATGTGCCCCATCCATAGCACCATCAAATGGTGCGTGGCTAATTGGGACAAACAACCCAGTTTTTGTTAACTATGTGTCGATTATGCAAAGCCCCAAAGGCCTCCAAAATTCTATAAATTTCTCCCTAAACAACCCATAACAAGTACTAACTTGATAATGATCAAAATAATGGTAGAGGAGTACCGGAATAAAAATAAAGATATATTATAACCTCCCCCACTAGAAAAACATTCACAACCCAAAAATCATGTTAGAATGTTTCCATATCAAAGAGACAAATACACTTCTCTATCACTAGTGCCTCATGATCAAAAGTCTCATGGGAATCAAAATCATGCTAGCATATAACACAGAATGAAGTTATCATCCTCTCCTAAAGTTACTTTTTCAATGAATCAACTATCCTGACTGGATACTCAGTCAATGGTAAATCCATCTCAACATCAAGATCCTCCAAGCTCAATACATTATTTATCTTAGAAATATAATTTCTATGCTACTATAAATGGAACACATTATTTATCAATGTAAACTATGTTGGAAGTTCAAAATAGTAATCCAATTTCCCCACTTCATCAACAACCACAAAAGGTCCAATGAATAATTAAGAAACATCCCCTATTTTCTATGTTATCAGTGACCCAAATGGGGATGAACTTTCAGAAAAATGCGATCACCAATTGAAAAATTAAACATTCTATGATAATAATCATAATAAAATTTATGTAGAATTTGTTCTGTTTGTATTATCTAACAAATAAACCGAGTCTTCCCCATCATCTATTGGACCAAACTCAGTCTGACCAAAGAAGTTTCTCCTATATCTGACCAAAAATATTGATCTAAATGGACTTTCATAAAATTCCTCAAAGGGTTCTATTATGACTGTGGATTGTTAAATTTTGTTATAAGAAAATCTTACTAGTCCCAAATGGTTATCCAAATCTCCACCAAAATCGAGGACACATGTATAGAGAATGTTTTCCAGAACCTAAATAGCATGCTCTGTCTAGCCATCCTTCTATGGATTATATGTCATAGTCAAGATCACATAGGATCCTATTTGCTCTTAGAGGCCTATACAAAAACAATAAGTGAGTTGGGGATCCCTATCAGAGACTATCACAGATTGAATACCATGAAACCTGACAACTTCTTACACATTCAGGCCTCCCAATTCTTCAAATTTGGTTGTATAATAAATGGGTAATAAGTGAGATGGTTTCATAAACCAATAGATCAAACCCCATATCATGTTTTTCTTTTGATGGGTACAAGGAAACCCGACCAAAAATTCCATAGATATGTCTTCCCACTTCCATTTTAGCACTGGAATAGGATCGATACAACCTGATGGTTTATGGTGTTTATACTTGACATGCTAGAAATTATAACAATGAAAAACCAAATTAGCAATGTATCATATCATACCTGGCCACCAAGAATAATTGTCTCAAATTATAGAACATATTTCTGGTACCTATGTACACTTATAACTAAAAAATATGAAAATATACAATACAAATATTCCTCATAGAAGAAGGGATATGTGCCAGTTTTGGAGACATAGAATACCTTCCATGGATAATGACCACTCTGTAATGGCCAACCCATTATAAAGTGATAACCTAATTCTATATAACTCATCATCACACTACTTATCCTAAAGAATCAATTCGTGAATAAAGTCGGTCAACTGAACACCATCCAAAACCACTTCAAACTCATTCTCCGAGAACCCTAAATGCAATTGTGAAAAAGATACCTCAAGTTATACTCTTCTGATCATTTCTAAATTTACTATGTCTAATGTATTATGATCAATGAATCAATGAAAACATTATCCTGGCCTAGTGTATAATAAATCTCTAAATAAAAGGGCTTTAATAACACCACCCAATTCATCTGATTGAATTTAAAAAAAATTAAAGAAGATATAAATATACTCTTTGTAATCAGTATAAATAGTAATGCTTTCTCCAAATAAGTAATTAATCTAACCCTTAAGAGCATGAATACCAGATACGTGTTCATGATCATAGTTTATATAATTATTCTAATATGGTCTAAGTTTCCTAGATCCATTAGATATTATCTGATCATCATTTATAAGAACATTGATCAAATATAAACCCGATACATTTGAGAAGATCACATAGCCCTTCCTGGCCTCTAGAAGAGTCAACATTGACATAAAACTCAAAATATGTTTCAAGTCGATGAATGAACTCTCACATTTATCAACCCAAGTGAACTTCACTCCTTTCTGAGTGAGTGTGGTCATTAGAGAAGCCAACATTGAGAAATCCTTGACAAACTAGTGAAAATAACCTGCTGAACCCAAAAAGCTCTGAATTTCATAAACACTTCACAGTTTCTTCCATGTCATAATAGATTTCACCTTTTTAAGATCGACTGGATACCATGTTATGAAACCATGTGTCCCAATAACTTCAATTCCCAAATATAGAAATCAAATTTTGAAATTTTTCCCTAAAGTCAGTGATTTCTCATCATTTCCATAATTTCTCTCAAATTATATACATGATTCTTATTATACATTGAGTATGTAACAACTTCACCCCAGTTACCTAGATTCAGTGCATTATTTTATTACATTGTCATGATTACAAGGAATCATGTCACAAATGACCAATTAGTTCAGTATCCTTGGTAGTACTAGATACATTCAGGAGTTCTACATTACATTATAAAATGAAAAACTACAACAATGTATACCCTTTGAACACACTCATATCCCTTAGATTATCCATGAAATTCAGTCATAATATACTTATTCTCATCCTAGGAAAATTAAAACACATAAAGGGGTGACCTCAGATGCTAAGTAAGGGTAAATAATATTGTAGAAACTATAAACTTTTAAGGCCAGACATGTAATAAAAACCAAAGCCATTTAAACATAATCTTGAACTTAATATGGAAATAAATAAATGAAACATTACCATATAAACATGAATATTGATATTCTACTGGTTAAATAATCACATGTAAATACTAATTTAATAATGAGGGAATGAATAATGTCAGACATCATAACCACATAATCAAGGCCTCATACCAAGAGTAAAAATAAAAAAAATCAAGGCCTTGTGCCAAGATACTAGTTTGTACCGTGAGACCTACTAATCCATCAAGGAGTTATAGAGGGCCCCACCCTTCATTTACTAAGTCCAATAAATTCTCATATGAAAAGGGTGAAACATAACATTAACATTTATATTAAAAATAGAATAAGAAATGTCAATAAAATAACCAAAATTCATGAATGGTATAAAAATATCACATCCACATTAAATCATATCATAAATCATTCAATATAATATAGAAGATTGTATTATAATAAATCAACTTCAAATAATCTTATAATCCAACAAAGGATGTGGACATAGTTGAAAAAGGTATGTAAAACACTATGGGAGAAATACCCATTTTCATGAAATCAATTAAAAGTCACACAATTTATAAAGGAAGTAATTTAAATGATATTTTTGAATCAAATTTACCCATACCACTTTCAAATTTTTTAATGGAATTCACTTTTAGAAACAATTATGCCCTTATGAATAAATCCTTAAAGTAATTTTGAAAACATGGACATTAATTAAATAGATTTAGAAAAATAAATCATTAAAACATTTAAATTATTGATCTAGTTAAATAATACATTCCAAAAAACCTTAAAAATTTCTTTTTGAATACATTTTTTTGAATCATGGATATGGATGTTAAACATTTCCCCTTAAATACATATATATAAACAATCTCATAATAATGGGATTGAGGACTTAACTCACACCTTGTAATTTCCTTTGGTCAAGGGTACGCTTAACCTTTTGTATAATGACCATGGTATGATATTAAATTATAACAAAAATATAGTCATATTTACTATATCATACTTGATTCTTTTATGGCTTTATATGACCCATTTAATAATAATTTCATTGTTAAAATAACTTTTCGGGTAATAATCGCTTCCTTTATCATACATGTTTTCTCTTGTCATTCTTGATTGTATAACTTATATAATGATTTATTTGATTATAGATTATAAGACATTATTTATGTATCATATATATTCCGAATATATGTATGTACAGTAGATAGATATATGAAATGAAAAACACAGTTTATGGATATGGTAGACCGTACATAGGGATAAACGACATTTCTGTTTTCATATCGTATTGAACGGAAGTGTGTGAATGAGATATATGTAAATACATATAAATATATATATTTACATTATCATTATTATTTCATATATTTCATACTTATTAATATTATATTTTTTTATAATCTTTGTTTAATGGTGAATGTGGAAATGAATCTCATCGCATCACGGAGACTGTAAGTCGTACGTATGCACGAGCAATGATATCATTTACTAAATAGTAAAATGGTATGGAAATGGAAGGTATATTAATTATAAATAAAAATCAACATGTTATGTTTATTATTTACAACAATTATACTCATTATTATACCCATACAAATAATTAAATATTGAATAACAAACTATACCATATCGTGGAGATGGTAAGCCGTACGTACGCACATATGGTGACATTTCCATTCATATGATGGATTGAATATTGAATATGGTTGTACCATATTGATAATAAAATCATAGTATGTAGAAGTTATTGGAGTTATTATTTGTTATGGAAAAAAATAGAAAGAGGAAGTGGAAGAAGAAAAGAACTTTGAAAGACGTGACGAAATAATTACCTCTTCTTTGGGTGGTTACTATTGATATGATCTAAATTGTTCCATAGGATTGATTTATGATTAATGTATGGCCTCAAAGTTGAATTTTGGGTTTTTGGGAGGATATTTTATTAGGTTTTTGATGATCCAAATGTCTTTGGATGTGTGAAATTAAGATAAGGTAAGTACCATTTTATAAGAGAGATGAGGGGCTATTTTAGAAAAGCATGAAATATTATTTTATTATATATTATTTTAGGTTACTAATGGCTCAAAATAGATTTATTTCGGGAAAAATATGGGTATGGGTTGAAAAATTCTCAACCAATAGCTTTAGACAAGTTTAGGTCACCATATTAATCTTATTTTTTAGATTTAATTCTTAGTTAAATAGTTAAACTTTAATCATGTCTTCTTGTATTATTATAATATATTGTTAATAAACATCCAATAAAATGCCAATATAACTTATAGTGGTTCATTAATGATATATCTATAATTATATAAGTCCTTTGGCGGAACCATATATTTTTTTGGAATATTATATCATTTAATAATATTGTATTTGCTTTCAAAACACATTTATGTCAATATTGACACTATTCAGTATTTAGTTTTTTTGGAAAGTTTTAACAAGTTGATTACTTCGAAAAAACTACATTAAAACAACCCAAACATGTAATATTAACCTAGAAAATTATTTTATGGCATGAAAAGTTAAAATTTACATTTGTTTTGATATATATAGTGTCAAATATTTTACTCTTTCATCGATAAAGTAATTATTGCATCATCATTGTGTAATTAATAAATTTAATTATATAATAACTAAGAATAATAAATAAAATACCATGATATATGAAAACTATTTATATATCTAATATATATTTATAGTGGAAATTATATTATGTATAACCTTATATTAAAAATGTTTTAGTTACTAATGTTTCATTTTAACACTTTTAACTCTTCTTTAAATAGAATAATAATAAATGTCCTAATCTAATCCATGTGGAACAAAAAGCATAATATTTTATTTCGAAGGTAGATTTTGGTTGAATAACACTTATCCAATAGAATTAGGAAATGTGTTAGAGTATTTATAATATCATTTTTACCTTTAATTACCCTATTTACTTTTAACTGTGGTAAATAAAATTTCAAAGTTACTATTCACCAAAAATTATTTTTTTCTTATTGTACCACATTTTACATATTGATTTCAACCATTTGACTTGGATTTTTTTAATTCAATTTTCAGAAGAGGAAAAATTAGGATTTTTGAAAATTTGCAAATGTGCCTAAAAGGTGGGTAAAAGGCATTAAAAGTTCAATAAAATTTTAAATATATAATATTATTATAAAATGACTATAATGAATTAAATTTGACTAATATAGGTATTATTTATCTATTTGGATTTTAAAATAAATTTAAATAAAAATTAATTTTTATTTAAATAAATCTCGGTTCTTAACAATAACGCATTGTCTTTCACTGTTCATCAAAAATTTAATGTTTTCAATAACATACCAAAAATTACCCTAAGAAAATTTTGATTTTCAAATTTAAAAAATGAATTCTATTTTACCAAATTCAAAACATAGAAGTTTCATAAATTAATTTAAAATTAATTCCCTTTTTCAAAACCAAAAAAACGGGTTTTTAAAAAGTAAAAACTATCAAAATATTGACATGTGTTTATGTCCAATTTAAATATAAAATTACTTATATTGACCTAAATTGTATTAAATGATAAAAACATAATATAATTATACTTCAAAATCATACAAATTTATAAGTTAACATTATAAATTATTTGGATTAAAATTTTTTTTTCAATTAAAATTTAGTATTTTCACTATTCATCAAAATATAAAAGTTATCAGAAAAACACCAAAAAAATTCATAATGATATTTTTATGTCCCGCTTCTAAAGAAGAATATTAGTTTTTCATATTTAATATATAAAAGCTTTCAGTATAGAATTTAAAAATGGTTCTCCACTAATATGTGGTAAATTTTCATTTTTTAAAAGCTACTTCTTTTATCTGAAAAACTGAATTTGCTATTATATTATGTTTAAGAAAAAAATAATATAGATGATAAAATTATATAGAGTATTTAAAATTCAAAATTTAGTTAATTATATTCCTAACCGCTTTTTGAACGAATAGTTTTGTAAGTCGTGGTGTGCTCGAACTCGGTGTTGTGTGTGGCGAAAGCTATTGAATTACATTAAAGAGATAACATATTATGAAATCTTGGGGTGATACATTCTCCCTCCAAAAAATTGTGTCCTCAGAATTTGTAACTGCTCTTCCAAAGTAAAAGGTTGAAAATAGAAAATAACTTTGTGGAAAACCCACATCAGAGATAGTGTTACTTATATTTCGTCTTAATAAGTGGAAAAGGGAAATGAATAAGTCACCACCAAATTAGGAGTTTGAATAGGAGAACATTCGTGGAAATTATAGACACATAATTTGAGGAAAAAACGTAAATATTTATAGGGAGTGATTGAGTTCATCAATCACAAACAGGTAAACAATAAATTGTAAATTGAGGGCCTCAAATCCATAAATATCTGATGATTTAAAATATAATCACTTCAACAAAACATAAGGTATTAGGAGAAAAAAAATTTGGTTTTGAGATCCCTTCCCTAATGTTTACGAATTAATTTTATTATAGAATAATAAAAAAGAATACTTGACAAGTAGAGTTCAATCCATTAACTAATTTCTACCACAAACTCAACTTTGTCTCAAAAATATTATAGAACTAAAAAATATACTATCAAACCTAATAGTATAGGGTTTTGAAAAAATGAATTTATAATACATTTGTCATACCATTTAAAAAAATCTTCATTATACAAACCAGGAAATCACATAGTCCCAAGGTAGATGTTGTACCCTTGTCACACTTCAGTTGTGTGTTCAAGTCTCGGGGCCTTGCCGGATGCGACAGGTTGTCACCCGACCTTCTGGTTTTCCCTTTTATAAAAAATCCAAAAAAATATTAATAAATGTTTTAACCTTAAAACATAGTTTCAAATTTCCAACTTAATCCATTCCAGCCTTTTGACTTATCCAATTTACTTGTGTCCAAACTCATTCTCCAATAATTTATAAGGAAGGACAACATAACATAATGAATATCTCTTTTTTCAATATAAAAACATGTGAGTATTGTCATAATGTATTCTCTTAAAACATGGTAACATTCTAAATTATCATAAAAATTTATTGATCGCATTCATGATCCATTATTCCCTATAGAATACTAGAAATATCTGCTATATAATTTTTTTTAATACTCCAACGATGATGGAATAAACAAACCATTAATCATCTCCAAGGTAGTCAAGAATACCCAATATAATTTACCAAATCAACCATCTCTTATTCCAAAATCACTACCTCGGTATTAGTCCCAAATGAGGTTTTATCTTTCCTTCAACCAAGTATTTTCCAAAAAGATTAACTTGATGTTGAGTCACTTTTCTTAGTACCATATAATCACAAATCCTCAATGAAATAGTACTGCATTACAATCCTTATATACTATATAATTCTTATAACTTTTACATCATTAATAAAATACAAAAACTACACAATTCATTAATAACAACATAAGAACACTAATCATTCATGTTCATCTGTGGTAGTATAATAACATGATTATAATTCAATAGTAGTATTTCAGGTATACTATGATGATTTGGACATTGATTCCTGTAGTGTCCCAACTCTTTGCAGATGAATCATTGTACATTTTAAAACTATTTCGTGCCCTTACAATCACATATTAGGTGTCCTTTTTCCACAGTTATATCAAACTCCCATTCCCTTAAAACATTTACTATATGGATTCTTTCCACAGTTATCACATGTGGGAAAATTCACCTTTCCCTTTTTCCCATTATCTTTCTTTTTCTCTACCATCCTCTTCTTCTCTTTTTTCCCTTCAAAGTCATAGGACTCAAAGAATTAATTACTGATCTTATTAACACATGATATTATCTATTCATATGATGAGAATAAGTGGGAGACTACTCCCATTATAAATGTTGGCTCAATAACATAAAATATATGACCCTTATTACTCTTTAGATAAAGTGTATTTCTAGAGTTCTCATTCCTTCTACAGGGTGCCATTTATAAACACTGGCATACATTAGGTTAATTTATAAATCTCAATGCATAATTTCAAACATAAAAAATACCTAACATAAATTGAAAATTTTGTGTATATAATATATAATCATAAAAATGTTTTCATTGAGAAATATTTACTCATAAATATTTCATAATTGTTTGTAAATAAAATGTGAATTATCCTATGCATATCCCATAGGAGTGTCATAACAGAGAGTGCAATAAGGCCTGTTGTCATGTACCAGGATACCCCGGGTCAAGCCTGAAATTCCTTGTCAGAGTTTTCTATCCTAGGTATATCTATTCTAGAGCCTCCTCTACTTACTCATATCTAGATATGGATCTATTTCATGGAAAATTCACATAATCTCAACATTACCAATATTCTAGTATGTTATTCTATACTAATCCTCAAATTTTATCTTAGGGTAATGTTATCTAATTAGAGTTTTTCTAAATCTAGTTTCCATGGTTTGTACAAAACTTCCTCTCATACCAATTGTAACACCCTAACCCCAATGAACCAGAGTCGGTTCGTCATCTTAATACATTGTCATGATTACTAGAAATCAAATCTTAATGGACTGATCAGTTTAGTATCCGTGGAATGACTAGATAAATACATGAGTTTTACATTACATTATAAAATGAAAAACAATAACATTGTCAATCCTTTGAACACACTCAAATCCCTTATCTTATCCTTGAAAGTCGGTGATAATATACTTATTCATATCTTAGAAAAAATAAAACATACAAAGGGGTGAGATCAGATGCTCAGTAGGGGTAAATAATTTATCAGAAACTATAACGTTTCAAGGAAAGATGTGTAAAAAAACAGAAGTCTTGTAAACATAATCTTGAACATAATATGGAATACATGAATCCATCATTACCACATACACATGTACATTGATATTCTACTAGTTGAATAAAATCATGTAATAACTAATTTAATAATGTTGGAATGCCTAATGTTGAATATCATAACCACATAGTCAATGCCTCGTGCCAAGAGTACAAATAAAATTTTTGTCAATGCCTTATTCCAAGACACTAGTTTGTCTCATGAGACCTACTGATTCATCGAGGAGCTATAGAAGGCTCCAACCATCACTTAAAAAGTCCAATGCATTATTCATATGAAAACGGTGAAACATAGCATAAACATTCATATTAAAACTAGCATATGAAATGTCAATAATTTAACAATAAACCATGGATGGTATAAAAATAGCACATCCATAGTAAAAAAATATCATAACTTATTAAATACAATCTAAAATATTTTATTACAATAAATCAACATCAAATAAGTGTAAAATACAACAAAAGATGTTGATATAGTTGAAAATGATCAGTAAAACGCTTTGAGAGAAATACCCCTTTTATTGAAATCAAATAAAACTCACACAATTTATAAAGTAAGTATTTTGAAAGATATTTTTGAATCAAAGTGTCCCATACAACTTTGAAACTTTTTAAAGGAATTAACGTTTCAAAACAATTATATTCATATGAATAAATCCTAAAAAATCATTTTTGAAAACATGGACATTAATAAAATAGATTTAAAAAAATAAATCATTGAAAATTTTAAAATGATGATCATGTTAAAAATTACCTTTAAAAAACCATAAAGTATTCCTTTTGAAAACATTTTTATGAAACATGGACATGGATGATAAATATGTCCCTGTAAATACATACATATAAACAATCTCGAATAATAATGAGATTGAGGAATTAACCCTTACCTTGTACTTTCCTTTGGTCGAGGGTATGTTTAACCTCTAGTATAAAGAACATAGTATGTTATTATATTATAAAATAACTATATGAATTTTTATTATTTAATACATGATTAATTTATGGATTTATACTACCCATTTAAAAATAATTTATTTGTTAAAATAACATTTCGGTAATAATCATTTTCTTTATCATACATATTTTAACTTGTTATTCATGATTGTATAACTTATATCATGATTTAATTGATTCCAGATTATAAAACATTATTTAGGTATCATATATTTTCATAATTTAATTATGTATAATATATAGATATATGAAATGAAGAACACCATTTATGGAGACGGTAGGTCGTACGTATGCATAAACGTTGTTTCGGTTTTCATATCGTATTGAACGGAAGTATGTGAATGAGATGTATGTAAATACCCACACAAACACACAAATATATATATATATATATATATATATATATATTTCCATTATAATTATTATTTCATATATTACATACTTATTAATTGTATATATTATTAAAATCCTTGTTTAATGGTGAATGTGGACATGAATCTCATCGCATCGTAGAGACGGTAAGCTGTACCTATGTATGAGCAAAAATATAATTTCATTAATGATAAAATGGTATTTAAATTGATGTTATATTAATTATACAGGTACATTAACCTGTTATATATATTATTTAAATCAATTATACTCATAATTATACACATCCAAATAATGAAGTGTTGAATAACAAACTACACCACGATGTGTAGATGGTAAGCCGTAAGTACGCACATATGGTGACTTTGTCATTCATAGGATGGATATAACAATTAATATGGTTGTAACATATTTATAATAACATCATAGTATGTATAAGGTACTAGATTTATTATATTTTGTGGAAACAATAATGAAAGAGGAAGCGGAAGAAGAAACGATCATTGAAAGAGGTGGTGATATTACAACCTCTTCTTCGGGTGCATCCTTTTGATTTGATCAAAATGGATCCATAGTTTGTATTTCTGATCAAATTAAGGCCTATAGGATTAGGTGAGGGTAGTTAGGAGGATATTTGAGCAGGGTTTGTATGAGGAAAATGGCTTTGGAGGTTTGAAATTAAGAAAATGGGATGTACCCTTTTATAAAAGAGGTGAGGGGCACTTTTGGAAAATCTTGACATTTTATTTTATTAAAAAATTGTTTTAGATTTTTAATTGTTACAAATGGATTTATTTCGAGAGTAATGTAGATATGGGTCGAAACACACTCAACCCATTAGGTTTAGACAAGTTTTTGTCACCATATTAACCTTATCTTATAGATTTAATTATTAGTTAAATAGTTTAACTTTTACCATGTCTTCTTGTATTATTATAATATATAGTTAATAAACTCACTATAATATGCCAAGAGAACCTAAACTGGTTTATTAATGATATATCTATAATTATAAAATTCCATTGGCCGATCCATATATTTTTAGGAATAGTATATCATTTAATAATATAGTATTTTTTATAAAAACTCATTTACGTCAATTTTGAAAATATTTAGTATTTAGTTTTTTTGAAAGTTAAAAAAAGTTAATTACTTATAAAAAAATACATTAAATCAACCCTAACATGTCATATTCATCTATAAAATTAGTGCATGTCCTCAAAAGTCTCAATTTATTTTTATTTTGATATTTATAATTTCAATTATTTTAATCATTCATTGATAAAGTAATTACTACATCATCATTGCGTCATAAATATATTTAATTATATAATATATAAACATTATAAATAAAATACCATGATTTATGAAATATTTTTATCTATATAATTAATATTTATAATCAATATTATCTTATGTATAACTCTATATTAAAAATGTTTTAGTTATTAAAATTTGAATTTAACACTTTTAACTCTTCATTACATAGAATTATAATAAATGTTCAAATCAAATCCAAATGGATAAAAATGGATCATATTATATTTGTAAGGTTGATATTGTTCGGAAACACTTATCTAATAGAATTTTTACATTTTTGGGGTAATTATAATATCATTTTTACCATTAAGTACACTATTTACTTTTAACCGTGTTAAATAAAATTCAAAAATTACTATTCAAAAAAACATTATTTACATCTAATTGAACCAAATTTTACTTACTGATTTCGACTGTGTCTCCTGAATTTTTGAAATTCAATTTAAAGAATTAGTGAAATTACTTTTTATGAAAATTTCCAAATTTGACTAGAAAGTGGGTAAAAGACGTTAAAAGTTCATTAAAATTATATATATCTAACCTTATTATAAAATGACACAAAATAATTTAATTTGACTAATATAGGTATTAGGAATCTATTTTAATTTAAAAATAAATTTTAAAAAATAATTTTTATTTTAATAAAATTCGGGTTTTAACAATAACATAGTATTTCTCACTATTCATCAAGAAATGAAAGTTTTCAGAAAAATACCAAAAATTCACCCTATGATATTTTTGAATTTTTGAATTCAAAAATGAAGAATATTTTACTAAATTAAAAACATAGATGTTTCATTGATTAATGTAAAATTAATTCCCGTTCTCAAAACCAAAAGGCAGGTTTTTAAAAAGTAAAAAGTATCAAAAGATTGACCTATGTTTATGTACAATTTAAATATAAAATTACTTATAATGATCTATATTGGATTAAATGATAAAAATATAAGCTAATTATACTTCAAAACCATTGAAATGTGTAATTAAACATTAGAAATGTTTTTATTAAAAAATTTGTTTTTGATTAAAATTTAGTATCTTTAACTATTCATCAAAATATGAAAGATATCAAAAAAACACCAAAACAATTATCCAAAATACATTTTTATGTCCTACTTCTAAAGAAGAAGTTTATATTGTAAAATTTAATATATAAAATTTTCAAATATTGAATTTAAAAATGCTTTTCCATTAATAGGTGGTAAACTTGCATTTTTTTTTGAAAAATACTACATTTATCTAAAAAATTGAATTTGTTCTTGTATTATGTTTTAAAACAAATAATTTGGATGTTAAAATTATATGGATTACATAAAATTAAAAAATCAGTTAACTCTATTCAAAACCTCATTTTGAACGTCTAGTTTGGTAAGTCGTGGTGCGCTCGAACTCAATGTTGTGTGTGGCACAAGATATTGAATTATTTTTAAGAGATAATGTTCTATGAAATCCTAGGGTGTTTCAAAGTAAACAAGAATTCCATCCACAAATAAAAAAACTAACATATCTAGATACTCATGTAATATCATCTTCATCATTGTAATGAAGATTGTAAGAGAAGTGGTTAAACCAAATGGCATAACTAGATACTCATAATGGCCATAATTGCTTTGGAAGGTGGTTTTAGGAATGTCAAATTCTTTTATTCTTAACTAGTGTTATCCAGATCAAATATCAATAATCAAGAACCACTTCTCCCCTATAAATGGTCAAAAAATAATCTTTTAGTGGAAATTATACGTGTTCTTTTCCATAAATTAGTCGAGCTTTTAGTAGTCAACATGTTAGTGAATTGCACCATCAACTTTCATTGCAAAGAGAATATACGATTCCCATGCTTTCACACTCCTTTGTATAAATCATTTATAAATAAAATCATCCAACAAATTATTCAACTCTTTTATCTCAATAGGTTTCATAAGGTAAGAATTAATAGATACCAATTAATTACTAGGTACTAAAATGATAGAAAACTCCTCATCTCTTACAAGTGGAAAACAAAATAAATTGAAAGGAAAAATCTCAATAAACTCAAGAAAAATAATTGGGAAATCTTAAATAAAATATTCTCACTCTATGTTAAAATAATATTGATATTAACCTGACCAACTCTAGAAAAATTGTACATCTCTACTCAGCCTCAGGACCATTCTCCCTAAAAGACATGGCCCGGCCCATCGGGTGTGGTAATGGAGATCGGTCAAAGATAACATTAAATCTTGGTTGGATGAGAAATTAGTCAATCAATCATGAGAATGATATTAGGATATTTTATATTGAGAACAAAAAATTTCCAATTAAGATAAGTCTCTGATAAAGATAAAAAATAGGAAAACGAATACCATATTCTCTCTAATTTTCATGGGGCGTAGTAATATCCATCACGTAAGATAAAAGATCCATATGAAGAGTTAATAAATCAAAAACATTGTTATATATAAATTATTAGGATGCATCGATATCAAATAATTCCATCACAAATGTTGTAGGTATAGTGAGTGTAACTCTCCCAGTCACTGGACCCATATCAACTTTCTCTAGAGACTCTTCTAATGTGTGAGTAAGCTTTATTCTAGATACCTATGGCTGACCCCCTTTTATTCATAAAGAATATGATTATACTGCATTAAATTTAGTTGTTGTTGATCACATTACAATACATTGTGTATAAAATATATAATATAATTTATATTAGTTTCTTGAGAATCCGTAGGAACTATAGATCTGGGGTGCCTTAGTGAAAACCCATTTTGAATTGCCATAATTTCCATATTGGAATAAATTCAAAGGTCTTAATACAATAACAAAAAGAGGTCTATAAAAATCCTACTTTCAAAAATACTCTTCACCATTCCACTTTCATTTATTTGAACTCACATAACTACAACTAGGATAAAAAGAAACTCTCGTCAACCCTGACTTAGAAGCTAGGTCATGTATAGCCATCAATGCTCTATCTAGTATATGTTTATAAGAATTAAAATGTATCATGAAGTCCTGGGATTAAATATCATCTTAATTCCCCATAAAAAATCTTTGTTCCTTGATATTCTCATTAGAAACAATATCGAGGACAAACTACAAAAACTCAATAATGCGTTTTTTATACTATGAAATCTTCTTTTCACATTTTTAAATTATGAAACTCCATTAAATTAGATAAAACCAATAAATTTGGATAGAAATGATCAGTTAAAATGGATCTAAAATCATTTTTATCCATTCCTTCTTGATTATTCTCCATTACCAATAAATCCTACCACCTTCTATTTTTCTCCTCAATATTGAAGGTAGAACACTTATCTTTAATTTAATATGGTGTTTCTATGAACTCCAAAATCTAAAAAATTCCATTTAACCCATCCTCATACTCTTGAGGATCATTAGAGACTTCTAAAGATGGAGGATTTTAATAAATAAACTCTAGCATGCAATCTGTAGATTCATACTTTCATGGTTCCATGACTGGAGCGTGAACTATAAAGGTTGTGGTTGCCTATCCCAAATCATGGACAGCATGCACCACTATCTCAATGAGAATCTGGCCCACTGGAGTATTCACTCATTATGGTTCTCTAGTAGCTTACTTGTAGGGCCTATTCACCTATCTTATTAGTGGAATTATGCTAATAAAAACAAAAGTACAACACTCATACATTAGAATATTACTCCAATCAACAACTCAAAAAAGAGAAATGGGAGTATCAATCCCATCAAATAAGATTTTAGGATTTGGATCCCTACACACCCAAATAAAAAGTAGGGAAATAATATAATTATATCAAATTATTTTTCAAGATACATTTCCCCTAACACCCATGGTGACTTAAGGATGATGATGATCAGTTATGGATAGGTATTCACATGAAACTACCAATTAATTCTCATAAAGACATCCCAAACTGCATACTTACATCAAGGAAAGATGCTTAACTTGAACCGCTGAAACCACCTTTTCCAAAATAATTCTAAATACCTTGTACCTGGATACCTGAAATGGTACTAATATGTCTCAAATGGAATTCCCAATCTCCGTGAGTTAACAACTAGCACCTGGAATCATACAATAATAAATAGGGAATGGTTTTTCCCCTAAAAAATTTAATATATACAAGATAGAAATTAGCATGATCAACACTCCAAGGGTATAAAGTACTAGTATCAAAATAGTTTACCAAAACCTAAAGTAGTATATCATTATAGTACTAAATATATGATAAGATGAAACTCAACTATCCAATGAAAAATTTGAAATAATCTTCACTACTCATATATATCACTCTAAGCCCAAAGGTTCAAGAACACCCACCTCTTACAAGAGGTGCTCTCCCTTTACTCATACCTAGCATAGAAAAACCAATAAATACCCAATGGAAAAGGTAGAGTGTGAGCTATAAATCCCATTAGGGTCTCACCATGTATTCCATAATATATTCAATAATAATAAGCCAATCACCCTTTCAATTTAAATAAATTAAGGCATTTAAATACATTTCCATATAAAACATACTCTATTTTAATAATATGGAAATCATTTAAAACATGAATTAAATACATATTTTATATAAAATCATTTATATAAATCATTTTTCATGAGTAAAGAAGCTATATAATAAATGGAACATATAGTGAAATCAAACAGAATGATAAGAACCGTAGTTTTCTTCAATATATCACATTAATTTCTTGTTATAGGATCCTTACACATCTCAAATAAGAGACCATAGCTAAACATGTGTGTACGTGTCCCTTAGTCTTGGGAAGAATAATACTCATCAATATACAATCAAGTATAATCATGCCAAATAAAGTTTTATTTATAGTTATCGTCATCAATCTATTGTTTGGTGATCGAGATCCTTGAATGATTCTCCCAAATTACCCAATTACATCCTAGGCTTGAATTTTCACCATCAATAAATAAAAAATAGGAAAATCATCTCATAACAAATCAATAAATATTTATAAATAAATTCCCCAATTTTCCATTTTAATATTCAATTCAATTTCAAATACAAAACATTGGTTTTTAATTATTTCATTCATTTTTCAATATAAAACTAATAATAGTTTTCCATCATTTCAATTTAATCCTTTTTTTTCAAAATAATTCTCAAATCATTTCATCAATTCCATCATTTTCAAAATTCACCCCACAATTCCAATTCTATTGAAAATTGGGGATTTATCAGAAATCCATGACATTTTAAATTCCAAATTCAAATCAAGAAAAATCATGGTTCTATATATCAATTTAAATATGTTTCAAAAAAATTAAGAAATTAAAGGTTTCAATTGCATGTAAAATCTCAAATGGGACCACTTAACATTAATTAAATGTCAATAATCAACATCCACAATAGGACGCACCAATGAAAAATGAACATGTTAGAGACAAAGAAATAAAACCTAGAATAAAGATCCAATTAAACAGAGTTTATATCCATCAATTATGTGAAGATATATCAAACTATATATATTATATAAATAATTATTTGAAGAAACTATAGGAGAGATGACCCACTTACCTAGAGAAGATTGAATAAGATCACCCACGCTTTTAAACTCCAAGAGAAGGGGTTTGTGGAGACAAAACCACTTCTTGAGAGCCTTTAAAGGAAAGTATTTTGTGTTAGAGTATAGTGGAGGGATTTGGGATCTTAAAAGGGGGGTTGAATATTTTTAAATAAAATTTAGGGGATAAATAATCCACTCGAAGGGGTTTTTTGGTAGGTCCACACAATTAAACAAGTCATGCACCCAAACAGTGTGCCCATACTATCTAGGGTACATAATTTAACCTTGGTGGGTGAATAGTTTAATTAAACATCCACCAACCATGTAAAACCCCCTCTCTAGGGGACAATGGTTTGGATGTTTTGGCCGTAAGGTTTGGACAAATTGTGCTCCCCCACTAGGGCACCATCAAATGGTGCACATTTTTTTGGGCCACACTGCATGGTTTTCATTAACCATATAGAAATCATTCGAATCCCCAAAGGCCACTAAAAGTCTCCACATTTCACACATAATAACCTATAACAAAAACTAGCCATAGAATAGTCAATATAAGGATCTATGAGCACCTGAAGACAAGTAAAAGGATGTTTCATATATAGACCTATGCTCTCTCACAAACCCCTCTACCCTGATTCTCTAGTTGGCCATCAATCTTGGATGACTGTCCCTATGAATAGCTTCTGGGGTGGGCTCTCCTCGACCAGCCTATTTTTTAAATTAATTGGATAATGAATAAAATTAATAAATATAAATATATAATAATTAGTTTATAATTTTATAATAAACTATATGCAATCGGCTTTATAGATATTTTTTTTACTATATTATATGTATTTTTAAATATTAATTGGTTAAATTTTCTGAAATAAATAAATAATGCATTTATTTATTAATTAAGGAAATTTAATTTGTTATTGAATAATTTTTTTTATTAAAAAATTTATATTTTGTAATTTTTATAGAATTTATAAAAGAGTGTATTTTAAATTAATTAACTATAAAATGTTTTTGGATACATTTATGAATGTTTTAAAACATTTAACAATAAATATTAAATTTATATTAAAGAGTAAATTTAGAAAATATATTTTTCAAATTTTAACATGATTTATAAATGGTAATAGATATTAATACAAGGATTTTAAAACTTTTATCAAATTATATAGTGTATTTGTAATATTTGAATAAAAATATTATTTAAATATTATAAAGATAAATTGTAAAACAATGATAAATCACACAAATAAGGAAAAAATATAAAGGTATTTATATTTATAATAATGAAATGTTTGTAATTAATTTATATTCAATTCATCTAATTAAATTTAAAGCCTTAATTAAGGATATTATTTTTACCATATCAAAAATGTTTTTGATGGTTGGTTAAATGTTTAAATAATGTAAATGATATTTAGATCGGGTGAAAGGTTTACATAATTAAATTTGAATTATAAAATGTTTATAATTCATAAAATATAATATGATTAATTTTAAATTCCATATAATAAAAACTATAGAAGTTTTCATATTGAAATTGGACATAAAATTTATTATGTAAAAAATTAGGTAATATCCATAATGTTAAGATTACTTGTAAATAGGATTATAATAATATTTTATTTATGAAAAGTTCATAAATTTTTATCATGTTTACATTTATGATATTTTCATTTATTTGGTATTCATTCCATAATTTATTCATGTATATAAAACTGTTTATATTATTAATATTTCATATATAAAAAATATGTGATAAATTGCTTCTAGGAGATATATCCCGAAATTACATTCTATGTAAGAATCAATATGATATATTTTTAGACATTATTCTCTTTAATTTATAATTTAATATTATTATCTTGAATTTAGTTGTTGGAAATAATTTTTTTAATTTATGTTTTAGAGATATCATTAATTTATTTCTCTCTTGATGAAATTATTCTCAGGTAGAGAGTCTTTGGTTCATACCACTCACTACCTTTGCAGCTTATTTCATGTCTAGAAAGTTATGGGTCGGATATTTATGGATTTAGGCTTACTCATGTGGATTTTTTAAAAATAATATAGCTCTAAGACTTTACATAAATTGTTATTGTGCCTTATGCATATGATGAATGTTGATATGAATGAATATGTTTGGATTATAAAATTAGTTTAGTAACACAAATTGTGGTTTTTCTAAATGTTTTGAATTACTCTGGTGTGAACCCATTAATTTGATATATTGGATAGGGATTCCAAAACTAAACCATTAATGGTATACATATGTTAAGGAATAAAACATGAGAAGAGAAAATATTTCATAAGATAAAGTAGTCATGTATTTAACATGCATTTGATGTATAATAAATTAGTGATACTTCTAAAATATAAAATACTTTAAATTCTGTGTGTTAAATTCCTTCCAAAGTGGAAAATATTAAGAAATTGATCAACTAACTAGGTAGTTTCATGCCAAAGAATCATGTCCTTGTATTATCTTATAAAATGAATGAATTGAATGAGTGACACTAGATTATCCAATTGGGTATTTTCATGCCAATGTAGGGGAGATTGAAATATCTTATGTTAGGTCATTTTTTACATTTTCTTTGCATCAAATAATTCATCTAAACCCAAAGGGTTGTGATACCATAATGTTATAATTCAGTATTATCTAGAATATGTTGAAGGAAAAAGATTTATCCTTTCACTATAAAAGTATAAAAAAATTTCGATTGGAATGAATCCCTACCAAAATAACTAAAGTTCCCAATTTTATTCCAAAACGGGGCCATTTATTAGTAAAATATGGATTTTGGACCACTAAATAGATATTACATATGGGGTTATCATTTTTATGGGATCAATTTCATTCAAATTTCTTGATGAATATATATATGATTTATTATTCATCTGATAAAAATATTTTTTATTTTGATAATGGCATCGTCATTTGAATTTGAGATAGGTTCTTGATAAATAATAACTGATTGGAAGTAAAATTCTCTATTAGTATCAAAACGTGATAATTGTTCTGAAATAAGATTAAAATTTAAATGTGTTGTAATAGCCACTTTCAAACAAACCAAATGGGGAATGTATTCCATAAAATGAGTTATATGCCTATAATAAGAATATGATGGAATTACTGGAGTTTTAAACCCATATAATTGTAACCATAGACTACAAAATTAAAAATAATCATGAGTGTATGTATGATTATTACATGATAGACAATATAAATAGGTTATAAAAATAACAAGAGATACATGAAACATATAGAGTATAAAAGGATCTTTTTCGATGTAAAATGGTAAAATGATCCCCAATTTATAAACTTATTATCAATATTAATATGTTTGTTAATGATTTTGAGAGGTTGGGTTACCCAACTAAACACGATCTTTCCATGAATTTAATTCCACTATCACAACCATAAAGGTTACTACAGTTTTTCATTAATTTCAATATAAATGATTAATATTAACCTTTTCTTAATCTCCTCAACATGTTGATGATTTTTTAAAAATACATGGGTGGCATAAGATCTAATACTATTTTGATGGTACTGAAAATTTAAGGTAAAAATTTAAATAGGAAATGAAATAAAATAGGTTGAGAATATTTTACACAACCAATTAAATAAATTAAGAAGAAATATGGCAAATTCTACCATTATGGCTAGAATGGCCATTGGAGAGGGAATTTTTCAAAATATATGAAATTCTATATAAAGATAAATGGAGAGTCTAATTCAATTATAAATATTATAGAATTTAAATATTGGATTTTAAAAGGAATATGATACTAACTATAACTTTTAAAAATCTTGTGAATATAAAAGGGTTCATAAGTTGAAGAAGAATTAAAGGATCTAGATTGAAGCTTTGGAGAACGAGGTTGTTGCATATGAATGTAAAGTAATTCCAGATAATATTAATTTTTTATTGAATGTTAATTTATCTCTATTTATTTTTCAAACAGTTGGTTATTTTAATTAATGAGAATAAGTTATTTTAGAAATATTTAATTCCTCTATATTCTTTAATATGCTTAAATATGATGGATAGATTAAATTTTTTTATCTAGGATAAAATGTTTATCCAATTATATAAAATATGAGGGAATTTTTTCCCATCAATAATTAGTGACATATTTTAAGTATAGAATATTATTTTGAAGAAAATTATATAATAACATTTACTACCATATGTGATATGGAAATATTTCTTTATTTGATAGATATTTTTACACAAGGAAATAAGTGTTATTTTCTAACATAAAGAACATTATGTTGAATCGTATCTCGATATTATAAAAATGTTATTGTATCAAAATTGATAGTGGGAATATGTTTTAACTTATAGAAGCTAAAGGTTCACAAATAATATATCATGATATTCTATAATTATATTAATATCCTAAAAGTTTTAGGATATAGTGGTTTTTTAAAATGTAAATAGTTACATTGATTTAACAGAGAAATTTTTATGGAATATGTTACATATATTATGATTATATTGTTAAAAATCGAAATAATACTGAGAATAAAATAAAATATAACATCATAACATTTGATGTTGTGAATCTAAAGAGTTTTAATATGTTCAAAGAGTTAATCATTGAGAATATGATTCCTAATTATCACTGTTATTCAAAATAGATTAGATTATATATGATAATCACTATATAGTATAGTGGGAGTGTTTTATAATGTGTTTGGAAAGATATTTGGTAGGAATTACATATATATTTTATGAGTAGAAAACACCATAAAATGCAACAAATAAAAGGTGAAACGGGTAGTTTATCATACATGATATGATAAATAATATCTTAAAAATGGTTTGGTTAAATATTATTAAGATTTATTAACAATATAATATATATAAGGTTTTAATATTAATGTAAATATCTATATATAATTTATTTATGTGTTCTAAAACATTACATGAATGGAGGAATGATAAATATTCCCTAAAAATATTATTTTGAGTTGTCCAAAATCAATGATAATCATGTAGTATAATGGGATGTGATGATATGTTATGGTTAGAGGAAATAGAATCTCTTCCTCATTAAAAATTGTTTTATATGATATATTTAGAATAAATCATGGAGGTAATAGGTAAAGAATTAGTAATTGGATTGATCTGCAAATGTATATCTCAAGTTATTTTATACAGTATTTGATATAATTAGGGGGTATGATTATTATCAATCCCTCTCATATAAAGATGGAAATATACATAGAATAATAACCATCATACTTTGATACCTTACTCACATAATTCAATAGTTAATTTTCTAATAAGAGGGCGGTTGAGTATGATTATGATCATGTCGTTAGTTGGAGTCTAATCATGATGAGATCTTTTTCACTTTTATAAAATGAATAAACATTTTCTCCTTGATTGAATTTGAATGAGGAAATCCATGGCCATTCTTCATAGAGTCACTTTTGATGTGTGCAGCTATTGGGATTATGGTAATGTGATGTAATCATCTAATATATGTTTTACATGTCATTTATTCATCAACATGGTCAATCTATTTTGGAGAATCAAGAAAATATTTATCAGCCTATAATATATTGACATGTTACAGGTTTAGTGGCCACTCAGTGTCTTGGAAAAAGAGAATTTATATATTTAAAAAATTGATTTAAATGATATATATTATGGTGTAAATTTTCATATTGAGATATGAGTGTGATTGATGTATGTCGCAAAATAACCTTTAGTATCTTATATAGCATTAATTGTTTTATAGAGACTTCCCTTTATCTACATATATTAAATATGAACTTCATATTTATTGTCCACACTGAAATGAATCATAATGTAACAAAATTAGGCCCCACGATATGGATAAATCTTTTGGAGAATTTTATTGTTCAAAATTAAGAGAGCTTAATGAAACTATATCCAAAATATTTTTGGATAAATTCATAATGAGTTGTAAAATTTCACAATAAGTCTCAATGTTATTTTAGTGATAGTTATAGATTATTGTATGTGCACTAAAATGTACATGTATATTATTCATGTAGTTAAAACACATTTATACTATTGGTTTGGTATATGTTTGTGTATATATATATATTATTAATATATATATCATGATAATATACAATATGTGATAATGTATATATATATTTGAATTATTTTATTTATATATGTGTCATGAAGTGGACACCTAATACATGCATATGATGATTGAAGATTACATGCATAAGAGGCATTAAGAGTATACAAATAATCTGTATGAATAGTATATGAATATGATGTATGAATAATACATGCATATTATGTGTGTATTTATACTAATAGATTCATATTGTATACATGCTTATGATTCATGTATACATGTGATACAACATATATATTATGTAATATCACCATGAAATTTCATCTGATTTAAATGTCTTGTATGATGATCATTGAATGAATGAAATATACTAATAAATGAGGTTCAAAAATGGGTATTATTTGACAATACCCAAGTATAATAGATATTCTCTTTTATCATGAAGAATCAAAAAATATCACCAATACAGGGAGAAATTGTCCTCCACATTGTGTGTGGATTGATCACGTTCATTAGAATTAGTTAGTGATCATTAGTTTTATGAAAGTATATATATAAGACCCTTCTTACTAGGACTATTTCATCTCTATCAAGAAGGCTCTATCATACCATCAAGAGCTCAGGTTCCAGTTATGAACTGGGTTCTAGTGGCCAGTTTATTACCCTTGGAGGAAGTAGGCCTTGATCTAATTCCCTTCATGATCTTCCTTAGTGAATTCTATCAAGATCAAGGAAAAAATATCCAATGTAAAGATGGTCTAAACATATTTTTTTCGTATATATATTTCACATTACTTCTATTTGAGGATAGATCCTTTCTTTTTAGGAATTATTCTGCTACTAAAGGGTCACATGATGATTTTGAAAGCCTTTATAACTATGTTGAATCATTCATCATAATATTAATATATATTATTTTTATAAAAGTGATGTAACATTCCTCTATGGATTAGGTAAAAATACTAAACCACATAATCCTTTTATTTCATTTTTGACTTGCAGGTTTTTTGTTTTGATCATTATATCTAATTTCTCTTTTATGATTCTTCATGTTGTTTTATTTTATGATGGGATGAATTGGGATCACTTTTGTTCGATATTTCAAGAATAATATGTGGTGTTAGTAATATATATTTTTATAAGACATGCCATGTTCTAGTATAGTTTCTTTTTGTGGTTTAATCAAAAGGTGGATGTATACCAAAAATGATTGACATTCTTAGATTGTAGTTAGTTATTTTTGTTGAAACTATTTTTTTGTATTTTAATTTATAATTACATATAAAGAAATTGTTGAGGTAATTACTTCTTAAACATGATATATTCAGGTTGAAACTAAATGCGAGGCCTCATGCGATTAAGATTTTGATGAAGCGTTTTGGGTACAAACAACAATGCATGGTATCGAGCAAGTCCGAGTGTTTGGTATTTCTTCATGATCGACGCATACCTATTATTATGTTACAAATTTGATGTCATAGATTAGATTAAAGGGATCTCATGTGGAGTCTTTATTTTCTTCATAGTATGAGAATAGATTATAATCTCATGACAAGATTCTACAGAAAATGTGAAAATAGTATGAAGAGCATCTTCAGCCATATGAGTATTAGTTTTAGTAGCATGAGATATTTAAGAAGAATATTTAATAACTTGTGCATGGTTTAGGGATGGAGCTTTCTGCACCCGACTCATCACCTGATCCTCTATCCCCCTTAGTAAATTTCTTTTATTTTTTTAAAAGTATAATGAGGTAGATGGAATTTTTTGTTTATGAATTGTTTTTTATTTTAAAAAAACATATTATGAATATTTCTTAAAAAAAATCACAATTATTCAATGGATAGTCGTTTTAATTGAAAAAAATATTTTGTGACTAGGGTACCATTCAATCTTAAAAAGATATGTTACCGTTATTTTCATAAAACCCTTAATATTGTTAAAAATAATTTATTACTTTTTTGTGATAGAATGTTAATCCAGCACAAAATATTATTACTAATAGATGAATTTTTTGATGTGTAGGAATTATATAAACAGTAATATAACGCATGGTGTGGCTGATATGATTGAAAGTTTATGTTTTCATTTCTAAGTTATATTTTAGTTCAAAAATGCATTATATACTCAATACCAAGAAACAATTCTCGTATTTTCATAATAATTCAGAAAAATATTGGAATTTTTATTTTTGACTTATTGGAAGTGAGTAAATATAAATATAATGGAAACTTATAATGAATCATATAACATTTCAATGATAATTTTTGTTTCAATTTATATGTAATATTACTAAAATAAACATTATTTTTACTACAGGCGCATGCTTATTTTATAAAAGGATGGGTTCATCATTAGATAAGGCCTTCTATGAGAATTGTGTTTTTTAATTGGTTGTGATTTTTTATGAATTGATTTTTACATCAATATAACAATATTGAACAAAAATTATTTAATATAATATTTCTATTAAAATGATGGCACAATGTAAATTAAAATTATTTTTATATTTAATGTAATATTTATTGTGTAATTTAAATTATTTTTATCGGTTTTTTATACTACTGTAGATATAGGAACTCATATTTTTCAACAGATAGTAAGGGATTTTATCAGTGCTAATGTTATTGTTGTAAAAATGAATTTCTCAATTATAATTTTTAGCATTGATAAAATTACCCATTATGAATCAAGGAACACTACAAATTTTCATTAATTGATAAATAAAAAAGAGAATATATTTGTTAGAAATGCGACTTTTCATCCAGAGAATCCCAACCAGATAAGGATGAATATTTCTTTAACACATCCCATAATAATATCCAATGGTATACACCCTGATATATTTCTCACACATGGAAGGATGGGGATATTTTATGGAGTCCCTCATCCCCCCTGGTAGATTCTAATCTTCCTCTTCCTCTTCTAGTTTTGGTATACTTACCTTTTAGACTATAACATATCACCTCAATAATCAAATCTTTTAGAACATTGGTAATATTCTACAACACATTGAAAAAGTGATCATCACTCATCCTTTTATAAAAGAGATCTGCAACCTCTATCCATTCACTCCCATAATATTGACTTTTGATCAATATTGGTGGTAATCCACCTTGTTAATGTGTTTAAATGAATCACCAATTCAATTTTCCAAAATCAGTGATTAGTGTAAGCTCTAAATTCTCTTACACTCTAACGCTATTAGAGAAAGATTCTAGAAACATCCTTCAGATCTCTCACATAATCTCATGTATGAATTCATCCTTCACTCCAAATTAATCATATATAGCCACTTCAAATTTTTTTGATGTAGCCTTTGAAACACTAAAGAAACTTATATGGGATACCAATTTAATCTTACATATACACTCTTACATGAGACCAATTTAATATCACATAGCCTCAATTACGAGAATCAGCTGACTACCGACTTCCTCCACTTCATTCTGAACATCCCTACCACATTCAGAACCTATCATATGTCATTTACTATGGGAGTTGGTTCCATTACCTCATCTTATGGGTGTTTTAGATTGCAGGTGAGTTGGTTTTATCAACATGTTATTAGTGTACTTTCAGAATATTAGTTTCAAAATTTCATACACTTAACCAAAAAACATTAATCACACTAATCCCAACATGATTACATGAGTTAATAATGATAAAATATGATAAAGTCTTTTTAGTGAATGGTATATCCTAAAAATAATAGTCAAGGGTTTATCCCCCCATAACATCCAAGTAAAATAGTCCATCAATTCCTCCACAATTCTGCTTTGAATTTCAATTCCAAAATCCCCTATTAAACCATTGACTATAGAATAAGTCTTTTTATTGACTCAATATATATATCCCCCTCTTTACTCTTTTAATCCCATGTCAACGTTACTAAAATATATCAAATTATTTATTTATATTACTAATTCAATTTTATGAATTTCTTAAATAAATAAATTAATCTACTAAAATATATCATTTCAAAAAATTTGAAACACTATATAAAAATATAAATATTTCATTAAATGATAATAAACATGTGATAAATATAATAAAATTCATAAAATTTAATTTCATGGCCAAAAAATTTACCCATTCACACTTCAATGTCAAAAAACATAATAAACTTCAAGAATATCATGACCTTTTGAAAATTTCATTTCTAGTCTACACATGTGATATAATAATGTTTTTGATACAATTTATTTAGTTAAGGACATAACCTAATTTGTTATTTTAGTTAAGGATTATTTATCTAATGAACTAAAACATACGATAACTCATATATTATACGATTTTAGTAAAACATTTGTCGTGATCAGATATATATTTTTGTTTTTCTTATGTTCAAATTTATATCATGATTATAAATTGAAAAAATGAATAGCACATGGAAAATATGCTAATACATGAGGATAAATATCATATCTATTTCCCACCTGAAATGGTGAATGAATTTGGGGCCTAGGATTGTGATGCGTGGAGAAGAAGTAGGTGGCATGATCTCCTTAAAAATAGATTTTTAAAATAGAAATAAATTTAATTACCTAAAACCCCACATGAAAGCCCCAATGATAACACAAAATTGATTTTCTCGCTCATACATTCAATTTTTTCCAACTAATAATATTTTATCTAATATAACCATTTGAAGTAGTATCATAATTGTAATATGTCACCTCCAATGTGATCATTAAATCAATATGGAAAATTTATACTCATGTATAATATATAATTTTTGAATTTTAATTTTTTTCATATGAAGGTATGGATTTATATCATAAAATTACAATATATACTTTTAAAACTCTTACTAGTTATTAGTTTATACAAACCAAAAACATTAAAAAAGTAAATATATGTAAATTTTTTAGAATATTAATGAGTATACATGTATATATATATATATTTATTCAAGTATATACATACATATGTATATTATCATAATTTCATAAATACATATTAATATAATTATTTTACAAATATACTTATCTAAAAGTACATGAAACTATATCTATGTACATGCATTCACCCATAAAAATATTAAATTATTTATATCTACAATTATTAACAAGTATATATAAATAGAAATATATACACACATGCATAAATATATCACATGACTATGTGTATATATAAATAAACAATAAAATAATTATACATAAAACATAAATTATATTGTATAAACTTTGAAATGTATTTTTTATATACACTTTGTATACAAATTAATGTTTTTATGCCACCATATCAATAAATATATCTAAATTTTTTTGAACACATACATAAACATATATATATCTAAAAGTCAATAAGTATGTAAATATATAATGTATTCTAAAATAATTACATATAGATAATGTAAATATATATAAACATTATTTTATACACATCCCTTTCAAAAAATGTGAACACGTACAAACAATTATAAATCTATATTAATATAACTACACAAATATATATTATATTAAATATATATAAATTTATTTAATGTAATTACTTAGATATATTGGTGCATGCTAGAACACGCAAACACACAAAAATGTATATACAACCTCAAATATTAATAGGTATATTTAAATACATGTTCACATATGCATAAAAATATTATAATACATACACACGTACATATTCATAAAATCATAAATAGGAATAAATATCAATATTTACATACATGCATTCATGAATTTATATTAATATTATTATTTAAAAATATATATAAGTATAAGCTTAATATTATATACATTCATACATACACATATATAAGTGTACACAAATACATACATAAAAACAAACAGAAATATAAATATAAGTACCCATATGCATGCTTTCATGCATATATTTTAATGAAATTTTTTATAAATTTAATATATAAATGTAAAAATGTAAATATATATATATATATATCAGTCATTAAAAAATATCACATTGGACCTCTGTCCCGCGAATCCCCCATTAGAGATTTACTCTATGAATCTCCAAGTATTGATTTTTTGTGCAAATATCCCATTGGAAAATGACCCTGTAAATTTCTGATTAGATATTTTCCCTATGAATATCCTATAGTAGAAATTCACTAAAAATATCCCATTAGATATTTACCCTATGAATATCGCATTGGAGATTGGCCCTACGAATCTCCCATTGGATATTGTCCCAATTAATCTCCCATTAGAGATTAGCCCTACGAATCTACCATTAGAGATTAGCATTGTGAATTTCCCATTAGAGATCAGCCTTTAAAATATCCCTAGGGAGATTTTACCTATGAATACCCCATATAGATACTTCTACTTATAATTATATATAAAGATGCATATGGAATTGGATATAAAAATCCCCTAGTGGGTATTTCTCCTACTAATCTCCCATTAGAGATTGGCCCTATGAATCACCCAATGGAAACATTGCCTACGTATATCTCATATTAAATTAATATATAAAAATTCATCCATGTATGTATAAACTTGTATTTATAAGTAAATAAGATTTTATGTATATATATGTATTCATAAAAGTATTTAGATGTATGTATGTACTTGTATTAAAATATTGTTACAAATATTTACATTTGTATATTCATATATGTATAGATATGTATGTATACATGCATGTACTTATATTTTTTATTAATTGTAGTAATTATATTTTTATATAAATGAAAGAATATATATTTATGTACTTATATAAATATTTATTTTTATTTTTATGTACTTATGTACTTATACTCAATGAAATGTATTTAACTATGTCTTCATATGGCTATATTAATATGTATGTATAGATATATGTATGTGTTGATATATAAATACATAAATATGTATGTCTATGTGTGTGTGTTTTTTGGTTTTTATATATGTGTGTGATCAGTAGTTTTTATAAGTATATACAAATATAATTATTTCTATGGTTATTTTAATAAATGTACATACATGAATCTATGTATTATTAAATTTACATACATACACATAGATATAAATTTTCTTACATATAAATATATTGGATTAATTGTTTACAATAATACATCTATATAATTATATAAAAATATATATATTTATAAGTGTATTTTTTGTATACAATACATATAGAAATTAATTTTTATTTATATTTATTTATATATATTTACATTCTGTGTAAACAATTGTATAAAAATACATTATATATATTTATATTCATTGATTTAAATTTGTGTGTGTGTATGTGATTAGTTATTTTTAGACATGTTTATTTATATGTTCGCATAAAAAACTAATTACTACATTAAGTGTATAAAAAAACTCATTCTAAATTTTATACATCAAAATTTATATTCTATGTATAATTATATACATGTTTACGAATATATAAATATGTTTACGTGATATATGTATGTAGGTATGTATATATTTATATTTATATATACTTGTAAATAATTATATTTGTAAATACATTTATATTTTCATTGGTACATAATTGTACATACATGTATTTTCATGTACATATAGACATGTATATTTTTAAAAAATTGTATTAATATGTATGTATGTAATTATATTAATATATATACATATATATTTATTTATGAATGTATGTACATACTTGAATAAATATATTTTTACATGTATACTAGTTAATTTTATAAATAAAATATGTCTATATGTAATTTTTTAATGTATTTTTTTATATAAACAAATAACTAGTAGGAGTAATAAAAAATATATAGTACGTTTATAGTTAAAATCCATTCTCATATATGAAAAAATTATAATTGAAAAAAACTGTATCATATACGGGTCCATGATTTTTTGTATCGAGCGATCAAATTAGTGGTGATAGATTAAAATTTTGATACCATTTGAAAAGAATATATTATATCAGAATTATTAAGTGAATTTTTTTGAATGGATGGTAAAGAAATATGAATGTGGGTTTAAAATTTGGGAATTAATTCAAGATTAGTGTAGTTATTACATTATAATTATTAATTTATTACAATTCTAGTGGATGGTTGGTATTTGGATGGCACATGTGTCACAATCTTATGCCCTAAATTCATCCACTATTTCAAGTGTGATATAAATATGATGTTGGTCCAACAACCAAACACACCATTCCCATATCAAAGGTTCCACCCTCATAGGATAGGGGTGCCCGACCAACTCATCATATACATGGTCCATAAATAAAATACAATGGAACCAAATCAGCCACTTCACTATCCCAAAAAACCTGCACAACACACCCCTCTCCCATGGGGGAAGCCCACATCATGTTTGCATCCAGAATCAATGAATATTTACCTTATATATTCAAAAAAAACCACGGGAGATCTCAAATTGTCTATAAAAAAGATAGTAAATTACAACTCTACTTTGAACAAACTCTAATCATAAATCATTCCTTGTAAAACTAGTTAAATTCACCTTTAGATTCACCCTGGTGGGGTTATCATCATATCAATGGTGGGATACGTCACTCCCAACCATAGATGACACCTTGATGAGATTAAATTACAATGAGGAAGACCTCCTTTTTGCCTCAGATAGGACCAAGAGGCTTAGTGGGAAGAAATTGTATATGGAAAACTAGAACCTGGTCTACTGGGGTGTCCAGAGGCAGAGATATATGAAGATCATGTGTGAGGTGAGGGACACCGGCACACATTTGTAGATATGACTGGGGACGTACTCTACCCTGGGGATGGCCACTCAGTCCCTGAAAATCACAGCATTGTATCATAAGAGATATATTGATGGGAAACAGATATGTACATTACTTTGGATGGTGTTATAATGATCTCACAAATGCCGGTTACAATATCTCTCTCTTTAAGAGTATATTCACCCCCACAAAAATTATAATAACAGTTGTTTTTTTATGAATACTCTTTAGTATGAAATAATGGGTCAATACTTGACACAAGTACATTGTGGAGAGTATCTCTTGAAGGGGATTTGCAAATAAGAGAACATTGGAAATGGATTTTTTTGTTTCTCGCCAAAACATTATTGGGGATATATCGATTGCTAATGGATGTGGAGTTTAATTTTGATGGAATTAGAAGGAGTTCATTGAGGCAGGTAACAATGTATCTATACTTAAGAGTAGATTTTACCTAACCAAAAAAAGTATTACTATAGATATCCAAGGAATCCTCTTTAATCATATATACTTGATCACACTTGATTGATTAAGTGGCCCGAATCACACCTTCTAACAGACAATTACACTTGGTAGATCATACATGTTCTAATAAATGGTCAAGATTGTAATCATTTATGTAAAAAGATCAACCCTTCGAACATACCCATTCAATCCTAGGCCTGAACTATTATGAATCACAAAACCATCATGATAAATTAAGGCCACTGTAAGAACCTCTCACTAACAGGGTGTACGAAGTGCAATGTGTGAAAGTGCCATATTGTGCCCTTGCAAGCATGCTAACACGCATTCTCTTTGATGGTGTTGTGAACTATCCGACATATGATTATAAAAATTTTCCTTTAATAATTTTAAATAGTAATAATGATTCTTCCATTAATAAGGATTACCCCACTCTTCCCACTTTCCAATGTGGGATACCTAAAAAATGACCCCATTTAAAACATAAGATTAAACAATAATGTATTTCAAAAAATAATTTAAAATCAAAATATACCCCACTATTTAAAATATATTTAAAACATAATTCTTAAAATAAAGAAACATAATATATTGAATATAAAATTCATAAATACTGTTATCTCTCAATTTAAATCTTTATATTTAAGAGACATATCAAATTTCAATAGAGGAATAGTTGGAATCTTCCTTGAAAATATAACTATTATTACCATTCAGCTTCATCATACCCAAGTCCATTACAATTATTTAGTTGTTATTCTACTCCTAGAAACCATAATAGACATGTATCATTTATCATTTCATGACATTTCGTGATCCAAAGTCATATGCCCTTTGGAGAATCGCCACTCCTACATTCACAAGGGAGAACCAAAAACACTCACATGTTTCAACACTTGTTTAAATTCCTTGGTCCATTAAGGGTTTTAAACTCACCATTATATTATCATATGAACTAATGACCATTTTCATGGTTTTTAATATACCTTGGATGTTTCTTTCACACGAATAATTTAATTTTTTATATTTAACTTTTACATGTGAAGTTACCACAAGATAAGTTGATATACCATCATTGGTGAACTTTTTTGGGACTTTAGGACCATGTGTAAGGAATATTTCTATTTAAAATACATTAAAATTCCCTATATTATTTGTTCTACAAAATTTTGGCTCAATATAACAAACACAACAGTTATGACACCATCTTGTATCAACTTCCTCGCATCATTATGTATGTGACCAATATGTCGATTCTCTCTTATTTGTATTATTATATATCATGTTAAATGTTTATTGACTATCATACTATATATAAATTGGAGATATAGGCATAAATCACAGTAGTAGATCTATTAAAATATATCTAATCTATTCTACTTCCTTTCTAGTAGATTTTAATGAAAAAACACATAAGTTCCTAACATGGATTACTTGTAAACATACCTAAATTTCCAACATCTTATGCATTTTATAGTATTATATATGTTATGGAATACATGAGACACCTGATCACCCTTGAATATTATAATTGAACAACTACCATTCCAGTATTTGGTAGCATCTTACTCCAAGAAACATATGGGGAAGAAATCGATGAACAATCAAATTGTTCAAAACACTTTATGACTTATACGGTATAATGAGATTGAGAAAGTTGAATGAAATATTTATTTACAAATTTTTTATTAAATTAATAACATTAAATTATTTTATGGAATTAATATGAATGTTTATAGATAAAATAGGCATATCCACATTCTCATGATTCATATCTGTTCTCAATGTAAGCATATGTTCAACATAGAATCAAATAACTACAATATGGCTATTATGTTACCTATTATAAACACATTTATCATCTTCATTGACTAAAAATCCATTTGATAAAATTAATTCATTAATTTTATCATTAATTTTTTTTTTATATTATTTTAAACCATAGAGGGACTATACAAATTTTCAGACCTTCTTTTCTTTACTAGGTGCTATGAATCCTTTTGGTTGATCCATATATATTTATTCATCAAGTTCACCATTTTAGAATGTTTTATTTACATTCATTTGGTACATTTATAATTTATATATGGAATCTTGAGAAATAATGATTCTAATCGGAGTATTACTAGACATGATTTCATAGATATAGAAGGAATAAATTCATTTCTTTTGATCAAATCCTCTGGCTTCTAATCTAGCTTTATTTTTTCCAATTATACTATAAATATGTATTTTTATTTTAATTACCATCTAAAAAACTATATTTTTTGAAACTCGATGATTTTCAACTAATATCAAAGTATTTTTCTCTAATATATAGTATTTTTCATCATGTACATATTCCTTCCAAAGTGTTGCATCAGAATACGAAAAAGACTCTTTTAAAAAATTGTGTCAAAATCTAAATTGAGAACAATCGGAATTTTTATATCAATACTATAATTGTTTCCTTACAATAAGTATATATAGAAATTATATCCACATATTTTCGTTATCTAATAATATTTACGTTTTTGAACCTCCTCAGTAGTATCTTCTTGATGTACTCTTTTATCGGAGCCAGATTCCACTATTTGTACTTTCTTAGGTAATGAGGTAAACCATGATTCATCAAAAATTGAATTTACTGATAATATAACTATATTAATATATAATAAACCATATAAATATACATCAAGGAATCTATAATCCTTTGAATACTCTATATATCCAAGAAATATTCTATCAATGCCTCTTTTACCCAAATTTTCCCTTTAAGTTTAAATAGTCTTATGATTACATGAAAACCCAAATCATTTAAATAATTTAGATTAGGTTTCCTATGATTCCTCAATTCATATGGATTCATATTGTTTCATTTTGTAATAATCATATTTAGGAAGGGACTTGATTTCAATAATGACTCTCCCTAAAAACCTTTTTACGAGACCCAAGATAGACATCATTTAATTAATCATTTCCATTAGTGTTCTATTATTTCTATTAGAAACACCATTTTTTGATGTGTATAGGGAATTTTCACTCTTGTAAAGTGTATTTTTCCAATACATCACTTCTTGAAGTGTTTTGATGATTCATAAAATCCCAACATCAATTATAACACGTTTGTCAAGTGTTTCAAATTATATTTATCTTACGCTATGCACTCAAGTATTTATCTTATGCAAGAATTTTGGCTTAGTAGATTTAATAAACATATTTATTTAATATTACACAAAAATATAAATTGAAGACTTAATCTGATGATGTTCAACTAAGTCACTTAGGAGTAACATCTAGAAAGAATGAAAATATGAATGGACTATATTCTTTTGTAAAGAAAATTCATAGCTCGAAGAAGTTGAATAAAATTGAATGTTTTGTCTATAACTCTTTTTATTATGTCAACAAATTATTTTTTGATACAATTAAGACTGATTATCTTATAAAGATATGCTACATTATATTAAAAAATATATATCCTATGATTAAAAGTATGTTCATCCAATATCCTATGAAGATATGATATTATAGAACATCTTGATAAAATTTTATAATCTCATGATAAGTAATTTTTTAGCCTTTGAGTTCATCAAAAGAAGATTCTCTATTTATGGAAAGATGGAACTGAACATGTCTTACCATGAATAGAAAAATTCAGAGAATAAGAAAATCTATGACATCAAAATCACAAAATAAATTCTATATTTGAAAATATTGGATACAAAATGTTATTAGAATATCTTTTTAGGATCAATGCATGTCTCATTGAACAATTAGAGTCATCCCATTCTCAAGTTCAAATGGAATATATAAGGAATATTTAGTAACAGCACAAAATATAATAATGTGATGAGAAAGAGAAGAAGAAAGTAAGGCTTCTTTCATTACCCATGTTTAACACCAATGATCTATACATATGAAGAGTAAATTCATCTAGTGATAATATTATCTTCACCATAATTTTCACATAATATTTTCCCAATATACAATTGATTTTTATATTTTCTTAGGAAAAATATTCATCTACAGTGAATTGTTGATTGATACCATGTGCTGCAAATGTTTCTCAAATATTTTATATCTTTTATACTATTTTTCACTATGTGTATGAGTGTGATTAATAATGTGGATAGGATTTGTAAAGGGAGAGCTTAGTTGAATGTTCATGGACACTTGTACTATGTGATATCTATTGTACTCAGCTAGGAACCTCCGATTAAAGGATTTATTAGTGAAAATAACCAATATCGTGGAGTATAGTGTTATTCGAGTATACTAGGGTATTTTTATTCTCCAAAACACAATAAGTCTCTATGATCAATTTTATTTCTACATATTTCCAATTCCACTACATATTATTTAAGGAATAAAATTTAATATACACACCTTGAAGAGGGTGGTTATCAAAGAATCTTTTAAGAGTTCAATTCACCCCCCCACGTTAGCTATCTATTCAATCATTATTTGGGGAAAAAATTGGAATTAGAGCTTCATGAATCTCGAGTTCACAACTGTCAAAGTTTCATGTCCAAATATATATCTTCAAATTTTTCCTATGGATGATAACCAAGAAGGTATGTCAATGGATATAGATTCTTACTTCAATATAGACACTTATGGTTGCTATAAAGCTTGTATGATCATTTATCTAAAAAATATTGGTATGAAAGTTTACCTCAATGCAGTTAAACCATATCAAATTCCTTAGACAGAACCTGAAACATGTGATCCTACAAATGAAGAAAAATACGATTAAAACTATAGAGCTATGAATGCTATCATTTACGGGTTTGACCATATGAATTCAATTGGATATCTAAATGTCATAATGTTCATGAAATTCATACTACTATAATAGTATCATGTGAAGGTACTGATAAAAAAAAGATATTAGATTTGATAAAGACAAGATCATGTTTGATTATTTCAAAATGGATGAAGGAGAGAGTATTACTCAAAATAATATGGAATACTCACTATGATCATGAACAACATTGCTGCACTATGAATGCCTATCACTGAGCCCAAATAATCATTAAATGTCCTCAAAGTATTACCACTTAAATGGAGGGGAATCCCATCTTCCAGCATGCAATCTAAAGAATTCAGGAACTTCAATATAAAGGATCTTATTTTAATTCTCATGATGTATGAAGCCGAAATGGAAATTGTAAGAACCCTGATCTTCTTCTTAGGTATGGATCTTGTTTTCGGGAGTTTTTGTGAAAAAGGGGAGTTCTTGAAATTTTATATGTACACACCGTGTACATTAAATGAATATTCCATGTACATTTCTTTGTATTTGATAGGTTGCATCGGGGTCACGTCTATTCCCATGAAACATCTTATTTTAACCTCATTTCTTCAAAGAGAATTCAAGAGCGACGATTCCTCACCAAACCACCAATCCCTCATCAGTTCTCGGAATCAAACACTGGTGGTTGCATTGGAATCCCACTGGTGAGTTCTTCTTTGTTATAGAGCCTCTCATCATGAATTTATATATCTCTCTCGAGTTATTCGAGGTTGAACATTTTTGACATTTTTTAGATCAATGTCTATCTAGGCCGATTCAAGAGATGACACTAGAGTATATCGATCATACAACATCGAGGTAGGTGGTTTGATTCATTTCATCGTTTTCCTTCAGTTTTATATTCCAAAGTGCTTATTACCCATGTTTTTGTTATTTTTGGTTAAGGAAATTGAACCCTATTTTATCTACCATAGATTGATTGCTTAATTAAGGGTTTGTTGAGGTGATATTATGTGAAATTTCATTTTTACTAAACTCCCCATTGTTGCTTTTGTTTGTTTGTATGTTTAGTACTGTTTGGTCTAGGTATCCTATGAGGCATACCATGTTTTCATTTACTTTCTTGATCGGATGGAACTATTTGCATCTTACTGCTTGTCGAATGGTTGTGATATGCATTGGAATTGTTTAGCCATGTAGTAGTGATATTAGACTAGGCTACTTGATATAGTTTATGCATGATTGAATTGAACAGGGCTTTGAGGACCTGTTGTGGTTAGACCACATAGGGAATTAACATTGAGTTCTTCCTCAAAGTCTTTGTTATATTTCACACTATGCGACCATATGGGGTATTGACGGTGATTTCCCCCTCAGAGTGTCTATAGTTTACATTATGAGACCACATGTGTAATTGAAGTTGACTACATCCCTAGGTATTCTATATGTATTACTCCCCAGTTTATGGTTTGTAACCCTTACATGATGCTTTTCATGGTTTTAATGTTAAGGGTGTTGAATGGAAGAGTCGGGAGAACTTGGAATGATGTTTTGAGGAAAAAGATAAGTCACACGGGTGGCGCACAGTTTGTCTAAATCATTCGGCCAAACAATGCGTAGTGGGTCTTGGAGGCAGTGGCTTCTGCACGTTCGGCACATGGTTTGCCTAACTATGCGGGAAAACCATGTGAGAAGGGCAGTCGGTGCAGTAGTTAACGCACGGTTAGCGCACGGTTTGTCAAACCGTGCAAACTAACCATGCGACCACTTAAAAGAGATCCTATAATGGTGGATCTCACACATTTTTTACTCTATGTAGCTTGTTATTCCTCCTAAGCATCCCTAACTCGGGATTTTTGGTTCTCTGAGGGTCAAGGAGGGTTCTCCCATCATTCCAAAGGCGATTCGAAGGCTTCTCTTGGTGAATCGAAGCCGGATTCTTAAGGTATGTGATTGTTCTTGTGTGGTTTCTTAGATCTACTTAGATCTACTTCTCCTTTTGTCTCGGTTTCTTATATCTATGAACATTATGGGTAGATATATGGGTGTGGATGCCAAATATGATGATATTTGGTCTTGGTTGTGTTAGGAGAAGAGATCTAAGGAGGATTCCTGGTGAATCGGCCCGATTTTCTTGAGCGTTCTTCGACCGTTGTAGTTTTTGTCAAAAACTTTGAGGTAGGAGTCTTCACTCTCGACTCCTCATGCTATAATTGATTGGATTACATTCAAATTGGTTTATTTGAATTGATTTGATTGTGAAAATCATAGAATAAGTATTCTTTAGTGATGATTTATAGTTTTTATGGGATTGTGAAATCATGGCGAATTGTTGTGCAAAGGGATTTGGCTTGTTGAATTTAAAATGTTGATTTTAATTTATGGATTTTCTGAAATTGTAGATGGTTTGATGAAAAATGGGTTTTCAATAAAAAGTGTGTTTTATTGAAATGGTTTGAGATTTAAATGACGTTGATTGATTTGGTTTTCAATAAAAAGGGGGTTTTATTGAAATGATTCGGAATTGAAATGGTTAAGCAACGAAATGGTTTGAATTGGTTGAACACACATGGTTTTTGACATGATGGTTGTGTGTGTTCACGGGAATGTGGGATGGATAAGGGTTAGGGGTCTCCCCCATCAGTGTTGGGATGGATAAAGATTAGGGATCTCCCCCGTCAAACATTCATATTTCATTCGGGACGGATAAGGGTTAGGGGTCTCCCTCATCAGTGTTGGGATGGATAAGGGTTGTTGAGTCAATAAGGTTTTCCTTATGACATTTCCATTCCTTCTTGTTTTGAAAATCACAAACACCTTATCTTAAGTAAAGTTGCTTTTATAAGAAAAATCGTTTTTATAAGGAAAATCGCTTTTATAAGGAAAATCGTTTTCTTAAAGAAAATTGCTTTCATAAGAAAAATACTTTCTTAAGAAATTGATTTTATAAGCAAAATAGATTTTATAAGAAAAATTATCCTTATCTTATTTTCATCCATATTTTTATTAAGTATGAGATTCATATTCATTTCTATTTTCTCAGAATCGTTGAATCTTTGATATAAAGCATTCTGTTTTAGGATTCGGATTCTGGATAAGAACTATAAAGAAGTTTTATTCCGAATTCCGGATATGAACTCTGACTAAGTTATATTCAGGATTCAGGATACGAATTCTGAATAAGAATTCTCATTACGAATTCTGTTGATGAATTCTCATTACGATTTCTGATGACGGATTCCTATTCTGAATTCTCATTCCGAATTCACCTATAAAACAGAATTTGAGTATCTTTGTTTTACATACTCTGAATTAATTCAGACTCTGAAAAATATCTTTGTTAGACTCCGAACTTCTATATTGCTTACATTTCTATAATTTTTCTACTCTTTATTATTTTCATTACACTCCGAACCTTTACTCCGAAGCGTTCATTCCGAACCTTTGAGTCATAATTAAAACGATGTCATACATTCTGTTACACTTGTTTTGTTATAAAACGATGTCATCTGTTTTGTTATAAACTAACCATTTCCTACGTGACACGTATACAGGTCCCTCCGATCTTTAAGGAAAATATGACCGTTTGAGAAGGAGCCGACCTTACCTATAAATAGGAGCTCATTTCAAAGATCTCGTAGCTGTTGCAAAGACTGATGACAGATGAACAACTTGGTTTTGTGCATACATGCTGTTGAAGTGATTTCTAGGGAGAGAGGCTCTTATTAACTCTCAAAGCTTCGTGCGACTCTGAATGTTGGTGATTACATTCGACGGCTTCCGGGGATAGGAAGACAGAGGTTGCCAACTACCTTGAAGTTCGAGGGCTTCCTTGCTGAGGAAGACAGAGGTGCCAACTACCATGAAGTTGAGGGCTTGCGGGGATAGCAAGACAGAGACTCCGATCTTCGTATCGAGGGCTTACCCTGGTGTGGGTAAGACAGACTTGCTTGAAAGTATAAATCAAGGGACCTTTATCCAAGGTTGTTGGATACCCTTCTCTTTGGGTTAAAAGAATTATATCTTGTTACTTTTAGTTTTACTACTTGATTATATTCTGCTTCATTTTGTAATATGAGGAAAGTATAACTTTCTTATACTTCCTTACTTGTACTCTGTTTCATTTAGATTCTATACGCTTTAAGGTAGAATCTCATATTGTAATCTTTTGTTAAGTGTCAACTTCCGGAACCATATTTCCGGAACCTACTTTCGGAATCTCTTTCCAAGTTTGCATTCGGTGTTAGAGGTGTTGTGATTTTTCTTAGTTTAACTTTGTTAAACTTAGCCTTTTCCTTTGCTTAAGGAAAACATAGTTATTCTTAACTAACTTTAAAGGTTCCAAAGGAATTTTTAAAGTATACAATTCACCCCCCTCTTTTATATTGAGCATCTACATCATTATTTCGATCCTACAATTGGTATCATAGGTTGGAAACCTCTTACTCTATACCAATCTTACAAGGGTTAGGGATCTCCCCCATCAAGAATTCATGTGAATTTGGTTTGAATAAGGGTGAGAAGTCTCCCCCATCATGGTTGGGATGGATAAGGGTTATGGATTCTCTCCTTTTTCAGGTAGCATGCAAGGTTGGTTGCATGGGTTTGTGAAATGGTTGGGTATTCCAGAAAGTTAAGGTTGTGAAATGGTTCTTAAGCTTATTTTGGTTGTTTTTCTAGAAAGATAACTTGCTGGAAATTTTTTTTCAATTGCTCTAGGAATGCCTTTGGTTATGGATGGTTTTGGAAACTTGTTTATATTTAGTTATAAACTAATTTTGAGAAAACATTTTATATAAATTGTTTTTATATAAATGTGGAAAACTATTCTATCCTAGTGGCGTGAGTAGGATTGTAATTGGGGAAAACCTACTAAGTTTTATACTCACCCCTGCTTTGGCACGTTGGTGCTTTTACAGATGTCGTATTCTAGGACACAGGTAAACGTAAAGCATCTTATTTATAGTGGCTTGTGGTGATTCTTGGGAGATGTTGTGGAGTTTGGATCATGTGGAAGATGTAGATGTAGTTTCTTTTGAGAATCTTGAGTTTTTCATCCGTTGTGTACTTTGATGCTTTGTTTGGTGTTCTGTTGTTGTGTACATTGATGTTGGTTGATATAAATGAATTGTTTATTGGTCTTTTAGTTGTTATGCATCATATAATGAATGTTTGGTTATGGTTGGTTTATGGGTTTATTTTGTAAAGTGTAAATCATCCCCCAACTTATATTTGAAACCCATCGGCATTTATTGCCAGCCTTTGGCATCTTGGGGATGTCTCTTAGGGCCTACTAATGACTCATTGAGATCTCAAGCCAATGAGAATTGGCGGGTCCTTACAAATGGTTTTAGCTTGATTAGTCCTTGCCTAACTAGTGGTCATCAATGTTCTTAGTCATGGATTTTAAATTCATTCTTGTCTATTCCTTGGTTCGAAATCATAGATAGCAGAAGGATTGTCGCAACTTGAACTATATAGTATAAAAGTACGTAGCTAACACATTTATGTAGAACATCATGTTATGAGGGTGTTGGGTATATAAGTGTTTTGGATACACTCCTAGAATGTTGGAAATCTCATTGTCATGGGTTTAGCCAATGAGAGGAGAATGACATGCATTGCAGAGAAATGACTTCCCACTAGGATTGCATATCTCATTGTGAGGAATGAGTAAGGATTTTGTGCATGGTTCCAATTTTTGGAAAAAATGCAGAAATCGTTTTCAAGTGAATGACTTTGAAAATTGGGTATTTGGTGTATTTTGATAATGGGTTAATTTTCAAATAGTATGTTGAATGTTTTCAAAAATGGGTGAACATGGAAAAAGGTTGTTTTTGGAAAAACAAAATTGTTGTTGATGATGTGATAGAATTTGAAATGCCAAGCCAACAGTTGCAAGAGAGTAAGATTGATGGAGTTTGTGTCTGTTTAGAAAACGGAAAATGTGGAATGGTGGAAAGCCTTGTTGTGATAGTATTTTCTAATGCGATTTGAAATAGGAATTTTTTATGTCTACAGAAGTGAGACTCCAGATTGGTTGTTCTGTTTATAGATATCGGGTAGGCATCATAGAGACCAACCAGAGTTTTCCAATGAGAACGTGGTTGCACTTGAGCCCTAGGTGAACCAGAAGTTAGTCCAGAGCCTAGTTCAATCTTTCCAAGCTGTCGGAAGTGTGAATAGAGCAGAAGATCCAAAACATGTTTCTTATGAAGCTCAATTTTAAAATTAGGATCCACTCGTCGTTAGGGGTGATTCAGACCCAGAAAGGGAAGAGGCGTGACTTTCAAGAATGAACATAATTTACAAATTCTTGGGGACGCAGGTAGAGTTGAATGTAAATCTAGCAACGTATAAGCAAGAGGATATTTCTCTTCAGTGGTGGGAGTTGGTAGTCCAAGCCGGAATGAACCAAGGTATGACATGGGAAGGATTTGAAGACTTGTTTAATAAACAATTCTACCCATATATGTTTTGAATTTAGCGCACAAATAATTTATTCACTCTGAAGCAAGATCATATGTCTGTGACAGAGTATGTAGCTATGTTAATGAGCTTAGTGTGGTTTGCATCCGAGGTGGTGGGTAGCACGTCGTTGAAGGAATGGATATTTGAAGAGGGGTCAAGGCAAGAGATCTTCTCAAAAATAGAAGTGATGTGTATAATTGATCACATTGAGATGGTGAATCGAGCATCGATGGCTCAGCTGGATCTGTTGTAAGCTTCGGGCAGAGGAAGCATGGTGGTACCCATGGGGAATAGTTGGATCTTCGGTTTTGAAACTGCAAACTCATATCGGTGAAAGATAATGTCACGACCCGACCTCGGGGTCCGTGCCGTGACTACCCCAAGCCCGCCTTCCATAGGCCAGGGGCTGGCGACTAGCACCAAGGCGTAAAATCCCAGTAAACAGGGAAGGCATTGCCTTTATGAGTAACAACCACCACAGAGTCAACAAGCGGAAAGTAACTACAAGTGCAGAAAAGTAATGGGGGCCGGAATACAAGCCCAACTGAAAGTACAACTGAAAAGTAAAGAACAACAACTGAAGAAAAGACGGCGGCCTCGTGTCGTCCACTGGCAATCCCACCTGAAGGGTGGGTACAGATAGCCTCCAGGCTCCTCGGGTCCCACGTCCGCTCCGAGCACGTCCCGCCCAGTGGTCCACCTCCAGGTACCGTCCTGCTCCACGCCCCAACCGAGATCAGCGATGTCCGTCGTCTGCATCCAACACAACAAGGTGCGGGCATAGCCCGTGAAGGGGTGAGTATAAGCTACTCAGTAAGGACCCCGAGACCCCCGAAGGTCTCCCGAAATCCACAAAGGATATAGCACAAAAGAAAGATGCAATCACGAAGTAACATCTGACTCGACTTAGGTATATGCCCATACATATACCTAAGTCCCCACTTCTAGCTCTGCTCACGAGCTCAAGAACAACTCAATCCACGCAGGAAAGCAAGACTCAAATCCACAAGGAGAGTAAACAGTAAATCCACAAAGGATAGTTCAACACAAACCACAAAGGAGAGTAACATAAGATTCAGCTCAACCAGGTATACTTTTCAGATGACGTCAAAGATGATCACTGATCCATCTAAGTCGTCGGACCCACGAAGGATCGATAGGTACTAACCCCCGCAGAAGACCCACACAGGATCGGGCTCACACAGAACCTGTAGGCAGTGGCTCACACAGAACCGGTAGTAAGGACCCACATAGGATCGGGCTCACACAGAACCTGTAGCACTGATCCACGTGGGATCGCTGAGTGCAGTAGTCGACGCAGTCCACTGAGGATCTCTGCACAGTCATCGCCGCAGTCCACGAAGGATCTCTGCTCTGTCGTCGCCGCAGTCCACGGAGGATCTCTGCTCTGCCGTCGTCGCAGTCCACGGAGGATCTCTGCTCTGTCGTCGAAGTCACAGCCAGCGCTAGGGTTCCCGCACATAGCGAGCTCGTTTAGGAGGGTCCGCTCCACGAGCCGAGAGGCTGATACATCAACTGACACGTAGTCCGAAGTTGATGTATCCAAAAGTTCCGTATCGACAACAGGATCTCAACGCAACAGACGGGGCGTCAATCGGACGCCCGGTCTGAGAGTTATTGGCATTTTCGTCCCAGGGGCCCGGTTGGTTTTTTTAGGGCAAAACCAACCCGACCGTACTCCGCCTGTGTCCGATACTCGGGCGGAGTATGCCAAAAGTTCCGTCTCACTTAGAGGAAACTACCACAGCCGACGGTACGTCGATCGGACTTCCGTAGCTCAAGTTATGAGCGTTTCCGCTCCGAGGGCCCGGTTGGTTTCGTGTACGAACCAACCCGGCCGAACCCAAAATCTTCCGAAACCTTGAGTATAATATACCGAAACGACCGTATCGATCCAAGGATCGCGTAGCCGCTGACGGTTCGTCAATCGGAGGTCTCAGGCCCAAGATATGGGCGAAATACCGAAGAGGGCCCGAAACGGGGGTTCTGGGCCCGGGGCGACCCGGCCCGAACCCCCCCCCCCCTGGGTCGGCCGATCCGGGTCGGGCCGAACCGGGTCGACCCGACCCGGACCGACCCGGCTAGGCCGGGTCCGGTCCGGCCTGGGCGCGGCCCGGCTGACCGGACCGGCCGGCTCGGCTTCGGCCGAGCGGCCGAAGCAAACGCCGCGGGTTTGACCCGCGGCTTGGAGAGAAACGCGGCCCCGCGGGGGGGCCGCCTGTCGCGCGGACGCGGCCGGGCCGCCGCGTCCCTCCCCGGTTCCGCGCGGCCGCGGAACCGGCCGCCACCGCCGCGGCTGAAGCCGCGGCGGAACTCCTCCACGGCGGCGCGCCGCCGCCGCCTTCCGCGGGCCGCCGGAGTTGCTCCGGTGGCCCGTTTTGCCTCCCGCCTGCGCCGTTGCTCCTCCCGGGGGGCCGATCTTCACTGCGGGATCAACGGATCGCCCTTGCCGCACGGTTCGTCGTCGTCCGCCAAATCCGCACAACAAAAGATCGGCGGAGAGTTGCCGGGTCTTGTTCGCTAGACCCGCACCCTCCGTGTTAGTCATAATCAACGGGAGAAAGGGCTACAACAATTTTTAATCAAAGATAAAAATTGTTCACTCCTTTTTCTTTTAAACGTCATTTCAATTTTAATTAATTGAAATTATTCATGCCGGTTCTTTATTCAAAAGAAATAAGAACACGGGAATGAATCATCAAGAAAATAAACCCCTACCTTGTCGTCGTCGTCGGACGAGAGGTCGTCGCGGAAGAAGGAGATCGTCGCGTCGTCGCGGTATCCGGCGTCGCGTCGCCAATCTCCGGATCAAGATCAAACGGATTTAATTAATTAAATCCGTTGTTATTGAAATTAAAAAGGGAGAATTAACGATCCGATTCTCACCTTAGTTGCCGAACGAGGATCGGTCGCGGAAGAAGAGGCGTCGCCGAAGAACGTCGCGGGTAGAGCTCGTCGACGTCGCAGATCACGGTGTGCGTCGTCGAATTCCGGTCGTCGGTGTTCTTCGCGTTCTTCGCGTTCTTCGCGGGGAGCTGAAGAAACAAGATCCTCTCAAATCCTTTCAAAGGATTTTCAGTTTGGTCTTATTTTATTAATATGCCAACACACGAAACCGGTTAAGAAACGATCCATCAATTCGAAAGAAACGACCCATTTAATTCACGAAAGAAACAGCCCATTTAATTCACGAAATAAACCGCCCAATTAAATGGTCTGTTAAGAATTAAAGAAAACGCGTCGGTTGACTTTTCAGTTACTTTGACGGGTTTTCGCGGGTGCGTTACTTAGCGAAAGAAACGGCGGGGCTCGTGCAGGCCCCACCGCACAAATATCCTAACAAGGGGGTAGGATATTTCTGGATAGCATCCTATCCGCTTTAACTCAGTTCAAGTGGCTTCCAAGTGACTTCCAAGCAGCTTAAGTGAAATAAAATAATGTTGTCGCACAAACTTTATTTTATTTCTGACTTAAAGCCCCAAAATATAAAAACCACGTCTGAGCAAACGCAACTCCGGAAGAGGCGTTTCTAAGCAAAAGCCGGCGCTGCGATTTCATCGGTGCCCTCAGAATTTGATTCCGGGCACCGGTTCAAAAGATAGAAAAACCCGCTCGTCCGTTCACTGAACGTACCCGAGCCAAACTTCGGAAATTGATTCCGGGCACACCGGGCCTCGGAATCAGGTGCCGTCTGAAGCTGTGCTCTTGTAAAATTCCAAAGAAAATTAAGAAAAAAATTTCCTTGAAATTTGCGGGTCTTTACATTACTCCCACCTCAGGGCTTTACATCCCCGTAAAGATACATCAAAAACTAGGGGAACAAATGGGGGTACTGAGCACGCATCTGAGCCTCCCGCTCCCAAGTGCTCTCCTGGAGGTTCCCGTGCTGCCATCTGATGCGCACAAGAGGAATCGACCGCCCACGTAGGACCCGCTCCTGTCGATCCTCGATCTCCACTGGGACCTCCGCAAAAGTCGCCCCATCGTCCACGTCCAGCTCCCCAAAGTCGATGATGTGCGTCGGGTCGTGCACGTATCTCCTCAGATGAGACACGTGGAAGACGTCGTGCACCCGGTGCAACTGAGGTGGTAGAGACAGGCGATAAGCCACCTCTCCTATCCTGCTGAGGACCTGGAAAGGCCCGATGAAGCGTGGAGACAACTTTCCGCCTCGGCCAAATCTCCGTAAACCACGTCGAGGTGAGACACGCAAAAAGACGTGGTCGCCATCCTCGAACTCTAGTGGCCTCCGCCTCCTGTCAGCATATGACTTCTGCCGGCTCTGAGCTGTCCTCATCCTCTCCTGGATGATCTGGACCTTCTCTGTCGTGGCTCGGACCATCTCCGGTCCCACGAGTGCTGACCCCCCAGGGTCTGTCCAGCACAACGGTGATCTTCAGGGTCTGCCGTACAACGCCGCGTATGGTGCCATCCCGATGGTGGAGTGGTAGCTGTTGTTGTACGTGAACTACACCAAGGGTAGGTGGTCCTCCCAGCTGCGACCAAAGTCGAGAACACATGCACGGAGCATGTCCTCGAGTGTCTGTATGGTCCTCTCCGTCTGACCATCCGTCTAAGGGTGGAAGGCTGTGCTCAGATGGAGCCGCGTCCCGAATGCCTCCTACAACCCCTTCCAAAGCCGGGAAGTGAAATGAGCATCTCGATCGGAGACGATAGACGATGGCACACCGTGAAGCCGTACGATCTCCTGGACGTAAAGACGTCCCAAGCTCTCCACTGAGCCCTGCTCTCTGATGGGTAAGAAGTGTGCCGACTTGGTGAGTCGGTCGACAATCACCCAAATGGAGTCGTGACCTCTGGAAGTGCGTGGAAGTCCAGTCACGAAGTCCATAGATATGCCGTCCCACTTCCACTCCGGGACCTCCAAGGGCTGTACCAAGCCTGCTGGTACCTGATGCTCTGCCTTCACCTGCTGGCAGGTGAGGCATCGTGAAACGAACTCAGCCACAGCTTTCTTCATGCCCGGCCACCAGTGCTGTCGCCTAAGATCCTGGTACATCTTCGCCACTCCGGGATGTACCGCCAAGGGAGAAGTGTGAAACTCTCTCAGCACCTCCTCTCGTAAAGCGACTGGTATGAAGGTACGTCCTCTGAAAAGGATGTCGTGCTCTGCTCCAAGGGAGAAACCATCAGGCGCCTGACCTGAGGATATCAGTGCACGTCGGGTCTCACAGTCAGCGTCCCCACGCTGAGCCTCTCTGACCCGCTGTAGAAGTGGAGGAGAGACTATGAGAGACTGAAGAAAGGCTGCTCCGTCTCTATCCACGAAGGATATCTGTAAGGAGGCTAGCTGCTCCGTCGCCTCCTCAAGTAGTTGAATGCCAGTCCTCCTGCTGAGGGCATCGGCTACCACGTTCCCCTTCCCAGGAGTATAGACTATCTCAAAGTCATAGTCCTGGAGGAACTCAAGCCATCTCCGCTGTCTCAGGTTCAGTTCCTTCTGAGAGAAGATATACCTGAGACTCTGGTGGTCAGAAAAGACTGTGAAGCGCTCGCCCATCAGATAGTGCCGCCAAGTCTTCAGAGCGAAGACCACTGCTGCTAACTCCAGGTCATGGGTGGTGTAGTTCTGCTTATGCGGTCTCAACTGACGTGATCCGTAGGCGATCACAGCCCGCTCCTGCATCAGGACGCACCCGAGTCCAGTTCCTGATGCATCGCAGTAAACTACGTATCCAACTCCCTCCTCAGGCAACCTCAAGATAGGTGTGCTGGTCAATCTCTGTCTCAGCTCCTGGAAGCTCTGCTGACATCTGTCTGACCACACAAAGGATTTCCCCTTCTTCGTCAACGCTGAGAGTGGTGCCGCAACTCTAGAGAAGTCTGGCACGAATTTACGATAGTATCCGGCTAGGCCCAAGAAGCTCCGCACCTCCGTCACGCTCCTGGGTGGCTCCCAAGCTAGCACTGCCTCGATCTTCGCGGGATCCACTGCAACTCCCGCCTCAGAGATGACGTGCCCCAAGAAGTGGACCTCACGTAACCAGAACTGGCACTTTGAGAGCTTTCCATAAAGCTGGTGCTCTCGGAGTGTGTCTAGCACAACTCGCATGTGGTAGGCATGCTCCTCCTCAGTCGTCGAGTATACCAAAATGTCGTCAATGAAGACCACGACAAATCGGTCGAGGTATGGCTGGAAGATCCTGTTCATGAGGCTCATGAACACTGCTGGAGCATTGGTTACGCCGAACGGCATAACCAAGAACTCATAATGGCCATACCGACACCTGAAGGCCGTCTTCTGCACGTCCTCGTCTCGATCTCTGAGCTGATGATAGCCTGACCGGAGGTCTATCTTCGAGAACCACCGCGCTCCCTTGAGCTGATCGAAGAGGTCATCAATCCGTTGCAGCGGATACTTGTTCCTCACTGTCACCTGGTTCAGGCGACGATAGTCGACACACAGTCGCAAGCTCCCGTCCGCCTTCTTGGCGAACAAAATCGGGGAAGCCCAGGGTGAAACACTGGGTCGGATAAACCCCTTGCTCTGCAAGTCCTCCAACTGTACCCGCAGCTCTCGAAGCTCGGCGGGGGCCATCCGATATGCTGGAGTAGATATCGGGGCTGTCCCGGGGTACAAGTCGATGTAAAAGTCTACCTCTCTACGAGGAGGTAGCCCTGGAACGTCGTCGGGAAAGACGTCCACGTACTGGTCCACCACTGCAGGAAAAGCTGGACTCTGCACGTCCACTGCTCCTAGGATGAGGCTAGCCAACTGATGAGAGATGGGCTGCACTCTCCTCCGCGGAAGTCCATCCTGTGCTGCAAAGGTTCCCTTCTCGCCGGTGAAGGTAAACCTGCTCCCGTCGGTGCGAACACATCGCACCTTGCGCCTAAAACAGTCGATCTGGGCATGAACCGTGGATAGCCAATCCATGCCCAAGATGACGTCGTAAGGCCTCGACGCCGCTACAAGGAGATCCCAGTCGAAGCTCTCGCCTCCAATAGTAAGCTCATACTGCCGGCACCAGTGCGTAATCGTCGAGTCTGCTCCCGTAGGAGTCTCTAGCCGTAAGGATCGAGCCAACGGCTCAGTCGGAATCTCCGAGCTCCGAACAAGGGCAGAGGCTATGAAAGAGTGACTCGCTCCTGTGTCTATAAGTACTGCAGCAAGGGTGGAATAGACACAGATCGTACCTCGAATCATCTCTGGCATGTCGGGGTCGTAGGCCTCCACTGCCTGGAGCTGGGCCTGTCCCTGCCCGCCAGCTCCCTGTGGTCGAGGTGGCCCTCCTGGTGGTGGTGGGGGTAGAGCCTGGAAGCATCGCCCACCACCCGCTGCTCGGCCAGCTCCTCTGCCTCGTCCGCCTCCTCCCTGCAGACCGCCACGGTCGACCCTCTGCCTCTGCCTGGGTGGCCCCTCCACCGTCTGCTGCTCCTCTGATCGGTGAGTCGGGCAGTCACGAGCCATGTGACCCTGCCCGCCGCAGGAGTAGCATAGCCTACCTCTCGGAAGGCTGGCACTCCGCTGTGTGCCCCCCACTGCTGAGCCGGTGTCCTGAGGCCGTCTGCGTGGGGGTCTGGTCTGCCTGGACCCGAGAGTCATCCGTCGGCTACCCGCTGCCAAAGACTTAGCTACCTGCCTCCCTGCGCTAGGTCTCGCCGCTGAAGAAGGCTCTGCCAGGAAGCTCTCGATCAGGAGGGCTCGCTCCAGCACTCCCGCCTGGGTCAGAATGCTGAGGGAGATCAGCGACGCCCGAATCTCCTGTCGCAAGCCCTGCTCGAAGGTCCGGGCCCGGAAGAAGGGGTCCCGTACCATGTCGGTCGAGTAGCGAGATAGGTCAGTGAACCTCACCGCGTACTGAGCGACCGTCATGCTGCCCTGGCGCAGCTGGAGAAGCTCCTGGATGCGCACCGCTCGGAGGGTGGCCGGAACGAACTCAGAGCGGAAGAGGCTCTCGAAGTCCGTCCAGAGCAAGGATGCCTCATAGTGAACCTGGAGCATCAAGCTCCACCATCGTCCTGCCGCCGCCTACAGGAGGCTCGCCGCGAGAATCACCATGAGATCCGCTGGTGTCCTCACTAGCCTAAATATCCGTACCACCGCCTCTAGCCAGTCCTCAGCGGCCTGGGGGTCCGCCTCACCGCGAAACCTGGGCGGTCGCTGGCTCTGAAACTCATGCAGTGCCCTGAGGCGACGTGCATCGTCAGCATCTGGTACTGGTAGCATTGGTGGCTCGGCGGGTAAAGCTACCGCCGGTGCCACTGCTGGCAAAGGGCCCTGCACCGAGGCCTCGTCGCTCGGTGGGCTGTCGTCGCGCCCTACACTCGGAACCCTAGCTGGCTATCGTCGCGGGGCCATCCTGAAAAGGAGAACAAGAGCACCACAGTCAAAACAGTATACCTGGTGAGCTGGCACAAGTAATCACAAGGAAAACCTGAGACTTTCATAAAGCAGATCAGTATACCCGGTGAGCTGACACAAGTAATCACGAAGAAAACTTGAAACACACACGCAATCAATGTTTTCATGCATTAAGGCGGAAATCAGGAGTCAGGGTCCTGGTGTACGGATACGTCGGCCGCCGCACCAACACTGGGCTCCCTGAACTGATAACCACACTCAATACACTAAACACTATTTCTTCATATAGAAAGAAAAGACGATCAGAGTCTGCGGTAGAACCGGCCACCTTTGATACCAATTTGTCACGACCCGACCTCGGGGTCCGTGCCGTGACTACCCCAAGCCCGCCTTCCATAGGCCAGGGGCTGGAGACTAGCACCAAGGCGTAAAATCCCGGTAAACAGGGAAGGCATTGCCTTTATGAGTAACAACCACCACAGAGTCAGCAAGCGGAAAGTAACTACAAGTGCAGAAAAGTAAAGGGGGCCGGAATACAAGCCCAACTGAAAGTACAACTGAAAAGTAAAGAACAGCAACTGAAGAAAAGACGGCGGCCTCGTGTCGTCCACTGGAAATCCCACCTGAAGGGTGGGTACAGATAGCATCCAGGCTCCTCGGGTCCCACGTCTGCTCCGAGCACGTCCCGCCCAGTGGTCCACCTCCAGGTACCGTCCTGCTCCACGCCCCAACCGAGATCAGCGCTGTCCGTCGTCTGCATCCAACACAACAAGGTGCGGGCATAGCCCGTGCAGGGGTGAGTATAAGCTACTCAGTAAGGACCCCGAGACCCCTGAAGGTCTCCCGAAATCCACAAAGGATATAGCACAAAAGAAAGATGCAATCACGAAGTAACATCTGACTCGACTTAGGTATATGCCCATACATATACCTAAGTCCCCACTTCTAGCTCTGCTCACGAGCTCAAGAACAACTCAATCCACGCAGGAAAGCAAGACTCAAATCCACAAGGAGAGTAAACAGTAAATCCACAAAGGATAGTTCAACACAAACCACAAAGGAGAGTAACATAAGATTCAGCTCAACCAGGTATACTTTTCAGATGACGTCAAAGATGATCACTGATCCATCTAAGTCGTCGGACCCACGAAGGATCGATAGGTACTAACCCCCGCAGAAGACCCACACAGGATCGGGCTCACACAGAACCTGTAGGCAGTGGCTCACACAGAACCGGTAGTAAGGACCCACATAGGATCGGGCTCACACAGAACCTGTAGCACTGATCCACGTGGGATCGCTGAGTGCAGTAGTCGACGCAGTCCACTGAGGATCTCTGCACAGTCGTCGCCGCAGTCCAAGAAGGATCTCTGCTCTGCCGTCGCCGCAGTCCACGGAGGATCTCTGCTCTGCCGTCGTCGCAGTCCACGGAGGATCTCTGCTCTGTCGTCGAAGTCACAGCCAGCGCTAGGGTTCCCGCACATAGCGAGCTCGTTTAGGAGGGTCCGCTCCACGAGCCGAGAGGATGATACATCAACTGACACGTATTCCGAAGTTGATGTATCCAAAAGTTCCGTATCGACAACAGGATCTCAACGCAACAGACGGCGCGTTAATCGGACGCCCGGTCTGAGAGTTATTGGCATTTTCGTCCCAGGGGCCCGGTTGGTTTTTTTTAGGGAAAAACCAACCCGACCGTACTCCGCCTGTGTCCGATCCTCGGGCGGAGTATGCCAAAAGTTCCGTCTCACTTAGAGGAAACTACCACAGGTGACGGTACGTCGATCGGACGTCCGTAGCTCAAGTTATGAGCGTTTCCGCTCCGAGGGCCCGGTTGGTTTCGTGTACGAACCAACCCGGCCGAACCCAAAGTCTTCCGAAACCTTGAGTATAATATACCGAAACGACCGTATCGATCCAAGGATCGCGTAGCCACTGACGGTTCGTCAATCGGAGGTCTTAGGCCCAAGATATGGGCGAAAGACCGAAGAGGGCCCGAAACAGGGGTTCTGGGCCCGGGGCGACCCGGCCCGAACCCCCCCCCCCCCCCCCCCCCCCTGGGTCGGCCGTTCCGGGGCGGGCCGAACCGGGTCGACCGGACCCAGCCCGGCTAGGCCGGGTCCGGTCCGGCCTGGGCGCGGCCCGGCCGACCGGACCGGCCGGCTCGGCTTCGGCCGAGCGGCCGAAGCAAACGCCGCGGGTTTCACCCGCGGCTTGGAGAGAAACGCGGCCCCGCAGGGGGGGCCGCCTGTCATGCGGACGCGGCCGGGCTGCCGCGTCCCTCCCCGGTTCCGTGCGGCCGCGGAACCGGCCGCCGCCGCCGCGGCTTCAGCCGCGGCGGAACTCCTCCACGGCGGCGTGCCGGGCACCGCCGCCTCCGGCCGCCGGCGCCGCCGCCGCCTTCCGCGGGCCGCCGGAGTTGCTCCGGTGGCCCGTTTTGCCTCCCGCCTGCGCCGTTGCTCCTCCCGGGGGCCGATCTTCACTACGGGATCAACGGATCGCCCTTGCCGCACGGTTCGTCGTCGTCCACCAAATCCGCACAACAAAAGATCGGCGGAGGGTTGCCGGGTCTCGTTCGTTAGACCCGCACCCTCCGCGTTAGTCATAATCAACGGGAGAAAGGGCTACAACAATTTTTAATCAAAGATAAAAATTGTTCAATCCTTTTTCTTTTAAACGGCATTTCAATTTTAATTAATTGAAATTATTCATGCCGGTTCTTTATTCAAAAGAAATAAGAACACGGGAATGAATCATCAAGAAAATAAACCCCTACCTTGTCGTCGTCGGACGAGAGGTCGTCACGGAATCGCTCATCGCGGTATCCGGCGTCGCGTCGCCAATCTCCGGATCAAGATCAAACGGATTTAATTAATTAAATCCGTTGTTATTGAAATTAAAAAGGGAGAATTAACGATCCGATTCTCACCTTAGTTGCCGAACGAGGATCGGCCGCGGAAGAAGAGGCGTCGCCGAAGAACGTCGCGGGTAGAGCTCGTCGACGTCGCAGATCACGGTGTGCGTCGTCGAATTCCGGTCGCCGGTGTTCTTCGCGTTCTTCGCGTTCTTCGCGGGGAGCTGATGAAACAAGATCCTCTCAAATCCTTTCAAAGGATTTTTAGGTTGGTCTTATTTTATTAATATGCCAACACACGAAACCGGTTAAGAAACGATCCATCAATTCGAAAGAAACGACCCATTTAATTCACGAAAGAAACAGCCCATTTAATTCACGAAATAAACCGCCCAATTAAATGGTCTGTTAAGAATTAAAGAAAACGCATCGGTTGACTTTTCAGTTACTTTGACGGGTTTTCGCGGGTGCGTTACTTAGCGAAAGAAACGGCGGGGCTCGTGCGGGCCCCACCGCACAAATATCCTAACAAGGGGGTAGGATATTTCTGGATAGCATTCTATCCGCTTTAACTCAGTTAAAGTGGCTTCCAAGTGACTTCCAAGCAGCTTAAGTGAAATAAAATAAAGTTGTCGCACAAACTTTATTTTATTTCTGACTTAAAGCCCCAAAATTTAAAAACCACGTCTGAGAAAACGCAACTCCGGAAGAGGCGTTTCTAAGCAAAATCCGGCACTGCGATTTCATCGGTGCCCTCAGAATTCGATTCCGGGCACCGGTTCAAAAGATAGAAAAACCCGCTCGTCCGTTCACTGAACGTACCCGAGCCAAACTTCGGAAATTGATTCCGGGCACACCGGGCCTCGGAATCAGGTGTCGTCTGAAGCTGCGCTCTTGTAAAATTCCAAAGAAAATTAAGAAAAAAATTTCCTTGAAATTTGCGGGTCTTTACAGATAATGTCAAGACATTGTGTGTAGAGCATGAGCTATAACTGTTGATGGAGATGAGTTAAAATGGGACTTCTAGATGTTGTACATGGATTTCAATTATGTAATATTGGGTATGGATTAGTTGACAATGTTAAAGTCTCACATCGAATGTTATAGGAGAACAGTTAGTTTCACGACTAAGGACGACATCAACCATATCTTCGTAGGAGAGAGGATGGTAATGAAAGGTGCAAAGAGCTTGTTGGCACCAATGGTGGGAACGATCTCTTACCAACTGGCAGGGTTGACTTTGGCATCAATGGAAGAGATTGAGGAAAATAGTTTTCCAGCTGTGGTGGATCAATTTATAGATGTCTTTCACAATAACTTCTTATGGTTACCACATCTAAGGGAAGTGGGGTTTTCGATTGATCTCATTCCAGGGACCAGACCTATTTCCCTTACGTCTTATAGGATGACACCTACAGAGTTACAGGAATTGAAAGTGCAAATAGAAGAGCTGGAAAGAAAGTGTTTCATTTGACCAGGTACATCTCTGTGGGAAGCAATGGTTTTGTTCGTGAAAAAGGCAGATGGAACTCTTCAGCTATGTGTTGATTATCATAATCTTAACCAAGTTACAATAATGAATTGATATCCACTTCCACGCATTAAAGTTCTGTTCGATCAATTAAGGGGATCTTAGTGGTTCTCCAAGATTAACATGCTATCAGGATATCACCAATTGCATATTCAGAAGTAGGATATTTCAAAGAAAGATTTCAAAATCAGATATGTACTCTACAAATATGTAGTCATGCCTTTAGGTCTAACGAATGCACCAGCAGTCTTCATGGATTTAGTTAATCAGATATTTTAGAGATATGTGGATAATTTTTTTGTGGTGTTTGTGGATGATATATTGGTGTATTCAAAGACAAGGGATGATCATGCGGTTCACCTAGGAACATTTTTACAAATCATTAGAGATTAGTGTTTTTATGCCAAATTATCAAAGTGTGATTTTTGGATATGGGAAGTACATTTCCTTGGCCATTTAATTTCTGAGAAAGGTGTTTCTGTTGATCCTGAAAATATAGAAGTCGTTATCTCTTGGCAACCACCAAAGAATGTGTTCAAGATATGCAGTTTTCTTGGTCTAGCTTGTTACTACCGACGCTTTGTGCATGATTTCTCATGACTAGCGTCACCAATGACAGCTCTGACAAAGAATAATGCTCCATTCGAATGGACAAAATAATGTCAAAAGTCTTTCCTGGAACTGATGGTTCATAATACATCAGCACCCATCTTGATCTTTCCGGAATCAAGACAGGGGTATGTGATGTATTGTGATGCTTCGAGAATAGGGTTGGGTTGTGTTCTCGTGAAAAGAGACCATGTGGTTGATTGTGGATCAAGGTAGTTGAGGGTGCATGAGAAAAATTACCCAACACAAGATTTGGAGTTGGCTGCAGTCGTCCGTGCTTTGAAAACATGGATACATTATCTCTTTGGTGAGAAATCTACTAGGTTTACGGATCACACAATCTTGAAACACAATTTCTCACAACAATATCTGAATCTGATGCAAAGAAGGTGAATGGTGTATCTCCAGATGTTTTAATTTGACTTCATTTACACACCAATAAAATATAATTCGATGGCAGATGCATTGAGTAGAAAGTCATATGTTCAGTTGGCAAAAGAAGCTTCAGATGAATGGCAGTTTATGTCGGTCTTAGCCAACATGTAGGTGGAATGTGAAGACCAAGGTGAAGTTGTTGTTTTATTTTCATCTACACTTGTTCCTGATTTAGTAAATATGATCAAAGTAGAACAAACAACTGATGCAGAATGTCTGTTTGTAATTTCAAAACTCAATGGTGTGGAGACTCTTGATGGATGGAAATTTGATGAAGGTTCAGTTTTGTGTTTCATAGATTGGATAGCTATACCTATGGTTTGTCAGGAACAACTCCATCATGCTTACCACCATTCAAAATGGGTTGAACATCTAGGTACATAGATGATGTATAAGGAATTTAAGGCATTGTTTTAGTGGAGCGGCATGAAAAAAATGGTGGTCGAGTTCGTCTCACGGTGCATAACATGTTAGCAGTTTAAAACAAAGCATCAGAGATGAGCTGGTATGTTACAATATTTACCTATCCCATTGTGGAAATGGGATCAGATAGAAATGGATTTTGTTATAGGTCTTCAGAGAACGGTCCAGAAACATGATTCAATTTGGGTGATAGTGGTTCGTCTAACCATGTCGGCCCATTTCATCCCTATTCGTGAAACCCATACAGTGGAAGAACATTCAAAAATCTATATCCGAGAAGTGTTAAAGAGGCATGGTGTTCCAGTTTCTATAGTCTCAGATAGAAATCCAAGGTTCACATCTCGTTTCTGGAAATCATTACAGAAATCCCTTGGAACTCAGTTGACTATGATCACGGTATATCATCCCCAGACGGATGGGAAATCTGAGCGGATGATACAAACATTGGAAGACATGTTGAGGGATTGTTTAATGGATTTTGGTGGCTCATGGTATGAGCATGTACCCTTAGTGGAGTTCTCATACAATAACAACTATCAAGCCTCGATACACATGGCTCCTTCTGAAGCATTGTATGGGCGTCCTTGTTGTTCTATACTTTGCTGGGTCGAAACGGGTGAAACATCACTAGTCGGGACAAGGCTTTTACAAGAGACAACAGAGAAGATATAGTTGATTAGAAAGAGGATGGAGACGGCTCATAGTCATCAGAAATCTTATGCATATCACCATCGAAGACCGTTGTCATTCGTTGTGGGAGATCATGTCTTCTTGAAGATCTCTCAAAGTCATGGACATCGTCATTTTGGGAAGCAAGGCAAGTTATATCTATGATACATTGGCCCTTTTGAGAAACTAGAATGGGTTGGAGAGGTGGAATATTGTGTCGCATTTCCACCATGGTTTAGTTCGGTGCGTAATGTGTTCCATGAATCTCAGTTGAAAAAGTATCAGCCTGATCATGACCATGTGATCAGATGGGATCATATTGACCTTGAGACGGATGCTTCATTGATACATATCCCAGTATGGATTTTGGATAGGCAAGAGAAAGTCGTGCATGGAAAAAGCGTCGTTTTAGTGTAGGTTTTATGGAAGCATGGTCAGATTCATGAAGAGACTTGGGAACATTAAAGGTAAATGAAAGAGCAGTGGCCGGAACTCTTTCAGCTGGATGAAGGTTTTCTATTTTCTGATGATGGAAAGTCCAATGTTGGGGAGAATTTAGTACCCCCAGTTTCTGGTATGTATCCATTACGTGATTCTTTTCATGGTTTTAATGTTAAGGGTGTTGAATGGGAGAGTCGGGAGATCTTCGAATTATATTTTTTGGAAAAAGGGAAGTCGCACGGGCGGCACACAGTTTTTCTAAACCATGCAGCCAAACCGTACACATTTGGTCTTGGATGCAGTGGCTTCCACACGTTCGACGCACGTTTTGTCTAACCGTGCAGCTAAATTGTGCGATAAGGGCAGTTGAGGATGTAGCTAATGCACAGTTAGCCCACAGATTTTCAAACTGTGGGAACTTACCATGCGACCACTTAAACAAGATCTATAAAGGTGGATCTCATGCGTTTTTTCATCTATATAGATTTTGTTTTCTCTTAAGTGGCCCTAACTCAGGATTTTTGGTTCTCCTAAGGTCATGGAGGTTTCTCCCATCATTCCACAGGCGATCTGAAGGCTTCTCTTGGTGAATCGAAGCCAGATACTTCAGGTATGTGCTCGTTCTTGTTTGGTTTCATAGATCTACTTCTCCTATCCTCTCGGTTTCTCAGATCTATGCACGTTATGGGTATATCTATGGGTGTGGATTCCAAATATGATGAGATTTGGTCTTTTTTGTGTTAGGAGAAGAGATCTAAGGAGGATCCTTGGTGAATCATCCCGGTTTTCTTGAGTGTTCTTCGACCGTTGTGGTTTTCGTCAAAACCATTGAGGTAGGAGGCTCTACTCTCGACTCCTATTTCTAGAATTTATTTTCTTAGATTAAAATTGGTTTATTTGAATGGATTTGATTGTGGAAAGAATAGAATAAATCTTCTTCAATGATGATTTATGGTTTTGATGAAATTATAAAATCCTGGTGAATTGTTGTGTAAAGTGATTTGGCTTATTAAATTTAAAATGTTAATTTTAAATTATGGATTTGCTGAAATTGTAGATGGTTTGATGAAAAATGGGTTTTTAAGAAAAATGGTGCTTTATTGAAATGGTTTGATATTGAAAGGACATTGATGGATTTGGTTTTCAATAAAAGGGCGTTTTATTGAAATGATTTGGAATTGAAATAGTTAAGCAATGAAATGGTTTGAATTGGTTGAACACACTGGGTTTTTGACATGATGGTTATGTGTGTTCATGGGCATGTGGGCAGTTAAGGGTTGGGATTCTCCCCCATCAGTGTTGGGATGGATAAGGGTTAGGGTTCTCCCCTGTCAAACATTCATATTGCATTCAGGATTGATAAAGGTTAGGGGTCTCCCCGACCGGTGTTGGGATGGATAAGGGTTAGGGCTCTCCCCCGTCAAGCATTCATGTGCATTTGAGTTGGATAAGGGTAATTAGTCTCCCCCATCATGGCTGGGATGGATACGGGTTATGGATTCTCCCCTTATTCAGGTAGCATGCATGGTTGGTTGCATGGGTTTGTGAAATGGTTGGGTATGCCAAAATGTAATGGTTGTGAAATGGTTGTTAAGATTTTTGGATTATTTTTATGGAAAAATAACTTGCTGGAAAAATGGTTTCAATTTCTCTTGGAATGCCTTTGGTTATGAATGGTTTTGGAAACTTGTTTATATATAGTTATTAACTTCTTTTGAGAAACAGTTTTATATAATCTATTTTTATATAAATGTAGATAACTCATCTATCCTAGTGGTGTGAGTAGGGAAGTCATTAAGAAAAAATCTACTGAGTTTTATACTCACCCATCCTTTGGCACATTGGTGCTTTTGCAGATGTCATATTCCAGGACACAGGTAAAGGTAAAGCATCTTATTGCTAGTGGCTTCTGGTGATTCTAGGGAGATGTTGTGGATCTTGGAGCTTGTGGAGCATGGAGTTGTAGTGTCTTTTAAGAGTCTTGAGTTGATCATCTGTTGTGTACATTGATTCTTAGTTTGGTCTTCCGTAGTTGTGTAATTTGATGTAGTTTGATATAAATTAAGTGTTTATTGGTCTTTCATTTGTTCATGCATCATATAGTGAATGTTTGGTTATGGTTGGTTTATGAGTTTATTTCTTAAAGTGTAAATCCTCCCCCAAATTATATTTGAAACCATTCGGCATTTATTTCTAGCCTTTGGCGTCTTGGGGATGTCTCTTAAGGCATAATAATGACTCGTTGTGCTCGCAAGCCTATGAGAATTAGTGGGTCATTACACTAGTTTTTCAGAAAAGACCATATGGGTAATTGATGATGAGTTCTTAATTAGAGTGTCTTTGCCTTTTTATTGCATTACGTGGCTATATGGGTTAGATTATGTGAGCTACCCTGAGGGTTAATTAAAATATTGAATGTGTGTGACACGTCTACCAAGCCAAAGAACGAACTTGGATTCGGTCCTTCTAGGTAGTCTTTTTGAGATACTTGTTTGTAATACTTGATTAAATGATGAACATTAAATGCTAATGAATGTAAATGGAAACTGTAGTATTTTGTTACTTCTGTGTACTCCTAGTTCCCTTGTTGCAATTCCATTATTACCCGCGATATATACTCCCTGAAATTTTGGCATAGATCCTGTAGTGGTTGCCAACTAAGATTTATCGCACACCCTGTTTGGTTCATGCATTTGGACCCCAAAAGATTATATGGTTGTAGGTATAGATTAGGTAAATCACCCTTCATTATCAGGTAGTTGATTACTATGGAGATAGAGAGAATGATACCAAGTTGAGGCTTTTGATACTGTTGGAGTTTATTTGGTTTATCTTGTACATTGGTTTAGTAATATATTTCTAGAATTTTGATTTGTTTTCTTATTGTCCTAGACATATGTGACATTAATCATTTATATAGTTTCTCAAGTTGTTTATTTACATTCATTTATCTGTGGTTTACTTGTTTTATGGTATTATTACTTATGTTACTGTTCATTATTTGTTTTTCTGTTGTGCATACTCTGCCAATGAGGGAAAAATTTCCCAATTATAACAACCATGAGATTCTTTGATAGTTGGCATCCTTTGGCATTTGGAGTAATGCACTTGAGGATATATGACTAACTGGGTATGGGGCACCTTTAGGTGGAACCCGGATCCGAGACGTTACAATGTGGTATCAGATGAGTTTTGTCTTTTCTTCTTTGTCTTACTATTTGGAGCCTATAAATAAGGATAGGAAGGAAGGAGTAGTTGGTAATAAGTTGTTCATAGGAGTAGCTAACCCATTTATAGGGAAAAACCAATTTACCTTGATTATTGTAGTTATTATGGTTTTTCAATTATTATAGTTGATTTTGTCTCAATGATGGGTGATTCACATGATTTTGCTGTTATGATTTATACCTTTGAGGTTCTATTTCTGTTGAATCCTGATGAAATGAAGGTGTTCCCTATCAATGCATCATATAAGAATTTTCAAGAGATCACTTTTCATTCATTTTTTCATGCGATTTATGATGAATTACCAATCGCATGTTATTGTGATAAATATTGTGCTATATATGGATGTTGTTGTAATAGATGTCATGATAGAATACCTGCTATTTTGATAGGGTATTGGAAAATTTAATGTTTCATTTGAATTGGTGACAAACATCGGTCCTTAAGGTGTTTTTGGCCCTATTTGATCAGAATTTGGCGAATAATATGATTTATTTCACTATTATACTTAATGATATACAGAAATATGAAACAGAGATTTGATTCAGAGGGAGTATGGTCCCCTACGGGTCAGAAATGGGCACTTTAATGGTTGTTTCAGTGTTTTTATGGGGTTCCACAGTAGTTTTTGAGGCCTACTATGTAGAAAATACCAAAATACACGGTGTGTGATGATGAATACACACCATGTGTTCTTCGGTTCTAGAAGAAGCAACTTTTCTTAAGTACACACTGTGTATTGTATGTACACGTCGTGTAGTCCTTATCTGTGTGACTGAATGTGTGAACAGAGACATGGGGTCGGTAAATTTTGTGTGACACACGCTGTGTACTTGGAGTATATGCCATGTTGTAATATTCGTGTATCCATCTGTGTGACAAGTGACACGGGTGAATGGAACTCATGTTTTACACATCGTGTTTTGTAATTTCACGCCATGTAGAGTCGACGGTGTCACCGACCGTGTGACTAACAACACGAATGGTTATAAATTAATAAGTACACGTTGTTTCTAGGGTGCACACTCAATGTAGTGTACCTTGGAAGGAACCGTGTGTTTAGCAATGTAGAGGAACTCTAGAAGGGGGATATGATTCAAGTACATGTCGTGTATCAAGGAGAACATGTCATGTGTGTGGGTGTTACAGGACCAGTTTGGGAAGAGGCACATGCCATGTAAAAAGCATAAGGGGACACGCCGTGTAGGGTTCATACACGTAGTGTATACATGTTTTAAAAAACAAGAATTCTTTATTTATCCTATTACTTTATATAAATTATAAATTTTAGACCTTGATAATCTTAAACTAAGGTGTGTTCTTGAACTTGAAGAATCATGCCACTGAGACATCCTCCAGTTGTATGCCAGATATAGGGCAATGATCCAACTCTGAAAATGATAAATTAGGGACTACCAGCAGACCCTCCCATCATGCCTATCTTGGAACCAACTATCATTTCAGATATAGGTGTTCATGCAGAGTTCTGAGAAATATCCATGAGGATGATAAAGACTTTACATTGAGCACCGCATCTTTCCCTATATATGGTAGAGTTGGTCCTGGTTTTTTAGCAGCTGAATCCTCCCACATTTTTAGGGGATGTATGACCTCAGGCTATATAGTCCGGGTTAGAATCCATGTTTTCTATATTCGAGAATCATGAGATGCCACTACAGAGGAAGTTGATGTTTCCTACGTATATGAAATGTGATTCCACCAAGAGATGGTGGGATGTGATATCCCAGGTGGGAAGCCTGTGAGTTATGGATTGGGATGAGTTCTAGTAGACCCTCTATGAAAACTTCTACCCAGAAACCTTGAGATTTGATCAAGCATGAGAGTCCATGAGTTTAGTGTATGGTACTCTCTTAGTCATGTAGTGTTCTTCTCTCTTCACAGAGTTTCAGTGCTTCACACCCATTCTGGGGGTGATGAGTTATTTCAAGTGAGGAAGTTTGAGGATGGTCTTAGGAATGAAATCCAATCTCAGGTGAACATCTTCAGGCTAACCTCTATGTCTTCTATAGTCAACCAGGAACTGGTCACCATGTGAAACTTGAGGGATTCTGGAGCTCCGGGCTATGGAAGTTTAACTTCTAGAGTTGGTACTATTCCAAATCATAGCAGGAAGCCTCGTAGGGAGTCTACACATTGAGATCTGAGTAGGCAGGATTTTCCTATAGGTATCTAGGTGGTGTGATACTAGTCAGATAAGAGTGTACATAAGAAACCTTAGTTCCTGAGAGACCCAGTTGAGTGCTGATCATTTTGCTAGATGGGAAATCTTCAACGTTTCATCAATACCCCCCTTCCCTCAGCTAGTGAGGGAGGACCTATGTTGACTCCTTATACCGGAGAAGGACCACTAGTTCCACATCAGACTGGGGGCTGGAGTTCTTTAGGTAGTTCAGGTCGAGGTGGTGGACATGGCCGCAGTGGTCAGACACTAGCTTTTTGATAGCCGCAGAGTGGATCAACTTAGGGATATCAGAAAACTTCATAGATCCGCAACATAGGTCAGTATTTTTTTCTAGAGCATATCCAGCTGAAGAAGGATCTTGAACCCTCTACGGGTAGAGGTACGATTTTGGTTGCCTGAGTTTAGGTTCTTCTATTTTTGATATAGGGGCTCTTATATCTTTATATATGTGCTAGTTGTGGAGTGTCTTTGGCACTATATCTTCTATTATTCAAATATATTTACTCTTTGTCAATTTCTATCATCGTATGGTGAGTTCTACATTACTGGAGGGTGGGTTGTTTCTACATAAGGGTGAATGGGATGTTCTGGAAAGCAGAGTTGGACCCAGGAATCACGGGATGAGAGGTGTTGTAGCTCAAATAGCTAGTCTGTGTTTGGATGACTATGTGATTTCACATATTTACTTTCCTCTAGTGTTTGATCATTTCGGTGATGTATTTCCATATGAATTTTTAGATTTTCCACTAGAGAGAGAGGTAGAATTTTCTATTGAGCTTGTGCCAGGAGTGGCACGAGTTCCCAGTCCTACTTATAGGATGGCTACACCAGAGTTACAAGAGCTCAAGAAGCAGTTAGATGAGTTAGAGGAAAAGGGTTTAATCTAACCAAGTACCACTCATGGGGGGTTTCCTATCCTATTATCAAAGAATTCGGATGGTACCCTCATAATATTCATGGATTATTGGATGCTGAAACAATTGATAGTTAAGAACTGACATCCCTTCCCAAGGATTGAAGATCTCTTTGATCAGTTTTGTGCAGACCAAGTGTTCTAAAAGATTTAATTGAGATTCTGTTATCATCATTCATGCATTAGACCCTCAAATATACCATTTACATCCTTTTAGAGTAGGTATGGTCTGTACGAGTATTTGGTTATGACGTTCGGTCTCACAAAAACACCTACCATTTTTATGAAACTGTTGAACTGTGTGTTCCATCCATATTTGGATTCTTTTATGGTAGTCTTTGTGGTTGATATCTAGATGTACTCTCACACTCAACACGACCATGACACAAATGTTGAGATCATTTTGAGTACACTAAGAGAGCATCAGTTATATTTTATGCTCTCGAAATACCACATTTGGATGGACCAAATTCACTTTTTGGGACATGTTATCATAGGGACATGAGTATCAGTAGACCCAATGAATGTGAGAGAATTAGTTTCCTAGGAGAAGCTAAAGAACTTCTTTGGTGTAGGGAGTTTTCTAGGGCTGTAAGGTTACTAGAAACATTTTATACAGAACATTTCATGCTTATCATCACCACTTACGATCTTAACAAAGAAGGGGGAAAAGTACTTGTGGACTGATTCTTGTGAGTCCGCCTTTCAGAAGCTGAAAGGGAGGTAGACTTCTCCACCAATACTGATTTTTATAGAACTAGGAAAGATTTACACTTTTAACTATGATGTATCAGGTTTCAGGATAGAAGCAGTTCTAATGCAGGGGAAGGAGTTGTTGCATATAGGTATCGGCAATTGAGGCCACATGAAAGGAATTACCTGACACGTGATCTAGTGTTGGCTGTAGTTGTTCATGGTTTACGTTGTTGGAGACATTATCTTTTGGGAGATAATTTTGTGTATTTCACTAATCCAAAAACTCTCATGTATATCTTTACTTAGTGTGATATGAATTTGAGACAGTGAAGGTGGGTTCATTACCTTTAGTCTTTTGACATCATTCTTGCCTACAAGCCTAGAAAAGGCAACACAGTGGATGATACGTTGAGTAGGAGGACTTAGATAGAGGTAGTATAGGAGGAAAAAAGTGAGTGGTAGCTTATGGATCCATTCTCCAAGATGAATTTGGAGTAGCACGACAGACAGGAACAGACGTTTCTTTCCTTTATAGTCATTACCTCTACTCTACTAAATTGGGTATGAATGATTACACTATCAGATTCTGAAGTCCTAGTCCTACACGAGGGTGTATCAAGAGAGTAACCTACTCTTGGGTTGACCATTGGGGAGGATGAGGTATTTCACTTTCTTGGTCACGTATGGGTGTCAATAGACATACGCGAGGAACTTATACAGGATTTTTGATTCCTCAACTTGGGTCGTTAATTCTGGCATTACTATGATGTATCATGATTTACACTGTCAGTATTTGTGGCCATGTATGAAAAGGGATGTTGCTGGTTTTTTATGAGATGTTCCACCTTTCTGCTAGCAAAGGAAGAACATTTGTGACTAGTGGGGATTTTATAGCAGTTATCCATTCCCTAGTGGATGTGGAATGATGTCGCGATGTATTTCAGGACAAGGTTACTAAGATCGCCTCAAGGGAATGATGTGATTTGGGTTGTTATCGATAGGCTAACGAAGTTGTAACACTTTTTTACCAATCAATGAGAACTTCACTATTGATGCTCTTGGAAGGTTTTACATCCAAGAGATTGTTTATTTGCATGGGGATCCACATTATACTGTTTCATTCAAAGATGAACCTTATAATTCATGTTTCTAGAAAGTGTTACAGAGGGATTTGGGTACTCAGGTACTTCTGAGTACAACTTACCATCCCCAAACAGATGGCCAGTTCGAGTGCACGATTCAAGTGCTGGAGCTAATGCTTCGAGCATGCATCCAAGATTTTGGTTGTTCTTGGGAGAATCACATAACTCTTGTGGAGTTTTCCTATAATAACAGTTTTCATTCAATGATTCAGATGGAAGTTTATGTGGCTTTGTACATTAGGCCATGTCGTTCACCCCTATGTTGACTAGAGGTAGGAGAGGACGTTATACTGGGACCTCATCATGTACAGGAGACCACTATGCAGGTGGAGTTGATTCAGAAGAGGATGGATACTCAATAGTCACATAAGGAGTCTTATGTTGATCGATGGAGATGACCTCAAGAGTTTGAGGTTGAAGATCGGATTTTCTTATGTGTCACACTGAGTTTGGTACACAAGAGGATTAGGAGAGAGATAAAAGTTTCACCAAGATACATCGGGTCGTTTGAGGTTTTGAAGAGAGTCGAGCCTATTGCCTATCAGTTGTAGTTACATAAATGGTACTAGGATTTGCACGACGTCTTCCATGTTTCTCATATTTGACGTTACTGCTCAAAATCGTCTCAGGATTTTCAACCAGAGGAGGTGGAGTTGGAGGGGGATGCATTGTTCAAGGATCATCTTATCCCGGTTATTGATTGAAGCACAAAGGTTCTCTATGTCCAGTTTGTTCCTCAGGTACGGGAGCTATCACAGAATAGGTGAGTACAAGACAAGATTTGGGATAGGGAGCCCGATGTACAATCACAGTGGTCGGAGATGTTTGAGGATTATTATTCACCACCTTGTTAGGGAAATTCGGGGATGGGTTTCTTGACGGGAGAAGTTTTTATGAACCTAGATCTTCTTTTTCTTGTATAGATCTTGTTTTTTGGTGTTTTTGAGAAAACAGGGAGTTTTTTTAATATTTTATAAGTACCCTCCATGTAAAATAAATGAACATGTTGTGTACTTTTCTTTTTTGTTTTATAGGTTATACCGAGGTCGCGTTTAATCCCCGAAAACAACTTATTCTAACCACGTTTTGTCTAGGAGTGGTCGAGAGTGATGAATCTTCTCTAAACCACTGATCCGTCATCAGTTCTATGAATCGAACTCCGGTTGGTGTGCTGGAATTTCACTGGTGAGTTCTTCCTTCTTCTAGAGCCTCTTCTCCTGATTTCTTCTCTCACTCGACTTATTCAATGATGAAATTTTTTGACTTTTTATAGATCCATGTTGTTCTCGGCATATTCAATGGGCAACGCTGTAGTATATCGATCATACAACATCGAAGTTGGTTGTTTGATGCCTTTCATCATTTTTCCTTGTGTTTTATATGCCAAAGTTCCAATTACCCATTTTTCGAGTATTTCAGTTTAAGGAAATTGAAGCGTATTTTATCTGCCTTTTATTAATTGCTTAATTAAGGGTTTTTTGATGTGATATTATGTGAAATTCCATGTTTAAGGAACACCCCATGGGTGCTTTTCTTTTTTTGCTGTGTTTAGAACCATTTCTTCTAGGTTTCCTATGAGGCATACATACTTTAACTTACCTTTCTTGATTGAATTGAACTATTATTCTCAAATTTCATATTAAATGCATGTGATATGCATTTGAATTGTTTATCCATGTAGTAGTGAGATTTATTTGAGCTTCTTGATAACTTTTATTCAAGACTGAATTGCACAGGGCTGTGAGAAATTGGTGTAGTTAGACCACTAGGGGAATTGATGTTGAGTTCTTTCTCAGAGTGAATTTTATATTTCATGCAACAAGACCATAGGGGGGTTGACAGTGAGTGATCCCACAGAGTGTCTATAGTTTATCATATGATACACCATGGGAAATTGATGTAGAGTGCTTCCCCAGATAGTCAATTGTTTTTCAGGAATGACCATAGGAGGAATTGATAGCGAGTGCTTTCTCAGAGTGACTTTTCCTTTTAATTACATTACATGGCCAGAGGGGTTAGACATTGTGAGCTACCCGGTGGTATAATTTGAATACTTAATTTTTTTTACACGTATACCAAGACAAAGAATAAGCTTTGATTCAATCTTGATAGGTAGTATTATGAGATATCTATTTTTGATACTTGGATAAATGATGAACATTATATGCTAATGCATGTAAATGGATACAGTAAGATTTTGTTATTTTTGTTTACTCCTAGTATCCCTGCTGCATTTCAATTATTACCTACTATATATACTCAGTGATAGTTAGCCACAAATCATGTTGTGTTTTACTACTAGGATTTGTCTCACATCCACTTTGGGTCTTGCTTTTGGACCCAAACCGATTATATGGTTTCAGTTATAGATAAGAGAAAGCAGCCTTCGCCATCAGGTACTTGATTTCTATAGAGATGGAGAGCATGGGACCGAGCTGAGGATTGTGATGTTATTGGAGTTTTTTTCTCTTGTACTATGGTTTAAGTTCTGTATTTCATACATTGTGAATTGTTTGGTTGTTTTCATAAACATATGTGACATGCATCATTTATATAGATGATCCAATTGTTTATTTACATTTAGTATTTTTTGTTTACTTGTTGTAATGTATTATTTCTTCCGCTAGTGTTTGTTATTTTTTATTCCATTGTGCATACTATGCCAATATGGGGATATTTTTTTCATTATCACACCCAAGGCCCTCACTACTATTCAGAAGCTTCTGGTGTTTGGGAAATTCCATTGAGTCCATGTGACCAACCAGGTACGGGTCACCTTTGGGCGGCACCAAAAACTGGGACATTACAGAAACTACATATGAGAAGATCAGCATGATCAAAAAGGAAAATGTTTCTTTGAATGTGTCAACTTTAAATATGATAGAAATATCAGAAGTCCACAAGTATCTAAACAATAAGAAGAAGAATATTCTTCAAGGAATGATGAATCAAATGATTATGTTGCTAAATTTTCATGGAAGTTCCAAAAAAATTATAATAGGATATAAGGAATCAAAAAACCCTTCAATAAACATAGAAAGTATGGTGGTAACTCAAAAGAGCTAAGATGCTATGAGTGTATGATAATAGGACACTTTAAGCATGAATGTTTGAAAATAAAAGACAAAAAGATATAAATGATGTATTTTAAAATGAATGGATATAAAAATGCTATGAAATCTATGAAGGCTGCATGGATTTCATTTGAATATACTTGTGATTGCAAAAAAACATAACCATAAGCCGATGTTACAAATTAAAAGGCCAATATATGCGTTATGGCATAATTAGATGAGGTACATTTATAGTATTCTTAGCATGAATGAGAATCATAAAATGAAAATTGATCCTATAAAGAGTTAAATGAATACTACACCATATTGAGCACACATGCTTTTGATAATTCCTAAGTACCATTTCATTAATAAAACACATTCCTTATAAAACCCTTTTGAAAAAAATCTATTATTCCCATATATAAAACAATTTATTGTAAAAATATCATTTTAAAAAAAAATATTTTCAATGCCAAAGATCCTAGAAATAATGGAATAGTTTTTCTCATTTATAAAAATGTGTATGCTTGTAAAGGAAGATATAAATTAGATAATAGTCACTATGGTGGGAAATTTTTTGTCATCATGTATGATAATAATTAAACATTCATCTTCTCATTTGTCAAAAACTTTCCATATAAAACATATAAAATAGTACTTGTTAAAACTATTGTATAAAATTAAAAAATTATATAAAATTTCCCCTATAATCCTTTTATATCCATATAAATAAATATGTAAAATAATATTAATAATATTGACATCAAGAAGAAGATTTGATAATTAAATCGTTCAACATTCAAGGGGTTCTATACCACTTTGATCATTTAAATAATTACCCTCTTGAATGAATAATATTTAAAAAAAAATAACATGAAAGTAAATAAATTCATGATATCATTTGTAAAAGGGGTTATATATAAACCTCATAAAATAAGGTGAGTGTATAATATCAAAATACGACTCCATTAAAGAAAATTGAGCTGTAATACCTCACTAATTTTGAAGAAAATACTTTTTAAACGGTATCAACAAAATTTGAATGAAACAAAAAAAAATTTGATAACATTGAAAAATAATTTCCCTTACAATTTTTTCAAAGTACATATATAACATATATAAAATAAAAGATATTTGAAACTTAGTAAAATTGAAATATTCTAAACAAATATAGTCCCTTGACTTATAAACACCTAATAATTCACTCACAACATTCCTTATAGAAGAAATAAATGTAGATGCATAGGTATTTCGGTAACAGTTTAATGAATCTCTCTACTCACAGGGAGGTCCCTCTTTTTATACCCAAAAGATAAGACGAAATTATTAATTAAAAATTATTTGTGAAAATTCATGTAAATTAAACCAGTCAATATAAAAAGTTTAGTAGATATGTTAGTATCAACTCCTAGTGATTTCCTTTAATTAAAATCCTATCTTTGAAACATAAACAACCATGTAACACAAAATAAGAAATTGATTACTGATATAATCATAAAAAAAACATGATAGAAGGGTAATAAATAGATGAAGAAAGTATCTGGAGAAATCATAATTTGTGGTTCGAGTTGCATGCTTCTTGAATATGAATAATATATAATACATATACATTTCCACCACTAAATAATTTGATAAATAACACAAGGAATTTAATATTCATCTGATTGTTGCTTGATGAGTTATGTGGACCTTAATCATGAAGGTTTATTTAATCTAGACAAAACTGACTAAAAATGTTGAATTCTAAAGATCATAGAATACTATATCATACACCAAATTTATGAGGAATATATATCAAAGTCGATGAAAAACATGTATATTAATACACTAAAAATCAATGTTTTGGACACTTAAAAATCAAAATACTGAAAAATCCTAACTCAAAACACTTCATTAAAGGTTGAAGAAGATAGAATATCCATTTCTCATCATCCACACTCAAATTTAAATGAGTTTGAAACCCTATCAGATTGGATCTTTCCTTCTATATAGAATCCCTTCTAAGATAGGTCCTCCTTCACTAGGCTTTTTTCCCCTCACTTAAACTTCATTCGTTCGTTGGACACCTAATAGAGATCAATCACTTCTCAATCTTCAGTCGTCAGACCTCACCTCCTCCCAAAGATGAACCCCATTTTCAGATCTCTTGGTATCCATTGTGTTTGAGGCCCTTGAACCCCTTGAATCTTATCCATTTTATCTTCTTTTATTTATTTATTTTAAATTTCAACATTTCACCACGTTTTTACACAGATATTGAAATTCAGTTATATTATAATAATATTAATTTATTTATCATAATTAATTTTTTTATAATTTTATAATATTATAATAAGATATACTACATAAATTTTATTATTCAAATTAATACTCATATATGTATATTTATAATTATCTTATAATTCATAATTTTAAATATAAATAAATTTATTTGAATTATAAATTATTTATTTTGTTTTTAATAAATAGTTTTAGAACTCATTATTTAATAATAATATATATTTATAATAAAATTATTTATTTATCAATTCAAAATTATGAATACATAAATTTTATATATTAATATTTTCTTATCTTTATTTATTTCATATATTTAAATTACATTCTGCCTAATTCTTATTATCATCATTTTTATTAATTTTTTTATGTAAATCATCTAAATAAAAATAATTATTTATATAAATTTTATAATAAATTCAAATATTATTTTTATTGGTTATAAAAAAATAATTAGATAAGTATATTAATATTAAAATTTTAATTTAAACAAAATAAAACCATGTATATAAAGAATTATTTACAATATAAAATATCAATTTAATTATAAAATTTGATTCATTGATAATAATAATTTATTTAAAAATATTATAACATAAGATATGAAAACTATTAATTTTTTAAAAGTATAATTGATGATATAATTTATAATAATATTATATATTTTTAAAAATTCAACTTAACTAATAAATAAAAGATTTATTTGATTATAAATTAATCAATTTAATAAAATATTTATAATTAGAAAATAAGTTCATAATTTCTAAGATGTTACATTATCCCACCCTTAAATCAATTACTTCCTCGGCATTTGTTTGTTAGACTCAAGAAAATTCTTAATTCGCATATTCATAATTAAGAAAAATTAGAATTTATAAAGAAACTTAATTATCTAGGAGTTTTAAAGTAAATTCTATTGCATAGATTTTTGTTTCCCTCAAATGACAAAGCCTAATCTCCAATGTTGTCTAGATCATTCATTTGATATCAAATATTAGAACCCAAACTAAAACATTACATATTATAGTGTTTTGAACAAGAATTCACATTTGTGGATATTTCCAATTTATAGTTTTAGAGTATTAGAAAAAACTCTTACAAATTAAACTCATTCATTACAATTAGACACTTATACTCAATATCTATTTTCCACTATGTGGAAACCGTTGAAAACAAAATGGATTTTACTCATTATCAATCTCTACAATATTTTACCTTGATCTCATCCTTGTATCTATTTCCCCCTAAACCCTATGAAAGATATTTTAAAAAATATAGGATAACCACAAAAGATTAGCAAGGGTTATAGAAAGAAAAGAAACCATTAGTTCTGTAAAAACATGAAAATTAAAATAAAGTTTACCTTTATCTTCAATGTTCTTTGAGAATATGAAATAAAACATTTTAACATGAAAAATACACATTTTTCATAAATAAATTAAGTAAAACTCATAATAAGAAATTAAAACTCATTTAGGTGACTTAGATAATCATATAAATAAAACCATTTAAAAACCCTTTAAGTTGGAAAACCCATATATTTGACATATAATTATGTTATTATGGTCTTACTCATTGTTATTTGGTCCACATAGCGTTAAGCTATAATGGGCTTACGCAGTGCTAGTCGGGTCACCCCATGTTAAGTTGTTACGGGATTACCCGGTGTTATCTGGGCCACTCTATATGAAGCCGTAATGGGCTTCCCCAACACTATCTGGGCTAGCCCACGTATAATCTATATCAGGCTCACCCATTTCTTATAATTCTCAAGTAACATATCATTAATAAATCAAATTCATCATAAATCCCTTTGAAAAACGCTTTTAATTCCATACAAAAAACACTTTTGTATAAAAGTACCATTTTCTTTTAAAACCCACATTCAATGCCAAAAATCTCAAAAAGACAGGAAGATGGTTTTTCATTTAATAAAATATATAATCTTTAAAATGAAGTTATAAATTAAATAATTTTCATGATGGTGGGAAAATCATTATCTCCATATATATCAAGAATATAAATTTCATTTTTTCTTTTATCAAAACATTTCATATAAAAAACATAAAAATGTTCCTTTTGAAAACCATTGAATAAAATTAAAAATATATATAATTTCCATTATAATTTTATTATACAATATAAATAAAAATTTAAAATAATATCATGAATATCTACATGGAGAAATACATTTGATAATTAAATCATTAAATATCCATGGTGTCTCATACCACATTGAGCATTCAAATCATAATGACCATGAAAGAATAATATTTAAAAGCATTAAATAACATGATAGTAAATAAATTCATCAAATGATATGTTAAAGGGGTTTTATATACATATCATAAATTAATTCATTTTATAACATCAAAATATGCCTCAAATAAAAGAGATTCAGACAAAATCCCTTGCAAATTTTGAGAATAAAACTTTTTAAATGGAATTCACATAATTTGAAACAAACAAATAAACATTTGACAATGTTGAAAAATATTTTTCCATATATTTTAATTATAATTATATAGAGAACATGTATACAATAAATTAGAGTTTCAACTCAGTAAAATAGTAAATATTCTAAACCATTATAGTCCCTTACCTTATAGACTCCTAAGAATTCACTCACAACTTTCCACGTAGAAGAAACAAAGCCAAGTAGCATACAGATTTCTAGGAAAGAAAAACGAATCTCTCTTCACAAAGGGGTTTACCTCTTTATATACCTAAAATATCACATGAAATTATTAATTCTAAATTAGTTGTGTAAATTATGGTAAATTAAAGCAACCAATCTGCAAATTTTAGTATATTTATTAGTATATTCTCATTGAAACTTCCTTTAAATAAAAACCAATAATTGAAATATAAACAACTATAAAATCCAAAATTTATAATTTCATATTGATATCATCATATATGAACATTAAATTAGGATTATAAATATATGAAGAAAGAATCTGGAGAAATCAGAATTTGTGGTTCAGATTCACGCTTCTCCAAAAATATAACATATAAAACACATATATTGATTCCAGTAATTAAATTAAGAAGTAGAATGAGAAATTTTTATTCATGTCATTGATTCTTATATTAGTTATTTATACCATAATCAATAATATTTGTTGAATCTAGACAAAATTGGAAAAAAACATTGACAAAAAATAACATTGAATAATGTATAAAACATCAACTTCGAGAAGAATAGAAATCAAAATTGATGATGAATAGTTATTTTAATACACAAAAAATGATCCATGTATCAAAAACCAGAAGCAAAAATACCCAAAATCCTACCTCAAAACACTTAATTGGAGGTATAAGATGACGATATCTCTAATTTTCATCATCCACACTCGATTCTGACAGAGTTAAAAACCCGATCAGATCAGATCTGCACTTCTTAATCAGAACCCTTATGAGGTTGATCCTCCTTCTCTGAGCTTGGTTTTCCCTATTCTTGTTCTTTTTAATTAATCAAACATACATCCAAGCTCGATCCCTTCTCTATTTGTAGTCGTTTGGCCTCACATCCTACAAAAGGTGAACCCCCCTTTTCCAATCTCTTGGTCCATATTGTGCTTGAGACCCTCAAATCCCTCAACTCTTATCCATTTTGTCTTTTTTTTAAATTTTGTTATTTCAAGTATTTTTTTACACAGAATTCGAAATTTGGAATTTTTATAATAATAATTATATACTTATCATAATTAATAATTTTTTAATTTAAAAATATTATAATCAAATATACTAGATAAATATTATAATTATAAATAGTACACATATATATATTTTCATAATTATTTTATAATTCATGATTTTAAATGTAAATCAATTTATTTAAAGTATATATTAATTATTTTGTTTTTATGAAATTGATTTTTTTTTAATTCTTTAAAAGTAATATATATTTATAATAAAATTTATTACTTTAACGATTCACAATTATGAATACTCAAATTTTATTTATTAATATTTTAATAAGTTCATTTACTTCATATATTTAAATTATATTATGTTTAATTCTTATTTTATTCATTTTTATTAAATATTTTTAGTACAACATGTGATATAAAATAATTATTGATAATAATTTTATAATCCTTTTAATTTTAGTTTTAATTTCTATACTAAAATAATCAGATAAATTTCTTTACAAAAATACTTTACTTTCCACAAACTAAAACCATGTTTATAAAGTTGTATTTATAATTTAAAATATTAATTTAATTATCAAATCTTATTCCTTGAAAATAAGAATTTAATTAAAAATATTATAACATAAGATATGAAAAATATAAATTTTATAAAATCATAATTAATGATATAATTTAAAAGCAATATTATATAATTTTAAATATTCAACTCATCTAATAAATCTATGTTTGTTATGATTATAAATTAATCAATTGAATAAAATATTTATAAAAAGACAATAAACTCATAGTTTCAATGATGTTTCATTCCCCCCTCCCCAAAAATGAATTGTTTCCTCCCAATATGTTCATTGGACATATGAAAATTCTGAATTTACATCATCAGAATTATCAAAAAGTAGAATTTTAATAGGAAAACTAATTATCTATGAGTTTTAAAGAAAATTCTATTGTGTTTATTTTTTTAATCAAAAGACAATGTCTAATATCTATCATTTTCTAGAATTTTTATTTGATTCATACAGTAAGGGAATGGCCTTAAACATTATATATTCTACTGATTCTGATCTAGAATTCATATTTTAGGATCTTTTCAATTTACAATTTCAGAGATTTCGAAAAAACTTATACAAAGTAAACCCATTCATTACATGTGGACTCTATTTCTAAGTATCTATTTTTCAACCAAGGTAAAACCTTTTAAATTAACGCATGGTTTTTATTCATTATCAATCTCTATAATATTTTCCAATGATCTCATCCTTGTCTATATTCCCCCTTAAATCTTAAAAAAGACATATTAAAAATGAAGGATGATCACAAAATCTCGATAAGGGATATAAAAAAGAAAACATAAGTTTAGTAAAAACATGAAAAAACTCATATAAATTATAACTTTATATTCAATGTTTGATAATATGAGATAAAATATTTTAACATGAAAAACAAACAAACATTATTCTCAAAGAAAATCAATAAAACCCATAACAAGAAATTAAAACTCATTTATGTGACTTAGAGAATCATATAAAAAAACACATTCAAAACCCTTTGAAACTCTTATCAATTTTAATAAACATATGGCCGAATTCTAATTAAGCTATTATGAGCCTACCCGGTGCCAGCTAGGTCACCCCATGTTAAGCTTTAACGGGCTTACCCGACACGATTTGTGCCACCCCATCTTAAGACGTAATAGGCTTACCTGATGCTTTCTAGGAATCCCCATGTTAAACTATAACAGACTTCTCTAACACTATCTAGGACACCCCACGTATAATATATATCGGTATCACCTATTTCCTATAATTCTCAAGGACCATATCAATAATAAAACATAGTCTTTATAAAACCCTTTGAAAAACACTTTTAATCTCATAGGAAAAAATCTTTCATATAAAAATACGATTTTATTTTAAAAATAACTTTTAATACCAAAAATAATGTAAGAGGGGTTTTTATTTAAGAAAATATATATCCTTACAAAGGAATCAAGATAATAAAGAATTGTCACAATAGAATAAAATTCATTGTCTCCATGTTTGTTAATAATATAATATTCTTTTTTTAATTTCTAAAATTTTTATATATAAAATAGGTAAAAAGATTCCTTTTCCAAACCAATGAATGAAATTAAAAATAGATATAAAATTCCCTTTATAATCCTTTTCTATCTATATAAAAAAATATTGGAAATTATGTCAAGATTATTGACATGGAGAAACATATTTTATATTTAAATATTTAAATATTCATGGTGTCCCATGCCACTTTGAACATTTAAATCATAATCCCCATGAAATAATAATATTTGAAAAACATTAAACAACATGAGAGTAAATAAATACCTCATATGATTTTTCAAAGGGGTTGTATTTAAACCACATTAAAAAAGGTGAGTATATAACATCAATATATTCATCAATGAAAGGATATTGAGACAAAATCCCTTAATAATTTTGAAAATAAAACATTTTAAACGGTATTGTCATAATTTGAAACAAACAAACAAATGTTTGAAAACATTCAAAAATAATTTCCCTCACACGTTCATTAAAATTATATATAAAAAACATGTAAAAAATGGTAGTTGCAACTCATGTAAACCAATATAGTCTTTTACATTAAAAACTCCTAACAACTCACTTTCATATTTCCTTGTAGAAGAAACAAAGGAAATAAACAAATGTATTTCAGGGATATCTTAATGAATATCTCTTCTCAAATAGAGTTCCCTATTTTTATACACAAAATACTAATGAAATGGTTAATTTCAAATTGGTTGTGACAGTTATAGCTATGTAAAGCAGCCAATATTCTATGGTCAGTAGATAGTTTAGTATTTTCTCAAAGAGAATTCCTTTAATTACAAACCTATAATCAACACATAAATATCAATATATGCCAAAATCTACAATTTCCTATTGATATTACAGTAGACAAACATGGTAACAATATTGGTGAAGAAATAATATGGAGAAATTATAATTTGTTGTTCAGATTTCATGCCTCTTGAAAAATAATAATATATAAAACACATATATTTCCTTCACGAATTAATTTGAGAAATAAAATGAGGAATTTTATATTCATTTGATTGATGCTTAGATGAGTTTTTTGGACCTTAATCATGAATCTTTATTGAGTCTATATAAAACTAATAAAAACATTGAAAAAAAGCGCATTGAATACTATATCAAACATCAACATCAAGAGGAATAGAAACCAAAGTTGAAGACAAACATGTATTTAAATACACTGAAAACGATCCATGTTTTGGACATCAAAAATCAAAACACCCAACTTCCAACCTCAAAATTCATCACTAAAGTTATAAGATGATAAAATATCCATTACTCATCATTCGAACACAATTGGGACCGTGTTTGAAAACCTATCAGATCATATATTTTCTTCTAAATCATTACCCTTCAATGTTTGATCCCCCTTCTATGATCATGGTTTTCCCCTCACTCAATCTTCATTCAAGTGTCAAATACACAAACGATTTCAATCCCTTCTTGATCTATAGTTGTCCAACCTTACCTCCTCCTAAAGAAAAACCCCCTTATCACATCTATAATTCTCCATTATGCTCGACACCATCAAATCCCTAAACTCTTATCCATTTTATATTCTTTTATTTATTTATTTTCATATTTTATCATTTCATATTTTTTTCACAAATTTTGAAATTCAGTTTTTTATAATAATAATTTTATTATTATCATAATTAATACTTTTATAATTTCAAAATATTATAATTAAATACACTACATAAATTTTATAATTCAACATAATACCCATAAATAATTTTTTATAATTATCTTATAATTCCTAATTTTAAATGTAAATCAATTTATTTGAATTATAAATTATTTCTTTTGATATTAATTTTTTTAGTATTCATTCTCTAAAAATAATATTTAATTATATTTGAATTTATTGATTTAATTATTACCAATTATTAATACTCAAATTTTATATATTAATATTTTTTATCTTTTTTTATTTTATATATTTAAATTATACTACATTAGTTTCTTATATTCATCATTTTTTAATTATTTTAATTGAAACATTTAATTCAAAATAATTATTTATAATAATTTTATAATTCATTAAAATATAATTTTCATTTTTTATACAAAAATAATTATATAAATCTATTTATAATAAAATTCAATTTTAAACAAACTAAATCCATATTTATAAATAAGTATTTATAATTTAAAATATTAATTTTATTATCAAACCTTATTCATGGAAATAATAATTTTTTAAAAACTATTATAATATACAATATTAATGTAATAAAATTCATAAAATAATAATTTATGAGATGATTTAAAGTAATACTATATAATTTTAAATATTCCACTTTACTAATACATCAAAGTTTATTTTGATTATAAATTAATTAATATAATTAAATATTTATAAAAAGAAAATAATATCTTAATTTCTAGGATGTTACACCTGATACCTATGGTTTAGTGACTAGAAACTGGAATTATATCATGAAACAAGATGGAATGGTTTCTTCCAAAAAATAGAGGATGGAAAAAATACACGTTGGAATGCTCAGCACAAAACAAGGATAACATACGAGAATCAAACATGTAAAAAAAATCCTGAATATTAAATCATCGAGAGAATCAATGTCTTAAAAATAAATTCACATAAAACCAATAAAATATGTGGATAATACCTCCACTGGTCACCTCCATCACTGAAAATCCCATATATCAAGTGCATCTTCCACCTCTAAGTGGAACATTTCCTTTTCTCTAACTTTTCATAAAAAATATACAAATTCCTAAAGGAAAAAGAGTAGTGTGATCTAAATAGACCATTAGGGTCTCACTAAGTGCTCTATAAAAAATACCATAATAATATACCAATTATAGTTTCAATTTAAATAAGACTAGTCATATAATATAATTTACATATTTTCTAGAAGAAAATAATTTCACATGGAATATTTGTCAAATTAACCTTTTATATAAATCATTTATAAAAATCAATTAGCTTGAGTGAAATAGATCCCTAATCAATGGCGTGTGTAATCAAATAAAAATAAACCAATCACCAAGGTCCAACACCATAAGGTACATTAGTTTTTTGCTATAGGATCCTCACACTACTCATCAGTGATCATCACACAATATAGGTGTACACACTCGATATACACCCCAATAGAGGACCCATTAAACGAAATCAATCAACACCCCATTTGGGGGACCATTTCAGGATAATCATTCCCATCATGGTTTAGATAGAGTAATAACACTCAATCCTTTGCTAGGGGTCCAGATCCTAGTGTGATTTTCCTAGTCACCAACTAAATACCTAGGATCCCATGTGCTTCAATCAATCAATCGTTCATTCATTCATTCATTCATTCATTAGAGAATACATAATTTCAAATCAATTATAATACAAGTAAATAATTTCAATTTTCAATATTGATTTTCTCATTTCCAAAACTAAATCATTGGTTTTAATCAAATTCATTCATTTTCATATCATATTTCATTTGAGTTCATTTTTCTCATGAATAAACATTCATTCATTTCATTAAATAAATTTCAAAATCAAGCCTTCAATTTTCTCAAATCCACCAAAAAAATTACATTCCATTGAAATTGGAATTTTTTTTCAATATCCATGCCCTATCCAAAATAAATCATCTATATTCTCAAATTTAGGGTTTTAAATTATTTATTTACTCTTTCCAAATAAATCTATCAAATCAAGGTTTCATTTATAAGGAAATATTTATGGAACCACCTACCTTTATTCAGATGGTTAAATGAAACACCCATAATATAAATGCTAATGAATAACAAGGTAAATGGGATTAGGAAAACACTCCTAGAATCAATATCTATCAAATTGAAGATTATATCCATCAATAACATGATGATATATCAATCTATAAGGAGAGAAGAGGAGATCATAATTAACCATGTGGGGAAATATTTACTTACTGGAGATGGATTGAATGAGAACAACAGTGCATTGATATTTCAAAAAAGCATTTTGAGAGAGAAAGAATCATCTAGAGATCCTTCAAGATCAAGAAAACTGATTTCCGGTTGAGTGGGGGGAAATCATAAACTTAAAAAGTGGTATCTGGTTTTCTAAAATAATTTTTGGGGAAATAAAAAACTACATGCATAGTTTGTAGAACATGATGCATGGTTATAAGTAATTGTGTTCTTTAACCATGCACCCCTAATGAAGCTCTGTATGGGCTGCATGGATTTTTCACACAGTTACTATAACCATTTTTCAACCATGAAACTCCCACTATCCATTGGGTGCATGATTTGTATGGGCTAGCCACATGGTTTGGATTGTAATGTCTTGACTCGAGTGCCACTAAATGGTTCCCTGATCAGTGGGTCTAATGGCCTCAAATGTGCCTCCCCATGTTCAAAAGGATTCTGAATAGTGTCAAGGGCCTATGTTGTGTTTGTGGGGAGACTATTCTCTCATTTGAGAGTGTAATGAAGTGGTGTAATCATAATAATTAATATCAGAGTCATATAAAATAACTGGTGGTAGTATCATACATTTATAAGATAATAATAAAAGTAAACACTACCAAATAAAATATCATATACAGAATGATTTATGTCGTTCATCTATACAAAATGAAACAGGAATACATGGATACAAGTATCCAATACAAAACATATATCAAATTACAAAAAAGGCAAAAAGAACTATCTCTAGATAGCTTCATGAGAATAGCTCGGTCCTATACTCCCATACTCCTAATCAATGAACAATCAATCATAATATAGTGTGTGATTGACTTGGTCCCTACCTACATCTATGAAGACTGTTTGGGTACCCAACAGCATCCCAAACAGGGTTTTTGATAACACTCAGTAGGCCACCACCAATGCTTTCGTTAATATGTCCATTCATTGTGAAAACAATGAATAAGTGTGAAGTATATCATAGTTATAATAGTAATCAAATTAATGTTTCAAATGAAGATGTTATCCTATCCATCCAAAAATATATCTTTATGAATAATAACCAAGCAGACATAAAAAAAGGGAAACTGTAATCAAGTAACTATAATCACATGCTAACTCTATAGCATGATAAAGTAGATTTAATACTATCTGGTATAATAAATGTAATTAAATACCCATAACAAGGCCATCTATAATGCATGATAAATATCCATTACAAGCTATGTTTTGTAATCAAGGTATTAATTACCAAGGTATCCCCATCAAGTTCCATGAATAATCTTGATGAAAACAAGTTAATGAATAGGGTGGATCCCAAGGATCATCTCCACATAGAATGTCTAAGGCATGTCCAGGAAAGATGGTTCCAAGGATTAGTAATTTACTTGGAATCCAATGTAAACTAGAGCCATGGAGTAGATATTTCTATGGCATCCTATACAATCAGGATCCAAGAAGTAGAAATTTCTGAGGAATCGACTACCATAATCAAGATCCATAGATTATAAATGTCCATATAATCCAATAGAATCAAGATATGAGGTATAGAAATGTCTAGTGCATAGACTACCATTATCAATTCATCATCTCATACAAAAACACAATCAATGGGTTCATAAAACCCATTCCACCTTTCCCATATAATCAATTTAATCATTAAGTACATTTATTCACAAGAAAATGAGGCATTATTACTCTCCCTAAAACACTAATTTTAATCATTACATCTCCCACTACAATTGGTGATCTCACATACACCTAACACTGTGGTATAACATAGGGAAGATACAATAAGACACCTCACAGGATGTCTAGGTTGGGACTCACAACCTTCAACCATTAAATGGGACTAAGTGGGAAATGAAATCTGGTTCAAAATTTTATCCAATACATTCAATTGATTTTAGGAGCAACATTGGAAGGTTTGGCATGCATAAAAGTTTAAACAAGGTATATAAAAAACCAAAATTTAAGGGATATTTATATACCACATACTGTATACCCATTGTAGAACACTCGTCTAGTATCGACTCCTAACTCGAGGAATAGTGGAAGAAATATGAAGAATGGATGAATATACTATAAATAGGGCATATTATATGGTACCAAAATAACTCTTTTGATATAAAGATAAATGAATAAAGGTGAAATATTAATGAATAAATCATAGGTATCGATCCAACAAGATGAACACATTGTAAATTAGATGTCCTATGAAGGAATCTTATCAAATCCTACCTTTGGGCATGAATAAGGATTCAAAAAATATAATATCGACTGGATAAAATAAATAGTAAAGGGGGTTTATCATTTTACTTCGTTAGGGGAAAATTGTCAGTTTAACCAAAAACGCTAGGTCACATGGTTTGGACTCATGGTAAGTTAAACAATGTGCCAACCATTCACCCCTCACTACTTCAATAGCGAACCCACCCGGTTTATGCACCCGATTTGGGAAACCATACCCATACTACGATGCATTCCTCTACTAAAGACTACAAATCTTATTGCATGGACATGAAACCCTAGGAACACAATTAGGGAAAAACATCCATCCTTTTATTCTCTCTCTCCATCCTAGAATAGTTAGATGTAATCATGTATTTTAGGATACATGGTTTCTTAATAACCATATGACCCATCTACTTTTCTCCAAAATTCATGCTCTAGGCTCTGAACATGTCCTAGACACTCTCAAAACTCAAATGACCTCATTAGTCACACACACTTGGCCAATAACGTCTTTGAATTAAAATTAAAAAGATTCTTACCAGAAAGGAAAACTTGAGATCTTACAATCTTCTCCCTTTAAATCAATTTCTGCCCGAATTTCCCTTCTAAGGGTGGTCAAACAACATCTTAGAGTAAATCCATCAACTGAGCCCTTAGATTTTCCTCCTTCTCCCAAGTCTCATCTAGTAACTGGTTGTGATTCTATAGAACCCATACTATAGGAACATACTATCGTTGGAGAGCCTTCATGCTTCTATCAATGATATGAATTGGATGCTCATAAAAGGAAATATCTAATTATTAGTAAAACTCCTCTAGAAAAAGTTTACGAGATGGGTCAAAATGATAACTGTATAGTTGAGATAAATGGAAGACCTTGTGCATGGCTCGATGCATTTGAGGTAACTATGACTGATAGGATACCATCCTAAATCTTTCTAGAAGCTCGAATGACCAGACATATAGTGGTGAATGATTACCCTATCTCTTAACTGGTATGTGTCCGACCCTCGATGAGATAGGTAAAAAGTTCTGATCTGTGAACTGAAACTCTAAAGATTGTCAACAGTGACTAGAATAGTATTTTGTTCTTTAATATTAAATAGGCATCCACTTTCTGATCAATTGGACATGCTTTGTAGTCTCTTTCATGAGATATAGTTTGTCCCATTCTAACTATCCTACCTCAAACCAACATAGGGTTGAATGAAATTTCCTACCATACAAAGCCTCATAAGGTTTCGTCAATATATTTTCCTGATAGATATTATTTTAGGTGAATTAAAACAGGGTTATATGCCTCTACCAAGAACCCCAAAAATCATGGAAACAAGCTCTAAGCATGTCCTCTAGAACCTGTATCATAAAATCTTAATTTCCATTAGTTTGGGGGTGGTATGGCATGCTCAAAAAAACCTATGTACCCAACACCCTCTCTAAGAGATTCCAAAACCAATATGTAAATCGAGTGTCCCTATCTGATACTACAATATGAGTAACCCCATGATGTCACATGATCTCACGAATATAAAGACTCTTAATATCATCTACTAAGAAGGTAACCCATAATGGTAGGAAATGGGAGACCTCCATGATACTATCGACAATCACTCATACAACATAAACAACCTCAAGGAAAATGCATAATCCCCTTCATGAAATAAATTACAACATCATTGCATTTCTATTGGGAATAGGTATCTATTGTAAAACCCTTGCTGATCACTAGTATTCTTCCTTCTATTGTTGATAGGTGGAGAACCTAGTGAAAAAACTAAATACCTATTATTTTATCCCTGACCCTCATTATTGATGGAAAAAGTCGTGATATATCTTGGTAACATCGTGATGTATTTTCCATGTTGAGTTATGGAAACAATCATATCATCTCTCCATTTATTTTTTCATGAAACAAAACAAGACCATGAATATGTATAATTTCATCCTTCCCAATGGTCTAACTAAAATGAAGGTCCTCACCTACCACAATATCCCGTAGGAGTAGGCACTCTGCATCAGATAATTATCTCATCCTCACTCTATTCAGAAGAGTGGAATTCACTTCCAAGGATGAAACACATGTATTAACAAGACTATCTTTTACAAACAAATGCATATATGAAAATATTTCCATAAGCAACCACTCAATACAGGCCTCCTGAACTTGTTGTATTTGAGTCCTCATCCTCATTGAATTAGTAAATTCATTTTACTTTTCAATAATATAGGCAAACATGAAGTCAAATGTATATAGGTATTCAACCCATCTTCATAGCCAATGATTTATGTCATGCTATGTAAATATGTACTTGAGTATTTTCTTGTCTGTTTACACCTCAAATGATCTACTAGTAAATAATTCATCCAACAGTTCAAGGCATGTATAAAATTATCTAACTTGAGATCATACGTCGGTAGGACATATTGTGAATCCTCAATAGATGAGAATAGTATATCGTGACTTGATCCTCCTACGTTAGAACAGCTCCTAGACCAATACCTAATGAATTGTAATATACATTTTAGCTTATGACTGGCTCTACAAGAATCAGGATCATTGATGATGTCATCCTACCTTTTAGATTCTGATGGGATGTTGCATAGATATATGACTATAAAATCATCACATCGTTCTCATTTAATCCCATAAGTGGTGAATCTCAGACTGATATGTCCTATATCAAATTATTTTAATAACTGTATGGCCCCAAGAAACTCTAAATATTAAAGAAAATATTGGGAAACTCCTATAAAACTACATCTCTCGCCTGCTTTTGGTCAACTAATACTCCTTTTTCTATGAAATATGACCCAAGAAGTGAATCTTTTAGATCTAGAAGTGGAAATATGTGAGATTAGAATATAACTGATCCTATCATAGTATATTAAAAACAATCTCAAGATGTTTGGATTTTTCATATCTATTATTATAATACACCAAGATATCATCCATGAATACCACAAAAAGACAAATCCAGATATGGATGGAAAACTCAATTAGTCAGTGTTGTATTGTATCTTGGAGTGTTCAAAAGACCAAATGGAATAACTAGATACTCATATAGAGTATACATGATACAAAAACGTTGTATGTGGTATGTCTACAGGTCAAACACACACTTGATGATGACCAGAACTCAAATCAATTTTTGAGGAAACCTGATCTCTTCAGAGATGTTCGAAGAGATAATCTATCTATGGCAAGAGATACTGGTTATTGACCATCAACTTGTTAAATTTATGGTAATCCACATATATGTTGAGGGTTTTGTCTACCTTTTTAAAAAAAGTAATGGTAACCCCACAGAGAAGTATTAGGTCATATAGAACCCTTTTCTTTTTTTCCATCATACTACTTCTTGATCTCATTAAACTCCATAATATCCATCTGATAAGGATGTATGGATACCATTGAAGCACCTTGCACAATCTCTGTGGAAAACTCTACCTCTCGTTCCAGAGGTAAATAAGGAAATTCAACCAATAAAACATTCCTAAAATGATCAACTACTGGAGGAAAATTTTCCTAACTCATTCTTTGATAATCTATATATAAACTAGAAATATGGGTTTTCATCCCACCCATCCCATAATGATCATGTCCATATCTAGCTTCCTTTACATCCCATTCACCCTTTTAAGTAACAACCCCTCCCTCTGGTGATGTGAATGTCACCCTCCAATGATAGTAATTGATATAAGCATGATAAGAAACAGGCCAGTCCATTCAAAGAAGTATGTCAAATACTGTTATCTTATGGGTAAAGATATCCAATATAAAGGGACACCCACCTACCTCATGGGGGAACTCCCTACACTAGTTTACACACTTTAATAGGATCCCCAATGGAATATCATGTTTCATAACGACATCATAAAACTAAACAATGATCCTAAGGCTCTCCGAAATAGGTACAGATATAAATATATTAGAATAACATGTATAAAAAAGGTTAGATACTATAGTAGAGTCTAATAAGATCGTACCTCTCACCATAGAAGGTTTGACTCTCTACTCCATAGGTGTAGGATGTACAAAATATATCTGGCTATGACCATGTCCCTATGGAAAAACCACATAACCTTGACCAAACAAACTCTACTATCATGACACAACTAGTACCCAACTGACTCTTCCATGACCACCACCTCAATCTTGAAGACATGCACTACCGCAACACCCATCCTGAATCAGAGCATTCAATCCTAGTCCTGAACCTAGACTCAGACTAAACCCCATTTTATTGAATATTTGAGGGAAGGTCTTGAAAAATTTCTATGCAAGCCCCATCCTTCAGCATGATCGGCACTCGAATGGGTCTCTTTCACACTATATCCTTATATTTCCCCATCTTACGAACCAATGAAAGAAGAAAGAACTTCTATCACTCTCACCAATGATAGTATTCTCCTCATGAGAATTCCCAAAACGGCGCTTCCTACCCATGGAATCTGAACCACTGGATCAAGAATCTGCACTTCCCAACTCTGGGCCTCCAGATTCCCTAAAATTAAGATTATAAATTAGAACATAATTCACTATCTTATTAAAAGTTTTCAATTGAAACACATTCACCTATGACTGTATGGAATTCTTGAGACCTTCCTCAAAGTATATCGCCATAGATGATTCGGTAGTAAAATACACTAGTGAAAAGCATTGAAGCATTATTAAATGAGTTGAATAATAAATAATTGTCATAAATACCTACTCCTTGTGCATAAAATCACTAACCCATTTGGATCTTATAATCTATAAAAATAATTAATCATAAAACCTAGTTTATACATCCCCAAAAAATATCTAAATTCCTATGCTCATAGTTTAAGACATCACATCAACACATAGTGGATCCCAAAATCATATATGTTTTGATCTTCACTCTCCTCTTAGGAGGTGTCTTGAGATTCTTGAATGTTTATAAAGTAGTCTCAAACCACATCTCAGTAGCCTATGAAACTACATCCCCCAACAACATGGGAGGATTTTGTTTCCAAAATACATGCATCATCTCTTTCACAGATGAGGTAGGATATGGGGCTCCATGAATGGTCTAAATAAAGAATAAGAAACCCTCATGGAACTGGACATCAGCACACATATCTGTAACAACTACAAGTGCCAAAACTAGAACTACGAGAGGTTCAATTGATATATCAGGGCCCACCAACTCTAAAGCACGGTCCTTTACACCCTCCTGTAACATGACTAGAGGCGCTCATGGTGGAATGTTTCTACAATTCCAAACACACACCTCAAAAATGATTTTTTTAAAACCATATTATTGATATTAAATACTAGGATATGTTGAATCTTTTCTATAATCAAGCCACACCCCTATGCATGTTCCTAAATATAATACTGTGTAATCATAATATCAGAGGATACAATATAATAAACTACCTACAAGCCACTACTATGGTCGGGTATGGACCAAGATCTCTATTTCAAGTTAGGGGATTAGTTATATAGAGTTTAAATTTCTATTTATAGAGAAAAACACCCTTTAAATTTTAATAGGCATCCCTATATAATGGGAAAAAGTTTCTTTTCAAAATTTGAAATCATTTAAATTCATTCTCATTTATATAAAATATATTTTAAATGTCTGTATTATATGGATTACTATTTCCAATTTATAAGGTCCCATACACCTTATAAAATAATTTTTGGCATCCATTTAATCCCTACCATAGTATGTTCTAGCCCGTGTGACCAGTGGTCCATGACTCAACATACCATAATTGAAAGCATATGTTTTTTTGTACCCTATATATGAACATTCTATATAGATTATGTCAAGAAATTTAAGTACCAATTATATTTCTCAATATCTTGTACAAAATTTTATTCCAATAAAATTTATATCATGCAAGGAATACATAATAATGTCATGTTGTCAAGAAATACATCCTATGTGGAATTGAATAATTCATGGAATTTTATTCCAAATAAGTTCTCAAAATGATGTGTGAGATGGAATTCCCTTATCTCATTAGGCCATGGCGAAATCCATAATCATAAGGAACATAAAACAACTAGTGCTTCACCCATGTGTGAAGTCAAATCAACAATAATATAACAACTATAGAGATATAATTCCCATCCAAGGAAATTAGGCTATTTCCTATATTGGGATTTGCTACTCCAAGTAACATCTATTTTCCAAATACAAATTCTTTCATAGTCTCCTATGTAACAATCCCAAATAGTAAGAAAACCATAAAAGAAAAATTCCCTGATACCACTTTGTAACATCATGACCTGAGTCCCACTAAATAGTGCCCCAATATATTGGGTCACATGGCTTCAAGAATGCCTTATCATAAAAAAAAGTCTACCAAATAGAAACATGGGACTATAGTGTTTCTATGGGAAGACTATTCCCTCATGTCGTAGTTTAACACAAAAATGTAATCCAAATAATAAACAGAACAATAATATAAAATAATTGGCAGTAGAAAAATACATCCATTAATATAGAGTTAAATGTAAATATTTCCAAAATAAATGTCATATAAAAATGATATATGTCATGTACCTATAAAAAATTAAATATCCAGACATGGAAATAGGTATTTAATACAATAAATGTATCAATATAAAGAAAATACCAAAAATAACTATCTACTGATAGCATCATGATCATAGCTCGGTCTTGAGCTCCCCTACTCCTAGGTAATGAAAAATCAAGAATCATAGAACAGGTGCTTGCCTCGGTCCCCACCTCCATCCATGAGGTCTTTATGGGTACCCGATGGTGGCCCAAACAGGGTGTGACATAAAACTCAGTAGCCTTCCCCCAATGGTGACTATAACATGTTGAGTATGTGTATAAACAATAAAGAAGTGTGTAGTATATGATATGTATAACATTAATAATAGTAAATTACCAAATGTAGAAGTGATCACGTCTAGCTAAACAAGACTCCCTGAGAACAATAACTAAGAACCCATAAACAAAGGGAAATTGTAATCAAGAATCCATAATCATGGGTTAACTACAAGTCATGATAAATTGTGTGTAATAATTGCCAGTATTACAACTGTAATAAAATAACCATACGATGGATATATATATATATATATTTATATAAAGCATGATAAATATCCATTGCAGCATATGCTAAGTATTCAAGTGTTAGGATAGAAAGGGACAGATCCAAGGTATAAATGACAATGGCATCCTCTTTGAGTTCCCTGGATCATCTAGATGGAAACTCGATAAAGACATGGCTGGATCCTAATGATCATGTCAACCGATCATGTCCAAGGAGAGTCCAAGAAATATGAATCCATGGTGTAGAAATGTCCTTAACATCTAAAGTAAACTACATCCATGGAGCATAAATTTACATGGCTTCTTATAGAATAGGTATCCTAGGAGTAGAAAGGTACAAGGAATCCACTACCATAATAAAGACCCATGACATATAAATTTACATGAAATCCAATGTAATCAAGATTAGAGGAGTATAAATGTCCAAGGAATCCACTACCATTATCAATTCATCATCTCATACACAGTCACAAGACATGGGTTCATCCAGCCCATTCAACATTTACCATAAAATCTATTTAACCTTTTAATTAATATATTCTCATGAAAAGGAATCATAATTCCTGTCCCTAAAACACTTATTTAAATTATTATATCTCCCACTACAATTGGATAGAATACACACACCCAGAGGAATGGTATAACATAGGTCATATACAAGAACACACCTCACAGGTGGTACGGGTTAGGGATCCCAACCTCTAACCATAAAATAGAATTAAGTGGAAAAAAATCATGTCATAACAATTTATTCAAGATATTCAATTAATTTTAGGAGTAACAGCATAAGGTATGGTCTGTGGAACAATATCAACAAGGTATATAAAACATAAAACTTTAAGGGAAAGATATATAACACCTACCATATACCCAAGGTAGATAAATCATCTAGTATATACTCCTAACTCAAGAAGGATTGGAAGAAATTAGATTAAAGGATGAATGACCTAAAAATATGAAAAATTATCTTGCACCAAAATTACTCCATCGATATGAATAAAATGAAGGTATGTGCAAGGTGAATGAAGAACTCACCAGTATAAAACCAATGAGATTCATGGATCCGAAATATGATTTCATACTGAGGAATCAGATCAAATCCGACCTTTAGGCATGAAGAAGGCTTCAAATGGGAGAAGATTCACCAGAGAAAATAAATAAAAAAGGAGGATTTACCATTTTAATTCATTAAGGGAAAAATGACTATTTTATCATAAATTATCAGGTCACATAGTTGGGCTACATGGTTGTCAAAACCATGAACCAACCATGTTTTTTTCCTTACCACAATAGAGAACAGATATGGTTCATGCATACACTTTGGAAAACCATGAAAAAATCATGTTGGATACATTTTCTAAAAACTACAGAGCTTTTCACACAGGTGTGATGACCTAGGTTCACAGTTAGGGAAAACCATACACCCTTTTATACTCTCTATCCAACCATAAATGGTTAGTAGTAACTATGCAACTTCTTCATCATGGTTTTTACTAACCATGCAACCTAGATGTTTTTTCAAAAGATAGTATATGAGATTTAAACAAGCCCAGAACACTCCCAAAACTCCCATGACCTCATTTGGTACTCACATTGGACCAAAAAAAAAGGCATTGGATAGAAATTCAAAATATACATACACATAAGCAAACCTAGGATCTTTTATGGACAAATCATTCTCCCCCTTTTAGTGGATAATCTTATGGTGCACAATTTTCAATTAAAAACATCATAGTTTTTTCTAACAATATTCTAACCATGCACAACCCAATGGGATTCCAGCAACTTTTAAATTCCACTAGAAACAACCCAAAACAATACCCAATCAAGAGGATATCAAAATAAGAGTTTATTAGTACCTAAAATAAAGTCACATTGTGTTACATGTATGATTCCCCATATTTGAATGATTAAATACTCTTGAAAAGAGATTTTTTTCTTTCACACCTCTCATGTAGAACAAAAATATATCCACAATGAAGAGTTATCCTTGATCCCATTTTCTGGAATGACCATGTTCAAAAAGTGTTCTATTTGTATTTTTTTCATCTTTCTTCTTATGGAGATGAAATTCTAATTTTAAGTGTCTCATCTTTCCATAAGAGTAGCATGGAATTTTATTTTTCTTCAATTGTACATTTCATTTTATAGTATGGTTAGAATGTTTTTTCCTGTAGAGGACACAAATGGATCCATTACCTCTAACATAAGGACCTTAAACATTCCTTTATTAGGCTCATTTTTCTCCCCATTCTTTTTATACTCCTCCCCAATTTTGAGGTAGTCAAGTAACACATTAAGGGAAATATATTCCTTCTTGTACTTTATATAATGTATAAAATTCATTAAATGAGGGAACTTATCAATAATATACGTGAAGATGATAGAATAATCCTTGTACACCTTATTTTTAAGGTGTTGTTAGATGAGTTTTTTTCATTAAATTATTCTATAGCAGATCTATTATATAACATTTTTTATGAAATAAACATGATTAATAGGAATTTTTTTTCATTCCACGTCGTCTGTGATGTAATTTTTCTCTAATTCATATATATCACCTTTTTGGTTGGAAGAAGTGGATATATATTGAACAGGTCATTATATAAAACATTTAGTATGTTCCCTTTTCGTATGATATCATTATTCACCCATTCTTGTCTTTTGTGGGAAACTTGAAATGTCTAATCTTCTGATGTGGGGGGGCTTCTATTTTGAAATTACATTCACTACTTTGAGAGCTATAAATATAAATTGAATCCTCTTTAGATTAAAATAGTCATTTGATACTCAACACAAGTACATTGTGGATAATATCCCTTGAATTTATTTGGAATGATGTGAGATTTGGAAAGTAATCTTTTGTTCCAAACAAACAAATTTCCTTTGATTATTGTTGAATCTTGCTAAGGAATACTAATAAAGAGAGGGAATATAGGAGGGAATTTATCACTTGGATGTGAGTTTATATCTCTTATAGAGGATCCATTTTCTAGACATAGAGTTATCCATATATATAATTCATACTATCCATCTGAATGGGTTTAATACCTTTTCTAAAAAGTTATATTATTTTGATACTTAATCATGTTTGTTCTATCACACTCGATCAATTAGGTGACCCAATTTTCACCCCACTGGTGGATTGGTATGTATGTTAGATCACAATCAATCTAATCGATGGTCTAGATCATACACATTTAGTGAATTAGGACAACCCATTGGATGGAACTATTTATTCCTCACCCCAAACCAATATTACCAACCAATCCATCATGGAAAATTAAGGAACGTACAAACACCTTGCATTGATGCGGTGTGAAAATATTTAAGTGTTCCATAAAATTGCCACATTATGCCTTTTCACACTCATTTTCGTGCATGTGGATTGTTTTTTCACCATACCACATAGTATTATACCCCTTTGTCTTTATTGAATTTAAATAGTATTAAAGACACTTCCATTAATAAGGAAGACCCAACTCCTCCCACTTTTCAATGTGGGATTCTCCAAAAAAAATTCCCAGTTTAAAACAAAAAATAAAATAATTAAATAGTATAAAATATTTAAATCCAACCCAAAGTTCCATTGATGACTTTTTTTTATTTTTGAAGAATATTTATTAAGAGAAGAATTATAGGAGTGAATTTATCACTTGAAAGTGAGTTTTTCATCTATAGGAGGCCCTATTTTACAGACATGGAGGCCCCCATTAAAATAATTAATACTTCTCATTTGAATGGGTATAATAACTTTTCTAAAAAGGTTTATTACTTCCACATTTAATCATGTCTATAAGATCACACTTGATTGATTATGTGTCATGGATCACACCTTTGTGTAGACTGTAACACCTATTAGATCACACCCAATGTGATCAATGGTCAAAATCATACCCATTATATAAATTTGTTTGAACCATCATTAGTAATCATTTAAGTAAGTGAATGAACCGGTATGACCCACTAATATATCATGAAAGATTAAGGAACCTCTAAGAATCTCCCACTGACATGATGTTCGAAGTGAAAAGTGTTCCACAAAAGCACCACATTGTGCATTTGTGCACACACACCTCACGTGGATGATATGGTGCACTATCCCACATCAGATTATACCCATTTTCATTTATTAAATTTAAATAGTAATAAATATACTTATATTAATAAGGAAGTGTCCACTCATCCAACTTTCCAATGTGGGTTCCTAAAAGAACATTACACTTTTAAAACATAAAAAAATTAAATATTTAAAAATAATTTAAAATCCAACAATACAATATGTTTTTTAAATATTTAAAACATAATTTTGAAAATAAATCATCATAATATCTTAGAAAGAAAATTCATAAATAAAGGTATCTATTGATTTGATCCTTTATAAACAAGAGACACATCATAGTTGAATTAAGAAAGAAGTGGACACTACCATGAACATATAACTCTTTTTATCAAATAGATTCATCCTAATGATGTTTGTTAAAATTATTTTTCTATTTATCTATTCCAAGAACCGTAAATCATTTCATTAATTTCGGAGAACCACAGTCATAAGCTCTTCTTAGTGTCCCAACTTTAACATTCACATAGGTGAACCAAAAACTATTCTCTTGTTCAACACATGTTTGGAATCCTTTCCCATTAAGAGTTTTAAACTCACCCTCCTTTTATCAGGGTCACCAAACACCATTTTCTAGGTACATAATACACCTATGGAATTTCCTTCACACATAAGATAAAATTTAATACAATAAACTTATTCATGTGAATTTTTCACATGTTATGTTGAGGTCACATCATTAGTGAATTTTTGAAAAGGGCTTTAAACCCATATCTAATGAAGTTTTGTGTACAAACTCCTATGAATGTTCCTTTGTTATTGGGGTTTTGAAATATTGGATTGATCTAAAGAAGTCCATAATTTTGATATCGTCCTATATTAACATCCTCACATTGCTATTTCTAAGAACAATGTATCTCAACATTCCATTATAAGTATTATTGTGTGTCATGTCTAGTGTTTCTTGACTACAAAATGTATAGAAAGTATAGATATCAGAATAATCCACAATGGTAGATCCTATAAAATAGATCTAACCCATTTTTCTTCCTTTATAACTGCGTGTGAAGTGACAAACTCAGAAGCCAATGTGGAGTTTGTTATACAAGTTTTTTTCTTTGAAACCAAAGATATCACTCCACCTACATGTGTAAAAACCAAACCACTCAGGGATAAGTGATCCCTTGGATTATTTATCCAAATATCATTATAAAAAGATTCCAATAACCTTGTTTTCCCAATATAATATATATAATAATTTATAATAACCTATAGATACACTGGTACTCTTTTAACCACATCTTATTATGTATAATATGAATTACTCATATATCTGGTCAAAATTACAAAAACATATGCAATGTCATGCATTCTATATATCATAACATACATGAGACACCTGATCACCCTTTCATATTATAGTTGAGTAACTTCCCTACCTTGATTTCGAAGCATCTCACTCCTAGAAATGTATGGTGTAGAAATTGGTGAATAATAAAATTGTTCAATCCTCTTTAATGCTTTTTCAATATAATTAAATTTAGCTAGAAAAATGAAATTCCTATTTCTAATAATTTCTATTAGCAAAATAACAATAGCTTCACCCAAGTCTTTTATATCAATGTTTCTAGATGATACAGACTTAGCATAATTTACTTGATCCATATTAGTTAAAAATATAAGCATGTCAACAATACATAAAAAAATAAAAACACCATGGATATTATGGAACCTACTAAAAACACATTTAGTAGCGTGGTTAACTAAAAATCCATTTGATAAAATTACATCTTCAAATTTCTCATGCCATTGTTTTAGAGCCTGTTTTAGACCATATAGAGACCATACATATTTTTAAAACATCTTCTATTTACCTGGAATATTAATCGTTTCGATTGTTTAATATATATTCCTTCATAAAATTCACCATTTAAGAATTTTTTTCTTATAATTAATCTGGTGAAATTTAAAATTTTATATAGAAGTTAATGTAAGAATAGTTAAAATCAATGTAATCCAAGATACAAGGGAATATGTATAAAATTAATCAATTGTTTCCTTTTGAGTAAACCCTTTGGAAACCAATAAAGCATTATATTTTTTAAGTGTTCCATAAACTTTTCTTTTTATTATAAATACAACTTACAACCTATAGATTTTATACCTTGAGGAAGATAAATTAATATCCAAGTATATTTACTAGTTATAGAGTTCATTTATTATTTATATATTCCTTTTGAAGATATTCATTAGAGTATGATATAATCTATTTTAAATTTTTTGGGTTTGACTCTATATTGAGAAAAGCCAACGTTTTTATAAAAACACAATAATTGGATCCTTCTAACAAGTAAATTTAGAAATCAGGTCCATAAGTCTTGAGTATCTGAGTTTTCATACCTTTACAAACCTCATCAATAGTATCTGTTGTGATACTATTTTATTTGATCTAAATTCCTCAATTTTTATTTTCATTGGTAAATAGGTAAACCAAGATTCATTAAAGATAACATCTTTGATTCAATAATTGAATTTTAGGTATTAAATCATTTGATTCTATAAACATGAATCTGTAATCCTTTAAATTCTCCACATATCCAAGAAATATTCCATCAAAACCTATTTTACAGAACTTTTCCCTTTTAGGTTTAGGTACTCTTACAATTTCATGAAAATACCATACATTAAAATAAATTATATTTGGTTTCATATGCTTCCATTTATCATAAGGAGTCTTGGACTTCTATTTTTTTGGAACCCTATTTAGGATGTGACACATTGTCAATAATGTCTCCCCCAAAAAATTTTTTTAGAAACCTGAGATCAACAACATGGAATTTACCATTCCTAATAAATATTTTTTCTTTATCTCAACAACACCAATTTGATGAGGTTTATAAGTATTTTTCACTTAATTTTTAGATCCTTAGGGATTAAACTAATTTAATATTATAGTATTCTCCTCCCATGTTGGATTTGAGGCAATTAATTATAGCCCATATTGGTTTTAAACCTCATTTTTTAAATAATAAATTTATCTATAACTTCATCTTTCACATGAAAAATTTAAACAACGAAAGATATAAAATAATCATGAATAATAGTTAAAAGTTATCTTTTATTACCTATGGTAGGTGTAGCATTCGAATCACATACATAAATATGTATTAATTCTATAAGATTACTTTTCCTTTCAATAGTTGTAAATGGATTCCAAATTAATTGAGTTTTCATGCAAGTTTCACATATATTATTTTATTTATCAATGCTATATTATAACTCAATTTTTGATATGCCATGAATTTTCTTAAAACTAATGTGACCAAGATTATTATATCACAAAATAAAAGACTCTTAAAAGTAAACATAAAAAATATTTCTATTTAATTTAAATAATTCATCATATAAGTGACCATTTATAACAAATATCCCACTCTTGGAAATGAAAAAGTAATATGCCTCAAATACATGATTGAACCAACGATTTTTTAACTAGAACCCCAATACTATGTTCATATGATCTTCGAGCACATAAAAGACACCATTTACGGTGAGGATCATTCCTGAGGTAAACTCAAGATCCACCACTCATTTATCTTAATCCTTTATAAATACATAGTTCCCAATATAGAGTGTCATTCAATTTTTGAATGATTTTACATTATTGGAGAGAATTTTTTTTTCTCACTGATCATGTATCACTAGAATTGATCCACTACTAAATTTTTCATGTGATCACATTTTTCTTCAAGATCAAGGTCGTAATGTAGTCTTTTTAAGAGTTGTTTCATTATTTTTTCTTATGGATATAAAAATACAGTTTGTAGTGTCTCAAATTTCCATTGAAGTATAATCCCATTTTATAATTCTTGAATTGAACCATTCCTTTTTTATTATGATTTAGAAATTTTTATCTCTTTGAAAAAGCAAATGGATCCACTCCCTAAAGCATGAGAAACTTGGATTTATAATCCTTAGGTTCATTTTCCTCCTCGTTATTTTTATATCTCTCCTTAATTTGTAGTTAGTTAGGTAACACATTGAGAGAAATATTTTACTTCTTATGATTTATATAATGTTTAAAATTATTCAAATAAGGGGGGATCTTGTAAAGGATTGGTGTTGAAAATATATCATCATCCATATTCATCTTATTGTTTTTATAGTGTTGTAAGATGTGTTGTATTTCGTCGAATTGTTATATAATAGATCTAAAATCTACTATATTATATGATATAAAATGGATTACTTGGAATTTATTTATTTTCATATTCTAAATGATTCACTTTTACATAAAGTAATCCTATATCTCTTTTGCAGTCTGTAGATGTGGATATGTGTCGAAAAGGTCATCGTGTAAAGAATTGAGTATATACCCATGAAACATGAGATCATCATTCTTACATTTCTATATTATATGTGAAACATAAATAATCTCATCTTCAGATGCATATAGATTCATATTTTATAGCACATATACTACATTGAGAGTTTCAAGTAGAAACTGCATCTTCTTTAATCACAACATAAAGTAGTTTCCACCAAATTGATCTACCATCATCATATTGATAAGAATTTTCTTATCCATGATTATTATATCTACTCTTAATACTACTGGGGATATATTTGTGTGTAATAGAAGTTTCCTTAACATTGGATGGTAGTGTAATGAGGTCACTAAGGCATGTTACAATTTCACTCTCCATAAGAGTGGATTCACCCCCACAATAATGGTGGTACTAAGGGTTGCCAGTGAATTATATTTGGGATTAAATGGTGGTTTTATACTTTATAGAGTTAATTTATGAATAATGTCACTTGAATATGATTTTAAGGAAATAAATATTTAGAATATTCTTTTTTGTTGTATACCAACAAATTTTCTGTTATGCTTTTTGAAAGTTTTTAAGGAATCTTAGTCAATAGAACAATTGGAGGAATGAATTGATCACATGGAAGTGAGTGTTTCTATCCATGGTATGCTCCATATTATTTATATGGAGGAAAAAATTTGGATTAATCATCATACCCAATAAAATGGTTATAATAAATTTACAAAAATGTTATATTATTTTCAGATTTAATATTTCCATTTCGATCACACCTAATGGATTAAGTAGACCAGATCGCACTTGATTTAATTGATAGTCCAAATTGTACCCATTCAATGAACTGGGATGACCCACTGGATATACCCATTCAATAATACACCCAAATTAGTTTGACACACCAATCCATCTTGAAAAAATAATTCACATTTAAGAACCTCTCACTGGCACATTGTGCTAAGTGAAAAGTGTGTCATCAAAGAAACACATTTCACCTTTGCGCACTCACATAATCATGAAGCGACCTAAATACCCTGGTACCCTGGTACCCTGATACCCTAGCCTATACAGACTTATCTCGAATGGTTGTCCCAATCCCCAAGGGTTTGCGACTAGCACCTAGAATCATAATAGAAAAATATGGGAACAGTTTTTTTACACAAATAGTGGATGAAACAAATACAATTCAGTATACTAAAAAAGAAACTCCATAGGTAGAATAGTAATAGAAGTCAAACATGTATAAAAAACCCAGTGTACAACCTCAAAGTACCGAAAAAAAACTAATAAAACTAATTCCTAATGGACACAACACTCAAAGCCCAATATCAACCTGAAGGACCTCCTCAAAGTGGCGCTTTCCCTTTGCTTGAGCCTGGTAGGGGAAAATCTATAAAATCCCAAAGGCACACATAGGGTATAAGATAAAATACTAATAGAATATCACCATGTATTACATAATAATATTCCACAACAATTATCCAAATAAAGCTTTCAATTTTAAATAAAATAGTAATGTTAGTAAAAGATTATTTTTTAAACAAAACATACATTCATTATAATTGATGGAAACATTTAAAACAATGTATTAATAAACTTTTTATATAAATTAACAAGTCATATGTTAACAAGTTATATAAAATAATGGAATTTGTATCAAACTAATAAAAAATGAGTAACATATTTTTATTATAATAGGTAGAATAGTTCCAGGTTATGGGATCCTCATAAACTCATATAGGTGATCACACATATATGTCTACACACACCCCTCAGAAACAGGTCAAAGAAGACTATTCAACATCACATCAGGCATAAGACCTGCTGAAATACATTTACATTCATGTCGTAATGTTTCAAATGTAGTATGTTTGTACCAAATAACTCACAAACTACCTTGGCTTTAAGGTTCTCAAAAAACATTCAATAATTGGAAAATTATTTCAAAACTATTCAAAATACAATTTCACAATTTTCCATTTCAATATGTGAAATTATATTTAAAAACCAAGACATGTGTTTTAAATAAATTAATGATTTTTTCTAGGATAAACCCAATGGGTTCTTATAAAAATAATTTAATCTATTTTATAAAAATCAATTTCGTAGTTCAATGTAAAAAATTAAATTTTGTAATGTCCATCAAATCCAAATCACACACCAATTCATTAGAATCAGAGGATTTTCCCAAATTTCATTCTAAATGAATTTAAAATCCCAATTCACACTAAATAGAATTTTCAAAAATTAATTGAATGTAATTAGAATAATCAATAAAAAATAGGTTAAATTAATTTTCCAATCTTATACAAAACCACCTACTATAGATCACAATATCATGTTACAAAACACCTAAAATGGGAAACTCCAATGAAGAATTTCATTGGTGATGATCCAAGAATCAAACCTAGGTTCAAGATTTAAAATAATGAATATTAAATCCTCTAAAAAACATATATAAAACAAGTTATATAGAGGATATAATAAGATATTATGAGAGAAATAATGTGATAACATCCCTTAAAAGAGAGGAATAAATTGAAATTCATCAAGCCTCAATCCACCTTGGAAAGGGGTTGGAGGATCAAAATGGGTCCTTGGGAGCTTCCAACACCCAGTAAATAGATCCAAGAATAGTTTATTCTAATTATAAGGTAAAATATGGGCGGGTTCATGAATATTTATAATATTTTCTTAAATAATTAAATATTGTGTGCAGAGTAAGCTGGGAAGGGCCGCCCGGGTTTCCAAACCATGCACATAACTATGTACACATATAAAAGGGTGTGTGGTTCTTACTAGGTGGGTTGCACAATTTTTCAAATTTTGTGTCATCTATGAAAACCCTCACTGCCTGGGATTTCATATTTTTCTCTAGAAGGCCCTTTTGTTTGGGAATACAATGCACCAACTATGGATAGACCAAGAGCATTAAAAAAATTTCAAATTTATTCTTGAAACCACTCAATAAAAACCCCAAATAAATCATGTTCAAAAGAGGGGTTGATGAGTGCCAAAAATTAGAAATGGGGTGTTGAATCCTCCCAACAAAAGAAACTTTTTATCCCCAAAAAACTTGTTAAGAAGCTTATATGTCAAAACGATGATGTCATTATGCTCTCATCAGTGCCTCTATCTATTAAGTCTTGTGGTTATAAAAACATTGCTTACATATCACTCGAACCAATGGTGTCATCCTACCATGAAGTACCTTAGTTTTGTAGTCAACCATCATGACAGGATATTCAGTAAGGGATAAATAAATCTCAACCTCAAGATCACTCCATCTCAAAACAAGAAAAGGATCAGAAATATAAATTTGTAGTTGAGATAAATGGAACATGTTATGCATCAACATCAGTTGTGGTGATAGTGCTAAATGGTAAGATTCATTCCCCAAGTACTCATAAACATCAAAAGGTCCCACCAAATTATTAGAAAGCATCCCTTTCCTCCCAAGCATTTAATGGTACAAATGGGGTGAAATATTCACGAACACCGAATAACCAACTAAAATTACAAAAATAAATGATTAAGATTAGTATATGATTTATATCATCTTTGATATGTCAAAATTCTCGGATGAATTAACTGATTATTTTCTATTATATTTTAAAGCAAACATGTTCCAACCAAGGAACATCCACTGATCTCTAACCGAAATAATAGAGATTTATAAGGCTGATCATACAAGGCCTCAAAAGGATCCATCCAAATCATGGAATGGTAAGCATTGTTATAAGTAAACTCATCCATTACCAAATGTTCATCCCAAGCTCCACCAAATTTAAGAACACATGAATGAATCATATCCCAAAAATATGTTTATCTCTTTCTATATTTATATCTAAATGTGGATGGTATTTCATACATAAACAAACCTAAGATCCTTATGCCTTCCATGGGCCTCTACAAAAATGATATGTAAAAAGAGGATAACTTTCATAGAATATAATATATATATATATATATAACTATATTAAAATGAACCATTTTTTGTCCATAATGATTTACCAGTTCCTCATCTTTGGTTGTATCATGAATGGGTAATAAGTGAGATGGTTTTTTCAGTATATTTATCACAACTCATATCACATTCTTCTTCTTATAGGTACATGGAAACCCAACCATGACGTCCATAAAGTTCTCATCCATCTTCTAACTTGGAATTGTAATTGTCCAGAGAAAACCTGAATGTCTCTGGTGCTTGGCCATGACCTGTTAGCATGTATAACAACAAGAGACAAAATCCGCAGTATCTCGTCTCATAATAGGATACCATAATTGTCACTGAATGTCATAGAACATATTCATGGTTCATATTTTCACTACCCACAAGAAATTATTGAAATCCCCTATAAGATATTTTCTCACCAGTGAAGGTAAAATTTACCGGTTCTGAAACATAGGATACCCCACATGGAGAACGACTACTCAAAAATAGTCTCCCCACTATAAAGAGAGTTCTTAATACTAAAAAATTCATCATCAATATAATGTTACTGAAGATTCATCTCTAGAAGAGTGAAAGTAATTTGAACACAAGATTGGGAAACATTGAACCATGATTCGCAAATTCATATATGCAATTGTAAATAAGAATCCATCGAGGTACACTCTTTAGATTATTCTTTCATAGATTAGGCTAGAATTTTCCAACTCAATGAAGCTATGAAAACATCTCCTTTCCACAGGGTAAATGTGATGTAAAACTAAAATTACTGTAGGTATTCCACCCCATTTCTCTAGAAGATAATAAAATATTTTTTAAATATGATATAAATCAAGATATTTTTTTTGGAATACATTGTAAACCTTTCTCCAAAAACGTAATTCCACCAATTCTGAAGTGAATGCGTCAAAGCTGTGAGCTCAAGTTCATGGGTCGGATAATTCTTCTAATTTTTACTAAGGTACCAAGATCCATAAGAAACAACATAATCACTCAACATAAGAACACATCCCAAACATAAACCATATGTGTTACAGAAGTCCACATAGCACTGCCCATCCTCTAGAAGATTCAACACCAGTGTAGTTGTAAAAAGATGTTCCAACGCGACAAAAAACTCCCTAATTTCTCATCCCATGAAGAATTTACTCCCTTATTAGTTGGATAATTTATTTTATTATCCAACATTGATATTAACTTTATAAACTAGTGATAATACTGAGATAAACCCAAGAATATCAGAATCTCGAAAACATTATGTTTTTTATCTTATGTCATAATAGCATTCACAATCTCAAGATCAATAAATATACCATTTTATGACACCACTTTTCCTAATAAATTTACTTATCAATCTGAGAAATTACATTTATATAGTTTTTCAGAAATTCACTGATTTATCAATAATTCCAGAACTTCCCTTAGATGATGCATATGATCCTCATTGAACCTAGAGTAAACTAGGATGTCATCCATGAATACTACCTCAAATGTATCAACATAATCATGGAAAGTCCTATTCATTAAATCCAAAAGTACTATAGGAGTATAGGATAAACAAAATGGCATGGAAAGGTACTCATAATGTCCATACCTTCACTAAAAGGAAGTTTTTGAATGTTAGGTTCTTTTATTCAAAACTGATGATTACCATATCGAAGGTAAATATATTAAAACTAATTTTCCCGTTCCAACTAATCAAATAGATTATTAATCCATGTAAATGGATACTTATTATATACCATGACTTGATTGAGTTTGTGATAATCAAAATAGAGGTGATGTAACCTATCAGTGTTCTTAGAAAGTAGAACAAGCGCCACCCAAGGTGTCACAATCGGGTGTATAAATCATTTTTCTAATAGATCATCTTACTATGTCTTAAAATTTTTCATTTTATCGACTACCATGTAGTAATAAGTAATATATATAGGCTGAGTACTAGGTACTAAATCTATATAAAACTCGACCTCTCATACTGGTGGCATACTAGAGAATCTAGAAGGAAAAACATCATAAAACTCAATGAAAACTGGTCGGAGATCATCACTCAATGTATCCAACTCCAAATTTAAAACAAACACATATATAAATTTCCCCAATTCTGTATAGGAAGGATTGTTATACTTGACCTCAGGTCCCATTATTCGTGAATGATATGGCACACTCTGTCGAATATAAGAAAGGAGACCCATCAAAGATAGAAACAAATTTGGGAATTATTAGTAGTGATCCAATCAATCCTTTATATGACGTCAAGAGTTTTCTTGTCAAGAACTAGAAAATACCAAGTAACATCAACCTTTGATAAAGAGAAGAAACAATAAAGAAAATTAAGACCTTACTCTCTATTTATTCTGAGGGGTGTAATAATATCAATCACATTAGGTAAAAGCTCTATAGGAAGAGTTAGAAGACTCAAAATATAGGTTGAAATGAAAGAATAAAATACATCTATATCAAATAAAGTTGTCACTGAAGATGATTCAATAGTGAAGGAATCACTCATGGTCTCTAGACCTATATCTGCTTCCTATAGAGACTCTTCCACTCCATGAAGAACCTTTATTCTGGATAACTGTGGCTAGAACCCCATATTTTTTGAAGCATCAGATTTCACTACAGAATTTTTTTTCATAAATGATATTGTTCTACTATATGGGGGAATAGACATGATAGAACATTTTCATGTGACCTGATCATCTTCAGAAAACTCATACCTTAGGTGCCTCAATAAAAACTCGTTTTGAGTACTAAGCCATTCCACACTAGTTGAAAATAAAAGGGCATATTCATGGAACTCTATGAGGTCTAGATGAACCATATTGATGCAAACCACCATGAGACTCTTCAAAATTCCTCTTTCCTTTATGGTTAATCACATAACTACCACATCGAGATTATGTAACTCCAATAAACCATGACATGCCATATAGGTCCATCACAACCATCAATGCCCTATCTTGAACATCAGTATACGAAGAGATATTTAAAAAGAAAACCTAATAATGAATATCATATCGAAGTCACATCTCAATCCATCGAGTATTTATCTTATCATTTACGAAAATCTCAGATACAGACTGCACAATCTCAGAAAAAATATTCTTCCATGGTCCTTTCAACCTTCTCAACTTTGAAAAATAGAATGGCCTTAGAAAACAATGTCAACTCTGGATAGAACTATTTTGTGAAAAGAGATTTAAAATCTTTCCACTCTAAGCCCTTGTGCTTCCATACTGACACCATAGTGTCCCATCATATCCTGTTTGGTCCCCCTAGATTTAAGGAGGCACATTTTTCATTGACAGAATTCGGATTCTCCAGGAACTAAAATAAAAGTCAAACCCTTATCTACCAATACTCATCCTTTTAAGGGTGTTTTGATCCTTGGAAATCTAGTGGACTATAGGGAAGGAATTCCTAAGCATTAATCCTAAATTTATCCCTCTAAGGATCTACATCTAGAGTCTGAATGGGAATGGGTTAAAGTACCTATCCTAGAGCTTGGATATCACACACAATAAGCTTAACTGTATTCTGGTCCATGGGAGGATTCTCTCACTGTGGTTCATCAGTAGCTTCCTCTTAGATCATATTCACACATCTTCTCAGAGTCATGATTCTACACAACATTAGTATAAACCATTGATGAAATCAAAAAGGATGCTTAGTTAAACACTCAACAAGATAAACCGGGAAAATTAATCCCAACATATAGATAAACAAAATTTGGGTTTAAATTTATTCAAATCAAAATGCAGGAAAAGACTAGATTTAATCAAAAATAGGTATTTCCTAAACAAAACATGGTGAATTAATACTCATTATGATTAAATATGGTTAGTCACTCACTCTTAACTACCTCCTAATTATTTAAAAGACACAAATTTCATACAAAAATCAAGGAAATATGCTTATCCTACACCTTTAATTCCACTTTTCATGGACCATCTCAGATACTCTGGTACCCTGATACATGAACCGTTCTCGACATAGCCTGAAGGGAATTCCCAATAATCATGGGTTTGTGACTAGAACTTGGTTCCACATATGATAAATGTGGGAATGATTCTTCCACACAAATAGTAAAAGAAACAGATACAAGTTGGTATTCTAAAAAAGAATCCATATAGGTAGGATGGTGCCATATGTCAAATAGATATACAAAACCCAAAGTACAACCACAAATTACTAAAAAAATATGTAAATAATACAGTCCTAAAAAATAGGACACTACAATACCAAGATCAATAATAACTACCAACTATATGTGATGAATTCCCTTTTCCCTAACCTGGTAGGAGAATGTCTAAAAACTTTTAAAGGCATATGTAGGGTGTGAGATAAAATTCTAGTAGGGTCTCACCAATGATTCTATAATAAAATTCCCCAATAATTAAACAAATAATACTTTCAATTTTAAATTTAATAGGCATGGAAGCACATGATCATATTTATAACAAAATATGATTTTAATTACAATTGATGGAATTCATTAAAACAATGGCTTAATAAACATTTTATATAAAAAATCTTATATAAATTCACAAGGCATACATAAATTAGTTTTATAAAAAATAGAAGATATATCAAAATAATGAAAAACGTGTAACATGGTCATCATCCAAGAGGTATGATAGTTCCAAGTTATTGGATCCTTACACACTCATATAGGTTATCATTATAATATGAGCACACACATCCCTCGGACACACGTCAAAAATGACAAATCAGCATCCCATCAAGGATAGGATCTGCTAAAATATGTTTATATTAGTGTTTTAATGCATCTAACATAGCATGTTTATCCCAAATTACTCACTAATGATCTAGGATTTCATGTTCTCAAATAAAAAACAATAATGGGTATATTATTTCATAACTTCTCAAAATAAAATATCACTATTTTCCATCTCTATATGCCGAATTATCATTATAAATAAAAACATGAGTCTTCAATTAATTCATGAATTTTCTAGGATAAAACCAATGATTTATTATCAAAATAATTTAATCCATTTTCTAAAAAATCAATTTCACAATTCAATTTCACAATTTAAATTTCACACTTTCAATAAAAACTAAATCCACACAAATTAAATAGAATTAGGGATTCTCTCCAAATTTCATGTCAAATCAATTTAAAATTCTAATTCACATCAAATTAGATTTTTCTATACTTTAATTTAAAGCAATTAAAACAATCAGGAAATTATAGATTAAATTAATTTTCTAATATTATAGGGAATTACATATATTAGATCACGAGATCACGTAGCACAACACCCACAATGGGAAACTACAACAAAGAACATAGCCAATGAATATATGAGAATTAAACTTTTATTCAAGATCTAAAAAATGGAAATTTGACCCTCCAACAACAAAGAGATCTAACAAACATGATGGAGGAGAGGAGAAGAGATCGAGATATAAATAATGGGAGAATATCCCTTACCATAGAGGAATCTATCAACATTCTCCAACATTCAATATACCTTGAAAAGATTTTGGAGGAGCTCAAATGGGTCCATGAGAGCATCCAAGACCTAGTAAATCTATCCAAGAGGAGTTGGGGCCAAGTAGGAAGTAAATGTGGGGTTTATGAGTTTTTAAAAAAAATTCATGATAATTAAAACTCATGTGGATGGTTAGTTAGGCAGGGAAAGACGGTTTTCGAAACATTGTACCCTATCTGTGTGCCCCTTTAAAGGGGAGTACCATTTCTACTAGGTGGGTGAATGGTTTTTCAAACCATGTTCCAGTTGTACAAGCCCTCACATCATGGTTTTTCATGGTTTTCACTAGTAGGGTACATGATTTGGTAAACTTTTGCGCCAACCATGAAAATCCAAAGAGCCTTCCAAAAGATTAAAAATTTCTTCACAATACCACCCGAGACAAACCCCAACTAAATCTTGATTAAAAGAGGGTTCGAGGAGTACCTAAAAATAGTAATAGGATGTTACACACACTGATGTTCATGTACTCCAACACACACATGATTATACCTTTTTCCCTTATTACCTTTAAATATTAATAATGTCACTTCCATTAATAATCAATAACAAACATTCTAATGTGGTATTCCTTATAATAATTCCTCTTCTAAAACATAATATAAAAGTAATCATATATTTTTTTAAAATAAAATAGTCTGTGTTTCACAACTTCACAGACATAGTGGCAGTGCTGCCACTGACCTCCACTAACTCCATAGACATTCATGTTGCAATAGCTGTTGTAGCATTAGTGTTCATAGTAGAAGGGGGATTAGGATAGGATTGAAGAGGAGGAGAAGAAGGATGAGAAGTAGGATTAGAGGAGGATAAAATTTAAAAACAGGAATATTTATATAAAAATATATATTAATAAATTATAGCTAAAACTAATAAAAAATAAAGTATATATATAATTAAATTATATTTATAAATATATATTTTCAAATCTATGTATATATATTGTTAGAGATATTAACAAAACATATATATTAAAATAATTTTATACTAATAAAATTAGATTACTGAAGATAAATTTTAAAAGAAAATTGTTATTTTTATCCATTGTGTATGTGTATACATACATTCATCCACATATATATATTTTTGTGTGTCTGTTCATGTATTTAAATAAATAATGTTAACACATCAATATTAAAAAAATAACACACTATATACATATTATTGTATAAATCAATACATTTCTTATTTATATGAATTATCTAAATATATATATTATTTACATAGAAAATTATATCTCTAAATTTTTAAAATAAATACACATGCACATAATTTTTATAATGTAAAAATTTACACTAGTCAAAGAAACATTTCCCAATGTGTTTTCATTGAAAAACATTATTTGAATTTGGAATTCCATATTCGAAATTAAATTTCAAGTAGAGAGTTCCACCTATAACTTGATACCACTATATAATATGTTGGAAGTATATACAGTCAAATTTTTTTTGTGTATATTTTCAATATTTATTTTTACTATGAATTCCCATTGAGAATTTATATTGAAATATTTAAATTTTACATTGAAAATTAAATTTTATGTGTAAATATCAACTGGTGAGTATAAATTTTCATATAATGTTTTGGAATTATTTATGAGATATTTACAAAGTAAATTTTCAAGGGATAATTTCACTCTAAATTTTTACTACAAATAATAAAATTAAATGATTAGTGTAATTTTGATAGTTTTAATTGAAATTTAATTTTTCAGTATAAATTTTCACCGATGAAAAAAAACTAACTTGTGATTTTCATCAAAAGATATCTATTTAAATTTTTGAATTTTTCTTAGGGAATTATATTTTGGAGAGAAATTTCCACTAATTAATTAATTTTTTCACTTTGACTTTTAATTGAAAATTTTGTCCATGATTTTCAATGACTTTATAGGAAACAAAATTTCAAGTAGAATTTTCACTAATAACTGAATTATTCACTTTGTGTGTTAATAAAAAAATTAAATATTATACTCACACACAATTAGGAATATTTAAAAATAGTATTCACTGTGTGTCTGTGTGTATGTGTAACAATTCGGGTTTTCCCTATAAGACTTTTGGAATATTTCTATGAAGATTTCCAAATCCAAGAACTGAGTCAGCCTGGAATTCCAAGGTCCAGAGAGTAACAGTGCAGTGATATTAAAAATATTAAATATATTTTATCATGCACACATAGTTTTTATAGAAATGTGGAAAGAAATTTTCTGTGGTATCATGGATCATGAATATGATGTCTCAGTTGAGTTTGGAATTCTTGGTTTATCGAAGACGTGACATAGAGTTTGTTAGCTTCGAGTTTCCAATTATAGGTGACTGTTGGTGGAGTGTCAATTAGAGGTTTGTGAATTTAATAAAAATAAATAAATAAACCTATCCTCTCAACCCATTTTTATTCATGCATATAGAGGGGGTAGGGGAGGTTCTCCCCTAGGGTGATGGATAGATTATGGAGGAACTGAGGTGAAGAGGTGCTTCCAGACCAAGTTTTTTATGTCGATCATTGTCGGATCGTGGTGTATCATCTTTTTAGCATTTATTTGGACTCGATGTTTTGATGTTCCCCCCGAGGTAGATAGTTTTATGTTTTATGTCTCGGTCCCCTTTATATACGTTGAATTAATGTTTTAGAGCCCTATTACGAAATTGTGAATCCCCTAGGGGTTGATCTGAGGGTAGTTTTTGGAAACACTGGGGGTTCGAGTGAACCACATGGATTACCCATTCAGAAATTCCAATCACATGATGTGCAGTGTAGTAGAATACACCATGTTTTCTTCCCGTTTAGAGAAGATAATATTTGAGGACTACACTTTGCATACTAGGAGTTCACGATGTGTAGTGTACCTTGTACATGTGGATGAAGAAATTATTATACATGTTTTGTCGAGGGACATGGTCGTCTGGTAGTACATGGGTAGAGGACATGGGCATGGGATGCTTACATGGGCATGGGATGAAGTACACATCGATATGCCCCGGGTTTTATGACAGGTCGTGTACCTGGGGTACGCACCATGTTTGTAGAGATGGCCAGTAAAGCCATGAATGAGAGGACACCATTTGGTGTCTAAGAAGGGTCACATACCATGTGGAACCCAATATACATCATGTACTTTTTTTGTTGACTTTTGTCTTGAAAATCTCCTTCTTCGGGACTAAAATTTAAGGCTGAAAGTAGCCCATCCTTACCATTTTTCATCATAGAATGTGATGGTAGCCTTAATGGTGGATTGAAAGATATCACATAGCATTATTCATGAAAGATGTTTCACCAGTGTTGTTTTACCATGGGTGGTGATCAGGATGGATCACTAGAGGGATTTCAGGGTTAGTAACCTTCCTTATCACACCAGGATGTTGGTCCCCTAGACTCTTTAGGCTGGTAGAGTGATTCTCACCTATTAACAAGAAACGTTTCTTTTATGTGCGGTATTGATATTATACAAGGAATGTCAATAAAAAATCTTCTTTTAGTAATACTGGATTTATTTTTGGGATCAAGGTGGTTTTTTTAGATATTCTAAAACTTGTACTCCCCTATCATAATAGGGCATGAGTTTCCCATACCTCTCATACTAGTAAGGACGGAACTCCCCCACAGTCTGTGTGGGTCTTCTACCCATAGAGTAGTTCTCCTAGGGACATTACTCCCCTATTGTGTTAGATTTTAGGTCCTCATAGTTTTCATACAGGTAGCGACATTACTCTCCAACATTCAGGTGTGGGTCTTCTATCTATGGAGTGGTGATCCTACGTCTTTGAGATCCAGTGGGGATTGGGTCCTCTACTAGAGTTTTATCTCCCATTACTGTTGAGCACAATTTCAAGGAGTAGGCCCCTCCACTTGATATCTGTGATACCTTGTTATTATTTCGTTATCCCTCTACATAGAAAGGTGTGGTCCTCTTTATATAGGTTCTTCAATGGTTTTCGACGATGGTTAATAGATTTTACTCCCTTGGATATGGGGTAGAGTTTAGGTGTGGGTCCCTAATTTTACTCCCCTGGGATATTTCATGGGGTTCTTGGTTTGGATCTACTTCCCCCCTCAACTGTGAGTGTCATGGTGGGGGGAAAGTCTCTCCACTTGGGTTATTATGAGCATGTGCAGGGTGTAGAACAGTAGAGACCAGACCTTTGGGGTTGGTCACTAGAGACGTACATATAGACTTATAGGTTGAGTCACGATTCTTAGTTGGGTTGTGGAGATAGATATCCCATTTCTTACTCGTTTATATTTCTTTGATCGTATTTGGATTGGGTTTAGATGATCATCTCTTATGTGTTTTGGTTGATCTATTGGATGATTGTATGGAAATCTCTTTCCTTTATTTTGGGTGTTTGGTGTGCCTATTGGGTATATTTATACTCACCACTACATTGTTATTTCCCATATGTGTTGTGAATGCAGATGACAGGAACATTTTTTTTATTTCACTGGTCTTAGATAGGGTGGAGCATAACAGCTCTCGGTGATGACCGTGTACGGTGGTTGACTTGGTGATTTAATTCTGGATCTCTTCCATTATCCCCACATTCCAATTTTAGTAAAGTTGGAACTCTTTTCTGGTTTGACATGTATTTTTTCTTTTTAACATTAGTACTATGTTGTTCTATTCTTGTGTTTTCTTATAGGTTGTTTCATGCTTGGTTTACAGTATATATATTTCATCCCTTGTATACCTATGAACTTTTTCATGGAGGTGTTTTGTTCATCAGTATATGTATAATGTATAAGGAATCCCATATAATTTATTCCCTATTAGTGCTAGTCACCATCCTTTGACCTATTGGAGGTGAGCTTGGGGTTGTGGTAGCTGAAACATCCACCTGCTAGGAAGACCCCTAGTGGGTCGGGTTATTACATATTCATATTGGATCATTTGATTCCTTGAGATGGTGTTCAGATTTTTTCTCTTATAGGGAATGGTTAGGACTAAGGGAAATGATTTCTATGTATTTTGAGAGGGGATTTCTGGCCAGGGGACCCAGTGTTGTTGAAGGGGATGACATATCCATTCACCAGGTCTCTGACTACCTGCTTTTCGACTCGGTATACTGAGATATCAGTTGTGGGGATCGATGGTACATACATCATATAATATTGAGTATTTTTAATGTCCTTCTTGAGTCATCTCCCCATATATTTTCATTTTATCGTGTTATGTCTTGATATTTTTTAGGATTCCCCCATGATGACAGTCTTATAAGAAACCTTTACAAGATCATGATGATGATATATTGAGCAATGAGGCCTCGGTTTAGGGACCCTTGAATGAGGTGTTTCCTCTAGGTGGAAACATAGTATTATTTTTCCATATTGAGAGGTTTGTAAATCCACCTCTATTGGATCATAATGATAACTGACTAACTACTGAGTAGCTGATAGTTCATACAGTTTATGGAGAAAATGATACATGTAGGCTTAACATGTTGCATGGGTTCTAGTGATAGAGATCATTGAGGTTTCATGATGAACTAGTCCCTCAGGTAGTAGATTATTTTCTTGAGGTGTTTCTCTATGTTTTTATTTAGGTTTATAATGAGGATAGTCATATGGTTGAGCTTGCAGAATGTCTTCTTTTGGGAGTTACTAGGTTTTGGTGGAGTTTGATGACATGGACCCATGATGAGACAATGATCTAATGGTAAGAAATCTAGAATCTATTTCCTGATGAGTACTACCCTTTTATATTTATTTCTATTAGGATTTAAATGCTCATCATGACCTATTAGGGTGACATGTTAGTTTTTTAGTATGTCGCATGGTTCACTGACCACACATGTTACTCACTTTACATGCTATGATATGGGTACTTCCGAGCATGGAATAGTGAGAAGGGCCTTCACAGATACATCCATGCATGGGAGGTCTCTTTATGCCTTACCTATTATATAATAGTGGTGGAGTAGTCTTTATTGATAGAGATATTCATGGAAGAGTTTTGATCTAATGGAGCTAAATGTGGTTATCATGTGGATGATTCATCTCTAACATCCATCAAACATCACTCGATAGGATCCCGATGTAGTAGGAACATCCAAGACCATACTCAATCACATGGATCTATCATAAAAGATTAATGTTGAAGATCCATTTATTTGGTTGAGAGGTGACTCCATGCATGTGATGGTGGAGGTCACATGGCACATGATTTTCAACCCTCTCACACTTTTGATGCTGGTTAGGTAGTGAATGGTACTCTGCAAAAGACACAGCGTTACGACTATGGACCTCTCAGGCATGATCCAAGAAAAACCCAGGTAGGTAAATCTAGTATAAGAGTATGAGAATGTGGAGCTCTAGAGGGAAGAGATATTTATGGATGGAAGCACTATGAGTTTCTTCTAACACCACCACTTGGTGGCCCATGTATGGCACATGGAGCTAGTGGACGAGGTCGTGGAATGTTGCAAGCAATGAAGGGATATGACAAGGCCATACATGAGTTAATTCAACATATTCTATATCTACGATAATTTTTATTCATCACATATTAAAATAAGAAAGAGTCATTTATTTCATAAACTTATCCCTTGTGTGAAAGATAAATTTGCTTGTAGTGGATATAACCAAGAGGTTATGGTGAGAAGTTCCCATTATGGGTGATTCACCTATGCCTCAAATCTTCTGAAAATACACATGGGAATTTAGGGAAGATAGTTCTACAAGGTGGGCTTATTCAAGGAGACATTGATTGTTATTTAGTCCTTGTATCAGTGGCCTTTGTTGTGATGTCCAGAATACAAGGAAGAGGGGTGATTTCTCCACTAAGACATATTCTATATGATGTGATAAAAACCATGTATGAAATTTAATGATTTCCCAAGAGGATAGTTTTTGAGGTGTGGTGTATTAGTTCCTTTTGGTTTTGTGTTCAAGGTCATTTGGTTTTAAAAAGTTCCTCATGGGACCTTTGGGTTGTTGTGATGAAACCGTGTGACATCTTCTAGAGCATGGACTGGTTATCCAAGGTAGGTTCGTAGGTATACGGTCATCACTTGAGACATAGATGTCTACATATTGTGTTGTGTTTCTCTCTATTATTGGTTAAAGGGACCTTGAGATGCATTAGTTTTAGAGTGCTTTTTAGGAGTTGAGGCTAAGGTTAACCAGTGCTTATGTGTTGAGACTACCAGTGGTACATATTGAGTGTTTAGTTTTTAGTGATGCCTCTAAAGCTGGGATTTAGTTTCATGTTGACATATAGGTGGTATATTATCACTTATGTGGTGAGGAATTTGAGGCCTCTGAGAAAAACTACATGACTCATGAAAAAAATTCAGGAGTGTGGGTATTCTCTTTAAGGTTGTGGAACTAAATTTTAATTCATTGGTTTCATTTTATCTAACCCTATAAGAGAGGGGTGATGTTTTTCTCTAGTCTATGGTTGTAGATACTCTGCTTCTCCAGTGTGTGGGCAAGGCTCAATTGTGATAAAATGATTGTGAGGTTTTTTTGGGATTTTTATAATCAGGAAATTCTCTAGGTGGATCACTAATGGAGTGGAGCACATCATCCTTCTACAGGGATGGATGGTGCATCTGGTCACGTTGTGTGAGGAGGTGGTGATGTGGGTTCACCCTTCTCCATGGTTGTACATCTATTGTGGTGAAGATTTATATGGTTCTTTTGTTGGTATTTTGTAGGGATTTCATGCCTATGTTTTCTCTAATGGGGATTCCAAGTATGGTGATAGGGTTTCTATATATGGTGTGATATAACGAATCCATTTGGATAGCTGTAAATAGAATCCTTGAATCATCATGCTTTCATTCCATTGGTGTGCGGAGTTCAATTTGTGAGTCTGGGGTTGTTGAATTTAAATGATATCATCCAGTTTTGAGGGGGTTACCATACTAAACATCTTTGAACATGATGCATGGGTAATTTCATGGTTGTGGAGGATCATGTTAAAGGATTTTGGGCCCTAGTTAAGGTGCATAGAATTTTCCCCTCGGTATATGGGTAGGCTATGTAAGATTTATAGGTGTTGGAATATATACTAAGAGACTAAGTGTATTGGTCTTTGGCCAAAGCTAAGAGGACCACATAGATTTACCCTGTAATTGGTTTGTGTTTATGGAAGCCCATGAGATCTATATTTAGGCTCAGTATGTCCACAATTATTAGTTTCTTGGTCTTTTCGTCCCTAAAATCATTATAGGTTGAGAAAATTTAGTGAGTCGGGTTTTTCTCTATCTTAATTTTGAATATTTATTGAATCATTTATGACGCTATGTGTTGAGTTTGCATGTGATTTCAGGGCTGAAGAGCATCTATGTGGTGGTATAATAAATAATAAATATATTTTATCATGTGTGTGATGTTTTTTAAAAAAACATGGAAATAAATCTCTTGCAGAGTATGGGATTGGGAATCTGAGGATGTAGTTTATTCTAGAACATGTGGTTTACCCTAGGTGTGACATAGTTTTTTTCAGCATTTGATGGCCAGTTGGAGGAGACCATTTCTGGGGAGTTAAATAAAGTTTTGTTAATTTAATAAAATTAAATTAATGAAACTACCCCTCCATTTGTATTCTTGAGTGCAGAAGGGGGAGGAGGAGGTTCTCTCCCCTGATGATAGATAGACCGAGGAGGAACCGAGGTGAAGAGGTGTTTCCAGGCCCTATTTTTGATGTTGATTGTCACCGAATCAAGGTGTAGTAGCTTCCTGTCATTACGTTGGAATGGAAACTTCAACATTTCAGTATATGGTAGGTGGTTTTTAGTTTTAAGCCCTGATCCCCTTTATATGCCTCTTTTTAAGGTGTTAGAGCCCTATTACCACTATTGTGGAATCCATAGTGGTCAGTATGAGGGAATTTTGGGGGAAAACAGGGGCTTAGGAGAATCTTAGGGATTTCATGTTTGGAAATATTGACCACACAAAGTGTAGTGTAGGAGAACAGACCATTTGTTCTTATTGTTCAGTAATGATGATATTTTAGGACTACATGTCATGTACTGGGAGTACATGTCATGTAGTAGATTTTGTTTGTTTGGTTGAGGAAATTGGAATACATGTTGTGTCAAGGGACATGACCATGTGGTAGTACATTTCTAGAGGACCTTGGAATGGGGTGCTTACATGGGCATGGGCTAGAGGACATGAACATTTTCCCTGGGTGACAGGACACATTGTGTACCTGGGGTACATGTCATGTTTATATACATAGCTAGCCAAGACATGTGGGAGAAGAAATTATTTGGTGTTCGATAATGGTCACACATCGTGTAGGCCCAAATAAATGTCATGACATTTTTTATATATTTATTCCTTATTTGTCTCCTTCTACATGACTTAGTTTTATGCTTGAAATTAGCCAATACTGATTAGATTTATGTATAGAACGTGATGGTATCTATTATTGTGGCTTGAAAGATACAATATAGCATGTTTCGTGGAAGAATATTATATAGAAGTTGTTGACCATGGGTGGTGACTAAGACGGATCACTAGATAGATGTAGGGGTCAGTAACCATTCCTAGCACACCATGATACGGTTCCCCTAGACTCTTTCATTAAGTATAGCATTGCTTTGCTATTACCAGGGTAAGGGTCCTCTATCCCCAAAAGTTATATGATGCAAGGTGTGGTGAGAGAAATGCTCATTTCAGTGACTCTTGAACAATATCAGAGATCATGTTAGTTTTTCAGAGACATTATGACTAGTATGCCCTTGTCATAACTGGGTGTGGGTTTCCCTAACCACTCTAACTAGTATATACATAACTCCCCCATAGTATGTGTGGGTCTTCTTCCCACAGAGTATTTCTCTCAAGGTCGGTGCTCCCCTATGGTGTCAAGGTACATATCCCCTATTGCATTCATACAAGTATAGATTAAACTCTCCTATATTCGGGTGCATGTACTCTATCTACAAAGTGGTACTCCCCTATATTTTTGATTTGGTTGGGAGGATTTCCTCCCTGAGAGTTGGATCTCCCTTGGGAATGGAGCATATTTATAGGGGGAAGGCACCGCCATTGAGACGATCAATACCTAGTTAGGAGTTAGTGATCCCTCAAAAAAGTAAGTTATGGTCCTCTCTATATGGGTTCTCTAGAGGTTTTGTTAGATGGTTAAGAGTTAGTACTCCCTCAGCCATGGGCATCGAAGTGGTGAGGGCCCACCTTTTTCTATCCAAAGATATTGTACATGATTATTTTTTAGAGCTAGTACTCCTTTAATCATGAGTGCAATGGAAAGGGTTGGGCCTCTCTACTTAGGTTCTTATGATATTGGTCAGGGTATAGGATAGTAGAGATATGACCTCTCTGTTGGGGACTAGAGTTCAACCTTGGGAGATTTAGGACGACTCATTATTATTAGGTAGGCTATGGGGATAGAGATCCCCTTTCTTTCTTTTTTGGTTTTCATTGAGTATATATATCTTTGGTTGATTTTACCAACACTTAAAAGTTTAGTTTGAGTTGTTGACTGATTTTGTAGAAGTCGAGCCCTTTTATTTTTTTTTGTTTTTTTGGTGGCTACTAGGTATGTTTATACTCAACCATAAATGGTCCTTGCTCCCATGTGTTGTTTATTATGAAGATGACATGCATGTTGGTAGTAATATCATTGGTCCTCGTTATGATAGAGCATAGAGTTTCTAATCGCTGACCATGTATGGTGGTTAACTAGTAGATTGGAGACAAACTCTCTTCATTTATCCCTAATTTCCTGTTGTAGTAAGGTTCTGGATCTTTTTTATTTGGGTGTGTATTTTTTTTTTACTTTTTTACAAATATTTTTTATTCTAATATTTTCATAGAGGTTGTTTCCTATATGGTTTACACTCTAAGTATTTATTCACTTTTATACCACTTCAGTTTTTCATGTAGATATTGTGTGTGCTCATATAGGTAAATAGGATAAGGCCTCCCATACCAGTTATTCCCTCTTAACACTAGTCACCATCCCCTAGCCTATTCGAGGTGGTCTTGGGGTTATGGTGGCCTAGCCTTCAACCAGCAAAGCAGAAACCCTATAGGTCCAGTCATTATAGTATGTTTATATATGTAGTTGAATCTAAATATTATATACATTGTGTAGTTTATATATTATTAAATTTTTTAGTGAAAATGTTCATTGTATATTTTCAATGAAAAAATTATGTGAAAATTTACATATATGAGTGTGTGTGTGTGTGTGTGTGTCTATATATATATATGTGGTCACAAAACAACCTCGGTCGAGCTGACATGTCACCCCATTTGGCTCATCGCATAGCCTCAGTGCACCTCCTCATACACTGAAGACATTTGACTATCGATAAAAGTCTAAAGAGATTTAATGTGGAAAATATAACCCCATATGATAATGTAATAATAGAAAAAAAATAACCAACCATATAAAAATAGATAAACATCAGAGTATAAAAAATAATTGAAAATTAATCATACTATACTAAATTAAATTCAGCATTCATACTCATGGTAATGGAAGAACACATCAAAAAATCTCCCACAGGGATAAACACTAATAAATAAATATATATATATATATAATTTATAAAAGTCTCTAATTTCACCCACAAGAGAATCCTTAAATTCAGTATGAAATATATATCAAGCTGCTCCCACCCACTCTTTAAACTCTATGAAAGTAGTCCCACTCGGTCATAAAACATTGGGCCTCTATCATGTTTATTGTTCATCATGTGCTCAACCTGAAAGTAGATATTATGGTTTTCACAGTCACCAAAGTTCCCATGTAGGGGGAAGAAAAATAATTTCTACTAGTGCCACCACCAATGGTGGTACCTAACATATGTTGTCATGAAAAGTGCATAAAAATGTGATACGCCCATCTTGGTCGAATAAATTAAGGTATAAAATTAAACAACAGAAATAAACAAACAAACCAAAGACTGATTATCCTTTGGTTCTAGGGTACCACCAGAGATTGATCTACCACACTTTGGCTGTAGCTAGTTGACTCAGAACACATGGCTCACCACACCACATTCCATCAGGCGAGTCCTCCAGATCAAGAGGAATATTTTGTATATCTATAAAACACAAAGGATTGAATTATAGGCCCTAATATCTCTTTGTATGAGTCTAAAATAGTGACACACGCCGCTACCATAATCCAGGGAAGTAATAGTATGATCTGAACTACTTATAGGAACTATAGACCGACACTGAAGAAATTTTCAACAACCTTGTAGTATGGCAGAACTAGTCAATCCATGTAATCTAACTCATAAGAGAAACTATTCTTGACCAGACTCAAACTATCATATGTGATCTTTAGTATCCCTAACCACTAACCCCATGCTAGTGCCATACTAACAGGGAAGGTAAACTCATCCAAATAATTCACTAGCTCCCTAGATCCTCTTAACCCCAGCAAATAAAGGATATCATCTAATAAAACATAAGGTCAATGCCTCACCCTATTATCATCTATATTTAATCTCACCAATAACATCTCATAAAGGATCAACCTCTATCATCCCAACCATAGGGAATAAGAAAAGGTTGTCCAACGCTCGAACCGAATAACGTCAATGCTAAATCCCCAGCATCAACCCCCTCTGATTCAACATAATGTGAGTAATCCTCATAGTTCATGTGCTTCAAATCCTAAATATGATTCCACATATGGGTCTCCTCAATCACTTATAGAACTTGATCAAGCTTTTCACCCAAGAATAACCTCAACTGAACTCTCTAACATTTGTCACATCCTCGATCAACACTATTCCCACATATGCATCCTCTATGGTCCCTCAAAACCAACTCACCCTCTACTAAATGACACATAACTGTACCCAACATCCCAAAATTTCAACCTAGGAAAAATTTTCCCAAAAAAACATACCTAAAGAACATGGTCTCTTCATCTAAGGACCATCCAAAAAACCACACCACTAGGGAACTTCTCAATCCCTTATTATGGGAATTGTCCAAATAATTCCAAACTAATTAAATGGAATCCATATGATAATACTTCCAATAAGATCATAACTATCACCAGGACCTCACATCACATATCATCCCTTATAATGATTCTAAATCTATATCCTTCAATAAACCCTCTGGACAATCCTTAAACTATCCATAACAATCTATAAGACATCACACCAGTGGACTATAAATTTCTTAAGGTCATCACCATCATGTACTATATGTAAATCACATTGAATGGATTTATCATGAGGTAAATTCTATCTCCATTGTGAGAAAAAAACAAAAACACATATGGGGGGAACTATGTGGCATGTACCACATGTACATGACATGTAACACCAATAATCCTCCCTAGTCATGTAGCACAACCCATCCTAGCATGTACTTCACCCATTCATGGAATTCCTTATTTATCCATGACATGTAACTGAAATGGATAAGAAATAAAAGTGAGTCACATATATTCAATTCAAATACCCAACATGAGCTCTCTCTATATACTAGAACTAGGGTATAACTTACACATATATGTTCCTCCATATGGGGTGTCTGGATGAGTACAGAACCACGCCCTATGTAGACCTACTGGGCGTTTCCTAAACACACATTCCATTTACCACTAATATTCTATAATTATAATGAACTAAATAAAACATGAAGTTTTTCATTAAAACTACACAACATTTTTTCAGTTTTTCTAAATAGAAATCCATTACGAAGCCCTCAAAACCCTCTATTCTCCCAAAAACTATTATATAGTTCCTCATGGAATTCCATGAAGTCCATAAAAAACTAATAATAAAAAATTAATTTAAAAATATTTTGGTGTCAAAGATATATTTCCTTTATTAAAGTGAAATCACTAAAGTTTATAGACTTGATATATGCTCCACAGTCACCATATCTTGATCCCTCTCCTCGAATAAAGCATGATGTTATCCCCTCTCCAACTCCATTGTTTCTATCTATGTTTTTTCAAATGGGATCACTCCTTCCCTCAACACATACATAGGTTGGGACAAGGGGAGAATAAATAAATCAAATCAAATCAATTCTTGTTTAAAGGACTGACTTGAGACTCAGAACCCCAAAAAAATTATAACTCACCTAGGTAAAACAACAAAGTCCAATATAAACCATGATATTGAAATTTAAATTTGTGACTTCATTCAAGGGATATCACAGTTTGTACATGTGGAATTAATTAATATTAATTTATTCAATGTTAAATATTTTTTTAAAATATGACCAGCTTGGAACACTACCAAACACTATACCTGGGGTGAGAAATCAATTCCATGACTAATAGAGTGGATCTGAAATTATTATGAGATAATATTCTAGTTGAATTTTCTACAATTCCACTAAAACCCTGTCGGAACAAAAATTCAAATATCCCCCTATTTTCTAAACATTTAATGATGCATCTTATTATAAACCCCCAACCATAACACCTCTTACTATCGACATTACCTAACGGAAAAATAACCATCATGCTATATCTATCAACCACAGAATGTCCTTAACACACTTTAAATGAAATCCCCCACACTCAATAATCCACTTTTATGATGGATCAGATCCTCCAATGACAAATTCTGCACACTCCACCATTAGTATTTCCTTAAACCACATCTCTAGTACTGACCATAATAGCTCAACCATGGATACACCAATCCGGTTTCCCAAGGCATAAAAAACACTCAATGGACAAACACATGTTCTATTCCACCAATTCATGATCCAACTGACATTTTTCATAAGTTTCATGAACATGCTTTCACACATGAAGTCTTTATCTAAAAAATCCAGGTTGAACACCACTCACCACCTTACGCAAGTGTGATTCTATAAGAACATCTATTAGGATCTCAAAAACCATCCCACTCGGCATATCCCAAACATATTGGTCACATGTTCATATGTAAACGGATCACACAAATAGACTCATGTACACATGATTCATTCCCCAACAATACTAGGCTAAAATTCCTAAAACACTAACCATGATCCAATCACATGTCATTTCCAAAAACAAATGAATATACCCCTGATGACACCATTCCACAAAAAAGAACATAAAAACCCGATATTCTATATATCCTACCAATCCTACCCACTCAACCAAGCTCAAAACTCAAATCACTCTTAGTGCTCCACCACTCACGACCCAGGAGTCCACGTGCCTATATACAAAAATCATCATTGGGAAACAAAAACTATTGGGTAACTCACATCCAATCCAAATACCTCTCAATTATCCTAGTTCTCATTCATCCAACATCAAGGAATCCATTACCAACACAACCCCACTAGGATCTCAATCCACACCATATCTATGAGACTATATTTATATCACTAGAGTGTTTTTTGCTATAATATCCATGTATCCTTTCATCATAAGAAAATACCTATAGTTCATTTCAGTCTAATTCCACAAATAATCTATATGGGACAATTCTATATAGGTTCGTTTTGACACTTTAAATAATTATAACTCAATTTTTAGTAATATTGCACAAAAATAGGCACATGTTATTTGGATACTATATTCATAATATAATGAATGTACATATTCCTATTTCAAATCAAACAAGATCCAAAATACAGTAAATCATAAATCCAAAATCTAGTGTGTCTCACTAGGTTATATAATACAATCATAAAATATAAAACCAAGAACAACAATCTCATATCACCAATAACATCGATTTCCCAATAGAATGCTATTCACAATGACCCAATCCACTATATGAAACAAAATTTTAGACAAAACTATCCCACTTATCTATTATATCATAAATAATAAGATAAGAATAAATATGGTTGTAACCATTTTTCAAAAACCAACTCAGTTAAAACAGACATGTCACCTGATCGAGCTAATCACAAGGCCTTCAATGCACCTCCTCATATGCCAATGGCTACCAACTACTGGTGAGGGATTAAGAGATCCAATGGGGAGACTATACTCACATATTAGAGTGTAATAATATAGGAAAATAAATAACCACATACACATATATAAAAATCATATTATAAAAATAACTATAACTTAATCATGCTAAAAAAATTAAATTAAGTATAAATATTGACTATCACTCTACGACATATCAATTGATCACCCACCAGGAATACCACATAAAAAATAAATAAAATAAAATAAATTTACCAAATACTCCACTACTACCCCTGATTCATACCTCAATCCTAGTCTTCATAATTTTGCAAGATGATCTATCCCATTCCTTAGTCTCCACTCGAGTGGTTCCTCTTGATCACAAAACACCGAGCATCTTCCTTATCCATTATACTTCTTGTGCTCAAACTGAAAGTATAGATAAGGGTCTGCATGTATACTAATGTTCCCTTGCAATGGTTGGAAAATAATTCTTAGTAATATATCCTCAATGGTGGTTCCTAAAATCTATTCTCATTATAAGTGCATGCACATATGATATTCCCGTCCTAGTCAAATAAAATTCAACTCAAAATTAAACATAAAAAATAATTAAAAAAGAAAACTTCGAAAAACTAGGTTTCTATTGTGTCTTCCATGATTGATCCACCCACTCAAACCAGAGGTAGAATACATAGTGCACATGGCTCACCCTGTTACATAACATCTATCACACCTACAAAATCAAGATAAATATTCTAACATCGAACCCATAAAGAATCATGAATGTCGGGATCTATCCCCAATAATATAAAACAACAACACACATTACTTTCATATTATAGGCCTCCAATAGTAGGATCTAAACTAGAGATATGAACTATATGATTGCACTAATGAATATTCCAATGATCCTATAGTCATTCCAAACTAGTTGAGACCTATCATTTATCCCATCAGTACAACTCTACCTAAGCAGGCCCAAACTATCATACAAGATCCTCACACATACATGGAATCTAATATCTAGAAAGATACATAATAACTTGTATGTATTACTCAAATGGTTCTTCAATTATCTCCCTAGGCAACCCTAACAACAACTGTTGGAGGAGTGAATCCAAAAAAACATATGGAAATAACTTAGTTCTAAATCATCCATATCTACTATCACCTCAATCATATCAAAAAATATTAACCTCTCTCATCCTATCTATAATGCATTAAAATTGTTGGAAAATTCTCATACCCATCATCATCAATTATGGACCCTCAGCACTAAATCTCTTAAGATTATCGGAATACAAGGGATCCAAAAAGGTCCTCTAAAACACATTCCAAATATGATTCTAAATAGGGGGATCCTCTATCAAATCTAAAACCTAGTGATTACTATCATTTAATAGAAACCTCATTCAACCACTCCAACACATAGCCCATCTTTGATCAAAACTACACCCATATGGGAATCCTGTGGGGTACCTTAGAACCAACTCATCTGATACTCTATGTCACCCAACCATTCTTGATACCCAACGGTTTTAACCCATCCCAAAGTATCCATGAAAACTAATCCTCAAGAAATCAATATCATGATTTAAAGACCATCCAAATAACCACATCCACTCTACCATGGAATAACTCAATCTCGTATTTTGGGATCCCACAAAATAATCCCAAACAAACCCCTTGGAATCCTCATGACAGGTCATCCTACGAGCTCCCTAATCTCACATGGACCTCACATGACATATTATCTCTTAGGAGGATTATAAATCAAGAACCTTTAATATGTCATATTTACATACCTCTAACCATTCCCAAACATCTACAATATATTCCATAAACAATCACTAAACACCCTAAGTCATTCACCATCACCTCCTACATGAAAAAAATACTATGAATAGAAAACTCATAAGCCTAATTCTGACTCCACGAAGAGAAACATGGATGAACACATCCAATAAGGTAGTACACAATGTGTGCATAATGTACACATAATGTAATCCCAAAAATATAAATGATAAAATATTATCACTAAGATGGGAAGGGTTGAAAAAATAATATTTTTCTTTTCTTTTCCTTATTAAAACAGCCTTAACCTCCTATTAAAGAGTTTTGAATTTGATAAAAACAAGAACACAAGAAAAAAAAAGAAAAAAAATAATTTACATGGTTCACTACTCAAAATGTGTAGCTAGTACTTGGGATGGTTTATAAATAATAAAATACGACACAATCCACTAAAAATTATCTTTATGTGGTTACAATAAGAAGGTGATATCCTTCCACTTTTATTTCAATATTATAAAAACTGGAAATCATGTTATTTCCACAAAGATAAGTTGCAATGAATTTTTTTAACATATTTTATAAACCTTCACCAATAAGCTCAGTATGTTGTCACTATACTAGTTGTACTTCTTCAAACATCCACTTATTTCCAATACTTATTATTCACTTTCTTTCCCAGTATTAAGAAAGAAATTTCTTCTTTTACTTTATGAAAACCTCCATTTATTAATTGTTAATATAATTTATTGATCTAATCATCCTTCTAAAAAAGTTCACCTGATGCCTTAAAAAATTATATAACTTCCTTACACTTTGTCTTACTAAATCCACCTGATATAAAACTTTGTCTGGTGAATTGTGTCCATTTTCCATGATCAAAAATTCTATATTTGATACTAACCTGTTCTTTTTCAATCAAGATATTCCTTGGTTGTAAACTTCCCTATTCAAACCCAAGCATTTTAAAGTTTATTCGATATCTAGAAACTAATTCTGAAGCAATTTATCTTTTGAATATGTGAACAGTACATTCACTAAGAATGGGTTGTTTATACTCCTCTATATATAGGTTTTCAATAAATAGTAAAGGAGGAAATGCTAATTTATTTACACATTTAGTTAAAACTCAAATTATGAATCTCCCACTCCAGAAATTTACTCGAATTCTTCTCAATACTTCTTGATTATTCTTAAGACTTCATGAATTATCATTAAACCACCCCTTTTATAGACATTTTTTGAAACTCATAGTGTATCACATTATTTATTTCATGATTTTATGAATATTAGATGATCATATCAACATCATCAAATCTGATATCCTTATAAAAAAGTTTTAATGCATTTTGAACTACTTTAAAACTATACCAATAATTTTTTTCCTATAAAACTTTTTAACAAAACTTCTATATGATGAGAATATCTATCCAATTATTTATATACTAAATTTAAATGAAATTATTTGTAAAACTTCCTCAGACATTTCCTATATATGATGAATTGCATTAGAAAACATCAACCAATAAAGTATATTTTGAACCCTATATCTGATGACTTCACATTATAAAAACATGTTTGTCTGATGGAATTTACCTAGTGGGAATTCATTTTATTGGAACATCATCTGATGAAATTCTTCAATAAATTCACTTTTGGGCATTTATAACCTTTTTATTAAGTTTTTACATACCCATTTGATATAAATTTGTGCAAAACATTTTTCTAATGGACTTTGTCTTATTGGATTTCATATAATGGAATTCCATAACAGCATCCCTAAAGACTTAAGTAACATTCTTCTAATTGTATAACATAATAAACTAAAAATAAAATCTTTTTAGTATAGATTTGTGCATACAAATTATTTTCTCCTCCCCATTTTACTTTAGAAAACGTCTCCTCCTTTAAACTCAAGCTTTAACCATGAAATTTCAAATTCACTTGATTTATGGAACATATCAAACAAAAATGATTTTCCAGATTTTATTCATTGAAATTTTTTTTGATGGAACTTATAATAACCGGAAATCATTCATCATAATACAACATCGATTATCCTTTATTTTCCTGATGGACTCGGTTGCACAAATAAAAATCAATTTTATTCCTATGGTCACCTAACTCTGCTCGATCAAATTTTCTTAACATATTATCAATGTAAAGTGAATTATATACTTATGAAAGTTATATATGTTAAAATTTATCAAAAAAAATACAACCCATCAAGAAAACATCCTTACATTCATATTCTTTATAAAACCTCCACCATCTTTAAAACACCTTCACAATCTTGGTCCCAAAAATATAACCCTTTTTATTTTCATGTCGACCACATAATATAAATCATTAAAACTTTATAAATCATGTAATTGATAATTTATCCAATAATTATAAGACTACATGAGAAAATTCATTGTAGGAAAACATAACCATTGAACAATAATACCGTGTTGAACATGATGAGTGACTTATGAAACTTTTTTATACACCCAGTAAGAAACTTTTTTCTTTACATGAAATTTTCATCGAAAAAAATTCTTCCTATAATAGAATATATTTTTTGCATCCAATTCAACTCACCTTTAAATTAGTTAACAGACACTGAAACCATTTTCCCCCTCTTACCAACTCTACTTAAATACTTTCCTTCCCCCAAAAGGTAAATCAAATGAAAATAGATAGATTTATGTTACAAAAGTTTTATCCCCCATTGAAAACATTATCAAAATACAATATGAGAGAGGGGATAGATTCTCATAAATTATCCTAGAAGATAGAGTGGTTTTACATCTATGTCCAACCTCATCATATCCAATTTTTCCTTTAATAATGGTTTGTAGAATATATCAGAAACATACTATATTATTAGATAAAAATATATTTGTAGTTCATTATTCTGCACATTCTCATTCATAAAGTGATATTTTATATCAATTTTCGTGGAATGATAATGTTGTACATGATTCTTAGTGATATTTATAAAACATTGAGCATAAAAACCCAAGAGAAGAGGGAACATCTTATTTACTAATAAATCATCCATCATAGACATCATCCACCAATGTTTTTCTACAACTTTAGTGGTAGAAACATATTAAACTTTATATGGGTTAAGAGTCTATAAATATTTATTCTTTGTTTAAAAAATCACACAAATTTCTACCAGAAATAAAACTCTACTATATGTAGATATTATATCATCAAAAATTCTTACCCACACTACATCTGTATAATCAAAAAAATCAATCTTCCCTGAGATATAATATTTTATCACAAAACTTGTTTTTCCACTAATATTTTTTAGAAATATTTTTCATGCAATGAGGTTAGATTATTTTAGAGAACACTTATATCTTGTACAAATTTTAACAACATAGACTATATATCTCTTTGAATTACTTAGATACAAAAAAACATCCAACCACTTTATAAATTATTTAGGATTCACCTCATTCCATTCACAATCATTTGAGAACTTTATTACTATCGAAATTAGAGTAGAAATGGATTTGTTTCTTCTATTAAACAAATTATTAGATGTTATTTAGCATACTTTTCTTGAGTTAGTAAAATATATTTTTTCTTTTCTGATATTTTTAAGCCAAAAAAGTATTCCATTTATCCCAACATGGATAACTGAAAAAGCATATTCATCTCTTTAGAGAAATATTTACATGATTCTTTGTTATTCCCCATGAATATAATATCATCAACACATACAATCATAAGGATAGAAACCACTTGATTTTCTTTTGTATAGAGGTTGTTATCAACTCTTACTTTCTTGAAATTCAATATCCTTAAGTAAGTACCCAATTTTAAATATTAATATCTTGGAGTTTTTGTTGTTATATAAAAATACCTTTTCAATATGAAGAAATAAATTTCATTTTAACCAAGAATGATGCCACATTATTTTTCATTATGAAATTCTTCATCGAGATATCTATTAAAAAAATATAATATGAAATCCATCTAAAATAAGGTTTGTCATCCTTGTGAATGGATAAAAAGAAATATTATGATAGTTTCAAATCTTGAAATTTGAGAAAAATAATTATCAAAATCAATGCCCTCAATTTGTGAGTAAACTTTAAAAACCATACATTCCCTGTTTCTTATAAATTTACATTTTTCATTTAACTTGTTTCAAAACAAAAACATTGTACTAATCACATTTTTATGTTTTGAGTAATATTTATCATATATAATTATTATAAATATAATTTAATTCTTTATTCAACGAATTAATACAATATTAATGTTACATAGAATCATCAATATATTTTTTATCAACCTAGGAATATAAATAAGTATGTGAAACTGTCTTTGATGTTCTTCATGTTTGATCATTTTTTTACCACCAATGATGTTTTAGACTTACAATTTATTTGACGACATAGTATTATATGAATTTAATTATTTCTTAACACTTCATATAGATGAGTTAGAATATTCATCTATAGATTATTCAACACTTTTGTTACCATTAATAAAAAAATCATCATTTAGTTATAACAACCTCATATTCCTTTTCTTGAGTATTAGAAACATTTTATGAAACTTTCTTGTCAAATTATTCAAGAACATTAAAATCTACTAATTCAACCATATTTCATTTTTTTATAAAAATGCATATATAATCTTCCATTATACAGGAATCTAATAAATATTCCATAAACATTCCTCTAACAAAACTTCTGAGGATTCTCATCATTGAGTTTTATAATTTACGGACATATGAAAACCTTTAGGTGATTCAGACATGGGGTTTCATTGTAGTACATATCATAAAAATAAAAATAAAATTTTAACCTAGAGAAACGTATATTCTAAACATAAATCACAGCTTCTATAGTTTTCCTTCAAAAATAATGAGAAGTATCACGTTCAATAAATATTTTTTCTATCATCTCCACCAAACATCTATTCCTTCATTCAGGAACAATATTCTATGATGGTGTATAGGGTGAACTAAACTCATGATGAATTACATATATTTTAAGATAATATCTAAATTTCCAACCTGTTTATTCTTCACCATTATCCACTTGAATTTTATTTACAGAACACATAAATTACTTTTTCACTTCTTAAGATACTCTTAAACAATTTGAAGGCCTCTGATTTACATTTCAAAAACATGATAAATATAATGACATTAAAGTCATAAATGGAAAAAATAAAGTACATAACTCTATGTGGTTATTTTTTATTCATTTACCACCAATTATTAGATTGAATAATCTCCAAGGGTTGTGTTGAAGGAATCTCAACTTTCTTATGCACTGAGTATGTAATATTCCCTTTCTATAAAACGGATCAATACCAATCTATTATTATTTTCATTTTAAAAATATCAAGAATACATTCTCTATTTTCTAACTAGCTTATATTCCTATGACACATGTTACCCATCCTATTATTTCATAAATGACTTTCTTCTATCATGCTAAGATATCATGAATTTGTTTCCCAACTAACTTGAAATAATATTCCCTTGGTTCATTGGCCTTCCAAAAAAAACATTCCCACCACCAATTCTTTCTAAAAAAACCCATATTTTCTAAAAAAAACATTATTAAATTCATCTAAATGTTTGGAAATACATATGCATTTTTATATCATACCTATAATAAATAATGCCCTTTTTTATTTAAAATTTTGTTCTCCATTGATAGAAGAACCAACAGTTTTGATTATTAGTGATTCACCATTTCCAAAAGTAATTATACCTTCATTAAAATATTTCGAATTCTTTTAAAACTGAAAATATATCTCCATATGTGAAGAACACCTACTTTACAAAATCTAATTCCATTCTATTTTTATATCTTTGAGATCATTTTCAACAACAAAATATTTTTCCTTGTGGTTTTCATTCTTCACAGATTGATTTTTAGATATGTTGTATAAACTTTTTTGTGATGGTATCATTATAAGAAAACCTATAGACATATGTAAATCATTCTCACATATTTTACAAGTTGTTTCTATGGTTTTGAATCTATTTTTAATCAAGATAAAAATATTTTTATGTTTCCTCTATCGAGTGTTTTGACTCCCCTTTAAACTTTTCTTTTCTCTTATTATGGATTAAAAATAATGTTTATGATTAAACAAACACATCTATTATATGTTTCCAACACTCTACCATTCCTGAACAAACTGTATAGTTAATATCTCCCCCTATAACATACATACTCTTTGACGTTATGTTTGTGTTTTTAGTTAACTTTCATGGCATCCAATTTGGTATTTCATTACACACTAAAGATTTGGATTCCTTATATGATTTTATTCATTAAATTATTTTTATACCCATCCTTTATTTATTCTCTTATAGTGGTAGCTTTTGGTTCACAATTTTAATATTTAGAAACTTTAGATTTTTCAACGATGCTTGTTTTAGAAAAAAACATAGTTTTCATAACATATTTTTTCCTATAATCATATTCATTATTATTATCAATCTTTTAGGATAAATTTTATTGATTCTTATTAGGTTTTAACTTCTCAAAACATTATCTATCTTTTATAACTGTGTTTTAGAAATTTTTTATTTATTCCTCATATTAAATATGTTTTTTAACAAGCTCTAACTATTCTTACTCCGCCTTCACTGTTTACTAAAGATTGATGTTGAGGTTTATATATTCATCAACCATCATTTTCATGTATTAAATATCCTTTAAAATTTTTTATTTTTCTTCATGAAAAGATTATTTATTTTTTTTCTAAATGATTTCCTATCTTTAACATTTTGATCTATAGTTCAGGTCTTAAAACTTTCATACAACATTATTTAATCCCTCATTTAATCATAAAATCCAAATAATTCTATTCTTCTTATGATCTTCTAGTTTTATAACTGGTAAAATTTTCATCATTATCTTTTTTAATAAATACATTTTGTGAAGTGTTATCTATGATGTTTTTAGCCTCTTCTTCACTATCATCATTTTCATTAAAATTTGACAAATTTTTTTGGCATTTCCTACTTATAGAACTTCTTATCCTTTCCCCCCCCAGAATAGAGAAGATATTTTTTTGTTTACTCAAACTATCTTCTCAACTTTCAATGATCATCACTATTTTCTATTCATCCTTTAAATTTTTACAATTTATATAAAAGTCTGTAATGTATTCATATCCAAATCATTTATGTTGTAGTTTTTCCTTTCACTTTCATGTACCTATTTTAACCTTTTTATAAAATAAATACATAAATTCATCAAAAAAATAACTAACCTACATCAGTTTAGAGTCACTGTATTATTCTTCTAGGATATTATTATGATTTCCTTTATTGGTCACATAGAAATAACATTCTTGATCAAACTTTTATTTTTTCTTCATAACATTTTCTATTCTCATTTCATAATAGATGAGAATGTTGTGTAGATTATCCAGATAGTAGTTTTAGGTTCTCTATCTTCTAATGATGAAACTTTTGAATAAATTTTTTTTGGAGGAATTCATTATATCATTTCAACAATTGAATAATCATCCAACATTCCACCAAGACGTCCTGTGCTACTTATATTTTTATTCACCCATGTAAAAAGGTTAAAAAAAGATTCATAGGCACCCATCATAAGATCCTTTTACTTCAGTTTTGAGATATTTAACCTCACTTTCATCAGTTTTTATTACCTTTATAGATGTTTTTTAACTTTTCACAAATGCCTTTAGTCATTCGAGCTCCTTTAACTCTATGAAACTCACTATCAAAGTGTGAAGAGATTAAAAAAAATTTAGCTTCACCATCATTATACACATTATTTTTATTACCAGATATTAGAGGAAGATTCTTACTATGGAGAGGAAAACCATATTAAGAAGCATCAAGAACATTATAACAAAGATGTTGGATCTGAATCAACAGATTATACACAAGAGGGGGGTGAATTGTGTCTTTTTCAATTTTTCCGATATCTCTTTTCTTGAACGAGTTCTGTCCTTTATCTTTTATTGGATTAGATCATGCAGCGGAAAAAGTAAAAACAAGAACACGAAGATGTATAGTGGTTCAGGGAATAGAAAGCCCCTAGTCCACTCCACCAACGCTCTACTCCACGAGCTTGGTGATTTTCATTATCTGGTCCTCTTTTCCACAGACCGATTCACAACTGAGTAAAGGAAGTTGACACCTTTACAATTCAAGGAAAAACAATGCCTTATGGTCCAAAAATGAACCTACACAGCCTAGCACGAGAAGCTGGTTATTCAAGAATAAAAAATTTCAGAATGAAATTTCTAGTTGATCATCACAATTGCAATAGAATGCAATTGACAACATATGGATCAAAGTCTCTAGAAATATTGATCTTCAAGATGAAGCAGTTCTGAGTTGATCCAGTTGTAGTAGATATATAGATATAGTTCACAACCTCAGCAGTAGTAGATCCAAAATAGATATTCAATGTAGAACATGTGGGTCTTCTATCGAGTTCCTTCTTCTTGAACAAATAGAGATTTTACGCTCTTGTTGAATCAGTAGATCAATCGTGAATAAGTGCAATCTCTATTTTCCACCTTTTTAATAATAGATCGATCACCTCATCATATATTTTTTGTGTTTTGGAGAGAGAATAAATAATAAATCATATCTCTTGAACGTTTAGATCCATAAAAGTTGCCTTCTGATTTTCAATATTCAAAAAATTGAATTTACAGAGAAGTCGTAACTTTCCTTAAGACTCGGCATAAAAAGTTCCTTTTAATTCGATCTTAAATCCATTAATAAAACAACTTTGAATCAGTGAAAGTCGTAATTTAAATACAACTTTAAATCCGGCTTGAAATCCGCCCAGAAATCAGCTTACTGATCGTTGTACATAAAAACCGTCTGCTTAAAATTCTGACGCCAAACATAAGGTTGATGACATGGCTTCCAAACGTAGGCTTAATAACATAGTCTTCAAATGTAGGGTTGATAAAAAAAATTAGGGTTGATAACAAATGTAGGGTTGATCATTCATACTTTTTCTTCATCATTCAAACGTATGGTAAAAGATCCATACTTTTACTTGATCCATACTTTTCCAAGAACATATGGTTGTTTACAAAAGTAAGGTTAATGAACCATACTTTTGAGAAACAAACATATCACTTAGAATTTACGTACGGTTCACCTTCTATTCTTTGCTGATAACAAAACGTAAGGTTCCTTCCAAACATAAGGTTCTCCTTCCATACCTTGCTGAAAACGTATGGTTGTTTAACCATTATTTTCTCGTACTTCAAAAAGTATACACGCTTTTCATCTTTATGCTACGTTTATCCACGTAGGGTATGAACAGTGATTCCAAAACGTGCTAAAACTGATTCTGCGCTATATTCTTCTACGTAATATTTGAACAGTGTTTCTAGAACACGCTAAAATAGATTCCGCACTAAGTAATAAATTCTTGTTATTTCAAGAGTAAATAAATTAATAATCTCCTGCAAAATACTAAGTAAAATCATTAGAAAATAACTAAGGGTTTTTGTGAGCATCAAAATTATCATAAAGAGACAGAGTATTATTTTCAATAATCTCTCCTTTAAATAACATTAATACGCATTGTTGAAAACAATACTTTGCTCAATAATCTCCCCCTTTTTGATGACCATAAAACCCATAAAACAAAACTCATAAAGTAATTAAAAGTATTTAAACAAAACAAAATTAACTTTCAAAATTCGTTATAATGTTTTAAATAAAAGCTTTCCGCCAAAATGATAATTATAAATCCAAATGTCCCATGTAATTTTCTCCCTCAATAAAATGAAATCCCCATAAATATTGATGTTGTTTTTATCCAAATTCTCCCCCTTTTTGTGATATAAAAAAGAATGAAAAATCATGGATTTTAACACGTTTAATATTGCATTGAACTGTTAATAAATGCTTTTACAAACTGTTTATCAATAATTAAATCTGGAGTAATGGAATATTAAAAATAGAATTAGTAAAACAAATAAGGAAAGAGACAAATAAACAATGAAGAAAATTTTTCATTCAAAAACAATAGTATATACATGACAATGATATACACAGTAATCAAGGTTTGGGTAAGATAGGCAACAGAGTCTATCTCCTCTGAATTACAGACTTGATTTCTGTAAAATGCTCCAGAAGTCTCTTCATCATCCCATATCCAAGCTTGACAATGAGCTCTCTATTCTCTTGAGTCATATGAATATCCTCAATTAAATTGAATCTTAAAAACTCATGCATTCTTTCCTCTTTTTCAACAAATACTGACAGATTCTTTGAGAATTGATTTAACAGAATTCTTATTGATGGCTCACTAGATGTTAGTTGATCCACTAAGAATTTCTGATTGTCCAGCAACACTGACAGAGGAGCACTATTGCATTGAAGATCTTGAATCATGTCATTCATGTTGCTCATTGCAGCTGTAATAGCCCGAAACCTTCTGATTAACTCCGGTGAAGTACCTGAACCTCTAACTGTATTATTTGCAACTGATGCAAATTGATTCTCTATAAACAACTTCAGATGTGAAAAATCTGACATTATAATGATTTCAGATTTTAATTGAGTAACAACAGTCAGCATATCGTCTTAAAACATTTCAACTTCTTACCTTGAAACTTTACACTCCTTCAGCTTTTGAAACTTCAAATGTTCTAAGACTAAAGCATTTCTAAGAGAAGAATTCTAAGATTCCAACTAAGATACTTTTCTGTACAGTTCTTCAACTTCTTCTTTCCTTGAATCAGATGCACCCTGTTCTTGATTCACATTCTCAGGTTGATGCATTAATACCAAAGGCATTGATTCAGTATCATATTTCTCCTTTCCTTTGTCCTGAGAAGGTTGGTCCACAGATTTTTCCTTAGAGTTTTCAAACTCCTCCACAGAAAAATCTTCTTGAAGTACCTCTGTTCGAGCTTCTGAAACATGCTAATCACAAACAACATCACAAACATTAGCATCTATGCCTTCTATTGGGTTTTCAATAATAATATTTGCAGATGTTTTCTGAGGTCTGTCCACTTCTTCACCAGGCACTAACTCCATCTCTTGTTCCTGTTGAAGTGAAACTTTAACATCAGCAACAATCTGTTCCTGATTGTCCCTTTGAGCTTCTTCTTGAGCTCTTAATTTCTCTACTGTAGCCGTTCTCTCAGTAAAATCTTTCATGGTTTTATCAGCAACAACTTCTCTCACAAAAGAATAAGAAATTAAAGGTTCTGGTGGAGTTTCCAAAACAGTGGAAGTAACTTCCTCATTTACTGGTCTTTTTCTTCTTGAATGAAGTCCCTCTTGGGTTCTATCTTCCTCAATATTTGTCACTTCAAAGCGAATCCTTCTTGCTAAATTTCTGACTTTGGATTCAGCTTGCCCCTCCTTGGACTTAGCAGGTTGAGCCTGAGCACTCTCTGAGTCTTCTTTAGCTCCTATTGGAAAAAGCTTTCCTTTAATTGTGCTCCATACATATCCAACTTTCCTCAAAGTTCCAACATTAAATGTATTACTATGATGATAGTTAACTCTAGCTTCCACTAATCTCACCACACCTTTCTTAAATAGAAGCTTGGAAATAAATCTACCAAAGGGATAGAAATTCATCCTAGCCTCGCTTTGACAGCAATAGCTGAGATACCTTATCTTGTATCTTGGAAAGTTTGACATAATATCACTTAACAAGAGAAATATTATATACATATCAGGGTACAAAATCTTATCCATTTCTTCCATCCATGGAGCTATTCCGGTCTGAATAAATTTTATCAAAAATCTTCTGATCAAGCTCCAAATCCTTAACAAACTTTTTTTTGTTGCCTTGGTACCAAAAAGAAAATACATACTGTCTTCGGATTTATTCATAGAATCTCCTATATTCTTCAAGTCAAAATGAAAAACTCCCTCATGAGGGCAGTTTAGAATCAGACTAATCTCTACTGAAGAAATTGAGAAATCCATATCCTCTATTTTAGCCATCATACTGTCTTCGGTATCTCCCAGACTAAACTGTACAGATTTGTAGAAGTATCTAAGTTCAACTTCATATAGAAATTCCGTATTTTCACTGTTGAAAATTTGTTCAAGATTCTGGAACGACAACGCTTGCTTCAACAAAAGATTTGTCTGAAACAACCAATCGAGATCGATTCCCTTTCCTTATATTATTTTTCTTCCCTCAGTGCGTTGTCTCTTGGAATTGCTCGGCTCGGCCTCGCAGGCTCTTTTATTCCTTACCATTGCTGCGAGAGTCTCTGAAGGTTTGAAGGTTAGGGTTTTAGAAGTTCGAAGTTTAGGGTTTCAGAAGAGGAAGTGCGATTTTTGGATTTCGAAAGGGTTTCGATAGAAATGAAAGGGTTTAGAAGTCGAAAAGACTCTGAGAGCCTTGATTCCCATGTAATCACTGATCATTAAATATATTTAAAAATAAATAAATTTTTCATACTACGAAAGAAAGAAATACTTAAACAGTATTCAATAAACAAAATAAAATTTACAAAAAAAAAATAAAAAAGAAAATTATTTAAAATTAAATAAACCTAGCTCCCCCTTAATAAAATAAAACCCTGCAGTGGGAAGAGGTTTAGTAAAAATATCTTCTAATTGAATTTAAGTATTTATAAATTCTAAAAATATATCCTTTTTAATAAAATTTTCTCTTAAAAAGTGATGCCTTATATCAATGTTCTTAGTTTTAGAATGACTAATAGGATTTTTCGAAATATTAATTGCACTCGTATTATCACCTAAAATAGGTATATTATTAAAATTCGATCCAAAGTCCATAAGGGTGTTTTTCATCCACAACACTTGTGCATAGAAACTACCAGCAGAAATATATTCTACCTCAGCTGTTGACAGGGAAACTGAATTTTGTTTCTTACTAGACCATGATACTAAGGATTTTCCTAAAAAGTGGCATGTACCTGATGTACCTTTTCTATATAATATACAACTTCCAAAGTCAGCATCTGAATATGAAATCAAATTAAAATCAGAAGCTCTAGGATAAAGAAGAGATTAAAAAACAGTTCATTTTAAATATCTAAAAATTCTTTTAACAGCAGTTAGATGGGATTCGTTAAGATTTGATTGAAATCTAGCACAAAGACATACTGAATACATTATATCTAGTCTGCTTGTAGTAAGATATAACAAGCTACCAATCATACCTGTATATAACTTTTTGTCAACTGATTTCCTAGTTTCATCCAAATCAAGATATATATTAGTACACATAGAAGTTGTAAATGTCTTGCTGTTCTCAAGTCCCAATTTCTTAAGTAAATCAGTAATGTATTTTCTTTGATTTAAAACATTTACAAAATCATTTTGAAATATTTTAAGACCCAAAAAGAAATTTAATTCTCCCATCATACTCATTTCAAATTCTTCTTGCATAAATTTTGAAAATTCATGACAAATAGTTTTATTGGTTGATCCAAAGATTAAATCATCAACATAAATTTGAACCAACAAAACATTATTTTTCCCAATATTCCTAAATAGTGTTGGATCTGCCATACCAACAGTAAAATTGTTTTTCAATAGAAAAGAACTTGATCTTTCATACCAAGATCTAGGTGATTGTTTAAGGCCATAAAGATCTTTAGAATGTTTAAAAACAGAATCGGGTTTTTGAGAGTTTTCAAAACCAGGAGGTTGCTCAACATAACCTTCTTCCATTAAATATCCATTTAAAAAGGAATATTTGACATAAATCTGAAATAATTTATAATTCATATAATATGCATAGGCTAAAAGGTTTCTAATGGCTTCTAACCTAGCTACAGGTGCGAAGGTCTCATCATAATCTATTGCCTCTTCTTGATTATATCCTTTAGCTACTAATCTTTCTTTATTTCTAGTTATTATGCCTTGGTCATCCTATTTATTTCTAAAAACCCATTTGGATCCTATTATAGGATAATTCTTAGGTCCTTCCAAAAAAACCCAAACTTCATTTATTTTAAAATGGTTTAATTCATCTTGCATTGCTATTACCCATCATTCATTATCTAAATCTTCTTCTATAGTCTTGGGTTCTTATTGAGATAGGAAGGTAGAGAATTCCACTTGGTTTCCTAAGTTTCTTCTAGTTTGAACACCAGTTTCTAAGTTACCTACTACAGTTTCTAAAGGATGATTCTTTAGGGTTCTAGATTGTCTAGGTAAAATATTTAAAGGATCTTCAATATTATGTTCCTCTGAACTGGGCTGAATTTCTTTTATATCATTTTCAAAATCATTCTTTAAATTCCGAAGTATCATGTTATTATTAGAGTCATGTTCATCCATTTGTTCTATCCTTTTCTCAAAAGGAACAGATTCATCAAATTTCACATGAACTGATTCTTCAACAATCCTTGACTTCTTATTATAAACTCTATAAGATTTGGAGGTAGAAGAATATCCTATGAAAATACCTTCATCAAATTTCAAATCGAACTTACCAAGATTATCCTTGGTGTTTAAGATATAAACCTTGCATCCAAAAACTTTAAAGTAATTTACTTTAGGTTTTATGTTATTCCATAGTTCATAGGGTATCTTTTTCAAAATAGGTCTAATTCAAACTCTATTAATTATATAACAAGATGTATTCACAGCTTCTTCCCAGAAATATATAGGTCGGCTATATTCATTTAACATAGTTCTAGCCATTTCATGAATTGTTCTATTTCTTCTTTCTACAATCCCATTTTGTTGAGGTGTTCTGGGTGCAGAAAAGGTGTGTTTTATACCCATATTTGAGAAAAAGGAATTAAATTCCAGATTCTCAAATTCTCTAACATGATCACTTCTTAATGAGATTATATTGAAACCTTTTTCATTTTGAACAGATTTGCAGAAACATTCAAATAAAGTAAAAGCTTCATTTTTAAATTTAGAAAAGAAAATCCATGTAAATCTTGAATAGTCATCAACCTAAACATATACATATGATTTACCAGCTAATATTGCTACTCTAAAAGGTCCAAACAAATCCATATAAATAAGTTCTAGAGGTTTAGATGTAGCAACCTTATTAACAGATTTGAAGGATGATTTGTGTTTCTTTCCATGTTGACATGCATCACAAAATCTGTCATTCTCAAATTTGAGATAAGGTAAATCAGAAAATAAATGTTTCTTAGATAACTTATGTAAAACATATACATTTCAATGACCAAGTCTTCTATTCCAGATCCAGGATTAACTTACTTTAGCAGTTAATCAGTTTACTTGTTGCTTACACAAGGAATTTAAATCCAAAGAATAGACATTTTCAGTTCTTGGTGCTTTAAATTTAAACATTTTATCTTTAAAAATAGTACAACAATAGTTAGTAAAATCAACAGTATATCCATCATCACAAAGTTGAGAGATACATATCAGATTGTGTTTTAGTCCTTGTACATAATGTACATTGTTTATTGAGATTGTTTTTGGTTCTCCAACTGTTCCAATGCCAATGATTTTTCCTTTAGAATTATCACCAAATGTGACAAGTCCTCCACACTTTTGAGTGAGTGAAGAAACATTCAATGAGTTTCCACTCATATTTCTTGAGTAACCACTGTCCATGTACCATATATCTTTTCTTCTCTGGTGACCTGCTACCTGAAAATACATTCAAAAAAATTGCTTTGGTAACCATATTTTTTTGCGTCCAGGAGTGTTAGCTAGCAATGATCTGGGTATCCATATTTCCTTTGTTCTTTTAAAATTATCTAAATCATATAAGTATTTTGAAATATCAGCTTTCTTAATACCACAAATTTGAGGTTTTCATAAGAAAAAGTTTTTAGCTACATGTCCCTTTACCCCACAAAAATTACAATTAAGCATTTTAGATATAGGAACAAAATAATTTTTATATAGCTTTGGTTTTTCTCCTTTACTACCAATTCCAAATCTCTCATTTTTAATGACAGTTTTTTCAAGAATTTCATTTAATGAATTCTCTCCTTTTTTAAAAACCAATGCAGCCTGTTTGTAAGATTCCACTTCATCCTGCAATATTTTTATTCATGATTCAAAATTAATGTAGTTATTGTTAATCGAATTGTATTTATCAGTTAGTTCTTTATGTTGTTTCAGCATTGTATCTCTTTCATATGAAAAGGCTTTATGTATATTTTTTAGTGAATTATGTTTTTTAAATAGTGAGTTATATCTTTTTTCAAGCATATTGTAGTAGGCTGCTAGTTTTTTATTTGCGTAGCTTCATTCAGAATGTGATTCAGAGGAGTAATATGAGTGTACCTCATCCGTTATTGTCATGAAACACATCTTTTCCTATAGATTGACTTATTCATTCTCTGAGCTTGATTCAGAAGAGCTACTAGAGTCTTCAGATACACTCCAAGTGGGTTTTATAGCTTTCTTGTCTTTCTGCTCAAAGTCATTTCTTTTGAAGAATTTCTTTTTCTTTGCATCCTTCAGTTGTGGGAAATCTGGTCTGATATGTCCCATCTTTTTGCATTCATAACATCTCACATCCTTATTATCTCCCTTAAAGGATTTTTTGAAGCCTACTTTCTTGTTGTAGAATTTTCTATATTTTCTGGCTAGTTGAGCTAGTTCTTCATCTGAGTTGGATGAGTCAGAGCTTTCTGATTTGGCTTTGACTTCTTTACTCTTCATATTTCTATTCTTTTGTAGTGAAGTTACCCTCAAGGCAGTATCTTCTCTTTTGATAAGGACTTTAAGTTCATTAGCTTCATCTTTCATTTCAGCTTCATACATCATCAGTGTACCAATCAGCTCCCTCATAGTTATATCTTTGATAGGTGTTGATTGTCTGATTGCAGCAGAGATACCATTCCATCTAGTAGGAAGTACTCTCAGTACATTTAATGCTTGATCAGCCTGCTTAATAGGTTCCCCTAGAGCAGTTATGTTATTGAAAATTTCTGTCAATCTCCAATTCATTTGGGTAATTCTCTCACCTTCAATCATTCTTATAGTATCAAATTTCAGTTTTGCAGTTGCATTTATCATTTTCCTTACATTATCTATTCCTTCATATGCCACAACTATTGTTTTCCACATCTCATATGTTGTCGAGCACTGAGATACTCTGTTAAATCCATCTAGTACTAGACCGCAGATAATTGCATTCATAACCTTCGAGTTCATATCGTACTCTGCCTCTATAGCAGCACTCCATGCCTCAGGATTTTCAGGAATTTCATAAGGAGTCATAATCTTTGAATAGACTCTATATCCTAGGTTTTTAGGATATATTATCATACGTGATTTCCAGCAACCATAGTTGTCTCCATTAAAATATGGTTCTCTAACCATCGAAATCCCTTCTCTTTTATCAGTCATAATGCTCTATTGAATAATTCTTAAATGCTTCTATCTTTCTAAGGCTCTGTCATAAGCTCCACCTCTGATACCAATTGTTGGATCTGAATCTACAGATTATACACAAGAGGGGGGTGAATTGTGTGTTTTGCAATTTTTCCGATATCTCTTTTCTTGAATGAGTTCTGTCCTTTATACTTTATCGGATTTGATCATGCAGCGAAAAAAGTAAAAACAAGAACAGGAAGATGTATAGTGGTTCGGGGAACAGAAAGCCCCTAGTCCACTCCACAAATGCTCTACTCCACGAGCTTGGTGATTTTCACTATCTGGTCCTCTTTTCCACAGACTAATTCACAACTGAGTGCAGGTAGTTGAAACCTTTACAATTCAAGTAAAAACAAAGCCTCCTGGTTCAAACATGAACCTACACAGCGTAGAACGAGAAGCTGGTTATTCAAGAATAAAAAATTTCAGAATGAAATTTCCAGTTGATCTTCACAATTGCAACAGAATGCAATTGACAACATATGGATCAAAGAATCTAGAAATATTTATCTTCAAGATGAAGCAGTTCAGGGTTGATCCAGTTGTAGTAGATATAGAGATATAGTTCACCACCTCAGCAGTAGTAGATCCACAGTAGATATTCGATGTAGAACAGGTGAATATTCTATCGAGTTCCTTCTTCTTGAACAAACAGAGCTTTTACGCTCTTGTTGAATCAGTAGATTAATCGTGAATAGTTGCAATCTCTGTTTTCCACCTTTTAATAATAGATCGATCACCTCATAATACATTTTTTGTCTTTCAGAGAGAGCATAAATAATAAAGCATATCTCTTGCACATTTAGATCCATAAAAGTCTCCTTCTGATTTGCGATATTCAAAAATTTGAATTTACAGAGAAGTCTTAACTTTCCTTAAGACTCGGCATAAAAATATCCTTTTAATTCGATCTTAAATCCATTAATAAAACGGCTTTGAATCAGTCAAAGTCGTAATTGAAAAACGACGTTAATTCCGGCTTGAAATCCGCCCAGAAATCAGCTTTCTGATCGTTGTACATAAAAACCTTCTACCGAAAATTCCGACGCCAAACGTATGGTTGATGATGTGGCTTACAAACGTAGTGTTAATAACATAGTCTTAAAATGTAGGGTTGATAACACACATAGGTTTGAAAACAAACATAGGGTTGATAAAAAACGTAGGGTTGATCATTCATAATTTTTCTTCATCATTCAAACGTATGTTAAAATATCCATACTTTTACTTGATCCATACTTTTCCAAGAACATACGGTTGATTACAAAAATAAGGTTAATGAACCATAATTTTGAGAAACAAACATATCACTTAGAATTTACATACGGTTCACCTTCCATACTTTGCTGATAACAAAATGTAAGGTTCTTTCCAAACGTAAGGTTCTCCTTCCATACTTTGCTAAAAAAACGTATGGTTGTTTAACCATACTTTTCTCATAATTCAAAAAGTATACACGGTTTTCATCCTTACGCTACGTTTATCCACGTAGGGTATGAACAGTGATTCCAGAACGCGCTAAAACAGATTCTGCACTATATTCATCTACGTTAGATGTGAACAGTGTTTCCAGAACATGCTAAAACAGATTCCACGCTAAGTAATAAATTCTCATTATTTCAAGAGTAAATAAATTAATAATCTCCTGCAAAATACTTAGTGAAATCATTAGAAAATAACTAAGGGTATTTGTGAGCATCAAAATTATCATAAAGAGATAGAGTATTATTTTCCATAATCTCCCCCTTTAAATAACATTAATACGCATTGTTGAAAACAATACTTTTCTCAACAAAAGATTCATAAGATAAGGTAACATTATATATTTCAAAATGTGAAAGTTATTTAAATTGAAAACTAGAATTCACTTACCTTTCACTTAATCCAAAACATCCATCACAACTTATCTTTCTTACAAGATTAATAAAGAGTCAATTAATGGAACCAATCCATCAATTCCACATAAAAGGGCCAATATGAACATTGAGAGGGGGAGGGTTGAATCAATGATATTTTATTTTTATTTTTTTCTAACTTATGTATACAACCTTCACCTCCTATTAAATAGTTATGATTTCATTGAAAACATATACAAAATTAAAAACAAAGGAAAACTTGAATTTATAGAGTTCACTACTAAAAAAGAGTATCTGCTCCAAGGAATGGTTTAAAAATAATCCAATACCCCAAAACATACAAGAAACTGATACTACTTATATGGTTTCATGAAGCATGGAATATACTTACCCCTGCATTGCAATATTATAAAAACTACAGTGTAAATTCTTTTAACATATATAAGTTGTTATAAATATTTTTGTAATAACTTTTAAAAACCTTCACTAAAAGGCCATGTAAGTTTTCAGTGTGTTAGTTTTAATTATTCAAACTTTCACTTTTGTAAATACTTATTCTTCAAATTTTTTCCCAATAGCAGGTAAGAACTTCTTTATTGGACTTCATTGAAATCATCATCCATTCATTTTTCATCTGATTTATTTTTCTGGTCATTTATCTAGAAAATGTTCATCATATACCTTCATAAAATAATGAAAACATCCATATGCTCTGTCTGATTGATTACACCTAATACAAAAGTTCTCTTGGTGAATTATATCTATTTCCCCTAATCAAAACATCTCTAATAAATACTGACCTGTTCTTATTCAACCAAGAGATTCCTTGATTTGAAACATCCATGTTCAACCTCTAACTTTCATAAGTTCATCTAGTATCTCGAAACAGATTCTAAATCACTTAATATTTTTCACTTAATAACGGTACACTCAACAAGTATGGGTTGATCACCTTTATATATGTACGCTCAAAATAGAAGGTACATGAACTCTAATTCATTTTCCCACTCAGGGAAAACTCAAATTTCAAATCTCCCAATCAATAAATTAAGTGGAATACTTCTCAGTTCTTCTACATTATTCTTGAAGCTTCATTAATTCTCTATTGACCACACTATTCTTCAATATTTGTTGAAAATTTGAAATTATTACAAAATTAGCTTCATGATTTTATAAATGGTGAATTATTATCTTGATATTGTAACTTTTTATATCATTACAAAAACATCATAAAAACTTTTGGACTAGTAAAACATTACACCATTAAATTTTTTAAAGTAAAAAATTGTAACAATGTTTTTTCCTGATGAGAATCTCCATCCAATTTCTATTGTAAATTTTTTAGGAACTTCTTTATAAAACATCCTTTAGGATTTTCCTTCATTAGAAGACTTACATAAAAAATCATTGACTGATTACTGTTATACATAACCCTATGTCCAATGAATTCACAAAATAAATAAATTTTCATCTGATGGGCTTCGTCTGATTTGATCTTGATCTGATAGAATTACTCAATAAATTCTATTTTTTACATTGAAAACATTTCTTCTTAAGTGTATACATATCCATATGATAGACATTTGAATGAAAAATTTTATTTATATACTTCATCCTATTGGAATTTGTCTGATTAGATTTCATCCAATTCCATTCTTCATAAGTATCCATTTAAACTTCAACAAGATTCATCTAATCTAAAAACATTATAAATTATGAACACAAACTTCATAGTATATACTTTTTACATTTACAAATGATTTTATTTTTACCTTTTTACATAATAAAATTTCCCCTCTTTCAACTCATCCCTTAACCATGAGATTTCAAATACTCATTGTATGTTTGAGTAGAGTACTCAAGAGGGTGGGGGTGAATTGAGTATCTATTAAAAAATTTCTATTGTAAATGTTTTCTTAAAAAGGATCCCCAATAAAAATTAATATATCCCAATTAATCAACGTCATACGGTAATAAAAATATGAATGTTAAAATAACCTCTCATAAGATTGATTAATTCTTAGTAATATCTATATGAGTTATTGATACTACTTTTGAAGCTATTATAATAAGGAAAACTAATTATAACTTCAATCCAAGACTATAAAAAAAAAATTAAAATCTAGTTTTCTATGAAATATAATGTTACGAGTAGAAAAACTAAATTCATATACACAGCAGATAAAACAAGTTGTTTAGTCTCAATCCGAGACCTAATCCACTACACTTGGTGATCGCCTTCCACCAAGAAGTTTATATTAATAAACTAGATCCACAACCTGGATTGGGGTAAACAATAGTGCACAAGACTATCCAGGTCACACAACATCTTCCACAGTTCCTCATGATTATAAACTACCACGTCACATAACGAACTCTTCCACACTAATCCATGGTAGTGAACAACTTTAAAAAGATATGAGATGAAAGAAATATTGTGTTCTTCATTTTAGTGTAGGAGACAATGTGTGTTTTAATACAGACACAAACACAGTGCTCAAAAGCTAAAAACAATACACATTAAGGAAAATATGATGAGTTAAGGATAGAAGTTATACAATTGTTTTTCTATCTAGCTCTAGACTTGTAGGATGAAGCATATGCAAGTATCGAGTCCTCTTGTGAAAATGGAGTATCGCAAGTCTGGTGCTATAGTTTCTAGTTAGATCTAGAACATGTTCTTCATGGAGTTGGTTCAATGAAGATTATTTTGATTATGATCTAAGGTAGTCATAACTTTGGATCGAGAGTGCTTCGTGTGTTCTTCAATTGTTTCTCATTGCATGTATCAGTTATCTTTTCTAAAAAAAGGCTTGCGCATTTGCGGCTCTACTTCTATGTATCTGGGTGCAGCTTTTATTATCATAATTTTCAATTGAAGGTGCTCATGTTGGGGCTGAAAAGATGCATTTATTATACACCTCATACCTTGTACTGTAATTTTACACGTCTACAAAGAAACATTAATTATAATTGTGCCTTTAATTGACTAAAATATGACCAATAGAAATTACATTCAAAACGACATAACAGATTAAATAATGGTGTCACAGTCTTCCTAGAAATAGTGTCACTTAGAAATGGTGTCACCATGAAACAATGTCTTTTCCTTTGACTTTATGTTATGAGACATCCATGATGTCATAGTTGTATTAATATTAGGAACTGGTATCACCTATTTGGTGTTATAATCACAAAATCTTGTGCATTTCCAAACATCGAACAATGTATTAGTGATGGTAACATGGAACCAGAGTCACAAATGTCATGAGATCTGAAACTGGTCACGGTGTCTGTGTCATGGTGTCTGGGTCACGGTTTCTGGGTCATGGTGTCTGGGTCAGGGTGTGTGGGTCATGGTGTCGGGACCACGTTGTCTGGGTCACAGTGTCTGGGTCACGGTGTATGGGTCATCGTGCCTGGTTCAAGGTGTCTGGGTCACGATGTATGGGTCACGATGTGTAAGAACCTAGATCTTCATTTTCAGATATGCCTTATTTTTTCTAGAGTTTTTGGGAAAAATGAAGTTTCTTTAAATTTTTTAAGTACACGCCATGTACTTTCCGAGTACACATCATGTACTCTTTTCCCGCTCGAAGCCGTATGCTGGCTATGTCCAGGCCACACACACGCTTTGTAAGGGTGATGTGGAGGCTGATTTTAGCGAAGTACAGAAAAATCCACTACACGATGTGTACTCTAAAAGTACACGCCGTGTACTTTTTTTCATTAAATGGACCAGGGTCATGCCTAATCACAATAAATGTCTTCTTCAAGGTCATGTTCATCCGAGAGAATCAGGAATCTGCGGATCTTCGACGAGCCACCGTTCCTCTATCCGTTCTCCGATTTGAGCACTGTCGATTGCATTGGAATCACAGTGGTGAGTTATCCCTTCTTCTTGAGCCTTGTTTTCCAATTCCTCCTCCTTCTCAAGATATCGTGGGTTGAGAATTTTGGTAATTTTCTTAGATCTTCAACATTCTAAGGAGAATAAGTCATCATGGTTCAAGTATATCGATCTCCTAGGATCGAGGTTGGTGGTTTGTGCCTTACCATTCAAAGTCCTTGAGTTTTATGTGCAAATTCAACCAATACCCATGAACGGGGTATTGCGTGTTTACCTTTTTTCATTTTTGTTTTACTGCCTTGCTTGTATGCTTGTGCAGAGGTAAATTTATCATGTTAGAGGATAATTTGTTGTGCTTGGATGTTTTTCCCATGCTTTGCTCTGTTTACGACCTTTGTGTCTTGTTATCCTTTGGCCGTTATGACTGTTTCCATGCCTTGTGTATATAGGATGGAGTTTTTTTCATTATATTCTTGTTTCCTTGTAGACTGTTTAGCCAAGTAGTTCTGTAGGTGTACTTTGGTTATCCAAGTATCTCTATAGGTGTACTTTGGCCTTATTGCATTATTATGCACTGACTGGCATGGGGCTGAGAGAACCCGGTGCTATAGACTATAAGGGAAAGACCAATTGAACTTCCCAGAGAGTCTTTGACATTATAAACTACAGGAGGGTAGACCGAGTGAGCTTCCCCAGTGAGTCTTAGACATTATAGGCCATAGGGGATAGACCGAGTGAGATTCCAAGAGTGCCTTCAGATATTATAAACTACAGGAGGGTAGACTGAGTGAGCTTCCTCAGAGAGTCTTACTTTGTTTGAATCTTTTTAAGAACCTTCCCAAGCGAGAGGAGAAATTGAAAAAGTGAGCTTCCTTAGAGAGTCTGTGGTATACGTGAGGCTAGAGGAGGAATTGACCGAGATAGATTCCTCAGAGAGTCTCTAGAACTTGGGGCTAAGAGGGTTAGACCATGTGATCTTCCTCAAAGAGTCCCTAACTACCCTAGACTATAAGGGGAATTGACCAAGTGAGATTTCCCAGAGAGTCTTATAAATTTGTATGACCATGCCAGAGGGGTTAAGCTGAGTGCACTGCCCAGAGGGTTGTGGTAATTCTTGGATAGGACAAGAGGGGATGGTTGTGAGTACATCCTAGAGGGTTTAATGCTTGTTAGTTGTTTGGTTCACTGCTGTTGTTGGTTGTGGATTGATTATTGTTGTGTATCATCTTGCTTTACTGCTTACTGTAACTGCCTTCTGCTTTGTTGTTTCTATTTACTGCTTATTATACTTTTACATTCCATATACTCACTGACTGTTAGGCACAGATCTTCGGGTGAATGCCAACTTGGATTTAGTCTCACACCATGTTTGAGTCATGTTTTTGGGTCCATACACACTATATTGTTGCAGGTATAGACAAGGGTAAGCGCCCTTCGACTTCTGGTACTTGATTGCTTGGAGCAGAAGAGCACAGGACCAAGATTTGGATTGTGATACTAAGGAGTTGTTTTATTTTATTTTTTACTTTTTTGGGTACTGTGGTGTTTTCCACCATTGTGACTTGTTTGGCTACTTTCCTAGATATGTATCATGCATCATTTCATATATACATATGTGCTCCAGTTTGTTGATTTAGTCTTATGCTTTTTATATTGTTGGTTATTACTACTTCCTCTATTTCATGTTTATTTTTCTTCTATTGTGTAATCTGTCAATGAGGGCATAGTTTCCCCACTATCACATCCAAGGCCCTTGCTTCTAGTCGGAAGCCTATAGTGTTTGGGGAAATTCTTTTGAGGTCATGTGACCAACTGGGTACAGGGCGTCTCTGGGTGGCTTCCAAAATCGGGACGTTGCAAAGTGGTATCAGAGGGATTATTTTCTCTTGTTTTACTGTTTGGAGATTTTATCCAGGGATAGGATGGATTCGGTACATGGAAATATTTTGTGCCTGGGAGTTGCTAACCCATGTACAGGGAAAATCCATACTACCTCATTTGGTTACAGTTTTCTATTTTTGAGATTTTACGGTTGATATGATTTCACCTAGAGTGATTCACATGCTTTCTGCTATTGTTGTTTTGATATTACAGTTCTATTTTTGTCGCAACCCGATGAGTTGAGGGTATTCCATATCATGCATCATATATGTACTTGTTATAAATCACATTCCATGCATTCTTGCAATGCCATCTAGGGTGCATTAGCGATTGCATGTTGTTATGATAGACTCTGTGTTGATTATGTATGCTGTTGTGAAAGATGCTTGATAGAATTCTGGCTGTTGTGATAGAGAAATTAATTGTGTTGTACTTATCATAAATGAACACCAAATTTTGATTCTTGAGGTGTTATGGGTCCTCTTGAATTGGAATTTGGTGGATCATGATCCTGTTTCCTCTTGTACAAGACTGTAGGAGATGCCAAGCTTTGATTCGTGGGGAGTATAGGCCCTCACAGATCGGAATTTGGCACCACTTTGCCTTGTTTTCGGTGATTCTTGACTTTTTTGGAGTTTCTGAGCTACTGCCCAGAAAAACCTAGAATACAAGGCGTGTACTTTTTGGTTACAATCCATGTAGTTTTCAGGCCGTGTTACTGACTGTGCATACTAGAACATGGTTTTGTAGAAGTAACTTTAGGAACACAACATGTAGGGTGGGTGAATGCCATGTAGTTTGGATCCATGTACCCGGCCATGTCACTAAAAATACGGGTTGGGGAAGCCCGAGTAGAACACTCTGTGTTGTAAAGAAACACGCCGTGTAGTCTTGTCCAGGTACCCTGCCGTGTCACGAAAAACACGGGTCGGCATTACCTTCTGTTAGACACGCCGTTTTGTTTTCGGAACACGCCGTGTAGTTTTGTTCAGGTACCCGGTTGTTCCAAGAACAACACGGGATGGTGTCACCTTCCCCTATACATGCTGTGTTTGCTCATAACATGTCGTGTAAGTGACAACCATGTAGACGGCCGTGTAACTAACAACATGGGCCGCTGAGACCATGTCTAGTACACGTCGTGTCCCTAGGTAACACGCCGTGTAGTCTGGGGTTAGTTGGACCATTTTTGTTAGTAGTGTAAGGAGTCTTGGGCAGGGGTTTAGAGTTCAAGTACACGTTGTGTAGTCCTTGTACACGTTGTGTAGCTTGGGGTGTTACACGACCTGTCGGCCAGGGGTACACGCCCATGTTAACCGCTAAAGAATACATGCCATGTAGTTATTATACATGTCGTGTAGTCGTGTTTTGTAAAACCTTATAGTTTATTTCCCCTTTTCCCATTTTTTACTCCTGCATTTTCAGTATTTGTTAATACTGATCTAAGGTGTACTTTTGATCTTTCAGTGCTATCCATCCGAGACGTCCTCCGGTTGTACGTCAGTTTCCAGACGGTGATCAGACACTGTACATGGCTGATCAGGGACCTCATGCAGATCCTCCTTCTGTGCCAGCCTTGGCAACAACAATTGTACCCGTCTTAGGCGCCGACGCACAGTTCAGGGAGGATTTCCTGAAGATGATGTAGAATTTTTAGGGAGCGCCTCCTCCTACCCCTTCGATAGCTGAGTTGACGAGAGTTTTTCAGCAGCAGCATCCTCCTATTTTCTCAGGGGATGGAGGACCCCAGGCTATAGAGTCGTGGTTTGAGGGAACCCTGACTATCTTTGAGCATCTGGAGATACCCCCAGATAAGAGGGTAAAGCTGGGCACCTATATGCTCCGAGAAACCGCCAAGAGTTTGTTGGAGGTGATCTCATAGTCAGGGTGTCAGCATGGTATGTCTTGGGATGAGTTTCGACGCACCTTCTATCACTACTTCTATCCGGAGACCCCGAGGGCCGATCAAGCCCGGGTGTTTGTGAGTCTGTAGCAGGGTTCTCTTTCTGTTGTGGAGTAATAGCCTCGCTTCACTGAGCTGCAACGCTTCACACCGATCCCAGTAGATGATGAGTTGTTTTTTTGCTAGGAAGTTTGAGGACGGTCTCAGGTATGAGATCCGTTCCCAGGTGAATATCTTCTATTTGACCTCTATATCCAACATCTTCAACCAGGTGCTGATTACTGAGTGAAATCTGAGGGATTATGGAGTAGTGATCCAGGGAGGTTCGACACCCAGAGCTCGTGTTCCTCCTACGAACAATAGGAAGCATCGAAGAGAGTCCTCTCAAGAAGATCGGGGTTCACGGGATGCGTCTTCTGGAAGCCATGTTGTATGATCCCAGTGCGGTAGGAGTTGTAATACTAGGCCTTAGTGCCATTGGGATCCGATGGAGTGCCGGTCTTGCAGCAAGATGGTCCATCTTCAGCGCTTTTGTCAGATCTTCTCACCTTCAGCCGGTGGTAGGGGTTCCTCTATAACCCAGTGTTCTAGAGATTCTTCTCCATTTTCCCACAAGTCTGGGAACTGGAGTTCTTCCGGCAGTTCAGGCCGAGGTGGTGGTCGAGGTCATGGTGGTCAGTCACTAGGTCATCAGCGACAGTAGAGTTGATCAGCACAGAGCAGTCAGCTAGGGGCATAGGGCTGTAGTGTAGGCCAGTCTTTCACCATGGAGCAGACCTATCAGGAGCAGGATCTTGGCCCTTCTACAGTTCGAGGTACAATCTTATTAGCCTCAGTTTTATCTTCAACTCTTTTTGATACTGGTTCTTCCCATAGCTTTATCTCTATTGTGGTTGTGGAGAGCCTTGGGCTCTGTATCTTTTCATCTGCCAACTTTCTAAATATTGACATGCCGTTGGGAACGAGGAAATGTAGAATACGTCAGTGCAGAGAGTTCTCTCTTGAGGATGCGGGGTGTCACTTCTTATGGGACCTCTATGTCATAGAGATGACGGGCTATGACGTCATTCTCGGGATAGACTGATTGGTTCCTTCATAGGCAATCGTCAATTTCTATCCACGCATGGTGAGTTTCACATCACCAGAGGGCAGATATTTCCTTCATAGAGGAGAGTGGGATTTCTAGGCGGGAAGAGTTGCACTAGAGCATCATGGACTAGGGGAAGTTACAACCCAGATTATCAGTCTTTATCTAGACGACCATGGGACTTCACAGTTAGACTTTACTCCTGTGTTGGATCATTTCAGGGATGTCCTTCTAGAGGAATTTTCAGGTTTCCCTCCAGAGCATGAGGTAGTCTTCTCGATTGAGCTTGTGCCAGGAGCGGCACCGGTGTTCATCCCTCCTCAAAGGATGGCTACACCTGAATTGCAGGAGCTCAAAAAGCAGTTGGAGGAGTTGCAGGAAAAGAGTTTCATCCCACCCAGTACTTCTCCATGGGGTTCACCTGTCCTGTTTGCAAAGAAGGCAGACGGTACCCTTCGGCATTGTGTGGATTATCGGATGCTGAACCAGTTGACGGTCAAGAACCGATATCCCTTGCTGAGGATTGATGAACTCTTTGATCAGCTTCGAGGAGCTTGGGTGTTCTTGAAGATCGACTTGGGGTCTGGCTATCATCAGTTGAGTGTTAGACCATCTGATATATCTCTGACATCCTTTAGGAGCAGGTATCGTCTATACGAGTTTACAGTCATGCGGTTCAGTCTCATGAACGCGCCTGCAGTTTTCATGGCACTGATGAACCAAGTGTTCCATCCGTACATAGACTCCTTTGTGGTGGTTTTTGTGGATGAAAACTTTGTGTACTCTCACACTCGACACAACCATGCCACACATCTTGAGATCGTTATGAGTACATTGAGAGAGAATTATTTATATGATATGCTCTCGAAATGCCACATTGGGATGGATCAGATTCACTTCTTGGGTCATGTTATCTCAGAGACATGAGTTCCAGTGGACCCAGAGAAAGTGAGAGCTATAGTTTCCTGGGAGCAGACGAAGAACATCTTTGAGGTTTGAAGTTTTATAGGGCTTCCTGGATACTACATGCATTTCATACAAGACTTTGCACGCCTAGACGCACCATTGACAGGTCTGACCAAGAAGGGGGCGATGTTATTATGGACAGATTCTTATGAGTCATACTTTTTTTAGTTGAAGGGGAGGATGAACTCAGCACTGATACAAGTCTTTCCGGTGTCGGACAAGGGCTATACTGTTTACTATGATGCATCAGCTGTCAGGCTAGGAGCGGTTCTTATGCAAAGAGATGGGGTTCTTTCTTATGGGTCTCAGCAGTTGAGGCCACATGAGAGGAACTACCCGACACACGATCTGGTGTTGGAAAATGTTGTTCATGCTTTATTTTGTTGGATATACTACCTTCTGGGAGAGCACTTTGTGGTTTTCACTGACCACAGGACTCTCAAGTATATCTTCACTCATCATGATATGAATCTGAGACAGCTTAGGTGGTTTGAGTATCCCCAGTCCTTTGACATTGAGCTCGCCTATACGCCGGGAAAGGGAAATTCGGTGGCTGATTTTTTGAGCAGGATAGATCAGATTCATGCAGTTCTGGAGGCCAGCAGTGAGTGGCAGCTTTTGGCACTGTTATCTAAGATGCACTTGGAGGTGCATGATAGGCATGGATAAACCTTCCTTTCATCTGTGTCTGTTACCTCTACACTTCTTGATCGGGTGCGAATGAGGCAGCTATCAGATTCAGAGGCCTTAGTCTTGTGGGAGAGTGTGTCAAGAGGGGACCCTCTTCCTGGATGGACAGTGGGAGAGGATGAGAGCTTTCATTTCTAGGGAAGCGTATGGGTGCCAGTAAACATACACGAAGAGATGATGCTGGATTTTCATTCCTCGGTTTGGGAAGTTCATCCTGGAGTCACCAAGATGTATCGGGATCTTCATCGCCAGTATTGGTGGAGAGGTATGAAGAGAGATGTTGTTGGTTTTCTCATGAGATGTTAAACTTGTCAGCAGGTGAAAGCGGAGCATAAGCGACCAGCCGGGCTTTTGTAGCAGTTACGAATTCATGAGTGGAAGTGGAATGATGTCGTGATGGACTTCGTGACCGGGTTACTGAGGTCACCTCAGGGGAGTGATGTTGTTTGGGTTATCGTCGACAGACTTACGAAGGCTGCACACTTCCTTCCGATCAAGGAGACCTTCTATGTTGATGATCTTGGAGGAATTTACATCTGAGAGATTGTACGTCTACATGGAGTTACACACTCCATTGTTTCAGACAGGGATGTGCTCCTTACCTCTCGGTTCTGGCAGGTACTTCAGAAGGCTTTGGGTACACAGGTACTTTTGAGTATAGAATACCATCCCCAGACTGATGGCCAGTCCAAGCGCACAATTCAGGTGCTTGAGGATATGCTCCGAGCATTCATTGTAGACTTTAGCGGTTCTTGGGAGAAGCATATTCCTCTTGTGGAGTTCTCCTACAACAACAGTTTTCAGATGACCATTCATATGGTACCTTACGAGGCTTTGTATGGTAGGCCATGCTGATAACCCTTATACTAGATAGAGGTAGGAGAGGAAGCTCTATTAGGACCTCATCTTGTTTAGGAGAACTTAGAGTAGATGGAGTTGATTCGGAAGAGGATTTCTACAACTCAGTCTCAATAGAAGTCTTATGCTGATCAGTGGAGGTGACATCTAGAGTTCGAGGTCGGAGATCAGGTTTTCTTGCATGTTGCACCAAGGTTGGGACACAAGAGGATTCAGAGACAGGGTTAGATTTCACCACGGCACATTGGGCCATTTGATGTGTTGGAGAGAGTTGGGCCAGTTCCCTATCAGTTGCAGCTACCTCAGAGGTACCAGACTATGAACGACGTCTCCCACATCTCTCAGCTCTAATGTTACTTTTCAGACCCGTCTCATGTCTTTCAACCCGAGGAGGTTGAGCTTGAAGCAGATGCGTCATTTGTGGAGCATCCTATCCGGATTTTCGATTACAGTACAAAGGTTCTATGTGGGAAGTATGTTCCTCTAGTATGGGTGCTATGGCAGCATGGGCGAGTACAAGACGAGACCTGGGAGAGGGAGGCAAATGTACAATCGCAGTGGCCAGAGCTGTTGGGGGTTTATTCTTCTATGCCTCGCTAGGGAAATTCAGGGGAAATTTATTTAAGGGGGGGAGTTTGTAAGAACTGCAATCAGCGTTTTCGGATATGCCTTCCTTTTTCTGGAGTTGTTGGAAGAAATAGAGTTTCTAGAAATTTTTTATGTACACGCAGTGTACTCTATTCCTGATCAAATCCGTGTGCTGGCCATGTCCGGGCCACACACATGGTGTGTAAGGGTGACGTAGAGGCTGATTTTTGTGGAATACGAAAAAATCCACTACATGTCGTGTACTCTAAAAGTACAAGTTGTGTACTTCCTTTTTCTTCATTAAACGGACTGGGGTCGTGCCTATTCGCGATAAACATCTTCTTATATGTCTTTTTCATCCGAGAGTTCCAGGAATCCGTGGATCTTCAACCGGCCACCATTCCTCTGTCCGTTCTCCGATTCAAGCATTGTCCATTTTGTTGGAATCATAGTGGTGAGATCTCCCTTCTTCTTGAGCCCTGTTTTCCAATTCCTCCTCCTTCTCAAGATATCGTGGGTTGAGCGTTTTGGGAGTTTTATCAGATCTTCGACGTTCTAAGGAGAATCAGTCATCGTGGTTTATGTATATCAATCTCCTAGGATCTAGGTATGTGGTTTGTGCCTTACCGTTCAATGTCGTTGAGTTTTATGTGTAAATTCCACCAATACCCGTGAACGGGGTATTAATTGTTTACCTTTTTACCATTGTTGTTTTCTTGTTTTCCTTCTATGATTATGTAGAGGTAAATTTACCATGTTAGAGGATACCTTTTTGTGCTTGGATGTTTTTCCCATGCTTTTATCTGTTTACGACCTTTGGGTCTTGTTAGACTTTGGCCGTTATGACGGTTGCTATGCCATGTGTCTATAGGATGGAGTGTTTTGCATTACATGCTTGTTGCCTTGTAGACTCTTTAGCCAAGTACCTCCATAGGTGTACTTTGGTTATCCAAGTAGCTCTATAGGTGTAATTTGGCCTTATTCCAATATTAAGCATTGAATGGCACGGGTCTGAAAGAACCTGGTGCTATAGACTATAAGGGATAGACCGAGTGAACTTCCCAGGGAGTCTTTGACATTATAGACTACAAGAGTGTAGACTGAGTGAGATTCCATAGTGAGTCTTAGAAATTATAGTCCACAGGGGATAGACCAAGTGAGATTCCCATTGTGCCTTCAGATATTAAAGACTACATGAGGTTAGACCGAGTGATCATCCTCAGAGAGTCTTAGTTTTTTTGAATCTTTTTAAGAACATTTCCTAGGATAGAGGAGTAATTGACCGAGTGAGCTTCCTCAGAGAGTCTGTGGTATACCTGAGGCTATAGGAGTAATTGACCGAGATATATTCCTCAGAGAGTGTCTAGACCTTTGGCTAAGAGGGTTAGACCATGTGATCTTCCTCAGAGAGTCCCTGACTACCCTAGACAATTATGGGAATTGACCAAGTGAGCATCCCCAGAGAGTCTTATAAATTCGTATGACCAAGCCAGATGGGTTAGGTTCAGTGAACTTCTCAGAGGGTTGTGGTACTTCTTGGATAGGACTAGAGGGGATGGCTGTGAGTACATCATAGAGGGTTTCCTGCTTGTTAGCTATTTGCTTCACTGCTGTTGTTGGTTGTGGATTGATTACTGTTGTGTATCATCCTGCATTACTACTTACTGCTACTGCCTACTGCTTTATTGTTGATGTTTACTGCTTATTGTACTTTTACTTTCCATATACTCAATGACTGCTAGGCACAGATCTTCGGGTGAATGCCTATAAGGATTTAGTCTCACACCCTATTTGGGTCATGTTATTGGGCCCAAATAGACTATGTTGTTGCACGTATAGACAACGGAAAGGGCCCTTCGACTTCCGGTACTTGATTGCTTGGAATAGGAGAGCATGGGACCAAGCTTTGGCTTGCGATACTGAAGAGATGTTTTATTTTCTTTTGTACTTCTTTGGGTACTGTGGTGTTTTCCAGCATTGTGACTTGTTTGGATACTTTCCTAGAAATGTATCATGCATCATTTCATATATAAATATGTTCTCCAGTTTGTTGATTTAGGCTTCTGCTTTTTATATTTTTGGTTATTACTACTTCCGCTATTGCATGATTATTTTTCTTCCGCTATTTACTCGGCCAATGAGGGCATAGTTTCCCCGCTATCACACCCAAGGCCCTCGCTGCTAGTCGACAGCCTCTAGCGTTTGGGGAAATGCCCTTGAAGCCATGTGACCAACCGAGTACGGGGCGCCTCTGGGTGGCTTCCGAAACCGGGATGTTAAACGGTGTCTGGGTCATGGTTTCTGGGTCATGGTGTTTGGGTCCTTTTATAGAATACTAGAACTAGTGGAAAACTCACAGTTTCTCATGCTTAGCCAAATATCTATATAAAGACTGAAGTAGTAATATTCACAGAATGAATTAGACTTAATCATTAATATAAGAAATCATTATATAAAAAAGAAAACATAGGTTACCATAATCAAACATGGTTTATGATTAATAGGATCTAGATGAAGTTTATTTAAAGCATAAAGAAACCAACCATATCTACACATGATTTGTGGTAGATTAAATTGTATTAACAAGATTTATAGGATGTACATGACTTGTGATCATTAAAACATGGTTAAAACATGAGAGTTCCAATAATATCCCCCTTTTTATGATCACAAATCATCTGAATGATATATATGTTCTTATTGTTTGATTCTCCCCACTTTAGGATTATAAAAAAGAGTAAAAGGAAAAAAGAATAAATAAGATAATAGACTACAACAATTCACATTAAATTAGATGAAAAAGATGTCTCATTACAAATAGTAGGTTTGGTGGAAGACTGAGGCATGTGTTGTTCAATGATAACAGTTCTGATCTGACTCAGATTCTGAGATACAGACATTGAGGTAGAGGCAAAGACAGTGGATGAGGAAGGAGGTAAACCATAAATCAAGGGTTCAGCTGCAAGATCCACAATAGTAGTGTTCTGTACATGAATATAAGGCTTTAACAACTGAATAAGGTCAGTAATAATCTCACCACCATACTGCATTGCCTTCTTGAAATCATCTTTTTTCTCCATGAACATTTCCAATAGAGGAGTAAAATTTTTCAACTTCTGAACATGAGTCTTGAAATATTGAGTGACGAGAGGGATTTTCAAATTATCTACAAGTTATTTAAATGATTGTTCATGTCATTCTTAGAGAAAATCCTACTAAAGTGGAAATCTACTTTCATAGTAATTTTTCGTGAGCATAATTTTCAATCAATGAATGAATCCTCACCAAATCAAGTACTATATCACTATTCATTCCAGCAGTATATAGACTATCCTTGTCAAAACAACTGAACACTGAATGAAGTTCTTCCTTAACCATAGATCTGAGCAGATCACTGTCAACTGATTGAGATGACTGTTTAGAGTCACTAGAGGTTGTAACCGCTGAAGTGAGGGACTTAAGTGTATTTATAAATTTTTTCAGACATCCCATATACTCATCATTTAGTTTGTTGAGACCAATAACATTGTCATGCGTCTATTGTAATATTTTCTTGTTTCTCTCTTCCACATTTTCTGCTAATGATGTCAAGTTCGGTTGAATCAAAGATTCAACATGTTATGGAATCTAACCACCAACATCCTAAATAAGATGAGCAACTAGATATTGTCTAGATTTCAATAATTTTTTCATATCTTATACCATAGCTTTGAGAGACTTCACTTCATCTCTTAGTTTTTTGTTCTCAATTCCGACCTCTTCAATTTAATGAATCATTTTTGGCTAAATCTGTCATACGATCTTATCTAACAGAAAGGAAACATATCATTCACTTAGGTTTTTTACAGGAGGAGGTTGGGTGTTCATGATATTTTAAACTCTAAACAATAAAGTAGCTCTAAAGGATTTCAAATCACACTGACTCATGAAAGTAGGAGGTTCTTATGATGGTTTGGGAACAGGAGCAGAGATTGGCTTAGGTTCCTTTATAGAGATTTCTTCTAGAGCAGAAATTCACTTCAATTGAAACAAAGTAGATAGTTTTACGTATTTAACCGAGTCTTCTGGGGTTTCATTCACATCAAAATAGATAGGTAACTTATACGAGGTATCCACATTGCTTTGATCAACTAGATTAGGAATTAAAACACATTATAGACCAGGATTCAAATCCCCCTCAAGAAGTGAATCTCTCACAAGACTAAGAGATTCAGTTCATTGATCTGGTTCTAAAAGATCAACTCCAATACACGAAAACATTTCCTCTCTAGCCTACTATATGGATTGTTCCATTTTCCCTCACTAGAAAGGATAATTTTTGCATTAGCTTGTTCTCCCAAATGTTCTTCAACCATGGCTTCTTTATCAAGAGGATGTTTTCTTCTAGATGATCCTCAAGAATATCCTTTTACCTTTTCTTAATATAATATTTTCTTCCAGAAGAAGGTTCTTATTCTAAATAAATACTTCTTTCAGTAACAGGTGATTTATTCTAAACTATGTCTTGTGGTATAGGTTCACAGTCTTCCTTATCCAGGATATTTTCTTCTAGAGGTGAAATAACTTCCTATTCTTCCACTTCAACAGGATAGTCAACAATTTCATCTAGTTCCAAACCATTATCATATTTGTTCTTAGGTTTTTAAATATGCTCAACTGGATTAAACTTTTCATATTAACTTTCATTATCCTCCACCCAATCCTTTTTCCACAGATTCCAATTAATTTTCATTCTTTTTATTATAAACATTAAGATACAGAATTCACAATCCTTGAGGACTTATTCATTTGGTCAAACCATACTTTTAGAATATATCATATCGTAGATTAACCTTGAGTAGAACAAGGAGGTATACTTTGAGGTTTTCTTAATCCACCAACACATATGAACTATAACATACTGGCACAGGTTAATGTTATTTCCATTCCTCATAAGATGTATTAAGAATACATCTTGACATTTAAGGGAATAAAAATATCCTTTTCATGGAATAATCAGATTCTAAATAAACTTAAAAAACAATCTGGTTTCCCCTTCTAACTCAGAAGGAATAGATTTCATTTTCTTTTTGTGGCTAGTCAAGCCTCCTAAAGCCTCTTATAATACAAAGATATCAATATGAGGTGGAGGACCTCTCTATTAGTCATAAAAAATCTTTCATGAGGTATACCTAGGTAATAATCCCTTAACCTCGAAGAAAAGGTGCATCTTTGGCCATTAATCCAGCTTCTCACAACAAAACCATCATCTGTATAAAATGAGAACTGGAAAAACTGATAGAACTGAGCAATAAGTTTGGATAAATCATCCTTATCTCTTTTGTGAACCAATATAGCCATCCCTACTCTTTTAGTACTTTCAACACTAAATACTTACGTGACATCAACCATTTAGAGAGGATTTCTTTTTCTGGTACCACTATTCTCTCAACAATGTTTGGGTTCAGATGTCCTTCGAGAACTACCTTCAGTGCTCTTTTCAATTTCTTCACAGATATGTGCTTATCAGGAGTTGAAGAAGATGGGAACATCATTATGGGCCTTCAATGAGGTGTTCAAGAGAGAGAGAGAGACAGATGTGAAGGAGGTCTTACAATGTGAGAGATAATGGTTTTGGTTTTCAGAAAAGAGAGCTCGAGTGAAGAAAAGAGTGAAACCTATTTTGTTTTTATCATTTAGGTAAATCAAGAGTCAAAAATTCAAAAGCACGGGATGAATATTGTAAAATAATCAACACAACGATATGGGTAATAAAATAAAAATTAAATGAAAAAGTGTCATTATAGTGAGATTGGAACAGGTTGTCATGGTGAGGTCAAAACAGGTTTTGACGGCCTCTCCTTTACAATGTGTCTCCACACAATGTGACCATAATACAAGAGATAGTAAGTGAAATATAGTAACCAATAGATAGTAACTATGAGACCGTAATCATGAAACAACAACTTCAAGATTGTAAACTATAGAACTGTGAGAGTGAGATAGTAATCTTAAGATAGTGACTTGTGAAACCGTAAACATTGAAACAATAAGTTGTGAAACAGGGAACTTTCTACGTAGATTTATCATTCCTAATTTATGTATGATGTAATATATCGTTTCATAATTTAATGATTTGGTGAATATATCATCAAGATGGTATTAATTTCTAATGAATTCCAATGTTATGTCCCCTTTTTTATAATGGTCTCTCAAAAAGTGATGTCTTAGATCAATATTCTTTGTCTCAGAGTGTGAAACATGATTTTTTGAGATGTTAATAGCACTTGTATTGTCAAAATTTATAGGTTCTTTCCCAAATTGATATCCATAATATAGTAATGTGTGTTTCATCCACAAGATTTGTTCACAACAACTACCAACACCTATGTATTTAGCTTCAACAGTAGATAATGCAACATAGTTTTTTTTTAATACACCATGATACTAGATAAATTCATAAAAAGTGACATATTCCAGAGGTTCTTTTCCTATCTAACTTACATCCACTAAAATCAGCATCAGAATAGATAACTAACTCAAATTATTTTCCTCTAGGATTGAACAGTCCTAGATTGGTCATATTATTGAGGTATTTGAAAATATTTTTAATAAAATATAAATGATATTCCTTAGGGTTTTCTTGAAAATGAGCACACATACGTACACTAAAAATAATTTCTAGTCTACTAGAAGTTATGTAGAGTAATATTACAAGAATTCCTATGTATGTGGTTTGATCAATAGGTTTTCATCTTCTTCAAGACCCAACATACAAGTAATACTCATTGTAGTATCATTACTCTTAGTGTTATGCAAACCAAAATGTTTTAGAATATATTTAGTATTTTTTCTTTGATTTAAAATAATACCATATTTATTTTGAAATATTTTAAATCCAATAAATAATTTTAGTTCACCCATTAAACACATTTCAAATTCATTCTGCATCATTTTAGAAAATTCAATACATAATGAATATTTCGAAGATCCAAAAATAAAATCATCTACAAAAAATTTGAACTACTAAAAAATCATAGGAAATTCATTTTATAAAAATGGTATGATAAGCTATAAATTTTTTAAAACCATTGGGAATTACAAAAGTACATAATCTATCATACGAAGCTCTTGGAGGTTGTTTTAAACCATAAAAATATTTTGATCAATTGAAAACATGATTTGGAATGTGAGGATTTTTGAAACATGGTGGTAGTTCAACAAAAAAATCCTCAACTATATACCAATTTAATAATTCACTTTTGACATCCATTTCATATAGTTTGAAATTTAGATGAGTAGCATAAGCAAGAAGAATTATGATGGCTTCAAGTCTACCAACAGGTGTAAAGGTATCCACATAGTCAATTCCTTCTTCTTGACTATAGACTTAGGAAACTAGTCTATCCTTGTTTCTAACTATATTATCAGCTTCATCAACTTTGTTTCTAAACACCCAAATAGTAATTATAGTAAATATGTCTTTGGGTATTTTAACATGTTTCCAAACATTGTTCCTTTCAAACTAATTTAGTACTTATTGCATATCCATCACCCAAAATTCATCATTGATAGAATCAATAATGTTTGTAGGTTCATGTTGTGACAAGAAAACATGATGTTCAACAGGATTTCTAATAGAATCTCTTGTTTGAGTTCCTTTATAAAAATCTCCTATAACAGAATCTAAAGGATGGTTGTTAAGGGTTCTAACAACTCTAGAAAAAGAGGGTGTAGTGATTTCAGGTTCTTCAATAGGTTTCTATTCATTCTGACTTGAATCTTGAGAATTTCCTGAACTAGATGTTTTCACAGATTCCTTTACAGGGTGGTTAGTGAATTTAGAGTTAATGTCCAGATTTGACATTTCATCCTCTAGGTTCTCTAGAGAGTTCTTAGGCTCATGTCGATCTATCTCATCAAATGTGACATTGAAAAATTCTTCCACCCATTTTGTTCTTTTGTTAAACAATATATAGGTATTAACATAGATTGAATATCCTGGAAAACTTCCTTCATCTCTCTTGGATGAATATTTGTCAAGATTATCCTTAGTGTTAAGGGTATATACTTTTCAACCAAAAACATTTCAATATCATATATTGGGTTTTATATTGTTCCATACCTCATATGGAGTTCTTTTAAGAATAGGTCAAATCAATACTCTATTAATAATATGGAATGTTTTATTAACATCTTCATCCAAAAAATAAATGTGTAAGTCATATTAACTAAGAATGGTTCTAGAAATTTCTTGCAAGGTCTTGTACCTTCTTTATACAACTATATTTTGTTGAGGTGTTCTACTGTCATAGAAATTATTATTATAGCCATTTTGTGAGAAAAATTATTCGAACTCTTCATTTTCAAACTCATGGCCGTGATCACTTCTTAATGATTTAATTCTAAGACCACTATGGTTTTCTATAGTTTTAGCATATTTGGTGAAATGAGGGAAGGCTTCACTTTTGTGATCCAAAAATAAAGTCCAAGTATATCTAGAAAATTCATTTACAAGAATGTAAACATAGTGTTTCCCATTGAAACTAGAAACTATAAATGGTTCATACAAATCCATGTGAACCCACTTGAGAGGATGATAAGTTTACACTTCTTTCTTTGGATTGAATAAAATTTTGTTTTGCTTTAACTTTTGAAAAGCATTACACACTTTTTCATTTGGAAACTCTTTTTTGGGTATGTCATTGACTAAAATAATTATAGTCAGGTTTCTAAGGGAGTGAATATTACAATGTCTTTCTATTCTATGCAAAATCTAGGATTCCTTGTTAAATACACTTAAACATGAAGCATTTTGAGAAACTAAAGAATATAAGTTAACCGAGTATACATTTTCATTTATCAATATATAAAAAACTAATTCATCTTTATAATTAAAAATAGTACACACATCATTTTCAAATTTAATAACAAATCCTCATCACGTAATTGTGAAATACTAAGAAGATTATATTTCAGTCCATCAACAAAAAGTACATTGGAATTTAAAAATGAGTGAGAGTTACCGATTTTGGAAAGGATAATGATTTTTCCATTTTCATTGTATCTAAAGGTGGCATGTCCACCATCAATTTTTATTATGTTATTTAAGAATGAATAGTCTCTTGTCATGTGTCATGAACACCCACTGTCCATGTACCATAAACTTTTACAGGATATCTTTAAATAATATTCCTACAAAATAGTCATATATAAAAAAGGCTTTGGTACCCATATTTTATTGGGTCAAGTAATATTGGAGACTAGTTTTTTAGAAACCCATATCTACTTCATAGGATTATTATAAGAATTATGTAAATATCTTCAAAAATAAACTATATTTGGTCATGAAAATATTGAAACAGTGGAGTGTGTATCATATATTGAACTAGAAAATTTTTTTCTAGATCTAGGAGTAAAACTGTATGTTATAGATTTAAAAACAAAATTTGTTCTTCCAAAAAAAATTTACCAGGTTGATAGCCAATACCAGTAGTGCATTTATGCGAAATCTATTGACCTAGAATTTGTACCAATGTATATTTACCATTATTAAACCTTTCATGTTACATTTTCAGTTAATCATTAAATAGCTTTAGTTTATTGTTTTACTTGAGTAATTGAACATATTTATCTCTTTGTACATTATGTTTAGATTTTATAATTTAGGTAAGAGATTATTGTTTCTTTAAAGACATTTATTTATCTTTTAGTTCATTACATGTATCTTCAAGCATATTGAAATACTCAAACATTTCTTCAATAGAAAAGTTTTTAAAATCACTTTCATATCCAAAATAATAGGAATTGTGTACAAGAGATTCTTGTGTTACCTCAGATGTGTTTGTCATGAAACATATATTGGATTTGTTAGCCAGTTCATCATGTTAAGATTCCAAGTCACTTGAACTGTCATAAAAAGCACATAATGTTTCTTTCATTACCTTTTTACACTTTCTATATTTGTCCTTATATTTATTTTTACACTTGATCTTGGGACAGTCAGCCTTTACATGTCTCTTTTTCGTACATTCATAGAATACTATCTCGTCATAATTGTCACTTATTTTACAATATTTCTTCCAACATCCCTTTTCATCATAACCTCCATTGAAGTTAGGATTTATGAAAAATTTCTTCTTCTTGTAAAATTTATTAAACCTTCTGTCTAATTGAGTCGTCTCCTCATCATTGTTAGGTGATGATTGTTCACTATTAGATCTTTTTACAGAGACTTGCAGTTTCATATTTTCTTTTCACTTAGAGGTGGTGGTCTTGAATTCCACATATTTTCTTTTGGGTTCATCCCCCTATACCTTGTTGACATTCATCTAATCTTCATACATCATTAGTTTCCTAATTAGTTCTTTGATAGGTAACTTAGTGATGACACACGACTCTGTAATAGATACAGAGCATCCTCACCATATATCAGGTAGGCATCTGAGAATCCTCATGATTTGTTCTTTGGCAGTGATTTCTCTTCCAGGAGAAATCATTATGTGTACAATTTGGTTGAACCTAAGATACATGTCATAAATAGGCTCATCATGCTTCATTTTAAAGTTATCATATTTGATATTATAAGTATTGAGTCTCATTAATTTCACACTAGAAGTTACTTCATGTGAAACAGACAAAGTATCACAAATTTCAAGGGTAGTTTTACATGCAGAAATTCTATTAAATTTCTCATCTTCTAAAGAGGAGTATAAATCATTCATGGCTTTTCAATTGTTGTTATAATCAATCTTAGATGGGTAATCCCATGTAATTATATCATTAATAGTTATTTTATACTCATCTATAATTGAAGACCAAATTTAAAAGTCCATACTTGCTAAATGAATTTTCATTTTTATTTTTAATTGGGAATAGTTAGTTTCATTGAAGAATGGTGGTATGTTTGATGCAGAACCATCCAGTCTACTTTCCATAGTAAAGAAGTAATTTTAAAGATCTAGAAATTTAGTATTAATAGAAATTCACAGATCAATAAATTACAACTAAAATCAATGTTTAGCAGATTTAAAAATATATTCTTAATAGGAATAAAAATCCTCTAATACCAAATGTTGGTCGGAGTAGAACACTCAATAGTGGGGGGGGGGGGGGTGAATTGAGTATGTATTCAAAAGTTTCTGTTGAAATGTTTTCTTAAAAAGGTTCCCCAATAAAAATTAATACAACCTAGTTAATTAAGGTAATATGGTTATAAGAGTTGGACTATTCAAATAAACTATCATAATTCTAATTAACTGTTAGAAATATTAATAAGATTTATTGATACTACTTTTGAATATATTCTAATAAGTAATGATAATTACAACTTCTATCCAAAACTAACAATCAAAGTAAAATTTAGTTTTTTCTAAAATATACAGCTAATTAGAGAAAAACTAAATTCAAATACATTGAGGATAAAACAAGTGGTTCAGTCTCAAGTCGAGACCTAATCCACTCCTCTTGGTTATCACCTGCCACAAAGAATTTTATATTAACAAATTTGATCCACACCCTAGATTGGGGTAAACAATAGTACATAAGACTATCCTGGTCACCTGACCTCTTCCACAGTTCTTCATGGGAATAAACTACTAAGTCAGACAATGACTTATTCCACAGTTATCTGAGGGAGTAAACAACTATAAAAATATATGATTGGAAGGATATCTTGTATCCATCATTTTAGTGTAAGATAAAATGTTTGTTTTAATAGAGACACACAGACACTTCTTGAAAGATAAAAATTGTATAGAACATAGAAAAGATGATGAGATAAGGATAGAAGTGCTCTGTGTGTTATTCTATGTAGCTCTGGACTTATAGGATGAAGGAGATTCAAGTATAGAGTCCTATTTTGAGAAACATAGTATCGTAAGTATGGTGCTTTGGTTCTCATATACATTTATCTCATGTTCTTCATGTAGTTGGTATTGTGAAGATGATTTGGATTCTGATATATAGTATTTCATCCTCTGGATCATGAATTCATCATGTGTTCTTTAGTTGTTTCTTGTTTCATGTATCAGTTATATTTTCTAAAAAATGTATGCGTGTCTGCTACTCTAATTCAATATATCTATGTGCTATTTGAGATCTCTTCCTTTTTAATTTCAGGTTCTCATGTTGTGACCGACGGGATGCATGTATTCTCCACCTAGTACCTTATACTATTAGGTGACATGTTTATAATGAAATTTTAATTATGTCAGTTCCTTAAAATGACTCAAATATGACCATTGGAAATTAAATTGAAAATGACAAAACAGATTAAAGAACAGTGTCAGAGTATACAAGAAACGATGACACTTTGAAACGGAATCACCACAAAATGGTGTATTCTTATTTTCCTTTAAGTGGTGAGACAGTCATGATGTCATAGTTTTCTTAAGATCAGGAACTGGTAGCACAAATGTGGAGTTAGAACCACGATGTTTGGTTCTTTTCTAAACATCTAATGGTGTCATAGTGATGTTATCATGGAACTAGCGTAACATACTTCATGAGATCTAAAACTGGTCACAGTGTATGGGTCACGGTGTCTAGGGCACAGTGTCTGGGTCATGGTGTCTGGGTCACGGTGTCTGGGTCACAGTGTCTGGGTCACGTTGTTTAGGTCAAGGGTTATGGGTCACTGTGTCTGGGTTATGTTGTCTTGGTCACAGTTTCTGGGTCATGGTGTTTGGTTCACGGTGTGTGGGTCATGGTGTCTGGGTCATAGTGTCTGGGACATAGTGTCTGGGTCATTTTCCAGAAAACAAAAAACGGTGGAAAACTCATGGTTTCATAGACATATCCAAATATCTATATACATAATTAAGAAGTAATATTCACATAATGAATTAGAATTAATCATTCATATAAGAAAACATTATAGAAAGAAGTCAAACATAGGTTACAATAATCAATCATGGTTTAAGATTAACATGATCTAGTGGAAGTTTATTTAAATCATAAAGAAACCCACAATATCTACACCTAATTTGAGACATATTAAATATAATTAACAAGATTTGAAGAATGTACAAAATTTTTGATCATTATAACCTAATTAAAACATGAGGAGTCCAACACTCATAATTTTTGAAACTTATCGAATTGAAAAGAATCAATTGATTTTATTCATTAAACATTTCATCTGCCGAAACTTGTAATCATTATAAAACATTCATCACAAAAATTCATTTGTAAACCTTTTATTCTCTGATATACTCGGTTCTGAAAACATCAGTCAATTCTCTTCATCTGGTCGAATAAATTTTTCCAATAACCTTTGTTAAAACTCATATCAATGTAATTTGATTTATGTACTCAAAAATTTAAGTCACATAAACATTGATAAAAACTACCCAAACACAATTCCTTACATTCAAAGTCTTCAAAAAATAATTGTCTTTAAAAAAACTTCACCACCTTGTCCATGAAGGAATCCTCATTAACCATATACAACAACCCATATGAAGTATACTTCACTAGTACATCGAATGTATCCCTTGAATATGATGTGTCACCCACACATGGTACCTAACCATATTCCTCATATTACCTCTAGATAAATACCAAAAATAGGCTCTCACTTTGTACACTGGAGGTTTTGGGGCATAGTGGAAGTAGTTTGGCACATACATAATGATTTTTTTTCATCAAATTCATCAAATTTGTCATCAAATATAGGAAGAAGTGTGTTCCCACAATCCACCAATATAGGATCTCACATGAAATTTATAATTAATTTAGATTGATCAGGAATTAAATTGTTTTTTAATTATTTCTTATTTGTCAAAAGTATTTGACCTTTCTTTTTGAACCTTCATTACATTGGGGGTATGAATTGTAGATTCAATATAGTAGTGATCAATATGTTCACTAAGAATCTCTGAACATTAAGGTAGAGTTTTCCAGGTGTCGGTTTAGATTTCATTCTTCCTTACATTTTTCACTATTGATCATACTATTAGAATACATATAAATATTATAAGATTCTATTGGTTCTTTCAAATCTAGATATAGTAGAGGAGGATAATCTATGCTCACAATATTTGAATATTTCATGAGATTATCTCTAGGACTGAGACAATTATCTGGGGAACCAAATCGTGTAAACAATAATAGATATAAAAAACCTTACTTAGAGAATTATATTATCAAATATTAATAATGATAGGATTAGAATATTATTTTCACAATTACCCGTTAATGTTATCCCAACCCCTACAATACCCATGTCAAAATAATATTAATAATATTTTTGTTTACTTTTCATCCACCTAGCCTGTGGACTAAATAGATACTATTTCTCTTAAATAAATAAATTAAAATTTATTCAAACAATACTCCAATCTTTCCCAACATTAACTCTGTTTCCTCATCCTCTTAATTATTTACCAAACCAAAAATAATGTCTATTTATTTAATTAAATAAAAAACTGTAACTACATTATACAGTGAGAAATAAATACTTGTGATCAATCAATAAGCTTGATAAAATATTATTCATTAGATATTATATTAATATTCTAATCTACTTGTTAAAATCATATATAATTTATCTGAGTTTAGTTGATACACATAGTGTGTGACTCTATGGGTCCCTTTCTTAGTGTAATAAGGATAAACCACATAATGTACATGTTTAACATCTAGAAACATACCAAGGAACCCATAGATAAAATATTTAATGTTACAATGGCATTCAACCTTTTTTGAATGATTACCATGTATTATAATATATTTATCATGATATCTCTTGAAAAATAGGATAAAATTCTTGTGTCATAAACCAATATGGTTGACTCTATTTATTCTAATTTTTGAAATTGAATAAAATTAAAAATTAAATTTCGATGGACTTAATCAGGCTATTCAATTCCCTAAAAGGGATAGATGTATTCATTTTCAATAGAATGGATAAATCTTCTTTTTCATTATTCAGTAATTTTATGTCACACATGATGTACCCAATATATCTAACTTCATTGTGAACTAATATTTCCATATTTTATTAAAGACAGATAAGCAAGCAAGTCACTATACACATTAAAAATAGTCTTAGATTCAAACTATCATTCCATTGGTTTTTAGATAGGAATATCCATGGGCAAATGAAACATGTGTAATTATTATTAGAAGACCCATTATCAAAACCTCCCTTATTAAATGTTACCAAGTGTGAAAAACATGAGAAGGTTTCACTATAGAAACCTCACCATTTTATATATAAATATTAGATATTTTTATACAAATAATCAATACATTTCTCAAATTCATGCTTGATGATTGCAAAGGTTTTGTGTGTTTGGAGACTAAATATATAATATTCTTAATTAATGAAAGATATTCATAATCTCTAATAAAGATCATCCCGTTTATATATCTTCATAGAAATAACCTAATTAAAACATTTATTCATAACATGGGGAAATGAAACCTAATAAATGGTGAAATCATATGCATAGTAAGGGTAAACATGCGAGATATCAATCCATGATCATACAAAATCATAAGATAATAATAATGGTGTTAGATCATGACCATAACTTAAAAAATTTATACATAATATGTTATATATCATAAACTGAGTAATGAAATAAAAATTTATCATTTCCAAAAACATGTATCATAAAAATGAGAAATCATCCTAAATAAATCAAAAACCATAATTTCATGTCATAAAGATGTGACACCATCCTAAGTATATCAGCCATTTTATATGTCAAGGTTAACAATTGAGACCGTAATATTAATAAAAGATTAGGAATCCCTACCTATTTCCCATGTCATAATGGACCAGGAATCACCACCTTCATCCCATTGTGGATCAATCACATCGGCATTTTTCAATAGTGGGTCAGGCACATATAAATGCATCCCATAATTATACCATGAGATATACTAATTCAACCAATGCATTGGAGGGCTATATAATCCTAGAAAAACTCATCACATAATTAAAACCATACATATGTGTGTTTCAAGATCTTAAAACATTCATCATATTGTAACCCATGAAATTAAATAGGGTTCATTTATATTTTATCATGGCATAACCTGTGGAAAAGAAAAGGGTTTCATAAACACATTTTCATAATAATCATAACCCATCTAGATAAATAATGAGGAAAGTATCCTTGGATCATATCCCCAAAATATAGTAATTTAATTAAAGGGTTTTTTTTCATTGATGAATGGAAATACCATTAAAATATTATTAAAAAATTCTTAATAAATATTACATTTATAAATTGAAAAACATATTTTTAAAACTAAAAGTTCCTAATATATTCTGAAAATATTATTTATTTTAAAATAAAATTATAATATTTAAATCATTGAGTGATCAAGGTAGTGTAAAATTACATTGACGTTATATTTGATAAAAAAATAATTCATTCAAATTTTTAATAAAAAGTTAAAAGTGCCTCACATAGAAAATCACATTAATAATCCTTTTAAACCATTTTTTAATTCAAAAATGTCTAAAAATTACGTCAAAAATATTTATAGTGTAGTTAAAAAATTAATTATACTTGTTTCCATAAAATAATAATATGGAAAAGAACATATTTTTGGCCGAAGATAGAAATGAAGTTGATTTTCCTTAAAAAATTCTTTTGGTCTCTTTAGTTTCTAAATATTTAAAATTGAAATGAAAACATTTATTATCCTTAAATTACCATAGTATAAGAAAAATCATGATTTTATTTACATTAAGATAAATAAATTTCATTATCATAATCATAATAAAAAACTATCTTGATAAACAATGAGATTGTGACATAAATCCCTTACCTCAGTTCTAAATTCCTTCATAAATTTTCAAAACATTGGTATAATAAATATAGGTTTATTATACATATTTTATAGAAATATAATCATATATATCATACCATATATAATTTACTTAAATCCTTTTTTTACCTATTTATTAAAAAATATTTATGAAAATCACTAATACAGGTGAAACTACATTGTTTTCCATAAATGATTTGCTTTTGAAGTTTTGGTCCTTCTATTTTGATAATGGTTCCATAATATAAATAAGGTTAATAATTTTATAAATATCATATATATTTATTATATATATATATATATATATATTAATTGATATCAGCTATAGATACATAAATTAATTACACAGTTCATGGAGACGGTAAGCCGTACATACGTATGAATGTCGTTTTCATTTTTCAATGGATGGAATAAAAGAGTGGTAAATCATAATTAAACTTTATATTATAATTATTATATCATAAAAATCATATGTATTACTAAATTTTAGCCTTATTACCATCCATGTAAAACAGAAATGAAAAATTAATCACATCACTTTTTGGTGGTGGTAGTGCACACATACGCACGAGCGATGTCATTGTTTTCCAATGGATTTGAAGGTAAGAAGATATATGTGATATTATAATTAAAAAACTATAAATATTTCATAAATTTCACATATATATATATTAAATCCATAATTATATCCATCAGTGTTTTGCAATGATGGAAAATGAATTACATCGATTCGCAGTACAATATTCCATTGTACACACGATCCATGGTTTCATTTCCCATTTGATGGAAGAGTAATTTGATATAGGTTATTAAATTAACATAATTACATATAAATATATTTAATATATTTTAGTTCATATTTTATAATATTTTATTAATATTTTAACAATGTCGAAGAAAAAATAAACTGGAAACCGATGATTAAGAAATACACCTCTTCTTCAAACAACCTCTTTAGGTTTACAATAAATCCTTATTAAGATAGTTTTGTGATATAACAATGACTATAGGTCATTAGTATGGATTTAATAATGTAATTTGGGTTGGTATTGGATGAACCAAAAGGTTCATTAAGTTTGGATGAGAGATGATAATGAGTGTCCTTTTATAATTGAAGTGAGTGGCACACATATAATTCTTCAAAGTTTTAAAATAATTTCGAGCCACAGTCTTAGAAAAAAGAATCCAAAAGGATCATATTTAGATTTTATAATTTTATGTTTTACATAAAACCAACCAATGGGTTTTATAAAATATTTAGGTTATTTTATCCTTAATCATGGTAACTTATTTTCACTATTATTACTATTCAATGTGACAAAAAATTAAGCTGAACATATAACATAATATAAATTGTTTTTATTAAAAATGTGTAATAAAATTTATCAAATTTAATACACATAATTTGAATAATTTAATTTAAAATTAATCCAAAAAACAGACGAAAAGTGGTTTCCTAAACAAATATTCTTATAAAGTATAAAACGTTTTTATATAAAAATTGCCAATAAAATTGATTAAAATGACATAAATTGGATTAATAATAATATAATTCAACCAATTATTCTTTTAAAACCATTTTAAAAAATAATTTATCTTTTCAATTGATTTAAATTTAAATACAGTTTTAATAAAAATCACAATTTTACTATTCTTCCTAAAATTAGACTTTTCATAAAATTATCAATACATAAAGATAATATTAAAAATTTTAATTAAAAAATAAAGTATATTTTTTAAGCATAACACTGGATTTATTCTTATCTCATCCCTAAAAAAATATTTGATGAATGTTTAAAATAAAATTAGAATATATAATATATATGCTTCATTAAATTTTTCCCCAATAGTGATTAATTTAATTTATTAATATAAAAACACATTGTGTGCATAAAAATAGTTTTTTATAAAAACATTTATATTTCTTTCAAATGATTTTTATTTTCAATTCTAATCAATTTATTACTAGTTATTTCATTTTATACATGTTTAAACCATACACTTTTAATACTTTAGTTTTTTATTTTCATTCCTTCGAAACCAAGGACTTAGAAATATATATAATATTAAATAATAATAGTTTATTAGTATATCGCATTTCGTTTAAACACGGAGTTGCATATTTTCTATGATATAAAATAAATTAAATTATTTTAGAAGAAATATATTGTAAACTATCATGGTGTTACATTCTAACCCCCTTAAAATAATTTCTCCCTATGTCACTCTAATACAAACAACTTATGATACTTCTACATCCTCATATCCTTAGGTTCTCACATGGACTCCTCAAATTGGAGGTTTTACAACAAAACCTTGACAAGGTGGGTGGTATTATTTATTATCCCATTATTTACATGATCCATAATTTCCATTATCTATTCATTATAAGAACAGTGTTTCTCTAGTGGTATAACCTCTGATTTCAGTACATGTAAAGGTTCAGGTATGTATTTCCTTAGGAGAGATACATGGAACATGTCATGAACATGAGAGAGGATTAGTGGAAGTGTTAATTTATAATTTGTTATCCCCAATCAATCAAAAATATCTATGGGGAAAATAGACATATATCTCAAATTTTATTTTTTCCCCAATCTCATATCATAATTCCATATATAAATTCATAGAAAACCTTCTCATAGACTTTAAATTATGAATTACACCAATAATTGTTAGCATAACATATTTGTCGACGTTAAGCTACCTTAATATTCTATTGAATGGATATAGAATTATCTACCATTTACTCAGCTATGTCCGGATCCAATAGATTTATTTCTCCAACATCATTCTATTACATTAGTGTTGTGCACTTAATTCCATATATATATTTCTAAGGAGACATCTGAATACCCGAGTGAATGATATTTTTGTCAGAAAACATCACTAGAGGATGGAGTTGATCCCAACCAAAATTGAAATCCATCTAAAAATATCTTAGAATATCTTATAGGGTTTGAATGATCCTCTACGACTGGCCATATTTATTGGGATAATATGTCATACTGAAACTCAACTCTATATCCAAATCCTAGTAAAGTCATCAATAAAACATTTAATTAAACCTAGGATCCCGGTTAGTTACAATAAAATGCTGTACTCAATGCCACCTTGCCACTTGTTTATAATATATGCTAGAAATATGTTCAAGAGAAAAGTCTTCTCTAATAACAAAGAATTGTGATGTCTTTGTAATCAATGAAACCTTGATTTTCATGACATTTCTGGCCTTTTAAATATATAATAATATCATCTATAAAGTCTAACACAAAATGATCATGAGAATATATAATTACTGTATTCATTAAATACAAGAGGATAACAATGTAATTTTTTAGAGCAAATGGAATCACTATAAATTCATAGTATCCATACCTCATACATAATGCCCTCTTGGTAATTTATTCACTTTTTAACATTAACTAATAGTAACCAAATCAAAGATCAATCCTTGATAATTAATGAAATCCAGGTTACTGTTAAAAAAAATATTTGAATGGGGTTTTGTATACTTATTATTGATCGTTATCTTGTTAATATCTTGATAATCAATGAAGAGTCTCATTGATCCATCCTTCTTCCTAGGAAGAAGAACTAGTGCACCCTAAGGTGACATATATGGATGAATAAATACTTTATCATTATTCTTTGGGAGTTGCTTCTTATATTCCTACAACTGAATACGGTCCATAATATAAAGAGTGCTTGAAATAGGTGTAGAACCAGGTATGAGATCTATTGAAAAATTAACTTAATGAATTATTGAAATACCATGAAATTATTTATAAATAAATCTACAAAATCCAGAAAAATAGAAATATCTTTGATATTGAGTTTCCCCCCAACTATTTGAGATAAACAACCATTATGGATAGGTATTATGACCCACCAGATAGATGTTATTTCCATTTTAATTTTTGATTCATCCTCACACTAATAAATGATCATGGATTTATTTATAATATGAAATTTTACATCCCTTATTCCGAAATTTATATGGGATCCATGTAAAGAAAGATAATACATGCTTTCAATCACATAAAATTCAACTGAAGGGGGAATCACAAGATTTGTAGAAAGAACATTCCCAAAAACATCAATAGGAAATAAATTATAAATTTTATATTTGACCATCTTACCATTAGGACTTTTCACCTCTAAATCAAAATCTAAGCATTGATTTTGTAATTCAATGCACTTTGAAAATTCCTTAGATATAAAATTTTAGTTATATCTAGAATCAAATAAGAAAATATTTCTTTAATAATTGATAATAAGTGTAACTTTTACCATGTCATTATTGTAACCAACAATTATAGTCATGATCACTTGAGATTTACCTTTTTCGTTGATCTTAAGAAGATGCTAATGTTGAGCATTGTTATAAATATTTATATTCAGACAATGGTTGGAATAATTATCATTTTCTTTTCATTTGAAGCATTACAGTGTGGGTTAAAAAAATTAGGTGTCCTATTCTCTTCTATTATATTTACCGGTATATTCATTACCATTAAATAATTACAAGCTTTATGACCAATCTTTAAATATTTCAATTTCCTCCTTGTTCCATTCAACAAAATTCCATAATGTTTCTTCCAACATTCTAAGCATGTAGATGAATAGAATTTCCTTCCACCGTGTGATTTTTTATAGTTCTCCTAAGGCTATATATTTAAATTCATATTCAATCCATGGAAATGGTGGGAGTATCCAATTTCCATTTCAATAATGAGTGAAAATCAAATTATTTATTCAAATACACTAAGGTCTCTTATTGTTAATGCTTTTAAGAGAATTGGTTTTATTCCTCCAAAAAATTGATCACTTTTTATTGTATGTATAATGAATAAACCATAATCATACATTAAAAGTCTTATAAAATTTTCCTCTTATGTACCAATGGCTTCATCCTCCTTTTTATTAAACTCAATGAATTCCTTCTCCATCTTTATATATAGAATAAGAGGTAATTATATATTAAAAAATATCCAACTAAAGTCATCCCATTCCGTATAGTCAATTTCTTACTCTTGTATCATATTCTTAACAAGGGTCCAACATTGATCTTATTTACTTTCCAAATGATAAAGGTCTTCGAAAACATTTTTGGGTTATGAGCACTCAAGTACAAAAAATATCATCTCAATCGTGTTGATCTATTAATTAGCTAAAATAATGTAAAGGTTGCCTCATGAATGACTCAATAGTACCTTGTTCCCTCTTTTTATTATTTAGAAGAAAATCATGATTCATGGATTGAGAAATTTTGGTGAGCATAGTAACAGGAATATTCATTCTAGACCCCATAGTGTTTGGTTTCATAGGTGTACAATCGTTGAAATATCTATCAAATTTGTTGTCAGCTTGATTCCTTTTTGTTCTAGCCATTGATCAAACTAAAATAAAAGTTTAAGAAACAATAATAATTGAGGGAGACTATAGAATCACGATAATATTATTGGAGTTAAAAATAATGACAACTCATTTTCAACTAATGACAAATTAGGGTAACCTATGTCATGAATTTTAATAATTTATTGAAAAAATTTATAATAGTTCATAATGAAAATTTGAATTGACCAAATAATATCCATAGGTAGTGTAAAACAAAGTGTTCCAGTAATGGAACACCTACCATGCACAATAATTAAGGTCAAGATATACTAGACCAACTCTTTTTATGGTAGTAACCCTTAGGTGAACCTATTATAAAATCAAGTCCACTTATATTATCCACACATGGATTTATTGCTAATAAAACCATAAATTCTATTCCTTATAAAAACATTATGATGTTATCCTATAAATAGACTTAACCCTGTTATCCTTAAACCAAGTTTTCTAACCCCAATCTTCAATTATGGACTAAACCCTTCATCTAATTACAAATATATTGGCACAGATTTTCATAGATAAATGTTACATAATTTAATTTGAATATTCAATAAATTTCACAAATCCACTCTAAATGACCATAATTGTTTAGTATATTTGATGAATAGATACATAATAGTATTATTTCATGTAATATGTTCAACATATACCATAAATATCTTACCATTTAGTACTCATAACAAAAATACACTACTTAATTTCATTCTTCATAATTAGGGGAAATGAAACATAAGAAAGGGCGAGCACATATGCTCAATTATTCTAAACATTGGATATATCAATCACTTATCGTATTAAAGAATAATAAAATAATAAGGTTATGATATTATGACCATAAAATAAAAATTTCATACATAATATTTCAAATATCTTAAAAATAATTCATGTCATAAATCTTTATCATTTCAAAATATAAGAATCTTAAGAGTGATAAATCATCATAAATCAATCAAAATCCATTATTTCATTTCATAATTGTTTGGAACAATCATAAGTTTATAAAATATTTTATATTACATGTTCAAAAATTGAGACCATAAAATCCTAGTGTATCATGTATTCCCACCTTTTTTGTATATCATAATTGATCAGGAACCACAACCTACATCCAATAGTCAATCAAGATAATCTATTTTTTCTCAAAGTAAATCACACACATCAACATACATCCCAAAACTATATCATGAGATATAATAATTCACCTAAAGAATATGAGGGATAAATAAATATGGTCCCACCAATCACATAATAAAAACCATAGATATGTGTAATATATGATCATAAAACATTCACTAGATCATAATTCATGAAAATAATTTCTTTCAAAAACAATTTATCATGGAATAACCCATGTAATAGAAATGAGTTTTATAATAAAATTTCCATTATCATCATAAACCATCCATAGAAAAATAAGAATGGTATAATTGTATAACATCTCTAGTAGATCATATGTAAATTCAATGGTTGTTTTCCTTGAAGACTATAAATAAAATTAAAATATCCTTAAAACATTCTTATTTAAAATAACCATTCCCCTTTGAAAATCACAATTTAAAATCTAAATGTTAATAAAATATGGTGAAAATATTTTTTATTTGAAAATTATATTTTGAAACATTTAAATTAATCTTCAAATCATTTAATGGTCATATAAATAGGAAACTTTGTTAATTATATATACATGAAAACAAATATTCCTTTTATATTTTCGATAAAAATCCAGAATAACATCGCTTAGAAAATGACAAGAAGATTCCTTTTATACCGTTTTTTAAAAATTAAATCATGGATAAAATGGATTTAAAAATAATTGGACAGTTTTATAAACATTCTTGAAAACATTTTTAGAAAACATGGTCATGGAATAAAATGTATTTTTGAGTGAAGAATGAAATTAAGTTTGTTTTCCTTAAAAACATTACTTTGGTCCATTTAGTTCTTAAAGGAAGTAAAATGAAAAGAAAACATTTATTATATTGAAATAACCAAAGGGGATGAAAATTCATGATATTATTTAGAGGTTGATCAAAAAATACTATCATCAGATGCATAATCCAAAATAATCTGGATGAAAAATGTGATTGTAACCAAAATCCCATACCTCGGAACCATCTTCTTTCATATGTGTTCAAACATCCTGTATAAAAAATACTGGTTTATTTTACATTTATTATATAATAATAATCATATATATCATACCAAATATTGTTTACATGTAACATTTTATTGCTTATTTATTAATAATTCTTTATTAAAATCACTATTTTGTGTGTTAACTGCTTCATTTTTCATGTATATGTTGGTTCGATGGTTTTGGTCCTTTTAATTTAATCATAGTTCTATAATCTAAATAATTATAATAATGATATAAATATAATATATTTGAATTATATACATATATATAATCATCCATATAAGTTATTTATATAAAAATGTATTACACCGTTCTGGGAGATGGTAGGCCATATGTATGCATGAACGCTGTTTCCATTTTTTTATATGTGGAACAAAAAAAGGTAAATAATAATTAAGCTTTGTAGGAAAATTATTTGATCATATAAATCATATATATTCATAAAAAATATCCATATAACAATAAATGTAAAATAGAAATGAGAAATGGGTCACATCACTTTGTAAAGGTAGTAGTCCACACATACACAAGAGCGATATTATCATTTTACAAAAAATTAGAAGGTAAGAAGGTATATGCGATATTATAATTAAAAATGTATAATAATGTCCTAAATATAATATATATATATATATATACATATTAAATTTATCATTATATCCATCCATGATAGACGGTGATGGAAAACAAATTGCATGGGTTCGCGCGGTAGTAGTCCGACATACACACGATGGAAGGTTTTGTTACCCATTTGATGGAAGAAGATATTGATATATGTTATACCGTTAACATAATAACTTATAAGTATATTTAAGATAAGTTTATTATTATTTCAAAATAGTTTAATAATATTTGGAGTTAGAGTAAAAATAAAATGAAAATGCATGGTTATGAAATATACCTCTACCTCAGACATCCTCTTTAGTTTTATACCTAAAGCCTTCCATAGATGGTTTTCTAATAAAAAAATGGACTCTAGGTAATTTTTATTGATGTAAGGAATGTATTTGGTCAATTAGTTTCCTAAAAAGTCTCTTTATGTTTTTAGAGGATAAGAATGTGGGTGACTATTTATAATTGAAGTGAGTGGAACAGTTATAATTTTTTAATGTTTAAAAATAGTTTCAAGTCCCATCCCTAAAACTGGATTAGAAATGGATCATATTTTGATGTGGTAAGATTAATTAATAAATACAACCAAAAAACTTGGTTTCATAAATTTTTTATTTTATTTTAAACCGTATCTTTTTAGTTTAACTTCTCGTAAACATGTTTTAACCATAACCATAGTAATAGATTGGATCTGTTTTTTCTATTCATTATAAACAAAAAATAAGTTGACCTTATTAGATAATATTAATTATTATGATTATAAATATAGTAAAATTTTTAGCAAATTAAATACATATAAGTGGTAGTATTTAATTTAAAATTTAACCCATAAACGCGATGCAAAGCGGGTTTCCAATGAAAAACAATTCTTAAGAATATAAAATTTTTATAAAAAAACTAAAAATAAAATTGATTCTAATGATATAAATTGAATTAATAATAATATAAATGGAATAAGTTTACTTTTAAACCCATTTTAAAAAAATGGGACTTTGTAAATTCTTTAAAATAAAATACAATATTAATAAAAAATAGTATTTTTCACTATTCCTTAAGAAAAATAGTCTTTTTCAAAAAAATCACATAAATTAAGTAAAATTTAATTTAAAAATACATATTTTAAAATAAATTTAATTTTTCCAACTAAATTATGTAAAAATATTAAAAATTAATTTTAAAATAAGTGCACCAAATGCGATGAAGCCTTTTTTTTTAAATATTGTTTTAAGCGTAATACTAGATTTATTTTTAGCTAATGTGTATAAAAACATATTAGATTAAAAATAAAAAAAAATTATTTAATATATAATATATAAATTTAATTAAACCATTATCCAGTAATGATTAATTTAATTTATTATGATAAAAACATATTGTGCGCAAAAAAATAGTTTTTCAGAAAAAATATTTTTTAACCATCAAATGATTTTTATTTTCATTTATAATCAATTGATCACCAATGAATTTATTTTATAGATTTTTAAAACATAACATTTTAATAATTTAATTATATATATTTATACATTCCAATACAACAGCTATGTGATAGCTATCACATTAAATGTTTGTTTAAACTGGGTGTTGCGTGCAACACAAGCAGGCAAAGAAATAAAATTATTTTAAAAAAAAATATTGTTAAATATATAGGTTTTATAGTAACCCCCATATATTTTATGATATATTTATCAATAAATAAATTTTATTTCTTTGATATCTTTATTTACATGCAACATCGACTATAAACGAACTGTGATGTTCTGTTGCAATATTATTATATAATGGGATAGTTATCTCATAGTCATTGGGTTGAATGGTATGAATAGGCTTAACCAAATTATGAAATATATATATATATATATATATAAATTTATTCACTAATTCAAATTTATTGATTAATTTATTAGATATAATCATTATAATTAAAAAAATCATTTCACCATTAAAAACACTATATTTATGAATAGATGTATTTTTCTATGTGTTGTGAATTTTTATATAGAAAAATATATTGATAAATATTAAGAATTTATTTTAATTAAATTTTTTCTAAATTTATTAATAATAATTCATAAATTTGTTATCTAATGGTTACGAATAAAGATAAAATCTTTTGAAGGTAAAATGATTTATTTTTTTGAAAATTGTTTTTATGTGCAGAGTATGGTTATATCTTAATAAATTAAATATATAGTTTTTTATTAATTATATTGATTAAATATTTTTATTATATATTAAATATAATATTTTAACATATATCTAATATATTTTACTAATAAATTAATAAAATAAAACTCATATTTGTGCTTATAAAGAATAATAAAAAACGATTATTGTTGAATTTTTCATTATTATTTTAAACTAAATTTCCACCAATTATAGAATTTTAATTGTAAAAAAATTATTATATATTTATAATCCACAAGTATAAATTTTTAATGTAGTCCAATTTAATTTTTTTCCCAAAAAGAATGGTAAAAATTGTATAACAAATTGACGGTTAAACTTAAAAGGGTTTGATGAGGGCGGTTAAAATGAGAAATAAGGATACATTTTTCACATAAAAATATCTTGATATTATAGGTAGAAGATATTTTGGTATTTTATTATCCAAATTTGAATTTATTATAAATTTTTATCCCCTGACAGAAGAAAGTGACTTTTTATTATTTAAATATTTTATGTAATATCATGTGTGTCCCTTCCCTCACTTATAAAAGGGAATATATTCTCCACACATATTCAAATTCATTGCGACCTCAATATCAAAAAAAAATACTCAAAAACCATCCTATATTCCTTTCCATTGTTCTTAATCTCCTATTATTACCCTAATACCATCCTACGATGATTTAAGGTGTAAGCCAAATGAGGTCTCTTGAAGAAGAGGTAATCATCTTACATGAAACATTCAATGTTTATCTCTTATTATACTTAATATATATCTATTTTATCCATAGTAAGATGATTAATCCATTAACATAAATATACTATTATTTTATTAGTATTATATTAAATCCATTTTCAATATCATTTTCATCAGATGGTAAATGAAAGTATCAATAGTGCATACATATGGACTACAACCTCTATATAGAGATATGTTTAATTTTACAAAAATATAATTTGTGTTTGGTTATTATTATGGATTTAATATTTAAATATTATATTTATAACATAATTCTTCTTTTTTATTATTATATAATATCTACCTTCTTACCTTCCCATCTGTTGGAAAATGATTATGTCGCTTGTGTGTACCTGTGGACTACCACCTCCATGAAGTGATGTGATTCATATTTCTTTTCTAAATTACATCAATGGTAATAAGGATATATTTATGAAATATATATTGTATTTATAAGATAATAATGACTCTATAAATTTTAATTATTTTTTTACCTTTATTCCTTCCATCAATTGAAAACATGAAACATCACTTGTATGGGTGTACAGACTACCATCATAATAAATTGATTTTTCTTCAATTCAATATATGAATTGTTATAAAACTATATATAATGAATAAATATAATAATTATTTCATGATTAATATTATTTATATAGTAAAACCATGAACATGGTTCAAGAACCTTCAAACTAAAATGTACATGGAAAACAAACTAGTTTTCACCTGAATATTGATTTTGATGAAGGATAATTAATAAAGTAGTAATTATAATTTATAAGGGAATAATATATAGTAATATATATATATATATATGAATATGGTTTTGGTATAGATTTATAATTAATCTATATTTGTATATAAAAGGTTTTAATGCATACTATGTAGGATCAGACCCTAGTTAAGTGATTTATGTTATAATATCATTTATTTTCAGGGTTGTTTTTATTAAATTTACATTGATGAAAATTATATAATCCTTCTTTTTTATAACCTATAGTTATTCTAGGGTTTTCATTTTTATTTTCACTCTCTTTTCTTTGGTACATAAAATGATTGATAATTTTTTAAGATAATTTGACTTCATTTTCTCTTTGGTTGTGAATATTTTTCTTCCATGTCCATATTTTCTTTAAAATATATTCAATAATGATTGTAATATTCTCTAATTATTAATTAAATTTTTATGTACCATATCTTACAATCTATAAAAAGGTTTAAATGGAATCTTATAACAACTTCTTCAAAGAGGTACTTCTTACTAAATTTGTGAACATAAACTTTTTTTAACATAAATAACAAGAAATACTATTACATACCTCATATATATTCATTGATTCAAATAAGTTGGGGAAAATCCCTTAAGGAATCATTAAATCATTTTGGAGGTGATTGTGTTTGTTGACAAAGTGGGCCTCCATGTTTTGTTTGTTGATAAAGCAGACCATGATGTATGAGTTCATTGACAAAGGGGGATTAAATTGTGGTTTTTCGGGATCAAGGGATGCTTTCAACAATCCATGATTTATTGAAGAATCTCGAAAAAGGAATGGGTGATCTGGTGGTGGTACAAAAAGGGGAGTTTCAAGGTGGTGCTATTTTCTAGTGTTTGCCAAATTTTTGGTCCTGATAATTTTAAAAATGGAGAGATTTGTTTTTGGAAAAAGGAGGAGGGAAAAAAATTGGAATGGTGCATGAAAAAAATAATGTATTGCACAAAAAAAAGTGTGGTGCACAAAATATCAGCACGGTTCACGAAAAAATCACGTGTTGCGCGAAATATTTGCATCGTGCGTGAATAAGGAGAGCGGTGTGTGAAATATTTAAGGGATGCATGAAATAAAGGGATAAAGATTTTCGAAAAAGTGATGTTTTGAGGTCTAATGCTCGAAAATTGTTAAATGCATGAGTGGCGCGAAATATTTGATCCATGCGCGAAAAAGTTTGTTGTGCGGAAGATGTGTTTTTCGCGCTCCAAGAGAATTACGCGCTCAAGGAGGGTTTTCGTGCGGGGTCGATTTTGCCTATAAATATGAAGTGAACCCCCTCATCTGACTATAGATCTAGAAATATAGAGTATTTGAGTTCTAGTGTGTGAAATTGGAGTGCACAAGGGAGTTGTGCGATAACAAAAAGTTTGCGTGTAAAAATTGTTGTGAGTAAAATGGGTGTTGCAGGAAAAGGGGATTTCGCACAAAAGCAAAAAATAAAGTGCAAGGCATTGTAGAGGCAGCGCGTAAAATTTTGTGGTGGCGCATAAAAGAGGAGTTGGGTGAAAATTTTATTTCATGCAAGGAAAGGGAATTTCGCGCAAGTTGTTATAAGGGCTGCGCGTAAAAATTGGGGTTGCCTGGTACATCTGGTGCAAAGTGAGATTCATCTTCCACTGAAATTTGAATGTCAACAGAGCATCTATAAATAGTTGAAGATGCAGTTTTCATTATTGATAAAGAAAAGACCTACTGGTCTATAAACTATGAGTGGATATTCTGAAAAGCAGTGAGTACACTTTAGTTGAGAGAGCAGTGAGCTTTCATATTGTGAGTGGTAGTAAACCAGGAGGGACAGTGAGTCCGCTTCGAACTTGTAAACAGTAGTTCACTTATAGTGGATTCGGTATATTGGCATGTTGTCGTTGTATGCTCTGTGGAAGTAGCCCAGTGAAGGTGAACCAAGTAAAAATCTATGTGTCTCATGCATGATTTATTTTAGTCTATACTTTGCTATTGGAAAGAGAGAGAAAATAGTTTTTCTTAAAAGAAAAACAAGATCAATAGGGGCAGTTATTTTAATCTGTCTTACCCTGATTCACCCCCCCCCCCCCTCTCAGTGTATAAACATGTGGATCTAACAATTGGTATCAAAGGCTGGTTGATATCAGTTTCTCTCTCAGATGGAGGTCATCAATCATAACGATATTTTGATCTTCTATGGGATGAATTTTCAGCTATGGATGAATCAGATGAAACACAACTTCCGATCACTTGGAATGGATGTGTTTATAGAAACAATGCACGGTATCACAACTGATATTAATAGTGGTGCATTATCAGAAGTTGAGCGAAGATAATTGGTTTCAGATGCAAAGGGAATCAATGCTTTAGCGGGAGCCCTATCCAATGCAATTTTTACCATGGTGATGTAATGAAAAACATCACATGCTATGTGGGAAAAGCTCTAGAACATATATGAAGGTGATATAAAGGCCATAGAAGCAAAGATGAAAGTGTTGTGAAACAAGTATGAAGATCTGAGAATGAACCCAAATGAACCTGTTGATGCATTCTTTAATAGGGTAAATATTTCACTGGAGGACATGCGAGGTCTTGGAGAAGTTATTGAAGATATAAAAATTTTGAAGCGCATCCTGAAGAAACATCCACCGTGGTTCAATCTGAAAGATTCATTTTTGGAATATAAAGACCCTAAAAATCTAACAATGTATAACCTGCACAACACACTTGTTGCATATGAAATTTGAAATGATGATAACGATGCTATGGTAACTGGAAAATCCAATGAAGTGGCATTCAAGGCTATGAAGAAGCTCACCATTGAAGATTCTCAAGACGAAGAAGAGATAGATGAGGTTATGTAATTCCTTTCTTCAAATTTGCAAATAGGAAAAGGAATGTTTAAAGGGAAACTACCATTATCATGCTTTCGATGTGGAAAGGCTGGTCATCATGCGACAAGGTGCCCCAAAAAGTTTCTAGATAATGATAATTATGATGATGAATTTGAAATTCCCAAGAATAAGTCTTTAACCTTTGTGAAAGGGAAGAAACAATTCAAGAGAATCTTCTTCAAGAAGAAGAATCTTCTTTCACAAGAATTTGAAAGTTCTTATGAGTCTGTGGATGAAGACGATAAGGAGATTGAAAACTATAATGATTGTGTGGAAAATGATATGGTGGAAGTTGTCGGTAGTGCTCAGAAGAAGGAAAAAACCGACATTGATGAAGAAGAATAAGTTGAAGTAAGAGTTCATAAACATGATTAGTTAGAGGCTTCACTGGAAGACATAGATGTTTGGAGGGCAAAAACAAAAAAAATCAAACAAAGTTGTTAGTGACGCCAAACTCTACATACAACAGTAAGAATAAGAGAAGTCTGAGTTAATAGATGAAATTGAGAAACTCTGGTCATGAGTGCCAAAGAATTTAGAATCAGTTAGTTAGTATAAACTTAGGATTGAAGAATAGAAGAAGGGGATCAATGGCTTGAATATCACAGGGAAAGATCACGCATGTGTATCGAAGATCTTGAAGAGGAAGTTGTCGGCCTACGACAAAAAGTTGTTGATCAGGAAAAAAATTTGTTTCCCAACATTTTCTAGGGAATCCAGAATATTCTGAATACTAGAACGATGAAAGAGGAGCCTAGTAGTTCAGTAGGAAAGAAACAGCAATCATGCTCAGGAATTAAGGATGATTTGGGGCTTGATCAGAAACATAAAGTACTTAGAGTTGAATTTAGACTGAAAGCACATGTTCTGAATATAAAAATCAATGTCAGTACAATGGAAAATCAGAAAACTCAAATAACTCAAAGGACTAATGGTAATATATAAGTGACACGTAGGAATGAACCTTTCATCAGGTGTTATTGTTGTGGAAAGATGGGACACTCATAAAGTGTGTGTTCTGTAGCTAGAATATATCATAGGGCATAAGAACAATTTTGGAATCCAAATAAAGAATGGTTTTCTAGAACATATTTTGAAGGACATTGTATTTGGTGCAGAGGATTTGGAAACATGGCTAGGTACTGTGCTTCGACCATACAAAGGAATGTGCCAAAGTAGAAACAAAATGTTCACAAGCAGTAGATTAATGAACCGAGAGGTGATTTGAGAATGGAGAATAGATTTGCAGCTTTGCAAGATATAGTAGGTCCATCATACTCTAAGAATGATCATGAGTCTCAATCTATACCAATTGTGGAGACAAAAATATAGACCAATAAGAAGAGAGCACAGAAGGTAGTGGTTGCTGAAATTTCCCTTAAAGCGTCATATCATTCTGGTGTGTGGATCCTTGATAGTGGTTGTACGTCTCACATGATAGGCAACAAGGATCTATTTTTAGGAATAAAATATGACCAAGAAATAGTTTTCAAGATTGTAAATGATGAATACCTCAATATATTTGGATAGAGAAAGGCTAGGTTTGGGGAAAAAGAAATAAGACGTGATGATTTCATAGTTGTAGAAGGTCTCAATAACAATTTTCTCAGTGTCATTCAATTGTTTGACTCAAGGAATTCTATACGGTTTACCAAAAAGACCTATGTCGTCATGGGAATAGATGGTACGATGATACTATAGTGAAAAAGGACAAAAGGGAATATTTACCATGTAAGTGGAGAAGAAGAAATGTTCTTTTTATCCAAAGAGGAAGAGAAAAAATTGTGGAATAAGTGATTTGGTCATCTATGCCAACCATCCTTGGAAGATCATGTTAAGTGTGATGCAGCAAGAGACCTCCATAAGATATCACATGATCTTACTCACATGTGTGATACATGACAACAAGGGATGCTCATCAGAAAGACATATAAGGCAAAGGAAAAGAAGTCAACAAGAGTGCTCGAATTGGTGCATGATGATGTTTGTGGTCCTATCACACCATGAGAAATTGATATAAAAAGGTACTATGTTATTTTTATTGATGAATACAGTGGAATGTCATGGGTATTTGTTATTTCCCATAAGTCGGATGTGTTCAGTTGCATAAAACAATACTGGAGGGATTGCAAAAGGATGCTTGGATATAAAATTATGAAGTTTCATACTGACAATGATACTGAATTCACAAATAGTCAGGTGGTAGACTATCTCTAGAAACACGGGATAAGGCATCAAGTTTCATCAATACAAACTAACCAATAGAATGGAGTGGTTGAAAGGAGAAATCTAATCATCAATAACATGGACCGAATGATGCTTATAGAAAAATACCTATTGGAGAAATTTTGGAAGGAAGCAGTATTGACATCGGTCTACATTTCAAATAGGGAACGTTTCTTGTCCAAAAGAAGTAAAGACGCCATATGAGATGTGGTACGGGAAGAATCCAATGGTGAAGTACTTAAGAATATTTTGGAGTAATTGATTTATACTCAACAAGGAAAAACATAGGAAATTTGAGTCACGTGGAGATGAAGTAATATTCTCTGGCTACTCAGGAAAAAGAAAATCATTTAAATTCATTAATAAAATTCTGGGAAATGTATTTGGGAGAAATGACGTCACTATTGTGGACAATGATGAGACCACTCAACAGCACAGTGAACAATTTCCTAATGAAAGTGGTGAGGAGGAAATAAACAACAGAGGAGAATAAGTGGTTGCTACTGATTCAGAAGAAGATACTAATGATGAGAATGATGAAAGAAAATCTGTATCTACACAGAAGCCAAGGAGGAGAGCTGAAATTGATTTAAAAAACATCATTGGTGATCAATCATCTCCAGGTTACAGAAGAATAATGAAATCCCTGTAGCGGACATCTTTTTTATCTCAAGTTGATCTAAAATACTTTTCTGATGTAGCTGAAGATGAAAATTGGTTTTAGGAAATGAATGAGGAGCTTGATCAGATTGAGAAGAATCAGACATGAGAGATTGTTTCTAGGACAGAAGATAAGAATATCATCGGGACTAAATGAGTCTATTGCAACAAGATGAATGAATATGGAATAGTGATTCGGAAAAAAGCACGACTAGTGTGAAAAAGATACTCCCATATAGAGGGAATAAATGTTGATGAGACATTTGCACCGGTTGCTAGAATAGAGATAATCAGATTATTTCTAGCCATTGCAGTGCAACGAAAGTTTAATGTTTTCTATATGGATGTCAAATATGAATTTTTGAATGGGATTCTAGAGGAATAAGTGTATATTGGGCATGCAGATGGTTTTCTGATTCATGAGGATGAGAACAAGGTTTTCAAACTGAAGAATTCATTGTTTGGGCTGAAATAAGCACCAAGAGCATGGTACTCAAGGCTTGATCAGTACTCGAAAAAGCATGGTTTCTAGTGTGGTGGAGTTGATTACAATCTCTATTTAAACAACAACAGTAATCAAAGGAAGATGGTGCTGGCTTATGTCAATGAAATAATATTTGGCAGATCAGATGAAGATCAGTTCATATAGTTTTCCAAATTCCTGAAAAGTGAGTTTGAAATGTCAATGATTGGAGAGCTAACGTTTTTCCTTGGTCTACAGGTTTCACAAGGAAATAATAACACATTAATTTCTCAATCCAAATATTCCAAGGAGGTTCGGAAAAGTATTGGGAAGGAAAATTCCAAGTATATGAAGACTCCATTTGCAACTCAGATGAAATTATCAATAGGTGATAATGTAAAGGTAGTTAATATCACAGAATACAGGAAAAATTTTAATAGTTTACTATACCTGATAGCAATGAGACCTGATATTGTTTTTTCCACATGCCAAGAAGTGAGATATCATCGTAATCCCAAGGAAATCCACATGCTTTTATTGAAGAGAATACTTCGGTATAATAAAGGAATGGTGGATTTCAGCTTGATATATAATGAAAAATCTCTGACAGAGTTATTGGGATGTACTGATGCAGATTGGGCCGGTTCAACGGATGACAGGAATTCAACGTCAGGAGGTGCATTCTATATTGTTGGACTATGTATTGCTTGGCTGAGCAAGAAGAAATATTGAATTTCATTGAGCACCATATAAGATGACTATATTTCAACCACTAAAGCATGCACACAATTATTGTGGATGAAGAAGTAGCTTGATGTATGGGAGTTGAAGTGAAGTCTCTGATTAGAATCCAGTGTAATAACTAAAGTGCATTAAATCTCACCAAAAATACCATCCATCACTAAAGGACAAAGAAAATTGAGATAAAGTATAATTTTATCAAAGAGAAAGTTGAAAAGGGGATCGTGAAGTTCGAGTATGTGCCTAGAGAACTAAAGGTTGTAGACATCCTGACAAAGGTCTTACCCAAGGAAGCTTTTGAGTAGCATCGACTGAATCTGGGAGTTCATTACACTCCCCATACATGAAAAAGTGTAGATGTGGGACCCCCCCCCCCTCTCCCTAAGGTATTATGTGTTTTATCCTAATGTACTAATTTGTGCTTTTCCCTCTTACGGACTGCAAAGGGGTTCCCTTTGGGTTCGTTGACAAAGGCGGAGAAAACAATGTTTCAATTTGACAAATCATGAACGATATGGGGAGACAGTGAGGCTATTTGACAAACCATGAATGTTATGGGGATAAGCTGATAGGTGGAGTAGTGATAAAGGGGGAGAAATGAAAATGGGGGATAGTATTAAATCTGAAGATGCTAGAAGTGATCAATCAAAGAATAGATATTACAAGATGACAGCTACAAATCGTGATAAAAGTAGATGAGTGATAGTGAGAGAAGGTTTCCATCGATCCACAATTGGTATCAGTTTAATAATTGGAATTAGTTTGTTATCAACAGTTGGTGTTATAAATTAAGTGTTTCATTGATGAACATATCATTTCTTCTTGTTTCTCACACCGAGCATTGCACATGTGGGCTTAGAGTACGTGTTAAGAAAATCCTTGAACCCCATCAGAATCGAAAGAGATGAATGGTGGTATTAGCTGGAAGGAACCTTAATGAGATATCAAGTGCAGAGAATATTTATGAGAAGTGTTTTCAACAAAACCAAAGGGGATATTTTTGGGAAAAATCCCTCAAGGCATCATTAAATCATTTTTGGGGAGATTGTGTTTGTTAACAAAGTGGGCCTCCATGATTTGTTTGTTTACAAAGAAGACCATGGTGTATGAGTGTGTTGAAAAAGGGGGATTAAATGTTGATTTTTAGGGTTCAAGGTTTGCTTTAAATAGTCCATGATTTATTGAAGAACCTCGACAATGGAATGGATGATCTTGAGGCGGTGCAAAAAGAGCAGATACACAGCGGCTCTGTTTTCCGGTGTTTGCCAAATTTTTGGTCTTGAAAATTGGAAAACAGATATATGCATTTTTGGAAAATGGAGGAGGGCTCAAATTTATAGTGGTGTGTGAATAAAAATAATGTCTTACACTAAAAGTCAGCGTGGTGTAAAAATATCAGCACGGTGCGCGGAAAAAACACGTGTTGCACGAAATATTTGCGTCGTGCGTGAAATATTTATGGGATGCGTGAAATAAAGGGATGATGTTTTTTTCAAAAGTGGTGTTTCATGGTACAAAGCTCGAATATTGGTAAAGGCATGAGTGGTGTGAAATGTTGGAGCCTTGCGTGAAAAATGGTGTTGTGCGGAAGATGTGTTTTTTCTCGCTCGAAGAGATTTACGCGCTCAAGGAGGGTTCTACACGTGGGGTCGAATTTGCCTATAAAAATGAAGTGACCCCCCACATTCTACTAGATCTCAAGACATAGAGAGTATTAGAGCTCTGGCACAAGAAATTGAAGTGAAAATGGGAGTTGTGCGAAAATAGAAAGTTTTTGTGTAAAAACTATTGCGCGTAAAATAATTCATTTCGAGTAAAATTGGTGTTGCAATAATAGAGGATTTCACGCAAAGAAAAAAATTACATGCATGGAAGTGTATAGGCTGCGCGTAAGATATAGTGGTGGCACATAAAATATGAGTTGCATGAAAATTTTATTTCGCACAAGGCAAGGGATTTACGCACAAGGTGCCGTTAGGGATGTGCGTAAAAATTCGGGTTGCCCGGTACATCAGGTGAAAAGTGAGATTCTTCTGCAAGTGAAAGTTAAACATCAATAGAGCATCTATCAATAGATAAAGATATAGATTTCATTAGTGATAATGAAGAGACCTACCAGTCTATAAACTATGAGTGGATATTCTGAAGAAGCAGTGATCACACTTCAGTTGAGAGAGCAGGGAGCTTTCATATTGCGAGTTGTTGTAAACCAGGAGGGACAATGAGTCCACTTCGAACTTGTAAACACAATTGCGATTATAGTGGATTTGGTACATCAAAACATTTATAGTGTATGCTCCTTGGATGTCGCCTAGTGAGGGAGAACCAAGTAAAAATCGATGTTTCCCATGCATGATTTAATTTCTATCTATACTTTGGTATGGGAAAGAAGAGAAAATAGTTTTGCATAAAAGCGAATCAAGATCAATAGGGGTAGTTATTTTAATCAATCATACCCTGATTCACCCCCCCCCCACCTCTCAGGGTATCTAACCTAGTGGACCTAACGAAATATTCTTTTAAAAAATTTCATGTTTTTTTATAAAAATTCCTTATATTTTGGACATTTTTATATTTAAAAAAAATAATTCAGAACTTTGATGGTATTTTCATTAAGAAAAGTTCTAGTGATATTTTAAATATACTTACATCCATGATAATAGAATTTTATTTTACTTATGATAAATTGGGGATATGATCCAATGATAATATAATTATACTTTTTGTAGAGGGATATTGATTATGATGATTAAATCTTCATGAAACCCATTTTCTTTTCCATGGGTTTAGCTATGATGAAATGATAAATTTCATTATGATATTGTGGAATATAAATGATTGGATTATGATTATCTGATGGGTGGGTAAGTTATATACCTAAAATACATTGGTTAATGTGATATATATGTCTCATGAAATGATCATTATAAGCATGTACATTACTGATGAAATAAATGTTCACATTTTGATGCATGAGTGTGATTTCTTTTAGTTATGCTCACCTAATTATGCAAGGACATGATCGTTATTAACTATGTTCATATTCTGATTCATGAGTATGAATTATTATAGATATGATCACAAGAATATTATTATTAATTATTGTGGTTATATATATTTACCTAATTATGATTTCCTATAATTATGATACCACATGACCTTGTTATGACTCTTGAATAATGATTTCTGCTTTGACGCCCTCATTAATCATGATTCTGGATATGAATTGATTTTAAATTTGAGGATCTATGATTTTCTAGGTATGAATCTTTTACATCACTAACCTGAATATGATTATATTATGATAACCTTATGATCATCTTATACTCTCTTATAATTGATATCTCTCATGTTTACGCCTACTGGTCATATGATCTCACCCTTTCTTCTATTTTGATTCCGTTGGATTTTATGGAAGGTCATATATATTCAGTCTCTTGAAGTATACTAACATTAAGATAGTTATGGGAGATATTGAGAATATTTTATGAAATAATTTTTTTATATATCTATCGACCAAAAACAATAATCCATTATGGTTCACGAGTGTGTTGTATTATGATATGTACAGAAAATTCATATAAAATTATGTAATATTTATGTATGTTATACTCAGCTCACCATAGTTGGTATAAGTGTAATGTTCAATTTTGTTTGGAGATTATTATTAGATAAATTTTTTGAAAACCATGTAGATAATAAAATGTTTTTGATAACTATAATAATCTTGTTTTTTATAGAGGTATGTATTTTTTTTAAATTTGGTTAAACACTTGTTGAGTTCATATTTTTTCTTAGACCCTGGTTACTGATCCCTTAGGATAGTCATTTTTATAATTATATGGAATTTAGCAGAGGGATAGATCTTAGATGCAAACCAAATTCATGATGTGTATTAAATACATATAGGGTATTTAATTGCATGAAATGAATTTGAATAACCAAGATAGTTCAAAATGTGTGTTGTTTTTTCATAAGAGGGAACAACCAAAGAATTACATGAAATGTTATAAATACACATTATGTAAATGATGTTGATTTTGTTTAAAGTCAAAAACCCCTATTTTGGGGTATTCTCTCATTTCTCTCCCACACATAGCATAGCCTCCTCCATTGAGGCTTATCCATGCCTAACCTATGTGTTGAAGTTGTACCTCCATCTGAGCTCTATTTTCTTCATATTCATTCATATTGGATATGAAATGATACACTCCTCTTCCATCTTCCTTCCATTATTAGTTTATTCATCCATCTTGGATGCAATTTTAATACATCCTGATATGTCCTATTTTTAGGGAATTTGTTATTTTTGAGGATTTCTACTGCTCTTCATCAATTCAAAGGTTGAAAAGGGATCAAGGGACTTATAAAAATCTAAGGTAGGTGGTTTGGTATTTTTTCCCTAAGGCTGAGTTGTTTTATAACATTCACTATCAAGAAGAATGATGGAATTTCCACATGTTTATTTGAAATTAACATTTTCCCTATTCTACGCTATTATCCAATTTAGAAGTTCCATATGTACCTTTTTTTAAGGTCAGAGTATCCCCACTTCAACTAATTCCTCCTAATTTTGGTGGGCTCATGTGATGCCCTAAAATCATTAAATGTTTATATGGCCAAACAACATTATATGTGGTCATGGATTGATTCCTATGTTAATTATCCTCCTTCATGTTTTTTCCATTTGATAAAGGGTATAATATTTAGTTTAATGAAACTATATAGGAATTGTAATTCAATCCTTGGAATATAGTAATGTATAACCATCGTTATATATATTGGTGATACTAAGTCATGGAATCCCATATATTTTTGATACTTGAGAAGGGTATCCCATATAATTATAATACTTAGGCGAGGAATCCCATATATTTTTGATAATTGGGATGGTCATCCCTTAAGTTTGTGATACTCATGAAAGGTTTCACATAAATTTGTAAAACTAGGGAAAGGTATCCCATAGATTTTTTATGATAGAGAACATAATCCCTTGAAACTTATGCGATTTATACTACTACCTATGGGCGCCTGAGTTGTGACTAGGGTCATGGATAATAGTATTATAAATATATATCTCTATAAAATCACTATGTATATCGACCATATATATTTAGATTTTTCCGGTTTTTTTATTTGGATGATTTATTATTCTACTACCCGTTATTTATTTTTTTCTGCTTCGAATCATCATTACTTACCATTTGGCTATACTCTATCCATGAGGGCATATTCTCCCAATGTAAATTCCCTAGACCCTCATTGTTAATCAGTAGCCTCTAGCATATAGGGAGGCATTCCTGAGGTCATGTGGCCAACACACTCAAGGCTCTATTATGTGGCTTCTAGGTCAGGATGATATAATATCATCCTAAGCATTCGTAAAGTATATATTTTTTGGTTTTACTAGAAAATACAACATTTTATAGATACTGAAAAGTGGATGCAATTATGGAACAGATGCACCTAAGAGTAAAAAATCTAAAATTTCTATATTGGGTACTAAAATGATCATCACTGGTGAACTATGTGTGGTTCTAAGACTACACACCATACTAGACACTCCCAGGGGATATTCTGGTGTTAATTTTTATTTTCATTATGATCAATTATAAAGGATTTGAATAGATAAGAGTCATGGATGGCCTATGATAAACCTAAAGTGTCATAGATTTAAAATAATTCATCATTATTTGGATAATTTATTAATGATTTTTCAGGATTATATGGTTACTCAATATTATTTTTGTTTCTCATGTTTTGGTTTTTTCTTTTATTCAATGGTTGTAACCAAGACGAATCGTGGTAACAGAAAATGTGATCGACAATTCAATGAAAATCGTCACAAAAAAACAAATTAAATAATAGATTTAATATGAAAACTTGTGGCTATTCCTAATCATATATCTTGAATTATTATTAATAACCTGAATATATGTGAGTTTCCTAACTCTCCAAATAAGATAAAAATGGAGTTTCAGGAATGGTCATGCGATAAATACCTTGGATGGAAGAATATTATTATTCCTATATGTCAATAATGTGGTATAAATCACTCAACTAAATTTCTAAAAGAAATAATATTATGTTTTATGTGTAGAAAAAAATTCCATATAACATTTAATTACTGAAAAATGATTTTGATATGGTGAAATAAAGTATATCCAAATTTTCCATTTATATCTCACTGTATTGTGTGTGGGGAACTTTGGAATTATCGGATTCAATGCCCTAATCCATGTAAAAACTCTTATACCAAGTAAGGGATGATATCATGTTAATCGCTGCAGTGAATCATGATGGTTAAGAGACACTTATCCTACACTCTAGAGTTAGGGATTTCATGTTGATGTTTGTTAGAACGTGTCCTATGAAAATTGTATCATTCATAATTTAGTGTAATTTTATGTGATGTTGATCATTTATTATCTCTATCTAGATAGATTCCATATAAATTTATATAATAAGTATATCATATTTTATATTCCAAATCAACCAATGATCTTTTATCATTGTGGGGATGAACATGAGCTTCCAATGGAAATTACTTTTATTTTATGAGTCTTTATTCATATTACAGAAGGTTATTTATATATGATGGTAGTGGATTAACATGACTTTTAATATATTCATATTGTATGGGATTTTACTGCTATCTTTCCTATATATTTTCATAGTCTTATTACAAATTATGATGTTGAGTTTACAATAGAATTCAGACATACTAGTGTATCACCATGGGATGCACATGTTCTTTTTATTAAAATGTTTTATGGATCAATGTGACCCTACATTGATTATCATGAAATTAACAATATAACAATCAAGAATAAGTATCCTTTACCCAGTATTGAGTATTTTTTTGATAATCTATTGGGATATTAATATTTTCCAAGATTAACCATTGTTTTGGATACTAACAATTGAGGGTCAAGAGTGGAGATATGCCTAAGACAACATTGCACATGAGATATAGACACTGTGGATTTATAGTGATGTCATTTAGAATTAATGATTCTTTCTATATCATCATGGATATCATGAATATAGTTTTTAGATATTTCCTTGATCAATTTTTGGATAAAATTAAAGAAGATATTCTTATATATTCCATGTGCATAGAAGAATATGGACACAACACGAGGATATTACTAAAGACCGTAAGTACGGAGGATATGTATGAAAAAATCATCAAGTGTAAATTTTGTCGAGAAACATATTCATTCTTGGGTCATATACTCTCAAATGTGGGTATATTGGTGGATCCTTCGAAGAGTAAATTTATTGAATAATGGAACAGATTAACCACTGTGGCTGAGATCCATAGTTTTCATAATTAGTTTGATACTTATAATTATTTGTGAGAGATTTATCATAGCTATAAAATCTAACTACCAAGTTAACAATAAAGGAATAAATGTTTATTTGGAAAGATAAATGTGAGAAACAAATTCAAGTAATTGAATAGAATATTGGTCAGTGAACCTGTGCTCACACTACCCTATAGTGGATAAGGTTTTTGATTATTTTTGATCTATCAAATAAGGTACTAGGATTAATCCTCATGATGAGTTATATGGTAATATATTATTCCACACTCAAATTGGAAATCTATGATAAAGATTATTCAACTCATGATATGGAGTTGGTAGAAGTAATTTTTGTAATGAAAATATGGGGAATTAGCATTTTGGTGAGTGATATGATATATATATATACTGATCATAAAATCTAGAAGTTTATATTTAAATAAAAATATTTGACTATGCATAAAAGGATGTGGTTGGGGTTGACTAATGATTATTACTTCTCAATATATTACCACCCAAGGAGAGAGAACAACTTGGTGATGATTTGAGTCAAGAAGGACTATGCTAGCTTATCCACGATGAGTATTTAAAGAGATATAATACTAATGAATTTAATGTTTATGGAATTTAAAATAACAAGGAAGGGATAAAGATCTTACCTTTATCATATGAATGTTCAATCATCCGTCCATATAAAAATTAAAGAGGTGTAGAAGTAGGATGTGGAACTGAAAAAGAATGTGAGAGATATTTATGAGTTCAACGATGATAGTGATGGAATGATAAGGTTTATAAAAATAGTATGTGTCCATGTTATACTATAATTGAATAATTAGATATTTCATAAATCTTATAAATCATAATTCCATATTCATCTTGGAAGTATTAATATGTATAGATACCTTAATGAGAATTTATTATGGGATAACATAAAGAGAGATGTTATAGAGTATTTATCTTAGTTCTTAGTATGAAAAAAATTAATGACGAGTTGAAGAATTATAAAGGTATGTTACAACCACTACCCATACCTATATTGAAATGGGAGAAATCTCAATAAATTTCATCATAGGACACCCCAATACATTTGAATGGAAAATTGAAATTTTGGATGTAGTTGATCACCTTACGAAGTCAACAAATTTCATTGCTATTTTAGAATAATTTATTATCTTGATCATATTTCTAGAATATAAATTAAGTTACTTATAAGGTTTCGTGGTTTTCTATATTCTGTTATATCTTATCAATGTTTGAGATTTACCTTGAAGTTTAAGAGAAGTCCCCAGAATACGTTGAATACTAAGATGAACTTTATCACAATATATAATCTATAAATAGAGGGTCAACCTGAGAGGACTATTCAAATACTTTAGGATATTTTTATATCATGTTATATGTATTTCAAAGGCATTTATAATCAATGCCTTACTTTAGTCTATTTTTCCTACAATAACCAATTTTAATGGAGCATTCAGATGGATCCTTATGATTCCCTCAATAGAAAGATGTATTTAAATATAACTTATAGGGATTAAGTTGGAGAAATAACTGTATTGATACCTGATCAAGATGAAAAATGGTATATTACAATAGATTAATTAATAATTATATCAAGGTAACTCAGATTTTATAGATGATTTAGGCCGACAATCATTGACATGATATGAAATTCATAGTTGGTGAGAAGTTATTCTTGTATGAAAGAACGATATGAGATTTATAAAGTATATAAATATGATCCTTAAGTATATTATCCCCTTTAAAATTTTTGAGTTAGTAGGGATGGTAGCTTATCGCTTGATGCTTCCACCAATCCTCTCTCATGTTCATGATGTGTTCCATATATCTCTTTCTAGGAAGTATATACATGATCCTTCACATATACTAAACAAAAAGTCTTATCAATAGATATTTATTCTTATTATGACAAACAGAAAATAGTATCCACATTTTTATTTATTCGAGTGATAGAATTTCAATGTAAAATATCCTTTTTCAGACTGGGTTGATAATTTCAAAGGAATTTGAAATTTCCACATGGTGGTTGGGTTGACTCTGAACATAATCATTGGACGGAAATTTTTAGAATTTTAAAAACTAAATGTGTCATTATTTGGATGGGTTTTAATACCCAAGAGGTGTCTCTAGAGTATATATGACTTTTAGAGGCGTCAAGAATTGAAGAATCAGTTTTGGGTAAGGAAGTTTTGGGTTTATGGTTTATTCACAATTAGTACTAACTATGTGGCTAAACAGTGTAGCCCAATTTTTTAAAGGACATGGTTTGTTCAAACAAGTGGCATATCCTGGAAAACAATGAGGGACTTAGATGGTTTCATGTGTTTTGAGAAACTATGCACCCAATTCTAGAAGGCCATGAGAATGGTCTGTAGAAAATTGTAGGGGGAAATGCATGGTTTGTTTAACCATGATCCTAGCCATGTGATAGGAGGTTCCATTTGGATAGTATCCCCAAACAAGATTTTTATGGTATGTAAAACATTTCTCCTAATAGTGGATGTCTATGTTCTTTTGGATAATAGGGGCACATGCTTAGTGCAAAGTCAGAAAAACAATGTGGCATAATTGTGAATCTCGTTAAAGAGGGGTGAAATGATAGTTTTTCACCTCCAACCTTATTTATTTTCCAATCTTCTTCTTCCCACTTTTATCACATTCATTGAAGACTATTAACACTAACTTTGGAATCTTCTAGGATTTGATATAACTTCTTTGTTTAGAATCAAAATCAATCTATGTCAGCCTATTTGGATATGTATCAGAGAGCTCTCAATTCTTCTATCTTTTTATTTAATATTCTCTCACTATATATAATACTGAATCCATGTGGGATTGTATGCATTGTTATCAAGGAGTTTGGATATTATTCTACTTTTTCCCATTTTGGATTCAATCAAAGCCTGATAATAGATGAGTCAAGCATCCTAATCTTGAGATAGGTGGTATATACGGTTTTCCGTTAAAGTTTTATTGTTTATTAAATGTGTTTTTGTGAAATGTGCCAAATTTTCCATGGGTTTCCTTTGAAAAATGAAATCAATTATACAAATTATAATGACCAAAACTAGTTACCCATTTCACATCACTATTAATCATTAGAGAATGTATACCTTGTTTCAGACACCCCTTTGGGTTTGTCTCTTATAAGCCTATGATTTTTATTCCTTAGCTTTGGTATTAAATCTGCCCTTTGAGGCATGTTAACATTCTTATTTAAAATTGAATTGATTAAATGGAATTAAATGAATTATATGTGGTGTGGGTGACCCAATTATCCTTTGATCATTATTTATATTATTCTTGGGATACCCTTTATATATAAAATGGCTATTTCAAATGAATAGAGTGTTAAATAGAAATTAACCACACTTATTTGATTCTAATTATTAAATTTAAATACTTGGATATTCCTTAAATAAAATTAAAATAATAAGTATAATGAAATGACTTTATAGGTTGGTTAGACATGAAATTACACACCACTTGGTCCTTGACTCTTACGGTGGACCATTATAATTAAGTTTATTTATTATATTATAGCATATATATTTACATGGAATTGTTGTATAAATGAATTATAAAATGACGTGCTTACTTGAATAACCTTCTATATCCCCAATAATAATATTTAATTGAATCATCATGATGGTTTTTATCTTGTCATGGGCTTTTACCATGTTCTATGATAAGCTTTTGAATGTAATGTATCTGTAAATTATAATAAAATATAATTAATAATATAATTGTTACTTGGGTGATATCATGTTCCTCTTTATATAAAACCATGGTTAAGGGATCATATGATGAATTCGATTACTTTATAAATTATTATCACTGTGAGACCTTGGTCAGGGATATTTGAAATGGTGCATTACATACACCCTTGGTCTGGGATATTCGACATGCCATTTTGCATCATTTGGGTTGTTGGAAATGAAATTTCACACCCATGACCAGATGTTGAAAATGATTTTATATATCACTAGTTGGTATTGATGGATAAAATATTGTATTCTTTGATTGAACATTATGATATGCTTACTTTACTGAGTATGATACTCATATGACTACATATGGATTCCTTGGTTATACGCCTTGGATCCTAGCTAGTACTACATACTTATATATATTTATATATATTAATAAGATGCTCATTTGTTATATTATATGGTTCTCCTTGTTCATAGATGATCTATCTTTTCCTAAAGTAGGTATGGTCAGCCATGTTTCCCCTGAGGAAATTGATAATGACATGGTTTTATATTTACATCATTATTATTCATTTGATATACCTATATACTATTGTTTATTTTATATTCATAGGTTGTATTATGGTTCAGAAACCATTGACAGTGGTTTACTGAATTTATCCCACACCCTTTTTTGGATTTTGTTTGGTACCTAGACAGACCGATTGGTTGTAGGATAGATTTTTGGAATATTCTACGAGTTATTACTCATGAATATGGGAGCTTATGATAACATGACTGATCTGGTGCTTTGGATTCTCTTAGAGATTGAAGTTGGAGGTTTTTTGTATTCATTATTCATGTATTTTACTATCTACTTTTCACATTTTAGAATGTTCATTCATGATTGTATATTTGGCGTTGACCTGGTTATTTGTTCAATATAATTTATTCCTCCTTTAGTTGATTATCAAAAATTATCTTTCTCTAATTTTATTTCATTTTTTATTATAACATTGTGTTATGACTGATACAAAAGGTATAGTCTCCCCATTATGCCACATTTATACCCTCTCTTCTAGTCAGTATCCTCTGGCATATGGGGAGGCACGCTTGAGGCCACAAGACCCATGAGCTTGGGGAACCGTTTTGTGGCTCTGAGGATGGGACATTACAAATGGTATCAGAGGTTTGTTTATCCACTTTTATCTTACTTTTTTGGGATGGTTGATTGGATAATAGTAATGTTTCATCACTTGGTAGGTATATCATTTATGGTAATGGAAAACTCACACACGGGGGAAGGTCAAGTTTCTAGGGATGGGATTGTTGTCCACGCTCACTTCTATTATAGTTGATAATTATTTCCTCTTGGCTGAAGGTTGTACTTCACTTGGTTATTGATTTTTTTATTATGATTTTACATATTGTCTTGGTAGGGAAATATATGGGGTGTTTTTTCATGAATCACTATAGGCACATAGATATTCACATTCCATGCATTTTACATGCAATGTAGGTTGATTTATTTCACGGCCTGATACTTGTGATATGTGTCTTGAGTGTATAACATGCTTGTGTGATTATATGTCATGATTTTTCACTCACCTTGTTTAGGTAATTATTCTCCATGATTATTGGTATGCCACACATGTGTGATGAATATCATCATTCATTCTGGTTTAGCATGCTTCAGTGTTAACTTTCCTTGTTTACCGGTATTCTCTACAAATGTTCTAGTATTTAATGTTATGAAAAAATAAGTAATTTGTTACATAAAGTGTCTAAAACAACCTACTATTAACTTCCCATGTATCATTATTTCACCACCATAACTAATCAATTATGACATGTTTGAGTCATGAACCATTGATTGCATGGGCTGAAAAAGGAATGGTTGGAATTAAACAGCTTTTAATTTTTCAATTTATCAAGTTTATGGGCACTTTATAAATTGGGAATGGAAATATATATAATTTAATCATCATATATAATTGGTTTTGTTAACATGATGGGACCCTCATAGGTTAAATTTATTTCCTTACATGATGTGAAACTTCTAGGTTTCCTTTATCTTTATGTTAGAGTGATTTACCCGATGATGGTATATTCATGCTAAATTGGATGGTTATTTAAAGGGGCTTTAGACCCTTATACGGATTATTTATAAATTTATGGTGGAATATTACATATAAAATCCCTCCTTAAATGATAAAATACCACTGTAGTCTTCTTATAAATTTTTATATCAGGATTAGATTAAATAAAAATCTAATTTCATCCTAAATGGTGTTTTCTGCTATAAATTGGAAGCTATAATTTTCATTAAACAATACAAATGTGATAATTTGTGGCTAACTGAATAAATTGATCAAATGAATTTATGAGATAGTTTTCCTATTATTGCATGGATTCATCTAGGAAAAGTGATGAGTATAATTTTCATCTATAATTGGTACTTGATATACATTATAAATTAACTATTTAAAATCATGAAATTTTTTAGTCTCAAATAATTTGTATAAATTAAACCTTTAATGATTTTTATAACTTGAACCCCCTCATATATGAGATAGATTTACTTTTTCCTTGATAATTTTCTTTAACAGGATGTGATCATTTCTAATAGACCATAGATGGATGTTATATGTAGGTTAACTTAGACCTAGAGGTTAGGTTATAAGGCCTAGTGAATTTTCTTGGTGTGACCTTAATTTAGGATCTAAATCATAGGTTAAAAGTACATGGCTATTCTGTAATAAGTAGAACCCTTCAAAAATAAAGCATTACTAAGTACTTGTGATGAGCTTTCTGATTATAGGTTCCATCCAGGTGATGGTTATCCCAAGTATAACTCTTAGAAATGAAATTACATCCCCGGTAGGTGGGTGTTCGTTTAGATGGTAAATCATCATTATAGGTGGTATAATTTGGAGATGCTCTATATTAGTGCGTTACAAAATTATTGGGTATGTTCAGCCACCATGATGATGGTGTGATCATTTCTATTCTCTAAAAGTTTACATGGAAGGTCATAAACCAGTTTATAGTCACAAAATTTATTATGAATCTATGATGTGTGGTGTTATTGAGCCTATAAATTAAATGAGATGTTAGCACTAGATGTGAAATTCTAATATCACATAATCATGAATTGTTATATGTGAAATTACATATTAATCTATATTTGGTTGAGTGATAGGGTCTCTCAAAGATCTAATTGTGTGATTTCACGATTTCTTGGAGGGATTTGTGAATAAATAATATCTATGTTAGTAGGTAATCTCTAAAGTAGAGTGACATAGGTGTTTGAATCTCATTATGAGCATTTTATCTTTGTTCTTTTAATCACGATATGAGTTTTCTTGGTGCTCAAGATAACATTATAAAATAATTGGGTGTTGATAGAAGAACGATGCAGCCTAGTTTTGGATTTTATGCTTCATATGGATGATTCATGTGGACTTAACTTGGGTGGAACATCACATTTATGTTTAAAAGTAAATATTATTTAGCTTGCTTATAAGCAGTTGATTTGTACTTCTTTTCATATTGATTGTTGCTAAATTCATTTTGGCCATATCTAGGAACTGTGTTCGGTGGTTTTGGAGAATTTTCCAAGGAATAAGTTTCCTCTTTCAATAATGTGGTGACAAGGACTCTCTTATGGTGGATAGAATCATGTCGATCATGCGGAAAATTCCTTCCAAGTAGATGGAACATGACCATAATAGAAAATTATTAAATGGTTAGAATAACTTATGGAATCAAATAAGCTTGGTTAATGCTTGAAATATTAAAGAGACATCATGAGGTGGGTGTTCTTTTAATCCTTAGTGGCATGTGGGGGTGCTCATTCGGAAGGTTAGTTCCAATGGATATTTTTCCTTAATAATACAAACATTCAAAGTAGCATGGTCATCTAGGATTTTATGTATAATGGATTGTTAGAGCATGAGTAAGATATTGAACTGGTTGGTATGAGATTTTACACCTATTATTCTAAGTGATATGTGAATGGTATGTTCCAGTTTCATATAATACCATAAAATAGTTAATTGATAAGAGGTTGTGCGTGAGCAGAGGATCAATGTTCTAGGGTTTTGATTCTTTAGGGAATGGAAACCTGGATCATTGGGTAAATTAAAGGTAGTTCCCATGACGAGGTCAATCCTGGAATAAAATTGGGAACCATAATATGGTTGACCCATGTTCAGACCTGGACACTCATGGTTGGGATATGTGGGGTTGGGTGTTGACTAAGTCAAGTGTATCTTATTTTGATAAAACATGGATCAAGTGAGAAATAAACACATATCGATAACATCTCAGTGTACTCTCAGTATAGTGATGTGTATTCCCAAAATCTTGACATCATCAAAAGTAAACTAGGAGATAATTTTTTATACATAGATCTATTTGAATCAAATGCCTTTTGGTTTAGAATAATGGACTCCTTGGGATTTACGCTCAAGGAGTGGTATAAATAATTCTCTATAATATGGATTCCACCATACGATATTGGAAATGAACCTCAAGAAAGTATTATCATGATAATGCTAGACCGATCATGGGATGTTTAGTTGGATCCTTACATTCTATTAAATAAGAGTAAATGTGAATGGTTCAATAAGGATATGTTATTGTAAGTCGGGTATAAACTTTGGTAAACATGCTTGATTTAGTCTCAAGGTTCCTCAACTTAAATGTATCGAGATCTAGTTTTTGAAAAGAAATTTCCATCTAAGATGATCATTTTTAATAGCCAAAATTTAGAATTTCAAATATAGATCTCTTGAAAATAGGTATGTGGTCATTGTGGAATCTCTTCATTCACCCTATGGGTTAATATGAGTGTTTTGTAAGGGTTGTAAGGACCTAAAAATGAATGCTAGAGTGACCAGTTTCTAATTGGTCAAATGGAGTTGATTTTTGAGATTGGAATGAGGAATGGGAATAGTTTCCTCACCTATAATTGGGAGTATTATTTTGACAATATTTCCAAGAGAATCGTTAGAATTATAAAGGTGTGTTTAAATAGGAAATTCCAATAGTGGAAGCACCATGGATGGGAATTTTCTTATCAAGATAGGACCTATGGTGGAAGAGTGATAGAATAGTTAAAGAGAATGTTGAAAATGTGATCATGTATAGTGTTAGAAAGTATTGAGTATGATTTTTATGGATGTTTTAGTTTTGTTTATGAGTGTTGGTTTGAGTATTGATGTATTAAGTATCTCTAATTCGAAGTATTTCTTGAATACATGTTGGGTGATAAGAAATGAAACACAACCATTTAAGCATAAATTTTCAAAATCAATTAGGTTTGGTGATGTTTCATTTGTTCCCCAAGGAATTACAGGGATGATTATTTCAAAGGTGGTGTGATTGCAACATCTCATTATCTTGACTAGGTTGAACATTTCCAATGAATATGATTTTTTAGTGCATGGGTTGATTCTTAACATGAGTTTCAAAATTAAATTCCAAGAGTTGTGACACATAAATGTGTTTTTGTATTGGGTTTATGACCAGAGAGGTATGTAGAGAGTTAGGATGGGTTTTAGAGGCATCAGTCTTTGATGACTCAGTTTAAGTGGAGGCAATCTTGGGAGCATGGTTAGAAAAAAGTTTGTAGTAATTGTGCGGAAAACTGTGTGGAGAAATTTATTAGGAGACAATGTTTATTAAAACAATTCATCATGTCTGAGAAAACATGTAGGAGTTAGATTGTTTTACATATTTTGAGAAACCATAAATCTAATTTTTCTTGGACATGTGAATGGTCTACGAAAAATTGAAGAGGGAAATATCCGGGTTGTTCATAGTTTAGTTAACTTTGTGTCTATCCATGTGAGGGGATGTTTCATTAGAATAGTATCCCTAGATGAGTTGTGTATAGTTTGGAAAACCATTCTCCAAGATGTGTGGGGCCAAATTCCTTGGGATAGTAGGTGTTCATGGTTGTTACATGTTTATCCAATCCTTGGGGCCTAACCGTGAACATCATTATATAGGGGAAAAATAACTATTTTGACCCTCCAGTCTTATTTCATTTCCTCTCCTCTTCTTACATATTTTCTCCCATTCCTAGAAGATTCCCGATCTATCCCTTTTTAATTTCATAATATTTGGTCTAACTTCTTCATTCAGCATTAGAATGAAGCTATGTCAGTCTTGTTGGATCAATATCAGTTTGTTCTATATTCCATGTGATTTTTATTTCATTTTCTCTCACTATATAGAATTCTAGATAAATTCAAGATATTATGCCATATTTTTATGAAATTTTTCTGTTATTATGATTTCTTCAATTTAGGATTGATTCAAATATTGATAATGGATGGATGAAGCATCCTAAGAATGTGGTTGGTGGTTTATTGGATTTTTCCTTCAAGTTGTGTCATTTATAAAATTCATAGTTGTTTGGCACGCCATATTTTCCATACATAACCTACTAAATATGAAATTAATTATATAAATGTTAATGACCGAAATTGGTTACCCCTTACTCATCAATTATAATCATAAGAGGATTTCCACCTCATTTGAATCACCCCTTTGGGTGTGTTTCTTGGATGCTAATGATCTGTATGCATTGGATTTGGAATTAAAAACACCATTTGAGGTGTATTCACTTTATACATTAAAATAAAAATGGTTAAATGGAATTAAATGAATTAGGAGTGGTTGGGAGAACTCACTTATACTAATATAATTATTTGTAATATTCTTGAGACACACATTATAAATGAAATGGTTAATTGAAATGAATTAAGTTTTAAATGAAAAGGGACCACACCTATCTATTTCTAATTATAAAATGTAAATAATTGGATCTTAATTATATGATAGTAAGATGAGAAGTATAATTGGATGACATTCAAGGTGGGTGGTACATGTAATTTCATACACCTTGGTCCTTGACCGTTACGGTGGATTTTTCTAATTAAGTTGTTCTATTTTGTTACGTAATGTATCTTCACATCGCAATGTTGTATAAATGAATTTTAATATGATGTGCTTACAAACATAGCCATATTTATTCCATGTACATAAATTAAATTGAATGATCATAATGGTTTTTATATATTAATGGAATTTTCTCATGGACTATGTTAAACAATTGAATGTAATGTGTCTATTAATTATAATAAAATGTGATTAATAATAGAATTTTTCCTTGGGAGATATGAGGATCTATTTACAAAACACCTTGGTTAAGGGATTATAGGAATAATGATATTAACTTATATATGATTATTACTGTGAGACATTTGTTAGTGATGTTTTACATGGTGCTTCACATACCAACTTGGTCTAGTATGTTGGACATGGAATTTCACATCATTTGGGTTGTTGGACATGAAATTTCAAACCCATGATCAAATTATGGACATGATTTCTCACATCATTAGTTGGGATTGATGGGTGTAATACTATATTCTTGGGCCGAACATTATGATTTGCTTACGTTACTATGTTTGACACACCTACAACTACATATAGAATTCTTTGTCATATACACTCGGTCCTGGATAATACTACATGATTATATATATTATACAAATTGAAATATGTTATATTATATGGTTCCACTTTTTTAGAGATGATCTAGCTTATGCAGAACCAAGTATTTTTCGATAGGTTTCCCCTAAGGAACCTGGTCATGATAGGGTTTTATATTTATAGAACTATAATACATTTGATATACTTGGACAATATTTTTCATTTAATATTCATGAACAAGAATATTAATTATACACCATTGGTTGTGTCTTTTTGAATTTATCTAGAACTCTATTCGGGACATCATTTGTTACCTATACATATCTCTTGGTTGTAGTTTAGTTTCTAGATTATGTTATGTGCCGTTACTCTTGGATATGGGAGAATAGAAGCAAACTACTAAGGTAGTGATTAGGATGATCATGGAGATAGCCATTAAGGATTTATTATTTTCATTATCCATGTGTTGTATTGTCTACTAAATTTTATAATGTATCTTGTTCATTCATGGTTTTATATTTGGCGCTAGCCTAGTTATTTGTTTGCTATTATTTATTCCTCATTTTTTATTGTCAGATGTTTTCTTTTGTTGTTTCTATTTTATTTATTATTATTCCACTATTTTATCACTTATCTAGAGGATATATTCCCCTCACTATACCACCATTAGACCATCACTACTAGTTGACAGCCTATGGCATATAGGGAGGTGCACTTGAGGCCAAAAGACCCACCAGCTCAGGGCACTGTTTTAGTCGCTCTTTTTTCCTAGGACACTACATTAATGATCCAAATTAATATTGATGTAATATAATATAAAACCAGGATATTTTATAAAATATTTATATTTAAATGAATATTACTTCTTTTATATCTTGTTTTACACCCAACATCAAGTTTAATTTAACTACAATGTTTAATTGAAACATTAATATATAATGTAATAATTTTTTACAAGTCGTTGGATTAGAGGTTGTGAATATAATTAAAAAAATTATGAAGTATATTTTAAAAAAATATTATTACTCCAATCTTATTTATTAATTTCTAGGAAATAATAAATAAATTTTAATAAAATCATTTCATGAATAAAATCCCAATTTTTCTACGTAATATATTTTTCTGGGTGTCATTCATTTTTAAATAAAAAAATATGGATCACTATTAATAATATATTTTAACGAAATTTATTTTTAATTTTTGAATAATCATTCATTCATTAGTTATCTGATGGTTTAGAGGTTTGTTAAAATCTTTTTAAAGAAAATGAGATATTTTTCTGAAAATAGTTTTTATGTGCACAAATTTTTTTTATCTTAATAAATTAAATAAAATATTTTCAATTTATTATTTAAATAAAATTTTTATATTATATATCTGATAAAATATCTTAACATTCATCTAATATTTTTTTACTAGTAAAATAACAAAAGTAAACTCAGTTTTATGCTTTAAGATATATTTTTCTAAAAAATGTTATTTGTTTTTTTGTGAGATTATTTTAAAAACAATTCATGAGACTTATTATAATTTAATTTGATAAAATTGATTAAATATTTATTATCATATTTATAAAAAATTAATGAAGACACATTAATTTTTTATCCTAATGAATAGTAAACATTTATGATCATGGTTAAGATGAAAAGGGTTTACTAGGTGTTAAACTAAGAGACAGGGGTAAAAATGCCACATAAATGTTTATAAATATTATTTTAGGAAGATATTTTGAGCTTATAATATCATAAATTTTATTCATTGACCATTTTTATCCACTTTCATAAGAGACTGACTATATTATTTAAATATTTTATGTAATTTCACGTGTGTCCCTCTCGAGACATATAATTTGGAACCTATTCTCCACTATAATTAACAAAACTTGAGCCCTCTATCTCAGACAAGACCTACAAGAATAAATTTATAGATTACTTATATTGGTTATCTATCTCCTTATATTACCCTAATACCATCCATATAGGGATTAGAGCTTAAGCCAAAGGAGGTCTTTCAAATAAGATGTAATCATCTTTACTAGCTCTTTAAAAGTTTATCTCTTATAATAATTACTATAAGTATATTGTATCCTTAAAAAAATAATTAATTTTGTATCATAAATATACTGAGATGAACTCTGATAATTACTATAAGTATATTGTATCCTTGAAGTGATTTTTCATCACTGATTTATATGAATGGTTATAAAAGTAAATATAAAAAATAAATATGTTACTTATTTTCTTGTTATGATTCTTTATATTATGAAACCATGACTAAGTTTCATGGACCATAACTATCTAGATAAAATATACATGGAAAACAAGCCAATTTTCACCAGAATAATGATTTTAATGAAGAATTTTTAGTGACCGGATAAATATAATTTATAATGGAATGATATAAAATAATATATAAAAAAATATTTTCATATTATATATTTATAAAAAATACATAATTATTATATATGATCATTGAATACATAAAAATTAGGATGATACTTGAGGCTATATATTTTTTTACAATCTCATTTCATTTCATGATTCTTTAAGATAAATTTATAATGATGGAAATTATAAGATCATCATACATTAAACCCAATATATTATTATACTCTCCTCAGTTTATTTCTAGTTTTGTAATTTTTTCCATCCATTATCTTCTCTTTAGTAATTAAAATGATTAAGAAAATGTTTTTAAGAACAGACAACATTATTTTCTCTTTGACTTTGAATCATTTACATCTATGTCCATATTTTCTTTAAAATTATTTGAATAATGATTTTACTTTTATATAATGAATGATTAAAATAATTTTTAGCATATATGACATTATATAAAAAAATTTAATATGAATCTCAATTTCTTATTTAGAAAAGGGTACTTTTTACCAATGGTGAGAACACAATATATATTTTAACATATACCAGAGGGGAAGATTTTCCCACTATCGTGAATACTCTATCCTTTGAATATTACATTACAATTGTTCATAGTCCTTATAAAAGGATGTTTTTTTCAAATGTTATATATATTTTTATATTTTAATAAGTGATTTACAAAAATATATATATTTTCCTCAAGAAATGTTATAGTGATATTTTATTGGTATTGATATCTATGACAATAACCATTAAGGTTAATTTTGATATATTGGGGTTATGATCATATGATATCATCATTATTATTTTTATATATGGTTATTTATTATGAACATGAATCCTTTATGAAATAAATTTTCTTTTCAATGGGTTAATCTATGAAAAAATTATAAATGTTTTCATGATATTATGGAATAAATATAAGTGATAATGATTATGTGATGGTTGGGTCTATGATAGCCTCACAATGAATTGGGTAATATGATATAAATGTTTCATGGCATTATGTTTATAATCATGGAAATGATTGTGAATATCTATGTTCACATTTTTATGTGTGAGTATGATTACTTATAACTATGCTCACCTGATTATTTGTGGACATGATTATAAAAATATATGTACACATTTTGATGAATGGGTATGATTTATTCAAGATATTCCAACAATATTAAGTTTGGACATGATATAAAATATCTATGTTCACATGATTTTTATTTCCACTGATTATAATGCCACATTATTATTTTATGACTATTGAATGTTGATTACTTCTTTGACACCATCATTAATATTGCTTCTAGATATGACTATATTTGGGAGATTATGATCTAATATTTTATGGGTATGAATATTTTATTTTGATAACATGCACTTGATTTTTTTATCATACCCTTACGATCATCAAGCTCTCTCTTATGGTAGATATCTACTAATTTTGCCCTTATTGAGCATATGATATCACCCTTTATTATGTGTTTCTTCCCCATGATTTGATGAATGGTTCTAAGTATGATATTTCTAGAAGTTTAGTAATATGAAGCACTTTTTTGGGGGTTTTTGAATATATTTTAACAAAAAATTATATTATGTATCCATTCTCTAAAGACACTAAACCCTTACAATCTATGTGCGTGTTTAATTGTGATATGTAATGAATATTCATCTAAAATGATGTAATATTTATGTTTGTTATTCTTGGGTCTCCATAGTTGGTATCAAATAAGAGTTTAGTTTTTTTATATTTTAGGGCTAGATAAATCTATTGAAAAACTTGAGGATAATTATAATTATAAGTTAAATTCCTAAATATTTTGGGAAGTAGTGATTGTGTTGTTTTATTAGAAAATACATCCACCTATAGATTCTAGAATGTGGATATGAATTTGAAATATATTAAAATAAAAGTAATAATATTTAAAGAAGAAGATTGGGTATTGACTTGGTCCTCACCGATGCATTATGAGTGGTCTTGAGACTATACACCTAGCTCGACACTCGTGGGAGACATTCTTATGTTAATTCAAATTTTATTTATAAAACGTTATGAAGGATTTGAATAGATAATGATCATGGATAAACTAGTTTAAAACTAAGGTGTCATATATTGAAAATAACGTGTGGTGGTTTAGATATCCAATGAATTATTTCTCATGATTATATGGTAACTCACTATGATTATTTTTTCCCACAATATCATTTTTAGTTTTATAAAATGACTAGAACTATGAGGATATGTGCTTTCAATGAATTACATAGGAAATACACTAACCATAACCAGTAGAAACCAAATGAAATGGGTAATATAGTTTTAAATATTGGGATTATTTCCAATATTTTATGTATAATTATGGTTAAAAACCAAGATATATGTGAGTTTTTTAACTCACCATATAAAAGATAAATAGAGTTTTATGAAATTTCAGGTGTTAAAGACTATGGTGGGAATAAGATTCAGAATCCTAGAATTCAATAATGTGGACGGAATCATCCAACTAAATTTATCAACCAAATGAGAAGATGCTTTATGTGTCAAAAATAAGGGCATAGATCATGTAGTTGTCGAGAAAAAATGAATAGTTTTATAGGAGAATATAATATACATCCTAAGGTACCATTTATAGTTAAATGTCATATTTTAGGGTAACTTGGGTATTATCTGGGTTAATTCCCTTATCTAAGGGATAACTCCTATAATGAGGAAGTTTATATTATTTTTCAATCCCTAAAGTGTATCATTATGGTTATCAAACAATTATCCTCCACTCTAGAGAGGGGGATGTCATTTTAATATTTTCAATAATATGCCATATGAATGTATTATTATTTAATATTTAGTTGAATTTGATGTGATTTTGAGCATTGATTAGATCTATCTACATAGATTCCATATAAATTTTATTTAATAAGGAAATCATATTTGATATTATGAATCAACATGTGATTATTTAATGGTGTGGGGATTAATATGATCTTCTAAAGAAAATTACTTCCATTTTATGGGTCTTGATTATTTTTCATAAAGGGTTGTTATCCTTGATTGTTGAGCATAAACTCAACATCATAGATATAACTATTGTATGAATGTTTTTTATATATTTCATGAATAGTTTCAAAGTATTCTAATGAATCCTGATGCTGAGTTTTCAATATAACTCATAACCAGTGCTACTCCTATTTCAAATGATTTTATAGAATGGAACTAATTTAATTTTAGTAATTAAAGAATAAAGTCTCCTATAATATGGATAATGGATCCATCTATCCTAGTTCTTCAACATGGGGTACACTAGTTCTTTTAGTTAAAAATAAATATTGAACAATTTGTATATGGATTTATTACTACTATATCACAATAAAAAACAAGTATCCTTTACTCGATATTGATGATTTTTTATCAATCATGAGTATATAAATTATTTTTCAAGATTTACATTCATTCTAGATGTTATCAATTGAGGGTAAAAAGTGAAGACTTACCCAACACAACATTTTTTATGAGTTATAGACACTAAAATTTCATTTATACTTTATAATTCCTCTACTATCATCATGGATCTCATGAATAGCATCTTTATAGATTACCTAAATAAATTTGTTTGAGTCTTTATATGGAATATTGTTATATAATCCATGATCATGGAAGAGTATAAAGATTTCATAACGATTGTACAAAATGCCATAAAGAAGTAGAAGTTGTATTCGAAACTCATTATGTTTTATTTTTGGATATATAAACATTCTTTCTTATGTTATATAATCTAAAGTGAGTGTATATTGATGGATCCCTCAAAAGTGAAATCTATTGAACAATGTCCCAGACCAACCATTGGGATTGATATACGTAGTTTTTTTTGGATTTCTAGATACTGCAAATTCTTTGTGAGATATTTATCATATATATCAAATAAAATAGATAAGTTGAAATGGAATGGATCCATGTTCCTTTAGATCAATGAATTTCAGGAAATTTTCAAGTAAGTTAAGAGATGGTTAGTCGGTGCACCTATTATCACACTACCCTACAATGGAGAAGGGTTTTTTATCTATGGTGATACATCAAAGATGTTATTTGGATAAATCTTCATCCCTAATTATATGGTTATATTTTATTCCACCTGCAAATTTAATATTCATTAAAAATTATCAGACTCATGATTTGGAGTTTGTAGCAGAAATTTTTACAATAATAATATGGAGCAATTATCATTATAGTAAAACAAGAGATATTTCTAATAATCATAAAATCTTGAAGTATATATTTACACAAAAATATTTGAATATAAACAAATTAATATGGTTGTAGTTGATTAAATATTATAACTAATTAATTTATTACCACCCCAGCAAATAGAATAAGGTGGATGATGCTCTAAGTTAGAAGGAACGTGCTATTTTATCTATAATGAGGATTTAATGATATATAATACTTATGGATCTAAAGAGGATCGACCTTAAAACAAAATGTAAGGGAGAAATTTCTTATCTTTCTTAGATAAATGTTCAACTATCTATCAATTTGAATATTAAAGAGGCATTGAAGGAGGATGTGAAACTAGAAAAGAATGTTAGAAATGTTACTCTATTCGACATTGATTATGATGGAATGATAAAGTTCAACAACAATGTATATGTACCTATTAAACAATAATTAAATAAGTTTATTTTGTATGAATATCATATCTGGTCATTATCTATTCATCTTTGAATTTCAAATATGTATAAAGATATTAAATAGATTTCTTGGTGGGATAACATGAAGTGAGATATTATTATGCATGTATCATAGTGTTTAGTATGAAAAAAATTTAAGGTTGAGCAGAATAATTCAAAGGGGATGTTGAAATAATTACCTATAACTCTATGAAAATTAGAATATATAACCATATATTGTTCGTTTGAATCCCTAGGACATAAAAAGGTTATAATTATATTTGGGTTGAAGTTGTTCCCATTATGAATAAAACACATCTCATTGCTATCAGAGAATATATATATATATATATCATATTTATAGAATATAAATTAATCAATAGTTAAGGTTGTATGGAGATCCACATTCTATTTTATCTTGTCAATATTATAGGTTTACCTCAATGTTTCAGAGAATTATTCATCGGCGTTGAGTATAAAATTGAATCTTACCTCCTTACATCATCCTCAAGAAGATGGCTAGTCTGAGAGGACTAATAATAACTTAAGGGATATGCTGATTTCATATTATATGGATTTTAATTTTGGTTGCGATCAACACCTTTCTATATTCAATGTTTTTTATAATAATATATTTCACTCAAGAATTTATATGGATCTGTATGAAGCATGATAAAGAAATAATTTTAGAATTATAACATGATCGGATGAAGTTAGAGAAATAATTGTATTAGGACATTATATAATTAAGGAAGTGATAGAATAGTTTAGATTCATTAAATAGTACATTATGGAAGCTCATATTTGACAAAAGAGTTACACTGACAATCTTTGGTGAGATATGGAATTCAAGGTTGCTGAAAAGGTATTCCTATGAATTTCTCCCTAGAAGACATTTATGGTAATCACAAGGAAAGAAAAGTTTATACCTAGTTATATTTTCCCCTTTAATGTTATTGATCAATTAGGGATGATAATTTATCTATTTTTTATTCCACTAAACCTCTCCCAAGTTTATGATATGTTATATGTATCTATTTTTAGGAAATAAATACCCGATCCTTCACATGTAATGAACTCAGAGATCATATCACTTGAGATTTATGTTTCATATGCCGAAAAACTGGTATAAATCTTATGTTGTATAGAGATATTTCTACAAACAAATTATTCTCCCTTAGTCAATGTTCTGTTTAGAAATAATAAATTTGAAAAAGATACTTGGGAACTTGAGGATTCGATGAAGTAGAAGTATCCTCATTAATTATCATTACCATGATGAAATTTTGATGGAAAATTCATTTAATGGGGGATATAATGTAACACCTTGAATATTATGATATATTTCTCTGTAAATAAATTTTATTTCATTGTTATTTTTCATTACAAGCAACATAGAGTTTAAACGAACCATGATATACTATTGAAATATTATTATATAATTTGATAGTCAACACCTAGATGTTTGATTGGTGGGTATGAATTGAATTGACAGCATTATGATATAAATACAGAAATATTTTCTTAATTCAAGTGAAATTATTAATTCTAAATATATAATCATTAAATTATAATAAAATGATGTCATGTTTTAATAGCCTATTTTTATGAAGAAATGTATTTTTCAAGGTGTTTTGTATTTTTATATAAACAAATATAATTATCTCTATTTAAAAAATTTATTAATTGAATTTATTGTAAATTTATTAATAATCATTGATATATTATTAATCTAATAGTTATTAATGAGGATAAAAATCATTTTTTGTTAAATGGAGTTATTTTTCAGAAGACTTTTTTTATGCGCACAATGTGTTTTTAACTTAATAATTTAAATAAATAATTTTTCAAATAATTTTTTAAATTAAATGTGTATATTATATATTCAAAAAAAATTAATGATTATATATTAGTTTTTACTAGGAAAGGGGGAAATGTAAACTCGATTTTATGATTAAAATGGTATTAAAAAACGTTTCTTATTGTGATTTGAGTGCTTATTTTTAAATTAATTTCATATACTTATAGGTTTTGAATTTGATAAAATGGATTCCATATTTTTAATCATAATTTCAAAATAAAATTAGTGAGTCCACTTTCATTTTTAGTCATAAAAAAGAGAAAAAATAGTAAAAATTTGTTATGAAAGTTAAAGCTAAAAGGGTTTACCAGGGAGGTTAAACTAAAGGGATAAAGGTAAAATAAACCATAAAATTGTCAAAATACTATTGGTTAAATATTGTTATATATTATCTTATCCTAACTTTTATTTCATAGAGATTTGGAGTCTCTTTCACAAGAAAGTGGCTTTTTATTATTCAAGTATTTTTAGACATTCAATTCATGTCTCTCCGCTAACTTATAAAATGTCACATATTTTCCACCCTTAGTAAAAAATATTGATACTTTTATCTCATCCAGTCCCTATGAAACATAATTCCATAGTTACTTTCATTCATTATTTATCTCATTATCTTACCCTTATACCATCATAAGAATGATAAAGGTGTGATCTAAAGGAGGCCTCTCGAAGAAGAGTTAATCATCTAATTCATATCATTAAATATTTATCTCTTATGAATATTACTATAAATATGTTGTATAAATCCTAAAATGATGAATCCATTATCATCAATATACTGATATGTTATTATTATTTTGAGACAACCATTTTCCACCTCGTTTCCGTTAAATGGTTAATAAAAGTATCTCTTGTGTTTATATATGGACTACTGCCTCCAAGTAGCAATATGATTCATTTTCCATCAACATATGTCATATTTGGTTATTATAATATATTTAATTTTTATATATGATATTTATGATATAATTATTCTTCTATAATTATAATATATTATCTACATTCTAATTTTTCTATTTGTTGGAAAATGATAATGTCCCTCGAGAGTACGTATAAACTACCACCTTCACAATCAAATATGATTCTATTTTCATTTACTATTTACATAGATGGTAATAAGGATATATTTAATGAATATATATGATATTTATGAAATAAAAACGATTCTTTAAATGTTAATTATTTACCTTTCTTCCTTCCATTTATCGAATTGTGGAAATGTCACTCAGGTGTACGTACGGACTACCATCTCCATGAAGTGATTTTTCATCACTGGTTTATATGAATAGTTATAAAATTAAATATAATCAATAAATAATATAATTATATATGATCTAATAGTCTATATATAATGAAATAATTATCAATGTGCATGGATAGGAACCGTCGAACTTAAGCATTCTTAGTAAACAGACTGGTTTTTACCTGAATAACGATTTAAATGTAGGCTTATTATAAATGGGATATTTGGAATTTACAATGAAATTATATATAGTAATATTATAAGATTATGTTTCTTTTATTGATGTTCAATAAATCAATTTTTATTATATAGGTGGTTTGAATGGATACTAAGCAATAAAAGACATGAGTTGGGGGATTTATATTACAATCACAAGTTTTCTTTGGGATTGTTTATGTTAAATTTTAATGGAGGGAAATTATATGATACATATCCTTGAAACCACAAATATTTATATTCCTATATTTATTTCTAGGGTTTTTATTATTTCAGTTCCTTTTCCTTTCATTGTTAAATAAAACAATAGTGACAATGTTTTTAAGAAAAGTTGACATATTTTTCTCTTTGGTTAAAAATATTTTACTTTCGTGTCCATGTTTTATTTAAAAAAATTTCAAGAATGTTTTTAATATTATCCAATAATTTATTTATATAATTTTTAACTTATGTTAATCTCTATATGTTTTTTTAAATGTAATTTTCTTTTTATTTTCCAAATGAGTTACTTTTTAACAATGTTTCAATGGAATCTTTGTTTTAACCTATATCACTCTCAAAACCTCCCCCATCATCATGAATAATATTTTACATGATGATTCCCTTATAATTTTCTATGGTTATTTTGAAATTATATTATTTCCCATATATTTTATATATTTTTAGATTTTAAAAAAAAAATTGATTTCAAAATGAAAAGAGAATTTTCCTCAAGAAGTGTTCTTCTTGTCTTTTAACAGTAATTGTATTAATAAAAACAACAATTTTTGTTACTTATGATTCCATAAGGATATAATCCAATGATTCCATAATTATTCTTTTATCTAGTTGGTATTTAATATAATGATCAAATCATGATGAAACATGTTTTCTTTTACATGGGTTCGGCTATGACAAAATGATAAATGTTTCAATGATAGTGTGGAAAACATATGAATGAATTGTGATTATGTGATGGGTGGTTCTGTTTTATCCAACCAATTTATTTTGTAATTCGATATGGATATATCATGATATTATGATGATAAGTTTAAACATGATTGAGAATAGCTATGTTCACATTTTTAAATGTGACTATGATTACATCAAGTTATGCTAACATTATTATGCATGGACATAATTTCAAATAGTAGTGCTCCAATTTTTATGTGTGGGTATGATTTCATCTATATATTCTAACAATATTATGCATGTATGTTATTTTTAAATACTATGTTCACAATATTATGATTTCTTATTATTATGATGTCACATGCTCAGGGTATGACTCTTGAATGACAATTACTACTTTGACACCGTCATTAATCATGCTTTTGAATATGACTTGTATTTAGAATTTATACACTATTATTTTCTAGGTATGAATATTTTTCATTGATAATATGAACATTATTATGTTACCATACCATTAATATCATCTTGTGTTGTCTTATGATTGATATCGCCCATGTTTACCCTTACTAAGAATCCGATCTCACCCTTCTTTATGTTTTCCATCCTAGGTTTTGATTGAAGTATTCAAGAATGATATGTTTAAAAGGGTTTTAATAGGAAAAAATTTGGGTTATATTTTGATGATATTTTTATAAGTAATTTTATTATAAATCTAGTCTTTAAAGACACTACACCTTTACAATCCTTGGGTGTGTTTACTTTTTATATGTATTGAATATTCATCTTAAATGATGTATTATTTATGTATTTTATGCTCGGGTCACCTAAGATAGTTCCTCAATGTCTTATGATCCACCAAAAACCTAGTATCCTTTATTGTTTGTGTCACATTAGACTATATCATCTAGCTATTAAACATGGGTTTTAGGAATATTTTTGTAGCATCTAAAATATATTATCATAGTGTGTAACTGATATGTACTTTGAACATGGAAATTATCCTTAGGATATTATCACATACACTATCCTGAATAATAATTACTAGGATTTGATAAGAAATTATATATTATTATAATCAAGAACCATGAATATATAATATAACTAAAAGTACAAAGGTAGTTGGTTTTTAGGCACCAACAACTCTAATAGACTCCCATTTTCACTAAATCTAACTACTACCAATTTTTAGCATGGTATCTCTCACATTATATTCATTCTTATAATAATTTAAGGGTTAATTCAATGGTTCTTCTATATTATCCTATGTCGATACTTTTCTCATTGTGACTTCACCACATTGATAAAAATCCCTCAAGATATGTAATATCCAAAGTCTGTGCTTCATCCTTCAGGGAGATCTTGGATCCTTTATGAAATCCACTACTATAGTATTATCATAATACAATATGATAGTTTATTTTCTTATAGACACCACACCAAGATCTTAGAAATTCTTTTTAATCCAAACTAATTCTTTAGCTGCATCGAAAGATGCATTATACTTTGACTCTGCTGTAGAATCAGTCATATCTGGTTTTTTTGTACTCTTCTATCTCATAGCTCCACCATTGTGTGTGATTAAATAACTTTATTGTGATCTAATATCATCTTAAAATGTTTGGAAACAAGCATCTATGAATCCCTTGATGACTAACTTCTTATCTCTACCATATACTAGGAACATTTCCTTAGTATGTCTAAAATACCTTATGGTATTCTTAATAATATACAAATTTTTTTCTCGTAGATATTCTTGATATCTACTTTACATTCATAGAGCATAAGAAAAATAAAGCCAGTTACATAATGTTGAATACATAAATGATCCTATAACATATGTGCAAGGTATTACACTCATCATCTCTCTCACATGTTGTGTTTGGGGACACATTTTTTGGGAGAGATTAATTCTATGTGACAATGGAACCATTCCCCTATTAGATTATTCTATACTAGATCTCATTAGTATCTGGTCAATGTATGTTCTAGGACATAGTGCAAGAAACCTCTTAGATCTATTATAATTAATCTTTACTGCTACTATATAGGATGCCTCACCTATTTCCATTATATAGAAACACAGAGCCATCCAGTCCTTAACTAACGGTAAGGCTAGTAACTCATTTCTAAAGAGTAATATTTCATCAAGATATACTACTAGGAAAATTACTGAACTCCCAATAAACCATTGTAATACAGTTGTATAAAATTCATTATTTATAAAAAAAAACTCTATTATGGATTAATAAAAATAAATATTCTATGACCTACATGTTTTCTTTAATCCATAAATGGATTTCAGTGACTTGCATGCCTTTTTCTCATTACATGGAGTCACAAACCATTTTGGTTGTTTTATATTGACATCTTCATGTAGGTAAATGTTAACGAATGTTATTTTGGCATCAGAATTAAAAATCTAATAGTCATGGATTGTTGCTATAGCATATAGAATTATTATGGATTTAAACATGGAATCTACAGAAAAGGATTCATTATAGTATATTCCATGAGGTTTCATAAATCTTTTAGAAAGTAGATATGTTTTACAGGCACAAACATTTCCTTACACATCCATTATTATCTTGAATAACCATTTGTGTATAATAAGCATTACATCATCTGGTGGATCAACCAAAACCCAGACTTGGTTATGATACATGGAATGGATCTTATAATTACTAGCCTTATTAAATTTAGCAGAATCTGAAATCTCTACTACAAACTTATAGGATATATGATCATAATTGTCCAACAATAATGATTAAAAATTTTCTGTGACTATAAAACCATAATAAACTAGATTTACTACCTCTTATGTTCTCCAATGTAGTGATTTTTACTCATTAACATCTCATTATATAGGGAATATTGGAAGTTGTTCCCCTTCCAATTATTTTGTATCTTGAGCATCAACATTATTGATGTCAATATTTACCCCGCTATCCTTTTTGAGGATGTGCTGTCTCGCTAGGAATATATACTTTTATACAAAAATGGACATTTTTTACGGATAATATAGTTAATAATTCTTTATTTCCATAAGGTAACCTAAAAATGTTCAGCTTGTGACCTAGGAGACATTTTTTCCTATAGTGGCCTTAAAAATATTGCATAACCTTATACATGTAATTTTTACAACACATACTTCCTTTTTTACATTAACTCATACGGTATATCTTCTATCACTATAGTTCCCACCTAGTTTAGTGTTTATGTTGTATTATGTAATGCATATATCCATAAAAGTAAAGAAATATTAGCATGACTCGTCATTGGCCTCCCCATTTCTAAAAAAAGGTGTTCTTGTTCATTTCAATTTACCATTTAATTGTGGTGTATAAGGAATAGTTAGTTGAGTATAATCCAACACTCTCATAAAAAACCAATCATATCAAGACAAGAAACTAAAATGTTGTTCTTGGTAACACAAGGCACATAATAAAAATTCCTTAGAACAAAGATAAGTATTATTAGTGGTGTGAGGTGATAGTCTCCAATAGTTATGGTATCCATCTATACTCTATTGGCACCTTGAAGATCCACCTACCCTCTGGAAACCCTCATGAATCTACATAGTTCTTATATTTAGATACCTATATGATCACAACAAGTAGTATATAATACCCAAATGATAGATAGGGATAAGTTCCAGTCAATATCAAATGTATCTAATGCTTCCCGTTTCTTAATCTATGTATATTTATTATTCTTGTAGTATATATTTCCTCTTCCAAAATATATTTTATTTTTTCCATTTCTTACCTTTAGATATTCCACTTTTCAAATTACGCAACTCAAAATCTTTAGACTTTGAGTGATTATTAGGACCCTTTACCTTGTATTTCCCTTTATTAACTATAAGGAACTAGGGTTTTTTAAGCCACGTGACATTATCTATATGTTGAATAATAATATAGAGTTCTATAAGAGTCTTCTCATCATTTGTCATATAATAATTGACATTGAAATGAGAGATTCTCTAGGGTAGTGAGCCCAAAATGGTATCTTTCTAAAACACATCTAATATAATAAGTACATGGATGTCCAAGAGATCTATGTAGTCAATCAAATTGACAACATAAGGAACAAATTGTTTCAACTCTCTAATCTTTCAGATGAATTGTGTCTTAGAGATCTCAAATCTATCATGTCTTTCTTTATCATAGTATAGATCTTTGTGATGAGATAAAATGATAAACACATCTTGGATTCCATGAATATTTTTATGCGCATTATATATAGCCGATAACATCAACAACTGGATATCTACAATAGAAAATATTTATTTTTCATAGAGAGATACTTCCTCCTCTTAGATTAATTATTTGGTAGATCAGGTATCAGGGATTCAATCACATATAATTGCTACTCTGGGTGGAGTACAATACGCAAGAATCTATACCATTACTATAAATTGGTTCTCTTAGAAAGGTTTTCCTTCATGTGGAATGATCATAAAGGTAATGTAAATGATGAGTGAAATGCCATTTTTACAATTAATGGAGTATATTTTTGTACTTTCCTAGATTACCAAAAGTTCAACATACTAAATTTTAATTATTAGTCTCCCAATATTTTTTCAAGTGTTTATATCCATCATTATCAAACTAATATTAGCCTATCACATGTATAATCTAGTTGAAAGGATCCATATTTCCCTTATCGTAACTCTAACAAGGGATTTTCAAAACAACATGAAGGTGTTTATGTTGGAAAGTCTCTACCAACTATTTTTATGCAACTCCCTGATTAGATGAGCAGACTCCCCAAACATGAAATTTAAGACTACGATTTCCTCAAAAATTGCCTCCAAATCTATACCAATCCTAGAAGTGGATATTCCACCTCATATAAATCTGGTTAATCCAACCCTAAACTTTCATTAGAAATCCCTATTAGTTTAAGTCATCCCAATAAGGGTTGGTCAATCACTTTGAAACTATTGGTACCATTCCAAAACAAGTAATGGAATACTATAAAAAACAAATATTTTATTTGAGGGATTTAAACATTTTATCTTATAAAAAAACCAATATCATTTTACCAAAAATAATTCTTGTTAATATTAATAATATTTCACTTAAGTTATTAAAAATTTATAGATAAAATTAATGTATAATGCAGTTTATTTAAATCCATCTCACATGCTTGTTAATTCATTTATGTAATGTGATGTCCATAAATTCAAAATAAATAATTAACCGCAAGATTAATATAAATAAATAAATAATGTGGTATGATCATGAGCATTATCTAGGATTTATTTTATCCAATTGATGACAAACCAACTATATACTATAGGTGAAAATCAAACTTTAGAATGTTCTTAGCTTAAGATACAACATTCCTCTAGTTAACTTATGTATCTTATTAATTAGTTTCATCATGGCTCCAAACATGAATGGCCTCTATAACCTGAGATCTCTATCCATTAGCTATGTATTTACCCACACGTAGGTGAGGGGAACCCAAGGATGGATTTAAGGGGTTTTATATAAAATAAAACATAGACACACAAGGTTAAACATAATAATGAGGAAGGGATGAAACACATACCATAATTTTAATTTAATAATAATTATTATAAAACCCATGAAATAAATTAAATTAAAAGTAACCAGTCATACATAAGTCAGTATAGGGTCATAATGATCCACAAAATGAAACAAATATGAAAAAGTACACTATCTAGAATTCACATCAATTCATTATTTATTATTAATAAAAACACACTTGAATTAATTGAATTAATTTAATTAATTAATTAATTAATTCTAATTAACTTAATGGACATATGAATTATCTTTGATATATACATCATAAATGTATTATGGAAAATAAACAACTTGAGAATTAATTATAAATAATGGCATGTAATTAATTGAGAATTTATTAGTTCTATAATCCTTTATTACATAGTTAAAACATATAAGTTAAACAGTTTAATTAGGTTTTTAATGTTATAATTAATTATTAGTTTTGAAATTTAATTATTTTCTTTACATGGAGACTACACAATGTGAACGAACGAGTTACACAATGTGATCCTTTTTTCATGTATCTGAAATAAATTCCTAGGGACTTGGAATATATCTCGATGGGGTTACCTGATGTGTACTAACGAGATACACATCATGTGTTTTGTTTACCATGTTTTCACATCTCCAACCTATAGACACGATATGTTCTTCAGAAGTGGGAACTAATTAGACAAATAGAATTTATGAAAGATAAACACACCATATATCATTAATTATACATATTTTCAACCAATTGAAACTTTATTCCATGTATTTGACCACATCATTAGCATGGATTTTTTTGTTAAACCATGTAGACTATATTGTGTGTAATAGAGCTACACATCATTTGGTCCCATGGAATGTGTGTCAAAATATCCTAATCAACACATGGTATACATTAAATTCACAATGTATTATTACTTATTGTTTCTTCATGTATCTCATGGCACTTCTAGGTGAAATGAACATGGGTACACATCATGTACATTCTTTAACGTGCCTTCTATACATTTATACTAGCTATAATCCTTACCACCACCCATAAGAATCTACTATCAATATTCATCTATTCTTAATATTTTTAGGATTATATAAAAATCAAATGAAGAAAATTAATATGTAAAAAAAATTTATTTAAACTATGAATTAGTGAATGAATTAAATAAAATATAAAACTAATAATAAATATGTATAATGTATTAACAAATAAGAAAAATATTTAAATTTTCATGTGACTACATTGATGCCACTTGATGGTTCCAGGGTGCAGAAAAAGTGGTCAAGCCCATTCCCAACAAGAAGTTTCCATGAAATTATTCTAATTTATCCTAAAAATTGATAGAAATATATTCTTGGAATCCATAAAGATAGGATCTCACATGTAATTTATAATTAATTTAGATATATCATGAATTTACAAATCTTTGAATTCTTTTTCATTGACTAATATGGTTGACCCTTCTTATCAAATTGTTATTGAGATGGTGGAATCAAGGATGGTTTCACTCTAGTAGTGATCTATTCATACACTAAGAATATATGAATGTCACATTTAGGTTCTCTAGATAGTAGTGAAAATGTCCATATGAATTACATCATTCAATGTTAATCACAATATTAGAATCTAAAAGTGGATTATTGGATTCTATTAGTTCCGTCATAACTAGAGAGAGTATAGGAGGATCCCCATAACTCATTGTACTTTGACCATTCTGGAGAATTTCTATGGGATTTTTCGAATTATCTAGAGACCCAAATGTTGTGTGAAATAATTGTTAGGTGAAAATTTATTTAGAAAATTTTATAGTAGGGTATTTATAGATCTCAAGTTATATTATTATTTTCATAAATCCATTTTAATATTATCTTAACCAGTACCATACCCCATGTACAAATAATAATAATAATAATAATTAATTTACATGTGAAGAGACTATAGAATAATTATAATTTATTTCTCTGGAATAAATAAATTTATATTTATTTAAATAATATTACATTCTCACCGGATCACAAAATGTTTTTCTCATCCTACTCATTATTTACTAGAGAAATTATAACATTGATTTAGTTAATTAAATAAATATATGTAATGCATTATAAACAGATAATAAAATTCTCATGATCAACCAATAACCATGATTAATATTATTCTAGGTACATGACAACAATATTACAATATAATTGTCAAACTCATATATAATTTAATTGAGGTTATTGAATAAACTTAGTGTGTGACCCTCTAGGCCCATTTTTCAGTGGCATTAGGATAAACTACATAAAGTACAAGGTTATCATTTAACAAAATAACAAGTCTCCCATAATGAAATTAGTAAATGTCGTAATGATATTCTACCTCTCATGACCCCTTATCATGTAATATAATCCCCTTGTCTCAATATCTATTTTCAAACATGTTGTATAGATTGTGTCATAAACCTTTATGATTGAATCTCATTCTTTGACGTTAATAATCTCAATACACCAATAAACCACCATGAACATACACATAAACTAGGTTTTATATTCAATTAATGGGCCTCATATATTCACTTCCAACAAAATGAACAAATATTCTTTCACATTTTTCATTAATTTTATGCCGCTCATGACACACCCAACATACCAAAATCACTATAAACTATTATTATCATGGTTTATAAAATATATCTTATCATTTAAGTCATCACACACAATAATATCAATATTAGATTAATATGATCTTTATTCCGGTTCACTAAAAGAAATATCCAATGAAACATGAAAAATGTGGAATTCTTATCTGCAGGTCTTATCTCATAAGCTCTTTTATTGGATATTATTAAAGGTAAACCTCATGGGATGGTATTTCAATGTCTTATGAGCCTCCAACCCATGAAATCCTTTATTGTTTGTGTCATGATAGAATAGATCATCTGACAATAGAATATAGGTTTAATGAGTACTATCATAACATCAAAAATATCTCATCATAGTAGGGAATAGTTATGTACTTTCAATATGTCATGTATACTTAGTAAATTACCACATATGATATCATGCATAGAAAAATTAGTATTTGATATGAAATTTTATTATATTATATTCATGCACTGTGAATATAAAATTTAATTAAAAGTAAAAGGGCAGTTGTTTTAAGGGCACCACCAACTCCAACAAACTTCCCATGGGATTTGTCCTCGTACCATACATGACCATGTTTCCCCACACATGAAGTCTAAATGAGTTCTAGTCCACATCTCGAGTCTCCCAACATTGTGTGTCCCAAACACACATGCCTTATAGCCCGTATTTACCAAAATTTTGAAAAACTATAGAATACATGACATGTATTCTTAAATAATATATGATGTGTAGTAGAGTTTCTTGAATGGAAATCCATTTTGAATCCATGTAAACTATAAATTCTCCCAAAAACACTTCATGGAGGCCATCATGGAATTCCCAAAAGGTTCTAAATGTATTGGAAGTTCCATGGTGGTGTGATGACCATAATGGTAATTTTGATCCAATATATCATTCACAATATTGTACATGATGTGAACACTATAACCAATAAAATTTTCATTGGATATTCAAATAAAGAATCCTATGACCTAGAAAAGATAATATCACATTAAGATTATAGTTAATTTATTTAGATATGAATAAATAAATACCTACTCTTAGGATATTTCTTTGATGATGGAGATTTCTATCATATGAAATACCCTATTCATATTACCGTTGTTGGGCTTGTGGGTTCCAACTGTACGGTCCCTATAGTGTTAATCCAAATATACTCTTTTCATATAAAAATAAAACCGATTGATTTTCAGGTGCTAGCATGATGAATCAATCATCTTTTTTTATCATCTTGATCACTCTTCATTTGTTTTTGAAGGAATCTCTCTATATCTACTTGATTTTTAAAGAGATATAGAAATGGGATTCGTGATAGAAACCTATTGTGCCCAATGATTCTCAATTCTTTATTATCCCTACATAATTGAAATAACCATCTATTTATAGATCTTTTGTTTATGGTAAAATAATATTTAATTATGTATTGGACCTTAAATATTATTATAATATTTAATAAACCAAATGTCATATAATAATAATATTGTTATTATTTTATAGAGTTCACTAACTTATATAATGATAAATACTATTTTACAGGCCCATAACTTAATATTCATCACCAGACGTGATATTGGTCCACTCTAACTCCTCAAAATATATTGAATACCAGAAAAAAAAAATTATCCATAAATAAATATTTTATTCATAATCCATCAAATAAATATTTTTTAAAATATTTAATTAACAATCTATCGAATAAATATTTATTAAATATTAACCTAATCAAAAAAGTTATTTATTAATAAAAAATATTATTATTACCTTGAGAATATCAGTGATCATTGAAACTTTAATAAAATTATGCCTCATTTTTTAGAATAATGTATATTCCAATAATTTAATTTAAATAAAATTTAATCAAGATCAACGAAACCACTTAGTGTGGGACCCTATTGGATTATTTCGCATTGGAATTAGGTGGTCTTACCAAAATTCTAAGATTATTGTCTAGTAACAGGTCAAGGAACCCCAAAGAAAGAACATAATGTCACAACATCAACAATCATATATGAAAGCTCACTATGTAATGTAATCTTTTTATCACAATATCTCATCAAGATGGTTACACATCTTTGTCATCAAACTATATTCTTTATACATCTTTTTTGGACTATCTGAAATAAACATTGTTACATCATGGCCATAGAATTTAATACGAAAGTTATATTTCAATCAAAGGGTATAGATAACAACTTCTATAAATATGGAAGGGATAAATCCTTCCTCGAATATTCCATTAATAACATGTCATTTATTATGAACCCAACATATTCTACTTTATATAAACATGTGGCTTCATTGTTTTGGTTAGTAAATATTAGTGAGGGAGTCCTAACATGGATTAATGTTAGTATTAAAGTATAAATACCTTTACACAAATCTAAATATAGGAATATTTTATGACACTAAAACATGTGGAATTCCTACTAGTGGGTCAGATCTCATAATCTCTCATCTTAGAGATTGCCAAGTGAAAACTTCATGAGAAGAAGTCTCATCCACTTATGAGTACTCACATCTGATAGTATACATGTTGTATTCCCTATAACAATATGATATCCAACTATAGAACAATATTTAAGAAAATTTTCATAATGCTTCATGGTTCCCATCATAAAGGTGAATTTTTATGACCATATCAATACAGCAAATAAATTAGGACATTATCACATTAAGATTATATATAATAAAAATAAATATGAGTTAATGTATTTAATTTAATCATCACTTCTTTGAATATACATGTAATATAAATTATGATGTATTTGGCTCTAGGTCACTAACTCCAATATGCTCCCACTTGTACTAGGACAATTACTAACAACTAGTTAGTTATCACATGTTAAACATGATTCTAATGAGTGTGTTCAAACTGTAGGTAATGTCACGTTTTCATGACTATGGTTAGTAAATAAACTTGTTTTTATAGTGAATATCTATACTAAAAAATTAATAATTTGATAAAATCCTTTAAGTAGTGATATAATCAAGTATCCACTTTTTATTCCCATGTTAGAGTCTTGACGTCCGGAAGAAATCAATAGTCAATGTTTATCAGAATAATGATAACATTATTTCTTTTAGTATTAACCAAAAATAAGAATAGTATATTTATGAACTACTCTTATGTTATATCATAATATTCAATATACTCTAATATTTTATATATGGAAACCACTGGTCGTAGCTTGTTTGTCATGAAAATTACCTTATCATTTTCTATGATACTAGATCAAATTGATCTATGTGAAGAAAAGTGTTCATTTATTTAAATAACTAGTATTCCCACCTATCTACACACTAGGAACTCATCTAGTTTCACCTATTTCAAAGTAACATCATATAGTTATAATTGAAAACCATTATAGTTGTTTTGGATATATTTGATATTCACCTACTATGTATTATACATCATTAACATAAAATTATAATACATATTATGTCATGTCAGATAAATTACTAGAACTTATGTTTTTTAAATTATTTTAATCTCAATAATCTCTTCTAATGTCCATGCATGTTCTACTAGAAGGATTGTATAGAAACAAAAATTTGGTCTTGAATTGTTTCAAATTGTTAATATATATACTATGAATAAATATAGAAAACCCATGGATCTATGTTTTTTAGATGTTGTTCCCTATAATAATGTTTTTACATTAATTCATGCTTGGATAAATATCATTTCTTCATCTTAACAAATTAGTAATATAGTGTCATTTGTTTTCCATATGTTATCAACATATTTATCTTGGAAACTTATAGCACTCCCATTAAATAGATGGAAACATATGTCACTCATTCATTTCAAAATGAACAAACAATAAACACTATACGTGATTTATTCAAAATTTAATTTATGTAATCTTCTTATATTATTGGAATATATTGATTTCACTAACCCATTTAGTTATTCCTAGTATATATTTACCATTGGGTCTCCTTTTTGTCGTGTCATAAGCACATATTTCATAAGGAATACTCTAAATTAAGTGGTCTTGATAATCAATATCCCAAAATGATCATCATAAAAATATTCTTTGACAAGTAGAATAAAAAAATATTTTATTCATGGTGAGAGGTGGATATTTTTTCTTTAGACTAAACATTCAAAAATTTGTCAAGTTATTTTGGTAACATCTTGTACCATATATTCCTAGTGTCTCTTGAATACAGACCAGGAGTATAAAATCTTAGAGACGTTCCAAATATAGAATACCCAAATCTTGATACATGGAGTCTATTACTTGAATTTATATATACTTCTCAACCTTATCATATTAACATTTGCTGCTTCATTGTTGGAATCTTTATTTAGAAAGAATAATGCTTATATCACCAACCATGGTGAAGAAAAACCACCTATTTGGTTATTAATTCCTATACAATATGTATCTCTTGATATACTCCTCCTACTAAGCTTATTGGAATCCATTATTCATATTCAAACTCATATGTATCAAAATCCATAACTCATAAAAATTATGTCTACTCCAACTTTATTAAAATGGATAGTCTCCATTCATGGAAAAAATTTCGATATTTACTATAAATAAATATCCTTAAAGGATATAGGATCCTCAACTAAAATTCACCTTAGTGTTTTGATGCTCATTTTTAGCTGAGCCTCGATTTTGAAAAATGGTTTTCAACAAACACTTTGGGTGGTGTCCTAACAGATTCTCATTATATTGAAATTGATATGATATCCATTTGATAATATATTTATCAATTTATTTATTGTTTCACTTATATTTTCAAAATATTTCTTGGAATGATTAATAAGATATTAAAAATTTATATAAGACTCATCATTAATCATCCTTTTAATACCATCATAACATTCATTTATATAAGTAAATGTCATTTTGGGATAAATTTTACTCAGCATATATGATAAATTATTTAATAGATGGGATGTTCTCCATGAAACCAACTCGAATATTCCCCAATCATTACCAAGTGAAATCATTTACTTCACTGATCATTTCTAAAATTTCATAAAGGAATATCATGAAGTTACCATTAACTTAAGAATGGTTTATGTGAACATATTAAACCAAATATAAAATGTTTTATGATGTAACTTTATTATAAAGGATTCTTTATATAAAACATGATAAATAGTTTGTTTTTTTATATAGTTTCTTAGCACAATGGAGACGAAAACACATTAATGCCTATGAAAAAGTCACGTAATTTTATTTTTATTTGATAAAAAAATTCATGTCACAATACAGTTAGAGTCTAATATTTTATATTCATTATTCAGTGTAATAGATATTTGTGATTCAAGAGTTATTGAAAGGTTGGTATCTAAGCACCTTAAAAATATTTATTCCAAAGTGGAAAAATGTCTCATTGTGTTAAGAGAGGCAATGAGATAAATTGTTTTATAATTGTTATTAAAAACATGAATCAATCCTATCTTGTATTGATAGATAATGATATCCTCTTGGCCGACATAGGAATCTCCCTTTCTCGGATCCATTTGAGTTCACTCTATAACCTTTCTATTATTTCTCATTTCATGTATTTAAACACATGTATTCTGTAAGAATATTGTATTTAATTCCTGCGCAGTGAATAGAAACTTTCTCAATATACTTGATGTGGATGAAACTAATTGATTCTACAATTAATTACTATTTCTTTTCCAGTTTCCAGTATTTTCACATAAGAAGTAAATTTACTATTGTTCATTCGTTTTCCATTTAAATTTATATCTATTTTAATTAATTCATAAAGGATATTTTGGATTTATATTAGTGATGTAATATTCAGAATTGTATTTCCAACTTTTCCCTGAAATTTGTGGATAAAAAAGTTTCAACCAATCCTTATCTTCTTGGTGAAGTAAAAACAACGGGAGCAACTTATCCATTTCATTTATCTTTGATTGGAAAAATAAAGATAATAATAGTGGTAAGGATGATAAGATAAGATTAATGGATAATTTATTGTCCAATTAGAAACCTAATTTAAAAAACTAGTTAGTATACCCTAGCATTTTGAAAGCAAGATCTATATCTATATTTCCTTATCCTAGTTTAAAATAATATAGTGCATTGGTAATATTATTTATTTCATGACATTCTTTCTCATTTTTAAGAAAATTGAGATGATATATTATAGCGTAAGCATCCATGTATTTATGTTGTATCGCCATATATCTAGATATAGTTGATAATATAATTCAAAAAAAAGGAAGCATCCTACACATATCTCTAGTAGGAATCCTCATCACCTTCACTCACATGCTATAGTGGTAGAATAGGAGTAGGAGATTCCAACACATAAAACAATTTTTTGATAATAATGCTTCAAATAAATGATAATATAATATCTATAATTTTTTTTTTAAAGAAGATACCCTTAGTTATGGAATTATTTCATTGTTTTCATGATTTGAATTTCCATTTTATACAATAATTAAAATAGATGATTTTTACTTTACTTGATTATAATATATGAAAGTAATGATAATGATTAAAATTTTATTAAATCTACCACTATTTTATCAAGCCTCAATATCCCTCACCATTGAGATCAAAATTCCCAATTACATTGAAATTATAGTGTAAAAGATCCATTTTCCCTTTCGCATAACCCTATCTAGGGTTGTTCAAGCTACTTGATCTTATTTATATGGATATGTCTTTGTTAATTGTGGATTATAGTTATTTGATCCATTGAGTGTACTCCCAAATCCAAAAAACTGGACTTCGATTTTCGAAAACATACTTTCAAATTACATAAAGTCTAGCTAGGGATAAGGCCCTTGATGTAAAATAGTTAAGTTAACCCAGAACATTAATAAAAACTCCACTTATTAAAATAAGTTTCAGTAAAAGTTTTAGTCAAACACATATTTCTAAGAGTTTCAGTATTAATCATTTAATGGAAGGATTTTTCTCACTTAACATTAAATTGAGGGGTTTTATTTATTATGTGAAAACTTATATTGTATTATATATTATACATCTTTTTAATATTAAGTGGATTATACATAAGTGATTAACCATATATTAATAAAAAAATTGTGTATAGTCCATTTATTTATGTAATATATTTTCACATTAATTCAATTATTTATGTGATCACAATCGTGTATCCATAAAACAAAGAGCATATAAGATCCAAATAAATAAATAACTAAATGATTCATTCATGAGCTTACCTAATGGTTAATTTCTTGAGGGGAATAAAATTCAACCTATTACCCTAGGAGACTAACTCATTTGTGTCAGTTTTTACCTGAGTTACAATATTCCACATATCCACCTCTATACTACTTGAGTTCGAATCATCTCAGTTTCATCTTGAACTACCACCATGCACCTTAGGATACCCCATATAATGCATGTATTTGTTAATCACAGTCATGTGAGGGGAACCAAAATATTGATTAGGATGATTTACATAAATGACCTTGGACTCGCAAGTCCTACATAATAAATGAGGGGGGGTATGACACATATTCCATCATATTTAAAATTTTAAATAATAATTTCAAAACCATGTAATAAATTTAAATTAAATAATTCCAAAACATACACAGGTTATGGTCAAGCTCATTAATGGTCATACACATGCAATTATTACCCAAAATTTCACTATCTAATATTCATTTATATTTGTTCTTTATTATTTAAGTAAACATGCTTTCATTAATTAATTTATTTATTCCATTTATCTTAATCACAATCTGAATAATTTTCAAGATAACCATTAAAAATTTATTATTGTAAAATAAAGGGTAGAACTAATAATTGCAGATAATTTCTATAATTTAATTGAGCTTTTAATATTTCTTTAACACTCTTATTAAATTGTCAAACATGTGAGGTACTAGTCAAAGTAATAAGGTTTCAATGATGCAATTTGAAATTTAATATAATTTAATTATTTCATTTAATTATTGGGGGACTACATGGAATGTACTTATGAGATACACATCATGTATCTCTATTTTTATATACCCAAGATAAACACCAGGGGCTTCGGTGTGTACCTTCGTTGGTATACACAAGATATATAATCCTGCTCTACATCATGTATCATGCTTTTCATGTGTCAATGAAATTTGATGAGAGACTCTATGTGCTCATTAGAAAAATGAAATAATGATCTACACACTGTATATTATCTATATTATGTGTATGTCATTATTGCAACAAGATATCAATCTAACATTGTTTTATCATGTATTTGACCACAAGTTAGAGTGAATTATTCCACAAAACATTGTATATGTGATGACATATTTCCTAGGGATTGTGACGTGACTACCCCCAGCCTACCTTCTATAGGCCAGGGGATGGTGACTAGCACCAGAAAGGAAAATCCCAAAAATGGAATGCATTGCCACTAAAACTGTACACAAACAGACAGGGCACACTGCATACAAGTAAAACATGACTTAAAAGGTAAAGTACAACCACTAATAAAAACCATTGTTGAGAGTAAAAGTAAGTACCAAGTGTATAGGGGATAGTATATAATCCCAACTACAAAGAAAGCATAGAAAAAAGGGAAAATATGCTCCGGAGTTCATCCACCAAGGATCCTACCTGAAGGGTAGGTACCACTTGTTGTTTGTCGTCACTGCCACTCATCACATCTGTCAATCACCTCTGACCACCATCTAGCCCTGGCTCCCTAAGTCTTAGTCAAGTTGTTCGCCATCTGCACAAGACACGACAAGGTGCAGGTGAATCCCATCTAGGGATGAGTATAACATTGCTCATTAGGGACCCTAAGACCACCTAAGGTCTCTCAGAATTCCACAAAGGAAAAACCACAAATCATGGTCGCAATCACAAAGGTCAAAGTAAAAGATAGCTCACACTATGTATATAACATAAATAACAGAAATAAATATGATTAGTTTCAAATCTAGATCATCCAATTCTGTCGAGAGGATTTTTTGTAGGACTGCACAAGGTCGCTAGGTGCTGACACACGGAGGGTCGCTAGGTTCTAACCAAGAGAGGATCTCTACGTGTAGACCCACAGAGGATTTATAGGTGATGAAACACTAAGAGGATCTCTAGGTGTTTAACCAATCAGAGGATCTATATGTATATACCCACATAGGATTGCAAGGTGTTGACCGAAAGAGGATCGCTATGTGCTGACCACAGAAGATCGATATGTGCTGACCCACAGAGGATCACTAGGTGCTGACCCACTTAGAAGATCGATAGGTGTTGACGCACTCAAAGGATATCTATGTTCATACCCACATAGGATCCCTAGGTTCGGACCCAAAGAGTAATTCAAGCTATTGATCTACTTAGATGATCGCTTGATGCTGACCCACTCAGAGGATCATTATTTTGTCATCACGTCGCAGCCTACCACTAGATTCCCTCACTTAGCACAATTGATTCCAGGAGGATCCACTCCTCAAGAAATTTTTCATACAACAACATACGCAAATTCCCATGAATAATTAACCTAAATAACTACCACGTCATAAGGGTTTCAATGCAATAGACTACGCCTCAATCAGACGCCTGGTTCGTAAGTTATAGGCATTTTAGTATCGAGGGCCCGATTGGAATCGGGTTAGATCCAATCCATACATACTCCAACGTTATCCAAAAACCAAATAGAGTATCCCAAAAGGACCACCTCTTCCTAATGGTTCCAGCACTGCAGATGGTTCGTCAACCAGATGTCCAGTTTAGAAGACACTCAAGGTTTAGTGAAAGGGGCCCATCGGGTCCGGTAGTGGTCTGGCCCGTTGGGCCCGTGGGTCTGGCCCTACTAGCAGGTCTATCATGGTTCATAGGTCTGGCCCCACCTGCGGGTCCGAACTAACTCAAGGGTTTGGCTTGGCCGGCGGGTCCAACCCGGCCCATGGGTCCGACCTGCCTGGAAACCCGACCAGCGGGATGGACGCAGCCCACATTCCCCAAAATAGACGAAGTCCGTTCTGCTAATCCAAAAGCAGCACGAGCCTGGCATTGCTTCTCATGACCGGTCTACATTGACCAGTAAATCGAAGGACCTGCAAGAATGGTTCCACCCATCACCATATCTAGAGCCACTACGCCTCCTCCACGGCCTCCCGATGGTTGTTGCCGCCTCCACCACGGCGCGCTGTCATCCGACCGGCACACATCCACTGTCGCTGCATGCTGCAAGCACTGACGGCCTGGAAGAATGTTCATTGGACCACCAGATGTGCTCTAGTGGTCTGTTCTTTATCGAGTCTGTGACTACGAGCCTCCCAAGATGCTACCTTCACTACATTTCCCTTGAAAACACCTTGTTACCACGTTCGTTGGTCCTCCATGAAGAATTCTCTACGACAATGTTCAGAGGAGGGTCCGGTCCATGTCTGGTTCAGACTGCGCCCCCCACATTAGTCTTATATCATGGGAGAAAAATAATAATCACAATAAGATAAAATAAAAACCCCACAAAGATACCACGCAACAACCATTCACAAAAACTAATGAATCACGTTTTAGTCGAGTAGTCGGATGATCCACATTCTTTGAATTATTCAAGAATTGGGAAGATGAAATCATTTAAAATGGATAATCAAATAAATCCCCAACCTAAAAATTCTGTGGCAGATGAAGGAGAAGATTCACGTCCGTAGACGTTCCATGTTTGTTGGTGCTTGTTGTCCCCCGTCGATGTCTGTTTTGAATCCTCCAATGTTCATAGATCAAGACACCATTCATCATTGGAGGAAGTTGTCTCCAGTGTTTCTTCAGGGGTTCCTTTCATGGGTTTCCAAAACTCCTGAGAATGTTTTGTTTAAGTAAAAGAAAAGTAACCACCCACGTTACGTTAATTAATGTGGTTCATTAATGAATGGAAATTAATAATCCATAAACCTATGAGTATCGTGGTTATGATACTAAAGGGTCTTACGACTAAATTTATATTATTCAATGTCTGATGATACATTTCGGTCCCACGAATTTCTGCTCAATGGTTGGAGAAATAAAATAAAATAACACATTTAGTTATTTTATTCTTTTTCTGGAAAGTTCAAAATTATCTTTTCCCTCCGACCCTTTCCAGTCGAAGTTATGATTCACCTAAGAGAATCTTGGCATTGTGAATTAAATGGTGCTATTAGACATTCAATCAAAGCGTCGGTTAAAAAGATTGAAAATATTTCTTTCCCATTTACTTAACATACCATAAAAAAATTTAAAAAATTATTAACAGTCACCCTCAACCCGCATCGGTCATATTTATGCTCCGCCTAAGGGGAACACACCCCTACAAACTAAATAGTACTCTCTAATTTTCAATAGGAGTTACCATTTAGAAGATCAATTATTTAACAATAAAATTATTGTTACTTAATTATTTTATTTATGGCCAAAAACTAACTTCCATTATTGGCCCGTTCCAACCAATGTTTGGATCTTCCTATGGAAATCATACCCTCACGAGCTCATCAGTGGTCTCATATTTATAATATGAATCACTGTTCGTGAGTTATAATAATTTTAAAAATATAATAATTTTATTTAATTATTTTATTTACGGTCATTCCATTTTTGTGTTTTTTCACCGGAGGCCTGCGGCGACTAAACATAAGTCGCACCTAGGTAAAACCCACCATCCTAAATGCAAAGGTGCCCTCGTATTTCTGATCTGGGCACCCTTTTATGAGTTATTCCACTTTTTTTATAAAACTAACTCTAGCATGCTATTTAAATATTACATTTTTTTTTGGATGGATCCTTTCTAGAACTCCAGACCTCAGAATCTCGTGACATCAAATTTTGTGGTCTCAAAATAATTCATTATAATTAAAAAGTATATACAAAAATTATGAGACATCACATTCTTCCCACCTTAAGGATTTCTATCCCCAAAATCCAAAACAAAGTCAAAAAAACAAATGGGGGTACTTATCAAGAATCTGAGTCTCTCAATCCCTTCTGCTTTCTTGAAGATTCTCATGCTGCCACCGAATGCACATTAGAGGAATTTATTGTCCATGAAGGACCTACTCATGTCGATCCTCATTCTCTATGGGGGACTCCTCAAACACAACCCCATCAGAAATGCCCATATTTCCATAGTCGTTGAAGTCCAATGGATCTTGCACATACCTCCTCTACAACTACAAGTGAAAAACATCGTACACTTGGTGCATCTGTGGGAAAAGTGTTAGGCGTTACACCACCTTGCTGAATCTATTGAGAAAATGGAATGTTTTAATAAACCATGAAGATAACTTTCTACCCCAACCAATACTTTGTAATCCCCATCGTGGTGAGACCCAAAGAAAAACATGATCGCCCTCCTCATACTAAAAGAGTCTTCATCTCCTGTCGGCATAAGACTTTTTCTTACTCTATACAGTCCCCATCCCCTCTTGGATGATCTGCACCTTCTCAATGGTAGACCATACCAAATCTGGATCTATGAATGCTGACTCCCTAGGGTCTGTCCAGAATAGAGGTGATCTGTATGGATACCCATACAAAGCCTCAAACAGTGGCTTGCCAATGGTAGAGTGATAGATATTTGTTTACAAAAACTCTACCAGTGGAAGTTGGTTCTTCCAATTGTGACCAAAATACAAGACACAAACACGAAGCATGTCCTCCACGGTCTGTATGGTCCACTCTATATGACCATATATATGGGGGTAAAAGTTGTTCTCAAGCATGCTAGAACCTGATGCTCATCTCTCACTTCCTGAAAAGTGAGGCATCATGAAATTAACTCTACCACCACTTTCTTCATCCTTGGAAACTATTATTGATTTCGGTGGTCGAAGTATATCTTCTCCAATCCAAGATGTACATCCAAAGGGTATTTATGGAATTCCTTCAACACCCCCTACCATAATGCCGCTGGTACCAAGGTGTATCCTTTGAAAAGGGTTATGTGCTCCCCACATATCAAAAAATCATCAGGAACCTATCTTGATGATATCTAAGCATGTTGGGCCTCATAGTCAACATCCACAAGATGTGCCTCCGTAACTCTCTGAAGGTGTGGAGGAGTGAGAGTCATAGACCAAAGGTATGCTACTTCATCATCATCCATGAAGGATAATGGCATCACGTCTAGCTGCTCTATTGTCTCACTCAGAAAGTGTAGTCATGACCTCTTGCTAAGTGCATCTTCTATTACGTTTCCCTTCCAAGGAGTGTAGACTATCTCATATTCATAGTCCAGGACGAACTCCAACCATCACCGTTGTCTCAGGTTCAGGTCCTTTTGTAAGAAGATATTTCGGAGACTCTTGTGATTGGAGTAAACAGTAAACTGTTTTCCAAACTATACTCTTTACTCCCAGAGCACCATGGAAGCCATCCGGTATGCAGTTGTAGATATTGGTGTCATCCTTAGGTACAAGTCAATGCAAAAGTCCCTTTCCCAACATGGAGAAATTACTGGAAACATCTTTTGAATGGTTTTTCCTGTTGGAGTTGGTGGTCTAGAACCAACTACTTTGTACCTTATTCATCTAATAAAAGCCTTATCACATATTGATTGTTCTTATGCATGACAGGTCATGTGATAATGTCCTAAGGACAGCTGTTTCATTAAAGGGTCATAGCGGATCCCTGCAATGATGAGAACCCGGAAGTGCCATAACACTGTTCTTGAATGTATGTTCTATGGTCGGATGATGTTATTTGAGGGACACAAATAATACAGGTCATTATGGGTGAGGACTCATAAAACATTGAGGCACCTTCTCATGGTGTTCACCCTTGGTAATATCCAGGAGGATATTATGAGAACGAGACCCGCGAGTAGAAAATCCACATTTCATAGTGTCATTGGATGTTCCTATCTGCCGACGTGTGCATTGGTCCTTAGAATTTAAGATTATTATTAATGGGTATTACAACTCACGCACTTAGATGTATTGACGAAAACCGTGATGAGACACTATTCGCGACAAGGTAGGATATGTTGGGTGCATCACGAGTAATACCGCATTAATAGATAATGCGAGAAAAGATTTGTTCCTTCCATTCCATAATGGAAGTAGATATCTCAGGCCCTTTGATGGAATTGATATAGCCTAAATAAGTCCATGTCCATGGTAAGGTATGGGAAATTTCAATTCCGGGAAGTCAAAGAAAGAATAATCAAGCACATGGGTTGATAACACTAGCATGCAACCCGCTTGATTGGAGATATCGAGACAAAGGGATTATATTACATGGTAAGCGTTCGTAGGAGGTGACACGTCATTGCAGCATTAACTTCAATCTCTATGGGTGCCTTGGAGTGTTGCTAGACACTAACCTTGGACTTTAGGTAGGCTCAGCCTAATGCCACTACAAAAGAGGCCTAGAGGGTCACACACTAAGTGTTTCCATGTATCTCAGTTAAATATTAATTTAACAAGTTAAATAAATATTATTCCCGACTGTGGTTTAATAATTATTTAAGGATGTCATATCGCATTTATTTTGACACTAGTCATTCGAGAGAATATATTGTGGATGAAATAATATATTTATTAGCGAGTAATTAAGTTACATTTATTTAAGAAATAAATAGTCATTACTCAAGGTCTAATAAATGTGGTGGAGAAAAATGGAAAATAAAAGTGCACGCCGTGTATATTAAGTGTACACACCGTGTAGTTTTATGGAAAACAAGTACACGCTGTGTATTAATTATTACATGTCGTGTAGTTTTTCCAGTTGGGATTTTGAGGATTTAATATTTTTTTATTAAATGATATTTATTATAATCAGTATGGGTGCATGACAAGGAATTAATAATTCGACATGGGGGTTTTCAATAAGAGTTAATGAAATAAATAAAATGCGTAACGCGTTTATTTATTGTCATAACTCTATTAACCTCAAACCCAATTATAAATATCCTCGCAACCCATAAATTTTGTAGAGCCATTGTTGTGCACAACGGATTTGGAAATACTCTCAAGCCAAGCGAGAATTCCCTTTCCACCAAGAACGCCCTCATGTTATGAGGGAAAGATCCTCCACCGGATCAAGGCGGTCGAAGTTGGACATCGCAAGCGAAGGTTCTTCCGCGCTAGCACCCAGAGATCCCTTCAACGACATCCGGAGATACGTGACACACGTGTGGATCACCGCTAGAAGAATCCTACACTTGGATTCTACGACACAACGACGGATCACCGAATCATGACCGGACACATCAACGAAGAAATAATTCCAATGAGGTAATTCTTATGCATTAATTAAATTAATTATAATCACCATATGATGATCCTCCTCAAGGGTTCTGGGACTCTTCTTTTCTTTTTGTTCTTCGTTCTATTCCGAAGATTCGGTGTTTTATATCCTGACGGATCTCAGATTGAACGTTGTTTAACATTAAAATTAAAGATGGGCAAACCCACCAACATGCTTCCGCTGCACCCAGAACCTACAAGTAGTATTAGAGGGGGGTCATATCATTGATTATAATTATTTAGTTTTTCGTTGGTAATTTACACATTTAATAATTTAGTTTTTTCAATTCACGTTTAATCGTTCTGGAAATCTGAATATAGAGATCTATTCCTCTTCCCTCGTGTCTTGTTCACATCACAGAAATGAATTTTTCTTTTAATTTTAATTAAAATAAAATAGAAGAACTCATCCAGAGGAGCCAAACGTTTCTGGCCGTATAACACCAGAATACAAGGCGTGTATTCGGAAGTACACGCCGTGTAGTCTAGGTTCAATGCATTGACTAATTTGCCTAATCAGGCCATGTATTGGATTCTTTCTAATAATTTAAGACACCGTGTGTTGACCAGAAACAAGTGGCACATAGTTTCCAGAATACACGCCATGTGGTCCAATGAACATGGCGTGTAGTCCCTTCGGTTTAGGGTTGGGTCGTGTACTCCGTACACGGCCTGCCCGGCTGGAAACCGTGTAACGCAGAAACTACATGGCGTGTGTCCCATTGTACACTCCGTGTACTCCGAAAATTTCTGAAGTACATTAACATGCCCTATCCCCGGGCGTGTACTTCGGATGGACGGTGAAGAATAATACACACCATGTAGTCGGAACTACACGTCGTGTACTCACCCAAATGACGAAGATTTATTAAAATTTATTATTATATTATACAAACCCTTGAGACGTGTACCATGGTGCAAGCGTAAAGCTGAGGCACAACACGTGATAGGTGTTTTATATATGTGTATTTAATTTAACATCTGCGTAATAAATGGGAATTCACCGCGTTGACTCTAAGGTACAAGTTACGTACAAGGATAATTTTAAAAGAATGTATTTGTTTAAAATTATGATGGATGATAATCTCAAGGAAATTCAGAAAAGGTATTTAAGATAAAAGGATTGATTAAATAAAGATAATTAATTGATTCGAGCGTGATTTATCTTAAACAAGAACGATTAAAGAATTGAATTCTAGTTTTATTTATGCATAAATATTGTTGCATGTATGGATGATCATGAGATAGACCGAGACCTTTGTATGTGAATGGTTTCTTTTAATTTATTTATTTAAATTAAATTTGTTGGCATGCGAGCCATCTCCTCATTAATATGTAGGGCCTGCACGCCCAAGGATTCTTTTATGTAAAAAACCCCTTTTACCCCTCACCTGCGTGTGAGATAAATGCATATGTAATGGATGGAGCTCCCAAGCTAGTGGAGTCGGCTCAAGTAAGGAGCCAAGGTGAAACCAATCCAAGGAGATACAAAGGTGGACAGGTGGAAAGCTGTAAACACAAACCCGAAAGGATCAAGGTGTTTCTCCCCTAGGTTTTGGGTTAGTTTATCAACCGCTAGATAAACTAACCAATAGAAAAGCTCATGATCATACCATTTATTTTATTTCTGTTAGTTTCATGGTTTATTTATTGTGGGTGTGTTGTCACGATCACATAATTAATGAATTAAACGGGCATGCAAGATGGAACAAAAATAAAACCGGCTTATACATAAATATTATCCTTGACATGGTTAATCACTTATGTATATCCCACTTAATTTTAACAAGCATGTAATCAAATATAATAAAATGGAAATTTACGTATAAAGATAAAATCCCACAAAATAAATATTAAGTCGGCATAGCCTTCCATAATCTTGGTTAGAATCGAACCGTAGTTCAAAGTGCTTGACAAACCCTAGTTGGGGTGCTTTCAATTATCGGGGAATTCTAATTCAAGGTTTTGGGTTGACTTGACTTGGTTCGCATCAAGGGTTGACTGCCACAGCAGGACTTGGTGTGACCAAGAGGCAAAATTTGAGGAAATCCAAAAAAGATTTCAGGATTGGGGAGTCCACTCAGTGGATCAAGGAGCTGCGAGTTAATGCAGTTGGAATTTGGAATGCCTACCTAAAACCCATCAATTTGCTTGACCAACCCAAGTTGGGGTAATGCAAAGGGAAATATGGATCCTTTCCAATAGAATATTCATGCAACAGAATATTCTGAAGTAAATGGTGAGGGATATTTGGATTTCGATAAAATAGTGGGAGACTAATAAGTATTAATTTATTTATTTGTCTCAATTTTTTTAATAAAGTACTAATCCTTTGCTCATTTTAATTTGTAGAAATGGAAAGACAATGACTTCAAACATATCATTGTGCACTATACTCGAAAAGGAAAACCTTCTCATCAGCACCAATTTCCAAGAGTGTCAGAGGCGTTTATGCGTCGTCCTTCGCCACGAAAGGAAATTATATGTGCTGGAAGAGCCTATTCCAGTTGCGCCTGGGAAAGATTCTAGTGATGATGAATTATCTCTATACATGAAACACATGGATGATGCCAAAGATGTCTAGTGTTTCATGCTATCGTCCATGTCTAATGATCTCTTGAAGCAACATGAAAACATGGACGCGTATAGCATGATGTCTCACCTTAAAGATCTCTACCAAGAGAAGGAGAGACAGGAGAGGTATGAGATCTCCAATGCTTTGTTTACCACGAAGCTTGGGGAGTCTTCACCATCTGGGCCTCATGTAGTCAAGCTTATTGGCTACATTGAATGCCTAGACATCTTAGGGATTAAATTCCCGAATGAGTTGCATACAGTTCTCATCCTATCATCATTTCCCAAGACCTTCTCTATCTTCATTGTCAACTATAACATGAGCAGCAATGAGAAGAGTCTATCGGAGCTTCTGACCTTGATTCTCCATGTAGATTAGGACATGGGGCGTGACAAACCCACGGTCCTTATGGTGAACAAGAAAAGAAAGGACAAGGCAAAGGGGCCAAAGACTTATAAATGGCCTGAAGCCCCCAAGCGTCATCCCTCAAAGAAGGGGAAGATCCAGAGGTAGGGCAAGTAATGGGAGGCAGTGTGTTTTTCATGTGGCAGCAGGGCCACTGGAATAGGAACTACACCCAAGAGCGTGGGGATGATATAGGTGCATTTTTTATCGAGGCAATCTTTCTATTTCTACACATTGGGTATTAGATATAGCTTTTGGGGCTCATATATGTATTCAAATGAAGGAACCAAGTAGATTTAGAAATATCTCTAGAGGAGAGGTGGATCTTCGAGCTGCCAATGGCACAAGGCTGGTTGCGTTGGCTATTGGCGCCTACCACCTCTCATTCCTGACTGGGATGATTTTGGTTTTAAATAACTGTTATTATGTGCCTAGTGTTACCAAGAACATAATTTCTGTATCATGTTTGGATATGGATGGATTTGTTTTAAAATTTGGAAATAAGGGTTGTATATTTTATAAGAACAACGTATGTTATGGTATGGCACATTTAAATAATGGTTTGTATGTATTGAATTACAAAAACCAAGTTTTGGCAATCGATAAAGAAACAAACTCACATGACTCATACATCACCTAGTTATGGCATCACCGCCTTGGTCATGTGAACAGGAAGCATTTGACAAAGCTCTGCCAAGATGGCTATTTAGACTCAACTAAGCTAAAACCACTTGATAGATGTCACGCTTGTTTACAAGGATGAATGACCAATCCGCCTTTTGATGGACAAGGTGAATGGGCCATAGATCTTCTAGGATTGGTACACACGGATGTGTGTGGACCATTTCCAGTAGAATCTAGAGGTGGATATTCTTACTTCATTACTTTTACTGATGATTTGAGTAGATATGGATATGTCTACTTAATGAGGTATAAGTCAGAGTCCTTAGAGAAATTTAAGGAATTCAATAAGGAAGTAGAGAATCATCTTTGTAAGAAGATAAAGATGCTTCGATCGGATCGAGGTGGAGAATATCTGAACGAAGAGTTCATCGATCTTCTATGGGTGTCTGGGATTCTATCTCATCTCACTCCTCATTATACACCACAGTGGATTGGTGTTAGTGAAAGGGGGAACCACACCTTGTTGGACATGGTGAGGTCGATGATGATTCATGCGGATCTTCCATTATCCTTTTGGGGATATGCATTACAAATAGCAGCATACACATTAAACCGAGTACCAACTAAGGCGAAAAATGGAATTCCGTCTGAGTTATGGAATGGAAGGAAACCCACTTTGTCACACACACGTTTATGGGGATGCGAGGCATTTGTTAAGGCCTTCTTAGGCAACAAACTAGCACCCCGGGTCACGAAGTGTATCTTTATAGGATATCCCAAGGAAACAAAAGGATATTACCATTATAACCCTCAAGACAAGAAAGTTAATGTCGCAAGACAAGCCGTCTTTCTTGAGAGGGAACAAATCCTCAAGAAGGATAGTGGGAGCAAGATTGACTTCGATGAAGTTGATGCTCACGATACACAGGAGTTGGTACAGGAACAAGTTCCACAGCTCCCCATGGAAGAGGTTCTAGAAACACAAGTACTGCGTAGGGGATTAAGAGAGGTAAGGGAACCAGAGAGATTTGGCTTCCTAGTCACCGAGGATGGTGAATCGTTATTGTTGGACAATGATGAACCTCTCTCCTACAAGGAAGTAGTAGAAAGCTCAGAAGATGCAAGATGGCTAGAAGCTATTAATTCTGAGATGGATTTCATGTATCAAAACCATTTTTGGGTTCTGGTCGATGAGCCAGTTGATGTAAAGCCTGTTGGATACAAATGGGTATTCAAAAGAAAGCTAGACATGGAAAGTCAAGTTAGCACCTATAAATCAAGGCTAGTGGCTAAAGGATTCAGACAGAGTAAAGGAATTGACTATGATGAAACCTTCTCCCCAGTTTCCATGTTTAAATCCATAAGAATCATAATTGCCATAGCAGCTTACCATGACTACGAGATTTGGCAGATGGATGTCAAAACAGCATTTCGTAACGGGAACCTTTAGGAAGATGTCTATATGACTCAACCAGAAGGGTTTGTGACACCAGGTGATGCCAAATGGGTTTTCAAGTTTCAAAAATCCATTTATGTATTGAATCAAGCATCCAGGTCATGGAACATTTGATTTTATGAAGCCATAAATGAATTTGGTTTCATTAAGAACGAATGTGAGCCCTGTGTTTATAAGCGATTTAATAGGAATGTGGTCGTCATCCTAGTGGTATATGTTGATGAAATATTGCTTATTGGAAACGACGTACCAGCCTTACAGTCAGTTAAGGACTGGTTAAACAAGTGTTTCTCCCTAAAAGACTTAGGAGAAGCAGCCTACATTCTAGGGATCAAGATCATTCATGACAGATCCAAGAGGCTTCTTGGACTAAGTCAGGGTACATACATTGACCAGATACTAAAGAGATTTATTATGGAAAAATCCAAGAGGGGTTTGGTTCCAGTGTCACATGTCTTACATATTTCTATGAAAATGTGTCCCCAGACACAACAAGAGAATGATAGGATGAGCAAGATCCCATACGCTTCGGCTATAGGATCCATCATGTATGTCATGTTATGTACCAAGCTTGATGTTGCCTATGCATGGAGCATGGTAGGAAAATATCAAGCTAATAAAGGAGAACAACATTGGACTGCTGTTAAGACTATCCTTAAGTATCTGAGAAGAACTAAGGATATGTTCCTGGTGTATGGAGGAGATGAAGAGCTTGTCATCAGAGGGTATGCTGATGATGGTTTTCAAACAGATCAGAATGATCTGAAGTCGCAATTTGGATATGTTTTCTGTCTTAATGGAGGAGCTGTGATCTGAAAGAGTTCAAAGCATCTAGTTTTTTCTGATTCAATAGCGGAGTCCGAGTATATAGCGGCTTCTGATGCAGCCAAGGAAGCCTTCTGGATTTGAACATTTTCCAGGAGCTTGATGTGGTTCCTAGAAGAAAAGATCCCATTACATTGTATTGTGATAATACTGCAGTGGTGGCTCTTGCAAAAGAACCAAGGTCACATCAACGGACAATGAACATACTCCGAAAGTATCATCTTTTGAGGGATTTCTATCAAAGGGGTGAAGTTGCAGTGAGCAGAGTGTCCACGGAAGAGAACGTGGTAGACCCCATGACTAAAGGCCTATCTTAGCAGAATCATGAATATCACGTGAGAGTTCGAGGGTTAAAGGTTGTTAGCATTTGGCTCTAGTCCAAGTGGGATTCTGTTGGAGTTGGTGGTCTAGAACCAACTACTTTGTACTTTATTCATTAAATAAAATCCTTATCACATCTTGATTGTTCTTCTGCGTGACATGTCATGTGATAATGTCCTAAGAACAGCTATTTCATTAAAGGGTAGTAGCAGATCCCTGCTATGATGAGAACGCGTAAGTGCCATAACACTGTTCTTGAATGTATGTTCTATGGCCGGATGATATTATTTGAGGGACACAAATAATAATGGTCATTAGGGGTGAGGACTCATAAAACTTTGAGGCACCTTCTCATGGTGTGCGCCCTTGGTAATATCCAGGAGGATATTATGAGAACGAGACCCGCCAGTAGGAAATCCACATTTCATAGTGTCATTGGATGTTCCTATCTGCGAACGTGTGTATTGGTCCTTAGACATTAAGATTATTATTAATGGGTATTATAACTCGTGCACTTAGATGTATTGACGAAAACTGTGATGACACGCTGTTTGCAGTGAGGTAGGATACGTTGGGTGCGTCACGAGTAATACCAAATTAATATATAATGAGAGAAAGGATTTGTCCCTTCTGTTCCATAATGGAAGTAGATATCTTAGGCCCTTTGATGGAATTGATATAGCCTAAATAAATCCATATCCATGGTAAGGTATGGGGAAGTTCAATTCTGGGAAGTAAAAGAAAGAATAATCAAGCACATGGGTTGATGACACTAGCATGCAACCCTCTTGATTGTAGATATCGAGACAAAGGGATTACATTACACGGTAAGCGTTCGTAGGAGGTGACATGTCATTGCGGCGTTAACATCTTTCTCTTAGGTGCCTTGGCGTGTTGCTAGACGCTAACCATGGATTTTGGAAGGCTCAGCCTAATGCCACTGAGAAAGAGGCCTATAGGGTCACACACTACGTGTGTCCATGTACCTCAGTTAAATATTAATTTAACAAGTTAAATAAATATTATTCTCGACTGTGGTTTAATAATTATTTAAGGATGTCCGATCGCATTTATTTTGACACTAGTTATTTGATAGAATATATTGTGGATGAAATAATATATTTATTAGCGAGTAATGCAGTTACATTTGTTTAAGAAATAAATAGTCATTACTCAAGGTCTAATAAATGTGGTGGAGAAAAATGGAAAATAAAAGTGCACGTCATGTATATTAAATATACACTCCATGTAGTTTTATGGAAAACAAGTACACATTGTGTATTAATTTTTACACACGGTGTAGTTTTTCCAGTAGGGATTTTGAGGATTTAATATATTTTTTATTAAATGATATTTAATATAATCAGCGTGGGTGCATGTCAAGGAATTAATAATTCGAAATGGGGGTTTTCAATAAGAGTTAATGAAATAAATAAAATGCGTAACGCGTTTATTTATTTTCATAACTCTATTAACCTCAAACCCGATTATAAATATCCTCGCAAGCCCAAAATTTTGTAGAGCCATTTTTGTGCAAAACAGATTTGGAAATACTCTCAAGCCAAGAGAGTATTCCCATTCCACCAAGAATGCCCTCATGTTATGAGGGAAAGATCCTCCACCGGATCAAGGCGGTCTAAGGTGAACATTGCAAGCGAAGGTACTTCCACACTAGCACCCGGAGATCCCTTTGGCGATGTCCGGAGATACGTGACACACGTGTGGATCACCGCTAGAAGAATCCTACACTTGGATTCTACGACGCAACAATGGATCACCGAATCGTGACCAGACACATCAACTAAGAAATAATTCCAACGAGGTAATTCTTATGCATTAATTAAATTAATTATAATCAACATATTTTTATCCTCCTCAAGGGTTCCGGGACTCTTCTTTTCTTTTAGTTCTTCATTCTATTCCAAAGATTCGGCGTTTTGTATCGTGACGGATCTCGGATTGAACATTGTTTAACGTTAAAATTAATGTTGGGAAAACCCACCAACGTGCTTCCACTACGCCCGGAACCTACAGTTCACGTACTCTACCACTACTATTCGGAATTGAAAAATCAAAACACCTGCTACCAAAAGGGTAAGGCTTTCCGACTCATGAGTGATTGGATGCACCATCCTATGCATGAATTTAACCCATTCTTCCTGGGTTTCCTTTTTCCCCATCCAAGGAAAACCCCATTCCAACGTTGTAGATATAACATATTATTTCACCACAAATAGTCAATATGAGCAAGAAATGTTGATGACCAATACTTACCCATACTAACACCGTAAGGCCTCGATGCTTCCACTAAGATGTTCCAACTAAATCTCCCACCTCATGGGTCAGATCACACTGTCTACATAAGTGTGATTATTGAGTCTCCTCCCTATGGTATCTCCAGATGTAAGGGTCATGTCCATGATTTAACCGGAAACTCTAGGTCTTGAAAAAAATTTGTGACAAAAAGGAATGATTAGTACCTATGTCTATTAATATAGAAGCTAGTAGTAGACACATACCGTACCTCAAATCATTCCTAGAGCTTTGAGTAACACTCTTTGACCGCATGCAGCTACTCCCAATGCTACCTGTAGAAGAAACATCCTCATGGTCACACATTGGAATCCTGGTTGGCTATCTATGTAGACGAATCTTCAAAGAGAATCAAGATGAACCATAGTCAAAAAGTCATACCTGGTGAGCTGACTCAAAAGAGATCAATATAAAAACATTTTCAAAATACATGCAACAAGTGTTTTCGTGTGTCTAGTCGTAAAAAGGAATCTAGGTTTGGGTGTATGGATACATCGGTCACCACACCAACACTGGAATCCCAGGACTAAAATCTAAACTCCAGAAACATAACCCTGTTTCCCCCATTGAATATGAAGACTCTTAGTTCTTCTGGTAGAACCGACCACCCTTTGATACCCAATTATCACGACTAGTCCCTTGGGGCCCATGCCGTGAATACCCCAAGCCCGTCTTCCAAGTCCAGGGGCTAGTTACTAGCACTGGAAAGGAGAAACACAATAGGTAAGGACTTTCCTTAAAACCTGTACACATAATGATAGGGAACACTAAATACAAGTAAAACATGATGAAAAAGGTAAAGTAAACCCACTACTAAAAACCACCACTGAGAGTAAAAGTAAGTACTGAAAATAAGGGTCCTGTATAAAAGACCAACTCGAAATAAAGCATAGAAAAAATTGAAAAACTTGGTTTGAATTTTGTACACCAAGGATCCTACATGAAGGGTAGGTACAACTTGTTGCCTATCATCATTGGCACTCACCATGTATATCAATCTCCTATGAGCACTATCTAGCCCTAGATCCTAGAGTCTCAGCCAATTTTTCTATCATCTGCAAAATATAAGATAAGGTGCATGAAAAGCTTGTGTAGGGGTGAGTATAACAATACTTGGTAGGGACCTCAATACCCACCAAGGTCTCTCAGAATTCCACATAGAAAAAACCACAAAGCATGATCCCAATAACAAAGCACAAATTAAAGGACAGATCGCACCTGGTATATAGCTTAAAGAACTTGAATAAAGATGAATAGTTGAAAATCTATATCATATTATTATGTCGAGAGTATTTTTATGAAGGACTGAACATGGTCACTAGGTGATGACCCAAAAATGATTTCAAGGTGCTGACCCACAGAGGATCGCTACCTACTGACCCACAGAGGATCGCTAGGTGCTGACCCACTCAGAGGATCGCTAGGTGCTAACCCACTTAGAGGATCGCTAGGTGAAGAACCACAGAGGATACCTAGGTCCAGACCCATAGAGGATAGATTGGTGCTGACCCACATATGATCACTAGCTACAGACCCACAGAGGATCGCTAGGTGCTGACCCACAGAGAATCGCTACATGCTGACCCACAGAGGATCGCTATGAGATAACCCACTCAGTGGATCTATAGGTGTTGATCCACTTAGATGATCACTAGGTGAATACCCATAGAGGACCACTAGATGTATACCCATAGAGGATCTCTATATGCTGACCCAATTATAGGATCTCTATATGATAACCCACTTAGAGGATCTCTATTCTTAATTCACATCATAGCCAACCACCGGATTCCCACACTAAGCACGATTTATTTCGGGAGGATCTCCTCCTCAAGAAATCGGTCGTATTACAACAACCATGATGTCCCATGAATAATTAAATCAAATAACTGATATGTTATAAGGGTTCCAATTCAATAGACGGCGCGCCAATTGGATTCCATGTCTGTATGTTTTAGGCATTTTAGTACTGAGGGCCCAGTTGGAATTGGGTTCTATCCAGCCTGACCCTACTCCAATTTTTTACAAAACCCAAGTTGATTATATCCAAAGGACCTCATCATCTTAAGGGTTCTAGATCCGTAGACGGTTCATCAAACAGTTGTCCAGTTTCGAAGATACTCATGTTTTAGTGAAACGGGGTCGGTCAGGTCTGGCCCGACCAACCGATTGGGCCAGTGTGTCTAGTCTGGCTCACAGATCCAGCCCAGTTCACAAGTCCATCCCATCCCGTGGGTCTGGCCTGGGTAACCTTTCTGGCCCAAATAGAAACACATCTGGTAGGTCGGGTGCATCCCGCGTTCCCCCGAATGGAGGAAGTATGTTTGGTTCCTCCAAAAACGACACCAACCTGGCACCGCTTCACCTGACCAGTCTACGTAGACCAATCAATGGCGGGACACATAGGTGCGGGTCTTCCTACCACCATGTCTGGAGCCACGAAACTTCTTACATGACACCCTAATGGCTGATGTCGCCTCCTCCATGGCACACCGCCGGCTACGGCCCGACAGAATGCTCATCGGACCACTTCATGTGCTCTGGTGGTCCATTCTTCCTCATGGTTGTGCCTATGGGCCTCACGGGATGTCGCCTTCGCTGCATGGCCCTCTAAATCTCCTTTATTTCATTGTTCATTGGTCTTCCTTGAATAATTCTCCAAGAAAAAGTTTAGAAAAGGGTGCATGCCTTGTTCGGTTCGGCCCCCGCCCTCCACGTTAGACTTATAACATGTGGGTGAAATAATAATCATTATAAAATTTAATAAGAACCCCACAATGAAACCCTAAAACATACTTCCATAAACAATTACTGAATCGTGGATCAACCCATTAGTTGGTAGATCCACTTTCTTCATATTATTCAAGAACAGGGAAGAAGAAATCATTTGAAATACATAAACAAATAAACCCCATGGCTAGAAATGGTGTTGTTGATGAAAGAGAAGATTCATGTTCGTATAAGATACATGTTATTCGGCGCTCATCGTCGCATGTAGATGTCCTATTCATGTCTTTCAATATTTGTTGATAAAAAATCTGTTCTTCATTGGAGGAAGTCGTCGCCAGCGTTTCATCAGAGGTTCCACTCGTAGGTTCCCAAAACCCTTGCCAAAGGATTGATAAAATAATAGAGAAGGAACCACCCATGTTGCATTAATTAATGTGGTTCATTAATGAACCATAATTAATGATACATTAATCCAATATGCATCATGGTTACACAACTGAAGGGTCATGTGATTAAATGTCTCTTATTCAATGCCTAATGATACACTGCGGTCCAACCAATTACCTCTCAATGGTTGGAAAAAAATAAAATAACACAATTAGATAATTTATTATTATTCCATAAAGTCCAAAAATTAACTTTTTCGTCTGACCCTTGCTATTCGAAGTTATGAATCACCTAAGCGAATCTTGGTGCTGAGAATACAATGGTGCTCTCAAATTTTCTATCCGAGCAACAGATCAAAAGATAGAAAATCCCGCTTGCACGTTTACTTAACGTACCTTAGAAAATTTCAACAAAATATTAACAGCCATCCTTGACCAGCGACGGTCAAGGTTAGGGTCCTCCTAAGGGAAACACACCCCCAAGAACTCAATACTACTCTCAGATTTTCAATCTGAGTTACCATTTAGTAGTTAAATGATTTAACAACAAATTAGTTGTTAATTATTTTATTTATGGCTAAAAACTAACTTCCACTATTAGCCCACGCTGGCCAATATTTGGATATTCCTATAGAAAGAATACCCTCACAAATTTAGCGGTGGTCTCATATTTTTAATCTGAGTCACCGTTCGTGAGTTATAAGAATTTAAAAAATAAAATATTTTTATTTAACAATTTTATTTTCAATTATTCCATTTTATGGTTTTCTCACCAGAGGTCTACACCGACTAAATTTAAGTCGCTCCTAGGGTGAACAGCCATACAGAATGAAACTCTACCCTCAAATTTCTGATCTAGGCGCTGGTTTATGAGTTATTCCACTTTTTCAAGAAAGTCATTCACAGATGCTATTTAAATCTTACATTTTTTTGACAGATCATTTTGGGAAATCTGGACCTCAGAATCATGTGCCATGAAATTTTGCGGTCTTGAAATAATTCATTATAACTAAAAAATGATACAAAAATTCTGGGACATTATAGTAGAATTCACATCATGTATGCTAGCTATAAGCTCTTTAATCTGACAAGTCGTGGGACTGGTCGGCTTGATCAACATACAGTGGGAAATAAATACACAACATCTAATTTAACAATTGGTCTATCATATATCCCTTGACATGGCTTGGTGTAGTGCACTTGGGTACTCAACAAGTACTCCAGCTACACAGTGTCTAATCCCATTATATCCGGCCAGAATTCATAGCACTTGACAATGGAATCTCTCGGCATTCTTCATTTGTTCTTAATCCTCTAATAAAAAATTTCATGAATGATTATAATTAAAATTCTGAAGGAATGTTAATAAAAATGGATTAAAGAATGAATAATTACATAAATGAAAATCTTACCACTATTTCACATATAGATCAAAAATAAAATAAATAGTTATAATTTTGAATCCTGATCGTTCTAATAACACTTGATGGTTCTAAGTGAAGTGGAAGCATCGTGGTAGGAAGATAACCATAAAGGTACTATTTATCCGATAGATTAATTGAAATATTTTACATTACCTGAACACCATGATCAATGAAATTTCCCCATTCGATATTGAAATAATTAAACCCCAAACCCATAGAATAATGTTTCATGTTAAATTTATAAATAATTTATTAATATTTTAAGAAATAAATAACTAATCTTAGGATATTTCTTCGATGATGATGATTTTGATCATCTAAAAGGCCCTTTGTGGATTTCCATCATTGTGCTTGTAGGAAACAAGTATAGAATCCCACTATTAGTGATCCAGACATACTCCTTTGATCTACGAACAACACCAATTTATTTTTGAGTGCTAGTGCAGAAAATCAATTCTCTTGTACTTTTTATCTTGAATTCTCATCCTTTGGGTTTGAAGGAATCTCTCTAGATATACTCGTTCATGAGGGAGAGAGATAAAGAGGAGTCGAGGGAGAAATATGTTGTGCGAAATGATTATCAATTCTTAATTAACCCAATATAGCAGACAAAACCGTTTCTTTATTCATTTTGGGTTTAGGGTAAAATATTATTTAATTGAGAATCGGCCCTTAAATAATATTATAATATTTAACAAACACCATGTCATATAATAATAATAATAATAATATTATTTTATGATGTGTCCTAACTTGCACAATGTTAAATATTATTTTACCAATTTTTAGATTAATATCCACCATCAGAGATGATCTTTGTCTACTTGAACTACTTGGAATTTATTGAATAAATAAATAAATTATTTTATTCATAAATAAATATTTTATTCACAATACAAAAAATAAATATTTATTAAAATATTGAATAAATAAAATACATATTTTATTCACAATCCATCAAATAAATATTTATTATATATTCACATAATCTAATGAAATATTAATTAACTAAATTATATATTACCCTATTAATATTAGTGATCTATAAAACATGAATAAAATTATTCCTTGGTCTTGAAAATAATGTTTATTCCAATAATTAAATTCAAATAGAATTTAATTGGTATCAACAGAAAGACTTAGGGTGTGGCCCTCTAGGATTCATTATCATTAGCATTAGGTGGACTTTCCTAAAGACCATGAATACTATTTAGAAATGGGTCAAGGCACCCGAGAGAAATAACATAGTGTCAAAATGTTGAATATGAAATACGAATGTTCGCTATGTAATATAATATCTTCGTCATAGTATCTCGTCATGTAGGTTGAACATCTGTGTCGTCACCCTATAAGCTTGATATGTCTTTATTTGAATATGTGAAATAAATTTCATTACACCATGACCAAGGAATTTAATGTGATGGTTATATTTCAATCCATCGGTCAAGATATCAACTTCCATAAAGATGGAAGATACAAATCTTTCCTTGACTTATCCATTAATTACGTGTTATTCATGATGCACCCAATATACCCAACTTCCCGTGAACATATCATGTCACAGTTTTGGTCTGTAAATCTATGTGTGTGAATCATCACATGAAATAATGATAATCTTGAAGTCTATGTATCATTTCACTTGTTCTAATATAGAAATATTTGATGACACCAAAATATATGGATTTTTTACTAGAATTTATGTTGCCATAATCTCTTTATCTTAGAGATTATAAAGTGTGAACATCATGGGAAGATGTTTCATCCACTTATGATTACTCACACCTGACAGTCTATATACTATATTTCTTATTATAGTATGTTATCCAATCGTATAACTATATTTAAGAATATCATCATAAAAATTCAAATTTCTCATCATAGTGGTGATCTTGTAAGGCCATATCAATGCAAGAGATACTCTAGGTCATTATCACATTAATGTTATATAGATGAAAAATCAATATGTCGTAAGGAATTTAAATTAATATTCACTTCATTAAATATACATGTAATCTAAAATACAATGTAGTTTGTTCTATGGAACCAAATACAATATTTCCAACAACATATATATCAACTTAGTAACTATTAATAATTAATCTAATGAGATATTAGTGAAAAAAATAAACAGCCTGCCTTGTGGTGAAATCTCTAAATCTTCATGTCCAGATTCATGCTCCACTGTCGCAACATCATGATCTCACTCCTCAAATGAAGCTAGATGTAATACCCTCTCCCATTCCTTCCGTTCTATATCGGTCACTTCAAAGGGGAGACCCCATGACCTTTATGAATACCTAGTAAGTGAAAAGAGGGAAAATAATGAGAAAAAATTAAATAAAAAAAAGAAAAAAATAAAATTAAAGAAAGTATTTTTTAAAGAACCGACCCTAGAACTGGAACCCAAAGAGAGTTTACAACTCACCAAGGTAAATAACTCATTACAAAATCAACCATGAAATCCAAATTCTAATCTAATACCATGTTCAAGAGATATCACCATTTTCCCCTGAAAAATGAAGTAATATTAATTAAATAAAAATTAAATATTCTGTGAAACACTGATCAGCTCAGAACTCCACCAAACTCCAACCATAGAGTAAACACCCAATTTGAAGAACTAAAAAGTAGTTAAAAAATTATTATGAGATCATATGTCGGGGGAAATTACAATTTTTCCCTAAAAAACTCTTGTGAATGAAAATTAAAATTTCTTCTAATTTTATCTATACATAATTATACGGTTCAATAATGTGCACAATAAATTTCATTTGTCAATTTACACTAGAAAGATACATGTTATATTTCTATTTTTAATTATACACAACATATAGGTATGCATGTATATTTTTATTAAAATATAAAATAGAAACTTTCCTTTAAAAAATCTAGTGTAAATTTTCACTCCAAATTTACTTTACATATTTATATTTATATATTTTTTATATTTTTATGTATGTGATAAAAAGTTACAATGTAGATGTTCACAAGAAATTTACATTGTAATATTTCAATGATTGTTTGTAATTATGTGTGTGTGTGTAATTTTCTACAAAAAAAATCCTATATTTATCTATCTACAAAATGTGCACTAGAAATTTCTATTAAAAAGTATCATGAAATTTTTTCAATGTTAATTAACAATGAAATTTTCTAAATAAATTTACCGTATAAATTGCTAGTTAAATTTCATAGAAAAATAATTAATTAATGTATATAAAAAACAATTATGATTGTATATATACAGTAAAAAATTACAATATAGTTTTTCCTTGAAAAAATAATTTATATATTTTTATTAGGAAATATATGGTGGGTATAAAATATACATTGAAAATTTTCTATGATAATTTCAAGTAGAAATTTTCCCTATGAATTTGTATTGAAAATTTATAAAGTTTATTTATGTATCAATTTATTTTCATGAAATATTTTAACATGTATTTGGTTTGTAATTATGGTAATAAAATTCCCATTATAAATTTCTATTTTAAAATTATATTGTAAAATTATATGGAATATTTGTAGTGTTGTCTTAAACTGTATGATTGTATCTATCTATATAAATAAATTCTGGGTGTGTATACTTATATTTTTAAATACCCATATATATTTATATTTTTAAATAATTATATTAAAATGTATGCATGAGTGTAGTTTTATTAATATAGATTCATGAATTTAGGTATGTGTGTAAATATGTTAATATATATGTATATAAATACAATGTATGTAATTATGTATGTATACAACTATGTATGCTCTAGAAATCTTAACCATAAATTTACATTAAAAAAACAAAGTATATTTATATTTGGATATATATATATATATATATATTTGAACATATATATATTCATGCACGCACATAGTGCATAGAAAATATACAATATTATTATTATTATTATTAATATGTTTTTATAATATGGGGATGAATCCTCTGTTTATTAAAAAATTAATGTCTTCTTTCTATTTGTGTAGATATAGACTCATTATATAGTCTATAGGCTCAAGGAAATGTGAAATATGAACACAACCTGAAGGCCCAGTGCAACATCATGTCTACAGCGTCAAGCCTGTGTCACCAAGCCTGTGTCATGTTTGCGTCACCGCCTGTGATGTAAATCCCTCAAGGGGTATACCGGGATTCGAACTCTAGTATTTTAGATGCATGATTATAATGTTTACCACTCAGGCACTACCCCAACTACATAGAACATATACATTTAACATTTAAATATAAAATTTAAATAGAGATTTGCATTATATGTTTTCAGTGAAATTTATACTAAAAGTATCTGGTGAAAATATTCAATGAAAATATCCCATGAAAATTTTCATTTCTTATTATGTATTAATATATATTTATTGAAATTTTATATGAAAATTTTAACTAATTTTTTTGAAAGGCATCATTAGAAATTTCTTATGGAAATTATCACTGGAAATTTCAAGTTTTAATTTACACCCGAAATTTCCCAATGAAATTTGTAGTTCAATTTGTTAGTGTAAAATTACATTTTATATTTATATGTTAATATATCTACACATAAAATTTATTGATGAATTTATTTTATAATTTTTGTAATCAAATTCTATGTACAACCACAATGAAACTTAATTGGAAATTTGAACTAAGATTTTTGTAGAAATTTGAATCGGAATTTTTTAGTGGAAATTTTCACAAAATGGTTATAGTAAAAAATTTCAATGAAAATGAAAATTTTTTATTTATATATTAATACACTTGTATTATAATTTTAAAAGTAAAATTGAAAAGAAAATTACTCGAGGAAAATTTTACTAAATATATCCTATGCATTTTCATTAGTAATCAAATTTACAGTACAAATTTTTAGTTTAAATTTAACTTTATATATTTTGAATAGATCTCCACATAAACCTGTAAAATTCTTTTTTAATTTTAACTTTAGGTTTTCACGTATGTATATAATTATATTAATATAATTTTATATACTTATAGTAATTTTGAACATAACTTTCCACTAATAACAACATCCTTTTAATGTAATTTTCCATTGGAATTTTATATTGGAAATGTGGGATTTCACTTTGGAAATTCAATTTTGTGAATAAATTTACACCAATAAATTTAAATTTTCCTCATGAATTTTCATTATTTATTTATTTTCAAGTTTACATACATGTATTTATGTACTCATGGAAAATGTTCCATGTATGTATATACCCAAATTTTCTAATGTAATTTTATAATATAAAATTTCATTGCAAATTTATAAGTAGATGATTCTATTAATGTCAATTTTCCATGGAATTTTACAATATATAAATTGTATGTAATTATATATAGTATTTATAGATGCATGTGTGTATTTTCAATGGTAATTGTTAATTTATAGTGTGGATTTTCATTTAAAATTTTTATTTGTGATTTGGATGTTTTCATTGGAAATTAAATTTTTTGTTCAGTTTTCAACTAGAAAATGAAAATTCTCAGAGTGAATTTTTAATGAAAATATTTATTAGAATTTTAGAAGTTATTATTGAAAATTTAATTTTTTATCAATATCTCCATTATTATTTGAGAATTATCACCATGAATTTTCATTGAAATGATTGATTGAATATGTGTGTATTTATATATTTAATATTTCTCCCACCTCTTGGTGGTCTGTTTCACAAAATTATCATCTAGTGGTCCAGCACCTGGACCTATGGGTCAGGAACACCGTGGGATGGCCTCCGCAAGTCAAAAATGTGATTTGGAGGAAGATGTAAATATTAAATGATATTGATTTTTTAAAAAAATGATTTATTTGAATAGCTTGTAATTAGATACCCTTTAATTCTATTATGAAAAATAGAAACTCATAAACATTAAATCAAAAAAAAAATGTAATAATAATTTGTTAATAGTTAATATTGTTGGAAAAATAAAAAATGAAAAATATTTATCAATATTAAATAAATCTAAAAGTATAACAATAATTAATAATTTTTTATATGCTTATAAATATATAATAACTACTAATATTTTTTTAAACTATATACACTTTTTATATTTATTCACTCTAAATTTACTGGTGGAAATTTCCATTGAAATTTTACATTGTTTTATATATATTAAAATATTATGTATGAATACACTAAAAATTTGTTTTAAATATTCCCATATATTTATAATAGGAAATATATTAGATATAATAAATAATCTATATAAATTTCCAATAAAATATTTCAGATAAAATTTACAATGGAAATAATTAGTGTAATTTGTCATTAGAATTTTGTGTAGTTTATTTGTGCATTAATATACTTTCAATTATTTTTTATGTGGAAATCTAATTTAGAAATTTAAGATGACAATTTTCTTTTTAAATTTTCACTGTGATTTTCAGGGCATATTTTCATTGCATATTTATGTATTAATCTATTACCACATGTTATTTAAGTGGAAATTCGAACTGAAGGGTTTTTACATCTTCTGCCACACCACATTTTTGACATGAGGAGGCCACCACACAGTGTACCTGACCCAATAATTTTTTTGTGCATGAAACATTAAGTGGAAATTCAAATTGTAAAATTATGTATTAAAATTTTCATCCTATGATCCTAGGTAGTGAAATCAAACAAAAATACATGTAAAATCTATCATCAATACAATAAACATGCATGGAATAAAATTCAATAAAAACAAGTCAAATCAAATTTTCACATGCCACAACAAATGTATATTTCATTGATAGATTTAAAAAATTTTCTAAAGGGTTTCATTTGAAATTTTTAATGGGATTGTGTGAATTTCTAGTGTAAATTTTTAATTAAATTTATATTGTATATTTATATTGTATATTTATATTCATATATATACATATATATATGTATGTATATATACATTGATTCAAATTTTTCACTATAAATTTTCACTTGAAATTTTTACTATTGGATTATATTAGTGATAATTTTCATTTGTAAATGTTAAACACTAAATTTCAATTTAAATTTACATTGATGTTTGTACATACATAATTAAAATTTCAACTATAAATTTTAACATGATGTTTATAATTTTATATTACCATGTTTATTTGTATCTTTATGTTTGTCTTCATGTTTATTAAGTTTTTATTGAAAATATCCATAATAATTTAAAATTTTATTTGAAAATTTATTTGAAAATTTTCACTAGGTATTTTAAAATATGTTTTATAGTGGAAAATATACATTGAAAATTTCCACTGAAAATTTTATTGGAAATTGGAAATAGAAGTTTCCAGTGGAAATTTTCACTCACAGTATCCATTGGAAATTTTCACTAAATGTTTCCACATAAAATTTCCAATGAAAATTTATATTTTATAGTTATATATAAATATAACTTCATTTTAATTTAATGTATAAATTTGAACTTGTAGTTGATGTTTTCATGTAAAATTTATAGTGGATGTTTACACTGTAAATTTTTCAGGAATGTTTGCACTGAATATTTTCATATGAAATGTCTACTTAAAAGTTTATATTCAAGATTTATTAAGTATTTATAGACTCTTAGGAATCCCTAAATTTTATAGAAAAAGTTTTAAATGAAAATTTGGAATGAAAATATTTAGTAAAAAAGGATTTTTTTTTACTTATATATTAATATATTTTCATTCTAATTTTAAGTGAAAATTTGAAGTGTAAATTTTCATTTGGAAATTTACCTAGGAATTTTCAGCGGAAATTTCAAGGGGAATTTCTAGCAGCAATAGTGTAAAAAATTCAAAAAAATGCATAATGGGGGTATTTTCATCAAAAACCCCAACCTGAGGGTCAGGTTCGGATGCCTGACAAAGATTTAAATCCGCATATTTCTCTGTTTTCCAGTTTCTATATCTTTGGATTCTATTTAGTCCACATATTTTGACTTCATCTTGTGGAATACTACCGTTGTTCTTTTGGCTCCTCACCTTGGTTAGTCGACCACAAATCTTCTTCTCTAGCTTCATCAGATCTGCTTCATCTGATCGATTGCTTCATCTACTTTTTCAGGTTTGTGGCTTCATTAGGTTTAGATTTGTCTTTCCCATTGTAGTTGGATTGAGATATTCTTCAGGTTTAGTTCATATTGCTGCTTCCATAGCTATTTGGTTCGATCATAGTCAGATTGGGATATTCATCCAATCAAAGTCAATTTGGGATCTTCATTGGATTATGATCTCTTCTTGGTAGCTTCTTCTACTTTGTCTAATTTGTTTCATCCGATCATTATCAAATTGGGAATTTCATCGAGTTCAAATCTTCATCGGGTTCAGTTCATATGTGTCAAATTGGGATCTTCATCAGCTTAGTAGTTTCTTCTAGATTCATCAGGTTCGTATATTCTTCATTGGATCAGTGGATTCGTTGTATTAGTGGGTTTGGATTTATTGGGGTCTTCAGATCACAGGCTTCATCTTCCTTTTGGGATCTTCCTCTTTCAGTTTATTTTCTCAAAATGCTACCCAGGTCCGATTTTCCTTTCTCAAACAATATTGTAAAGAAGGTACATGATTAGTGTGGTTTATAAGTTGGGTCTGCAATGTAGTCTTTCTGTTGGGAGATAGAGTCATGCAGGAGTCTCGTTCCTTCTTTGGAAATATCAATTGGTTGTTAAAATACAAAATAATTTTCAGAATCATATTATATCACATCCTTTTTGTGCGAGGTAATTCTAGAATGGTTCTTCATGGGCTTCTATTGCTGGCTCAATCAAATTGATAAATGAAAATCTTGGGAACCACTGAGGGTTGTGTGGAATGACATCTTTGGCCTTTTATTTGATGGGGGAGGGGTCTTCAATGCAATTCTTTTCTATAGAGAATAGGAAGGGGTGATTTCTGGCCTCCATCTATGATGGCAGAATTCTATAATTTCTTGAGGTTTATAGGGTTGTATGATTTGGGATTCACAGGAAATCCATTCAATTGGTTTCGAAGCAAGTCCAAGGGCACTAGTATACCTGAAATACTTGATAGATTTCTGGGGTATTATCATTGGAGATATCTTTTTTATTTGATTCAAGTCTCCCATCTTCCGCTTATTTCTTCATACCACTGTCCTATTGTTGTTAGCATGAACTAAAGTGGGAGGAAAGTTTGAAATATGTGTTTTTCCATATTTTAATGCACCTGGATGAAGCTAGAGGACTATTAAAATGTTTTCAGGTCAACATGTAATTCCTATAATGATGATTTCTGTCCTAAAATTGGGAAGGTGTTTGTTGGTCTTAAGAAATGAAGTAGCTCTAAATTTCATAATAATGATTTCGAGAATGACCAATTAAGAAGACTCTAAAGGTGTGGAATTATCTTGCTACTTCGAATTCAATTATTTCGTCGATTTTGCCTCTTTAAAAAGAGTTATAAAATAAATAGTTTCTAGTTCATTCAAGAAAGGGAGTCATGCATTAAATTAGGAGAATAAAACAATTTATATTTCCATTATAAGAATTTAGAAAGATGAAGGGTGAACTTTATTTTGAAACTGGAGAGACTTGCAGGATGAATCACTAGACAGTAGATTGAAATTCATGATATTATTTTGTGATTATTTCATGATATATACTATTATGGGGGATATTTTATTTCTATTGAGTTTTCCTCATGTATCTCCCCAGTTGTTATTGATTCTATGAGTAAGGATCCAATAAAGGACATCGGTGATGAGGAGGTCAGTTTCTATCTTTGAAAAACACATTATACTAAGGCCCTGTGACCTGGATGGATTCTATGTCCTTTTCTTCAAGTAGTTTTGGTATAATGTTGGGATTTATATCACACAACTCATGAAAGACTTATTGAATAGTAAGACAAAATTTGATTCATTTAATGAAACTTCGATCACCTTGATTCTCAAAATACAAAATCCTTCTAGAGTTTCCGAATTTAGGCCTATTAGTCATTTCAATGTGGATTGTTTAAGTGTGTATCTTACATTGTACTTGTGGTCTGAAGTGGTTGTTATCATTCCTTATAAAATAACCTCAAGTTCTACTTTAGTGATACACCTTGGGTATTGGGTTCTTCCTCTTTATCATTTCTACATGGTATAAAAAATTGTTTTCTAAATCTGATCCCCCCCCCATTTTTTCTTGCCTTATGTTTTTGTAATTTTTTTCGGTCCCCAGTCGGGGGCAGTAGCTCCCAGCAGAATGTGTCAGCCACCCCCATCCCTACTACTGCTCATCCAGGGTAGCCTCCGTCTCTGGCACATCATGCGGCGTTGAATCCATGTGCACCACCTCCACGTTCTGTTATATCCCTCTCCTTACTGGTCTCCCTTATAGCAGATTCTCCCCCTTCATCATTGTCCTCTCCTCCAGTGGGCGCACCCACCCTTCCATCGCCGTCCTCCCGTATCTCCCTCCCACATGTGATCCCTATAAAGGACCCCGAAACACTCTGAGAGGGGAGAGGTAAATCAGAGTGTCATCTTTTTCTTGTTGATCTTGTTTTCACATTGGTAGGAAATTGTTAAACCTGTTAGTCGAATGAAATCATGGAGATGACACATCATTTTTACTCGGTTCTCCATAAAGATCTGCGTCCAAGGAGCATACGCCGACATTGTGTCGATAGTACCTAAATCCACTAATCTTCACCAGTTGTGGTGTACAAGAGCTAGGTCATGGCCACTATGTGACAAGTGCACTGCCCATACAAATGATCAGGGATGGAACACCCCTTCCCTTAGAACACTTCTGTAAACTCCCCCTAGATCACTTCTATTACAGAGGTCCAACTCAGTTTATTGACATGAAGGTTGCTTCAATATAATGGTATTGAAGTGTATATCTCTGTCTATCATGAGGAATTACTTTCATAAATTACCTGAGTATATGATCAATCAATTCCGTGACCACTCAATAAATATACACAAAAAAACCCTACAAATCCCCTTTATAAAGCTCAACCCTTCAGATATCTCTTTGCCTCGCAGAGCACAACCCTTCACAGAGCCCACATTCTAACAGAGCAACAACATTCGCAGAGCTCACTATCTCATAGAGCATACTACATTACGAAGCACACTTAGCCAGTGTAGAACAAATCCTCTTTGGGAATCTATCATGATTTTGAAGCATTGGCATCATTAAAGACATTAAAAGTCTCTTTGTGAAGCTCAATCTCAAATAGAAAAATCTGCTTCACAGAGCACCCCTTGTTTCGTGAAGTCAATGCGATCCCAGATTTTCTATCTTTAAAATCATCCAGAATGAAGAGCGGTAGCCTCTTATTTATAGGCACAGTTGAACACGGAGTTCCAATTATTTAGATGTGAAATTTGGATTAGTGAAAAAGTCTTTGCGGTGTTGCCTCCATCTCACAAAGCTTCGCTAAAATTAATAGTTCGGAGAGGACATCGTAACTACAAAGAAACACCGTCTCAAATTGCAGAGCATAATTTCTTTTAGATCCTCATTCAAGTATACATGAAAACCATGATTTTTCATATAAATGAAAAGTTTATTCAATAATAATACCTTTCGTGAATCTCAGAGATCAAACTCTCGTAATCATAGAGCACACCGTCACAATATTCATTTTCTTTGCGAAACACACTTCATGATGCCCCTTTTTTAGAAACTCATGACATTTCTATATTTTCATGAGACCTTCAAGAAAAATAACATTCTTAATGCATATCATTATCCAAATTTCAGACCTCAAGTATTTGGAAAACACATGGAAATGACGTCACATTCAAAACATCTTTCAACTTAAACTGTATGACCATTTTCCTTGAAATCTCACTAATAATCCATGAGAGTATTGACAAAAAACACAAACCATGATACCTTTTCAGTAGAGAACATCCTTGGTTCCAAAAAAATCCCCCTTTGGGTTTGTTGTCACTCTCCAGATAAATTCCAAAGAGCACCAACCACTATCAATGCCTGTTTTGCAAAAATCAACTCAGCCAACACTCTAAATCTACGTGAGCAATGCTCGTTGTAGAAAACAAGAGGGAAGACATGAATCATGTTCTGGTGTGTTCCAATTAATTCTCTAACTACTTCTTCGGGAAACAAAAAAAGATTTCTCCCTTCACATTCTCTCTATTGAAGATCCACATTCTGCTGCAACCAGCCTACAATCAGAAAAAACATTGCAGCAACCACATTTTCACATTGAATTTATCCATTTATCCCCATTGTAAATAAATTGAAATAATTGTATTTTAACATTATTGTTCTTAGAATTTACTCCCCTGGATTGTATCTACCCCATAAACCTGCATCACATCCACAAACAGATTAACATAGTTAAAAAATTGGTGAGAGGGGAATCTAGTAACCTTCTTATAAACTGGGAGGTGGTTGAACACCAAGGTTCATCCAATGTTTCTCAATCATAGCTGATGATAGAGGTTTGGTCATAATGTTAGCCACTTGCCCATCAATTCCCACATAGTCCATATTGATCATGTCTTGTTAAACTTTTTCCTTGATGAAGTGATATCTGATCTCAATATGTTTCATATGAGAATGCTGAAAAATATTCTTCTTCAGATCAATTGCACTATTTTTATCACAGTAAACCACCATTGCTTGTTAAACCTCATCATCTATGTTAGTCAGTTTTTGCTTCATCAAAATTAACAGATTGCAAGACTTGGTTGCAGATATATATATAGCTTATGTTGTACTAAGTGATGTAATTTCCTATTTCTTGCTCAACCAGACCACACATTTATTCCCAATATAGAATACTCCAACACTAGTGGACTCTTTTTCCATTACATCTCCAACCCATACAGCATAAGAGTATGATGATAGTTCACAGTCTCTTCCTATAGAAAAGTATAACCCATAACTATGTGTACCTTGAATGAACCTTATGATTTTTTCACTACCGCCATATGTTCCACTTTTTGATTACATTGATTGTGGGCCACTAATCATGTTGCAAAGACAATATATGGTTGTTTCACTACCAGGTACAATAGTCTCCCCATTATTCTTTAATACATTGTGGGATCCATAGATGTCCCATCCTCAAGGTTTCAGAGTTTTTTTTCAACCACAATCAAAGTGTCCATTGGTATGGAATATTGCATATTGAATTTATTCAGCAACTCTATTACAAACATTTCTTGAAAAATGAAAGTGTAAACCTTATTATTAATCACATACAACCCTAAAAAATATGTGAGTTCACCAATCATTGACATTTCAAATTCAGATTTCATGTGATTGGAAAATTCCTTCATGGATCCTTTCATGCTTCCACTGAAAACAATATCATCCATGTATACCAATACCATGAACTGATCCTTTTGATAATTCTTAACATAAATATTGTGATCCACTACTCATTTAAACTCATGATTTCTCGGATAAGAGTTCAACCAATAGTTCCATTCCCTTTGACCTTGTTTCAAGCCATAGAGGGTGTTCTTTAATTTGCAAACCTTTAGTTCATCATTGCCAAGAATGAACCCCATGGGTTGTTCTATATACACTTCTTCTTCCAAAAATCCATTTTATAATGTTATCTTGATGTCCATTTGATAAACTTTATAGCCAATATGGACTTCCATTTCTAAAAATAAGCTGATTGACTCTGGTATTGCAACTGGAACAAGTGTCTCTTCAACATAAACTCCTTTGATTTGTGAGTATCCTTTACAAACCAAGTGCTCCTTGTTTCTTACCAAATTTCCATGCTCTTGAAAATTTTTCTTGAAGATCCAATTGGTACAAATCACATTGTGACCATTCGGTCTCTTCAATAGGTCTGAGGTCTAATTATTGTCAATCTGATCTAACTCTTCATTCATGGTGTTCACCCATGATTCATCCTCTATAGTTTCTTCAAAGGAGGATAGTTACACAACTTATTGAAATAAATATTGTGTATTATTCCTCATTCTCCTCATCTATGTGGGTGCAGTCCTATCACCAATAATGTTTGATTGATCAATTTATTCTCTTTTATTCCCCCTTCAAGATTCAACTAAATTCCCTCTAACATTGGTTTTTGTTGTGGAATCGACGGGTGTTGCACCGACAGAAATGAGATATAGAATGGAAATGCAGATGATAAGAAAACACATAGAACACACAAATTTATGTGGTTCAGGAAAAATCCCTACGTCCAAGGAGAGGTAGATCTTTACTATGAATCGGGGGCATAGATTATAGAAATTTCTCAAAGAAATCCTACCCTGAAAATGGGCTACAAAAGAAGGAAGACGATCCACTGTTCCGCATAGGAATTTCGCGTTTCTATAGTGAAGGGAGTCCAACCAAGTCGAAAGTACTACAGTGGCTACCAGCTGAAAGTCCAAAAGGCTACAGTAATGTTGACTCTAATGTTTGCACTGCTATAGTGTTCTATCACTGTCGGTCGGTCAGTTCTGCTACAGTGTCAGAGATACTACAGTGGCCAAATAATTAGGCCAGAGGCCTTCATCACTAGCGCCCCCAGAGTAGGGGTGTGTTTCCCCTGTAACCCCCAACGATCTCACCATGGAGATTGACCCACGACATTTGGAAACCACAAGCATTTGGCCCAACCGGATCAGGCTACACAATTCCAATAGATTCCTCTTCAGATTTTTCTTCTTTGTCAGAACCATGATGTGTCTTCTGAGTGTTTTGTGCAACTTCCTCTATTTCTGGGTTTTCATTTTGTCCATTTTCTCTTTCTTCTTCATCTTGTATAATATCATCATATGAATTCCTCGAATCATTTGCAGTTTTCTCTTCAATGATGTTAACATCACTTGATTCCACAATCTATGCAAATCATTTATTGAAACACTTGTAGGATTTTATGTTCATTGAGTATCCAAAGAAAATTTATTCCTCTATAATGTCACCATACTTCCCTTGATTTATGTCTTTCTTTCTGATTAAACATCTACTTCCATAAACACGAAAGGTTTTAAAAGAGGGATTCCTTCCATGCCATAATTCATATGGTGTCTTCGTCTCACCCATATAAAGCCCTATTCAATTTTGAATATACACAGTTGCTTTAATTTCCTCTTTCCAGTAATTTCGAGGAATACGACTCTCAATTGGTACAGTTCTATCCATGTTGTTCACCTGTCGATTTCTGCACTCAACAACTCCATTTTGCTGTGAAGTTCTCACAGCAAAAACTTCATGATATATCCCAGGCTTCTCTAGGTAATTTTCAAATTCAATGGATGTGTATTCCCCTCCATTGTCATATCGCATTAAATTTATTGTTCATACAATATCATTCTCAATGATTCGATGATATTTTTTCATGTAGTCAGGGACTTGTCATTTCATATTTATAACCATTACACATGGAATTCTACTATAATCATCTATGAAAAGGATTAAATAACTTTCTCCATGAGTTATGACTACATTTATCGAGCCACATACATATTTATGAATGAGATCATGAAGATGTGAATATTTTTTCTTCATTGAATTCTATGAAATAAAAATCATCTTCCTCTGAATTCAATCATCACTAGACTTTTCACATTCATTCTTTAGGATGGGAATATCTATGATAATCTTTAGTTTTGATATATTCTCTATGTCTTGTTGATTGATGTTCCCTAGTCTCTGATTCCACGGGTTATTGTCTTCTTCAATAGTCATGTAGAAAATGTTTTCTTTACCATTAACCTGATACAGGTTTCCTTCTGTTATGCATCCTTTCATAAGTGAATTTCATGTCTTTCCCTTAATAATGAAGCCTTTCTAATTAAAAGTAACTATAAGTCCATACTCATAGAGTTGACTCACGCTAAAGAGATTGTGATGTAAGCCATCAACATAAAGGACTTAAATTTTCATTAGTTCTCCATTTGCTGGTTCAGTACTTCCACTGCCTGTGATTTTTAGAGCTTCATCATTACCAAACCGTACTATTCCATCAACACTCCACTTAACATTCGTTAGTAAGTCTGTATTACCTGCCATTTGAGATGAACAACCTCTATCCAGAATCTAGGTTCTGTTGCTTTTTTATCTTTATGGGCTACCTCTACAAGGTTGGATTTCATCATTTTTCTTCTTTTCTTTCCATGAGACAATTTATTGAGTGTAGGACACTGATGGCCTTTAAATTCTCTCTTCCATGTACATGGGTTATTCATAGTCATGGTTTTCTTCTAGAGAAGTAAATATATTTGAAAGAACAACACTATCTTGTTGACGAGTTTTGAATTGTCTTGGATGTCGGTATGAGGTGTCCATGTCACTTTTCTTCCAAAAAAATTGGTTTTTCATCCAATGATAGAACAACAACTAAAATATCCATAGAAATTTTATCTTCTATAAGAAGTAGGGTATGGGTTTGTTATCCTCTGTTGAACTCCTAGATCTCTACCATTCAGATAGCTCCTTTCCTTATCGCAATATGACAGAGTATGACCCAGATATACACAGAACTAACACTTCATGATAGGAAATGTCTTCTCACGTCTATTGGTACTCATTCCTTCTTCCTTGGAAAAAATGTTTGACTGATTTTCATTCTTGGAAGATCGAGGATAGTATTATGTTATGTTTTCAGTTTTATTTAAGGGTATATTTTTATCTATTTTGGTGAATTTCCAACATGATTAACATTAATCATGACTTTATTCTATCCCACTTTATTTTCATAATTTAATGTTTCGACATCACAACTGATTCCACTATTTCCCAATCATGCGGGTCTTTGATCATGAAAAATATTTTCAACTCTATCATACCCCCGTTTTTCTCTCTCCAGTAGATCAGAATCTGAGAACCAACCAAATTTTATTTTCTTCTTTGCTTATATTGAACTTGATACACTTTTGAGCTTAATAATAAGAGAAATAACTTCTTCTTTGAGTCCCTCAACAATTTTGGACTTCTCCACTAGTCTTTACGTAAAGATATTGATAACCTTTTTTTGTTCTTTGATTTTGAGGTTTAGTTCCACTATATCATCTGTACTTTCAAGGATTGATGACTATACATTCACCAGTTCTTCCAGTCATTCAATTTAATCTTCAAGTTGATCAACATATTCTAATGATTCTTCAACCATTTCATTCCACTTATTTCATCTCATACACTTACTATCAATATTACCAAATGCATCCTTAAGTTGTAACTTGGAATAGGCATTAGATGTCAATTGGTTATTTCAATATGTATCTTTTGATGGTTCTGAATTTTCAATGGTAGCCATCATTGAAGCATGGTTTCCAGTTTTAAATTTTGGTTCTTCTTTTTCAAATAATTCATTATCATCATATTCCTCTTCAAATAAAAAACTCTTCTTCTATACTATATTTATATATTTGAAGTATCCCTTTTTGAATTTTTTTTGAGGTTTCTCAACGTTTTAACCTTGGATTTCTTTATCATCAAACTTTCCGAAGCACTGAGAAGCAATGTGCCTAGCTTTGCCCCAACAAAAGAAATCCAGAGGTAACTTCCCATTATATTTGCCTTCTCCCTTCTGGAACATCATCGAAATGAGAGAAAGAATTTATTTTTCCTCATCATCTTCGCCACTACAATTTTTTGAAATTTTTAGTTTGTCCAGGGATTTGAATGCCATTTCATTTCTCAATCGAGTCATAGCATCTTCTGACTTGACTCTCATTTCATATGCTATGAGGATTCGTAGCAGATCATCTAGAGAAAGTTTGCAAATATCTCTTTCATCAAGGGCTTCCATATTTGCACTGTATAGGGGGTGGGAGTATTCTCAATATTTTATTTACAATATCAGCATCTTTGATTTCTTCTTCTAGAACATGAATTTCTCCAACCACTTAAGTAATTCGATTAAAGAAGAAGTGTACCTTTTCATCAGGATACATATTCAGATCATCAATCATGTAGTGCAGGACTTGTAGTTTTGCATCGTTTACCTTTCTATCTCCTTCAAAAATATTTTCATGTTTATCCCATATGGGATTTTCTATGGTGAAACTCATCACCTTTGGATATATCTGATCAGAAAGGGTTGAGGTTAGAGAATCCTGTACTTTAGCATCTGCATCAATAATTTTCCTGTCTACATCATTTATAGACAGCCCTATTAGATCATTAACTTGTATTCCTTGCACAAAAAAAATAGGACTTCCATTTCAAGAGATCATAGATGAGATCTCATTTAGTTCCTCCAGATTTGAAAATTAATTCCATCGAAGAGGGGGACTCCCCTAACATTAGCTGAATTATCAATGATGGTATAAGATAGATCAAACCCAACTAACCTTCCTCTAATACAACTTGATGGACCCTGAAACACCCTTAGATGGGAGGGGTTAATCATGGTGTCAAATTTTTCTTCTCAAAGTTGTGTATATTATTCCCATGTTGGCAGGAACTTCTTAAACTTGTCGGTCAAATGATATCAAGGAGATGGCACAACACTTTTACTCGGTTCACCAAAAAGGGCTACGTCCAAGGAGCATATACCGATAGTGTGTCAGTCGTACCTAAATCCACTAATAGTCACCTGTTGTAGAGTACAAGAGTTTAGTCACGGTCACTCTATGACATCCACACTTCCCTTACAAAATATCAGGGTTGACACACTGCTTCACTCAGAACACTTCTTTAAAATCCCCTAAGCGCACTGCTATGAGAGAGGTCAAACTCATTTTATCAACTTGAAGGTTTCTTTAATAGATTGGCATTGAAGTGTTTTTCTCTATCCAGCATGAGATGCTTCGTGCATCAAAGACATGAGTAAATGATCACGGAATGACTTGACTACTCAAAAAATATACTCAAGACAACCCTTTGTAGATCTCTATGCCTCACAGGGCACAACCCTTCGTAGAGCTCACTTCCACATAGAGCAACACCCTTCACAGAACTCACTACATTTCAGAGCAACCTACTTTGTAAAGCTCACTGATCCAACTTATAACACATTATCTTTGCGAATCACTCATGACATAGAAGCATTGGCATCATTAAAGACTTTAAAAGTCTCTTTGTGAAGCTCATGCTCACATAGAAAAAACCACTTCACAGAGTATCCCTTGCTTCGTAAAGTCAATACGATCCCAAATTTTCTCTTTTTAAAATCATATAGAATGAGGATGGGTGACCTATTATTTATAGGCATGGTCAAATGCAGTTCTCCAATTCTTTAGGCACGAAATATAAATGGTTTAAAAAGTCTCTCCATTGCTTCCTCCTTCTCGCCAAGCTCAGTTGAAATTTACGGTTCACAGAGCATGTCGTAACTGCAAAGAAACACAATCTCAAATCATGGTGCTTCATTTCTCTAATATCCTCATGCTAGTATTCACGAAAACCATGCCTTTTCAATATAAATGAGAAGCTCATTCAGGAAGAATAACTTTCGCGAATCTCATAGATCAAACTCTCGTAATCACAGAGCACGCCATCAGAATCTTCATAGTCCTCGCGAAACACATTTCATGAATCCCATCTCTATGAAACTCATGTATTTTACATATTTTCTTGATACCTTCAAGAAAAAACACATTTCTCAATGCATTTAATTCCCCAAAATTTGGACCCCAGAAAACTGACAAACACTAGAAAACGACATCACCATTAAAATGGATTTACGTTTGAAATGTATGACAATTTTCCTTACAATCTCCTTGATCATCCAAGAGAGGATTGAAAACAAGCACAAACCATACTAGCTTTTTAGTAGATAACAGCTTTGGTAACAACATCCTCTCTTCTTTTGAGACTCTCATGTTGGATCCTCCCACGTCAGCGACTCCCTTGAACCGATAACCCATCTATGCGCTCTGCCCTCGAGGGCTCTCCATGCATGGTTTCTCCCCAATTCTCACATCACCTCCTCCTGCAGATCCCTCATTTAGAAGCTCCCTCCCTACACACGGCGGCCCCATCCTCCTATGATGCACTCCACCAGGCGACTGCCCTCTAGTGGAACCCCCTTTCCCAGATAGTGCCCGATTCAGCCAGATCATGTCGTCAGTCTCTCCTCCTTGAGATAACTACTATGTGTCTCCTCCCTACTGAATGACCCCCATCGCAAGCAACTCTTGTGTTTCACCCTTTGTCCCTCCAGTCCAAGGACCCTACCTCTATTCCTCAACTGATGCCCCATCCATGTCAGCCTCTCCTGTGGTAGCCAGAACTTCCATGCGGGCCTCCTTCTTTGGTTTCCCGATGCTCTGACAACTGGCCTATCGATCAAGATTTCATGGCGCTTCGATTACCACCTAGCCAATGCGGATTTCCCGACACTCTGACTTCTAGCCAGCCCATGCGGCTTTCCTGGTGCTATGAAGACTAGCCCCGCTATTGCAGATATCTTGACGCTCTGTCATCCAGCCTCGCCTATACGTCTTTCCCAATGCCCCGTTGGCCCATCCTTTTCTGCGGCTTAATCCATCATCCATCACCTTCCTATGGGAGTGAAGTATTCATGGAGGTTTATCTTTTTTTCTATTTTATGTAGTTTTTTAATCAAGTTTGGAATTTCTAGCTTCAGGGGTTGGGTTTGTAGTGTCTCTTGATTGTTTTGTTTTTCTTTATGTGTTCAATCTAGGTACAACAAGATTTAAGGGGTGTTTTGGAGTCTGTATGCCAAAATTGGATTTATGGTTTAATGTGGTCTTTATTATTCCTTATAAAATAACCTCAAAGCCCCCTTTAGTGAGACACCTTAGGAATTGGGTTCATCCTCTTTATGAGTTCTTTATGGATTATAATATTTTACTGAAAATTAGGGTCAATTAGCTTAAAATTTTTCTATCCTCCGTTATTTATGAAAATCAAAGTTCATTTGTTCCCAAAAGGCTCATCTCAAATAATAAAATTGTAACATGTGAGATTCTTCACTCAATAAAGACCATTCTTTATCTAAAAGTAGTGTGATGTCATGGAAATTAGATATGACAAAATATTATGATAGAGTCGAATATGTTTTGTTCATAGCGGTATAGGATTCTGTAACCAATGGGTGGATGTCGTTAGGCAGTGTGTTTCTATGGTTTATTTTAAGATTTGGGTGAATTGTAATCTTATCTGAAGCTTTGCTCCTTCTCGCGGGCATCTTTAGGAAGATCCACTTTCTCCTAGCTTGTTTATCCTTTTGGAGGATGTTTTCCCTAATTTTTTCATAATTTCAATAAAGAAAAATATGATCTATGGTGCAAAAGTATGTCAGTGCAGCTCCCAGGTATCCCACTTAACGTTTACATATGACAACATATTATTTACTCGAACCTCATTGGAGGAGTATTGGTCCATAAGAAATATTTTGTCCATATAGGAAACAACTTCAGTACAACCAATTAACTTTTCTAGATTGGGAATCTCCTTTATTATAGGTGTGTGTCCTTGGAATGATAACCCGCAATGCACTTATGGGATCCAATGGGGTGGATAAATACCAAAAATACCTTGTCTTTACTATGATTTTAGGATGATAAAATAGAAGAATTATTCTATGATATTATTTATAAAATTGAAAAGAAAACACATATTTGTTATGGAAGGGGTGTTTCTGAATTAAGGAAAGGGATTCTCTTCAAGGAGGTTGCCCATTCAATCCCCACATATGTCATGCCAAATTTTAAGCTCCCTGGTATTCTTATTGACTATTTGCATTCATTTTTGGATAACTTTATCTGGGGATATCATGATGGAAAAAAGAAAGCCTAACGGGTGTAATGGGATATGTTATTTGCACCAAAGGCTTGTGGGGGATTCAGATATAGGAACCTCATATCCTTTAATGATTCTTTTCTTTCTAAGCATATTTGGTTCCTTTTTCAAAACACTAATTCCTTGAGTGCCTTGAGTATTCGTCCTAAGTATTATCGTAATTCAGATTTTTTCAATGCATATTTGTGGCTAAGACCTAGTATTTTTAGAAGCTTATATGGATCACGTTGGGTTTTGAATAAGGGTCTCTATTGGAGAATTGGTGATGGTGAGAAGGTTAATATTTGGAGTGACCCTTGGATTGTAGATCATTGTGGAATAAAGGAAAATCACAAGCTATTCCAGGATTAAATAATTCCATATTTGGAGTGATTTTTAATGATAATTGGGATGGATAGGGTTTAGATAAGGTTGATTCTTGGTTTAATGATGGGGACTATGGTATTAATATCTATATTCATGTTGTGGTATGAGTATGCTCAGATCATTTGTGTTAGAATAAGGAGGAATCTTGTTTTTATTATGTCAAATCATGACACAAGATTGCTAATGACTCCCCACCCTCTTTGGAACGCCAAACATATTAGTGGTAATATTAGAGATAGAAAATTTAGGATGGGTATTTGGTCCACCCTAGACCAGGTGTTCTTAAAATTAATGTTGATGCAACATTGGAAGACTAGATATAAACAATAAGGTGGTTGTTGGTCTGGTTTCATGGGGCCATCAGGGCTTGGTTATTGTAGCTCGAACAAATATTTTGTCACAAATTAAAGACCTTTCATTGCTAAGGCCCATCCTATTCAATTGGATTTCAAGTTTTCTTCTGAGAAGAGTTGGAATTAATTCATTATTGAATCTGATTTTTAGGTTATTTATTTTATTTTGAAACATGAAAAAGGTTTTTAGTAGTTGGGATTAATTGTGATGAGGATACGAGTTATGATGGATCACTTCTCCTACAGTATATATTCCCCAAAAAAATTATTTTGTGGACGGGGCTATTTTTCATTAGTGCAGTGCGTTGTGGCATATGGCAGTAGCAGTGCTTCTTGGTGAGAAAAATGCAGGTTGTGCATCTGGTGATGTGGGCGTTCACGGGCGTGGCGATGGCGACGACCGGAATGAATTTTATTAGTATGGCACCAACGGATGGAGGGTGACGGTTGGTCTAGACGGACGACCTCCAATAGTGGGAGCGCAGGTGTGGACTGACCTGGGCTAGCACACTGGCTGACTTCTGTGATGTGGCGACAAGGGTACGAGGGAGAGCTTTAGGCTGGATTGGTGACCTCCGGCGGGTGGAGCGTAGGCGAACGACTGGGTAACAATGGGGTGTGAGGGACGCTGGGGGAGGAGATCATTGCTTGAGATAGAGTTAGTGAAGCTTGGGTTTCCTAAAATCCATTCACTTGGTTTCTTAAAATCCATTCATTTCTTGATATAGAGGAAGCGCAGAATTTTATAAAATGATTTTTTTAAAATTCTGAAGAACTGCATAGGTGAAATTTTTTAATGAAAATATACTACAATTGTGGCATCGTCAATGCTGCCTTTTCCCTAAAAAATCATTTTTATTAATTTAAATTTATTATATATTTGGAATTTTTATTTTTTATTATTATGTTCATATGGTTATATATTTATATATAAATAAAACATAATGTTTCAAAATAATTTTTCTTTTATTCAAGTACATGACTTTTCTAGCCTATATAATATAAATTATAAGAAAATATGAATGAAATTTTATACATATCTTAAACATATAATATGCAGTCCAAAATAAAAATCATTTATTAAAAAATCATGGTGAATAATTATTTATAACCTATCAAATCCACCTACTTGAAACCTAAAAATGTTTCAAATACATAAATTTTCTGCCCTATATAATATAAACTATAAGACTAATATGAATGAAATTTTAAACATTTTTTAAAAATATAAGAAGTAGTCCAAAATAAAAATAATTTCTTAAAAAATATTGGTGAAAATTTATTTATAACCTATGAAATCTATCTACATGAAACATAAAAATGATTCATGTATGTGACTTTGCTGAATTGTATAGTATAAACTATAAGGCCGATATTAATGAAACTTTAAACATTTCTTAAACATATAACTAGTAGTCCAAAATAAAAATAATTTTTTAAAAAAACATGGTGAAAAATTATTCATAACCATTCAAATCCAACTACTTGAAACTTAAAAATGTTTCCAGTACGTGACTTTGCAGGCCTATATAATATAAACTATAGGACCGATATGAATGATTTTTTAAACATTTCTTAAACATATAACAAGTAGTTCAGAATAAAAAATATCTTAAATAATTTTGGTGGGAAATTATTTATAACCTTTCCAATCCACCTACTTGAAACTTTAAAATGTTTCAAGTACATGACTTTTCTTGCCAATATAATATAAACTATAATACCGATATGAATGAAATTTTAAAAATTTCTTAAACATATAAATAGTAGTCCAAAATAAAAAAAAATCATAAAAAATATTGGCGAAAAATGTTTTATAACCTTTCAAATCCTCTTATTGGAAACATAAAAATGTTTCAAGTACGTGGCTTTTCTGGCCTATATAATATAAACTATAGGACTGATATGAATGATATTTTAAAAATTTCTTAAACATATAACTAGTAGTCTAAAAGAAAAAAAATTCTTAAAAAATCTTGGTGAAAAATTATTTATAACCATTCAAATCCACCTACTTGAAACTTAAAAATGTATTAAGTACTTGGCTTTGCTGGCCAATATAATTTAAACTATAATACCGATATGAATGAAATTTTAAACATTACTTAAACATATAACTAGTAGCCCAAAATAAAATTAATTTATTAAAAAAACTTAGTGAAATTTTATTTATAACTTTTCAAATCCACCTACATGAAACATAAAAATGTTTTCAATACTTGGATTTTTTTTACTATATGATATAAACTATAAGTCCAATATGAATGACATTTTAAACATTGCTTTAATTGGAACTCAATTAACTCCCTATTGAGATTCCACTCCAACCAACAAGTAATAATAGTATTTTTATTTCAGTAGACCTAAAACACCTAAAATATAATGTATAATCAATTCCTATGTCTGTGGCAAAGAGATTATGTCCCCCATGGTGGTCTGAGAATAGGATGTCAGCGTCGAGTGCACAGTAAAGAATGATGACCTGGAGAAGGCTGATCATCAGGCACTGAAACGTCAATTGGCACATCCTCAATCTATGTGTCTGTAAGAAGATCTGTAAACTGCATCTCGTAATGCCATCCAGATCCATCTCCCACTTGGATGGTAGAAGAACCTGCCTCCATCGCAGTGGGGAACCAAGCCTGTGATGGAACTATACCCCAAGACGGCGATGGATCTAGAATCAAAAGTTGTGAAGGATCTGAAAACCATGATGGAAAGAATTGTAGATATCCTGTCAAGAAATATGGATCCCATGCCACCTGAGTCACATCCTAAATTAGATAAATCTGGACTACTAGAGGGCTGACCTCTGCCTGTGGAATAGGTGAGGCCTCATGTGCAGCACGATGTTGTCTACATCACTATGGTCATGGATCCTCAGCACCAGCAACTGCTGCAGGATTTTCCTATGGGGAAGGTACCTCCTCTCTCCAAGATGGATGCGTGAAGATGCTACTTGAAAGTGCATGAAAAGATGCCCTCGCCTCCAGCACTGTAGCATGGATGGATTCCCGACTAAGGACCCCCTCCTCCTCTTCATCACTCACACGAACAAGCTAATCTATGTGACATCACTGTAAATAGATTCAAATTCAATTAGAAAATAATTCAATAAAAAACTAATGGAAATATATTGACATACCATACTCTGCATCTCTATGCCCGGTAGGGTAAGATACAGTATAGAATTTAGTTTATAACGTGGTGCATAGTCATCCTATTCCAAAATAGAGAATGAATTCATAAGAACACCCTAAATATGAAACTCTGCACATCTGTTCCAGTAGCCGATAAAACTAGCATGTACTCGGGACCATTCATCATCCATCCTCCCTGTCAGCTTCATCCCATGAAGTCGATCTTTCTGTCTCGATTGAAATGAAATAGGATGAGTATGGAAAAATTGGTGCATCACTCTATCAGGATACTATCACTCAATAATGTGGAAGTGAATGAGGGGCACTATAGCCATAGCATCCTCAAGCCCAACGGTATTGTAGGTTGACAACTGGTCCATAATACTCCAGTATGAATGCCATGAAATCTGAAATGACAATTGATTTTTTAAAAAATAACCTAAATAAAAACCAAAATTGATGCTATTATTAAATATTTTAGATAGTGATATATTGTATTTACATACCTGATCAGGTAAGAGATAGTCCAAATATAGACGATATATTCCCAAATGTTGTCTTGAAATAACATCAAAAATATGTCACTAACACCACCTATAAAAAACATCAACGATAGTGACAAATAATGGGAAATTATAGTCAATAACTCATATTAGAATCAGAGACAAATAGAAATGACTTATCTTACATGCATCCATGCTGAGGGTAATGCAGCACCTCTATCTCGACTGGTGGACTAGCAAGGTTTGGGAAGAATGCTGGGATGTGCTCCCATGCCCTCATCTGAATAAGGATGACGCATCATCCAACACATATATGGTCCCTATGGGATAACATGAATAATGATCTATACGTGTATGCCAAGAAGGCTAATCCTCAGATGTATGTTCTAGTCTGATCAAAGTCATTTAGTAGGGGTAGATAAATCATATTCCCCTGAATCCACAAGTGATCAGTACACATGGCCCCGCTAATGAGCCACATGATATATGTATAGGCGTAATGCATGACGGTTTTCTCATCGTCATCATCATATAAATGTGGAATATGCGACTCAAACCAAGGTATAGATATGGAAGATCCATATATATCACTACAGTCGGACAAAATATCAACCCCTAACAAGCGCTAAGCAAGGTCTGGCCAAGCTGCACGAGTGAGTCCAATAACGGGTTTCCCCTAGATAGGCAGACCGAGAAGCACTACCACATCCTTGAGGGTGATGGTCATCTCTCCCTCAGCAGGTAGAATGTGTGTGCCTCTGGTCTCCATCTCTCCACGAGGGTAGAAAGTAGGTAATGATCTACAAATGTGAAATTTGATTCGGCAAGGCCATTGAAACCAGCATGACACAAGTAAGTTCTAATGGCATGCGGAGGCTCCCTGTGATGAAAATGGTCTACTCGACGCACCTTGACCAATCAATCTGGATAACCCTCTAACATGACCTGGGAAATATTTGTAGGTTGTTGAGTGATTAGTATGGTATCATCTATCTACATATAAACAAATTAAATAATTGGTACGTGTAAAATGTAAATATAATGTTATGGATTGGATTAAGATAAACCATTTCAATCAGTAATGATGTTTGTGGAATTTATCTAATTATAGGTATTGAATAACATATGCTAATAATTATGATGCTATAATTTTTTTATAGAATAGTTTACTAAAATATCACACATAATTTTACCAAAAACCATGGCAAAGGGTATATTTTTTAGTTGGGGTTTATGTTTGTTGGTTTAGGGTTTCAAATTTTAATATTAATGTTTAGGAAACCTGTTTTTGGGTTAATAACACTTATTTTACAATATAGGTTAAGTGTTCTGCTTTTTGGATTTATGGAATAAATTCAATTATCTTAGATTTTATTTAAGGAATAAAGAGAAAGTTATTTCTTGAAAGCAAGAATATTATTATGAAATACATTCTATTATAAAAAATATTGGGTCTTGAATTTGGTTAGACATATTTTGGAGGATCTTAATAATTAACTACTTATGGATTGGATTAAGATAAACCATGTCAATTAGTAATGCAGTTTTTGGAATTTATCTAATTATATGTATTGAATAACTTATACCAATCATTATGACACTATAATTTCGTTATAGAATAGTATACTAAAATATCATTCATAATTTACCAAAAAACCATAGAAAAGGGAATATTTTTTGGAGGATTAGAAAACTGAGGAATAAAGAAGAGATTCCAACATTTAGGTTACAATATGGGAATGTCACAAAGAATACAATACATCATTATGGATGAGACTATGAACATGACACAACAACTTTAGGGCATCATTTTTGTTTATGAACTTCTTTATGAAATATCATGCATCGCAAAATTTTTCCTTGTTCTTGAGGCCAGTCTATCTCATTACGCATCATACTGGCCTCCGGTATCCCATTAGGATGTAACTGATTCTTGTTAGGTATCACTATTGCATTGCCTTTGGGCATTGAGAAATAATGATACTCCATAATAGGTGTCCATGGTGCAGCATAAAAATTGGAAATGGTATCAATTCGGTACAATAGATCAACATATGTTTCCTATTATATGTTCACAGAGACACATGATGCGATGGCGTGTGTACATGGAAACTGTAAGTCCTGAATTTTACCACATTGATGTTGCCTTGTTTCCAGTAATACCACCATTTTTTCTCTGATGCGATTTGTGGTGGGGTATGAACGCTCATGAACATCAAATCAGGATCCTTTTCTATGAAAGAGATAGACATGTTAACCAAAAGCTTCTTCAATGTGCTTTAGAATCTATCATCGATAGTGTCTTCTATTTCTTGGCCCCTATTGTATTCCATATGATGCTAGTTTTTGTCTATCCACAATGTACTTCATGCATCAATATAATGTCTCTTGAACTAAAGAGGTTATAAGTAGATTTTGAAGCCCTTTGAAGATATCATTTATGCACTCCAAAATGTTTTTCATCATGTTTTCATACCTCTTCCCCCCGTCATATGACAATGTCCATTTATCTTTTGGAATCTGCATCATATAATCATAAACTTCTTGATTAGCCTGACAGATTTGTTAAAAATTTTCTTCAAACCTCCATTGGTCCGACCCATATGCTACAAAGCGTAGCTGATATATAACGTAAATTGATTTAATCTTTATATTGAAATAGTAAAACAGGAGGAATAGGATGTGTACCAAGCCTTGTGATTGCCTTATTCATCAGTTCGTTGTGGAATTTTTTGTGCAAATTTTTAGAAATGTGTCTAATGTAGAACTGATGATGTGAATTTGGGTATCTCCATGTATCAGGATCCACATTGATTGGATCATTAATTTCTTGATGGCAATCAGATATAAAAAAACACCACAAATGTTGGTGAAATGGTTGCTGATACATGTTAAAACCCAACTCCAGGATTTATAGATTTCTTTAACTACAATGGAAAAGGCAAGCAGAAGAGGTGAACTGTTTCCATCTTGGGTTTCCTAAATCAACAATACGCCCTTGTATTTTCCATACAAAAATGTTCCATCAATTTGAATAAACTATTTGTATAAAAAAAATGCGGAGATACATAGAAGGAATCACCAGAACAACCGATGAAATTGAACACGAGATGGATCAAGTCTGTTATCAGGATACACATGTTCGTTTGTATCCAGATGGAAGATAACTTGGTTATGATTCCTCGGTATGGATTGCAATTGTGGCAACACCTGATATGAGTCATCCTAATCACCATAGACCTTCACAATTTCTGTATGTTTCAACATCCATGCCATATTATGTGAAATATTATAACCAAATGTATTTTGATTCCCCTCTTGCAGAAGTTCTATTAGAACATCTTTACATGTCCTAATAATCTCAACAACAACAGATGAAACAAATTCTGCATCCAAGGAGGTATGATCTTGTGTGAGGCATGGCTGAATGCAAGTATGAGCCACCTCAATCCTCGAGATTCTCCAACCTCCAAATGTAATGTCTGGAATCTCCCTCATGAAAAATCTACAATCATCCCCATACTTCTCACACCATATAACTTATTTACTATGGCATGACTCGTGAACTATATATTAGAAGTGTCTCTCAATATGAAATCGCTTTAGCATGGTGTTCTAGGAATCTTTACTTGGAAAATTCCTTCCAATATATAAGGTTTTGTGCACCTCACTAATCCTATATAATATAACTCTAGGGAACTCAGCTGCTGGTGTGGGAATAGTATTGTTGAATTCAAGCATGCGTTTCATTTATTTTGACCATGATGAAAAGAGTAGTGGATGATTTATTGTATGTCGAGGTTGATGTAAAACTAATTCTTTTTTCAGAACCTCCCTATATTCCGTTGGTCCCTCCTCATCATCATTTTTTTCACCATCTGATCCGTCATTAAGGAACTCCTCATGAGATGTCATATTGACATTTATATCTGAAAGATCATCTAGGTTGTCCAATCCTGGTGCATCATTTGAATTAAACTCAATTTCTTGAGGGGGACTGTCTTCAACCACTCTTGTAATTCTACATCTTCATACAACTAGATGTAGTTTTCATATACTAGCAACATCAACATATAACTCCATCATTTTACCATCTGACTGTTGAAAAACTAAATTAATTTCTTAGACCCATTGTGCATCAACAACCAATGGACAAGCTAGATGCCACAGTGTTGTCGGGAATTGAAAATTTCTATAGCTCGTAGAAACAATATCTTGATTGGGTCCCAGATTTAAGGAACCATGTATTCTCTCTTGAAGGTCACTTATGGTCACACAATACATTATACTAACCACTGAAATAGTTTGTGTACTGTAAGAAGCTCATTGCTCTATTTGAATAACCTCCCCATAGCAGTACACACTGGAAAACAGGACTCTCTATATCAAAAATGTTTCTTTCATCCAAATTATGATATTGTAACAAATATTAACGATTATGTTTGACCATATGATATTTATTAAAATGTAATTTTAGGGCTCCATTCTATACCCTAAAATATTCTACTGATGTTTGACCATATCATATTTATTAGAATTTAATTTTAGGGCTCCTTTTTATTTAATGTGTTTGTTCTTCTTCATTTCACTTTATATGATCATCAGTATCATTAGATAATCATTATATGGATCCATGTTTTAATAATATTTTCTTTGTTAATTATTCTATAATTAATTATGTCTAATAATAATTATTATTTCTCAACTATATAATCATTACATTTTAAAACATGTTCTTTTCCATTACATTTTAAATAATTATAATTTTCATTATAAATTGATTATTGTAATAAAGTTTTTAACTAATAAATCATTCTTTAATCACTATTTAATCATTATTATGTTATTCTTTAATTATTTATACTTTAATTTTTAATCATTTTATATTCATTAGTTAATTATAATTAACTAATAATAACTTTAATTCGTTAAAGATTTTGTCCATATTTCATTCTATAACATCATATTTTTCATTTTATCATTGATAAATATACTGATTTGATTTTTCTTTTCTTAGATATTTTAGAAGTTTATATAGAAAATATGAATCATCTAAAGCATATCCCCTGGGAGTTTCAAACCAGGAGTATAGAAAGACCCGTTATTGTGCTCCAGTTCATATTTGAGTCAAGATCAAAGTGGTGTTTTCGGGTTTTACCTCTAGGTACATCTTTTCCGGAGCCACACCCACTTGTTTGTATCCAGACAAAAATTTAATTGCTTAGATAACCACATAATATTTATGATTCCAAAATTTCAAAATACTAAATCTTGAGTTAATCTATAATTAATCTATACTACTAACAACAATTATTTTATACTATATATAACTAATTACAAAAACTAATTAAAAAAATATTAATAACTACCTAAACTACTAGAAAATGAAATATTTAATACCAAAAAGAGTTAAATTAAATAAATAAAAACATTAAATTAAATAGAGAAACATACCTCTAAATGAAGCGTCGTAAAAACCCACTGAGAAAATGAATTTTTTAGAGAGAGACACAGAGAATTTAGGAGATATAAAAGAAAGGATCAAGTAAGGAGGGGGTTCCCTTTTACATGGATTTCAGGCCAAGGTGGCGTCACAGATGCCGCCATTGGCCTTACACAGAGGTGAAAGGCGGCCTCCCCCAGGCCGCCTTTTCCATGTCATCGATCCAGGCCAAAGGTGGCGCAGGGGAGCAACGACAGCATCACTGATAATTCCATTGCGCAGCAACACAAAGGTGGCATCGGTGATGCTGCCTTTGTAGCGTATTTTGTTTTTTAAAAAAATTAACCTATGCAGTTTTTCAGATTTTTTTAAATATCAATTAATAAAATCCAAGGAATTGAAGTTTTTTTCGGTATGTATTAAAAATATGAAAACAATTCTGAAAATTTAGAGCATTATAACACTATTTTCAGATCCACGTTTTATATTTGGGAGGGGTGGGTATTGTTTTGAATTCATTATTCAAACTATAAATGACGAATTTTGTGTCCAATACATCACCTTTATTTTGGAAATCATAATGATTTAATTTTTTTGGAAATGGGTAATAATTTTGATACCATATTTTATAAATTGTGGTGGTTTTAATTATTTCATTTTTCCCATTATATAATATATATAAATTCACACATAAATATTCAAATAAAAATATGGTAATAAGTTAATAATTTAATTGATTTTAATTAAATGTTTTATAATTACCACAATTTAATTTAATATATATACTATAGTAAATAATAAGACTTGATATTTGAAAATAAATAATTTTTCTCTTAAAAGTAAATTGGCTAAGAAATTTAATTTAAATAATAATTTTTATTTCTTTTATTTATGAAAATATTTCATTTGTTAAATATTCCGTTGTATAAATATATAAAAAAATTAAATATATATAGTTTAATTGTTTATAAACCATATAAATTTTATTTGAGTAAAAAACTATTTGTAGGGGAAATATAGATATGCCAAAAGAATTTTATATTTCTTTGAATTGTTTATTAACTTCTTGAGTTTAATTTTCCCATTCCACTACCGACTGTGCTCATCGTCGAGTGATGCTCGATGTTGTATCTCCTCCCATCGCCGATGTCAGTTTGAACCCCTCCACCTAGGGTAAATTTCATTTTATATTCATTAAATTTTATTATTTTTTACTTATCTTTATTATAATTTTATTTGGTTATAATTTTTTTTGTAATTTTTTTATAATTTTTTTTTGTGATACATTATTTAGTTGTGTAATAATTATATCATTTAATAACTATGTAATAATTTTGTTGTATGATAGTTTATTTTGTTTTTAAAATTGAAAAATATTTAATATATATAAAAATTTGTACATAATTATTCAATTAAATAATCAAATATAGAACGAACCATGGGATTAAAACCCATAGTAAGAAAATGATTTATATAAAACACACACACACCCAACATAACAAGAGGAAGAGGATGAAGATGATTTACTTGAAGGGTCCAATCCATAATATGACATGCATGATAAATTAGGTTTAAATTAATTCAGGTTATATAAATTAGTGTGTCCACACACAAATAATTTATGACCTGATTTCTAAACGTTGATGGATGAGATAGTTATTTTATTTAATATGGTATGATCTATCCTCTTACTCTATCATTTTATGGCATGTGTTGGTATGAGAGTTTTTTGATGCTTCATGTACATATTCAAAAAAAAATTTAAGAGAAATTCCTGAAATCAATTTAAATCTGATCAATTTTTATGAAATTGTCACTTTAATGATCTTCTAATTTTCTTATATCTGATTTTAAAAAAATTATATTTTCAAGAATAAATCTTATTATGAAATTATCACTATTGGTTGATTTATGTATTTTGAAATAAATTGTGTTTTTTGAGTACTGAAAAAAATAAATTAAGTTGATCAATGCGGATAAACATACATTCTGTATATGTTAAATATTTTAATATACCCTCATCCTAATTCATCATTATAAAAATGTTTTGAAATTGATATTTTTTGCATTTATTTTATTTTAATTAAATCTATAATAATATCTTGAGTTTTTGACATAAAATTAAATTATTACTTTTAATATAGATGAAGATAATTAATTGGTTACTGACTATGCATAAGGTACTAATTTCAATAACTAATTTAGATTGAATAAAATTACTATGTGTTGGACATAACATTTACATAATAATTTTAATTTAATTATGATTTTGGTTCTTTATTATTCGAATAAAAATCTCTCCAATGATTATTTTCATGAAAATAACTGATATTAGTCAAAAAATCATTTATATTTCATTATTAAATTTGCATTATTAATTTATTTGAATTATAATTTGAGTAACCTCGTGGAAAAATTTAATTTAAAATTTGGTTCTTGTTATTTTATTAAGGGTTAGCCCAATGAAAAACATTAATTTGATGAAGTGGGAATTATTAAAACCACAATTATGATACACTCTTGAAGTTACAATCATTAATTAGCAAAATGGATACTCGTGTTTTTAATTTTCTTAGTAGAATTTTTCAATGTAATATGAAATTAAATAATTTATGCCAAATAGTGATGTGATTTAATTACGTGTTATATTGATAATGATGTATAAGGAAAAATATTATCTGCATAATTATATTTGGAATAATATAAGTTGAAAATAATACAAAATTTATCGTAAAATTTTTTTGCGTATGTTATTTTCTTTTGCGAACTCTGTACTTCTAGTTTATTAACTATTAATACTTATGATTCTGTGTCTTCATGATTTTTTTTAATGTTCATGATTATTACTGTAACTATTTAGATTAACTAACAGGCTGTGTTTCTTCTTATCCATGTTGTTATGGACCTTGGTTATACCTTTATAATGATAAACCTAACCCACTTACACCTCAAAGTACCCATAATAAAAAAGATGATTTTAAAAAGTGGGAGTTGTTTAATGTCTTTTCACATACGATTCTCAGAGGATACATAACATCAGATATTCATGGAGGATATACAGTTCAGATTACTATTATAGATTCAAAAAATTCCAATGAAGCTGAAAATATTAGAGTGATATTTTTGATAGGCCGAATCCTTTTGTCCCAATAACCACTAATTCATAGCAAATATACAGATCTTATCCAATACATAATCGAAACACGTAATGAAAATCTAACATGGATTGATAATTGTCATATAATTAATCATGGTCATTACCCCTTTCCTCTTTGTGAATAGATGGAGACCTTATTTATTTTAGGGTTAGAGTTTTATCTTTAGAGGTTGAATGTAAAACATGTGGTGGAGTTTCCATAAGTCTATTTTTTGGAAAAAAATATGTATTTATAGAATTCCTTGATAACCATGGCACACATCCTAAAAAAATAGAGAAGGAGGTGGGACTGACCTATATTAAATACAATCATTATTCTATACTTGAATGTATATAAAGAATGTGTTATTTTATTTGGATGTAGGAACATTTATTTATTTTACCCGCACCAATTTATAATTTATTTAATCACTCAGGCCGAATTACAGATTCGACCCCATCCTGTAGAACATTCTTCTACATGCTAAAAGGACATAAATAGTGTAACAATAGGTCATGACTGTTAGGTTTACATCACCTAATAATAATCCTATGAATCTAAATCATTGAATCGAATAAATTCCAAATCTAGAAAATCAATAATAGACTTATTCCATGCAAATAGATTTAGTAACAATAAGAATGCCGGTTAGAATAACATAATATCATTAATAAAATCTAAATAACATGAAATTTATCTATGTTGTCAAAAATAAAATTTGTTCTATAATTCCTAATCATAATGCACAAATTAAATATAAGAAACAAAGGATAAGATATTCAGAATCCTTGAATCCCAACATTAGGTGATTACAATATCCACTACCCAAAACATCAAGATATCACTAAATTAAATCTCACATATAATCCCAAATTATGCACATGGTCATGAAATATTTTGGATGGAAAATATTTCCTTAATGGATATAAAAGTATATCACTAGTTGTAATGTGCTCTATATATACTAATTGATTTTTGATTCTTTCTCTCACAAAAAGATATTTTCAATAAGCTTGTAGCCACTACATTACTTACTATTCTTAGAAAAGAAAACTACAATCTAATTGTCCCAAAATATATTCAATGTTTTAGAGATGGTATTATCCATCTAATGATCCATAATGATGTCGTTAATCTATATAATATGACTTGGTGCTTCATAATTGGCTACAAATTTGTCTTCTGTAGTAGAAGAAGCTAAAAATGTGTGTTTTGTTCTTTTCCATGACATTGATTCACCAAAAAACAAGAAATCATATCCTGAATATTCTTTTTTGTTATCGAGACATCCACCATAATCAGATTTGGTAAATCTAATTACTTCAAGACAATCTTACTTTATGTAAACAAGCATGAAATCCATTGTACCCTGTAAATAACACATGGCTTTAAAAAAATCTTCCATTTATCCATTCCTAGATTAATTTGGTGATTTCAAAGTATTCTAACAAAATATATGATACTTGGGAATGTACAAACTTCAGCATACATAAGGCCTTAAACTTCCATGGCATGTGAATCTGATCCATATCACGAAGCACTAATTAGATCCTAGGTCAGTTTTACAAGATAAACATTTTACCATTGTAAACTGGTATAATAGAGGAAGAACAACCTGACATGTAAAATTTATTAGGGATCATTTCCATACAGACCTTTTGGGATAAACATAACATTCCATGAGACCAATATCAATGAATCTCAAAGACCAGTGTGTAAGAGGCTTCAACAAGATCATTCATGAAAAATTTATTAAATATAAATTCATTTATCTCATGTTATATACCTAGGTCATTGCATGAAAGAAGTATGTCATCTACATAATGTATTAATTAGATACAATTTCTCCTATCTACCTTCATTAAAAATCATGGGTTAGCCAAATTTTATTTAAAACCAAATTCACCAATTATATTATAAAATTTTACATACTACTTCTGAGAGACTTGATTAAGGGCATAATTGAATTTTTTAAGTCTACATACCATATATTCTATTACCATGAACATAAATAATTTTATTAGTCTCATGTAGATGTACTCATGGAAGACATGATATAGAATTTAGTTTTGTCATCCATTTTATGTATCTCTAAATCAAAATTATATATAAGTTCCACGACTATTCAGAATGAATATTCTTATACACTGGAGATAAAATATCACTATAATCAATACCTACCATTTGAGTGAAACTTTTTTCATCAAATTGAGCCTTTTAATGTTTGAAATTTCCTTCCATATACAATTTAGTTTTAAAAACCTATTTGGATCCAACAATTGTGGATCCTCTCAATAAGTCAACATGATTAAAAACATCATTTACCTTCACTGAGTTCAAATCATCCTTCATGGATTTAATCCATTAAGTTAATTTTTTTCTTGAAAAATCATCCTTAAAACATATAGGATCACTTCCTATGTAGAAATCATTATCATCTAGATATATATAATCATCACAGAATGTTTTTATTCTCACTCAATCTAATAACAAATGTAGTTGTACTTGAATAGTAATAGGATTTGGTTCACTATTGTAGATTTGAACATTCAGTGCTGCCACATTCATATCAATAAATCCCATAGAAGGGGTAGATGTTGGTAGGATTAAATTCATAGTAACATATAAATGATCACACTCTTACTCAAGGCCAACAGTGCATGGCGTGTAATTATCACATGTGTCACCGTCCTCTAAAAAACAGCATATCTAGTCTCAACCATCCTAGTGGAATGAGATGATAAATAAAATCAAAAACCATTTGACTTTTAGGATAGCCAAAAAATTGAAAACTTTTGTTATTAAGATAATTTTTTCTCATATTTGTGTTGTATGTTTTATCCAATGTAGGAAAACCCTATACATAAAAATATCCCAATTTTGTTTTCAGATATGGAAATGTTTCATATGGAGTTTTATAAACTGGATTAATTGGAACAAAATTATGTATATTAATAGTTTTCTTAAGACCCTAGAACCCTAAAAACTTAGGTATGGTTCTTCGGAATATCATAATCACTTCGATGTATATAAGGGTACAATTTCATCTCCCAGTAACTCCATTTCTCTGAGGTGTGCATGGCATAGAAACATGAGAAATAATGAAACATTTTAGAGGAAACAAAGAAAAAGTCCAAAATTTGTGTCCAAAATCAGGGATTTTTCTATAATATTATCCCCCTATATCAGACCTCACAACATTAATATTTTGACCTTACTAGTTATCACCTTCATATTTATAATTTTTAAATATCTATAGATAAATAGATTTATCATGCAGAATATAAATATATCCATATCATAATTTTTCATCCCAGAAGGTAATAAAGTACCTCTTACCATTAATTATAGGTGTATAAGGACAACTAATATTAGTGTAAATTAGTTGTAATAGTCCTTTAGTCATAATGGGACCTTGTTTATTTCCTTTTGATAATTTATCTTTTATGAATTTTATATTTGTATCATTATCCAAAAAATACAATTGATGAATAGATCCATCCTTATTGATACATTCCATTATATATTTAGATATATGAAAAATATGATCCTTTTATAATCTTGAAGAGTTATCTTTCATCTTTTTTCTTTTTCTATAGGTTTGTATTGCATTAATCTTATATATATATTCTTGTGATTTATTAAAAGAAGTATTCAAAAATAATTTATAGAGTTTTCCCTATTTAAAATAGAGCTAATGAATTTAGATTCAATAGGAATAGTGAAACAATTATTTTCAAACAAATATGATAAACCATAAGCATCAAGTTGAGAAACAAAAATAAAATTTCCAGTAATATTAGGTACACAAACAATATCTATAAAATCTATAATGAAATAACTATTAAACTCTAAATGAATACCTTTAATAGCTTCAATTGGAACTTTATTTCCATTTCCTAGTAAAACTCCCCAGTCTCCATTATTTAGCCTCTTTAAGGAACAAAATCATTATACTGAACATGTTATATAAACTAAAACACCAATGTTAACCCACTATGTATTTAAATGATAATTTTCAATAAATAATTTATGATATACATAATTAGATAGATTACATTTATTTTCTACCAATTCCTTAAATTTTGGGAACTCCTTCTGAACATTACATTCAGCCCAACATAAATGACACTTTAATGATCTATGATCCCTATTGGTTGAATTACTTGAATTCATGTTAATGGAAATTTCCATATTATTTACATCAATATTATTTTCTTTACAAAACTTTTTTATCTTTTTATTTACTATAATGGTCAAAAGATATCTTCGAGTATATTTAGATTTTAACCTTTCTTAATTTTTATCACACATGTGGATGAACTCACTCATTTACTTTTCTCCCTTGATAATTATAGTTGACTTAAAAGGACCAAACTGAGAAGGGAGAGATGTCATAATAATATGAACAAGAATGAATTATGAAATCTCCATGTTCATGGCCCTATTTTGAGAATCCATATCATTTATTCTTAATATGTTCCCACGAAAACCACCGAAACCATTTTACTTCATGGTGACCATTTTTGTGATTAATTTGGTAGTACGAATATTTCATGTACTTTAGAATTGTTCTTCAAATAATGTGAGTAATGTATTAATATTTTATTCATCTTTATCCTTTTCAAAATCTACAACAAAATAAGAATTTATAAATCCTACTAGAATGTCTAATGTTATGGATCCCTTTATTTAAGGGACAATCCATTAGATCGATCCCACTTTTCAAATGAAGATTTTACTTAGGAAAAACTTGAACTTTAAGTTTGGTAGGATTATCATTATTAAAGGAATAGTCAATGTACATAACACCAATGACAAGTAGAACATTTTCCATCCATTTCTTAATGTTTCTACTAGTTAGGGTCTCATTAGAAGAAACATAGGATGTAAGTGAAGTTCAATAGTCATGTTACTAATCTTGCGCATTATCAATAATAATGAAACTGCACAATAATAAGTCTCACAAATTAAAATTTTAGGCATACATAGATCACAAAATAAAATAAAATACATCAAAATTTATGACGAGAAAGGTTGTATTATTTTCATCATGCATTGGGATGAATAAAAAAATACACATAAGTTTCTACATAAACATTATTATAAATATAAAATACAATTAAATCACATCACCCCTTGGAAGTTATAATTAAAATCCATGTTACATTGAAAAATTCCACTCAGATGATTAAAATCATAATTATCCATTGGGCTAATTAATCATTTTAACTTAATGAGTGTAACATAATTATGGTTTTAGTAATTCTTACTTATTTAAATAATAGTTTTCTATGGGGACAACTATTGATCAAATAAAAAGAACCATATATGAAATTAAAAATTTTAAGGGGACACTCAAATAAAAAATTACATTATTTAATAATTCAAATTTAATATGGAATATAAATTTAGTTTTAACAAATATCATTTATTTTCAAGATAATAATAATTGAAATTATTATTATTCGAATAAGTGAGAACCACCCCCAAAATTAAATTAAATTGTTCATGTAATTTTTAAGTCCCACACAACTAATAATTCAACTCAATCTAAATTAGTTATTGAAATTAGTAGTCAACATATAATCAATAACTAAATAATAAACTCAATCTATACAAAGAAGTCATAATTTAATGTTATGACATATAAATTCTAGAAATTATTCTTTATTAAATGAACATCAAATAATTAATGAAAATACCAAATTTCAAAAAATTATTACCATAATTAATTTGGATAAGAGTATAATAATATCTTAAACATATAGAGAGAGTCTATATAACTATATCAATCAACACAAGTTATTAGGTCGGTAGTCAAAACCCATATTTTATTTCATCATAAAGTATTAAATAACTTCAATAATAATAATTAGATAATAATAATTATTCATGAATATATATTTTTTATAATCAAAAATGTGAAAATTTTAAACCATTAAGAAATTTATTTCCTAAAAATTTATCCAATTGAAAAAATTTCCTAAATTCTCTTAAAATAAATTTTGAATGTGCATTTGAAGAAAAATGAGGCTCTGATACAACTGGTAGAATCATAATTCTTATAGGTATAATCCTTTTAGCCCTATAATAAATAATGCCTAATAGATAATTATATTTATCAAATACATAAATGAAACAAATAATGTGTTGAAAACCTATTTTTTCTTGTATAACTTTGTCATATATCTAGAAATATTTCTAGATCCATACGCTAAGTTGAAATGAAATTTTGAGGCCCGGTATGCCCGAAATTTATTTCATAAAGATATTAAATATATTTTATATTGCACGTGTATTGTTTTTCAATAAAAATGGTATAAATCATAAATGGAGTCGCATATTTAAAATTCAAGACCATGTTTGAATATGAAAGATGAAATTTATCTTATGTGAGACCTAAAGATGGTTGGTGTGGGAAATTCAGATAAATACACCTTTGGAAGGTGTGTTTAATTAAAATAAATAAATAAAATTCTTTATTTTATTGAATGAATTTGACCAAGCCTCCACTATAAATACACCATTATAAAAAATCTCTAGGGTTATCCTCATAACCCAATGATATTTTAGAGGATATTTCTACAACCCATCATTGATAAATAGAGATTAGATGGCAACGAGCTTTCAGATTAAGGCGAAATGAGACGTAGAGAACATAAGTGATCTTCCTCCTTCATTGGAGATCATGTTATTCATCTACAAATGATAAAATATCAAGGTAAGAATATTAATTTATGGATTCTATCCAATATGATTAAATGATTTATCAAGATCAATTTCCTTCTCTTCAATCTCCATTAAATTAATTCTTTACATGAGCATATGTATCAGTTTTCATTTGATTATTAATTTAATCCCTATTTTTTCATGTTTTCTCACCCTATTTATCGTCGATCTCGTTCTTTGTCCCAGAATTCATGGATAAAAATGGTTTCACCTTTTTTATCATGCTTTCTCCAAATCGTTCTTCGCATTCTTCATTATTGTCCTATGAGCCCACAATTTGATACTGTCATGTAGGATCAAGCATGATCGGACCCCCATATCCATGAAATATTATTGTGTGATGAATGAATTAATGAATATAGGAAGGATTATGATTATTTGTAGGATACAAGTGATGATTCCCATAGATTCGAGATTCGAGAACAATTGGAATGACATGGGAGGATAGACTATAGCACATGGGAGGATCTAGATACATTTTTAGGGAAATAGATGGATATAAATAATGGATGGAGGAATTATCCACTAATTTATGTGGGGAAAATGGCCGGATTTGTGATATTGGGCATAGATTTGGAATTAGGGGAACAAATCTAGGATTATGAAAAAATCCTAACTACATGATGTGTAATCATATGAAAACACGCCATATAGAACTTTCATGGCAGTGACGCTAGGGTTTTGGAAAATTTAAGAATCACACATTGTTTGGTTGGGTCACATTCCATGTGAACCTCCTTGGGTGGACATTCCATATAATAGAAGGACATGGGAAAGACCATGTGGGGGAGGACACACCATGTATTGGAGTACACAGGCATAGGAAACATTACATGGACATGGCTAAAATCATGAGAAGGACCTAAAGTGACTGATGCATTCCATGTAGTGCCCTTACAAGCAATGTAGGGATACATGGGTAGTGAACCATGTACCATAAGTGACATGAAAAGGTAGAAGGGTGGTACCACACACCGTGTGGGTCCCCTTACACACCGTGTACCCTCCTTTTTAAGGGAACTTCTACCTCTAGTACCTTCTTCACATAGACTCATATTTTGGACCACATGTAGCCTATACGGAAGTTTTTTCCACATAATATGAAATAGTTGACTTCATTGTGAATTTTGTGTTACAGTGTGAGATGTTCCGAGTATGATGCTTCTTTAGGTGTCACTGAATGACAATACTGATCATGCAAGGTCTTTAGAGTGGAAACCTTCTAATAGGATTGAGCATGCGTCCTCTATTAACCATTATATTTGATCACACCAACAGTATCAGGGAATGGGCCATTTATCTATCCATCACCACAGTGGAACACTCCTATAAAGTCAGGCCATGGGTCCTCTGCCCACATAGTGGAACCCTCCTTTTGTATCAGGGTATGGGTCCTTTGTTATACATAAAAGTAGAACCCCCTATAGATACAAGGAATGGTTCATCTACCCATAGAGTGGAACCATCATGCAGGTTCAGGTCATGGGTCCCCTATCTTTCACTACAGTGGAACCCTCATGTTGGGTCAGAACATAGGTCCTCAATATACCACTAGAGTGGAACCCTCTTACAAGTCAAGAGCACAGGTCCTCTATATATGTACTAAGTGGAACCCTCTTATCCTAACAGGGCATGGATCCTCGATCTACAAAGTGGAACCCTCCCATTATACCAGAGTATGGGTCCTATACCTAGAGATATTAGCCCCTAGACTATGTGACATAGTGGTGAGTAGTGGTCCCATATTGATGTTTCATTGGGTAGATGCATGAGATACTTGGCATTATCAGTGGACCTTTGGAATTGATGAAACTTATTTTCTAGGATGATATATGATATGGATATCCCTTTTCTCTCCCATTTGATTTTATTTTTTTGAGTATATATATATATATATATATATATGTATCCATGTTGTTGGATTTTTTTTACTCTCTTTTCATGGGATGAGTTGTCTATTCCAATCGGGTATATTTGTTCCCCCTTTAACTTTCAAAAAATCCTACTAGGAATGCATATAAACACCCCTACGTGTGATTTTCCTGCATATTTTGTGTCTTATAAATATTAAAAATTGGTTGGGACATCTTTAATGTTTGGAATGTTTTTTTCCTTTTCCTTTTCAGTTTATAGTCTCATTCAATTGAATTCCATAAAATTATTTCATGTATGGTTTATACTCTAGATGTTGAATATTTTATTATTATTCCAATTCACTTATTCATTGAGATGGTTATAATCATGCATAATGGTACACTGGGAAAAGATATCCCACACTAGATATGCCTTTCAACACTTTTCACCATCCCATGGCCTATTGAGGCGGGCTGGAGGTTGTTGTGGCTCGAGCCTCATTAGGTTGGGTCATGACCGATTGGTATTAGAACAGTACATTCCATGGGATGGAGTTTAGATTCTTCCCATTATAAGGATTTGTATGGTATTTAAGGAAAAAGTACCAAAGTGTTACAAGTGTGGCTTTCAGGCCAGAGAACCCAGTGTTGGTGTGACGGTTGAAATATACATTCACCAGCACTCTGACTACCTACCTGTCAACTCGATATAACGAGACATTGGTTACAAGGATAAATGGTACATGAATCATATTTTATTGAGGATTTTGACTATCCTTATTGTGTCATATCCCCATATATATATATTCTCATTTTTCTATGGTATGTCTGGATTAAATTTCAAGGATGCCTCCATGAAGACAACTGGCCGGGTTATAAATTCCGGATCATGACAACGATCTGATGAGTGATGAGGCCTTAGTTCAAGGGACATCAGGTGAGTTCCTTCCTCCAGGTAGATATATAGAAGCACCACCACATGTTGAGTAGCATATCATACTAGGAGAGGGGATTGAGGATGTGAACAGTCTTAGTGCACACCTCGTGTTCCTGTGCTAGAGACTGTTGATGATCCTTTGGGAGATAGATCCCCAGGTAGTGTATAATTGTCTAGAGTCAGGGGTTTGAGCTTCTAGAATTATCTAGGCACCAACTAATCAGATGGTTTCCTTGTAATCTAATATTTTCCATGAAAAAAATTGATGGGGTTGGAGTCCAGTCATGTAGATGCAGGATGAGTCAACACTATCATGGGATGACTTTTAATAGTATTTTTTGAGTAGTATTACCCAACAATCTTATGTTTAGATTGGATTGAGGGTCTTATGGAGCTACAGTAGGGAGGGATGATATATATTGAGTATGTTTGGAGGTTCTCCGACCTCATGCGGTACTTCATCAACATGATCCGAGATGGATACTTCTACGTGTGTAAGTTTGACCTAGATCTCCGCAGAGATATCCAAGACTGAGTGGTACCCCTATGCATTCCCACTTATACTGTAGTGTTTGAGTGGGCACTGGTGAAGGATATATTCTTTCTAGGGGTTATACATGAAGCTAGAGTTGGAACCGAGCATCATGGGGCTTTTTCATCAGTAGTAGCTAGAAGGATCCAGTCAGTAGGATCACAGTACCGGAGATCTTATCATGGCCAGACTTAGACACATGGTCATGTGGTACAAGGACCACATAGAGGACTAGGGAAGCTCAGAGAGGGGAAGTGATATGCATGTGATGGGGGATGTCACATGGCACATGATTTCCCTACCCAATGTGCTATGATGGGAATCAAGTTAGTAGATAGACAACCTAGGAAATTCCATGATCGATCTCCCAGGTATGGGAAGGGTGCCCACCAGGGAGGTAGATCTGGCATAAGAGCAAGTGGACCTATAAGAGGAGGAGCTGTGGTTGGTGGATAAAATTATGAGCTCCTTCCACCACAACCACCCGACAACCCGCATTAGGCTTAGAGGGTTTTGGATTGGGGTTGTGGGAAGCTGTAGGCTATGGAGGTATATGACCTTGAAACACAGGAGATGATTACATGTATGATATGTGTTTAACCCACTCTTTCTTCAATATTAGTAGACACATGTGTGAGTCATTACTTAATCTATATACTCTTGGTGTGAGAGATGGATCTCTCCCAGCTAAGGATGTAGACATTATATTTTCCATGAGGATTCTAGGGGGAACAACTATTCTATATCTTTTAGATTTCTATAGTTTAAGCAATTTATTAGTGGATAGAGGTAATCAGGGGAAATTTTGGTTGTCACGATGAGACCATAGGAAATCATATTCGGTATGGATTGGTTGTCCATATTCCAAGCCCAAATTTACTATCACCAAAGATATGTTAGATTCCTTCACATTGATGGGACGAGATTCTCCTTTGTGGGAGAGAGAGATCTCATGGAAGTAAAAGTGGGTTTTATGAGTAGAAGGCTTCCACCCATCACCCATAAATTAGAGATTGTATCCCTTGGTGTAGTAGGTACTTTTTGAAACTGGATTCCTTCAGTCATGGATGATTATATGGAAATATTCTCTGAGGATATCATGGAATTACCTCTAAGTCGGGAGATATAGTTTTATATCAAATTTCACCCTAGGACCTCTCTTATATTATTTATGGCATAGAGGATGGCCTATACTGAGCTCCAAGAGCTGGGGTGCAGTTTTATGACATTTAAGAGAAAGGTTATATGAGATCCAGTGTATCCCCCTAGGTTTCTCTAGTGTTGTTTGTGAAAACGCCTTATGGGATATTACAACTTTTTTAAGGATTATCATTTCCTTAACTAAGAAATGATAAATAATATGTACCCCTTTCTTAAGTATTTATGAAATATTTGACCAGTTGAAAGGTGAGAGATGGTTCTTGAAGATCGTTCTTAGGTATGGATACCTCCAGTTTGAGATTTTACAATGCTGATATTCTGAAAATCAAATTTTTTTGTCACTATAGAGATATTGAGTTCCTGTTGACACCCTTTGGTGTGAAGAATCACCCAATGTGTTTATGGATTTTATGAACCAAATTCTCTAGCCTTTCTTGGACTAGTTTGTTTTTGAATTCATCAATGACATACTCATATAATTTAAATCAGAATACGATCATGTAGAACACTTGAGGATAGTCCTAAATTATCTTTGTGATAACCATCTTTATGGTAAGACCTCAAAATGCCAATTCTGGATCAATGAGGTCCACTTCATGGGTAATTTCATATCTGATTGTGGATTAGCTACGGACTTGGTAAACATCGATGTTGGTATTTGCTGGGATACACACAAGAGTGTGTCATAGGTGAATTTTTTTTGTCTTAGAGGGGAACTAAATTAGGTTTTGGGAATAATTTTCTAAGATTTCATCCCCTTTGATGACCCTAATATAGAAAGGGAAACCTTTTACCTAATCTGAGTATTGAGGGAGGGAATTCTAGGAGATGAGTTTGAGGATGATGAGTGCTCCTATTTTGGGACTACCATAGGAGGGAATAGAGTATGCAGTGTATTGTGATGCCTCATGAGTTGGGCTCAACTATGTGTTGATTCATAGACGGTTAGATATTTCATATGGGTGGAGGCAGTTCAGACCCCACTAGTAGAACTATATGACTCACAACCTAGAGCTGGTAGTTGTAGTATTCTCTTTGAGGATGTAGAGGAACTATCTTATAAGGGAGTGCTTTATTATTTAATCAGATTGTAAGATTATTAGGTATTTATTCACATAGAGAGACATGAACCTGATACAGAGGTTATAGTTAGAGTTTCAGTAGGAAAATGACTTTGAGAAAGTCTGTACTCCAGGAAAGGGAAACATTTTAATGCCCTGACCATAGTTACCCATAGTCGGTGCATTATTATATATCATTGGAATAATCACAAGAGATCAAGTCTCAAGAAAATGAATAATTTAGTATCCATGGATGTACTAGAAATATATATATATATATACATTTTACATTACATAATCAAATAAAAAAACAAAAACATTGTGTCCCCTTTTAACACACTCATATCCCTTAACTTATCCCTGTGAATCAAAAAAAATATACTTCTTCACATCCTAGAGAAAATAAAACCTATGAAAGGGGTGACCTCAGATGCTTAGTCTGGATAAAAATATAGTGGAAAATTTCATAAATAAGCATAAACATTTAAGGCATTGTATAAGACTAAAACACAAGCCTTTTAAACTGAAATTTCAGTATAATATTCAAAATATAAATCAACTAATTCTATTTACTTATTCACATGGATATTATACTTGTCGAATAATCACACGTAGTATAAATAGCTGATTTCATAATGATGGAATGCATCATATCGGACATCATAACCACACAGTCAATGCATCGTGCCAAGACTACAAATAATGATTTTGTTAAAGCATTGTTCCCAGACACTAGTTTGTCGCATGAGACCTATCGATGCTTCAAGGAGCTGCAGAGGGATCTGCCATTCACTTACTAAATCTAATTCAATCATCATATGAAAAGTTTCAAACATAATATAAACGTTCAAATTAAAACTAACATATGAAATTTCAATACTTTAACCATAAACCATGAATGGTAAAAAAAATATCACATCCACAGTCAAACCTAACTCATTCAATACAATATGAATGATTGATTTATAATAGATTAACCTCAATCAAGAATAAAATACAATGAAGGATACTGAAAAAGAAGAAAGTAATCAGTAAAATTATTTGAGAGAAATATCCCCTTTTTTCTTGAAACCATTTAAAAGTCACACAATTTATCAATGAAGTCATTTAAAAGTGATTTTTGAATCAAGGTGTCCGATACCACTTTGAATCTTTTGAGGGAATTTTAATTTTAAAACATTCATGTACCTATAAATAAATCACTAAAACCATTTTGAAAACATGGACATTAATGATAATTATTTACATGATTAAATCTTTAAAATATTAAAAATGTTATTTTAGTTAAAGAGTACCTAACCAAATGAAAGCACTTTAATACAAATAATTGAGGAATAAATTTACTCAAAACGTTATAATATAATGATAATAAAGGAATTTATGATATAATATGTCAAAGGGCAGTATATACACCATATAAAAGTGAATCGGTTCATAACAACAATGATGTCTCAGTGGAATGTAAATTGAGATGAAATCCATAAAAAAGACCATATACTAAGATTAAGGATAAATCAATGACATAATTATGTGTGAAAAATATAAATACACAAAATATGATTAGATATTCAGCATTAATCAATTAGAGGGAATTCACACATATTCTTGTAAAAACAATACCAAAGACTCTGATGTTTAACTCAATGAAAGTAAATTGGGTTAAGATTGCCCTTATCAATTTCATAGCAATGATAGGAGAATTTATAAAAGGAGTGATTATGTGTGTCAAAATTATATCCACGCAAAGGGGAGTGTAAATTACTACATGAATAAATAAATAGTGATTTCTCACATAATCTTGGAGTAAAATAATCAATGATGTTTCCGTAAAACCCAATGAGTAGAAATTGAAATTAGAAATTCCCTTATTGGTTTGTTGACTTATGAAACATAAACTCGATGAAATTAGGATCATGAAATGAAGATTTAAATACCCATAAATTAAAGTATATTGCACAAAGAATACAATCATGGGTAGTCCATACACCACACAAAAGAAAATAGTGTCAAATATAGCATAATCTCATGGGAATAAAAAGTGAGATGAAGACCCCCTTACCTTGTACTTTTACTTAGTCAATGGTTAGTTAACAAAATGTGTAATTTTTAATTCATAGTTATTAAATTATACAAGAACATCATACATAAATATGATATCATATATGATCATCCAATATTGTTTTGTTAAAAATATTTCAATTGTATCATTGTTTCGGGTATTAACTGCTTCATTTTCCTTTATATGTTTTGTTACGTATGTCATGTTTGTTATGAATAGGATGTATTTAATTAATATAAAGAACGAAATTAATTTATTTTACATTAATTTAAATCATAAAGTGAAAATTATTTGGGAATGGTTACGATGGGAAATGAATCTCATCGAGTTCGTGGAGATTATAATCTGTACGCACGCACAAGCGATAATATCATTCTATTGATGGTGACATCATATGTAATTGGATGGTATATCATATATAAAGAATCACTAACATGTTGTTGTTATTTTTTACATCAATTATACTGATTATTATACCCATCAAAATAATGAAGTGTTGAATAACAAACTTCACCACGACGTGGAGACGATAATCTGTATGCACACACGTATGGTGACATTGTCATTCATAGTATGGATAGAATAATAAATATGGTTGTACTATATTTATAATAACATAATAATATATAGAAGGTACTAGATTTATTATTTTGCTATGGAAAAAACAAATAAAGTGCATGTGGAAGAATAAAAAAATATTGAAAGATGTGGTGAATTTATTACCACTTCTTCAGGTGCTTCCTTTTGATTTGATCAAAAGGGGTCCATAAATTGGCTTTCTGATAAAATTAAGTCCTCTAGGTTTAATTTAGGGTATTTGGAAGGATATTTGAGCAGGTTTTGTCTGATAAAAATGGATTATGGATGTGTGAATTTGTGAGAAGTGGAAGTACCCTTTTATAAGAGTGGTGAGGGTGACTTTAGGAAAAGCGTGAAATATTATTTTATTATAAAATAATATTAGGTTTATAATGGATCCTAATAAATTTTTTTCAATGATATGGTGGGTATGGGTAAAATATTATCAACCAATAGGTTTTAGACAAGGTTAGGTCACCATATTAACCTTATCTTTTAATTTTAATTTTTTGTCAAATAGTCTAACTTTTACCATGTCTTCTTGTATTTTTATATTACATTGTTAATAAACATACTATAAAATTACAAGAGAACCTCATGTTGTTCATTAATGACATATCTATCATTATATAAGTCCTTTAGATGATCCTTATATTTTTTTACTATTATATCATTTAATAATATAGTATTTTTTTTAAACTCATTTCTGTCAATTTTGACTATTTAGTATTTGGTTGTTGTGAATGTCAAAAAAACTTGATTACATAGAAATGAATTCATTAAATAAACCCTAAAATTTCAAATTAACCTATAAAATTAGTGAAATGCATCAAAAGTTTCAATTTTTATTTATTTTAATATTTATAACATCAATTATTTTAGTCATTCATTAATCAGGTAATTACGGCATCATCATTGTGTCATAAATAAATTTTATTATTTAATTTATAAAAATTAAAAATATAATACGATTATGTATTAAATATTTTAATATTTATAATGAATATTTATTTTCTAATTTATTTTATGTATGTCTGTATATTTAAAATGTTTTAGTTATCAATCATTGAATTTAACACATTTAACTCTTCTTTAAATAAAATAATAATAAATGTCCTAATATAATTCAAGTAGAACCAAAAGGATCATATTTTATTTTTTTGGTTGATTTTGGTTTAAATAACATTGTCCAATAGAATTATGTAATGTGTTGGGGTAATCATAATATCATTTTTACCTTTACTTACCCTGTGTACTTTAAAACATGGTAAATAAAATTCAAAAGTTACTATTCACCAAAACTTATTTTCATCCTATTGAACCATATATTACATACCAATTTCAACCGTGTGTCTTGGGTTAATGAAAATGTGCCTAGAGGGTGGGTAAAATATGGTAAAAAGTTCAATAAAATGGTATATATCTAATCAAATTTTAAAATGACTTAAATAAATTACATTGAAATAATATAGGTATTATGTATATATTTTTACATTAAAATAAATTTAAATTAAAAATAATTATTTTAATAAAATGATGGCTTTAAACAATAATAGTGTTTTTCACTATTCATCAAAAATTGAATGTTTTTAGAAAAATACCAAAAATTCACCCAAAGATACATTGGATATTCCAAATACAAAAATGATGTCTATTTTACCAAATTCAATACATATATGTTGTATTACTTAATTTAAAAAATATTCATGTTTTCAAAACCCAAAAGCTGGTTTTTGAGAATTAAAAACTATCGAAAACCTGATATGTGGTTATTCCAATTTAAATGTAAAAATTAATTCCAATGACTAATATTGGATAAAATGATAAAAATATAATCTAATTATACTTCAAAACCATTCAAATGTATAGTTTAACACTATAAACTATTTTGATTTAAAAAAATTTCTTCAATCAAAATTTTGTATTTTCACTATTTATCAAAATATGTATGTTATAAAAAAAGAACAAAAAATTTATGAAAAATAACTTTTCATGTCCTACATCTGAATAAAAAGTTTATTTTGTCAAATTTAATATATAAAAGTTTCAAATATTGGATATAAAAATGGTTCTCCCTTAAAAGGGAGTAAAATTGCATTTTTTTTGAAAAATACTTCTTTTATCTGAAAAATTTAATTTGTTCTTATATTATGTCTAATAAATACATAATATGAATGTTAAAATTATATGGAGTATATAAAATAAAAAATTCAGTTAATAATATTCATATTAACTTTTTGAATAGCTAGTTTGGTAAGTCGTGGTGCGCTCGAACTCAGTGTTGTGTGGATAGAAAGATATTGAATTACTTTATAGAAAATAACTTACTATGAAATCTTATGGTGTTAAATTCTCCCCTAATTTGGAAATTGAGTCCTCTTAATTTTAATATTGGTCTTGGAAACTTCATTGAAAGTCCCACATTAGAAAAAGAGTCAATAAAACTATAACATTTAAAGAAAGAAAGAGAAGTACCTAGATCACACGAGATAACCCATACAATGATTCCATGTCGGTAAACATGGATATAGAAGATAAACTAACTATCAAGTTCTAATGGAGAGAGATAGAAAACAAAATCAGGAGAAAGTTAACCAAAATAAGGCCACAAACATGTGATGGGTTAAAAGTAAATTAGATTCCCTGTAGGAAAAGTAAATGGACAATGTTATTTTTTTTAAGTTACATTTGATAATGCTTAAGAACTTATTTATGATATTGAATAATAACATAAAGAGATATGCATAATTTTCACGTAGAGTTTCATCCATTAATAAATTTATACCACTAACTCATCCTTTCTCAAAACGATGGGTATTCCAAATAACTTGGTCACACCTGAAGCGCTAGAATAAACTTCTAGATAATTACATAATCCACAAATGATGAACTATATATTTCCCCTGTCTTTAGAGATTATACAAAACAAAAATGAATAGTAAAAGATCATATGATCCCCAAAATGGATAATCCATTATAGAATAAAATACTAATATTAATTTCCAAAATTTAACAAAAAAATACTCAATGTTCAATAAAGATCATTCAATAACCAGTTTTCCTTAAAATCCTTCTATATAATCCAAACTAAGATTGAAACAAAAAACTCAGAAGAATTTAATCACATGGTCTTTCATAGTAAATCTGAACATTTATCTCTGAATAACATAAACTTCCCTTTAAGTCTCATACTAAAGTGTAATTAACCAAATCATATATTCTCTATTATAGGTTAATCATTTCCATTAATAAACTGAATCTCTATAAAAACATAGAAACTTCCAAAATATTAATCCACCATTACTCCTCAAATGAATTCTTATAGTATTCTATTTTCTTTAGGCATATAATGTTCTCAATAGAGCAAAGGTCTTCCAAAATAACATTTATCACTTAATTACGAAATCATTTTCCCATTCTAAGAATATCCATTTGATAAAACATAAGATCCCAAATCAACTTATTATTGATCAATAAAATCATTTAACTAAAAATAATTAGTCACACTAACCAGGAACTTCACGCAGTCCAGTGGTTGGTGATAAATCACAGTCGTACTTTGGTTGTGTGTTCAATTCTCGTAGATTTGTCCGATACAAAGAGTTTCCACACGGGCTACGTTTTGACCTTTTTCAAACACTATATTTTATAGCATTCCCAAAATGAGTTAAATTCCTTAAAATAACCATAAAATAATTTAACCCTAAATGTTATCTCATGCCTCCCATTTTCATCCCAAAATTTAATAACCTATAATTACCTCAAATTCAAGGATCATATAAACCCAAATGGTCCTTTATAACTATATCCACAAAAGAAAAGATAATTCTTACCCAAATAGAATTCTTTCATAACAAACTACAGGATTGCACATACAAGAGAAAAGTCCTCCAATGTTATCCCATCAACAAAGAGATTTAATAATTTTATACATTTCTCCATCCATTTATTCCTACATATGTTATTCCTTGACGTAGTTTTTATACTATATAATAGGGCATTGACTTGTGTAATGCCCAAATCCCCTATATTTATGGAAAATCAATATAAATGGATTCTTAAGATCATTTTTATTTTCTTCCATAGTACTCTTCAGTTATCATTAGCAATTATTCACATTATTTCCTTATTTACCAAACATAAAGCATTTATTGGTTCTATTGTTACACTTTCCTAGGCCCCTCCTTCCACATTTCTTGCATGATGGAAATTGAGCATTCTTTTATCCATAATCTCCACTACTAGAACTCTTATCATTATCTACCTTTCTCTTATTTTTTGTGTTTGGGATTTGGTTAGTGTATATTTCATTGATCATATTTTTGGAATCCTTATTCGGTATGAACAAGATATATTTTATGCCTATAAAAATCCCATTTAGTTTCTCATTTCCACCATCGTTCCCACCTTGTCAATCATGATCAATTTTACTACGACTTCCTTGGAATTTGGCCTTTGACTAAAACTAGATATCATAGTGTGAGTCATAAAATAATTTAGAGAATATCATAACACCTTATTTTCAATATAAAACACCTTAGGTTTAACAAAACTTATTTATTCTCATCTTATATTAAATTCCTTCAAATCAGTTTATAATGAAAATGTGAATTATCCTAAGCATATCCCCCAGCAGTGTTTAACTAAGAGTGTAGCAAGGCCCATTGTTTTTTACCAGTTCTTGTTCGAGTCTAGATCAATGCGGTGTTTTTGGTATTTACCCCCAAGATACATATGAGCTAGAACTGTCTCTACCTGCTTGTGTCCAGACAGGGATGTGTTGCTTGAAGAATTCATAAAATCAATATATTGCCAGAATTTTATGATGTTCTTCTATACTAATCATCAAAGTATATCTTAGGGTAATGTTCTCTAATCCGGGTTTTTCTAAATATAGTTTACAATTTTTGTATTAATCTTCCTCTAATGCCAACTATTATGCCCTAACCCTAGTTACCGAGAGTCGGTGCATTATTACATAACATTGGCATGATCACCAGAGATCAATTCTTGAAATACCTATTAGTTTGGTATCCTTGGAAGTACTTGATACATAAATAAGTTTTACATTAAATCATGAAATAAAAAACAACAACATTGTGTCCACTCTGAACACCCTCAAATCCCTTAGTCTGTCCATATAGGTCAAACAAAATATACATATTCACACCCTAATAAAAGTAAAACATAAGAAAGGGGTTAGCTCCGATGCTCAGTGAGGATAATAATATTTTGGATACATTTATAAATAAGCATAGACATTTTAGGCAATGTATAAGACAAAAACAAAATCCTTTTAAACTAGAAATTCAGTATAATATGGAAAATATAAATCAAATAAATAAATTTAATTATTCAATTTTATATTATAGTATAATAATAATTACATGTAATATCAATAGTTAATTTCATAATTATAGAATGAATATTTCTGGACATCATAACCACATAGTCAAGGCCTCATGCCAAGACTATAAATAAAGATTTTGTAAAGGCCTTGTGCAAAGACACTTGTTTTTTTCATGAGACATATCTATGCATCAAGGAGCTATATCAGGCTCCACCATCCACTTATGAAGTCCAATGCATTCCTCATATGAAAAGGCTGAAACATAATATAAAAATTTGTATTAAAACTAGCATAAGAAATGTAAATACTATAACAATAAACCATGAATGATAATAAAATATCACATCCATAGTCAAACATAACTCATTCAATACAATATGGATTATTTTATTATAATAAATTAACATCAATCAAAAATAAAATAAAATGAAGGATATTGACATAGATGAAAATAATCAGTAAAACTATTTGAGATAAATATCCCCTTTTTCTTGAAAATATTTAATAGTCACACTATTAGTCAGTAAAGTCAATTAAAAGTGATTTTTGAATCAAAGAGTCCCATAACTCTTTGAATATTTTGAAAGGAATTTTAATTTTAAAACATTCATTTACATTTAAATAAATACTTAATAGCATTTTTAAAACATGGAAATTAATAAGAAATATTTATAGGAATAAATCTTTAAAATATTTAAAATCTTATTTTAGTTAAAGAGTTCCCAATGAAATTAAAGAAACTTGAATTAAAATAATTTAGGAATAAAATTAATCAAAACATTATAGAATCATGAGAATAAAGGGATTCATGATATAATATGTCAATGGAAAATATGTTGACCATATAAAATTGAATTGGTGCGTAATAAGAATGAAGTCTCAATGGAATGTAAATTTCGACGAAATACTTTATAAATATCGTATCCTTATATTAGAGATGAATCAATGACATAATTGTTTGTGAAAAATATAAATAAACTAAATATGATTGAATATTTGTTGTAAATCAATCATAGGGAATTCACACATATTCTTGTAAAAACAAAACCAATGACTTGGATGTTTAACTCAATGAATGTAAATTGAGTTAAGATTTTCCTAATCAGTTTAATATCAATGAATTGAGAATTTATAAATAGAGTAATTAGTGTATCAAAAGTATATCCACACAAAGGGGTGTGGAAATTACTAAAAAAACAAATAAATCGTGATTTTACACATAATCTGGGAGTAAAATAATCAGTGCAGATTGCGTAACACCATTGAGTGGAAATTGAAATTTGAAATTCCCTTAACGATATGGTAACTTACAAAACATACAACCCATGAAAGAAGACTCAGAAAATAATGATGTTAATACACATAAATTAAATTATATGACACAATTAATACAATCAAAGGAAGTACATACACCACCAATAAGCAAATCGTGGAAAATATAGCTTTAATCTCCCCGGAATAAAAATTGAGATTTTAACCACCTATTGTTGTACTTTTTCTTAGTCGAGGGTAAGTAAAAAATCATGTATAATTGTTAAATAATTGTTATTAAATTATACAAGAACCCCATACATAAATATTATATCTTATATGATCTTTTAATATTGCTTTCTTAATAATATTTCCACAGTATCATTGTTTAGGGTGTTGACTGATTCAATTTCCTTTATATGTTTGGTTACACATGTCATGTTTTTTATGGATAGGATATATTTTATTCATATCCAGAATGATATTAATTTGTTTTAAATTATTTTAAATCACAAAATAAAAATTTTTCTTTAATGGTTACAATGGGAAATGAGTCACATTGTGTTCATGGAGATGGTAATCTGTACGTAAACATTAGCGATAATATCATTCTATTGATGGTAAAAGAGTATGTAATTGGATGGTATATCATATATAAATAATAATTAACATGTTATATTTATTATTTACATTAATTATAATCATTATTATACCCACCCAAATAATGAAGGGTATAATAACAAACTACACCACAACGTGGAGATGGTAAGTCGTACATATACACGTATGGTGACATTGTCATTCATTGGATGGATAGAATATTGAATATGGTTGTACCATATTTATAATAACATCACATTATGTATAAGTTACTGGATTTATTATTTTGGTATATAAACAAAAAAAGAAAGTGGAAGTGGAAGAAAAAAATATCTTTTAAAGAGGTGGTGAAACTATTACCTCTTCTTCAGGTGCTTACTTTTGATTTGATCAAAAGGGCTCTTTAAATTCACTTTATGATCAATGTAAGGACTCTAGTTTGAAGTCAGGGTAGTTGGAAGGATATTTAAGCAGGGTTTGGTCTATACAAATGTCATTGGATGGGAGAATTTGAGATAAGGGGAAATACCCATTTATAAGAGAGGTGAGGGTCACTTTAGGAAAACCGTGAAATATTATTTTATTATAAAATAATTTTTTGTTTATAATAGCTCCAAATGTTTTTATTTCAATACTAAGGTCGGTATGGGACGAAATATTCTCAACCAATAGGTTTTAGACAAGTTTAGGTCACCATATTCACCTTATCTTTTAGATTTAATTCATAGTAAAATATTTTAACTTTTACAGTGTCTTCTTGTTCTTTTTATTACATGGTTAATAAACGTACTATAAAATTCAAAGAGAAACTAAATTGGTTCATTAATGAAATATCTATCATTATATAAGTTCTTTATCCAAACCTTATATTTTTGGAATAATATATCATTTAATAATATTGTATTTGTTTAAAAAACACATTTATGTCCATTGTGACACTATTTAGTATTTGGTTTTTGTGAAAGTCAAAATAAATTTATTACTTCAAATAAAATACATTTAATCAAATCTAAATTATCATATTAACCTAGAAAATTAGTGTAATGAATAAACAATTTCAATTTACATGTATTTTAATATTAATGACATCAATTATTTTAGTCTTTTATTACACTACTAGAAATTTACGCTATAGCCACGGTTTGGAACCATGGCTATAAGTCCAAAAACCATGGCTATTGGTTACATCCACTGTTCATTGAACCATTGTGGGTATTATCGTGGCTATAGGGTTTGGCATATGGCCACACCAATAGGAGTCATGGTTCAATGAAATGTGGCTATAGGGCTTTAGCCACGGGTTGAAACTGTGGCTATAAACCTTCCCATTTCATAAAAAAAACTAGCCCCACACCACACATAGAAAGAACTGCCTTGCACCCCTGCAGACCCCCTTGAGCCACTGGAGAGACCCCCTTGCACCCCTGGACAGACCCCCCTTTCTCCCTTGGACATACCCACATGCACCTTTGGACTGACCCCATTGCACATGGACAGACCCCACCCTTGAACCCTAGACAGACCCCACCTTTGCACCCTAGAAAGACCCCCTATAACCCTGGACAAGGCCCCCCTTGCACATTGGACACACCCCACTTTCACCCCTGGACAGACCCCACTTTCACTCATAGACAGACCCCCCATGCACCCTTGGACAGACCCGCCTTGTACCCCTGGACAGACCCCCCTTGCACCCTAGAGAGACCCCACATGCACCCCTGGACGGACCCCCTTGCACCCCTGGACAGACCCCATTGAACCCCTTGACAAACCCGCTTGGACCCCTGCAGACCCCCTTGCACGTCTGGAAAGACGCTCCTTGCACCCCTGCAGACCCACGCCCCTTCCCACATACACCCTCCCCCTTGCACCCCCAGCCCTCTTGCACCCCCACTTGCACCCTCCCCTGTACCCTACAGACCCCCCGCCCTCCTTCCCACTTCCCTACAGACACCCCCGCCCTCCTACCCCCCCCCCCCCCCTCCTCCCTCCTACACGCTCCCCCCTTGCACCCCTCCCCACTACCTTGTAGACCCCCTGCCCTCTGTCACCTTCCCCCTCCTGCACCCCTCCCCACTGTCCTGCAGTCCCCCCATGCTCTCCTGTACCCCCCCCCCTATGCCCTGTAGACCCCCCCCCCCACACCTTCCCCGGCCCGGTAGACACCCCTACCACCATGCACCCCACCTGTCCTCATGTACCCTCCTCCCTTTCACCCCTCCCCACTTCCCTACTGAACCCCATACACTCCTACACCCCTTCTATATTCCCTGCAGACCCCCATGCACCATCCACCCTTCCCTTCTCCCCACTACCCAGCAAACAACCCCCTTCCCTCCAGCACCCTCCCCCCCTGCCCTCCTGCACCCTCCCCATACTAATTTTCCATCCCCCTTCCCTCCTGCACCCTCCCCCCTTGAAACTCTCCCCACTACCTTGCATACCCCCTAACCACCATCACCCCCCATTCAGCCCTCCCATTCCCCTTCTACACCCTCCCCCCCGACCCTCCTCCCCACTGCCCTCTTACACCCCCCCCCCCCCGCCCCTCCTCTCCACTTCCATCTTCCATGTAGACCCCCCTGACCTCATGCGCCATCCCCCCTACCCTCCTCCCCACTGCCCTAGAGACCCCCTTCTCTTATTCACCCTCCCCCTTCCAGTTTTCCCTCCCCCCATGCTAGTTTTCCCTCCCCCCTCCCTCCTACACCCTCCCCCTACAACTTTACCCTCCCCCCCCTGCCCTCCTGCACCCTCCCCCCTTGCCATTTTTCCTCCCCCTCCCCCCAGCCTCCTACAGCCTCCCACCTGCATGTTTTGCCTCCCCCTATAAGTTTTCCCTCCCCCCTTCCAGTCCCCCCCCCCCACTGCCCTACCCCCTTGAACCCCTGAACAGACCCCCCTTGCACCCCTGCAGACCCCCTACCCCCTCCCCACTGCCCTGCAAACCCCCCTACCCTACTCCACCCTCCACCATGCCCTCTTACACCCTCCCCCTTCTATTTTCCCTCCCCCCACTTCCACTTTTCCCCACCCCTTTCACCCCCCCCCCCCGCCCAGACAGAAGATAAATCCAAAATAACCGTATAATATATAAAATCAAGTGAACATAAGATAAATCCAAAATACCAGTAGAATATATATAATCAATTGAACTGTATATAATATATGCAAGAGACAGCAGACAGAAATATATATCCCATGAGATAAATACCAGTAAAATAAGAAATATATATGAAAATTCTACAGAACATGAAGTACAGAGAAGATCCTCCACATTTCATAGACTATTGGATCACTCTTTACCTATATATTTTACCACTACTATCACAAATCTTCATTCCCCATAATTAATCTCCTATAATCCCTGAGCATTTTCTCTAAACAAGCCACCTCAAACTCTATGTCTATCCAAGCCATCTCCAAACCCATGAATCTTCTACTCAATCACAACACATGTGGGAATAATTCATGTGCGTCGTTGAGTATGAATATACCCAATTGGATTCCATAAAACCAAAAAGGTAACCAAATGTGACATGTTAACTCAAATAATGATGTACTCAAGAGTGTTTGAGAGAATGAAAAGAAGGAATAATCCATACATTCTGAATTACTAAAAGTATCAGGGGCACAAAGGGGACCTGATTGTCTCAACTCTAATATTTTAATCTCATAACATTTGAGAAAATAGGGGATCTCAGAACACTAAAGATCCCCCACATGGATAACCCCCCCCCCCCCAGACAGACCCCCCACCCACACCTAGACAGGACCCCCCTGCAGCACCCCTACCCCATGCAAATCCCCCCCCCCTCAACTCCCACCTATATAGATCCCCCCCCCCCCCCCCGAAGATCCCCCTAGACAGATCCCCCCCCACCCGGACATGACCCCTACCCCTTGCCTACTGCTATAGAAAAACCAATCCACTCCACTCCACCTCGAGCTCACAAACCGAATGAAAACAAAAACCCAGCCTCTTCATCAAGATAGAAGCACTGGAAATTCCTCTTCCACCAAATCCAGTAATACGTTATCCTTTAATAGAGAAACTAATATAAGACAACATAGATTCAATGAGGTCAACAACTTCCTCTATTATCATGTTCAATATTGTGTGAAAACTATAAATTATAGTACATAGAAAAAAGGACACATTGTACATGATTTAGATAATTATATAGATTTTCTAAAGATTAAATCATCTTAAATAATGATGAAAAATTGATTCTTGAAGCTACTGCATTGAACAGACTACAATTATAGGACATACATGACTATATAGACTTTGAAAGAGCTTCCCAAGCAGGATTTTCAACATGAAAAAATAATATGGACCTTCCTCAATCAGGAACGTTCCTAAAACTGATGACGAGTGTAGCCCTTCACTTTTGAAATACCATAAACTACATAATAACTAGGCAATTCATAACTAAATATTGGAATAATACATGAATTATTCAATAATGGGATGGAAAAAAAGGCTTAAACACTTACATAAGACTGTTTGTCTCCAAGTGTAGATGTAAAGAAAATAGTTGAAATGAGAACTCATCTGTCCATTGAGAAAATTGAAACATTGGCATGAATGATTAACCATCATTTTCATCTTCCAGTGTAGCTATCAGTAGCAATGCTCTAATGAAACAGAAGTTTTCCTCTCCAAGTAAAAGCAAATTTATCGTGTTTTTTTATTAAAGCTAATTCTTACATTGGAAAATATGGAACCAATAAATTTCATGGTTGCCAATGTTTTAGTAGGATCATTGGTATCCATACCAAGAAAAGAAATGGATAATGAAATTGTCAAGAGATAAATGTATGAATCAGAAACAACAGAATCGTCTAACTTTTCATAAGAATTAGACAAGGAAGAGAAGAAATGTTATCTCCCCTAAAAGGCCACTGATGTTACATGAATTTTCATCTACTGAGTGGTTGTAATCTGTGAGAAGCTACATGGCTATGATTTACAAACTATGGTTTTCAAATGACATGAGAAACTCATTTAAATATTCGATAATTTAATATGTAATAAGTATTACTAACCGACTCAAGTTTCATATTGAAGCTAGATGCCAAAATTTGAAGAACCAAGGAGGGATCCTCATGAGAAAAATTTGAAAAAAATTAGAAGAAGTGCAATAGAACATTCTCAGAATGTACTAATGATCAAAGAAACTTACCTAGAGAGAAGGATAATAAGATAATATAGTCTAGATATTTTAGAATTTAAAGCAACCAAAAATCCTAATGTTCTATATTGTTAGACTCCAATCCATTCGACCATCTTGAACAAAAAATTCCAAAAATGATAACATGGCTTGCCGCAAATCCTGTATGCATAGAACCAAACCATCTCATAAAAAGATGCACCACCAATGGTGAAAAAAGAAATAATGCATGGGATATAGAGGCATAATAAATAATTTTAAAAAAGAGGGTGACAACAATAAACATTCTATCTGATAAAAAAGTAGCAATAACAGTCTTCCCAAAAGCAGTCTCTACACCAGTGCCTCCATCTTGTAATTGGTTACTGTTAAGGGAATTTAATTCAATTATTAGTCTTGATGAAAGAAAGGTATATAATTTCTTTCATGTCATGGAAATAGACTTTCAGAGATTAATTTATCATGGACTCTTTTATGAGATTTCATCTTAATGAGACGAGTTCACCTGGACCAGATACACTGTTAATAAAAGGCAGTCTAATAGGATTGATAAGGCCTTTATTCACATAATGGACTTGATACAGATTCTATCTTACCCTTTATTTCTCTTCACAATTTTTACTCAGATCACCACCCACTTATATTATGTTTAACCACTAATGAAATGATACATGCTACCCCTTTTAAATTCAATAATTATTGGCTCCATTTTAAGGTATGCAGTGAAATTGTAAAATAGAAATGGATGAAGAGATTTGAAGGAAATGCTCTCCAAAGGATCATGTAAAAGCATAAAGGTACTAAATATTTTCTCAAATGATGGACCGGGGATAAATTCACCAAATCGAATGAGGAAATCAAGTAGTTTTTGGATGATATTTTGAAATGTCAAAACAGTTCTCCTAGCCTAGATACCACCTCATCAGATGAATTTCTACTAATATTTGGGATTAACGAGATCATTCTTACACATAATTGGATTATTATAAAGTATATTAATTTAATATGGTTCACATAGGGTTATAGAAACACTCTATTTTTTCACATCATGAATAAGAAAATAAAAAATATAAAAAAATTCACCATCATTAAGGTGAATAGAGAGACTCTTAATAATTAGGGGAGTATATCCAATGCCTTGTTCATTCACTTTGAACCTCTATTTAATATTGAAAGTCTTGAGTAAGAATTCCTTTATCACTTCCTTACCTGATAAGGAAGAAATTAAATAGGTAATTTTATCACATAATAAGGATAGTGCAGCTGAACTGGATGATTCTCTAATCACTTATTAATTCAATTTTGGGATGTGACTCATTTGGAACAAGTAAAGGTTGTTTACGAATTTTTTAGACTATAATTTCTTCCTTTTTAGTAACAACTCTCAATTAATAACCATCATTCTAATGTATGAACATTCCCCCGAAGTTGGAGACTATAAGCCTATCACTGTGATAAATAATCTTCATAAGATCATTAGTAAGGTGACTGTTATAAGTTTTGGGGCTATTGTACGTTTCATTTTTTCTATAAATTAGCTGGTGAATATACATTGATGTGATGTAATATTTATATAATAACTCTGAACGTGTGAATATATTATAGATGATATCCAAGACTAGAAATATTGATTTAAATATTGACATCTCTAAAGCTTTTGACACTCTTATTTGGGATTTCACTTTCTAAGTACTTGACAGTTTTGCCTTCCCAGCCATATTTATTAAGCTTATTCAAGACCTTATCTAAAGATCAAAACTGTCCTTCATTATTAGTGGGTCTCCCAAAAGATACTTTGGTCATACCAAATGGGAGAGATATGGGGATCCTCCAACTACTTTTTATTTGGAATTATTGTGGACTAACATGTAAAATTCTTCCTAAAAAGTACATATTATGGGGCTTTTTCCCCAGTTAATGCCACTAGAAATATTAGAGCACCCACCCACTTATTTTATGTTGATGAAATTCTCATTTTTGGTGAATATGATGACTCGTCACTTTCTTTCATCAAGGGGATTTTCGAGCATTATTAATCTCTCTCAAGACAAGACATTAGTTGGAGGAAATCTAGGCTTTATTGTCGTAAGGACTTGCATGTTTCCAGGAGGAATAAAATTGCTAAATTCTTTGGAGTTATAGTTGGAAAATTTTCATTCACCTAGCTATCTTAAAATTTTTAGAAAGAAATACATCTTGTCATCAAAATTTATTTTAATATGGATGACATGGAAAAACATTATTCTTATGGATGATCAAATTAATTTATTTAATCTTCATATTACCTCAATTTTCTTGATCTATATGAACCCACAGGATGATTTTCATCATTTCTTTCCAAAATGTCATATATGAAATGATGATGTCTGGAGAATTCATGAATCCAATAAGATGAGGTCTAGTGGATTGTGATGTTCTACACCTCCATATGTTCCACCAAACATCATCTCCCTGTCCATCGATTGTCCCATTCTCACCCAAATGTCAAAAAGGTAAATAAACTAAATGTGGGAGGAGAGGGGGGAGGTGAAAGATATGGAAAGAACACATTTTTAATGCATCATCATGTGTTAAAATCAAATATATTACATCCCATTTAAATTGAGTTTGGTAAAACTTATTGGAAAGCACTTCCAGAACATATCACCTATGATACATGCTTCTGTATAAGAATTTACAGATTAATTAATGAAAAATATTTTTGTGTCGCTTATTTAAGGATCTATTTTATAAAAAAATCTATAACTGTTTACAAAACTGATTGCTTGTGATTAATAGTTTGATAAATAGAACAAACACCGCTAATTTTTTTACACTACTTATCATAAGTGGTGTGTTGAAATGACTCTATCGCGTAGCCTTAACTAAGAATACAAGATATACCCTTGTTCATGAATAACACACCATATAGAAGGGATGATGATGATACCCACCAAATAGTTGACTAAAATTCAAGGCTGGGGTTAAGTGATACTTGAATATATATTTTTACCCTAGACCCCATCCCAAAGAATCATACATTGTGTTGGATTTATTCATTTATGGTGTAGTGAAGATATCATGTTCAAATACTGATCAATGATTAGAATAAAATGCTTTCCCAACATTATATGATCATAATAAAATCGCAAGTTCATGTATTCTGTCTGTACACAGTAGTAATTATCACATCCTCAACTTTGCATACATAGATTAAGCTTCTGAACCAATCTCTGGGAAGCTCTCTCTCTCTCTTCCATATGATGGTAATGGTGTAACTAAAGTCCAACCCCTTGTATCCTTTCACATCAAGAGATAAGGAAATTTAAAAGAATATAAGCACAAAATTATATTTTCATCAGGAATGAAATGAATGTTCTCATAAATACCATTCACAATAAGAAAATAAAATGAACTATAGATCATTTTCATGAGAGAAACATTAGGACCCATGATAATCAGATTCAATGAGTACATTTCACCTTTATTAATTAATGAATAATAAATCACTTTCATGGGTCTGAAATTAGAATATATAATCGACATATTTTTTATGAGGAGCTATTGCAAAAAAATGGTATTGATATCCATGATCAGTAATACTATCAAATAGAGTAATTCACCAACATAAGTGGTTGTTGTTGGTGAAAAATATGCTCAGTGTATAAATATAGTAATATGATCAATAAAAAATATAAACAAAAAAATGCATTAATATTTTTCTCCTCAATATGTATAGACAACACAGTAAGGGAATTATTGACCAATGTGTAAACAAAATAAAATAAGGTTTAATTCAGCAAACTTACCCATTCAAACCCTAGTAATTGAATAACAGTGTGAGTAACACAGGAAAAAATTACCTATACAGAAAAACATGAAGATAGTTATGCATATGAAATAAATTTATTTTTAGCAATTTAAATGTTCATAGTAGGGGTAAGAACCTTGAAAATCACCATAAACTACAGTGGTATGGCTGAAAAATCACTAGATATAGTATGAATTGCTTCGGAAAGTAGCTATTGTGAAAGAGTAATTGCAGCAATCATCACATAAAGTGTAGGGGTCGTCTCGCATGAATCATGTTCTAGGAAGGTGTTGGTTTAGACGATGCACTAATTGGAGGAGAAACGCCGGACAAATGTAGTGGATGAGAGGGACGCGCGATGAGGGGGATGGGAGGGATCACGCGAGGGATAGAGGAACCAAATGGAGAATCTGGTGAGGATTGGCCGAGTGAGAATTGATCAGTCGGAGATGAGGGGTGAGGGTTTCGAGGGTGGGAGATGAGTCGCAATGAGGTAGGGGATTTTGGGTGAGAGATGAGATGAGTCGCAACAAGGGAGTGGATTGTGAGTGGGAGATGAGTGGTGATGAGGGAGATGAGTGGATATGAGTCGCGATGAGGGAGATGAGTCATGATGAGGGAGGAATCAATTTTGCCACAGTATCTTTTTTATTGTGGCTTTATCTATTCTAAAATCATGGTTTTCTAATAATTGTGGCTATATATTAACTTATAGCCATAGAACAACTAAACCGGGGCTATAGGTCCGTTTCTATAGGTTATTTTTCTTGTCGTGTTAATCAGGTAATTACCACATCAACATCGTGTCATAAATAAATATAGTTATTTAATGTAAAAAATTATAAATAAGACACCATTATGTAGTAAATAATTTTATATTTCTAATGAATATTTATAGTCGAATGTATCTTATGTGTAACCCTATATTAAAAATGTTTTAGTTATAAAACATTGAATTTAACCCATTTAACTCTTCTTTAAATAAAATAATAATAAATGTCCTAATATAATCAAATTGGACCAAAAAGGATCATATTTTACTCATAAGTTTTATTTTGGTCAAAATACCCTTAACTAATAGAATTAGGACATGTGTTGGGGTAATTATAATATCATTTTTACCTTTACTTACCCTATTAACTTTTAACAGTGGTAAATAAAATTCAAAAGTTACCATTCACTGAAAATTATTTTCATCCTATTGAACCAAATTTTACACACATATGTCAACCTTGTCTCTTGGAATTTTTAAATTCAATTCATTGAATCATAAATGTTGTGCTTTATGCAAATTTGAAAATGTGACGAGATGGTGTGTAAAAGACGGTTACAAAGTTCAGTAAAATTTTTTATATCTAATCATATTATAAAATTAAAAAAAATGAACTACATTGGACTAATATATTAATTATGTATCTATTTTGACTTTAAAATAAATTTAAATTAAAAATAATTATTTAAATAACAATTCACTTTTAAACAATAACACAATGTTTTCACTATTAATAAAAAATTGAACGTTTTTAGAAAAGTACTAAAAATTCACCCAAAGATAATTTTGATATTTCAAATTCAAAAATGATATCTATTTTACCAAATTAAAAACATAGAAGTTGTATTAATTAATTTAAAAAAATATTCCCATTGTCAAAACCATAATGTGGGATTTTGAGAAGTAAAAAACTACCAAAATATTGATATGTGTTTATGTCCAATTTAAATATAAAATTACTAACAATGACTAAAATTGGATTAAATGATAAAAATATAATCTAATTATAATTCAAACCATTCAAATGTATATGATAACACTATTAATTATTTGGATAAAAAAGTTGTTTTTAATTAAAAATTTTTATTTCTCACTATTCATCAAAATATAAAAGTTATCAGAAAATCACAGAAAATTTATCCAAACTAAATTGTTAAGTCCAGTATTTAAATAAAAAATTTATTTTGTCTAATTGAATATATAAAAGTTTTAAATATTGTATTTAAAAAGGGTTCTTCATTAAAAGGCTGTAAAAATGCATTTTTTTAAAAAAAATACTTATTTTTTCTCAAAAATTGAATTTGTTCTTATATAATATCTACGAAAAAAATAAAATGGATGTTTAAATTATATGGAGTATATAAAATTCAAAATGTAGTTAATACTATTCATAACTGCATTTTAAACGGCCAGTTTGGTATGTCGTGGTGTGCTCGAACTCAGTGTTGCGTAGATGCAAGCTATTTAATTACATTAAAGAAAATAACATACTTTAAAATATTGGGGGGTTAAATTATTCCACCATTTGGAAATTACGTCCTTGAAATTTTAAAATCATGCTTGGGAACTTCATTAAAAGTCCCACATCGTAAAAAGAGTCAATAAAACTATCACTTTAAAAGAGAGAAAGATAAGTACAAAGGTCACCCGAGATAACTCATGCTAGGATTCCATGTAGGTAAACATGAATATGGAAGATAAACTAAGTGTCAAGTTCTGATGGAGAGTGATAGAAAACATGATCAGAATAAATTTAACAACAAGAAAACCACAAGCATGTGATGGGATAAAAGGTCATTAGTTTCCCATTAGGAAAAGTAAACATATAATGTTTTTTTTAAGATTAATTTAATAAAGTTGAGGAACTTATATATGAGATAGAATAAGAACATAAAGATATATACTTAATTTTCAAGTATAGTTTCATCTTTTAATAAATTTTTACCACTAACTCATCTTTTCTCCAAATGATGAGTATTCAAGATTAATTGGTCACACATAAAGTGCTAGAAACAACATCTAGAGAATTACCTAATCCAAAAAGGATGAACTATATATTTCCCTTGTCTTTAGATATTAACCAAAACCAAATTCGTTAGTGAAATATCATATGATCCCCAAAATGGATTATCCTTTATGGAAAGAAATACTAATCTTAATTCCAAAATTAAACAAACAATACCCAATGTTCAAGAAAGTTCATTCAATAAACAATTGTCCTTAAAATAATCTAATATAATCAAAACTAAGATTGAAACCCAAAACTCAGAAGAATTTAATCACATAGTCATTCATAGTAAATCTTAACATTTATCTCCAAATAACATCAACAACTCTTAAAGTCTCATACTGAAGTGTAATTAACCAAATCACATATTCTCTTGGATTGGTTAATAATTTCATTAATAACCTAAATATCTATAAAAACATATAATCTTCGAAAATAAAAATCCACCATTACTCCTCAAATGAGATCCCATAGTGTTCTTTTTTTCCTTAGGCATATAATATTCTCAACAGGGTGGACGTCTTCCAAAATAACATTTATCGCTTAACCCCCAAATAATTTTCCTATACTGAGGATATGAATTTGATAAAACATAATACCCCAAATAAGCTTATTATTGATCAATAAAATCATTTAACTTAGAAGAATTAGTCACACTAACCAGGGACTTCACATAGTCCAATGGTTAACGATAAATCGTAGTTGCACTTTGGTTGTGCGTTCGATTCCCACAGCTTTTTCTGACGTGATGGGTTCTCACATGAACTACGTGTTGTCCTTTTTCAAAAACTATATTTTATAACATTCCCAAAAAGAGATAAATTCATCAAAATAACCATAACATTTTTTAACCACAAATGTTATCTCATACCTTTCATTTTCATCCCAAAAATTAATAACATATAATTGCCTCAAATTCAATGATCATATAAACCCAAATGGTTATTTATCACTAAATCCACAAAAAACAAATAATTCTTCCTCAAATAGAATTTACATATAACAAACTACAGGGTTATAGGTACAAGAGAAAATTTTTCCAATGTAATCCCATAAACAAACAGAATTAATACTTTTAAAAATTTCTCCATCCATTTATTCCCACATAGATTCTTTTAGGACCTATTGGTTAACATATAGACAAGTGCATTGACTCGAGAAATGCCTAGGTCCCCTACATTTATGGTAAATGACTATAAATAGATTATTAGGATAATTTTAATTTTCTTTTATAGTACTCTTTATTTTTCCTCGGCAATTATTTAATTTATGTCCTTCTTTCCCACACATAAATCATTTCTTAGTTCCATTGAGGCACATTTATGGTCGTATCCTCCCTCATTTCCAGCATGATCGAAATTGTGCTTCATTTTCTCCACGGTCTCCACTGCTAGAACTCTTATCATTCTCCAGCTTTCTCTTCTTTATTGAGTTTGGGAGTTGGTTAATATATATGATATGGATCACATTTGTGGAATCCTTCTTTGGTAATAACATGATATCTTTTAATACTTTCAAAATTCCATTATGTTTCTCATTTCCACCATCATGCCCACCATGTACATCATGTTCAATATTACTATGACTTTCTTGGAATTCGGCAATTGACTAAAACCATAAATCATAGTGTTATTGATAAAATCATTTAGAGAATATCATGACACATTATTTTTAATCTAAAACACGTTAGGATTAACCAAGGTTATTTTTTCTCATCTTATAATAAAATCTTTCAAATCGGTTAGTAAATAAAATCTGAATTATCCTAAGCATATCCCCCGGGAGTGTTGTAACCAAGAGTGTAGCATGACCTATTTTCATTCACCAGTTATCATTCGAGTCTAGATCATAGTGGTTTTTTCGGGTTTTACCCCAAGATACATCTATGCTAGAGCTGACTCTTCCTGCTAATATCTAGATAGGGATGTATTGCTTGGAAAATTCACCAAATCACTACATTACAACAATTATAGGAAGTTCTTCAATACTAATACTCAATGTCTATCTCAGGGTACTGTTCTCTAATCAGAGTTTTTCTATATATAGTTTCCAAGGTTTCTACTAAATGTCCTTTGATATCAACTGTAATGCTCACGCCCTAGTTACCGAGTGTCAATGGATTATTAAATAACATTGTAATGATCACAAGAGATCAAGTATCGAAAGACCTATTAGTTTATTATCCTTGGAAGTACTAGATACATACATAAGTTTTACATTGCATCATGAAATAAAAAAACAACAACATTGTGTCCCCTTTGAACACCCTCATATACCTTAGCCTATCCATGCATGTCAAACATAATATACTTATTCACACCTTAGGAAAATGAAAACATTTCAAAGGGGTGAGATAAAATTCTCATTAAGGATTACAATATAGTGAATACTTTAATAAATAATCATAGACATGTAAGGCAATGTATAACTCTAAAACACAATGCTTTTAAACTAGAACATCAGTGTAATATGAAAAATATAAATCAAATAATGTCATTTACTTATTTACATTGATATTCTAATAGTCCAATAATCACATATAATATCAATGGATAATTTCCCAATGATGGAATGAATATTGTCAGACATCATAACAACAGATTCAAGGCATTGTGCCAATAATACAAATATTGATTTCGTCAAGGCCATGTTCCAAGACACTAGTTTGTCTCATGAGACCTACAGAAGCATCGAGGAACTATATTGGGATCCAACCGCCACTTAGTAAGTCCAATTCATTCATCATATGAAAATGTTGAAACATAACATAAACATTCAAATTAAAACTAGCATGTGAAAGGTCAGTACTTTAACCATAAACCATGAATTGTAAAAAATAGAACATCCACAGTCAACCATAACTCATTAAATAAAATATGGGTGGTTTTGTAATAAAAAATCAACCTCAATATAAAATAAAATAAAATGAAGGATGTTGACATTGATGAAAATAATCAGTAAATCTATTTGATAAATATATCACCTTTTTCTTGAAAACATTTAAAAGTCACACTCTTTAACAATGAAGTCAATTAAAAGTTATTTTTTAATCAAAGTGTCCCATACAAAATTGGAACGTTTTATAGGAATTTTAATTTTAAAAAAATCATGTCCATATAAATAAATCATTAATACCATTTTTAAAACATGGACATTAATGAGAAATATTTAGAAGAACACATCATTAAAATATTTAAAAAAATTATTTTAGTAAAAGAGTTTCTCAGCAAATTAAAGACACTCAAATACAAATTATTGAGGAATAAAATTAATCAAAACATTAAAATGTCATTAGAATAAAGAGATTAATGATATAATATTTCAAAGGATAGTATATACATCATATAAAAGTGAATTGTTCCATAACAACAATGAAGTCTCAATGGAATTAAAATTGAGACAAAATACCTTATAAAGACCATATCCTTTGATTAAGGATAAATCAGTGACATAATTTTGTGTGAAAAAATATAAATACACTGAATATGATTGGATATTTTGTGTAAATAAGTCATAGGGCATTCACACATATTCTTATAAAAACAAAACCAATGACTTTGATGCTTAACTGAATGAATGTAATTTGAGTTAAGATTACCCTTATCAATTTCATAGAAATGACTTGTGATTTTATAAATAGAGTGATTATGTGTATCAAAACTATATCCACAAAAAGGAGAGTGGATATTACTAAATAAATAAATATTTATTTATTTCACACATAATCTTAGAGTAAAATAATCAATAAAGATTGCGTAAAACCCAATGAGTGGAAATTGAAATTATATATTCCCTTACCGATTTGGTACCATAAGAAACATACACCCCATAAAATAAGGATCGTAAAATGAATAGGTAAACATCTAAAAATTAAATTATATTACCTAAATAATACAATCACATGTAGTTCATACACTACACAAATGAAAATAGTGGGAAATATAGCATGAATCACGTGGGAATAAAAAGTGAGATGAAACCCCCCTTGCCTTGTACTTTTCTTTAGTCCAGGGTAAGTTAACCTCCTATATAATTGTTAAATTATGGAAATTAAATTATAAAATAACCAAATACATAAATTTTATATCATATATGATATGCTAATATTGCTTTGTTAATAATATTTCAATATTATCATTGTTTTTGGTGTTAAATGATTCGTTTAACATTATATGTTTTGTTACGCAAGTCGTGTTTTTTATTGATAGGATGTGTTGGATTATTATAAATAATTATATTTATTTCTTATAAAGTATTTTCAATCATAAAATGAAAATTATTCTTGAATGGTTATGTTGAGAAATTAATCTCATCACATTAATGGAGACGGTAATCCGTACGTACGCATTAGCGATAAAATCATTCTATTGATAGTGAAATAGTATTTAATTGGATGATATATCATATAAAAATAATGATTAACATGTTATATTTATTATTTAAATAAATTATACTCATTATTATACCCATGAAAATAATGAAGTGTTGAATAACAAACTACACCACGACTTGGAGACGGTGAGTCCTACGTACACACATATGGTGACTTAGTCATTCATATGATGGATAGAATAATGAATATGGTTGTTCCATATTTATAATAACATCACAATATGTATAAGGTATTGGGGTTATTATTTTTTTTGGAAACAACAAAGAAAGAGGATGTGGAAGAAGAAAAGAACTTTGGAAGAGGTGTTGAAATTATTACCTCATCTTCGGGTGCATCCTTTGGATATGATCAAAAGGGATAATTAGGTTGGCATTATGATCAAAGTAAGGCCTATAGGTTTAAGTAATGGTATATGTATGGTTATTTGAGTAGGGTTTGGCCGATCCAAATGGATTTGGATGTGTGAATTTGAGATAAAGGGAAATACGCTTTTATAAGAGAGGAGAAGGTCACTTTTTGAAAAGCTTGAAATATTATTTTATTATAAAATCATTTTTGGTTTATAATGGCTCAAAATAGATTTATTTCGAGACTAAGGTGATTATGGGTCGAAATATTCTCAACCAATAGGTTTTAGAAAAATTTAGGTCACCATATTAACCTTATCTTTTATATTTAATTCTTAGTTAAATAGTTTAACTTTGATCATGTCTTCTTGTATTCTTATATTACATGGTTAATAAACTTACTATAAAATGCCAATAGAACCTCAAACGGTACATTAATGATACATATATCATATTATAAGTAATTTGTCCGAAACATATATTTATAGGAATATTATATCATTTTATAATATAGTATTTTTTTTAAAAACCCAATTATGACAGTTTTGACACTATTTAGTATTTGGTTTTTTTGAAAGTCAATGAAACCTGATTACTTAGAACATAATACATTAAATAAACCCATAACTTCCATATTAACCAATTAAATTGTTGTAATCAATCAAAAGTTTCAATTTAAATTTATTGTAATATTTAAAACATCAATTATTTTAGTCTTTCATTAATCAGGTAATTTCTGCATCATCATTGTGTCATAAATAAATTCAATTATTTAATATCTAAAAATTATAAATAAAATACCATTATGTAGTAAATATTTTTATATTTCTTATTAATATTTATATTCTAATTTATCTTATGTGTATCCATATATTTAAAATGATTTTGTTAACTTTGAATTTAACACTTTTAACTCTTCTTTAAATAAAATAATAATAAATGTCCTAATCATATCCATGTGCACCAAAAAGGATCATATTTTATTCCTATGATTGATTTTGGTCTAAATACCCTTATCCAATAGAATTATTACATGTGTTGGTGTTATTATAATATTATTATTACCATTAGATTCCCAATTTTCTTTTAAAAATGGTAAATAAAATTCAGAAGTTACTATTTACCAAAAATTATTTCCATCCTATTGAACAAAATTTTACTTAATTATTTCAACCTTGTCTCTCATGTTTTTGAAATTCAATTCATATAATTGGTAAAATTATATTTTATGCAAATTTTCAAATTTTCCTAGAAGGTGGTTAAAATATGGTAAAAAGTTCAATGAAATTGTATATATCTAATATTATTATAAAATTACTTCAATTAATTATATTGGACTAATATAAGTATTATTTATCTCTTTTTACGTTAAAATAAATTTAAATTAAAAATAATTATTTTAATAAAAGCCATCTTTAAGCAATAACGCATTATTTTTCACTATTCATCAAAAATTGAATGTTTATAGAAAAATACCAAAAATTCTCCAAAATATATCTTTAATATTCCAAATTAAAAAATGATTTCTATTTTACCAAATTAAAAACATATAAGTTGTGTTAATTAATTTAAAAAATGTACTCATTGTCTATACGAGAAAGCGGGGTTTTGAGAAGTAAAAACTACCAAAAGATTGATATGTGCTTATGTCCAATTTAATTGTAAAATTACTTATAATGACCAACATTGGATTAAATGATAAAAATATAATCTAATTATACTTCTAAACCATTCAAATGAATAATTTAGTTCTACAAATTATTTTGATAAAAAAAGTTGTTTTCTATTAAAATTGAGTATTTTTCACTATTTATCAAATTGTGGGAGTTATCCGAAAAGCACCAAAAAGTTATCCATTATATATTTTTATGTATTTATTATAAAGAAGAAGTTTATTTTGTCAAAATGATTATATAAAACTGTCAAATATTTGATTTAAAAAGGGTTCTCCATTAAATGGCGGTAAAATTGCATTTTTTTGAAAAAAGATTCTTTTATCAAAAAAATTGATTTTGTTCTTATATTATGTCTAAGAAGCACATAATATGGATATTAAAATTATATGCAGAATAAAAAATTGAAAAATCAGTTAAAACTATTCACAATCGCTTTTTGAACAGCTAGTTTGGTAAGTCGTGGTGCGCTCGAACTCGGTGTTGCATATAGCGCAAGCTATTGACTTAGTTTAAATAAAATAAATTAATATGAAATATTGGGGTGTTAAAAAAATGTTGTAATATTCCCTTAGTTTTGGGTCCCCGGATCTTTTGGTGCTGGAGGTGTCAGGGTAGTTCGATTCCTTATAGATGACCCTAGTTGAGCTTAGGGTGCATCTTTACTTTAGTCGATGGTGTTGAATCCTCCGCTTATCCAACATATGAGAAATTCCTATTAGGTATACATCGATTGTGAGGTAATTCATAACCATATACCATTGAGAGATTCACTAGATGGATTTTCTGAAGGAGGGAATCACAACATCCTTTTCTAGGGATGGACAGTGGTCTATGTCACGATGTGAGAGGAGGTGATGAGAGTGTTTAAAAATTCTATTAGGATGTACATCCTAGTGTGGGGAAATGTAAAAAGACCATTAGTGGTAGTTTTAGTGGACATGAATAACATAGAGAATGGATGGATGAATTCATCTCTTAGTGCCTTGCCAATCAGTTGGAGAAGGTTGAGCACCAGGTTCTAGCATGATTATTACAGCCTCTTGAGATCTCAGAGTAGAAATGGGATGAAATTTCTATGGACATTGTGATAGGGATTCCATATATAGTGAGAGTCTAGGACACCATGTTGGTGATAGTTGACCAACCTATGAAGTGATTACACATCCTTGCTATCAAGAAGTAGTGTTCGGTAGATATTTGGGGTAGTTGTAAATATAGGAAATCATTCTCCTTCAGTGGGTTCCCTTGATTATTGTATTTGACCATGATGTTCGGTTCATGTCATGGTTATATAGAGGCTTACATGGGGTATTTTATACCTATATCAGGATGAGTACAATATTTCACCCCAAGATTTATGGGCATACCGAGTGCATTATCAATGTGCCGGGGGATATGCGAAGGGATTTCAAGTAAGAATTTCTCTAGAGCTGTGATGATAAATTTACTTTAGTAGAGTATTTATAAAATAATAGCTTCCACTATACTATCAGCATGAAACATTTGAGGCCCTATATGGGAGACCCAATAGGCCACCCTTATGCTAGACTGAGATCAGTGAGCAATCTCTTATTGGGAGAAAGATGGTTTAGGCGACAGTAGAGAAGGTCCAAGTCATTTGTGAGTGGATGAGGACAATATAGATTAGGCAGAAATCATATGCATATTGACTTTGTATCCCCTTGGAGTTCGATTAAGGAGACCATGTTTTCCTGAGAGTCTTCCCATAATGAGGGTTGTATACATTCAACTGGGGAGGCAAGCTATCCTCATGAATCATCATACCATTTGAGATCAAAAAAATGGTTGGAAATGTTCCATACTACCTCTACTCGCCCGCATAGATGGAGCGGGTGCACAATGTATTCCATGCTCCATAATTGATAAGATACATGCATGGCCCCACACATGTTATTTACTGGGGTGATATCAACATTGAGGATGAAGCCACTTTTACGGAGCATATGGTGGCGATCAAGGATAGGTAAGAGCGGATCCTTCTTGGACAAACCATACCATTGTGTTTGTGTTGGGGTAGTATTGGATCATGGTGGAGAGTTCCTGGGAGAAAGAGAGCCAGATGAAGGCTTAGTATCTTGAACTTTTTACTTAGTTTTTTTCTTTTGGTGGAAATTTTTTTTGGAGTGAATAATGTGTAGACCTTATTTTTTCCTTGTGATATTTTTGAATATATCTATAAATATTTTCGGATCCAGGCACTGAGATGATGAGTTATTACAAGGATCATTGTGCCAAGAATTAATTTTATAAAAATATTAAAAATATTTTATATTACGTGGAGAAAAAATTTCATCAAAAATAGTATTAATTCTAAAAGGAGTCCCTGATCAAAAATATGAGACGATGGTTTTATTAGGAATGTGATGTTTACCCTAGGCAGGACCTAAATTTTTTCAGTACAGGAAAATCAGATAAAGCAGCTATTGGAGGGTGTATTTAATTAAAATAAATAAATAATATTATTTGTTTTATTAAATGACCTAAACATAGACTCCTCAACAAATACACCATTATATCATATTTCTAGGGTTAGCTTCATAACCCTGGGATCATTTAGAGGAGAGTTATACTACCTGTCATTGGTGAATTGAGATCAGACAACAACAAGCTTCCAGATCTTGGTGAATCGTGACACAATGAATGCAATGGATCTTCCTCCATTGGAGAGATAATTATTAATCAATTATTGATCCAAAATCAAGGTAGGACTCACCATTTATTTATTCTTCCCCATATGATGAAATAATTGAGCATGATCAACTTTCTTCTCTTTGACCTACATTAAATTGAGTCTTTACATGTTCCTATTTATCGATTTTCTCAATATTATTAAATAATCCCTATTTTTCTATATTTTATCACCCAAGATATCCTTGATATAGTTTTTGTTCCAATTAATCTTGGCTTATTATTGTTTCACCGTTGTTCTTGAACCTTTCTTCCAATCATTATTTGTGTTCTTCGCCATTGGCCACCAGGGCCACAGTACGACATTACCAGGTGAGATAAATCTTGATAGACCCCCATATCCATAGAAGATTCATGTATGATGAATTTATAGATAAATTAGTAGAGGATTGGTATTCCTTGTGGGATATTAGTGATGATTTTTATGTATATGTGATCCTGAAACAATCAACCCAAGATAAGAGGAGTGACAACGATGCACTGGTTTTGTGCGGGAGGATTGAGATCCATTTTCAGGCTAGAAGATGGCCAAAACCAATGCCTAGTGGACTTATACAACAATTTTTTGAGGTGAAATGGTGGGATTCATGATAGTGGATACAGATCTAGAGAACTAGGAACAAATTTTGGATTCTGTGAAAATATCGACTACAATACATATACTAGGATGAACACGCAATGTGTAGCACCCCCATAGCCACAGAACTAGGGTTTTGGAAAAGTTAAGAATCACATGTCATATGGTTGGGACACATGCCTTGTGACCGACCCTGGGTAGATAGGTCGTGTGACAAAAGCGCATGGATAGGACCATGTGTGGAAGGACACTCCCTATATCAGAGTACATTGACACGAGGAATCTTACACGGACATGGCTTGGACCACGGGCAAGAACCCAAGTGGCTGAGGAAATCTATTTCGTCCCATTACACACTTTTTAGGGATACATGGGTAGTTAATCTTGTACTATAATATATATGACCATGCATTAGGGTGGTACCACATACCATGTGGGTCCCCTTACACACCATGTACCCTTCTTTTTAGGGAACTTCTACCTCTCTTATTCTTTTCATCCGTACTCATATTTTCGCCTACGAGTACACTATTCGGAGTGTTTTTACATGTAAAATGTGATGGTGTAATTATTAGTGTATTTTGAGATATGATATGAGATTTTATGACCGTGACTCTTCTTTGGGTGGAACTCGAAGATGATAGTGATCAGACTGGATCATTAGAGTGGAACCCTCTTGGTGGGACAAGGCATGGGTCCTATATCTACCATTATAGTGGAACCCAAATATGGGGTTTGGTAATTCATCCTATATCTCTCAATTTCAAGAGTGGGACCCTCATGAAATGGGAGGGAATGGTTTCTCTACCCATAGAGTGGAACCCTCATTCTGTATTAGAGCATGGGTCCTCTATTTATCCATCAGAGTGGAACCTCTTGCAGAGACATGGCATGGTTCCTATAACAATATAGTGGAATCCTCTTGCTGGGTCAAGTAATGGGTCCTTTATCTACCACTAGAGTGGAAACCTCCTTTAGAGATAGGGCACGATCCTCAATTAACCACTAAAGTGGAACCCTCCTATCGAGTAAGGGAATGGGTCACTTATTTATCTACAAAGTGCAACACTCCTATCATAACAGTGAATTGGTCCTTGATCGGTAGAGTGGAACCCTTCTATTATACCATGGTATGGGTCCTCTACATAGAGATTGTATCCCTTTGACTATGCGAAAAATGGTGAGGTGTGGCCCCTTATAGATGTTTCATCGGGCAGATGCGTGAGATGCTAGGCATCATTGATGGATCTTTGGAAATGATGGAACTATTTTTTTAGGAGAGGGTGTGAGATAGAGATCTCCTTTCTCCCTCAATCTAGTTAATTTTTCGGGTCATATATATACATATATATGTATGTATATATATATATCTATTTTGTTGTATTTTTTTACTCTCTTGTTACAGGTTGAGTTGTCTATTCCCATCCTCTCTCTTTCTGCTCTCCCTTCGGCTTTCAAGGAGTCCTAATGGGTATATATATACTAATCCCTATATGGGATTTTCCTACATTTGTCAAGTATTATGAAGATGAAGGGTAATTCAAATATGATTGTAGAAGATTATAGGGATACCTTAGTGCATTTGACTTCATATGGTGGTTGAAGTTTGGAGATTCAGATCTGGGTTCTCTCAGCATTTATTTTTCAATTTTTTCAGGTTGGTACTTCTTTTAATTGGGGAATGTATTTTTACACTTTTCTATTTTAGTTTACTCTATTTCATTCTTGTATTCCCCAGAGTTTATTCATGCATGGTTCATACAATCGATCAAAAATTTATTTTTATTATTCAATTGAGAAGGCTCCCTACAATAAAGACAAAAATCATGGAGGTCAAAATTTGATGAATACGTAGGGCATACCCTTGGAAAAAATTATTACAATCCTGAGGTAATGACCCCAAGTTAGAGAAAATCACCAAGGGATCCTTAGGACTACCCCCGTGAGAAAGGGAATCATCTACAACAATGTTGCCCTCTCTTGGAATATGATGAAAAAGACCACTATTTGGAATCTCTAAGACACTACTTCGGACAAGGTAGGTCAAGTATCAAGGAGGATTATATTTCCCTTATAATGCCTGAATCATCACCTCAGAGTCTGATTCCTCTTTTGAAAACACCAGCGAAAATATTTTTCAAAGCATAACACTAGTGTGCAATTCTCTATCTTCCGCCCCTAACAAACTTCTCAACTCATGGAAGCTACTAAAAGCAAGTATAACCAAACCATTCTTATCCCGAAACTGGCATACCCCACACATCTGACCATTCATCAGTGGTCCATCAACATTGTAACACCCCAAGGTTTTGAAAATAAATATAGAATGCAATTTTATAATCTAACCATTAAACGCAACTTTGTGTCTTCGATGTTTTGAGTTTCAAGAAATGGTCATCTAGAGTTGTGTTCTGTAAGTCATTTGGAGTCTGATAGAACAGACGTGATTTTTGGTGAATAGTAACATACCCTTATGAATTGTAATATGAATAGTAATATGACCCTTGAATAGTAAATAGTGATATTATTTTATTTTCTTAAGGAAACAAGATAATGGGATCTTAATTAATTTTTCAATGTCACATAAAACTAACTCCATTTCAAGATTGTAATTTTTCAAATTAACTATGAACATATTTAAAAATTAAATTAATAATATCTAGAAAATTATTTTTGAAAAATTTATTACACTTTTGAATTCTACACGTCAATAAATGGTTGTGGTTAATTTTTGGGTTTTTTATGAAATTCTTGATTTTTTGATGAATAGAAAAATACCATAAATGCTAAATACTTCATTTACTGCATCATAGGTGATGCAAGGATGATGTAATCCCACTAGGTTCGAACTCACATGCCATTATTACTATTAGGGGTCACATGAAACAATACTATTGGTTTTCTTGACTAAAATAATAAAATAATGAATTAAATATTCAAAAATTACTCCTCTCCTCCACTATAAAAACCCCTCACCACTACCTCTTTTCTTCACACCTCTAAGCCTTGAATCTCCTCAATGTTCATTCCAATTACCCTTCACTAGTCACTCCCCAAGACCAGGATTCTCTTAGTCTTACCAAAATACTAAAACCCCTTCCCTTATGGAGTTTCTCAAGGAGTTTATTTCAAGAGGTAAAGCACTCGTCTTTCTCATTGGGTTTTATTTCAATTTTTCTAATTTTGTTATCCTATCCAAACCTCATCAATCCAAATGATCATGATAACTCCAGTAACATCTATATACTAGATTTATATCATGTTAATGGAAAAACCGTCATAAATATTCTTACTCCCTCCCTTTTATTTTATAAACGAAATCGACGTCCAAGAGGTTCCGATTTATAACCTTCATGCACGACAAAGTTTCATTCTTCAATTTATTCTTCATTACTGGTCATGAAACCATATTCATGGTTGATATAGACTATAATATAGGTTTTATAACATTATTAATATTCGGGAACCAGAATATGTACATATAATTAATTTATATGACAAAACTAGTTCATAATATTCCAAATACCGCTGAATAATCGAAGTGGTGGTCATCTAATGGTTTATCCTTATTCCATGTAAAAAAATCATATAAATGAACATTATCAATTAATTATGTTAATTAATAAGATATATTTCCAATCATGGAGATTTATAACCATTCCACATGAACTTCATTACATAAAAACAAGTGAACCAAATATGAAAATAAAGGAAACAACCACTCAAGAACGACAGAATTCAATACAATAACTTGTCAATAAAGACATAAATGAACTAACCAGAATTATGGTAAACTAAATACATGTATAATAGGTTCTGAAATTAATTATTAACAAGTATAATTTCATATTCCATGATCTTAAGTACATTAGAGGAACACGTTTGGAGTTAAAGTAAGGGTTTTTCCACCCGAACATCCATTTTCATTCGGGATACTTTCATTGTCTAATGAACTCAATTAAATTTTTATGTATTATCATGTACTCATCATAAATTCTGTGTGAGTATCATATATATGTTTAAAAAACCCGAAACCTTCCTTATTTTATGGATAGTTACACGTTTTAAAAGGAAATTTAAAAGTTGTTTCCAAAATACAAGCCTGATTCAAGGGAATTTCTCAAAATTTTTCCTATTTTCAAGGGAACAATATAATATATTTTTGGAAACCATTATCATTATAAAGTCACTCATTTTTTTATTAAAACACTATCTTACTTAACTTCTATTTTTATGCAAATATTTTTCCAAAATAAATCTTCTTTTTAAAATAAAAGAGTATTTATCTCCAGATTGCATAATGATTTTATAAGAGTATTCTCATCTGATTCAATACTCTTTTTGATTATTATGTATTGTTGTGGTTAATAATTTATGATTTCATATACCATATTTTATTGAATGGTTTATGACTAACTCTATTTTGGATGATCTATCCGAAAACCATTCACCATATTACTCAGAATGGCTAGTGTTTTATGTTTAATGATTGGGGAAAGTTAGTAACATTTCATATGATAGTTTCAATGTGAATGTATATATTGTTTATGTTTATCCTCGCTCATATAATGAATGTATTGGACTTATAATGATCAAATTATTTATGTAACGTGTTTCCAATAATACTAAACTACTCGGTCCTTTGGGATTCATATTCCTTATATGTATGGCCACTTAATCAAACAAGGCACCGACTCCAGTCAACTAGGGTTGGGTCCTTACTGTTGGTATCAGATGAAGTGTAGTAGAATACTTGAAAACTAGATTTAGAAAACGTAGAATTAGTGAAGATTCCCTAAGTTAGTCTTTCAGGTTATACATACAATAACATCGTGGTATTTTGGTAAGGAATATATTATGTGGATCTTTCAAACAATACATCCTTGTCTGGATACGAGTAGGTAGAGGCAACTCTGGAGATGTATCTAGGGATAAAACTCAAAAACACTGCTTTGAGCTAGAATCGAATGGGAACTGGTGCCCAATAACAGGCCTTACTTCACTCTTGGTTACGACACTCCTGGGGGATATTCTTAGGATAATTCACATTTTCTTTACAAGACATTATGATGGAGTTTAATGTAAATATTCCACAAAGAAACCATTTTTGTGAATATGGGATTAGCCATGCATAGGATCTCACTTTTTTTTACTATTTTTATGTTAAGATTATACACTATGATTCATGACCTAATATAGTTTCTGCCATTATCTAGATATAGTTCCTATTGGACGGAATGGAAATTGAATGAATGCACGTGTCCTTTGTAGGGATTTTCCTCTAACGCAAGAAAATGATGTTGGCTCTGGTGCTGTGACTGGTGTTGAGTAACTCATAACCATACTGAGACAACTTACTCATGTTAAATAATAACATTACCCATATGGAGCATCCGGATTAACCATGTGGAGGATCCATGCTAGATCACTTTATGCAATAACAGCCTCCATCATTCAACGGGACTACAAACCCGTTTATAGCAGAGCAGTGGATATGTTCCCTTGAGAAGATATTTATCGCTTTGGGATGTAATGAAAGAGAGAAGGTTTTTATGGAATTATATCGTCTATTAGGAGATATGGATCAGTGGTGGTCATTAACCCAAAACACAAAGGAGGTGTAAGAGATAGAAGAAATGGAATGGAGGGATTTTGAGGAAATATTCTTAGAAAAATATTTCCCTCGTGAGAAGCGAGTAGATATGGAGAGAAAATTCTTGAATCTGAGGCAGAAGGAGGATGAAAATGTTGCCAAGTATGAAGCCAGCTTCACTAGATTATCAATACATGTTATAGACTACATACAAAATCCAAGGAGAAAATTTGATCTATTCTTTGATGGCCTGTAGCCATTCCTCCGACGGGCACTGGTCACCCAATGTTTTTCATCATACGAGGATATAGTTTTCTGTTCCATTAAGACAAAAAAATAATTTTATAAGTCTTATGACATTAAGGGAATGAAATAAAAGAAGAGGGCTGTTGAAAACCCTGGGAAAGGAAATATAGAAACAGGGGAAGAAGGGAAGAGTCGAATTTCCACCATGTGACAATTGTGGAAGGAAAGACCCTAGTTCATGCTTAAAAGGAAACAGTGTATGCTACAAATGTGGCCAGAAAGGCCATCTTGCTGGTGATTGCAAAGGGAAGAAGGAAGCCAGTGATTTTCAATGCTATAGTTGTTAAGAGATGGGACACTATGCTATTAAATGTCCAAAACATCAAGGAAATATGCAATATAAAAGGGAAAGGGGTCAAGGACAAGCTTATGCAATTACAAATGCATAGGTTGAAGTTCCTAATGACGTGGTGGAAGGTACTTTAATTGTTTACTCAAGTTTATCCAATGCTTTATTTGATTATGGACCATCGCATTGTTTCATATCTTCTTCATTTTCTAATAAAATTAGATATTTCCAATTTGATTTCACAAGGGTGTTGTCAGTCAAAACTCCAAAGGGAAGTATCATTGCTACAAAGTTCTATCAATCAGTTCCCATTAAAGCATATAAATGTTCTCTATCTGTTGATCTCATCGTTATACCCATGATTTAATTTGATATAATCCTCAGTATGGATTGGATTTCAGATCATGATACAAAAAATTATTGTAAGAAGAAGGACGTTACAATTTTGGATGACGATGATAAAGGACGCGTTATCTTTAGAGCAGAATCATCACCACCTGATTCTTATCTAGATCCACCCTCAATAGCTCTACTAAATTCAATTATTGGGGAGGAAGCGAATGAAATAACTGTGGGTGAGGAAAGAATGTTAAAATAGAGGATGTACCTATTGTTAGAGAATATGTTGATGTGTTTCTAGAAGATTTACCTGGACATAATCCATAACAAGAAATTGAGTTTTCCATTGATTTAATTCCTGGTTCAAGGCCCATATCAAGGACCCCTTATAGAATGGCCACTGTGGAATTTGTAGAACTAAAGAAACAACTTGTGGAATTGAGTAATAAGGGATTTATCCGCCCTAGTGTTTCTCCATTGGGAGCCCCTTTCCTTTTTATTAAGAAGAAAAATGGATCTATGAGGTTATGTATCGACTACAGGGAGATCAATGCTATAACAATAAAGAACAAGTATCCCCTACCTCGCACTAATGATATATTTCACCAACTGTCTAGAGCTCAATACTTTTCAAAGATTGACCTTCGATCTGGATATCATCAGTTGAGTGTGAAGTAGGAAGACATTCCGAAAACAGCATTTCGAACCAGGTACGGGCATTATGAGTTTATAGTGATGCCTTTCGGATTGACTAATGCAACCTCTGTATTCATGGATCTAATGAACATAGTTTTCATGGAATATTTGGATGATTTTGTAGTGGTATTTATTAATGATATCTTGGTATACTCCAAAAGCTGTGAAGATCATGAAAATCACTTGCGCATTATCCTGAAGACTCTTAAAAGACGTGAATTATAAGGGAAGTTTAGCAAGTGTGAATTCTGGCTTCTGGAGATTTCTTTTCTTGGCCATATTGTCTCTAATGATGGAATCCTAGTTGATCCTGCAATGAAAAAGGAAATCCTAGATGGCCCACACCAACAAACATAACTGAGGTACGCAGTTTTGTTGTCTTAGAAGGTTATTATCAGCGTTTCGTATAGAATATTTCCCGACTGGCTAACCCGCTAACGAAGTTCACACATAAAGGGCTTAAATTTGATTGGAAAAATGATTATGAAGAATTTTTCGAAGAACTGAAGAGAAGATTATTCAATGATCCTATATTGACTCTACCTTCAGGGAATGACAGGTGTGTTATTTATAGTTATTATTCAAACAAAGGACTTGGTTGTGTCCTTATGCAAAATGATATGTTTTTTCTTACGCATCACAACATCTAAAAATTCATGAGAAAAACTATCCTACTCATGATCTTGAGTTAGCTGCTGTAATCTTTTCATTGAAGATATGGAGACAATATCTCTATGGTGAAAAATGTGAGATTTATACTGATAACAAGATTTTGATGTATATTTTCTCACAAAAAGGACACAACATGAGGAAAAGGCGATGGCTTGAACTACTCAAGGATTATGATTGCGTGATACACTACCACCCTGGGACGGAAAATAAGGTGGCAGATTCTTTGAGCAGAAAGGATCATGGAGTTTAGAACAAGATGAGAGTTGAAAGGGATCCTATTTTCATGGATCTAGTAAAGATGAATATGGGAATAACCATGGAAGGTGAAACATCAATGCTGTTTTAGATGGTTGCCAAACCATCTTTACTAGAAAGGATAAAAAGTTCTTAGGATGTTGATGAGGAGTTTCAAAATAAGATTAAAGATGTGAATGATGGGAGAGTGAGTGACTTCATATATGAAGATGGAATTTTGAAATTTGGGAAGAGACATTGTGTTCCCGATATACCTGATCTAAAAAGGGAATTTTTGGATGATTCTCATAGTTCCAATTTCTCTATACCCCCTGGTAGCACTATGATGTATAGATATTGGAAGGAACATTTATGATGGGACAACATGAAGATGGAGATTGCTAATTTTGTGTCAAGATGTATGGTTTTTCAACAAGTGAAAGCTAGAAGGAAATAGCCTGGATGAGTATTGCAACCTCTTCCCATACCTGAGTGGATCTGGGATAATATCACAATGGACATTTTCACAGGACTACCAAAGACTCCTAGAAGGAACAATGAAATATGGGTCATTATTGATCGACTTACCAAGTCAGCACATTTTCTTGATATAATAGAAGATCTACCTCTTGAACGTCTAGCAAGACTATATATTAATTATGTAGTGAGACTTTATGGAGTACCTGTATCGATTGTTTCTGATTGTGATCCACATTTTACATAAGATTCTGGAAAAGTATTTAGAAGGCCCTAGATACTGATCTTCATTTAAGCACTGCCTACCACCCACAAACTGATGGACAATCAGAACGGACAATTAAAACATTGGAAGACTTGTTGAGGTCTTATTCACTTGAATTTCAAGTCACGTGGGATTAGTATTTACCTCTCGTAGATTTTTCCTACAACATTACCTTCCATTAATGTATACAAATGGCACCCAATGAAGCATTATATGGGAGGCGATGTCGTACTCCAACTTGTTGGGATTATGTTGGTGAAAGTAAGCTCATGGGCCTAGAACTTGTTGAAGAAACAATGGAAAAGGTGAAGATTATCCAGAACCATATCAAAATAGCTCAATGTAGGCGAAAGATCTATGTAGATAACCGAAGGAAGGATTTGTATTTTCAAGAAGGTGATCACATTTTCATAAAAGTATCTCTATGGAATCTTATTATATAATTCGGTAAGAAGGGAATGTTATGTCCCAGGTATATCGGACCTTTTGAGATTCTATACCGAATTGGAGTCGTAGCTTACCATTTGGAAATGCCACCAAGTCTCTCCAAGGTTCACAATGTGTTCCACGTGTTAATGTTAAGAAAGTACGTGCCAGACCCAACACATGTACTCACTTATGTAGAAGTGGAACTTGAGCCTGATCTATCTTACTGTGAAGAGCCTATCAAAATTCTTGATACTAGAGAACAAGTATTGAGAAATCGGACGACTCATCTGGTGAATGTTCTATGGAGGAACCATAAGATGGAGGAAGCAACATTGGACCCTGAGGAGCTTATGTTATAGACATACCTGAATCTTTTTAGGTAATATTCTTTGAATTTCGAGGGCAAACTTTTTGTAAGAAGGAGATAATGTGACACCCCAAGGCTTTAAAAAAAATATAGAATGCAATTTTATAATCTAAACATTAAACACATCGTTTTCTCTTCTATTTATTGAATTTAAAGAAATGGTCATCTAGAGTTGTGTTCAGTAATTCATTTGGAGTCTGATAGAACAAACTTCATTTTTGGAGAATAGTAACATACCCTTATGAATAGTAATATGAATAGTAATATGTCCCTTTAACAGTAAATAATGATATTATTTTATTTTCTTAAGGCAACATGATAATGGGATCTTAATTAATTTTTCAATGTCACATAAAACTAACTACATTTCAAGATTGTTATTTTTAGAATTAACTATGACCTTATTTAAAAATTAAAATAATAATATTTAGAAAATTATTTTTGAAAAATGGATTTCACTTTTGAATTATACACGTCGAAAAATGGTAGTGGTGATATTTTGGGATTTTTCTGAACTTCTTGAATTTTTGATGAATAGTAAAATATAATAAAATATGATAAATGCTAAATACTTGATTTACTGCGTCATTGGTGATGCAAGGATGTTATAATACCACTTGTTTCTAACTCACATCCATTATTACTATTAGGGGTCACATGAAACAATACTATTGGTTTTCTTGAGGGAAATAATAAAATGAGGAATTAAATATTAAAAAATTACTCCTCTCCTCCACTATAAAAACCCATCACCGCTACCTCTTCTCTTCACACATATAAGCCTTGAAGCTCCTCAATGTTCTTCCCAATTACCCTTCTCATGTCACTCACCACATCCAGCAAGCTCTCAGTCTTTCCAAAAGAACAAAACCCCTTCCCTGATGGAGTTTCTCAAGGAGGTTATTTCAAGAGGTAAAGCACCCTTCTTTCTCATTTGGTTTTATTTCAATTTATCTACTTTTGTTATCCTCTCCTAAAATCCTCTGTCCGAATGATCATTATAACTCCAGTAACATCAATATACTGGATTTATATCATGTGAATAGAATAACCATCATAAATATTCTTACTTCTTACCTTTTATTTTATAAACGAAATTGACGTCAAAGAGGTCCTGATTTGTAACCTTCGTGGACATAGAAGTTTTTTTCTTCAATTTATTCTTCATTACTAGTCATGAAACCATATTCATGGTTGAACCAGACTATAATATATGTGCTATAAATTAATTAATATGCAGGAACCAGAATATGTACATATAATTAAGTTATATGACAAAACTAGTTCATAATATTCGAAATACCGCCGAATAATCGAAGTGGTGGTCATCTAATGGTTCATCCTTATTACACATATCCATATGATATAAATTACCATTATAAATTATTTATGTTCATTAATAATATATAATTCCAATCCTTGAGATTTATAACCATTCCACATGAAATTCATTACATAAAAACAACTGAACCGAATATGAAAATAAAGGAAATGAACACTCTAGAACGACGGAATTCAATACAATAACATGTCAATAAAGACCTAAATGAACTAAACAGGACTGTGGTAAACTAAATACATGTATAATAAGATCTTAAATAAGTTATTGACAAGTATAATTTCATATTCTAGGAGCTTAAGTACAAGAGAGGAACACGTTTGGAGTTAAGGTAAGGGTTTTTTCACCCGAACTTCCATTTTCATTCGGGATACTTTCATTGTCTAATTACCTCAATGAAATTATTATGTATTGTTATGTACTCATCATATATTCTTTTTGAGTATCATATATATGCTTACAAACCATAACCCTTCCTTATTTTATGGATAGTTACACGTTTTAAAAAGAACATTCAAAGTTGTTTCCAAAATACAAGCCTGATTCAAGAGAATTTCTCAAATTCTTTCCTATTTTCAAGGGCACTCTATAATCTATTTTTGGAAACCATTATCATGATAAAATCACTCATTTTGTTATGAAAATACTATCTTACTTCACTTCTGGTTTTACGCAAATATTTTTCCAAAATAACTCTTCTTTTCAAAATAATAGAGTATTTATCTCCAGATTGCTTAATGATTTTATAAGAGTATTCTCGTTTGATTCAATACTCTTGTTGATTATTATTTATTGTTGGGGTTAATCATTTATTATGTCATATACCATATTTTATTAAATGTTTTATGAATAAATCTATTTTTGATGAGCTATCCTAAAACCATTCACCATATTACTCAGAATGGTTAGTGTTTTATGCTTAATGATTGGGGAAAGTTAGTAACATTTCATATGATAGTTTCAATATGAATGTATATGTTGTTTATGATTATCCCCACTCATATGAGAAATTCATTGGACTTATTATGTGATGGGTGGGGCCCGCTATTGCCCCTTGATGCATCGGTAGGACTCATGAGTCAAATAGACATGGAATTGGTCGAGGCCTTCCCCAATGTGATATGGATTTTGGCCGAGGCCTTAATCATTAGATTTCTTGGCCGAGGCCGTCAAATACTGTTTCAGAATGTCCAACATATGCACTTCCCTCATTATGAATCTTGTAATTGAATGTTCATGTGGTTATTCAACTAGTACAATACCCTTGATTATTTTTTATTATGGAATTATTTACTCAGCTCCTTTTCCTTCCATAATGTGTTCATGTTTATTTTTAAAGGCATGTGTCTTCAATTATTTAACATGTATAATGTTTGTATTATCTTCTGCTGTATTTCTTACTCCTACTAACCATTTGACCTCACCCCTTTCTTATGTTTCATTTTTCTCAGGATATGAAGAAGTAAATTATGAATGACATGCAAGCATAATCTAGGAGACATGATGTTGCTAGTGGAATAAATTATTGTCATTTTTCCCTTCATATTGTAATGATAAACTTAGGTATGTAACTTGTTTCCAGTAATACTAAACTACTTAGTCCTTAGGTATTTGTATTCCTTGTATGTATACCAGCGTAATCAGACAAGGCACCGACTCCGGGAAACTGGGGTCAGGTCTATACAAACATTAAGTTTGAAACCATTCCTCAAAGGATGCTATCTAACCCAAAAAATTGATGTTCCCGGATGTGTCACTAGTCTATTAAGAAGATTGAAAATATTTCCAGACTATTATCCACCTTTAAACAGTGATCCTATTTCATGAAGTAGTTTCTTCATTATCACATGAAGCATGGAAATAGGCAGTTGAACCTCCATTATTTCTTTATTCATTGCCTCCAAATGTGTCCAGAATACCTCTGTAAGAATGATACATCAGGTCTTGGACTCCATCTTGTGATGTTCCATGATCAGAAACCAGCTAATGAAGAATTTCTACATTGATATACATGATGCATCATAATTAACCCATCTATCCATTATTAACCAAAGGCTTTCCACCCATTCACACTTGAAAAATAAATGAAACACTGATTTTGCTTGGGTATTACTACATCAACAATAGCATGGGGCCAGGTGAATGCCCTTCTATTTTATATTATCCCCCATAGGTATGGCTTGATTAAGCACTCTCCAAACCCAAAAAATAATCATTGTGGGGACCTCCTTATACAAAAAACAAGCTCCCCGCTCATCACAAACTCCTCTATGTCATATAAATCTACAATAATCCTGCCTATTAAAGAAACCAGTTTTCGATTTAGTAAAGAAACAGTAGTCGGTGTCCTCCAAAAACACAACATCATTAAAAATGTTCATCTGATCTGGGATCATTATGGATTCCAGCTGACTGGGATGTTGGTTGGCTTCACATATTGACATGTTCAATCCTGGGCAGTTTAGAAAAAACAGCTTCTCCCCCACCCAATTGTCCCTCCATAAATTTATGTCCCCTCATCTGATCATCCTACGACAACACCTTTGAATAATATTAAGTGGAACACTATCATTTTCCCCAACCTATATTGCTTCTTGTAGTCACCATCCTCCTAGTTTACACAATAGATGTTGCTGCTTTTAATATTATTCCTCCACACATTATCATGGAGATGGTTGGTTGTGTGTGTACAGGTACACCAGGAAAAGGCCTCTCATATTAGTTATTTATTTTTACACTTATCACCAGAACCTGGCCTATGGAGGCAGTCTTGGGATAGTTGTGGCTTGTGCCCTATTGGGTCAAATCGTGACATAAATAAAAAAATAACTTTGATCGATTGTGGCCATGAAATTAGTCAAAGTCATCACACTTTTTTCTCAATATGAAGATATGGATTCCTTATGTATTTTCGGGTTAGGATTTTATCTTTATAGGAATAACAGAAAAAGTGAGGTGGACATTCCATATATATATTTTCTAAGAAATAGATATATTTATATACTTTTTTGATAACTCTAACACACATCATTAAAAATAGAGTATGTTGTAGGAGAAACTATATTAAATTCAATTATTATTCCATCATCAAGGGTTATAAATCAGGCCTTATATTATTTGGATGTGGATGAATTAATTTATTTGACCTGTATTAATTCATGAATAATTTAATCCTATAGGAAAAATTATGTATTGGATCCGATCATATCCACTAGAAAGTGCTATGACCTTTCTCAATTTAGTTGAAGGGAAATACCAAAGTTATCCCAAAAAATATTCTACCACATTAATCCCAAAAATGGCCACCATGAAGTATAATGGTGTTAGTGGTATTCATGGGCACATCTTAAGAATGAATGACAATGCCTATCAACTTATGTCCAGGGAAATGGATATTTTAGAAGGCTTTCTTCTTCATTTTATTATGACATCTATCCCTTCTCAGTTTGGTCATTTTAAGATTAAATATAATTCTTAATAATAGAAATAGAAAATCAATGAGTTAATTAACATGTGAAATCATGAATATGAAAGGATAAAATATGAAACATCTAAAAGTGATCATTCCACCATTCATGTAAAAAATTAGATGGAAATGTCAAATAACTAAATGAAGTCTGATGTAAATAATAATGAATGTTACTTTATCATGAATAAAGGTAATTTTTACAATAAGTATTTTGGATCACATAAGTGTCACTTCTATTGGGATAATGGACATATTTATAAGGAGTTCTCAAAATTTAAAGAATGTCCAAAAAGAAAGAAAATCTACCTAATTATGTTTCCTATGAATCCTTTCATGTAAATGTGATTTTATATATAAAGTGGGTTAACCCTTGTGTATATGTTCATATAACATGATCTTTATAGGTATTTAATTCCATGAAGAGGCCAAATAAGGTAGACAAGATCCTTTTTGTTGGAAATGGATATAACATTCTAGTTGAAGTCATTGGAACTCCTAACTTAGTCCTGAAGAGTAATTTTATAATAGATTTATCAGATACTATGTATGTACCTATTATTGATAGAAACCTTATTTCAATTTCAAAACTTACTGCTTCTAGATTTTGGTTTAATCATAAGAATAAAGGATTTACTATTTCCTTAGACTCTTAAATCATTGGATCTAGTGTCCAATAGGGAAAAATCTATAAATTAAGTTTGAATGATTCTTTTATTAAATCACTAAATCCCTTTATGAGATTAATGCAGCGCAAAACTATAGAAAAATAAAAACAATAAATGAAAACTCTTCGAGATTATTGCAAGTACATTTTGTACATATATGTAAAGAGTGAATTTAATGTATCATTGAGAATGAATTTATTCATCAAATGTGTTTTTTATGATTATGATGCAAATATTAAATGCATAAAAGGTAAATTAGATAACATAAATAAAAATGGTGACAATAGAACTAAAGGAATATTAAAAACAATTCACACTAATATTAGTGGTCCTTAAACACTTATAATTGATGGGAATAAGTACTTTATTCCCTTAACTAATGATCATTCATGTTATACGTATATTTATCTTTTTCATTATGAATCTAAGGATATAGAGGTGTTCAAAACATATAAAGATGAAGTTAAGAACCAGATAAATTGTAATATTAAAGTTGTAATGTCTGATAGAGGAGGATATTATTATGGACATTTATTTTCATTAGGTCACAATCCTATGCCTTTTACTTTTCGTGTTTAAGAAAAATTCATTTTTTCATAGGTTTCTATACTGGGAACACCTTAGAAATTTTTTTTTGTGGATAGACAAAATCATACCTTTATGGACATGGCATAGAGTATGATATGCCAAGTCATTGTACATGAGTATTTATGGGATGATTCCCTTAATAAAGGTATACATATACATAATTGGGTACTCTATATGACCATTACTAAAACTCTATATTTAATTTATACACAGAGGAAACCAAAATTGGGATATTTACATGTATGGGTTTGTCCTATTGAGGCTAAAATTTGCATCCCATATATTATAAAACATGGTCTTATGGCCATAATTAGTCATTTTATTGGCCATTATGAATGTTTTAATGGTTTTCAATATTATTTCATGTCTCATATAACAAGAATTATTGGTAATAGATATGTTGTATTTTTATAGGTTGTTAGTACATGTGGTAGTTGCAAGATAATCTTCACATGATTTTTCTTCCTTAAAATTTTTAATTCTATTTCTTGTCTCACCACAGAGTCTACGTAGGTAATAATTTCATTCATTTTTTTCAAAATGGACATATTGATCACACTTTCCATAAATTTATTTAAGGAACTAAAAACTATTTTTTACTGAAAGATATGAGATATTTCTTATCATGAATTTACAAATTGACATGTTTTGTTTCATATAATTTCAATAAATAAATCTATATTCATTCCTATTTCAAAATAATTATATATTAAACAATATTTTTTAGTCATTATGACTAAACTCTTCACTAAGACAACAAGAACATTGAAATCCAAACATTCTAGAATTAAAAAAATTATATATGAAAAACTGATATTAAAATTTATACTCTTATTGAATTGACTAGGTATAAACTTCTTTTGTTTGGAGTAAATGAGATTCTTGAGTTTCTTATTAATTTTACTAATATGGGTGAATTTTTAATCCCATTTTTTATGCTCTAAAAATGATTAGATATTGGGTTTTATCTATCACTATTAGATAAAATGGAATTACTAGTAGATTTATCATCTATAAATATAAAATGATTTATTAGGAAAGTTCCCCCATCTACATTAGAATATTAAAACTTTAAATGAATAGAATATTTGAAGACATATTAAAATTAATTCATCCTATTTTCAACATCATGACTCTTATATTATGTATTTGATAACTCCAATTATTTTTGAAATAGTTTGGATTTAAGATCTTTTATCATTTTTTCACATCCATCAACCTTTAATTTGAGATTATTGTTTTCATAAAAATGAGATTATTATTTCTTAACATACTCAATTTTCTATTCAATAATCTTAATATTTTCATTAACAAGTTATTTCATTTCTTTCTTGAGATTTGTGATCTATTCATGACAATATTCTAATTCATCCTTCAATATGTGTTCCAGCTTAGTTAGTTATGATTCATCTTCCTCAGAGATTAAGGTATCAATGAAATTTTCAACACAAGCCATGATGGTTGTAAATTTCTCACAGGATTCACCTTTATATTTACTTCTAGATGAGAGGTCAGCTTCCTCTTATTTGATCATCAGAATTCTTCTCTTGTTTCTAAATAATTTATTCATACTTCCTCCATATTTTGACACTTCTTTAAAAATTATACTCCATTTGTTTCTTTGAGGTTTTTCATATCATTCTTATGATTCATAGTCATCTCTTTTATGATTTTGATAGTTTATATAAAAATCTAAAATTCTGTTGAATTTATATATTCTTGGTCAAAGAATTCCATTAGTCTTACTATTTCACTTCTTGAACTTATTTGATATAAGAGTAATGATTCCATGATAGTATTATAAATATTATTCATCTATATATTAACTTGGTTTTACACCAACAACATCTTTTATTTTACTCTTCCTCATGACCTCAAAACCCATTTCATCATTGATATTTTTCTTAAAGAGTTAGAATTTATTATTTCATAATAAATGAGAATATTATGTAATTAATAATGGGAAAGATCTTTGCTATATTCAAGAGTTGAAATTTTAGGATCAAACATATCTAGAAAATTCCTCATAATCTTATTGATAATATTTATGTCTTAAAGTTTTTCATAAAACCCTTATATATTACTAAAAAATTTATTGACCCTTTTACTGTATTCGTTGATATTTTCTTCCTCAATTTTTTTTATATCTTCAAATAAGCTTCCCCATATCTATAATTTGGCCTCTTTGACAATCACATCACCTTTAAAGCTATTGTCTAGTTCATCCCATATTTACTTTGATGTATGAATCTAACATATGTTAGTTTAAACCTTTCTGAAAAATATATAAGAATTATATTCTATGATTTTCATTCATCCTCTATATTTATTTTATCAGAAAAGGACATTTGAATTTTCTCTTCAATGGATAGAAACCCTATAACCACTAAATCTATCACTTCTAGGATAACTAATAGAAGATATTGAAATATTTTATTCTTTCAACCATGATAGTTATTAACATGATATTTAGGAATAGCAAAACTATTAATAGAATTCAAATTATCCCTTTTCATCACATTATTGGATATCTCAAAAGAACTATTCCCTGATACCAATTTAATTGGATAAAAATAACGGAGGAGGGGGTTAAATAAGTGGACACCTATATTTGAAAATTATTTCACATAAAATAAACCTTAATTACTTGTTATGATATTATTAAAATAAAATAAAAAACCATATCCTCATTCAAACATGTAGAGAATTAAATAACAGGGAATATATAATTTTTACAATGTTTATCTCCCTTTTGAAATGACGACTTCTTTCCATGGATGGTTAGTCTCCAAAACCATAGATTATTCACTTCATTACCATGTGATGACACTAATTATCACCTATATAGAGTCACACTATACTTCATATCTTCTCATAGTATATACTGTGAGTTAAAAAAAATGATAAATATCCCTTTAGTTTCACAATTTCTTTAGCAACATCTGGTGCATATCTCTCTCCATAAAAGTTCATGATATTCAAATAATGATTGAAGACTTCATACATAAAACATTACTTATATGTATATCAATATTATTCTAAACCTGGATTGAATGGAATCTAGAGCTCCAATGGATTTTCTAATATCCTCTTTCTCAATATTTAGTCCCCTTTTCTCACTCAATATTTTCATACTCTGAAAAAACACCCTTACTCATTTTTATATTACTCCTTTACTTCTAAACTTAAATAAAACTACAAATACATGAATTAATTTTATTTACTCAAGTAATTTCCATCTCATTATTCAATATAATCATAAAATATGATCCATATTATCTACTCATATAGTTAGGATCAAATCCATGCACCACAATTTCCAAATATTCCCCTCTCAATTAACTAATTATCTCTAATTAATTTATATTACTTCACTTCTTCTACATCTCTTCTTATTTCATTAGCTGAATATTAATAACTTCAAGAAAAACATTTCATCTGAAATAATATGAAAATAATTCTTAAAAAAATATATTTGTGACTTCTAGAAATTCCACGCTTAGATTTTTTCTCCTTATACCATTGGATTGACTTCAACACACTTTCTCTTCAACCATCTTATTGCATGAAGAACTTAATTACAAAAAGAACACTAAAAAATCATCATATTAAACTATTAAACACTATAAAACATAGATAGAATCCCCACACAACCAATTTAAAATTATTATATAAACATTATGTCAACAAAGCATCATCACATTAATATTTGAAAGGTATTTTTAATGATTATTCTTTAACATATTTAATTTCAAACAGTAAATTCAGAAGTTAGATAAAAATAACTTAAATATTAACTTGTATTGAAGAAATACCACCCATTTCAATTCATCATATTAATAATCTTGAACCCCATATTAAATGTGACTATTTAATCATTGAAGATATGTTCTAGCATCATCATATTCAATTTCCATCATAATATTTAATTCTAGAATCCTTTACTTTTAACTAGTAGAAAGCTCAAATTTTTTCTTATTAATCTCATATTGATATTTATGAAGATGATGCTTATGATGTTTGGAGATCATCTTTATGAAGGCTCAAATGAATCTTCTGTAGAGACTAATATTTAGGCAGTTTATTGAAAATCATTATGGAAATGAATATAATGAATACAAAACTACCAATGATGCTTAAAAATATTAAAAATCAACTCTATGTAGTGGAGGATGATTATTACACATGACTATGAAATTTAAATTTTTACACTTATTCTATTAATGATACTTATAATGGTTTTTGATGGTCCCCAAGAAGTTAGGACTTAAGAAAAAAAATTATTTTTAAATAATTACATATATTAAAAAAATGAATTGAATTTTTTTGAAACCATATTAGGTTCTTTTCAAAGCACCTTAAAACATTCCACACTACCTCAACAACATCTCTTTAACCACTAAATATTCTCAACCATGGATGAAAAAAATGCATACCACCAACAACTCCAAGGTAACTTCAAAACTATATAAATATAGAAGAATAAAAATTATAATAAATTCTCCACACCATCAATGGTGAATGTAGGGATATTGAGAATGGGAATCCCCCCAAATAGAGATAAAAATATTGAGGTTTCAATACAAATATATTATGCATGTAAATTTCATTGGAATGCACATAAAGACATGAGAAATAGTCTTATTATCCAACATTGGTGCTATTGGATGTTTGAAAAAAAAATTGAGTTATGGAATCACATTTTGGAATTTTGAAATTATAGAATTCCTGAGAATAGGGGGAAAGCTGAAATTAAATGGAACACTACTAGGAAAAAGAAAATTTCATAGAAGAAGAATTATCTATCTGCCCCAAAAATTTGAATAATTGAAAATATTATATGATATTTCTAATGTATATGGTCATTTTTTAAGGAGTACTGGTAGGTATCATCCTAATACATCTCTTTTACTAATAAGACAAAAAAAGGTCATGAAATATAAAAGATAAAATAAAATTTTCCTTGGGATGTTGTCATAAACCAACCTACTAGGGCCCACTAGGAAATGAACAAATCAAATTTGATACCCCAAACCCACATTTTATATGACATGGGATAGAGACTATCACTGGGTAAGTATACCAAACACATTGTAGGTCTTATCCCAAGGTACCCACACACACACACACATATCCCTACTCTAGTATAATGCATAAAAAGAAGAATATAATAATATAAATTTATGAATAACTTCCATATAACATCATAGTACGAAAAAGGTATTGGAAATAATATAAGTGGAAAATACAAGCCCACAAAAACTAAAAATATACCAACCTACTAAAATATTGAGTGTAATTTTATCAAATGAAACATCTTACACATACCTTTCTATCTAGATTAATAATGATCTACCCGTTCTTGGTCCTCCTAGAACTCCATCAAAAAACCTATCATTTTCATAAGTCATGAAATGGGTTGGTAGTGCCAATGAATGGTTAAGTACAACATACTTAGCAGGACACCCCGAAATCACCAAACATAAAACATCAAGATATAGGATCATCTCCACTTCAAGATGATATTTTAGTCAGAATATGAGATAGATATGTAAAAAATAAACCCAACTGTTTTTAGGATAGACAATCGGTATCAAGGGATAAAAATCACATAACCATCCTAGGATCCAGCTTAAGGTTTCAAGGTAACACTCAACTAGGAGCACTAACTCTATGAGTTTAGATAATTCTGAAGGTTCTCATATGAGAGGTCATGCTTTTCGAGCCTCATTGTAAATTATATACATGATGAAACTATAAATATATTGATAAAGTAATATGGGATCTAACCTAGGGCCACTAGGGTACACCAATACCCCTTATAGATTAACCCACAAGGTTAATGATCATATTCCCATGTATGGTGGTCATGATGATTCTTAAGACCCTCACATAAGGAAAAAAATGTGAATAAATTCCACTCTCAAACTCATAAATAAATACCTACTCTAGTCCACCGAAGGGATCCTAACATATTTTATGTAGTGGATTTCTTACTGAAGCCTCATCGTGAAATACTGGGAAAATTAATTTTTGAACAAAAAGGGATCTCACCCATACTGATCTGGACAGATATAACACACCCAATTTTAGTATAAGAGGGAACAAAACCAATTGATATTCCACTGGTATGGGGAGAATGGGGGATCCAAATTTCTATAGAGGAAGTAAATGACATTTACCACTAAACTTGAACCTGCTCAGGTCTGTGTCTATGTTCCTATCCATGTGCCCATGTACACTGTTTATGCCCATGTACTCTATCCATGTAATGTATAGTGGCCATACCTGAGTACCTGGTCATGCCCATATACCTTATCCAAGCTCATGTTCCTGGTCATGTTTGTGCCCATGTACTAAGGGGGTAATTGCAAGGCCTCTAGTATTGGATCACATGGCATTTGATATTTTTATCTACATTTAAACCCTAGCATTGCAGGAGGGGGACCAGATGACATGTGTTCTTTCAGAGAATATGATGTTTCATCGGGATTTTCTTAGAAATCATAGTTTCTTCTATGCATCTCACCTATGTCAACACTAGTGTCAATTAAACTACTAGATCTACTAATAAATGGGGATCTAGGATCGTCCATTCTTGTCCATAACTAATGACCAAAATCCATTCACTCAAATATGATTATGAAGTATCTACATCACACCACATTGATCACATGACCAAACCATGAAGCCATGAACTCTTAATCCAAATCTGATCAGTCCTCCATCATCATCACAAACTGTAACTACATCATCAATCTTGATCATGAACCCATGGTGATGATCTATTTCACCAGAGATCAATTGTGCATTGATCTCCTATCAGGTATTTGTTAAACCACTGGCCAAAGGAAAAAAACGATGATCGTATGAAGAAAGATAAGAGAAATTCATAAAAAAAATTGAGGAAAAAACCTCATCAATTATTCATTTTTTCTTAAATACATTATCAGTAGAATGATAAATTAAGAGGAATAATCTTACAATATCAATTCCTATGTTCTAGAAAGATAATTATATCAACCGTAAATCATTCATCTCCCCATTAATAAAACTATCATAAGAATTGTTTCATATTTAGTGAAGGATAATCTAATATGGGACACAAAACAACATCCTACCTCTAGATTCTACCAATTACAAGAAAAGAATACTTCAATTCCGTTTTCATTGGCATGTTCCAAGAGCTCTGTTGGCATAGAAAATCCCAGCGATACAGATCTATTAGACCATGACCCATCGTTACCACAAATATTTCCACTACACTCCTATTAGATAGCGTGGGTTATGCAGCTTATCCGATGATTTTACCATAATCGAGTTTAAATTAGAGGGAGTTAGGTCCTAGATAATAAATACATAATAAATAAATTATCTAATTTATCAATTAATATTCCACCAATGACTACAGTTAAACCAATGACCCAATACCGACAAAGATTATATTGTTCCTAGGATAATAGTTGCATTCCAAACTCAATTAAAGGCATAAATTTTTCATTTCAGTCCCCATTTAGGAGTTATTCAATTATTTTAAGAAAACCACATGTGTGTGATATAATATATTTAATATTTTAAATATATCAATATCAAGGCTTTCCAGACCTCAGAATCTCACTTCGTATTAGTGCGTGACTTTGAAAATATTCTTCAATATATTCCAAAGTCTTACAAGGAAAAAGTAGATATGTTACAGTTTTCCCACCTTATGTATTTTCATCTCAAAAAGAAATAAACCTACCCAAAAATATGATGGTATTGAGGTCGCATATGCTTCTCCCACTCTAATGTGTTATCCAATTTATTTTCCTACTACCACTAGACACACACCCAGGGAATATGTTACCCAAAAAATACATTATCCTTATGATCCTCAATCTCTATCAGGTACTCTATTAAGGTAGCTTCATCCTTCATATCTATCTCACCCCAGGTGATAACATGCGACGAGTCTTGCACATACCTCCTCAGCTATGACATATTAATGATGTCATGTGCCCAATATAACTATGGTGGATGATTTAAATGTTATTCCACCTATCCAACTCTCTACAATATCTAGAAAAGGAAAATGAATGACATAGTTAACTTTCCTCCCCAGATAAATCTCGATGTACACACTAAGGTGATACCATTAAGAACACATGGTCTCCCTCATTGAACACCATAGGCCTCTTTCATCAATCCATATAAAAATTTTGAATACTATGGGTATCCCTCATCCTCTCCTAAATGATTTTTATAAGGCCCCAGCCTTAAACCTTACTTAATCATGAGTTATTACAAGATTACACATTGAGGATATTTTCAGGTTTAGAGTTTTAGATAATTTGATCATAAAACTTGCATTACATTCCACATTCAAACAAAGTGGTTACATAAAATATAGTATTCATTTTTTCCCCAGCAATGGAATCATATTTAAAAATAAAGCATGGATTCTTTCTTGACATTTCCTTGACACTATCATCATATCATGTACCTTTCCCTTGACCTGTGAAAAACATTTCAAAAAACTTGGTATGATCATAAAAAGCTCAGTAAGGGTTATAAAAAATATGGAAAGGAAACATGAGTTCATATATACATAAGAATGAAATCATACTTTACCCATAAAACATATGCACTTTAACATACCTCATAAAATCATGAATAAATCATAGAAATCATAAGACATAAAAGTAACTTGAGGCATTCATAACATTCTTACGTAGGGAGTAACCCTCTGGGTTACGTTTGGAATAACCATCACAGTATATTCCCTAAATCTCTTCGGAGAAACCATAAAGTTTCACTCCTTCGCGTTACCCAATGCATTGGAGAGCTATATCGGGCTCACCCGCCCTTTTTTTATCACGGAACTACCCGTTTTCATAACAATTCCCAAGAACCATAACATAAACGTATCACATAAAACATGCATAAAGGAAACATAATATTTCCAAAACCATTTAAAACATTTAATAAAGATATTTTTGAATCAATGTTTCCCATACCACCATGAAGCTTTTAAAATTTTAAACCATTAATATCCATATAAATAAATCCTTAAAACCATTTTTAAAACATGTATATTAATAATAACAAATAATTAAAACATTTAAAGCGGTATTTTGGTTAAAGGGGTTCTACCAAAATTAGAGACACTTGAATACAATAATTGAGGAATAACATTTATTCAGAACTTTATAATATCATGAGAATAAATGGATTCATGATATAATACTCCAAAGGACAGTATATACACCATATAATAGTGAATTGGTGCATAACAACAATGAAGTCTCAATAGAAATGTCAAATGTGATGAATTCCCTTATAAAGAAGGTATCCTTAAATTAAGGATAATTCAATCTCAAAATTATGTGTGAAAAATATAAATACACCCAATATAAGTGGATATTATGTGTAAAAAAATAAAAGGTCATTTACACATATTCAAAAGATGACATATTCAATAACTACATGTTGAACCCAAAGAAATCGAAAATTGGGTTAAAAAGTTCCCTTGGTAAAATTCGACAGCCTAACGGCATCACTTCAAAATTCAGAAAATGAGTTGATGAGAGATAAAAAGGGCATCTCATCACTTGGACATAAAATTTACATCAATAAGGATATAAAAGAACATATCCCAACATAATAGTTTGTGAATTAAAAGACATAACAAAAGAAGTCTTTTAAAAAGAGGAGGGTGAAAGGTCCCCTTACCGAGTTGGGTAACTTTTGAAACGTACACCCCATGGAAGAAGGGTCATACAATGAATATTTTAATACCCATAAATGAAATTATACTACACAATGTGTATAATAATGGGCAGTACATACACAACTCAAAGGAAATTGTGGCAAATGTAGCATAAATCTCACGGGAATAAAAGTGTGATGAAAAATCTCTTATGAAAACTCGGCAGCCTAACGGTGCCACATAAAACATCCAAAATGGATTGATGAGAGGAAATAGATTCTCTAATCATATTAAAATAAAAATTACAGTAATATTAATATAAAATAACATCCCAATAACAAGAGATATGATCTTAAAAGTAGTGACCTAAAAGGGTGTACTTAAAAAGAAAGAGAGGAGTATGATCCATTACCTCGGGTCCGACTTGACTCGATCATTCTTTAATCTCCTAAATAATAAACTTGAGTTAATTTCTACTTCATTAATAACCTTTTTAAAGTTCATTACCCCTTTTATATCACTTATTACCATGTCATGAACACTATGTAATTATTTTAGTTAATAACGGTCATTTAAACGATCATTGGTACTTGAGTAAAAATATGCTCTTTATAATTACAAGTTGTTCATGTATCCATTATATCCAGAGAAATAATCATGATTTATATATCATATATATCATACATATAGAGTAAATATTCATTTTATACTATTCCATATCATTTGTAGATAAAAAACGAAAAGCACCGTTCATGGAGACGGTAGGTCGTACGTACGCATGAACGCTACTTTCATTTTTTTCTTTTTAATATTAATGGAATTAAACATAAATGATATATATATATATTATAATTACAGTATAATATATATGTTATATAGGTCACATATTTTCATTAATTTCATTCTTTATACATTCCATGTATTGCATGTACGAGTCACATCACTTGAGGGGGCGGTAGTATGCACTTCCTCATATGAAATTATCGCATTTACACAACATGAAAAGAATAAAGTTATGGTTTAAATATAAAATACATAAGCATATAGTAAACATAAATACCATATATATCATATATAAAATACAGTGACATCATAATTTCCACCTTTAAAGGTGTTAAAAGAATATTGAACAATCATCGTTTCGTGAGGCAGAAAATCGCCAACCACAGAAATAGTATGTTCACTAACCATTAGACGAAGGTGTGTGTAAGTGTAGCTCGAATACTTATTGTAACATCATACTAGTATATTTAATATACTGTAGTTGTTACAAAAGAAATGAATAAAAATAGTTTAGGGGGTTGGAGAAGCAAAATAAAACAAAAGGACTCAAGTGAAGACATTACCTTAAAATCGGGTAACTCCCTTTGGTTTGAGCTAAAAGGATTCCTTGGGAAGACTTCTGCCCAAAGTGAGGCTTCAAGGAGTTAGATAGGGATGTGGAGATACACAACGGGTAGGGTTTATCCAAGCCAAAGGCTTTGAATGTGTGGGTAAGGAGGTAGGGGTGGGGGCATTTATAAGAGGAGAGGAGGGGCACTCTTGGAAAGGTATAAAATGTAACATTATTTTCAAATGAGTTTCGGATTTTAATGGTCCCACATTGATGTGTTTTGGGGATAAGGTGATATGGGTTCTAAATCCACCCATACAATAGGTTTTGGACATGTGTAGGTCTTAGATTTTACATTATCTTCCTATTTTATTTAAATCGTTAAATAATGAGGTCATCGATGCATCATCATGATGTCATAAATAATTTAATTTATTTAATATCTAAAAATTATAAAAAAAATACTATGATGTAGGAAATCGTTTTAGATTTCCAATGAATATTTATAGTCCAAACGATCATTTTTTAGACAAAATTAAAAATATTTTACTTAGGTGATACATTCTTTGTTACATTTAACATTCTTTAAAAATAAAAAAGATAAAAAGTCACTTTCTCACAAAAGTGATTCCATGGGGCCCCCAAGTTTGGCACAAGGCATCCCATGGTCGGCCATGAGACAACCAGTAGCCTTAGGACACATTTTGTGGTCATTTTTTATTATTATGATATTATCTTATTATCTTTAACTACCCGATTACTCATTAATCAAGATAATTAAAGATAATTACTGTTGTTACTATTGATAATGTCCAAAAACAAAAGAGTCTTAATTACATAATTTGGACCTTCTAATTCCAAATATGTAATCCATTTTACCAAATTCCAAATACAATAATTGCAATAATTAATTTAAAAAAAACTTCCCGTTGTCAAAACAAATAGCGGGTTTTTTAGAAACAATGTTTATGAAAAGTTTGGCACTTGTTTATGCCTAATTCCAAAGTGAAATTAATCCCAATGATCATCATTGAATTACATGTTAAAAATATATTCTAATTAAACTTTAAAACAAATTAAAAAGATAATATAACCATATAATTAAATTATATGAAAAAGAAGTTTTTATGTAAAATGCTGTACTTTTCACTATTCATTGAAAAATGAACATTGTCAGAAAAATACCAAAAATTAACCCAAGGTAAATTTCAATGTCCCAATCATAAATAATATGTTTATTTTGAAAAATAGAGCTTATAAAATTGTCAAAAAGTGGATTTAAAAGAGGTTCACAATTAAAAGGCGGTTAATCGACCTTTTAAAGAATATTGGAATGTTTACGCTTAAAATTGGATTCATTCGCATTTTTAATCCTATAACATTTATTGTAAGGAGTAAAAATATTTGACAAACATATATAATCATTTTTTAGTTAGTTCTGTTCATTCCCATCATTACAACGGCTAGGCGTTAACTACCATTTAAAATAATATTATTTTATTATTAGAGTGCAATGTAAGATTCCCAAGAAACTCATTGTTGCGTATTGGGTACGCCATCGTACATAGCATCCCCTTTAAAGTAATATTAATATTTTATTCACAAATATGGATAAATATGAAAATTTCATACTCTTTATTTACCCGGGGTGTTACATCCTTCCCCCCTTTTGGGAATTGCATCCTCGCAATTTTAAAATTGAGCTTGGAAACATCCTTGAACGTCCCACATCGGAACAAGAGTCGGTAAAACAATCACTTTAAAATAAAGAAAGATAAGTACAAAGGTCACCCAAGTTAACCCATACTAGGATTCCAAGTATGAAAATATGGACATTGAGGAAAAAACAAAGGGTCATGTTCTGATGGAGAGTGATAGTAAACATGTCTAGGAGAAAGTTAACCACAAGAAAATCACAAACTTGTGATTGGTTAAACGGTATTCGATTCCTCTGTAGGAAAAGTTAATAGACAGCATTTTTGTTTTAAGTTAATTTTTATTGAGGAATTTGTTCATAAGGAAACATAATCACTTATCATGTTGACTTTCAACTTTTATTAGATTCCTTACACAAACTCATATTTCCTCCAAAAGACGAGTATTTAGGAAGACTTGTTCACATTAAGAGTACTATAATCAACTTCTAGAGAATAACCTAATCCACAAAAGCTAACTATATACTTCTCATTTCTTTAGACTTTAACCAAAACCAAAACCAAAAAGGATAGTACATGATCAAATAATCCAGAAAAGGGTAAACCTTTATAAAAATAAAATCCATTCTTAATCTCCAAAATTTGTCCAACAAAACCCAAAGTTCAACGAGGACCATTTGATAAACAATTTTTCCATAAAATTATTCAAAGTAAACCAAACTAAGATTGAAACCCAAATATTTGAAGGATTTAGTCACATAGACTTCCAAGTAAAATCGTAACATTTATCTCCAAACAACATCAGTTGCTCTTAATGTCTCGTATTGAAAAGTAATTAACCTAATCACATATCCTCCATGATAGGTTAATAAATTTCCATAGATAACCCAAAATCAACTTACTCTTAATTCATAAAATCATCTACCTAAAAAGAATCAGCCAAAATAACCAGGGAATTCATGCAGTCCAGTGGTAGGCGATACATACCAGTCACACTATGGTTGTGGGTTTGATTCCCGTAGCTTTGTCCGATGTGACGGTTTGTCACACGGTCTGCGTGTTGTCCTTTTTATAAAACTCCAAAAATAACCCTAACATGTTTTAACCTCAATAGTTTCTTTATACCTCTCATTTTCATCCAAATTCATTACGATATCAACATCTTAATTCTTGAAGTCTTATTTCACCACCATAAGATAAAATAAAACAATTCCCAAAATGAATAACATCATACCTTGATCATGGCGTCCACTCGATTTCATCATCATCTTGCTCACGTAGGTAGAATTCCCATGCATTACAAAAATGATTTAGAGATCCTTCAAAATCATTTGCTTCCTCCATCCAAATACACCTTGTACAACATGGGTCATATGGGTGTTCACTGAAAAACAGTTTTGGAAAATAATCATGTATGACATATAATTCAAAAACATCTGATAAAACATGATTTCTATAAAATAGTCGGACAGAATTTGAGTTGAAACTTTCTATTATCGGTCCTTTTAAAATACCATAAGTATGTACTGAGAGACTATATTTTAAAATCAAATATAAATAGGTTGTGCAAGGGTCTCCTTCCTCAGCACCATTTTTAAAATCATAATATGCTTCAAATTCTTGTGATAAGGTAAAATATTTCAAAATACCTTGATAATACTTACCTTTCTTAAAAATATGTGAATATTGTGAAAATATTATTTTTCTAAAAACAACCCATGATCCACGATGATAACGAGTTATAGTGGAGGTGTTTGATATCTCAAACAACTACTTGAAAGTGAGTTCTATGCTAGAAAATGTTTCACAATCATCCGAACATGACTTTTCAATAATTATTGCAAGCATGTCATCAAGAAGAGATAGGAATGTCATTTGAGATCCTTCTCCTTCCATTCGTAACTGACATTACTTGACCTGAAAAAAAGTTATAAAACAAGGATTTAACTGAAATAATAGATATAGGGACTAATCATGTGTCTAACAAAAACTCCTAATCCCTAAAGTTGTCTAAACCGACCTTTGATACCAACTATACGGCCCCAGCCTTAAACCTTACTTAATCTTGAGTTATTATAAGATTACACATTGAGGATGTTTTCACGTTTAGAGTTTTAGATAATTAGATCATAAAACTTGCATTACATTCCACATTCAAACAAAGTGGTTACATAAAAGATAGTATTCATTTTTCCCCAACAAAGGAAACATATTTAAAAATAAAGAATCGATTCTTTATTAACACATCTATGACACTATCATCATATCATGTACCTTTCCCTTGACCTGTGAAAAACATTTCAAAAAACTTGGGATGAGCATGGAAAGCTCAGTAAGGGTTATAAAAAATATGGAAAGGAAACATGAGTTCATATATACATAAGAATGAAATCATACTTTACCCATAAAACATAGGCACTTTAACATACCTCATCAAATCATGAATAAATCATAGAATTCATAAGACATAAAAGTAACTTGAGGCATTCATAACATTCTTACGTAGGGAGTAACCATCTTGGTTACGTTTGGAATACCCATCACAGTATATTCCCAAAATCTCTTCGAAGAAACATTAACCTTTCACTCCTTCGAGTTACCCAATGCATTAGAGAGCTATATCGGGCTCACCCGCCCTTAGTTTATCACGGAACCACCCATTTTCATAACAATTCCCAAGAACCATAACATAAACGTATCACATAAAACATGCATAAAGGAAACATAATATTTCCAACACCATTTAAAACCTTTAATAAAGAGATTTTTGAATCAAAGTGTCCCATACCCACTTGAAGATTTTAAAATTTTAAAACATTAATATCCATATAAATAAATCCTCAAAATCATTTTAAAAACATGGATATTAATAAGAACAAATAATTAAAACATTAAAAGCGATATTTTGGTTAAAGGGGTTCTACCAAAATTAGAGACACTTGAATACAATAATTGAGGAATAACATTTAGTCTGAACTTTATAATATCATGAGAATAAATGGATTCATGATATAATATTCCAAAGGATAGTATATACACCATATAAGAGTGAATTGGTGCATAACAACAATGAAGTCTCAATAGAAATGTCAAATGTGATGAATTCCCTTATAAAGAAGGTATCCTTAAATTAAGGATTTTTCATTCTCAAAATTATGTGTGACAAATATGAATAAACCCAATATAAGTGGATATTAATTGTAAAACAATAAAATTTCATTCACACATATTCAAAAGATGACATATTCAATAACTACATGTTGAACCCAAATAAATCGAAATTGGGTTAAAAAGTTCCCTTGTTAAATTCGACAGCCTAACGACATTACTTAAAAATTCATAAAATGAGTTGATGAGAGATAAAAAGGGAATCTCATCACTTGGACATAAAATTTACATCAATAATGATATAAAATAACATATCCCAACATAATATTATGTGAATTAAGCAACATAACAAACGAAGTCTTTTAAAAAGAGGAGGGTGAAAGGTCCCCTTACCGAGTTGGGTAACTTTCGAAACGTACACCCCATGGAAGAAGGGTAATAAAATGAAGATGTGAATACCCATAAATGAAATTATACTACACAAACTGTATAATAATGGGTAGTACACACACCACTCAAATGAAATTGTGGCAAATGTAGCATAAATCTCACGGGAATAAAAGTGAGATGAAAAATCCCTTACGAAAACTCGGCAGCCAAACGACGCCACTTAAAACATCCAAAATGGGTTGATGAGAGGAAATATATTCTCTCATCATATGAACATAAAAATTTCAGTAAGTTTAATATAGAATAACATCCCAATCACAAGATATATGATCTTAAAAGGAATGACATATAAGGGTGTACTTAAAAAGAAAGAGAGGAGTATGATCCATTACCTCGGGTCCGACTTGACCCGATCGTTCTTTAATCTCCTGAATAATAAACTTGAGTTAATTTATAATTCCATAAGTACCTTTTTAAAGTTCATTACTCCTTTTATATCACTTATTACCATGTCATGAACACTATGTAATTATTTTAGTTAATAACGGTCGTTTAAACGATCATTGGTACTTGAGTCAAAATATGCTCTTTATAATTACAAGTTGTTCATGTATCCATTATATCCAGAGTTATAATCATAATTTATATATCATATATATCATATATATCCAGTAAATATTCATTTTATACTATTCCATATCATTTGGAGATAAAAAACGAAAAGCACCATTCATGGAGACGGTAGGCCGTACGTACGAATGAACGCTACTTTCATTTTTTTCTTTTTCATATTAATGGAATTAAAAATAAATGATATATATGTATATATTATAATTACATTATAATATATATGTTATATAGGTCACATGTGTTCATTAATTTCATTCTTTATACATTCCATGTATTGCATGTACGAGTCACATCACTTGAGGGGGCGGTAGTCCGCACTTCTCATATGAAATTATCGCATTTACACAACATGAAAAGAATAAAGGTATGGTTTAAATATAAAATACATAAGCATATAGTAAACAAAAATACCATATATATCATATATAACATATAGTGACATCATAAAGGCCACCTTTAAAGGTTTTAAAAGAATATTGAACAATCATCGTTTTGTGAGGCAGAAAATCGCCAACCACAGAAACAGTATGTTCTTTAACAATTAGACGAAGGTGTGTGTAAGTGTAGCTCTAATACTTCTTATAAAAACATCCTAGTATATTGAAGATACTGGAGTTGTTACAAAATAAATGAATAAAAAGATTTTAGGGGGTTGGAGAAGCAAAATAAAACAAAAGGACTCAAGTGAAGACATTACCTTAAAATCGAGTAACTCCCTTTGGTTTGAGCTAAAAGGCATCCTTGGGAAGACTTCTGCCCAAAGTGAGGCTTCAACGAGTTAGATAGGGATGTGGAGAGACAAAATGGGCAGGGTTTGGCCGAGCCAAAGGCTTTTGAATTGTGGGTAAGGAGGTAGGGGTGGGGGCCTTTTATAAGAGGAGAGGAGGGGCACTCTTGGAAAGGTATAAAATGTAACTTTAGTTTCAAATGAGTTTCGGATTTTAATGGTCCCACATTGATGTGTTTCGGGGATAAGGTGATAAGGGTTCGAAATACACCCATCCAATAGGTTTTGGACATGTTTAGGTCTTAGATGTTACATTATCGTTCCATTTTATTTAAATCGTTAAATAATGAGGTCATCGCTGCATCATCATGATGTCATAAATAATTTAATTTATTTAATGTCTAAAAATTATAAAAAAAAATACAATGATGTAGGAAATATTTTTATATTTCCAATGAATATTTATAGTCCAAAATATCATTTATGAAGACAAAATTATAAATATTTTACTTAGGTGATACATTTTTTGTTACATTTAACATTCTTTAAAAATAAAAAGATAAAAAGTCACTTTCTCACAAAAGTGATTCCATGGGGCCCCCAAGTTTGGCACAAGGAATCCCATGGTCTGCCCTGAGACAACCAGTATCCTTAGGACACATTTTGTGGTCATTTTTTATTATTATGATATTATCTTACTATCTTTAACTACCCAATTACTCATTAATCAAGATAATTAAAGATAATTACCGTCGTTACTATTCATAATGTCCAAAAACAAAAGAGTTTTAATTACATAATTTGGACCTTCTGATTCCAAATATGTAATAAATTTTACCAAATTCCAAACACATAAATTTCAATAATTAATTTAAAAAAAACTTCCCGTTGTCAAAACAAATAGCGTGTTTTTTAGAAACAATATTTATGAAAAGTTTGGCACTTGTTTATGACTAATTCCAAAGTGAAATTAATCACAATGACCATCATTGAATTACATGGTAAAAATATATTCTAATTACACTTTAAAACAAATTAAAAAGATAATATAACTATATAATTAAATTATATGAAAAGGCAGTTTTGATGTAAAATGCTGTATTTTTCACTATTCATTGAAAAATGAACATTGTTAGAAAAAGACCAAAAAATATCCCAAGGTAAATTTCAATGTCCCAATCATAAATAATCTGTTTATTTTGAAAAATAGAGCTTATAAAATTGTCAAAAAGTGGATTTAAAAGTGGTTCGCCATTAAAAGGCGGTTAATCGACCTTTTAAAGAATATTGGAATATTTACGCTTAAAATTGGATTCATTCGCATTTTTAATCCTATAACATTTATTGTAAGGAGTAAAAATATTTGACAAACATATATAATCATTTTTTTAGTTAGTTCTGTTCATTCCCTCCATTACAACGGCTAGGCGTTAACTACCATTTAAAATAATATTATTTTATTATTAGAGTGCAATGCAAGATTCCCAAGAAACTCATTGTTGTGTATTGGGTACGCCATCGTGCATAGCGTCCCCTTTAAAGTAATATTAATATTTTATTCACAAATATGGATAAATATAAAAATTTCATACTCTTTATTTACCTGGGGTGTTACAATTTTCAACGTCTATATTATTTATCACAAATATTTTGGGCCTACAAGTGCAAACTATCCCATGTAAATAAAATTATAAGATCTTATTACCTTCTTACAGGTACTTCATGACCCTTTTTTGGTTTTACTTTTCATAGGGCTTGTCTCTAGGTGTATTTACTGGAATTTGGAGAATTTTTGAAGCCCATCAGGATATGAACTGTTGGTGTATGGTTAGGGGAAACCATGTGGTTTGGAGTAGAAATCCATCTAACCATGTTGGAGCCACTGGAAGGAAGGTCATGGTTTGTTCACACCATATGGCCAGCCCTAAAAACCATTCACCAAATAGAAAGAGGGTGTTATATGGTCAGTTCATGGTTAAAGTAATCATGTATCCAAACCATGAACCCATCCAAATGTTTAGTAGGGGTGCATAGTTTATGTTTATGAGTACACCTAACTATGAATCATATGAAAAAAATCATGGATGTTGTTTTTAATTTCCCTGAAAAGATATTTTAAAATTTTAAGACCCGCAGTTTAACCCATACTTAACCCCTATTAACCCTAGATCTATTTATTTTGTCTTTAAGGCTCTCAAGAAGTGGTTTTGGATCCTCAAAACCCTCCTCTTAGTAGATAAAAGTACCTTTGATCATGTTTGATCTCCTTCGGGTAAGTAGATCTTCTCTCATGTGGTTTCTTCTGATATCCTATTCTCTAATCCTTAGATAATGATATATCATCATGTTATTGATATATATATATATAATATTATTTTTGTGGATCTTGATTATATAGATTCATTTTAATCTTCTTTTACTTTACCTCTCTATTGGTGTTCCCTGTTGTGGGTGTTGATCATTTAGACCCATTTAATTTAAGTTAGGTGGTTACATAAGGATTTTCTTTACAATTGAAAACAAGAATTTCTTGATTACTATATATGAGTTTTTAAATGATTTAAAAACCTATATTTGCGTTGAATGATGTTTTATTTTGATATGGTAATGAGAATTGACAAAAGTAAAAATACCATTGGAATTCATGTTTTTGGGTGGATTTGAGAAATACTTATGGATTGATTTGAAAAATTCCTTGATGGATTAGATTTGATGATTATCCTTGATAAAATGGATTAAATTGAAGGATTTTTTTGAATGGTCTTGAATTTGAGGAAAACAATGATTTTTTTGAAATGGAAATCGAATATTGAAAAATTAAATAGGGTAATTTTATTATGAATAGATTTTGAATGATTGTTTTTTCCATGATTGATTGATTGATTGAAGCACATGTAAGCCTATGTAGATAGTAGGAATATAATATAAGAACTCAGAGACAATGAATCCCAGGTAGTAGATTTATGATGAAAACACTAACTGAACCAAGTTCATCATATTATCTCCTAATGGGTCCTCTATTGTGGTGTATATTGATTTAAAGAAAGGGTCCCATAAATGGGATATTTATTTGAGTGTGCACACATATTTTTAGTCATGTTGATGAATGATAAGTATGGGGATTATATTCCCATAAATTAACATATCATAGGGCTTATTAGCATGGTTATTTGTGTTATTTGATTTTATTATACATGAAATTGATTATAGAACTATTTTTTCACGATAGATTATTTAAATAAATTTTTTATATAAAATGTATTATATAAAAAGTTCATTTAAGAATATTTTGATATATTTTCCATCATTTGAGTTCAAATCGCCTTTTTTTGAAAATATGTGAATTTATTTACATTCCTTTGTTATTTAAATGAAAATAATATTTTTTTATTGTTATGTTATTTTTTATGGAAACTTTGTGAGACCTTACAAGGCTGCTTATCTTACAACCTACCTTTACATTTAAAAATTATTAGATTATCTTATGTTAGGTTTTAGTGAAGGGAAAACACCACTTAATGTTGTCTGATGTACTTGATTAACATGGAGTGATAGAGGTGATTGGTGGAGTTTTGATTCACATATTACAGATGATTTTAGAGTTTTTTTCTTAGAATTTGTTGCGTACTTTGATGATGTAATATTTTTAGTTTTTTATAATTTTTTGATTCTAGTAAGTTCTTTCTATAGAGTGAGGATTATATCAACTTGTATCTTTGATATTTGACTATTTTCTGTAAGAATCAGTCCATCGTGATCTTGACGTGATTCCAAGTGATAGTCACCAACATGTGTGGATTAGGAATGCCCTTTGGGCCATGTTAGGATTATCTTGGGTATTAGGGTACCGTGGTATTTGTGTTGGTTCATGAAAATTTGGTATCAAAGGTGTGAGGTTTTGCATTATTACCTAATTTTGGTATGTATTTTGGGTTGTACTAGTATGTAAAAGGTAGGAGTATTGGGTTATACAAGGTATTTTTGAGTGAGTGCATGTCCATCCAACATCATAATGAGACTTAAGTCCCTATGAGTGTTTAGGAAAAGTGTCTTGAGGAGGTTTCTGATATGATTCTAGTCTTTTCCCAACATTGATTTAAGTTTTTTGAAATCCTAATCCTAAAATATGCCTAACGGAATTACTATTTATATATTCTTGATCTATGTATCCTTTATTTGAACAACCTTTATAACACATTTATTATTTTCAATTGATGTTTTGTAGCATCATTCCTCCAAGAAAGACTTTTAATACGCATCAAGAGGATGTTTTTGGTGAACCATAGTGATAAAACTATCCAATTTAGAAAAATATTGTTGAGATAGTGGTGCGTTTTGTCAATTCTCTAGGATAGGTACCGTCACCCATTCTCATTCAAGATCCCTTTTTGTAACCTCAATAGGATGAATATCATAATCATGATCAAGAGTTACTTTTCTAGAATACATCGAGTTTCTAGGGATCCAATGATCCTCAAGAGGTTGAGGATTGGTTGAAAAAATACAGAGCTTATTTTTATGTTATTGGAAACACCAGATTCGATTAAGGTAATGTGTGTTACCTTCAGGCTGGAAGGTCCTAGTAGGAGACGATGATATTTGATAGTGATGGTGAAAAAGCATGAGGTCTTGTAGTGGAAAGAATTTAGAGTTCTTTTCATGAATCAATTATATTCAGAGTCTATAGTCTTAGATAAGAATATGGAGTTTCTTAACCTATATCTTGATGGAAATACCATGATAGATTATTCTATCCATTATTTCTAATCTCATACATTATTCTACTTAGGTCATGACAAATGAAGAACTAAAGGCTTGGAAATTTGAAATGGGTCTTCATGCTGAAATATAATCTCATGTCTTCATGTTGAAGCTCACTTATTTTGATGACACAATGGATAGAGAATCTATGGTTATGTAAGTCTTGAATATTAATATAGGGCCGATAGGAGTTCCTTTTAATCCAAGTGGTATTTATTTATGTTATTTTAAAGGGAAGAGAAAGAATGATGAGATGCATAGTGGATCTAGATAACAGGCATCTTCCTAAACTCTTGAAATACCTAAAAGAGTCTTAATGAATTGATTCCATTTTAGAAATATTGTGAATAAAAAATGGGTTTACACTAATGATCCCAAGATCAATAGTTTGTAAGGTTGCTCAGGCCACCTAATGAAGTACTTTCACATCTTCTCTACTTGACACAGTAGCGTGGGATCATCAACACCTGAAAGTGCTATGATAAAATCAAATGATTTATGATCTATTTGGTTTAAGATAATTTCATCCAAAATTAATCTTCTTCACATTGTGGAATAGTATCTAGAGGAAGCTAATGGGGGTCCAACGATCTTGAGTAGTACCATCACTACAGATTCATATTTAGTGACTTATTTATTAGATATTATTGAATATCACTCATTCATATAGAATCATACTATGAACCTTATAAATATTACTATAGAGATTTTATATCATGGGATAAATATTTCTATTCCCCTTAGAATGAAGAGAGAGTAAGGTCTTTAATGGCCTTTTTTGGTTTTATCTCATTCAGAGATTGATCTTTCAAGATATTTTATAGTTATCGACATGAAACCTATTGATGTAATTTTTGGGATGGATTGGATGATTTATATTAAGTCATTAATTGATTTTTATCTTCAGTGAGTCTCTGTTACTATGCCTAATGGGGTTTTCCATGGGTTTCCAGGAGAATGAGTCCTGAGGTTGAGTAGATCCAAACTGTATTTTTCAATGTTGGGTAGGGTTATATTAGTGTATTTTTATTTGTATTGATAATCCTTGAGTGATGATATCCTTCTAGTTTACATCATGTTTAATGATGTCTTTACTTCAAAATTCTCTACTTTTCCACTAGTATGGTAGGTGTAGTTCTCTATTGATTTAGTACCTAGTACTCAGCCAATGTCAATTCCTTCTTACCATATGAAACCAGTAGAGTTGAAATAGTTAAAGACTCCATTGGATGATCCTCTATAGAAAGGATTTATTCAATAAGTGATGTTCTTGGGACATATGGTCTCAAGGCATGGTATTTTAGTTGATCCTAATAAGAATAATATTTTTATTACATAGGATAAAACATATAATTTTTTCATGATAAAGAGTTTCTTAGGATTTTTATGGTATTACCATAGGTTTTTTAAATATTTATTGAATTTGGATTATCCAATGACTTCTCTCACTCAAAAGGTAGTGAAGTTAATATAGAATGAAAATTTTAAATTTCTTATGATGAGTTAAAACATATTTTGACTTTTGTGTCAGTGTTAATTATTTTAGAGGATGTATAGGTATATAAGGTCTTTTGTGATGTATCATGTATAAGTTTGGGATGTATTCTTATACAGGGTGATCACATTGTATCTTATGGATCCAGATAACTTAATCCACGCAGATATAATTATCTAACCCATGATATCTAACTCGCAATGTGATTTATTCTCTTAAGAGTTGTCAATATTAACTATTTACAAAACGGTTTATTATTTATTCATACAAAAAAATCATGAGTTATAAATATTCTCAAAAATATTTCAATATCGAATAGAGGGATTGTGTGGAGTACCTAAAATGCATTGATTTCAAACTTTCCTACACCCCAAATAAGGAGAATGCCATCGCTAATTCTTTGAGATAGAAATTTCTGAACCATACCATTAAAGAATCATTAGAATAATGGAATTTAATGAATCTATTTGATCAGTTGGATTTAGATGTTTAGGAGGAAAAGGTCAAGGTAGTCTGGGCCAGTGTTCAATTAAACTATTCTCTTCTCTAGATGATTCTCTTGGGGTAGAATCTTGATGATGAATTACTTGGAAGAAGGGACACTATTTATGATGTGGAGACCCACAGTGAGAGTATGTTATCTGTGAGGGGTTTCCGATGTTTTTATAACTTATTTTTGGTGGAATTACCTATGATAAAGAAAGTTATGGGGTATTTCCATAATTCATAGTGAGTGGTGCACTCAGGAACCAAAAAGATGTTCTTTGAGATGAAGTGGAGAATCTAGTTACCAAGTATGAAACGAGACATCACTAACACTGCTTCTCATTTTTATACCTATAAAAAGGTCAATGATGAGCACTAGATACCATTAGGTTTTCTTTAGTCACTTCCTATTACAACATGGAAGTGGAATGAAATTTATTTTTAATTCATGGTTGGAGTTGGACTCCTCATGTTTGATCATATTTTAATTCTAAAAATCATACAAATCATGAAAATTATCCAAATCAAGTTTAAATAATGTTTGAGGTTTGTGGGTCATCAAATAATTCCATGAATACATGTTCTAATTATGAGTTTCACAAGTTTCTCTTAATCATGTTCTATTATGTTTTATTATACCAAAACTTATGTTTTATTAATTCTGTAAATATTATTTCTTAAGACATTTTACAGATATTTGGCTATGTTCGAGAAACCGTATGTCTAACACTGGTTCTAGATTTTGGAGAAGTCCCAGACACCATGACCTAGACACCATGACCTAGACATCGGGACCCAGACACCCTGACCTAGACACTATGACCTTGACATCGTACTCCAAACATTGTGACTCAACAACAATTTAATGTTTTAACAAATGACTAGACACCGCTAGAATAGACATTGTCATCCTAACACCGCATTGCGCTACTGGTTCCAGATGTCAACATAGTTGTGGAACCATTATTATCACACCAATAAAAGTCAAAGGAAAAAAGACATTATTTCCAAGTGACACCATTTCAAGACAAACATTGACATCGTTCTTTAATCTTTTTTTTGTCGTTTTTAATTTAATTTATAATGGTCATATTCAAGTTATTAAAAGGCACTGACATCATTAATGTTTCATTGTAGACATGTCACCTAATAGTACGAGGTGCAATGTGCAGAAGACATGCATCCTATCAGTTTCAACATGTGCAACCCAAATTTAAAGGAAGAGAAGTACGGATCAAGAGTATGCAGAAGCGAGTGGTGGAAAAGCGAACTCATGCATGAAATAACATACCACTAAAGAACACACAAATTCTCTTGATCTCTGAAGGCAGAAATATCATAGATCAATGTCTCAAACTTCTTCGCAGTACCAATGTAAAGAATAACATGAGATACATTTCTCACTTCATCGAACTGGAGAAGAGATCACTAGAATTGCGATACTCTGTTTTCACAATAGGACTCAATATTTGCATCTCCATTATCCTACAAGTATAGAGTTTCATAGAGAAATACTCAGATCATTTCTAATCCTTTCTCATCATCTTTGCTCGTTTCGGTACTATTTTTACCTTTCTACCAGTGTGTATGTGTTTGTAATAAAAAACAAACTATCTCCTATATTAATCTGAAGGATAGAAGATATCCTTCCTCTAACATCTTCTTACTTTTGTTTTCTCCCACAGATATGTGTGGAAGAGGTCCTTGTGTGACTTGGTATCTTATTCCCAAAATGAATAGTGGAAGAGGTCATGTGACCTGGATAGTCTGGTGTACTATTTTTACCCTAACCCAGGGTTTGGATCATGTTTATTAATATAAACTTCTTAGTGGAAGGTTTTCACCTAGTGGAGTGAGTTGTGTCTCATCTTGATATTGAACCACTTGTTTTATCCTCTATTTATTTTAATTTAGTATTTCTATGATTTACTGTATATTTCATAAAACTATATTTGACTTTGATAGTAAGTCTTGGATAAAAGTTATGATTATATTTCCTTATTATAATAGCTTCAAAAATTATATCAATAACTCCCATTGATATTAGTGAGAATTAATCAATCATTTTAGATGTAATTTTAACAGTCAAAATACTATAACCATATTAACTTGATTTACTGGCTTGCAATCATTTTTATTGGGGAATTTTTTTATGTGAACTTTTTAACAGAAATGCTTATAGACACTCAATTCATCCACCACTTGAGTACAATACTACGACCAATAGTTTATTTATTGTGCATAGATCAAGAATATAATGCGATGTGGGTGTGATCAATTGGATGACAAAAATGTCCCACTTTATACCCATTCAATATAAAACCAAAGTTGAGGACCTGAGATATCTCTATGTATAGAATATTTTCAGATTGTGTGGAGTTTTATATGCCATAGTGTTTGATAGGTATCCCCATTTCACTTCTTTCTTCTAGAGTGGCCTCTAATTGGCACTAGGATCTAATTTTCATTTTATCATAACATATCATCCATGAAAGTATGGTCTAGTAGAACTCGATGTATAAATTCTTGATGGATTTTTAGGTTCTTGTGTACTCATCTTTATTGGAGCTTGGGACATCCATTTAGGATAGGTTGAATTTTCTTATAATAACAATTACTAGTCTATAATTTAGAATGATATTTTTAAGGCCTTTCATGGAAAACCATGTAAATATCCATTATGCTGGTTAGAGATCTGTGATGATTCCTTGGTTGGACTGAATTTTATATAAGATATGATAATGATGATTCAGTTGATTCATCAAAGAATGGTAATAGAAAAAATCTGGTATATATCCTATTTTGATCATCATCAATGACCATTGGATTTTTATACTAATGACTAGGTGTTTTTAATAGTGTTACCTTAGTTGGTTCGCCAATGTCTTAGGAAATAAGGAAAAAATAAACAAAGTTTTTGGGTCGTTTCGATATTTTTGAGCGCTTTGGAAATGTGGGTTACCATTTAGCACTTCCCCTATAGTTTTATTCATTCTACAATGTGTTTCAAGTATCATAGCTCAGGAATCACCTTTAAAACCCATCGCCAATCTTGATTTAGGAATATCTTGATGTTGATCCAAATTTATCTATGACTGGGCATCCAGTTAGGATTGTTGATTCAAGGAAAAAGGTAAGTCATGGGAGGAATATAACTTTTGTTCTTGTGCTATGGCATCATGGTTTTGATTCACATGAGTTGTGGGAGAATTAGAAACTGATGAGAGAGTAGTGGAATAATTTCTTTGATATGGAATATTATTGGCAGGGTTTCTGGGGATAGAAATTGTTAATGGTGGGGAGGATGTAACATCCATTTACCTTAATACAAGTACTTATTGACCTGTATTTTGGTTGTACTTTGTTTGGAGATTATCTATGGGTTATTTAAATGAAATCTATATAATTTCTGAATGCCCATGGAGTTGTGCACGGTTGGTGCATGGTTAGGGAAAATCATGCAGTTTGTCCTAAAAAATTGTGCATCCATGTTAGAGACACTAGAATGGGGCACAAAGATTGTTCCAAACATTTGGCCAACCCTCCAAATCATGAACCCAATGGATAATGGGAGTTTCATGGATGGTTCATTGTTATAGTAACCATGTATCCAAACTATTCACCCCATCCATAAGCCTTGTAGGGGTGCATGGTTAAGGCCCATGGTTACTTATGACCATGCAGATCATGTAGAAAAACAAGAATATGGTTTTTAATTTCCCCAAAAAATAATTTTAAAATACTAGGTCCCTTGATTTAACCCACAATCGACCCCTATCAACCATAAATCGATTTCCATTGTCTTAATGTATCTCAATAAGTGATTTTGGATCCTCAAATCCCTTTAATTTGCATATAGTAGCATTCTTGATCTCATTTGATCTCCTTAGTGTTATTAGATCATATCTGATATGGTTTCTTCTGATCTCATATTCTCCTCTTCTTATATATTGATAGATAAAATTATTATTTTTTGATATAATATTTATTTTTATGGATCTCGATTATTGAGATTCATATTTACATTCATCACCTTCATCTATCTGTTGTTATTCCCCATCGCGGGTATTGATCTTTTGAACCCATGTGATTATAGGTAAGTAGTTCTATAACGATTTTCCATAAAATTAAAATGTTTAATTTCTTTATTCTTTAAAATGACTGTTTAAATAATTTAAAAACGCTAATTTGAGATGATTGGTGTTATATTTTGAGATGGGAATGAGAATGTATAAAAATCTAAATTTCAATGGAATTGATGTTTTTGGGAAGTTTTGAGAAAAATTTCCAGATTTATGTGAAAATTGATTTGGTGAAATTGATTTTATGTTGATCTTTGATATAATGGATTAAATTCAAAGAGGTTTTTAATGGGAATAGATTTTATTAAAATGGTGATTTAGTTTTTAAATGGGAAATGCAAGTTATAAATTGAAATTGGGAAATATTATTTGGAACTAATTTTAAATGATTGGTTACCCCATTGTTGATTGATTAAAGCACATGCATGACTGGGTAGTCAATAGGTAACTAGGAAAACCCATCTAGGACTCTAACTCTCGAGCAATGGATTTATGGTGATAATAATAACTAAATAATGTTCAATATGTTTTCCCATAATGGATCCTCCATTAGGTAGTAGATTGATTTCCTAAAATGGATCTCCAAAATATGGTGTTGATTTGAGTGTGTATAGATATCTTGAACTGAGATGATTAATGAGAATTGTGAGGATCCTATTACTAGAAACTAATATACTAGAAGTCTTATTTGGAGGGTGCTTTGATTTATTTGATTAGTTTATACATTCAATTGAATATAGAAATATTTTATTCATTCCAGATAATTTATATAAATTTTTTATATATATTTTTCATATAAGCCTATTTTGATACATCTTCCATCATTTGAGTTAAAATAATGTTTTTGTTATAAATATGTGAATTCCTTACCATGATTTTTTTATTTAAATTGAAGGAATAATTTTTTTATTGTTATGGTATTGTTTATGGAATACCTGGTGAGACCTTACTGTGTTTTTTAGCCCATGATCTACCTTTTCCTTCAAGCGATTGTAGATTATATAATTCCAGTTCTGAGTAAAGGGAATGTTCAACTTAAAGGTGGGAGATGTGATTGATTGAACTGGAGTGATGGAGGTGATCAGTGGATATGTGACCTACCTATTACATCTGATTTTTAAGTTATTTATATTTATAAGTCGATTACATTGATGATGTACTATTTTGGGGATTGTTCACCAATTTTATTTCGGTTCTTTCTACCTATGTAGTGTTGAGTATACCCACATGTATCCTTTATATTACACTATTTTTGTGGTAGAATAATTCCATCATAATATTTATGTGAATCCATGTGATAGTAACCAAAATATGGGGATCAACAACAATCTTTGGTCAAAGTCAAGGTTGGATCGGGTATTAGGGTACTAGGGTATATATGATGGTTCATGACACCAACACATTGGTGAGTTTTTAGGGTCTCCCAAAAAAATTCTGGAATTTTGTCATACCAATGATGAAATGGTAGAATTAATTGTATGAAAACTCCTCCAAGGGTAGGTGATCATCCCAACTATGGATATATCACAACATGCAATCATGATGCATTTCCTTTAAATCCGAGATGTTTCGCTTTGTTTGGTTGTCTGTATAAGGGGGAAACACCAAGATCAAATGAAAATGAGTCCCAATGGAATCCTAAAATCTGCTACAAAATCACAAAAAAATGCGAGAATCATGGTCTTAAATGATCCTCAAGGTAACTTTGTAGATTTTTACTATATTCTGTACATAAAACAATCACATTCTCTCGACTAAACTATGCTATTTGATGGCTAAGAAGTGGGATGACTTAGTGAGCCAATATATTATCATATAGATAGCGTCATGAATTCTTTTTGATTATTGAATCCTATTTACTAAATCCATGAATATAACATGTCACATTAACTCCATCACCACAATGCATTGCGATAAATTTTCTGGAACCTGCTGCTCAACTTTCACCCACTGAAAAGTGATGCATCGAGAGACAAACTCTACTATGATCCTTGGTATCCAAGATACTAGTACTAAAAAACTCAGTCCTGGTACATCTTTTCCACTCCTGGATGTACACTAGTGGGGAAGTATGAAACTCCCTCCACACCTCTTCTCACAACATAAATGGTGACATAATCTATCCATAGAAAAGAACGATGTTCTCCCTACCTTCAGAAAATCTATCATGAGAATGTATAGTGGATATCTGTACATATAAGGTCTCACATTCTATATATCTAGGATGTGACTACCTTACTCATTAAATAATAAATGGTCTGAAAACCATTTATTGGGGGTAAGCTTCACCATCCTCATCCATTAAGGATAAATGCATTGAGTCCAACTGCTCTGACACCCTTCTCAACAACTGTGATCAAGGTCTCCTACTGAGAGAATCTACCAGAACATCCCCCTTACTAAAATTATAGACTATATAAAAGTCATAATTTTGGATAAAATCAATCCATATACCATGTCTTAAGAATATATCCTTCCATGAAAACATATAATTAAAAATATTTTAGTCTAAATATATGATTAACAACTAAACCATAAGGTAGTGGACTCATCTTTAAGGAAAATAACATTTCTACGGACTCTAGATAATGGGCCACACAGCTATAATCACTAGGTATAAACATCCAAGACCAATAGGTGATCACTTCCTTCCTACGCATCATAACACATTCAAACCTAGTCCTGGAGTCAACACCGAACATCACATACTCTATATGAACTTTAACAGTCTCAAGATGGGGGTGCTCGTCAAACTCTTCCATAAATTTCGAATGGAATACTTTTAACATTATATCCAACATAATGAATTCCCCTTTCAGTTATAATATGTCAAGGATGACGAAACTATAGAGAATTTAGGCATGAATATATGATAGTATCCTACCAACATAACGAAACTCTATACATTGATGACAATATTGGGTGGAATCCATGATATCACTACCTCAATATTTATAGAGTCCATTACTACCTCCTCTGTTGGGATGATATTTCCCAGGAAGTGGACCTATTAAATCTAGGGCTAACAATTCAAGATCTTAACATAAATCTGGTGCTACTGGAGTACGCACAAAATGATCCTCAAGTGTCTCATGTTCACCACCTATGATGCTAAGTACAATAGGATATCATTGATAAAGACTACCATGAACTATTCTAAGAAGGGATTAATGATCTAATTCATGAGTCCCATGAATTCTATTCGGCCATTATTCTTGATAAAAGGAATCAATAAGTAATCATAGTGACTATAGTGACATCATAATAACATATCCATTATATACTCCTCATTAAATTGGAGCTAGTGATAACCCAACCTGAGGTAAATCTCATAGAATCATCACTTCCCATTCAACTGATTGAAGAGGTCATCGATTCTTGAAACTGGATAATTATTCTTGATGGTCACTTGATTCAAGAGACTGTAATCCACACACACCCTCAAGTTCTAATCTTCCTTCATAGCGACAAAAATTGAGGTTTACTATGGGGATACATTGGGTCTAATAAATTCCTTCTTTCTAATTCCTCTAACTACACCTTCAGCTCATGATTTTATATAAAACAAATATGATATGCTGGAACATATACTAGGGCCTTCCCTGGATTCAAGTCAATTCATAAATTGATCTACCAATGAAGAAGTAATCCTGAAACATCCTCAACAAATACATCCTAATACTCCACCACCATTACATGGAACATAAATCTCAGAACATCAAAAATTCCAAGAGTAATAATAGTGAAATTATGAGTAATTAGTTTTCCCTCCTACACATGAGAACATACAATGATTTCAAGAATTCATTCTCTTTAAAGAATGAAAATATCATCCAATTAACATTGACACACTACATCCTCAATCCAATATCTTTAATCTCTGTATGAACTATGGAGATCTAGTCCATACCTAGAATGACATAATAAATCCTCATCATGGATATAAAAAGGATCCATAAAAAGCTCTCCCCTCTATGAGTTATTTAATAATATCAGCATAAGTGGGTCATTACAGAGTCTCCTCCAATAAGAGTCTCCTAATGTATGGGTCTATCCAAAATATCCGCTAGAAGCTATAGGTATCAAACAAGATATGTGGAAGGAAATGAGTGACTTGAACTTGTGTCTAAAAAACTAAAACTAAGGTATAAAAGAATCATATCATACCTTGAATCATACATGGAGCCTCAGTGTCATATTTCTCAAGTGGAAATAGATTCCCATATACCTAACCATTATATTATTGATCTTGGCATAAACCACATGGGGGTGGTGGTGACAAAATATCTAAATGACTTCCACCTAATTTTTCTTTTCCCACTCATCTTCTATGTATTCTATCATGTTGAACTCCTTACACTGATAATTATCTCCACCTGGGCATTCTATTGACCATTTCACTGTTAGAATCTCAAATGGATGAAGAATCTCACATGTGATGCCCTCACTCATCACAAGAGTAACACCGCATCTGCCTTTTCTAGCTAGAACTATCCTGAGAACCCTATGCGCTAGATCTCAGATTCTGGTATTGTATCATGAATCGCGAAACATGACTAGATCCCTATGTATTCTATTTTCTACAAACTACTGAGGAGTCATATCTAGGATTACCTCTACTATAACCAACCATAAACGTATACTAAACCATAAATCTCTATATCATAATGTCACTCTCTAGTAATCCAACATAAGTTGGAATGAAAAGAGGTATCACACTAGCCCATTTATCTTGATATAGCTATCTCTGGAAGTGATACACCCTCATTAAATAATCTTGCACCATATCTATAGAGTATCATGTGAGGTTAGTGAACCTTGATGCATACTCAGTGATTTACATGAAACCCTTCTCAAGATTCAATAGCTATTGGATATGAATTTTACAAAAAAAAATCATCAGATAAAACTCTTATCTAAAGAGTGTTTCAAGCTCAGTTCAAGAGAGTGTCACCTCATCATGTGCCTGAGTCACTATAATCATTTATTTTCTATGTATAAATGAATACAACTTACTTCTAGGACCTCCATTTTATTGGGAGGTGTCCTCACAATGTGGAAAAATCACACTCAATCTAGTCCTTTGCTACATGGGGGGTCGATATAACCTAAACACCTGAGGGGTATCTATCTCTCAAACTCATGAATTGTGCTCATCCTAAAAACATCATCTACTGGTATTTATTTGACAACTTGACTCTCTATAGGTGGAGGCAAGAGGGAAAAATATGTTATAGGCACTACATCTTGAATTGATCCCTATACCAATGCCTCATCACTAGGGGTCATCATAATTAACCTATTGTGGAACTCTAGCTGGTGGTCATCATGGAGGAATCCTGAAATATTCAAGATGTACCATGGTCAATGAGCAAATATGTGTAGATGGATCAATAAATACATGGAAACCACTACTTATTCTTATATGATCTATGTACTAATGTTTTCATAGTAACCAGTACCAACATGTACCGAGTCAACAAGGATGTTTTTAGAGTCATGATGAATTTATACATTGGATACCACACAAACACTAGATTCCCTAACAATAGAGATGAACTCAAAGCACATAGACATAATTTCCATAAATCCTAAACCAAAATCTCATAGCTAGACTATATCAAAAATTCAATCCTAAGGTATAACTGACTATTCTAATACCACTCTATCATGAACCGGCCCACTAAGGCCTGCCTGGTTAGAAAAAAAATTATTGTGACACCCCAAGCCTTCCACCAATAGTTTAGGGGATGGGAACTAGTTCCACATAGGCATATCACACACATGTGAGGACATATCCTAAGGTACTTGTACACGTGAACACATCTCCATATTCTAGTATAATGCATAAATGAAAGAAAATAACACTATAAAATCATGAATAATATCTAAGCCACATTAGAGTATATAAAATTATGGGAATACATAAACTGTAGAAATAAAATCCCACTAAAATTGAAAAAGATTACAACTTACTAATTTAAGGAGGGGACATATATCAAATTTTTATCATATAACCAACAAGTATGTCTCTCTTAAATAAGATATTCCTACTCCTAGTCCTCCTATAAATCTGTTGAATGACCTTTCATTTCTATAAGATACAACATTTATGGGAAGAGACCATGTAGGGGTGAGTACAAAATAATCAGTAGGATACATCAAAATAACCAAACACAAAGAATCAAGATAAAGGGTTATCTTAGCATTATGAAGATATATCAATCAGAATATGAGACAAAACTATAATAATAAACCTAGATATGTTCTGTATAGAAACTAATTCTCAAAGGGTCTTAAAAACCTAACCATCCTAAGATTTATCAATAGGATTCAAGTTAATTCTTATCAATGAGCACTCAATCCATGAGTCTAGATGAAACTGATGGTATTCATCTGAGACTTTCTTCTTATTCGGCCTCTATATAAAGTATATACATGCTAGAAATATAAATAAATTAATAAATATATAGGAGATCACACTCAGGACCATTTGGGGAATCCAAATAACATAATGAATTAAACCTATAAGTTTGGGATTTTTCGACAATTTATGCTGGTCATGATGATTCCTAAAACCATCACCTAGGGAAAACAAGTGGGAATGAGAATAAACATCGGGACTCATGGAGTGATTCATTCTCTAGTACGTATCTTCTTACTCAGGGGAGTTCAGGTTCCATGACCGGACGAACTCGTACGTGTTCAACGGACCGAGGACAGGGTGGGTGGCGGGTGGCGGGGCGGCGATGATAGAGGATCCGAAGGTTAAGAGGAAGAAGAGGGTGGTGTCATACAATGAGCGGACGACAGAGGGGAAGGTGATTTCATTGGTGAGGAGAAGCCTGAAGTGGATCAAAACTAAGATCGCCTTCCGATCTTCTTCATCTTCTTCTGGGAATGTTTTTCTTTTTCAATTTATCTTTGTATATTTAGGGTTTTGGCATGATAAAGGAGTTCGCTGAATTTCACTAAAAAAAGCCAACGAGCCTATACCATAGTGCTATAGGATTTTTCTTGGCATCCAAAAGACCCAGGATCAAATCTGGGCAGGGGTGAATTTCTAGGTACTGTAGCAGTACTGTAGTAGTGGAAGACTGTAGTAGCGGCAGCACTGTAGCGGCGGAGGGACTGTAGAAGGTACTATAGCGGTGGTTGTACTGTAGCAGGTACTCTAGAGGCATGGTACTATAACAGTACTGTTCACCGAGGGGTCCTTTGGGCCAAAAAATGGGATTTCAATCCTTGAATTCAGGCCACTTGGCCTTGGGCCTTCGGGATATGTAATGGGTAACCCACTACCCAGTCTAAAGAGGCCTTTGGTTTAAATAATAATTTGAGGCTTCAGCCCCAACCTTTTAAAAAAGATACTGCACTAAACCCTCATGGTGATACACTATGAAAACACATTCCAAAAAAAGGGAATTCAACCATACTTATTTGTAAAGATTGAACCCACCCAACTAACATTCTATTGGTCTTATGATAATGGGGGTTGCATACTCCCGTAGGGGAAGTACACAATGTCTATATAGAGTACAATGTGTATACCACTAATCCAAAACCGTCCCATGTCCATACCTATGTTCCTATACCTATTTAATTATTCAGTATCCATTCCCTTGTACTATCAACATGTTGTGTAATGTGGTCGTGCATAGGTACCTGGTCGTTCCCATGTTCCTGGGCTAGGCCCGTGTGTTTTTTCATTTTTGTGCCTATATACGTACGGGGTACATGTTAAGATATTAGCACTGGGTCACATAGCATGTGAAACATGTCACATGTAATATGATATTTTTCTCTCCATGTAAACCCAAGAGACATAGGATGGGGACCGTACAACATATGTTCTTCTAGAGTACATGAAGTGTTTTCAATATTTTCTAGAACAAAATAATTTATTTTGTAGATATCACCTATGACAATACCACTATCGATTCCACCACCAGATCTGATAATAAAAAAAGGATATGGGATCATCTATTCATGGACATCTACGGTGATTAGAATCCATCAACCAAAATTTGATCATGAATCATCCACATCACACCCAATAGATCACACACCCAATATGTAAAGTGAATAAATTTCGATCCAATCCCTATTGATCCTTCATCATCCTCATGCACCAAAACTATGTCATCAATATCTTTCTTGATCCTATAATTATGATTAGTTGTGCTAATGATATATTTCCTAATGATCATCCAATTGGTATTTCATGGATTTCCTACCAAAAGGAATACTAACAATTATCGAATAAAGGACATGGAGATAAATGAATAAAACAAAAACATGTGGAATAATCCTTGTCCAATATTCATTATAGACTCAATCCATATTTATTAGAATGTAAAGTGAATAGAAATAATCAAACAATATCATTTACAACATTCTAGGAAGATAATTTCCTCAACCGTAAATCTCCAATTGACCTGTATATCAAACTGTTAGAATAAATGATTCACATTCGACATAGGATAATCAATGATTTGATAAATCAATAAAAAAATAGTCTAACTTGAGTTTTAATAAATCATTGATGAAGATTGTTTTTTTCCATAATCATTGATGAGATCCAAGAACTCTATTATGGTAGATGATCCTAGCAGTACACATCTATTTGACCATGATCCGTTGATGCCATAATGCTCTTCTCTATGCGCCACTCAAATATCTAGAGATAGGAAGGTAAAAAATTTATTTTACTATAACTACGTTTAAATAGTATGGACTTAGGTCATGTATAATAAATTAATAATAAATTAATAATAAATTTATTTATTTATTTATCATTTAAAATTCCACCCACAACCATACTTAATGTAACCACCCGATGCCGATAAAGATTATGCCATTCCTTGGGTAAAAACCACATTTTGGATTCAAAATCATTCTTAGATTTCCAATTATATTTCCCATTAATATGTTATTACATTAATTTATTAAAACCATGCTTGTGTGATATAATATATTAAATATTTTTAATATATCAATACTAAGGAACTTTATGCCTTAGAATCTCATGTCATCTCAGCACCATGCTCAAAAAATAATCCTTAATATATTCAAAATTAGTACATGATAAAAAAGGATGTTATAAAATTATACAAGGGAATAAAATTTCTAGTCAATAGAATAATATTGATTCAACTACTCCCGATAATTCAATGAAGAAAAATGATGAAAAGTGTGTAAAAACAGATAGATATAGACATTACTATTGTGGTTTGAGAGGACACACCATTGTATATTTAAAAATTATAATGTATTACAAATATGGATAAATAAATAATGAATCTAAATAAATGATCCAATTTAACAAAGTAATAAAAATTTCGAATGGTGGTTGACACTTCAAATTATGAATTTGAATTTTATGAGTGTTTTAAATAAGGATAACCAAAAGGTTGCTGATGAGGTGAGAGTAATGTGTAACAAGGAAAGACAAAAATATTTCAAAAGTTTAATTTAGATATCATATAAAGAGGATCTACTAAAAGATAATGGATAATAACCTTGGTCTCTTAGTATCGAGGCTCCTATTACAAATAAGAAGTCTAAACACACAAAGAAGACCAAGCATATAATGAAATAGTGCTTTATAATGTGGCCCATAATATTAGGGGTGTCAAAAAGGTTAGAGAAATATAAAAAATATATATTTTATTTAATATATCAAGTAAAAAATCCCATACAATTTAGAATAATAATTAAAAAAGAAATAATCAAATACTTCCTAGAGGTGATTTTTTTCAATGCTCGGAAAAATGAATTCAATAGGAAGTTCAATGATTTTAGACCTTCAAGGATAGGACTTTTTGGGATGATCCCAAAGTATAATCCATTTTCATCACACTTTATTTTAGAAGAAATACCAACCATTATCCCATAATGTGTTGTATATGCATCATGATTGAGTGAATTGAAGGAGAAGCTTGAAAACATGGGAAATAGTGAAAGTTGTGATGTCTATAAAGTTCATAAAAACATTCCATCATTTAATATCTCATTGGTATTCATATCAAAATTTGTATCCTTGTTTAACAAATATCATAAATTATTGGAATCATCAATGTAGAAGTATGGAGATAATCCCTTTACCGGGAGCAAACATAGAAGTGAAAGCTTCTAGACACGAATTATTTGTTGTTAATTCTAGAATTTGGATAAACCTTAAAAATATGAAGGTTGTGGAATGATTTTCACTTTACCATAAATATTTTAACACATGTAAAATATGGTCATTACAGGGGATTTATTACCTTATAATATGGGAATAAAATACATTACACCTAAAATGTTTTTGATGTGTTTGTTAATTTTGAGTGCAGGTACATAAAATTTTATTTTTTTGAAGTAATCCCTAAGAGATGAAATTTTACTGGTTATCTCATTGATGAAAGAAATAAAAAAATCTATTATCTAAATTTACGAATCATGTTTTTTATATCTAGAAATCCTAAGTAGACTTACAGTTGGTACGTTTATGGAACATTGTTAAGAGAATATTGTTTCGGTGCGGATGTGCGTCGGGTTACGCTGTTCCGCCAGGACGCGTTCGCGCGTGCACCCGTCAACCCGAGGGGATGGGCGCGCGGCTTGTGGTCCCGCAGTCCCGCTTTCCAAGGGCGGGCGGCATCCGTCCCTTATTCAGGGGCGTCTGCTCCTTGATCGAAACCGGGATGATGGGATGTCGGCTCCTCCTTCCTTGGACGTCTCCTCGGAACTTGTCGCCTAATCCGGGTCTCCCTCATAGACTTAAGAATGTTCGTGAATCTCGTTCCCGGCGCCATATCTTCATGGACACCGGTTAATTACGCTGCTTCCGCCCGGACGTTCCAAGGAGTCTGGGCGGGGCAGCAACCTGCGGTGAGAAGGCCGGGTGGCTCTGGGTGCTGGGGGCGTGTCGTAACACTGCGGCTCTGCATATCTGTCTCCCGTCCCTAATAGGGCTTCTCGAAGGCATGATGGCCTGAGGCATCCCGTACTGGGTGCGGGGAACTGTGTCACCTGAGGTTTTCCTCAGCTTCCCGTGTTTAACACGGGGTATGCCGCGAGTTTAACGTCCAGCGGGGACGGCATCGGACCGATCAACACGAAAAGTGGATCAGATGACAGAACCCCTTGCGGGGAACCTCCGACGCTGGGGCCAGCACATGGGCGGCTTCCCAAGTAACGTGGAGTGGAGTGAAGTGGCATGACCCCACCGGGATGTGGCGGCCCGGGTAAGGATCAGGATGGATGATGGAGTGAAGAGCTTGGACCCCAGAGGGGCTTCCTACGTACCGCGCGTTAGCACGGATCAAAGTCAACGTAGTTCGGGTATACAGTTTAACGTCATGCTGGACGTCGGCAAGCCGACTCACGAAGAGGTCGAGGCCGCCGGGCGGAGGATTGAACCAAACCACCTCGCACAGAGGGGGATGGAACGGCCGGGTGGATCACAGTTTCACGTCATGCTGGACGATAAAAGGAGAAATGGAAAAGGGGGGCTGTGGGGAGGCACCGTGGAGATACACACGGGCAGTCTCCCACAGGGGCGGATTCATAGGTGAATCAACGCAAGCGTGAACCCTGGAGGGGTCCACTGATGGACGAACCGACGTAAATACGACCGGGACGACCAGGTGGTGGGATTGGACCTCAGGGAGGCTTCCTACGTACCCTGTATAGAAGACAGGGATCAAAGTCCACGTAGTTCATCCTGTCAGGACTTACGCACTTGGGGCAGCCCGGATGCTGCAAAACTCAGTTGGAAGGGACTTGGACCGAAAGCAGAAGACACCTCGATCCCAGTCAGACCCTCTACTGGCTTCGGCCGTGGGGAGGCGCAATGGAGATACACATGTGCAGCCTCCCACGAGCAACTAGGGGTTTGTAATACCCTGCCCCCGTAGGGAAAAGCCACTCCCATTAAATCGTCCCAAAAGGGGGACAATCCCGACATCCCTGCAGAGACGAGCGGGTGGGGGCCACGTCCAAACCGGGGGAGACCCTGCGTGTAGAGCACGGGATCGGATGAAGCGGACGGTTTAACGTCTTGCCGGACGAAGTACAGTTTAACGTCGTGTGTTGAGGACGAAACACTTGGCAGTTTAACGTCTTGCAGCGCGGACGATGGGGGCTAGGCAGTTTAACGTCGTGCAGCTTGGACGGATGTGCAGTTTAACGTCATGCTGGACGAATATGCAGTTTAACATCATGCTGGACGAATATGCAGTTTAACGTCATGCTGGACGTATGCGCAGTTTAACGTCATGCGGGACGAATGCTGAACAGTTTAACGTCTTGTAGCTCGGACGTAGTGCAGTTTAACGTCATGCAGGGCATAGGTTGCCGGACGAATGTGCAGTTTAACGTCATGCTGGGCATAGGTTGCCGGACGAATGTGCAGTTTAACGTCATGCTGGGCATAGGTTGCCGGACGAATGTGCAGTTTAACGTCATGCTGGGCATAGGATGCCGAACGAATGTGCAGTTTAACGTCATGCTGGGCATAGGTTGCCGGACGAATGTGCAGTTTAACGTCATGCTGGGCATAGGTTGCCGGACGAATGTGCAGTTTAACGTCATGCTGGGCATAGGTTGCCGGACGATAGGTGCATGTCACTTCGCACGAACCTGGAGGGCCGCACGGGAAGACAACGCACGGTGCGGGCACCCAGGATGAGGATCATCGGGCGCCACGCAGGCAGGTGCCCTCGGGGGGTCGAGGGAGGCGACCCTGGCGGATTGCGCGCAAAAGAGGAGCTTTGCGCGCAAAACCGCGGGTCGGCGCGCAAAAAAGGCGGGCTGGCGCGCAATTGGGCCAGTGCCTTGCGCGCGGATGCTTGAGATTGCGCACACCGGGCTTCGGATAGCGCGCGGGGGCAACAGCTCATTCTCTAATGAATGGCCACTTGAAAGAAGGGGGGGGGGGTGCGCGCAATCGGGCCGGATTGCGCGCACCCCAGGGGCAATTGCGCGCAAGCGGGTTCTTTTGCGCGCAAAGGCCTTAGGGTGAGTTTTTATTCAAATGAAAGGAGCCAGCGGGGATTGCGCGCGAAGGCGGACCCCGAGGCTTCCTTGCGCGAAAGAAAGGAGGTTACCTGAAGTTCGTCATTGCGCGCGGAAGGGGTTGAATTGCGCGCACGAGAGACGTTTCGACTTCCAGCAACCTTTGAAACGTTGGGGGTCGCCTTGTATTTATAGGCAACCCCGGGCGCGGAATCCAAGGCGCGAGCGCGAAATTCTTCTCGCGGGCGCGGAATCGGGCGCGGCGCGCAAGGGAGTCGCGCGGACTCGTGGCGCGCAAAATTGCGCGCCGGACCGGCGCATTGCGCGCATCCCGGGGGGTTTGCGCGCGGAACATCACCTTTGCGCGCGGGCCTCTGAAATTCCGCGCAAGGCCTCCGGGCCCTCCGAAACATTCTTCCGACTCCAAATATGACCTCGCTTTCCGCATCCGGAGCTTCGTTTGGGAACAACGGACTTTTCCGGCGTCTACAAAAGCCCCCCCTCGGAATCTGATCGGCGAGAGGTCGCAACGGTCGGGTTCCGAGGGAGACGCCGGAATGCCGAAGTCCTGGGCGGCGCGGGACTTAGGCGCGCAAAAAGGGGCGCCGGTCGCGAAATTCGCCGCTGCGGTCGCGCAAAGCGCTTTCCGCGCAGCGCGGACCCGGCCTCGCCTATAAATAGGGGCGCTGGGTCCCTCCGTGCCGTACACTGGCCTTCCGCGCGATAAGCATCTCTGCTCTCGTGCGCGAAATTGCCTTTTCCGGCGCGGAATTCGCTCGCTCGTCGCGCAAAACCGTCCGGACTTCGCTCTGTTTTTGCGCGAATACCCGGGGTTTTTCGCGAAGGACTTCCCGATTGCGCGCCGCCTCTCAAACTTTTCCACCAGCCTCGTCCGATTCCGCACACTTCATCCCTTAACCCGCACGACTCCCGAAACTTCCGAGATGGCCGCGCACAGAGGAAATGAGGGGGATGCCGCCACTCGCATGGCTGAGATGGCGACGAACGAGGAGGTTTACGGAGCCATGGAGATTGTTTCTAACAATCAATCCTTGTTCGACTTACTAACGCCGGCCCAGAAGACATACCCATTGTCAGACAACCTGCCGCTCTGGAACTTTGGCCTCCTGGATGAGGTTCCAGTGCCAGGGTTCGAGGTTGATGCGCCGCGAACCTGGGTGACTCGGGAGGACGAGCTGCCCCGCTATAACATCACCAACAATGGGCATCCGGCCAGGGAGACCAGGCACTTGGACGTCTACGTCCTGAACCCGATGACGCGAACCATTGACGGGGGTGAGCCTACAGCGGAGAATTCTCCAGCCCTCTACTCGAGCACATACCGTCAGAGTGTCACGGACGACACCAAGGGCTGGCTGAAGGACTGGGACTTGCGGTCTGGGGGAAACTTTACCAGTGAATGGGCCTGGGCGTTCTGGGTACGCCACACTTGCGATCACTTCGCAGAGGAGCTGCGGTACATCGGCCTGTTTGAGGCGGTGTGGACGTCGCAGTTCCACTTCTACCAGCAGTCTGAGCTCGGGCCGGAGCTGTTCACTCGCTGGTCCCCGGATACCAACACCTTCCATCTTCACCATGGGGAGGTCGGCATCGGTCTCTGGGACATCCACTGCATCGGAGGTATCCCGCTGGAGGGCTACCAGTACGATGAGTTCCTGCCACCGAAGAACATCTGGGAGGACAGGTCACGGACTCCCATTCTGACCTGGCATCTTCTTGACCTGGCTACGCAGCGGCTCGGGATCCAAGACTTCCAGAAGGACATAGCCTACAAGGATTGGTTCGGCCAGTTCCTGGAGCATGACCCGGCGGTCAAGATGCCAGGCAGGGGGAAGCGGTGCCCGACCGCAGCTCAGAGGAGCCGGAACGGGTTGTACTGGCGGGTCCTGGAGACGGGCGATTACCGCTCATGGGGGTACCGTGTCATCGAGGCCCGGGACCCAAATGTCCGGTACGCGGCGTTCCTGGCCGCCTTTCTGAGTGGGTGGCTCCTGCCAGTGCGGGACGCGAGGATGGGCGTCCGCCCGGCGACGCTGGCGATGGCGGGCGCCATGGCTGCCAATAAGAGGTACAACCTCGGGGTCCCAGTACTGGCGAGGCTGTATGCCATTCTGGGACGCATCTCACGAGGGGGGTCGCCACGAAGGATCTGTGGGCCCTTTCAGTTCTTCCACGGCTGGGTGGCTGCTCACCTTGGTGGGTATACGTTCCCAAATGCCGTCAGTCCTCCAGGCAACGGCCTGCGACCCTCCCTGCTGAACATTGCGGGGGTCGCTCCGATGACCCTCAGTGAGGAGGGCGTGAGGGTTCGGATTGGCAATCATGCCAATTTCAACTTCAGCCCGTTCCCCACTCCCGTCGGCCAGATGATCGACAACGGACAGGGCCCGCTGGAGCAGCATGAATACTTCCTGAACATGCGGGGCGGGGTGCTCGTGACTCGGATCGACGGGAAGGTGATCTGCGAGCCTTACGTGCCGACCCGGTTCGCCAGGCAGTTCGGGTGCCTTCATCGGATGCCGAAGAGGGTATTCACCGCTGTCCGGGAGGAGACGAACCCTTGCGTCCTTCGCCAGATGTGGCTGATGTTCGTCGCCTTCGGCTCTGGCGACATCATCACTCTCCCTCCTACCGGGATCGACGCAGGCTTGGCAACCGAGTACGCCGAACACTGGGCCATCGCGTACCCCGAGGGGCTCTTGCGGAAGCGAGTTCGGCGGCTCGAGGCTACCCGTGCGGAGACCGGGCATCAAGGAAGGAGGCGAGGCGCCGCCACACGGGGGAGAACGGAGGCGCGCCAAGCAGCGGGGCCGGCGCGAGCAGGGACTTCGGCGGCGGGCGCATCGCAGGCTGCCGCCACGACCTCGGCGCCCAGAGAGGGGGCACATGCGTCGGTCGGGGAGCGGCCCGGGAAGCAGGTGAGGCGTTTGCTCGAACCCTCCCACGATGCGGTCTTCCCGGCGCTGTGGTCGGCCTGGATGACCCTGCGGCAGTTACTGGGGACCGACGTCATCTGGCGAAAGATACTCAGAGAAGGAATCTATCTGCCAGAGGTCGGGCGCCTCCAGATCACCGACAGGGTGGACTTCAACCGGCAATATGCATATCTGACGGCCATGGACGAGTACGCGCGCCAACGTGGTCAGCGTGCGGAGCCATCCCTTCTGGTGAAGGTGATGCTCGGTCTCGAGCCCGCTCCAGAACAGATGCCGCCGGGAGAAGATGACAGTAGCGACTCCGAGGAGGAGGAGGAGACGGGGGAGGATGAAGGCTCCGAGGGAAGGTCCCATCGGGGGAGCCCACGGGAGAGTGGCGAGGTGGCCGGCTCTGACAACGTTGATGTCACTGAGCTCCTCGAGGTCCGCTTCTATCCCTACTCAACTTGCTTCATCCATTCTCTTATGCAGCTTCTAACCCGTTTCTCCATCCTTCTCAGGAGCACACGGATGTCGGTCAGGCGTCCTCAACAGGAGTAGGAGAGGCGCCAGCAGGACAAGGCGGAGGCCAGGCACCCATTATCGAACTGTCAAGCGCTAAGGGGTCCCCTGCTGCAACTGTTCCTGCGGCGACCGGGGTAGCGGAAGATGACGCTCCGAACTCCCGTAAGTCTCCCTACTTTACTGCTGGTGCTTGCCATTGACGATCCGTGACTAACCATGGCATGCCCCGCGCAGTGATCTCAACATTGGAGGCTCGTCGGGTTGCCGAACCCGGGCCATCTACGAGTGGACCAGTGGTGGACATGCCGCCTGCTCCGGAACAGACTTCCCAAACCGAGCCGGCCCCACCAACTGCTGATCAAGGGGCTCCGGACATCGGCGGTGCTGACATCGGAGAGAGGTTGGGGGCTGACGAGGGTGTCAGCGCCGCTGGGGAGAGAGAAGAAGGTTGCCCGGATGTTGGGGAACCTATCCCTCGTGAGGACCTCCCAGGGGCGGACCCTGCAGCAGACCTGCTGGCTGCCTTCCCTGCTTACCGGCCTGCCGACCCCGAGGAGATGGATGACTCGGACGCGGAGGCGGTCGAGGATAGCCGGGTAACGCAACGCAGGGGGTGGAAGTGCATCCAGCGCTTCCTCAAGCGAGACCCATCGGAATGGCTGGGGCGCATGGGATCACTTCAGACCTGGCTGCGCTTCCTGTGTGCCGGGGGAGCTGATGCTCAACGCCTCCATCTGACGGTCCGTGATTTCATGGCCGAGAAGATGCGCGAGAGCTGCCGGCGCGCCGACGTCGCACAAAGTCGGGACATGTCGGAGAGCACGCAGGCGCTCATCGCGGCAGAGCAGGAAGTCCGGCGCCTCGAAGGGCAGGCGGCAGAGAAGGAGGTCTTCGTCGCAACGTGTACCGAGCTTGTGGCGCAACTAGCAGCCCAGCTGGTTGACGCTCAGGTACAGCTGACGGAGGCGGGCCAACAGATGGTCACAATTCAGGTCGAGCGGGAGCGTGCACAGGCCAGAATCGACGAACTGCGCGCTGCGACCGCCGACGAAGAGAGGGCACGCAGAGAGCGAGAAGCAGCTCTGGAGGCCACCAGCCAAAGGGTAGCGGCATTAGAAAGACTAATTCAGCACGCTAATCCCTAAGGGCTTTGTTTTTCCATTCCCAAAACATTTGCTTCCGCTACTTTGATCCATCTGTATGAATCAATATATTTATCTGCATCTTTTGGTTTAACATGCTCAACCACAATTCACTGTCTTGCGGGAGTGTTAACCAAGCATCAGGCATCCATAATTGGGCCTGGATTTCTGGAGAAAAGAGGGAGGTCATTCCTAGGAAAGGAGACCTCAGACCTAATCAATGTATCATCCCCCCAACTTGTTCCAACACACGAGCGGGACAACGCTAGGGGCGTTGAGATTTTATCCGAACATAGGGAAATGAGAAAGGGTGAATCGCGTGTCCCGAATCCAGACATCCACAACGGTCGGCCTTCCAGGAAATGCCCAAGACGGTAGGCGGACAGTGGATCGACCATAACAACTGCAATAGACGGACCGAAAAAGGCCATCATTCATATTGCAGGAGGCGGACCACATGTCATCATGAATACCGCTTTGGGGTTCCTTCAGACGCAAGGGTGGAAATCCCGATCAACAGGGCATGCGAAGCGTGGGGCGAAGTGACGGTTTGTTCGGACAGAATCCAACGCTCTCAAAATTGCGCCACCGTGGGGAAAACGTATTAGGCGGATGCACTAATCTGGCCGTGAATCACCTCAATTCTCAGACAGCACCTCTCTGACGAGGAAACCGTCGCTTCCCATCATTGCGATGGGGCATCCCGAGCTGAATCGGGGAGAATATCACAACTGCCTCACTCTACCCGAAGTCAGGCCGGACGGCCGGCGACGAGGAGGGGCGGGACTTAACGATCCCTGAGGCTGGACCCGAGTTGGAATGCCCGGGCGTTCCTACGTACTCCATCAGGCTGGAGATCAAGCCACACGTAGTTCTGTGAGTGCAGTTTAATGTCATGCAGGACGTAGGACCCTATTTGGGGTAGATCTTAGTTTAAGGTCTTAGAGCTCGGACCATAAGGGCTGGATCTTAGTTTAAGGTCTTAGAGCTCGGACCATAAAGGTGGAGGATCTTAGTTTAAGGTCTTAGAGCTCGGACCATAGGGCTAGAGGATCTTAGTTTAAGGTCTTAGAGCTCGGACCATAGGGGCTAGATCTTAGTTTAAGGTCTTAGAGCTCGGACCATAAGGAGAGATCTTAGTTTAAGGTCTTAGAGCTCGGACCATAAGGGGAGATCTTAGTTTAAGGTCTTAGAGCTCGGACCATGAGGAGAGATCTTAGTTTAAGGTCTTAGAGCTCGGACCATAAGGGGAGATCTTAGTTTAAGGTCTTAGAGCTCGGACCATGAGGAGAGATCTTAGTTTAAGGTCTTAGAGCTCGGACCATGAGGAGAGATCTTAGTTTAAGGTCTTAGAGCTCGGACCATAAGGGGAGATCTTAGTTTAAGGTCTTAGAGCTCGGACCATGAGGAGAGATCTTAGTTTAAGGTCTTAGAGCTCGGACCATAAGGGGAGATCTTAGTTTAAGGTCTTAGAGCTCGGACCATGAGGAGAGATCTTAGTTTAAGGTCTTAGAGCTCGGACCATAAAGACCTCAAAGTACGCCGCGTCTGGTCATATCCCCTGGATATGCGGAGATGCACTGAGGGATAGTGTCAAGAGTGTCGAGTTTTCGCCTGGTCAGAATGGGAGGTGGGAAATGTGAATCATGCGGCCATTCACTCGAGGACCGGGAGCACCGGCGTGACGATATGAGAGTACTGCCGACCGTAGCGGAAAAGCAGCATCAACATCGCACTAACCGTTGGTGGAATGAGGCAGCAAACGAGCATCGACCGCTCAATCGCAGGATTCATATCGATTTGCTGCCCAAGGCCATTGGGGGTACCGGCCCGAGTCGGTGGGAGAGCACTGAGGCATTGTGTCCGAACCGTTCACGGGGGCTCCACCCAGGGCGTAGACGATGGGTCCGAAAGAAAGGGAGCACGAAGCCTGAAAAGTGGAGGAAACCTGACCAAGCGGATCCTGACCCTCCTGGCAATGAACCAGAGTACTCTTGACACCGGCGGACCACGGCAAGGGGTCGGGGAACACGCCTTGAGGGTGACCTGAAGGCGGAGGATTCCCCAGAGAAGGGGGAATCTCTAAGAGGTGGGGGGCTGGACCCGAAGTTTCAAACATCCGGGCGTTCCTACGTATCCCATAAGGATGGGAATCAAGCCGCACGTAGTTCTTGAAGCGCGGTGCAACACAATCGGGCACCAGCGCGGGGAAGAGTGCGGGTCTGACCCTCGCACACAAAAGGAGCGGCATTTGATATTTCTTGTTTGTCCTTAAAGATGAATGGTTTTTCTTTGTGCGGCGACATGCCTGTGATTGAGAAATCTCTGGCGTCGCCGCAATAATCAAGCCATGGAAGGCATTGATGAATGGCGTGGTCATTAACCAGCGCCCAACATGAGTGTCCCCTGAGGGGAACATCACGATGCAGTGCCGTTTCTCGTCGGGCGGCCAAGACGATCACAGTTTACGGTCGTGTGGTAGGACCAGACAACACAGTTTAAGGTCGTGTGGTTCGGACCATTGAGGAATCCGCTTACCGCGGTACGGCGGACACGGCGGAGGTGGGAGCATACCCAGCCCTGCGGTCACGCACGATTCCAGGAGAAGAGTCTTGGGATGGGGGTCTGCATATGTCCATCACCCGAGGGGCAGAGATGCTAGCCTCCAGATATACTGGGCCCAGAACGCAATTGTTCGGGCGACTCCCTCCTCCTTATGGGGACGAGGGTCCAGCTACGCATGGCCCTTAGGGAGGATATCTGCATATATCCTTGGTGCTCAGATCATGGGAGCCTCGAACGACATCATTACCCTGGTTGGTCTGCCTAACGTGTAGAGGCGTACCAGAGGTCAGTATGAAGAGAGTGTCAAGATTCCACTACAACGCACAAAGGCGGAGTGTGATGAGGACTGCGCAACCAATGTTCAGAGCCTGAGAGAGCTGACATGGCGATCAAGGACGTTGCTGACGCATTCGCAACACAACATCCGATCGCGTCAGCCTAAGACGGGGCAAGCAAACGAGCATCAACCGCTCAATCGTAGGATTCATATCGATTTGCGGCCCAAGACCCGCCGGTAAATCGACCCGGAGCGGTGGGAGAGCACTGAGGCATCGTACCCAAACCGCTAACGAGGATCCCTTTGAGTGAAGGCTCGAATAAGAGGAAGCGCGAGGCCTGACAAGCAACACAGGACTTGTCGGGATTGAATCTGACACTACGAGTCATAGACCGAAGTACCCAAAACATGTTAACAGATCTCCGGAAAGGGTCGGAGGACTCACCCTGAGAGCAACCAAAAGAGGGCAGATCCCCGTGATCAACCAAGAGACGGGGCTGGACCTGAAACACAAGCGTCCAGGCGGTCCTACGTATCCCATAAGGATGGGAATCAAGCCATACGTAGTTCTTGAGAGGCAGTTTAACGTCATGCAGGACGATGAGGGGTGTGAGGTAGTCCCACACATGGGGGGAGGCGTACGGCGCGGCCAGTAGACCAACGCGAATGAGGACATAATCCCCCGCTCACGCGATACGCCTCGCACAAAAAGGAGGGGAACTTGGGCCAGAGGCCCGACGCGGGATAGTGATTCCCGGGAAATGGGGCTGGGCCTGAAACATGAATGTCCAGGCGGTCCTACGTATCCCACAAGGATGGGAATCAAGCCATACGTAGTTCTTGAAGTGCAGTTTAACGTCATGCAGGACGATGAGGAAAAAAGAAGGGGGGAGCAGAAGGCATCCCCAAACGTGGGGGGGCGTACAACGTGACGAGTAAACCGACGTGAATGAGGGCATAGCCCCGCACTCACACCATACGCCGCACACCCGGGGGCAACTGGGCCAAGGGCCCGAGGTGGGATGGAAATTCCCAAAGGATGGGGCTGGGCCTGAAACATGAATGTTCAGGAGGTCCTACGTATCCCACAAGGATGGGAATCAAGCCGCACGTAGTTCTTGAAGGGGCCGTTTTACGTCATGCAGGACGAAGTGCAGTTTAACGTCATGCAGGACGAAGCACTTGGCAGTTTAACGTCTTGCAGCGCGGACGATACGCTGGGCAGTTTAACGTCGTGCAGCTTGGACGTATGCAGTTTAACGTCATGCGGGACGTGGTGCAGTTTAACGTCATGCAGGACGAAGTGCAGTTTAGCGTCATGCGGGACGAATGCTGAACAGTTTAACGTCTTGTAGCTCGGACGTATTACAGTTTAACGTCATGTTGGACGAAAAAGGAGAAAGGGGGAGCATAAAGCATCCCCAAACGTGGGGGGCGTACAGCGTGGCGAGCAAACCGATGTGAATGAGGGCATAGCCCCACGCTCACACCATACGCCACATCCCCAAAGGAACTTGGGCCAAGGGCCCGAAATGGGACGGAAATTACCGGAAGATGGGGCTGGGCCTGAAAGATGAATATTCAGGCGGTCCTACGTATCCCATAAGAATGGGAATCAAGCCGCACGTAGTTCTTGAGGGGCAGTTTAACGTCATGCAGGACGAACGATGAACAGTTTAACGTCTTGTAGCTCGGACGTAGTACAGTTTAACGTCATGTTGGACGAATGCCAAACAGTTTAACGTCTTGTAGCTTGGACGAGGTACAGTTTAACGTCATGTTGGACGAAACACTTGGCAGTTTAACGTCTTGCAGCGCGGACGAATGATGCTTGGTAGTTTAACGTCTTGCCGCGTGGACGTATGCAGTTTAACGTCGTGCAGGACGTATGCAGTTTAACGTCGTGCAGGACGATGAGCACTCAGACGAAGTACTGCTTAAGGAACCTAGCGTTGGTGGGAGGAGTGGCACGCTCACCATCCATAGTCGCTAGGGAGTACGCGCCATTGGGATAGACCTTGTGGACAACAAAAGGTCCCTCCCACTTGGGCTCCAACTTGGGTGGCTTCCTGCCGGGGATCATTGGTGCTCTTAGGGCTAGCACTAGATCACCCTGCAGGAAGGAGCGGAGGCGAACCTTCTTATTGAAAGCTCGAGCCATTCTGCTTTGATGCCTCTCCAAGTTGTGCAAAGCGCGAAGTCTATTCTCATCCAGTGCTTCCAACTCGACTAGACGGGCTTCAGCAACTCTGTCCGGCGCTTGCTGGTCGTAGACCGCAGTGCGCAAGGACGGCAACTGGATCTCGATGGGCAGGACGGCCTCAGCTCCATACACCAGGGAATAAGGGGTCATCTGGGTGGAATTGCGAGTCGTCGTCCGATAAGCCCAGAGGGCGTTGGGGAGCTTGTCCGGCCAACTCTTCTTGTTCTGACCAACCATCTTTTGCAGAATGTTAGAGAGGGTTTTGTTAAACGCCTCGATCTGTCCATTCGCCTGCGCATGATAGCGAGATGTATGGTTCGAGCGGATGTTATACTTGGCGTACAACTTCTTCAACTCGGCTGCTCGGAAATTGGTTCCGTTATCCGTGAGGATAGCGTGAGGCACTCCAAATCGATAGATGATGTTGGAGGTCACGAAGTCAGCGATCGAACAGGATTTGACCTCTCTGAGCGGAATCGCTTCTGCCCATTTGGAGAAGAAGTCCGTGGCGGTCAGAATGAACCGGCACTGGCGAGCTGTCGCCGGCGGGTAAGGTCCCACAACGTCCAGTCCCCAGACTGCAAAGGGCCAGGAATACCTTGTGGTATGGAGAGGCTCCGGCGGCCGATGCACAAAGTTCGCATGAACCTGGCACGCATGGCACCTCCTGGAGTACTCGATGCAGTCATGGATCATAGAGGGCCAGAAGTATCCCAACCTCTGAATCTGGTGGGACAGCTTCGGCCCAGTCTGGTGGGCTCCACATGAACCAGCATGAACCTCTTGCATGACTCGTGGGATCTCGACTCCCTGAAGGCAACGGAGGAGAACACCATCAAATCCGCGTTTATAGAGGATCTGCTCTAGGCCGGGACTGCTCTGGAGGACGAACTGCGATGAGCGGCGTCGAACTCGCTCGCGCTCGGCCCGATCCGATGGAAGAATGCCATGTTGGAGGTACTCAACCAAAGGCGTCCTCCAATCAGGGGCTGATCCGACTGTCACATCTGGGGTACTCGGGGCTCCGGGCATAGGGGCAACCGTGGTGAGGTTACTTACCAACGGGCCACGATCTTCTTCCGGGATAACGGGAGCGATGAGCCTGCGGCGCGTCACGCGGACGATCAGGTTGTCCTGTTCAGGTTCCGCAAGTGACGCAGCCAGGCTGGCCAAAGCATCTGCTCGACCGTTCTGCGACCGGGGAACATGGACAATTTCCGGCCGAGAAGGGAACCGGGCCATCAGAAGGAGGGTGCACTCCAACAATGGCACAAGTTCCGGCTTCCTGACAACGTAGTCGCCATTGATCTGCTTAACGACCAGCTCGGAGTCCCCTTTCACGCACAGACGGGGCACGTCGATCTCGAGAGCCAACTCGAGGCCGGTGATGAGGGCATGGTATTCCGCCTCATTGTTGGTGCAGCCCTCTGACAACAGGAAAGAGTATGGCAGCACGGCTCGCTCCGGGGTAATGAAGACGATGCCCAAGCCCACTCTGTTGAGCTTAGGATTATCGAGTCTTCTACCGGTGGGGCTCCGGGAGGCACCGTCAAAGTGCATCTGCCAGCATGGATCGGCTCGATCAACCGAGAGAATGGTCTCATCAGGAAAGCCTAGATCCAGCGGCTGATCCGCGGAGGTCGGGTGAGCGGCCAGAAAGTCTGCCAACGCTTGCCCTTTGATGGCCTTCTGAGACACATACCTGATGTCGAACTGCTGGAGAATCACAGCCCACCGCGCTAGATGGCCAGTCAACATAGGTCGGCTCAGGATATATTTCAACGGGTCTACCCGAGAAACCAACTGTACCTCATGGTGCTGCAAGTAGTGCCGTAATTTCTGTACGGCAAATACGAGCGCCAGGCAGCTCTTCTCGATGGGGGAATACCTAACCTCCGCATCGAGGAGCATGCGACTGAGGTAATAGAGGCTATTCTCTGTTCCCTCGTTGTTCTTCTGGGCGAGAAGGGCACCCAGGGACCGTTCCAGGGCGGTCACATAAAGGACCAGCGGCTTTCCGGATACGGGCGGCATCAGGACCGGAGGTTGAAGCAGGTACTACTTGATTTCCTCGAAAGCGGTCTGACACTCTTTATCCCATACATAGGTGGCACCTTTCTTCATAAGCCGAGAAAAGGGCTTACACTTGCCGGCCAGATTCGCGATGAATCGGCGTATATAGGCTAAGTGGCCTTGGAACCCTTGCAGTTCCCGGACGGTACCCGGGGGAGGCATCTGGCTAATCGCCCTGATTTTCTCTGGGTCGATCTCAATACCCCGGTATCTTACCACAAATCCAAGGAACTTTCCGGAGGTGACCCCAAAGGCACACTTCAACGGGTTCATCTTCAGGCAGCGAGACCGGAGGAAGCTGAACACTTTCTCAAGATCTTTGAGATGGTCCTGACGCTGGCGCGATTTGACAACCAAGTCGTCGACGTAGCATTCCACCAGTGTGCCGAGGATTGGCTTGAATATGCGGTGCATCGCCCGTTGATAGGTGGCACCTGCATTCTTCAGGCCGAAGGGCATGACCCGGTAGCAAAAGGTACCTTGGGGGGCCCTGAAGGCAGTGAACTCCTCATCCTCAGGGGCCATCCGAATTTGGTTGTATCCGGAGTATCCATCCATGAAGGAGAGGGCTTGGAACCCTGCTGTGGCGTCAATCAACAGCTCTGTCACTGGAAGGGGAAAATCATCCTTCGGACAGTGGCGGTTGAGATCGCGGAAGTCAATACAGACTCTGATCTGCCCGTTCTTCTTCCTGACCGGCACAATGTTGGCCAGCCATTTGGGGTACTGGACTTCCCTCACGAAGTTGGCTTTGATAAGCTTGTCAACTTCGGCCTCGACCATGGCACCGTGGGACGGGTGCATCTTCCTGGGAGGCTGCTTAAACCCGCGATGGTTCGCCGGGAGACCAAGGCGGTGGACGGCTACCTGAGGATCTAGCCCCGGCATCTCGTCGTAGCCCCAAGCGAATACATCACGGTGCTGCCTGAGAAAGTCCACGTACTGCTGCCGCTCCTCAGAGGGCATGGCGGCACTGACCAATGTGGGTCTTGGATCTGCCTCGGTTCCAAGGTTCACCTGTGCTAACTCATCGACCGTGGCGGGGACGCCCTCCTCAAAGGCTGGGGGTGCATCTTCCACGTCCTCTCCACTTGGGGAGGGATCATCCACGGGAGAGACTGCGTTGGAAACTGCATTGGGGCCACCAGGTCTTGCTGGGCCGCTGGTGCTGGCACGGGCGGTCGCGGTCATCTCATCAGGAGACTCACAGGCCGTCGAAACCATGGCTACGTCCAACCGTTGAATCGGGAGGACGTAGGCGTCATCCAAGCTGGCCCATGGATCGCTTGCAACAGCGACAGGCTCAACCTCACCTGCCAGGATCTGCTTATCCTTGCTCTTGTAATAGTCCGCATCCAGATAACGGGCTTCACATGAGGCAAAAGGAGAGGCATCTCCTTGAAGCACGCCTACTCGACCATTAAGGGAGTATTTGAGGCATTGGTGGTATGACGAGGGAACCGCCGCGTGAAGGTGAAGCCATGGCCTGCCCATCAATGCGTTATACGCAGTGTCCTGAGAGACTACCATGAATTCGGTGTTGGCAACCAAGTCACCGAACTGGGTCTTCAAACGTATCTTGCCGACCGGGGTTTGCTCGGTGCGGTCGTACCCCTGGATCCTGAGGTCGGAGGGAATCAAGTCATCCTCAGACAACCCCAATCTCCGGAGCGTCCGAGTTGGAATCAGGTTAATCCCGGACCCCGTGTCGACAAGACAACGCCGGACTTCAAGGCCATTGAACTGGCCAGTGACATACAGCGGACGAATGTGTCCCTGTATAGGAGGGTCTTCATCCTTACCAGAGAACGAGATAACTGCCTGACATTCGGCGTCCTCGATCGTTTCGGCGTGAAAGGCCTCTGCAGCCGCAACCTCTGTCTCAAACTGGAGGGGGCTCTTCAGGGCTTCAGCGAGTGCCTCGCGCATCTCAGATGACATGCGCAGAGCCTCAAGGATGGAGAGCCTTGCTGGGATGTCGGCCAAGTGCTTCAGGACATCATACTTTTTGGCCAAGCGCGAGCCCCTGGTTGCAGGAGGTTGCTCTGCGGTTGGTGGCATGACGGGCCTTACCGGTTGGATCGGCGGCCGACTGGTACTTGGCGCATCTCGCTGTTCACTGGTCGCAGTCCGGGAAATGGTCACCGTACTGGAGTCAGGAGGCCGGGATGGACTTGTGGCAGGGCGGAGCTGGTCGCGACGCGGTTGAGGCGGTTCTGCCTGGTCCCACACCACAAACAGTGGCGGAGGCGAATCCGTCATCCCCGGATGGGGGGCCTGCGCACGTTGAGCTCGATCTTGAGCCTGCTGCCTAGTCTCAGTGGCGTGCACGGCCTGGCCGGAGGTACCGACGGCTGTGCCCCGGCGAATCCTGCTGCTGCGGTTCTTCCGACGGTGGCGACGACCGGGGACGCTCGGGAGGTCCACCTGGTGTTCTTCAACGTCGGGAACCGAAAAGGGATTTACCAGCTCGACGGTGTTACCCGAAGCGTACCCAATACCGTCATCGGGCGAATCATCCATCACCGGGCGGATCCGAGGAGGGACCCCCATCTCCGGGGGCATGAAATCGCCGAGAGTACGGGATAGTGGCGGAACTGGCGGGGCGCACTCTTCCTTCTTGCGCTGTCGCCGTTTGCTCCTCTTGGAGGAGGCAGACTGGGACGACGATGCCGAAGCAGCACCCGCAGGTTCTGGGGGCTCAGGCTGATTCAAGCGCGCACGGATGATTCCATGGGCGCGAATGGTCGTCTTGCGGGCCATCCAGTTATTGTACTTCTGGGACCCGCGGTCGGAGACCAGATGCCATTCGTCCTCGTTGCCACTATCGTCATCTGATCCCACGAATACGCCCGCCACTTGTGCCGGAGCTGGGCCCAACCTGATTACATTGTTGTTAATCTGGTCTTGGAGCCAGTCCTTAAACACATAGCACCGCTGGATGGTGTGCCCCAGGGCTCGATGGTAGGGGCAGTAGCGGGGGTTATTCGTAAGATGTGCCTCCTCTGGCTTCCAACACTCAGGCAGCCGCACAATCCTCTGCTCCAGAGCGCTCCGGAAGTAACCGGGGACCTGATCCTCATGAAATGAGTAAGTCAGGTGTCGAGGGCCCCTGGGAGCGTGGTCTTGACGAGGGGCTAGAGGGGCCGGCCGAGGAGGTGGACCCTGATTATCTCGCCTGGGTTGCGGCGGTACATTACGCGGAGGGGCCGGCCGGTTCTGAGGCTGCCGCTGCTGGGCCGGGAACTAAGCCCGTGGAGGCGGATTCCTGTGAGGCTGTGGAGCTGGCCTCACCGGAAGCAGCTCCAACGGCCTGGGAGCCTCTATCTGGGCCACAGCAGCGGGCTCAGCCCTGCTGGCTCTCCTTGCAGGAATCATAGGAGGCAGCGGGTGTGCCTGGCTGGCCTGTTGCAGGGCTTCCTCAAGACGTTGAGCTTTGTCTGAGAAGTCCCTGAACCCTCCGGGGTAATTCTGAGTAATCAGGGAAGGGACCAGCTCGGTCTTAACGTTCCCAACGCACATTGTCAGCAACTGCTCCTGAGTCAATGGCATGTCAAGGGAATACGTGAGACCCTTCCACCGGGCGACGAAGTCCGCGACTCGCTCATCAGGCCTCTGCTTGCACTTGAAGAGGTCTGCGATACTTGTCTTCCGGGTCGTGGAACTGAACTGGTAGAGGAACTGTCTACGGAGGTCCTCCCAGCTGGTTACCGACCCGACGGGGAGCTGGCTGTACCAGACAAATGCTGGCCCTTCCAGTGTCTGAACGAAGCAGCGAAGCTTAGCGGCCTCTTGCTGCGCCGGAGTCCCCAACATAGGCCCGCACCTCGAGTTGAAGTGGGCTAAATGCTGTGGCGGATCTCCAGTCCCGTTGAAGGGGGCGAAAGTGGGATTCCCGAATCCCGGAGGCGCCGGCATGTCATCCACCCATGCTGGGTATGGCTTGCCGTCCGGTGGGATCGCCACTTGCCGAGTCTCCAAGGCTTCCAAGCGGGCAATGAGTGCCGCCATCGGATCGTCCGGACATGGGTTCCAGTCCTGGCGAGGATCTCTAACCACGAGCGCATTGCATGGCCCTTCAATCGGGTCGTCGACCGGGTCGTCGAACTCGGCAGCTCGTGGGATGGCGGGCGGAGCGGCCCTTGGGGCAGCGGGAGGAATCCGAGCGGGATCTCTCAGGTAGTCACGCCGCTCGGGAGGGTGTGGCGAAACATACCGCGCCCTCTTGCCGTAGGCAATGGCCTCTCTCCTGTCGGCGAACATGGCATGATCACGGTTGCCCGGGAGAGTCTCATCAAGGAGCGGTTGTTCCGGTCCCTGCTGTCCTGGCCTAGGATCACCGTAGTCAGGCCGCCGTTCTGCAGCGCGCTCGGCGAGGAGCTGGTCAACCAGCCTCTTCTGTTCGGCGAGCTGCTGACGTAGCGTAGCCTTCTCGGGATCCTCCTCTGCCCTCTGCATGGAGGCAGATGGGTCGGCGGGCTTTATAGCCTCGCTGTGCTCTTTTCCTTTGCTGACGTTTCGGCTTAACGTCAGTGCTTCAGTGGGCGCGGGGAGCCCCAGGAGGTTCCTCTGATGACGAGTAACTCTCACCGATGGATCTGACGACGGCTTGTCTTCGGGGGGGAAGCCCCCGTCGAGAAGTTCCAAGTCGTTCCCCTCTCCCGACAGGTCAGCCATATTGACTGTTCCTGTCCCTGGGGATATACCCTCAGGGCCACCCAGCAAATCGGGCTGTCGGCGGATCACACTGAAGCGTAGGGCAGCGTACTGCCCCCATCCACGGATATACACGTGGGGAGTGGCTTCCTCGATAACTTTGCGGAGTGCTTGAAAACACTCGACGCATCGTTGTTGGAGGGCCTCGTGGTGCCCAAATGACCCGGGGTGCCGAACCGCGGGGAGCATGGCCAGGTCAATTTGACGGCACTGCTCACCAATATCCTCCAGGTGCGCTTGACTCCCGGGGTATGGCATTTGTAGGCGGTGAAGACAGGAGCAAGTCTCCCGGAGAGTTTGGCGGAAGCATTCGAACTCATCCGGGGTGAGCGATTCGGGTGCATCAAAGCCCGGTCCTGCGACTGGCCAAAACTTCTCAGGGAAGTGGCCCTCTGCAAGGACGGTCCAGAAGCTCCACGACTCAAGCTCGGGACCCAGGTCTCCTTGTTCCTCTTCAATGGCTGGGAACGGACGGGAAACTGGTAGTGGTGCCGAGGCGGGCCGCCGGGCTGACGGGCTGGCCGGCGGTGAATACGGCGAGTAGGCCGATTGGCCTCCATATCCCGGGCCGCCCTCTGAGGGTGGCGGTGCCCTGGCTACCACATCACGATAGGACGGGCCGGCGAGCGAACATCCTGCCGTAGCATCGGTGCTCGCCGAGGGTGCACCAGATCGTGGTTCGACCGTCGGTCCCCACAAAAAGTCTCCGGCTTCTTCGATCGAGGCGGAAGGCACTTCCGGAGGGGCCGGTACCAACCGCAAGCTTGATCCTTGGGGGTCTACCAGGCCCTCGTTACTCCGGATATACCTTCGGAGAGAAGCGGGGATCACATCGATCTCGCTCTCGGGGAGCACGAGGCTGACGTGCCGCATTCCTACCCCTGCCCTTGACTGGCGGGGTTGGGGAAGGGGCTCTGTCGCCGAATCGTACTCTGCCTCCGAGTCAGAGAAGCAAACCGGTCGGATCTCTGTCCGGAATTCCGTAACATTCTTCCCTCGGCGTCGACGCCTTTCCTTCCTGCCCCTGGGTGGTTCTTCGGGGCAGGGCTGATCTATGTTCTGGCGTCCTCCGGCCGCACTGGTGCTGGGGCCAAGAGGACTGGGAACCAAGGTGCGAGGGGCACCGGGACAGATATCAAAGGGGACGCGGGGAGAGATGATTCCGGGCAGGACTCCGGGCCGGGATCGGAAGGTGGGATGACCCATGCCTCCTGGATCGGCCACACAGAGTAGATCCTGCCGGTGAATAGCGCTACCGCGAGGTGGTCCGCGGTGGCTACTGCCAGTGCCAGCAACCGGGAGAGTCGACCCAACCTGCCTTTGGGGCGGTCGGGGTCTCGATCCAGGTCGGGCATAGGAGTTCCCCCGCTCAGGATGCACAGAGGCCTGGCGACTGGAGCCAGCAGTGGCTCGGGCCAATGCGGCCGCTGTTGCTAGAGCCCCAAGGTGGGCATCCTCTTCCGCTCGTGCCCGACGTTGGCGTCGGGACAGACGAGTCGGGAGGAGCGGCGCGGGCAGGTGGAGAGCCCACTCTTCGACTGGAGGGGCCTGGCGGCGATGTCGTCGTGGCCTGGCGGGAGCCCTTATCGTGGATCCCTGGAGCGGACCTCGGATAGGGTGATCCCGGGCATCTCCCACCTCATCCGCATAAGGAAGGGAACTGTCAGAGCGCTCCGGGGATAAACTCCCGAAGCGATTGGACGTTGAGGTAGGCAGCGGTGCCTCCCTGCGCGGCCCTCGGGGGCGGCGGTGGTGGCGAGGCGCAGCCTCCTCGAGGTCTAGGCGAGCCATTTCCCTAGTGGGGATGACTCCCTCTTCCTCGTATCTCCGCACCAGGGTGTTGATCACCCTTCTCTGGATGACCTCCGAGGGGGAGAGAGGGCGTGGTCGTCCCGCAATTGCGGCTGCTGGGACTACTGTGGAACGGGCAGGACCGCGCGGAGTAGCCGCGTCGGTGTTTCCCCTATCCCTGTGCCAGTGGGCGGGTGGCGATCGGGCACTGGATCGGGCGACCTGATTTCTGAAAGCAGGGAGAAAGACCCATTAACACTGACAGGAAAAAGGAATCGACAACCAACCATTAGCGCCACGACGCCTTCCGTGGGGGGAACCCAGGCCCTCGACGTTGCGAGACGGAGTGCCCGATTTCACTTCCCCAGCCCCTGGCGGGTAAGACTGAATGCTTGGCCGGGCAACATGCCGGTCTTCCAACACCTCTGAAAGCCATCGGTCTTCGTATCGAGGAGAAGAGATTCACGTCGGGTTCACCATTTTTCTGTTTCGGTGCGGATGTGCGTCGGGTTACGCTGTTCCGCCAGGACGCGTTCGCGCGTGCACCCGTCAACCCGAGGGGATGGGCGCGCGGCTTGTGGTCCCGCAGTCCCGCTTTCCAAGGGCGGGCGGCATCTGTCCCTTATTCAGGGGCGTCTGCTCCTTGATCGAAACCGGGATGATGGGATGTCGGCTCCTCCTTCCTTGGACGTCTCCTCGGAACTTGTCGCCTAATCCGGGTCTCCCTCATAGACTTAAGAATGTTCGTGAATCTCGTTCCCGGCGCCATATCTTCATGGACACCGGTTAATTACGCTGCTTCCGCCCGGACGTTCCAAGGAGTCTGGGCGGGGCAGCAACCTGCGGTGAGAAGGCCGGGTGGCTCTGGGTGCTGGGGGCGTGTCGTAACACTGCGGCTCTGCATATCTGTCTCCCGTCCCTAATAGGGCTTCTCGAAGGCATGATGGCCTGAGGCATCCCGTACTGGGTGCGGGGAACTGTGTCACCTGAGGTTTTCCTCAGCTTCCCGTGTTTAACACGGGGTATGCCGCGAGTTTAACGTCCAGCGGGGACGACATCGGACCGATCAACACGAAAAGTGGATCAGATGACAGAACCCCTTGCGGGGAACCGCCGACGCTGGGGCCAGCACATGGGCGGCTTCCCAAGTAACGTGGAGTGGAGTGAAGTGGCATGACCCCACCGGGATGTGGCGGCCCGGGTAAGGATCAGGATGGATGATGGAGTGAAGAGCTTGGACCCCAGAGGGGCTTCCTACGTACCGCGCGTTAGCACGGATCAAAGTCAACGTAGTTCGGGTATACAGTTTAACGTCATGCTGGACGTCGGCAAGCCGACTCACGAAGAGGTCGAGGCCGCCGGGCGGAGGATTGAACCGAACCACCTCGCACAGAGGGGGATGGAACGGCCGGGTGGATCACAGTTTCACGTCATGCTGGACGATAAAAGGAGAAATGGAAAAGGGGGGCTGTGGGGAGGCACCGTGGAGATACACACGGGCAGTCTCCCACAGGGGCGGATTCATAGGTGAATCAACGCAAGCGTGAACCCTGGAGGGGTCCACTGATGGACGAACCGACGTAAATACGACCGGGACGACCAGGTGGTGGGCTTGGACCTCAGGGAGGCTTCCTACGTACCCTGTATAGAAGACAGGGATCAAAGTCCACGTAGTTCATCCTGTCAGGACTTACGCACTTGGGGCAGCCCGGATGCTGCAAAACTCAGTTGGAAGGGACTTGGACTGAAAGCAGAAGACACCTCGATCCCAGTCAGACCCTCTACTGGCTTCGGCCGTGGGGAGGCGCAATGGAGATACACATGTGCAGCCTCCCACGAGCAACTAGGGGTTTGTAATACCCTGCCCCCGTAGGGAAAAGCCACTCCCATTAAATCGTCCCAAAAGGGGGACAATCCAGACATCCCTGCAGAGACGAGCGGGTGGGGGCCACGTCCAAACCGGGGGAGACCCTGCGTGCAGAGCACGGGATCGGATGAAGCGGACGGTTTAACGTCTTGCCGGACGAAGTACAGTTTAACGTCGTGTGTTGAGGACGAGGCGGACGGTTTAACGTCTTGCCGGACGAAGTATAGTTTAACGTCGTGTGTTGAGGACGAAACACTTGGCAGTTTAACGTCTTGCAGCGCGGACGATGGGGGGTAGGCAGTTTAACGTCGTGCAGCTTGGACAGATGTGCAGTTTAACGTCATGCTGGACGAATATGCAGTTTAACGTCATGCTGGACGAATATGCAGTTTAACGTCATGCTGGACGTATGCGCAGTTTAACGTCATGCGGGACGAATGCTGAACAGTTTAACGTCTTGTAGCTCGGACGTAGTGCAGTTTAACGTCATGCAGGGCATAGGTTGCCGGACGAATGTGCAGTTTAACGTCATGCTGGGCATAGGTTGCCGGACGAATGTGCAGTTTAACGTCATGTTGGGCATAGGTTGCCGGACGAATGTGCAGTTTAACGTCATGCTGGGCATAGGTTGCCGGACGAATGTTCAGTTTAACGTCATGCTGGGCATAGGTTGCCGGACGAATGTGCAGTTTAACGTCATGCTGGGCATAGGTTGCCGGACGAATGTGCAGTTTAACGTCATGCTGGGCATAGGTTTCCGGACGATAGGTGCATGTCACTTCGCACAAACCTGGAGGGCCGCACGGGAAGACAACGCACGGTGCGGGCACCCAGGATGAGGATCATCGGGCGCCACGCAGGCAGGTGCCCTCGGGGGGTCGAGGGAGGCGACCCTGGCGGATTGCGCGCAAAAGAGGAGCTTTGCGCGCAAAACCGCGGGTCGGCGCGCAAAAAAGGCGGGCTGGCGCGCAATTGGGCCAGTGCCTTGCGCGCGGATGCTTGAGATTGCGCACACCGGGCTTCGGATAGCGCGCGGGGGCAATGGCTCATTCTCTAATGAATGGCCACTTGAAAGAAGGGGGGGGTGCGCGCAATCGGGCCGGATTGCGCGCACCCCAGGGGCAATTGCGCGCAAGCGGGTTCTTTTGCGCGCAAAGGCCTTAGGGTGAGTTTTTATTCAAATGAAAGGAGCCAGTGGGGATTGCGCGCGAAGGCGGACCCCGAGGCTTCCTTGCGAGAAAGAAAGGAGGTTACCTGAAGTTCGTCATTGCGCGCGGAAGGGGTTGAATTGCGCGCACGAGAGACGTTTCGACTTCCAGCAACCTTTGAAACGTTGGGGGTCGCCTTGTATTTATAGGCAACCCCGGGCGCGGAATCCAAGGCGCGAGCGCGAAATTCTTCTCGCGGGCGCGGAATCGGGCGCGGCGCGCAAGGGAGTCGCGCGGACTCGTGGCGCGCAAAATTGCGCGCCGGACCGGCGCATTTCGCGCATCCCGGGGGGTTTGCGTGCGGAACATCACCTTTGCGCGCGGGCCTCTGAAATTCCGCGCAAGGCCTCCGGGCCCTCCGAAACATTCTTCCGACTCCAAATATGACCTCGCTTTCCGCATCCGGAGCTTCGTTTGGGAACAACGGACTTTTCCGGCGTCTACAAATATGTGACTCCACCCTTCCCTAAAATGGATATTGGTTGTGTCTATGAATGGGGGAGAAGACACTAATGGGGAGAAAATTCATTTCTTAAAATGAGATGAGTAAGGTGGAAAATTAAGTTATAACAACAATATTATTAATGAGGATATAATTTTATTATTACACAATTGAATTAATATAAAAAATATAGAGAGAAACTAAATTAAAATTCGATATGAAGTTGATATTAAAAAACAAAAGGGGGGAATGAATAACCTGAATAGATTTGTGGAACTAATGTTTTATTTACTAACAATATTGGTTCGACTCAACATGTGTTGAATTTATGGGTGATGTATTAAGTATCCACCCTAAGGAGGTGAAGGATCTACCAATAAAAATTTGGAAAAAGAAGATAGAGGTACATCTATCAAGAACACCTAGTAGTACATATTCATGAAAATATCTATTATATCATAGGAATGTAGAATTGAAACTCAATTCAATGAAAAGTGCTGAATCAGGGATTATAACTCCGCATAATAATTTTATGAAGGCTATGAGATGTAGAATAATCTAGAGACTAAACTTGTTATGGGTACCCTTTCATAATGTAACTAAAATGAATAAAATAGGTTCAAAGTATTTAAGAAGAGCTAACTGAGTTGTGGAGAAACCATCCATGGAGTGCGGAGGTTAAAGGTTTCCAAACATGTGATTAATATCTCTTTTTTGAGTTTTTAAAATATTTGATATGGTTTCAAGTCATTTAAAATGATTCTAAAATAAAATGCTGAATTCTGGAATTTTTGGAGTTATGATGAAAATTTAACATGTCCTAAGGAATGAATAATGATGATCTCTTGAGCTGTGTAATGATTATTTTTATTGGTATAAACATAATATTGGGGTGCATAAAGATCATTATTACTACAGAGTATAATAGTGACATAGTAATGGTCTACATAAAGACCATCCCTTATCCTTATAAGCATCATTCAGCTACTTGAGTATGAATCGTTTCCCTCTTAAATATAATTCTAACTTATGTAATGATCATTATTATTATCTGTAAAAAATAATTGTATCTGCCAAATGATGATGATCAATGTAATAATCAATTGTTATCATTGTATGGATCAACACTTATTTAATTTTTTTTGAATTCTAAATAATGAAAACCTATGTCTCTAGAGTTTATCTTATGAAAAGGAAATCAATTATGATGATGTGAGACATTTTGTTAAGTGTTATGAACATCATAATAACATAAAATCATATATTATTCAATCCATATAATTATGAGAAACTAATCTCCAAAAACGTGGAAAAGGAAAACCAAATATGGAAGAATTTTTTGTGGACGATGGTATCTATAAAATATTATATTCTTAGGAAAATAAATTTCTAGATTCAAGTACTAAACATAGTATATTTATACATCCCCAATATATTTTTGATTAAACAAATAAAATTATATGTTGATTTAGAGGAGTGTTATAAAAATATTCATGAAAGTTGGAGACAAATTGATTTTCAAAAGCCATATTATTACAAAAATTGTCCATGTCTTAAGTGCTGAAGCTATATATTTTTTACAGCTATAAAAAATATTTAAATTTTACTACTATGGAAGTATTTTATAGAATATAAGACACGATCGTAATGAGTTAAATTGTGATCTAATTGGTTGAAATGAGTTTCAAAATGTGTATAAAAAAAGAAATGGTATTTTTTGACACTCCTTTAGAAAGTAGTTGAGAAAAATATGATCATGGTATAGATTTTGTGTGCATGAAATTCATTTTATTTCATTTTACCTCTGTGATATTTCTATTTATGGAAATAGAAAGTGACACCCAATAAAAGGTGAATCTATATATACATGTCAACGTTGAAAAATTGAAATATAAAACTGAATTGAAGATAGCTATATGAGAGACTGTGTTCTACAAATGTGTGACTATTGCAAAGGAAAAAATAATAACTCTAAAGGAATAAGAAGAAGTTATTGATCCTATATTTTAGTTACAAACAATATTTTTATCAATTTTGAAGAAGAAGAAAGAGTATAAGGAATGTTTGTATAACTAGTTCAAGATACAAATAGTGTAGAAATATATTTTAAAAAGAATATAAATAATAAGTGAGGAAAGGCCAATGAATAGAAGATATAAAAAATATTTAGCGGCTTCCGAGTTTCTGGATGATTTAGTTGAGTGTGTTTAGAAAGTAGTTATTTATGAAAGACTAAATATATGTACAAAAATAAATACCATGATTAATTATTTTTTCTTCAAGATAATAACATAGTTAAAGAATATTTGATTGATAAAGTAGCTCTATTTTTATTGGATGTATCCACATCCCCAAAAAAATTATTCATCCACTTCATGTTTGTGAAGGAATATTGATGAATGTTTCTATGATAGTATAAAGAACCAACAAGATTCAAAAATGTACACTTGGGTCACATAATGGATAAAGTTTCCTTTTTAATATTATAAATGGTCATCAATGTAATATAGGGAATCTATTTTAGGATGATACCTTGAATAAAACATGTTTAAATTGTTGATGATATTTATTGTATAGAATGTTTTACTCAGTGAGACCTAATCCCAGTAGCAAGATGGTTTCCTTCATTGGGGCTGAACCTTGTAAAAATATATGTTCCATAATTTAATTCATTACTCTCATTTTATGTGGTCTATGTGATTAGGTAGATCAGAATATATCCATTATGATATTAACTAGAAATAGAGGTCCAAGTTTTAAAGGGGGTTAAATATTATACGGTTTATTATTGATTTGGTAAAAATTTAACTGCACATAATTCCCCCCTCTATTAGGGGTGTCTACACCAGTCCACTATGACATAAAACTAGAATATTTATTTTTTTGAAATTTAGTTTAGCATTATTGGGAGAAAATTAAAATGATCGATTAGAGAGATAATATCATGAGGAATAATTTTGAAAAAATTATTTGAGTGTATATTCTAGAATATTTAGAGAGGCTTATTTTATAGAAATAAGAATTATTGATTAATTCAGAAGACTTAACAAAACTATATACATAAATGAGTAACATGAGAGGACAAGATGTGTTAAACATATTGAATATTTTTATTGATTATCATTGTAAGAACCCGGACCTTCTTTTCAGGCACGTTTTTCCCATCCTAGTCATTTTTGGGAAAAAGAGGAGTTTCTAGAAATTTTTGTTATACAAGCCATGTACTTTATGAGTACACACCGTGTACTCCATTTTCACTCGAGACCGTGTGCTGGTCGTGGCCGTACCACACACACGGTGTGTAGGGTTGATGTAGAGGCTGCTTAAAGCGGAGTACGGAAAAGTTTAGTACACTTCGTGTACTTTAGAAGTACACGCCGTGTATTTTATTTTTTTTATTAAACAAACTGGAGTTGCGACTTAACCCAAAATACATCTTCTTCTCCATCTTCTTCGACTGAGAGCGAGGGTACGGTCATGGATCTTCTCTGAGCCACTGATCCGTCACCTGCTGTCCGAATCGAACGTCGTCGATTGCGTTCGAACCGCAGCGGTAAGCTCTCTCTTCTCCTAGAGCTTTGTTTCCCAATTCCTCTTCATAGTCAAGTTTTCTGGGGTTGATAATTTTGTTCATTTTCATATATCTATTCTGTTCTAAGGATAATCAAGCCTTGTGGTTCAATTATATCGATCTCCTAGGATCGAGGTAGGTGGTTTGTTTCCCTACATTGAATGTCTTTGAGTTTTTTGTGAAAAAGTGTCGGATACCCATGCATCGGGTATCTCAGGTTAGGGTTTTGATCTTGTATTTTTATCTTACATAGATTGAATGTATTATTGAGGTTATTAGATGATTGATAATTTCTTGTTAGCAAGTTTGAGGATCACCTGATTGGTGTTCCCCCTGTTTTGGTTGTTTATCGCTGTTTGTCTTAGGTTGCCCGTGAGGCAAACCTTGTTGCATTGTTTTCCTGCCTTGATATAATTGATTGCATGTTTTTCCTAGTGATTATATGCTTTTGATTCATTGTATCTATTATCCAAGTAGTTTGTTGATCTTACTTTGGGCTACTAAAAGTTGATTACGCACGACTACACTACTCAGGGCTGTGGGAACCTGGTGTGGTAGACTAAAGAGCTATTTGATAATTAGGGCATCCCTAGAGAGTCTGTTATAAATTAGTATCATTCATAGGACCTACAATAATGGGACTTTGTGCTTACTTAGAGTGTCCTTAGTTACGTATCGAGACTATAGGGGGAATTCGATGTAAGTGCTTCCTCAGAGATTTTATAGCTATCATTGCAAGACCACGGGGAATTGATGGTGAGAGTTTCCCAAAGTGTCTATGCCTTTGTATGTTTACTTGAATATAGGGGTCTTCCAGTGTGATCCACCCAGAGAGTGACCTTGAATATTGTTTGGTTGGTTTTGATGAGTCTACCAAGACAAAGAACAAGCTTGAGTTTTGTACTGCTTACTGTTTAGGTAGTCTGCTGAGATACTTGTTGTGTTACTTGCTTTGCCTTGAGAATATAGAGTTGTTTGCTAGATTACTTGGTTGATAGTTTGATGAGTGAATTAAATTAATAAATAAATTTGAATGGAGAGTGGTAGGATTGTTTACTATAGTGTACTTCTGTTTCTCTATTGCATTTATTTCCTTTACTTTTGCTATATTTCTCACTGACAGTAGGGCACAGATATTGTGGTGATTGCCTACTGGGATTAGTCTCACACCCTGTTTAGGTCCTGCATTTCATCCCAAACAGGTTATATGGTTTCAGGTTTGGATAGGGATTTTGGCCCTTCTACTTCAAGTACATGATTGCTGGTTGGAGCTAAAGAGCATAGGACCGAGCATAGGCTTGCGAGGATGTTGAAGTTGTTGTTTACTTTTAGTACTTTGTTCTCAATTGTATTTCATCACGTTGTAGTGTTTTCTAATTTCCTTATAGACTTGTACCTACTACATCATTTTCATAATTATTATATTATACATTTCTTCCATTGTTTAGTTTTAGTTGTTGTATGTTGTTTACTGCTTCCGTTATTGACTATTGTTATTTTTTCTTTGTATACCTTACCAAATGAGGGAATATTTTCCCCAATGATTCACCAAGGCCCCTCACTGCTACTCAGCAGCCTCTGGCATTTGGGGAAACGCGCTTGAGGTCATGTGGCGAATCGGGTACTGGGCACCAGTTTAGTGGCTCCAGATTCGGGTCATTATAATGTGGTATCAGAGGAGTTTCTTTCCTTTTCCGTTGACTTACTATTTAGTGACATTAGATATGGATATGACGGAATAGGTAAATGGTAAATATTTGTGGTCGGGAATTCTAGAACCTGTGTACAGGGAAAAATCCTGGTTACCTCGAATATTTCAATTTTCGAGTTTTGCAAATGTTACAGTTTAATTGATTTCACTGTTGGGTGGTGCACTTGTTTTGGGCTATTACTGTTTATATGATTGTGGTTCTATTTTTTTGTAACTCGATGAGATGAGGGTATGCCATCTCATTCATTATATAGGAACATGTTAGAAAATCACATGTCATGCATTTTTCCATGACATCTAGGTTTCATTAGAAATTGCATGCTGTTGTGATAGAATTTGTGATAGTCAATGCATATTGTTGTTATAGCTGCTGTGATAGAATACCTGCTATGTTGATAGGGTATCAGTTTTTTAGAGCTTCTTATCATGAACACCAAAATTTGGCCTTAAAGGTGTTATGGGCCCTCAAGGATCGGAATTTGGTGGATCATGAGTTGTTATACTTTTTACTTATTATATGCATGGTTATGATGCATAGATTTGATTCATGGGGAGTACGGGCCCCCACGGATCGGAATTTGGCACCTTAACACTGGTATTTCTATGTTTTCTAGGCGTTGGTGCAGTTCTGAGGTTACTGTCGGGAAAAACCTAGAATACATGGCGTGTACTTTATGAATACACACCGTGTAGTTTTTAGCCGTGTCACTGATCGTGTGGGTAAGGACGTGGGGTCCTGGAAAATCTTGTAGGAACAAGCTATGTACCAGCATAGCATGTCGTGTAGTCTGGAATAGGTATCTGGTCGTGTCACGAACAACATAGGTTGGGTTTTCCTTCAAGTGCATGTCGTGTCCCTTAGAAACACGCCGTATATAGTTGACCATGTAGCCGGCCATGTAGCCAACGGCACGGGTTGGTGTTACTCTTCCGCATACATGTCGTGTCCATATGGAACATGTCGTGTAGTGTCGACCATGTGTCCGGCCGTGTCACTAACAACATGGGCCAGGTAAGGCATGTCAAGTACACGCCATGTCTCCTTTGACACGCCGTGTAGAAGTGGTCATGTACTAGTCCTTGTGACAAACGACATGGACAGGGAAGAGATCTTAAGACACATGTCGTGTAGCGGACAAGCACGTCGTGTAGTTTCCAGCTGGGACAGTCCGTGTTCCCAGACATGTAGGAGTGAACGGGTAGGGAGGAAAAGGGTTAGTAAATGCCGTGTAGTTTAAAAACACACCGTGTAGCCAGGTGGATTACACAGCCATGTATGGCCAAGGTACACGCCCATGGTAAACTTTTAAGAAACACATTGTGTAGTGGTACTACACACAGTGTAGTCATGTTGTTTCCAAGTTTTAAGGGATTTTACCTCCTGTTCCGTTTTAATATCTTATGTTGCAATTGTGCTCGTCATTAATGAAGGTTTGTTTTTTATCTTTCAGAGATATGTAACCAAGACGTCCTCCTGTTGCATGTCAGGGACCGGGCAGTGACCATACACCTGATACGGCAGAACAGGGACTACTAGTAGTCCCGCCAATCGTTCCATTCAGGGAACATGCAGTGATTCTAGACACTGGTGTCGACGTTCTGTTCAGAGAGGGTTTCATGAGATTCATGCAGGCCTTCCAGGGAGCTCACCATCCTGCCCCAACTTTGGAAGAGCTGACGCGGGTTTTTCAGCAGCAGCATCCTCCCACGTTCTCAGGGGATGGAGGACTGCAGGCAGTGGTGTCTTGTCTAGAAGCCATGATATCCATCTTCGAGCATCTGGAGACACCTCCGGAGTGGAGGGTGAAACTAGTGACTTATATGCTGCGTGATTCCACCCAGATATGGTGGGATGTGGTCTCACAGACAGGGTGCCAACAGGCTATGTCTTGGGATGAGTTTCAGCGTACGTTCTACAACTAATTCTACCCGGCGACGCTGAGGGCTGACAGATCCCAGGAGTTCATGAGCCTACAGTAGGGTACTCTCTCAGATATGGATTATTCCTCCTGCTTCATTGAGCTACAACTTTTCACTCCTGTTCTAGGAAATGATGAGCTGTTTTTAGCGAGGAAGATTGAGGAAGGCCTCAGACCGGACATCAGATCATAGGTGAATGTCTTTCAGTTTACTTCTATTATTCTGATAGTCAACCAAGAACTCATCATGGAAAGGAACCAGAGGGATACTGGAGCTGTGGACCAGGGAGGTTTAGCATACATGGCTGATTCTTTTCAGGCAGACAGCATGAAGCGCCGCCGAGAGACTACACGAGGTGATCCAAGGAAGCTATGTGTTCCTTCTGGTAGATGAGATATTCCTTATAGAACCCAATTGGTGTGTTATCAGTGTGGGAGGAGTGGGTATAAGAATCCCTAGTGCCCTAGAGACCCAGTGGAGTGTCGGTCTTGTGGCAAGATGGGTCATCTGCAGCATTTCTACAAAGTTCCCCTTCTAGCGACTAGTGAAGGAGGATCAGTTTCCACTCTGCGTGCAGGAGCAGGATTAAAAGTTCCGCATCAGACTAGGGGTTATATTTCTTTAGGTATTTCAGGTCAGTGTAGAGGTCGTGGACGTAGTGGTCAGGCTCAGGGAGGTTCAGCTCAGGGATATCAGGCTGCTACACAGGGCCGCGGTACATGCAGGACTTTTACGGTAGAGCAGATTCATCAGGGGAAGGATCTCGGACCCTCTATAGTTCGAGGTACGATCTTAGTAGCCTCAGTTTTATCTTCAACTCTTTTTGATACTGGTGCTTCGCATAGCTTTATCTCTGTTGCTGTAGTGGAGAGCCTTGGGCTCTGTATCTTTTCGTCTAATAACATGTTGACTTTTGACACACCCTTGGGAACGAGGAAATCTAGCGTAAGTCAGTGAAAAGAGTTCCCTCTTGAGGTTGTAGGGTGTCACTAATTATGGGACCTCTATGTCCTAGATATGACAGGCTATGATGTTATTCTCATGATGGACTGGTTGGTTCCCTTCCAGGAAGTCGTCGATTGCTATCATCGTAGGGTGAGTTTCGTATCACTAGACTGTTGGTCTTTTCTTCATAGAGGCGAGTGGGATGTCCAGGTGGGTAGAGCTGGACCTGAGCATCATGGGCTAGGTAGAGTTACAGCCCAGATTTCTAGTCTATATCTGGATGACTAGGGGACTTCTTAGATTGAATTTCCTCCAGTGGTTCATCACATTCCAGATGTCTTCCTAGAAGACTTTTCAGGTCTACATCCAGAGCATGAGGTAGACTTCTCTATTGATCCTTTTCCAAGAGTGGAACCGGTGTCCATGCCTCCTTATAGAATGGCTACAACTAATTTGTAGGAGCTCAAGAAGTAGTTGGAGGTGTTTCAGGCAAAGGGTTTCATCTGACCCAGTACTTCTTCATGGGGTTCGCCTGTCCTGTTTGCAAAGAAGGCAGACGACACCCTTCACATTTGTGTGGATTATTATATGTTGAACCAGTTAAAGGTCAAGAACCGATATCCCTTGCCGGGAATAAATGACCTATTTGACCATCTTTGAGGATCCAGGGTGTTCTCGAAGATCGAATTAAGGTCTGGTTATCATTAGTTGCGCGTTAGACCATCAGATATACCTCTTACTGCCTTCAAGAGAAGGTATGGTCTATACGAGTATACAGTCATGCCGTTCGGTCTCACGAATGTTCCAGAAGTCTTCATGGTGCTGATAAACATAGGTTTCCATCCTTACTTGGATTTCTTCTTGATGGTTTTTGTGGACGATATCTTGGTGTACTATCACACTCGACACCACCATGCTACCCATCTTGAGATCGTTTTGAGTACACTGAGGGAGCATCGGTTATATGCTAACCTCTCAAAGTGCCACTTTTGGACAGACAATATTCAATTCCTGGGTCATGTCATCTTAGAGATATAATTATCAGTAGACCCATAGAAGGTGATAGTAGTAGTTACCTGGGAGTAGCCGAAGAATGTCTTCGAGGTTCAGAGTTTCTTGGGGCTGGATGGTTACTACAGAAGGTTAATAAAGGACTTCTCATGTTTAGTAGAACTGTTTACGGTCTTGACTAAGAAGGGGGTGAAGTTTGTTTGGTCAAAACCATGTTATTCAGCCTTTCAGGATCTGAAGGGGAGATTGACTTCAGTATCAATTCTAGTTTTTCTAGAGCGGGGAAAGAGTTACACAGTTTCCTGTGATGCATCTGGCATCAGGATTGGATCAGTGCTTATGCTGGAGGATCATGTTGTTTCATATGGATCTCAGTAGTTGAGGCCACATGAGAGGAACTATCCTACACATGACCTAGAGTTGGATATAGTTGTTCATGCTTTGAGTTGTTAGAGGCATTATCTTTTGAGAGAGAATTTTGTGTTGTATACTGACCACAAGAGCCTCAAGTACATCTTCACGCAGCGTGACTTGAATCCGAGATAGCGGAGGTGGGTTGAGTACCTGCAGTCTTTTGATTTTGAGCTTGCCTATATGCCTGGGAAAGGAAATGAAGTGGCTGATGCACTGAGCTGGAGGACTCAGATACATGCAGTTTAGGAGGCCAGTAGTGAGTGGAAGCTTATGGCTCTGTTCTCTAAGATGCATTTGGAGGTGAACGAAAGAGAGGGGAAGACTTTCCTATCTTCTATAACTGTTACCTCTATGCTTCTTGACCGAGTTCGAATGAGGAAGATAGAAGATTATGAAGGCCTACTCCTACAGAAAATCATGTCAGGAGAGGACCCTATTCCTAGATGGACCATTGGAAAGGATGAGATCATTCATTTCCAGGGACGCGTATGGGTGCCAGCCGATATACTCGAGGAACTAATGCGAGATTTTCATTCCTCAGTTTGGGCAGTTCATCCTGGCGTCACCAAGATGTATCATGATCTACACCACCAGTACTGGTATCTAGGTCTGAAGATAGATGTGGCTGGTTTTTTCATGATGTGTTCCACCTGTCAGCAGGTGATGGAGGAACACCAGCATCCAATAGGGCTTTTTCAGCAGTTACCCATTCCCGATTGGAAGTGGAATGATGTAGCGATGGACTTCTTGACAGGGTTACCGAGATCGTCGAGTGGAAACGACGCCATATGGGTTGTCGTTGGCAGGCTCACGAAAGTTGCTCACTTATTACAGATAAAGGTATCCTTTTGTATCGATGAGCTTGGACGGTTGCACATCCATGAGATTGTGCGCTTGCATAGGGTTTTGAGTACTATCATTTTAGATAGGGACACCTGCTTTACATCACATTTCTGGCAGGGGCTACAGAGGGCCTTGGGTACACAGGTACTTCTAAGTACATTTTACCATCCCCAGACAGATGGCATGTCATAGCGCACGATCCATGTGCTTGAGGATATGCTCCGAGCTTGCATTCTAGACTTTGTCGATTCTTGGGGGAGAAGCATATTCCTTTGGTGGAGTTTTCCTATAACAATAGTTTTCAGGTGACTATTCAGATGGAACCTTACGAGGCTTTGTATGGCAGGCCATACCGATCACCTTTGTGTTGTCTGTAGGCAGGAGAGGCAGCTTTGCTAGGACCTTGTCTTATTCAGGAGACCTCCGAGTAGATAGAGTTGATTTGGAAGAGGATGGCAACAACACAGTCTTGACAGAAGTCTTATGACGATTGGCAGAGACGACCTTTGGAGTTCAAGGTTGGAGATCGGGTTTTCTTATGTGTTACCCCGAGGTCAGGACAAAAGAGGATCAGAAGATAGGGTAGGCTTTCACTGAGATACGTCGGGCTATTTGAGGTTCTGGATAGAGTCGGGCCGGTTTCTTATAGGTTGCAGTTACCTCAGAGATATCAGGCTATGCACAAAATCTTCCATGTTTCTCAACTTCGATGCTATTTCTTAGACTCGTTTCTTGTTTTTCAACCCAAGGAGGTTGAGCTGGAGCAGGATGCATCGTTTGAGGAGCATCCTATTAGGATTTTTGATCATAGTACAAAGGTACTTCATGGTCAGTATGTTCCTCTGGTATGGGTGCTATGGTAGCACGGCCGTTCACAGTACCAGACTTGGGAGAGGGAGGCCGATATGCGATCACAATGGCCAGAGTTGTTCGAGGTTTCTTCATCTCCAACTTGTTCAGGAAATTTAGGGAAAAATTTCTTTAAGGGGAGAAGTTTGTAAGAACCTGGAACTTCTTTTTAGGTACGTTTTTTCCTTCCTGGTTGTTTTTGGGGAAAAGGAGGAGTTTCTGGAAATTTTTGAAGTACATACCGTATACTTTATGAGTACATGCCGTGTAATCCTTTTCCACTCGAGACCGTGTGATGGCCATGTTCGGACCACACAAAAGGTGTGTAGGGGTGATGTGGAGGCTGCTTAAAGCGGAGTATGGAAAAGTTGAGTACACACTGTGTACATCAGAAGTACACGCCATGCATTTTTTTCCATTAAATGGACTGAGGTCACGACTTAACCCCGAATATGTCTTCTTCTCTAGGTTCTTCGACCGAGAGTGAGGGTACAACAGTGGAACTTCTCGGAGCCACCGATCCGTCACCTAATGTCCAAATCAAACATTGTCGATTGCGTTGGTACCGCAGCAGTAAGCTCTTTCTTCTCCTAACGTTTTGTTTCCCAATTCCTCTTCGTTCTCAACTTATCGGGGGTTGAGTGTTTTGTGAATTTTTATAGATCTATGCTATTATAAGTAGAATCAAGCCTCGTGGTTCAAGTATATCTATCATCTAGGATTAAGGTAGGTAGTTTATTTCCCTACGTTGAATTTCTTTTAGTTTTTTGTGCAAAAGTTCCAGATACCCATGTATCTGGTATCTCGGGTTAGGGTTTTGATCCTGTATTATTATCTTCCTTAGATTGCATATATGCTTTAGTTTATTAGATGATTGATAATTTCTTTTTATCATGTTTGAGAATCACCCCATGGGTGTTCCCCCTGTTTTGGTTGTTTATCGTCGTTTGGATTAGGTTTCCCGTGAGGCAAACCTTGTTGCATTGTTTTCCTACCTTGATATAATTGATTGCATGTATTTCCTGTTGTTTATATGATTTTGATTCATTTTAGCTATTATCCAAGTAGTTTGTAGAGCTTACATTGGGCTGCTAAATGTCGATTACGCACGACTACACTACTCAGGCCTGTGGGAACCTGGTGTGGTTGACTAAAGAGGGATTTGAGGATTAGGGTTTCCCAAGAGAGTTTATAATAAATTATTATTGTTCATAGGACCAACTAGAATGGGACTTTGTGCTTCCATAGAGTGTCCTTAGTTACGTATCGAGACTATAGGTGGAATTTGATGTAAGTGCTTCCTCAGAGAGTCTATAGCTATCGTTTCAAGACCGCGGGGGAATTGACAGTGAGAGCTTCCTAGAGTGTCTATGCCTTTGTATATTTACTTGACTAGAGGGGTCTGCCAGTGTGAGCCACCCAGAGAGTCACCTTGAATATTTTTTGGTTAGTGGTGATGAGTCCACCAATCCAAAGAACAAGCATGAGTTTTCTACTGCTTGTTGTTTAGGTAGTCTTCTGAGATACATGTTGTGTTACTTGATATGCCTTGAGAATATAGAGTTTTTTGCTAGATTCATTGGTTGATAATTTAATGAGTGAATTAAATTAATAAATAAATGTGAATGGAGATTGGTAGTATTGTTTACTCTAGTGTACATCTGTTTCTCTGTTGCATTTATTTCCTTTACTTTTTCTATATTGCTCACTGACAGTAGGGCACAGATCTTGAGGTTATTACTTACTAAGATTAGTCTCACACCCTATTTGGGTCCTACTTTTTGGCCCAAACAGGTTATATGGTTTCAGGTGTGGATGGGGATTGTGGCCCTTCTAATTCAGGGACATGAATGCTGGCTGGAGTTGGACAACATAGAACTGAGCCTAGGCTTGCGATACTGATGGAGTTTCTGTTTACATTTAGAACTTTTTTCTCAGTTGTATTTCAGCACATTGTAGTTTTTTCTACTTTTCTTAGATACTTGTACCTTCTGCATCATTCTTATCATTATTATATTATACATTACTTCCGATGTTTAGTTTTAGTTTTTGTATGATGTTTACTGCTTCCACTGTTGATTGTTATTTTTCTTTCTTTATATACCTTACCAAATGAGGGAATAGTTTCCCCAATGACTCACCAAGGCCCCTCTTTGCTAGTTGGAAGCCTCTGGAATTTGGGGAATCACGCTTGAGGTCATGTGGCAAACTGGGTATGGGGCACCAGTTGAGTGGCTCCGGATTCGGGTCGTTACAATCATCAAAGAGATAATAAATTGATATTTAGTTCAAGGTTTAAGATATACTACACACTGTTGGATATTTTGGTTTTCAAGATCTTGATAAATATGAAGAATGAATAATTTTGAACATTTTGAAGGATTTTAGAAGATCATAAGTTTATTTTGAAGAATATTGTCTCTTTCTAGTGATATTCTTAAAACTAGTTTTAATTATTATTATAAACTATTGTTAGTAAGTATAGTTGAATTTCAAGAGACTATCTTTTCAGGAGATAGTTATATAATAACTTTTGATATAAGTGATAAAATCCATGTATCGTACATGATATGAACCAATTAAGAATATATTCAATCACATTATAGGAGAACCATGTAAAAATCCCCTGAAACATATTTCTCATTCATTAATTTCCATATACAGGTGAGGGAACATTAACTTGGGTGAATCATGATCTTAACTAAACACAAAAATTTATTTTTAATACGGATGAAATTTTTAAATAAAAAAAACGGATTCAGCCCCTCTTCATAGTGTGACACGACATTATACAGTTTGATTTTAGGCATGAGACAAAACTACCTACTTGGGTGTACGTGCCTTATCATGTTTAATGAGGATCTTGATGGTTGTAATTCAAACTTGGGTATAGGGTTATGGTTAGCCTAGATGCAAGTCATGGTATATGAAATCTCTTAGTTGAGTCTAGGTTCCTTCTTAGGTTTGAAAATGATAATGGCAGTGATAATTTATACATGGGTACAAGTGCCTTGTAATATGAGACATAGGCCATGATGATTCCCACTTGAGTTTAGGTGTCACATTGGGCTTTATGGGAATGATATTAAAATGTCATCGTTCCAATTTTTGTCTATGAAAAGGGCGTGTATTTTTTATTTTATAAAGGTTATAAAGTATATTGTGTGAAATTATTTTATATGTTAAAATATATTTATTATTATAATACTTTATTTGGTTCTGTAAACATTCATGGGGTTACGACGTGTTTTATAAAATTTATTTTTATCTTGTTTGATTTTAACATGGATAGGGTGAATGGGATGTCTTGGAGATATTATATAAGGAATTTTACTCATCTTTTACATGTGTATCTTAGTTATCATGCTGATGACATTGACTTTAGTTTTTGGTTTTTTGGAAATTACATAATTATAATTGATCAAGTAACCATGTTCACCTTGTGGTGAATAGTAGAGGTCAAAATATCAGAGGGGTGGGTTACTCATATGAGGTTTTATTTTCATGGAATAGTAATTGTATTGATATTTTTTTGATTACAATTTGAACATTTTATTTATTGTATTCCACTATGTATCATGTTTCATAGGTATGAGGTTGGCAGTCATGCTCAGTTATTTGACCATTAACCACAGTAGGTGTTGAATATTTTTTGTTTACTATCAATCCATTGAGTGTTTTGAGGATAACACTAAGGCCTAAGTAACATTTCAATGTATTTTAGGGTAATTGTTTAGTAGAAGAAATGGGCTCGGATGATACACTTGGTACCAATTTGGATCAGTCAGATCCTAACAGTTATGGAGAGAAAATGTTTTAGAACTCAATAGGTATAATATAAAAATTACTACATGAAATATTTATAGTGAAACCCTGGTTACCAGGTATGTCCATGAAACAAAAGTAATTATTTGACATAGAATGAGTTAGTTTGATTTGGTTTTTGAAGGTTAGGTGTCCTAGTCATGGAGGACTAAAAAATCATTGTGTCTCATGTATAATATAGTACCATTATAGGGATTTCCTATCCTTTGTTTAATATTTTAATATTTTTTATGTATCTTGTTATAAATGAATAGTAAATTGATTATGTAAAATGTTGTTTTCTCATTGTAAAATTTTTAAAAGAATAATTTGATGTATGATGTTGATTAATTTTTTTTTGTGATAAATGTATAAAGAACGATTTTATGGTATAAGTAATTCATTATAAAAATGTATTTGGTATTTTGCCATTGGTTTTTGTTATTAATTGGATATCAGGATAGTGGATATGATATGAATCTTTATTTCAGTATTCATTATTTTAATCGTTGGTATTGAGTAATAATGACTAATGTCAATATATATAAAACTGAATGATCATTAATTTTTTTTAATTGAATACATAGATAATTCTAAATATTTACTTTTTTGGTGATCTACTTGTTTCTATTTTAGTGTTATATTTTATAGAATTATTTTGTAGTGAAATCGGTAAGTTCTAGAAAATGATTTCTGGAAACTCACTTATGGAACATAGTTTAGGAATTCTAAAACTATATACACCTAATGTGAACATCCAGATAAAGGAAATACACACCAATATCTCACGAGGTATTAGATTTTAACTAATAAAGACTTATATAATGCTACACTATGAGTTTTTATGATTTTTTGACTAAATTAAAATCCATTGATGGCATTTATTGCATGCTACTCCAAGTTATCCTTGTGTTTCTCAAAACACTATGTTTAGAGTTCAGTCCACAGAACATGGAGTTTAACTTGTGTTACATGAGATGACAAGTTTATATTATGTTAAATTCAAAAAAGCTCTTAGATTTCATTACACACAATACCAATTTCCTTCAATATCTTATGTTACACACGGGACTGAGTTTTAACCAACTACAATATTTTATAAATATTGTTATTAAAACATTTTTATAGTTATCACATATCCATAAGAATAGAATTTAGGAACAATATTGACTAAATTATGAATATATAGTATATTAATGTTTATAAAATTATTTTTTTTGTTACCAATTAATTTTAAATAAGGGTAAAAAAAAATTAAAAATAAAGCAGTTCCTTTTCAAAAAAACCATTTTTCTATGAACAAAGATGTTTTATCTAAATAAATTAAACATATCACTTTTGATGAATGATTTTAGTGATATATATATATATATTAAAATAAACTAGTAAACATTCAACTGACTTGTTTTCTAGACAAGAGATAAGAATAAAATTCCATTTTAGACATTAAAAAAGTTATATAATTCAAAAAGGTAGTTTTATCACATTTTAATGGAGTATTTATTTTTAAAAAATATTTAAAAAATTTTATAAAATATATTTAACAAAATAAAAATAATTTTTTAAAGTGGAACATAAAAATTATCAAAGGGTAAATTTATGGTATTTTTCTGTGAAGTTTCATTTTTTGATGAATAGTGAAAATACATAATTTAAAATGAAATATGACTTTTAATTTAAATAAATTATAATGTTAAATTATATTTTAATTTTTTAATGTAAAATCAGTTAAATTTTACATATAAAAATCTAATATATGTCATTGTAATCAATTTCGCATTGAAATTCAATATGAAAATACTTTAAACTTTTGAACCTTTTCACTTTAAAAACCCATTGTCTCATCTGATCTATGAGATTAATTTTAAATTAATTTATAACACTTAAATGATTTTAATTTTTAAAATGAATTATTTCTTTGTAATAAGAATAATTTCAAATTTCTAATAAGAACAAGGTAATTTTTTTCCATAATTATTAGTGAAAACAGTTAAATTTAACCACGACAGTTAAGAGAAAAATAAGTTTACTATGGGACTGAAATTTAAAATTAAGAAAAAATGATCTATAAACTTGTAAAAAACCCATTTTATAGAAATATTTAGACCATATAACCTATTTTATTTTATTTTTTTATTATTTGAGGCACATGATGTAATGGGTACCACCCAACAATGTTTACCTTTTTGGAATTTACCAGAACGCCACTCCTCCAATATAAAAGGGCATTCACTCTCCCCACATATTCACACCTATAAATCAATTTTTCATGGAAATGAACTATCCAAATATCTTTCCAACGTAACTCATCTCAAAATATAAACATAAATGTTTAATAAATATAATAAATTACGTCCTTTGGGGAAAACCAAAAGAAGTTTCCTGAAGAAGAGGTAACATTCATCAATGTGCATTTTTATTTTATATCCTTATACACCACCTTCAATTATTATTATAACATGATTATATAATAATATTAATATTATAAATATAATTATATTTTTTATGTTAATGGTATGACCTAAAAAGTTCACAAACTTCCATCAAATGAGATACAAAATCATCATTCATGTTTACGTTGAACTACGGCCTCACGAAATGATGTCCTTCATTCTCCCATTTCCAAAAAACCATGTTGGGAATAATGATCTATTTATAGTTTATATATGATATTTATTATTTATTTATTTATTTATTTATTATTATAAAACATATACCTTCATAATTTCAATTTTTTCAGAATTCGATAATGTTGTTCATGTGTACGGTGGACTACCACCTCATGAAGCGATGGGATTTGTTCACACAATAAATTGAATGTATTAAGGATGGTATTAAGATAAATATGTGATTTATATGAAATAATAATTCTACTTTAATGTTAATATATATATATGTGTGTGTGTGTGTCATTTATTTTCATTCTTTCGATACGAAAATAAAATGAAAGCAATATTCATGCGTACGTAAGACCAAATGTCTCCAAGAATAGTATATTTAATTTCCTATTTCTATATTTTATAGTTTTAAAAAATAAATATAAAATGAATATATATGTTATATTTTTATCATGATTATAATTCATTATTTTTTTGAATCATGATCAAATTTATATGACCAAGAATAACAAGTCAAAACATAAAAGAAAATGGTTATTACCCAAAACATAACATTACCAAGGAATTGTTAATAAATAGGAAATAAATGGACATAATAAAATCATATATGGTATTATATAAATTAATATGGTTATTTAATATATTTATTATAAACTTATGTTTATTATACAAGTGGATTGAACGAGTACAACGGAAGTGAAGACCTATGGTAAGAGATTTTCATCTCACTTTTATTTATTTTAAGGTAGAAGCCATATTCACCACCTATTTATTCTATTTGATGTGTATAATTATTATTAAACTAGGAATTATTGGGATTTAAATATCCATTTTATGATCTCTCTTTCTTGGGGTTTATAGTTACAACATTATCAAAGAAGTAATTGAATTTTGTCTCAATTTTCCTTCTTCTCAATACATGTAATGTTATACACATATATTATTTTATGAGGTGTATATACTACCCATTTGACTTGTTATATCATTAATATACTTATTTTGATTATATTTTAATTTTTATTAAATGATATTATTTTATAGGGATTATGAATCAATGTTACTAAATTGGTAAGAGTTTATTACTACAATCTCATCATTTATCAGGATTGTTTACGATTATACTTCCATTAATAAAATATTATGATGCATCTCTCAAGAATTATAATGAACTTTCTTATTATATATTAAATCATGATATATAAACAAAATATTACCATTTTTTACTCTATGGTACATAAGATAATTAATAAAGTGTTTTAAAAAAATATGACCTTATTTCTATCTTTGGTCAGAAATCTTTTTTATTCAAAAAGGTTTTCTAAAATAATATATAGTTTTATTCCATCACTCATGTTTATTATCTATGATAGGTTGGGTATGAAATTCAAAAGTTTTTATTAATTTTTAAATACCGTTATTCTGATCTAATTATTTCGTATGTTCATAGATTTATATCTCTTATGTTTACCCTTACTGAGCATCTAAGCTCCCCGTTTCTTATGTTTCCTTCCCAATGTTATGAAGAAAGTTTTTGGTAGGAGATGAATATGAGGTGTAATAAATGGTTTGTTCATTGTGGTAAACATTGAAGATTTTTCATTAAGTTATAAGACTGTGTTCAAAGTTTCCAAAGACACTAAACTATTATGGTCCTCGACATGTAATTTTGTAATGTAATGAATATTCATATAAAATGATTTAATATCCATGTATATTAATCAAGAGTCTCTATAGTTGGTATCAATGAAAAGTTTTAGTCAACCATTGGAAACTAGGAATGGAAAATTTTAGTGACATACCTAGCTATATTTATAAGGATATGTCTAGGGATATCTCTAAGGATAAGTCTAAGGATGAGTCCAAGTATAAGAAAATATCCTTAAATTTTGGTAAAGGATTGGGAGAGTGGTTTCAAAGAAATTAAAACTCTTTATATATAAAATTAGTTTTTTGGCTCCAACACATATGTAACTTGGGGTAACAACCCCCAAAACACCATATTGAGCTATAATCGATTGGGAATTGGTACATGACTATATGACTTCTTGTACACTTGGTTTGACACTCCTAGGGGATGTGATTTGGAAATTCAAAAAATATTTATGAATCGTCATCAAGGATTTAAATAGAAGATGGTTATTAATAACCTATTATAAGACTAATATTTGATAGATTAACGAATTAGGTTTTATGATTAATACATCTATGTAACGTTCTGTGTTTTGAACTGGATGAAAAAAACACAGGAAATAATATTTTTCCTTTAACTTGGTAGGTCAGTTTTAAAAACTGAGCATCAGAAATTATTATTCCAATAGTAGACACAACGACATTGATACAATAAAAATATTAAGTTTATTTTATTCTTATGCGTGCTTGTTTCCTTTCAAAAAAAAAATAACTCCCATACGGTGAATCGTATGATAAATCTAAAACCACCATTTGGTCCGTAATGCTGGGTTTTCCCTAGGTAGAGTATAATCTCGATTCATATCGGGTGTTTGGCACCCTCACATATGATAATATCTTATTTATTTTTAATTAATTAATTATTACTTTTTTTATATATTAAATAATTATTTTCTAACAAATGGTGTGTCGAATGAAAATCTGAGACCACCAATAGTTCCAAGACATGGGGTTAACCCTAGGTAGGGTATAACCTTTGTGAGTGTGAGACTTTTGTTCATATCACACCCAAAGCCAATTTAATTGGGTTAAATATTTTTTTTGGATAGTTGGAAATAATAATAATAATCTTATTGTTAATATTATTATTTGTTTTGAAGACAATAAAAGAAAATGCACATCCACAATTAACAAATCATGTTGTGGTGTAAATAATAACTACACAATGTAATAAATGTGATATTGTTAATTATTATAATTCAATGCAAATGTGTAATCAATATAAATTTAATTACTGCGGTATTTTTTTATGGTTGTCGTTTTTAAATTACAAAATGGTTCCCTTGATGAGTTTTATTAAATAATATTATTATTATAAATTTTTATTATTATTAGATTTGGGCAAAATCTTTGACGTATATATATATATAGGTATTAAATATATATATATATATATACATATACATGTGCAGATGTATATATATAAATATAAAAATGTATATATATATATATATAACACTTAAATATATATATATGGGTGAATATTTAATTTTGGGTTAGATAAAATATTATTAATTACCCAAATAAATGCATGTAACATCACAAATTAAATAAAGGAGCAAATAATTTAAGTTTTTAGTACCAATATTTAAAAAGACTCTTGGCGTGCACCTGCGCACCCTATTGTGGGTCCCAAATAGCTATTGAAATTAATAAAATTATTGCTCGGACTTTATGTAAAATATTACATTGCGCCCAAGAGGAACATTTGGGTTAAAAATAATTTAAAAGAATAAAAGAAAATTAATAGAATTTAAAAAGGGATAAAAATAAATAATAAAATATATACGTTTGGAGAGAAATTAAAAATAAAAAAAGGTAAACCATTTTAATTATTTATTTAATTTCTTCCACCATTTCATTTTTATTATTTTATTTATTTATCTCTTTTTTATTTTTACTTTTTCTTTTTTCCTTTATTTTTTTCATTTATCATCTCTTACTCTCCTCCCTCTCCTATGTGTGGCACACCCCCTCTCCCTATGTGGTAAGTACCACCCTCTCCCCTCTTCAGAAGACCACCGCACCTCCATTCTTCATCCATTTTCTTCACCGTCAGATTCTCTATGATCCTATCTCTAGGGCTTATACCACGGACCAAAAATCATGTGATCTCATTCGAAATCCTTTGTCTAGTTCATTGCGGAAGGATTTTACCCTATTTTGGGGTTTTTCAAAATCCATCCTTTTTATTCTATTTTAGGTTGAATCAAATCCTACGGCGGATCATATAATCATCTATGATTATAAGGTAGGGATTCTACTCTCTTTCCCTCTGTTTCGTTCTGATTTATAAAAACGCACTATTGTGTCGTTCATCGGTGCATACCGACTTTGTGAAAATTCACCCAATTTCATTAATTTAATATTTTCGCATAATTTTTGTAGTCCTATTCATCATGAAATAAATTTTTTAGGTTGTTGAAACATGTTTGGACACCTCCTTGGGTGTGCCGACGTGGTCGGTATAATTTCCGTTATCTCAGACATTTAATTTATTTAACTGTGTTTGTTGCGCATCATATTTTTGCAGTGTTTAATTTAAAAAATTAAGTTAGATTAATTATAAAAATTTAATTTTTGGATATTGTGAAGTTGGTTGTGCTAGTTTATTTATTTGAAAAAGTGTCTTTATCTCCATGTGTTGCACAAACTATTTTGTTGTGTTAAATTTAAATAAATAATATAGATTAATTATGAACATTGAAATTGTTCGGTATTTGGTAGTTGGTTGTGTTAATTAATTAATTTATTTAATAGTGAACTTAGTCTACTTATGTTTATGCGGTACGTTTCCTTGTTAAGATTTCTATAAAGAAATAGTTAATTAGCAATATGTGATGCACGAGTGTGCATGTTTCGTTTCACATGGCAATGAATTTTTTTGGTGTCATATCTGCTACTGTGAATACTTTAATTAAATTTAGTGTGAGTAAAGAAGGTGGGTCCCATATTAAGGGCCACGCTTAGACCCTCTGTTCCTAGCGGTTACTACTACGTGTCAGGGGATGGTGTCATTGGCTTTCCTGGACTGATACTTCCCCAGGATTTTTAATACTTATGAGTGACACCAGTTATAAAATGGCCCATCGAGATGGATCTATTGTTAAGGTGGATAATCTAGCCTCGGATAATACTCGACCCCTTTTTGTGAGATTAGGACATACTCAGGGTAAGGCCATGCCTATAACGATAATTGGTCTTTCATAAGATTACCTTGGACAAGCTTGGTGGTATTAGATAATTGAAGGACGTTCCATAGCGATACCTTTGGGATGGGATCAGACTCCAACTATAAACATGAACCTTAATAATGATGCACTAAAGGTTTTTATTAATTTCGTTGTTAGTCCCTTGAGATTTGAGATATTTTCTAGTGTGTTGAAGCACACCTGGTTGAAACGTGACTTAGACCCCATGTTCAAGCACAAGCTTGGGGGTATGATTCTTCCTTACTTTACCTTAATCTTCTATCCTTTATATATATGCATATATGTATTCGGCTTACAAGTACTCCTTTCATACTTCTGATATAGGCCGAAGCAGGTGATTAGGGATAGGTGTCATTGGGAACCCAGACCGTGTTATGTATTTCATTTCACTTAATTAATTTTATGAAATTGTTATAAATTGGCACACTATATTTTATTATTGCACTAAATGGAACGGTTTAGAAATCGTTGATTTTGACTTACATGGATTTTATCTCACACCCTTCCCGAGTATCGTTGACACCCGAGTAGAATATATGCTTATAGGTATTGATAAAGGGAAGCATTATGCTTCAGATGCATGATTGATTGTTGTTGTTTAGGATGGAGAATGGGGAAGAGGATGGAGCCATTCTCGTGATGCAGTTGTCGCACATTGTGTCTTTTCTTTTCAGTTGATAGTATTCTTAGGTTGTGTTTTTTCATTCCTTCACTTTATACATACATCATGGCAAGAAATCGTTTTCTGAGCTTCCGCACTTGATTATTATTTATTTGGATTATTTATATTTCTTATAATGTAGTTTATTCCATTATATTCTTCTATTTTTTATTATTAATTTCCATCTACTTCTGCTGGGACAATACCTATTACCTATGAGGGAATAGTCTCCCCCTCGGACACAAAAAGGCCCTCGCTACTAGTCGTCCGCCTCTGGTGTACGGGGAGACAAGCTTGAGGTCATGTGATGCACTAGTCTGGCCACCGTCTTAGAGATGATCCGGGTCGAGATGTTACAAATTGGTATCAGAGGGACATATTTTTTCCATTGTCTTACATTTTTATGTTGGTAGACAAAATACTATGAATGTGTCAGCACTTGGTTAATAGTCGTTCTTGGAATTGATCACCCCACAAACGGGAAATGACCTAGTAGCCTTGGTTGGGATTGTTGTTCATGCTTTTCGATGTTACAAATGATTTGATTTCACCTCGAGTGATTGGTGTAATTTACACTGCTTATGAATTTATAGAATTTATATTATTTTACTCTTGTCCTGTTAGAGTAATGATGAAGCATTGCATGCATCATAATAGGCTCATAGTAATTCACATTCCATGCATAGTGCCATGCCATGTAGTTGCATTTTGGGTTGTCTATTGATTCCAATTGTGTGTCTTGAATGCATGACATGCTTTGTATTTACTTAGAATGCCTATTTAGATACCATATTTCGGTGATATATTTACCATGCTTCTTGTTTAATACCATGTTATCCTTGTATCATGCTTCGGTTCCTACTAGCATGTCTCTATGATTAAAATACAATACTTCTGTGATTACAACATGTCTCTCTATTAGATTTTTGTACTTACCTACTATCTTGTTTGTTATACAATTAGTTTCTTTTTAAAAATTTATTGGTTGCCTTTGAAGTGGATCCAATTGCCCAAAACAGTAAAGTGTATAGTTGTTTTATAGGTTGATAGTCACCCATATATCTTGGCTGATATGTGTTTGAGGATGTTATAATTTCAAAAGAATTGGTTAACTACCTAAAGGCACAACTAGGACCATGTAGGAATGTTGGTGTATGTTCCTTATGAGATATCCCAGTATGGGTGTTTTGACTCTTAATAATTAATCTACTTTGGGGGGGTCGCATTCTAATGAACCCAGGATGGCTTAGTGGGACCCTTGTAGGTCACCTTATCTTCTTAAAAATAATTTATGTGAAAGATTTCTTAATTAAGGATGGAATTTCAATTAATGTAAAATGTTTTAAAATGGAGTTTTATGAAACTTTCCTATTTTTTCTTTGAGTCATTGGTTAAGATCAAATACCTTTTGTTATGTTTTGAAAAATGTTACTTGATGTTTGGATTAAATATTTTAACGATTAACTATTAAATGTGATTAAATATAAAGGACTTGGATATGGAACCTGTAGCGATGTCCTTTGTTTATGAACCTAGCATAATTGAAGTTTGAGATTCTCCTTGAGTTTCATTGTAACAAAACCTTTCGCATGTCATTGTCCCTAGTCGGACCGCCATTCTTAAAATTACACTCTTTTTCGGACGGGTGGTCATGTTTTTCATGACAATTTTTTTGTGCATCAACATAAAGTAATGCTCATATCTATCAGGTTATCATGCCTTAGGAATGGTCGGTTTCTTCCCAGGTCGTTCGACCCTATCTTCTCCACAACGATGGATTACTCAGTATGTCGTCATCTAAGTTAAATTCCATCATTCGTTGCTATCACCTCGAGGTAGTATGCGTTCATGTACGCAGTGCCATCGAGTTCTTAATGTTGAGATGAACTAGATGAGTACAGTGTAATCGTCAAGTCTTGTACTGTTAAAAGTGTTTTGGGTCATCTCTGTAGTACAGTGACATCTCTATTAAATGAATCAAGTTTGTCCCAATACTCGGGATGAATTCTAGAGACTCAGGTGTTTCGACACACCGGTCAGTTTTTTTGGACATTCATGCCAATTTTTAAAATGTTTTCCATCTGGTAATATTATAATCCTCTTAGTGTACTCTTTTTTTAGGGACGATCATGTCCCATATCATGCCATTATCCTCGATACACTAAGAGAGAATCTGTATTACACCATACTAAAGAATTAAAAGTTGATTGGATTTTTTATGGTGGTTTTCTCAGTGTTTCATGCTAAATGTGTGATTCTAATCAGGTTTTGGTTAGTCCTGAGTGACCCTTGTATTTCCGTGAAGGAAATCCTGATGAACTCTTGTACACCAGGAATTCTATTTAACTTAACCTCCAGGATGATGCTTCTCTAGGCTCGGTCAATGTTCTGATAAGGGAATCATTACCTTATACCAACGTCTCACTCGTAAACATGGAGTATGTACTACCTTGCGTTAGTTAATTTCACTGTTGTTGTGCCAATCCAAGGTTACCGTAGACTTGTTGTTGGGCGCGGTGATGCCTAAATCAAGGAGTGTCACTAGAGGTAAGGTATGAACATTGGTGGATGTATTCTAGGTAAAAGTGAGATACCTTTGAAGAATACATCAATGTTCAGTCTATAAAACACCTTCCATCTAAGTTGAGCATCTTCTTAAATGGTCAGTTGGAGTTCTTGACTTTTTTTCCCTCTATCTCAATGAAGCGGTCAGTGAAGGAACTTTTTCTGACACGTCATTAGGCGAGACGGTATGGTTTGGGTCGGTCATGGCTTTTTATAAAAACCTGGCTCAACATGGGATTTAAAGGCTATGGGATTCGAGTGTTTTATCCATTTTCGGAAATCATGCAACAAGCATCGCTGGAATGCTTAAGGGCATGCCAGGTAGGTAATTCTGATCCTGGAAGGTGTCATGACTCAGAATTTGACTCTTTCTAACTTTAAAACCTATAGTCAGAATTATCTTTGACTAGATTTTTAATGAGATGATGACATGGTCGTGTCCCTTTCTAAATGAGTTTTGGTAAGTGTCTTCTCAGTGTTTCAGTGGTATAATGCTCGTTGAATCAGATCATAATGGTTTTTTTGTCGTTTTCCTAACCAATGTTTGAGCATACGTTGGGTGTTTAGATACGCAATGCAGCCTTTTGTATGAGACTACATAACCCTGCAGATCGGCTGGGAGTTACGTTGTTCCCAAGGGTTTCTCGAGGACGATAAGTTCTAATGTGAGAAGGTTGTAATATTTTGTGTTTTGAACCGGATGAAAAAAACGAAGGAATTAAAAATTTTCCTTTAACAGTGTAGGCCGGTTTTAAAAACAGAGCATCATAACTTTTTGTTCCTATATTCGACATTGCGGCATTTATACAATAAAAATATTATGTTTATTTTATTCATAAGCATGGTTTTTTTCTTTCAAAAAATGAAATAACTCTCAAATGGTGCATCCTATGAGAAATCTGATACCACTGTTAGGTCTGTAACACCAGGTTTACCCTTGGCAGAGTATAGCCTTGACTCGCATCGGGTGTTTGGCACCCTCACACATGATAATAACATCTTTATTTTTTATTAATTAATTATTTCATTTTTTATATATTAAATAATTATTTTCTCACAAACGGTGCGTCGAATGAGAAATTTGAGACCTCAAATAGTTCTGAGACGTGGGGTTTACCGTAGGTAGGGTATAACCATTGTGAGTGTCGGACGTTTGGTCATATCTCACCTGAAGCTAATTTAATTGGGTTAAATATTTTTATTGGACAGTTGGAGATAATAATAATATTATTATTATTAATATTATTATTTTTTTGAATACAGTAAATGAAAATTCACATCCACGATTAATAAATCGTGTTGCAGTGTAAAAAATAATTTTCAATGTAATAAATGTGATATTATTAATTATTCGAATTAAATACAAATGCATAATCAATATTAATTTAATGACCATTATCTTTTTTTATGGTTTTCATTTTTAAATTATTAATTGTGTCATTTATGAGTTGTATTAAATAATAATACTTTTATTTTATTTTATTATTTTTAGATTTGGGGAAAAACATTGAAGTAAATATATAAATATGGGGTTTAAATATATATATATATATACATGTATGGATGTATATATATAAATATACAAATGTATATTTATAAAATGTAAATATATATATATATATATGGGTGAATATTTACTTTTGGGTTAGATAAAATGTTATTAATTTCTCAAATAAATGAATTTAACGTCACAACTTAAATCAAGCTGCAAGTAGTTTATGTTTTTAGTCCAAATCTTTAAAATGACTCGGGGCGCGCACCTGCGCACCCTATTGTGGGTCCCGAACTTCTATTGATATTAATTAAATAATTCCTCGGACTTTATATAAAAAATGACATTGCACCCTAGTGCAACGTTTGGGTTTAAAATAATTAAAAACGATTAATGTAAATTAATAGATTTTAAATAGGGATAAAAATAAATAATAAAATTGATATGGTTAGAGATAAATTAAATATGACTAAAATGAGGTAAACCCATTTTAATTATTTATTTAATTTATTTTAACATTTCATTTTTATTATTTTATTGTTTTATCTCTTTTTTATTTTTCCTATTCCTTTTTTCCATTCTTTTTTTTATTTTCTCATCTCTTCCTCTCATCCCTCTCATGTGTGTGGCACACCCCCTCTCCCTATGTGATGCACACTACCCTCTCCCCTCTTTGAAGGACCAATGCGCCTCTGCTCCTCATCTATTTTCTTCGCCGTCAGATGCATTGTGAACCCCTTGGTATGGTTTATCCCACGCACTAAGAATCACGCGATCTCATTCCATATCCTTTGCGCAGTTTGCTGCAGATGGATTTTAACCTATTTTGGGGTTTTTCTAAAATCATCCCTTTTCTTCTATTTTATGTTGAATCAAAGCCTACCAAAAATCATAGAATCATCTACGAGTATAAGGTAGGGAATCTACTATCTTTCCCTCTATTTCGTTATGATTTATAAAAACGCATTGTTGTGTCAGTCGTCGGTGCCTACCGACTTTGTGAAAATTCACCCAATTTCATTAATTTAATTGTTTCGCATAATTGTTTCAGCCCTATTCATCATGAATTAAATATCTTATATTTTTGTAACAATTTTGGACACCTCTTTGGGCATGCCGACGTGGTCGGTATAATATTTGTTAGCCCAGACTTTTAATTTATTTAACTGAATGTGTTTTACAGCATATTTTTGTTGTGTTTAATATAAATAATTAATTTTGATTAATTATGAACCTCTAATTGTTGGATATTTGGCATTTGGTTGTGCTGGTTTATTTATTATTAAAAAGTTTCTTTATTTTCATGTGTTGCACAACCTATTTTGTTGTTTTTAATTTAAATAGTTAATTGAGATTAATTATGAACTTTGAAATTGTTAGATATTTGTTAGTTGGTTGTGTTAATTTATTTATTTATTTAAAAGTTCATTTTAATCTACATATGTCGATGTGGTACTTTTCCTTATTAATATTTCTATACAAAAATAGTCAATTAGTAATATATGATGCACGGGTGTGCATGTTTAGTTTTAAGATGCAATTAAATATGTTGATGTCATATCTACTGTTGTGAAAAAATTAATTAAATTCAGGGAGGGGAAAGAAGGTGGGTCCCATATTGAGGGACACTTTTAGACCCTCTGTTCCTGAGGTTACCACTACCCGTCGGGGGAGCGGTGTCATTGGATTTGCTGGACCGAGACTTCCCTAGGATTTCTAATACTTATGAGTGACACTGGTTCCAAAAGGGCCCGTCGAGATGGATCCATTGGCAAGGTGGATACGCCATCCAAGGAGGATACTCAACCCCATTTTGTGATATCGGGATGTACTCTATGTAATGACATGCCTCAAGAGATACTTGGTCTTTCGAAAGATTGCCTTGGACTACATCGGTGGTATTGGATAATTGAAGGATGTTCCATAGCGAGACATTCGGGATTGGCTTAGACTCCAACTCTAAACTTGAACCTTAATAATGATGCACTGAAGATTTATATTAATGTCATTGTTAGTAGCTTGAGATTTGAGATGTTTTAGGGTGTGTTGAAGCACAACCGGTTGACACATAAATTATACCCCAAGTTAAAGCACAATCTTGGGGGTATGCTTCTTCCTTGTTTTACCTTACCCTTCTAGGCTTCAAATATATGCATATATGTATTCAACATACAAGTAATTTTTTCAGAATTTTGGTTTATGCGGAAGCAGGTGATTAGGGACAGGTGTCGTTGGGAACCCGGACCGAGTTATTTATTTCATTGCACTTAATTAATTTTTTGAAATTGTTATAAATTGGCACAATATATTTTATTATTGCACGAAATGGAATTGTTTCGACATCGTGGGTTTTGGCCTACTGGGATTTTATCTCACACCCTGCTCAGGCGTCATTGACACCCGAGTATATTATATTCTTGAAGGTATTGACAAAGGGATGCATGCTTCTTCCGATACATGATTGATTATTTCTGTTTAGGATGGAGACTAGGGCAGAGGACCGAGCCATGCTCGGGATGCAGTTGTCTCACTTTGTGTCATTTCATTTTAGTTGAAAATATTCTTGGGTTATTTTTTCATACTTTCAGTTTAGACAAACATCATGGAATGACATCATTTTGTGACCCTCCTCAGTTGATTATTATTCTGTTGGATTATTTATATTTCTTCTGCTGAAGTTTATTAATTTATATGATTCCACTATTTATTATTAATTGTCGTCTACTTACGCTAAGAAAACACCTATTACCTATGAGGTCATAGTCTCCCCCTCGAACACAAAAAGGCCATTGCTTCTATTCTGCATCCTCCGGCATACGGGGAGATGCACTTGAGATCATGTGATGCACCAGTCTGGCCACCATTATAGAGGTGAGCTGGGTCGGGACGTTACAAGGTGGTATCAGAGGGAGGTATTTTTTTACTTTGTTTTACTGTTTTTGGTTGGTATATAAGAGACGATGAATGTGTCAGTGATTGGTTAATAGTCATGCCAGGGTCTAATCACCCCATGTATGGGAAATGACCTAGTTCCCATGGTTGGGATTTTTGTTCATGCTTTTTTATGTTACAATTGATTTGATTTCACCTCGAGTGATTGGTGTAATTTCTGCTTCTTTTGAATTTATTGAATTTATGATATTTTACCCTTGGCCTATTAAGATAAGGATGAATAATTTCATTTATCATAATACGTAAATAATAATTCGCATTCCATGCATAGTGTCATGCCATGTAGTTTCATTTTAGGTTGTCTATTGATTCAAATTGTGTGCATTGAATGTATTCCATGATTTGTATTTGTTTAAAATTTCTGTTTAGATACAATGTTTCAGTGAAATATTTAGCATGCTGCCTGTTTAATACCATGTTCTCCTCGTATCAGGATTCTGTGCCTATTAACATGTCTCTATGATTAAAATTCTATGCTTCTGTGATTACAATATGTCCCTCTGTTAGATTTTTGTAGTTACCTGCTATCTTGTTTGTAATATAAATAGTTTATTTTCAAAAATTTATTGGTTGATTTTGAAGTGGAGCCAATTGCCAAAAACTGTATAGTGTATAGTCATTTAATAAGTTGATATTCTCCCATGTATCTAGGCTGATATGTGTTTGAGAATTTTATAATTTCAAATAAATTTGTTAACTACCTAATGGAACAACTACGACCAAGTAGGCTAGTAGGTTTATGTTCCTTATGAGATATCTGGGTTTATGTGTTGTGAATCTTAATAATTAATCAACTTTTCTTGGGGTTGCATTCTAATGAACCGAGGTCAGCTTAGTGGGACCCTTGTAGGTCACCTTATCTTCTTAAAATGAATTTATGTGGTAGATTTCATAGTTAAGGATGTAATTTCAATTTATGTAAAATGTTTTAAAATGGAGTTTTCTGAAACATTCCTATTTTCCCTTGAGGTGTTGGTTAAGATCATATACCTTGTGTTTTGTTTTGAAAAATGGTACTTGATGTTTTGATTAAAATTTTTGATGTTTTAAGAATAAATGTGATTAAATATAAAGGACTTGGATATGGAAACTATAGCGATGTCCTCTGTTTAAGACCCTGGCATAAGGATAGATTGAGTTTCTCCTTGACTTTCTTTGGAACAAAACCTTTTTCATGAAGTTTTACCTAGTCAGCCCCCTTGCATAATTTGACACCCTTGTTAGGACGGGTGGTCATGTTTTCCTTGACTACTATTCTAGGCTTCAACATCGAGTAATATTAATTTTCATCAGGTTATAATGCCTTGAGAATGGTCAGTTACTTCACTGGTCGTTCAAACCTATCCTTTCCACCGTAATGGATGACTCGATATGTTGTCATCCGAGTTAAAAGTCATCTTGCTTATGTATCACCTCGGGGTAGTATGAGTTCACGTAGGTAGTGTCATCGAATTCTTAATGTTGCGATGAATTGGATGTGTTCAGTGTAATCATCATGTCTTTCACTGTTAAATAGGTTTTGGGTCATCTCTTTAGTACAATGACTTCTCTATTAAGGGAATAATGTTCGTCCCAATTCTTGGGATGACTTCTAGAGACTCGGGTGATTTGACAAATCGGCCAGTTTTGTTGGGCTTTCATGCCAATTGTTTAAAATTTTTCCTTCTGGAAATCTTCTAATCCTCTTGGTGTACTCTTTTATTAGTGACGATCATGTCCTGTATCTTGCACTCATCCTTGATACTCTAAGACAACATCAATATTATGCCATTATAAATATTTAATAGTTGTTGGGCTTGTTTACGGTGGTTTTCTAAGTGTTTCATGCTAAATGTGTGGTTTCTATTATGGGTTGGTTAGTCTGGAGCGACCCTTGGATTTCCGTGTAGGAATTACTGATGAACTATTGTACACCAAGCATTATATCTAATGAAACCTCCAAGACGATGTCACTCTAGGCTCAGTCAATGTTTTGATATGGGAATCTTTCCCTTCTACCAAGGTCTCACGTGTGAACATGGATTATGGACTTCCTTGTGTTAGTTCCTTTCACTCTTGTTGTGCCAATCCGAGTTTACAGTGGACTTTTTATTGGGATTGGTGATGCCTAAATCAAGGAATGTCACTGAAGATCAGGTATGAACTTCGGTGTACATGTTCACGGTAAAAGTGAGATACCTTTGAAAAAGATATCACAGTTCAGTCTATAAAACACCTTCCATCTAAGTCGAGCTTCTTCTTAAATGGTTGGTCGGAGTTGCTTTACTTGATCTATCTCTTTCTCAATAATGCGCTCAGTGAAAGAACTTTTTCTAACATGTATTCATGCGAGACGAGTGTGGTTTGGGTTGGTCATGGCTTTTCATAATAATATGGCTCAACTTGGGCTTAATGGGTGATGGTTTTCGGCTGTTTTATCGATTTTCAGAAATCACACAAGAAGTGTCGTTAGAATGATTAAGGGCACGCACTGTGGGAAATTATGAAGCTGGAAGGTGTTGTGATTTGGAATTGGCCTCTTTCTGACTTTAAAAACTAAGGTGGGAAGTACATTTGACCAGATTTTTAATGAGATTATGACATGGTAATGTCTCTATCTAAAGGAGTTTGGGTAAGTATTGTCTCAGTGTTTCAGTTGGAGAATGAGTATTGAATCAAATCATAATTGTTTCTGTGTCATTTTCCTAACCGATGTTTGAGCGTGTGTTGGCCATTTAGATATGCAATGCGACCTTTTGTATTAGATTGCATAACCCTATAGATCGGGTGGGAGTTACGTTGTTACCGAAGGCTTCTCGAGGATGAGAATTTCTAAGGTGGGAAGGTTATAACGTCCTGTGTTTTGAACCGGAAGAAAAAATCTGGGAAATAAATTTTTTACTTTAACTGGGTAGGATGGTTTTACAAACTGAGCATCAGAACATTTTATTCATATAGTTGACACTATGACATTGATAGAATAAAAATATTAAGTTTGTTTTATTCATAAGCATGTTTGTTTCCCTTTAAAAAAATAAAATAACTCTAAAACAGTTCATCGTATGAGAAATATGAGACCACCGTTAGGTCCATAACACCGGGTTTACCCTAGGTATAGTATAACATTGAGTCGCATCGGGTGTTTGGAACCCTAAAACATGATAATACCATATTTAATTTAAATTAATTAATTATTCCATTTTTTATATATCAAATAATTATTTTCTCAAAAACAGGGCATCTAATTAGAAATCTAAGACCACCAATAGTTTCAGGATGTGAGGTTTACCCTAGGTAGGGTATAACATTTGCGAGCGTCAGACATTTGGTCATCTCACACCCGAACCTAATTTAATTGGGTTATATATTTTTGTTGGACAATTGAAAATATTAATAATATTATTATTATTATTAATATTATTATTTGTTTTGAGAAAAATAAATGAAAATTCACATCTACAATTAATAAATCGTGTTGAAGTGTAAATAGTAACTGCGCAATGTAATAAATTTGATATTATTAATTATTTGAATTAAATAAAAATGCTTATTCAATATTAATTTAATGACTGTTATCTTTTTTTATGGTTGTCATTTTTAAATTATTTATGTTGCCATTGATGAGTTGTATTAAATAATAATAATTTTATTTATTTTTATTATTATTTGATTTGGGTAAAAGATTTGATATATAAATATATATGAGGTTTAAATATGTATATACATTTATATACATGTGTGGATGTTTATATATAAATATACAGATGTATATATATATAACATGTAAATATATATATTGGTGAATATTTATTTTTGGGTTAGAAGAAATATTATTAATTACCCACATAAATGAATGTGATGTCACAAATTAAATTGAGGTTTGTCCAGTTTATGTTTTCAGTCTGAATCATTAAAACGACTCAGGGTACGCACCTACTCCCCCAATTGCGGGTCCTAAACAGCTATTGAAATTAATTAAATTATTGCTCGGACTTTATGTGAAATATTACATTGTGACCTTGTGAAATGTTCGGGTTAAAAATAATTAAAAAGGATTAAAGGAAATTAATAGTATTTTAAGAGAGATAAAAATAAATTATAAAATAGATACGGTTGGAGATAAATTAAAAATAATTAAAATGAGGTAAACCCATTTTAATTATTTATTTAATTTATTCCACCATTTCAATTTTATTATTTTATTTATTCATCTCCTTTTTGTTTTTCCTTTTCATTTTTTTCATTTCTTTCTTTCTTTTTCCCTCTCTTCCTCTCCTCCATCTCCTGTACGTTGCACACCCATTCTCCATATGAGGTGTGCACCACGCTCTCCCCTCTTCGGAAGACCGCCAAACCTCCATTCTTCATCCATTTTTTTCACTGTCAAATGCGTTGTGAAACTCTCGGTAAGGCTTATCCCACACACCAAGAATCATGCGATGTCATTCCAAATCCTTTGAGCAGTTCGCCACGGATGGATTTTACCATATTTTGGAGTTTTTCTAAAATCATCCTTTTTCTTCCATTTTAGGTCGAACCAAAGCCTGCGGCAGATCATTGAATCATCTGCGAGTATAATTTAGGGAATATACTCTCTTTACCTCTGTTTCTTTGCGATTTATAAAAACACATCATTGTGTCGTTTGTCGGTGTCTGCCGACTTTGTACAAATTCATCCAATTTTGTTAATTTAATTAGTTAACATAATTTTTGTAGCCCTATTTATCATGAATTAATTTTTTTAAGTTGTTGTAACAATTTTGGACACCTCTTTGGGCGTGCCGACGAGGTCAGTATAATTTCTATTAGCCTGGTCTTTTAATTTATTTAACTTCTTGTGTTGCCCAACATATTTTTGTTGTGTTTAATTTAAATAATTAATTTAGATTAATTATGAACCTTGAATTGTTGGATCTTTGAAAATTGGTTGTGCTAGTTTATTAATCATTAAAAAGTGTCTTTATGTGCTTGTGCTTCACAACCTATTTTGTTGTGTTTAATTTAAATAATTAATTAAGATTAATTATGAACATTGAAATTGTTAGATCTTTTCTAGTTTGTTGTGTTAAATTATTTATTTATTTAAAATTGCATTTAATATGCTTATGTTGATATGGTAATTTTCCTTGTTAAGATTTCTATATGGAAATAGTCAATTAGCAATATGTGATGCACGAGTGTGCGTGTCTAATTTCGTACTGAAATTACATAAGTTGATGTCATATCTGCTGCAGTGAAAATTTTAATTAAAATTCAGGGAAGGGAAAGAAGGTGGGTCTCTTATTAAGGGCCACACTTAGACCCTCTGTTCTTGAGGTTACCACTACGCGTCGGGGTGTAGTGTCATTGGATTTTCCGGAACGAGACTTCCCATAGCATTCTAATACCTATGAGTGGCACCGGTTTCAGAAGGGCCCAGAAAAACGGATCCATTGGCAATGTGGCTAATCCATCCTTGGATGATACTCGACCCCTTTTTGTGAGATCGGGATGGACTTAGGCTAAGGTCATGCCTCGAGCGATACATGGTCTTTCGAATGATTGTCTTGGATGGGCTTGGTGGTATTGGATAATTAATGGATTTTCCATAGAGATACATCCGAGATGGGCTCAGAAACCAACTCTAAACATGAACCTTAATAATGATGCAATGAAGGATTATCATAATGTCATTGTTAGTCCCTTGAGATTTGAGATATTTTCTGGTGAGTTGAATCACACCTGGTTGACACATGACTTAGACCCCAAGTTAATGCACAAGCTTGTGGGTATGATTCTTCCTTGTTTTACCTTACTCTTCTAGGATTAATATATATACATATGTTTATTCTGATTATAGGTACTCCTTTCGGACTTCCGGTTTCTCCCTAAGCATGTGATTCGGGACGGGGGTCGTTGGGAACCCAGACCAAGTTATGTATTTCATTTCACTTAATTAATTATCTAAAATTGTTATAAATTGTCCCATTACATTTTATTATTGAATGAAATGGAATTTTTTAGACATCGTTTGTGTCGGCCTACTGGGATTTTATCTCAAACCCTGCTCGAGCATCTTTGACACATGAGTAGATTATATGTTTGCAGGTATTGGCAAAGGGAAGCATGCAGCTTCTGATACATGATTGATTGTTACTATTTAAAATGGAGACTGGGGAAAAGGACTGAGCCTTTCTCATGATGTAGTTGTTGCACTTTGTGTCTTTTCGTTTTAGTTGATAGTATACTTGGGTTCTGTTTTTTCATACTTTCAGTTTAGACATACATCGTGCCATGAAATCATTTTGTGAGCTTCCGCACTGGATTATTATTCAGTTGGATTATTTATATTTCTTATGCTGCAGTTTATTCATTTATAAGCCTCTTATATTTATTATTAATTGTTGTCTACTTCTTATTTGATTATACCTATCACCTATGAGGGCATAGTATCCCCCTCAGACAAAAAAAGGCTCTCGCTGCTAGTCGGCAGACTCTGGAGTATGGGGAGACTCGCATGTGGTCGTGTGATGCACCGATCCGACCACCGTCTTAGAGGTGAGCCATATCAGGACGTTACAATACAATAAGTGATTTTCATGATTATTTGGTTTTCTACTATGAAAAGTTTTTCTCACACTATTCTTAAAGGTTTTAGTCAATGAATGGAAGCAAAATATGATGTTCTAATTTTGAGTGAGATAGAATTTTTTTTATGAGAATTAAATGAGATTATGACTAGAGTGAAGGAATTTTTTAATATTACTAATCAACTATCATGATATAAGACTAACAACATAAACATCAATGAGACTCTTAACACATAAAATAAATAGAAGACAATATTTTATGAAAGTTAATGTGGTAATGAACATAGAGGAAAGAAGACTGGGCTTCCCACATGTCATGAAGGTGGGAAAAAACCTGAAAAAATACCTATAATGGAGGGAAATACGTTATTTATGTGGAAAAAGGGTAATAGAGTGTCAAGTTATTGAGGAGATCAATGTATTATATGTGTAGAACTTGAGAATTACCCAACTCAATTTCCCAACTCAATAATTTACATATAGACCATGGAATTACTTATTCCATGACAATCATTGATGTGGAAGGATTAATGTATTTATGTATTTGGATTCAAGAATTATGAATTATGAAGTATATAATTATTATTCATTATTATTTTTTCTCTAAGTATTTGAAAGGATATGTTGAATGATGATGATGGACTAGAAAATTGATTTAATTGTAAGATGATATTTTGATTACGGAAATCTACCCCTTGATATATTTCAGATGTTGAGAAAATGGATTTTAGTTTGGATAAATATATGATTTATTTGGATAATGTAAATTATATAGTATCTATAACCTTAGAATTGATAAAGGATTTGTTGATAAAGTCATGTATTCTATCATTGATTAACTATACGGCATTTTAAAATGAATGTATACAATAATATATGTTATATCTAAGGAATAAAGAACAATATATGTTTTCAATAAGGTTTTATGGTAATTCAGGTTATTACCATGTTTCATGAGAATACATGATGAAGGTATTCATATGTTTGGAGATACTTTATGATGTATATAAGATCAATTTCAAACTGATTTTGAGAAATTTAGTTACCTTATTTATAATGTTCTATATTTTCAAATTTTCTAAGGGTTATAAGGTTAACCATTTATGGAATGGTTTATGAGAAACCTTGAATGAAATTTTATAGATTAATGTATTATTTATCCATATTAATATTTATTCATATTGTATAACTTGTGCTCAACATTATTATTTGACGATAATTATATATAAAAGAAATGAATTATAATTATATTTATGGATTTTATCATCTATTATTACTTTAGGAATAACTATTTCTCCTTCATTTTTAGAGTAAGTGATGAAATGGAAATTTGTGAAGGCACAACTAAAGGGTGAGCTTTTGCATATGAAATGGAATTAAATAAAGTAAGTATATAATATTTTGAAAATTGGTTTAACATTAGGAAAAATATCTTGAAATAAAATATTGTCGTGTTATCATCATATTTGATGATATCAGTAACCACTTCGTGCCTAATTGGGTTATGGTTTTTCAGTAACTAACCTTCTCTAAATCACCCATTTTCTTATGATCAGTGGCCTTTATCACTCTATATAATTATTTATGATTTTATTCCATGTCCAAATATTCCCTACTCCCATATTTTATTCTATGTGGAAACCTAGTTATGATTTACTTTGGTAACCCTTATTATTCAAACTTTTATTTTTAAAGGATCTTTTATAATCTATTTTTATGATGTCGGTTTCTATTAAAGTAACATTCAAGTATTAAACCATTAATGACCCAGAAAAACATCGAGGGCGATATTAATTTATAGGGGGTAGAATGTAACAACCTAACTTGTTATTTAATGTATTTGTTTTTATTTATAAATAATTAAATTTTAAATCAATTAACACAATTTATGTCATTGTAATAAATTTCACATTGAAATTGGATATCAAATCATTTCAAACTTTTGAACTTTTTTCACTTTAAAAACTCATTGCCTCGTCCCATATACGGGATTAATTTTAAATTATTTCGTGTCACTCATATGATTAGAAATTGTAAAAAAGGATTCTATAATTGAAATAATCATAATTTATAATTTATAATAATTCCAATATAATTTTTGACAATAATGATTATTGAAAATAGTTAAATTTAATCATAATGATTAAGAGAATATCGAGTTTACTAAGGGACGAAACATTAAACTCAAGGGGAAAAATTATATTTAAACTCGTCAAAAACATATTTTATAGAAATATTTCAACTATATAACCACTTTTATATAATTTTTTTAGTTATTTTATGCACATTATGTAAGGGAGACCTCCCAATAGTGATTACCTTTTTGGTATTTATAAGAATTCCACTCCTCCTCCATTATAAAAGGGCATTCACTCTCCCCACTTATTCACACCACTAAATAACTTTGAATAGAAAAATAAATATCCAAATATCTTCCCAAATTCCCTACTATAAACCCATAATCCTAAATTTAGTAATAAATTCAACCAATAATTTCCTTTGGTGGAAACTAAAAGAAGCTTCTTGAATTAGAGGTAACGTTCATCAACGTGCATTTTTGTTTTGTTTCCTTATCCACCCAATTAAATTATTATAATACTAAGATTATATAATAACCTGAATATAATATATATAATTATATGTTTTTATTTTAATGTTATTACCTAAAACATTACACACTTACATTAAATGAGATATACAATCATCCTTTAGACGTACAACATATTACCACCTCGCAAACTGATGTCGTTTGTTCTTCCATTAACATCATTCAAGATTGGGAATAATGATGGATTTATAGTTTATATAGGATATATATATATATATATCAGATATTTATGATGTATTTATGATTTTTTTAATTAATATATATCACATACCTTCATGATTTCCATTTTTTGATAATATGATAACGTCATTCATGTGTACAATTGACTACCGCCTTGCGAAGCGATGTGATTTATTCATTATATACAAATTATATATTAACGATTATTTAATTATAAATATGAGATATATATGAAATAGTTACTCTATTGGAATGATAATAAATATATTATTTACGTTTATTTAATTTAATATGACAAGAAAATGGAAATAGCATTCATGCATACATACGACCCGATGTATCCAAGAATGATGTATTTAATTTCATCATTATATATTTTATAATTTATTATAAATAAATATATAGTGAATATATATATGATATTTATATAATGTTTATCATTATTGATATGATGAAATCATTATCTACGTAAGAGAACCAAGACTAGTGGGTCAAAAAATATACAAAAAAACAAAACGATTATTACCCGAAACGTAACATTATCATGGAATTTTTAATGAAAGGGTAATAAAAGGTTATATGAAAATCATATTTCATTTGATAAAAAATATTATTTTTTTAATATATTTATAATAAATTTATATTTGTAATATAAGAGGATTTAATCTGTACTATGAAAGACAAGATTTAAGTTAAGGGATTTTCATCTCCCTTTTTTTCTATTAGTCAAAATCCATGTTAACAACCTATTTATTTTATGTGGTGCATATAATTCCTTTGAACGTTTTATTACATGAATCATTTTTATGATATATGAGAGTTTGGGTATGAAAAATTAATTTGTTTAGTCATTATCCCATACCCATATGCTTATCTTATGATTTCTTTTGTTCATATATTTATATCTCTTATATTTACCTATACTAAGAATATTAGACCATAGTTTTTTATGTTTCATTCCCCATGTTATGAATGAATTTTTAAGTAGGAAATGAATATAAGGGGTGCTAAATGAGAATATCTTTGTGGGAAACATGTATGATCTTTGACCAAATTAGAATATTGTGTTCGCTGTTTCGAAAGACACTAAACTATTACAGCCCTTGGGCATGTAATTTTTTAATGTGCTAAATATTCATCTAAATGAATGCAATTTCCATGTATGTTAACATTGTGTCACAATATAGAAAACACAGATAAGTGGAAGAATAAAAGAAATCACACTGGATAGAAACAAAAAGAAGGATTTTTTATATGGACCAATCATATTCCTACTCTATAGGATATAAACTACTTCTTTTATTTAAAAATGGAAGAAGAATAACAATTACAAACATTCATGATAGTATCTAGATGTTTGAATAAGTGAAAACACATTTATATATATAGATAGCCTAGAAAGTGGATATACATCCACCGCTTTCTGATCTTCATAGATGAAACACTTCTTAGTCAACGCCACAGGTAGTTTCCCATCAAAAAAATTGCCTAAACATCATATCCTTATAGAATTGTGTAAGAAAACATTTTAATCTTGTTTATTACTCAGAATAATATTATTTAGTTTTTTAACAAACATCGATTTATTCTTATTTGTTGGATAGTGTTAGTTCTACACAAGTAAATCAACTCTTTTTGACTTCCATCATCTAGATTCATCTGTCATCACTACGGCTATAATGATTCAGTTCCAAACAACCTCAGTTATGCTAAATAGACAACATTGAGTTTTACTTATGTAAATTTAATAATCACTCACTCTAGAAGTTTATTTTTATTTTAGTCTGAATTTTTTTATTATATCTTCGGATTTTTTTCTCAGCTTAACTAATTCATTTAAGACACTTTGTAAATTTCAACCTTCCATCCATAGAAATAATCAATTAAAATTATTTACATCCCAAATCATCTAATACCTATTGAGGCACAATAGTGACCTATAATTTCTCAAACTAGGACCTTTCTTAGTGTATTTACTAAATTATGACTTACATTTATATTATATAGCTTCAACACTCTTTCCCACACTAGTTTCTAGTTGATGTGATATTTTAGATGAATTTGTTTTTTTCATGAGATACATACAATATTCCACTAAAGATGGATTTCAATCTAATTATTACGTATTTAAATATTATTCTCTCGCTTTCATCCAAGTTACCAAATCATGAACTTTAGAATTATCATATCATTACCATATTGTTTTGTGAAAATTGCTCTTCTTATGTGGTAGATATTGAAATAATTTACTTTAGTGTAGACATAAAAATTAATGAAGTTACCCTATTGATAAAAAAATATTTTGGTACATCTTTTGTTGTATGTATCCCCACTATGGTCTATACAAATATACCCCTATAATAGATCATCAATTATAAAACATAGAGAAATAACTTTCAAAAATTTGAGAAACTAAATTATATAATTTAAAACTTCTTAATGCTCCATTCCACGATTCTCCATAAACCTACTAACAAATCCCACATCTTGATCCATACTAAACCTTCTAAAAATAATAGTGTACATAAAAATTAATACTTTTTATGTATAAATAATCATTTAAATTTTCTTAGACTAAGATTTCATTTATGTTTTTTTCTTTTTGAATATTTATAAAAGTCGATCCAATGGGGATGTGAAAAGTTTATATCAAGACCTTTAAAAAATGTGAATATTATTCCATATTTATTCCAATTGAGATAACATCAATGCATCATGCTTCCAGTCTTTTTGGGTTCCCATCCCCAAAATTTAATCGGCTTTCTTGAGATCCATTATCTTGAATCTTATGAAAAATAACCCTTTATATATTTAATACATTCCTTGTTTGGGCACACTGATATAATTTCAACAATATAGAAGAGAATTATGATGAAGTCTCTATCCTTAAAAGAATTCTAATAACATCAATGGTCAATATTTTACTTGATAAAATTTTAATATTCCATTTTGGCATTGATTTTTTGATTCTATTCCCTGGGTGATTTCTCTAATCTATATAAAATTCACAGAAGTTTTCACACTATATTTTGTAATGATTCATTGAACCCCTTCAACTTATCTATGAATATTTATACCTCTAAATCCTTATAATGTAATGTTGTATTTACATATAATTGTTTAAGATATAATCTTTAACTACTAAAAATCTAGTTATTTCCTATATTTTTGTGTACCTAAAAACTATATAATGAATTTCACTAAAATTCATAAATTCTATTTTTTGAAATCATTTCACATCCAAAATTTCTTTGTAACCCTTCTTACCATCTGATTCTTCATTCAACCGACAAACCCATTTATTAACCAACACTCTTTTTTTAGTAGGAAGTTATATTATATCCCAAGTTTTAGAAACTTGTAAGGATTCCATATATTACGTTATCTCGTTCTCCCACTATCATACATTACAGAGATGAACAACTTCTTCAAATATTATGATTTCTACACTATTCATAAAAATAAGATAATGAAAATAAGATCACAACCATTAGACTAGTTTTCTTATTCTAGTAGACCTCCTAAAATCCCAAGGTTGTGATCCTTTCAAAAATATATCTTCTAGAACACTTCCAAGTGATTCCATAGTTTTTGACCATTTAATTAATTCTATCTTTGGATAAACCTAAATTATTCTTGAACTATACAAAACTCTACCATATTTAATGTTATGTTATTCTGATACATGATTGCTTAATTAACATTGTAGATCTTATAAACATTCAATCAGAAAAACCGTACCACTCTCCACTGATTTTTTATTCTTAGTTTCATCTTCCACGTAATTATGGTTCATCCATACGATACTTTCATTTAATTTAACATTATGTATTCTAATAAACTCCATGAGATCACAATCCCAATGTTGAAATCTAAATTCTTCACTACAATTTCCCATAATTAATCTTGATCAGGATCATTATTATAACTTTTCCCTATCCTTTATATAATAAGGAAATTGAAAAAAAACAAATAATTTGAGGTGAGATACATCAACTAATCTTTTAATACACACTACCTCCAGAATCTCCTTCTGTAGTGGTGAAAAAACATTATGATTTAAAAAATATGCTATAAAATTTACTCCATCCTCTCAAACATCTTTTGGGATATCTTAATATTGTATCATGCTCTATAATATCTCATTAAGTTTCTAGTTCATCTACTCAATCACACTATTTTATTCAGATATTTTGAGCACTATATTCTAAAATTTAATTCATTTCTCCCAATATAACAACTACGATCTTTATCTAATATACTCAACAACTTTATTAGACCTAAAACACACAATATTTAAACCAAAATCCTTTTACACAATGTATCTTTATCAAATAAATGATATGAAAACATTATACTAGAGATTAATAAGGAGAAACCACACCCTATATGTCAAATCATAAATGATGACACCTTAGTAAAATGATCCTCTGTGAGAATAAACTATTTTCATCCACCATGTATCTATATATAACATCCCAAAATTCTTGTTATTTTCTATTTTACCTTTTTTTAGGAATCCTTCTATTTATTCACAAGGATAAAATCTTAACACATTCAATAATCCATGTTAATGAGTTTCAATATTTCCTTATTATATATAAATTTCATACCTTTCACACCAATGTGACAGAGAAGATAATTCCAAAACCATTATAATTTTAAAGTTATTGTTCAGAAAAGGAACTTTACAAGCTCTTAATAAGATATATTATTTCATCATTCACTCTTTTTTCAAACATATTGTATCCTCATGTGATATTTCAAACTCCTTTCATAATATTGTTATAGAAACCGACATACTAAATATGACCTTCAAAAATCATATTCTTTTATAATCTTGATATGTACCACACCCCTGGAATCTCTAACATGAGTTTTCTCCCGATTTAAAAGTTTACATCATCCTTTACAACTATATCAAGGGATATATCATCTACAAGATATAACTTGTTGAATCTTCTAAAGTAATAGTTCTTCATGATCTATCTCTAAGATGATAAGTAGAATAAATCCCCAAAATAAGTAATCCATTAATCTATTAGACTAAATACGCTTAAAAAAATACCCTTTCGACAACTGTGGAGTTTTTCATAGGAAATAATGAAGAAAAATTTCTGTAATTATATATCTTTTACCTATAGTACTTCTTTATATTCCCCTTATTTATACATTTACATCATATGAGTTTAGGTTATGTTGATCTTACCTAAATCTTCTCAATTTTCAATGAATTCCTATTTTTACCTTTCCCCCAAAAGGATCACACTCTCACTTTCATACAGAAAGAAGTTATAATAGTTCAATATAACTCTTTATACCTAATATATATATATATATATTCATAATTATATCAATAACATCCTAAAACTCTAATTATATTGTTTCACCTATCACATCACATGATTCTAGAAGTTATAAAAGAAGAATCAATGCCCATCCTAGTCCTCCAAACATCACACCTACCGATTCCTACTAGATCTAGGTGTAGCTGGAGCCACCAACATGACCAGCCACTGAATTAACGTTGATTATATTTAAGATTAATAATCATAAAATTATAAAATATTTGTTCATCATAATATACTTCTCATACATGGTAGTATGTTTGAATATAATTTTGATAATTTTATTCATCTCCTGGATTTGTAATTCATGTTCTTATACAACATAATCTAAAAAATTCCAAGTTAATTTTGACCAATTCAATCACATTTATCTTTTTATAGGACTTTTATTTGTCACCTTTCACTAGAACCTCCATATCTATATGAAAAAGATAATATTAAATATCTATATTTTAGAAATAGAAATCTAATCCATTAAATTTTTTTATTCGTTCCTTTCATTTTTCCAACTCTGTTACTTCGTAAATACTTACCACTTAATGAATCATAAAATGTAAAGAGAAATTAACTCACCATAATTATTATTAAAAAACTAATCTCTACAATGTTTATACACTTTGAAACCTACGAATCTTGATTTCAATGTAAAGGTGAAGTAATAACACTCCAAGATCATTAAATGAGTCTCCTTTGAAAAAACTGAAGACTTCAAAAACTCAATTACAAAGGGAAGAACAAATTAAGTAACACCCACACTAAATTAAAAAAAATGTTTCAAATGGTTTGGAATTAAACCTACCCCATTGGAGAATCAAAAATAATTTTATTTTCAAATTTATGAATAATAATAATATCTATATTTCATGATAATTTATATCTATTAGAATATGTGACCTCACCCATCAATATATAGACACCTCTATCAAGTTTATCTAATTCCAACACCTTCCGATTTTCATGGATGACCCTCCTCTCAGTCATGGCCAATGGAAATTTCCCATTAATTCACCTCCTCAAATTCAAATCCTAGTTGAACATTTATATAAAACCATTTTACTCATATAAATCCCTATAATGAATCATAAATAGCTTATGAAAAAATAGGTTTATTATTACATATTATAAAAAGTTATTTCAACACAAGTAAATCATTTCATCCGCACTTTTATCTTCTACAGTCATACATCACCACTATGTCATCTGCCACTCGATCCTGACTTCCCTATTTTCACTAAACTAACACTATCAAGTTCAACTAACAATGCTTCTAAAATCATTCCCATAAAGAAGTTTGTGTTTATATTATATCAAAAATAGTTATTATATACCAACATAATAGATGAGTTAACATTTTTAAATAAATTTTTGTATGAAAAGTTTAATGTTTAATTTTAGGTGGGTAAAAGAATTATTTGATTTAATAGATACCATTTGAAGATTTTATAAAGGGGTATTTTTATAAATCGTTTTTTTAGGTTGAGTTTCAGTTCTAGTGTTTAATGATTTATAGTGGACTTTATTTTTAAAGTCAAGTTATAGTGTATTTTTTAATGATATTAAATTTGGTTGTTATTTTTACTATAGAAAGGATATTTACTAGAATATTTTTTGGTTTTAACTCAGTTACAATGGGTGAAAAGATGATTTCAATGGGTTAATGCTAAAAGTTATTTTCAATTCATGATAATTTTAATGGTTTTCTAGTGATACCAAAAATGTTGGAAACCAAAGGATTATTTTTAATATTTTGGAACATTTGGATATTATTACAGAAAATGATATTTTCATTTTTTTTAATTTGTATCTACAGATCTCAAAAATGCAAGAATATGTTGATTTTAGTTTTAAAAAAATTTTTATTTTAAATAAATGGATTTTTGGGGAATTTATTTTTAGAATTATTAAAAGTGTATTATAATGGATTTAAAAGATATGGTTATATAAAGAATTATTTGGATTTGAATTTTTATATTGAATGATTTGAGAGAAGTAAATGTTGTGATGTATTTGTTTTGTTTAATATAGTTATGGGAAAGAGGTTTTAAAAGAGTGACTAAAAAATCATTGTTTATAATAAAGTGTTTTACAGTGTTAAATTAATGATTTTTATAAATATTAATGAAATTGGATGATGTAAATTCGATGTTTTTTCATTATGGGATGATTTCCAAAATACATGATCTCAATCATTTTAAAATTAGTGTTTGGTTATCATAACTAGTGTATTTAGTATTATTAAAAATCATTGAAATAAATGTGAAAATGGGTTTTCAGAAATTTTATTTTGGATTAAATAGTGATTTTTATTTGAATATGGTAAACATGATTAAGGTTCATTTATTATTGGATGCAATTTGCTGGTAATCTCTTATAATAAAGGATGATGTTTCTTGGTAGTGAGTAGGGTAGCCCTGGGTGGAGGGGGGATTCTCCTAGTATTGAACATCGGTAACAATTGGTTTATCTAAATGTGAAATGAATTTTCTTAATGAATTTATCATATAAATTGTTTTTTAATAAATCTATATATGATGGATGAAGACATGACCAACTTCTTAAGTAGTGATGATCTAAAAAAGATAGAGGTTCAATTAGTAGTTAATGATGGGTGATGATGTGGATTTGGATTGCGGATAGTTGGATAAATATATTGGCATATTTTTAGTATAATTTCCTTTTTCATTGATGTGTTCCTTTGGGGAAGGATGTGTAAAAAACAATGTTGAAGTCTTGATTGATTGGGGTGGGAACCATATTGATCCCCTTGATATTTTATTTTGGATTCCATTAGGGTGAAATGTGTTTGAGTCATCAATTGATCTTTCTCTCCTTTTACATCATGTGATTGGAATTCTATAGTTAATTTGAACCATAGGGAACTAATTTATTTCCTCGTGAATTGGAATGGGTGTTGAGAACTTAGTTTGGTGGTGTAATGCCTAATTTTTTGTGGAAAAGGAAAAATATTTATATTTGTTTAGTTTATATTTATTTGTTATTTGCCTTTTACATTTTTTTATTCATTGTAAATATATTATTAGGTTTTAAGGATCATAAATAAGTTTTTGGAGGATTTCTGAGAGTATTGAGAAGAAATTTTGGTATCTAGAAGGAGATTCATGGTCAGTGCATGGCCCCTAAGATTTCTAGTTGAGCTATGTATTCTAGGATCTTGGAATGAGTGGCACAAATTATGTTCATGGTCCCTAAGATCAATTATTTGGGTTATTAATACTTTAATAATGTTTCAAAGGTTTTATTTTTAAACCTAAACACCCCTATTTCTCCCTTATTTTTATCTAAAATTACAAGGGAGGCTCTCTGGGACAATGTGGGGGTGATTTGTTGGATTTCCACCCTACAGATCTCTTAATTCTCAAATTAGAGGAGGTTTGGGTAGAAAACAATATAAATTCCATCCCTTATAATTTATCATTTATTTTTTCATCATATTTAAATATTTTTCTTCTGATTTCAACTATGGCATATTGAAACCATTTAGATTGATAAGTATTTTATTCAAGGATGCTATAAAAGAATTTTCTGAGGAGTAGTCATGTAATTTCATAATTGAATGATTCTAATGGTCACCTAATGAGGGTTTCTCTATTTTTACCTAAGTAAATAAATTTTATAGAAATTATAAGGAATTTTTAACAAATAATGTTTGTTCGGGTGTTAAAATTATGTCTGTAATTTGATGTAGTAAGTTCACTAGTCAGGCTGATTTTTTCTATGAGGTTAGAAATAGAGTTATAAATAATAAAACATCTCAAAAGGGTTTTTTTAGACTAAGTACTGGGATTAGTGTCCAAGGTGATTGGGGGAGGCTAGGGATAGGTTGAGTAGCTTTAGTATCCAACAATTATAGGAAACCATTGGCTAGCCAATTGAACCAACAACTATCTGGTGGCCTCCATCGACTATCTAGTGTGCTTTAAAGAGGGAAGAATTGATTTTTCTCCACTTCCCCTCTTATTGTGTGCCTGATCAGGGAGCTAAGTCCCCCTTTTCTCCCTTATTTCTCCACTATTTGGGGTGTGATTCTTAGGAATTGTTTGGAGATTCAATGTATTTTTTTCACCTCCATTGGTTCTTTATCTTCTTTTTATTTGTTCTTACCTAATTTCAATTTTCAGGATTTGAGATTTCATACTGATTCCACTATAGAATGGTGGAATAAGTGGATTCTCATAGGTATGTTTTTTATCCTTTCAATAGGAAATCCCAATATGACCTTCGGGATCCATCATTCACTATTTGTTAAAAGTAAATTCACCATGTGAATTTTTCAACCAATATTCTTAAAAATTAAATGGGTTTTCTAATTGATTATTTGTTGATTGTTGGGTATTTATTTCATCATTGGAATGGGGATGAGATATAATCTATTAGTGTTCTATTGGATGTCATTTTGATGCATTAACGATGTTCAGTGAGAAATTAGGAATTAATTGAAATTTATTAAAATGAATTAATTAATTATAAATAAATAAAATTAATTATGTGTGATGGATTGGTGTGGCATAGGTTTTGGGAATATATTCAGTGATCAATTTATCCAAGGTGAGCTTAGATGAGACTAGACTCTGATTTTCCATACAATGTAAAATTAGAAAGGAATTTAAAATTGAGGGACGTGGTTTCACATTCTAGACCTATGGTTATTATGTTTTTTTATATGTAATGGGGTGAACAATTTGACCACCGTAAGAGATTCTACATCGATAAAATCATGCAATTTGGTTAATTTAAATTTAAAGGAAAAATTTATTTAATTCTATGAGTGAGATGATTCAAATATCAGATTCCTTGTGGGACCAGTGTACTGGCCTGATGCATTGGTCTCTAATGGTCAAGGCCTTTACCTTGAGGTTATAGGTGTATATATGACCCTTGAGTGGCATGAAATAACCCAATTTGATGTATTTTCCCTAGAATATGGGACTTTTCTTCCTCTTAATTTCAGTGTGTTGTGACTTGAGATGATCATCCCAAGAGGTCTAGGAGAGCCCCTCGAGACTCCTCCATGGAGATGAAGATGGACTTAGATTCCATGGACTATCTAGGTCTTAATGTATGTATGCCTCCAAACTGTGGGACTCATATTTATTGTTGGAATTTAGAAAACATTTCCCTTAGTGGTGACTTAGACTAGGTGGATGACCATAAGCTAAATTTTTATCTGGTTGGGTTAGTGGACTCACCGAGTGGAACCTTGGAACTAATATAGGTCATGGGACATCTACATGTATTAATATTTATGTGTATTCTTATTTGTGTTCAAAATTTCATTTATTATGTTGACATTGATGGGAAGAATGAATTAATTTCATTGAAGGTGTTGGATCGAGGAATGATTTGTGACCAAGGATCCCAAGTGGGAAGACACTATTTTTGTGTTGACATAAAGGATCCCAATATGGGTGATTCCTCCTATATTATGACCAAGAGGATCAAAAGTGGGATGTCTCCACCGATGTTTTAACTATAAGGTTTCCTAGAGTGGTTCCTCAATATATACATTGACCTAGATGACCTAGGTGGGTGCCCCATTGATAGTATAACCCTGAGTAGATGGATGTGGTTGGGTAGTGATGGTTGTGGGTGTAACATTAGAACACAAACCAATGTGGAAGCCCAATGGGGATTAGATGATGATTACATTAATTAGATTTTTTCAACCCTTTTTGTATGTTTATTTTGATTTATATTTATATATAATGATGTATTATTTCCCTAGACTCTGGGGAATCATCCATTGGTCCTGGAACTGGTGTGATGTCTAGTAATCACCTGATGACATGGATGATACCTTAGGATGATCATTATGTTTAGGATCCAATCTCATGAAATTTTGTGGGTGGGTTCTTAGTATGATGGGAATCTAGTGATATGGTTGATGTAGGAATGGATACATATAGGTGTTACTTAGGATCTAACATTTGAGCTTTCTGTATGATTGGATTTAATAATGATTGGTATGCCTGGGATTCATTGTATTTTTAGATTCTGTTATGAATGACCTGGTAGACTAGTATTCGAAAGGTGATACCATTATACCATTATGAATTTATAGGATTCCAAATATTTGAATAGAGGTATAAGGTTTTCTTTGGGAATGTATCTGTGAGAATGGATGTTAGATAACCCAAGGGTGACTATCGGATCCACTCAATTGATTCCAATGATACCCTTTTGGATCAAGTAGATGCATCTAGAGATTGATCATGGGGTTCAAGAGGGTATCCCCTTTTAATTTCTGGGGTCGTCCATAAATTATTCACACCTTGATGTATTGGATTTCCTAGGGACTCCCCCTCCGAGGAATCAGATGTCAATATGACAATGATAATGCCTAGTTTCTATAATAGGGTTAATGCTAAAGGATTTGGGATGTGGGATCCTTTGTGATGCCCTATGATCCACTATTCGTCAGTGGAGGTGTGACTGTGGGATACCCCGTGTAAGGATAATGGTTTCCCTGAGGTTTTTCTCATGCTTAGAGACATTCCAAAATTGAAGAAATCGATATGGTCAATCGAGGTCACAGACCTAAGGATAAAATATAGTTGTTGGTGTTGGCCTAGTTTATATGTGTATTACCTCAAAGAGATAGTGATACTGTGGCTAGAATAGTTTTAATGATTTGTTTTGATGCATTCTGTTATTATCTGAACCATGTATTTAGATGATGGTTTTATATATGTATTGGTCTATGATTACATATTTATAATTATTGAGCATGCCACATACACATAACATAGAATATACTAGTTAGTATAACATTACTTTGGTGGTTACCTATTTATTTTTTTACTCACACCCTACTCGGGATGTCATCCCACAGGGGTACCCGATATGATCTCACATAGTCATTTCAGGAACAGGTTGGGATGAGGCCCAATACTGATGATCATGCAAGAGAATATTGATTAAAATTGGAGGATTGGATTGAGGAGAGGATCGAGGATGTAGTTGAGCCTCATGAATATTTTTTTTATTTTTGTAGTTATTATTTATATTTGTGAATGTCCCGGTGGGTGACCATCTTTGCCTGAATTTACAAAATCTTCATAGAATAGAAATACAGATTCGATGTTTAATTTTTTTGTGTAATCTAACTTTTTTCATTTATTTATGATATTTTTTTATTTATCCATAGTTTCAAACTCTGATAAAAGGGTTATATGCCCCCCCCCCACGACACCTTATTATACATTCGCTATTGGTAAATCACCTCTAGCAACCATGGAGGCATGCTTGTGGTCATATTGCATCATCGGTCCAGGTAATATTTTGAGTGAGCTAGGAAAATGCATGAAACATTTGTATTAGGATTTTTTATATTTTTATTGTAATTTTCATATTTTGTATATTAAATACATAGGGATATGTCAAATCATGTGATATAACCAGGGTTGCTGTATCGAGAACACCTTTTTTAGTGTAAGTCGATGTCACTAGGGATGATATTGATGATTTTGTAATGTGATGCTATAGTTATTTGTGATTTTCACATAGTGTGATGTCCATGAAACTATAGGTTTGTGATTAATTAAGTATTGGATTTTATATCTTGTACCATTGGCTAGAGGCCAGGGATTCGATTTTACTATTGAACTATAGAGGCAAGTTGAATCTCATGTATCATATATGGAACATTAGATTAATTTTAAATTTAGGCATGCTGGTGTATTTTTTATCACTTAAGACTAAGGATTATTTCTTTAAAGTTTCAAAAACTACTCATATGATATTTTTTCGATATAAGTACTTTGTGGAACTCTAATCAAGTAGTCTCACATGTATGTGGGTTTCTGTTTGATAAAAATTCATGTGGATCCATGTTGAGGTTCTTGATAATGAGGAAGTATTATACATGTATATTAGTTTTATAGACATATTGTGGGTTAGAGATTGAACTTGGTGTCATTGTGATGATTTTGGTGCATCAGTATAGGCATGTGATTCCATAGCCTTGAGCCGCATATGGGTTTCTATTATTCATGATTAGTAATTTAAAGTTCCAGTGACATCCTATATGGTGTTTTCCCATATACCATGTAATGATACTATACCTAACTGAACTGTGTAATAAAGGTTCTTTGGAAACAAATCATCAAGGTTGATTCTGGTTGGATTTTTATTCCTATTTGATATGAATAGATCCTCTAGGAAGAATTTTGATGCAAAGATGCTTGGAGATGATGGGTTCCCTTATAGCTTGTCAGTACAAGATCTTTATTCCATTGCATTAGACCACATGTGGGTTGTTACCCTATATATTCATTTATTTAATGTTTCAGTAACAACCTCTATGTTAGTTTCATATATATAATAGAATATTATTCTACCAAACCAAATTTTTTAACCTAATTACCTTAACATTTTTCTTCTCATATGATGCAATAGAGGCTGAATAAGGGTTCCTAATTCTCCATAGTGTAGTAAAATGTATGTATTCATAATGAGAATCAATTCTTAAAAGAATGTGGATTAGCATACGATGGAATTTATATGTATGGAACCTCGAATAGGGTATTGTTGTGTGATATTCCCTATGTTTTCTTGATAGAAACATGACATTTTTTCCATGATATTGACCACTATTTAGACCTTGGATTATGGACTAGGTGGGAGACCCTAGTGAACATTTTGTAGCATGGATTAGGATTACTGAGAAAGGTTCTATTTTTATTTGCGGGAAACCCATGAGAGGGGTTAGACCGAGTTTTTTAGTTCCTTATAAATAGAAATCACTAATGGATTCTTGTGTTTGAGATCGATGCACAATGGTGTTGTTGAGCGTGAAATATAGGCATGGTGATGCCTTTCCTTCTTAATGATGGCACCATGGGTGTTAGATCATTGGTATTGAGGATTATATGATGAGAATTATTGTTTGGATTCTCATCTTGGTTGGTTTTAGTGGATTATTGGTATGCAGTCATGGAATGTTTAGATTATATGGATTTTTGGAATAATTCCATGAGGCAGGAGTAATGTAAAGAGTTACGGTACATGTGGGATTATTAATTTTGATAGTAGCACAAAGGGTGTGTTGGTTGGTGATAGTAAGAGTCTTGGTGTTAGGGATGAATGTGATATGCATGGATCAAGATGAGAAACATTCACAAGTTAGTTATTGTTGAATTTATGATCAATAAGTGATATATATGAGGTTATTTTATGGAAAGTGAACCATTGGTTGTTTTAGTGTGTAAAACTTATTATGTATGAAATATTGGAGAGTTTCATGGATTAAATTCACAAAATTTGGGAATGGGAGGTAGTTGGTGTTTTGTCTTGCTACTCAGGTGAGAGATGGATGACCTTGTCCATACATTGAGGTCGATGATGAATGGAGTGTGGACCATATAGGTTGAGAGTTTGTTTTAGTCAAATTATGATCATGAAACTCCTATGGTGGAGAGTGATGTATTGATCATGGGCATGTGACCCTTCTACTGGAAGGGATGAAGGTGTATAGATCCCACCTTGGGATGGTAAAGATGGAATTCATATGCCGGTGTGTGATGATATTGATTCAAGATAGGATTCTTCAAGGAATTACATAGATTAATTAGATGAGATTGTATAGAAAAACCAAATGTTGTATTTGATATTGGGATATACTTGAATGATATGATCAAGTTTGGATTGAAGGAACGCTAGTGCATATGGTAGGAAACAAAAATGGTTTTAACAAGATGTGGATTCAAATATGGATTTAAAATAAAATTTAGGCATGATATTTAGTGATAAAATTTTTATGATCACAATATGCCTCTAATCATGAAAGAATTTTGATCGGGTAAGTGGTGATGTGCAGAAGGCTACAGATAAGTATTTCAAGATCGGTCAACTAGAGGTGGTTCAACAAGAATTCTCATGTGGAATTAGATAGGGTGAGATAAAAATTGCATCACACGCATTGTTTTTGATATGATAGGTGCATTTTAGAAAGTAAACCATGGTTTTCAAGAAAAATCGGGTGTTCTCCAAGATTAATTTGGATGATGGATATTCATTCATCCCATTTTTTGGAAATGAGAACTGATACTGGTATATATATGACATTATCATGTGTGATCAGACATAGTAAGGAGGAAACCACACTAAGTTAGTTGTTGGGATATGAATATGGAGTTCTAAAAACTTTCAATTAAAGAAGAACAATAACATAGGAATTATCCATTAGGATATGATTCATTTTCTGTGGAGAAACATTATCCCAATGATGTTTTAGATGACAACATGATACTGTTTGGTGATGGATGAGCTAGAGAAAGAGCTATAAAATTATTTTGTTAATGTTCCTAATAATTAGCTTTGGTTTTGGTGGTTTGAGTACCTTATATTGAAGGTTTTTCCTTATGCAATATTTGGGTTCTCAGGAGTGGGATACAACCATTTGATGATGAATTGAAAACCCAGATAAGTCAGGATGCTTGGTGGGATGACCGGTGGGTTTTCTAAAGGATGAGAAGTGTTTTTTGTGTAGATTTAATTTCCTATGTCTATATGGCTATGTAATTTTTTTGTTCCAAAATAATATTGACACCACTGAGGGGGGGGGGGTGTGAATCGGTGGTTCTTTTTTATTTTATAAGAATGTTTACTAAATTATTTAGTAAACTTTATTAACCTCAAAGACTTGTTAATGTTAGAATCTAATCACGTATAACTTATCTAACTAAACTTTTTATACAAAAATATAATGAGAATCCATCACACTATATTTACAAGGATTGATACAAATACATAATCCTTTCCACATTAGATATTCCCACCAACATGGATTCTTGCATTATATTCATTATGGAATAAAAAGGCACAAGAAGTGAAAAATTCTACAATCCCAGTAGAAAAATTCCTATTATAGTTGGTTAGACCCACCAAATATCCTTTTTAGTATCCAATTTTCCAACATCTTGTTACTTACCCCAACAAACACACACAACTTTTTCATAACTAGTAAGTATCCCCAGTTACACGATTCACTTTCCTTATTACTTCCTGATCCACTTCAGAAAGTCTTAACATCTTACAAAGTTAACATAAATCAAACTTCACATGCATATAATCTTCAATAACTTGAAAAATTCTCTATGTAACTTTTTGGTCTTGAAATTTCTTCCAAAAAATCTGTATGTAAATCTTCCTTTGAAAAATTCAATCTGATTAGCCTCCCTTCGGTATCCTTTGTCTAATGGCCTCCATCTAATTGGCCTTAGCCTAATTTTTCTTCTAATATTAAAATTTCAACTGAGTTGAAACACAATTAGATTATCACAATTTCCCCATTTTATGAAACTCAATCTGATGAACCTTTCCCCAATGGATGTCACTCTAGTGGGATCACTTCAATGGAATTTATCCAGTGAAGTATCATTTGTTGGAACTTGATCTAAATTTTAGATTGGACCTCACTCAAATTTACTCAGTCCTATGGGACTTCTTCAACATCAACCTGAAAAAAATAAATTCAGATATAAACTCAATAACTTCAAAAAAAAGTTATATATCTCGAAACATGATAACAATTCATGTTTCACACACTTTAAAAATTTACTATGCTCTCCTTTTATAGGCACCATATAATAGAAATGGTAGGAAAACCAATCTCACTTCTTGATTAATGAGATTCATAAATCCGGAATTTATCGTTAATATATGTCTTCATCTTTTACTTCTTCAAATATTCATATTAATTTTGGGAGGTTCTCTAATCTTATAAAAACATTATAATGATTCAAGTTTTCAAACATTTCTACAGTCTTCTTTTTCATTCTGATTCTTCATTACGATTCTTAATTATGATTAGGGCGTATGAAAAACTAAAGATGAACCTTTATTATGAACTCCTATAAACACTAAATTTCCTCTCATATAGATGATTCATACCACCTCTTTATCAACGCATATCAAATTTTTTAAATTGTTTCTCTTTTTCTTTAATTTCTATCATGAACCAAGTCAAGATTCCCTCCAACCCAACACCCGGCCTGATCCATAGCATGGACTGAAGGGTGTTCTCAATACCCAGGGGCTTGAAACTATTGACTAGGTATTAAAAATATTCATTGATAACAATTTCAACCATTTATATAAACATAAAAACCCAACATAAAATAATAGCACAATAACTGATAACCCCAATAAAACGAGGTAAAACAATTTTCAGATTCAAATTTTAACAACTTTAACCAAAACTAAAAGTACAAAAACATAATTGTAAAAAAGAAACTATCTCAAAAGACTCCATGAACCTAGAGTGACATCACCCTCAAGATACAACTATCAACACCTTCAGGGAGTTTAACTATAGAAACCATATCCACAATCACCACCATAACACATATTTCCTTTACCTGGGTCACACATAATTAAATCTACAAACACCCAAATGTGTATGAAAGTTGTGAGAAAAAGACCATTAGGATAAAACCAAAATAAAATGTTCCATTCTATAACATTAGAAAAAAATTAACATTAACATTTTTATAATAACGTTAGAAACATTTCTAAGAATCATTTTATGGGAAACTTTCTTCATAAACACTTTATAAGGAAAACCTTTTTCATAAATAAACCTGCTTGAAATAAAAATGTACACAAGGTCTACCATATACCAAAGGATAGAACCACCTCACATAATCATCACGTCACAGGATATAACCATTGGTAAATCCCTATAGGTAACTAAAACAATTGTGAAACCATGAACCTCATACCTCAGTGATCAAAATCCACCAACTGAACTACCAACAGTGTTCTCATGCATAAGCCACTAGAGAGGATCTCATCCAAATTTATAGTGGTCCAACAATTTCCATATGAACGAGACTCTAGAGAGTATGCCATAAAAAATTCTAGAGTTCTATGATCATGTCATGTGTTTAGTTAGTGTTTCAATTATCAATATTGATAGATGAATCTAGGCCTTGGTCACTTCAAAATCAACAAGCATACTAGTTTTAGTTCACCAACCTATAATACATGGGATTCTCTTTGTGATAAAATTACATTTCACATATCCCATAAATTAACATTTTCGCATACACATTCCAATCATCACAAGAACACAAGGAAATCCCCACTTTTTCATTTTTACATTTTTTCATCAAAACCATTTGAAAAAATTTTTAACATCACTTACACAGTTAATAAATCCAATTTTGAAACAGAAAAATGAAAGATCACATGTGAAATCCAATCATTTTAATGGAAAATACCATTTTAAAATCATTCTCACATCAAAAACAATTTCTAACATGCTTCACATCACATTCACAATTCAAATACATATTTAAGGGGTACAATAAGGAATCCAACATGCAATAAAAACCCATTTCTCTTAGAAAATACACATTAAAACATTTTCACATTTAAATATATTTGAAAAAAGATTTTAAACTTCCACAAAAGTCATAAATCATATTTAAGAAATACCACAATAAATAACACATGAAACATTACCAATTTACTTTAGAATACCCCATTTTCATGACTAATGCATCTCAAAACCCTTCAAAAACATTATTCGCCCAAAACATTAATCTAAGGAACACATTTAAACAATCAATAAAGCAATCCAAACTCATATAAATATGTAAAATCATGTAACAACCTACCTCACACTTGAAAGCTTTCAGAAATTGGTGAGAAACCATAATCTCACCACCATAAGAGCCTATAAATGAAAGATCAATCAATAATCATCAATATTTTTCCCAAAAACAAAATATTGAATCCTCGTTAGGTTAATCACCCCACTATAAAATAGGAACTCAAGAAAGAGGGAAGATAAACCCTAAAAAGAGGGAAAATGCAAATGAGAAGTACTTACTTGATGTTTCCTTGAAGAACCGTGGTTAAAAAACCTAAGGATTGAGGTTACAAGGCTTCATGAAAGCTTAGAGGGAGATAACATGGCTGAAAATACTGAATGGGGTAGATGGGATGTGAATTAGTGTTAAAATAGAAGAGGGAACCAAGTTAATTTCCCACTTATTATCAACTAATAAAAGTTTAACAGTTTCCCTACATGGTATTCCAAACTATTCAAAAACCACATGTACCTCACTATCTAAGAGGAACAAGCCACATAGTTATCCCACACAGTTTGAAAAACTATATTCCTAACATGTAATTTCCACTATCCAAAACAGTATTTGGTTGCACTCTTACCTGGGCAAGGGCATACGGTTTCCCCTAATTGTGCGCCAACCGTGCACCACCTTCTTTCAAGCCCAAAATATCCATTTTTCACCAAGAACTCAATGGGTAACTATGGGATAAACAACAAACTGAATAATAAACAATATATTACCTCAAAATAAAAAATATGGATGTGACAATTCTCCCCACCATGAAAAATTTACATCCCCAAAAAGTTAACTTGAAACTTGATCAGAGAAAAAATGGATACTATTTCTCTACCCAAGATATATGATCCCAAGTCTCATGAACATCATTACTATGATACCAAAGAACTCAAACCAATAGAATTGACATCACACAAATCACTCTCTCCTAAGAATCCACAATATGACCCAGCCAATCAAATATAGAAAAATCAGGCTCCAACTCCAACTCCTCCCAATTCAACACATGGACTGCATCAAGATTATACTTCTTTAGCTGATATACATGGAACACATCATGAATTGACATCAACTGAGTATGAAAAGCTGACATATATACCATCTTACTAATCTTATTGGTAATATTAAAATTTCTGACATACCTCAGAATTAGATTCCCTTGCTTAACCAAACTACATTGACCCAAGAAAGTTCCCACATTCAAGAACACCTGATCACCCAAAGAAGACTCCACAGCTCAGTGTCATTGATTGACATAAGACATGTGTTGTCTCTAATTTTTCAATAACCACTTCCTGATCATCTTGACTTTCCTAGACAGCTTCTGCACAAGGCTAGGTCCTAACAATGATCTCTCACCCAACATAGCCCAAAACAAAAGGTGGCTGACAAGAATGACCATAAAGAACCTCCAAAGGATCCATTAAAATCATGTATTGGTAAATATGGTTATATAAAATCTCAACCAATCCCAAATGGCTATCACACAAACCATTGAAATTCGACACACATTCTTGGACCTTTTTTTCCAAAATCCGATCTGCTTGCTTTGTCTGACCATCCATTTGATAATGGTATGTCATGCTCAACTTGAACTGCAACCCCATAACCTATTGAAGTATTTCCAAAAACTATGAGTTAAAATGGGGGACCCAATCAAAATAAATTTCTTATGACACAACATGAAGCCTCACAACCTCTTGAAAATACAACTGGCCCAACTCATCCACTTGGGATGAATCAACAATTGGAATGAAATGGGATTATTTTCTTAGATAATAAATCAATAACCAAATATAATTCCTCCCCTGAGGTGTATGAGGTAATCCAACAATGAAATTCATGGCGATCTCCTCTCACTTCCTGGTAGGAATAGGTAGTAGCTTAAGAAAACCGAAGGTTCGTTGGTGCTCTAAATTGACCTTCTCAAATGTATAACACCACAACATGTAGTGAGCTAAATCTCACATCATACTTGGCCAAAAAAACTATCTACACACATCATATTACATCACGTTAGCACCAATATGGATGACCCACTAGGACTGGCGGCTATCTTTCATCACCGCATTTTTCAGTTTCAACAACACCACACAATTAACCTTTATGCACATAACTCCATTAAGAGACAACAACCATTAATAAGGAACCTATCCACCATTATCAAACTTTATAGAATATTTTCACAACTCATCACTCAACTTCTCATTCCAAATAAACTCTAGGATATAAGTTTTCAGCTGCATTCTTTCCAAGAACACACATCCACTATGATTCGTAGTCTCTAGGTGAATCTTAGTGAAAAGGACCATCGACATCCACTCATCACTAGACATTTTCTATACATACACTAGAACTTTCCTACTCAAATTATCTTCCACCACATTACCTTTTCATGTGGTATATAAAATATCAAAATCAAACCCTTTAAGGTACTTTTCCTATCGACATTACCTTAAATTGAGATCTTTTTGGGAGAAAATGTATGCCAATATCTTATGATCAGAATAAACTAAAAAATTCTCTCCAAAAAGATAATGGATCCAAGTATTCAAGTCATGAATCACCACTGCTAACTCCATGTCATGGGTTGGGTAATTATTTTCATGTGGTCAAAGATTGCAAGAATCATATGCCTCCTCATGGCCATAGAGCATCAACACACACCCAAGACCTATACTGTAAGAATCACAATAGACCATATACCCCTTTCCAAATTTCAGCAAGATCAAAATAGGGAATGTGGTCAATTGTCACTTAATCTCCCCAAAGGACACTAGACATTATGGGATCCATTCAAACTTTTCCCCTTTTTAGGTAAGATTTATCATAAAAAAAGAAATCCATGAGAAATCCTTAAACCACCTGTAATACCCTACCATGCCTAAAAATATTATAATTTCGAACACATTCTTTGGCTATTACCATGAAATAATTGCACTAATATCTCAGGGTCCACCAAAACCCCTTGATCTGAGATCACATGACCCAAAAACATCACCTCTCTAATCCAAAAGGTGAATTTAGAAAAATTCTCATAGAGACAATGATTCTGAAGAGTGACCAACATAATTCTCAAATACCACTCATGCTCCTACTTAGCCCCTAAATAGAATAGGATGTCATCCACAAATTCCATGAAAAATGTGTCAACATACTAATGGAACACCATATTCATAAGTTCCATAAAGACTACTAGAGAATTTTTCAACCCAAAAGGCATGAATAAATACTCAAATGGGATGTACCTACTTTAGAAAGCTGTTTTCAGGAAATATGCCTCTCTAAATCTGACTTGAAGGTACCTGGAACACAAATTAATATTATATAACAATATTCTCCATAAGATGATAAAAAATGTCATAAATTCAGTGAAAAGGGTAAATTTTCTTAATTGTTACCTTATTCCACTTCTGGTAATCAATGCACAAATAGAGAGATCCATCGACCATACACACAAATAGAACTGGGGTGACCCATGGTGAGAAACTCAGGTGAACGAATCCTTTAGATTCCAAATAATACAGTTATACCTTTAATTCCCACAACTCAATGAGGGCCATATGGTATGAGGAAAGAGATATCAACTATGTTCTCAGTACCAAATCAGTGGATAACTTCACATCCCACAACAGAGGAAAACATGAAAAATCCAATGGAAAAAATTAGGGGAAATCATCCACCAATGGAGGTAATCCACCATCAGAAGTACCATCGTCATCCATCAATGTGAATGAATTGACCTGAAAATGACATTTCCTAATTCTAGAAGTGGAGGTCTATCATGTCACGATTGAGGATCCCATTCACCTTGAAGATATTTGGTACTTCCATATAGTTCAATAAAATGTACTCATCTTTGATAATAATCGATGTGTACCTAGAAACACACCATCTAATCCATACAAAGGATCACATCAAAGACATCTATATCTAAAATTAAGAAACCCAATTCCAACTCAACCCCTGACATGGTGATTGCACAAGATGGGAACCTGAAACCCAGATCTCATTTCTTACCAAGCGGTGTTACCAACTCTATCACATAAAACATAAGCTTAGTTGGAAACATTAACACATACACAAGATGTGATGAAATGAAATAAACCGAAGTGCCAATATCAAATAGAAAAACATCTATAGATGATGAAATAAAAATTGTACCTTGAACTATTTCAGGCACTACATCTGATTCCACTAGCACTTGATCCACCACATGGAGTTGCCTCATCTCAGTCTAAACCTAATAATGAACACTAGCCTGTGTATCTTCCCTATACATACCTGTCACCAAATTTGATCCAACCCTACTTCTATGACCTCCAAACTGAGAACCCACTGTATTGGATGGTTCTGACTGAGATGTCATCCCTTTGGAAGCCACAAACCCTGAACCACTCTGATATGGGCACACCATTCTACAAATTTTCTATAAAGACCCCATATGTCTGTATCGAAGACATGTTATGGGTCGATAATAACACATAGTTCATGTGTTTCTTGCCTTCTAACATTGATGGCACATGACTGACCCAACGTCGAAAGCAATAGACGAATATAGTTGGGACGGATGCCTTGAACTACCACCTCCCTTATTCCCCTTCTCATTCCGCTTCCTCTTCTTCTCAGATGAACTACCACACCCCACTACTAGTACCTATATATAGAAACCATACATGCATCCTAAATCAATTTCTACCATCATGGAATGATCCTCCACCTTAGAATATGTTTTCATCTTGACCAAGAAAACTTGAGATCATATTTCTAGCTACAACCCCATTTCGAACATCTGAGCCGTTATCTATTCATTGGTAACGGTCATGGGTATGTACTGAACTAACTATGAAAAGTGGTCAGCATACTCCATCATAGACTAGTCTCCCAAGATATGTTTCATAAAACATCTTCTTGAAATGGAATCTCATTGTATGGACATTTCGATCCCTACACACAAAGTCACCCCATCCCCATGAAGTGATAACTCCAGAGAGATCCCCTACTAGGAATGAACTGTTTCCTGATGATATGGAAGAGCATCCCAGAGGGTTTCAACCCGATTGATGATGGTTCATTTTAGCAATCCATCAGCACAGGTGGGTTGTGCCTCATTTTTTCCACACAGTCAAAAACTAGGTGACCCAGCAAGATGAGTGGGCCCCTTGGGTGAATAATTCTTATTAAAAATGACCTCAAAGTCCTTCCAATATATCTTCATGTTCTTTGCAGATTTCACCAATGAGTTCCACCACATCTGACTGGGACCTTCCAACATAAACAAATAACATTTTACTTTTAATTCCTTAGGATTATCAAGAAACTCAAACATCGTCCCTATCTTATCAATTCACTCATCTACATCTTGAGGTTCCATGCTTCGTCATAAAGAAAAATTATTGTTCTTTATGAATTCCCAAGCCTTATCCTTTCAAGGCACTAGTTTAGCTTCTCCAACCAATGTAGGACTAGAGTTCTATCCTTGTCCCAATTCTTCAACAACCCAAACCCTCGCTTCCTCTTACCTCAAATCAAATAGAGAGGGAGAAATATCTATGGCCATTTCCCATGGTTGGACCTGAATTATTTGAAGAGGCATTTTACTACAATAAGAAACAACAAAATAGATAAAACATCAAAATATTTTCTAAAATATTTCCACAAAAAATATAAAACACTTCAATAAATCAAAGCACAACGAAATCCATCACAGTAATAAGTCGAACCAATCCAATCCAACCCCACCTAGTGTCCATATATAGTATACACCCTGTACATATCACTAGAGGAAAAGTAAAATCAATCCCAACATCCCATGGTGACTTGAGTCATATCTCGAGGAGTGATGGACATGTGCCCCACTCACAACCAGAACCACAAGCCCTGAAAATCCTATCTCTGTTCTATCCAGACTCTTTCCAAAATAACTTCACTGAAAAATATCATACCCATCTCTGATACCATTTTTTCACTAACCAACCAGGGATATGATCCAACCTGACACGTAGAATGATCCATGGCATGGACCTAAGGGTGTTCCCCATCCCCACAGTGTAGAAACTAGTGAATGGGTATCTATAACATGATTTGGGTACAATTTCACCCATTTAAATAATAATAAAAAACCTACATAAATAAATATCACAATAACTGATAACTGAAACCAATCAAGGTACAATAATTTTCAGATTCAATGTTTTATAGATTTAACCAAAACATAATGTACTACAACAGAATGGGAATAACACAACTATCCCAAAAACCTCTATGTAACAAGAGGGAGATCTCCCTAAATCTACCAACATCAACACATTAAAGGAGTGGAACTATAACAACTAGATCCACCATCACCACCATGATAAATTTTTCTTTACCTGGGTTACAAATAAAAAAGTATATATACACCCAAAGGTGTATGCAAGGTGTGATCCAAAGACTAGTAGGATGCAATCCTCGCTTGTTTCATGAAATTTTTTTATACTGATGATCCCCTCATCTGATTATTTTATCAAAGTCAGTCCACGTCTGATGGATCATTCTTGGCTTCACTATGTTTGATAGATGTTAGTCCTAGTCCAATAGTCATCATCAATCCTTAAGAAATAATAAATAATTTCTTTTCATTTTCTCTTAACCCTAGTGTAAAAGAATAAAGTATGAATTCTTGTTTTCTGGAACCAACTAAAATATAATTAAACCTGTTGAACATGGTTAACTATGTTTTTGATCATCATTCTATTGATTGGTCCTTGAATCCTTCTAATGGATCAATATTTCCGTCAATCCAAAAATTCTCAGTCATTTTTACTTTTATAAAACTCTACATCTTATATACAAAGGATACCACCAATGTGAATTGGTGTGAAAATCCATTACGATGGATTAGTGGAAAATTGGGTCTGATGGAATGATATCGGCAGTGGCTTCTATTTCTTCAGTAAGATCCATCTTACAGAATTATGATTTTGTCACACTATTGATTCTCATACAGAAGATATCTATCCTTCAATGTCCAGTGTTCCACACACCGATGAGAAGCAACCAGAATACTTCACATCATATTCTCCTCTCTTCCAAAAACTATATCTTGTATCATGACTTCCTCATAAATTTGAATAAGTTATGGATAAGCATAAGATCATATAATTTCCAAAGGAATGTATTATAAATTCCTTGTATTCTAGCAACAACTTTCTATCAAACCAATCCATAATATGATTGGAAACACCATCTATCCACCTTTCCTTCATATTTCTTGCATCACAAGTTTCCATACAACATATTAATTATGTGAATTAGAAAAAAAACAAAAAACTATCATATTTACATCAGATCCTTACAGACTCTGATGAAATTCATTATTATGATTAGTACATATATTTAGACTCAATGTGAGTTAGATGCGCCTTTTATTCGAGAAAAATTCTTCCAAATCTGATGAAATTTATTAAGCTTTGTGCGTATGATCCCCTAATTATGATTGTTAGTACGATGATCCTAATATTTACCTTTTCTCAACTTCAACCATATATCATCTATTGAAAAACAGAACAAAACACAACATGGTCCAAACAAAATTATAGAGGTAATTTAATGTTTTATGTTTACTAGTTGGGTCCAATTTTGGTTTATGGTTTGAAATAGAGTTTTAAAGAATGGAACGTCTCCAAATAGTGTTTTTGGACTTGGTATTGGGATTAAATAGTGTCATAGGGGCTCAAAGGAGCCTTGGGAGAGGCCGGGTAGATTCACCATCAAAAAAAATAAAAACCATAGGCTATCTAGTGTTGTTTAAAAGGGGGAAGAATTACATTTTTCCTACTTCGAAATTTTGAAGGGTCACCCCCTTACCCTCTTCTTGTGTGTGCGAGCAAGGAGCAAATACCTATTTTCTCCCTTAGTCCCCCCTTGTTTGGGGTGTGTTTCTTTGGTGTTTCCCAGTGATTCATTATATGTGTTCACCTCCATTGGTTACCTCTCTTCTTATTATCTATTATTCCCAAATTTCGGTTTTCTAGATTATGGATTTGATAATAATTCTATTAAGGAATGGAGGAATAAGTTGATTCTATTGGAGATTTTATCCTTCCTATATATGAGACATCACTGGATAACCACCAAGTGCTTCATTCATCATTTTATCAAAGGTTAATCACTCTGTGATTTTTTAAAAGGTTTTACTTAAAATTTAATTTAATTTATAGTTGATTTGATGTTGCTTATTCTAGATTTCTCTTGGAATATGGTTGGGGATGGTCCATTAGGGTGTCATTTTATGTTGTTCTGGTGTGGTAATGACGTTTAATGTGAAATTAAGAATTATTCCTATTTTATTAAAATTGATTAATTATTTAAAAATAATTAAAATTAATTATGTGTGATAACATGGTTTGGAATAGGTGTCAATAATGCTAGTGAGGATCAATTGAACCAAGGAGAGCTAAGATGATCCCAGGAAGCGAGTTATTGGGTGGTGAAAAATTGAAAATGGACTTGAAAAAGAGGCAGGTAGTATCATGTGCTTGACCTATAGTTATGATTTTCTATTCATGAGGCATAAGGTGTTTGGGATCATCAATGGAGGTGATGCCCCTTCTCTTAACTCGAGTAGTTATTTTAGATTAATTGACTAACATAAATTTTAATTAGAAATTGATTGAATACCATGGTTGGACCAATTAAAATCCTATGAGAGTCATGTGGCCTTGTGCACAGGCACTATGTGTTAGCCTTTGATGGTTGAGGAGTTGACCTATAGATTTTATGTAAAATTTAGACCCATGCATGGGACAATTAAACCTTATGTAGAATAGTGGCCCCATATCAGGGGCCTTGATCACCACATTAAAGAGGTGTGTTGTAGCTTGAGATGATTATACCAAGAGGGCCAATTAATAGCATTGAGACACCTCTAAGAAGGATTTTAGGATATAATTAGAGTCTTTGGCATATATAGGCCTTAAAGGACATTGAGTATGCATTTATGAAAAGGGTCGAGTAGTATTGGTTTGGATTGAGCACACTTTTAATTTACTTGTGAGTTATCCTAGATTTATGACCATAGGATGGATTGATATCAGATTGGGTGAGTAGACTATATAAGTAGAACCTTGAAATTGAGATGGGACATAGTCCATCTATCTGGATCAATGTTTATGTGGATTCCCCTTTGATGTAAAGAGTCCCTTTATTATTCTGAAACATCAAAGAATCCTGAATTTCCAAATTGATGGGAGTTGGATCGAGAGATGAGTTGTGATTGGGGATTCGAAGAGGGATGATCCAAATCTATATTTCAAACATGATTTAAATAGGGATTCCTCCACTCATGTTCTAAACCATGGGATTAAAATAGTGATGCGTCCTATTAAATACTGACACTGAGGAACCCAGGAGGGATACCTCCAATTATGTATATACCTAGAGGGCATGAATGGTTTACCCTTGATAGACCAACCTAGATTGGGTGTGTGTGGTTGGGTAGTGATGTTTGTAGGTGTCATCTTAGAACCCAAACTGACGTGGAATCCCAATGGGGATGAGATGATCATAATGGTTGTTGGAATTCAGACATTCCTTATTGTATGTTTATTTTTATATATATTTATGTTTGATTAAATGTTAATGGATAATGAACTTGGTAATAAAATGTTGGGCCTGACCCTCATGTGATTTCCTAGGATTCATATGAATCACATGATGATATGGATGAGTCCTTGGGATTCCAGATATTTTTGGTATCCGGTCTCAGAATATTTTTGGGACTCGTGTATAGTATAACTAGCATCTAGTGATATGGTTTATGCTAGGGTGGATTCTTAGAGGTGGTTCCTTAGATCCATCATCTGAGCTATGCGACTACATGCGTATCAACATACCCAAGATACCTTGGATTTCCTTGATTTTTTGATACCATTGAGAATGCCTAGGGAGCCTTGAAATCAGATGTTGAGACCATTATACTATTGTCAATTCCTGAGACACCTGAGATCGAATGAAGGTATAATGTTTTGGTCGGTTATATATCCACAAGAACATAAGTTGTAAATCCCAAGGGTGACTATTGGATCTCCATAATAGATGTCTAGGAGAATAACTAATATTTATTGGATAAAACATTTATGGTTTGATCAAGGGTATGTGAGAAAATGGATGTATAGGATTCTTACCATTAGATCTAGGACGATATTACCTTTTTATTTCCTATGTCTCCTTGGAATCATTCACACCTAGACATATAATATTTCCTAAGGAATCCTCTTAAAGAAATTGGACATCGAAATGAAATTGAGAATACCCAAGTACTATTATGGGGTTCATATTGGGGGATTCTGGTTGTGGGATTCTAGGTGATAACCCAATATCCAATACTCCTCAAGGTATATGTGAGCATGGGATGACCAGGGTTAGGATAGAGGTTCCCTTAGGGTGATTATCATTATTTGAGACATTACAACATTTTAAAAAATAGGTACGGTAAAAAGGGTTGCAAAAACAAGGATCAAAGATGGTTTTTGAACTTATCCTAGGTTATATGTGGACGACCTAGGTGCAGTGGTGATACTTTCATTAGCGTTGTTAGTGTGACATGCTCACAGAAATTTCAATACTGGCCAAAGAGGTATTGAGATATTTGTTTTATTTTTGTATTATTATCCTAATCATTTATTGATTATTTCTAATCATGTCACATGAAAATATCCATATATATACCAGTTATTATGAGACCTTGTTGTGGTTCCTTATTGAGTTTTTCACTCACACACTACTCAGGCCACTATTGCACATGGGACCTTGAGTAGCTCTCATTTGGTCATGGAAGGCTCAAGTTAGGCTAGGGCCTAATATAGAAGATCAATATGGAGTATCTAGAGTGGGGTGGGATTATGAGATTAAGGAGAGTATTAGGGATGTATTTTATCCCCCTAAATTTTATTTTATTTCTTCATATTCATTTATTTTTATATGTGATTAGCCTAGTGGGTGATCATATTTATGTGACGGTACTCCTTGCACATTGACTAATATTATGGTTTGGATGTTTTATTTATCATGTATAATCTAATTTTCATTGTTGATGTATTATATTCATATATTTAACTATAATATCTCACTCTGATACTGGGGTATATCCTCCCTACGACACCTCATTGGACCCCCATTATAGGCATGTGACCTTTGTAATTCAGGGATGAAGGCCTGAAGTCATGTTGTTTCACCAGTATAGATAGTATTCACTATGATTTAGGGTTGGGTGTGATATATATAAATTAGTTCTTTTATTGAGGATGATACTATATAGGGTTCTGATGCTCAAGATGCAAAATAATGGAATTCTGAAAGTAATATAAAGAAGGTGGATTCCCCTCTACATTAGTTTGTGGAAAATAAAATATTCATAGATGATGGATTTAAATTAAATTGTTTTATATAAATAAAATTATTTTTTTATGTTATGGTTTGATTATTTGAAATGGGTTTTCATTTAGTTTATTTTCAGTGAAAACAAGATTGCGTAATTTTTTGGGTACATGTGTGATTTTCAAAAAAAAATTGATGGGATTGAAAATTCAGGTTTTGATATTGGTTTTTATTTTTACATTGAGTTTCATAGTATTTGATATTGTTATTTTCTTTTTCCATAGAATCATGGGGTTTTTGAAATTATCTGTGATGCAACACATTGATATAGGTGGTTTTGATATCATTGTTTGACTTTTGTGTAAGGATTTGTTGAATAATTATTTTTATTGTTTTGGAGTTATTGGTTATAATGAGTTGGGAATAAGATGGAAATACCATCTTCGGTGTAGGTGTTTTTAGGTATATATAAATATCATGGTGATAATAATTTCTACTTGGGTTTAGGGGCCTTTTTTGGATAGAGAATGTTTATGGTAAATGGAAATTACAAAATGGGTGTAGGTGGATTGTTAGGTTTGATAAGGATCATGGTGGTTGAAATACCTACATGAGTGTAGGATCCTTGTCAATATATATATGAATCATGGAAATTATTGCAATAGTTCTGGTTCCACATTGAGCTTGATGGAAAAGATTCCAAAAGGCCCACTTTTGGATTTCTGTTTATGAAAAGGTGTTGATGTTGTGTGTTTTGGAAGGGTAGAAACTATGATATATTTTTTATTTTTTTATGATAAAGAAAATTTATAATTATAATGTTTTCTTTTTTTCAAACATTAATAGATATGAGACTTTATTTATAAAATATTATTTTATTTTCACATAGATGGGGTTCATGGGAAGCCTCAGGGATATAAAATTTGGACTTGAACTTACACTCTACATGTGATTCTTTGAGTATATGAAGATGATGTTTACTTGAGTTTTAGGTCATATGAACATTACTTTATTAGATTGGATGAAGTAGTTGTGTTCAGATCATGGTGATTATTGGATGAAATTTCATCAGTTGTATGTTGGTTACTTATAAAGGGTTTAATTTATATGGTGAAGTATTTATAATGGTGTTGCTGAGATTACTGTTGTATGAAATTATAATCATGACATATGCCATGAATCATATTTTACAGGAATGTGTCTATTAGTAATGTTATATTTTTAAATTATTATGTATGGTTGGTGTCATGACCTTACCCTACTTATACACTTCCTGGATCGACAATGAAGTTGAAAATGACAACATAAGATCATCTCCAATAGGACATGGGTTTGAGACTCGCATTGAGAGCATATAATACTCAAATGGGAGGAATTACCCTCATTATTCCAAATAAATATAAAAATTTCATCAATGAAGACCATAAAATAAATAGAGTAACATTACCTTCCCAGTATATGATATTTCATAAAATTTAAACCCTAAAGGAAAATAAACTATGATCCACTCCTATGGATGCGACCTTAAATACCCACCCTTGCATAACAACCTCCATGAGCTAGAAACATCTAGTTCAATTACTAACTCACACCCATAGAGTAGAAAAATATACATAGGGGTGATCATATATTTATACATAGTATTATCCCCCCAAAACCACTCACAAAAATTTGGATGAATCATATTAAAGCCTATACGAGTAGATAGAGAAATGAACTCACTAGTAGCTAAACTAGATTTCCATCCTCTCTATGAAACACTCACCATGTAATGCACATAAGTAATGAAATAATAATTAATCATGTTTATAAGAAGGGTTCCCCATTACAGCATTCTCACTAAACCAGTTTTCCTAAACCCTAATGTATCACATCTTGGTGCTCCCACCCCCTTTATAATTTTGGATTCACATAAAAATATATATCATCCCCACAACCACAAATTCAAAATCAAATCTCACCATATCCAATAATAATATAGTCATACCGAGAGCCATCACATTCCCTGTCATTATACGCTATACCTCAATACATTATAACCCATGAATAATTAAACCTATTATAATTTTAACCATTATTATTATGATACAATTATATTCAATTACCTTAAGTCTCTATGACCCGTATGTACAAATATATTATTATTGGGATCTATTATATCTTGTATGTGTACGTATCCCAAAATAGTAAACCACCACAACCGGGATATGTGTATTTATATTCTACAAATTGAAGAGATTGGAGTAAGGGGAGTTGTAAGCCATATAATACATTTCCAACTCAGATACATCAAAAAACCAAGGAGTAATATGAGAATAAACCACCCCAATTGACTCCGGTGATAGAGCGTAATAAATTAAAACACCTAATCATATATATAGAACATAAGAATTCTAGAGAAAATACATATTCCAAGAATTAATTTATATGTAACATCCCACATGAAAACTAAAATTCCATCACTAAGGACTAACTTCTAGGTAAAAATTCATCATGTTTCAATATTCACTTAACATTAATTATTAATAACATGTCTATCATTTAATATTATTCCATAATCAATTTTGATATTATTACATTGATCTTCCAAATCCAAGGTGACTTCAACAAAGAAATTATTGCTTCTTTTAATTAATATTCATGTGTGTAGTCAAAATTTATAATCATCAAGAACCATTCTCGTTTATTTAGTTCACTGATTAATTATCATTCCATAATTTCAAGAATCATGATATTTATATTTCTATATATTGGAAGAATATACCCAATGGGGATGAGTAATAAATATAAAGGACAAAGCTATCAAGAAAATAATCATAAATTATATGATTTAAATAAGGATATATGATCATGCCAACCATCCAACATATCATCACCACCTTTATCACATTCTATATCATTACGTAATTAACTACATTATTCTGAAAATATAAAATAATGACAATATTATTCCACCCTCATCACCCCAATAAAATATTTTGATTTTTATGTTTAAAGAAAAGAATAGATCTAATATTAAAGATAAATTAGTGGAAGTAAGTCTTATTATTTAACAGGTAGTAAGTATGATGTTTCATTAAAATTTCATCAATCAATGAACGCAACAAAATAACAACAGGATATGAATGTATTAAAAATTTATTTTTTTGTTCCAAAAAAATCATTTTACTTTGCCATCCTGATTATAACAATTATTTTATAAGAAAATCTCAGAATGAAAAATATTATTAATAGTAGCACAAAATAGAATTAATCACTTTAATAAATAACTTCCATGTATTGTTAAAAATCATTTCAAATTCCCACAAAGTGGCTCTAATAAATTTATAATGATTAAATTCAGTTGTTTATTATCTTTGTAAACATGAAATATTAAAATGATTATTCTTTTTTAAAATGTATTAATTATACATGAATCCAGAAAAATATATATTCATTTTAAAATAAAAACAACCTAGAAAACAAAATTAAATAATATAAATATCATATTCTCATGGGGAACACAATTCCACATCATTTTAATTAATTTCATATTATTATAACTTTTAAGTTAATCTATACAATTTACCCAATGAAAAATCAAGCATGATAAATCCAAATTCAGACATAAAATAATAATGAAAAGTTTATGGATTACCTATCTGATTTTTAATGCTTGATAGTATACTGTGATTCATCTACTATGTTACACTACACATGTCCAAGGAGAGAGAGAAAGGTTCATAATGTTGTGGATGTACATGACAAAACCCATAACCAACAGAATTCCCAGTAGTTTTTCAATGTCAAAACTGATAAGAGGGAACTCATAAAAACTCATGGGGGTCCACTAATCATCTATGTCAAGAATGAATTATAAGACAAATTGAAAGGGAAGAGGGTTTATTAATTTAAGAAAAATACTACTACTACAGGAGCCACGTTTCTGTTCATGTACATAATATAATTTTAGAGAGAGACTATTAGAATAAACCATGCAATGTTATTTATTATTATGTTAAAAAATTTAATTTCCTTAATAAAAATAGTATGGTTGAATCCAATAGGGAGAAACATTACATCTCATTCCCCGCTTGGACATTTCATCTCATTCAAGAGAGCATCTCATTTAAGTATGAAACTCCAATTTTAATTTCCATTAATTTTCATGGAAATTAACATTTAATCAAGACATTTGAATTCTTAAAATTCATGGTTTAAAATAAGGTAGGAGTGCTGCATGAATTATCTTTCCATGTTTCTATCATGTTGAGGTGGGAAATTTATCATCTCTATTTCCCACCCGAATAGAAGGGTTAATTTGTATCCTTGTATTTTGGCGAGTGGAGGAAATATAGGTGGAAGGGTTTCCTATATTACACCATATGTATTTTTATTTAAATGGAAGAATTATAATTACATGAAACCCGTTACATGGACAACTAAATTTATTTGATATTCTCTCTTTTCCGTTCATTTTTTCACCAATGATATTTGATCTTATATATTATTTCAAAATGATTTCATAATTTCAATACATCACCACCAATGTGATTGTTACATTGATACGAATAATTCTAGACCCATATATGATACATTATTTTGATTTTTAAATTTTTCATATTACATAGGACATTGTTAATATAAATCTCTTGGTGGGGATTTCTAGTTCTAATCTTCCATTATAGATTTTCCCTACAAATATCTCATATAACAATAATAGATATACAAGAATAAATGCAGGTATATACCTATATTTATATGTAAACATCCTTTTATGTATATGTATTTATTTATATATAATAATATTTACATGTATGTATGTATTCATGTATTTACTTATATCTGTAGCTAATTACATCAATTACATTTGTGTATAATTGCAATAATAAATATTTGTGTACTAATTTTAATATATATTTATACATGTATTTATGAATTTATTTATATCTAAATATATTTATTTATCTATGTAAGTATATAGGTATGTTAATTTGTGTGTATGGATGTATGTTTGTGTTTATATATAAATAAATTAATATGTATATATGTTTTTATATATGGATGCGTGTGTATGTATATATTTATTGAATTTTATATATGGGCATCATCAATAATTTTTATAGGTATGTACATATTTAAACCTTTTTGACGATATTTTAATACATGAAGATACATGCTTCTAAATATTTTTATATGTACATATATACACATAGATATAAACATTATACTATATGTATGTACATGCATGAACTCCTTAAAATATAAAAGTATATACATATATAATTATTCAGAAGTATCTATAAATATAAATATATGCACACTTACGTACATATATCATATAGAAATACGTTTTAATCAAAAAATGAGGGGGGAAACCCCTTTGATTGAACAAAAAAAGATCTCATTTTGAAGACTGGGTAAAGGAGAAACCCATCACAAAAAAAATATGTATATATTCATATATATATATATTTATATATATATATATATTTATTCATAAAACATAATTTTTTTTATAAAATTTTGAATTTATTTTTTTATAAACCATTTTTTAGTAATTATATTGTATGTTTTGATATAATAATATTTATAAATACATTTTGTACATCAAAAAAATCATATATCAATATCTATTACATGTTTTATATATTAATGATTATAGATTATCAATTATATATTTTTTCATTAATGCTCAAATTAATACTTTCATATTCATTACTAAACTTATGTGTATGACCCTTTATATATATATGATGTTATAAAGTTAATGTAATTTTTTGTATGTTTATAAACGCTTTTTTTTTATAAAATATGTTTATAAATACTTACATACACAATATGTAATGAAAATATTACTAATTATGACTTATATATATATATATTATTGATTATGTATCAATATAACTACATACTATAAATATGTATATGTGTGTATATGAAATTATGAAAATGAATGAGTGTTTTCACACATACATATACACTTGTGATGTATATACCTACATATATGTATGTTAAGTATATACATAGTTGTTTTCATTGAAATATTTTATACATACATGATTTCATACATAAATTAAAATATTTTATATACAAATTCCTTCATTTATATATTCATATATTTTATGCGTACATGATTTAATACATATATATAAGCATATGAATAATATTATATACATGCATGACCTGAATATGGCTCTTCCGGCTCCAAAGAACTCACCTCACATGCCTCCCCCTTTTCAAATTCTCGCGACCATTGTGGCCTTGCCTTCGCTGCTTCAGTCGGCCCCGGGGTTGTTCGATCTTGCTTCTCCGACCATACCTACTCGACTCTCTCCATCGGTTCCACCTAAGGGGTCATGCAGTTCTTTGGGCCCGGCTTCTCCACAGGCAGGTCCCTCGGTTCAGTCTCCCGGCCACCCCGGTGCCTCCGGTGCTGCCGTTTCTTATTTGGGATGCTCTTTGTGGCTCCTCGCGGGGCCCCCTCCCTCCTTGCTTTCCGGCGATCTCGGTGGCTTCACCACAGTCGTCGAGGGAGGTGAATTGCGTTAGGCTAGACATGCTGGCGTCCGCTTTCTTGGAGGCCACGTTTTCTTTAAGATGGACTCTGGTGGCCCATTTCGGTGCCGCCAAACCACCGCTAGCCGTCTTTCAACGAGGGGTTGCATCATGGGGTCTTTGGCAACCGACGCAGATCTCGGTCCTCTGAAAGAGCTCTTTCAGTATTACCTTCTCCTCAGAGGAGCATTTTCTTCTCATTTGGTGCAAGGATATGAGGATTTTCCACTGATAGCACGAGCTAGGGCAAGTCTACATCAAAGCCTCACAACTGTGTTGAGTTGGAAATTTCCAAACCTCAATCGGAGAAATATGTTCTTCGTGTTGAGGACTCTGTTCACTAGGTTCAGGATATCACTTACACCATTTTCCCCATGTTTTTCCCTCATTATCTTCTTCAGGGTCATTCGGTGCGGGTTTGTCATCGTTAGCATATCTATGGCCGTCGTATGGAGGTGGGTGGAGGCCGCAGGCCCCCCCTGGCCTCTACAGCTCCACCTGAAGGGGACCCGGTGGCGGAACAGGAGCTCGCTATGGCTCTTTTTCCTCCCCCACTGTCTTGGTTGTGGATCTTCCTGCAGGCCCCATGCATGTGGATGGTTCAGTGGTGTGTAGGGCCCTGGTTCCTTTTATCCCGCGGGGCTTCCCTCATCTTCAGGTTAATCCCCTCTAGTTTTTTCTGTGAAACTCCCTGCAGTCATTTGTAGCAGGTAGTCTGGCGATGACGCCGAACCAGGAAAGCCGCCTCCGGGTCCCGACGTCCTTGCCATCCCTTGCCCTCTTTCCTTGGTAAGCGACGAGGTGGGTACTGAATGGGCCATTGCCGATGAGCCACAGGCTACAGAGGTTTCCTCGCTGAATGTTCCATTACTTCTGCATTGTTCTCTTCCTCTCAGCCTATAGGCTTCTCTTCCCCTGGTGTTTCGGGGTCGAATAAGAGGGGATCCGAATCCTCACTGTGTATCCAGAGAAAGCGTGACATTGCTTCTCTGGTCAACTCTTCATAGACGACGTCACTGTTGTCCTGGGAGTCAGGAGTGTGCACTAGGTCCAAAGTTAAGAACGAGAGAAGGATGTCACCGTCCCACTTTGAGAAGGACAAGAGTTCTTCCTCCAGTCACAGGACACACTCGTTTAAATGATTCCTTTGATAATATGGATTGCTTGGTGCATTGGCGCTTAGGTAAAATCGAACATTCTAGCCTCTGAGATCACCAAACACAAGGCTTTATTGGTATCCATCGTTGAACACAAGCAACACCCCTCTATGATAGGGAAGTTCTCTATGAAGCTCTGAATGCATGGCAACATGTTGGCTGATCATGTGAATAGACACATTTTGATCTTTTTGAATAGGCTATGCAATGTGGTCTTTGTTCTTACAGGAGACCAGTTTATCACTGTCAATGTGACCCTAGGTATTGCCTCCTTTGAGTCTATTGTTTATGGGAGCTGTCATCAACACCTAAGAGAGACGTTATGGGAGGAGTTTTGTAAGTTCGACCCTGGGCCAGAACTACAAATCGTTGGGTGTGACATTAATATTGTGTTAGATCCGATGGAATGGAAGGGTAGGGGTCATTTCCACAGGAAAGCCATCCTTGACTTCGTTCAGTTCATGGCGGCTACGAGACTCTCTGATATTGGCATTGTGGGTGACATGATCACATGGTGCAATAACCGAAGGGGGCTCTGACGCTTGTTGGGCCGTCTCGATCGCTACCTAGAAAATATGCAGGCCACATATATTTTCTCCAGTTCAAAAGTTACTCATTTGGTTCGGGGTATTTCTAACCACTCCGTTGTGCTTGTTTATCTATCTTCCTCTCAGGATCATCAAGAACGGTTCAGATTTAGCTAATTTAGGGCCACCATTCGCATATTCCACGACCTCATTAGATTTATATAGGAGGGCCCCTCTCATGGAAAAAGTGGGTCTCATTACGCTACAATCTGTAGAGGATGAAACATAATCTCCATTCATGGAAAATAGTTGTTAGCCCTCATGAAGTGGAATTTAGAGGCTACCATGTGAGACATTGAATGCCTCGGGGGTCTGTTAAAGGATGCGTGGGATGAACAGTTATATGTGGAACTCATAGAGAGGAAATACATTCTGGATGACATGGTCCTGAAGTTAGTGTGCCCAGCTAGAGAGGGGGCCACGATCAAATGGCTGAAAGTGGGAGATAGAAACTTGGATTTATTACATGCATGCATTAAGGATAGGAAAAGGATGTTCAAACCAAATATCATGATAGAGGATGGATGTTTCACAGAGGATAGGAATGTGGTGGAAAGCATGACAACATGTTTTTCTCAGACCTTCTAGCTGGTCCAAACGAACGCTTTCCCAATGGGTATCCAGCAGAGCACTCAGACATTTTTTTTTGACTCCTAACCTCACTACTGATCAGGATAACAAAGCCCTAGGGGACGTGCCAGACGAGCAGAAGATTAAAGATGCTATCATGCACCTGAATCCAGACAGTGTCGTGGGGCCAGATGAGTTACCTGGATCCTTTAATAGGTATTCATGGGATATTTTGAAGGAGGATATGGTTTCAAACATTCAGGGCTTTGGGTGGGGGGGGTAGCTCGCCCTGTGCTGCAAGTGCCACCACCATTGTGCTTCTTACTAAGAATAAAAACCCCACCTCGATCACCCATTATCGCCCTGTAAGCATGAGTAATATCCCTTAGAAAGTATTTACAACCTTTCTTAACACCAGATTGGATATCCACTTGCCATTGTGGATGTCGATAGAACAACACAGGTTTATCAAAGGCCATTCGATACAGGTGGCCATTGCCTTGGCTTAGGAGATGCTAAAGGACATCAACATCAGGGCATGAGGGTCTAACCTGATTATCAAACTTCATATAAACAAGGCATATGATCGTGTAGAATTGAGATTTGTCAATAATGTTTTGGTAATTTTGGGTCACAAATCATGGAACATTAATATCCTGTTTCGTTGTTTCAGCTCTTCGTGGCTATTGGTGACCTTCATGGGAAAATCCTACGATTTTTTCAAGTCCACTCGGGGTCTCAGAAAAGGGGCACCCATCTCGCCGAGTCTGTTTATCCTTATTCAAAACGTACTGAGTTGCCTAATCCATAGAAGCATAAGTCAAGGATCTATTATTCCATATCATCATCTGATGAAGGCGCCGACTATTTCCCACCTCATGTTCACTGACGATGCCATCCTTTGTATGAATTCTATCAGTGTGTCCATCTATGTTCTGAACAAATTGTTGGAGGATTATTCCCACTAGAGTGGTCAGATCATCAACAAAGACAAGAGTAATTTATTCTTATCGAATAAGTGAAACACTGAGCTGGTTGATAAAATTGGTAGAGACCTTGGCATATAGAGGGGGATTATGCCTATGGACTATCCAGGGGAACCAATTTTGCCTTATAGGTTTCACATTTGTGACTTAGACCCCATCCTCTCCAGGATCACCGATAGAGTGCTTAACTGGAAAAATATGTTTCTCTCATTCGGTGAGTGAGGGTTGTATTAACAAGCGTAATTTAGAGGATACCCTTTACTACATGCATGCTATGCTTGCGTGGAGTGTTATGGAACAACGATCTCGTTGGGCGAATACCATGCACAGTTATGCGTCAGGGCTTCATGAAAATGTGAGGCGTCACCCTTTGTCATTTTGGTTGATCATCGGTCCCATCATCACTACCCTTCTCCCACACTCTCGCTGGATCATCGGGATAGGAGACCTCTCGTTCTGGCACTAGAACTGGTGTGTTGTTGTTCGGGGATTTCCTGTTTTCCCAAAAACAAATCTTTATTTTTGGGAATCCGGCCTCCCCCCCTTCATTAAGCCGATTCTGGATAGGGAGGAGTAGAACTTTTTCAATATTATTGAGCTGAATTCGGAGTTAGGAAAATGTGTTTTCACCCAGCCCCCCTTGGGATTATTATCGTCAAAGGACATTCAATATACCTTTTTTGAGAAAGGCCAACCCCACACGTGGGATGAGGTTATCTGGGTGAGGAGTGTTCCTACCAAGTTCAATTTTCTCACATGGAGGATCAGGAATAGGGTTGTTCCGATAGATGATTATATCCAATGCTATGGTATCCCCTATGCTTCTTAGTGCATGTGCTATAAGGCTTTGAGTGTGGAAACCATGAACCACATTTTCTTTGATAGCGAATGGGCGTGTGAAGTGTGGATGATTCTTGGGGAGTTCATTGTGGTCTCTACTGCGGTTCCAACCAATCTTCCCCTTCTTGATAGATGATATCATGGCTCAGGGGGAGGCCCAGAATGCCTGGCATGCTCGGTGGTGCTTCATGAAGGGTGTTGGGTTCCCTGGCAAGCACAAAACAGGGTGAGGTTTCAAGGTACGTCTGTTTCAGACTGTGTTATTATTATGTGGGCAACGAACCTTCTTATTGACTTGGCCAAGGTTGTGGGGAACTCAAAGGAGGCCCCCTCTTCACTCTTCTTTAAAGTCATATCTTGTGATACTCTTTCATCTACCAGAATATTAGAGAATTAGGGTTTTCTGGCGACCCCCCTTGTATGATTTGAAACTAAATACGGATGGGTCTTGTGTGATGGGGGACAATGTGGGGGGGGGGGGGGGGGTTGTGTGAGATAGCAATGGGTCGATATATTTGGATTTCTTGTCCAGGTTGGGTCAAGGCTCCTCCCTATAAGATGAGGCTTGGGAGATGCTCACTAGGCTAAGATTATGTGAGAAAAATGGATTGGAGATCTTGGAAGTGGAAACAGACTTGTTGTTTGTCCACAACTCCTTGAAATGGGATGTCATCATTCCTTGGTATGTTAACAATGTTATTAGAAAATGCAATAGAATTTTTCGTAGAAAGACATGGATCCTTCATACTTTGAGGGAGGGGAACATAGTTTCGGATCACTTGGACTCATTGGAATTCTATGGTTTGATGGATGTTTGTTTTCATACAACGGTCAGTATGAAAGTTGAGGGGGTTAACCTCATTAAAGGGGATTCCATTGAGCTTCACCATTTCAAACCTCCTTGAATTATTGTCCATGGAGAGGGGAGATAGGTGGGAGTGTTTTCTCTTTTATAGTTTTTGGTCCCTTTATATTTTTGAATAAAAAATTACTAATGATGATGATATACATGCATGCGTACATATATTTAAGCGTATACAAACACATATACAAAAACATACATACATATAAATATAAGTAGCAACATAGATGCATATATATTAATGTTATTAATTTCAAATGTAATATATAAATATAAAAATGTAAAAAAATAAATATATACAATTATAAGTATGTAAAAAAATACATGGTACATTTAAAAATCCCACTGTGGGGATTTGCACTGCAAATATTCTCGTGAGGATTTGTCCTGCAAATATCTTGGCGGAGAATTGTCCTGCAAATGTCCCATATTACATTAATATATATAAATGCAGTAATGTATGTATAAAGATATTTTTATATGTAAATATGATTCTATGTATGTATATATATGTATGTATATATAAAATATTATTTATATGTTTGTATTTAATTGTATTAAAATATACTTAAAAATATTTATAGTTGTACATGTTTGTATATATATGCAAGTATGTATGAATGCATTTACTTATATATCTATATAATTACATTATTTATATTTTCATATAAATAAAAAAATATATATTTATTTATCCATATTAATATTGATTTGTATTTGTATATACATATGTACTTATACATACATATATGTATCAAACTATGTTTGTATATGACTATATTATTTGTTTGTGTAGATGCATGTATAGATTCATATATAGATGTATTCATGTGTTTATATGTAAATATATTAATATTAATATATGTATGCATGTATGTTTGTGTGTGTGTGTTTATATATATATATATATATATTCATTGGTTTTTATATATGTGTGTGATCAATAATTATTATAGGTAAATAAAAATATGACTATTTATAAGGATATTTTAATACATGTACATAAAAGAATATAAATATTATTACATGTGCATTCATTCACATAGATATAAACATGGATACACATAGATATATTAGTTCAATTATTTACAGTTATAAATATTTATAATTATATACAAATATTACAAGTGTATTTTAAAGTGTATTTTTTGTATACAATTTATATAGTACTTAATTTATATATATATTCATTTATATATATTTACATTTCATGTACATAATTATAGAAGAATAAATTATATTTATATACATATTCATTGATTTATATATACATGTGTATAGTTTATCAATAATTGTTAGATATATTTATTGATGTGTTGGTATAAAAAAATAGTTACTACAAAAATTGTATACAAATAAAATACATTCTAAATTTTATACAATAATATTTATGTTGTACCTATAATTATATGTATGTTTATGAATATATACATATTTTTATAGGATATATGTATGTATGTGTGTATATATGTCTATGTAAATATATGCAAGTAAGTAAAAATATTTATAAATAATTTTTTATTTGCATGGTCAATGCATGTACTGAAACACTCCAGGATTTTATGAGAATTATACTTTTTAATTTCTTTGATTTCTTTTGTTGTACGCTACACCAAGATTATCTTGATCTATACACAACACCATATTAGCTTGTAGTATACGGAACACTATTCTTGGCTTGCGTTACATGCAAGAGCAACCTTCCTCGATAGCTTGCGTTGTACGAAATACCGAGTTTCACTAAACAATGATATAAAAATATTATATAAACTAACAGTTATGAATAGTAATACCCACTTTTTGAAATTTTATAAATTTTATCTTTAAAAATGGACTTCATTTTTGGATTTGGAATATCGAAATTAGCTTAGGGTGAATTGTTGGTATTTTTCTGAAAACTTTCAATTTTTGATGAATAGTGAAAACATTGAGTTATTAGTTAAAACCGACTTTATTTAAATAATCATTTATTTTAGGTAAAAATAGATACATAATACCTATATAAGTTCAATGTAATTCATTGGAGTAATTTTATAATAATTTTAGATATAGAAAATTTTTATTGAACTTTTTACCGTCTTTTACCCACCTCCTAGGTGCATTTGCAACTTTACATAAAACATAATTTTACCACTTCTGTGAGTTGAATTTAGAAAATCTGAGAGATGCGATTAATATCGAGGAGTAAAATGTGGTTCAATAATATAAAAATAATTTTTGGTGAATAATAACTTTTTACTTTTATTTACCACGGTTAAAAGTAAATAGGATAATTAAGGGTAAATATGATATTATTATTACCCTAACACATGTCCTAATTCTATTGGATAAGTGTAATTTGACCAAAAACAACCTTAGAAATAAAATATGAACCTCTTTGGTCCACATGGATTAGATTAGGACACTTATTATTATTTTATTTAAAGAAGAGTTAAAATAGTTAAAATCAATGTTTAATAACTAAAACCTTTTTAATATAGGGTTATACATAAGATAAATTCGACTATAGATATTCATTAGAAAGATAAAAATATTTCTTACATAATTTTATTTTATTTATATTTTTTTAGATATTAAATAATATAATTTATTTATGACACAATGATGATGCAGTAATTACCTTATTAATGAAATATTAACATAACTGATATTATAAATACCCAAATAAAAGTAATTTGAGACTTTTTATGAATTAAAATAATTTTATATGTTAATATAACATATTAGGGTTGGTTAGATTAACTGTTTTCGAAGTAATAATGCTGTTATGAATTTAGAGAAAAAAATAACAAATAGTGTCAAAATTGACATAAAAGAGTTTTTAAAACAAATATTATATTATTAATTGATATAATGGTCCTAAAAATCCAAGGTTCGACCAAAAGACTTATATATTAATATATATGACATTAATTAACCAATTGGGGTTTGATTGATAGTTTATAGAAAGTTTATTAACCATATACTGTAATAATACAAGAAGACACAGTAAAAGTTAAATTATTTAACTTAGAGTTAAATCTAAATGATAAGGCTAAAATGTTGACATAAACTTGTCTAAAACCTATTGGGTGAGATTATTTCGACCCAGCCCCACCCTGGATTCGAAATTAGTCACTTTGGCACCATTATGAACTGAATATGAATTTATTATAAAATAATAATTGAAGTGTTTGCTAAGGTGCCCCTATCCTCCCTTATAAAAGGGAACCTCCTCCCTTTCCTCTTTACACAATTTTGGGCCTTCATGCTCAGAGAACCTCTGCCAATTTCTATTCTCAACCTCTTTAGTTATATTATATAGGTTCTGGTCTTCTCAAAAGACCAACCCTAGTTCCCTAAGAGGAAGTTTAAAAGAGGCACGTCGAAGAAGAGGTAATCTCCTCAACCGATTCTTTCAAGTTTCATTCTTCTTCCACTTCCTCCTTCTTTGTTGTTTCCATTATAAAATAATAACACCAGTATATTAAATATAATGTGATGTTATTATAAAAATTGTACATCCATATTAGTTATTTTATCCATCCTTTGAATGAAAAAGTCACCACACGTGCGTACGTACGACTTACCGGTTCCACGTCGTGGTGTAGTTTGTTATTCAAACATTTCATCATTTGGATGGGTATAATAATGAATATAAATGATATAAATAATAAATATAACATCATTATGAATCTATATATATGATATACTATCCAATTATATACGATTTTAATATCAAAAGAATGATATCATCGCTCGTGCGTACATATGGACTGCCGTCTCCACGAACACGATGAGATCCACTTTCTATGATTAACCATTCAAGTATGATTATAAAGTATATAGAATAAATAATCATGAAAGATATTACATAATAATGATACTAGATTTATTTACATATATGTTTCATTTACTTAATTCCATTCAATTCAATAAGGAAATGAAAACAGCGTTCATGCGTACGTACGACCTACCGTCTCCATGAACGGTGTATTTCATTCAATTTATCGATCTATCATATATATTTATATGCCGAATATATATTTTATATAAATCATTATTTACATTATTGAATTATGTAAATCAGGATATAAGTAATAATATCAAGAACAACAAGTCAAAACACATACAAACGCCGCTTTAACATGAAATTTACAAAAGAACGGGTAATATAAAGTCATAAGTGAACCATATATGGTATCATAACAATTAATATGATTCATTAATAATTAAATGACATTATTTAAATCATTATACAGGAGGTTCGGATACGTATGAATCATATCATACCTAAGGTAAGAGATAAATATTCTAATCTCGTTCTTAACCGATATTGTTTATTTGTAAGTATTTACTGGGGATATATTTTTAATCCAAGTCCATAAAATGATTTTCATAAAGTGTTTAATATTATTCCATGTATGATTAAAGTCATTTATACCCCTCTTTGACTTTTACATTGGGTTATGGAAGGAATCTTTCTCTTGTTGACCATACGAGGAACTTTTTGACTTTTCCGTTAAAAGTAAGAGGAGAATGTTTTTTAACTTATACGGAATGAATGTATTTTTACGGTTTCATAACACCTTATTTTCATGAGGCTTACTCTACATGATTTGATGAATATTTTCAACAAAATACCTTTCTTTTAAAATTTCAATGTATTTTATGAAAAGAAAACTATTTTGAAGAATAAATGATATTTTCCTCAAGAATTCATTTTTAGTGTTTTATCAAAACAATTTTCCATATATGATGACATTATTTAATATGGTTATGTTTCAAGCGTAATGTATCTATTATTTACATGGTTTTATTTTTCTTACGATGAAATGATACCCATTTGTCTATATGGATTATGTTATGATGAGATGATGTTTATGAAACACAATTTATTCATTGGGTTATGATGAATGGTTTATGACTGTTTTGTGGAACACATAAGAATGATTTCAATATGAGATGGGTGGGACCTATATCTCCTTACAATCCATTGGGTAATGATTTATATCTCATGAGATAGACATGACTGGAATGACAAGTTAATCCGGTTTAGTGATATAGGACTGGAACGAGGAGTGAACTCGATTCAGTAAGAGACTTTGTCCACTAGGATGGTCTTGGAAGCAATGCCTTGGCTACTATTAAAATCATATCACGTGCTTAATGATTTGCCAAAATTACATGTTTTTTCCCTTTTTATTTATCATGATTAATGTTCCTTTATGATCTATGCCTCATGCATTGTCAAGATTTATGTCATTACTCATGATTTTTATGTTTTATGTTCATGTTCTTACGTTCAAATGTTTAGGGATTGTTTTATGTTTCCATTCTTACCCATACTGAGAATTTTAGCTCACCCTTTTTATGTTTTCTTTTCCCCAGGATATAAAGAGAGGTTTTAGGTAAGAAAACCAATGGGGAAGATCTTTATGGGAGATGTTGAAGATCTTTCACCATGATTAGAATATTCTGTTCCGAGTTTCCAAAGACGCTAAACTAATACGGTCTTTGGGTGTTAGTTTTGTAATGTATTAAGTATTCTACAAAAGTAATGTAATGTCTATGTACGTCATGTTCGGGTCTCTACAGTTGGTATCAGAGCGAAGGTCTAGTTAACATTTAGAAACTAGGATGCGAAAACTTTAGTGATATCTCTTGAGATATTTCTAAGGTATGTCTAGGGATTTCCCTTAGGTTAAGTATAAGTATAGGTTATAGTCCTAGAATTACGGTAATGATCATAGAATTAAACCTAAGATGTTAGAGATCTAAAGTAATCCCCCTTGATTATGTTGTTTTTCTTGTACGAGTTTTTCCTCTCATATTATTATTTTTGGGTTTTAAGAAATGACAGGAAACAGGAGGATTCATTTTAATGGAGAATATGATGGAAAATGGAATAATATTCTTCATGAGAAACCAAATGAAATGGGATTTGGATGTCCAAACATCGTTATTATGCCTAATCAGAAATCTCATAATATGATCAATAATATCAACTTTGGTAAGTTTCTTGACTCGGCTAATAAGAGAATGATGAAGTTTCATGATGATCATAGAGGAAAGAAAGTTCAATTTCCCTCATGTAAATCATGTGGGAAGAGGAATCAAGGAGAATGTTTAAAAGGAACTAGAAGATTCTTTGGGTGTTGAAAATAAGGACATAATGATAGTAATTGCAAAGGAAAGGGTTCAGTTAACACCATGGACAAGGATAATGGTATTGCTAAGACATCAACAACGGTTAAATGTTTTAAATGTGGAATGTACGGGAATTATGCAAACCAATTCACTAAGGGAAAGTCTCATGAAGAGAATCATCATGGTCGTATGGGTAGTATTTATATTGATGATGATGAAGAGACTAATATGTGAGGTAAAAGAATTGTAGAAGCTTGGTTAATGGTTTAAGAAGGTAGTGGAATGATTTATGTTTATCAAGAGTTATGTAGTATATGTAATGGTACTATGGAATAAAGACACATCTAAGGATTGTTAAACTATTTTTTTTCCTAAAGTATTTGAAATTATATGTTTAATGGTACCGGTAACCATGAAAGGTTATTCAGATATTTTCAGAAAGTAGATGATATGTGCATAATGAAGGGATTAGGAGAAAATGAATTTTTTGATAGTATTCATGAGATCATGACAGATATAAGGAAAAAGTGATATCACGGTTTGAGTATATAGAAATTTTGAGATTTTGGTATGTGGAAAGAGTTAACTTTTTACAGCATTCATGTTTTCACTAAGGTTCTATGGTAATTCGTGTTTCAAAAGAATACAAGATTAAGGTATTCCCATGTTTCGAATGTGATCAACGAGATATATCTTATGATATATGGGGGATAAATGATGGTATTGACGTTCTTGTTATGTGACCTTTCAAGTAATCGTTTTATTTATACTTTGAGCTAGGACCGAAGTATTTTGGATAAGCCTAAAGATTTGAATGAATTAAGTTAGAAGTAAGATAGTATTGTTTATATCTAGAAGTTTTTTTGATATTATTGCAGGAATGTTATAATAATGTTGTTTTAGAAAAAGGACAACCTGCAGGACAGACGACAACCCGTCGCATTAGACAAGGTTACGGGAATCGAACCCACAACCGAAGTGTGACAGGACTTTATCACCTACCACTAGACTACAGAAAGTCTCTGGTTAGTAGAAACTAGTTTTATTTTATTAATAGGTATGATAGATTAAGTATAAGTCCATTTTAGGAACCATATAAGATTAATCTCACCATAGATGGACTTATGTATATAACGTTTTCTAACCTTATGTTTGAGACAGATGGAATGACCTATCATTCTATCGCATGATCTGCTAGCCCTTCATGGAAGACAACTTCAAATTCATTTTTTTAAGAGATGAAGTGGAAATTGTTCAAGGCACAAACAACAGTGAGATTGTACCAAAATCAAGTAAGTATTTCTTTTAATTCAAAAATTCTCCAACATTAGGGAAATGATCTTGAAAACCAAAAATGTTGTCCCAGTACTCTCAAATCCGATGAATCAGATGGTACCTTAGATCATCACAAATTTATGGCTTTGTGATTTTTGTCTTTTTCATAGCCATGTTCTCTACCACTCTCCATCAGAACATGATTGTTAGATTTCTCTTCCATATCCATATTTTCAACTATATTCTCCTATGTGGAAACCCAGTGATGAGTTACTTTGGGTATCCGTTAGGTTTCTAACATCACTTTTTAAAATGATGATTTAGTATTCCTTTTTATGATGTGGGTTTCTATGAAAGAAACTTTCAAGTAGAAAACCATTTATAACCCCGACGAATTTCGAGGGAGAAATTCATTTTAAGGGGGGGAGAATGTAACACCCCGAGATTTTATGAGAATAATTCTTTTTAATTTATTTGATGACTTTTTTTGTATGATACACCAAGATTATCTTGCGCTATACGCAACACTGTATTATCATGTAGTATACTAAACACTATTCTTGTCTTGCGTTACACGCAAGAACAACCTTCCTTGATAGCTTGCATTAACGCAATACCGAGTTTCACTAAACAATGATATAAAAATATTTTATAAACTAGCCATTATGAATAGTAATACCCACTTTTTGAAATTTTATAAATTTTATATTTCACAATGGACTTCATTTTTGGATTTTTAATATCAAAATTATCTTAGGGTGAATTTTTGGTATTTTTTCTGAAAACATTCAATTTTTGATGAATAGTGAAAACACTGAGTTATTGGTTAAAACTGACTTTTTATTTAAATAATAATTAATTTTATTTAAATATATTTTAGGTAAAAATAGATACATAATACCTATATACATTCAATGTAATTCATTGGAGTCATTTTTTTAAATAATTTTTGATATATAAAATTTTTATTGAACTTTTTACTGCCATTTACCCACTTCCTAGGAGCATTTGCAAATTTACATAAAACATAATTTTACCGCTTCTATGAGTTGAATTTCATAAATCAGAGAGACAAGGTTAATATAAAGGAGTAAAATGTAGTTTAATAGGATAAAAATAATTTTTGGTGAATAATAACTTTTTACTTTTATTTACCACGATTAAAAGTAAATAGGGTAATTAAGGGTAAAAATGATATTATTATTACCCTTACACATTTCCTAATTCTATTGGATAAGTGTAATTCGACCAAAAAAAACCTTAGGAATAAAATATGAACCTCTTTGGCCCACATGGATTAAATTAGGACACTTATTATTATTTTATTTAAAGAAGAGTTAGAATAGTTAAAATCAAAGATTAATAACTAAAACATTTATAATATAGGGTTATACATAAGATAAATTAGACTATAAATATTAATTATAAAGATAAAAATATTTCCTACATAATTTTATTTTATTTATATTTTTTAGACATTAAATAATATAATTTATTTATTACACAATGATGATGTAGTAATTACCTTATTAATGAAATATTAACATAATTAATATTATAAATACCCAAATAAATGTAATCTGAGACGTTTTATGAATTAAACTAATTTTATAGGTCAATATAACATATTAGGGTTGGTTAGATGAATTTTTTTCGAAGTAATAATGCTGTTATAAATTTAGAGAAAACAAAATACAAAATAGTTTCAAAATTTAAATAAAAGAGTTTTTAATACAAATATTATATTATTAATTTATATAATGGTCCTAAAAATATAAGGTTCCGCAAAAATACTTATATAATAATATATATGACATTAATGAACCAATGGGGGTTTTATTGGTAGTTTATAGTAAGTTTATTAACCATATATTGTATGAATACAAGAAGACACGGCAAAAGTTAAATTATTTAACATAGAGTTAAATCTAAATGATAAGGTTAAAATGGTATCCTAAACTTGTCTAAAACCAATTGGTTGAGAGGATTTCGATCCATCCCCACCCTATCCTTGAAATAAGTCACTTTTGAGCCATTATTAACCGAATATGAATTTATTATAAAATAATATTTTAAGTTTTTCCTAAGGTGCCCCTCTCCTCCCTTATAAAAGGGCACCTCCTCCATCTCATATTTAGACAATTTTGAGCCTTCAAGTTCATATAACCCCTGAAAATTTCTCTTCTAAAACTTTATAGTTATATCAAAGAGGTTCTGTTCTTCTCAAAAGACCAACCCTTGTTCCCTAAGAGGATGTTTAAAAGAGGCACATCGAAGAAGAGGTAATCTCTTCTACCGATTCTTTCAAGTTCCTTTCTTCTTCCACTTCCCCCTTCTTTGTTGTTTCCATTATAAAATAATAACTCCACTATCTTCTATATACTGTGAAGTTATTATAAAAATTGTACAACCATATTAGTTATTTTATCCATCCTATTAATGAAAAAGTCACCACATGTGCGTATGTATGGTTTACCGTCTCCACGTCGTGGTGTAGTTTGTTATTAAAACATTTCATCATTTGGATGGGTATAATAATGAGTATAAATGATATAAATAATAACTATAAAATCATTATGATTCTTTATATATGATATATGATCCAACTATATACGATTTTAATATCAAAAGAATGATACCATCGCTCGTGCGTACGTACGGACTACCATCTCCACAAACGCGATGAGATTCATTTTCCATGATTAACTATTCAAGTATGATTATAATGTATATATAATAAATAATAATGAAAGATATTACATAATAATTATACTGTATTTATGTACATATATGTTTCATTTACTTAATTCCATTCAATTCAATAAGGAAAGGAAAACAACGTTCATGCGTACGTACGACCTACCGTCTCCATGAATGGTGTATTTCATTCTGTTTATAGATCTATCATATATATTTATATGATGAATATATATTATATATAAATCATGTTTTACATTATGGAATTATGTAAATCAGGATATAAGTAATAATATTAAGAACAACAAGTCGAAACACGTACGATAAATGGAACGATTTAAACCAAAACGTTGCATTAACATGGAATTTATAAAAGAACGGTTAATATAAAGTCATAAGTGAACCATATATGATATCATAACAATAAATATGATTATGTAATAAGTAAATGACATTATTTAAATCATTATAAAGGAGGTTTTGATACGTATGAAACATATCGTACCTAAGGTAAGGGATAATTATTCCAATCTTATTCATAACCGAGATTGTTTATTTGTAAGTATTTACTTGGGTTATATTTTTCATCCATGTCCATAAAATGTTTTTCATAAAGTATTTATTATTATTCCATGTATGTTTAATGTTATTTTACCTCTCTTTTAATTTTACATTGTGTTATGGAAGGAATCTTTCTTTTTTTACCATACGATGAACTTTTTGACTTTTCTGTTAAAATTATGTGGAGAATGTTTTTTTAGCTTACACGACATGAACGAATTTTTACAGTTTCATAATGCATTATTTTCATGAATATCACTCTACAAAATTTCATAAATATTTTCAACAAAATCCTTTTCTTTTAAAATTTCATGGTATTTTGTGAAAAGAAAATGATATTGAAGAAGAAAAGATATTTTCCTCAATAATTCTTATAAAGTGTTTTATCAAAAATATTTCCTTCTATATTGAAATTATTTAATATGGTTATGTTTCAAGCATAATGTATCTATTATTTACATGGCTTGATTTTTCTTATGATGAAATGATATCCATTTGTTTATGTGGATTATGTTATGATGGGATGATGTTTATGAAACCCATTTTATTCCCTGGGTTATGATGAAATGTTTATGATTGTTTTGTGGGACACATAAGAATGATTTAAATATGAGATGGGTGTTACCTATGTCTCTCTCCAATGAATTGGATAAAGATTAATATCTCATGAGATAGACATGGCTAGAACAACAAGTTAATCCAGTTCAGTGGTATAGGACTTGAAAGAGGAGTGAACTCGATTTAGGAAGGGACTTTGTCCACTAGGATGGTCTTGGCAGCAATTACTTAACTACTATGGAAATCATATGATGTGTATAATTGTTTTACACAATTCCATGTTTTGTTCCCATGTTATTTATCATGATTAAGGTTACTTTATGATCAATGCCTTATGCATTGTCAATATTTATGTCATTACTCATGATTTTTATGTTTTATGTTCATGTTCCTATGTTCAAATGTTTAGGGATTGTTTTATGATTCCATGTTTACCCTTACTGAGCATTTGAGGTCACCCTTTTTATGTTTTTACCCTAGATATAAAGAAAGGTTTTAGGTAAGAAAACCAATGGGGAAGATATTTTTTGGGAGATGTTGAAGATCTTTCACCAGGACTAGAAGATTCTATTCCGAGTTTCCAAAGACGCTAAACTAATATGGTATTTGGGTGTTTGTTTTGTAATGTATTAAGTATTTCGTAAAATTAATGTAATGTCTATGTATGTCAAGTTTGGGTCTCTACATGTACATACATAAAGTTTCATGGATTGATAGATATGTATATTTGTAAATAATTATATTAATATGTGTGTATGCTATTATAATAATATATATGTGTGTAATTATATACATGAATATATATATATATAACTACACACATATGCTTAATAATTTTCCCAGAAAATATCTATAAATATATTTTAAATTTATTTGGTTTTTATACAAAAATAATCATTGAAACATTTATAAAAATATACTATAAATTTACACTGCAAATGAATATATGTATGTGATAAAAATAAAATTCAAAAAAATGTATCATATAAGGCCCTATATTTATTTGCATCGATGAAACTATTGTATTGGGGGTGACAAATTCAAATTCTGATTCCATTTGAAAATAATATATTAAATCAATGATTGTTTGTGGGTAAAAATAATTATAGTAAAATATATGCGTGTAATTATAATAATATATATATATTTATGTATATACTTGAATAAATACACACACACAAACACACACGTATACTCATTAAATTTATAATTTTTATTATCTATATATAATTTTTTAATATATTTTGTTTCTATAAAGAAATAACTACTTAGAGTTTTTAAAAAATATATTTTAAATTCACGGTGAAAATCTGTGCCTGTATATTAAAAATTTAATATTCCGAAAAATGTATCATATATGGATCTAGAATTATTCGCATCGATGTAACGACCTCATAGGTACTAACAGATTGAAATTATGATACCATTTGAAAAAATAATATTAGATAAAATATTTTCAATGTAAAAAATTGATGTTAGGAGAGAGAAGATGAAATTTGGGTTGAACGTGTAGTGCCATGAATTGGGGGGTATTGGTGTAATTACATTTAGTGGAATTTGAAAAAAAAACATAAACATATAATGGATTATATCTCTATAGTAGGATTTTTCTATGTGTCATAATCCTACCACCCTAATTAACCCACCTTCTCATGGGGTAAATGGAGAGGATGCTGATCCGCAGGGGTGCAGGTGTAATTTCCACATCAAAACATATTTAAATCCAAGGTTTTAAATAATAAAATCCCATCTTAAATAACAAATCATGTTTTACGTTAAATCTAGAATGATTTGGATTTTCAAAAAGTATTAGGAAATATAAAATATATATAAATACAATATATGTTATATATATATAACATGAGATATATATAAATTTAATTCACAATATAATATATATGTAAGAAATTATAATTGATTTTTTATACTTATTTAATAAGTATGATATTTTAATCATGTGTAAGAAACAATAAGGGAAGCATCATATAGATTTTAGATTGAAAATTTGTCAATGGAAATATTTATGAAATATATTTCAAATATAATTGTTATGAAATTCATATATATAATTGAATAATTATCCACAAATATTTCAAATACCAAAAAAGGAAAAAATACACAAAAACACATTTTGAAACGCCTAAACCTTCCAAAATTTCTAAAACTACGAGATAATAACCCTAAAATCCCCCAGCACCCAATAAATGACCATGGAAGGGTTTTTGGAAAATAAGATCCCTTACATCAAACACCTCTCAAATGATTCATGTTCTCATGGATCAAAACAAAACTCAAGAAATAATTATAGAAAAAATAAGTAATGCGACCTGTCAGATACTTCTCCAATAGAGATATCACTATAATAAAAGCACAAATAATTGAACCTAATAAATGTGTAAATAAAATAACATCACTAATCATCACATTAGTTAAACTAAGGTAATATAAATCATATAAAAAATAATCCTCGAAAACCCACTTGGGAGAAATGTATTTCCATGCCATTTTATAATTTTTAATGTTTGTTAATTAGATACGTCTTTATAAGTGGAGTTATAAATATGTTTTTAACATCAATTATTTTATCCTTTGTAATACATTTACTCTTATAAAAAAATTCGTAAAAAAACATAAATAAAATGAAAAATCAGTGATATTATTATGCTAGTTATAAAAAAATGATTTAAATACATGTTTCTTACATTGGTTTTTTAAAATAAATGATGTAAAAAAAATGGTATTTTGGGTTATTTAATAATTGATTTAAAAAGGAAATATTGTTAACATTGGTTATAAAATAACTGATGTAAACAATTTATTTATTTTTATAATATTTTATTAAAAATACTCTTTAAAAAAACCTTTATAGACTTAAAATCATAAGAAATAGTTGTAGAAACAGTAGAAAAAAAGATACAGGTCTTTAATAAATATTTACATCATAACCTTGCTCAAGTTAGAAAAACTATACAATATAAAATTTAAATTTAAAAATCAATGTTACAAATACAGATAAACTAAAAAAATCCTACATGTAAAATAATCCTCTCATGATCCTTATATGTGATTTAATTCTTTTCTAGTATAAGGGTGATAGTTATTAAAATGTTAAAATTTAAATGGAAAGTATTAAACATTCATTTTCAATTCAATAATAGAATAAATAAAAAATGGTTATAATAAAATATAACATTGTGATATTTTGTAACTGTACTAGTTGAAATTATTTCATACATAAATATCATAACATAATATCCAAATTTTAATTCCTTTTTTATGATGAAAATATTATTCGAAAAAAATATTTTAATTAAAAATAACATTTCATACAACTACAAAATTACATTAATTATAAATAATTTTACGTTTTTTCACACATATTTTTTTTGATTTCCTATTCTCAATTGGAACCCTATAATAGTCTCATTCCCCGTTTGAAAATGATAATTGTGAAATAGAATTAAAAGATATTATAAGATGTAATTATTCATGTAATTGAACTTATATCTCTAATAATTCTTTTAATATTTCTCGCATGAAATTATATATAGAGAATAACCTGTAGGATGAAATGTATTTTTGAAAGGAAAATAGATAACATCCAGTCACAAACCTGCTTGCGTACCTTGGAAACTCGATAAATGAACCAAACTTGATATAACCATAAGGGCATTCCCGATCTCTACAGATCGATGACTAGCACCTCACAACAAAAATTATGAAATTGGGAATTATTTTCCCCAACAATTATAGAAGAAAAATATAAAAGACAATATGCATAAAAATAAATCTCCGCTGGGTGTAGTGCACCTGAAATCGAATAGGAATAAACAAGCATAAGTACCACAAGATAGTACTAGAAAAACTGGAAGATATAATGCCCATGTCCCAACTTAGATGCAACTCACCATGTCTATGGGTCAATAGCTAGAACCAACTCCAAGAGATTCTTTACACCTACTCAAACCTAGAAGGAGGTAATCTAAAAATAGCCAATGGTATAAGTAGGGTGTGAGATAAAAATCCCAGTATGGTCTCAACAAGGATTCTATTACAGATGCTAATATCAGATTAACAAAAGAAAGTTCTTTCAATTTTGAAATAAATAGTTTTTTTCATTTCAAAATAATATTTAAACAAATCACTATTTACCTTTAAAAAGATGGAAATACTTTAGCAATTATTGATTCATAATTCAAATGATGGAAATACATTTCAAACAATGGAATTACCTCTAAATAAAAGGTGTTTTAAAAAAATGGCATAAACAAACACTTTTATATAAAATAGTTTATATAAATCAGAAGGCATGAAAAATAGTTTATAACAATGGAATATATTCATTTAAAATACAAATAAGTGAGTAACATGGTCATATGCCTAAGAAGGTATCATAGTTTCAGGTTAGAAGGACCCCACACTCAATGTGAACTATAGTATGTACATAAGTCAATTTGAACTAAGGCCCGCGAGGAACCATCACCATTACCTAAGGGATGTGACGTGATGATATTAGGTTATATAACATTGAAAATTATAAAGTTACATCCAAATTAATCACTAACTACATATTAATTGTAAGAACCCGGTTCTTATTTTAGAGGTACGGTCTTCTTCTTTTTTTCCTTTTCCTTAAGTGTTTTTCATAAAATATGCAAAATGGGGAAAAATCCTAAATTTTGGAACTACACATCGTGTACTTTTCCACACGCTGTGTATTTTTGGCCGTGTTGGGATGTGTACATGGGGCGTGTAGCCATTCCGATGATGAAGGGTGTAGGAACCGACTACATGCCATGTAGTGGTACCTTACACGCCGTGTAGTCAGTCGGCATGCTTGAATAGTAAGGTGGTGGAGTCACCGCCAGCTGGGCGACAGTACGCGCCGTGTACTTGGGAGTACATGCCGTGTACTCATGTCGGCGGATGAAAAGTGTGGCGGTGCCGCCAAATGAATAGTTAAATGAAAGAAGTACACCCAGTTTACTCATAAGTACACACCGTGTACTTTGTTTTTTCAGCTTAAAACAGGCAGTAGCCTCCTCATTTGGAAGAGGAGACTCTTGAACCGTTTTGGAGCCAAAGGAGGAGGCCAGATCTTTGAAGATCCAGCAGGAGTTCGTCTGAAATCCGATTCAGCTTCGGACGATCTCGTTGGAACCGCACGGGTAATCCCTCTCCTCCCCTGGTATGGTTCTTACCAATTCTTTCCCTAACGTAAGTTATTTACGTTTGAATGGGTTTTGTTCTTCGTCAGATCTACGCCATTCTTGGGTGTTTCTGGAGTCGGCGTTCGGGTAAAATGTTCGTTGGCGTATAAGGTAGGTGGCTTTGTGTTTATTTTCCAACTATCATGCATTTTTGTATGTTTTTGTTCCACGAACCCATGTTGGGGTGTCATGTGGCTGAGGCCGTTGCTATATTTAATGCCTAGAATTGCATAGGTGATTAAATTGTGATAATAAAATGATGGTTGGGATCGTTGTTTGGATCCGGAACCACCCGGGGGGTGTGTTTCACTGTTTAACCGTTTGGCCAGGATACCTGAGGGTATGCCTTCAAAGTAGTAATTGTAGAATTTCCTTGAGAGGAATTTCTTGTTACTGCTTGTTTACATATTGGGCATGGCCCAGTTACCTGTTTAGCCAGAGGGTGTTGTTGTATTTAGCCTAAGGGCATTGTTGTGATTAGCCTAAGGGCACTGCACTATATAGCCTGAGGGCTATTGTTTTTTGCCTGAGGGAAACCTTTCATGCCTGAGGGCTTGACTTCTGTGCCTGAGGGTGACACTTCGTACGCCTGAGGGAAATTTCTGTTATGCCTGAGGACAATACCCGCGGGTTAGATTCTGTATGGCCTAAGGGCAAGCCTGAGGGCGTGGTTTACTATTTTATCCTGAGGGCACGGTTCTGGATGGCCTGAGGTCTTGGTGCTGTTGAGCACAAGAATGTTACTAAATTAAATGAATTAAATGAATAAAAAAATGGAAATTTAATTGTTAAGTTAGTTACTTTTTAGTACTGCTTACTTTATTGCATTTTATTATTGCACACTGTTGTTGCATGCTTACATGCAGTTGGCCACATGCCTTTGGTGGGTGCCTACTGAGATATATTTCTCACACCCTATTTGGACCACGCTTTTTGGCCCAAACAGATTATGTTTTTGCAGGGGTAGATAGGGGAAAGAGTCCCGATACAGGTACTTGACTATTGCTGAGGAGTAGGGGGCATGGGACCGAGCCTAGGCTCGCGATGCCGCTGCCAGCTGTTTGCTTTGTTTTACTGTACCATGCTTTTTGTTGTACTGTATTGATGTATAACATGTTCTGTCTATTTTCTTAAAACTTGAAACATGTAGAATTATCATTTATATACTGTTGTTTATATCATTTGCAGTTGTTTATTTCCGTTGTGTATGTTCACCGCTTCCACTATCGTTGTATGTTTATTTTTTATTCCGCTGTGCTACACTTTGAAAAATTAGGGCATAATTTACCCACTATCAGACTTGGGCCCTCGCTGCTAGTAGGCAGCCTCTGGAGTTTGAGGAAATGTGCTTGAGGTCACGTGGCGAAAAGGATTCTGGGCACCGTTGCAAGGCACCCGGGTCCGAGATGTTACAAAGTGGTATCAGAGGTGTTTCTTTTCTTTGACTTACTATTTGGAGCAATAGTCAGGGATAAAACAGAATGGTAGTTGGTAATAAGCTATGCCCGAGCTTAGCTAACCCGTGTACAGGGAAAAGCCAATTTACCTCATGATTGCAATTTTGTTGATTTTGCAATTTTATGGTTGATATGTTTTCACTATTTGGTGATGGACATGGATTGTGATGTTTATATTTTATATGTGGGTTCTATTTAGTTGCAACCCGATGAGATGAGGGTATTCCGTCTCATGCATCATATAGGCACATGCTAGAAATCACATTCCATGCATAGTTTCCATGCCTTGTAGATTCATTAGAATTTGCATGTTGTTGTGATAGTTAATGTGCTAATAAAGAATGCTGTTGTGATAAATGCTTGATAAGTACCTACCTTGTGATATGGTGTTTGTGTTTGAGCCTGTTTATAGAATGGATTTCAAAATTTGGTTTTTGGGGAGTATGGGCCCCCATTGACCGGAATTTGGTGGATCATTGATTGTTTGTTGGTTATAGCACATATAAGATTTCAAACTTTGATTCGTGGGGAGTATGGGCCCCCACGGGTCGGAATTTGACACTTAGGTGTTGTTTTTCAGTATTTTCTGGGTTAAGGGATGTTTCTGAGGCATACTGTCTGGAAACCCAGTATACACGTCGTGTAGTACTTTACACACACCGTGTAGTGCTTTATACACACCGTGTAGGTTCTTCTGTTCGGGAAGAAAAAATGAACTTTTTTAGTACACGTCGTGTACCCCGAGTACATGCTGTGTAGTCTCTTACCGTGTCACAAACCGTGTGGGTGGCGACACGGAGTAGGGAAGGGCTTGGGTAAAACACACTATGTAGTTTTTGTGCATGCTGTGTTGTGTTACCCGGAGTCTGGCCGTGTAACTAACAACACGGGTCGGTGAACTCCTTGAAAGAACACGCCGTGTCAGTTATAGACACGCCGTGTAGTGTGACTTGGGGACTCGTCCGTGTAACTAATAACACTGGCCGATGTCACCTCTCCCTGAACATGCTGTGTACCTATGGGACACACTATGTAGTCTTGTCCGAGGACAGACCGTGTGGAGTTAGCCATGTGGCTGGGAAACGGGATGGTGTGCACACCGTGTGCGGGTGTAACACACCCTGTGGAGTAAAGCCGAGTAGTCGGCCGTGTCACAGACGACACGGGTAGTTGGAAAATAACACCGTACACGCTGTGTAGATATTATACACGCCGTGTAGTTTTGTTGAATGGAATCCGTGTGGCTTAGCCATGTAGAAGGACCTGGGAAGGGGAAGGGATGTCAAGTACACGCCGTGTAGTCATTGTACATGCTGTGTAGTCTTGTCTTGTAAATTTTGAAATTCTTTCTTCCTATTGTTCCTTTGTGGTTCCTTCGCTTTCAGTCTTAATAATCCTGAATCTGAGGCGTGCTTTTGACCTTGTACTGTCATGCCGCCTAGACGACTGCGAGTTGTTCTCCAGGAGAGCGGTGATTATTATACTCCGGAGATGGTGCACCATGGGCTACCAGTTGATCCACCAGCAGAGCCAGATGAGGCGCCAGCTATTATACCGGGCACAGGCGCGAAGGCGTAGTTCCGTGAAGGCTTATTGCGGTTCATGCAGACTTTTCAGGGAGCACCGTGGGCTGCCACATCTATGGCCGAGCTGACGCGTATCTTTCAGCAGCAGCATCCGCCTACGTTTTCAGCGGATGGTGGACCATAGGCTGTAGAGTCTTGGCTAGGATCGATGCATACTATTTTCAAGCACTTGGAGATGCCTCCAGGGTGGAGGGTCAAGCTCACGACTTACATGATGTGTGATTCCACCAAGAGGTGGTGGGATGTTACCCCCCAGACAGAGCATCACAGGTACATGACGTGAGAAGATTTTCAGGCAGTCTTCTATGACTTCTTCTTTCCCAAGACGCTGAGGGAAGATAGAGCTCGAGAGTTCATGAATCTGCAGTAGGGCGTCATGTCGGTGATGGACTATTCTACTCATTTTACGGAGCTTCATCTTTTTGCACTCGTGCTGGTGGGTGACGAGACGTTGAGAGCCAGAAGTTTTGAGGATGGTCTTCGGTATGACATCCTAGCGCTGATGAATGTTTTCAGGTTTCCTACTATACATGAGATTGTGAAACAGGAACTGATTTTAAAGAGGAACCTATGGGAATCGAGTGGTGTGGACGAGGGCGGTTCAGCACCAGTTACTGGTATTATTTCTACTGGCAAGAGGAAGAGACAGATGAACTTCTATCAGGGTGGAAGTACCAGCCAAACAACTTCTTTAGGTGGCCCGATCAGGTGCTACCAGTGTGGTAGAGAGGGTAACAAGAGTCCATAGTGTCCACGCGTTCCATTAGAGTGCCGAGTTTGCGGAAAGATGGGTCATCTACAGTGCTTTTGTAGAGCGTTTCCACCAGTGGCTAGTGAGAGGGGTTCTGTGCAGACTCCGCGTGCGGGAGAAGGACCAGTGGCTTCTTACCAGTCAGGGAACTAGAATACGTCAGGGCATGCAGGCAGAGATGGTGGTCGTGGCCGTGGTAGCCAGACACCAGGATCGTAGAGGCAGCAGGGCAGGACAACTCACGGTAGCCAGGCTGTGTCATAGGGCCGCGACACTGGGCATGCACATGCAGTGCAACAGACCTATTAGGAGCATGATCTTGGACCTTCTACAGTCAGAGGTACTATTCTAGTAGCTTCTATCTTATCTTCAGTGCTTTTTGATACAGGTGCTACACATAGTTTCATTTCTGTACCTGTTGTGGAGAGCCTTGGGCTCTGTGATTCTTATTCTTCTGATATCTTGACGCTAGACACTCCGTTGGGGAATAGGATGGCTGGTGTGCGTCAGTGAAAGGAGTTCCCCCTTGAGGTTGGTGGGTGTCATTTTCTTTGGGACCTCTATGTCTTAGAGATAACGATCTATGACGTCATTCTCAGGATGGACTGGTTGGTTCCCTATCGAGCCTTTGTAGACTGCTATCGTCGCAGGGTGCGTTTCACGTCACCAGAGGGCGGAGAGTTTCTATACAAGGGCGAGTGGGACGTTCAGGCAAGTCGAGTTGGACCAGAGCATCATGGGTGAGGTGGAGTCACAACCCAGATTATGAGCTTATATCTGGATGATCAGGGGACTTGTCAGACGGATTTCCCTCCAGTTGTCGATCATTTCAGGGATGTCTTCCTGGATGACTTTTCAGGTCTACCACCAGTGTGAGAGGTGGATTTATCTATTGAGCTAGTGCCCGGAGCAGCACCGGTGTCCATTCCTCCTTATAGGATGGCCACACCTGAGTTGCAGGAGCTCAAGAGGCAGTTAGAGGAGCTACAGGCGAAGGGTTTTATTCGACCCAGTACTTCTCCTTGGGGTTCTCCGGTCCTTTTTAAGAAGAAGGTGGAAAATACCCTCAGGCTTTGCGTGGATTATCGGAAGCTGAACCAGTTGACGGTTAAGAACCGATATCCCTTGCTGAGGATAGATGATCTTTTTTATCAGCTTTGTGGAGCACGAGTGTTCTCGAAGATTTACTTGAGATCCGGATACCATCAACTGCGCGTGAGACCATCAGATATACCGCTTACAGCTTTTCGGAGCAGATATGGTCTGTACGAGTACTTGGTTATGTCGTTCGGACTCACGAACGTGCCAGCGGTTTTCATGGCTCTGATGAATCGTGTGTTCCATCTGTATCTTGATTCCTCTGTGGTGGTATTCATGGATGACATCTTGGTGTACTCTCACACTCAACATGACCATGCCACCCATATTGAGATCGTATTAATTACACTGAGAGAGCATCAGCTATATGCTAATCTCTCGAAGTGTCACTTTTGGATGGACCAGATTCACTTCCTGGGTCATATCATCTCAGAGGAAGGAGTTTCAGTAGACCTAGAGAATGTGAGACCAGTAGTTTTCTGGGAGCATCCTAAGAACATGTTTGAGATACATAGTTTATTAGGGATAGATGGTTACTACAGATGCTTCATACAGGACTTCTCCCACTTAGCAACACCATTGACAGGTTTGACTAAGAAGGGTGTGATGTTCGTTTGGTCAGAAGCTTGCGAGACAGCTTTTCAAGACCTGAAGGGAAGGTTGACATCAGCACCGATCCTGATACTCCCGGAGTAGGGGAAGAGCTATACAGTTTACTGTGATGCATCAGGGATTGGGCTGGGAGCCTTTTTGATGCAGGGCGACCGAGTTGTTGCGTACGAGTCTCGGCAGTTGAGGCCACATGAGAGGAATTACCCGATGCATGATCTCGAGTTGGCTGCAGTTGTTCATGCTTTGCGCTGTTGGAGACACCATCTATTGGGAGAGCATTTTGTGGTTTTCACCGACCACAAATGCCTCAAGTATATCTTTACTCAGTGTGACCTGAATCTGAGACATAAAAGGTGGGTTGAGTACCTACAATCCTTCGATTATGAGCTTGCCTATACACCTGGAAAAGGTAATGCAGTAGCCAATGCACTGAGTAGGAAGACTCAGATACATGCAGTGAAGGAGGCCAGTGGTGAGTGGCAGCTCAAGGCATTGTTCTCTGAGATGCATCTGGAGGTGCATGAGAGTCAGGGGCAGGCTTATATTTCTTCTTTGGCTGTGACATCTACCCTCCTGGACAGAGTGAGGATGAGACAGCTATCTGATTCAGAAGGCCTAGTTCTACGGGAGTCGGTGGCAAGGGAGGACCCTCCTCCCAGTTGGACGATATGCGATGATTAGGTTTTTCATTTCCATGGACGAGTATGGGTTCCAGGGGATATATGTGAGGAGATGATGCGGGAGTTTCATGCTTCAGCTTGGGCAGTTCATCCCGGGGTTACCAAGATGTACTGAGACTTGAGACGTCAGTACTGGTGGCCAGGTATGAAGTGGGAGATAGCCTATTTTGTTACAAGGTGTTCCACCTGTTAGCAGGTGAAGGCAGAGCACCAGAGGCCAGCTGGGCTGTTATAGCAGTTTCCCATTCCAGAGTGGAAATGGGATGATGTCGCGATGGATTTCATGACTAGATTGCCGAGGTCACCTCGAGGCAATGACGTTGTGTGGGTTGTTGTGGACAGACTCACGAAGGTAGCTCACTTCTTGCCGATCAAGGAGACCTTCAGTGTGGACGAGCTCAGAAGGCTGTATATCCGAGAGATCGTACGTCTTCAAGGGGTCCCTCGTTCTATCGTTTCAAATAGGGACGCCCGCGTTACGTCTCATTTCTGGTAGAGTTTTTAGAGGGCGCTGGGTACACAGGTTCTTCTGAGCACATCATACCACCCTTAGAAAGATGGCCAGTCAGATCAGACAATACAGGTGCTAGAGGACATGCTGCGCGCATGCGTCCTAGACATTGGGGGCTTGTGGGAGAAGCATATACCCTTATTTGAGTTTTCCTATAACAATAGTTTTCAAGAAACAATTGAGATGGCACCATACGAGGCTTTATATGGTAATCCATGCCTATCACCTTTGTGCTGGTTAGAGGCAGGTGAGGCAGCTTTACTGGGGCCACAGCTCGTGCAGGAGACATCTGAGTAGTTCCAGTTGATTCGGAAGCAAATGGCTACCGCGCAGTCTTTTCAAAAGTCTTATGCTGATCGTCGTAGACGACCTTTGGAGTTCATGGTCGGGATCAGGTTTCCTTACGTGTTTTTCCGAGGCTGGGACACAAGCAGATCAGGAGACAGGGTAAGCTTTCACCGAGGTTTGTGGGGTCATTCGAGATTCTGGAGAGAGTCGGGTTGGTTTCCAATAGTTGCAGTTACCGCAATGGTACTGAGCCATGCACGACGACTTCCACGTGTCTCAGTTGCGTCGCTACCATTCAGACCCATCTCACACCTTTCAGCCAGAGGAGGTTGAGATTCAGCATGATGCGTTCTTTGAGGAGAATTTGATCCGTATCGTTGACACGAGCACGGATGTTCTCCGAGGCCGGTCAGTTCCTCTCGTATGGGTGCTATGAAAGCATGGCCGAGTCCAGGACGAGACCAAGGAGAAGGAGGCCGACGTACGTGCTCATTGGCTAGAGCTATTCTGAGCTTTATCTTCGCCACCCTTGGAAGGGAAATTCAGGGACGAATTTCTATAAGGGGGGAGGTTTGTAAGAACCCGGTTCTTATTTTAGAGGTACGAGATTCTTCTTTTTTTTCTTTTTCCTTAAGTGTTTTTGAGAAAATATGGAAATGGGGAAAAATCCTAAATTTTGGAACTACACATCGTGTCCTTTTCCACAGGCCGTGTATTATTGTCCGTGTTGGGATGAGTACATGGGGCGTGTAGCCATGCCAGCGACGAAGGGTGTAGGAACTGAATACACGTCATGTAGTGGTACCATACACGCCATGTAGTCAGTTGGCAGGCTTGAATAGTAAGGCGGTGGAGTCGCCGCCAGCTAGGTGACAGTACACGCTGTGTTCATGGGAGTTCATGCCATGTACTCATGTCGACGGATGAACAGTGTGGCGGTGCCGCCAAATGAACAGTTAAATGAAATAAGTACACACCGTGTACTCAGAAGTACACGCCGTGTACTTTGTTTTTTCAGCTTAAAACAGGAAGTAGCCTCGTCATTTGGTAGAGGAGACTCTTGAACCATTTTGGAGCCAAAGGAGGAGGCCAGATCTTTGAAGATCCACCAGGAGTTCGTCTGGAATCCGATTCGGCTTCGGACGATCTCATTGGAACCACACGGGTAAGTCCTCTCCTCTCCAGGTACCATTCTTACCAATTATTTCCCTAACATAAGCTATTTACATTTGAATGGGTTTTGTTCTTCGTCAGATATACACCGTTCTTAGGAGTTTCTGGAGTCGGCGTTCGGGTATAACGTTCGTTGGTGTATAAGGTAGGTGTATTTGTGTTTATTTTCCAACTGTCGTGAGTTTTTGTGCCACGAACCCATGTTTGGGAGTTGTGTGGTTGAGGACGTTGCTATATTTAATGCCTAGAATTGCGTAGGTGATCAAATTGTGATAATAAAATGCTGGTTGGGATCATTTCTTGGATCCGGAACCACCCCGGGGGGGGGGGGTGTTTCACTGTTTAGCCATTTGGACAGGATACCTGAGGGTATGCCTTCAAAGTAGTAATTGTAGAATTGCCTTGAGAGGAATTGTTTGTTACTACTTGTTTACCTGTTGGGCATGGCCCGGTTACCTGTTTATCTTGAGGGAATTTTTGTATTTATCCTGAGGGCGTTGTTGTGATTAGCCTGAGGGCACTACACTATTTAGCCTGAGGGCTGTAGTTTTTCTCCTGAGGGAAACCTTTCATGCCCGAGGGATTGACTTCTGTGCCTGAGGGTGACACTTCGTACGCCTGAGGGAAATTTCTGTTACGCCTGAGGGTAATACCTGCGGGTTAGATTCTGTATAGCCTGAGGGTAAGCCTGAGGGAGTGGTTTACTATTTTAGCCTGAGGGCACGGATCTGTTTGGCCAGAGGGCTTGGTTCTGTTGAGCACAAGAATGTTTCTAAATTAAATGAATAATAAAATGGAAATTTAATTTTTAATTTAGTTACTTTTTAGTACTGATTACTTTATTGTATTTTATTATTGCACACTGTTGTTTCATGCTTACACGCAGTTGGGCACGAGCCTTTGGTGGGTGCCTACTGACGTATATTTCTCACACCCTGTTTGGGCCACGCTTTTCGGCCGAAAAATAATACGTTTCTGCAGGGGTAGATAGGGGAAAGAGTCCCTATACAGGTACTTGACTATTGCTGGGGAGTAGGGGGCATGGGACCGATCCTCGGCTCGCGATGCCGCTGTCAGCTGTTTGCTTTGTTTTACTGTACCATGATTTTTGTTGTACTGTATTGATGTATAACATGTTTTGGATGTTTTCTTAGAACTTGAAACATGTAGCATCATCATTTATATACTGTTGTTTATATTATCTGCAGTTGTTTATTTCCGTTGTGTATGTTTAGCGCTTCTGCTGTCGTTGTATGTTTATTTTGTATTCTGCTGCGCTACACTTTGACAAATGAGGGCATAGTTTCCCCACTATCAGACCTAGGCCCTCGCTTCTAGTCGGCAGCCTCTGGCGTTTGGGGAAATGCCCTTGAGGTCATGTGGTGAACCGGATTCGGGGAACCGTTGTGTGGCACCCGATTCCGGGATGTTACATGAATTTCATATTTTATAGTACTAAACCATGATGGGAAATTTATTTGAAAAATGATTAAAATACAATTCATCCTATTCAACATTTCAAATATTCCAATTTTCCATTTAAAATACATAATGTATTTTTAATAAAAAAAACATGCCTTCTAAATAAGATAAAACACTCTGGTTTCTATAAAAAAACAATTTTCATCCATTTTCACAAATAAGGATTTTAAATCGATTAACTATTCAATTTTACAATCAAATATCACATTTAAATTCAATAATTTAATTTTCAAATAAATACCATCAATTTTATAAAACACCCCAAATTGAATGGAATTAGGGTTTACATAAATTTATATCAAATCAATTTTCCTAAATTAAATTTAAAAAAATTATTGAAAAAACTTCACCATTTAAATGAAACAATTTAAATCTCACCAACTTCCATAAACACACGCCAATTCAATGGAATTGGGGGTTTTCCAATTTCATGAAAAAAACCTATTTAAAAATGCCCAATTCAATGGAATTGGGTTTTCCAATAAACCAATTGAAATATTTTTTAGTTAAAATGAATAAATTAAATGTTATTCAAACAGTTTAAATGAAATTAAGAAATTTAGGGTTAATGAAAATTGGGCATCGTAACGAAACTACCTACCTCGTGATTAACGAATTTCGAATCACAGAGACATACCTAGAAAACCCCAATAGAGAACAATGATGATAAGGGTTTATGAATCCCTCCTAGGTCTATATAAAAAACAATGGGTATTAGATCCAAAAATCATCTTGGGGATCCATGGAACCCTATGGAGGAGAAGAAATATCATAAGAGAATGAGAACAAAAGAAGGAAACTAATTGCAAAAAGATCGAAGGGTGTTTCTCAAGCATCAAATCACTTATGTGATGATATAAGGGGCTAAAAACTCTTCTTGGGAAGTCTAAGGATGAGAGAAATTGGATTGGGGTCATACCAGTCCATTGGTGGGCTAAAATAGTGGTTAATGTTTTTTTAATTAAAATTCGGATAAATTTAAAACCCATATGCATGGTTTCCTGGGCAGAGGGACATAGTTTGGAAAAACTATGCACAAGTTGTGAACCCGTTTTAAATTGGAAAAATAGTTTCTTCGTTTAGGGAACATGCTTTTTAAACCATGTACCAACAATGAAAAAGCCCACTTCCTTGGGTTACAAGGTTTTTTCTGAAGGGGAACACAATTTGGGAAAACTGTGCACCTACCATGCACTAGCACAAAATTTCCATAACAATTAAAAATTCAACCTGAAACAACCCCAAATAAAACCCAACCAAATAATGATAAAAATAGGGGTTTAGGAACACCTAAAAATAGTAACAAGATGTTACAACTACCTCACCATAGTAACATTCGATCCCCATGAATCCTAAAGAATAAGCTCCCATGCCAAAAAGATGGGGCCACTACTCTCTCATCAGTACCTCCTTCTCCAATGCCTCATGATTATCAGAACCATGATTCCATAGAACATAAACCAAAGGTATCATATTACTAGGAAGTACCTTGGTTTCAGAATCAACAATCCTGATTCGCCGTTCAGTCACAGATAAATCAGGTTCAACTTCAAGATCATGCCAGCTCAGAACCTGAGATAGATCAGATAGATACATTTGTAGCTAAGATACATGAAACACATTATTTATCAATTTTAACTCTGGTGTTAGTGATAAATGTTATGATACTACCCCTACATGGTCAACAACATTGGATGGTCCCACAAAACAATAATCATGCTTCAATTTTCTCCCAATCCTTCGATGACCCAAATGAGGTGAAACTTTCAAGAAGATATTGTCACAAACTAAAAATTACAAAGGTATAAGAAGATGATCAACATAATACTTATATCAGATATGTGACAAATCAATAGAATCTATGCTATCATCTCCTGCACCAAACATGGCTCAACTAAGGAATTTTCACCAATCTCCGACTAATAAAATGGAAATCTATAAGGATGACCATACAAGGCCTCATGAAGGGTCATTCTAATTGCAGAATGGTATCAATTATTATAAGAGAACTCAACCGTCCCTAATTATCATCATACCGACACCAAATTAGTGAAACCAATCAAAAATCATATCCTTAAGAATCTGTATAGCTTTTTCTGTCTGGCCATCCGACTGTGGATGATATGTTGTACTCAAACAAACGTGAGATCCAAATGCCTCCAAAAGGACTCTCCAAAATCAATAAGTGAACCGAGGATCCCTATCAAAGACTATAGTATATGGAAATTCATGAAATCGAATAATCTCTTTGTCTTAGGAAGTTCCCATCTCCTCAACTTTGGTTGCATCATGAATGAATATAAAATATACTGAATTTTCCATCATTTTTATCACAACCCATATCGAATTATTATTTCTCTGGGTTATTGGAAACCCAAAAATAATTCCATATAAATATTGTATCACTTATAAGTAGGTATTGGAAGTGTCTTAAGAAAACATGAATGTTTATGGTGCTCAACCTTCACCTGCTAGAATGTATAGAAACAATATACAAAATCTATGATACCCCATCTCATACCTAACCACCAAAACTACCACCGCATTTCATAGAACATATTTATGGTTCCTAGGTGAAAACCCCACTAAAATTAATTTTAGTCTCCCATAATAGCTTTCATTGACACTAACGGCACAAAAAACATTTTTGAAAGCATAGAATGCCCTCTTTTGTGAATGAACACTCTAGAATGGTCTCCTCCCAATAAAGAGAGTCTCTACTGCTACAAAATTCTTCATCAAAATTATGTTCCTAAAGAATAATTTTTTAGAATATATAATTTCAACTAGACAACAGAAAATGAAAACTCATCCTTTGAATCCTGTACTACAATATGCTACTCTGAAAAGAGAGCTATCAAATTCCACTATTCCAAAGATTATTTCATTTCATGGGTTAGAAGCTTCCATATCAAAGAATCCATGATGAATTACCTTCCCATAGGGTATAGGTGATTCAAAATATAAATATTGTACATTTTACACCCAAATCCTCTGGACGAGATTCAAATATTTTTTAGAGAAGACATAACTCAAGCTATTGTGGTCTGAAAACACAATAAAACTTTTTCCATAAAGGTAATGCTACCAACTCTTAATAGCATGCATCACATTAACAAGTTCAGGGTCATGGGTTGGATAATTCTTATTTTTTGGCCTAATATTATATGATCCATTAGAAATAACATGATCACCTTGTATAAGAACTCATACCAAAATCGATCCCAACACATCACAGAAGACCACATAGCCTTTCCTAGCCTATGTAAGAGTCAACATTTGAGCAGTAGACAAAAGATGTTTCTACTCAACCAAAGAATACTGGAATTTATCATTATAAGAAATATTTAATCCTTTCCAAGTTAGTGAAGTCATTTTTTATTAAAACTTTGATATGTACGTAATGAACCGATAATAAAATCCAACAAGACTCAAGATGCTTTGAATATCGAAAAAATTCCGTTGTTGTTCCCATGTCCTAAAAGCTTTTACCATCTCAGGGAAAAATTAAATACCAGGTTTTAACACATCAAGTCCCAATAAATTTACTTTTCCAATATATAATTCAAACTTTAAAATCATTTCCAAAAGTCAAGGATTTCGTAGAAATTCCAAAACTGTTCTCAAATGATGCAAATGATTTCCCTCAAACATAGAGTTAAAAAATGAGGTCATCCCCAATGACAACCAAAAAATTATCTAGCTACTCATGTAAAATCTTGTTCATTAATTCCATAAAAACTATAGAAGCATTGGTTAGGACAAATGGAATAAGAAGGTACTCATAATGGCCATACCTGCTCTAAAAAGAGGTTTTCTGAATGATAGATTCTTTCATCCTCAACTAATGATAACTAGAGTGGAGATCAATCTTCAAGAACCACTTAAACACTTTCAAATGATCAAACAGATCATAAATCCATGCAATTATATACAAGTACTTCACCATAAATTGATTGAGTCTTTCAATAATCAACACATAGGAAGAGTAAACCATCACCGTTCTTAGAGAAGAGAACATGCACCGTCCAAGGTGACACACTCAGGCGTATGGAGCCTTTCTCTAAAAGAACATCAAATTGGGACTTAAACTCTTTAGTTTCTATTACTCCCATGTGGTAATAAGTAATAAAAACAAGTTTATTACAAGTCATTAAGTCAATATAAAACTCAACCTCCCTTACATGGGTTAAACCGAAGAAGTCATAAGGAAACACGTCAGAATAATCATTGACAATTGGAGGGAGATTACCACTCAATGATTCACACTCCAGATCAATGGAAAACAATGATAGTACTTTCAAAAATTATAGATAATAAGGTATATCTCTACTTGACCATAAGTCCCATTAACCTTGACAAACATGGCACACTCCATTGGGTGTAGTAATGGAGAACTGTCAAATATAACAATAAATCCATGATTTATTAGCAATCAACCAATCCATCCAAAAAATGATGTCTAGTGGTTTCATGTCTAGAACCATAAAACTCTATTAAATCTTGACTTCTAATATAGAGGAGAAAGAAGAATGAATATAGAGACCCGTATTTATCTTCAGACTTAGATATGTAGTAATATTTATTACATAAGAGAAAATCTTCATAGGAAGATTAATAAGATTAATATAATGGGTTGAGATAAACGAATGAGATGCATCAGTATCAAATAGAGTAGTCACTAATGATAATGATATAGTAATGGTATCTCTCATGTTCATTGGACTCATATCCTCTTCCAATGTAGACACTTCCACAATGGGAAGTATCTTCTTTTCGAATTCCTCTGGCTGAAACTTTTTTACATGTGACACATCTGATTTCCCCACAGTTTTAAGAGGATACGATGATTCTGTTCCACTATGTGGAGTAGAATAAGCATAGTATAATTTCGGTATGTTCCTTGAATGTATGTAGGATCCATATTTCTTGGGTGAATTAGTGAAAAACCTCTATGAATGTTCTAGATTTTCACACTGGTAGAAAATCAATAACCTCTTCCAAATGGTATAGGAGGTCTAGAATGACCATGCAGTCGAGAAATACAATGAGAATCATCACAATTACACTTTTACTTGAAGAATCCCACACTGCCACTTGGAGAGAAAAAAACTTTTTATAACCCTGACTTTCTAGCCAAGACAATTTCAACCATTAGAAACCTATCAATAACATCAACATACGAAGGAAACTTCAATATGAATTCATGAGAATGAATATAATCAAGAAATACCAACATTAACCCTTAAGACATTATCTTCTTATTCAATAAAATATCAGGGGTGAAATGCACAAGCTCAGAATAATGGGTTTCATACACTATCACGATCCTAGAGGCCTACTCAAGTTTGAATAACTATATATCCTTGGTCAAAAACATCAACTCTGGATTGAACTGATCAGTGAAAAGAACTTTTAAATCCTTCCACTCTATAACCTCATGCTTATTTTCTATCACCATAGTTTCCCACTATTTCCTTCTTGGTCCTTACATTACAAAGGTGGCATACTTTACCTTAATTTCATTGGGTGTGTTCAAGAACCCAAATTAATGCTCCATTATGATCAACCATTCCTCACCCTCTTGAGGATTATTTGATCCTATGAATGGTGTTGGCTTTTAGTGAAGGAACTCTAGAGAATAAATATTCATAACATCCATACGAGGTTTCACAACTAGATCCCAAATAGGAACTAGAGGTGGTGCCTATCCTAGATCTTGGATAGTGAGAAAAATCACCTCAACCAGACTCGGGTCCATGAGAGGATTCACTCGCTGTAGTTCAGCAGCGACTTCATCCTAGATTCATGTTTCACATATTCTCAGAGCATGATGCTATGAAACATCATCAAACAACAAGAAATACATCAGATTAACACACAAACAAAGTAACAAGGGAAATAGCTCCCCAAAGATAGAAAGAATGATTCAAATTTTACTCTATCCAAATAAAAATATTGAAAAAATTAAAACTAATGCTCAATATGTATTTCCCTAACTACCCATGGTGACTTAAGGTTAGTTATAGTGAGGTATTTAAAGACACTCAATCGTAAATACCTCATAACTCTTGAAAATATTACACAAATGTATATTGAATTCATGAAAAAAACATAACCTAGAGTTCTGATAGCACTTTGTCACGAACTAGCTAATTTTCCCTGGTAACCCATTAACTAATCCATCCTTGAAATAGTCTTATGGGAATTCCCTATCCCCATGGGCTAGTGACTAGCTCCTGGAATTATAGAAAATGAAATTGGGAATGATTTTTCCACAAACATTATTGAAGAAAAAGAAACAAGGAAGTATGCATACAAAATAAGCTGCATTGGGAGTATTATACCATAAGTTAAAACATGAATAAAGAAGAACAAGACCAAGTAAAATAAGATAGTACTAGAAAAAAAGGAAGATATACTTCCCATGTCCTAACTTAGATTCATCTCCCCAATTCCAATGTCAACAACTAAAACAACCTCTAAGAGATGTTTTACCCCTACATAGACCTAGAAAAAGATCATCGACAAATACCTGAAGGTATAGGTAAGGTGTAAGCTAATAATTCCATTAGGGTCTCACCAATGATACCATGATATATTCCAATAATAGATTAAGCAAATAAAGTGATTTTAATTTTCAAATAAATTGGGTTTTATTTTCAAAATCATATTTAAAAAAATTAATATTTACCTTTCGAAAAGTTAAAAATCTATAGAAATTATTTCTTCACAATTCAAATGATAGAAATAAATTTCAAATTATAGAATTATCTTAAAAAAATTATTTACACAAATTAACAAAATAATAAATTTTATATAAAATAGTTCATATAAATAAAATGGCATGTGAAATAGTTTATAACAATAGAATGTATTCATTTGAAATAAAAACATCCGAGAAACATGATCATATTTCTAAGAACGTATGATAGTTCTAGTCTATATGAACCCTACAGTCATGGTGAAATGTATTGCATATGTAAGTCCAATTGAACCAAGTCCAAAGAGGACTCATCACCATCACCTAAGGGATGTGACGTGGTGATATTTGGTTTTAGAACATTGTAAATCAAAACGTTACATCCAAAAAAATCAATAACTACATAATGATTTCATTATCTCTATTATAAAACAATTATTGAAAATTTATTTCAATAATGATGAAAATAAAACTCATCCCATTCTACATTTCAAATATGAACTTTTTTTAGTTAAAAGCCATAATGTGTTTTTAATCAAAAGCATGACTTTTCACCAAGATAAATTCCTAAGGGTTCTATCAGAAACCATTTTTATCCACTTTCACAAATAGGGATTTGAAATAAATTCACCATTCAATTTCACAATACAATTTCAAAATTAAGTCAACAATTTAATTTTTTTAAAAAATCCATCAATTTCATTACAAAGACCTAACACATTGGAATTGTGGTTTTCACAATTTCCCATTAAATCATTTTCCAACAATTAAATTAAAAATTTTAAATGAAACAATTTCATCATTTAAATTAAATAATTTAAATGTCACCAACTTCCATAAACACACCTCGATTCAATGGAGTTGGGGAATTTTTTATTTCATGCCAAATAAATACATAAAAACCCCAATTCAATGGAATTAGGTTTTTCCAATAAACCAATTAAAAATATTTTTATTAAAAATAAATAAATTTAATTTAATTCAAATAATTTAAATTAAATAAAAAAATTATGTGTTAATGAAATTTGGGCATCACAATGGAACCACCAACCTCAAGATTAAGGGATCTTGAATCACAAAGTCATACTGGGAAAACTCCAATAGAGAATGAATACAAAAAGGATATATGAATCAAACATAGGTTTAAATCCAAAAATGTGGGTATTATATCCATAAATAATCATGGGGATCCATGGAACCCGAGGGATGAGAAGAGTGATCATGGGAGAACGAAAACAGAAGAATAAAAATAACAGCATGAAAATTGAAGGGCATTCCTCATCCTTCAAATAACTTTTTGGAGGGATATAAGGGTCCAAACACTCTTCTTGGGAGCTCCATGGATTGGAGGAATCATTTTGGGATTGTACTAATCTGTCAAGGGAATAAAATATGAGTTTTTGAATTTTTAATTAAAATTAAAATCAATTAAAAACTTTTACACATGGTTTTCATGGGCAGAGGCACAAGGTTTGGAAAAACCGTGTACAATATGTGAACCTATTTTAAATGGTCTGCACAAATTCTCCTTGTAGGGTTCACAGTTTATAAACTGTTCACCGACTATGAAAAAGTTCACTTCCTTGGGTTGCATGGTTTTCTCAGAAGGGGTACAGAGTTTGGGAAAGAAATGATCCAACCATTCACTGGCACAAAATTTCCAAAACTCTTAAAAATTCATCTCAAAACAACCCCAAAGGAAACCCAACCAAATCTTGGTAAAAATATGCATTTAAGTACACATAAAAACAATAAAAGAATTTTATAATCCTATTCCCTCAAATATAGAAAGGTATAATTTCATTGGTTATTTAATTGAGAGAAACAACACTTTTTAAATTATATTTATCATACCAATCATGAATAAAAACAATCTACACTAAATTGAATAATTCTAAAATCTTTCATAAATAAATTTTGTACTTTCATTATCCTTCATTACGTTTATCACTACAGAAATAAATAGTGTTCCCAAGAATCTATACACTTAGGTCACACCATACTGAATAAAAATTGTTTGAATATACATAAAAAATATATTAAACTAGATCACTCAAATTAATATAATTAAAATAAATATGAAAATTGACTTACATGGAAAACACTTGTATCAATGTGAGGCCCAATATATATAAATTTACAAGTTTTATGACACCTGTCCTAAAAATAATAACAATCATATCGCACCGAAACAAATTATCATCCATAAGAATATCATAAACATACAACTACATTGATGCATATATTTCTAAATTATAAAGAAATTGCAAAGAAGTGGTATCTGAAGTCAATGGGGCCTCAAACATTCTATGAATTTCAAAAATCATTTTTTTAAAATTAATTTATTCCAAAATATATATATTTAAATATTAATGATAATTTAACTCTAATATAAAAAATAATGGTCATAATTTATACATACCTCAATGACAAGTTTCTAGAAAATTATAGGTGCCTAAATAAAAAATTATCCAACCCTTTTTCTAATGGAAGAGAATTTATCTATAGGCAATGGCACTCTAGATGATGCATCTAAAATATTATATACCATTTTTTATTCTTATCTATAACCATATAATGATGTAGCATATACATAATATAATATATTGACCCATATTCTATAATATAATAGTCAAGATACTCATCATATAACTCATAGTAGATGAAAAGATGTGGAGGATGACTTAAAGGATTGAGATATGTAGGCGACGATAGATGAGTGGGATATGTAGCTAGATGTAGATGAGTGGGACATGTATCATGAATCTATCTCTTTATTTTATGAAAAAATAAAATGTAAGGATTATCTCATCCTCTCATCCCTAATCTCACCCATATATTGATATTTTTCTACTTAAGAATCTATTTTTTCTTTTATATAAATCCTCCTTCGAAAAGGTTCTATGATGACCAGACAAATTTTTCATTGATACAACCACCTCATATCTTCATATACAACCATGGTGTTTAGGTTTTCCTAATATAGTGGCTAAAATATCCTGCATACCCTCAAGTATGATGGTTCTCTATTTGGTATATTCCATAAGTTATTTCTATATAGAATAATTAAAAAAATTACTAGTGACTTAAAAAATATAATGAATATAAAATTAAATTATGTAACTCCTTAAAATATTCTCAATTATAACCCTACATACTTATGTAAAATATGATCCGTTTTAGTTCATTCATGCCATCTTCTATTTTTCATGCCCAGCTAGTGGGGGGGGGGGGGGGGGGGTCAATCTCTATTGAGCTTGAGGACTTAGCTCTCGATTTTGAATTTTTTTTGCCATAATTTGTTCTTCTAATAGTAGATACCCTCCTTTGGATAAATTAAGAGCGTATATTTTTTTCTTCAATATCCCAATTAGATATTCTATTTTCCTAAAAATTATGGGAAAAAATCTTTAATATTATCATTTTTAGGGATTATACAAAAAAATATAAAAATTTTTACATTTCACTTACCAAAAATTATTACTTATAAACATTTTAAATAAATTTATTCCATGTATCTTCATTAATTAAATGAAATTTATCACATGTATTTTTATATTGTCTTTGTCCCGGAAAAAAAAATGAAGTTAGGATTGATTTAAAAAATCTCACTCCTAATGGAAAAAACATTTCTTCGTAAATTTTTTTAGTGTTAGGAATATCATATGTCATCTTATGTGAAGGTAAAAATGTAATATATTAGTAAAAATATGTCATGGTAAGTACAATAATAAAAAATTATCTTACCAATATTATCCTCTATAGCTGAACAAGTGTAATATTATTGAAAAATGTACAATAACAAATCAAAATGTTTACCATCACTCTAGATTTAATTTCTAAAAAACTCTTCAATTATTTATAATATAGACCTCTAGGATTACCAATATCCTCAACCTCAATATATATCCTTTGGTCTTGGGTATAAGCAAGTGATAATGTAGTTAAACTTGTTCTATAACATTTACCAACACTCGAATCCTTATCTATATTTATGTAAGTAAATGGATCATATCTAGAAGGATATGAAGGGTCATTATCAAAAGAATTCATAGGTCCCTCCCTATATGATCGAGGTGAATCAATTGTTTGATTTAAAATTATCATAGAAATCAAATTAAAAAAATATTAAAATATTATTCATATCCAACTATAACATATACAAACAAATAAAATTTAATAAATGATACAATATAAAACAAAATAAATAAGACATAATTTTACACATATTCATCAAATTAGTTAAATAAAATTCTAAAAAAATTCTGACAATGTTTCTGAGAGATAAAATGATTCAAATAGAAGATAATACAACTTAAGTAAAATATTATAAAAATTAAAATATTATATATAAATTTAAATAAAAATCAGGAAGCTTGTAAAAAAATTAAAATAGTCAAAATCATTATAATATTCAATATAATAGTTAACAAAAATGAAAAAGAATAGTAATATTTATGAAACATGAAATGATATACGTAGATGAAAACAATATTTATGCAAAAAATTATAAAAATCCAATAGTTATATATAAAATCAAATAATGGGAAAATCAAAATGATTAAACTAAACTAAACTAAACTAAAGAAATAATTTATTATATTTTTTAAAATTTACTACTTATGTTTAAAAAATAAAATTACAAATAGTGTATCTATTATTTTGTAATATTTTAAAATCTAATAAAGAAATAAATATATGTTACCTGTAATATTATGCGTCTTATAAATGATTGTTTTCCCATATTCCTTCTTCATGGTCTTTCTATATGAAAAAACCATGTCTACAATGTAATCATAAATATCTATTTATACTATTTTATTTGAAGTAGGGATCTACAATAAATTATCATAATATTTTAGTTCTTAATCACCAAAATATTATTATTTTTAGTTTAAAAATGATATGACCATTACACATTTGGTTGATCAAGAATTTATAAATTTTGTTTTTCATGCGTTTCAATGATGAAAGGGCCGTCTATGTATGATTATATACTCATATCTAATAATTTTATACCAAATTAATCAGGGTTAACATGATTTCTACCAAAAAAACTATTTGAAATTAAACACATGAACACAAAATTTAATGAAATAAATCTCCCTTATTTTTCCAATAACTATATAATATAAAATTGATGTAGAAAATTTTTTGTAATAAAAAAATTCATTACTTCCAAAAATAGTAATAAATTTCTATTATGATCAACACATTTTTTATATTTATTTGGTATAATTTTATATCCATTAATTTCATACATGGTCCATGTTATCACAATTAGACTTGGGCCCCCTCTTACTATCTCAATTTTTTTGAATCATATGATCTACCATGCACGGTATCATTAATCCATGGGATATCTTTGTTCTGATCTTTCATTACCCGTATACATTTCCTTAATGGATAAAAATATTTTAACACATTAATATGCATTATTCCGTAATACTAAGCATCATCTTTATTATTTAATATGTATAGATATAATTCCATATTTTTTTCACCTATCCAAACATTTATTTTCACACCAAGGATCCTATTCCCAGAAAACCGAGTCTTTTTTGGTGAGATATAGGCAAAAGAAATTTCTTTTTTATAGAATAGTAATATATACAAAATTATAAAAAATACACATAAATATACTTCACAAAAAATGGAGGGTTCTGGTCGATGTGGATTCTTAACATACCCCATTAACATATCCATATACATTTGAAAATGATATATACAACATCGATATGATAGGTCATAAAGTTTTTCTCTCACACCAAATGAATAACTAAATGCACTATGATATCAACAAAAAATGGTGGAAAGTAAATTTTCAATAATGTATATAAATTGCATTATTCTCAAAAAAATTCAATGAATTCAGATCCATCACTTTTTTAAAAATGGGAATGTAGAAATAAAACTCAATCATGATAGAAAATTTGACACGTATAGAGAGTAATACATGAAATAAAACTAGTTGGAGTTATTGCATGATAACCTGGAAATCAAGATATTTCATGTTTGTTAACTTAAAATATTTTACTGATATTTTTTTACCATTGAAGAATTAACCTAGGTTACTTTTTGTCCATCGAGACACTAATAAAACTGATTTTATCTCACTCGGGTAATGTATGTCATGTCATATGGAATTATAATCATTTTTCTTTAAGAGTGGTCTCAATCTCAAAAAATATTCTCATTGACTATAAATCCCAATCTGTATTCATGAAATCTGTCATATTTCCATTAATATCTAATAATGTTTCAATAAAATTGGCACATATATTTTCATCAACATTAAAAACATCAATTCTATCTTTTATCTTCTGATATCTATAACATGGAATCTAAAAAAAATATTGACTATTTCTTCCCTATATTTTTATCATTACCATATTTTTGTTCCGTTATAAATATGACATTAATGTTTTTCACTCTCCCAAATTAATGATTAGTTGAAACATAATTTGGAGTTATATAAACTTTTTTGTGAGATATTGAATACATTTTTTTATATTAGAAAATATTTATCCATAGAAAAACCCATATATGACCCATGTACACTATTTTCTTACCATTTTTTAGTTCACAAAATATGTATCTTATTAAAAAATTAGACAAGATTTATTCACCTTTATACTATGTCTAGAGAAACTTCCATATCCTAGGAAGTAATTTGGGGTAAACATAATAATTTCATGCAATTGAAAATATCTATCTTTATATTAATAATATACTCTGATTACTTCTTCCCATAAGTATTTAATTACATTAATTAATTATGAAAAGTGAACAACAATATCGTTTCAAAGCTATTTTGGTCCAGAAATCATTAATATCTACAATAAATATTTTTGATTCATAAAAAATTGCAGAGATACGTTGTAAATTACCAATAAAACCATTGATAAACTATTTTTTATACTAAGGATATGATAATGATTCAATACATCTCTGCTTAACCGATGTCTAATATTTCCAAATTCATTTCCAAATTTAGGAAATTGTTGATCAACTTTCAACCATTGTAGTCCATCATCTAGTTGATGAAATTTTCTGTTAGATATTTTCTCATTAGTATGACGTCTTAATTTTTTTCATCATTTAAATTTTGAAATAATATTTATAAATGTAGAATTATAGGATGACACTAAATATCCTAAGCATGAATCCTGGCAATATATTATTCAATATGTGTTTTCTCATTCAACCTATACCATGATGTTCCATATTTTTTACACTATGACTAAATATTGTATTCTATCATATATAGTTCATAGTCATTAAAGAAATCATGTATCTTCTTATACACTAATCCAATGAGACATAATATTTTCCTCACAACATAATGTGAATTTGGAAGACCATTTTCTTTAGGAAGTATGTATTTTGATAGCTTTATTGAACTTATGAAACTCATTTCAGTCCATCTATTTCTTACCTTGAAGTTAATCAATTGTAAAATTGTTGATGAAACCATAAATTTCATATAAAATGGATATAATTGATTTATAGTGTCAATATATATGCACTCAATCATTGATTCTCTCTTAATTTTTTCAACATCAATATCATAAATCCATTCTTTATTTTGATCAAACTTATTATGTGGAAAATGTTAATCACCAATAGATCATGAATTATTCCAAATTTCACCATATGAAATCCAAGGACTATAAATATGATTAAAAACATATCAAATTAAATGATCTTTGATTTCTATGAAATGAAATTTTTCACATTTAAATATTTTATGTATAGAGAAAAAATTATTTTTCGGAACATTTCCTTTAGAAAATTCCAAAAAAGAATCAACCCATTCCTCATACTCATCGATTTTTAATTGAGTTGTAATATCTCTCTATTGTTTCTGTAAAACCCCCTTTTTAACTAGTTTTAGAGGGAACGTTACATGGATTTTATGACCAAAGGCACCTAGACCAGTTCGTGACCAAAATGACCAAATATCAAACCCACAGAACAACCCTCTCATAGTTGTGCTTCTTGATACTCCAAAGCTCCCAATCTGCCAGGATAATTGGAATGAATTACCCCATATAGAGCTGCATGGTTCTTAGTACTGATGCATAAGTCCATACCATCTCATCCATCCAATCTAATTAACATTTCTGGTGGGTACTTCCTACTCTCAAAAATTATTTTTTTTAATTTTTAAAACATATAAAATAATTATTTATTGACTATTTTTTTTATTTATTATGAAAAATATAAAATTAACTAACAAAAAAATATTTGTAAAAACTGGATTTTTTTTCTTAAAAAAATAAATACAAATATTTTAAAAAATTATTTATTTTCATATTTCACACATAAAATATATTAATTCAAGGAAATATTTACAAATAAAAAACACTCAATATAAAATAAACCACTTAATAAAATATTATAATTTATAATAAAAAATTAAAAAACAAAAAATTGATTACTAAAATTAATAAAAGTAAAAAAATGTACACACATTTATGAATTTCATATTTAGCTTAATTTTTTTTATTTCAATAATTAAAATTTAAATGTCAAAGAATATTATAAAATGAAATAAAAAATGATTTATGATGAATTACCTATAAATACCCATAAATATATATATTTTTATATTAAGTATCATTTTTAATAAATACAGAAAAATCAATAAAATAAAGAATAGTATATCTAAATGTAATTTATATTAATATAAACTATAAAAACCCCTTAAAATATTTTAAATAAATATAAATAATTTTTGAATGTGTAAACTAAAGGAATATTAGGATTTACTATCTACTTTGTAACTTTCTAAATTGAAATGACAATAAAATAACCTATAATAATCATTATGGTGAATAATATAATAAAAAATAATTACCATTTATATATAGTCATAATGAATAAAAGTTAATTAGAATGATTAACCACATAGTTATTTTCAATTAATCATAATTATTTTTAAATAAAAAATAGAACTTTAGAAATCTACACCAAAAATATAATCTATGAATAATAATCCCAAAAGTAATGTGAATTATTAAACTTTATCTCTTTTGATTATTGGATTAAATCTCCCACTGATATTTTCAAAAATTATCATGAATAGTTTGAATATACAGCTTGTGTTTACTAAATTGAATGTTCCAATAATATTTTCAAACAATGAGTAACTATATTTATATTTAAAATAAATTAAAATAAATAAATGATATTTCTAACACAATTAAATAATTAAGCTACAAATCATAAGAACCCAATTTTTTTTCTTATATTCATAAGTAGTATCATTTGTACATCAAACATTTTTTCAATGAAAAATAATATATCAAAAAAAGAAAAATTGTCATATAAAATTAAAATAAATACAAATTCAAAAAAATAAAGAATAACACACGATATATAAATATATTAAATATTAACAAAGAATGAATAAAACTACTGTAATTTTCTAAAGAAATATCAATAATTTTTGAATGTGTCACCTTAATGAATATAATGATTAACAAAAAAAATTAGGATTCAATCTTATAATGAAGATAATAATAAAAAAATGACCACTCCAAACATTTACACTTCCCCACACTAATATTAAAATTTATAATACAAATAAAAAATGCATGAGTGGTGGGGAATGACATAAAATGGAATCATAAGAAGTTGTAGAGATCATGAAGGCAATGACCAGTGTAAATTGAGGCTGGATGATGATAGTTGAGGCTGGTTGATGGTGGATAAAAGAGATGAAATTCCAATAGATCATATGAAGGAGGGGTTTAGGGTTCACTTCATGATAGAAAACCAACAGTTGTCAAGCGAGTGAAACAAAACAAAATGATGGGTCCTGCCATTTCAAAAAAATTAATGGTTTTCGAGGTTGGTTATTTAATAGAAAACATGAAAATAGGTTTTATATATTTTTTAATTAATAAACTAAATGAAAAATATATTTTTAAATTAAGTTATTTAAAAACTCATGTTGAAAATATGAAATTTTGGGTTTTTACATGAGTTATAAAATAAATGATATAAAAAATAATTTATAAGAACCATTATAAATAAATGATTTTTGAAATTTAATGTATTAATTGGTTTTTTACTAGTGAAATCAGGATATTGAGCATGTATTTGTGACACACATTTCCAAGTACACTCTTTTAAACCACTAAGCAATGAAAGGATACACACCAAGGGAATAACACACATGTGTGTCACCTTATCTTCATGGTCGTAAATCTCACCAAGCCATTCTGTGAATATAGAATAATCATTAACATACTTTTCTCCCAATTCATTCACTTAGGGATTTTCATGAAGATATTGATGGATCCATGATATATAGAAAATTGTGTGGGTTTGGTTCCTATATATGGGTTTATCTAATTGATATACAATTAGACCAAAATGCTCCAACACCTCGAAAGGTCCAACAAATCATGGAGAAATATCACTTCCATGATTGAACCTCTTATAGTCAGAATGATATGATACCTTAAAGAATAAATGATCTCCAACGACAAACTCCATAGGTGTCCTCCTATTATTAACATAGGACAAATGATAATCCTGAGCTACCTTCTTAAACTCGTGAATGACCAAAACATTTTTTTTTCATTCATTACAAAAATTTCAATCCTAGAATGGATGAATCTATGAAGATAGTACAAAATAATGGATATCACCATGTTAATCCTTATAACTCTTAGAATAGAGCCATACCAATAATGGATTAAAAACTATCGTTATAACAAAACCCAACTATTGGTAGTTAATTCACCCAAAAACATCCAGAATATATAATTAATGAGTGAAACATGTTTTATAATATATGGATAATATGATCTATCTAACAAATATATTTATGGATGAAAAGTTGTTTTAATTCATAGTTGAGAGTGAAAAGAACAATTGATTCTTCTATACACATGGGATGTAAAATGAGGATTCTTTTTTGTGATGACGACCTTAAAAAATATATGAATCCTCATAATTGAAATGGAATATTCCATCATTAATACTTCAACTGATCTTAACTTCTTAATCACTTAGAAGCGAGTATTCTTAGCACGTTATCTGTTTTTTCATTTTCTAATGTATAAGAAATATCAAAATCCAAATTCTGAAATAATTTCATCAACTATCATTTCCATAAATTAAAATCATACTAGGGAAAGATATATCTCAAAGACTTATGATATTTAAAAACCATAGGAAAATATATGATGAGATAGTTCTACCAAAACATCAGAATAAAGACATCCGCAAAAAACATAAGATCATGGGTATCATAGTCATGTACATGGGGACTTAACTACCAATACCCATAGGATATGACTTCCCTTTGCAAAATCAAAATTTAACCTAATCAAATTTTAGAATCATTATAATTAATATAAAATCCAACTCTATCCTCTAAAAAAAGAGAACATTACCGTTAAACAACATATCCTTAAAATGAAAAAAGAGGCATATAACTGGTTTTTCCACAAAAAGCTCGATCCTTCCTAGTCAAGTATATAAAAGGTATCATAATTCATAAATATTTAGGAATGAATCTCCTGTAATAGTTTGTGAGACCATGGAAGCTTCAAATCTATAACAGAATCTTAGGGGATAACCAATAAATAAATAAATTTAATCACTGATGTATCCAAAAATACATCTTTTTGAGAATTAAAATTTCTCATAAAATGCACCAAATAAAACTAGATATTACACTTTAATATCGTTCCAAATAGATTAGGTCGCTAAAGGAAATCTAAATTATTTGTAAATTCCTCACATAAACATTATTAGAGTCAATATACATAAGTGTTTCATCATTAAACACCACCAAAAACTGGTCTGGGAACTCACGAAATATGGAATTCATGATTCCTATAAACATGAATAGTGATTTATTGATTCTGAATGGAATTAAAAAAAACTCATAGTGTCCAAAATGACATATGATGGAATTATTTATATTATTTTCATACTTAACTCACATTTGATGATATCTTGATCAAAAATAAATCTCTGAGAACCATCTAGTTCCCTCTTGGTGATTGAATTGGTTATCAATCTATGGAAGAGGATAAAAATTCATTATAGTCAACTATTTTTGGTGGTGATAATAAAAAAACAATATAATTCAATCTGCCAACATCGTAAATAATATTTGATAACCCAAAATGGAACCCTGTGTAAATAAAATATATCTACAAGAGATCACTGATCTCACTCTTCGATTTCTATAACTTATAACATTCCTTCTTATATTGGGACATAGATATCAGAGAGTCAATGGGATTCAACTATATACCACACTCAATCTCTCATCAAGGGGGTAGTGTCACAACCTCTTTAAGGAATACATTAGGGTAATATTCCACAACCCTAGGAAGATGTCTCGAGCCCATTTGATGACCTCTCTAATTGATGAACATGACAGTCTCACTACGAGTGTCATATAATATAACTCACCTCCTTATGAAATCAATAAAACCATGCATCGATTACAACTAGTATATGCTGAAGATGACATCACATGGATGTAACTACAAAAATAAGAAATATACCAAAGAGTGATGTTTCCCCACATCAGGTCAAAATCTCTACATACATCATAAAAGCAAACTTGACATCCATTTTTTGTAGTCAACACCAAAGGGCATTGTAAGCCTATCTACCTGATGTATAGAGAATATACTAGGGAGGGTGATATAAATCTGTGTGTATCTATTTAATCAATCAATCAATACACTCAATAAGAATATAAATAGAAGATACCTCACATTATGTCTCACATCTAGAAATTTATATTTTAGAAATAGACCTATACCAATGGATTTCAAAACCATTTGTATAGGTACCCTAGACTAACATTTTGAATAAAGCATTTGTATAATAATGTATTCACCCACCTATACCAACAGTTTGGTCAAAAAATTGGTATATGTATCCTATTAAAAAAATTATAGCATTGAGTTTCAATCTCAGAACCTCCATTTTATATTCTAAAAACATTACCACTCAACTGTATTGTATTTTATGTTGATATATATGTATATATATATATATATATATATTTGTGTGCGTGTCTGTGTTAAAAAATATTTTTAATTTTGAAATTTTTATTTTTATTAATATTAAAAATATTTTAATATAAAAATATTTTAATATTGATATATATATATATATAATCTATATTTTAACAAATATAGTTTATATATTGCTAAATATGTATTTACACATAATTTATAACATGTTTAGTGAAAAATGGTATATAAAATTATTTAAAATTAAAATTATTTAAATAATTTCTAATTAGTATTGAGTAATAGTGTATCACCCTAAAATTTTAATATATGATTATATTTAAATAATTCATTGTGTTTGATATCATTCTCCACATGCAACACCAAACTTCAATGAAACCATTATATATTTAGATAAAATATTAATATTTATGTATGACCATAAAAACTGAGTAATTTAATTAATATGAATTAATATGAGTGAATGAATTATGAAATATTTCTAGAAATAAAATAATGTATACTTTTAGTATGAATGAAATTTAATTTGAATTACTAAGATGACTAATAAGATCATTTTAAGATTAGAATTGTATTTTTCTAAAAAAAAATTATTTTTATGTTCTATATTTATTTATCTAAATAAACACATGATTTATTGATGGTAATATATATTGATATGAATAATGTTTTAACATTGATTAGTAAATGATAAAAACTTATAATAAGAATTTATTTTGTTATAAAGTGTTGAATTTCCTATAAAAACCATTTTCATTATATATTATAATATTATTTGATTGTTAAATTTCCAAATTTTAGAATTAGAATTAGAGAAAATGAAAATTATTTTTTAGATTCATCATTGTAATATTTTCTTATGTTTTTTTTTGTTTTTTTGAAATGATTATTTTTTAGGTAAATAGTGCAATATACAATTTTTAAAAATACCATGGGTTAATGACATTATTAATATGTAAGTATTTCATAGAAATTAGTAAAACAAGTTTATATAAATATATATATTTAATGCGTAAAATTATAAATATAAAATTATTTATTAAATTTTAAAAACCTATATCCAATATTTTAGAACTTCAGTAATATTATTTTCAAAATTTGTTTTCCTTACATTATAAATTTATTATTTTAAAATTATTTTTTATCACATTTATAAATTGAATAAAAAAAATTATTTCAAATTTGGAATTATAAGGCCCAAATTATTTGAAATACACTATTTTATTTTTAGGAGTACATGATTAATCACTAGTGTAACAACTAGTATCTATAGTAAAAGATGAAATGGTAAAAGTGGAAAATAAAATTTTAAAGAGTTGAAAACATGTTTAAAAATAGTTTGAAATTTAATTATAGATGATTTATCAACCTTATTTCATACCCACTACATTATATATCTATTTTGGAGCCACTTTGTATGAGAGTGACTTCCCATTATTAAAAAGTTAAGTGGTATTCAAACAAGTGTCACCCCTTTTCACTTATAAAAGTGGCCTCCCACTGGCTATTCAATACCACTCCTAAAATTTTGTTTTCTCAAATAACCCTACCATTTTTATTTCCTATCGGATCCTCCATTTCTAAAATTATTTTTTAATTCTCAATATTGTATGCTATGACCTCCATTTCGAAGGGATCCTCTAAGGTAATCTCATAGTTCTAATTGTGAGTAATCCTTTTTTGATCAACTTCTTTTATTTATATCTTACCATTAAAATTACAATTTTATCATACCAATAATTTAACATCATTATTTATTATATAATGAATGTTATAATTTGACATAAATAATCATTAACTATCTCTCACATTTTCCTTATGAAAAACAAAAAAGAAATTTATGTGTATGTGTGGACAACCACCTCCATGACCCAACATCTTTAATTTTTCATCACCACCTACCATTGATTGTAAAAAATGGGAAATTAGTAATTAATTCTGATATATATAATATGGTTATGTTTATAATATAAATAACCATGTTACTTATACCATTATAAGGAAAACAAAATCATCATTCATGTGTATGGTCAAACTATTATCTCCATGGAATGGTGTATTCAATTATTTACATTACCAACCTTATATTATGGAATTAGGAATGTTTTTAACGGAAAAATATGATTTTAATGTCACTTTTAAAGACATTTTAAGATAAATTTAAAAACATATTCATTATATAAATAATAAACATTCATTAAAAAATTAAAATTCTTAAACTAAAATAATAAGAGGATTTTTTTATTCATATAATATAAGAATTTATTATCAATTATGTTGGTCGGAGTGGACACTCAAGAGGGGGGTGAATTGAGTTCCAATTAAAATTTCTTTTAAAACATTGTCTAGTTAAAATCCCCCGATTTATAAAGTAAGTTAAACTGTAGTGAATTTATACAGATTGTAAATGTTCACTTAGCTTCTCAAATATTTATTAGGTCTCAGTTAGTTTAACCACAATGTCAAACTAACTTCTGAAACTAATCTACTTATTTACAATAAGTGTAAACACTTGCTAATCTAACTATCAAAGTAGCTTCAAAATAATTTTGTATTTTTAAAGTAATAGCAGCAGAATAAATATAATATATGTCATATACATTAAAATTAAATAAAATATGCATAGCAGATATAACAAGAGGTTCAGTCTCAAGCTGAGACTTAGTCCTCTCAAATTTATATAAATTTGATCCACACCCGTTAACAACAGTTTACAAAACTGTCCAGGCCACACAAGGACCTCTACCACTGTTCTACGTGGGAAACCGAGCAAAGACCAGGCCACACAAGGACCTCTTCCACAGTTGACATGGGTAAACAAGTGATAAGTGATTTGGGGTGAGGATTTTGATATCCTCCAGTTCAGTGCCGGAGACAGTGTGTGTATAAGAAATACAGAGTACACCACACTTCTCAAAAGTTAATAAATAAATCACGTAGAGAAGATAGATAAGACTTTAGAAAGCTCTAGTGATTATCAATTCAGCTCGGGACTCGTTGGATTCAGCAGGAGTGCTTCTGAGTCCTTCTCTGGTTTTTCTGCTGAAAAACAGAGTGTCATAGTTCAGCTTGTCTTCTACAGGAGTGAGAATGATCTCTTGATTCGTCGTGTGTTCTTCAGTGGTGTTGGATTGCATTCATAAGAGTTCTTTGAAAGACTGGAAATCTATTTCGTTCTTAGGATTTTTCCTCTCGTTCAGCACAGTGCTATCTGGTGTATGCAAGTTATTCTCGTTGTACATTCACACTTTCACGTCACTACTTGCGCTTGTTTTTTTGTGTACTGCATTTCAATCTTTCTTATATTCCATGAGTTCTGGCAGTAGGAATGATTCCCTTTTCATAGGTACGAGATACGGTTTCTTGTCAAGCCAAAAACTAGCATTAAATAACATTAATTGAATTAAATACAACAAATATGACCATTAACATCACTTATAATAATATTGACAAAAGGTTAAGAAACGGTGTCACAGTGATCACGGAAACGGTGTCTTCTTCATGGTGTCTGATCACGGTGTCTAGTCACGGTGTCTGGTCATGGTGAGTCCTTCACGGTGTCTGGGTTATGGTGAGTGGTCACGGTGTCTGGTCACAGTGAGTGGTCACGGTGTCTGGTCACGGTGAGTCCTTCACGGTGTCTGGGTTACGGTGAGTGGTCACGGTGTCTGGTCACGGTGAGTCCATACTTAGACAAAAAACTGTATTTGGACTAAGACAGTGATATGCAGAATATGAGTTAAGGTTACTCATTAGAGATAATATATGAGAGAATTGTAATTATGCATAAAAATTGTAAAGAGTAATTAACATCCATAAGATTTGTTATCAGAAAAACATTATATGCACCTATTGTTTAGTTTGAAGATAATTAGAAAGATGTGCACTGAAGATCAAGATTAATTAACAGTAATGAGATTTGTGATTATTAAAACCTGAGTAACACATGAGGAGTCCAACAATCTCCCCCTTTTTGATGATCACAAATCACATATAGGAAGAATATAAAAGATATGTAATATTAAAGATACTAGCATAGCAAAAAAATTATAGAACAGATACTTGAAGTTTTTCTCCCCCATTTATACTATTATAGAACTGATACTTGTAGGTTTTCTCCCCCTTTTTGGATTATCAAAAAGTAGAGAAAAGGAAATGAAACTCGACAATTATCATTAACCAAAGCATTCATAATACAAAGTATAGGAGAAGTACAACCTGGAAACAAGAAATGACATCCCATCAAAAAGAAATACAGGCGGTAAACTCTTTAGGGATCCATTTTGGTCTTGCCTTTATCAGCAGTAGGAGCTGGTGCTGAAGTAGAAGAAGGCATAGAAGAGGTAGACAACGAGGGTAAGAGTAGACCTTCAAAAACAGATAGAGCCAAAGTAGGAGCAGTAGAAGATCTAGGATTAGGTTGGTCAAGAATGACAGGCCATATCTGAGAAAGGGTTTGGCGAACTGTCATGGTAGTAGATGCTAAGGAAGGAAGTCCAGGTCTAAGGGGTATAACAACTAGGGCAACTATAGCAGTACTCTTCATATGAAGATACAAATTCAAAAGATTGATGAAATCAGTAATGATTTCACCACCATACTACATAGCCTTTTCAAAATCATCCTTATTCTCCAGAAATATGTCCAACAATCTGGTGAAATCTGAAAGTTTCTGAACCTGAGCTTTAAATGCTTGAGTCACCAGAGGGATTCTCAGATTTTCCACAAGATATCTAAATTGATCTGTCATGTCACTTTTAGAGAAAATCTGGGAAATATACAAATCTATTTTCTTGGAGATCTCTTGTTGAGCATAATTGGCTATCTTTGAATGGATCCTAACCAAGTCCAATGCTCTATCACTATTCTTAATTACTTCTGACAAAGAAGATAGATCCAAGCCACTGAAGGCATTCTGTAATTCTTCCTTAATTAAGGATCTCAGCAGAGAATCATCCAAAGCAGGTGTGGACGTCTGACCAGAAGCAGGTGAAGCCTTGACAGCTTCGGTTAGAACCTTGAGCTGTTTCAGAACTTTTTGCAGACATCCAGTGTATTCATCTGTAAGCTTATTTAGAGTTTCCACAAGCTCTCTCATGCATTCCAGCATCTTCGTGTTCCTTTTTTCCAATCCTGTCATCAAAAGATAGAAGGTAAGGATGAACATGAGACACAATCTCCCTAGCAAGGAGGGAATTAGAAGACTCAGGTGAAACAACAGCAGGTGCAGGGGCAGAAACAGGATCAGGCTCTGATCTCATAGATAGCTCATTCTGCAGACTTGCTACCATACTTTTCAGATTTTCAACATCAGAACTCAGCAGCTTATTCTCTACTCAGACTTCTTGAATTTCTCGGATCATCCTTGGTTGAATATGCAAGATAATATTTTCCAAGAGAATTGATGCATCTTCTTGACTTAATTGAGTCACTGGGCGAGGTTGAGTGGAGACAATTTTCTCAAAACAAGCTAACAATGTCTCGCCAAAAGATTTCAGATCATCTTTGGTTACAAAGGAATGAAGCTCAGGTAAGGATGCAGGTAAAGGTAGAGGCTCAGATTCTAGTTGAGTGTCAGAGTCAACTTCAGACTCAGATTCTGATCTAGATTGAGGTTGGGGCTCTGATTCTAGTTTTGAATGAGCTAAGGACTTCAGTTGAAATTGAGAAGAAAGATCCATTATAGTTTCAGTCACTTGCTGTGACTCATTCACATCATAAAATCTTGGGAACTTATACCGAGAGTGTACAGAGAAAGTGACAGAAGGTTGAGAAGCTTCACCAGACCCAACTTCCACAATATCAGGATTTCGAGTTTCCTCCCCCTCAAATTGTGCTTCCCTATCAGATTATTGAGGTTTAGGAACATGAAAAAGATCCACAGGATCATCCCTAATCTCTTCAGAAAATTCTTGCCTTGCCAGCTGAAAGGCAATTTCCATTCTTTCTTCAGCCGATAGAATAACCTCAGGAACCGATTGTTCCACTGGATAAGCTTCCAGACTTGCTTCTTTCTCAAAAGAAAGAGTCTCTTAAAAAAAATTCCTCAAAGGTTTCTTGATGTTCTGAACCAGGGAAAACTAATTTCCTTGCAGAATTGGGATTAACTTCTTCCTCACGAAGAACAACTGAAGGATCCTCAGTCCTTTCCTTTTCAACAACAACTTCCTCTCCTTGAAGTATTTTAGCAGGGATAACAACCCTTTCCTCTTCAACAAGAACTGTTTCCATTGGAGGTATTATAGATTCTTCTCCAGGTGGAACCTCAGCTGTTACTTCTTCTTGTTCTTCTTCTTCTGAGTACTCAGCCACTTCATCTGGTTCTTCTGAGTACTCAGCCACTTCATCCTTGAATAAAAAAGGGAGGTGGATTTGGAAGTTACTTTGATCAGCTCACAGATATGGTTGATAACATACATACACAAATTGATCTTTTGGACATTCTTCATCAGGTGAATGAGGAACACATCCTCATACTTCTTCATAGAAAAATCTCCTTTTCTTGGACTAACCAAATTCTGAACAAACTTGAACAAAAGTCTTGTTTCCCCATCCAGTTCAGCAGCTATGGCCCTTCGCTTGGTTCCATTTCCAGTTAGATTTTCCAAAGCAGTTTCTAGGTCAAAGATGTCAGTTGTTGGAGGAGGGTCTCTTTGGTAATCTTCACACACTCCTTCATGTGGAATTCTTAGGCATATAGCCCACAACATTGAAGAGAAAGAGCACTTCTTACCATCGATCCAACTGGTCACCAAAAATCTTTCTCCAAACTCAAAAGAGAACTTCACATACTGATAGAATTGAGATACAAGCCTCAGGTAAATCGGTCTATTCTGTCCAGTGAACCTTTCAAGCCATCCTAGTTCTTTTAAAACTTTCAAAACTAATGATATTCTAGACATCAACCATTCAAGGAAAACCTCTTTTTCGGGTACAACTGTACGGCTTACCAGGTTTGGGTTTAGAGGTACTTCGGGAGCTATCCTCAGTATCCTCCTTTGTTTCTTAGAGAGACGCTTCTCAGACGAGGGTGAAGATGGACGCTTCATCCTTGGCATTCACTAAAGGATCGGGCGAGAGGGAAAAGAAGGTTCAAGAGAGAATTCGGGTAAGGAGTCGAATGAAACCCTTAAGTTTTATCATTTGGGAATGTCAAACGTCATGAAAACACGAACGCGGGAAATCAAATAGCGGTGAAATAAAAATTACCGCGATACGGGTAAAAATAAAATAAAAATAATAAAAATTATCATACTTCTCATGGTGAGACAGAAAACTAGCCATCACGGTGAGACAGTTTATATTCATCACGGTGAAACAATGAGCAGTTTATATAGTCACGGTGAGACAGTGAGTTGTCAGACCGTGATCATAAAAACAGTAACTTAGAAAAAGAAAGATATTCATTTATGATTAATCATACCAAGATAATGTATGATGTAGTCTAATCTTTCATTATTTAATGGTTTAGTGAATATATCAGCAAGTTGATATTCAGTACCAATGAATTCCAAAGTGATTTCACATTTTTGATAATGATCCCTCAAAAAGTGATGTCTTACATCAATATGTTTTGTCCTAGAATGAGAAACAAGATTCTTAGAAATATCAATAGCACTTGTGTTGTCACAATTTATTGAGACATGTCTGAATTGATATCCATAGTCTAGTAATGTGTGTTTCATCCACAAAATTTGTGCACAACAACTTCCAGGAGCTATGTATTCAGCTTCTGCAGTTGACAATGAAACATAATTTTGTTTCTTACTACACCATGATACTATTGACTTGCCTAAAAGATGACAGGTTCCATATGTGATTTCTCTATCTAGCTTACATCCAGCAAAGTCAGCATCAGAATAACTAACTAGTTCAAATGATTGTCCTTTGGGATAGAACAGTCCTAAATTGGGAGTATGCTTGAGGTATTTGAAAATTCTCTTTACAGCATTTAAATGCGACTCTTTAGGGTTTGCTTGAAAACGAGCACACATACACACACTAAACATAATATCAAGATGACTAGCAGTCAGGTAGAGTAGACTTCCAATCATTCCTCTATAAGTGGTTTGATCATCAGATTTACCATTTTCATTAAGATCCATCTTATAGGTGGTACTCATCGGATTGTCACTACCTTTTGTGCTATCCAATCCAAAACGTTTTAAAAGATCTCTAGTATATTTACTTTGAGTTAAAATAATTCTATCATCATTTTGAAAAATTTGAAAACCAAGAAAGAATTTATGTTCACCCATTAAACTCATTTCAAATTCATTTTGCATCATTTTTGAAAAGTCAGTACATAAAGAATTTTTAGAAGATCCAAAGATAAAATCATCAACATAAATTTGTACTTCTAAAACATCTTTAGAAATTAGTTTTATAAAAAGAGTAGGATCAGCTATTCCTTTTGTAAAACCTTTAGAAATTAGCAAAGTACTTAATCTATCATACCAAGCTCTTGGAGCTTGATTTAAACCATATAATGCTTTTGATAATTTGAAAATATGATTTGGAAAATGAGGGTTTTAAAAACCAGGTGGTTGTTCAACAAAAACATCCTCAACAATATATCCATTTAATAATGAACTCTTGACATCCATTTGATATAGTTTGAAATTTAGATGTGAAACATAAGCAAGTAAAATCCTAATAGCTTATAATCTGGCTACTAGAGAAAAATCCTCCTCATAGTCAATAACTTCTTCTTGACTATAGCCTTGTGCAACTAATCTAGATTTATTTCTAACTATGTTTCCAGATTCATCTACTTTGTTTCTAAACACCCATTTTGTGCCTATTGTGAAAGTGTCCTTACGTATTTCAACAAGATTCCAAACTTTATTTCTTTCAAACTGATTGAGTTCTTCTTGCATAGCAATTACCCAAAATTCATCATTAATAGAATCATAAATGTTTTTAGGTTCAAGCTGTGACAAGAAGGCTTGATTTTCAACCTGATTTCTAAGAGAAGCTCTAGTCTGTGCCCCTCTATCAAGATTTCCTACAACAACATCTAAAGGATAATTCTTTAGAATTCTAGTTTATCTAGTAATGGTAGGGCTAGAAATTTCAGTCTCCTCAATAGGTTGGGAATCAAACGAAGCAGGTTCTAGAAAATTTCCAGAACTGGACCTTTTAACTATAGGTCCACTGTCCTTATCATTAAGGTTCAAAACAAATTGATCATCTTCAAGATTTTCAAGAGAGGTTTTAGGCTCATGTGGATCAGTTTCATCAAACATTATGTGAACAAAATCTTCCACAAACTTGGTTCTCTTATTGAAAACTCTATAGGCTTTACTAGAAGTAGAGTAACCTAGGAAACTTCCTTCATCTCTCTTGGATGCAAATTTATCGAGATTGTCTTTAGTATTAAGAATAAAGAATTTGAAACCAAAAACTCTGAAGTAGTTAACCTTGGGTTTCCTATGGTTCCACAACTCATAAGGGGTCCTCTTAAGAATAGGTCTGATTAAGACTCTATTGATAACATAACAAGCTGTATTTACAGCTTCATCCCAAAAATAAACAGGCAGGTCATACTCATTAAGCATAGTTCTTGCAATTTCTTGCATAGTTCTATTCCTTCTTTCTACTACAAAATTTTGCTAGGGTGTCCTAGGGGCAGAGAAATTGTGACTATAGCCATTGTGAGAGCAATAAGATTCAAATTCATGATTCTCAAATTCACGGCCATGATCACTTCTCAGAGTTTTAATCTTAAGTCCACTAATGTTTTCTACAGATTTGGAGTATTTAACAAAGTAAGAACAAGCTTCACTTTTGTGAGCTAGAAAATATACCCAAGTATATCTAGAAAAGTCATATACTAAGACATAGACATAGTGCTTCCCATTTAAGCTAGAAACTCTAGATGGTCTAAATAAATCCATGTGAACCAACTCGAGAGGTTGAGAAGTTGAAACTTATTTCTTTGATTTGAAATAAATTTTTTGTTGCTTTCCCTTTTGACAGGGATTACAAACTTTGTCATTTGGAAACTCAAGTTTGGGTAGGTCTCTAACTAAGTTAATCCTAGAAAGTTTTCTAAGAGAGTGTATATTGTAGTGTCCTAATCTTCTATGACAAAGCCAAGTCTCTTTATGAAAAACATTTAAACAAGTAATATTCTTATTAGCTAGTGAATTTAAACCAACAGCATAAACATTTTCATTTCGCAGGGCAGAAAATACTAAAGCATGTTTAGAATTAAAAACATTGCACGAATCATTTTCAAATTTAACATTAAATCCATCATCACATAACTGAGAAATAATTAACAGATTATATTTAAGTCCATCAACAAATAAAACTTTAGAAATTAATACTGAGTCAGTGTTACCAATCTGGCCTAAGCCGATGATTTTCCATTTAGAATTATCACCAAAGGTGAAAAAACCTCCATCAACTCTGACTAAGCTTTTAAAGCATGAGAAGTCTCCAGACATATGTCTTGAACATCCACTGTCCAAGTACCAGGTCTTCCTACAGGAGCCCTTTAAGAAGTTTTCCTACAAAACAGATTTAGATAGGAAATGATTTTGGTACCCAGATCTTCTTGGGTCCAGACAGGTTAGCAATCAAAGCTTTTGGTACCCAAATTTGTCTTATGGGTATCATGAATGTTGTAGAATAAACAGACTTTGAAAGATAAACCTTATTAGATCCATAATTATGAATATAACTAGTTGAAGCATATAAATGTCCATAACTAGAATTAGCAGCATTCTGTCCAGATTTAGGAATAAATCTATTCTTAGTAAACTGTCTCTGTCCAGGTTTGTAGCCTATTCCGGTAGTGTATTTTGTTTCAACTTTCATTCCTAGCATTTGAGTTAGTGTATCCTTTCCATTTGTGAATTTCTCTAAATCCTTTCTGAGTTACTCATTAGATAATTTCATTTCAGTGTTTTCTTTAAGTAACTGATCATTATTTTCTATTTCAATATCAATATCAGATTTATGTTTAACAGGTAAAGCATACTATTTCTTTAAACCTTTGTATTTGTCTTTCAGCTCATTACAGGTTTCTTCTAACATATCACAATATTCAAATAGTTCAGATTTTGACATGTTATTAGAGTCAGTATCATCTCCAGAATAATAAGAATTTAAAGCAGGAGTTTCAGCTGTTACCTCAGAAGTGTTTGTTATAAAACACATGTTTGCCTTATTTCTGTGTTCAGTTTCAGAGACATCAGATTCAGTGGAGCTATCCTCAGAAGCGCTCCAACTATCCTTCATAGACTTTTTGTACTTACTGTCCTTGTAATCATATTTCTTCTTGAATTTGAGCTTTGGCATGTTTTCTTTAATATGTCCTTTCCTTTTTCACTCATAACAGACAACTTCATTACTTTTATCTGGATTTTTCCAATCCTTCTTCCAATGTTCCTTATTGTTATACTTTCCTTTGTAATTTTATTTTCTGAAAAAATTCTTCTTCCTATAGAACTTCTTAAACATTCTGGCAATGTGAGCCATTTCAGCATCACTATCAGAAGCACTTTCACTATCTTCACAGCTTGAACTTTTGTTTATAGCTTGAAGCTTTTCCTTATCTTTATTCTTTGAAGTTGAAGTCTTGAAAGCAACAGACTTTCTTCTAGGTTCATCATCTTCTTATTTGTTCACCTTAAGTTCTTCCTCATACATCATAAGCTTACCAATGAGTTCTTTAACATGTAGAGCAGCAATGTCACATGACTCTCTGATTGAAACATATGTGCCTCTCCATCGGTCTGGTAAACATCTCAAGATTCTCATAATTTGTTCCTTTGTTGGAACAGCTTTTCCAAGTGAATTCATTGTGTTGACTATCTCATTAAACCTGAGATACATGTCAGAAATAGGTTCATCAGTTTTCATTTTAAAATTATCATATTTATTAGTATAAGTATTTAATCTCATTTCCTTAACATTAGTTGTTCCTTCATGAGAAACAGATAAGGTATCCCAAATTTCAAAAGCAGTTTTACAAGAATAAATTCTGTTAAACTCTTCATCTCCTAAAGCACAGTACAGGGCATTCATGGCTTTACAATTATTATTGTAGGAAGTCTTTATTGGTTCATCCCAAGTTGATCTAGCAGTAGTGGGAAGTTTATATTCTGATTCTATGGAAGTCCATATATCAAAACCTATGCTTTCTAATTGAATTGTCATTTTAAGCTTCCATTGGGCATAGTTGGTACCATTGAAGAAATGTGTCATGTTAGTAGCATCACCCTCTAGTTTATTATCCATAACTAGATTTTAGAAAGACAATTTAAAGAGAAAAAATTTAGAACTAACATAAATTTAAGATATTTAGAGATGCGAATATAATCATTGTTGAAAAACAGAGTATTTAAAAAATATTTGAACAAACAAAAACAATCCTCTGATACCAAATGTTGGTCGGAGTGGACACTCATGAGGGGGGTGAATTGAGTTCCAATTAAAATTTCTGTTAAAACATTGTCGAGTTAAAATCCCCCGATTTATAAAATAAGTCAAACTGTAGTAAATTTATACAGATTGTAAATGTTCACTTAGCTTGTCAAAGATTTATTAGGTCTCAGTAAGTTTAACCACAAGATCAAACTAACTTTTGAAACTAATCTACTTATTTACAATAAGTGTAAACACTTTCTAATCTAACTATCAAAGTAGCTTCAAAATAATTTTGTATTTTTAAAGTAATAGTAGGGGAATAAATATAATATATGTCATATACATTAAAATTAAATAAAAGATGCACAACAGATATAACCAGAGGTTCAGTCTCAAGCTGAGACTCAGTCCTCTCAAATTTATATAAATTTGATCCACACCCTGGATCGGGGTTAACAATAGTTTACAAAACTGTCCAGGCTACACAGGGACCACTACCACTGTTCTACGTGGGAAACAGAGCAAAGACCAGGACACACAAGGACCTCTTCCATAGTTGACGTGGGTAAACAAGTGATACGTGATTTGGAGTGAGGATTTTGATATCCTCCAGTTCAGTGTAGGAGACAGTGTGTGTATAAGAAATATAGAGTACACCAAACTGCTCGAAAGTTAATAAATAAATCACGTAGGGAAGATAGATAAGAGTTTAGAAACTCTAGTGATTATCAATGTAGCTCAGGACTCGTTGGATTCAGCAGGAGTGATTCTGAGTCCTTCTCTGGTTTTTCTGTTGAAAAACAGAGTTTCGTAGTTCAGTTTGTCTTCTACTGGAGTGAGAATGATCTCTTGATTCATCGTGTGTTCTTCAGTGGTGTTGGATTGCATTCATAAGAGTTTTTTGAAAGACTGGCAATCTATTTCGTGCTTAGGATTGTTCTTCTCATTCAGCACAGTGCTATATGGTGTATGCAAGTTCTTCTCGTTGTACATTCACACTTTCACTTCACTACTTGCGCTTGTTTTTTTGTGTACTGCATTTCAATCTTTCTTATATTCCATGAGTTCTAGCAGTAGGAATGATTCCCTTTTCATAGGTATGAGATGCGGTTTCTTATAAAGCCAACAACTAGAATTAAATAACATTAATTTCATTAAAGACAACAAATATGACCTTTAGCATCACATAAAATAATATTGACAAAAGCTTAAGAAATGGTGTCATAGTGATCATGGAAATGATGTCTTCTTCACGGTGTCCGATCACGGTGTCTGGTCATGGTGTCTGGTCATGGTGAGTCCTTCACGGTGTCTGGGTTACGGTGAGTGGTCACGGTGTCTGGTCATGGTGAGTGGTCACGGTGTCTGGTCACGGTGAGTCCTTCACGGTGTCTGGGTTACGGTGAGTGGTCATGGTGTCTGGTCACGGTGAGTCCATACATAGACAAAAAAACTGTATTTGGAGTAAGATAGTGATATACATAATATGAGTTAAGGTTACTAATTAGAGATAATATAAGAGAGAATTGTAATTATGCATAAAACTTGTAAATAGTAATTAACATCCATAAGATTTGTTATTAGAAAAACATGATATGCACCTATTTTTTAGTTTGAAGAGCATTAACAAGATGTGCACTGAAGATCAAGATTAATTAACAGTAATGAGATTTGTGATTATTAAAACATTAGTAACACATGAGGAGTCCAACAAATTAATTAATCATAAAAACACTTAAAAATATAATATATCACAATAATAAATTAGAAATAATATAATCATGCTTTCGGTATAATGATATTACAAAAAACACACAATATTATCATCCATTAATCATGGTATGTTCATGTTTGTATCAGCTTAACCCTAGAGCTGAAAAATACTATGAATATATAAATTTAATTAATATGGGAATTTAATTACCTATATAATTTTATTTAAAAAATTAAATAATATTATTAGAGTTTTTAATGGTAAAATTATTAAAAAAATGTAATTTAAATAACATATTTTATTAGTTAGGAATCACTGAAACATGATCATCATCGATTTTTACATCATGGATTGATACAAAAATTACATGTAATGTAATTAAAAATTTATATAATTCATGAATCATCTATTATAGTACCATTAATTTTTTTTCAAAATGATTATATTTTTAAGAATTATGAATCCCAACACCATTTTTACTAAACAATTTCAAAAAAATGAAAATTACATGCACCTGATATTGAAAATATATAATAACAAACTAGAATTAATATAAAGAATGATTATAATTGTATAGGATGTGAATAAGTTTGTTAAATAATTTACTTAAACATATATTTTATTTATACAGGACTTTAGGGTAAATTCATGGGAGCCACGATAAAAGGTAAGGGGTTTCCTGGTCTCAATTCCGATTCTTTGAGACATAATAATTTTTTGAACCATGTTTTCCTTACATAGTGTATTTAACTACCATAGAAATATTTTTATCATGATTTTTTATTTATTTAAAGGGGTATAAAAACTCAAATAATATTCCCTTCTTTAAATAGATATTGATTAAATTATTACCCCAATTGTAAGGATTTTTGGTAACTCAACTTTTTTTCATTGTGTTATTGTTGTTATCTTGAAACAATTTCATATAATTTGGGTTCATTTTACCCTTGATTGTATTATGTTGAATTTTCTCATTTTTTTATGTATTTAAATGTTTACTACAAAAATACTTGTTTAAACTTTCTTAACTTATGGATTATTTTTCTTGTATGGGATATTGATAACTCCAGTCTCCTTTAAGGGAGTTATAATGTTATCTTAAATCTTGTTATTCAATGCTTGGGTTCCCTCAAATAATATTTTATTATGTGGTATTTTATAATTATATTACGTAAAATTATATTTTAATATAAATAAGGTTTAATTACTCATTTTAAAATGTGATTTTTCAATAAAAGTATTTTTAAATTATTAAAAAGTTTCCTTTCATTTCATTATAAAATATTTTTTCTACGGATCCATATTTCCTATAGAATTTTTTTTTCATTTTCAAGGATCCATTATTAGAGATTATTTTTAAAATCATATGTTTTCAAAATCATTCACATCAACTTTTCAATGGTTTCTTATGAACTCTTGGCGTCTCTCTTGCCCGCCGGCGGTCTCGGAGCTTTCCAGAGTGGCCTTCAGCATACACCTTGGTTCCAGGCTCGACATTGTGAGAGCTTGGTCCAGTGCTAGCAGAAGGTGTGGCGACTGGCACTTCTCCCTTTCACGCTGGTCCTGGGACTGTCATTTTGGCCGCGAGTCCTCCTCGGAGGTGGTTTGGATATCCTTCCCAGGCCTCCCGCTACCTTTCCAGAACCCCTCCATCTTGCAGGCCCTGGGGAACTCCTTTGGTTCCTTTCTCTGCATGGACGAGATGACTCAGTCCCTCTTGTCTACGGTAAACCCCCACATCTGTGTTGAACTCGACCTGGCCAAGCATCTACCCTCCATGGTTATTTTACAGGTTAGCGACGGTTTTTCATGGAGGCAACATGTCATATTTCACCACCCCTTGAAGTTCTGCACCCTTTGCGGGCTGCATGGCCACCGGGATTCGGCTTGTAGGAGGAGGAAGGACGCTACTAGCTCATCCCGGCAAGCTCCTCGGGTGGGTCCGGGTCAGGCGCCGCCCGGTCGAGGGCGTGTGGGGTCCCCGGTTAGGCCCGTTACGATTTCAAATTTGAATTCTTCCAGGAGGGACGATGCGCCAGAAGAGGTTTGCATGGGGGTGCGGTCTCCAGTGTCGGAACGGTTGTCGGCCCCTCATGAGCCTCGCGACCTGATTTCCTGGTCGCCCTGTCCTGTTTCCGAGATTTCCCCTCGACAGGATCGAAGAGCAGTGTTCAAGCATGACCTTTTCCTAGATCTTATGGGGAGTCCTCCCAGGTATCTCTCCCCTTCGCCACCTTCTTTCTACATCTCAACCCAGCTTTCCCCAAAGTTCCTCCAAAAATCCCTTGTGAGTAGCCTCACTCTGGATGTGGAGGGGCTGGCCAAGAAGAACCCCCCCTCGTATGGCCTGGAGAAAGAGATGGCGCTCGCTCGTCGCTCCCCGCAACGTCGCCTGCTATCTTCTTCTTCTAAGGGAGATGCAGGCTCATTTTTTGATGATGTTGCTCAAGGCAAAGGGAAAGCTCCGATGGAGGAGGATTTCTTATCTTTCAAAAAGGTGATTCTGTCTCCCAAATCAGCGCCCCTCGAGGCAGTGTTTTCAGGTCCTGTCACCCGCTCCAAACTCAAAGATTCTGGCCATTTTGCGCTCGCTCTTCTTTCCTTGTCCTCCACGTCTAGAGCCCGGAAGGGCCTACCTTGATGCTACCCATCCTCATCTGGAATGCACGGGGATTAGGGGATAAAGCCAAACGTGCTTTCCTGGCCTCTGAGGCCAGGAGTTTTCATGCTCAAGTTGTGGTGATCCTGGAACCAAAGCAGGTTCATAGTAAAGGCGCTACTCTCACTAGGAAAATGGGTTTCCCCAACTTCTTCCATGGCGGTGATGTGAACTCCCACATCTGGATTGGCTGGAAGAACCACGTTTCTATTGAGATTTTGAGTCTCTCTTCTCAATGTATCAATGTTAAGATATCTACAGTAAGCCATGACTTGGTGTTCTCCTTTGTTTATGCGGCCATTGAGGTTATCAAGAGGAGGGAACTTTGGCATTGTCTGGGAAACTTTCAAACGGGGCCTCTCCCTTGGTTCGTGGGAGGTGATTTCAACGCTATTGCGGACGTTTCTAAGAAAAAGGGGGGAGTCAGATATAATTTTGGTGGCATGGATGATTTTAATGACTTCATGAGGAGCGCTGGGATTCTGGACCTTGGATTCTCTGGACCCAAGTTCACCTGGTGCAACGACAGTAAGGGCGCAGATCGCATTTGGTTCCGGTTGGACCGTTGCCTCTCCAACCTTATTGGGTGGGACTCTTTCCCAAAGACGACAGTCACTCACCTCCAACGGGTGTTATCTGATCATAACCCGCTCCTGATCAACATCAAGAGGGAGGAGGCTGCGCATTCCCTCTTCTCCTACTCGACTGCATGGCATGGGGACGATTCTTTTCTAAATACTATCAGGATGTCCTGGTCTAAAGATGAAGTTTCCAGATCGTGGGGTGGCCTGGTGAACCGCCTCAGGCGTCTCAAAATGGATTCGCAAAGATGGGTGAGCACCAGACCTGATGTTGCCCAGGGTATCAACAGCCTCAGGTTGGAAGTCGACAGGTTAGAGGAATCCCTTCAGAACTGTTGGGATGAGAATTTGTTCTTCGCTCTGTGTGACAAACAGCAAAACCTTTCCGAGAGGCTACTTTCTCTGGAGAGAGATTTCCAACAGAGATCACGGGTTAGATGGCTGAAGGAAGGGGATATAAATAGTGCTTTTTTCCATGCTTGCATCAAAGAGAGGAAAAACTCAAGGATGAACCTGAGAATGGAGAACGGGGGCTACACGTCGGACGTGAACACTGCGGGTAAGATGTCTCTGGACTACTTCGAAAACCTCCTTGCAGGGGAGAATGTTTCTTCCTTCGTGAGGGGGAATCAAGACACTGAGGATTTCTTCAACCATATCCCCTCAACGGTTAACCAGGTGGCCAAATGCGCTCTCTCCTCCATCCCCTCGACCGAGGAGATCCGGGCGGCTGTCAGAAGCATGCCCCAGGATAGCGCGCCGGGTCCCGATGGCTTCCCGGCCAGCTTCTTCAGCTTCTCTTGGGGGATTGTCGGCCAGCTTGTTGTGGAGTCAATCCAGGACTTCTTCCTCGGTGGCCCTCTCATCCGGGGCATTTCAGCCTCCAGACTGGTCCTCATTCCGAAGATCAGAAATCCCACCCTTGTGAGCCAGTACAGGCCAATCTGCCTTTGCAACGTTACCTATAAAATCCTATCCTCTATCCTCGTCAGAAGGATCGACAAAGTTATTCCTCGCCTGGTCTCATTGGAACATAATGGTTTCATCAAGGGAAGGAGTATTCAAGGGGCGGTGGGCATCGCTAATGAAGTGGTGCAGGACATTAACAGAAAATCGGTTGGACACAATGTCATCTTCCAAGTCGACATGAACAAGGCTTATGATATGTTGGAATGGAGTTTCATCATCTGGGCCATGAGGAAGTTTGGGTTCAGTGAGGTCTTCTGCGATATCTGCTTCAGATGCTATTCATCACCATGGCTCTCCATTGCCTTGATGGGAAAAACTTTTTTCTTCTTTAAGACTGTCCGTGGTGTTCTCCAAGGGGACCCCTTGTCTCCTCTCCTCTTTGTTCTCGCCCAGGATGCGCTCTCAAGAAAATTGAAATATGGGATGGATTCAAACCTCATGTTCCCTTTCCGTGGAAGGAATAGTGCTACCATTTCCCATCTTATGTTTGCTGATGATATTCTTATCTTTATCAACGGCAGGAAAAGGTCGCTGAAGGCTCTCATGGACACCTTAAACACCTACGGCAGATGGATCGGGCAGAGTGTCAACTCTACTAAAAGCCATTTCTTCACTTCAGACAAATGCCCGGCCCAAAGGCACAAGGAGACTCAAAAAATCCTTGGTTGCTGTAGGATAAAGTTTCCTATTTCTTATCTCGAGGTGCCAATATCCTGTGGCCGCGTCAAGAAGGTGCACTTCTCTGCGACCCTGGATCACATTCTGGGAAGAATCTACAACTGTAAGAATAAGCTCCTCTCCTTCGGTGGATGGATTACGCTGATCAATAGCGTCCTCACGTCCATCCCCATGCAGGTCTTCTCGGTGATCCATCCTCCTAAGGGTACTGTGGAGAGAATGGAAGTTATCCTCAATTCTTTTCTGTGGGACGCCAAGGAGGAGGGAAGGTCCCACTGGGCCTCCTGGAAGCGCCTCGCCAGACCAGTGGAGGCAGGAGGAGTGGGCCTATGTGATATTCAGGTTACTCTACAAAGCCTCCAGGCTCGACTCGCTTGGGAAGTTATCATCGGGGATTCGCTGTGGGAAAATTTTTTTAGAGCACGGTACCCGGGGCTAGTAGCACAGGGCCTCTACAGGTCCACACGGCTGGCAAGGTGCATGTTCTCCTTTATGGACACGTTATCAGGTCACGCGAGATGGATCATCGGTGCTGGGAAGATTAGTTTTTGGGACACCAATTGGTCCGGGGAACCCTTGGGATACCCCGACTGCCCTTCTCCGGATATCACCTTCAGTAGTGCATGCGAGGAGTTCGGCTTGATCAATACCTCTTTGAACGCCAACCAGATGTCTGTGTTTGAAAATATTGTTATGAGTGAGGATCCCGATAGGTGTTGCTTCTCGGCTACTAGCTTGGGCAGATTCACCGCGCAAGGCTTCAGAAGTATCGCTCTGCCAGGAAACACCTCCAACGCTTGGGCTCCAGCTCCCTGGTGCAATGAAATACCGATCAGAATGAATTTTTTACTATGGAGAATCAGGAACAGGGCGCTCCCTACGGAGGACAACATCCAGCGTCGGGGCGTTGCTCTGGCCTCTAGATGTGTCTGCTGCGCTACTCATAGGTGCGAGTCGGCGAAGCACATCTTCTTTCAAAGTCATTGGGCGCTTCACCTCTGGTCACTGTTCACACATAACCCATGCAGAAACGATGGAGAGTCTTCTCTCCAGGAATATATGGAGTGCTGGTTTTCTTGCTCGGGTTCTTCAGGCCAGGAGCGGACAGTTAGAATGTTCATCCTTGTGGCCTTGTGCTGGGTGCTTTGGGAGGCTCTCAATCAATCTAGGAGGGGAGAAGGCCGTTCGCTGTTGTTCCTCCAGGAAAGCCTCAAATACCATATCTTCGAGATTGCTTCCCAGATCAAAGGTGGTTCAACGTCAACTGCCATCAACAACCTGCTCAATCGCCCCTGTTTTCTGAGAAAAGGTACTAGTCAGTGGGTTAAATGGCGCCCGCCGATCATGGGACTAAAACTCAACGTTGATGGCTCATGCATGGGGGGAACGATGAGAGGGGGAGGGATCCTACGAGACTCATCAGGCTCGGTTTTCCTCGCCTTTAGTGCCTTTTATGGGCCAGGAAATTCTCTGAGTGCGGAGGTCCATGCACTGGCCTCGGGTCTGTTGGTGTGTAGAAGGAAGAGGTTGACAGCGTCCGAAATTGAGACAGACTCGGAAACCCTTGCGAGGATCATGAATAGGACTAGTGGGGTTCCTTGGGATCTCACTTACACCATTAGAAGGTGCAAGATCGATACCGCACATAGGAAGATTGTTCATCACAGTTGGAGGGAGGCCAACTTCGCGGCGGACTCCCTTGCCCGCTTGGGTAGGCAGGATGTGCCTCTCATTATTTATGACTCACTTTCTTCCCTCCCTCCATAATGTGCTTCTTTTGTGCTGGGGGATGCCCTTGGACTCCACCATTTCCGACCCCCTTGAGGGGTGTTGTCTCCCTTGCCCCTTGCCCTTTCCTTTCGAATAAAAAATATATGAAGAAGAAGATATAAACTAATGAGATTTATATTAAAAATTTTATAATATAATAAGTATATATATATATTTGATTGAACTCAAAATATAAAATAATTTTATTATTGATCCCTTTTTTGCGATACCATGAAAAGCATTATTTTACAAGTATGTTTTCCAACTATGTCAACATGATTCAAAGTTTCATTTTTTATAATGGGGTTATATTATTTTGAAACCATCAACCTTATTTATTTATTTGTCTTATGGAATTTTCATTTCTATCAGAATAATGATCCATCACTACTTTTTTTCTTTCTTATGCATACATTAATTATGGAATTTTTTTTCCAATACCATTACACTATGAAAAATATTTACTTACTTCCTTTGATTTAAGGGTGTTCGCCTAGATTCCATATATTGATTGATTGGGGAAATATTGTGATTTTTTATAATTTTTATTCTTTTAAGAATTTTTATAGATTACATAGGCATGTTGATTATATATTGTTTACTCATTATCTCATATGATGAATGCATTGGATGTAAAAATATAATGGATGGGCCCCGATATTATATCATCACTCAATTCATTAGTAGGTATCATGAGACAGTCATGTTTTGGGAATCTGGTGTATGTTTTCCCAATTAATCATGATTTATTTACTATAGTCTTGACAATAATAATGATGTCTTGGACATGGAAATAAAGGAAAGAATGATGTCTTGGAAAAAGATATGATATTATGATCAAGATATATGGAATTAGGCATTCCTTCACCATGAATCTTTTCATTTTTATCCTTTTATTCAATTTATTATCATGTCTAACTATGGATATATTATGCTCTCAGTTTTATTTTTCCATATAATTTCGATTATTACTTATTCCTATAATAATATTGAGGCAATGTTTATTTAATGATTTCCTCCATTGCATAATTTCACTTACTCTGCATTTGATCTCACCACTTAGTATGTTTCTATTTACCTAGGTTATAAAGGAAAGTATTATACATGATATTTCAAACAAGATAACTAGTGTGGGGATTTTTGAGAAATGTTGAAGAATTTTTATGGCTTAACTATTTCATAGTATCTCTAGGGGAAAATGAATATTTACATGGAATTATTAGTTAATGATGTGTCCTAACTCTCTAAAGCTCTAATCCTAAAAAGTACTTTGGGTGGTAAGATATTAAATACTCTTTAATGATTTTTTAATTAAGGATCGTTATATCCATAATTTTATAGTTTGTATCAAAGTGAGTATGTATAGTATGTGTTTATAGAAACGAGATCCTCAGTGCAGGTCCAGGGCACTATAAATAGAAATTTAATTATAATGGTATAAACCAACTATCATTATATATATATATTTAATATATAATTATTTTAATATATATAAACCATTTATATAAATAAAGTAGATATTTTTTTATTTTCATATGGTTTTTATATCTTAAATCATGTTATATGTAGATGTGTTTAAATATTTATTTATATAATTAATGTTTTATATTTAAATATATATAAATATATAAATATATAAATATACATATATATTTAATTATAAATAACACTAAAATATAAAAAATAATAAATTTTGAATACCATAATATCCTTATGAATGTAAACCCTTGAAATAAAGTTGGTATCCACTTAAAAAAATATTTCCCTCATAAAAAAAGATAAAATTCTATTGAATGTTCAAAAAACATGGTATCCTAACTAAAAAACCCATTTTAGGACTTCCCAACCTATTTGGACCTCCAAAAATGGTAAACAAATTCACCATGTTTGAAATATGTAGATATTTCACAAAAATTGATTTGATATCTCTTGGAGCCTAAACGGACATTCAGACAAATGTTGTGCTCATTTTAATTTAAAGCCTCATTTCCAACTTTTCATATGGTATTAATTAATTAATTAATTTTTTCTGTCACCAATTTTTCTAAATTTCTATTAATCAATACTAATTAGAATATTATTAATTAATATAATTTAATAATAATTTTATAAACCATTTTTAGTAAATATATTATATATTAATTATAAATAAATATTTAGCATTATAAAATCATATTTAATAAAATATATTATATATAAAAACTTAAATATATTTATATATACAAATATGTGTAATACTAATAATAAAAAATATTTAAAAAATTATGAAAATATTTTTATTCAGAAATATATATATTTACTTATATATAAATAAAAAATATGTCGCAATAGAGTTGTAAACTATTTGGAATATAAACTAAAGGTCATGGGATCAAAACTCAGCCATGAATTTTTTTAATAGGATGATTATACAAATAGTTTGACCAAACCATTAGTATTAGTTTTTCATATAAAATTTCTTATACCAACTAATCCTTTACAAATAGATTTTCCAAATCATTGGAATTTGTATTTATTAACATATAACCACCCAACAGTTCACCAAACCTTTGGTATAGGTGGTAAAAATGGTTTGGCGGTCTATAAGAATGGTTAAAAACCTTTAGTATAACTTATTTTCTAGTTTTATCTGACTCAATTAGTGATGTAATTTCAACTGCATGCAACTAACATCATTATAATTCACCAAGACATCTCTGGCCTTACAGGAAACCACCTCCACATCTGCGCCCATCCCTAAATGGATGTGGGACATCATATGGCTATCCTCAGACCTCTCTCCTCACCATAGACCTATTCTTAGAGAACCATGTACCTCTTGCTACTTCTTCAAATGAGGATATCGTTTCCATGAATAAAACTGAAGTGGGTCTCCATTTCCATATTAATTGGTGAGGAATCCTAAACACTACAACCATCAATGGCCATGACCATTATAGAAAAAAAACATTGGATCCTATGGCTGGTGTCTAAGAGCAGTTAGTTCTAGTGAAACTAGATGAAGAAGGTTATAACTGACTCTCTGATACATCAATTTTTTTGAAACTAAGAACCATTTTAGAAGAATGGGTCCATAAAGAGTCTTGATGACTCCCCTATAATGATGGTTCAGTTCGGGCCAACATCCTCTATATAACCTCTTCCTTCACCAGCACCTTCAGAAACATTAGCAATAGGGATTTGGTTACTTGGTTATGGGTATTTGAATGATAATCCCCTTTAAATGCATAAATATATAATCCTATTTTTTAAAATAGATCTAAATCATAAATCATAAGGCACTTAAAACAAATAAAAAACTCTCACATTCGAGAACTCACTTGATAATAGGAAGACATTTCCTACCTTTATGCCAACTTTGTGGTTGCGAAAGAAACTCAATATTGAATTGATCATAGAATTTTCCCATGAAGTAGCCCAATACTCTGTCAATTCCAAGTATATTTCAGTAATGACTGGGGAGTGAATAGTCCTTTTTAGAAATAATCAATCAAATATAATTATCAGAGTGATCAAAATTGGTCATTATGAAGCATAAATTAAAATAATGAAAATATTCTATTTTAATAGTAGTTTAGATAACAATGATCTAAATATACTCTTAAATCATATCTACTAGGTGAGAATAATGGTATTCACTAATTCTTCACTTAATAACCTGATTACAACATAGGTACCTTTTTATCACCTAATGGTATTACTCCAGTGGAATTTTAAAAGGAGTCACAACCCACATAATTTTTTTCTTAGTGTCACAACCCGACCTTCCTTTTTTTTATAATATAAATAAACCACTATAAAAAAAATTTATGTGAAAATCTTAAAACAAATTTAGGGAAAAAACATAGAATATAATCAGATAGAATAGTGAAAATAAAAATTAATTATGAATAATAGAAAAGAAGATAACATTGAATGTCTGATGTAGCTAAAAATCTTCAACTACTTCTATAGTGGATGGTCAGAATGATTAATTCCTTCATGATATAATAGATGGAATAATAGTCATAGAATAAATTCAAAACATCACAATTTTGGAATGAACATTGAATTTTTTCTCTCCTAATGATTTTATTTATCATCTTTAATCTTGTCAAATAATATTCATTGAGTTTATTTTATCACATTTGTTGATTCACATTATAATGGAAAATTGTGAATCATTAACTCCAATATCATGAATCATATTAATGGTAAATCAATGAAATATACATTATAAAAATAATAAATTCTTAAAATAATACCATTACGTAAAATATGAATTAATTTACTTAGCCTTGGTTCTCTTTTAAATATACTTGAAATAAATTCTCAACACATTGAAAAATAATCATTATGATAAATGATAAAAATTTAAATAAATAAAATATCAATCTTTTTATCAATCATGAATCAATTTGATATTTCAAAAGATCTATAAAACAGAGCATAAAATAAATTTTCTGAAAATTATTATAGTCATAATAGTTTCCAATATATTTTCTCTATTAAACAATTTTCACCAAGTTGTTATAAAATAAAATTGATTCTAAAAGAAATATAACATTTCAAATAAATTCAATAGACTTTGAGTAATTAAAAATATCAAAATCACATTAAAATAGAGTGTACTACAAAATATAAATTTTCATAAAATAAGAAAAATAATATACTAATCATGAGAAATTTATCTTGAAGTAGGTATAATAACCATGTGATGTAATTATCGTGTGATCAGTACACTAACCAAGTGATGCATTTTGTCGTGCAGTCGGTATACTAAATATGTGTGCACAGTTGATATACTGAGCATGTGAACAATTTTGTGTGTGTGTTAAGTATAATAATTAATTCATGTTATCATACAAAAATCAATTCAGTCAAAAAAATACTTACACTAATTTAAAAAATAACTAAATGAAAAATTTAAAGATTAAATTATGCGATTAAAAAAATAATTATAGTAACTACACGATCCCTAGATTTTTACATTAATAGTAAATTGATTACAGGAATAAATTTGGTTGGTTATACCCCTTTTTCTGGTAGTTTTAATTCACTCATTCATTGTTGGTTTGTTGAACTCACAGTAGGTTGACATTACCACTTATGGTAGGTTGGAAGCCTCACATGGTAGGTTGGTGCATAGAAGAGGTATAGTGGGATGGGTGTCATGATTCAAGCTAGAATATAGAGATACATATACTCACGCAGTGTTGGATGGCTGGTAATAAGGCATTGTGGATGAAACTTGAAGTAGTGTCATCAAATACATGGTGTTGAGGAAGAAGATCACAATCAGAGGAGGAAGATGCTACCATTGGGTGTTTTCACACTACCGGTGCTACCACATGGATGTGTTCAATATTGAATCATGAATATAAAACATTGGATTTTGTGTAGCACCAATAAAACTAGAAGAGGATGTGCACTGTCAATGATTCATTGGAGGATGATCATGATGTTTCCAATGTTATGAGCTATGACATTGTATTTTATGTCGCATTGCTTGAAGGAGGTGCACTATACATGAAATTAATTAGGGTGCAGTGAAGAAACAAAAGTGTTTCTGTGCTTGGTGTTGCATACAGAAGTAAGGTTTTGTGGCGATGGTGCTACCATCAGTGGATGATGGAGAGTTCCCCTTCTCATAGGAGTATATGGGCAGCTTTCCAACGAAAATGGTGCGGATGAGACTAGTGTATCCAGGGAGATGATCACACACACATAGAAGAAGACACATACATACATGAATATATATAATATATATAGTTATTTCAGTATATATGTAAATATATATGAATTTATATATATAAATATATTTAAGAAAAAAATATATTGTTTAAAAAACATATAATAATATATATATATTTAAATAAATATATATATATATATATGTATGTATGTATTGGAATACTAATATATAAACATATATCTATGTATTGATATATATTTAGAAATAAATAAAGAACCTAAAATATGTATTTTTAAAATATAAAGTAAATATTTAAAAAACTATTACATTTCAAAACTAAAAAAAATAATGGAAAAATTATTTTTGAAATATTCACATACATTTATTAAAATGGTGAAAATAAATTAATGAATAATGAATGAAAATAATATTCAATATAAGGCTACTTAAATTTATAAAAAAAATAAAAAAATAGAAACAAAAAAAGTTAGTGAAAAAAATCTCCACCATTTTGTAAATTGAAAAACCAAATCCAGAATTGTTTCTATCAATTTAAAATTTATCAAAAAGAAAAAAGAAACATCAAAAAAATTAAGAGAAATAATGAAAAAATCATTAAATGGATACCCACCCTGAATTCATGCAATTTTAAAAATATATGGAAAGATTAAAATGCTTTAAAAACTAACTATCCATAACATTCTCTCCTAATAAACACTTACAAACACCCAAAATAGTATAGATTATGAAATTCTATAAAAATTTTAATTTATAACATTAATCATGAAATTAGTTATCTAAAAATATATAAATATTTAACAATTAGTAAATATAATACTCAAAATATCATTTTTCTAACATTGCAATTGTTTGGTACAAAATTAAAATACATAAAAATATTAAATACCATTCAATCTATTCAAAAATTTATTAACAAGAGATGATTGTAAAATATTGTTATAGTTATTTAATAACTCAACTCAATTAATATGATTTATTACATGATAAAACCAAATAAACTTTTTTCGATAACAAATAAAAACATTGTTCTTCTTTCATACGAAAATAATATAGAGAAATTTTCTTCCAGAGTTTTTAAACAAACTCCCCCTGATTCAAGAAACTAAATAAATATAATTCTTTTGTCAATAGAATTGAAATAATTTTACGACTTATATTAATCATTATGTTTGAGGAGATACCAATGTATATGGTATATTAATCATATTATTTTTATATAAGTAAATAGTTTTAAACATGTTAGATCCGGTCTAAAAAAATCAATCCAAAGAATTTATCTTAATATATTATAATTAAATGTTCAAATTTTAATTTTTATAATCAAATTGGAAATTAATTCAAAATTTGTACAAATTTAGAATTTTAAATAGATTTTAATTAAAAACAATGATAAAATAAATGGTTATACATGAAAAATTCAGATTTTTTAGAATGTTTCATTGAATTATAAGTGTTTGATAATGTATTTCATTGATCCATTATAAGAAACTAACGGCTAAAATAATATGTGGTTATCTAATTAAATAATATAAACATCTAAACACTATTGTGTAAAATAAAGTTGTCAAATAATAATTTACAGACCATAAGTTGTTTCCTATGTCTTAAATCAGTTGAAAAAATATTTCAAGAAAGATAATAAAATTTGAAGTCTATACATACTTAATGTTTGAAAACTTATATGAAAGTCACATACTAGTATATTAATTAACATAAAAAATAAGGGGTAACTCCCCCTTAATTCATACATTTATATATAATTATGTTGAAATATTATTTATATGAAATATAAAATTTATCTAGGATATATGAAACTAAAATTTTTACTATGTAAATTTCAACAAGATTACTTTCAAAACAATAAAAAAATAGAAGTTATTTTTCATACCTAAAATATATAAGTCAAAATACCATCATAATAGATATTAGAAATTAGGCATCCTAGCATACTAGAAGGTGAATCACTAAATAGAATGTCTTCTGTCCATATACCTTTAGTCATGTTTCTTATAAAATTGATTAATAAGATAATTGTTTTGGTACCCAAGTTATTTTGGGACCAAATGAATTAGTGATAAAACATTTAGGCACCCACATATTTTTTTGAAATTTATTTTATGGTAATCTAGAATATATATCCATAAAAATAAAATATTTGGTATAGATGAATGACTGATTAAATATTAATTAACATTAATTTTAAAAATTCCCCTTTGAATATCATCTAAAGCATGTAAAATTTGATGAATTCCATTAAATACATTTGAACTAAGTAATTTTTACATATTATGAATCCAAATATTATAAAAAATCATGTTTTTTATTTATCAGATTTTTTGATAGACATTATCTTATCAAAGTTTTCTATTCCTTGAACAAAAAATATGGTTTCTTTTAATAAAGTAATTTCACTTTTATAATTTTCATTCTCTTTTTGAATTGCATCTTGGTCATCAAAAAAATTCACATTAGAACATGTTCCTATATTTTTAAATTTATTATTTTTAGGATTAAGGTTCCTACAGTCCTTTTCAACTTTATCTAAGTCCTCACTAACAAATTTAAACCTCTTTTCATGATATTCATTATTTTTTGACAAGAAATATTTTATTCTTTCATTATCATTTTTTAGATTTATCAGTTCAGAATATGAAACCCTTATTTCTTCCATTTAATTAAAAGAGTAATATTTTAACTTTTCTATTTCTAATTTATCATTCTTATTTTCTCTTTGGATTTCTCTGTACAGTTCATCCATTTTCAAAATATCACTTTGAAACTTTTCATTTTTTTCAGTTATTACTTTACCTTTGTTTTTTATGTTAGACTCATAACTTAAATTTTAATTAGAATAAATTTTTACCTGATTCATTGTTCATTCTATCAGGAATATATTGGAATATTCTTTTCCACACTCAAAATCATCCCTACTCAAGTCTGAATCCTTAGTGAAACTCTATCTAGCATGATATGCATGCTTTATCTCCTTATATTGATCACCTTTCCCTTCCTATTTAAATTTTGGAAAGTCTGTCATAATATACCCTTTTTTTACACTCATAGGAGATTAATTCTGAAACATTATATTTACCACTTTTACTCCATCTTACTACCCTTCCTATCATCATTATAATGATCTCTTCAAGGGTACTTCTAAAATACTCTCTTTACTTTCAGGTATTTGTAGACTGCTTTGATTTTTTTTTTTCAACTTTGCAAATTTTTTTAAAATTAAAATCAAAAGAATTATAAAAAAAATTTATATTGGATTTGAATTATATAAATTTCCTTTTATCATGATTTGAAGCATTTTCATTCTTCAGTTCCATATCGTGTTGATGAAGTGATCATATCAGTTCATCAATTGAATACCTTTGTGAAATCCTTACTTTCTTCAATTTCAACCTTCTTTTAGTGCCATATTTTATGTTGATATTGAAGTAATACCTCAATGAAAACTTCTTTATTCATGGTTTCCCTGAGTGAAATCATACTATTTACTATTTTATTAAACCTTTTATACATCTCAATGATGAATTCTCTTGATAAGTCATTCTGAATTCTTGACACTTATCCACATAAATGCCTAGCATGAATCTATGAAACTTATGAATTTTTTGATGAGTAACTTTTTAAATTCCTCTATATGGCATAAGGATTTTTACAAGAACAAATATGACTATACATGTTTCTATATAAAGAACAATATTAGCAATTCATAACTTTTTAGTTTAGAAAAAATTTATAGCGTCATTTACAATTACTGTTTCTACATCTAAATTAGGTAGTTTATATGTTTTTTACATGATATACTAAACTTCAAGACCTATTATTTTTAGAAATACCTCTATCTAATCCTTGATATAAATATAATCACATCCATTAATGTATAGTGGTTTAATAGGATACAACATTTTAGATGCCTAATTTGTTATAATCAAAGTAGTGGATCTTTCATAGACTATTATGTTTAAGATAATGGTTAGTTCAAAAATACAATGAAATAATAATAAACAATCCCTTAAAAGGAACTACCATATGATACCAATTGTTAGTTATGATTATATAGAAACATTGACTAGTGGGAGTGGGGGGGGAAACCTTTTTAAAATTGATCAATCCAATATTATTATCAGAGTGATTAATAGCATTAATTATGAAGTAGAAATAAAAAAACACATGATTTTTTGTACCAGTTCAGATCACCAAGATAAAAAACTACCCATAAACCTTATATACTCTTTGAGAAGAATAATATTAACTAATTCATAACTTTTTATAGGGAGTGATAACCTAATTACAACATATATACCGATTTCTCACCAGGTTGTATAACCCCAACTATCTTTTAACAGGAGTCATGACCCACCCAACTTTTGACTGGGAGTCACAACCCAACCTTACTTATAGATAGGAAGAATAAATCATTAAAAATATTTTTTATGGGAATATCTTAAACTGACTCTAGAGAACAAACAACAGATAAAAATAATTCAAATAGAAAAAAAACAGAACAAAATTAAAAATAATAGAACAGAAGATAATATTGAATGATGATATAGCTCAAGATCGTACATCAATTTAGTATAGAATGATCAGAATGATGAATTCCTTCATGATTGAATCAATGTAACCATAGTAATAATATAAATTCATCACTTCACTATTCTAGAATGAAAATTGTATTTCTTCTCACAAAATGATTGTACTGATCATCGTCAATATGGTCGAATAAATATTATCAATTTTATTTTATTGAATATGTTTATTCTCATTATAATGACTAGTTTTACATCATTAACTTCAATATCATGGAGTATCTTAATGGATAATCATAGAAATCAACATTAGAAAAGTAATAATCTCTTAAAATAATACTCATACCATAAATTTGAATTAACGTGCTCAGACTTTGTGCACATTTCATTTTGAATGAAATATCTTCTCAACACTTTCAAAAATTATTATTATTATAAATGACAATTATTAATATAAATAATAAATCAAAATCATTTTTACAAGCTTGTAGTAATATAATATTTCATAAGATACTTAAAATAGATAATAAGATAAATGTTATGAAAATTATTATTTCCATAATAGTTTTCAATATATTTTATCCAATAAATTTTTTTCAGAAAATCATTATAATATATAATATTTTTAAAAGTAATAGAAAATTTAATAGAAATTTAATAGACTTTTTATAATTAAAAATATAAAAAACAAATTAAAACAAAGTGTACCATAAAATAAATTTTTTCTCAAAATAGGAAAAACAATATACTGAGCATCATAAATTTATCATGTGGTTGGTATACTGATAATGTGATATATTCATCACGCAGTCAGTATATTGAATGTGAGATGAATTTGGTCAAGCAGTTGGTATACTGACCATGTGAACAATTTTTTCATGTGGTAATTATAAAAATTAATTCATTGAGTCATAAAAAAAGTAATTCATGCAAGAAAATACTTGGAGAAACTTTAAATTAACTTTTTGAAATTTTTTAAAATTAAGTTATATAGTATTAGAAATAATAAAAGTACATGTATGGTCACTAATGTTTTACCTTCATGGTAAATTGATTTTATGCACATGTTAGGTTGGTTATACCTTTCGTCATGGTAAGTTATCTTCACCCATTAACAATAGGTTTATAGAACTAACAATAGGTTGACTTTACCACTCACAGTAGATTATAGTGGTAATTTACGGTATTTTATTTTGATTTGGGGCAATTTAAATACTAATTAATCGTAACTATTAGATTGAAACACAATAAGTAAAAGACAAATTCACCATACCTATGAAATGGAAACTCACAGTAAGTATAAGTTGTATCACAATGATAGGTTGGACGCCTTTCATGGTAGGTTAGTGTGTGGATGATCTATTATGGGAAAGGTGTGATGGTGATGATGGAAGATGGAGATGTTATTACTCTCATAGTGCTGAATAGTTCGTAATAAGTAACTGTACATGAAGATAAATTTGGTTTTTATGAATCCATGGTGTTGAGGATAAGGATCATGATAGGAGGAGGAAGCCGCTGCCACTGGGTGTTGTTTCGATTCCAGTGTTGCTACATGGACCAGGTTGATAGTGAAGCATGGAGATACAAAAATAGATGATGTGTGATGCCTTTCCAATTATAAGTGGAAGTGAATTGGCAGTGATGCACTAGTGGATGATTAGAAAGCTGCCAGTGTTGTAAGCTGCGGCATTATGTTGGTTGTCGCACTATTCAAAGGATGTGTTCTATGCATGTGTAAAATATGGTGTGGATAAGAATGTGAATAACTGTTGTGTTTAGTGTTGCACAAAGAAACAAGGTTCTATGGTGGGGTTGTTTCCGTCAGTGGATGATGTAGAGTGAACTTATTCATGGGAGTAGATGATTTTATCGAAAAAGGAAATAGTGCGGATGATACTAGTGTATCCATGGAGTTGATCACGTCCGTGAAAAAAATAAGACACACACACACATATGTATTTATATATATATTAAAATATATATGATTTGATATATATAAATATATTTAAGACAGACAAAAAAAAAACATAGTGTTTCAAAAATATATAATAATATATATATATTTATGTAGATATATATATATATGTATTCAAATACTTATATATATATATATATATATATATAATAAATAAACATAAAATAAAATCTCTATTTTCAATATATAAAGTATGTATTTAAAAACAATATGATTTCAAAACATTAAAAAATATTGCAAAATATTTTTTTAGAAACTCACATACATCAATTAAAATGGTGAAATAAATTCATAAATACTTATTTCAAATAATAGTTAAAAAGAGAGGACTTAAATTTAACAAAATTATAAAACAATTAGAAAAAAATACTTTTAGTGAAAAATCCTCATTTTCGCCAAGGAACAAAAACCTATAATGAAAAAAAACATCCAACAATATGCTGATAGATAACAGAATCACGTTCTCTCTCATAGAATAGATCGTAAAGAACGAAATATGTACCTCAACCTACCAAACCATGGTATCTAGATTTATTATAGATAAATCATACCTCTTCATGCCCTAATGCTATAATTAAGAAAACATCTTCCTCTAAGAATCATCCTTTTCAACTTCAACTATATATTGATCTATATATGCAACCTATTATACATTTATAAAAAGATACTAATTAGGACATTATAATGGTGCTATAACAACAAAATAGAATGTTTTTAGGGACTTCCAAAAATATGAATATGAAATAATTATGTTTAATTTATTAAGGTTTAACCTTGTTCCCATTATCTACCCAATTCAAAAAATTTCAGAAACAATCATGATGTATGATCTTTACCTAGGTTTATACCCTGCAAGTAACATCAATAAACTTATTACATTCCATAAACAAAAATTACTTACATTAAATCACAAGGGCCACTAAAATCTTGTGTACTAGACCGCCTCCCTAGTTTACATTACACACGATGTCTAGCTGATACTGTTTCCCTTAGAATCCATTAAATCCTAACTAGTTCCTAACTCAAATATTTATCCTATATATCATCCAAAATCGTTGATTCCACTATATCATGACCCTCCCCAAAGGGTACACCTCTTGGGATAAAAATGATGACAGGAATACCCTATGATGGTATAAAATACTCAGGTGGGATGCATTAACCTCAATATTCCTATGATATATAAAAAACCATGTAATAAACTCCACAATAGAAATAGAGTATGTCATGACCCATCGCCCGGGGCCCATTCCATGACTACCCCATGCCTTCCTTCAATAGGCCAGGGCCTGGTGACTAGCACCAAAGACGTAATTCCCTAAAACTGGGAAGGCATTGGCTTTATAACCTATAAACACACACAAAAGCAAGCACACAAATGGATACAAAACACCAAGTAAACTGTTCAACAAGAGAGTGCTGAAAGTAAAATGGGCCAGAATACAAGCCGAACTTGAAAGTATATGTACAACTGTGATACAATACAACTGACGAAAAAGGGTAAAGTCAGCTCATGGGTCGTCCTCCTTGGATCCTACCCGAATGGTAGGTACAGATCTCCTCATCAGCACACTACATCCACCCATATCCTTTGTGTATAGAAAATCTGTGTGGTCCACCTCCGGGTACCATCCAGTACTGGTAATCTTAGCCTCTGTCAGCACTGTCCGTCATCTGCATCCTACATAACAAGGTTCGAGCATAGCCCATGTAGGGGTGAGTATAACGATACTCATTAGGGACCCCAAGACCCTCAAGGTGTCACAAAATCCATCAAGCATAAACCACAAATTATAAAATCATGAGATAACCTTACTTAGGTATATTCCCATACATATACGTAATTTATCAAATAATCCATTTGAATCATGAAGAAACCATAGAGATTCTGACTAAGCTCATACCAGGATTTATTCTAGGGGTAGTATCAAGTAACATCCCCAGTGACATCGTCGAACACCTCGGATGCTGGAGAACTCCTCCTCTATCGAGATACTGACCCACCGTCCCGGCCCGACCCGGCCTGGGCCGACCCAGCTTTTGTCGACCCAGACAGACCTGATGGTTCTGGCCCGGCCCCTGTGGTCTGTCCGGCCTGTCAGGTCCAGCCTGAAAGGCTGTGAGGGGCAGCGGTGGACCGCGGGGGTGCGAGGTCGTGGGATGGCTCAGAGGGCCGGTGGGCGGTGCGAGCCAGGGCAACTCAGAGGGTTGCGGGCAGCATGAGCCGGTGCTTCTCAGAGGGCCATGGCGAGGGCGGGTCGGCAGGGGTGCGGGACCAGTTTGGCTGGGAGGCCAGAGTGCCGTGGGGGCATGGGGCCGGTTCAGTTAGAAGGTCAGAGTGCCATGGGGTAGCTCATCTGGGGTGTGGAGCTGGGACGTGCGGCCGGTTCAGCTAGTAGGGCGGAGCACCATGGGTGGCTCGGCCGGGGCGTGGAGCTGGGGCGTGTGGACGGTTCGGCCGGGAGACTAGAATGCTGCAGGGGAGGCGTAGGACTCGGAGGCCATGGGTGGTGGCACCGTTTCCTTCGTCACCTTCATCGCCTTCTTCACCTTCTTCTATTTCGAAGAGTACACCAATGGAGAATGGTGGAGGGGTCGGGCCATGTTTGTTTGGCCCACACCCTCTGTGTTTAGAGTGATAGCAAGCGGTTCACAAATAAAAAAGCATGAACGTATATGGATTATATTTTAAAATGTAATTTCCCACAACAATCATGAATCTCTATTCCCAAATCCCTCAAAAAGAATTATAAGGGGAGAACATGGGATGTGATAATAAAAAAACCCCAACCTTTTTCATTGTTGGTGTTGGCACGAGGAAGAAGGTGAAGTCGTCGACATTTGTCTCGTCCACCACACACCTCCAATCCTGGGATCATGCTTTAGTTCATCGTAGTCAAAGTCATTCCTTGTCATAATTCTTAATGGAGGAAGCATTCTTCGTGGAGGAAGCATTCTTCATTGAGGATGCATTCTTCATTGGAGAAGCTTTCTCCCAATTCCACCCAAATGTAAAGTGGTGCCAAAATAATAGATTATCCCCTCTATTATTTTTGTTGGTATAAATTAAAAATAGATAAATTAATCTGGTGCGTTGGCATATATAGTGGGGGAGGGTTTCCCCAATTAACTGGGGAGTTCAAGTGGTGTCTGCCCACTTAATTATGGATTTCAAGAAGTTTCATTCCACGGCTGGTCCCCACCACCATAATATCCATATGAGAGTTAGGCTAAGGTGTTCCCCACCATCGATCATTCAATTTGGAGAATAAAACTTATGTGGTACCCACCACCATAATATCCACAAGAGGGTGGTTACTACAATATAAAATACAATATGGGCTTATTTTATTTTATTATTTCAACGAAAAACCCAAAAATTATCTTTCACCCTCGACCAATTTTTGTTCAGGTGAGACACTCCATAAGCAAATACTTGCTCTGTGAGTTCAACAGTACCCTCAGATTTCAATTCTGAGCACCAGTTCAATATTTAGAAAAAGCCGCTCGCACGTTTATTGAATGTACCCAAAAAAATGTTCAGAAATTCATTCTGGGCACTCTAGGCCTTAGAATCACACACCATTAATTTTTGCAGACTCGTAAAATTACCATCTAATTATAAAAAATTACATAGAAATTATGGGTCTTTAAAGAGTAGGATCATATCCCCATCACATGATATTTCATAAAATAAAAAACATAAATTAAAATGAACAACAAACCACTCTTGTTGTAATGACCTCAAACACACATAGCTCCCCATTAACCTCCATGAACAAGTAATGTCTAAATCAACAAATAAATCCATCCCATGAACTTGATATATATATATATATATATATAGGTGTGAGTATATCGGTATACATAATAGGATCCTCCCAGAATCCTCTCATGGAAATATGGAAGAAGCATACTAAATTCCTTGTGAATAAATAAAAAAATTGACTCATCACTTAAACATGTAAACAATATTACCATCACCACCAAGCCATTCTTACCATATACTTTATATAATAAGAATATAATAATGAAACATATATATAATATGGGTACTCTACTACAACTTTCCCACTAAAATATTCACCATAAACCTTGAATTCTTATATCATGGTGCTCTCATCCCCTACATAAATCATGTAGCACATCAAATCAAATATATCAATGCCATATATATAATCACAATCACAATATATCACATCTAATAATCCTGATGTAAGACTGAGAGTCATCACAACCCATGTAATTATACACTATACCTCAATCCATTATATTCCATTCATATGTACACCTATAATAATGGTATCCATTAGACATGAGATATAATTATACTATACAAATTTATGTGGAGAGAGATTACATATAAAAATATATCATAATTAAGAGCCATTAATGACTTTATGAGGACAAAAATGATGATATTAATCCACCGTATCCTTAATAAATACACATTTAAGGTATTACTTAAAGAGAGAAAAGTATAGTGGAATTAGTTACCCTATAATACCTAAAAAACCGAGATATTAGAAATACACCTCAAACCAAAAGTTAAATATGGGCATCAACTTCTACAACCTAATCAAGAAGTGGATTATAATAAATAACCTAATATAAGTATATATTGTGAACAACCATTCTAGGTGAAATTACCAATCCCTATAAATAATCTATAGTTAACATTTCATATAAAACCCACATGTTATCTCTAAGGACTAAATTTTAGGTATATAAGAAACAAGGATCAATATTAAAATAACATTAATTATTAATCAGTCATAAATCATTTAATTTTATTCCTTCATTATTTTTAATATAAATTCAACATAATTCCTATGTCATGATACATTCAGCCGTACAATTATTATTTTTATTTATTAATATCCTCATATGTCATCATCATATTTAATTATTAAAAACCTTTCCCAGTCATTTTGTTCACTAATTAGTTATCATTCCATAATTAAAAAAATATAGAAAAATTTATTCCAATATATAAGGAGAATAATGCCAACAGGGATGAGTAATAAATAAAAAACATAAATCCATCGTGAAAATAATCTTAAATACTATTATTAAAATAATACAATTAACTCGATCTACCCTTCAAATATATAATTAAAACCCTACATCATTATATCAACAACAACATAATGACCCAAAAATAAAATAATAACAACATCATTCCACCGTTGTTGCATCAACCAAATATATGAATATTTCAATTTAAAGAATAGAAAGGGTTATAATATTCAAGATACATTAATATAATCATGAAATAGAATTTAAATTATATTAAATAAGAATATAAAAAAAATATTAATTCTACCAGCACAAGGTAAATAATAATAACAATAAGTCCTAAATGCATTCCACCAGTAGAATTTATTTCTAAAAATAGCATTTTATTTCACCATCATGATTATTTTAATTATTTATAAATAAATTTTATTATGAAAAATAATATTAATAATATTTTTAAGAACTATTAAAACATAAAATAAATATAGTATATAAGTACTAAACCTTATTAAAATTACCCACAAAGCTGTGCAATTAATTTGTAAATAATAAATTTAGTTTATCATAAATTACCTTAAAATTAAAAAATGAAATGATATTTATTATAAAAATATATTAATTGTGCATGAAGTAATACACAATCAAATTTATATAAAATAAAAACCATATTAAAAATAGAATACAATAATGTAAATATAACATTTTTATGTAGAAAACAATTCTCCCTCACTTTCATTAATTCTAGATTATTATCTTTGTCAGCTTAATCTCTTCAATTTATCCGACGAAAGTATGAGCATGATAAATCCATATTCACACATAAAATAAAAAGGAGAAGTTTTAAATTACCCTACCAAATCTATGAAGATTGAAGTTTTACAATGTTACACTTATTTTGATATTCTACACACATTCTGGGGGAGGGAGAGGGAGTGAGATGGAGAGAGAGAGAGAAAGGTTCCTAATATCGAGAACACATGAGGGAAAAAATTTACCACTAGTAATCATATCAGATTTTTGAAGATGTGATAAATTAAAGGGAATTTTAAAAAACTCAAGGGAATACATATGGTCATTTCATTCATGAGATAATGATAAGAGGAATCGAAGAGGAAATGGTTTTTAAATTTATGGAAAATAATACAATCATGTGAATCACTACACTATGCCGAGATGCTTTATAATTTTAAATATAGACAATTCAATTAACCCACACATGTTATTTAAAGTTATAATTAAGAATTTAATTCCCTTAATAAAATTATTTTGGTTGTATTATGGTGGAAGAAATTATGCATCTCATGACTCTCCTAGATGTTGCGGCTCGTTTATTAGATCATCTCATTTATGTAAATAAATTATAATTTCATTTCATTTAATTTTATTGATAATTATTTTTCAATCATAGCATTATAATTCTTAATATACAGGTTTTAAAATAAGGTAGGGGAACTATAGGAATTCTTGTCCCACATTTCAATATTGTAGGGGAAGAGACCCCATTTACATTTTAAGTTATATTTAAATCCATGGTTTTAAATATTAAAATCACATCTTAGATAATAACAAATGTTTTTATGCTAAATATATAATAATTAGGATTTTCAATATGTAATCGGAAATAAATAATATATATATATACAAAATATATATTATATATAACATGTAATAAATATATATATATATAATGTGTAATATAATTTATACATAATAATTTTCATCTGATGCATAATATTTTTTCATTATAGAAGGTATTTTTATTATGTGTAAACAACTATAAGGGATGCATAATATATCTTTCAGATTTAAATTATTCTAAATGAAATTCGTAATAAATATATTTAATATTTAATATTTCTAAAATAGTTACATAATGTTTTATACTTATCTAAAAATCTATCAAAACCCCATAAGTAGAAAATATTTGAAATCCCATTTTAATATAGTTAAACATCACTCAACCCAAAAAACTACTATAAAACACCCTAAAACATCCTAATAACCTAATAAATTACAATATAAGATTTCTAGATAATTCAGACCCTTATAGTTAGTGTTTGTTATTGTATGTTTTTTATCAATCCATTAGTAGTTGAGGTATGGATCTAAGGGCATATTAACATTTAATTCTAGATTGGGTTCATGTTTGAGAAGCAATATCAACTCAGGATGTTATAATAGATGAGATTAATTTCTCAAAAACATTGTTTTTTATATAACTTCATGAACTTATTCCTAGATTTTCTCATAAATATAAGGTAATTTCTATATTTGGATGGAGATTCAATGTTTCCCTCTTACTAATTTATTCTCGAAAATTTGTATGGATAGTGAATTAGAACATATCATGATAAAAATATTGTTTATTTAGGGGTAACTCTAGAAGTGGAATAAAAAATGATATTATGGGGCATAATTATTCTTCATCAAGGTCTAAGGTAGAGTCTTTAGTTGTCAATGAACATCTTTTGAACTTTAAAAATATGTAATAAAAAATGTTGATTTCAAAAAGCATGATTTATAAATGAAAACAATATATTATAAGTTTATTTTATGAAATTTATAATGATTATTTCTGTGAATTATTTCTCATACTATTCCATTTTATCAATAGTATTTTTGAAGTCGGTTTCATGATATTTTATATAAAAGTTTATTTATTTTGTCATATGAATTTAGATTTCATAACCAATTACATTATTTATCATATGAATTTTTGTGTCATGTATGATTTCATCAAGTCTTCACATAAATATTTACTTTCAACATACATCTTTATGCATCATATGATCTGGTGATGAGGTTTGACCTAGTTTGTGGGGATCTTCTAAGATTTGATGATATTTAATTTTAAGATATATTTTTATATATATCTTTATGATGAAATATTTTTTAAAAGGAAAGATACATGGGGAGATATATATTATTATATCTATTTTAATGAGACATGTGGGTTATGTGGGATTATAATAAGGGAATGTGTCATCACTTACGACCTGTAGTAGATTCGTGTGAAATAGTTTTTGGTCATGGGAAATAATGACCAATGAAAATTTGGGTTGTGCACCGACTTAGTGAAGGTGCTTAACCAATACCACATGTTCAGTTTTGATCTCCTAAGGGTGACATGTTTTCATGATATGACTATCAGAGAGGCAAAAAAGGTATATCAGGTTGTGTATTTTCATATAGTATTTCTACATTGTAATTTCAATTCAAGTTTCAGGCTTTAATTGAATTTTCATACACATTGATTCAAATTTTTAATGTAGATGTTTCCTTATAGTTTTATATACGTATATATGGAAGGGGGATTCAATATTAAATTTGTTTCCCATTTATTTATTTATATTTGGTTTTCACTTTTTTATGTTGACAATTCTCAAAACTCTTTTATCGCAACTGAATATTTATCTTGGAGCCGATACAATTCCAAACTAACAACTGGTATGAGTGATAGGTTATATATATTTCCTTCTGATTGAATATGGTTTATTCAATCCATGGGATTTCCTCCCACATCAAACTATTTAATGAAAAAATTATTTTACTCAATGGATGAAATTAGTAAAAAAAAATTTGTTTTTGAGAAAATAGTGAAGGCACTAAAGAAAAAATCATAGAAATCAAATATAAATAGTAGGAGTGATCGGAAAGATATGATAAATTTAGGGACATGACTAATACAAATATATTTACCTGATATTAATATGTGGAGTGATGAATTTGACAGATCCATAGGAGAGTTGGGTGAAGATTAAAAGCAGGTATAAATTGAAATCCCTCCCAAATCATTTCTTTGTGAAAAAACAATCGTATCACTTGTAAATTCCATATAATGGATATTTTGATAACCATATGGATGAGTTAACTAAACTTATGAGTCAGAGGTTCTTGATGGTGTTGAATATTGATGATAAAGGTAATGTAGTACCTATTGAAATGGAACAATAAGATAATGCATTTCTTCTTTTGAGTGCATTAACATATTTATATGATAATTTTTTCACCAAAAATATATTTGGGTATGAATATATAAAATTAAAAGATGTGATTTCACTATTTTTGATGAATGTTACTTGGTGAAAGACAAATGATGGTGAATCTTTATGTAATAGTGGTTTTCTGGTAGTGATATATGGATGCAATTATTTGATAATCCGATCCAAGAAAAGATGAAAAGCCAAATGTTTATTTTGCAACAAGGAGAATCATGTTTAGAGAAATTGAAAAACATTGAAAATTATTAAGGAAGAAAATAAGGACCATGAAACCAATTCTAAGGATACCGATGTAAGACTTTTACTGGGTGATGGTAATTTACTTTCAATTTACATTTATTGTCACAGGTCAAATCTATACACCAAATTTGTGGTTGATTCATTTACATCATACCATATTACATATAAGAGAGAATTATTTCCTTTATATGAAGCGGGTGGTTTTGGTATATTTAAGATGATAAATAGATATTCTACTAATTTCATTTGGTGTTGGTGATATTTGTATCACAATAAATATATGTTTTAATTTGACATTGAGGGATGTGTGACATGTTCCTAGTACACACCGTAATTTTTTATCTTCATATAATCTTGATAATGATGGGTTCATGAGTTCATTTAGCAATGGAAGATGAACACTGAATATAGTATTGATGGTATATTAATGAGGTAGGATTGATGAAATGGTTTATAGGATAGATGTAAAGGTTTTCAGTGAAGTGATGAATGAAGTTGTGAAGAAGAATTCATAAGATTTTTGTCACACACAATCATCATTCATGAGTCAAATACCATCAAATATGACGATGATGGTTTGGAAAATGAAGAATTTTAGGTCAGGTGTTTTATGTATTACACTTAATTTCTTTTATTTATAGAGTTCCACTAGGGAAAAATGAAATGAAATTAAATATTGAGGTGATGTACTGAGAGTTAATGACTCATCAAACGATGTTGAGTATAAGGAGAAATTAATTCTTGTAGTTGCTCCATATTATATGGATATCATAGTTATTGGGATCTAGTTATTGTTAATTCTACTATTTAATGTGAATATATAGATATGAAAAATTAATCATTGATTGAATTTATTTTTCAGGGGTGCTGCTATGATTTTATATGATAAGAAAAAGTGTTCCATCATATTTTCTATAGAGGTTCATGGATGGTGAAATAAACCATTTTTGTTTCCAACTAAGTTTGTTTGGAATTAATCTCGTTATTTTATGGTTTGAAAGGGATTATTGATGGGGTTTATCATAGTTTGTAAAGATCCTCATTAATTTTGGATATATTTTTTATGATATATTTTTATATATATATTTGTGATGATATCATTGTTAAAACGAAATATAAATGGGGAGAGATATATTTTTATATTTATTCGAATAAAAAATGTTCCCTATAAAGGCTTATAAAATGGGAAACATGAATCTTTTGTGGCATACAGCAGATTCATGGGAAATGGTTTTTGGGAATGTGAAATAAGAAGCAGTAACAATTCGGGTAGTGTGATGACTTTGTGAAAGTGCTACACTGATTCCACATGTTCAATTTTTATCTCTAAATGCTGAAGTCTTGTCTTGATATGATTATCACAAAGGTGATAGAGGCTTTTTATGGTTTTTTTGACAAATGTTTTCCATGTATTATTTTAATTCAATTTTTGTGCTTCACTTGAAATTTGTAGGATCTCTGATTCATAGTGAAATTTTTGGAGTAACCCCATGGTTTTTAATACTCTATATTGAAAGGTTTTCTTCATTAAAATCTCTACCCCAATTTATTTTCTAGTATTTGTTTTTTCAGATCGTTTATGTTGATGATTCTAATAATTATTTTTTTCCCATGAGATTATTATCCCAAAACCGATATGATTTCGAACCAACACCTGGAATTCCCATCATAAGAATTTAACACATCATAAATATTTTCCAAATTATATAACATTAGTAAGTTCACATGGTATGAATTTGGAGTGTATGAATTTTTATTCATGAGCACATGTTTTTTAGACCACATGAATTTGAAGTCATACTATATTAATTTTGCTGGTTTTGTACAACATCCATAAGATTCGTAATACTTCAAGACTTCACTACTTGATGTTTCACAACTATTTTCAGGCTATTAGGGATCTTTTTTTAGAAATTGCTTTTAATTTTTTCTATTGGCCCATTATAATTAGCCATATTTTTATTGGTAATTATTCCAATTCCATTTTCGATCTGAGGGGTTAAAATTCATTTAATGATTGAGAGGTGACTTCTATTTCTCTAAGGGAGAGAAAGTTTGAAATAGAGGAGTTCAATATTGTAGATTCATTTTCCATACTAGTCTCACCACACCCTCATTATTGAAGATCAAAGACCTCCCCAACATTTCAATATGATTGATTTTTTTTTTTCTGATCATGGTAACCCTTACTTTCCCAGTATCGATGATAGTAGAGCATCCCATGGACCTTTCTCTATAATTTTTTCTTTCAAATATTCATTGTATGACAATTTCTCAAAACTGTCTTGATTTTGTTGTTTCTACAATGTTTTTCAGTCATTTTATCACATTCTTGTACATATTTTTTCAATTATTAATAATGTTAGTAACATGGTTGTTTCATGGAGTAGGATCAAAGTGGACCAAACCCTGTCAAATCATTGTGTCCATTTGTTCTTATTTTTTTTATTTCTCATTATTAGATATCCTCTACCAATAGTTTGTTTTTATTTCTTTCTAAAACTCTTGAATAATGGGTTGTGACATAATTGTGTGATCTTGATACTTATTGGGTGCATTACCATGTTGTTCTCCCCTCATTACTTGGTATCATTGCATCACCCATATAATAATGGTATCAATTAAATATGATATTGAGAAATTTTATGGGAAAAAATATACATAATTATGGAAACTTTTGTTGATGGAATTTCAAATCCAATAAGGATTGTAAGATTTTTTATATGGACCTAAGAAATCCCATGTTATTCGATCAATTGATGGATAGGTTGTGACCACATACTGAGATATCCCTCATCACCGCTTGATGAATGCTAAGGGATCTATGATGTTTTCCATAGTTGATAATGCCTCATGGGAGGTTACTTAAAAATCATCTTTATCAAACATTTTGTCTAATTTATAAAACTTATATATTAAAACATCATTAATAGCACACACACATATATATAAATATTATTTAAAAATTCATGATATGTCTTGGAATATCCATTCAAGCACAACCTTTTCAGTTTAATAAAATTATTCTAAATATAACCATTATCAATGTTAGAATAGAATTAGGGGTCTAACAAATTATAAATCTAATCTACGTGGATAGTTCATGATAACATATAATAGATGTTATAATGTATGTAATGGACTACCTTACATAATAGGAACTCAAATATTCCATTCATTCCTATGAGTTCTGTGGAAAGGATAATGTTAAATCATAATCAAAGAGTTTGAGAGTTAGATGTTGTTATATGTTTTTGTGAAGGAATAAAGGGAAAAAATAGAAATAGTGGGAAGAATTATATATGGTCAAGAGATAATTAGTGTATTTTTAAGATAAGAGAGGCTACCTACTGTAATTATAAAAAAACATAGCATGTTTGGCCAAGGAATACTAAACTGATGTCAGGTGAGAGGAATTTAGTGATCATTCTCTCGTTTTCAATAAAGGATATGTGTCTACTAAAGTGTTTCTAGTATATTGTGACATGCTACTGGATGAGAAGATTTTATACTCAAGGTATTTTTTACATGTTTCGAGATAGGTGTTATTTATCAGAGTTTACTAAAGGAGATGGTGGAGGGGTTTCTTAGGCAACAACCCGAGATGTTGGGTCATGGGTTGGGGTTCCATTATACTATAAATGTCAAACAATTCTGTTTTAACATTATTTAACGATATATGGGTTCCATATTTACAATGGAATATTATTTCACTAGGTGTTTTATATTAGATGGATTTTATAATCAAATTTGAGTTTGGATTTAATGAAATCTATATGGGAGACCGTATAGTTCTTAAGGGTACCTTAGTTAATGGGTTATAATTTTTTAAAGGAATGATTTTCACTTGGATGTTATGTTGCACTTATGTCACTAATAGTGGAAAACCCATTCTTTTTATATAAGGCTACGACATGTGAGTGCTAAATGATTGGAGGATCTACATAACAATTTATTATACATATAACACCATGAAACATGATATCTTTGGGGGACTGTGTTCTTGGAAAATTTAAATGAGTTAGTTTTCAAACATCTAGTTTGAAATCAGTTCACCCACATAAGTATGTTCACATTGATTTATGTGATCCTATTAAGAAAAACTATCATGGGAAAGTTTTTAATTTTACAAAATTCATATATGACTTGTCAAAAAAATTGGATTTGCATATTTTGAAAAATTATGATGTTTTTGAGGTGTTTGAAACATAGAAATCATTTTTGTTAAATCAATATGGGAAAAAGTATTAGGCCTTGAGGACTAATAATTTCATTGAATATATTTCAACAAAGTTTATTACATCTTATGAGGATGATAGAACATTGAGGCACCAAATTGCGAGTCACACTCCTCAGTGTAAAGGTCTAGATATTCATAAGAACCACACCTATCTTGATTTATTTTGATGAATGATTTCATACAGAGGATTAACCATGTGTTTTTAAGATGATTCTTTCACATAATTTTATACATGAATAATCATCACCCCTTATATGCATGTTGTTTCAAGACTATAATTTTTTTGGATCATCTGGACCCTATTATAGGAATATATCATAGATTTCAAAGGTTCTTCCAATGCTAATGTTGAGGATGACATGCTTGATACTAGGTATGTTATGTGCTTTTCATGGGATAACTTAAGGGGGTTATAGGATAAAATATTTGGGTAGACAAGATTGGTTTTCAAAAGGTTACTGTTAGTTGATATGTGGGTTATCATAACTCATTTCCTCTTAGATTAAGATATTCTACTAATTACTATGGACAGAGACACCATAAGAGGGATATAGTGGTTGGCCCTCTTATTGATGGTGCATCTCTTATGGAGACTTCTACACCCACTCCTCAATCTAAGGAAGATTATCATATTGAATTCTAATATAATGGGGCTTTATATTACAACTGTTTGAAAGATCTTAGAATTTATTATCTCAATATAGATAAAGAATGAATATCCATTATGCCTCCTTTTAGGGTTATACATAATGATATAATGGCTTTTTCCCTGCATGTTTCCCAAGATATTGTTAGTGAGGATCCCAAAATCTATAAGAAAGATGTTTGTGAAAGTAATTCAAAACACCAAATTTCTTCCACGAAAGATGAGATTTAACACCTTAGAAGGAACCATACCTGATCTATATTGAATAAGATAACTACTACCATGGTATTGCTAGTAAATGTGTCTAAAAAAGTATGGAAGATAACAACACAAGGAATAAGTTTAAGTATACAGATCGATTAGTTTCCCAAGGTTTATTTCAAATATAACTTGTTGACTATTATGAAATTGTTTCTCCTTTAGTTAATCATTCATCCATTATAATTTTCTGTTTTTTACTACATATCTATATCTACACATAGAACAACATAATTTCAAAACTTATTTCTTTTATGGAGACTTAGTTGAATTTTTTTACACGAATCCTCCTCATGGTTCTGATTATGAATTTAAATATTACCAAATATATTTGTGAATAAATGTATTTACATATAATATTAATATTTTATAAAGTGGTATATAAAGTTTTATTCATTCATGTTGGATGATATATTCCAATGGAGTGAGTTTGATATATTTTTTTACATTTAATCCATTAAAAATTAATTATTTATTATATTTTCGATATTAATGATATGCTTTTTAAAATTAGAAATATGAAATTAATTGTCATGGATAAATTAACAATAAATTTAGCTTTTGAATTGAAATATTCGGGCTATGCTAAAAATATTTTGTGTGTGGAAATTATTAGTTATAGAAATTAAAGCTTTCCTTACTTATATCAGTAAGATTATGTTCATAATGTGATTAAATGGAATTTATTTAATGCATTGAATTATATCAGTGTTCCTCAGGCTAAAAATTTTATCTGTCATTGTCTCAATATCCTATCACTACTATTGACATTGAATATTTGAGTTGAATTCCATGTTATAATATTGTGAGTAGAATTTTTCATGTTATGACTTATGCTAGGCTCGATGTAGCTTTTTTAGTTTTTACCGTCAGATAATTTATGGAAAATATGGATATGAAAAATAGGAATACTCATAAGTTTCTATTAAATCACATTTCTTATACATTATCTCTTTCAATTTATTACTGTACAAATTTAAATAATGAAGACCAAAATACAAGTAATGTTGATTTTGATTATGTTGGAAATACTGATGTAATTAAATAGGTTACTAATTTTGTTTTAACTAATTTTTTCGGTCCTATATCATATAAATTCAATATGAAATCATTGGTTGAACGTTGAACCATTTAGTATGAGTACATTATGTTGATAGATCCCACAAAAGAAGCCATTTAACTTAAGGATTTCATTATTGAACTCAGTTTCTGTAATTATATTATTTCCTTTTTTGTGATTCAAAATCTACCTTACATCACTCTAAGAACTTAGTATACCCAAGTAGGTCTAGAAATATAAATATTTTATTATATTTTATTAAATATTTTATTGAAATTGGAATATTAAGTGTTAATAAGATACTCAAAGATGAAAAATCTACTAATATTTTTACTATTGTTGTGACCTTTCCAACATTCAATCATTATTTAGGTATACATATACCTGACATAGTTCCACATGAATCAAATTAAGTGTAAAGGAATAAAACTTCTTTTATATTGGTTTAATTTGAAAATGGTAATGATGAAGTTTATTTTAACACGCATGACTTCCAAGATAAATAATTTCTAGTTAGTTGATTATTTTAATTTCAGGATGTTTATATTCATATTTTATTTGATATCTATTTCTCCTTTTCTTACTTGTTTTTTATATCTATTTTTAAGACTTCATATTCCAACATATTTCTTTGGTTGTATGAATTTGGAAGTTTAATCATATGAATTTTCTTCATTACATGACCTACAAGGGTTGTGAATGAATTTATTCAATATGTGCCTAAGTCATCACCAAAAACATATGTATTTTCACATCATATGACTATAGAGATACCATTTTTAGACTCTAACACATTGTATGACTTTATTGAATCATTTGAATTTTGAAAGTTAGTATCACATGACTTTGTAGCATATGTCTTTAGATTTGTGATCAGATATATTTAGGATAATATTACTTTGAAGACACATTGTATATACTTTATTGGTTTCTTAAGAAATCCATGCATTCTGTATGAATTTTATACAGCATCACTTCATGCTTCTTATAAGTTTTTGAGTTTCTAGGGATCTTTTTCAACCATTTGTTTTTAGTTTTCTATTTATCCATTGAAATATATATGATTCCCCAAGGTATTTAAACCCTTTTTTACATTTAATTTGAGTTTTTGAAGTTCTTTCAATGTTAGAGAGGTGATTGCTATTTTTCTAGGGGGGAGTGTGCTCAATCGAGAGGAGTTGACAAGAGCAGAGGCATTATACAGGCTAGAATCACTGTTCCCTCACTAGTGAATATCTGATCCCTCCCCAACATTGCATTCTGATGGAGATGTATTATTTATGAACACAACGACCCTTTATCATTTGGTGTCAATGATACTGGAGTATCCAAAATATCTTGTTCTACGGTCGGTTGCTAAATCCTACTGGGTGAGTTTTTCTAATCATTTTTTATGTTTCCTTATTGATTCATTTTTCTTGGGATATTATTATTGTTCATTTTATTTATTTTTTATATGATTATTTTCAAGAATTAATAAAGTTAGTAATAATTTGTTATTTTTTCTACAGAGTGGGAGAAATGTGGCATAAAAAATATTAAATACTTATATCATATTTTTCATATATTATTTTACTTGCTCATTCTTGGTCATCCAATACTCATCCTTTTCTTTTCCTTATTTTTTATCTTGTTGCACATTTGATTGTATCAACATTATGTGATTGTAGAAATTATTAGGGGAATCATCATATAGTCATCCACTCCAAAAGAAGATATATAGTGAGTAATCCTTAAATATATTTTCTCTAATAGATATAGAGGAAATTATTTTAAAAAGGGGTCATGTAATTTAGAGAAGGAAATTACTATTCTTTATTTGCAAATAAATATCAGGGATAAAAAAATGTGTTAAATAATGATTTTTTATTTCTTAGAATTTTCAAGACAATGTGGTTCTTTAAGAAAGGGGTTTGATAAATGTCAAGATAAACCTTATTTGGGGATGTTTTTAAATCTTGTGGAAGTGAAGGCTAATATGGGTTGTTAGATTTCAATAAAAAATAGGTGATGGTTTATTATAAATTCAAAGGAAATATCTTAAACTATTTGTAATAGTATTAGAACATTTTATGTGGAAAAAAATGGTTTTAATGAGGTCTGATAAAGGCTAGTCTAGATTTTTCATACTATATTTTTTTAAAGAAATAGTGGTGAAGGTTGTGGTGTATCCCCACTGACAGTAATGAAAATTTTAGTTGGATCTTCTAGGGGTATAGGGACACCAGTATAATTTATGATATCATAAATGTCATGAAAAATGAATTCCCAAATATTATATTTTAATTAAAAACTATTTTTTTGATCCTTGAATTGGATTATTTTAAGGATAAACTGGGAGGAAAATTTAAGGTGTGCGTTCTATCTAACAGATTCTATTTGGGATTCATTATTCATTTGAAGTAACATGTTAATGTTTTTATAAAGTGTTTTTATAATTATCATATTGATGTAGTGATTTCATTACATTCAGATATTGAGTTTTGGTTTATTTTAATGTTTTATGGCCAACCAGATTCATGTTTGAGAGCACATTTTTGGAAATAATTAGAATTTCTCAAGACATATGTCTTGGTTCCTTGTAAATGTGCTACATATTTAAAATTTTATTTTTTAATGATGAGAATATAGGGGGATGAAAAAGATAAAATTATAACTAAATATAAAAATATATAGAGGACCTTGCAGTCTCATTTATCTAGGTTTGGAGTGATAAAATTTTAGATGGATTAATGAAAGGCATCATATAGTGCTTATTTGAGGATGAATTGAGAAGCATTTATATTTCAATGGAATAAATATTTTTTTTATCTATTGTGCACAATTTGTTTATAGACCCCTCAAATCGTTTTGATTTATTGATTAAGCTTAGAAGGGGTGGTGTGGTATAAAAATAATATTTAGATAATGTTTATATTTTTTTTTGATAAATTGGAGGAGTGTGAATGAGTTAATCAAAAAATTTGAAGTAGTGGGACACCTATTTCTAATTTTTATGATGTGACAAAACATATTTTTTATAATATAAGAGGAATTTTTTGGGTGAATTTCGATTATGTGAGATATATTAAAAAAAATTCAATGTAAGAAGGGATAATGAATATTATTTTTGATTTTTTTATCACAAAGTATTAAAAATTTAGAGAACTAAATTTTTCTAGAAAATTATTTTGTAAAACCGGAAAAGAAGAGTTGCAGAAAGATAATAATATTTTGGTATGATTTTTCATAAGTCCAAAGAATTTCAAAGTTTCTCATCAATGGAACCATAATATGATGCTTTTATTAGAAAGTAAAAATTTGTTAAGATGAAGAAAGTCTCATAAACAAGACATTTGGAAAGTTATAAAGATAATAACATTCCAAATTCAGATGATTAGTTGTTATTGTTTCATGTTTATAAAACATCATGAATAAGTCATGATATAAGAAGAAGTTTTTTGAAGTAAAGAGAAATTAAAATTTATAGATTATTCAAAATTAAAGTCTTTTTGATTCAGAATATTAGACAGATAAGAATCTAGAAAACTAGAAGTTTAAATTTTCTAAAGAATTTTTTTAGAATGTTTCTATTCAGATGGATCACCAGATTTACTATCAATTAATCATCAGTTGCACCATAAAATTCACTATAGGAAGCACCATCAGGTGAACCATTTTTCATAATTTATTATTAACAGAATTCATTGAAGATAGAGAACATGAAAAATTAATGATTCTAGTTTTTAGTAAGACTCACAAGGGTTCAGATATAGATCATCATATGGAACAAATTTGGTATTGGTGAAATTGAATATATGTATAGAGTTCCATTAGAAGAACCTGATTATATGCATATAATTAGATGATTCTTTTTCTATTTTGTTTGGTTTTTTTGTATCTGTGTTCTAAGTTGTTTCGGTTTTTAGAATGTAGATGAAATTAAAATTGGATCAATAATTCAATTATGAATATCAAGGAAAAATACAAAGGAGGAGATTAAATTTTTAATTGGGTATATATGATCATATAAAAGAGTTCAATCATAGATAATTAAATGAATATCTAAAACATAAAATTTCCAGTTTTACCTAATTTTGAGTTTTGTGCGAAAACATAAAAAGAAGAAAAATGAAGTGGATAAAAATATGAGATAGTTATAAATTTATACTATATAGTCATTATAGATTACTAAAGTATTTATATGTTGCAACAAGGTTTCCAACCTTTTTTAGTTGGCTTGAAGCATCAGAGGAATAATATAAATATATATATTTTTGTTTTCAGTGTGTAAAGAGAAAAATATTTGAGTTATTTTGATTAATTGAAAAAATCTAAGACCATGGAAAGAAATATTTATCATATAATTATTTTTTATAACAATTTAAGACCAATGTTTTATTAGAGTATGAGGTTGAATGTATGAATTTTTGAGGTACCGTTCCATCGGATGAACATTTTTCATCATATGTATAATCTGTTTATAAATCTATCGAATACTAATTCATGTAGTTTTTTGTTTCAAATTTTCTAAAGGTAAAAAATTTTAATGTGTGGAAGATATAAATAATTTAATAAGATTCTAGAAGACTAAAAAATAATTTAAAAGAGTTTAAAATTTTCCCAATGTGATTCAAATGATCATGAAATTCAGGTTGATGAATTTCATTGGGTAGGAAAATGAAATTATTTTCTCACCTATATTAGGTATCAAGTTCCTATTAATAGAAGTAAACTGTATATTTGAAATAATATGAGATGAACATAATTTATAGGGTGAGATAAAAGACATAAACCACTAAATCTTTTGTATCATAATTTTTCCCTGAATAGAGGATTTGGTCAGAAGATCTATTTAGAGAATTGTGCTTACCGGACAAAGTTTATCTGATTTTGTTTTTTAGGAATATTTTGGGAAGCACACATTTGTTAAAAATAATGATCAATTTTTTTCTACATTTTAATTCTAAGAAAAATGCCATTAGACATTTTCCATTGGATGTAGGTCATCATATGTTGGCACATCTAACACAGGAAACAGACTATGGTTCTGGAATGAATTTTGTAGAGTAGAAATTTTATAAGTTTTTAATTTTTATTATGGACTAAATTTTTAAGAAAAATTTATAAACTTATGGGATTTAATATAATAATTCATATTAGGATATAAAATATATCTAATTGGAGTTGGAACAAAATTTGTTTTAACTTCTATAAAATAGTGAATTTTCATAGACCCATGTGAGTAGCCATGACAAGGATTTAGGTTTTCATACTAAGGATAAACCTTATAAATATAGAATTATTTATTTATATTCCTATTTTTTCATACATTATAGTTTTCTAAATTTTATTAAAAAAATAAATCTATAGTGTTTCATATGTTTAGTTTCCAAAAGATAAAATTTGTAAAAAGGAAACACCTTATTCCAACCCCCACTAATTTGTTGTATATTACTTTAAAAATTCAACTAGAATCAGAGAAAGGTTATCATATTATATCATTATCATGGAAATTCTAAATTCTATCAATATTAGATGGATTTCTACATTTTGTGGAAAGAATTATCATTTCTCAAAAAATTAAATGATTACATATCTCATTTATCTTGGAAAATAAGTTAGTGATGCTACTATAGTTTTTTTCCTCCCATTTAGAGAGAGAATCTCATGAAATATGATGACAAAAGAATCATTTAAATTGATGGAAATTATTTAAATTCTATTCTTATGTATTTATTATAAAATGATTTTAAGAAGGTTATGGGTCTCAAAACTACTAAAGAATCTTGTGATAGACTTGAATGTATCATTTAAGAAAATAATAAAGTAAAATAAGAAAAGTTAAAAATGTAGTGGAGTATGTTTTTTGAAATAAATATGGGTATTGAAGAAACTATTGATAAATATTTCACCAGAGTAAGTGACATTGTTTTCAACATCAGTAGTTTTAGAGATATCTTGGAATATTCTATGATTTTTCATATTCTAATCATAAAATTTTAAGAAAGGTTTGATTCTTAAAATCTTTCCTTTAAAAGACAAAAAATATTTATCTCTTGATCAATTGAAAACCCTTATTATTTATTATAAAATGAGAAAAGATCTAGAATTCAAAATATCAATCAAATATGAAAAGAAATTTGAAAATAGAATAAAGATAAAATTCCAATATGGTAAAGATGTTGATCCTTGTGAATCTAACGATAATTAGGATGATGAGTTGAATGAAAAAACAAAATCCTCTTTATCTATGAATTTTCAAATAGGAAGAGTAAATAATGGGGAAAAATTCCCCAAAAATGTTTTGAGTGTAGAGGAATTGTGAAATTTGGCTTGAATTTCCCTACGAAGAAAGTTAGATAATTTTGAGATGATTCTAAATAACAACCTTGATAGAAGAAGTGGAACAAAATTTCTAAGGATGAAAAATAATCCAAAATATATAATCATAAGTTTAATGGAAATAAAAAAAGTATTTGATATAATTTATAAAATTTAGAATCAACTAAAAACAATTCTTTATAAGTTTAATGTTCATAAATATTCATAAAATTCGTAGTATAATTTCAGAAAATAATAGATTCCTTAGATAGTGAAGAAGAAGGAGGTGAAAAAACTTATAAAGAATATCAGCACAGATCAGAACTTGTACCGTTTCTTGAGAAAAAAAAATATCAACAAGGAAATGAAAATAGTGATTAAAAAAATGTAATAATGTGTGATGGAAAGGAATATCTTCTTAAAAAAGGTGATGTTTTCATTTAAGAAATTAAGAATCTCAAGTTGAAAGATGAAGAATAAGAAAAGATGATATATGTTATTTGTAAGAATTTTTATGTTAAGGAAGATAAGGTTTATAATGCTTAATGAAATGTTATTTAGGATGAATTTTACTTAATAAATATGAACAACCATTTCAAAAAATCTTCAAAAGTAAAATTCAATACTTCTAATGTTTCTAAAATCAAGAATTTATTAAAATCATCACCCAATAAATATTATTGTTCATTATATTTTTATAACCTTGTAGTTATTAAGAAAAATATTTGGTAATCATGGTTTGATATAGGATGTAAAAAATCTATCACATTAGAAAAAGTTAAAAATTACCCCCAAAAGAAGGTTACAACATTAACAGACGAAAATAACATTGGAAGATGTCATAAACCTCGATAATATAAAATTATATATAAAAACATGATTTGTTGGATTCTATTAGGGTTGTGTAATTTATTGGAATAGAAAATACAATTGTTGGCATAACATGTCACATCCAGTAAATAGGCTGAATGATGGGGAATTAATGGTGGAAGCATAATGAGTAAATTTCTTATACCGCATGATGTGAGAAAAGTGAAATCTCAATATGTTAGAATATCATTAATGAAAAACTATTTTGACTACATGGAGGATGTTTTTGAAATAGGTGATCAAACAAATAAATTTGTTGAAAAATGTATGGCTACACATACAATGAAAACATTATATGATAGAAAATAAAATGGAGTTGGAATGAATAAAGATAACGAAAGAGCCTTTGTTTTTGAGACCACTCTAAGAGTAAGAAAAAATTAAAAACCTTGGATTCTTGATAGTGGTCATTCCTCACACATGACTGGAGAAATAAAAACCTTGATATATGGTGAAAATTATGATAGAAGAGCAGTTAGTTTTGGAAATGATATTTCCTTAAAAATCTAAGGAGTAGGGACTGCTGATATAGAACATAAAAAACTAAAATTTTATATCATTATACTTCTTAAGGGATCAAACATAACATACATAGTGAGTGTCAACTTTGTGATGATGGAAAAGCGATGATATTCAGAAAATATTATTGTATCTTCAGAAGTATGGAATATAGTAAAGTTGTAACCAAGGGAGAGAGGATCAGTGAAAATCTCTTTAAGATTGGAGAACTTTACAACTCCTTCCACTTGAGTGCTGAAGATAAAAAAAGTTGTGGAATGGAAAACATGATCATATTGGATATAAAAGTGTAAAAAAACTTTCAAATGTTGATGATGTTCTAAACATTTTTACATTACAAAGAAAGAAATATTGCGTTTTTATTACTTTTTAAAAACAAAATATGTTTAGTAAAAGTCACAAAAATGTATAAATTCAATATACTAGAGTTACTTATCTTATTCACTATAATTTAAATTTACTAATGAGAATTCATTAAATAAAAAGTGATTTATACTTTTTCACTTTTACTGATGATATCACTAGGATGACAAACATTATGTTTATAAAGAACAAGTCAGTAGTAGTAGAGATGTTCAGAGTTTTTAAATGAAGTTGAAATTGAAATGGGTGTTTATATAATGATTTTGATAAATGATAATGGAAAGGAAGTGATATTTAATTACTTCAAATAATATTTGAAGAAACATGGAATTGATCATTAGTAGAGTGTACCTTAGACCCCTCAATAAAATGGGGTTGTAGAAAGGAGGAACATAGGTTTAGTGAAAATGTAAAGAAGCATGTTGGAATAATTTATAATTTCTATGTTTTTATATTTAGAAATCATTATCACTTCTATACCTGTGAAAAATAGATGTTTTTAAGTCCATAATCAAAAAATTATTTCTATGAAGCACTTTAAAATAAAATACCTTCAGTGAAATATTTCATGTTGTATGGAAGTCCCTATTTACTGAAAAAAGAAATCTAGATCATAAACAATTTGAGGAAAAATACAAGGAAGGTACATTAATGGGATATTCAGGCAATGGAAGAATATAAAAATTTTTGAGTGAAAATTCACAAAAATTGGGGGATTCATATGATGTAAACGTTATTTAAAAAACAAGATTATTTAGAAAAGTTTATGAAAATATTTTTGAAGATAAATTGATGTTTTCAATCAGAATAAAAAAATCTATAATGATTATGAGTAAAAAAAGTACAAGAAGAATCATATCAATCATGTGATGAATAAAATTATACACGAAGAATAGATCTAACATTTCATACTCAAAAAAAAGATGTTCAATTAGAAAATATCATTGGAAATAAAAAACCTCCCGTTAAAACCCTTAAAAAGTTGAGATTAGAAAATTATACGTCACTAATCTCATTGGTTGAACTGTAATAATTCTTAAAATTAGAAAAACAAAAATAATGTTTGAATGTAATGAATAATGAGTTGGATCAAATTGAGACAAATGAAACCTGGGAACTTGTTCAATAACTAGCTAATAAAAATATTATTATAACAAACTGGGTGCATAGAAACATGTTAAATGAACATGGAGAAGTTTGAAGAAAAAAATAAATACTTGTTTGTAAAGGATATTGATACATGGAAGGTGTGGACTTTGATGAAAATTTTCCCTAATATCAAGATTTAGAACTACCAGCCAGAATCTTCTTAGTAGTGGCTTCACATCAATGTTATTATGTTTTTTAGATGGATGTAAATTATTATTTCTTAAATTGATATATTTTCAAAGAAGTTTAGATTTAGAAAACTTGTGTTCTTATATTTATAATGATGAAAAGAAGGTTTTTAAATTTGATAAATCCATGTATGGATTAAAACAATCAATATATACCTAGTATTTTAAACTTGATATTTTTTATAAAAAGTTGATTTTTTATAAAGGGAATGTTTATGGAAACTTGTATGTGAAAGATTCAGGGGCCCTAATTTTAATTGTATATGTGTAAGATATTTTTTCTAGGGATAGAGAGGTTGTTTTTGAAAACAATTCTAAAGAAATGAAGAATAATTTTGCAATGTCAGTGTTAGGATAATTAACATTATTCTTGGGTTTACAAGTTCATCAAAACGAAAAAACATTCCTATCTCAAGAAAAATATTATAGGAAGTTGTTAATTTTTTTATGAATGAATCCAAATAAGTTTTTACTATTATTTCAGTTGGAAAAAAATATGGGTAGAGATGATGCTGGGAAAAGTGTGAATTAGAAATAATTTAAAAAATTGATAGGAAAGCTTTTTCATCTTACAGATTCATGATCTGATATTGTTTATATTATGACACATTGTTCTAGATATCATAGTGATCCAAAAAAATATCATATTTTTATAGAAAAGATAATTTTGAGATATTTTAAAGGAATAAATTCATACAGGATGATATACACAATAAGTTGTGATATGAAATTTAAGGGTTATACTAATGGTGATTGGGATGGATATTAGAATGATTAAAAATAAAATTTAGGAGGAACATTTTTCTTATGATAATTTATTGTGATTTGACATATTGTGATATAGAGGTCAGAAACATTGAGCACAACAAAATTATAATTTTTTTTAGCTACCCATGATTTCACTCAAATGATAAGGATGAATATTCCATTGGAAGATTTGAATGTGAAGCATTCCATACCATTGAAGATACTATGTAATAATCAGTGGGAAATTGATCTTTTTAAAAATATTTCTAACACTCAAGATCCTGTAACATTGATATTAAGTTTCATTTCATAAAAGAAAATGTTATTGGTGGAGTAGTTTTTTTGGAATATATTTATATTAAATTTCAGATTGCTGATGTGTCTACAAAATCAATTCCAAAATATAGATTTGTGGAATTGAGGCTACAACTTCATGTTAGACATACACCAAAGACATCCTATACATTTAAATGAGGTATCACGACTGTACCATGGATTATAATGACAATGGGGGAGAGAAAGATAATAAAATTGTAATATTTGTTTTAATTTTTTCTACAATGGATCTGAAGCCATGGTAATCATAAAATGGGGGAAATAGCAAAGATGGCAGAGAAATTTTTGAGAAGATAAAAGTAAGGATGCTTATCATAACATGGACATAAATTTTCTTCTCCGTGAGGTATGTAATACCTTAAAAGTAATTACATTATCCAGTAGTGTGGTTTCATGACACTCCTTTTTAAAAAGACTATGCTTTGGTAAGAATTGAAAAATTAGAGTTGTTATAAAAATGAGTTGTGAAATATTGTGAGTGATTAAAATTATTGATTATTATTATTTATCAATGAATGTTGTCAAAAAATCCAAATGGTGAGATTGAAGATCCTTTTTTATATATTTATAATAATGTTTTTTATTTTTTGACAACTAACGTTTGTTAAATTATGTTTTATTAAGATATGAAAAAGTGATTTGTCGGAAGATAAAATTATTTTGGAATGATTTTTATGAAGTTTAAATAATTTCAATGATACTCATTATAAAAACCATATAAATTTGATTTTTTTAGAAATTTATAAGTTGATGAGATGAGAAAAGTTGTAAAGGTAAAACATTTGGAAAGTTAGAAAGATAATAACTTTCTAATATAATTCAGTGACACTTCATTTTTCATTCATGTTTCTTAAAAAGCATGAATATGTCATGATATGAGCTGAATTTTGTTTTAGAAATGAGAAATGATTATTTCTATAGTATCCTATATTGAATTATTTTAGACATATAATATTAGATATATATGTTTGAATAAAATTAGAAGATTTAATATTATGATGATTGGAAGTTTTAATATTTTTTAATAAAATCTATCATCAGATGTACCATTGAATTCATCATTAGATGAACCATAAAATTCAGCATCAGATGAACCATAAGTTGCACCATTCATTTCTCTATTAGATGCAATATCTTATGAACCCATGGCCTGAGTTTTTGATTAAACAAATTTTTTATAGATGAAAAATGTGTGAAATCAAAGATATTGGTATTCAGTTAGAATAATAGGGCATCGTATGTAAATATTTGGATGGACCAAAGTTGGTGTTTGTTAAATTGAAGATATGTACGATTTTTCATTGGAGAAACCTAATTGTACACATATCATACAATGATGCTTTTGTTAATAAGTTTATATTTTTAGTTTCTGAGTTATGAGTTTTCATGGTGTTTCCAATTTGAAAGAAAATAAAATTGGATCAAGAAGTCAATTTTTAATATTTGAGATATCAAAAAAGACGATATCATCTTAGTAATCATACATATATGATCAAATAGAATATATCATTCCAAAATAATAAAATAGAGATCCAAAACAAAAAATTGCATGTTTTACCAAATACTGTGTTTTTTGTGAAAACATAAAAAGATAAAAAATGAAGTGGATGAAGGTGTTTTAAATATATAAGTTTCTATTGGATAATGGTTGAAGGTTTCAAAAGTCATTAGATGTCACAACAATGTTCTAAAAAAAATTTAGTTGGCTGGAAGTATTGGAAGAAGCAATCATATTTTTTTTCAGTGGATCAAGAGAAAAAGATGTGATTTATTTCTATTAAGACAAGAACCATATGATTATGGAAAGATATGTTTACCATATAGGTATATTTATGAAGATTCAAAATAAAAGTTTTCTTAAAGTAAAAGGTAGAAGTTATGATGTTTTGAAGTATCATTCCATTGGATGATAATTTTCCATCAGACACACTTTTTGTATGTAAATCCATCGGACATAACATCCAAAACAATTTTATTCTGTAAATGTTCTAAATATAAGATATGTTGATTGTGTTGAAGATTTTCATAATTAAATAAAATTATAGAAGACTTCATAATATTTGATAAGATTTGTGAAGCATCCCAACGAAATTCAAATGAGTGTGAAATTTGGGTGGATGAATTTCACTAGGTGGGAAAATGAAATTGTTCCCCCCTTGTTATTTGTGGAGTGCCTATAAATTAAAGTGCACAGTATATTTTTACATGTGTGAGATGAATTTTTTTGAGAGGGTGAGAGATAAAAGGATGAACCACTGGGTCTTTTGTGTCAGAAGTGGTACTCTAACAGAGGGCTCAGTTAGAAGATCGATCGATTGATATTTTGATTATTAGACCGAGGGGATCTGATTGTGTTTTTGAGTAGAGGATTTAGAATAACAATTTTTTAAATAGGTATATCAAATATTTTTCTATATTCAAAAATTGAGAAAAGAGCCATAAAAAAAGTCCCTAATAAAAATTACATCAGACATAGGTTATTAAATGATGGAACATCGAATGTAGGAATCAAACTATGTTTCTGGATTGACTTTTCAAGACGAAAAAGTTTTTAAGTTTTTCAAATTTATTAAGGATCAAGTTTTGAAGGAAAAATTGTTTACTAATGGGAGTTACTATAATAATTCCCATAAATATATAGAATGTTTCTAACTAGAGTTAAAACTGATGTTTTTTTTCAATTCTTTGTAAGAATTATTTTCCATGTAACCTCAAGAGTGGCCAAGGAAAGGATATCAGTTCTCACACTGAGTAGGAACCTAGTAAATATTGTGTTCTTTTTTACCTTCCTATTTTTTATACATGAAAGTTTATTAATGGATGAGAGCATGAGATAGAGAGTGGTGAAATGATTTATTTCACATGAAATAATGGACTTTAGGGAGGAGTAAATTCTCTTGTTCATGAACAATAGATGAGTATTCACATTACAACGCAACAAATAGGAAAAAAATAGGTGAAATTTTGTATATAAATAATCCAAAACAACTCAAGAAAACCCCACTTCAAGGTCCCCATATGAAGGTCCTCAAGATGACACATAAAGTTCAATGAAAATACCCACATCGAGGTAACTAGGTCGAATCAGCTATGGAATTAGGGCCAATGAACAATATCATAAGGGTAGTATATACGCTACATCAAGGTAAACAATCAAAGATTGGATTCACTGGTTGAAGTGTTTATGAATTATGCTTTTGGCACCGCACACAGAGCTCATGCTGTATCTGAAGCCTTTTGTTGCGGGCTTCCTTTTGCAAAATTTTTTGCTTGACATCCAGCGCCCTCCTTATTTTAATGAGCATTTCTTGTTGATTTTTTTTGTTCTCTTTCTCCATAACGATAGATTATGGTTGTTTGGTGTTTCTTGTTTTTATTTTTCCTTGTAATGTTTTCTTTCTTTCTTTAATAAATTTCCATTCTAATCAAATTCATAAGATAAATCATGACCAAGCCGAAACTATGTAAGGGTAGTCGAGGGATCATTTCATGGTAATAAAAATATATTTAATGGTGGGAGACTCATTAAAAAAGCTATATAAAGGTCATAAGATAACTATGTAAATGTGAACCATATAATTTTAATATAGAAAAAGGGTAATAGATCATGAATAATTTAATATAATGCATGAGAATTATAATAGTATATATGGAAAATAACTCAAATGATATTTTATATGTTTAACATAATCCGAAAATTTAAACCATTTAAAAATATAATTTAATTCTACAATGTTCATACAAGTAATGTAATTCAATTTATACATTTTTTAAAATATTTAAAAAGTTATGGAACTTGGACAATGCTGAAACCATAGTCAAACTATTGGATAAATTTGTGTTTCTGTGTATCTTATTAACACACACCATTCTAACTTCATTAATTTACCTAAAAAGTGAATTCTAATATCTCAATGTGGGGGTCTACCATGAAAACTATATTTTTAGAAAAATTTAATGCTTATTGGGTATCATTATAAATTGTAATAATTGAATTGAAAAAATAATGTTTAAAATGTAACCCTTTTGGAAGAAGAGATTTCTTAATAGCCTCGATTAATGCAATATACTCAACCTCACTAGATGAGTGGGAGACTAATTTCAAAGAATTTAATTTCTAAGAAATGCATTCACCACAAGTGGTTAAAAAATATCTTGTAAGAGACTTTTAGGTATCGATATTTCATGCATAGTCGGAATCTAAAAAAAAATTACTGATTAATTTGAATTCACATTTAAACCATAATAGATAGACAATGATTATATAAATATGATATATGTAGGAATACAATTAAGGTCATTCCACTGTGGATTACATGAATCATCCATGAACATACATAAAGTGTAAACAAAAATGAAAAATATGGTCTCGTATAGATCATATCATATATAATTCTAACCATAATACTAAAATAAATAATTTTTCTCAGGTAATCAGTATCATGATTTGATGTTGGCGATTATTCCCAATACAATTTTATGTTTTGTGTAAAGCTTATACCAACTGATTAAATTGAATCAAATATGTATCTATTTAGAATCTTTATAACATTAGCATACTGAGGCATATAATGTATTTTATTATCTCCATCCCTAAATATCTCCATTTCCAAAATCTATTTAGCATTACCAGGGTAATTCATTTCCAAAAATAGTCTTCAATTATGATTTAATAGTAGAGATGATCATCACGTCTTTTAAAATAATCAGTATTTCATCAATATATAGAAGTAGATAAATCATGGAATTTTAAAAATACTTGTATTAAACACATGCATCATATTCACTAATATTGAAATGATTATATAACCTGAATGAATCAAATTAATTATGTAACATCCCAGGTAAATAAATAATAAAGAATTTTCATATTTATTAATATTTACGAATTAAATATTAATTTTATTTTAAAGGGGTTGCTATGTTCGATAGCGTACCCGATACGCAACGATGAGTTTCTTTGAAACTTACGTAGCACACTAGTAATAAAATAATATTATTTTAAATGTTAGTTAACAAGTAGCCTTTGTACTGGAGGGAATGGATATAAATAACTAAAATATGATTAGATATGTTTTTAAATGTTTATACATTTACCGAATAAAAGATAAAGGCTTAAAATACGGAAAGAGTTCAATTTTAGGGCATATATACTCTAATTTTCACTAAAGGTTCACTTATCACCTTTTAATGGTGAACCGTCATTAAATATAGTTTTGATCACTCTTATACTTTATTTTGGACCAAATATAACTATTCTTTAGAATCGGGACATCAAAATTTACTTTGTGTAAATTTTTGGTACCTTTCTGTTAAAGTTCATTTTTTTATGAATAGTGTAAAATGTTGTATTTTAATTCAAAACATATTTTTAATCTAATTTATTTATATGATTAGATTGTTATTTTAATTGGTTTTAAAGTGAAATTACAAAATATTTTTACCATTAAATCCAATAGTGGTCGTTGGAATTAATTTCACTTTGAAATCAGACTTAAACTAGTGTCAATCTTTTGATACTTATTGTTTCATAAAAACACGCTATTTGCTCTGACAGCGGGAATTAATTATTAAATTAATTAATGTGACTTATATGTATTGAATTTTGTAAATTATACTTCATTTTTGAATTCGGAATATCAAATATATCTTAGGGTGAATTTTTTGTAATTTTCTAAAAAACATCAATTTTTGATGAATAGTGAAACCACTAAGTGGTAATCAAGCAAACTGATTTTTCAGTTAAATGAAAGTTTACCACTAATGTGTATTGAATTTTGAAAATCTGACATACATGGTTGTCATTAAGAAGTAAAATGTGGTTCAATGAGATTAAACTAATTTTTTGGTGAATAGTAACTTTTTTTCATTAATCGCGATTAGAGGTAATTAGTGTAGTTTAAGGTAAAAATGGTATTATAAGAATGTGAAAGCACCATGAAACTTGTCCTACAACTATTGGGAGAGTCATGGCCGACCAAGAAAAGCCATGAGCCAACTTGGGGACCCCATGGAGCCACTTTAGTTGGAAAATGACATTAATATATTTTTATTTAATGTTAAAGTGAAAATGACACTAACATAAATTGTTTTACTAAAATAATTTTTGAGTGGGGTTATACAAGTCCAACTTTTGATTATAAATAGTCATTGGAAAGCTAAAACGATTTCCTACATCATAGTATTTGTTTTACAATTTTTAGACATTAAATAATTTAAATTATATATGACATAATAATGATGCAGCGATGACATCATTATTTGACGATTTAAATAGAATGGAAAGATAATGAAAAATATAAAACCTACACATGGCCAAAACCAATTGGATGAGTGGATTTCGAACCCTTATCACCTTATCCACGAATTATATCAATGTGGGACCTTTTAAAACCGAAACACAGTTTCAAATAAAGTAATATTTCTTTACTTTCCAAAAGTGCCCCTCCTCTCCTCTTATAAAAGGCCCCCACCTCTACCCCATTTCACACACTTCTCAAGCCTTTGGCTCGGCCAAACCCTGCCCAATTACTCTCTCAACATCCCTATCCTCATCCTAGAGGATTCCCTTTGGGCAGAATCCTTTCAAAGAAAGCCTTTATGCTCCAATCAAAAGGAGTTACACTTTTAAAGGTAATTCATTCTCTCTTGTTCATTTGTTTTATTTTTCTTCTCCAACCCTCTAAACTCTTTTTATTTACTTCTTTTGTAACAACACCAGTATCTTCAATATACTAGGATGTTGTTATAATATTTATTTGAGCTACACTATCACACAACTACATCAAATGGTTAAAGAACATACGGTTTCTGTGGATGGCGAAATTCTGCCTCCCGAAACGATGATTGTTCAATACTCATTCAACACCTTCAAGGGTGGCCATTATGATGTCACTATTTTTATATATGATATATAATATGTTTATGTTTTCTTTAAGCTTCTGTATTTTTCATTTTTGGCATACCTTTATGGTTTCCATTATGGGTAAACAAGATATCTTCATTTAAGGAAGTGCGGACTACCGCCCCCTAAAAGTGATGTGATTCGTTAATGCCATATGTGGGACGTGTAAAGGATGGATTTAAAGTTATTATATATGATTTTATACTGGAATTATAATATACCTCTATATCATTATTATTTCTTTCCATTAAAGTATGAGATAGAAATGAAAGTAGCGTTCATGCGTAAGTACGGCTTACCGTCTCCATGAACGGTGCATTTCATTTCTTATCCCCAAATGTAATGTACTATTAAAATTACATGTATATAATGTATATATGTAATTAATGATATATCTAAATGATGAATATAATTCTGGAATTAAAATATACATACCTCTCATTTAGTTTTAATTCCACTAATATGACAAAGAAATGAAAGTAGCGTTCATGCGTACGTACGGCTTACCGTCTCCATGAACGGTGCATTTCATTTCTTACCTCTAAATGATTATGTAATATTATAAATACATGTATATGCTGGATATATATGATACATATTATATCCAAATCGGGAATCTCATTATGGATATAAAGAACTTTTGACCACATGAACAACATGTAATTGTAAGAAGTCAACTTTCGACTTAAGAACCAAATATTGACAAAACAAACATTATTAACTTAAATGGTTACATAATGTTTATAACATGGAAATAAGTGATATAAAAAGAATAATTAACTTTAAAAAGGTTCTTAATCAAGTATAAATTAACTCAAGTTTATTATTCAGGACGTTAAAGAACGATCGAGTCAAGTCGGACCTGAGGTAAGGGACTTCGTCTCAATCTCCTTTCATTGAGGCATATTTCGTTTTATACACAAATTTCTTTTATACGGTGTATAAAACCCTTTGACTTTTACTTTTATACAAAAGGAATCTTTTTCTACGAAGCGTTTTACTAAACGACAAAAAGGAATGTTTTTTTAATGTACGCGGTGACAACGACTTTTTCCGCCGCCGCGAATATTATTTGATCTTTGGATTTCTCAACAAGCCGTAATGTTTTTAGAATAAAATAAATACCATATACTCTTTTATGTATTTTGGTATTGAAAAAAGATTTTGATTAAGGATTCTATTATGTCAATATATTTATGTTATATTATGATTGAAATGTGGAAATGTTATCATTCCTTTATATTGGTTTTATGTTTTATGATTTTATACTGGTACTTGGACATTTTAACGACTGGTTACGTTATAAACCATATGACGGGTGGTGCCATGAATACCAGGACGGGTGGTTACGTTATAACCTCCAATGCATTGGGTATGGAAGTTGGCCGTATGGCTATTCCATTAAGTATGTATGGAAATTGGCCGTATGGCTATTCCATTAAGTGATATGTGTGGAAGTCAACCGTATGGTTATTCCACTTAAGTATGTTTATGTCCCAAGTTACCTTTATATATTCTATGTGTTCTTTATATGGGTTTTATGGTAATCCTTTGGTTACAAAAAGGTAAGTAATGATACTTTATTCAGTGAAGATTTTTTTTACTACTTCATGAAGGTGAAGGTATTACTTTGATATAGTATACATGGTTTACTTGATGTTTGAAAAACTAACAGTTTTCATTCTTTTTGTATCCCTTACTGAGCTTTTTATGCTCACCCCAAGTTTTTCGAAATGTTTTTCACAGGACTTAATGTGGAATAAGGTCAAGGATGGGATCAAGGGAATTTCATGCTATCTAAAACATGGAATATAGACATCTTTCTTTTTAAGAGTTTTTATTTTATGTAGACTTAGTAGAAGTGTCTACTTTGTAATCTTTTAAGATGTAATAGTTATGTTCTAATTCTCTAAAACTATAAACCTGAAAAGATCCTCAATGTGAATTATTCATTTAATTCAATATTAAGTAAGGTTTAAGGCTGGGGCCTTATAGTTGGTATCAGAGGACGGTTTAGAAAACTTTAGGGATTAGAAAAGTATTAAATTATAATATGATTGAAATGATATAGCATTTACGAATTACCATGTTGCTTCGCCTAAGATATTTCTGTGTTCAGAATGGTTTTCCGCAGAGGAAACAAAGCAGCTATGTTGGGACGACATCAGGAGGAAGATAACCTTCCAAATCAGCAACCTGAGATGGTCGGAATCGGAATTGAACAGTTTGTTGCAGTGATGGCACAGTTGACTCAGGCTATAAATGGTGGTGGTATACATGCACGAGATCAGCCAGATCAACCACAGAGGAACATGTCAGTGGTGGAACACTTCATGAGGCAACATCCCCCATCATTCAGAGGATCATCTGACCCTGTGCAAGCTGAAGGGTGGATTAATGCACTGGAGAAGATTTTTGATGTCATGGGGTGTTCAGAACGTCAAAAGGATAGTCTTGCTGTTTACCATTTTGAAGGTGAAGCTGATCAGTGGTGGTCGATGGTGAAAAATATAAGGGATAGTGATGAGATTGAGGATCTTCACTGGGACGAATTCAAAGGTATGTTTCTTGAGAAATATTTTCCTAATGTGGTTCGTCTTAGGATGGAAAAACAGTTCCTAGAATTGAGGCAGGAGGATGATTCAGTGGCTGCTTATGAAGAAAAGTTCACTCGATTGGCAAGGTATGCTCCAAACTTCATACGAGATCTTGATAGTAAAATAAACCGTTTTTACTCAGGGTTAAAGCCAAAGTATCGAAGGGCTTTAGCTTCTCGTGAATTCAAAAGTTATGAAAAACTTGTTCGATGTACAGAGAAGGTGGAAATGGAGTTTGCCAATGATCAGGTGTTCTATGACAAACAACAGAATAAGAGATCTAGTTGGCAAGAAAAGGGGAAGAATTCATCAAAGAAGCAAGGAGGTAAGAAAACCAAATATCCATCCTGTGAGAAGTGTGGTAAAATGCATCCTGGAGAATGTTTATCCAAGTCTGGTAAGTGCTTTCGGTGTGGTAAGTCTGGTCATATTGCTCGTAACTGTAAGGAAGATGATCAAGCAGGCAATGAAAAGCCAACGGTAAGATGTTTTAAGTGTAATGAAATGGGTCATTACGCAAACGAGTGTCCAACGATGAACTCAACTGGGGGAATGCAGCTAGACTACAAGCATAAATGGGTGGTAAAATCATTTGCAACAACTTCAGCAGATGTTGGGCCATCGAATGAAGTGGTATCAGCTCCAGGGAGCTCAGTATTTTTCAAAGATTGACTTGAGGTCGGGGTACCATCAGTTGAAAGTAAAAGAAGAAGATGTTCCAAAGACTACGTTCCATACTAGATATGGCCATTATGAATTTGTAGTTATGCCTTTTGGGTTAACCAATGCATCTACTGTATTCATGGACCTTATGAATAAAATTTTTCATGAGTTCTTGGATAAGTTTGTGTTTGTGTTTTGAGGTTTGGGAAGAGGTTATGTTGCCTTGTGATTCACAGTTGAAGAATGAGTTGTTATGTGAGGCTCATAGTTCCCCGTTTTCAGTTCATCCTGGCAGTACTATGATGTACAGAGATCTGTGGGAGTATTACTGGTGGGATGGAATGAAAAAAGATATTGCTGATTTTACTGTGAAGTGTTTGACATGTCAACAGGTTAAAGCAGAGCTGCAGTTACCGAAAGGGATGCTTCAGCCTTTACCAGTGCCAGAGTGGAAATGGGAAAACATATCCATGGACTTTTTTGTTGGATTACCGAAGACATCTCGAGGTAATAATTCAAACTGGGTTATTGTTGATCGCTTGACCAAATCTGCTCATTTCCTTGCTATACGAGATACTTTCTCTCTTGATCAACTTTCCCGTTTGTATCTTAAAGAGATAGTCAGGTTACATGGAGTTCCTCTCTCCATTGTATCGGATTGTGATCCCAGGTTTACTTCTAACTTTTGGAAAGGCCTTCAGAAGTCATTGGGTACTGAATTAAATTTTAGTAAAGCTTTTCATCCTCAATCAGATGGGCAGTCAGAAAAAATAATCCAGACATTGGATGATATTCTACGAGCTTGTTCTATGGATTATCAGGGAAGTAGGGACCAACATCTTTCTTTGGTTGAATTTATTTACAATAATAGTTTTCATTCCAGTATACAGATGGCACCATTTGAGGCATTATATGGGAAGCGGTGTCGAACTCCAGCATTTTGGAATGAAGTGGGTGAAAGGAAACTGATGGGACCAAATTGGTAGAAGAGATGGCAGAAAAAGTTCAGCTGATTCAGAAACACATGAGAACAGCTCCGAGTAGGTAGAAGAGTTATGCGGATAACCGGAGGAAGGATCTATCTTTCGAGGTAGGTGATCATGTTTTTCTCAAGGTTTCTCCTTGGAAAAGTGTGATGAGATTTGGTAAGAAAGGAAAGCTGATTCCAAGGTTTATTGGACCATACGAAATTCTGGAAAGAGTTGGATCAGTTGCTTACCGAGTGGCTTTACCTCCGAGTTTATCTCAGGTACACAATGTTTTTCACGTTTCGATGTTGAGAAAGTATATGCCAGATCCATCTCATGTTTTGAGCCCAGAGGTAGTTTAGCTGGAAGAGAACCTATCATATGAGGAACAACCGGTCCAGATTCTTGACCACAGGGAGAAAGTGTTACGGAATAAGGTGATTCATCAGGTAAAGGTTTTGTGGAAAAACCATGCGATTGAAGAGGCAACGTGGGAATCTGAAAATGCTATGAGGGATAAATACCCCCACTTATTTTGATAAGTGAATAAAATTGTGAGGACGCAATTCCCAAAAAGAGGGAAGGATGTAACATCCCAGGTAAATAAAGAATAAAGAATTTTCATATTTATTAATATTTACGAATTAAATATTAATTTTATTTTAAAGGGGTTGCTATGTTCGATAGCGTACCCGATACACAACGATGAGTTTCTTTGAAACTTACGTAGCACACTAGTAATAAAATAATATTATTTTAAATGTTAGTTAACAAGTAGCCGTTGTACTGGAAGGAATGGATAGAAATAACTAAAATATGATTAGATATGTTTTTAAATGTTTATACATTTACCGAATAAAAGATAAAGGCTTAAAATACGGAAAGAGTTCAATTTTAGGGCATATATACTCTAATTTTCACTAAAGGTTCACTTATCACCTTTTAATGGTGAACCGTCATTAAATATAGTTTTGATCACTCTTATAATTTATTTTGGACCAAATATAACTCTTCTTTAGAATCGAGACATCAAAATTTACTTTGTGTAAATTTTTGGTACCTTTCTGTTAAAGTTCATTTTTTTATGAATAGTGTAAAATGTTGTATTTTAATTCAAAACATCTTTTTAATCTAATTTATTTATATGATTAGATTATTATTTTAATTGGTTTTAAAGTGAAATTAGAAAATATTTTTACCATTAAATCCAATAGTGGTCGTTGGAATTAATTTCACTTTGAAATCCGACTTAAACTAGTGTCAATCTTTTGATACTTATTGTTTCATAAAAACACGCTATTTGCTCTGACAGCGGGAATTAATTATTAAATTAATTAATGTGACTTATATGTATTGAATTTTGTAAAGTAGACTTCATTTTTGAATTCGGAATAACAAATATAGCTTAGGGTGAATTTTTTGTAATTTTCTGAAAAACATCAATTTTTGATGAATAGTGAAACCACTAAGTGGTAATCAAGCAAACTGATTTTTCAGTTAAATGAAAGTTTACCACTAATGTGTATTGAATTTTAAAAATCCGACATACATGGTTATCATTAAGAAGTAAAATGTGGTTCAATGAGATTAAAATAATTTTTTGGTGAATAGTAACTTTTTTTCATTAATCGCGATTAGAAGTAATTAGTGTAGTTTAAGGTAAAAATGGTATTATAAGAATGTGAAAGCACCATGACACTTGTCCTACACCTATTGGGAGAGTCATGTCCGACCAAGACAAGCCATGGGCCAACTTGGGGACCCCATGGAGCCACTTTAGTTGGAAAATGACATTAATATATTTTTATTTAATGTTAAAGTGAAAATGACACTAACATAAATTTTTTTACTAAACTAATTTTTGAGTGGGGTTATACAAGTCCAAATTTTGATTATAAATAGTAATTGGAAAGATAAAAAGATTTCATACATCATAGTATTTGTTTTATAATTTTTAGACATTAAATAATATAAATTATATATGACATAATAATGATGCAGCGATGACATCATTATTTGACGATTTAAATAAAATGGAAAGATAATGAAAAATATAAAACCTACACATGGCCAAAACCAATTGGTTGAGTGGATTTCGAACCCTTATCACCTTATCCACGAGTTATATCAATGTGGGACTTTTTAAAACCGAAACACAGTTTCAAATAAAGTAATATTTCTTTACTTTCCAAAAGTGCCCCTCCTCTCCTCTTATAAAAGGCCCCCACCTCTACCCCATTTCACACACTTCTCAAGCCTTTGGCTCGGCCAACCCCTGCCCAATTACTCTCTCCACATCCCTATACTCATCCTAGAGTATTCCCATTTGGGCAGAATCCTTTCAAAGAAAGCCTTTAGGCTCAAATCAAAAGGAGTTACACTTTTAATGGTAATTTATTCTCTCTTGTTCATTTATTTTATTTTGCTTCTCCAACCCTCTAAACTCTTTTTATTTACTTCTTTTGTAACAACACCAGTATCTTAAATATACTAGGATGTTGTTATAATATTTATTTGAGCTACACTCTCACACAACTACATAAAATGGTTAAAGAACATACAGTTTCCGTGGATGGCGAAATTCTGCCTCCCGAAACGATGATTGTTCAATACTCATTTAACACCTTCAAGGGTGGCCATTATGATGTCACTATTTTTATATATGATATATAATATGTTTATGTTTTCTTTAAGCTTCTGTATTTTTCATTTTTGGCATACCTTTATGGTTTCCATTATGGGTAAACACGATATCTTCATTTAAGGAAGTGCGGACTACCGCCCGCTAAAAGTGATGTGATTCGTTAATGCCATATGTGGGACGTGTAAAGGATGGATTTAAAGTTATTATATATGATGTTATACTGGAATTATAATATACCTCTATATCATTATTATTTCTTTCCATTAAAGTATGAGATAGAAATGAAAGTAGCGTTCATGCGTACGTACGGCTTACCGTCTCCATGAACGGTGCATTTCATTTCTTATCCCCAAATGTAATGTACTATTAAAATTACATGTATATAATGTATATATATAATTAATGATATATCTAAATGATGAATATAATTCTGGAATTAAAATATACATAACTCTCATTTAGTTTTAATTCCACTAATATGACAAAGAAATGAAAGTAGGGTTCATGCGTTCGTACGGCTTACCGTCTCCATGAACGGTGCATTTCATTTCTTACCTCTAAATGATTATGTAATATTATAAATACATGTATATTCTGGATATATATGATACATATTATATCCAAATCGGGAATCTCATTCTGGATATAAAGAACTTTTGAACACATGAACAACATGTAATTGTAAGAAGTCAACTTTCGACTTAAGAACCAAATATTGACAAAACAAACATTATTAACATAAATGGTTACATAATGTTTATAACATGGAAATAAGTGATATAAAAAGAATAATGAACTTTAAAAAGGTTCTTAATCAAGTATAAATTAACTCAAGTTTATTATTCAGGACGTTAAAGAACGATCGAGTCAAGTCGGACCTGAGGTAAGGGACTTCGTCTCAATCTCCATTCATTGAGGCATATTTCGTTTTATACACAACTTTCTTTTATACGGTGTATAAACCCCTTTGACTTTTACTTTTATACAAAAGGAATCTTTTTCTACGAAGCGTTTTACTAAACGACAAAAAGGAATGTTTTTTTAACGTACGCGGTGACAACGACTTTTTCCGCCGCCGCGAGTATTATTTGATCTTTGGCTTTCTCAACAAGCCGTAATGTTTTTAGAATAAAATAAATACCATATACTCTTTTATGTATTTTGGTATTAAAAAAAGGTTTTGATTAAGGATTCTATTATGTCTATATATTTATGTTATATTATGATTGAAATGTGGAAATTTTATCATTCCTTTATATTGGTTTTATGTTTTATGATTTTATACTGGTACTTGGACATTTTAACGGGTGGTTACGTTATAAACCATATGACGGGTGGTGCCGTGAATACCAGGACGGGTGGTTACGTTATAACCTCCAATGCATTGGGTATGGAAGTTGGCCGTATGGCTATTCCATTAAGTATGTATGGAAATTGGCCGTATGACTATTCCATTAAGTGATATGTGTGGAAGTCAACCGTATGGTTATTCCACTTAAGTATGTTTATGTCCCAAGTTACCTTTATATATTCTATGTGTTCTTTATATGGGTTTTATGGTAATCCTTTGGTTACAAAAAGGTAAGTAATGATACTTTATTCAGTGAAGATTTTTTTACTACTTCATGAAGGTGAAGGTATTACTTTGATATAGTATACATGGTTTACTTGATGTTTGAAAAACTAACAGTTTTCATTCTTTTTGTATCCCTTACTGAGCTTTTTATGCTCACCCCAAGTTTTTCGAAATGTTTTTCACAGGACTTAAAGTGGAATAAGGTCAAGGATGGGATCAAGGGAATTTCATGCTATCTAAAACATGGAATCTAGACATATTTCTTGTTAAGAGTTTTTATTTTATGGAGACTTAGTAGAAGTGTCAACTTTGTAATCTTTTAAGATGTAATAGTTATGTTCTAATTCTCTAAAACTATAAACCTGAAAAGATACTCAATGTGAATTATTCATTTAATTCAATATTAAGTAAGGTTTAAGGCTGGGGCCTTATAAATTATTCCATTGGAGACCAATATATTAAACTATATAGTTATTAATTAATTAGTAATACCTTCTTTGAATTGAAGTCATTCATGAAACCATTAGGATGATTTATATATAACTTCCCAATAATATCCACATGAAGAAAATAAGTCTTAACATGAAGCTACTCATTATTATGGTCATGATAAGAAAAAAATTCAAGTAGTAAATTAATGGTTGAATAATTTACTGTAGGAGAAAAAATTCAGAAAAAATAAATTCCCTCACAATCGCTACTAAAAATCAAACCTTTAACAACGTTCTTATTTATTAGCGCTCTAACAAAATGTTGATGAATGAAAAATTTATCCGCACTAAATAAAGCACAAATAAATTTAACCTTTTATCAGCAATTCTTTTTCAGCACTGATAAAAGAAAACCTTAATCATTGATTTGTTTTTGGTGCTGAAAATGGTATCATTATCAATTTTTTTTATTTTTAGAACTTATAAAGGGTCTCCTTTATCAGCACTTTATTTTAGTGCTAATACAGTGTATCCTTTATCAACACATTAATTTTAGAAATGATAAAGGGTATCCTTTAACAACACTTTAATTTTAGTGATGATTAATATTTTTATAAATAAAATGAAATAATGAAATAAATAAAAAATAAAAAAAAATTATTAAGAAATTACTTAAAATTTTATCAATTAAATAATTATTGAAAAAATGAATATATTGATTGTACATTATTAATTATTAAACATTTTATTAATTAGATAATTATAAAAATAAATGTTATTAAATTTTATATATTAAATATAGATATATATATATTAATGTATGTAAATATGAATTATATATTACAAAATATTTATGTGCATTATAGTAAACAGTCATATGTTTATTGAATAGTGTTTTATAATTAGAAATTAATATGAATTAAAAATATTGACTATCATTTCATAGTACTAGTCATATAATTGAATGTCATTTGATTTTTTAATTTAACATAGATCAAAAATGTGTCATATTGGATTTACATATACGTAATTAATGAATTTTTAAATACAATGCACATACACCAAACTTACCCATTTTTACAAAATTGTTAAAGTGTACATATTCTTAATTTATTCAATTTCAATCATTTCTAAAATAGATGAATGCACATAAAATAAGATATTCATTAATAATGTTAATAAAATATTTATAAAAAAATATTTATAAAAAAATATTTATAAAAATAAATATTTATAGATAAAAATATTTATAAATATATATCCAATATATTTATTCAATTATATATTTATAATTATAAATAAATAGATATTTTTTTAAAATTATTTGTAAATTTTATAAAAAATAATTATATATATTTAAATAATTATTAAATTTCTAACAAATTTACTTATGTAATGAATAAATTTAATATATTTATATTTATATATATTCATCAAATATATATGTATAATTATATAAATATATATAATGATATAAATAATATTTTTTAAAAATATTTCTATAATTAAAAATAAATAATTATAAAATTATAATAAATATATCTAAAAAGGAATATATTAACTATATTGATATATATATATTTATTAAGTATTTAATAATTTTTAAAGTTAGTTATTTATATTTATAATTATAAATCCTTTAACAACACTTCAGTAATAAGTATTGATAAAAGAATCATTATCACCACTTTTTTGCACTGATAAAGATGAGGAATTATCAGCGCTAAATAAAGTACTCATTAAATGAAGATTTATCAGCACTCTATTTTTAGCACTGATAAATACTGGTTTTATCAACACTTTTTTAGCACTGTTAAATAGACCTTTTATAAGGTCTTATTTCTAAACACTGATAAAAGTGTCCTAATCAATTTTAAAAACCCTAACCATTAGCGAACTAATCACGATATGAGGAGACTTTTTTGGAAGACACCACCTACCGGTGCTCCTCCTCAGTGAATCAAATCTCTAAGTACACCACACATGTAATGCCCTGATCCTAGTTACCCAAATTTGGTGCATTATTACTTAACATTAGCATGATCACAAAATATCAAGTCTCGAAAGACCGATTAGTTTAGTAGCCTTGGAAGTACAAGATACATTCATAAAGTTTACATTATATCATAAAATGGAAAACTACATCAAAATTGTTTCCATAGACAACACTAAGATCCCATATAATATCTCTAAAGGTTAGTCATAATATTCTTCTTCACATCCTGGGAAAGATAAAGAAAAAAAGGGGTGAGCTCAGATGCTCAATAAGGATAACAATATAGTGGAATCTTTCATAAAAAAGAATAAACATTTAAGGCAATATATAGAACTAAAACAAAAGCCTTTTCAACATAAACTTCATCATAATACGGAAAATATAAATAAAAATAATTTCATTTACTTACTCACATGGATATTCTACTAGTCGAATAATCACATCCAATATCAATAGCTACTTTCATAAGGATGGAATGCATAATGCCAGTCTTTCATAACCACATAGTCCAGGCGTTGTGCCAAGACTTCAAATAAAATATTGTCAATGCCTAGTTCCAAGACACTAGTATGTCTCATGATACCTACCGATGCATCGAGGAGCTATAGCGGGCTCCACCCGTCACTTACTAAGTCCAATGCATTACGCATATGAAAAGGTTTAAACATAACATAAACATTTGTATTAAAACTAGAATAAGAAATGTCAATAATTTGTAGATAAACCATGAATGGTATGAAATAACAACTCCATAGTCAAACATAACTCAAAATATTTAATAAAATATGGATGTTTTTTATCATAATAAATCAACTTCAAACAAACTTAAAATCCATCAAAGTATTTTGACATAGATGAAATCAAAACCTTTTTTGAGAAATATCTCTTTCTATTTTGAAATCATTTAAAGGTCACATAATTATAAAAGAGAACATTTATGTTTGAAAATATTCTTATAAACTTGTATGGGAAGATTTGACAATGTTATAATGGTATAAAATATCCGCACACGCCGTATATGTTAAAAAAATATTCTTAACTTAAATTTGTTGAAAAGGTCATAAAGTACCATGTTTGGAAAATAACAGAAAGATTCATTTATAAAAATATTATAAAAGTAAAACAAGGGTATAAATTATATTAACCCATATTCAAGTAAATAGTGAAAATGGTTTGGAATACATTTTTAAGAAATATGGATGTGGATGATAAAGAAGTACCAGTAGATACTTACGTAAAAACAACCTCAGATAATAAAGAGATTGTGAAATTTACACTTACCTTATAATTTTCCTCGGTTGAGTGTAGTTTAACCACCTATATAATGGTGAAATAATTGTTATTAAATTATACAAGAACCATATATATTTATATGATATCATATATGATCTTTTAACATTGCTTTGTTAATAATATCGTTGTATTATCGTTGTTTAGGGTGTTAACTGATTCATTTTCCATTATATGATTTGTTACGTAAGTAATGTTTGTTATGAATAGGATGTATCTTATTAATATTCATAATTATATTAAGAATTTAAACATTATTTTTAATCATATAATGAAAATTATTCTTGAATGGATATGATGGGAAATGAATCTCATCCCGTTCGTGGAGACGGTAATCCGTACGTACGAACGAGCGGCAATATCATTATATTGATATTAAAATAATATATAATTGGATGTTATATCATATATACAGAATAATTATCATGTTATATTTATTATTTACCGCAATCACACATCATTGTTTTACCCGTCCAAATAATAATGTATTGAATAAAAATTACACCACGATGTGCAGACGGTAAGCCGTACGTACGCACGTATGGTGACATGTCATTCAAAGGATGGATAGAATAATGAATTTGGTTGTATCATATTTATAATAACATCACTTTATATATAATATACTTGGTTTATTATTTTATAATGGAATCAACAAAGAAAAATGAAGTGGAAGAAGAAAGGAACTTGAAAGAGGTGATGAAATATTTACCTCTTTTCGGGTTCTTCATTTTTATTTGATCAAAAGGGATCCATAGGTTGGATTTCTAAAAAAATGAATGACTCTATGATGAAGGGAGTATAGTTGAGAGGGTATTCTGGCAGGGGTTGGCTGATCCAAATGGCTTTGATGGTGTGAATTAGAGAGAAGGGGGAGTGACCTTTTATAAGAGGGGTGAGGGGCACCTTAGGAAAAAATGAGAATTATTATTTTATAATAAATTAATTTTCGTTTTATAATGGCTCAAAAATAAATTATTTAATGTCTAAGGTGGGTATGGGTAGAAAACCTCTCAACCAATAGGTTTTAGACAGTTTTGGGTCACTATATTAACTTTATCTTTTAGATTTAACTCTTAGTTAAATAGTGTGACATTTACCATGTCTCATTGTATTTTTATATTATATGATTAATAAACTTACTATATACTTCTATGAGAACCCCAAGTGGTTCATTAATGATACATCTATAATTATATAATTCTTTTGGCCTAAAAATAGGTTTTTAGGAATAGAATATCAATTAATAATATAATATTTTTTTTAAAAACACTTTTATGTCAATTTTGACACTATTTGGTATTTTGTTTTTGCTAATTTTATAACAGCATTATTACATCGAAAAAAATTCATATTACCAACCATAAAATGTTATATTAACCGAGAAAATTAGTGTAATTCATTAAAAGTCTCAAATTACATTTATTTGGATATTAATAATATAAATTATTTTGATATTTCATTAATTAGGTAATTACTTCATAATCATTGCGTCATAAATAAATTAAAATATTTAATGTCTAAAAAATATTAATAAAATACAATTATGTAGTAAATATTTTTATCTTTTAAATAAATATTTATAGTCTAATTTATCTTATGTATAACCCTATATTAAAAATGTTTTAGTTATTAAAAATTGATTTTAACTCTTTTAACTCTTCTTTGAAATAAATAATAGTAAATGCCCTAATCTAATCCAAGTGGACCAAATATGTTCACATTTTATTACTAAGGTTTTTTTTGGTCGAATTAGACTTATCCAATAGAATTAGGACATGTGTTAGGTTAATAATAATATCATTTTTACCCTTAATTGACCTATTTACTTTTAACCATGGTAAATAAAAGTGAAAAGTTACTATTCAAAAATAATAATTTTTTCCATATTGAACCACATATTACTCGTTGATATTAACCATGTCTCTCAAATTTTCGAAATTCAACTCACAGAAGCGGTAAAATTATGTTTTACGTAAATTTACAAATACTCCTTGTAGGTAGGCAAAAGACGGTAAAAAGTTAAATAAAATTTTTATATATCTAAAATTATTATATACTTACTCCAATGAATTATATTGAACATATATAGGTATTATGTATCTATTTTGACCTATAATAACTTTAAATAAAATAAATAATTATTTAATTAAAAAGTTGATTTTGAACAATGACTCAATGTTTTTCACTATTAATCAAAAATTGAATGTTTTTAGAAAAATACCAAAAATTCACCCTAAGCTAATTTCGATATTCCGAATCCAAAAATGAAGTCCACTTTAAAAGATAAAATTTATAAAATTTAAAAAACTGGGTATTACTAGTCATAACGGCTAGTTTGATTGGATGTGGTGTGTTAGAACTCGAAGTTGCGTACAACACATTCTACTATGATATTCAAAGAGAAGCATACCGTGGAAGCTTGGAGTGTTACATTCTCCCCTATGAATAATTTATTCCTCAAAATTTCTATAGTATTACTATTAAAAAAGACTAGGGTGGTTCTTCATCATATGTTCCTCGGGTTCCCACATTGCCTATTCCATCTTATGGGTTCTCCATAGAACTTTTACCAGATGAGTCGTTTGGTTTTTCAACACTTGTTATCTTCTATCAAGAATCCTGAAAAGCTCTTCGCAATAAGATAGATCATGTTCCAGTTCTAATTCCTCATAGGTGAGTACACGTATTGGGCCATGCATGTATTTTCTCAATAGTGATATGTGGAATACATCGTGAACTTTGAAGAGACTTGGCGGAATTTCCAAATTGTAAGCTACAACCCAAATTTGTTATAGAATTTCGAAAGGTCTGATGTACCTAGGACTCAATTTTCCCTTCATATAGAAACATATAACACCCTTCCATGGAGATACCTTCAAGAAAACATGATCTCCAACCTGAAATTCCAAATCCTTCATTCAGTTGTAAACATAGCTCTTCTGCCTACATTGAGATTCCTTGATGTGGTTTTGGATTACCTTCACCTTTTTCATCATTTCCTCCACATGTTTTGGGCCTACACGTTTTCTTTCAATAACATCATCCCAATAGGTTGGTATAAGACATATATTTCTTTATAACACTTCATATAATGCCGTCTAAATACTTGAATTGAAGCTATTGTTATAGGAAAATTATACCAGAGGTAAATACTTATCCCACATACCTTGAAAGTCAAGTGAGCATGATCTCAAAATTTCTTCTAATGTTTGAATAGTCCATTCTGATTGTCCATCATTTTGGGGGTGGTAGGCAGTGCTCAAACGAAGTTCAGTATCCTGGGATTTCTGAAGACTTTTCCAGAATCTTGATGTAAAAAGTGGATCGTGATCAGAATCAATCGATAGTGGTACTCCATGAAGTCATAAAACTTCATTAATATATAGTATTTCTAAACGTTCAAGTGGTAAATCTTCCCTTAGAGCAAGAAAATGTGCTAACATTGTAAGACGATCAACAAAGACCCATATTGCATCATTCTTTCTAGGAGTCTTTGGTAGTCCCATGACAAAGTCCATCATAATATTATCCCATTTACACTTTGGTATGGGAAGTGGTTGCATGACTCCTCCATGCTATTTCCTTACAGCTTTCACTTGTTGAAAAACCATATATCCAGACACAAAATCAGCAATCTCCCTCTTCATGTTGTCCCACAAAAATGATCCATCAAAACTCTATACATTTTGGTGCTCCTAGGGTGTATAGAGAAATTGGAACTATTAGCATAATCTAACAATTCCCTTTTTAGATCAGGTATATCGGGAACACAAAGTCACTTCCCAAATTTCAAAATTCCATCGTTATATATGAAGTCACTCAATCTCTCATTATTCACAGCTTTAATCTTATTTTGAAACTCTTCATCATCAGCCTGAGAACTTTTTATCCTTTATAGTAAAGATGGTTTGGAAAATATTTGAAAAAGCATTGATGTTTCACCTTCCATGGTTATTCACATATACATTTTTACTAGATCCATGTATATAGGATCCTTTTCAACTCTCATCTTGTTCAAAACTCCATGGACTTTTCTGCACAAAGCATCTTCCACCTTATTTTCCTTCCCCGAGTAGTAGTGTATAGTGAAATCATAATCCTTGAGTAGTTCATGCCATCTCCGTTGCCTCATGTAGAGTTATTTCTATGAGAAAAAATACATCAAACTCTTCTGATCAGTATAAATGTCACATTTTTCACCATATAGATAATGTCTCCATATCATCAAAGAAAAGATTATAGCTTCTAACTCAAGATCAAGAGTAGGATAGTTTTTCTCATGAATTTTAAGTTGTCGTGATGCATAGGCAATAACCCTATCATTCATCATATGGAAAAAACCATGTCCATTCTTTGATGCATCACTATAAATTACAAACTCATCATTCCCCTATGGTAGAGTCAATATAGTAGCATTGACTAATCTTCTCTTCTGTTCTTCAAAAAAATCTTCACACTATTTTTTTACAAACAAATTTAACCCCTTTACGTGTGAGTTTGGTTAATGGGTTATCCAATTGGGCAAAATTCTAGACGAAACGCCGATAATAGCCTGCTAAAGCAATAAAAATGTGAACCTCAGTTATACTCATCAGTGCTGGACATTCTTGGAATGCTCTTGTATTATAAGAATCAACGAAATTCCATCCTTAGAGACAATATTTCCATGAAAATAAATCTCCTGAATCCCGAATTCACACATTCTAAACTTCCAATATAATTTGTGTCTTCTAAGAGTCTTCAAAATAATGCAAAAGTGATTATCACGATCTTCATATGATTTAGAGTATACCAAGATGTCTTCAATAAATACCACTACAAATTCATCATGATATTCCATGAAAACTCTATTCATTAGATCCATGAAGAAAGAGGGTGCATTAGTCAATCCAAAAGGAATTACTGTAAACTCATAATGTCCGTACCTGGTTCGAAATGATGTTTTCAGAATGTCTTCCTTCTTCACACACAATTGATGATATTCAGATCAAAGGTCAATCACTGAAAAGTATTGAGCTCCATGAAGTTGGTTGAATAAATCATCAATGTGAGGTAGGGGATACTTGTTCTTTATTGTTATAACATTGATCTTCCTGTAGTCAATGCACATCCTCATAGATCCATCTTTCTTCTTAACAAAGAGGATAGGGGCTCCCCATGGAGAAAAACTAGGGAGAATAAATCCCTTATTACTCAATTACTCTAGTTATTTCTTTTTTTCCACTAATTCCTCAGTGGCCATTCTATAAGGGGTCTTCGATATGGGCCTTGATCCTGGAATTAAATCAATGAAAAAGATAATTTCTTATTCTGGAGGATATCCATGTAAATCTTCTGGAAACACATCAACTTATTATTTCACAATATGTACATCCTCTATTTGAGAATTATTTTTCTCACCCATAGTTATTTCATTCTATTCCTCCCCAATAATTGAATTTAGTTCAACTACTAGGGGTGGATCTAGTTAAGAATAAGGTGGTGATGATTCTGCTCTAAATATTAGGTGTTCTTTTTCATCATCATCAAAAAAAGTAACCTCTTTCTTCTTACAATAATTATTTGCATCATGGTCCTAAATCCAATCCATATCGAGGATTATATCAAATTCCATCATGGGAATTATGATGAGGTAAGCATATAAAGAAAATTTATATACTCTAATGGGAACTCATTCACAAAACATTGTTGCAATGATACATCCCTTAAGAGTTAGGACTGAAAACTCCCTTGTTAAATCAAATTGGAAATATCTAATTTTCTTAGCATACTAGGATGATATGAAACAATACGATGATGTAGAATCAAAAAATGCATTTTCTATACTTGAGAAAACCATTAAATTGTCTGCCACCACGTCTTTCAGAGCATCAACAGTAGAAGTAGTGATAGCATAAGATTTTCCTTGATCCCTTGACCTTTTTTGAGGTACGTTTCCCTGACACTTAGGTCATTCATTCGCATAATTCCAACTTTCTCTAAAATTGTAGAATTCAACATCGACAACCTATTTCTTCCCCTTGCAATCACGGGCCTGATGGTCATTTTCACCACACTTGTAATAGACACACATTCACTTCAGGAAAGTACCGGGGTGTTTCTACCAACATTTACTATAGTATGGATATTCAAATTTTTCCTTCTTCCCCTTGTTTCCATTTCCAGAGTGTTCAACAGATCTCTTCTTCTCTTTATCTGCTTTAAATTCATAAGACTTAGATAATTCCTTTTATGTCTTGATAGAAAACGAGAAAATATCATCCTATGATGAGAAGGATTGTGATACTAGTGCTCGACAGAGAAATGGTTTTAACACATAAAATAAATGATCAATATTACTTCTTGGGCTACATATATAATCTGCAACATGCCTCCCAAACCATGTAAAGTTAGATTCATACTTTGTGACATTCTCATCCTCATTTTCCCTCAGACTAAGAAATTTCCTTTCCATATCTGCTTGATGGCCACGAGGAAGGTATTTTTCTAAGAAAATATATTTAAACTTCCACCATTCCATATTTGATACTTCATCATATTTCTTTGTGTTTTGAATCAATGACCACCATTGATCAGTATCTCCAGGGAGGCGGTAAACTACCATGACAACTTTTTACCGTTAACTTATCCTCAAGGCATGTAATATTTTTTCTATGTAATTTATCTATTGCTCGGATACTAGTAGATTTTTACTCCTATTGAATGTTGGTGGTTGTTTCCTCATGAAGTGATCTATCATTGATCCTCCACGCTGCGGATCATGGTGCTCCATATGGGTAAGGTTATTATTCATAACCTGAGTAAGTAGTCCTAGTATGGTGATTAGCTGATCAGAACCAGTTGCATCACATGCTCCACTATAACTATCTTGAGCATGATAGAAATCCCTATATATAGTATGTGCATTTATACAGTTTCCATTACTTCCACTAGGCATTATTTCAAAACAATGGCATAAACTAGATTAGTTTATGAATCGAAATACATAATTCCAAACTTGTAAAACACTTAACATAAATTTAACATTTTATGGATATAATCCATAATAATAAAAATGTTTTCTTTGAGGATGTATATACTCATAAACTATTCATAATGATTTTTAAAGAAAATGAGAATTATCCTAAGCATATCCCCCGGGAGTGTCATAACCAAGAGTGCAGCAAGGCCCGTTGTCGTGCACCAGTTCCCGTTCGAGTCTAGATTAATGTGGTGTTTTAGGGTTTTACCCCTAGGTACATCTGTTCATGTTCCTCCTCTACCTTCTCGTATCCAAATAGGGATGTATTGCATGGAAAACTCACAAGATCTCTACAATACCAAAATTTTAGGAAGTTTTTCTATACTAATCCTCAAAGTCTATCTTAGGGATAAGTGCTATAATCAGAGTTTATCGAAATATAGTTTCAAAGGATTATAATAAACTTCCTCTGAGACCATCTGTAATGCCCTAACCCTAGTTACCCAGAGTCGGTGCATTATTTAATAACATTTACATGATCACAAAAGATCATGTCTCGAAAGAACGATTAGTTTAGTAGCCTTGGAAGTACTAGATACATTCATAAGATTTACATTACATCATAATATGGAAAAACACAACAACATTGTTTCCATAGAAAACACTAATATCCCATATAATATCCATGCAATTCAGTCATAATATACATCTTCGCATCCTGGGCAAGATAAAACATAAAAAGGGGTGAGCTCAAATTCTCAGTAAGGATAACAATATAGCAGAATCTTTCATAAATAAGAATAAACATTTAAGGCAATATATAGAATTAAAAAAAATATTCGTCAACATAAACTTTATCATAATACGTAAAATATAAATAAAAATAATTCCATTTACTTACTCACTTGTATCTTTTACTTGTCAAATAATCACATGCAATATCAATAGCCACTTTCATAATGATGGAATGCATAATGCCGAACACTCATAACCACATAGTCATGGCATTGTGCCAATACTACAAGTAAGATTTTGTCAAGGCCTTGTTCCAAGACACTAGTTTGTCTCATGAGACCTACCTATGGATCGAGGAGCTACAATGAGCTCCACCCAACACTTACTAAGTCCAATGCATTCCTCATATGAAAAGGTTTAAACATAACATAAACATTCGTATTAAAACTGGCATATGAAATGTCAATACTTTATCCATAAACCATGAATGGTATGAAATAACACATCCACATTCAAACATAACTCAAAACCTTCAATACAATATGGAAGTTTTTTATCATAATAAATCAACATCAAACAAACTTAAAATCCATCAAATGATGTTGACATAGATGAAATTAAAACCTTTTTAGAGAAGTATATCTCTCTATTTTGAAATCATTTAAATGTCACATAATTATAAAAGAGAACATTTATTTTTGATAATATTCTTAAAAGCTTGTAAGGGAATGTTCAATGATGTTATAATGGAATAAAATAGCCGCACCCACCGTATATGTTAAAAAAACATTCTTACCATAAATTTTTCTAAAAGTTCATAAAGTATCTTGTTTGGAAAATGACGGAAAGATTCTTTTATAAACATCTTATAAATGTAAAAAAAGTCTATAAATGACTTTAACCAATAGTATAATAAATAGTAAAAATGTTTTTGAATACATTTTTAAGAAACATTGGTGTGGATGATAAAGAGGTCCCAGAAGATACTTACATAAAAACAACCTCGGATAATAAAGAGATTGTGAAATTAACCCTTACCTAGTAATTTTACTTGGTAGAGGGTAGGTTAACCTCATGTATAATGGTGAAATAATTTTTATTAAATTATACAAGAATCATATATATTAATATTATATCATATATGATCTTTTAACATTGCTTTGTTAATAATATCTTAGTATTATCGTCGTTTCAGGTGTTAACTGATTCGTTTTCCCCTATATGATTTGTTATATAAGTAATGTTTGAAATGGATAAGATGTATCCTATTCATATTCATAATTATATTAAGTCTTTTAACATTATTTTTAATCATCTAATGAAAATTAGTCTTGAATGGATATGATGGGGAATGAATCTCATCGCGTTCGTTGAGACGGAAATCTGTACGTACGCACGAGAGACAATATCATTTTTTTGATATTAAAATAGTATATAGTTGGATGTTATATCATAGATAAAGAATAAGTATGATGTTATATTTATTATTTACATCAATTACACATCATTATTATACCCATCCAAATAATAATGTATTGAATAACAATTACACCACGACGCGGAGACGGTAAGTCGTACGAACGCACGTATGGTGACATGCCATTCAAAGGATGGATATAATAATGAATTTTGTTATACCATATTTATAATAATATCATAGTATATAGAAGATACTGGATTTATTATTATAGAATGGATACAACAAAGAAAAAGGAAGTGGAACAAGAAAGGAACATGAAAGAGGTGATGAAATATTTACCACTTCTTCGGGTTCTTCCTATTGATTTGATCAGAAGGGATACATTGGTTGTATTTATGACAAAATTAAGGCCTCTAGGATGAATATAGGATAGTTTAGAGGGTATTTGGGTAGGTTTTGGCCATGACAAATGGCTTTTAAGGTGGGAATTATAGAGAATGATGAGTGGCCTTTTATAAGAGGGGTGAGGGGCACCTTAGAAAAAACTTGAAATATTATTTTATAATTAAATAATTTTCAGTTTCTAATGGCTCCAAAATGGATTATATAAATTCTAAGGCGGGGATGGGTCTGAAAACACTCAACCAATAGGTTTTAGACAGGTTTGGGTCACTATATTAACTCTATCTTTTAGATCTTACTCTTAGTTAAATAGTATGACATTTACCATGTCTCATTGTGTTTTTATATTATATGGTTAATAAACATACTATATACTTCCAAGAGAAACCCAAGTGATTATTTAGTGATACAACTATCATTATATAAGTCCTTTTTCTAAAACATATATTTTTATGAATAGAATATCAATTAATAATATAATATTTTTTTTAAAAACTATTTTATGTCAATTTTAACGCTATTTGGTATTTTGTTTTTTCTAAATTCATAACAGAATTATTACTTCAGAAAAAATTCATCTAACCATCCCTAAAATGTCATATTAACATATTAAATTAGTGTAATTCAAAAAAAGTATCAAATTACATTTATTTGGATATTTATAATATCAATTATTTTAGTATTTCATTAATTAGGTAATTAATGCATAATCATTGTGTCATAAATAAATTAAATTATTTAATTTCTAAAAAATATAAATAAAAAACCATTATGTAGGAAATATATTTGTATTTCTAATAAATATTTAATTTTGAAATTATCTTATGTATGAACCTATATTAATTTTTTTTAGTTATTAAAAATTGATTTTAACTCTTTTAACTCTTCTTTGAATTAAATAAAAATAAATGTCCTAATCTAATCCAAGTGGAACAAATAGGTTCATATATTATTCCTAATGTATTTTTGGGTCTAATTATACTTATCAAATATAATTAGGAATTTTTTAGGGTAATAATTATATCATTTTACCATTAATTACCCTATTTACTTTTAACTGTGGTAAATAAAAGTGAAAAGTTACTATTCACCAAAAATTATTTTTATCTTACTGAACAACATTTTACTCTTTTCTATTAACCATGTCTCTTAGATTTTATAAATTCAACTCACAGAAGTGAAAAAATTATGTTTTACATAAATTTTCAAATACTCCTAAGTGGCATGTAAAAGACGGTAAAAATTTCAATAAAATTTTTATATATAAAAAATTATTATAAACTAACTCTAATGAATTAAATTGAACATATATAGGTATTATGTATCTATTTTGACCTAAAATAAATTAAAATAATGTAAATAATTATATAAATACAAAGTCGATTTTAAACAATGAATATGTGTTTTTCACTATTCATCAAAAATTGAATGTTTTCAGAAAAATACCAAAATTTCACTGTAAGATAATATTGATATTCCAAATCCAAAAATGAATTCAATTTTGGAAGATAAAATTTATAACATTTTAAAAATTGGGTATTAATATTCATAACATCTAGTTTGATTGGTTGAGGTGTGTTAGAACTCGAAGTTGCGTACAACACATGCTACTGTATTATTCAAAGAGAAGCGTACTGTGGAAGCTTGGGGTGTTGAAACATGAATGTTAGCAGTGCTCTAATTTCATGAACATCTCATCCGAAAATCCAGTTTTTTATTATGATTGTAATTCGAGTGGGGTTTTTCATCACTTTATGGCATTTTCTCTACCTGAGGTAGGTGGTTCCAAGTAGTAACAATTTTAGATAATTTAATTTTATCACTTGGTTAATTTCAGCATGCTCTATAGTTTATTTTGGCGGTGTGAACATGTTTTTCAAATGATTTGACATGCATATATGTTTAAAATAAATCTTCTAATGAGAAATTGTTATGTTTCTATATAATAATTGTTGTTAAAAATCTGTGGATGTGTTCATTTATTTTTATGAGTAGTTTGAAATGTGTTTCGGTGGGTGATTAAGGTGAACACATGTTGAAAATGATTTTTTATGGGGGGAATGGATCATTTTGGGCATGTTATCCTTGTTGTGCGCTTTTAAGTATGAGGTGTGAAGAGTTTAAATAATAAATAATTTATTTTAGAAATGATATTTGGGATGTAGAAATGGTTTACTAAATGGTGTGAGTGATGTCAAATGTTTTTTTGAAATGGTTGGCATGCTTTGTATTGGGTTTGGGTTTTTTAACAGAATAGGCTATGTTGTGTGTGTGTGTTTTATTTTGGTGTTATTTTGAAGGGTTTTATGAGTTGTTTTGAAGGTAAAAATCATTATTTAAATGGCGTATAAATGTAGATTTATTTGGAAGTACGTTCTTAATGGATATTTACATACTTTTCCATGTTGAAAATATTGTATCTTTTTTTAATGTGAATTGTAAATTGTTTTAAAGGATGGAAGACATGTTTTGAAAATTATTTCAGGTTGTGAAAAAATTTGTAAAAATGTTACTTGCTATGGAAATGGTAGAGATTTGGTGTAAATTGTGATTTTTTTTAATTGGAAGTGTTCAATAAATTAGTTAATAGATTTTTTAAAATATATAATTATTGAAAATTTTGTTAGACGTGTTTGTGAGGTACGTTTAATTTTAAAAGTTGAATTTTAATGTGAACATGGGTGTGTTCTTGATTTAAATCCATGCGGTGCCTCCATGGGTTATTTTAGAAGACTTTTTTAAAAAATTATCAACCTAAATAATAGGTGTGAGTCACGTTTGTGAAATGATTTGGTGTGCATATGTTTTCATGTGGGGTTCAGGTGTGCAAGTAGTGTCACACTATTTATAATTTGTTTGGAATTACTTGTGTGTGTAAATGTGATGTGTTAGTGACATGTGAATCTAAAACATGATTGAGAACAAAAAAATGGAATCCGGGGTAAGTAGAGAACTTGATTGTGCTCTGTTAGGGAATCTTGATGTTTTCACTGTAAAATCATTGTCTATAGAATTAATATATTGTTTCACATTTATGATTTATTGATTTATTTTTAGTATTAATCACATAATAATTGTTTTCTTATACACAAATATTTTTTTGTTCATGTTGAGGTTCTCTTTCCAACTTTCATTACTATTCTACCTTAAAATCTTTTCATCTGTGAAGTGGTTCATTTATCACTTTATTTCAAGTTACCTCCACTTTCATTGAAGAAATAGAAATCACAGAAACACTACTCAATCACAAAGGTAATCATGATGTTTTCACAGTAAAATCATTGTACATAGAATTGATATATTGTTTCATATTTATGTTCAATAAATTTTTTAGTATTACTCACATGATAATTGCTTTCTTATATAGGTGGATTATTTCGTTCAAGTGGGGGAGATCTATCTAAATTTCATTCCCCTTCTACCTTAAAATATTTTCACCCATGTAATGGTGCATTTATCACTTTCATTAAAGTAACCTCCACTTCCATTGAATGAATAGAAATGATGCTGCATCTGCTCAATCATAGAGGTAATCTTGATGTTTACATAATAAAATCATTGTCTATATAAATAATTTATTGTTTCATATTTATGTTTAATTCATTTCTATTTCATATTACTCACATAATAATAGTTTTATTAAATAAGTGAATTCTTTTATTTGAGTTACGGTTCTCAATCAATATTTCATGTTTCTACTCCCTTAAAATATTTTCACCCACGCAATGGTTCTTTTATCACTTTCTTTCATGTTACCTCCACTTCCTTTGCAATAAGTGCATATACACTACATCTTGTCAATCCAAGATGTAATCATGACATTTGAATAGTTAAAATATTGTCCATATAATTAATGTATTGTTTAATATATATGTTTAATTTATTTTTTCTTAGTATTACTAACATAAAAATTGTTTTCTTATATTAGTGGATTCTTTTTTTTCGAGTTGATGTGGTCTGTTTGAAGCTAATCATGCAGTGTTGGCAGTTAGACAAAGAAAGTTGATTGAAATCAGGGTAACATTGATAGTTAAGATTATTTATGAATGTATGTAATAATTTTTATATATGTAATTGTATAATTTTTTTAAAATGCCTATAATTAAATGTTTTTTTCTTGAATTTTTTATGTAAAATTCATTTCATTTAAATTCTAAATTGGGACTTGTTTTGTTGATATATCTGGTGTGATTCTAGTGCTTATGGTGCTTCTTGAGCTGCGGTGTGCTGTAGCAGCACACTGTAGTGGTGATTTAGTGTGTTGTTATAGTATACTTCCATATAGCCTTTTATCATCACATTTTAAAGCACTAATAAGAACATATTTATCATTATTTATAAAAGCGCTAATAAAGAATGCATTTCTTTGTAGTTCTAAAAGTAGTGATATATGTCTACTTTATCCGAGATTCAATAATACTGATAAACAATTATTGTATCGACCCTTTAATAAGTGTTAATAAATTTCCCCTTTATCAGTGATTTTTCAGTGTTGATAAAAGTCCTGGGCTTTTGACATCTCTAACATTGTCAACATTTTTCTAGCACTGATAAAGACAATATCTAGCATAGTTAAATGACTTTTTTTAGTAGTGAATGAAGGAATATCTTGTCTACTAAACTGGCCTCATACTTAATTTCCTTATATCCGATGTTATTTTTTTTATGATAATTGAATTTGAATCCATCACTTTATCATTGGTTGGTTTGTTAAAAATGGACTATTTTTTGTTTTTTCCAAAATAGTGTATTTTACTATTCATAGCCATGATTTAATATTTTGAATCATTATTATTATAAAATTATTTAAAGGTTTGGGGATCCTTGACTATAAAATAATAGAAAATAGTAATGGAAAAGACCCTATTAAAATGGTAATAATAAGAAGGAGGCCTAATTAGCCTCCAAGATATATTTATAGTGAGCTGGTAGTCATTGCAAGTAATAGAGAGATCACTCTATGAATCAGAATCTGAGCTAGTCTATGGTTGGGGCTCAGGATGAGGATGAAATTAAAAGATATTAATAAGATCCTTGAATGGGGTTACATCTCTAGTTACATCATCCATAGTTTGAGGTTGATTTCCACTACTTTGAGTGGAATACATTAAATTTTTTGAGGCTGATTCATGGAATATAACAACACGACTAATTATGAATTTTTGATTCAATGGTTTACTGACCTAGAGCATATATCCCAAAACACCTTTAGGATAACCTTCGAATATGAACTTAAGAACTCTATTACATAATTTATTAGTTTATAAGGGGCATATTTTGTATACCCAAATACTTATAAATGAATATTAAAAGTAGATAGATTATACCAATATTATTATGGAGTTATTAAATGATTAAATGTAGAAGGAAATATTTTACTATGATAAAATACAATGTATAAAAATTCATATAAAAATATTTGGGCCTCTACAAACATTAATTCATAATGGGGGCCCTCTCTAAAATATTTTTGATAGTTCACTTTCCTAGGACCTTTTGTTGGGGAGTATCTCTAAAATTATGATGTCTAACGATTCCTTAGGACGCATAGACTTGAATCAAATCATATAAAAATTATTAAAGTCCATTATAATTTATCATTATTTTAATCCTTATTCTAGTATAGTTTTCAATAGAGTATTTATCTATCTTGAATGTTTCTAACATAGAATATTTATTTTTAAGGATTCATATCCACAAGTTCAGATTGAAATAATCTATGAAAGATAAAATAAATGGGCCTCCACTATGGGAAGAAATCTTGGAATGATACCATAAGTTAGAGTGGATATACTCAAGTGGGTTATTGTCTTTAAAAGAGGACATCTAAAAAATCATTCTCATGTATTTACATTGAATAATGTCCTTATATTAAGGTTTATTATTAGGTGTTATATCATTCTAAAACCCCTATTTACAGAAAACCTCTAAACTATTAGAACTAACATTCCCTAACCTCCTATGTCAAAACATAGTTTTGTCATTATTAATTACATATATTTCTCTATTGAGTATAACTGTTTTTCCCATATAACACCCAATTCCCATTGGATAGTGAATAGAAAATGGTAGCATAATATCCTCTATAAATTTTATGATAAACATATATTAATTTAAAGGTAAAACCTTTATGATATATAACCCCTAAGGTGATAATATATCTATGTAGATTGGGGACCCACCTAACATTAAGTTAGGTGACATTGGAATGATAATTAATCTCTAAAAAATAAACCCTATATCTTGGACCTTAAATCTAATATTATTTCCTTAGATAAATTCTACCTCTACCATTTCAATCAATTCTATGAAGGATTCTCAGTTGGGGAATATTTGGAAGAAACACCATCAGTCTGATACCCACTCATATAACTTATCCAACATAGAGATATTTATACCTCAATACTATTATATCCAACATCAAAAAATTAGTAGTGATGATTAATTTGATAAAGTTTTTATGTTTGTTTGGGTTTGTAGAATTCTAGACTAATGTGACTATGATTACAACAATTATAAAAAGCGATAAATCTTGACATGGACTTAGACTGACTATATTCAAGATTGTTTGTGGTTTTGATTCATGATATTATCTTTATAATTATCTTTTGTTTCTTACCCTTATTATACTATATATCAATTATGTCCCATAATTCTAACTCATACATAGAGTTGGGCATATTATGTAGTTCTTTATAAAGTAAGGATAACTTAATCTCTTTTGGAGTTAATGATTTAGGTTAATATGTCATTGTATCAACACGTTTTCTATAATAATTATATAGATAAACAAGTAGTATTATAGATTGATCATCATCTTGAATAGTAACATCAATGTTTAAAAAATCAGGCACAATTTTGTAGAATTCATCAAGATTCACATTAATATGAGTATTGTAATGCATTTTGAAGGTAAAAACTAAATATTATTTATACAATGGATTAACTAAAGATTCATTCATATATAATTTCTCTAGTTTAAACTATATCCCAAAAGCTGAATATTCATATATTTTTTATATCATTATCACCCAAAGGTAAAATTAGAGAACGACTGGACTTAATAAGAACATCGATATGCACTTATTATTTGGTATTAGTGGTTAGTTGATTAGTGAAATGACCAGTGATAGATTTATTAGGATTGAAAAGTGTATCAATAATACCTTGATGGATAGGAAAATCTATCTTCTTGATTAAAAAAAAATATTGAATTCATTATCATAATCAAACATTCATATTTGTTCTCCTTATCCAAGAGTTATGATATGAATTGTTGGGGACAACAATGAGTTTTATACCCCCCAAAATCGTCTAGGATATAATAGATATTTTAATAGTTCTAATTATGTTATAGTATATAGAAAAATGAAAAAAGCAACATAGAAAATGATTTGGTAATCCAAGATAAGAGAAATTAAGAACAAAGAATGAAAAATAAAGTATTAAATGACATGATGATTTAAAGTTATTCAGACCAGTTTGGTCCTACATGGATGGAAATAAATCCACCAAATATTTTTTTAATAAATCTAAATAAAATTAGACTATTAGATAAAAAATGAATATATCAAAAAATAAAGAATAATAAATTAGAACACTAAAATCAATATTAATCTAAAAGAAAAACTCACTAAAAAATCATCTTACTCGTGACTGGTTTACCTTTAACAAAGATTTAAAAGAATTCATTCTTACATCATGATATAAAATCATTAATAAATGACATTCCGTACCATGTCTGAGAACAAGACCTTCACTAGATTCCTATATGAGGAATAACTCTCTTTTATAGTGACAGAATCGAGTCAAGGACTATGTGTGGGATGAAGCTTCTAAAAACAATGCTACCTCTTTAAACCACTCTTGTGTTTTCATAGGGATCTAAAAAGATCAATAAAATGAAATAGATAGTGGAGAATGGATTTATTAAACCCAAAATGATGTGCTACAGGAGGGATTAAATGTTATTTTGAAATTTTGATAGCCATGGAGTGCTATAAAAACCCAAAAAATGAATAGTATCCACATTGTTGACATAAATTAAAAATACAAAACAACTCATGAAAACATAGAGTCAAGTTCCCTATGTAAAGGTTCTAATAAAACAATCCTCATGATTCCATGTAAGGGTACCACATACACTATGTGAGGGTAAACAACCAAGGAAACTAGATATGCTTGGGTCATTACATGGATATATAAGGTCTGTTGGGAGCTTGTGATATTGAAAAACAAAATTCACATAAAGGTAAGAGACTAATTAAAAAAAAAATTTAATGATTAGAAGACATATTATGAAAAGTAAACCAAAGAATATGAAGTTTATGTAAGGGTAAAAAATCACGTACAAAGAAATATAAAGAATAGATAATTATAACTTTATAAATGGTGGATCATTAAAATGAATTTTTATGAGTAAATCATAATTCAAATGTATAAATAAAACAAATATATTTTGTTTTATAATGTCAAAAATCATAAATTTTGAAACATGTTTTGGTGTATTAGTCTTTTAAATGATTAAATAAACATATGGAGAAAGCTATTTCTAATAAACTATGAAAAATCATTCAATACATTATCGATGAAGGAAAATTCTCATTCATAACTAGGTGACATACCAATGATAATATTATTATTTTATTTTATTGTTAGGAATGTTGAGAATGGGAAAATGGTTGCAAAATTTGACCTGACTATAAATTACATCTAAGTGGAATGTGATTTTTTAGATACGACTATGAAGAAATTTGGTTTTGTGTATATGTTTTCAGAGATTTTCATGCGTTGTATATCAATAACAACTTATTATTTATCATTCATTAGGAATTATAGGTAAATAATTAAGATACATGGGGTTTTAAGTAGGGGTACTGTAATGTTATTCCCTACGTTACTATTTATCTAGGTTGATAGAAAATATGACCACATTTATTCACCACAATAATTAAAGGATAAAGACTATAATGAAGGGCTTTGATAAATCTATTAGGGATTAATTTACCATTAAATGTATAATCCAATAAAAATAAAAAGAAACTAATTCAAATAATTATAAGTTTTATATAAAAGTTACAACATCACTAATAAACTCCGAAATAGTTTTCAAATAACAGCTGATGAAAATATACATTCACAATAAGTACTATAACCACCCAAATAAGAAATATATAAATAAAATATTTAGGAAAACAAAAATCTAAAATAAAAATTCATTATTAAAAGACATCAAACTCCATATAAATACATCCCCATGATTTTTACTAACACCATCTCCAAAATAAAATGGTTTCTTACTTTTCCCAAAATCACTACACATCATTTTTTTGGACACAATAGGTTTTTACATATTGGGAATGAGAAATTATCTTATTATAAATCCATATGATCCCAAAATTTACTAGGAGTTTATCATTGAATTATGTGAGTGGTGTAAATATTTGAAAAGGTATAATAAAAATTAAACATCACATATCATAAAATGTTGGGTGTTTACCAATCCACAAAGATAGATCTTATACATTATTCAGCTAATGTGGATGAATGCATGAATTACTTTCATGAAATGTCATACCCAAATATATTGATCAATAAAACCCCTACCAAACCCATGTCATATGTAATCATTCTCATTTCCATAATTATGTATTAGAGGGCATCGTGGCTTAATATAAGGCCTACCAAAACCCATGTTTCTCATCATATTAATGTCTAAACCAATACTTATAGGTGTGATAACAAATATCATGGCTCTTATAATATAAGAAAAATTAGATTTAGTGGTTGTTTAAATTTTCTCTAGATGATTCACAATGGTTTCTAAATGAAACTTTGAATTTCAGAGTTGAAAACCTTTTAATGATGGTTCGTTCATGTTTGGTTTAAACTATCACTTAATGATTATTGATGATTTTTTATTTAAATACATATTTTTACATATTTTTAATATAAATAATTTATTAAATTTATATAATTGTTAATTATTAAAAATATATTTTTATTAAATATATATTGTTTATTTTATAATTCCTTTAATAATTTTTATTCAAAGAAAAATAACATCCTAAGTAGTCATGAAATTTACACTATTTTTAATCATTCTCACATAACTGTATAGGTACTGAACACTAAACCAAATATATTTACATTTATTAATATGTAATTAAATTTTATTTAACCCACTTGTTTCATTATACATTTTACACTACAGAAAAACTTCTTAAAAGGCCACGCATCCTCACACTACTCTTACCCATTCAATCTTAACTCTCTAAGTCATACCCACTCAATCAAATGATTTTAAAAGTAAATATATTACAATAATTTTTATTTAACATATTTGAAAAATAAAGTACATTTTATAAATAACTAATAAGGAAATTATAAATTCATAACAAATTAAAAAATTTTATTATTAAATTTAATAATAAAATATTAATTGATCAATTAACTAATCAATTAATAATAAATAAATTAGTAAAAAAAATATTTTTTTAATTAAATATTTCTCAAAAATATATAATTATTAATAAATAATTAATAATCAATAACCAATAATTATCAAGTAATTAAAATTTAAATCATATATAATTAATAATTATAAATTAATGATAATTGAAAAGTAATAATTAATAATTGATAAATAATAATTAATAATTGATAAGTAATATATAATATATAAACTTTATTAGGCAGTTGGGACTTCAAATAGAAAATATAGACCCACGTAGACACCCCAGTTCACCAATCCTCATCTATTCACACAAGGAATGAAAATCACCCATTGGACCTATTTTGGTACTTGAAGTGACCCAAAGACCAAAGACCAAGATGACCCAAATGTCTTATTGATTATCCCCTAGACATCTCTTTGGAGGAGATAAATCTAAAGTTTTAAATGGATTGTGTTTTTTGTTTATTGTCTATGTGCATATAAATATTTTTCATTGTCCACGGGTGATGGATTGAGTATCAACCCATTACATACGTATTGAAGGTTTTTCTTATATAGTTTGGGTAAGGAGAAATATACAATGAAACCATGGAAATATAAAGAATCATTACATGTTTTTTAAGGAAAGTGTGAAGGGAGGGGTGCTTGGTGATAGGAATATTACATCAATAGATTGATTTAGATATTACTAATGTAAAAGATATGTGAAATGAAAGATGTTTGTGTCAACCTACTATCTACACCTCTTCAGAGATGTGTAAATTATGGCTACAATAGCTATCTTGAAGATGATATTATTTTAAGTGTTTAATGGATATCAAAATGGAGTTTTTGAAGAACCATTATTCAGGATAATTCCATCCTTGTTCGATGATTTTATGTTTTTTTTAAATTGGTGTCTAGAACCCTTTGTTGAAGGTTTTATAGAGGTAGAACTAATGATATGGATGATTAAATAATGTTGTAGATTAGTGTTTTGAAGTGAAAATTTTGATGTGTGATCCTAAAACAAGTGTCTGTTATGCTCCAGAGGAGGGTCCATCCTACATCAATGTATGTGTGTTTCAAATTGAGCATAAGTGTCATTTGTATCCAATGTATGTGAAATGACCTATAGTTCTAGAAATTTACTATAAGAAATTTTGTTTAAGTGTGATTCCACTATATTACTGATGCGCTTTTGATTTGTGAAAGTATTGTATTTCCATATGTATGTGTTCTCAAGCATCAATGTAAGTGTCCTTCGACACATAGAAAAAATTGAGAAACCCAAAAAATGGAATTTTTTTGGATTTTATATGAAACTATTTAAATAAAACAAAGTTATTGAAGAGATGTTATATCAATTTGAAAACATCACAATTTATTTAGAATCCATAATACAATCATTATGTGAGAATAATGAGGTGTATATAGTTAATTTGGAGAATATGATCCATAACGAAATGGTTTCTTTAGAGTTAACTGGTTATTTAATGAAAATAGTGAGCTATGTAAGGGTCATTGGGACATAAATAATGGTAATTATAATGTAAAACGAAGGTTGTGTAAAGGTATTATGAGTTTATAGAATTTAAATATTAAAAATAAATTCATTCATATAATGATTGTACTTAATCTTTAGTGAACATGAATATCAAAATAAATGAGAATGATTGTGATTCAAGATGTTAGGATTATATTACCAATGGAGGAAAAATATAGAGACTAAGATGCTATAAACTATAGAAATAGAGACCTAACTACATAATTTTTGAAATGATGGTTTCCATACTATAGTGAATCTTATGCAGTAATTTTTTTTTGATAATTTCATAAAATAAAGCCACTTATAAGAAATTTTCAGTCAAACAATTCCTTATTGGAAGTTGTGGTGTTGCGAGTTGAATATTGGATTTCAAAATGATATGAAACTCAACATAAAAATTTATACGTGATTGTTTTAGGTTGTTTTATTTCCATCATAGTGATCTCTATTATGTATAACATAAAATGAGATACTATTTTATGTGTATATATTAAAAAATATTTCCTTAATATATTTAGTGAGAAATAATGGTGATATGGTTTGTTTGAGAAGAATATGTGAAATATAAAAAAGGTACCTACGTATAATAGAAGATTATAGAAGACTTATATTCCATCATGAAAAATAAAACATTTAAGGTAATAGATCTATATAGATCTACCCTTTGAATGTTTTCGAAGATCGATGTTCTCAGAGGAGGATCATATGATGTTTGGAGAAGTTTGGTTATGTTAAATATAGAAATAAGGAATTAAAAATCATGTAACTAAATTGAATGATGTGAAATTTTATTTCACGGTTTGTACTGGAAATTTTCATGATGAAAAAACTTTTACATGGCATGAATGAAGAATTCATGGTAGGTAATACTTCAGTGTCTGAAAAATAAAATAAATCATTGAGGCGATGCATTTTTATAATAGAAACCGAACCTGGGGCATTACATGACATGAAAGAGGATTACACATCGTGTAATTACCCAATGTTGTATGTTTTTAAAACATTTTAGCCACTCAGTTTTTGACAAAACTATAGCTGTAACTACTCTCCCTCGACCCCAGGTGACCCAATGACCCTCTCTTCAACGTTTTGGGGATTCCTTTGTCAAATAATGATCCTTAGATCCCTCCTTCGATCCAAAGAAATATATATTCTTTTCGAAGTATGATATACCTCCATTTTTATGTTTCTTTGATCTGTTTCCTTCTGTGTCTACTCACCATGCTATAAAAGATGACCGCCCATGGTTTTAACGGGGTTCTCTTTATTTCTGGTTATGTGGTGGTGAGGTGACGTCCTAAGATGGATGAAGTTTCTTTAGGAGAGGTTATCAGGATCCGTTTCATTGACACATTCTTGTGTGAAGAACATCAATGAACTTTAGAGGTAGGTTATTCATGGATTCTATATTTGTTTACATCTAATCAAAGAGATATAATTATTTATCCCCGTGATTGTAATGAATTTTACATAATTAAATACGTGTACGGGATTAAGTAATTGATACCAATCTCATAGAGATGTTGTTTCATTATATCGTGATAACAATTTTCCTATTGATTTTTTGGATAATGGGATATCTATTCCTTGCTTGGTTTATCATGTTTTTCTTGATATAAATTGATAAATATCATAATGATAGCATTTATTTATAGTTAATTAGATAATGGATAAAAAAGAGTTTTAACAAATACAGTTATTGTTATTCTAATTTGATGTTTATAAAATTGATGCATATGTGCATGTATATTGGAATTAGTTAATGAAACTGAATCATGTTGATTCTTGTGGATAAAACAATTAAAGGTATGTTAAATTAGTTGTTTAATTAATTTGTGATAGCTTGTGATATCATGTGGTTTTGGTTTCCCGTAGTTAGAATATTTGAGTAATGAATCGGTTAATTCAAGATGGAATAAAGAACTAGTAGTGTGAGAAAAATAAAATTCCTTTAGTGGGCATGAGTTTCACACTTTATTGTGAAGGCCATGTTCCTTTTTCTTTATACCTATGAGAGCTTATTGTGTGTGAAGAATGAATGCCTTATTTTAGGGCCAAGAGTATTTATGTTTTTTGCATGATGCTTGTGATGTGATCCAATGATGACTAATCCTAGAGGGATTTGTGGTTTGAGGGGCTGGGAAGCCTGGATTTTGTGGTAGTAGTTATTTACTAGAGTGGTGAGATGCATCATTTTATGCATGTGGGTGTCAGGGAGGACACTAAAGATGATGTAATGGGTTGAAGCTAGGATTACCTGTTTATGTGAATGTTGGATTCTTATTGAATATTTTGTTTGTTTATCATCTTTACTTCCCCCACTTCCTGAGGCAGATGATTTTTCATACTCTCCTTCCAAGGTAGGAGAAGAAGAATGGGGTATGCCACATGCTTTGTGTGTCTAGTTTCTCATGGTTGGATGGTTCTTCGCTCTTTCTATAGGTGGCAATGATTTGATGGGTAGTTCATCATTCCACTGGGTTGATCCCCTTCTATTTGGTATCTTGTAATGTTTTTCTAGAATATCTAGAAATAAAGAATGTGGAAATGTTGTTAGATATTGTATAAATGATTCTTAACCCATTGGGTTGGAGCTTTTAGTGATGAAATGTTGAGGTTTAAATTCTGAGAATCCGTGGACTCGGTTTGCTTATGCCTTGAGGGAATTAATCTTGCTGGAATGCTAATGGAATGTGTTTTGGAATTTGATAATCATTAATTTACAGCTAATGAATTAATTAATGTAAACTTAAACTGATAAAAAGGGTTATGTAATTTAATTTATCTCTTTAAAAGGTTGTTTTCTTATAGGATATCTAGTGTTAATAGTGGATGCCTGGAGTTTGAGAGACGTTAGCTATAGTTTAGTTTGAGAATAGGTTATTCCCATAGTATGGTTGTGATCTAACTTGTATCCTATATTTGTTTTGATTTGATATTATAATCCATCCTGTCAATTAGAGAAACTAGAACCCTAGGGGTTCTGAGCCGGAGGGGGGGAGGGTATTTTCCACAACATATCGGTTTGAGGATGTATGGTTGAATACCCCCTTTAGCCCCACTATCTTCTCTTGGTAGTTACTTTTTCTAGTATGTATGGCCATTAGTTTTCCCTATATATGTGTGTAGAGGTCCGTACCGGATTTGGGTTATTTCAAAAACCTATATTCTAGATATAGTTTCATATGGACTACTATAGGTATAACATGTATAGGCTGTGATAGATTAAGGATCCTTACTTAGTGTGTGGGATGTAATGGCTTGAGGTATAATACCCGACATATGATACATTTTATGTGAGTTGTATTGGATCACTGAAACAACCTGGTTACATTGGTTATTTGGATGTGGTAGTGTGATGCATGAGTTTTTTTTGTGGTTCTTTACCTAGGTGTCTTCATGATAGCCTTTTCATATAGATATTCTCAAGTCATGCGATGTTGGGGAAACGAAGAAAACCAGTTTGGAAGTGGTAGTGGGGACACCTTTATGTTGTTTAATATATTATATACTATTTCATGCAATACTTTGTGTGATTATCCATGGTGAGGCTAAGAACTTATCATACCTATTTAAGTGATGTGTTAGTTTCACTTGTTGTTCACTATGATTTAACATTCTTTCTTTATTTTGCACGAGATGCTCTGAAAAGGATCCTATGGATTATACTATTATAATTAACCTATGTATATATAAGATATTTTTATGTTAGTTGAAGCATGTTGGATATCAGGATGGTTACTTCTAGCTTGGGGTTTTGTAGGAGCTATTTAGGTTTCATGGTCATTGTTGTCTTTACTTTGTTTGGTACATATAGTATCCCCTATCAGTTCTAGTATTTCATGCATGAAATTATACATGTTTACTTTGGTTTTTTATGTTGTAGTATGACCAGGTGTTGGTTGGTGTCTATATTATCTCTCTCTTTTGCATGAGTTTCTCTTAGATGGTAATGCCTCCCATTTACATGTTTATCATACCCTCGGTGCTATCCGCTAACCTGAGGCCTACGAGGGGTGGGAATCAGGGGCCACTATCTCTATTCTCCCATTTCCAGCCCCATAGGGGTACACTTTAATTGGAGTGGTAAATGACAGAGTGTTAGAAACGGTCTGCTCGAGGGATATGATGTAGTGTCGAGTTAAGAATATGTGAGGTTTCTTGGGTTGGTAGGGAAACAATATCATCTGAGTTTATCAAGAACTAAATTCATGGGAAACCAACTGATACATGGGTATTTAGGGCCCCCTATGATTTGATGCATGAAAAATTAGTCTTATAGTGTCTAATAAATGAGGTGATACTGGTTGGCGGGTAGAGACCTAGGAAAGGGTCATGAATCATTCTTCTTTTGTTCCTGTGTTTGAATGGGTAGACCTTGGGATAGGATAACCTAAAAAGAATAAAATAAGACAATTAATTAATGTTTATTTATTCCATATTATATTTTTAGGATATCTTAGTTCTTTTTCTTTTGGAGGTATGGCTCTGGGTCGATGTCATTGTCGTTGTCAGGTTTGTGTATAATATGTTCAGCAGGTTGCGCTAGTAGATCGCTATAGAGTAGAGGATGACGATGATGAAAATTGGAGGAGGACACTCTCAGAGTTTCAGAACTAGTTCCTTCAGAGGTATGAGGGATCCATTTTAGATTCAGTTATCAAATAAAGGTTGGAGGAGGTTGAGATAGCCTTCAGTTAGATCCCTGCTTGGAAGGAGAATGGTTTGTCATTGGCTATAAAGATGCTGCGTGGGGTAGCGAGGATGTGGTGATTTTTCCCATAGAGATTTATAGGAGTCAGCAGTATCATGGGAGGAGTTTCAAGATAAGTTCATAACCAAGTTTATTTCATCGACCGCAAAGGCATCCAGTCGCAAGGAGCAACATACCCTTCTGCAGTCGAACTCTAGTGTGTGAGTGTTTGGAATATATTTCAAGAACCTTCTACGATATTTCTCGTACCTGTTTCTAGATGAGGAGTCTATGGTGAGGAATTTTGAGTAGGTTTCACATCCAAAGATTCACTTCTAGGTCTCCCCATTTATGTTGAAGATGTATCTAGAGGTGCTGGAAATAGTAGAGGTCATCGACAGGACATTAGCCAGAACTGGATCTCCATGAGAGGGGATTCTCCAAGATTGCTCATGAAGCATAGCTATGGTCTAGGGTTCCCAATTTCAAGGAATTAGTAGCTTCTCATCAGCCGAGGTTAGGTCCGAGCCATAAAAGTCACATTTGTTAGGGGGCATCATCTCTCGAACATATTCTATGGTCTGAGACACATGTTTTTGTTATAGAGGATGAGGTCATCATTAGTGGTAGTGCCCCTCCTTTCTAATCAGTCAGCTTTCCCCATGTTTTCCACTCCAAGTTCCTCTATTGACGAATTTATAGCTGAGGTAGTAGCAGTAAGTTACTCTAGATTGGGATCAACAAAGAGAATATGGGGTAGAAAGAGGACAAACCTAGGATACTCCCCATACTCATAGAGAATACAATGATCGTGGATGTGGTTGTCAATAGGGATCGAGAACCCATGAAGCTGGTCATGGATAGCTTCATGCTTTATAATTTCAAGCACTTGGTGATCATGACATTGTTTTAGTTACCGTTTTTGTGTTTTCTACTTGGTTGCTTTCATTGTTTAGTACATGGGAGATGTAGTCTTTTATATCACCATCCCTTTTCCATGCTTTGGGACTTGAGGTAGAGATACTTTCGGTTCCCTTGGCACTGAATACTCTTGTTGGCAGTCAAAGTGAATTGTTTGAAGTATGTATAGACTACAAGCTAGTTATAGGGCATCAATTCTCTTAGAGAGATTTATTATTTTTACGGATACAACTATATGATGTCATCCTTGTAATGGATTGGTTTTATTTGAATCAAGATATCATGGATTACATCACGAGGTATGTTGTGTTCTTTGATGAAAATGGAGAGCCAACAATGTTCATTGGTTAGAGAGACCCTTGGATGGTTCATAGGCATATTCATTATTTGTATTCCTTGATGTATGAGTTGATGCTGAGTTCCTTAGAGGTTTAGCAGTCGGCTTTTCCCCTGGTCGTATAATATTACCCAGATGTCTTTATAGTGGAGGTTGTAGCGTTACCCCCTCAAAGAGAGATCGAGTTCATGATCAAACTAGAGTTAGGTGTGTCTCCTATCTCAATGTATCCATATAGGATGACACCTTATTAGTTAAGAGAGGTACATATATAGCTTGATGGTTTATTGAAGTTTGATTTTTTTCTTCCGATTGTGTCATCATGGAGTGCACTAGTTTTGTTAATAAATAAGGCTAATGAAAATTTGAATTTGTGTATTGATTATTATCCTCCGAACCATGGGATAGTATGTAAACACTAGCCTATTCAATGGACTTATGATTTATTAAATCAAATTAAGGGTAAATGTGGTTCTCAATGATCAATTTATGGTAATGATATCATCATATGAGAGTGAAGGATACATATATTTCAAATCCTACATTCTATTTTCATAATGGGCATGGAGATATTCTTGTGATGCTGTTCGGTGTGACGAATGCCTCACCTATGTTCATGGGGTTAATGGAAATTGTGGTTTGTGAGTTCTTGTATATTTTCATTGTGGTTTTCATTGACGAAATCCTTGGGTAATACACATTTGATGAGGATTATGAAAACAATCTTTGTGTCATTTTAGGTGTTCTTCGTTATGAGATGATATTTGGGATGTTTTGGAAGTGTTTGTTTTGGGATTGAGATGTTTGTTTATTGGGGTATGTTGAATCCCAACAGAGAGGGGCTATAGATCCATCGAAGATAGAAGCAGTTGGGTATTGGGTAGCTATGAAGACAGTGGCAGAGGTGAGAAGTTTCCACGGTCTTACAGGCTTTTACAATAGGTTCATAACAGATCTATCTTAGAATGTGACTCACCTAATGACACTGACTATAAAGGATTAGGTGTTTTTTTGGATTAATCAGTTTCATGTGGATTTAGAGTTTGTTAATGAGATTTTTCCCAGTGTTCTATTTCATTGTTTTCAAATAATAGGAGTTTAGTTTGAGGTTTTTTGTGACGCTTCACATATTGGGTTGATATGTTTTCTGATGTAGCAATGATCGGTTGTTTCTGATAGTCCTCAATAGGTATGTCCCCATGAGAAAAACTATTCCACCCATGATCTTGAGTTTATAGTGGTGGTGTTCTCATTGAATTTGGGGAGACATTACCTCATAAATGAGCATTTTTTGGTCTTCAATGATCATAAGATCCTGAGGTATGTTTTCTACCAGCATGACGTGAACCCGATTCAGTGTCGGTTGATGAAATTATAATAGGATTAAGAGATATAGATTTCATATACACCTGAGAAGGGAAATTTTATGGCCGATGTGTCAAGAAGGAAGTAACACAGTGATTTAGTGCACGAATCAAGTGATTCATGGAAATTAATGGAAGAACATTCAACATTACATCTAGTTATGGGAGAAGTTAGAGGAAGATGATTCCTTTTTTAGATGAGGGTTTAGTCATCTCTGGTGAAGCTGGTGGAAGAGTACCATCTAGGTGATCTTGAGGTGGTGGTCTGGATAGAATGAGTTTTTTGTTGCAAGGCGCATGATGGTTAGTCTGAAGATGAACAACATCGAGTGTTGTTTCAGGGAAGTATTTTTGTTCCTTTGGATATTCATGAGATGGTTCTCAACATGTTCAATAGTTCACCCTTATCAGTACATCATGGCAAGATGAAGATATACTGACCCTTGAGAGGTCAGTTTTGGTGTCCATGGATGATGTGTGCAGTTGCAGAGTTTGTGTCTCAATGTTTGGTCTGACAGAAGGGGAAGGTCGAGCACCATGTTTCTGGTGGGTTTCTCTAGCAATTAGATGTTCCTTAGTGGAAGTGGGAGGACATCTCGATGAAATTTTTACCTGTTTTCCTTGAGCTTAGAGAGGCCATGATGCTATATGGTTGGTAGTGGATTGTATGAGGAAATAATCCAAATTTATAGTGATCAATGAGTTGAGATCAGTGGAGGTTTTCTCAGGGTTGTATCTGGATGAGGTGGTGAGACATCATGGATTTCCATGTACGATCATTTCTGATCAAGATCCACATTTTACGTCCACGGTTGGGAGAGGTCTCTAGTATTCTTTTGTTTATCAGATATGTATTAGTACTACTTTTTAACCATAGATGGATGGTTAGAAAGAGAAAACCATCCAAAATATTGAATACATCTTGCGATCTTGTGTCCAAGATTTTCGTGGTTCATGGATGAGGCACCTTCCCATGGCAGTGTTCTATTACAATAATAGTTTTCACTACACTATCAGTATGTTGTCATTTGAAGCATTGTATAACTGACCTTTATTTTCTCCATCGTGCTAGACTTGGGTAGAAGATTTAGAAATTCTCAGGTCAGAACTAGTATATAATACAATAGAGATGGTTCAGATGACTCATGAGAGGATTAAGGTATAACATGATCATCAAAAATCCCATGTTGATCATAGGAGGAGACCTCTGGAATTCGATGTTGGATATCACATCTTTCTGAAGGTGAATCCCAGTCAAGGGTTGTAAAGGGTTTTTCATGGGAGTGATCTTTCTCCCTGGTTTGATGGGTCATTCAAGGTGTGGGCTCATGTTAGAGTCATGGCATATTGGCTAGACCTTCCCCCACAGATGAGCAATATACACTATGTTTTTGACATGTCATTGCTTCGTCGTTATCTTCCTGATGCCGCTCACATCATCGATTTGGTTGAGATCGATGTTGATTATGATGTGACCTACAAGGAGAGGCCTGTAAAGATCCAGGACCACCAGGAGAAGGTGTTTCACATGAGTGTTGTCCCCTTGGTTCATGTCTTGTGGTGAAACAGTGGTGTGGATGAGAGTACCTGGGAACTTGAGTCATAAATATTCACTCAGAAATCTGATTTGTTTGATGTTTATCTCGTATCTTGTAATTTTGTTCATTTGGGGGTTGTAGATCATTTATTATGATATGGATTTATCTTTTTTCTTCTGGTGTCATTCTCTATTTTGAGAGGCATCCCACCCAGGAGAGTGTTTAGGAGTTTGTTGTGGTTGTTTCATGGTTTTGATCTTGTTCCACTAGTGAGTTGGCGAGATCCTATGATGGTGAATGATTTGAGAGGTATCTCGAAGGGTGGTTGTTCAGATGAACCCTTTACATTTCCTATATTGGTTGGTTTTTTATTCTTGAGGATGATAATGTTTTGAGAGGTATTTGATATAAGGGATGGGATCCATTTCGATCAACCCTTTTCATGTTTTCAAAGATCTAAGTGCTCAAAGGAGGCTCAAATTAATTTTAGAGAAGTTAGGTTAAGTAAAAACGAGGAAGGGTGGATTACATGTTGTGTAACGGAATTACACAGTGTGAAATCCTATTTTGTAGGATGTCTTGGAAATAATCACAATGTGTATACTTTTACATATCATGAATGAGGGATTCACTATGTAAAATACTTTAGGGTACAAAAAAATAAAGTAAATCATTGAGGCGATGCGTTTCTTAGTGGAAACGGACAACAGTGCATTATACAACATGAAAGGGGATTTCACGTCATGTAATACCCCGCTTCTGTGTGTTCTTAGAACATTTAATCCACTCAGTTTTGTCAAACCTATTTCTACAACTACTATCCCTTGACCCCAGGTGACCCGATGCCCCTCTCTTTATGATTTTGGTGATCCTGTTTTCAAGGAATGATCCCTAGATCCCTCCTTCAATCCGTAGAAATCCATGTTCAATTAAAGGTATGATCTACCTCCATTTTCATTTATCTTCGATTAGTTTGGTCCCATGTATTCTCTTCATTCATTGGTATATGATATACTATAGTTCTTATAGGGTTTTCTTAGTTTTTTGGTTGATGCAGTGATTTCGTGATGTCCTCCGATGGATGTAGTTATTGCAGGAGAGGTGTCCAAGATGCGTTTCTTTATTCCATTAATGTGTGAAGAACATAAATGACCCTTTGAGGTAGGTGATTCAAGGAGTATCTATTTAATTAAATGAAATAGTTTATCTAGCATGATTTATCCCTCAGATTGTAATGGAATTGAACTAATTGAATACTAGGACACGATTAAATAATTTGTATAGATCACATAGAGATGTTGTTGCTTTATAACATGATAACAGTTTGCCTCTTGATTTTATATATACTATGATATCTATGCCTTTCTTGTTTTAGCATGTTGTTCTTGATGGAAATTTGTAAAGAACATTTATAGAGAATTAATTTGTAATTAATTGGATAATAGATAAAAGAGGCATGTTAAATGAATTGGGTTTTTCTTGTTGTAATTTGATGTTAATCAAACTAATGTAGATATGAATGTACAATAGAATTGGTTAATGAACATGAATTAAGTTGATGCTTGCTGATAAAATAATTATAGGCATCACAAATTAATATTTTAATTAATTTGTGATAGATTGTGATAGCTTTTGGTTCAGGTTGACCATAGTTGAAACCTCTGAATAATTAGTATGTTAATTCAAGATGGAATAATGAACTAGTTGTGGGAGAAAAATAAAATTCATTTATAATTCCTTAGTTTCTTGATTGCTGGTAAAGGCCATGTGTCGTGTGTTTTGGAGCTGCAAGATCTTGTTCTGTGTGAAGGCTATATACCTTATTTTAGGTCCAATATCCCAATTGTTATGTTTGTTTCCTACTTTATGCCATGTGAGCCTGGGATGGGTGAGTTGAGAGGGTTTTTGAGGTTTGAGGTGTAAGTATTCCCAATTTGTATGGTATATTTTGACACATAGAGTAGAAATATGCATCCTTTTATGCATGTGGGTGTCATTAAGGACACTAGAGATGTTATAATGGATTGAATCTAGGTTACCCATTAATAAGAAAGTTGGATTCTTGATGAATATGAATTTTGTTTACCTTCTTTACTTTCTCCACTACATTAGAAAGATATTTTTTTATTACTCTTTTTCCATGGGAGGAAAAGGCGCACGAGGTATGCCACATGTTTTTGCATCAATCTTCTCATGGTTGGATGAGTCTATGATCCTGCTATAGGTGGAAAATAATCAACACGTAGTTCATCTAATCACTGTGTTGAGACCCTTGTGTTTGGTAGCATAGAATGTTTTCCTAGAATACCTAGAAATATAGAAGGTGGAAATGATTTTAAATAAATGAATAAATGAATTTTTGCTCATGTGGTTTAAGCATACTGGGTTTCAATGCTATGGTTGAAATTTTGAGAAGCCGTGGACTCAGTTTTCTTTTATATCGAGGGAATGAATCATGATGGAATTCTAATTTAATGTGATGTGGAATTTGATAATGGTTAATTAATGTCTAAAGAATTATTTAAATTAAATTGAAACTCATAAAAATAGATAAAGTAATTTAATGTAGCTAATTAAATGGTCGTGTACTTATTGGATATCTAGTATTAGATGTAAAAGTCAGGAGTCTGAGAGATGTTATATTAAGTTGAGTCTAATACTAGGTTATGCCAACAATATGGTTTTCAGATATAATATATCCTATAATTTTTGTGTTTATATATGCTACTCCACCTTGTTGATTAAGTAAACTGACACATTTGGGATTTTGATCCATGGTGGTGTTTTCCTCAACATCTCGATGGAAGGATGGATGGATGACTACCCCATTTGGCCCTTCTCTATTCTATTGGTAGTTACTTATTCTAGACTTCATGATGGTTAGGTTTCACCATATATGTGTGTATTGGGATGTAATATATTGTGGTTATTTCACACACATATATTCTTGATATAGTATCCAATGGACCACTATAGGTATAATGTGTATAGGCTATGATGGCATGAGGATACTTACTCGGTGTATGGGTTGTAATGGCATGAGGTATAATACCTGACATATGATACATGCTATTCAAGCTATGGTGGATCACAGAAACTACCTGGTTTATTTGGTTATGTGTACATGGTGTTTTAATGGATGAGGTGAATGTTGACGCCTGAGGTGCAAGTTGTGGTGCTTCCCCTAGGTGACTTTGGTCTGGACATTTTGGAGAGAGATGATCAGGATGTGCGACATTAGAGAAAATTCAGAAACTAGTGGTGAATTGGTATTGGGGTAAACTTGATTTTATTTAATATAATATATAATCATGTATACCATACTTGGTGAGTGTATCCATGGTGAGGCTTGGGAATTTGTATACCTATTTATGTGATGAGTTATTTTCACTTGTTTTTCATTATGCTTTAGAATACATACTTTACATTTCCACAAGGAGAAGAAGAGACGATCCTAGTGATTTTAATATTATACTCACCCTATGTATATATAAACTATTTTTCAAGTCTATTGGAGAAGGTTGGGTATCAGGCTGGTTACTACTAGCTTGTGGTTTTTTAGGAGCTTTTTGGGCTTCATGTTCACTCCCCTTTTTACGTTATTTGGAACTTGTAGTTTTCCATTTAAATTTTATTATTTCTTGAATTAAATTAAATATATTAACATGGTTTTCATTTATATTATAGCATGAGCATACGTCGGTTGGTGTCTATCCAATCTCTCTCTTCCATATGTGTATCACTTAGAGGAAAATCCTTCTTATTTACATGCTTATCATACCCTTAGTGCTAGTCACTAACTAAGGGCCTACTGAAGGCGGGACTTTGGGGTCACTATCTCTCTTCTCCCATTTCCGGCCTAGGAGGGGTACACTTTGTATGCAGGGGGTCATGACAAAAAATGATAAAATAATAAAAATAAACCTCTCCCCTAGTATTATATAATAGACAACCATGTTAGGAGAAAATAATTGCTGAAAATGTGGATACATATCATTTTGGATTTTCATGATAATGTAAATGATATCAAGGGAGGAAACCCATATATAATAAATTGAGAAAATTGATAAAGATCATGGGTACCAAATTATGTAATGGAATTTTTATATTCTAAATATACAAAATATCATTTCTTGGTGACATATGAATTAAAGAAAAATGATGGAGGGAGAGTCTGGTGTGCTTTATCTTAGAGATGTTTTTCTATGAGATATCATGGAAAATAATGGTGATGAAAATTTACAAGGATAGTGTCATATTTAATTGAAATGAATATCTCTTTGGTATCAAAGATAAAGAATAAGAAGAAGATGTTTTCCATCATATTGTGGCCAAATTAGTGATATGAATCAGTGAGGACAAGAATGAAGAGATGAGAAAAGAATAACATACAATGAACGATATAATGATTTAGTGTCGATACATTAAAAAAATTTCGGTGACATCCTCATGAACAAATTATATAGGTTCTTCTGACGTTGATTTGTGAGTCGTGACCCAGTTATTGAGTATTCTTGAATACTTTTTGGAATTAAAAGAGACTACTTAACAAAAGAAAGATATAAATCACATAAAGGAATATTAATATTTTATTATCCTAGTGGTTGATTTCTATAAAAAAGATAAAGTGAAACTATCAAAAACATATTGTGAATCCACAAAACGTGTAGGTTTCAGGGTATACATGGAGAATAGTGTGAGACTTTTTGAATGTAATGTAAATTATATAGAATAAGTTCTATGAGAATTATAATATTTTATATCTAGTTATACTGTATAACTATAGGTGTGGAAATAACCAAACCCATTTCAACAAATGATTGATTGTAGTGGAGAAAACATAATTAGGGTAAAGAATTGACCATGTAAATTAGTATTCCCTTGAGTTGAACCTTGTAAAAATACTAGATGCATCATTAGTTTCTTTACATGAATTTAATAAAGTTTATGATTTCAATGATAAATAGAAAATAAATACATGTACATTGATTGAAATAGATTTTTATATCCAATGGATGTAAATGATTATAAGAATATTTTTGAATTGGTAAAAATTTGGAAATTGTAATTCACGTCCCCTCTATAGTGTTTTTATCAATCCAATTTTTAATTTTAATTTGTGTAAGAGTAATGTTACCTACAATTTGATTTGTACTTAAATAAAAATTGGGTTTTTTATTAAATGAATTTATAATTGAAATATTTGAAGGGACTATGATAGAAACTTATGAATCTATTTTTTTAATAATTTCGAAGTATCAGCTAATACTATAGAAGCCAATATTGATAAATTAGTCATGAATTTTAGAAACATATTAAAAAATAAAGGATAATCAAAACATTCAAATGGATGTCATGGCGGTGTTGGAAGTTCATCGTATGATGAGAGTGATTGTATTATGGGTCCTAATAACTAGTACTGTGGGGCTGAGAATTACATAAATAAAGTTTCTGATGTTATTTTAACTCATATAATTGTGTTTTTTTATGAGTTAGATTTTAAAAAACAACAATTTATTGATAACTTACTTAAATTAAAAAGTTATTTGTAGGATAATTGTATAAATTTAAAACTCTTATCCGTTAATTGAAGGACAATAAGAAGTACACATTTATTTATAGGGAATTTTTTTTAATAAATTTGGAGAACATTTCAAAATGTTTTGATTAGAACATAAATATTATAAAATTATATGACAAGAGGTTATATTCATTGTAATAATCACATTAGGATACTCTTGATGCTAAGGAAGTTCAATTAGATTTCAAATATAGAAGAATTAAGTAATTTGAAATGAATTTAAAAAAAGAATATTTCATGAATATCATGTTGAGAAGTAAAATATATTATTATAATAAAGTTTGAAATTACTTTTTTATGAAAATAACTTTAATAACATGATTTTCCTTGAGTTAGAGGTGAAACTAAAAAATCCAAAAGAGGAAAAACATAGATTTTCCCAAAGAAATAGAATGAGTACTACTACCAGTCATGTTTAAAAGATAAATCATCAGTAAAAGGGGACTTATTTATTGGGTAAAGAGACATTGGGATAATTTTTAAATTTTTCCGCCCTAGGTTCAAGGAATAAGGCAACCCACTATCATGTTAAATATGTTAACACTAAAACTGAATTTTCTATATGTACTAGGAATTTTGTAAATTTTTGGAAAATATGTGTTGAACAAATAATTTTAAACACACTAATTTATCACAGGTTTATGTGATAATGAATAATAATATATTCCCAAAAAACATATCCCAAAAGAGTTGTGTTCCAATCCAAAATCAACAAAAACAATAATCAGGAAAATCCAGAAAACAAGGTGCAAGGATAAAAAAAAGATTTATTGATAAATGTTGGTATTGTTGGAGGTTGGTACATATGTGAATGAATTTTTAGAATAATATTTTTGTGTGTATAAGTTAAATATTGTATTATAATAGTGGGATAATGTCTAAAATTAAATTTAAACCTTCAGAAAGAAAAAAAAATACTATACAAAAAAAGAAAAATATGACCATGAAATATCAATTCGATTGTTTTGAAATTTTATATGTCTAATACAACATTTTTGTTCACTATTATGATAAATTATGGTACAATTTACTATCATTGATATAATTAATAGAATATTTAACCAATCTAATCAATGAATAAGGTGATCGCAAAATATGTATATGAATTGAAAGATAAATTAGTGAAGAAGTCTACTTTAAATAATCCTTCCATGAATACATAAAAGTAAGATTAACATGTTGTTAAATTAAAAGGGAATAGATATTTATAATGTGTTAAGGTAGGCCACACCATTTACCATTTAAATATGGTCATTAATCTCATGAAAGGAGGGATATTTTTATTTTTATAATAGAATCCCATCAAGAGAAAGATATCTTAATTGGATTGGTGGTCAGTACTCCATTCGAACAGGTTGAGAGGTTTCACAAAATAGATACCTAAAATGATATTAAAAATTTTATTGGAAGGTAAAAGAAATAAATATAATAATTTTTCATAATTATTATTATTTTTATAGGTCAAAAAGAGTTTAAAAAGGACATGGAAAATGAACTATCAGATTCATGTTTTTAAAATATTTTATAAAATATGAAGTCTAAAAGAGATAGAAATGTAGTACATGTTCTTAAATAATTTTCATTCCAATACTTATATTAACTGGGAGAGGATAGAAAGTTATATTATTAATCTATGAGTGAAACTGAAATGATTTCTCATATGAAGAATCCATTTCTAGTAAACAATAAACATTATAATAAAAATGAATCCATTATTCCTAAAAATGTTCAAATATTGAAAATAAATGATTATAAAAGCATGAAGGGGTTTATAAAGTTTATACCCTCTATAAAAGGAGTCTATAGGTTAAGAAATAATTCTTATACATAATTATATTTCTGAAAATATGATGAAAGGTCATCTTTTTCTGAAAACTTGGTAATTTTTATTTGAAGAGGGAATTGATGGTGAAGCTAGAAGGATTTTATCCATCTTATTGAACAATTATTGTGAGGGACTATATTTCTAAAGACCCCCCATTTATAGTTTTCCTAGGCTTGATGGTGCTAAGAAAAAGTGTATAGGTTTTTTTATAGTATAGGGACGTGTTTTGTCATTTAAAAGGGTTACCAATCTATGTGGTGGGTGTGGTGTTAACTGTTTAAGGCCTTGGGTTCTTAGAAGATAGATGTGTAGTGAAAAGGTGAACCATGATGAGAGAAATAGTTTAGTTGGTTGTGGTTATGGTTATGAAATTTGGTGGCCATCCATGTGAAATGTGCATCTTATAAGTTCCCTGTGAAGTTATTAACACTATGTGTGGTGTTCTATGTGACCACCAATAAAAAATGGGGAGCTGGAGCTCACCACACCATGGTCATGGGAATTATAAGGAGAAAATGACTAATCCATTTATGTTACACCATAGTTACTAGTCATGGAGGGCATTGGGGGAGCCAATATGGCTTTGAACACAACACAACTTATACAATGATGGAGATAGAAATAGGTTATTAAAACATATGAGAATGAGGGAAATGACCATGATAGATCCATATATCCTTTTGGCGAGGGATACAACAATATTGTGGGATTTCTCCATGAATTTGGGATCCCATTCATAATTACTCTACAAATAGAGGGCACAACCTTCCTCTTCTTGCTTCACCTAATTCTCCTATATGTTTTGGATGACTGTAGACCCCCTTAGAACCCTTTAAACATCTATTTTTATAGTTCTAATGTATTGGATCTTGGAGAATAGATTACCCTTGTATAATGATTTTTGTGTTTTTCCCTCCGAGCTTGGTGGATATTAATCCTATGATTCTGCAGTTGTGGGTGTGGTTCTCTTTGACATGACAATCAAGGTTAGGGATCGAAGTTATCTATTTATTTTCCATACATAAATAATATTAATTTTATTTTTTTCCATTTTGGGTAGATGGTAAGAGTTTTATTAATGAAAATAATTAAACAGAGATAATTAATTAATGGGAAAGGGGATATATCACATGTTTTTACTTGTTATCAAGATATATCTGTTCCATGATTATGTATCAGATATTATGTCTTATGAAATGTGTTTTCTGCAATTAATATGACTTTTTTATAATAAATAATTATTAAAATTACCTCACTTGAAAATTCTAAATCCATTAATGATAGGTTATTGAACTAGCTCTTTATAAACGAGGAATTTTTGTGTTTCCCTTCTACTTGTAATGTTTAATTGATGCGATGATTTTTGTGATGATTGAGGTTCTGGTAATGGTTTATTATTGAGTTATGCTTGTGAAGATATGGTGATTATGTGTGATTTAGAATGTGTGGGATCCTTGTGCGGTTGAATGATTTAGTATTATGTAGGCTTATTAGTTTCCTAGTTGTTACAGAATTCTTAAAAAGTTATATGTTTTAGTTAAATGAACATAGGTTAGACTAAAATCATTGTGGATATAAATAAATGAATTATGGAATAGTAAATAGGATAATGTTGTTTAATTTAAATATTTAAATATCAAAAAATTATATACAACTGGTTAGTAATTAATGTGGTTAAATAGGAACTATAACATTGATGTGTGGTTGTGTTCATTGTAAGTGGGTCAGGATAGGTGGATAGTTTTATAGCAAAGATGTTGATGTGCGAGATTTGTGATGGAAGGGTTTTGGTGCTTAGGTTGTTTTTTGTGTGAACCCATAGGTTGGGATTGTCTGTAACTATTATATATTATCATTTTTCCTTAAGATTTTGTTATGCACCCCACTAGTGTCACTTGTTTATACTGACACCCAATGGATTGGGATCTAGTTTTTTTAAAAAACATCCAAGTTGGGGGGACAAATGTATGGATACACCCTCTTATATGATCTCTCTTCCATCCAAGGTTCTTATACTTTCACTATGTTGGTTTTTTGGAAATAGTTCACTTGTATTGATGATTGGGGAGATTAATTTGAGGTTTATAGTGGGGGTCATGCATTGTAGGAGGAGGGTGAAAGGTTTATGACCTTCATGTTCCTGATTCCCTAATATTCCGGTTTATGGAAATTGTTGTGGGGTGATGAGGATGTGATGGTTAAGAGAAAAGGTGAGATCTAGGGATTTCTTATTGTGAAGAGGCTTGTTATGGTATGGCGATGATGGGTACGGAAGGGATGGGTGTATAAATACATTCAACGTTTGGGTGTGAGAGTAGAAAATATGAATGGAAGTGGGGAAAGGTAACCCTTCATTACAATATAAATATTCTTATATAACTAAACATGGTTGTGTTATTTGGTATGTGAGCTTTGGTTTAGCAAGACAGTAGATGAACAATAGGTGCTTGTTGATTCTACTATTTTTTCACTAGGGAATTAATATTCTCTTCTCACATCTTTATGAGAGTCCGTGGGTATGATCCTATTAATTATACATGTTTTACTCACCACTATATATATATAATCTATTTTCAGGTCACTAAAAGGTAACTAGAGACTGATCTATGCATTTCTATTATGGGTCTTGGAGATGTTGATTAGATGTCATTGAATTGTATTTTGGTACTTTAAATGGAGAATTTATTCTATGTTCATATGAACTATCTTGAACTATGTGATGTTTTTTGGGTTTACCTTTTATTTAAAGAGATTTTTTGTGGTTGATATCCTATTTCCAGATCCTACTTTTTTATTGAGTGTAGTTTTTCTTATATGTGTGGATTTCTTTATACCATATGTGCTAGTGACCAAATCGGCACTTACATGAGGTGGGACATTGAATTCATTATCACTCTTCCACCATTGACGCCCTAAGAGGGGTAACGTTGGAGGGAGAAGGGTCTTTATGGAGTGGTATTAGTGGTGTATGTTGAGATATTGGATAAATAATGGGGTTAGTAAAATTTGAAGACTATATAGGTTGGAAAGGAAAGAGAAGCAGTTAAGAATGGTGTGTGATATATTCTAGGTATATTAACTAAAAATTTTGATTTTTTGGCCTACAGTGATCCAATGCAAGGGTTTGAAGCTTATGGAATGACCACGTGAAGTTGTGTCACACGTAGGGTAGAGAAATATGCAACGTACATTAATCATTCTTATTTTTACATCTAATCTAATAGGTTAAATTAATGATATTACAATGAAATTAAATTAAATTAAATTTATATTCTATTATATCAGGCATTGGAAATTATTATTTCCCATTTCAGTTATGTATCCTGTACAAAATCAGAATGTTTCTTAGGATAGTCAGGTATTATAGGCTTACCCAGTTGACCTTTGAAGGGTCAAATTTAATTGGGAGGATGATAAGTGGTAGAGGAAATTTCATGGATTACAAAGGAATGATATAGTAAATTATGAGGGGAGAATATTTAATCTGGAGATAGGGAACTAGTTGGAGGAGCTCTTGATCACCTTTAGATTGGTTGGGCCTGAGCAGATTACATGGTTCCACTCGAAATTAGTTATATATGGGGTGAAGCATGTTAGTGGTGGAAATTATATCTCAGGGAGAAGATGGATGTAGATGTTTGGTGGGAATATTTTTATAAAGTGTTATGGGAAGAATTCATATAATCAATAATGAAGGAATAAAAATGGCATGAGATTCATTCACTTTAGTAGGAGAGTAAAACTATGAAAGATTGAAGGACTATATTTAAGGGAATTTTTCTTTCCGGCCTAAATCACTTTCTAGATGAAGAGTCCGATGCGTTATTCCTGGAGGAAGCACACCATTTTTCTATCCAGTATGTGGTTCTTCCATTTATGTTCCCAATGTATTTGGATGTGTAAAATTAGGATAAGGTGTTCAATAATAAACCCTCACAATGGGGGATATTGTGAGAGGATATATATAGTGAGTTTCATAAAGGATTAGATTTGATGGTTGCCAATTTCATATGCCTATTACTTAGAGGATTAGAATAATGGGGAGTTGGCTACAAGAGAATCCATTCTTATTTTCTTAGGGTCAATCTCTCTTGTGTTTTACCAAGAGGATCTAGACCAATGTGATTTGTTTTTATGGATTTTATTCATCACTATTATTAGTTAATAGTTTTATATAGATCTTAATATGGTGGTGGAAGTTTGGTTTGACATAAACCTCAACAATAGGGTATGTTGAAAAATTCTCTATTAAGAGGAGATGCTGTAGACAGGGGACAACCTCAGGATGTTACGCATCTTCAGGAACGTTGACCTGAGCATGAAAATAGAAGTGGTAAAATGTATAGGGGACGAGGAGTTGGGTTATGGTAATGGAATTCCATGGGGATGAAATTATTAAAGGGGCCAAAGATCATTAGAGGTTTGATTAACTTATTATCTAATTTCATATCTTCTTTATTTGATTTAGGTGGCTCACACTACTTTATCCCACTCACTTAGTCTATGATTTTGGAATATAAATGGATAGGTATCCCATGCCTCTTATGTTAAATGTGATAGTTGGAGGCTATAACTAATTTCTTGATGAGTTCTTAGGGTGTATAATAATGATGTAGTAGCATCAGTCCTGTGGGGATTTATTTTTTTATATAGATTCAACTGTAGAATTTCATCCTTGGAATGAATTGGTTGTACTATATACATGTAGTTATCGATTTATTTTAGGAGAAATTCATAGTCTATGATGTGGATGGTAACCATGTAGTTTTTTTATAGAATGGGTTTATTATATGGGAAGTAGGTGTGAAACTCCAAGATTTAAAAAAATGAACATTATATTTGATAGATTATACAATGCGTAACTCAAAGTATAAACAAAACACCCAATTTTATTAAAAAAATATAAATATTATAACCTAGATGTTGAATTGGTGGATATTAGTAGGAATAAACACATTATTAAATATATTTATATATCCCTATCAATACAATTTTGTTTATTAATTCTCAGGAAATAAGCATTCATTTTTTGGTAAAGTAATTTTATGTTTTTAAAAAAAAATTCCTTCAAAAATGATTTTGATATATTTTTGTGTGAAAATATTATATTTAATTTATTATAATTTTTTAAAAAATAATTGATAGATGAAATTCATTTTTGAACTCATCATATCAAAATTACATTATGGTGAAATTTTATAATTTTTCGGACAAGATTTATTTTTCAGTGAATAGTTAAAATACAAGTGCTTGTACAATTTTCATTTCTTTTATAAAAGTCCCATTATTATTTTAATTTCATAAAAATTAACATAATTATTATTTAATTAGATATTAGAAAATTTGGATCACTGTTGTCTCTTATTTTATTATAATTTGTTTGGGTCTGAAAAACACATTTTTCAAAAAATACCGTTTTTATTGCATTCTGCCTTTTAATCTTAAATTAATTTCTTCCACTTATATAAATTAAATCATGGAAAATGGATTCCATATTTTTAATCATTAGTTCAAAATTTTATAAATAAATCCCTTTTATTTATTGTCATTTTGAATAGTAACCATAGTAAATAATTGTCACTACGGTAAGGGTAAATCCGGTAATAGAGGTTAACAATAATATGATAAAGACTAAAAATTAACCTAACAATGGAAATTAAATTATTTTATGATGGTATTTTGTCCATTTACATTCAAATTTTGAAATTATGGCATCCTGGTTCCATTTTTATTTTATTTTTAGCTTTATAATATTTAAATAAATGAAAAAGTCAAAAGTATCACCTTCTTTCATTTAATATATAGAGTATTTTGTTTCAAGGACAAAACAACATATCTTTAGATAAAAATGGTTATTTTAAAGATAAATTTTTTATCATGGTAATTTATTTATTATTTTAAGAGATTAAATAAATACCCTAAAATATTACGCAACACCGACACAATATTAATTTAGTTAATAGAAAAAAAAAATAAAAGATTTTAAAAACATTAAATGTACAATAATTTGAATGAAATATTTTTTTCAATGAATGTTTTAGATAAATATTACATTTTTAGGATGTTTTAAAGTATTATATTAAAATTTAATTGCTATCATGTTGTCTTTAAAATCAAATTAAATCAATAATCTTAGAAATTACATTAATGATATTTTATAATAAATAATATTTTATTAAATTATTTAAAATTATTAAAAATAATAAAAATAGAAAATTTATTTTTATATTATTTCATATAATAAACATGCTCCATTTATGATAAAATTTACCATTTCTAGTAACTATCCCGACCATTAAATAATAAAATACATTTTTATCATAGTTTTCATCAAAGGGGTTAGTGGAGGTTTAAAACCAAAAGATAAGGGTGAAACCATCACCAAAACATGTAAAATGTTTATTTTATGAGATTATTTAGACTCATATTCCTCTTATATTCTAATTATTTATATTTTTATCCATTTTAAGATGAAAATTAATTTATATTAATTTAATTCCTTAAGAAATTCCAAGAATGGACCCCTCATTATATAAGGGAACCCTAACTCCTCTACTCCAAATATTCCAAGATCAATTTTTATTCGCCGGTAACTACCAAAATACATTAATTAAATACCTACCCATGTTTTATATAGATTATTTTTTTAATAATTTCAACCTTAGAGGGATAAGGTGTCAAGAAATGGTGGTTTTTTGAAGAAGCAATATTTCTTTTTTCCAAATGTTTTAGTTTTATTTATTATTCTTACTATGTTAAATCTAATTCAATCAAGATGAAAAGATAACACATGAATAATAAATTTAATTAGATATATTAATGTTATTCTCATAACCTACATCTGTATATGTCCTATTAAATGGGAAGTGAAACCCCCGTTTGTGTGTAAGGAAGACTACCACCTCAAGAAACTAATGTAATTCGTTTTACATCATCGTCTCCCAGTAATAGTCATTATGATTGATTATATAAATATATTATTTAAATGAAATAATTAACATTTTATAATGATAAAATTTCATCTATTTTCTTATCTTTCCATCCATTGAAAAATGATAACATCATTCGTGCGTACGAGTGTGTTGACAACTCCACAAAGCGATGCGATTACTTTTTCATAACTACATCCCATGGATTCTATATATTAGTGTATTTGAATAAAAAGTATTATATTTATGATATAATAATAATTTTGGAAATAAAAAATAACAGTTACCCTCTTTCCATTACAATCATTGAAAAATAGAAATGTTACTCAAGCATACGTATGACCAACCATTAACATGATTGTAATATTGATCATTTTTCATAACCATATTTCAGGGTTGTTTCTAATTATATAATTGATTTATAAAATTATAACTATTTAATTATTATTATTCATGATATGATTTAATAAGTACCACTTTGATTATATTCTACCAACCGAACACATTTTGTAATATCATCAAAATTTATGACGTGAATTTAAATGATTAAGTAATTATATATATGATTGTAATAAATAAAATAAAATAAATAAAAAACATGAAAAATATTCTTAGGAAGTTTAAGTAATTAATATATTTTTATTATTAAGGAATAAAATGGACATACATGAGGATCCAGACTCATAGTAAGGGACTCTATAACTTAGAAACCTATTTTAAAATTATTTATATATTTATTTTCTATATTTTTTACTTCCATGTCTATTTTTTTAAATAATTGGATGGATGTTTTTATGTGGAACTAAATTAATTATATCGGTAATTTTATGTAAAATTTTATATTCTATAATTTTTATTAAAATGAAATCATTTTAGAGAATAGTTTGACAGAGGAAAAAGTAATGTTTTATTTTAACATATACAACATCTATGGGTTTTCCTGCCACCATAACCATTATTTGATGTTTGGATTCTTTTATAAGATTTTATATTTTCTTAAAAAAATCAATTCCATTTTTTCTAAGTATTTTTGTTTTAAAAATTAGTTTTAAAAAGGAAATTATATTTTAGTATCAAAAAGGGTTTTGAAAATGGGTTCAAAATATTTTTTCAATGTTTTTATGATGAAAAAGTGAAATAATTAAAATCTATTGTTTTTATAATGATATTTAGAATTTTTAATAAATACAGTGTGATACTAAAATATATTATATAAATCGGTGATACTGATACATTTTATATGATGGGTTATCCCCATTATTGTCCTCTAATGCATTTGATAATTATCCTTGTCTTAAAAGGTAAGAAAGAGGTAGTCAACTAGGGTGGTTTCTCTTATAGATTTAACTATAAATAATTATTTATAACATGCGTTTAATAGTCCTTATGAATATTATGCTATATGATTCTTAAAAGAGTTTATATTCTCTTTAAATGGGGTTTAAATATTTTATTTGAGAAAAATGTGTGTGTTTTCATGAAAATATTATTTATTTCATACAGTGAAATAATATTATGATAAAGGCTAAATTTTATGGGTTTTCATGTTTTTCACTATATCAATATATTTTGTTACATTTATATCACATTCTATTATTTTTGTACTCATCCAAAATTTTAAAATGTTTTTCATAAGGTTTAAGGATGGGTAAAAATAAATAGGAAGTCATGATGAATATCGTGAATATTTTATTGGAAAATAAAACTTGTTTATTTTTAATAGTTTTATACTTTGGGAAAACTTTATTCTGAGTTTTAGTGTCTAATTTCTAATATATGGGTATTTTATGTAAGAGTTATGCCCCAATTCTCTAAAACTCCACACCATAAAGATCCCCAGGAAATTAAGAAAATTAATTATTGATTAAAAAATAAACATTATGTAATTATTTATGGATAGATCCGTAAAGTAGGTATTATATATGGGCCTAGAAATACTTGGATGTTATGATGTTTTCATGTGAGGTCAAATTTTGGGTTAAGATACCATCATGGGTTTATATGTTTAAGGCTAATCATAAGTTCTAATTCGTAGAAACCCCTTTTTCGGTTTTAATTGATGAGATTTTAAGTTAATTAATGATATTTTTGGAGATATTTTATGGGTTTGAAGTATATGTTACCATTAGGTTTAATATGAATGATTATTTTAGGATAATTCTATTACATTTTTTGGGATATATGTTGAAAGGTAGTATATGATCTTTGAGGTTAAATAATTAATTAAAGTTTATGTTTTTAAGGTTATTTTGGATGATTTTCATCATATTTATCGCAAATTTATATGAATTATACTAATATAGATTTTTAAATAGGATAACCCATAGGATGGGTGAAAACACATAGTATTTGGAATATCTATGAGTATTTTACCCATAATAAGATGGGGAAAAGTGTACATCACCTACCACTGGCATATGAGATGTCCTAGTTAGTATAAAATTGTTTTCATCACTTAAATGATTTGACAAATAAATATTATGTTGATTTTGGGAATATATAATTAATTGTATATATAACCATGGTATTGAAATGTGATTTAGTTATTAATTAATTAATTTAATTTTTGAAGAGGATCACTATGTTTTTGAGGGAAATTAAATGATTAATGTGAAAAAATTATTAGATAACATGAGATTTTATTTGAGGAATAAATGTTAAATTATATTTTGCAAGAACATACAATTTTAATATGGATTTATGGTGATTTAGTTTATGTCTTGGAGATTATGATATTAGGGAATATACATTTTGGGTTTGATAATTTATGAGTGATCGATGTTATTTAGATATAAATATTAAATTTATTTTGGCGGAATATGTGATCAATTCATTCAAATATTTGGGTTTCAATTTTAGTTTTTAATATTTTTAATTATTTTTAATGATAATAATTTATATAATGATTTAGTTAGATAATTGGGTATTATTGTAAAATTTTACATATTAATATATTACTTATTTTTATGATGCTTTAGCCATTTTAGGAATTATCTTCCATTGTGATGACCATTTTAGTTTTGGTCAATGACTAAAGATTGGTGGAATAGAATATTATTCTATTATATAATTATGTGATCTTTTATAATTTTAGTTTGGTGCATTAGGCCTAAAAAATCAGCTTTAATACTCATCATTCAGAGAAAAAGATGTGATTATGGTGGATATTGATTGAAGGTTTAAATTATACTTATCAAGTATGTATATTTATTTATGATCTAATTATATATGGAAGATTAACTCTTAAACTCCAGGAAAAGGATACTAAAACAATTTTTTTTCCAATTATCTTCATTTTCGATGAATTATTTGTCTTTTTCACACTTCATCGATTTATAGTTTTTTGGTCATTAACTATCTCATGATCATTCAATTTCTTATGATCAATGATATTTATCACTCACTATAATTTTTTATATATTAAGTGTTTTTTCAATATCCATATTTTCACTTATATATCATGTTCTCCAATTTATAAACATAGTATGTGTTATTCTAGATGACCTTTAAATTTCTCTACTCTCTATTTTCAAGAATGTTTATTATTAAAACCTTTTATAATGTGAGATTTCAATAAATTTATATTCAAATGTCAATAATTTTATTATTATTATCATGTTAAAATTATGAATATGTAATGTATTGGGGGTGGGGAGGGATAATTTAAAACATTGATATTTTAAAAGAAAAACATCATGTCTGATAGTGTATATGACATACGACACCAAGATTAAACGAACCAGCAAATATTATTCTATAAATATGATCATTTTAACCTCTCCACTGAAATGTAGCGCATGAGTAAGGATTAAAAAATTAGGAAATATATATGAATATTCTACTTAATAATAATATATTTATTAATTCTTAGGAAATAAGAATTCAATATTTAGTAAAGTCATTTTAGTTTTCAAAAAAATGTATCCTTTAAAAATGATTTTATTGATTTTTGTGAAAAAAATATTATATTTAATTTCAACCACATCACGTAAATTTATTTTATAAAATTTAATTAATTCTTCAATAATCATATCAAAATTATATTATGGTAAAATTTTGAGTTTTTTTGGAAGAGAGTGATTTTTTTGTGAATAGTGAAGAATATCGATTTTTTGGAAAATTATCATTTTAATTTTAAAATTCATATATTTATTTTAATTAATTACCCAAAAACATAATTATTATTTAATTATATATAATCTAATTTGGATCATTATTATTCCTCATTTTGATATAATTCATTTTTGGGATTAAAAACACATTTTTCTATAAAAACTATTTCTCTTTGCATTTTGCTTTTTAATATTAAACCGATTTATTTTCACTTATAGAAATTGAATATTGAAAACTGGATTCCATATTGGGAATTAGGATGTATAAATTTTTTAAATATATCCTTTTATTTTTAGTCATTATGAATATTAACCATACTATATAATTATCATCAGAGTGCGGTTAAATGATGAAATTAAGGTTAAAAATAATATGTTTAGAACAAAAAAATGACAATAAAACATACCTTTATCCTATTTTAAGAGTACCTCTTTGAAATTTCATTCCATGTTTGGATCTTTTGGAATATTGTTGAAATATTTCTATATTTTATTAACTTTATTATATTTAAGTAAAAGATAAAGTAAAAAATGCCACTTATTGCTTTTAATATCAATAATATTTTATTTCTGAGATAAATACAACTTATTTTTTTGTTATAAATGGACATTTTGAATATATATTTTTTTTATCATGGTAGTAAAATTATAATATTTATGAAGAAATTATTAACACAAATGCTTACGCAACACTGGAAGAATATTTATTCAATTTATTGAAAAATAAATTAAATGATTATAAAAATATTAAAATTACTATAATTTAAATGAATTATTGTGTTAATTTTTTTAGATAAAAATAAAATATTATGGATATGTTAATTTTAATATTTCAGTTTATTTTCTGGCATTTTTTTGAAAAGTTAAATTAAATGAATACTTCTAAAAATGGCATTAATGATATTTATTAATAAATAATATTTTAATAAATGATTTAAAAGTTAAAAAATACTATATTAATCAATGATACATGTATATAGTTTGAAATATAATACATTTTCCATTTATGAACCAATTATCCTTTTATAGTATATATCATTACCCCTAAAGAGTAGAATACTTTGTTATCACGATAATCATCAATATGGTTAATGGATGGTTAAAACAGAGGGATAAGAGTGTAAGAATCATCTAAAATTTTTCATTTTTTATTGGGTCAAAGAATTTATACTCATAATAATTTTTAATTTTAATTACATGAACTTGGATCCATTTTATCATGGAAATTAATATATATTAATTTAATAATTTAAGAAATTTTAGGAATAATTGTCCCCTTATTATAAAAGGTAACCCTATCCTCTTCTCCACACACCTCACGATCCCTTTGGATAATCCAATACCAACCCAAATACCTTCTTAAAATCTATACCCATGTTTTATAAGGCTTTGTTTGGGTATAATTCCAACATTATATGGATTATGGTGTTAAGAAAAGGACGTTGTCCGAAGAAGTATAGATTTTTAATGAATATTTTAGTATTATTGATTCTAACAACTAATTAAAATATTATCTAAACATGATTAAATAATAAAGCTAGTATATTATTTATATTTATATATTTTTTCATTGGAATAAACTATATCCATATTCAGTTCCATCAAATGGGATGTGAAACCATTTTTTGTGTGTACGACAGACCACTGCCTTACGAACTAATGTAATTTTCTTTCCACTGCCACTTCTATAAGATTATTATAATGATGTATTTAGTATATATATTATATTAATGACATAATTATAATTTTTAAAGATAATATATCATCTATTTTCTTACCATTACATCCATTTAAAAATGATAACGTCATTCATGTGTATGTGTGGATTACCACCTCCACAAAGTGATGTCATTAATTTTCAAAACCACATCACATAGATACTATATAAATTTTTATTCAAAGAAGGATATGATATTAATTATATAATAATAATTTTTTAGTTATAAAATAACACTTTAAATTTTTTCCATCACGAGCATTGAAAAATGGAAAAGTTACTCATGCCGATGTACGACCTACCATCTTCGTTATTATGACATAGTTCATTTTCCATAACCATATTTCATTGTTGTTTTTATGAGTATAATTGATGTATAAAAATGATAAAAATTTCATGATTATTATTCTAGTGTTTATGGATTAATATTCACTTCTTCTATAGTCAACCTATCGAAGTCATCTTGAACTAGCATCAAAACATCTAACACGAATTTAAATGATTAAGTGATTTATATAACACGGAAATCAATAAAATAAAATGAATAATAAAATTGAAAAACATACTTAACAAAATTAAATCAATAACATAAGACTATTATTCCATAATATATAGAATATACATGACGAGTCTTGAACAAGGTATTATATTATTTTACTTAAAACCATGTTTTAAATGTTTTCTACATTTATTTTATTATTTTTTTACTCCATGTTCCTATTCATAAAATTATTTTATAATTGTTTTTATATAAACATAAATGAATTATAAAAGTAATTTTTTTTAATTTTCAATTTACTTCAAAGTTTTTATATTGGTAATAATTGTACTAAACATTTTTTCAAATAGGGAATAGTAAGGTTTTATTTTAATGTATACAAACTCAATGGGTTTTACCACCATTGTTACCATTATTTTATGTTTAGATTTCTTTAAATGATTTAATATATCTTAAATTATACCTATTCCAATTTTTTAAGGGTATTTTAGTTTTGAAAATACTATTTTAAGAAGTATAGAGTATTTTGATATCTAAAAGTGTTTTGTAAATTGGTTCAAAAGAGTTTTTAATGGTTTTATGATGAATAATTGCAACCAAAAAAATGTTAATTAATGATATGAAACATGAGAAATATATATGAAGATAAGATGAGATCCATACATCTTATATGAATAGTTTAGCCTGATAAAATATATATGAATAGGTGACACTCCTACTGATTATATGATGGATGAGCCCATTATAGATCTCCATTGCATTGGGTAATTTTCCTTATCATAAAATTCTTGAAGGAGGGAGTTTACCAATGTGGTTTCTCCTATGGATATATCATGGATCTAGTTATTTCTAACATGGGTTTGAAATTGGTTCTGAATATGATTCTATATGTTCCATAAAAGGGTTTATATATTCTTGTTATGGGTTTTTATGATGTTATTTGAGAAAAAGTGTGTGTTTTCATGAAAATATGATTTATTTAATAAACTCAAATAATATTACGATAAAGGTGAATATTTCATGTATTTTCATATTTTTCACTGAATTGATGAATTTTATAAATTTTATCTCCCTTACTAATATTTTTATGATCATCCCACATTTTAAAATGGTTTCTATAGGGTTTGAATATTGGAAAGAATAAAGAGGTAGTCATGACAAATGCCATGAATCTTTCTCATGAAAATAAAACATGTTTATATTTAAAAACTAAATTTCATATGGTAAAAGGTTACAAAGTAGAAGTGTCCAATTTGTTATATATGGTTTTGTTAATTAAGAGTTATAAGGTAATTCTCTAAAACTCTAAACCTTAAATATACTGAGTAATATAATAAAATTCATTGTTGATTAAAAACATAATATTACTAAATGTTTTAATACTAGGTTAAGAAATAATGTATTCAGAGAACTATATTTATTTGAAGGCATAGCTTTTAGTGAATTCAGTGGGTGTGGATGATGGTGGATCCCAGAGTAATCAATGATTTTTGGGTGCTATTTCTAAAGATTTTTTAATTATACCCCCTCCGCATGACATTGAGTTTGTGATATAATTATAGAAAAGTGTATCTTTGATTTTAATTAAAACATATCTAATGACACCTTCTAAGTTATTGGAGTATAGGATTTAGATATATGATATTCTATAGAAGGGTTTCAGCCAGCCATTTGTGTCACTATAGGGTGCTCCAGGATTGTCTTCCTTGAAGGTGGATAACAGTTTGAGGTTGAATATATTCTACTGAATGATGAATTAGGTTAAAATCAACAATAAATACCATCTTTTGAGGGTTTAATATCTTTTTTACTACTTGTGATGAGTAGGCTAGTTTTCCATGATTTATTTGTGGTCTAGGTATCATTAGTTAAAGGTAAAAGAGGAAGATGGACCAAATAATATATTCCAATAAAAATGTGGAAACTTATAGTTTTTATTTATGCTTTTATGTGTAATGAAAGTGAAAAAATAGTTCATGGGACTCATGGAATCCAAATTTCATGTGTTCGTGGACTATTTCATAGTCCTATTAATCAGTGTTATTATTATATACCTGAGATAGGAAGAGGAGCATGACAAGAATACAAGGATAATTTTATAAAAATTATAACACCACAAAATCTAAATGAATTTTTCAATGTTTAATATATTCTTGTGACAAATAAATTTTAATGGAAATACTATGTCGTAATAGCGAGTAAAGTGGATCCTTTATTGTTTTATGTGGTTATTTGTTTGGAATCACCCATGAATATGGAGGAGGATCACAATTTTGTGGTCTATAGAGGATTTATCATATGTTTACATACAAATTATATTAGAATGAAACTATGTTTATAGGTTTCACATAGAAGTTTTGGGATTTAATTTGGACTAATCTGTATCAAGAATCCATGAACTACCGGAAGGAGATGTTAGTCCGTACCCTAGTTCTCAAGTTTCATATTAAGGGGGTGATTTTTGAGGTATTCTGCAATGCTTCACATTTTGTTCTAGGATGTATCTTGATGTAGCAGTGAGCGGTGATATTTTATAGCTTTAGATAGTTATGTCACCAAGAGAATAAAGTCAACCCATGATCTGGAATTTGCAGATATGGTTTTTTTCTTAATACTAAGGAGAAATTACCTCAATGATGAACACTTTTTAGTCTTCACTGGTCACAAGAGTATGAGGAAAATTTTCTATTATCATGACCTTATGTTCTAAAATAATGTGGCTGGTTTATCTAGGACTACAACATAAAGATCTTTAACACCTCAGGGAAGGAGAACATCATGGCTAACACAATGACTAGTAAATATTTAAAAGTATTATTTTAGGATTATTTTGGTGCTTCGTGGGTGATGTATGATTTGGAATCCATACACATAGATATGTGTGTGGTTTATTGGGGAGGATACTTAATTAAGATGATAATGTAGTACTTTTTAATGCTGTGGGTGGAGGAGTCTTAGTGTGGATACCTATAGGTTAAAATGATGTGGTATCATGTTTTTCAGGGTGAATTTCCAAAAGGAGGGCTGAAGGAAAAATGAAATTAATAAATGTATTCAAGAAGGATGCTTCTCCCATTTATGATTCATTGGGTTGTAACAACCAATAACCAAGTACCCAAGAGCTGATGTTTACTTTAATAAATTGGAACTAGATAAAGGAGAACACATCTCTAAGGATCAATTATTTTATTATTCTTGGAATACATGATACTTGCTTGAAATACACATTATATTTGAAAAATTAAGTGACAAAATAGAATTTTATTTTAGAATATTATCATTCCCTATTGAATATCCTAATATATAAATCATAGTACACATCCTAGAATCATGAAGAAAGTAATAATAAGAAATGGATGAGTAAAAATTCCAAGTAAGGGAATGAATAAAACAGAAACTGTATTAGAATAAATATGAAATGAATAGTATAAAAGTAAAAAATAATGATAAAATAATTCCATATAAATATTCACATGATATTGATACATATCCATGTATATCATAACTTTTAAAATAATCACATGTTCAATAATTAATGAATTCATAATAATGGAATTCATAATGAATGGAATCGTAAACATAACATTGAGTCCTTAATACAATAAATCATACATAAATGATTAAGGAATATTCCCAATATCATTTTTTTCTCATTCAACCTAATGATAAATAAAGGGGATAATTGATTATAGGCCCCCACCTAGTACATAATATGTATAAATAACTCATGATATGACTAAACAATATAGCATAATCAACATTCCGTGATAATAAATAACTATCCATATTAGGAAAACTTGAAAAACAAAATTCAATACTTTCCCCAAGAAAAACAATCCTAATAAATCCAGAGAAATATGGTGGATTCTATCATTGGATTATATCTCCAGTAATTCATAATATTCAATGAAGGATGTTGAAATATATTAAAATACTTTCAAAAACTCACTAGAATATTTCATAAGGAAAATACCCAATTAATTTTGAAATAAGTTATTTAATATATTCAAATTTAACAAATATTAGGAAAAAATATTTTATTTGAAATAAACTAAGGAATCATGTAATGGAATCTTCAAGGAAAATAATAGTCATGAATTTGGGAAAATACATACATATGGTAAGCATTAAAACAACGATTTTATTCACACCTTAGGTAAAAAGTGACTCATTAAAAAAACAACAAGAATGATATATTTAATCCATTTTAAAGAAATTAAAACATTGAAAAAAATAACATTAATAAATAATCAAATAAAAGTAAAAAAATTCATTATTTGTTTTAATGAAAATATGGTCATGGAAAAAAATATTCTCGACTAAAAAGAAAAACAATGTGAGATTCCCTTAAAATAATAATTCATGCATTTGAGTAAAGAGAGAGAGTAAAATTAAATGGATACACCTAATTTATATAAATAACCACATGATATTAAAATATATGGTGTTTAATATGAAAATATCATATAATTTCCCTAACTGAAACCTAAATATACACAATTCTGAATAAAGACTAGATTGTGAAATAAATCCAAACCTTTAGTCCAAATTTCTTCATAAGCATTTTTAACCATCTGAATAATAAATATAAATTTAATATAATTAAATAAAAATGACCCTATAAATAATTATAATATCATATATGATACTCTTATAAAATTTAAACACCCATTTATCATTATTTTTTTTATTAAAATTATTATTTTAGAGTGGATGTTGTTGTCTACATGTACTTACGTGCGACGTTATCAATTTTTAACAAGTGGATGGGTTATATGGTAATTCATATCTTATATATATATACATCCAAAATCATAATTAATTCATAAATATTATATATATTTATTGTTTATATATTTATAACCTTCCATGTAAAGTGGTAATGAAAAATGATTTACATAGCTACGTGGAGACGGTAGGCCATATATGCGTACAATCAATGCTTTCATTTTCGATAGGTTGAAAAGGAGATGTATTAGGTTTTTTACACCAAAATAATAAAGTTTTACTATATTTAATATTATTAATTAATTATATGACCATGTTTATATAATATATGAAGGAGGTATAAGAGGAAATAAAATGAAAACACTCAGTTAAATGTTACTCCTTTTCTTCTAAGAAATACCTTTAGTTTACACATTAATCCTTCAAGGTTGACATTTTAATGAGAAAAGAGTCTCATGATCATGGTAATGAAGGATAAGAAATTATTTTTTTAGGTATATTATTAGATAAATGGATAAAAATATTTTATAAAGAGAGGATAAGTGGTTCCCTTTTAAAACCAAGGGAAAGGGAATAATTGGAATTACTTAAAATATTTTAATAATAAAATGTATTTTACTTGTGGAGGCAACTAAGAATTATCATGTAAATTTTTTTATAAGGTTATGGAATAAATACAATCAAAAAATTATCTTTAGGAGAGTTTTTTTCTATTATATTTACTTCTTATCTCTTTAACTTGTACATTTTTAAACTGTTTTCCATTAACTGATGTGACAAATAGTTACCATGATTACTATTCATTATAAAAAAAATAAGTTGAAGTTATTAAATAATATTAAGTATTCTTATTAATAATATGGAATACATTTCATGAGGATAAATTCATATAACTGAATGAAATTTCTTTTAATATAAGTTCGCAAAGCAAAGAAAACAATTTTTTTTGAATTTTGTTTTATTTTTGACATAAAATTTATTTTATAAAAAATAAATTATATTGTCGATTCAAATGTATTTTTTTGAATTATTTTAATTATATTGAGACTTATTTTACTTTTTAAATCCAACAAAATAAATTTTTATCTAGTAGAAATTTGATTAAAATAAAACAACAACAAAAATTATTTGAACAACAACACTCTTTTGATTTCGAAAATGTTATGAATAAATATCTAGAATCACCATTATATTTTTATATTAATTATTTAATTTTATTTGATTTATAATTTTTTTTCATAAAATTTAAGGTTATCCTTATATCATTATAATGTCGTAAAAATACTAATTCTATAGAATTGACACATTTTCACTACTTACCTAAAAATAAACTATTTTTGAAAAATTACAAAAAATAAACCTAAGATAATTTTTACAGGATGAATAAAAAATATATTATTTATATAAAATTAAATTTATGAAAATTGAGAATTTTGGTTTTAGTCATATTATTGAATAATGATATGTGTATTGTGATATTATTTCTCTAGAAATAAACGTTTAGTATAATAGAATCTCGGGTGTTACATTATTCCATCCATAAAAAAATTCATCCTAAAAATTTAAAAAATGTCACCTCATGAATACATGGGTGTAGTTCTTCATCACAAAAACTATATATTTCCATATTTCATGTACTATATTATTATTTATCTTAATTACCTTTTCAATTTAAATGGTATGATTCCTCAAAACTTATTCAGTAGTGTCAATAATTTGGATAAGATCTTCAAAGTAAGATAAAAAATTTCAAATTCTAATAAATAAGAGGTGAGATCATGCATTTGATATAGAATTTACATCCTCAATAAATTGATATGGAACACATCATGAACTATAGAGAATATAGGTCAAATTTTCAAATGGTAATCCATAACTATAATTTTTTCCATAATTTTAAATATCCCAATGTACATAGGACTTAGTTCCGTTTATTGAAAAATATTTAAACAACATTACATGTATATTATTTTAAGGAAACATGATTTACCACATGGAATTATAAATTCTTCCATACATTATTATCATAAAATAATTTTTCTTCATTGAGTATCCTTAATATAATTTTTAGTAGTCTTTAATTTCACCATTATCTCCACAATAAGATATGGGTATATAAGATTCCTATAACCAGCTTCATCCCAAAAAGATATATTATAATACCTATTTCTATAAAATTCTACATATGGATCCATTTGAATGATTTAATATAAGATATTATTACATGAAAATTCAAATAGACATAAATACTAATCCCACATAACTTGAAAGTAACCCAATAATGACATCAATATATCTTCTAATAAACAAATAGTACTTTCATACTACCCATCAGTTTGAGGATGATAAGAGGTTCTCAGATATAGCTCAGTGTTAAGATCCTTCTGAAGTCTCTTCTAGAATTTTTATGTAAAAGGTGGAGAAATATTAGATACAATTGAAAGTGGTGTACCATAATGTCTCATAATTTCAATAATTCAGATATGTGAAATGTACTCAGGAGGTAGATATTCTTTTATAGTGAGAAAATTTGTGGACTTGGTAAATATAACAATAATAAGCAATATAGAATAATTGTTTCTTGGATAATTTTTAAATCTAGTGACAAAGTCTATAATAATATCATCCCATTTATATATAAGAATAGGTATAGGATGCACGACTCATTTGGGATGTAGTCACTCTTTCTTTACCTATTGACAAAAGAAGAATTAAGAAATATAGTATGAAATTTACCATTTAATATTATCCTACAACAAAGATCCCTTAAATCCTGATACATTTTGGTGATTCTAGAGTGTATAATGAAATTAGAATAGTTGGATTCATCAAATAATTCTTTCTTTAGATCAGGTAAGGATTGAACAAATATACTCTTTCCAAATTTCAGTATACCATCATCAGAAAAAAATACAATAGTCCCCAATCATGAAAATAATAATCTTATTCTATAAATTCTTATCATTATGCAAGTAACTTTTTATATTTTCTTTTAAATATATTTTAAAAATCATTTGGAAAAGGGGTGATGTTTCTCTTTCCCAAATAATTCCCATATCAAACATTACTATGTTTTTGAATAAATAATACTTATCACTCTTAATCTTAGTTAAAACGCATTAATCATTCATACTCAATGCATCGACTACCTTATTAACCTTTATAGGGTGTTATTGAACTAAATAATAAAAATAGTTGAGTATCTCTAGTAATATCGATTCACTCATGTCTATATATTTCTGTGAAAATATTTATTTCAATCTCTTCTAATCCATAAATATATAAATTTTTTTACCATATGTATAATGCCTCCATATCTTCACTAAAACAATTATGGATTCCAACTCAAGTTCATTGGTTAGATAGTTCTATTCATATATCTTTAACTACCTTAAAGCACATGTAATGAATTAATCATTCTATATATGGATAAATACAATTTCTTTCTTTGATGCATCACTATATATCCCAAATATATCTACTCCAAATGGTAATTTAAACACTTACACTTTGACCATATCCTGTTTAACTCTTCCAAAAAATCTTAACATTCTAATATCCATGAAAAATTAAATCCATTACCTGTAAACTTGGTTATCAGGTTTTATAATCAGGTAAAATTTTGAACAAATTTATGATAGTAACCTAATGATATAAGGAAACTACTTACCTCAAATAAGATTTTATGTATATTATATTTATTTAATGCCTTTGTATATGAATGATAAAATGATATTCTATCATTATAGGCAATATATCTAAGAAAAGGTACTCCCTAAATCCATAATTAACACTTTCTAAATCTCATATATAACACATTTTCTTTAATTTATCATGAATGATTTGAAAATAACTTTTATGATCATCATAACATTTTGTGTATACCAATATATCATAAATAAATATAAAAACTATCAATATATTTTTTGAACACATTGTTCATTAGATCCATAAAAAAGTATTTTTTAATCCATCCAAAAGATATTACTATAAGGTTAAAAGTCTATACCTTATACAAAATTTTGTGTTTGGAATATCATTATTAATTAATCAAAATTATTGATAATGAGATCTATGTTTAATCAATAAAAAATATTGAGCACTTTGAAGTTGACCAAACAAGTCATCAACAAGAGATAGTGGATACTTTTTCACCCTAGTAATGGGATTTATTTACCTATAATTGACACACATCCTTATAGTCCCATCCGTATTTCACAAATATAATTGGAGCTTCCCAAGTTGAAACTCTTATATGTATTAATCCCTTATCACACAGCCCGTATAGTTATTTATTTAAATCTAATAGATGTAGTATATAAATTCATATGGAGTCTTAGATATTGGTTTAAAGTCAAAGATGTGTTCAATATAAATATCTACTTTACAATTATGTGGATATCAATTTTTTTCTTTAGGAAACAAATTAATTTATTCTTCTATAATAGTAATATCTTCTATCATATGGTCACCTTTCCAATCTATAGGGTGTGTTTTGTCTTATTCTCATAGAATTTCATTAAAGAGAGTTATTTGGGGTGGATTTAGGAATGGTTCATATGATGAAGTATCTTTTATTATGGATTATTATATATAGGTTTAATGTCAAGGATGTATTCAATAGAAATATCAACTTTAAACATAGGTGGACGTTTTGAGTTGTTCTTTCAGAAACACATTAATGTATTCTTCCATAATAATAACATATTATATTATAGGATCACCTTTCTTATCTATAGGTTGTGTTTGATCTTATTCTCATAGAATTTAATTAATGAGAGATATTTGGGGTGGATTCAGTGAAGATTCATATGATGAATTATCTATTCTAAAGACATGATTTTTTTTATAATCATTATATATTGTGATATACTTATCTTAGAAATAAATTATTAATTAAACATTGACTACCAATCCTAACCAAATATTATATAAAAGTCTACCATATATATAATAATAAAATATGTGTAATGGGTATGTATATGAATCAAAATGTTTTTCGAATGACATATTATTGTTTCAATAATATTTCCTCTAGGTTTCCTGATTGATAACTACCTTATTTATCATCAAGAAAAATATTTAATTTCCATGGAAAACAGAAAATATATAAAAGGGTGTGTGTATATAGAATCTAACAAAACATTATCTAAATTTAAAGTTATGATCAATGTACTTACCACTACATCATTAAGAACTTGAATATCAAGTATAATAACTGTATATTCCTATATGTCTTCCCTTGGACTCTTATATTGTAATTCCCATTAATATTTTAGGGATTTTTTTGGAATAGTTACCCATAAAATTATAGTTAAATCACTATACATTGATGAAATGTCCGTTACCCCTTAAATTTATGAGGATGATATCCTTTCGCTCCACACATGATGTACAATATAATTCCGTTCAATGATGTACCTGTGTGTTTTCTTTTATAAGTGTCACATATTGGAGATTGACCACTCTCTTCTTCCCCATTTATATTTTTTTGCTTCATGAGGTGCTCAACCATCATCTTCATCTCTTTTTTTATTATAGGGTAATAATACACTGATATTATTTCTCATTCTTAATAACTTATGATTTTATATCCTCATATAATGATAATTCTTAGGAGAACACTTCCCACAAAATTATGGGATTTATCCCATAAATGAAAAATTCAATAATAATAAATGGATTACATAAGTATTTAAAAACATTCCTTTTGAAGCATGTAACGCTGGATTCATACATAGAAAAATTTTCCGCTTTGTTTTGTCTTAGACTCCAGAATTTTCATTACAAGTCCACTCATTACTCAAGAAGAAAATATTTTATAATGAAAAGTACCTTAAAATCATTCCACAGAAGGATATCTATTTCTTTCATATCATTTTTGTTTTTAATTAATGACCACCATTCACCCTCGTCCCCTGTATGATGATTAAAATCCATAAAACCATCTTCATTTAATTACATCAATATGATAGAAACATATTTTCTTAGGAAATGATCCATTGTTTGACTACTAGTGGTTTTGAGATTTCATTTAATGATAATGTTTGATATCAGATGAAACCATAAAAAATTGGTACATCATATTTCAAATCAGTCGGATGATACATATGTGTAATGTTATTGGTCATAAATTTTGTCAGGTGCCCCAATATAGTTATAATTTGTTCAGATCCATCTAGAGCTTCATTTTCTTAAAAATGAGGGTAATCTCAATATAAATTACGTCGATCGATATAGTTTCCATATAGCCATTAATTCTAAAAAATTTCATAAAATATATTATATCATAACATTATGAATAAAAATGTATAATTCTAAAATGGATGGAAAACAAAAATTAAAATATAAATTTATTTATTGATAATCTTAAAATCATACATTTATATTATTGAGAGTATCTTAAAATAATAAAGATATTTTAAAATATTTAATAATGGTTTGTAAATAGTGTGTCAATTATCCAAATTATCACCCATATGAGTGTCTAGACAGGTGTACTGTCTTAGGCCCACTCATCATGCACTGGTGTTGATTCAGTAAACACCCATTCTAAAACATTTAGAGTGAATATTTCCTAGGTTAATTTTTTCTATATCTACATCCACATTCATTATCATAATAAGGATGTATTTTCATGGAAACCACATATTATATACCTTACTAAAACTTCATGATATTAATCTATACTTAGACTTATATCTAGAGTCTTTTCAAAGGATTTTTTTGTCTAACATATATATTTCTAAATATGTTTTCCAACATTAATACTAAACCTCATTAATAAAAATTGTAATATCCCAAACCATAGTAGTAACAATATGGTGGTTAATTTATTAAATTAAAACTTTATACAAGTGAATTCATCCCAAAGGATTGATTAGTGTAGTTATCTTGAAAAACTAGATACAAGCCTAAATCTCGAAACACATTTGGAAACATATAATAAAATATAGTATTTTCTAGGATAAAATCATTATCCCCCGTAGAATATCCTTTTATATCAATCATAGTACATTGAATATAATCCTAGGGAAATGAAACGTAAGAAACATATGTGCTAAGAATCTCAATAAGGGAATGTGTATATCAGAAGTTATCAATGAATAAATAATACATTAATAATATGTAAGGAATAAATGATGATCAAAATAATTCCATATGAATAATAACATACTCCTAAAACGTATCAAAGTATATCATAATTATTTTAAAAATTACAGGGAAATTAGAAAATTATTTCATAATGATGGAGTGCATAATTCCTATCATCTTAAATATACAATTGATTCCGTGTTAAAATAAATCATACATTAAACGGTATGGAATAATAATAAAAATTCCTAACCTATTTTGTCTTATAAAACCTACCAATTCATCAAGGGTTTATGTAATGAAAGGACCCACCCATAACATATTAAGTCTAATTCATTAATTATATTTATAAATAATACAACTTAATTAAGATACCTTAATAATCAATAACTATCCATATTTGAAAAAATAATTTATAAAATATATATACTTTACAAATAAAAGTGATAAAAACCCATAAAATGAAATATGGTGGAAATTATCTTTACTTTATGTCAAAAATGATTCAGAACATACATTAAAGGATGTTTTAACAGTTGAAAATAATTCTGAAAGATTACTAAAATAATTTGGGAGGAAAATAACCTTATCATTTTTAAAATAGTTATTTGAAATATAAAAATTTATAGAATTTTTGAAATAACATTATTTAAAATAAATATTCCAAACTTTTAAATTAATCTTCAAGGCAATGAATATTTATTATTGTAGGAAAATCCATTTGTGTGGTAGGTGTAAAAACAAACTTTTATTCACACATTCAGTGAACAATGTATGGTTTTGAATATGTTAAGAAGATTATTGTTTATTACGTTATTAAATTTAAAAAGGGTAAAATTAATTTAATTAATCATTAGATAATATTAAAAATATTATTAAAAAAATTAAAAGAAAATACATACATGGATGAAAAATATTCCCAATCGAATTAAAAAAATCCAGTTTTCCATAAAATAATTGACTCAAACTTTTGAGTACATAGAGTAAAGAAAATAAATGGAAAACTTATAATTTATTTAAATATTCCTTGGTTGAGAAGATATATTGGGGTTATAATAAACAATTTTAAAAAATCCCCCATCAAAAAGCTAAACATAAAGAATTCTGAATAAAGATAAGGCTGTGAAATAAACCATTTTATAAGGTTTGATTTTATTAGTAAGTGATTTAAACCTCATGTATAATAAATGTAAATTTATTATAATTATATTATAGAACCAATGAGATAGTTATAATATAATATATTATCTACTTAAAAGATTTTAACACCCATTTATTAATAATTCATTATTAAAATCTTCATTTTTTAGTATTAATTGTATCATTTTTCATGTAAGTTTCAATTTATTAGTTTCATTACTTTCATATTGTTCATCGATTCATCATATAAATATTTTTAATAATTATATAAATATCATATATATTTATTATATACTTATTTGGAGTCATTCTATAATGGGGGTTGTTAAAGATTAATCACATCACTTCGTGGAGGTGGTAGCCCACAAGTATACAAGAGCAACGTTAAAAAAATTTTATGAGTGGAAGGGTAATAAGGTAATTGGTATATTATATTAATATAATCATAAATATTTAATAAATTTCATATATATTTATTATCTACATAATTATAACAATCCAATTAAAATGGTGATGAAAAATAAATTACACTACTATGCGGAGATAGAAGGTTTCACGTATGGATGAGTGATGTTTTCATTTTCCATGAGATGGAATGGAGATAAATATGTGATGTGAAACCATAATAATAAAATTTTAGTATATTTAGGATAATTATTTTATTATATGAGTAGGATTAAGGATTATTTTAATTAGGTTACAGATGAAATAAAATGAAAACGCTTGGTTAAAAGTTACAGCTATTATTTGGAAACCCGCATTTGGATTAAACAATTAGTCTTATAGGATGGTACTTTGAAGAGAAATAATTATCTTGGATGTGAAACATTGTATTTTAGAAGAAGGAATATGTGGTTTACCACTCAGGCACCACCCCAATTGTATTTTTATAAGATAGGGAAAGGACATTCATGAAATTACTTTAAAAAGTATAATATTATAAAACCTTTTTTTATTATGTATGTGGCTCCAAGTTGTCACATAGTTGAAGATGATAATGTAAAGGATAAAATAAAACCATCCAATTAGGTTTAATAATGTTTTTTGTGCTATATTGATTCCTTATAACTTTAATTTTAACCCTTTTAACCCATTTTACCCTTAACTAAGATGTCAAATATTTATCCTTGTTAATATTCATTATTTTAAAAAGTATGATAAATTTTTTACCAAAAATTAATTATAATGATTAAAAATCTGTAATATATTTCACATGATCAAACTTCTTGAAGTGGTAGAAATTACATTTCATATTAGTTCTCAAAACTCAATAAAAACTGGTTTTTGGAAAATGATTGTTTTATGAATTAAAATGATTTTTTGAAAAAAATAAATTATAATGTTGATATAAATGTAATTTATTTTAATATTTTAAATCAAAGGGGATTTATTTGTCTCTAAAACAAAATCAAAGTACAATTTTACCATGTAAATAATTTTTTAAAAAATGAATCTAAAATAGTTTTTATTTAAACCATAACATTATTTAGATTTACTAAATGTTACACATATATCTATAAGTCATATATTATATTTTTATATAAATTATATTTAATATCTAATATATATTTTGTCTTTAAAAAAGTTTTCATAAACCTTAAATTAATTATTTTAACATTATAATGTTATAAAATTGGATGTTTATAAAATCGGTATTTTTTCACGACTCTCATAAAAATAAACTATTTATAAATAATCTAAAAAGTTAATCTAAAGCTCATTTTTACATGATGAATTCCAAAATGAAAATAATTTCATCAAATAAAATTTATGTAAATTTATAATTTAGGTTTTAATAAAAAAATTGAATTAATATATGTGTGTTAATCTATTGTTTATCTAGAATGAAAACATTACTATAATTGAATCATGGGTAGTACAGAAGGAGTTATTCATGAGTTTCACATGTCCCCTTTATTATTCAAACTCAGAGTATCTATAAATGTACAATGATCTTAGTACATAATTTTAGTGGCCATGAATGAAACTGGAAGTGACAATTTTGTGGTGCAATGCTTGGTCTGCTAGTAGGTAAAGAAAGACCGTCATGTTCTTGGTGTTCTGCTGTAGACATTAGATATCCTCGAGTGGATGTGGGATGAAATATGGATAAAATTATTCAAAAAATTACCCTCGTATTAGGGATTATAAAATTTTAACATAGTGATCATGTATTTACTAATGATGATTACTAACATCTTATGAATTAGGTAGTCAATCACCATGTATGTTTTGGAAATGAGGTATGTGGATGAGGTTGTGCAGCTATATAGAGTTATAAGGTTGATATTATTGGACCAAAGTTATCATTTTTCCTCATGAGTAAAAATAGAATTACATAATGATTTTGGAACTTAGTAATTCATTATCACTACTTTCCATCCTCATTCATATGGAGAGACAGAGTAAACCATAATGATACTGGAGGACATGTTATGAGAATGAATGTTAGATATCAATGTGTTATGGGTGAATCAATTTCCTTTGTTTGAGTTATCCTATAAAAACAACTTACAAACATCCATTTACATGTCTTAATTTGAGGTATTTTATGGGAGACAGTTTTGATCCCCACTATACAGGTCTATGCTCAGATAATCATCTATTCTTGGTCTCAATTTGGTATAGAGTATAACCGTGAAGGTCTAGAAGGTTCATGGAAGGATAAATAAATGAAAAAAATTAACAAGTATTATAATTATATGAGATGTATTCCGTTGGAGATCTATGTTTTAGAATGTGTGTTCATTATGGTTTCCAATCATCATCTGCTATAGAGGTTTAGTTGGATAAACTAGCTACCACCCCAGTTCTTTGGACCTTTAAAGGTGTTATAACATGTTAGTATGGTGGATTATCAGTTGGATATTCCTACGTAAATGGAAAATATCCATTATGTTATCCAAATAACTCAATTATTTTTTTGAAATCATCACATTGACTCACATTTCATTGATTGGGGAGAGTTGGATACCGAGGATGATAAAACGTTCATGGAATGAACTATTAAGGTACAAGATAGTTGAGAGAAAATGTTTCATGTGAATTTAAACCCTCTTTTCCTTGAGTTATAGATGAATAATGACTTTGAAAAGATTCCTTTGAAACACAAGTCACATTTTTATGAATAGTATCTCAATTTTTTTAGATTTTGGTTTTGTTTTATTTTACTTGTGTGATGTAATGTGTGGGTTGATGCTGGTTTATAAAATGTTTCTTTCATCCTTTTTATAGACATGCTTAGAATATTGTTGTTCTTATAATGTAGAATGATCCTTGAGATGTATCACATTGGATAATTTTTTATACCTTTCCCTTTATCCTATTTTTATCTAGGTCATGTTTTTGATTCTTGGGGAAATTTTTTTTTAAGAGGTATCCAATTTGAGGGCCACATTTTCGAATGATACAAAACTTATATTTTTCCCAGGATCGATGGTTCTATGATGGATTTTAGAGGTGTAATAGAGTTTAGAAATGTTTTCTAGAACTTCATAGGGTCACCACACCATATTAATGGACATAGTTTTGTTCTATTAAATACTTGGATGCTTGAATATTGGTCGTGGGGCTATATGTGTGGTGATAGGGTGTTACACAGTAATAAATATAGATCGGTTGGATATGGTGTTTGGAGTGGAATTTGGATGGTCACCCTTTGTGAAATATGTGGCTTTGAAATTCCCATTGATGGGCATAGAACTAGGTTTAATTTTTTGGAAGTCCACCTATGTAAAACATGGAGGCGGAGATGACCATGCCATGGTACTGGTCATGGTAAGAAGAAAATAACCATCACTATTGTGCTATGCCATTTTGTCTTGTTGTGGTGGGCATTGGAGGAGTCAGCATATCTTGGACCACTTCATTGCCTAGGTCATGGTGACTTTCAAATTGAGTTTCTAAAACATGTGAGAAACAAGGAAGTTATCATGGTATATTCATATCTCTATTGAATGAGATAGAATATGGCGTAACAGTATGTCTCTAGACTACGGAATGGCCATTTTGGATTTCTCTATAAACGGAGGGCCCAACCTCCCTTATCTCGATTCCCATCCTTATCATCTATGATTGGATAACTCCAAACCCTCAAAGAACACTATAATAATCTCTTTTAATTATTCCAGCCTCATAGACTATAAATAATCAAGTTCCCTTGAATCAATATTCAAGTGCTTTTTATTTCAATTTTAGTGGAGTTTAATCTCATAATTATTATAATTTGAGAATCTATCTCTTTGAAGTTAAAATTAAGGCATGGGATATGAGTCCCCTATTTATTTTCCAGGCATATATTATATTAGCATTATTTTCATTCCTTTTAGGTGGATGGTAGGGGTTTTTCCAATGAAAATAATTAATAGGGTGTCATGAATTAAAGAGAAATGGTAGATATCGTATGTTTTTACTCATTTCAATGATATTTCATTTCCATTATTGCATATTTGATATTGTGGGCTGTGAAATGTATTTCTTTCTATGAAAATTTGATTTTTTATTTAAATATGATTATGTAAATAACCACACATAAAAATGTTAAATACATTAAAGATGGTAAATGAATTATCTATTTGTAAATGATTAATATTTGTGTATCTCCTTTTATTGTGATTTTAATTTTATGTGATGGTTTTTGTTATGGATTGAATTATGGGAATGGTTTCTTATTATGTTTTATTTGTGGAGATGTAGTAATGATGTGCTGTGTGGAAATTGTGGGTGTGATGTGTGGGTTGACGATTAAATTTTATGCTGTATTGGTTGCTTCTAGATAGATATTGAATGTTTAAAAAGTGGTATATTCAAAATAAATAATTTTTTTAGAATAAGTGTTTTGAGGATAGAAGTAAATGATTGATGGAATGGTTAAAGGGATAATTATGTATAATTTAAATATCAAAAATGGTAAAATAATACGTAAGTGGTCAGTATTTAATATACTTAAATGGGAACAATGAAATTGATGTGTGGTGTTGTTATTGGTGTCACATCCCATCCTGAATCACTCTATAACAGTCACTAGAATCCATCATTTAATTTATTAAAAATCCACTTTTTGTATAAGTGGGAATCAAATAGTAACCAGACTTATTGGAAACTAGTCTTCAAGAACACCTATGCATATTCCATAGGATCAAAATAGCTGTAAGGGACTAGGGTGTGTGTTTGGGGAGACTATTCACTCATATAAAAGTAATAAAACAATAAACATAAACATATATAAACCATAACAATAAATAATCCAAGTGTGATGGGAATAAATATAGGTAAGGTTTTCATAATAAAATGGAATGAAGTAAAACCCGAACAACTATGTCATATAGATGACTATAATCAACCACTAAGATGAAAACCTATTCAAGAATAAAATAAATAAAAATTAAGGTAGAAGGATTTTACACTAACTCTGAGATGAACCACATTCATGGTATCCACTGACTCTGATCAGGTACACCAACCTGTAATAAGAATCCAAACGATCATCTTTACTCAATCATGAAACCCTATCCCTTAACCATGTCTATTGTTCATCCATTCTCAACCTAAAATCATATATAAGGATTGGAAACACCAAGGATCACGTTCAGGTGGTGACAAATAAATCTCAGCAGGACACCCCAAATAGTGAAGCAATAATCATCTGTCATATGTGTGTGTTCAAGCAATATACTAAGCCTATATGAGAATCCACTAGAATAAAATTAAGATAATATATATATATATAAAATAAAACCACAACCAATATTTGGGTCTGTGATCCTAATTGTCTTGAAATATTTTAAAAAAGTAAGAGAGGTGGATGTCATAACACTCAAGACAGGTATAATTAAGTCAATCCCTGTGTTCATAATGACAATAAAAAATACATACTTCAACCTATGATAGAATTTCTCAGAGAAAGATTCATTACCACAAGGGGATACACGTCCTAACCCTTGGATAAAACATACTCACCTCCAATCACTATAATGAAGGATTATAAGTAACATCTTAAAATATTTTAAATATGGAACATATATGGATGTTATACCAATCATTCCATGTAAATCCAGTTCAATTTTCGAGTCCTTGTTCCTGGTCTATAGGCATTCATGACATTGTGACTCAGATGATCCCATAGGGGAATTAACCTTAGGTGATATATAATGAATTCTCTCATAAATAAGGATGATATCTCATGATCAATTTAATAAATAGATAAACATCCCAATCCACAAGAATTTATAGGAGACACAACAACGATGTTTCCACCACAACAAAAGGTAGAATCCATGGAGTTTCTCAAGGATATAATTATAAATCCTTTAGAATACCTCAATGTTGGGTCTGAAACATCCTAAGAAACCTCCTCTATTGTGCTAAAGAAGGGATGAATCCAAATGAAAAAAGGGACTTCCTGTAATGTTAAAAATAATTTTGTCTATACAATTCCATGCCCAATGTCGAGTTCAATGTTATCTAATTTCCATCAAGTAAAACATTATTAAATTTTCCTTATGAGCACTTCTAAGTCATTTTTATAAGAAATAAAAATATTTCTCAAGGTGTAATACAATATCATCATCCCTAGGAAACCATCCAAGTAATTTCATATTAGTAATAAAAGTATCGATCTTGGAATAATATAACCTCCTCATACACATGATCCCTTCCAAGGAATTATATATACAAAATACATGTATCAGTCAGTTAATGATATAAGCCTAATCCTAGTAAGTATCTATGGGAATCCCTATCATATCATCGCATCACATCAAGCCCCATTGGATGAGTTCTAGGAAGAATGCCTAGAACCGAAACTACATAAAAATGAAACCAATTGAAAGAATAAGTAAGATTGTGATTTTATATGAATACATAAACCGATCAGTACTTCCATATCCCATTACTATTACATTATTGTTATAGGTTCTAAGGTGACACCTACAACCATCTCTACCCAAACTCATAACACAATAGCTCAAGATTGACAATCCACTGGGGTAGCCATTGAGTCCCTTAAATTGAAACATATGAGTTTCATCCTATGTGATATCCTCAATGTCCTTACTTAAGTAAAGAAATAAATCTTGGTATACTACAAATAAAATTATAAGTACAATCATACCTCACCAAATCCTTAAGATAATAATAGTATAGAGGAATATGACATTGAGTCTTTTAGGTCAAGTCATAAGTGAAGGTGTCCTATACCATATACTTAGTCACAAACTAGTTTATTAAAGTGAACACATCACAAAACCCAATATATATCATCTCATGGAATCACATGTTGAATGAGAAAACCTCACAAGGGAGGTATCTTTATAAATAATGGATACATAAGAATCAACCTAAGGAGATGGATCATGACCCATCTTAGAAAAATGTCACCATCTAGGTTGGACCAGAAAACAATCATATCATTTTCTAAATATGAATCATATTCCTACTAACCATATACCATGTCAAGAAATGTTACTAAACATGGACCTTGAATATCCCATGCCATGTCTTGAAATCATTATCATGTCGCAAAGGTAGGTCTCAATATTAGGTCTCAGTCATAGGAGATAACTGAGTCCATTTACTAGAGTTAGAACATATACATTAGATAAATCACATAAAAACCACTTATGATTCTCCAAATAACACCATGGCTTCGAACATTGAACTCTATATATAAAAACATTCCCAATGGACTACTCATACGTCCAATGTTAAATCTGTGGAAAACCCACAAAAGGGTAGTAAGGAAGAAGTACATGCTGTGTATACTGGATTTTATGGTTTTACTCTCAATGGACCTATTGGAAATGTACTCCAACTATAAATGTAAATTAAAACCCATGTATATCATGTGTAGAACATTTACATGACAAGTACCCTAAAAGGGGTGCCTACCCATGTGCCTCACATGCCTTGGCTATATGTTCTCTCCTTGTCACGTACATATACATGGTTTGTAACACACATGGGGTATAGTTGTGTACTATATATAACCATGTTCCCCTACGTGATTTTTCTAACCATGTACTTTGGATATATGTCTTGGTACTATTACACACTATTTACCCCTAGTACACCATGTGTAATTATGAAAAATCCATTTGGCCATGTACATGGTTTTATGGACAAGAAATTGTACACAATGTGTACCCCCAATACATGACATGTACTTATAAAATTCATATATCCCCATTAATAAGAGTAAATGGTGTGTGTTCATATTAAAATAATCATTTTTATTGGGATTTCAGAATCAGGGACCACTACAATCGGCCCAAAATACATGTTTTCCCCTTATTTAAGCATAGATCATCCAAAAGAAGGTCCATAATAGTTATAATAGGGACATAAAAATATAAAGTTATAAATATAATGGTATTCATATAAAAAAATTAAACATCCTACATTTGGGTTGAATCCACCGAATCTTCGCATGTTTTCATGATTCAAGGTTTCCAAACAATGATCTGACACCTCTTGGGCTCTGCGAAAGCACCTATCTTGTTCCCATCTCTCTTCATATCTACCCCTATCTTTATCCCCATTTTATATGTTGATAAAGGAATGTGTAATCCAATTTGAGTGTATTCTAGAATCAATAGGGTGGATAAGAGTGAAAAAATAAAATGGAAAAGAAATAAAAAAAATAAATAGTAAAAGAGGAATTAGTATATTCTTAAAGCCTGATATTATTTTTTTCCTCTTCTAAGTAAAAAACCCTACTATGGGCTCAAAAAAAATGAAAGAATCTCAACAAAAAACTCCACTTCAAATATATCATATAATAAACACTAAAAAATAAATTAATATTTAATTAATTAAAAATTTAATATTAATTTTTTTTTGTGAAAAATTGAATGGATTATAATTCCTCAAAACACTCAAACTTGTGTAAAACCCGTATATTAGGAACCAAATAGTGGTCAAAACAATTATATGATATCATATCTTTATAGAAACGAATATTTCACCCATCATGAGCTCCGATATTAATAAAATACCATTTCTACCCAATTTCTTAATCCAGAAAAACATGGGTCTTACAACTTCTCCCACATAAACAGTTCTATACCTAAGAAGATTTTGTGGGAAAAATAGTATCCACACTCTTATCCCAATAATATACTCAGCTATTTTTTCTTGAATATATAATTAAAATAATCACAATATACACAACCCTCCCTATATGGGAGGTGTTTAAACACGACTGATCTACTACTACCCAATATAGAAGTTCTCATTTCATCTCCTCGCAACCAATACCATGCTCCAATGATCACACTCCATCCATGACTGATCAAAATGATTTTCATGTCCAAATATTCTCATTCATGACTTCCAACCCACAATATCAAAACATCACCCATTCCCACTTCGTGAGAACAATTTTCAAGAAAAATACTGAGTTTCAAATCATAATGAGGGTCACCACCCTCAAATGTCCATTGTTGCACTCCCAACCATATGAATTACCTAATACCACTGATCAAGTAAAAATTCCAATGATTCCACCATTAAACCATAAAATATATTTAGATAGCCTGGTGTAAAGATGACTCTTCCTCAGCGTACTCAGAACTATGACACGATATAGGGCCTAATCATCCCTAAACTAGGAGTATGAAAAAAATTCTATTAATAGGTACATATCAATGCCCATGAGAAATGATCATAACAAATGAAGCCATACATTCCTTAATCAAACCCATGACACCACATCTCCCAAAAATGAATGAAAATATCTACCCATAGTCTACCATCTCACAAATCATAATCTATTATCAATGAATCCTTTAGCATATAAGAAAATTAATCATTTTATTGATACTCTTATGAAACCATGGTCACAATTTTTTTTAAACTATTATTCCTTACCTCACATACAACCATTCACTGATTAATTAATTAAATTGTACCACATGGATTAGGCACTTACTATTACTATCTCACCCAGCAAAGCGGGTGTACAATATTTTACCACCCTATTAAAGACCCAACTCATTCACTTATACATCATCCATAAATAAGGATGTGATGTCCTGACTGAGGTTCCACACACTGGTGCCCCAAACTGTTCGATCACATGACTGAAAATGCACCTCCTTGTATGCCAATGGCTATTTGCTAGCAGTGAGGGTCTACTATCAATCATGGGGAGGCTATAATCTCATTGTTAGAGTAATAACACAACATAAATAAATAATAAATTACCAAATTTTATATAACCTTGACCGCGATAATACCAGTATAAAAAGACTACCAAAATAGAAAATACAATATCCAAAATGAACATTAGATATGCCTTGCCAAAGTACATGCCTAGTGGAAAAATGAAAACCCAAAAGTAAGAAACTGAATACTCCCTCGGGTGTCCTAAACCACATTTGACTCCCTCATCCATGATCATTTCCAAATCACCCATTTAACACAGGGCCATTCCTCTTATCCTATTCTTGCATATAATATGTCTATTTGGGTACCAATCAAGAAAACCGAGTAGGGTGTGAGTACAACTTATTAGGCCACAACCAACAATTTCTAAATCAATATCCAGTAAAAAACAGTGTATGTAGTTGAATAAAGAATAAAATAAATGGAATGAAGTAAAAATTTTATATTTATCCATCTACTCCTTATTTAACCACATAACACCCATGTTTTTTAGGACACCCGCACTCTACCTACATACTTCAACCCATGCCAGAGTCTGAAATATCCCCAAGGGATATCGTATATCTTAATTCCATTGTTACTATTGAACAATTCAAGTCACATTCGAATTAAACTATTACTATTCATCAATTAAAGTCATGTATGAATGAAATTGTTACTATTCATGATTTCAAGTCATGTGGGAATTTCATTCTTACCATTTACCATTTTAGGTCAATATTAATTACATTGTTATCATTCACCATTTTAGGTCATGTGTGAATTCCATTGTTACCATTCACCAATTCAAGCAACCTGTGAATGACATTGATACCTTTCACTATTTCATGTCACGTGTGAATTCCATTATTACCATTCACTATTTTTGGTCACATGTGAATACCTATATTACCATTCACCATTTAAAGAAATCACATTAATTAATTTACCAAATAATTAATCAAACTCAACGATTGAAATATCACACCATTCCCTTAATTAATTCAATAATTGATTAACCATATCATTTCCATTAATTAATTCAAAAATTAATTAATCATCTCAATCAATTTCTCAAATACAAAAATTTCAAATAATTAATTCAATAATTAATTATTCCCATTCAACAATTTCAATATTACAATAATTAATTAAAAAATTAATTATTCAATTCCAATAATATAAATGTCTCCAAAATTAATTCAAAAAGTAATTACTCCAAATCAATCAATTTTATAATCCCAACAATTTCAATTAATTAATCCAAAAATTAACTAATCATGTTCAATATTCTCAACAACTCTATAATTAATCCAAAATTTAATTATTTCAATTCACAATCCTAATATTCGCAATTTGAATATTTCCCACAATTAATTAATTCTACATATTAATTAAATCAATTATGAAATATATTTATAATCATATAATTAGAAGTATACAATTAAATAAACATAATTTAAATCATGGCTTTGGGATTTGAATTACTGAACCCCTGCCTCAAGTTTGATAAAGAACGCTCGCTAATGAATACCCCCAAATTGAAGAGAACCAATCAAGAAAGTGATGAAGAATATGATATTGATCTGAAACATAGAACCACAATTAAAGTGATCAAGATCTATCAAACCTAGAAATAGATCTAGAACTAATAGTAGATAAATATCCATATTTTAATTCGAAAGTGGATTAGGAGAGATATAGAGATCTAAACGGGTTGAAATCACATACCTGAGAAGGTTCTGATCTTCAATCCACCCTTTGATTATTCATTAATGCTATTCAAGAAGTCTTAAAAATTATCTAGAAGCCTCCAAATTACTGAAAGAGAACTTAAGGATGAAATAGAATCGATTCAAGGTTAATATATAGAGTTTTGGTAATTTGAAAACTAATTTATGAGATAATTAAAAATCAATGCACAATTTTCTTGGTAGAGGTGCACGATTTTCCAAACCGTGAACCTTAACCATAAACCTCTTATAGGGGTTGGGTTTATGATTTCTCTTTTTAGGGTACACAGCATGACATACCATGTGTGAACCATTCGAATCCCCTCTATTTTGGTTCAAATGGTTTGTTGGGCTGGGGCGCATGGTAAGGGAAAATCGTTCTCCAACTACACACTACCTTATTTATTCAATTTTCTAAAACATTCACCCAAACACACTCCAAGGTAAATCCCAAATTAAAATTAATCAACCAAATGAAAAAAGAGTTTCTGTAAATGTTCATGAGACAAATTTATAAAAAGTTGGGGTTTTACATTATCCCACCCTTATAACAGCACATCCTTGAGTTGTACTCCCATGAAACTCTATGATTATGAATTAAAAATATCAAGCCATTGAGCCCTCATATCTTCTTATCCCTACCATGTTTCCCCCTAAAAACAATTGTGTTTCCACAATTCATGAACTATCAGCATGATCGTTCCCAACAACACTTTCTCAATATAATCCAACACACATATCAGATGCTCCTTGAAGGTTTCATCAGTTTTAAGCTCAATATCATCCACATCAATCAAATGAAAAGGGTAAGGGTGATACCTCCAAAGTTGTGACACATGGAAAAAATGCATAACATTGTGCCTATGTGGAAGAACCAATAAATATACCATCAACCTGATTCTCTCCGCAACCTCAAACATTCTATCAAACATGGGTTCCAACCTACATTATCTTTATATCCTACACTGACCCAATCTTGGAGACACCCAAAGGAATAAACTTTCACCCTCTATAAACTATAGCGGTTGTTTAATTCTATCTGCATAGTACATCTACCTTCTTTGAGCTATATCCATATGTTTCTAGATCAACTACACCTACTCCAATATCACATGCACAAGACATATTCCCGACAACTCTGACTCACCTACCACAATCCAATATAATGTTGATATGTATGGTCTACCATAAAGAACCTCAGATGGATCTATATGAATAGTTTCTAGATAAATTTCATTATTCGATAACTCTATAAGTGCTAGGTACTTTTCTTTAGACTCAAAAAAGTGTAGAAAACACACTCATATACAATACCCAATCACCTGCATAGTTCACTCTAACTTCCCATCTATATGTGGGTGGAAATCCATACTCAATAAAAACTGCATACCAAGAAACTTATGCAAGACCTTCTAGAAGCAAGAAGTAAAATGTGAGTCTTGTTATAAAAAAATATTATGTGGAACCCCTTGTAGGCATACTATCTCATAAAAAAATAACTCTCCCTACTGATCCATTGATAAAGTCTCCCATATCAGTAATAAATGAGTATCCTTTTTCAAATGGTCCTCACTCATCCTAATTTCCTCATTCCTCCAAGGTGTCCTAAGAAGATCCACCACAAAGTCCATAGTCATGTCATTCCAATTCCATTTTTGAATGAGTAATGACTGTAGTAAACTACTAAGTAATTGATGATTCACATTCCCCTATTGAAAGGTGTAGAATTGTGTCACAAACCCTTCAATCTCCCTTTTTAGGCCTGTCCACCAAAACTGTTATCATAGGACATGGTATATTTTTGTAACACATGGATGCACCGCCCATTTTGAGGCATGGAGTTATTGCATTAGATCCTATCTCATGCTCATAGGTACAACAACCCAATTCACGACATAGATGATCTCGTCCTCATCTATGCTCTAATCCTAAAGTGACTACCCACCTTTAATAATTTCCCTCAAGGAAAAAAACTTTAGATCCACATATTGTCTATCATTGATCCATATCAAAAGTGCAGAATCTATCAAAACTGATATGAGATTTATCTAATCCTAACTCTCTTGAACCACATTATGCATCTCAACTGGAAAATTCATTATCTTCCACTCATCAATCAACTCCTGAACCACCAAAGTCTCTGATTTTCTTCATAAATATCCATCTACACTATTTTCCTTTCAAGGAATATAAGCTATATCAAAATAAAATTACTTCATATAATAAACCCACATACACTGTTAGATATTCAAATCTCATCTGGAAAATATATACTTTAATCTATTGTGATATATATACCCCATAAACTTCTCACCCAACTGGTATTCCTAAAAAACATAAATCATACACCATTGCAGCCAAATCAAGTTCATGTGTATAGTAGTTATGTTCATGTGGCCTCAAATTCCATAACCCATACACCAGAAGTAGATCTATGTGAATCAACATTTTTTCCAGATCTATCCCATAAGGATCACAAAAAACAATGTACTCCACACCATACTCATGTTGGATCAAGATTGGTTCCATTCTATATCACTTATTAAACTCATAGAAGGAATTATCATATGCTTAAAACCATTCAAAATTTAACCCTTCTTGTTCAAACCTAAAATAGGTCATTACAAATGGTAAAATTCCTAAATTAACCTTCAATAATATTTTACTAACCCTAAAAAGTTATAAATATCAAACACATTCTTTGGATTATCCCAAGGAACCACCACCTTGACTTTCTCTAGTTCCACTAACACACCTTCCTACATGATGATGTGACCCAATAAGTGTACCATATCAAATAGAAATTTATACATAGATAGATTGGTGTATCACCAATTATCTCCCAGATTACTCCAGATGTTTTCAAGATGCTAGGCATGATCATCATGATTCTTAGAGTACACGTAGATATCATCCCAAAACACTAATACAAACTTATCTAGGAACAGATGGAATATTTTGTTAATCAGACCATATACACTTCTGGTGCATTTTTCAACACCAATGTAATTAAGATGAACTCATATAGGCCATACCTACTTCTGAAAATAGTCTTAGATATATATGAAGATCAAACTCTAAACGGATGATACCCTTATCAGAAGTCGATCTTAGAGAAAAAATAACCTCCTCTCAATGGGTCAAAAAGATCATCATCACATGAAATGTGATATTGGTTTATCACTTTTAACCAGTTCAACTTTCATTAATGGACACACAAGTGTAGAGTCTTATTACCCTTCTTAGAAAAGAACATAGGTGAACCCCAAGGTGACATACTTGGATGGGTAAACCTCGAATCATCAATCTCCTCTATCTCAGTCTTGAGATATTGAAGCTATGTTGGCTCCATAATTTATGGTGGAATAGAAAATAGATCATCCCTAGAAATGACTTCAATAATAAATTCAATATCTCTCTTAGGTGGAAACCCAGAGAAAACATCAAGAAATAAATCCTAAGAACTACCCACTACTAGTGGAAAGGCATCCTGCTTTACACCTTCGTCATCCAGAAAAAAACTAGATTATTGGGTGGTATGTCCCACTAGTTACTGGTGAATTATCCCTCTATGTCCCACCATGATATCCCACTCTCCATCATGAGTATACTTATCACCCTCAAGATATTTAAATTTCAACATCCTACGGTAACAATCAATATGGGCTTGGTATTCTAATAGCCAGTCCATAACCACAGTTAGGTCAAAGTATATCATGTTAAGGATTTAAAGATCACACATAAAGAGATACCCCCAACCTCAAGAGAACAACCCTTTCACAAGAATATGTCTCTCGACCGTACGCCCCATAGCAGATCTATCATCAACATCCCATTAAAAAACTCCACCACTAGGATCAAACCATTCCCATGTTGTAAAAATATATAAGAATGAGAGGAACCATTATAAAATAAGGCACCAGATACCATTGATGCTACAAGAATAGTACCTCTCAATATCGATGGTCCAACCTCACTATCTAAAAGAGTAGGCTGAATGGAATGTAACCATCCTCCTCCTTTTAACTATGATGTAGTATAAATACCTTGAACTACACCACCTTATTGATAGGGGTTCTCTTTCCCAAAATATCATCAACCCACTGCCTCTACCACCATGCCTAGTTGAACTCCAACTTCCAGATTGATATGGTGCAGAAGACCTCCTTCTCACACCCTGGTTCTATTTAGCTACTTCATCACCACCCATCATTCATGGGTTCCTTTAGAATCTCTATAGATGTCCCATCATACCGTAATATCAACACTCTACTAGTGGCTGGGGACAATGTCTACAGTTGTGGGACTGCTCACCACAATGGGAAAATATAATCTGGGTAATGTGCTGTGTGACTGACCCGTCCCCCTTTCCACTCATTCTTCTATCCCCTAGATAACAATACTATAGCGATGCTTCCTTATCTAATAAGACATTCCTTATGATCAGACAACATCAATAGTTTATCCTACACAGGAAGCCTTCTTTATGTTCCCCTCATATATGAGATCCTGATCCACCACCTTAGTAAACTTATTTAACCTAAATAGGATAACTTGGGAATTGATTTCAAATTTAATTCCATAATAGAAATTCCACACTATTGATGTCTCATCCCATTCCAATTCTTTAGAAAATCATTCCAAATCTATAAAGAGTCCAGTATAGTCAATCACATATATACTCCATTGATTCCACCTCATGAACTCATCGTATCTCTCCTGCCTCAGTGTCTCTGGATGGAAGTACTTGAGGAACTTCTCCAAGAAGTCCTTCAATATCATACCCTCAACTTATTCATTCTGATCTTGAACGTCCCACTAGTACTTCTCTAATACCGGTAGAAAGTATCCAACTTGGCCCACTTCCTAGAAAAAGTATCCAAATGGTTAATTATAGTCCGGATATACTCAATCCAGAACATAGCTCCCTTAGGTCCACCCACTGTAGTAAAAATTGGATGCTGCTACAACTAAATTCCAACATCAATTCAGACACTCTTCTATAACATACTCTACGTATCTTTCCAAAAACTATATGAAGTAAGAAAGGTTCCTTAGGAACTACTCCCTTGCATTCACACCTAACACTACTAGTAAATTGGTTCCACTACTAGTAGATCATCTCTATCCACTTCCTCTTTTCTTTCTCTCAATAAGCATAATCATGGAGTAATATCTATATAATTCCAACATATATTTGAGGGAACATAACACCACTTAATCATGTTTACGTTAAAGGAAAACACAACAAGGCACCAAAATATTTTCCCCCAAAACCCCACAAAATAGTCAAAACCAAGGTTATATCACCACCCTCAACAATCCTACATCTATTTCATGGTTAATAAAGGGTAAAATAATTCTCATAATCATGTTTATCCTTAGACACACATTATTCGCATCTTGCATCATTTTAAAATTTTGAAATTTTCATTAGGAAACTATTTCAATTCTATTTCACTAGAAATGAAAAATAGTTCAAGTTCAACAACTTACCCGAAGCCCGATTTCCTTTGCATGCCTAAAATGATGCATGTTACAAAATAATCCTATGTGACTAGAATTATGAATGTTTACTCATCGATCGTGCCATACCAGAACATTATTCAAATCATAGAAAATCCCAACAACAATTATCACAGCACACAACATGTTCATCAACCGAGGAGAAATATCATCAACTATAAAAAAACATCAATAAGAACAATCCCACCATAGATACCTGGGTTACTCCCCATACATGGGTTTCAAACTTCCATGCATGAGCTTATGTTCAAAGCCTGAATCTTCCCATCATTATTTCTACCTTCACATAATATTAAGGCAAAAGAAAAGAGAAGAAAACTCATTTGATTCCACTTTGTGGCGTCCCGATCTAGGTACCACACATCGCTACCCAGATCTAGTCAATCACATGACCTCAAGTGTGCCTCCCCATACACAACATGCTTCTGACTAGTAGAAAGTGTATAATGTCAGTTAGGGGGGGATTATACAATCTTTTTCAGAGTAATACCACAAAATAAAAAAAATAACCAAATGATATATAACAATAACCAGGATAATACCAGTATCATAAGATGACCAAAATTGGAAGTACAATATCAAAACTGAAAAGTAGATATGCCATGCCAAAGTAAGTGCCATGTGTCAAAATGAAAACCCAAAAGTAATGACACTGAAGAATCCCTTGCAGGTCCCAAACCATGTCTTGTTCCCTCATCCATTCTAAATCCTAAATCATTCATAAAAAATAAGGCCTTTTCCCATATCATTTTTTGCATACAAGTGGTCTACTTGAGTACCGATCATGCGTCATGAGTAGATTGTGAGTACTACTATGTAGGACATAACCAATAACATCAAAATCAATATCCATTCAACAACAGTGTATGATGTTGTATAAAGAATAAAATACACACAATAAAATAAATATTTTAAATTTATTTAGTTACTATTTATTTAACCACATAACACATGGGTTCTTGAGGACACCCACACCCTCCATACCTACGTTGTACCACATTAGAATATGAACTATCCCCAAGGGATACCATATATCTATATTCCATTATTATTATTCATCAATTCAAGTCATATGTGACTGCCACTATTACAATTCATCAATTCAAGTCATGTACAAATAACATTATTACCATTCATCATTTGAAGTCACATGCGAATAATATTGTTACCATTCATAATTTCAGGTCACATGTTAATTCCATTATTACCATTCACAATTTCTAGTCATGTGTGAATTCCATTGTTACCATTCCCCATTTCAAGCTATATGGGAATAAAATTGTTACCATTCACCATTTAAGGTAATGTGTGAATGTTATGGTTACCATTAACCATTTCAGGTCACATCTGTATTCCATTATTACCTGTCAACATTTCAAAAAATCACATTAATTAATTTACAAATTAATTTATCAAACCCTTCAATTGTAAAATCACATAATTCCCCTAATTAATTTAATAAATAATTAACACCATAAATTTGATAAATTAATTATACAATTAATTGATCATCTAAATCAATTTCATAATCACAAAAATCTCCATTAATTAATTAAATAAATAATTATTCTGATTTAAAATTTCTAATATATCAATAATTAATTTAACAATTAATTATTCAATTTCAATAATCTCCACATCTCATTAACTAATTAAACATGTAATTACTCAAAATCAGTAAATTTCATAATCCCAATCATTTCCATTAATTAATTAAAATATTAATTAATCCTTTTCCACAATCTCAATAACTCTATAATTAATTAAATAATTAATTATTTCAATTCAGAATCCAAATATTTCTAATTTGAAAATTTCCTTCAATTAATTAATTCAAAAAATTAATTAATTCAGTCATGAATGAAATAGAAAATCATCTAATCAAAATTATACAATTCTATAAAAATTATTTAAATGAATACAATTATATTTTAATAATAGACCACATACCTCAAGTTTAATGAAGAATTATTACTAACAAATACACCCAAATTGAAGTGTATCAATCAATAATGTGATAAAGTATATGATCTAGATCCGAGACCTAGGTCCAAAATTAAGTCAATCAATATATATCAAATTGCGATCTAGATCTATAACCAATAGTAGATAAATGTCCCTATTTTATCCAGAAAGTGGAGAGGGTGATGGAGATAGATCTAAACAAGAGGAAATCACATTCCAGAGTAGGTGAAAATCGGCAATCTTCCCTTTGATTTACTAAGAATGGAGTTCAAGAAGGCTTGGAATTTTTGATGGAACCTCCAAGATCTTGAAAGAATTTTTAGGGTTTAAATATGTAAGTAAAAAATTGACCTATGGGGGTCATACCTACCAAAATATTCCAACTAGGTGTCAATCCTCCTAGATCATCTTCATAATAAACTCTTCCCTTAAGGGTTATAATGTACAAGTAATAAGACACTAGATAGATCCTTTTCGTGAATTTTTATAGGATAATACCCCCTTAATCCCTATTTAATTATAAATATTTAGGAAATTATCGATAGTGTATAGAGAGATCTAAATATAGAACCAGAAATGATTGCAGATTAATTAAAATATCATATAAATTTAAATAGTTAAACCTCATGTAGGTTATTATGATCCTTTAGTTAACTATACCTAAAGAGAACACACCCAAAAATGTTTAGTATATGGGAATTATCTACCAAGGTAAGAATTGATTGGTTAATTAGAATAAAATTCCATGTTATTTGGGAAAACACCGTATAGGTTGTTACATACATTTTAAATAACTGAACCTCATAATAAATTCCCCATTAGGGGTCTAACATTTTTAAAAAAATTTCCCTATAGACCTTCTAGTGTAACTAAATCTCTTATGCATGGGTAATGAGTCATCATACTCACCATACAATGTCACATGATATGTCCACATGAACTTCCTTTAGAAGGAAATATATATAAAGATATTCCAAATTCAGTAGAATGATACTATGAAACTATATAGGAAAACACCATTTTGGTTTTTGTTGAAACTTTAAATAATTTTACATAGTAATCAATAGTAAAATCACACACTAGTAGGCCTTTAATATGTGGAGGATACATGCCAAATATGATGCATGAAACACATATTCCCTCTACCAACCCAGAATCAAAATCAATCACTGGCCTCTCACTAATGGGATGAGAGATAAAAATACACAGTAAATCATAACTTCACATCACATGTGCATCACTGAAAGTAAAAATCATAAACAACTATAACATCTCATATCATTAATACCAATCCCATATCCATGAAAACATGGTCTTCTCACCAAAATATGTATTCTAGACACAGAAGTCTTGTGTATATAACCTGATCTGAAACATTCCTAATACTCATGTATACCATATCCCAAATACTATAAAAAATGAAAGGAATTGATCTTATAACACCTTTTCACATCATGAATCAGATCACCCTATAACAGTAACTAGATCGGTTAAGGACTAGGCCACAAGGATGCCTACCCATATTCTAGAGACTATATACTAAGAGAGAGGGCCTATGGTGTGTCAATGGGGAGACAATTCTCTCATTTAGAGTACGAAAATTACATAAATTACTAGATATCGACCATATTAGTAAATAATTAGAGTACATAAGTAATAAAAATAAGAAAGGTTATTGTAATAAAATAAAATGTAGTAAAATCTGGAGAAACCATGTCATATATACATCATTGATCATCCATTGGGTTTAACACATATACAGGAATAAAAATAATAAAAATAAAGGTACAAGGCTCATCTTATAAAACCGAGCATAACCACATATCTATTATCCAATTACTCTATAGAGCTCCGTAAGCTCGATTATAATAATTCACATGATAATCTCCACACGATCATGAAACCATGGGCCATATACCTATCCATCATTATTTTATTCTCAACCCTGGTCCTCATCCCTATCCATATTCTTATGAATAACCCAAGGAGATCATCATAAATCCTCAATAATCTCTCAAAGATCTATATAAAAAACAGAAAAAACCTTTTCAATAATCCATAGGCATGTTGGAATCCCAATGATAAATGAGACTTCTTTTGATGGTAACAATCATCATGTATGTGGAATGCTATACCCACTGTGGGGAACCATGTCCACTTATCATGACAATTCATAACATAATCTCATTATACATATGAGCGCATCAATGGCATTCTGCATGTGGAATCTATGTATTTCTCAAGGCATAATATAATCTCATAATCCCTTTGAGCCTGTCAAAGGAATTATGTATATGGAAGCCAAGTACCACTCAAGGCATAATATAATCATATAAACACTATGATCCATTCCAAGACATTCCATAAAAGTAATACATGTATCTATAAAGAAATAATACAATCTTATTATCCCTATGACCATATCCATGTAATTTTTTCTAATGTATCCAAGTATTGATCAAGGCGTAATATATGCTGGATCATAGGAAGTGACTCTCTGAATCCCTATTAGAAATTCACATCGCATAAAGCACCATGGGATAAGTTATATGAAGCACATATGGAATCATAACTACATCAATAATTACAATTTAAAATAATAAATAAGAGAGTGAGGATAAAAAAACACATAAACCCATCACTACTTGTATAAAACCTTGAGCATACATATTTTTTACATGTTCTAAGGTAACACCCGCTACCATATCTACTGAAATCCATAATGCAGCAGCTCGGGGTCAGTCAACGACTATAGAATCTGTTGAGTCCCCTAAATCAAAACAGAGAAGAGGAACCCAAGGCGGGATTCTAGATATTCTTACCTAAGATAAGGCATCACTATTGGGATCCTCTAAATTAAATTATAAGTATATTCATCCCTCTGTAGATCCTAAAAAGAATAATAAGAGAATTTAATATGAAATAGATTCCTATGGTTCAATTAATAATAGAAGTAATCCTATAGAGAGTCTTTAGTCACAGACTAGTCTCTCGGGGTGAACACATCCCGTGATACCTTCTATAATATCTCAAAACTTCATTGGATAAAAGGACAGAACTAACAAAGAGTATCTACTCACAGAAAAGGCCACTTAAGAATTAGTTTGAGGATATGTACCATCACCCATATCAGATAGAGGTCTCCCTCTAGGTCATATTAAACACCAAAGCTATCATTTCCCCAAGATGCATCTTAATCCTACTAATTAGAAATTTTATTATATAAATTCACTAAATGAGGACCATGGTGACCCTGTTCCAGGTCCTAAAATCATTATCATGACCTTATGGAATGTCTCAATATTAGGTTTCGCACTTAGAGGATAACTACATCCCCTTAATAGAGGGATTACCTATCCATTATACCACTCAACTCAAAACACCTTTTAGGAGTCCTCAAATCACCTAAAGGGTTTCAATATCATGTTTTACATGAAAAAAATTATCAAAATTGAAAACTCATATGTCTAATTATAACATTGGGTCATAAAATCATGAAAAACCCTCCAATCAGTATCAATGAGAATGTTCAAGGAATTTATACTTTAGTACACGGTGTCTTATCCCAATGCCCCGCATGGGCATAAACACTAGCTGAGCATGGAATTAAAACCCATGTACAGAGTGTATATAACATATGAAAAGAATCTACCCTACATGAATCAGCTTCCATTATACCTAACATGGTTTGGACATGTTTTCTAGCATGGAAATGTACTTACACATGGTGATTAACCCATACAGGGTTCATGTACTCTACAAAGACTAGTGCCCCCATAAGGGTTGTTTGTCCATGTACTCGACTATATGGCTAGACATGACAACACATTGTCTAACACTAGTATACAATGTGTAATTTTGAAAACATCATTTGACTATATACATGGTTATGTGGCTAAGTACACCTACATGACGTGTACCCCCACTACCTGGCATGTATATCCAAAATTAATCTTCCTGGAATAGGAAGAGTACATGACATGCATTTATAGAAACCATACACCATGTGACCTATATTAATGATTTGGGAACCCCTAAAATCAACCCAAAACACTTGTTTTCCCACATTTAATAATATATAAACCCCAATGGGTCCTTATAAGTTTTAATATTTCCATATACCTATAAAAGGATACATCTATCAGGATGTATGGCAAAAACATAAAAACATACAAAATTTTGGTGGAATCAACTAATGTTTCACTCATTTACATGATTTTTAGCTGTAACATGATGATCCTAATCCTCCCAAGATCCAAAGAGACACCTCTATTAGTATTATTATTATTATTTTTATTATTCATCTCCATATTATTCTTCTTCTCCTATCTTTTTCACTCTATCTCTTTCTCTCCCTCTCCATCCCTCCCTTTTCCATCTTGGTCAGGGAAAGGGGAATCCAACATGGTTGTATGTGAGAAGCCATGGGGAGGAGAAGAGGGAAAAATGAAAAATAAAAGAAAGAAAAAGTAATGAAAAAGATAACGTGGCTTGGGCTCAGTCTCAACAACCAATATGAGTTAATTCCCTACCTAAGAAAAAACTGCCATTACAGAATCAACGGTGGAGATATAACGTCAATATGAATATTTTTATAAAAATAAATCACTAAAATAACATGTGTGAATAAATTAATATTTAATTAATTTATTATTAAATATTTATTATTCTATAAACACTCAAACAACATGGAATTCAACAAAACTAATTTACTAGGGAAAAAACACTATTTCGGGACCAATAGAGTGGTTAGAAGAATTATCTAGGATCATATGATCGGGGAAGATGCCTCTATACCCCTAAAAATGAAATGAAAAAAATTATAATTTCCTCTCAATTTCACTGTCTAAAAAAACATAGGTATTTACACTAGGTAAGTGGGACAAGATCATTGGATAATGTTTTGGCAGTGACGTTAACATGTGATAGTGGTGTTGCAGAGGTTGTGGTGGATGACCAGTTTTTGTTGCGTGAACCCAAAGGTTGTAATTTTTTTTAAATGTTATATACTGTAAATAATCTATGATTTCTATTTGAACCCCACCTGAGGAATTAGTTCACACTTATACCCAATGGTTTGGTTTCCGAGTTATTTTTTGAAATATCGAGGTTTGTGTGGATGGATGGATGGATACTCCCTCTTCCCTGCTCTATCTTCTTAGAGAGATTGTTACATATGATCTTTAACAGACTTCATATATAGTTCACTTGTGATGATGATTAGTGAAAGGATGTAGTGTTTCATGGTGGGGGGATTCATGATCATATAAGGGAAAGAGGATAATGTACTTCATGTTCATGATACAATACTTTTCTAATTTGTGGAAGTGGTTATGGGGTGTTCAGGATATGATGGTTGTAGAATGGGTTGAGAGATGAGGATTACCCATTATGATGGAGATTATTATTGTATGAGGTCGTTGTATACGAAAGCTATTTGAATGTCATGACATACAACATTGGGGTGTTAGACTGAAAGATTAGTGGGTAACTGGAGTGGAGTGACCTTATTTTGATATGATTCTTATTATATAATTAAATATGGATACATTATTTGGTAAGAGGACATTTGTAAGGAGAATAATTAATTGTTCTATAGGTTCTTGTTTATTATACTATTTTTAAATGGGGGAATTATCATGGGATTATTATTTTTGAATGTGAGGACATGGTTATGATCGAACAGTGTATACATGTTTTTCTCACCCATATATATATATTAAATATTTTAACATTATCAAGAGGGTATCAAAGAATTAGTTGTACATTTATAGATGGGTTATTAGTATAGTTGAGTTGTTTCCATAATATTATCTTTTGGTATATAACTTGGTGACTTTTATTTCTTTTTCTATGAAATTAAATGAATTATGGGATTTTTTATGTTTTTTCCATGGCATTATTGAGTTTATTGGTTCTTGATATCCAATCACCTCATCATTCTTTTACATTGAGGATAGTTCGTACCATATATGTTTCTTTATTTATTCTCTCATTTCTTGTAGACAACCAAGGGCCTATAAGAAGAGGTACACAAGGGTTATCATCTCTCCTCCTCCATTACTGGCCTAGGGGTAACTTTGGATGGAGGGGGTATGAAAAATATTTCAGTTGGAGTTCATTTTCAATTGGTATATGGTTTTTAAACTTTATCATTAATACTTGGATAATATTTTTGGTGGAATGTATAAATGGGGATAAAGTATCGATATAATAACACAAGGGGTATCGACTGATATAGACAATGAAACTAGAAGTTTTTTATTTTCTAAAAATATGAATTAAGGACATCCCAAAAAAAATGCTAAATTTTGAGGAATGATACCCACTCTCCAACCCCACATATGGATTATGATTTTTCTAAAAACTAAGGATGAGTGATTGAATAACAAAATAGGTAAGTGATATTAATTTCTATTGAATTTTATAATGTGGTTTATAAGATATGTTCATGATAAAATTCCCCATGAAAATATATTTCTGAATCCACAGAATATAGGATCTTTGAGTTGGTACAATAGTGAGAAATATGTATGGACAACATTGTTTCTTTGGTAATTTCAATTTGTTTTCTATAATGGGTTATCCCAATTTGAATTAGATATGAATTAACTAAGGATCATTAATAAAAAAATCCATCATGCATGACTTCTCTAAAGGAAATAATAAATTAATGGGTAGAATATGTATCTAGAATTCAGATGATTAAGTGGTAGAAAAAATTTTCATCGGAAGTCCACCCATGGAATAGACTATCTGAACAAGAGGGTAAGAATAATATTTTCCCACTTAGATTTAATGTAACTAAGGTGGATCTAAAAAGTGAATATATTTTTATAAATTAAAATACATCTAATGTGATGGGAAGTTTAATGTATTAACAAAAAATCCAAAGCGGGATAATGTAGTTTCATTTGGATAGGGATTGTTTTTTTCATCGATGTGAATTTAAATATATGTCATGGTCCATGGGTTATTGATTGAGTATCCACCCATTACATAGAGGTCAAAGGTTTTTCCCATATGTTTTGGGAAGAAAGAAAGATGAAAGGCTTCCATGGACACACAAAGGAACGTTACATATATGCATGAAAAGTTTAAAGGGGAGGCTTCTTCATGAGTATCCCATTACATTGTTCAATTGATTGAGCTGGTTCACATAGAAGAGATATGTGAATAAATAGTTTTTGTGTGAATATAATATATATAATATTTTAGGTAAGTGGGAATATTGGATGCAGTGATTATCTTGAAAATGCTTCTATCGTCATTGTTATATAGATAACTGAATGGAATTTTTAAAAACCCCTGAGTTCTGAGAAGTACATTCTTGTGTAATGATATTATTTAAAATTGAAATAAATATTTATAAAACTTGGGTAATGCTTTTATAGGGTCTTAACTAATGAACTAATCAATTTAAGATGGACAGGGATTTAGTGTTTTGAAGTTGAAATTTTGGATTTGTTTACTAATCATACACATTACTCAGGATCCAGTATAGGGGTCATCCTGTACCAACATACATGGGTTTTAAAATGAGAATACGTGTAATCTATATCTAGTGTATATATGATTCTCAATAGATCTAAAAATATGGTAATGAAATTTCTATATAAATGCGATTTTGATCCATCATAGGTTTGATTTTTATATGTGTAATTGTGATGTTTACCTCTAATTGTGTTATCGAGAATCCATGTAAGCATCATTCCATATATTATTTTATTAAGTTTTTGAATGGTGAATATTATTTCCATATATTATATCTAATGAATTAAATAAATTTGATAAATAATATTTATTCTATCATGGTAAAAACGTAATGATGCTTTGAAATTGCATGATACGAGATTTATTTCATAACTATTTTGTGGATGGAGTTAATTATGACAATATTAGAATCAATATAAAAGTATCCCAAGAATTATCTTGTAATAAAAAGTATACAATAAGCTATGTAAGAGTTATATGGACTTACATATGGGTAATTATAATGAAAAATAGATTCTTTATGAAGGGATATAGAGTTTCCAAAAATAAATTTTTTTTAAAAAACATTATTGACACGATGCCTAGAATAAATATGAAATGATATTAAATATTATTATCAATAATAATGATTTTTATTCAAGGTGTTGATTTTGGTGTTCTAGTGGAGGGAGAAGTTTGAGATAGAGAATCTTCACTCTCAAGTAACGGATACCACATAAAAAGAGCTTTGAAATGAATCCAATCACACTATATTGAATCTCTATTTTTTATTTTGTAGATAACTTCATAAATTTTTTACACATATGATAAATGGACAGTCATACAACATCATGAAGGAATTCAGGATATTGTGAGTTGAATTCTGGATATCAAAAAGACATGAACCATACTGAATGTATATCTATGTGACTATTTTGAGATATTTGAGGTTAAACATGGAGAACTCTATTCCATATAATATACCATGAGCTACTATTTTATCTAAAAAGATTAAAAAATGACCTCATGAATATTCCAGGAGAAAGTAAGGTGATATGGGTAGTTTGAGAAGAATATGAGAATGATATAAGAGGTATTCAAAGATACTACATGAGTATATAAGATCAAAACTCTTTATAGAAAAATTAAAAATGAGGAAATATGAATAATAAAGAACATTATTAGTATTCTACAAGAGATAAACATTTTATTAAAAATGAAATACTCTAAACTTGGAGACACATCCACAAGTTATTTTCATGAGAAAAAAATTAAATAATAGAAGATAAACAATCAAAAATCTATTGAGAAAAGTTATGGGGATCTCGGTAAATGAAATATTTAATGGGATCTATATATTATAAATGTGGGTAACATCATTTCCTAGAGAATGATTTATAAATGGAAAATGAGGGAGATAATGTTTAGTGTTCTTGATCTGAGAGAGGGTGTGTTGTGCTATATCTTGATGAACACTCTTAAAGAAGGAGAAAAAGGAGGATTCAATACTGAATAAAAGTAATGATCTATTGGGTATCAAAGATGGGTATGAGGAATATTTCATCCACTATAATGATACTAAATAACCAAGATGAAGTAGAGAGAAGAATAAATAATAGAAAATGATAGATCAACTTGTTGTTCACGTTTTTGTCAGTTTGATTTTAGAATTTAAAAAATTAAGCGAAACATCTAGATGAACAGACTCTATTGAAGCCTATGATTCTAAGTTGTGAGAGGTAATGTAGTTGTAGAGTATTCATAAATACACAATTACATTGAATGTATATTCTACTAAGAAGAAGAAGGAGGTCAATCTTATTGAGGGAAAATCATCACTTTATATACCTGGTAGTTGATTCCTAAGAAAGAACTAAAAAAATACTTCTATATAATTTTTTTGAACTGATAGAACCCATTGGCATAATATTTTTTTGGTAGATCATAGTGAAACTCTATTAATGCAGTGTGAAAGTGTTTATCAAAGTCATATGAGAAGAAAGAACATATAAGTCTATTGATACTAAGATACTATAGGTGTGGGAAAAATCACGCCCAATGTAGATAGTGATGGATTATATTAAAGAAAAACTGATTGGAACAAACAACCAATAATGGAATAGAGTAGTATATTGAATCAAAAATATTAAAAATTCTACATTTACCTTTATTTTCAATACATACATTAAATAAAATTTATGATTTTGAGTTTAAAACTAAAATATATCCTTATTTACTAATAAAAAATGGTTAATATCTAAATGGTGTCCATTATTATATAGATATTAGGAAATTTTTAATAATTATGTAACACCTAATTCACCCACAATATACGGTTTCTATACATTTTATATTAGGAATTTTTGTCTTGAAGGATCAAAAGGTAATCCTATATCATGACATGGGTCTAGTTCCTTGACTGTGCTACCCCCTATTGGTAATAATCACATTGTATCATTCTTTAAGAAGTTCATCAACTACCTCCCAATAAGGTATTAGACCCATCCATCCCACATCATATGTACATATGAGAATAGTATTTCATTATATGTTCCAACACACCCATCAATCTTTTAATCCACCCACCTAGAAGATCCTGCTGGGTGCCCCACTGCACTACCTTCAAGGTTTCACAACATGGTCTGGCTAGTTCCACTATTTTTATAAGGACCCGACCTTATTACAATACATAATCTTGGATTTAGCCAAGAACACACTTCCTTTCACGTTGAATATCTTTTAATGTTTAGAGCTTTAGGTAATTGGGACACAATAGATTCATAACAATCCACATTAATACATAGTGGATACCATAAAAACAGTATTCATTTCTTCCAAAATGTAAAACATTTCAAATAAAATAAGATTTCATTGAAAAATATTCATAAATGTAAACTTGTATTCCTTCTTTGTCTTACAAAACCTTATAACCTTTGAAAATAATTTAAAAACCTGGGATGTGTAAAAAACTCTTAGTAATAGATATAAAAATAAGAAAAGAAAACATTAGTCCATGAATATCTATAAACGCATGAAATAATTTAGAAAAAACATACTTGTCACACATATATACTTACTTTGTGAAAAAAAAGATTCCTAAAAAACATGATGAACATAAATAGAACCATAAAGGTATCTTTGGTCATTAATTACATAATCTTTTAACCCTCTTAGCTGCCTTATAATTTGTAACCCTCACAACTACCATACAATTTGTTTACACATTGTAGTTACACATGGAGTAACCATACAGAAAACCTTCAAATTACAGATAAAAAATTCATTTTAGGGAGATATAGTCCCCAACGATCATTATAAACAGTTCCCAAGAACCATAAAAGAATCATACAACATGAATAATTCCATAAAAACATTTCTTTTTAATTTTGTAAAATAGAATTTTAAAAAAGGATTTTTAAAAGAAAAGCACCATACAAATATCTTATAATCCAAGTGATACATAATAGTGTTGATGAATTGTATATATAAACTATAAATAAACATAATTCAACATAAAATAAACAAAACCAACCACACAAACAGTCTTAATACCACATAAATAACGAAGTAGAATATTAACCTAACGAATAGAAATCAGGTTATGAATTACCTTACCTTGGGTTTGTCTTATATTAAACATGTTTAATAATCCTATACATCGGTTAAAATACTATTATAAATATATTAAATAATACTATTAATCACTATTATATCTTATATGATCATTTAATTACATTATATAACCCTTTAATGTTTAGTATTGTTTTCCTTCCATTGTTTTGGGTGCTTTCTTTACATGATTTCCAGGGACAGTTTGTATTTGATTTTCATCTCCTATAGGAATGCAATTATAGAAGTGCAATAAAATGATATTAATATAGTTCTAGAATATATATTGATACCATAAATCATTTTTTATCATATATGGTGATGTATCATCCGATAAAACATTAATGATGTTTGTTTATATAATTTTTTTGCAGTTCCTCGATAATCATAAACTTGTTTTATTATATAATTTAATTTCATAAATATAAGTTCATTCCATATCATGGAATAGGTTAAAAAATTAAATATAAATTCTGATTCAACCATCCAAAGGGTTTTAGGATCAAATTTATTTACGTAATTAAAGTGGGAAACACATCGTCCACAATTTTGGAAAATTGAAACATCTTGGATGGTGTTTTTATTTATTGAAAAAGAGGGAGAGGAAGAAAGATAGTGAATCTTTTACATGAAGATGATAACATAATGAATATATAAGATTTTAGATATTTCATACCTCCTGGATAAGTGGAGGGAAACATATATAAGAAAATAATAAATTGTAATAAAATCACATCAAAAAGGAAGAATATTCTTACCTCTTGATCTCTTCTCCTTGTGGTACTTTTTAAGGCATTTGGTTTGGCCTTTTGGTGAGACCAGAAGCTCCAGGAAATGAGGATGATCCAAAGGGAGGGTAATTAAAAGATAATTGAAAATGATAATGTCTTGGGAGGTGTGAGAGGAAGAGGGGAATGAGGATGGTATTTATAGTGGAATAGAGGAGGGAGTTTACATTATTTTAATCATTTTTTAATATTTTTGCTCAAGACTGTGAATAGTATTGATTCATGTAATAAAAAATTGTACAAATTGAATTTTATTTTGAACCATGTGGGATTAAATTAGTCATGATGTCATAAATTGTGCATTTAATTAATAATTTGAATATACAGTATTTTACCATATGTCACTATTTATAAAATATTTACGAGTTTCAGAAAAATCCCAAAAATTTACCCTTACCGTTATTTGATGTGCATAATTAAAAATTGAAATCCATTTTTTAAATTTATTTATCTAAATATTATTTATTTTATTTTTAAATTAAATCATAATTTATTGAAAAATAACAATTTTTGTAACACCCCAAGCTTCCACGGTACGTTTCCCTTCGAATAATGCGATAGCGTGTGTTGTACGCAACCTCGAGTTCTAACACACACCACAACTAATTAAACTAGCCGTTGTGAATAGTAATACCTACTTTTTGAAATCATATATATTTTATACTTCAAAATGGACTTCATTTTTGTATTCGGAATATTGAAATTAGCCTAGGGTGAAATTTTGGTACTTTTCGGATAACTTTTATATTTTGATGAATAGTGAAAATTACTAAATTTTAATTAAAAACAACTTTTTTTATCAAAATAATTAATAGTGATAAATTGTGAATTTGAGTGGTTTTAAAGTATATTTAGAATATATTTTTACCATTTAATATAATGTTGGTCATTGGACATAATTTTACAATTAAACCGAACATAAACAAGTGTCAATCTTTTTATAGTTATTATCTTTTAAAAACACGCTATTTGTTTTGACAGCGGGAATTAATTTTAAATTAATTTCTGCCACTTCTGTGTTTTGAATTTAGGAAAATGGATTCCATATTTGGAATCAGGAGGTTCAAATTGTGTAAATAGGTATCTTTTATTTTTAGACATTTTGAATAGTTACTGTGGTAAATACTTTATTTACCATGGTTAAAGGGTAAATCCGGTAAATAAGGGTTAAAAAATAATATTATAATAATACAAAATTACCCTAAAACGTGTCCTAACCTTATTGGTGGACACATACCCGACCATGGGCATCCTTGGGTCAATTTGGGGACCCCTTGGAGCCACTTGTATGTGGTAGGGACACATTATATTAATAAAGTTAAAATAAAGATAAAAATGGCATAAGCTTACATCTTTTAGAAGAACAATTTTTACATAGGGTTATACATGTTGGATTTTCTATTATAAATATTCATTAGAAAGATAAAAAGATTTCCTACATAATGATATTTTAATTATAATTTTTAGACATTAAATAATTTATTTTATTTATGACACAATGATGATGCAGTAATTACTATAATAGTGAAAAATTAAAATAATTGATATTATGAATACCCAAATAAATATAATATGAAACTTTTAATGAATTAAACTAATTTTCTAGGATAATATGATATATTAGGATTGATTTAATTGACTTTTTTCGAAGTAATCAATCTGTTATGAGTTTCACAAAAATCAACTATTGAATAGTGTCAAAATTGACATAAAAGAGTTCTTAAAACAAATATTATATTATTAATTGATATTAAATTCCTAAAAATCTAAGGATCGGCCAAGAAACTTATATTATGATAGGTTCATCATTAATGGACCACTTGGGGGTCGCTTGGATGTATATAGTAAGTTTATTAACCATATTATATAAAAATACAAAGAGACATTGTAAAAGTGAAACTAATTAACTTAGAGTTAATACTTAAAGATAAGGTTAATATATGTACCCAAACCTGTATAAATTCTATTGGATGAGTTGTTTTAGACCCATCCCCACCTCAAAATTTGAATAGTCAACTTTGGATCCATTGGAAACCGAATATGAATTTATTATAAATTAATATTTCTAGCTTTTCCAATGGTGCCCCTCACCCCTCTTATAAAAAGGGCACTCCTCCTTCTCGTTTCCTCACACCTCTCAAGCCACTTGGCTCGTCCAAACTCTGCCCAACTAAGCTCCCCACATCCCTCTACTCCTCCTTGAAGCTTCCCCTTAGGAAGAAAGCTTTTCAAGAAGTCCTTTGGTTCCAACCAAAGTGAGTTACCTAAATTAAAGGTAACGATTTCTCTTAAATTATTTTCATTTATTTTGCTTCTCCAACCCCCAAACTCTTTTTATTTCCTTTCTTTTGTAACAACACCAATATCCTCAATATACTAGGATGTTGTTATAAGAAGGATTCCAACTACACATACACACAACTCCATCTAATGGATGATGAACATAATGTTTCTGTGGATGGAAAACTAACGCCTCACGAAACGATGATTGTTCAAATACATCTTACCGCCTCTCATGGTGGCCATTATGATAGAACTGTAATTAAATATGATATTAATGATATATATTTTATATATAAGCTTCTGTAATTCCATTTTATTTCATACCATTATTCGTTTCATGTTGTATATACATACGATAATTTCATTTGAGGAAGTGCGGACTACCGCCCCCTTAAAATGATATGACTCGTTCATACCACACATGGAATGTATAAAGGATGGTGTTAATGAACTTAAGTAACATATATAAAATATTATATTATACTGGAATAGTAATATACCTATGTATCATTTGGATTCTATTCTTTTAAAATAAAAATTAAATGGAAGTAGCGTTCGTGCGTACGTACGGACTACCGTCTCCACGAACGCGATGAGATTCATTCTCCATCGTATCCATTCAAGTATAATTATCATTTAATGATTTAAAAATGATGTTTAAGGACTTGATATCATTCTGGATATGAATAAGATAAAACAAACATGACTTATGTAACAAAACATATAAAAGAAAATGAGTAAGTTAACACACGAAACGACGATAATACTAAGATATTATCAAATCAATATTAAAAGATCATATATGATATCATATTAATGTATATGATTCTTTTATAATTTAATAAAAATTATTTCACCATTATACAGGAGGTTAACCTACCCCAACCAAGGAAAAGTACAAGGTAAGGGTTATTTCACAATCTCTTCATTATCCGAGGTTGTTTATACGTAATAATCTACTGGGATATCTTTATCATCCACATCCATGTTTCTTAAAAATGTATTTCAAAACATTTTTACTATTTACAAGAATATGGGTTAAAGTCATTTATACCCTTGTTTGACTTTTTATAAGAGGTTTATAAAGGAATCTTTCCGTCGTTTTCAAAACAAGGTCCTTTTTAACCTTTTCGACAGAATTGAGGTAAGAATGTTTTTTTTAACTTATACGGCAGGTGCAGTTATTTTACACTGTTATAAAATCTTCAAAGCTTTCCTTACAAGCTTATAAGAATATTTTCAAAGAAAATGTTTTATTTTATATGGATCTTAAATGATTTCAAAATAAAAGGAGATATTTCTTTAAAAAGAATTTTGATTTCATCTATGTCAACATCCTTTGATGGATTTTAAGATTATTTGAAGTTGATTTATTATGATACAAAACTTCTATATTGTATTGAAGGTTTTGTGATATGTTTGACTATGGATGTGCTATTTTTATACCATTCATAGTTTATGGTGAAATTATTGACATTTCGTATGCTAGTTTTAATACGAATGTTTATGTTATGTTTAAAACTTTTCATATGGGAATGCATTGGAATTAATAAGTGACGGGTGGAGCCCGCTATAGCTCCTCGATGCATCGGTAGGTCTCATGAAAAAAACTAGTGTCTTGGCACAAGGCCTTGGCAAAATCTTATTTGTAGTCTTGGCATGAGGCCTTGACTATGTGGTTATGATAGTCTGGCATTATGCATTCCAACATTATGAACGTGGTTATTGATATTGCATGTGATTATTCGATTAGTAGAATATCCATGTGAATAAGTAAATGGAATTATTTCATTTTACTTTTTCCATACTATGTTGAAGTTCAATTTTAAAAGGCTTTTGTTTTAGTAATTCATTGCCTTAAATGTTTATGATTATTTTGAATGTTCCGCTATATTGTTATCCTTACTGGGCATTTGAGCTCACCCCTTTTCTATGTTTTATTTTTCCCAGGTAGTGAAGAAGTAAATTATGAATGACTTGCAGGGATATTATGAGGGGTTAATAGTGTGGATATGAAGACTTTGTTGTTGTAGTAGTTTTTCACTTTGAAATGTAATGTAAAACTTTATGATTATATCTAGTGTTTCCAAGGCTACTAAACCAATCGGTCTTTCGGGATTTGATCTTTCTTGTGATCATGCCAATGTTATGTAATAATGCACCGACTCTAGGTAGCTGGGGTCGGGGCGTTACAGTTGGTATCAGAGGAAGTTTAGTACAAACCTTGGAAGCTAGATTTAGATAAACTCTGATTAGATCACGTAGACCTAAGATGAACTTTGAGGATTAGTATAGAAGAACTTCCTAGAATTTTGGTATTGTAGAGATTTTGTGAGTTTTCCGAGAAATACATCCCTGTCTGGATACGAGCAGGTAGAGGCAGCTCTGGCACAGATGTACCTAGGGGTAAAACCTAAAAACACCGCTTTGAGCTAGACTCAAACGGGAACTGGTGCACGACAACGGGCCTTGCTGCACTCTTGGTTACGACACTCCCGGGGGATATGCTTAGGATAACTCTCATTTTCTTTACAAATCACTATGAAGGGTTTATGAGTATATACTTCCTCAAAGAAAACATTTTTATGATTATGGATTATATCCATAAATAGTTCAATTTATGTTAAGTGTTTTATAAGTATGGGATTATGTATTTTGATTCATAAACTGATCTAGTTTATGACATTGTTTAGAAATGGCACCTAGTGGAAGAAATGGAAACCGTATCAATGCACGCACTCCATGTAGGGATTGCCCTCCTGCTCAAGATAATTATAGTGGGGCTGGTGATGAAACTGGTGCCGATCAGCTAATCACCATACTGGGACAACTTACTCAGGTTATGAATAATAACCTTACCCGTATGGAGCACCCTAATCCGCAGCGTGGAGGATCAATGTTAGATCGATTCATGAGGAAACAACCACGAACTTTCAACGGGAATACAAATCCATTAGTAGCTGAGCAATGGATATTTTCCCTAGAGAAAATATTTCAGGCTTTGGGGAGAAGTGAAAGGGAAAAAGTTATCATGGCAGTTTACCGCCTCACTGGAGATGCTGATCAATGGTGGTCATTGATTCAAAACATGAAGGAAGATGATGAAGTATCAAATATGGAATGGAGGGAGTTCAAAGATCTGTTTTTAGAATAATACTTCCCTCGCGACCATCGAGCAGATATGGAAAGGCAATTTCTAAGTCTGAGACAAAAGGAGGATGATAATGTCACAAAGTATGAGGCTAACTTTACAAGGTTAGCGAGGTATGCTGGAGATTATATACGCAACCCAAGAAGTAAGATTGATCATTTCTTTGATGGGTTAAAACCATTTCTCCGTCGAGCATTAGTCTCACAATCCTTTTCATCGTACGAAGACATTGTCTCATGTGCTATCAAGACCGAAAAGGAATTCTCTAAGTCTTATGACTTTAAAGCGAAGCAAGAGAAGAAGAGACCTGCGGATCAATCTGGGAATGGAAATAAGGGGAAGAAGGGAAAGGTTTAATATCCATAATGTGGTAAATGTGGGAAGAAACACCCCGGTACTTGCTTGAAGGGAATGGGAGTCTGTTACAAGTGTGGTGAAAAAGGCCACCAAGCTCATGATTGCAAGGGGAAGAAGGAAGCTACCAACGTTCAGTGCTACAATTGCAGGGAGATGGGGCATTATGCAAATGCATGCCCTAAGCGTCACGAGAACTTACCTCAGAAAAGGCCAAGGGATCAAGGCCAGGCTTATGCTATCACTACTGCTGAGGTAGAAGCTCCGAAAGACATGGTTGCAGGTAATTTAATGGTTTCCTCAAGTTTAGAAAATGCATTATTTGATTATGGATCATCGCATTGTTTCATATCTTCACAGTTTGCTAAGAAAATTAGATATTTCCAATTTGATTTAATAAGGGAGTTGTCAGTTAAAACTCCTAAGGGAAGTATCATTGCAACAAAGTTTTGTGAATCAGTCCCCATTAGAGCACATAAATTTTCTTTATCTGCTGATCTCATCGTCATACCTATGATTGAGTTTGATATAATCCTCGGTATGGATTGGCTTTCGGACTATGATGCGAAGATTTATTGTAAGAAGAAAGAGGTTACGATTCTTGATGATAATGATAAGGAACACCTTATTTTTAGAGCAGAATCGTCACCACCTAATTCTTATTTAGATCCACCCCCAGTAGCTCAACTTAATTCAATTATTGGGGAGGAAGAGAATGAAATAACTGTCGGTGAGGAAAGGAATGTTCAAATAGAGGATGTACCTGTTGTGAAAGAATTTGTAGATGTTTTTCCGGAAGATTTACCTGGACATCCTCCAGAATGAGAAGTTGAGTTTTCCATTGATTTGATTCCTGGATCAAGGCCTATATCGAAGACCCCTTATAGAATGGCCACTGTAGAGTTAGTCGAACTAAAGAAACAACTAGAGGAATTGAGTAATAAGGGATTTATTCGCCCTAGTGTTTCTCCATGGGGAGCCCCTGTTCTTTTTGTTAAAAAGAAAGATGGATCTATGAGGTTATGTATCGACTACAGGGAGATCAATGCTATAACGATAAAGAACAAGTATCCCCTACCTCGTATTGATTATTTATTTGACCAACTGCATGGAGCTCAATACTTTTCAAAGATTGACCTTCGATCTGGATACCATCAGTTGTGTGTAAAGAAGGAAGACATTCCGAAGACAGCATTTCAAACCAGGTACGGGCATTACGAGTTTACTGTAATGCCGTTTGGATTGACTAATGCACCCTCTGTATTCATGGATCTGATGAATAGAGTTTTCAAGGAGTATCTCGATGAATTTGTGGTGGTATTTATTGATGATATCTTGGTATACTCCAAAACCTACGAAGATCATGAAAATCACTTGCGCATTATCTTGAAGACTCTGAGGAGGCATGAATTATATGGAAAGTTTAGCAAGTGTGAATTCTGGCTTCAGGAGATTTCTTTTCTTGGCCATATTGTCTCTAAAGATGGAATCTCTGTTGATCCTTCTAAGACCAAAGAAATCCAATAATGGCCAGCACCTACGAGTATAACTGAGGTACATAGTTTTATTGGCTTGGCAGGTTATTATCGACGTTTCGTCCATAATTTTGCCCGATTGGCTAACCCATTAACGAAGCTCACACGTAAAGGGGTTAAATTTGTTTGGACAAAAGAGTGTGAAGAATGTTTCGAAGAACTAAATAGAAGATTATTCAATGCTCCTATATTGACTCTACCATCGGGGAATGATGGGTTCGTTATTTATAGTGATGCATCAAAGAAAGGACTTGGTTGTGTCCTTATGCAGAATGATAGAGTTATTGCCTATGCATCACGACAGTTGAAAATTCATGAAAAAAACTATCCTACTCATGATCTTGAGTTAGCAGCTGTGATCTTTGCTTTGAAGATATGGAGGCACTACCTCTATGGTGAAAAATGTGAGATTTATACTGATCACAAGAGTCTGAAGTATATTTTCTCACAAAAAGAACTCAATGTGAGGTAAAGGAGATGGCTTGAATTACTCAAGGATTATGATTGCACGATACACTACCACCCGGGGAAAGCAAACAAAGTAGCAGATGCTTTGAGCAGAAAAGACCATGGAGTTCTGAACATGATGAGAATTAAAAGGGATCCAATTTTCATGGATCTAGAGAAGATGGACATGGGAATAACCAGGGAAGGTGAAACATCAATGCTTTTTCAAATGGTTGCCAAACCATCTTTACTAGAAAGGATTAAGAGTTCCCAGACCGATGACGAAGAATTTCAAAAGAAGATTAAAGCTGTGAATGATGGGAGATTGAGAGACTTTGTGTATGAAGATGGAATTTTGAAATTCGGGAAGAGACTTTGTGTTCCCAATATACCTGATCTAAAAAGGGAATTGCTGGATGATGCTCATAGTTCCAATTTCTCTATACACCCTGGGAGCACCAAAATGTATAGAGATTTGAAGGAACATTTTTGGTGGGACAACATGAAGAGGGAGATTGCTGATTTTGTGTCAAGATGTATGGTTTGTCAACAAGTGAAATCTGGAAGGCAACAGCCTGGAGGAGTCATGCAACCTCTTCCCATACCGGAGTGGAAATGGGACAATATTACGATGGACTTTGTCATGGGGCTACCAAAGACTCCTAGAAGGAACGATGCAATATGGGTTATTGTTGATCGTCTTACCAAGTCAGCACATTTTCTTGCTATAAGAGAAGATCTACCCCTGGAACGTCTAGCAAGACTATACATTAATGAAGTTGTGAGACTTCATGGAGTTCCCCTATCGATTGTTTCTGATCGTGATCCCCGTTTTACTTCAAGATTTTGGAAAAGTCTTCAGAAATCCCTGGATACTGAACTTCATTTGAGCACTGCTTACCACCCTCAGACAGAAGGACAATCAGAACGGACTATTCAGACCTTAGAAGACATGTTGAGATCTTGCTCACTTGATTTTCAGGGTATGTGGGATCAATATTTACCACTAGTAGAATTTTCCTATAACAATAGCTTCCATTCGAGTATTCAGATGGCACCATATAAAGCGTTATACGGAAAGAGATGTCGTACACCAACCTGTTGGGATGACGTTGGTGAAAGAAAACTTGTAGGCCCAGAACTGGTGGAGGAAACGGTGGAAAAGGTGAAGGTAATCCAAAAGCACATCAAAGCAGCTCAAAGTAGGCAGAAGAGCTATGCCGATAATCGAAGGAAGGATTTGGAATTTCAAGTCGGTGATCATGTTTTTCTGAAGGTATCTCCGTGGAAGGGAGTCATACGTTTTGGTAAGAAAGGTAAATTGAGTCCCAGGTACATCAGACCTTTCGAAATTCTAGAACGAATTGGGGTTGTAGCTTATCGATTGGCAATGCCGCCAAGTCTCTCCAAAGTTCACGATGTGTTCCACGTATCTCTATTGAAGAAATACATGCCTGATTCGACGCATGTACTCACCTATGAGGAATTAGAACTGGAACCCGATCTGTCTTATTGCGAAGAGCCCGTCAAGATTCTTGATACGAGAGAACAAGTGCAGAGAAACCGGACAACGCGTCTGGTAAAAGTTTTGTGGAGAAATCATAAGATGGAAGAGGCAACGTGGGAACCCGAGGAACTTATGATGAAGAACCACCTGAGTCTTTTTATGCAGTAATACCCTAGAAATTGCGAGGACACAATTATTTGAAGGAGGGGAGAATGTAACACCCCAAGCTTCCACGGTACGTTTCCCTTCGAATAATGCGATAGCGTGTGTTGTACACAACCTCGAGTTCTAACACACACCACAACTAATTAAACTAGCCGTTGTGAATAGTAATACCTACTTTTTGAAATCATATATATTTTATACTTCAAAATGGACTTCATTTTTGGATTCGGAATATTGAAATTAGCCTAGGGTGAAATTTTGGTACTTTTCGGATAACTATTATATTTTGATGAATAGTGAAAATTACTAAATTTTAATTAAAAACAACTTTTTTTAATCAAAATAATTAATAGTGATAAATTGTGAATTTGAGTGGTTTTAAATTATATTTAGAATATATTTTTACCATTTAATATAATGTTGGTCATTGGACATAATTTTACAATTAAACCGAACATAAACAAGTGTCAATCTTTTTATAGTTATTATCTCTTAAAAACACGCTTTTTGTTTTGACAGCGGGAATTAATTTTAAATTAATTTCTGCCACTTCTGTGTTTTGAATTTAGGAAAATGGATTCCATATTTGGAATCAGGATGTTCAAATTGTGTAAATAGGTATCTTTTATTTTTAGACATTTTGAATAGTTACTGTGGTAAATATTTTATTTACCATGGTTAAAGGGTAAATCCGGTAAATAAGGGTTAAAAAATAATATTATAATAATACAAAATTACCCTAAAACGTGTCCTAACCTTATTGGTGGACACATACCCGACCATGGGCATCCTTGGGTCAATTTGGGGACCCCTTGGAGCCACTTGTATGTGGTAGGGACACATTATATTAATAAAGTTAAAATAAAAATAAAAATGGCATAAGCTTACATCTTTTAGAAGAACAATTTTTACATAGGGTTATACATGTTGGATTTTCGATTATAAATATTCATTAGAAAGATAAAAAGATTTCCTACATAATGATATTTTAATTATAATTTTTAGACATTCAATAATTTATTTTATTTATGACACAATGATGATGCAGTAATTACTATAATAGTGAAAAATTAAAATAATTGATATTATGAATACCCAAATAAATATAATATGAAACTTTTAATGAATTAAAATAATTTTCTAGGATAATATGATATATTAGGATTGATTTAATTGACTTTTTTCGAAGTAATCAATCTGTTATGAGTTTCACAAAAATCAACTATTGAATAGTGTCAAAATTGACATAAAAGAGTTCTTAAAACAAATATTATATTATTAATTGATATTAAATTCCTAAAAATCTAAGGTTCGGCCAAGAAACTTATATTATGATAGGTTCATCATTAATGGACCACTTGGGGGTCGCTTGGATGTATATAGTAAGTTTATTAACCATATTATATAAAAATACAAAGAGACATTGTAAAAGTGAAACTAATTAACTTAGAGTTAATACTTAAAGATAAGGTTAATATATGTACCCAAACCTGTCAAAATTCTATTGGATGAGTTGTTTTAGACCCATCCCCACCTCAAAATTTGAATAGTCAACTTTGGATCCATTGGAAACCGAATATGAATTTATTATAAATTAATATTTCTAGCTTTTCCAATGGTGCCCCTCACCCCTCTTATAAAAAGGGCACTCCTCCTTCTCGTTTCCTCACACCTCTCAAGCCACTTGGCTCGTCCAAACTCTGCCCAACTAAGCTCCCCACATCCCTCTACTCCTCCTTGAAGCTTCCCCTTAGGAAGAAAGCTTTTCAAGAAGTCCTTTGGTTCCAACCAAAGTGAGTTACCTAAATTAAAGGTAACGATTTCTCTTAAATTATTTTCATTTATTTTGCTTCTCCAACCCCCAAACTCTTTTTATTTCCTTTCTTTTGTAACAACAACAATATCCTCAATATACTAGGATGTTGTTATAAGAAGGATTCCAACTACACATACACACAACTCCATCTAATGGATGATGAACATAATGTTTCTGTGGATGGAAAACTAACGCCTCACGAAACGATGATTGTTCAAATACATCTTACCGCCTCTCATGGTGGCCATTATGATAGAACTGTAATTAAATATGATATTAATGATATATATTTTATATATAAGCTTCTGTAATTCCATTTTATTTCATACCATTATTCGTTTCATGTTGTATATACATACGATAATTTCATTTGAGGAAGTGCGGACTACCGCCCCCTTAAAATGATATGACTCGTTCATACCACACATGGAATGTATAAAGGATGGTGTTAATGAACTTAAGTAACATATATAAAATATTATATTATACTGGAATAGTAATATACCTATGTATCATTTGGATTCTATTCTTTTAAAATAAAAATTAAATGGAAGTAGCGTTCGTGCGTACGTACGGACTACCGTCTCCACGAACGCGATGAGATTCATTCTCCATCGTATCCATTCAAGTATAATTATCATTTAATGATTTAAAAATGATGTTTAAGGACTTGATATCATTCTGGATATGAATAAGATAAAACAAACATGACTTATGTAACAAAACATATAAAAGAAAATGAGTAAGTTAACACACGAAACGACGATAATACTAAGATATTATCAAATCAATATTAAAAGATCATATATGATATCATATTAATGTATATGATTCTTTTATAATTTAATAAAAATTATTTCACCATTATACAGGAGGTTAACCTACCCCAACCAAGGAAAAGTACAAGGTAAGGGTTATTTCACAATCTCTTCATTATCCGAGGTTGTTTATACGTAATAATCTACTGGGATATCTTTATCATCCACATCCATGTTTCTTAAAAATGTATTTCAAAACATTTTTACTATTTACAAGAATATGGGTTAAAGTCATTTATACCCTTGTTTGACTTTTTATAAGAGGTTTATAAAGGAATCTTTCCGTCGTTTTCAAAACAAGGTCCTTTTTAACCTTTTCGACAGAATTGAGGTAAGAATGTTTTTTTTAACTTATACGGCAGGTGCAGTTATTTTACACCGTTATAAAATCTTCAAAGCTTTCCTTACAAGCTTATAAGAATATTTTCAAAGAAAATGTTTTATTTTATATGGATCTTAAATGATTTCAAAATAAAAGGAGATATTTCTTTAAAAAGAATTTTGATTTCATCTATGTCAACATCCTTTGATGGATTTTAAGATTATTTGAAGTTGATTTATTATGATACAAAACTTCTATATTGTATTGAAGGTTTTGTGATATGTTTGACTATGGATGTGCTATTTTTATACCATTCATAGTTTATGGTGAAATTATTGACATTTCGTATGCTAGTTTTAATACGAATGTTTATGTTATGTTTAAAACTTTTCATATGGGAATGCATTGGAATTAATAAGTGACGGGTGGAGCCCGCTATAGCTCCTCGATGCATCGGTAGGTCTCATGAAAAAAACTAGTGTCTTGGCACAAGGCCTTGGCAAAATCTTATTTGTAGTCTTGGCATGAGGCCTTGACTATGTGGTTATGATAGTCTGGCATTATGCATTCCAACATTATGAACGTGGTTATTGATATTGCATGTGATTATTCGATTAGTAGAATATCCATGTGATTAAGTAAATGGAATTATTTCATTTTACTTTTTCCATACTATGTTGAAGTTCAATTTTAAAAGGCTTTTGTTTTAGTAATTCATTGCCTTAAATGTTTATGATTATTTTGAATGTTCCGCTATATTGTTATCCTTACTGGGCATTTGAGCTCACCCCTTTTCTATGTTTTATTTTTCCCAGGTAGTGAAGAAGTAAATTATGAATGACTTGCAGGGATATTATGAGGGGTTAATAGTGTGGATATGAAGACTTTGTTGTTGTAGTAGTTTTTCACTTTGAAATGTAATGTAAAACTTTATGATTATATCTAGTGTTTCCAAGGCTACTAAACCAATCGGTCTTTCGGGATTTGATCTTTCTTGTGATCATGACAATGTTATGTAATAATGCACCGACTCTAGGTAGCTGGGGTCGGGGCGTTACAGTTGGTATCAGAGGAAGTTTAGTACAAACCTTGGAAGCTAGATTTAGATAAACTCTGATTAGATCACGTAGACCTAAGATGAACTTTGAGGATTAGTATAGAAGAACTTCCTAGAATTTTGGTATTGTAGAGATTTTGTGAGTTTTCCGAGAAATACATCCCTGTCTGGATACGAGCAGGTAGAGGCAGCTCTGGCACAGATGTACCTAGGGGTAAAACCTAAAAACACCGCTTTGAGCTAGACTCAAACGGGAACTGGTGCACGACAACGGGCCTTGCTGCACTCTTGGTTACGACACTCCCGGGGGATATGCTTAGGATAACTCTCATTTTCTTTACAAATCACTATGAAGGGTTTATGCGTATATACTTCCTCAAAGAAAACATTTTTATGATTATGGATTATATCCATAAATAGTTCAATTTATGTTAAGTGTTTTATAAGTATGGGATTATGTATTTTGATTCATAAACTGATCTAGTTTATGACATTGTTTAGAAATGGCACCTAGTGGAAGAAATGGAAACCGTATCAATGCACGCACTCCATGTAGGGATTGCCCTCCTGCTCAAGATAATTATAGTGGGGCTGGTGATGAAACTGGTGCCGATCAGCTAATCACCATACTGGGACAACTTACTCAGGTTATGAATAATAACCTTACCCGTATGGAGCACCCTGATCCGCAGCGTGGAGGATCAATGTTAGATCGATTCATGAGGAAACAACCACGAACTTTCAACGGGAATACAAATCCATTAGTAGCTGAGCAATGGATATTTTCCCTAGAGAAAATATTTCAGGCTTTGGGGAGAAGTGAAAGGGAAAAAGTTATCATGGCAGTTTACCGCCTCACTGGAGATGCTGATCAATGGTGGTCATTGATTCAAAACATGAAGGAAGATGATGAAGTATCAAATATGGAATGGAGGGAGTTCAAAGATCTGTTTTTAGAATAATACTTCCCTCGCGACCATCGAGCAGATATGGAAAGGCAATTTCTAAGTCTGAGACAAAAGGAGGATGATAATGTCACAAAGTATGAGGCTAACTTTACAAGGTTAGCGAGGTATGCTGGAGATTATATACGCAACCCAAGAAGTAAGATTGATCATTTCTTTGATGGGTTAAAACCATTTCTCCGTCGAGCATTAGTCTCACAATCCTTTTCATCGTACGAAGACATTGTCTCATGTGCTATCAAGACCGAAAAGGAATTCTCTAAGTCTTATGACTTTAAAGCGAAGCAAGAGAAGAAGAGACCTGCGGATCAATCTGGGAATGGAAATAAGGGGAAGAAGGGAAAGGTTTAATATCCATAATGTGGTAAATGTGGGAAGAAACACCCCGGTACTTGCTTGAAGGGAATGGGAGTCTGTTACAAGTGTGGTGAAAAAGGCCACCAAGCTCATGATTGCAAGGGGAAGAAGGAAGCTACCAACGTTCAGTGCTACAATTGCAGGGAGATGGGGCATTATGCAAATGCATTCCCTAAGCGTCACGAGAACTTACCTCAGAAAAGGCCAAGGGATCAAGGCCAGGCTTATGCTATCACTACTGCTGAGGTAGAAGCTCCGAAAGACATGGTTGCAGGTAATTTAATGGTTTCCTCAAGTTTAGAAAATGCATTATTTGATTATGGATCATCGCATTGTTTCATATCTTCACAGTTTGCTAAGAAAATTAGATATTTCCAATTTGATTTAATAAGGGAGTTGTCAGTTAAAACTCCTAAGGGAAGTATCATTGCAACAAAGTTTTGTGAATCAGTCCCCATTAGAGCACATAAATTTTATTTATCTGCTGATCTCATCGTCATACCTATGATTGAGTTTGATATAATCCTCGGTATGGATTGGCTTTCGGACTATGATGCGAAGATTTATTGTAAGAAGAAAGAGGTTACGATTCTTGATGATAATGATAAGGAACACCTTATTTTTAGAGCAGAATCGTCACCACCTAATTCTTATTTAGATCCACCCCCAGTAGCTCAACTTAATTCAATTATTGGGGAGGAAGAGAATGAAATAACTGTCGGTGAGGAAAGGAATGTTCAAATAGAGGATGTACCTGTTGTGAAAGAATTTGTAGATGTTTTTCCAGAAGATTTACCTGGACATCCTCCAGAATGAGAAGTTGAGTTTTCCATTGATTTGATTCCTGGATCAAGGCCTATATCGAAGACCCCTTATAGAATGGCCACTGTAGAGTTAGTCGAACTAAAGAAACAACTAGAGGAATTGAGTAATAAGGGATTTATTCGCCCTAGTGTTTCTCCATGGGGAGCCCCTGTTCTTTTTGTTAAAAAGAAAGATGGATCTATGAGGTTATGTATCGACTACAGGGAGATCAATGCTATAACGATAAAGAACAAGTATCCCCTACCTCGTATTGATTATTTATTTGACCAACTGCATGGAGCTCAATACTTTTCAAAGATTGACCTTCGATCTGGATACCATCAGTTGTGTGTAAAGAAGGAAGACATTCCGAAGACAGCATTTCAAACCAGGTACGGGCATTACGAGTTTACTGTAATGCCGTTTGGATTGACTAATGCACCCTCTGTATTCATGGATCTGATGAATAGAGTTTTCAAGGAGTATCTCGATGAATTTGTGGTGGTATTTATTGATGATATCTTGGTATACTCCAAAACCTACGAAGATCATGAAAATCACTTGCGCATTATCTTGAAGACTCTGAGGAGGCATGAATTATATGGAAAGTTTAGCAAGTGTGAATTCTGGCTTCAGGAGATTTCTTTTCTTGGCCATATTGTCTCTAAAGATGGAATCTCTGTTGATCCTTCTAAGACCAAAGAAATCCAATAATGGCCAGCACCTACGAGTATAACTGAGGTACATAGTTTTATTGGCTTGGCAGGTTATTATCGACGTTTCGTCCATAATTTTGCCCGATTGGCTAACCCATTAACGAAGCTCACACGTAAAGGGGTTAAATTTGTTTGGACAAAAGAGTGTGAAGAATGTTTCGAAGAACTAAATAGAAGATTATTCAATGCTCCTATATTGACTCTACCATCGGGGAATGATGGGTTCGTTATTTATAGTGATGCATCAAAGAAAGGACTTGGTTGTTTCCTTATGCAGAATGATAGAGTTATTGCCTATGCATCACGACAGTTGAAAATTCATGAACAAAACTATCCTACTCATGATCTTGAGTTAGCAGCTGTGATCTTTGCTTTGAAGATATGGAGGCACTACCTCTATGGTGAAAAATGTGAGATTTATACTGATCACAAGAGTCTGAAGTATATTTTCTCACAAAAAGAACTCAATGTGAGGCAAAGGAGATGGCTTGAATTACTCAAGGATTATGATTGCACGATACACTACCACCCGGGGAAAGCAAACAAAGTAGCAGATGCTTTGAGCAGAAAAGACCATGGAGTTCTGAACATGATGAGAATTAAAAGGGATCCAATTTTCATGGATCTAGAGAAGATGGACATGGGAATAACCAGGGAAGGTGAAACATCAATGCTTTTTCAAATGGTTGCCAAACCATCTTTACTAGAAAGGATTAAGAGTTCCCAGACCGATGACGAAGAATTTCAAAAGAAGATTAAAGCTGTGAATGATGGGAGATTGAGAGACTTTGTGTATGAAGATGGAATTTTGAAATTCGGGAAGAGACTTTGTGTTCCCAATATACCTGATCTAAAAAGGGAATTGCTGGATGATGCTCATAGTTCCAATTTCTCTATACACCCTGGGAGAACCAAAATGTATAGAGATTTGAAGGAACATTTTTGGTGGGACAACATGAAGAGGGAGATTGCTGATTTTGTGTCAAGATGTATGGTTTGTCAACAAGTGAAATCTGGAAGGCAACAGCCTGGAGGAGTCATGCAACCTCTTCCCATACCGGAGTGGAAATGGGACAATATTACGATGGACTTTGTCATGGGGCTACCAAAGACTCCTAGAAGGAACGATGCAATATGGGTTATTGTTGATCGTCTTACCAAGTCAGCACATTTTCTTGCTATAAGAGAAGATCTACCCCTGGAACGTCTAGCAAGACTATACATTAATGAAGTTGTGAGACTTCATGGAGTTCCCCTATCGATTGTTTCTGATCGTGATCCCCGTTTTACTTCAAGATTTTGGAAAAGTCTTCAGAAATCCCTGGATACTGAACTTCATTTGAGCACTGCTTACCACCCTCAGACAGAAGGACAATCAGAACGGACTATTCAGACCTTAGAAGACATGTTGAGATCTTGCTCACTTGATTTTCAGGGTATGTGGGATCAATATTTACCACTAGTAGAATTTTCCTATAACAATAGCTTCCATTCGAGTATTCAGATGGCACCATATAAAGCGTTATACGGAAAGAGATGTCGTACACCAACCTGTTGGGATGACGTTGGTGAAAGAAAACTTGTAGGCCCAGAACTGGTGGAGGAAACGGTGGAAAAGGTGAAGGTAATCCAAAAGCACATCAAAGCAGCTCAAAGTAGGCAGAAGAGCTATGCCGATAATCGAAGGAAGGATTTGGAATTTCAAGTCGGTGATCATGTTTTTCTGAAGGTATCTCCGTGGAAGGGAGTCATACGTTTTGGTAAGAAAGGTAAATTGAGTCCCAGGTACATCAGACCTTTCGAAATTCTAGAACGAATTGGGGTTGTAGCTTATCGATTGGCAATGCCGCCAAGTCTCTCCAAAGTTCACGATGTGTTCCACGTATCTCTATTGAAGAAATACATGCCTGATCCGACGCATGTACTCACCTATGAGGAATTAGAACTGGAACCCGATCTGTCTTATTGCGAAGAGCCCGTCAAGATTCTTGATACGAGAGAACAAGTGCTGAGAAACCGGACAACGCGTCTGGTAAAAGTTTTGTGGAGAAATCATAAGATGGAAGAGGCAACGTGGGAACCCGAGGAACTTATGATGAAGAACCACCTGAGTCTTTTTATGCAGTAATACCCTAGAAATTGCGAGGACACAATTATTTGAAGGAGGGGAGAATGTAACACCCCAAGCTTCCACGGTACGTTTCCCTTCGAATAATGCGATAGCGTGTGTTGTACGCAACCTCGAGTTCTAACACACACCACAACTAATTAAACTAGCCGTTGTGAATAGTAATACGTACTTTTTGAAATCATATATATTTTATACTTCAAAATGGACTTCATTTTTGGATTCGGAATATTGAAATTAGCCTAGGGTGAAATTTTGGTACTTTTCGGATAACTTTTATATTTTGATGAATAGTGAAAATTACTAAATTTTAATTAAAAACAACTTTTTTTAATCAAAATAATTAATAGTGATAAATTGTGAATTTGAGTGGTTTTAAATTATATTTAGAATATATTTTTACCATTTAATATAATGTTGGTCATTGGACATAATTTTACAATTAAACCGAACATAAACAAGTGTCAATCTTTTTATAGTTATTATCTCTTAAAAACACGCTTTTTGTTTTGACAGCGGGAATTAATTTTAAATTAATTTCTGCCACTTCTGTGTTTTGAATTTAGGAAAATGGATTCCATATTTGGAATCAGGATGTTCAAATTGTGTAAATAGGTATCTTTTATTTTTAGACATTTTGAATAGTTACTGTGGTAAATATTTTATTTACCATGGTTAAAGGGTAAATCCGGTAAATAAGGGTTAAAAAATAATATTATAATAATACAAAATTACCCTAAAACGTGTCCTAACCTTATTGGTGGACACATACCCGACCATGGGCATCCTTGGGTCAATTTGGGGACCCCTTGGAGCCACTTGTATGTGGTAGGGACACATTATATTAATAAAGTTAAAATAAAAATAAAAATGGCATAAGCTTACATCTTTTAGAAGAACAATTTTTACATAGGGTTATACATGTTGGATTTTCGATTATAAATATTCATTAGAAAGATAAAAAGATTTCCTACATAATGATATTTTAATTATAATTTTTAGACATTCAATAATTTATTTTATTTATGACACAATGATGATGCAGTAATTACTATAATAGTGAAAAATTAAAATAATTGATATTATGAATACCCAAATAAATATAATATGAAACTTTTAATGAATTAAACTAATTTTCTAGGATAATATGATATATTAGGATTGATTTAATTGACTTTGTTCGAAGTAATCAATCTGTTATGAGTTTCACAAAAATCAACTATTGAATAGTGTCAAAATTGACATAAAAGAGTTCTTAAAACAAATATTATATTATTAATTGATATTAAATTCCTAAAAATCTAAGGTTCGGCCAAGAAACTTATATTATGATAGGTTCATCATTAATGGACCACTTGGGGGTCGCTTGGATGTATATAGTAAGTTTATTAACCATATTATATAAAAATACAAAGAGACATTGTAAAAGTGAAACTAATTAACTTAGAGTTAATACTTAAAGATAAGGTTAATATAAGTACCCAAACCTGTCTAAATTCTATTGGATGAGTTGTTTTCGACCCATCCCCACCTCAACATTTGAATAGTCAACTTTGGATCCATTGGAAACCGAATATGAATTTATTATAAATTAATATTTCTAGCTTTTCCAATGGTGCCCCTCACCCCTCTTATAAAAAGGGCACTCCTCCTTCTCATTTCCTCACACCTCTCAAGCCACTTGGCTCATACAAACTCTGCCCAACTAATCTCCCCACATCCCTCTCCTCCTCCTTGAAGCTTCCCCTTAGGCAGAAAGCTTTTCAAGAAGTCCTTTGGTTCCAACCAAAGTGAGTTACCTAAATTAAAGGTAACGATTTCTCTTAAATTATTTTCATTTATTTTGCTTCTCCAACCCCCAAACTCTTTTTATTTCCTTTCTTTTGTAACAAAACCAGTATCCTAAATATACTAGGATGTTTTTATAAGAAGTATTCCAACTACACATACACACAACTCCATCTAATGGATGATGAACATAATGTTTCTGTGGATGGAAAACTAACGCCTCACGAAACGATGATTGTTCAAATACATCTTACCGCCTCTCATGGTGGCCATTATGATGGAACTGTAATTAAATATGATATTAATGATATATATTTTATATATAAGCTTCTGTAATTCCATTTTATTTCATACCATTATTCGTTTCATGTTGTATATACATACGATAATTTCATTTGAGGAAGTGCGGACTACCGCCCCCTTAAAATGATATGACTCGTTCATACCACACATGGAACGAATAAAGGATGGTGTTAATGAACTTAAGTAACATATATAAAATATTATATTATACTGGAATAGTAATATACCTATGTATCATTTGGATTCGATTCTTTTAAAGTAAAAATTAAATGGAAGTAGCGTTCGTGCGTACGTACGGACTACCGTCTCCACGAACGCGATGAGATTCATTCTCCATCGTATCCATTCAAGTATAATTATCATTTAATGATTTAAAAATGATGTTTAAGGACTTGATAGCATTCTGGATATGAATAAGATACAACAAACATGACTTATGTAACAAAACATATAAAAGAAAATGAGTAAGTTAACACACGAAACGACGATAATACTAAGATATTATCAAATCAATATTAAAAGATCATATATGATATCATATTAATGTATATGATTCTTTTATAATTTAATAACAATTATTTCACCATTATACAGGAGGTTAACCTACCCCAACCAAGAAAAAGTACAAGGTAAGGGTTATTTCACAATCTCTTCATTATCCGAGGTTGTTTATACGTAATAATCTACTGGGATATCTTTATCATCCACATCCATGTTTCTTAAAAATGTATTTCAAAACATTTTTACTATTTACAAGAATATGGGTTAAAGTCATTTATACCCTTGTTTGACTTTTTATAAGAGGTTTATAAAGGAATCTTTTCATCGTTTTCAAAACAAGGTCCTTTTTAACCTTTTCGACAGAATTGAGGTAAGAATGTTTTTTTAACTTATACGGCGGGTGCGGTTATTTTACACCGTTATAAAATCTTCAAAGCTTTCCTTACAAGCTTATAAGAATATTTTCAAAGAAAATGTTATATTTTATATGGATCTTAAATGATTTCAAAATAAAAGGAGATATTTCTTTAAAAAGAATTTTGATTTCATCTATGTCAACATCCTTTGATGGATTTTAAGATTATTTGAAGTTGATTTATTATGATACAAAACTTCTATATTGTATTGAAGGTTTTGTGATATGTTTGACTATGGATGTGATATTTTTATACCATTCATAGTTTATGGTGAAATTATTGACATTTCGTATTCTAGTTTTAATATGAATGTTTATGTTATGTTTAAACCTTTTCATATGGGAATGCATTGGACTTAATAAGTGACGGGTGGAGCCCGCTATAGCTCCTCGATGCATCGGTAGGTCTCATGAGACAAACTAGTGTCTTGGCACAAGGCCTTGGCAAAATCTTATTTGTAGTCTTGGCACGAGGCCTTGACTATGTGGTTATGATAGTCTGGAATTATGCATTCCAACATTATGAAAGTGGTTATTGATATTGAATGTGATTATTCGATTAGTAGAATATCCATGTGAATAAGTAAATGGCATTATTTCATTTTACTTTTGCCATACTATGTTGAAGTTCAATTTTAAAAGGCTTTTGTTTTAGTAATTCATTGCCTTAAATGTTTATGATTATTTTCAATGTTCCGCTATATTGTTATCCTTACTGGGAATTTGAGCTCACCCCTTTTCTATGTTTTATTTTTCCCAGGTAGTGAAGAAGTAAATTATGAATGACTTGCAGGGATATTATGAGGGGTTAATAGTGTGGATATGAAGACTTTGTTGTTGTAGTAGTTTTTCACATTGAAATGTAATGTAAAACTTTATGATTATATCTAGTGTTTCCAAGGCTACTAAACCAATCGGTCTTTTGGGATTTGATCTTTCTTGTGATCATGCCAATGTTATGTAATAATGCACCGACTCTAGGTAGCTGGGGTCGGGGCGTTACAATTTTAAACCTATAACTCATTTTTTCACACCTTGAAAAATTAATCAAACTCTCATTATCTAATATCCATAATAAAATAAAATCACAATAAATTTTACTATTCATAAGGGTCCTATTACAATTTATATTACTATTCATAAGGTTAAGTTACTATTCACAAAAAAATCATATTAGTTCCATTATACTCTAAATAACTTACTAATCATAATTGTAGATGAACAATTTTCGAAATGAAAATCATAGAAGCGGAAAAATTATGCTTAAAGGACAGTTATAAATATCTTCTCAAAACAAAGTCTCATGCATTTCAATTTATTTTTAGAATACCTTGGGGTGTTATATTATCCCCACCTTCCAGAAATTGTATCCTCACAATTATATTTACTTATTAAACAAGTGAGGGTACCTTTACCTCATGGTAGTTTTAGATTTCCATGTTTTTTTCAAATATGTGGGTTCTCCAAAAAACCATTACCTAGTGTATTACCTCATTCTGCAATACTTGTTCCTTTAGCCCAAGAATATGAACTAGTGTCTCTTTATAAGAAATTTTACCCTCCAACTAAACTTTTTTTGGGATCAAAACATGAGATGAATCTGGAATATACTTTCTCAACATCAAAATATGAAAAATATTATGTACCTGAGATAAACTCGAAGGAAAATCTACTCGATAGGTGACTGGTCCAAATTCCTCTTGAATTTCATAGGGTCCAATGAACCGTGGAATTTCTTTCCTATCTTACCAAATTGTATAAAAATGTTCCATGGTGAGATTGTAAGAAAATATTGTTCACCTACCTCAAAAAAAATTTCTTTCCTAATATGGTTTGCATAACTTTTCTACCTGCACTGAGATGTCCTTATGTGTTGCTAGATCATCTTCACTTTCTCATCCACTTCCTTTTTAAATTCTGGTCCCGTCATCTTCCTTTCCTCGACTTCATCCCAATAAGATGGAGTTCAACAAAACTTCCCATACAATTCTTTAAAATATTCCATCTATATACTAGAATTAAAATTTTTATTATAAGAAAACTCAACTAAATAAAGACGTTGACGCCAACTTCTCCGGTTTTCCATTGAACAAGATCAATTCATATCCTCCAATGTCTGCATCGTTTATTCTGACTTCCCATCTGATTGAGGATGAAAAGATGTACCAAATTATAATTTTGTGTCCAAAAACATCTGAAGTCCCTTCCAATAGTTAGAAGTAAATTTGAGATCTTTATTAAATACAATGGAAAGAGGACATCCATGTAACTTAACAATGTATTTGAGGTACAATCGAGAAATATAATCCCAAGACAATGTATATCAAATAGAAAGAAAATGTGATGATTTAGTCAGCCAATCAATAATAACCCAAATCACATTTTTACCTCAATAATTATTAGTTAGTCTCACCACAATTTCCATGGATATATTTACCCATTTTCACTCAAGAATAAGAAAAGGCTGAAGCATCCCCTTTAATAACTACTACTCTGATTTAAGCTGTTGACATGTGAAATACTTCATAGTAAATTCTATAAATTCTATTTTCCTTCCTTTCTACCAGTAATACTCCCAAAGGTCTTTGTACATATTATTACTTCTAGTATTAACAAAAAATTTAGAACTATGAGCTTCACACAACAAATCATTCTTCAACTATAAAACATAGGGCACACACAATCTTTTTCTAAATCTTATAACACGATTTTTATAAAGGATAAATTCTGGAAACTTATACATTTAAACCTATTCTACCTTTTTAGGTAGCTCACAATCATCATTTAGAACCTTCTTAATTCTGTTTGGTTATGATGATTCCATTAAAACCTAGAACAAAACAGATGTATTTATTACACCAGAAAATTATAAACTGAAATTAATCAAATCATTAATCAAGGGATCATGCTCCAAACATAAAATTTTTAATGTCACATGATGTTTTTTACTCATGGAATCTGTCACTTTGTTTACTTATCTCAAATGGTAATAGATCTTGTAATCCTAATAGTTTATCTATTTAATCCATCTTATCTGCCTCATATTTAATTCCTTCTGAGTGAATATATACATTATAATTTTATAGCCACTATATATTTGAAATTTGGCTCCATATAAATGATGTCTCCAAATTTTCATTGAAAAAACCACAGATTCCTATTCCAAATCATATGTGGGACAATTTTACTCTTATGGTTTTAGTTTTCTAGAAGCATATGAAATTACCATATCATTCCGCATCAAAACAAAACCAAGTCCCATAAATTAAGCATCACTGTAGATGAAAAACTCACCATTTTGGAAGGCAATGGAAAAACTAGAGCATTCAATAATATCTTCTTCAGTTTCTCAAAAAAAAACATCCCATTCTTCTGTCCTAATATATTTCATCAATTTTAGCATTAAATTATTTAGAGGTCTAGAAAACCGTGCAATTTTTATGACAAACTATTAGTAAGAACCTGATAATCCCATAGAAATATGAATCTTTGTCACATTTGTTGGTCTTGGAAATTCTTCAACCACTTTTGTTTTCTCAGGATCAACTGTTATTCTATACTTATTTACAATGTTCTGAAAAAAGAAATCTGTTGTAAAAAAATTCACACTTTCTGAATTTTCAATACATTTTATTTTCCTTTAAGGTTTGAATAACAACCATTATCTATTTTTCATGATCCTCTTTAATCTTAAAAAAATACCAGAATGTGATCAACAAACACAACGATTAACATATCAAATAACTCAAGAAATATTCTATTTATAAGATCAATGAATAAAACAAGTGCATTAGTTATCCCAAATAGACTAACAACAAACACATAATGCCCATATCTTGTACAAAAAGCTTTTTTTGGGATGTCATCCCCCTTCACCTTCAGCTGATGGTATCCAGTTCTCATGTCAGTCTTGGAAAAATAATGAGCTCACTAGAGCTGATCAAATAAGTCATTGATATTTGGAAAACAATACATGATTATAATAGTGATGTTATTCAAGGCTCTATAATCCATTCAAATTATCATGGAACCAGCGTTCTTTTTAAAAAACAAAATAAGAGTACCCCATGGTGATGTTCTTGGATGAATGAACCCTTTATCAAGCAACTCCTGTAAATGATTTTCCATTTCAATGAGTTCCATTTGAGCCATTCAATATGGGGGTATTAAAATTTTATTAGTATAAGGAACTAGATCAATTGTGAATTCAACTTCCGAATTAGGTATAACACCAGGTAACTCACGAGGAAACCCATCAACAAATTCATTTACCACTGGCACACAATTAATCCCCATAGTTCCCTTGTTTTCAAAAATATGAGATATATAACATTCATTTCCATCTTTTAACAGTATTTATCTTCCTAAAATGTGATCAATTGTATGGGTTTGTTCTTGTATACAAACTGAAAATCATTGCGAAAAACAACATTATTAGCTATCCTTTCAATCTTATCTTGATAAAAAGTAATACAATCAATTACACAAATGACATCAAACTCTACTAAGGGAAAGGAAACAAGGTTTTTAGGTAAAGTCTTTCCATAAATCGGAATAGAAAGAATCTTATAATTCCTCTTGGATATATTATTTCCCCTGGTGTTTTAACAATAAGTTTCGGTCTCATTTTTTGAGGTGATATTTCCAATTTACTAGAAACTTCCTCAAAAACAATGTATTGTGTAGAACCAATATCAAAATAAACTTTAAAAACATTTTAGTGAACAAAAAAGGTACCAGATAAAACTTTATTAGATGGCCCGATGTCTGCTGATGTAGTTTCAAAGGATCTAACACCACCTTTTTTGATTATAGTCTAGCTTCTTTGAATAATTTAGATCTCTCTTTGGGAATTCATTTTTAAAATGACCCATATCACCACATTTAAAGAACTTTATAGTTTGATTATCATGATTATTCATAGATTCATTTTCATTATAATCTCAGTCATATGTCTAAACTTACCACATCGAAAAACTTTCTAGTTTTGGTAATACATTCCTTGAGGTGTTTTTTTCCACACTTTTCACAAATAGGATACAATAATTTCTTACCATTAGATTTATTTGGTTGATTATTACCCATCCATTTCTGTATATACCTCTTCTTCTCCTTATTTTAAAAGTGCACTTGATCATAAAAAAATTCATTTCTACCCTCTCAGCACATCAGACAAGATTCTCATAACTTTTGAATTCACAGAAGGCTAATGCCCATTGATACCTTGGCTTTAATCCTAAGTAAAAGAGGTTGACTTTTCTACCAATATCCAAAATATGATTTTGACCATACCTCGCTAGTCAGGTGAAGTGTGCTTCATACACGACCAAATAATATCCCTCCATCATCATCAATTCAAGGGATACCTTCTCCATCCTAAGTCGAACACCTTTGGAAAATATTTTTCAAGGAAACTTATTTTAAATTCCTCCCACTATAAGGCATCAACATCCTCTCTATCCATGATATTCTTGAACATTGACCTATACTGATTAGATGCATCTTCAATATGATAAATTTCATGACTTAACTCTTGATTATCTGAACATCAGATAACATCGAATATATTTTCAAGGGCTTTAATCCATCCTCCATCCATTACTAGGTCAAGAGATCCATTGAAAGCAGGAGGGTGTTGTGTCTTAAAATGTTACACTATCATCATGTTCTGTTTCGGTACCTCTATATGTTCTCTAGAATGGATTCCACCACCATTTATTTCATATCTCATCTAATCCATTACTATCACAAACCTCTTAGTTCTAATCCCTACTATTCCATGCTACAGATTCAAAAGGTTGCCATTATGTTTGTTCCTCTCCTATTCAGCTTTCCTGTTTTCTCTTTGGAAAACCATTTATAAACAGACATATCTTAGAAGAAGAAACATGATATTATTCAAATTCTATATCATTTCAAATTAACCATAGAGAAAAAATTATTTATAGTATACAATTATCATTATCCAAACCCCTAATGTTATCTAAACTATCCTCTGATACAAACTATAAGGACCTAGCCTTATTACATTATTTAATATTGGATTTTTCCAACAAATAACTTAATTTAATATTTAGGACCTTCTAAAGTTTAAATCTTTAGTAAAGTAAGACATAATACATTCATAACATTCCACAATAACATATAGTGTATACCATAAAAACATTATTAATCGCTTTCCAAAATACACAACTTTTCAAATAAAACATGATTTCTGTAAAGAATATTCATAAAATTACACATGGATCCTTTATTTTTCTTAAAAAACCTTATAAATTATTAAAATATCTTAAAAAATTAGGATAAGAAAAAAAATATTCATAAGGATGTAAAAAGAAGAAAAGAAAACATTAGTCAATGAATACCTATAAATGCCTGAAATCCTTTGAAAACACACTTTTCACCCATATATACTTACTTTATGAAACAATAGATTCCCACAAAACATAATGAACATGAATATAACCATAAAGATATCATGGGTCATTACTTACATAATCTTTTAACACTCTCGGTAACCTTATAATTTGTAACCCTCACGACTACCTTATAATTTGTGTAACCATCACAGTTACACTTGGAGTAACCATACAGCCGACATCCAACATAAACATTCCAAATTAATTGGAGATATATTTAGGTACCAAAAGTCACCATAAAAAATTTCCATGAACTAGAACATAATCTCAAAACATGAATAATTTCATAAAAACATTTCTTTTGAATTTTGTAAAACACAATTTTAAAAGAGGATTTTTAAAAGTTAAGCCCCTTACAAATATCATATAATTCAAGTGATACATAATAGTGTGGATGTTATATGTATATAAAGAATAAATAAACATAATTAAATAAAATATAAAAAAAATAATCACACAAACAATTTTAATATCACATAAATAATGATGAAGAATGTTAACCTAAAGAATGGAAATTAGGCTAAGAAACACCTTACCTCAAGTTTTTCTTACTTAAAACTTGTATAATACTCTTGTATAATTATTAAGATATCATAATTAATATATTATAGAATCATATAAATATTTATAATATCTTATATGGTCATTTAATTACATAATTTAACCCATTAATTGTTAGCATTTTGTTCCTTCCATTGTTTTGGGTGTGTTGATTACATGATTTCCATGGCCTGTTGTTTTGGATTTTCTTATCTTATAGGAAGGAAATTACTTAAGTGGAATGAAATGGTATTCATTTGTTTTCATAATATATAACAACAAACTAAATCATATTTTCATCATATATGGTGATGGATCATTAGATTAAACATTAATGATGTTTGTTTAGATGATTTTATGTAGTTCCTCAATAATCCTGACCTTGTTTCATTATGTAATTTAATTTCATTCATAAATGTCCATCATAGAACATGAAATAGGTAAAAAATAAACATTAAATTTTTATTTAACCATTAAAATGGTTTTGTGATCATATTTTATGGAAGTAATAGAAATTGGAATCACATCATCCACAATTTTGGTAAATCGGCACATCAGAGACGAGGTTTTTATTTTTAGAATAAGCGGCATATGAAGAAAGATGATGAATATTTTAAATAAACATGATAAAATAAATAATGTATAAGATTCTTGAGATTTCATACATTAAATATTGGTGGAGGGATAGGGAGTATAATAAAATAGAGGAATTGGAATGAAAACACATTAAAATGTAAGCTGTTTCTTACATCTTGATCTCTTCTCCTTGAGATCCTCCATAAAGAATTTGGTTTTAGACTTTTTGTGAGACCATCTACATTATGATGTGGGGAAGATCCTTGGGGAGGGGATTTGGCAGATATTTTACAATTCTCAATGATTTAGAGGTGTGAGAGGAAGAGGGGAATGAGGGTGGTATTTATAGTGGAAGAGAGGAGGGATTTTATACTATTTTAATCATTATTTAAATATTTTTGCTCACGACAATGAATATTCTTGATTCATCGGACCCGAAATAGTAAAAAATTCATTTGAGTTCGAAAAATGTGGGATTATATTAGTTATGATGTCATAAATAGTGTAATTAACTGATAATTTGAATATACGATATTTTACCGTATTCCACAACTCGTCAAAAATACTAGAATTTTAGAAAAATACCAAAAATTCACCCTAACCATTTTATGATTTATAGAATTAAAAAATGAACTCCATTTTTTGAAAATAATTTTTTAAATATTATTAATTTTATTCTAATTTATTGTTATAATTTATTAAAAAATAACAATTTTAAATCTATAACTCATTTTTAACAACTTGAAAAATTAATCAAGATCTCATTATCTTATAAACCTAAGAAAATAAAATAAAATAATTATTTAATATTCATAATTTTCATATTACTATTCAAATTAATATTCATAAGGGTATGTTACAATTAACCAAAAAATCAAGGTGGTTCCATTAGACTTTAAATAACTTATTAATCACAATAATAGATGTCCGTTTTTCGATATTCAAAACATAGAAGCGAAAAAATATGTTTGAAGGCTAGTTATAAATATCTACTTAAAACATTTTTTTTTCAAATTTCAATTTTGTTTTAGAAAAATATGGGGTGTTAATGTTTTGATCATTATGTTTAAGGTCACCCCTCCATCTTACATCAAATGTTCAGGTGGGTAGAGGGTCGATTAATAGATTCCAACACACACATCACTATTTTAATCTGCACACCCAACAATGCCCTCATGTTGCCACATGCTCCCACTTATATACTATACCACGTCGTCTTCCTAGTCCTACCATGCTTTCTGCTCCCTACATATATGCACACCCACAACGTGTGCCCCTAATTTTCCATAAATGTCCTGAATAACCCCCCTAAAAGGGGTCTTTGAAGAATTAAACTCTGAATCTATGAAAAATTAGCAATTTCTAATTGATAATTAATAATTATTACTAATTACAACTTACTAATTTCTTATTGATAATTAATAAATAATAAATAATAATTACTTTGGTTTTAAAGTAATTAATAAATTTTAATTATAAATAATTAACAAATAATATCCAATAATTAACAAATTATAATTAATTAAAATGGTAAATAGTAAATAAAAAATAATTAATAATAATTAATAATTAATTATATTTAATTAATAATAGTTATTAAATAATAAACAAATAATGATAGTAATTAAAAATTATTAATTATTTATAAATATAAATAAGAAATTAATTATAAATTGATTATTAAAGACTAATTATTAATTATAAAATCAGTAATTAATATTTATATATAACCAATATTTACTTTTTATTAATTAATAATTAATAAGAAATAATAATTTAAACTAAAGAAATATTATTAATTATAAAAAAACTTAATAATTGATAAATAAAATTCGAAAATGAAAAATTACTAATTAGTAATTAAAAATTAAAAAGTAAAAGTTATAATTAGAAATTAACAATTATGAATTTAGAATTAAGAACTACGAATTACTAAAAGACAATTACTAATTAAAAGCAACTAATTAAAATTTATTTATTAATGATTATTAATAAAAAAGTAATTAAAATTTAAATAAATTTATAATAATATAAATTAATTATTATTAATTTAATTTTTGTTTTTATAGAAATAATCACTATTAATTATTAAAAAATAATAAAATTTCATACTTATTGCAGATTTTAATGCTACTGAAAGACTAGTGCTAATTTGAAATGATATTAGGAAATTGCAGTTAAATAAATAAAATGAAAAATTTGGTGATGGGTTTGAAAACCTTAGATAAATAATCATTTTTCCTATAATGATTAATTTCAATAGTTAATAGTTTACAATATCATAATACAATATTAAATTCACCCCAACAACCTAACAATAATACTCATCATCACTTATATTGAGTTTTAATAGATTAAATCCCTAAACACATATATTTGGTTATTTCTAAACACGTCATCAAATTAAATCCACTTCCGATGATCAACTTTTATTTTAAAAATCATTTTTTATTTAATAACTAAACAAAAACTTATTTTTTTAACACAATACCCTATGTTTAAAACCTGTACTTAACATTTTCAAATATAAAATAAATTCTCATAGATCAAGTTAATAAGCTCTAAAAAGTTATATGCCTTTTTTAAACATTCACATGACCATATAAATAACAAAATATTCATTGGGAAACAAAATCATCAATATTTAAAATTTTCATTTCATAATGAATTTGTCTTTTCTTCGAGTTTGGAACCCATTTTAGTTTCCTTGGATTCATTGGAATACATATTAATTAAATATGTTATTTTAATTAATTTAGTTATACATCATATAATGTATTATAAGAATGATTAGTTTATTAGTTAGAATGGTTACAACTATACATAAATCAGTGAAGTGTCATAATTATAAATGAACTTCTTCACTATGTCCATAATGTGTTGTTTTCATTGGGGCAGTTCTTCGAGAATTTTTAAGATGGGTTTGAATTTAGGGTTGGCAATGAAAATAATTTAACAGAAATATTAAAATACAATAAATATTTATTTCGAACTAAATTTTTTATATAAATTCATTTTTATTAAAAATGACAAAGAGGATAGGAAACAATGATGTCACTGACATTGGAGTATTCAATAAGAGTTAGATAATTCACCAAATAATTAGGAATCGATAAAAAATGTATAATTCTTCAATACAACATATTCCATTGAAAATTATAAGAGAATTATAATCCCAATCTCTATTATTTCACTAACAATTGAGTTACAGAATGTAATTCATGTATGTTTAAGATTAAACCATGAAAAATACAATGTAATTGAAATTGTATTAATAATAATTACAAGATTAGGTCATTTTTATAGTGAATTTTGATTATCAAAAATTTCAATCTAATATTTGAAGGATGAAAAGAAAAATTTATGATTAAAAGTATAAATATAACTTTTAAATGATCTAATTAAATTACAATGACTTGATGTTTTTGAAATATGGTTTTATGGTTTTAGAGATGTTCTAGAGACATGTTCTGAATTTTTTTAATAATTTCAAAAATATAATAAATATATTAATATTATTATCATAAAAAATATACCATTATATGAATAATTTTTTTAAAAAATTCAATGGTACTAAAACCATAATGATTCATTGTATGAATGAATGTTATTGAAGAGATAATTATCTCTCATTTTCAAATCATATGTAACATTTGGTGTATTATTTATTTGTTTCATGGAATAAAATTTAAAATTTTGTGATCCTCACAATGGGAAAACAATGTGGTGAAAACTTGATGGCCAACAAGGACTATCCATATCTAAAGTGTAGGTTATTATTGGCATTGTTCAATGATGATGATAGTAGATATAGTGTAGGAATGGTGGTGTATGGAATCCATATGATGTAAAACAAAACATAATAGATAATTCCACATAGACACTTATATATTTGGTTAAGGCATGTTGGGATAATGATGAGTAGACATACAATAGTCAACTTTAATGAAAATCTACATGGCCCTATGGAGTGGGTGAGTAGTTCATGACACATGCATGTGCTGTGAGCATGATGTCTATTTTAACCTGAGATTATGCTGTTGGCATTCAATGCACCTGACATGGTGTGGGGAAGATATGCACTATGGATATGTCCATTTGATGAAATTATTCAAATACTGAGAATGAATGGGACTTTTTCTTGGTTAGGGAATGATTAGTTGTCCCACCCACTATTTCAAAATTTATTTACTTTATTAATTTTATTTGCGCTAGTTAGTTCAGGTCGAAACCCGACTTTAGATTTCAAGTTCTTTGTGTTTTGGTCTAGTTTGCGTCCAGCGCAACGCGACCGAAGCTGCGTGGCCTCACCTGGGTCGCCGCGCGGCCCCGCCCGTTTCACCGCACGCCTTGCTTAATGGTTAATTAATTAAATGAAATGGATCAGTATAATAAAACAATAACATTAATGGTGTTAAGAATATAATTTGTCTTGTGTCGTTATTAATATTACTCTAAATAATAATAATAATAATAATAATAATAACAACAATAATAATAAAACTAATAAGGATTAATAGTTTGTTTTAATGATAACAATAAATATATTATAATTTGAGGTGTTATTATTATTATTAATAATACTAAATTTAGGTTTTATTTCGTTTTATTTTATTTATTTTTATTTTATTTTAATTTATTTTTATTTTAATTTCTTTTTTTATTTATTTTATTTTAATTTCTTTTTATTTTATTTTACTTATTTATTTATTTATTTTTCTTCTCCCTTTTCTTTTTTTCTCCTTCCTTTCCTTTCCTCCCAACGCTTTAGGGTTTTTTTTTCCGGCGGCTCCTACCCCTGGATCCCGTAGCCTCCCCCGCTTCCCCCTTCGTCGCGCCACGCGGCCGACCACCGCCGCCCCCTGATCCCTGCGCGCCGCCTCGCCGTTCCCCCCCTCGCCGGCTTCCTCCCAGCTCCACATCGCCGGCCTCCCCTCCTCTCGTCGCTCCCCGCCGGCGCCCCTCCGCTCGCCGCTCCCCGTCGGAACCCCTCCAAACTGTCGGCCTCGCCTCCGCTCGCCGATCCCTGCCGATGCTGCAACTCCCGGCAGACTTCGCCCCTGCCCTCCTTCCTCGGCTGCTCGCCTTCGCCGAAAACGCCCTCCCCAGCCGGATCTCCCCTGTTTCGGTGCCGTCCCGCTGCCTTGAACCCACCACACCATTTTTTTCCACCTTTGCTCCTGGCCATTGTCGTCCCTCTCCTCTGGCGGCCTCCTTCTAACTCAACGAACCTCCCGCAACCTCATCGCAGGTGCATTCCTCTTCCTCGTGTTGTTTTCTTACTTTGTTAGGTTGTATGGTTGGAGTTTTTGGTTGTATTTGGTTTGATTTTGGCGCAAATGGTTATACTATCTTGTTTTAGGGGTTTAATAAATTCTTATGTTTTTTTTCTCTGGTTTCAAGGTTGTGCGGGTGATGTGTCGTGACGCTCTGGTCCACACTCTGACAACCGCGTTTGAGCGCGATTATGTTTTATCACTGATTTCTAGGTAAGAATATATTTATGCATTTTATATATATATATATTTACGCCATGTTAAAAAAAATATGAAATTGAGTCTGCGGACCTTTGAGGTCTTTATCTGGTCCAGAGTCGGTTTCTGGTTTACGTCTGCTTGCGTCTGCGATGTTTTGCTTGTTTAAGTAACGAATATTATTTTGACGTCTTCTTTAATATAATTTTCATCACTATGGTTTTCTCATCGAGATTTTTTATGATGCTTCGGCATTGATAAATTGTTTTAAAATATATATATATATATATATATTAAAGTGTTATTAAAGTGTTATTGATAAATTGTTTAAAAATATATATATATATATAAATTGTTTTAAGTTAACGTTGTATTTTTTTTGTAGGGTTGGTTTTTGATTGGTATCTTGATTGCTTTGTTTGGATTAATTTTATTCTAAGGATTTGTGGTGTTCTGAGTCTCGGGGATCCATCGCAGGGAGTTGCGGTTGGTCTCGATGGTGCGCACGCATTTTCCCAGGTATGAATATGTATAGATATATATATATATATATCTTTTGTGTGCGTGTTCCCCCATGGCGCGGGGAACACGTGCATCAGTTAAAGGATATATATATATATATAAATTTGGAAGTGCATGCGTGCGAGCGAGTATCTGCTTGAGTTAGAAAGCTTGACATGACCTTGGTTCGAGGTAGGTGGTTCCATGCCTTTGCATCATTCCGATAATTTAATTTGTTTGTTTATTATAATTTAATATGTTCTATGAATTAGTTGCATGGTACGATCTACGTTTATAATGTTTTGGCATGTTCGTCTCATGAAAATTTGGTTTTCAAAATAGTTTGCTTTCTTTTGATTATATGCATGTGTTGTATAAATGATTGGTTTTGTTTAGTAAGTTGTGAGAAAAGTGTTTTCAGGTCACTTTAGGTGTTGTGTATTTAAACAGACATTTTCAAAGTAAAAGGGATCACTTTTGGTGTGTTTTCCTTGTGGTGTACTTTTGAGAATTTAAATGCAAAATTGTTGAACAATGGAAAACAAGTTTTGATATGGTTACCTCGTGTATTAAGTTCTAAAGTGACACCTCTAAATAAAACCAAGCTGTTTTTGGTGTAAAGTCTTCTTGTTTTTTCTTGAAATGATTTCAATAATAAATCAAATGGTTTATTGGTACATTTATGTGACTCTAAAATGGTGTCTTGGAGGAGTTGAGTACGCGTTCATTTTTGAAGTGGTGTTTTTTTATAAAATCGGACATGTCGTGTACGTGTGTCTTTGAAATAGTGATTTGGTAGGCAAATGGTGACTTTTGTGTGCAATATTTTGTTTGGTTTGCGAAATGAGAAAGAAATAGACTATGTGAATGTGAAACTTGTTTGAGCACAAGGGAAAACCCTGGGTATCTAGGTGGGCGGACTAGAACTAGTGCGCTAGTGAACCGGATGGGTATCGTCCCTGTTTCACTTAGCTGGATTGACGATTGCAACACTAACTAATCATATTATATCTGAGGGTCGTGGCCTTCTAAGCCACGTGTTCTGAGGGTCGTGGCCTTCTAAGCCACGTTTTCTGAGGTTCGTGGCCTTCTAAGCCACGTTTCACTGAGACACGAGGTTCTAGGGTCCCACTTGAGCTAGATGAAACTTAGGGGATTTACCCGTAGTGCTCTACCATCTTTGGCGTGGTGCCTTCCATCGGCATATGGAAGACCACTTGAGTATGTGTGTGTGTGTGAGCATGTGTGTGTGTGTGTGTGAGTATGTGTGTGTGTGTGAGTATGTGTGTGTGTGTGAGTGTGTGTGTGTGTGTGTGAGCATGTGTGTGTGTGTGTGAGTATGTGTGTGTGTTCCCATATTGAACATTTCTCTTCCCCTTTAAAAATCAAGTTTGTTAAATGAGTTCTTTTTAATGTTTTTCTTTTAGCGTTTAGATTGTAAATGTTTTCTTTAAAAGAATTTTTAAATTAAAATTTTGAATAAGCACTTTAAATTGTCTTTTGATGTTGTGGCATGGAACCATTTCTCGGTGGCGTCCTACTGGGCTTTTAGCTCACACCCCGCATACACCCTTGGGTGTATGTAGTTTCTGTTTCTTCTGTCTTCCAGGTTGCGAATTCGTGCTCAGTGATGGTGGTTCAGGTTGCAGTTGGTCTTCTCATGCAGAATGGTGTTGATGTGGTCTCACTTCTGCCGGGAGGTTGGGTATGAGTTTTAGTTTCCGCTGTCGTCTTTTCTTTTTAGTTATTTCTTCATGTTGTATAATTTAAACTTGTTCATAGTTTAAAGGCACGTTTTGTTGTCTATTTCTAATTTCAGTTTATCTATCTGGTTAGTTGGTTTTTCTGTCTTGTATTTCGGGTAAAACCGTTCCCACCTGTTAAACTTGATACCCGGGCACTTGTGCCAGCCCGTGGGGATTGGGAACGCCCTTCGGGCCTTGCCGCGGACCGGGTCGGCGCCGGGTCGGATGGCGACCCGGCCTGGTTCGTGACAAAATTGTATCAGAGGGCATGGTTTGCTCTCTTGGGTCATGTTCTTTCAGGTTAGAGTCACGGTAGACTTGAGTTAAGGTTGTTGGGACTCGACGTCCTGACTATGAGCAATGTGCCTGGCCAGCACACCTCGTGGCGGGACTCGAGTAACCAAAATATGTTGAGGCTTGTCTGAGTTTTTGGTCCTTGCGGTTAATCTTGTCTTGGGGAAACGAAAATGGAGTAAGGTCAGTGGTCTTAATGAGCTCGCAGGGTCTGGCAAGCCTTGTGGTTCCAGAGACACTGTCCTAAAATGATCTCTGTGGCCAGTGGTGTGATCGGCGTATGGCTGCCAACCATATGTTCCAATCATCCACTGACCATAGTTTCCTCCTGCATTGTTTCTCGTCTCCTTGTTTTGGATTCGTGAGAATTTGGTTTTTAAGTAAAAATGTTTTGGACTTGGAAAATGATTTTTAAATGAAGCGCTTTAAAAATAAAATGAGGTTTGAGGTTTGAAAGGTGTGGGTTGGATGTTTTGGTTTTGAAAAAAAATGGAATGGTTTGTTTTTGACCCTTGGTGTTCTCGTGGGAAACCACATGCATGAGTGTATATGGAAAAAAAAAGGTTAATGACACGAGTGGATGAGTGCTTGGATGGATATGAGGTGGATGCCAGTGCGGCATGAGAACATGCATGTGCGAGGCTCATGGGACACCATTGGTGTTGGTGCAATCCACTGGGTTTGCTTATTTTCAAAATGTTTTGTTAAAGGAAAAAGGAAAATTTGGTGTTTTAGTAAACAGTGTTTGTGTGGCGTGTCCTTGTGTTTTTGAGATGTTGGATGTGTGGCGTTTTGAAATGAGTATTATTTCTGAATGGTTTATGTCCCGAGTTTGAGTTCTTATTTGTAAGTTGGTATGTAAGCGTGTGGTTAGTAAATTCCTTTGAAGAGTACATCGGGGAGCACTTGCAGTGGTTTCCCCTGCACGTTTGGTGTTTGCTTGTGGTATGTCTTGACTGTTGGACCAGTTTGGTTGGGTCCATAGTTTTCTTTCTTGACTAGTGTATGCCCCCATAAAGCATTGACATGGGATTGAAGTACGACTACGGGGAATTCCCCGTTGGCTGACACTCCAGTTGATCGAAGGATTCTCTTTTTGAATTCTGGAATTAAACCCACCTTTACATTTTACAACTAAGTGGATCCTCTCGCACTGGGATGACAGATGCAAGGGGAGTTGAACAGGGTTTTGGTTTCTTTGAGTTGCCTGAGTCATCGAGTATGAAATTTTACGTCGTTACACTTGAAGGTTTCCCCAAGAAACGGCGAAAGAAATTCCAGTGGGGAAGGGTGAAGGCGATTGAGAGCTGTCAGTGCTTACCGATGTTTTGAATGGTTGGTAGTGTTTACATTAGCCGCAAGGGTCATGTTCGGTGACGTCTTGCAGCGTGGGACCTCTTTGATAATCAACAGTGGTTTGGAAGCAACCCTAAGTCGTCGGTGTAGCCTATCATTCTAAATGACCTATGATCTTTGGTTTGTCTTGTTTAAGAAAGAGGTTTACGTTAGGCCACTAGTGTGGCAGACCCAGTCACATGGGGATGCTACGGTCAATTGCAGGAATCATTTGCTGTTTAAGACCTAGTTTGAAGTCCTTCTCCGTATAATGTTCCTCTCAACAGTAATGGTCATGTTCGGTGACGATTTGCGGTGTCGTGTTCTCATCCAGTGTGACAAAGGGTGATGCGCATGCACCATTTCAGCTCTTATGTTGGTTAATGTTTTGTGTATGATCAGTTGGATGTCATGGTGTGTTGTGTCTGATGGTGTATCCTCAGGTGCAATAGGATTTCGTGTGACACCAAAAAGGAGAAGCTCTGTTCGGGAGTTTTCCATGCCTGACTACGAGGCAGAAGATGCTTCAAACATCAGGGCTTCAGCCATAGGCCTCGGAGTGAAGATGGCGCGTGGTCAGGAACCCCGAGGGGGTATGAGACCCCGACTTTATTTCTGTCATCGGTGTTGAAAGTGAATGCAGCTCAAATTGATTTCTACGGTTGTTCTGCTCCAAACGAACCATCTGGTTGCAGAGGGTTTTCATGATCATGTAGAGGCTTGTTCGTCTCGTTGACTTAAAGTCTTTGGGGTTGCGTCCCATTGGATGCAATCACCTTTAGTGGTCCTTGAGAGTCTGTTGGGGAAAAACCAGTCCCAAAATTTTATAATGCTCATCCCGGGATGTGGATGTGTTGGTCAGGTCTTAGGTCATGGTTCTGACGCCCGGGTGGTTAGGCCCCTCCCTCCCCGCCCCTTGTGGTGGGGTGTTTGGTCACCATTGAGAAGTTTTTCAAAGTTCTATGCATTTTGTTAGTTCTAATGGTGGGGAGTCCTCATGGACCTCCCCATGCTGGTTTTCTAGTCTCGCCTTTGGCGTTGGCAGGTTCTTAATGGTGGGGAGACCCACATTGGGTCTCGCATGAATGTCTCTAGGATGAATCAGTGCTAGACTTTTCTTTAATGGCGGGGAGTCCACTCGAACCTCCCCCTGTCGGTTGTCCACTCTCATTTCAAGCAATAGTGACTTCTTAATGGTGGGGAGCCCCTCGAGCTTCCCCATGTTGATCTATAGCTTCTGTTTTCAAAGATAGTTTGTTGATAAGTGATAGGAGTGTTCCGAGGACGTGGTTTGACCTCTTTTGTTCATATTAGCCAAGTGGTGTGGTTTCGGTTTCAAAGTGCTTGATGTGTTTTGGCGTGTGAAGTTAGCTCTTGTGGGTTCAAGAGTTCGTTTTCAAAAACAATTGGCTGGAGGCGTTCTAGCTTTTTGGGGCGGGCGACACATATCGGAAAGTCTTTTTATGCATTTCTTGATGTTGTCTTTGGGTCACTTTCTCTGAGCACGATGTTTCTCTCTCTCTTTTGTTGATGTTTGTGGGGATCCTATTTGATCCTTAGTGGGGTTTCGTTTCCTACTTTGGGTCTCAGCCTTAGTTGCGACTTTCCGGGGGCGGAAAGCTTTATGGTGGGGAGAATTGTCGCACCCACTATTTCAAAATTTATTTACTTTATTAATTTTATTTGCGCTAGTTAGTTCAGGTCGAAACCCGACTTTAGATTTCGAGTTCTTTGTGTTTTGGTCTAGTTTTTGTCCAGCGCAACGCGACCGAAGCTGCGTGGCCTCACCTGGGTCGCCGCGCGGCCCCGCCCGTTTCACCGCACGCCCTGCTTAATGGTTAATTAATTAAATGAAATGGATCAGTATAATAAAACAATAATATTAATGGTGTTAAGAATATAATTTGTCTTGTGTCGTTATTAATATTACTCTAAATAATAATAATAATAATAATAATAATAACAACAATAATAATAAAACTAATAAGGATTAATAGTTTGTTTTAATGATAACAATAAATATATTATAATTTGAGGTGTTATTATTATTATTAATAATACTAAATTTAGGTTTTATTTCGTTTTATTTTATTTTAATTTCTTTTTATTTTAATTTCTTTTTTTATTTATTTTATTTTAATTTATTTTTATTTTATTTTACTTATTTATTTATTTATTTTTTTTCTCCTTTTTCTTTTTTTCTCCTTCCTTTCCTTTCCTCCCAACGCTTTAGGGTTTTTTTTTCCGGCGGCTCCTACCCCTGGATCCCGTAGCCTCCCCCGCTTCCCCCTTCGTCGCGCCGCGCGGCCGACCACCGCCGCCCCCTGATCTCTGCGCGCCGCCTCGCCGTTCCCCCCCTCACCGGATTCCTCCCAGCTCCACATCGCCGGCCTCCCCTCCTCTCTTCGCTCCCCGCCGGCGCCCCTCCGCTCGCCGCTCCCCGTCGGAACCCCTCCAAACTGCCGGCCTCCGCTCCGCTCGCCGATCCCTGCCGACACTGCAACTCCCGGTGGACTCCGCCCCTGCCCTCCTTCCTCGGCTGCTCGCCTTCGCCGAAAACGCCCTCTCCAGCCGGATCTCCCCTGTTTCGGCGCCGTCCCGCTGCCTTGAACCCGCCACACCATTTTTTTCCACCTTTGCTCCTGGCCATTGCCGTCCCTCTCCTCTGGCAGCCTCCTTCTAACTCAACGAACCTCCCGCAACCTCGTCGTAGGTGCATTCCTCTTCCTCGTGTTGTTTTCTTACTTTGTTAGGTTGTATGGTTGGAGTTTTGGGTTGTAATTGGTTTGATTTTGGCGCAAATGGTTATACTATCTTGTTTTAGGGGTTTAATAAATTCTTATGTTTTTTTTTCTCTGGTTTCAAGGTTGTGCGGGTGATGTGTCGTGACGCTCTGGTCCACACTCTGACAACCGCGTTTGAGCGCGATTATGTTTTATCACTGATTTCTAGGTAAGAATATATTTATGCATTTTATATATATATATATTTACGCTATGTTAAAAAAAATATGAAATTGAGTCTGCGGACCTTTGAGGTCTTTATCTGGTCCAGAGTCGGTTTCTGGTTTACGTCTGCTTGCGTCTGTGATGTTTTGCTTGTTTAAGTGACGAATATTATTTTGACGTCTTCTTTAATATAATTTGCATCGCTATGGTTTTCTCATCGAGATTTTTTATGATGCTTCGACATTGATAAATTGTTTTAATATATATATATATATATATATATATATTAAAGTGTTATTAAAGTGTTATTGATAAATTGTTTAAAAAAATATATATATATATAAATTGTTTTAAGTTAACGTTGTATTTTTTTTGTAGGGTTGATTTTTGATTGGTATCTTGATTGCTTTGTTTGGATTAATTTTATTCTAAGGATTTGTGGTGTTCTAAGTCTCGGGGATCCATCGCAGGGAGTTGCGGTTGGTCTCGATGGTGCGCACGCATTTTCCCAGGTATGAATATGTATAGATATATATATATCTTTTGTGTGCGTGTTCCCTCATGGCGCGGGGAACACGTGCATCAGTTTAAGGATATATATATATATATATATACATTTGGAAGTGCATGCGTGCGAGCGAGTATCTGCTTGAGTTAGAAAGCTTGACATGACCTTGGTTTGAGGTAGGTGGTTTCATGCCTTTGCATCATTCCGATAATTTAATTTGTTTGTTTATTATAATTTAATATGTTCTATAAATTAGTTGCATGGTACGATCTACGTTTATAATGTTTTGGCATGTTCGTCTCATGAAAATTTGGTTTTCGAAATAGTTTGCTTTCTTTTGATTATATGCATGTGTTGTATAAATGATTGGTTTTGTTTAGTAAGCTCTGAGAAAAGTGTTTTCAGGTCACTTTAGGTGTTGTGTATTTAAACAGACATTTTCAAAGTAAAAGGGATCACTTTTGGTGTGTTTTCCTTGTGGTGTACTTTTGAGAATTTAAATGCAAAATTGTTGAACAATGGAAAACATGTTTTGATATGGTTACCTCGTGTATTAAGTTCTAAAGTGACACCTCTATATAAAACCAAGCTGTTTTCGGTGTAAAGTCTTCTTGGTTTTTCTTGAAATGATTTCAATAATAACTCAAATGGTTTATTGGTACATTTATGTGACTCTAAAATGGTGTCTTGGAGGAGTTGAGTACGCGTTCATTTTTAAAGTGGTGTTTTTTTTATAAAATGGGACATGTCGTGTACGTGTGTCTTTGAAATAGTGATTTGGTAGGCAAATGGTGACTTTTGTGTGCAATATTTTGTTTGGTTTGAGAAATGAGAAAGAAATAGACTATGTGAATGTGAAACTTGTTTGAGCACAAGGGAAAACCCTGGGTATCTAGGTGGGCGGACTAGAACTAGTGCGCTAGTGAACCGGATGGGTATCGTCCCTGTTTCACTTAGCTGGATTGACGATTGCAACACTAACTAAACATATGATATCTGAGGGTCGTGGCCTTCTAAGCCACGTGTTCTGAGGGTCGTGGCCTTCTAAGCCACGTTTTTTGAGGGTTGTGGCCTTCTAAGCCACGTTTCACCGATACACGAGGTTCTAGGGTCCCACTTGAGCTAGATGAATCTTAGGGGATTTACCCGTAGTGCTCTACCATCTTTGGCGTGGTGCCTTCCGTCGGCATATGGAAGACCACTTGAGTATGTGTGTGTGTGTGTGTGAGCATGTGTGTGTGTGTGTGTGAGTATGTGTGTGTGTGTGAGTATGTGTGTGTGTGTGAGTGTGTGTGTGTGTGTGTGAGCATGTGTGTGTGTGTGTGTGAGTATGTGTGTGTGTTCCCATATTTAACATTTCTCTTCCCCTTTAAAAATCGTGTTTGTTAAATGAGTTATTTTTAATGTTTTTCTTTTAGCGTTTATCTTGTAAATGTTTTCTTTAAAAGAATTTTTAAATTAAAATTTTGAATAAGCACTTTAAATTGTCTTTTGATGTTGTGGCATGGAACCATTTCTCGGTGGCGTCCTACTGGGCTTTTAGCTCACACCCTGCATACACCCTTGGGTGTATGTAGTTTCTGTTTCTTCTGTCTTCCAGGTTGCGACTTCGTGCTCAGTGATGGTGGTTCAGGTTGCAGTTGGTCTTCTCATGCAGAATGGTGTTGATGTGGTCTCACTTCTGCCGGGAGGTTGGGTATGAGTTTTAGTTTCCGCTGTCGTCTTTTATTTTTAGTTATTTCTTCAAGTTGTAGACTTTAAACTTGTTCATAGTTTAAAGGCACGTTTTGTTGTCTATTTCTAATTTCAGTTTATCTATCTGGTTAGATGGTTTTTCTGTCTTGTATTTCGGGTAAAACCGTTCCCACCTATTAAACTTGATACCCGGGCACTTGTGCCAGCCCGTGGGGATTGGGAACGCCCTTCGGGCCTTGCCGCGGACCGGGTCGGCGCCGGGTCGGATGGTGACCCGGCCTGGTTTGTGACATTAGTAGTTCCTACAGTACCCAATGGTACCCCCTCATTTTTTCATATACCCAAGTCATGTGGGGGAACATGAGGAGACTAAATTGGGCACTAAAAATTGGTCTTGACTTATAATGGAACCCCATACATAATGGAAAATTATTTGGATTATTTTTGTGATTTTTTTTTCAAAATTATCTATTAATGTAAATTTTTTTGAAAAATATTAGTATATAAATATAAATAATTTTACAATAAAAAATTCATGATTTTCATATGAATGAATAATAAAAGGGAATTATGAATTATTAAAAAATTTATTCACATAAAACAGTTATTTTGATAATTAAAATGGTACATGAATACATTTTTCTCATAAATATGTAAAATATTATTATTTATTTATAATAATTTCACTTAGAAATATAAAATTAGGGTATTTAGATTGAGTATGTTGATGATCCATTTCTGATTTTTAATTTGTACATAATGTAAATTTTTATGATGTGTAATTAATCGAGGAGTTTAAGTTTATATGTTAACATTAATAAAATATTGTGATGATAATTACATAATAATGATTTGAAAAAAAGGAAATTATTAAATCTTTAATGACTTCATAGATAGATATTGGGATGTTTTGGAAAAATTTTATTAAATATTAATGTTGTATAAAAAATTATTTCACTCAAAGAAGTATGATAATTAAGCTATGATAATGATTTCAAAGTTATAATTATATGATTAACTTGTATTTATAATAAAGGAAATAAATCCTTATTATAATTAATTATTTACTTTATAATATTTTGACAATGTTAATGTTATTTTTTAATTTAATTATGATTAAATAAATTTCATGTGATGAGTTTAGTCACATGAAAATGATATAAATTATATGATGATATTAATGTGATTATGTTCAATAAATAATCCATATAAAAGTTTTTTATCTTAAGATAAATGATAAATACACACAGTGCATGAATGATATGAGTTGATTACATAAGTAAATATTTATTATTTAAGATAATTTATTGGATATTAATTGCACTGTCGATGTTAAAATATAATAGAATTATGTTTTTTAAATATATATATTTTTACTTCTGTCATTTTATTAAATTAAATTAATGTGTTTAAAAAAGATATATTTGGTGATGCTGGGTTTGAATACTGATAATGGGAATTATAAGAGTGGAAGGATAATATAAATCACATGACTCCAGTTACATATAGATAGTAGGTTATTTACTAGATGACAAGCATATTACAAATTTCTACATACCCAAGATCAATATTTAGAAGTAATTAAGAGAATATATGTATATACAACATTATATTTTAATACAAACATGTCATATTATAAGATCATAGTAAATTTTATTATTCCCTAATTTTATCCTTGAATTTGATCAAACATAATATTCATTCTCCTTACATGTGGAAATAGGAAACATAAGAAAATGGTGAGCATAAAGTGATCAATGAGGGATAGATTATATTAGTAGAAAACCGATAATAATAATTGCAAAAATAATATGTAGAAATTAATAAATAAATGATTTTATGTAAAATGAATACATAATAATAACATAATTCATGAATGTAATGATAATGTAAATAAATAGTCACATTGATAAAAATAATTGAACTCATAAAGATATAATACCTAATAGAGACCAACATAATCTTACCATCATGCCATCATTCCATTAAGTCATACAAAAAGGGTATACAAAAAATGAATACTTGAGATAATTTGTCTCATAATACATATCTATGAATCAAGAGACTCTACAATTCTAGGCCCACTGTTCACTTAATATGTTTAATACATCCATCATATAAAAGGAATAGTTAAATAATACATATATTAATGTTCAATAGTGGACACATATCAATACATGGATTAAAAATAAATGATTCTCTAACAATTTTTTCCATACAAAATATTGGATATATAGTCATATCAAAATTTTCCCCATTCAATCAAATGATATTAATTTCTAGATAAATAACCTTTAATCATAGTGATGGAGTATAGGATATCCACACTTTATATAATTAATAAATATATAGTTATATCATTTTCTTTCTCCAATAAATCAAATCCATTGAATATATAAATGAATACCCGTTATTCTGAATAATGGATCATTTGGAATCCAAATAATAATAAATAAATAGATATACAGTTATATCAAAAGCTTCATCAAATCAATTGAATAAAAATATGTCGATGAATACTATTAAATCATAATAATTGAATACAGGTTTTTTACAATGTATAATTGGATATGTTACTAGGTATATAGTTTTATCATGTCAATCAAATGGTATGGATATCTATATAAATACCCATATATTACAGTAATGATTTATCAGGTATTCACAGTATGGAGGTTATCATATAAATCATGTTACACAATGGTTATATGAATGAAAATAAATATTATAATTGAATGTATCACCTTATAAGAGAAATAAATGAACCATGTATCTTTAATAACCCAATGGATATTTCATAATACTTGTGATATTTCTATGGAAAAACATAGAAGGTTGGTGATCACTCTATTATCTGGAATTACCCTTTCAAACTATGTATCATTAATATCACTCAATAAAGAGACAATAAGGTTTAAATGGCAATATTTTTATTCTAAATAATATGTATGGAATGTTATAAGTCGAAAAGGAATAATCTAGAATAATTTATAATAAGTAAAGGAATAGTTAGTTATAGATCAATCCATTAATTGTGATTTCAATTCAATAGAATCATAGATATTGAAAAATTGAGGTTATTATACTTGAAACCTGAGATACTATTTAATATACATATAAATATATATATTTAATTTGGTTTGAGGAGAAATGAGAATATGTGTTATAATTTATAGTTTTAGTGATTGGAATCCAAAGGAATAAATTATTAATTGCATTATTTTTCTGTTATCTAAAGTGCTCAACTACTCCCGACAATTCATTATTTCCTCCCTTGGTGCTATAATATAGAAAATAGTTTAAAGATAATTCCTTTAAAACTTTTTTCTTTGGATTTTATCATGATTTTAAATTTACGATGTTATATTTATCATAATATACTATATTTTCCCATTTTACCCTATTTTACCACTTTTACCAAAATTTACCAAATTTCACCCCTTAATAAATTTAAGAATCATTATTATAAATATTATTTCCATTTTTATCAAATATTTCATGCAATTTTAAAAATATCAGTTTCTAAATAAATACTAATGAAAAAAAATTCATTACTACTGATGAATTGGGCAAAAACTACAATGTTATTTAATAAACACATTATTTATCTTGGAATGACTTATAAAAATTTGTTATCCAAGCTATGATAATAAGCCTCTAACTATGAGAAATTAAATTTTCAAATTAAAATAATGAATTATTTATAAATTTTAATTTGAATGTAAAATAAATTATTTATCCTTTTAAATGAAATTTTAATGTATCGTAATATGAACAATGAATGTTGTACTAGTTTACTAATATTAAAGTACTATTTTAAAAATTAAGTAAATTAATATTTAAATATTAGTAATTTGTTATGAAATACTATTTCAAAATAATATGATTTAACAATTTATTTTATCATATTATGCAAATAAAACATCATTTAACATTTAAAATAATATAAAAATCTATTACATTATTTTCAATCGTTAAATCTTACAATTATATTATTATTAAAACATTTAAAATATAATGGGTAAAAATTTATTCAACTGAATACATTAATATTTCAATTATCACATGGAAATAAAATAATCAATATATTAAATTTAACTATAAATGAATTTTAAATTTGATAAAATTAATTTAGTTAATCCTTTTTAAAAAATAATTATTATCCATAGGACTATGAAAAAAATTCCTTTATGAATTAAGGTAAAATAAAATCTTTTTGTAATGAGACTAATAACAATAAATAATATATAAATTTGAAAAGAAAAAATCACATTTAAAGGACCAGAAAAAAAACATTCTAGGAATTGAATAATTAGGAAGGAGTTCACAATATTTCATTTCAAATAAATTTTCAGGTTTAGAGTTTTATATAATTAGGACATAACTGTTACAAAATAAAAGTATAAATTATATGTTGGAAGCTTATACTCAGTGTCTATTTTTCATATAAAATAAATCATTTTAAAAGTAAACATTTTTTTCACAAAAAAATCTTCATAACTTTAAACTTTAATTCTTTATAGTCCTTACTCGTCCTCAAGCCTTGTGAAAAACATTTTAATATTTTGGATGACCAAAAAGCTCAATAAGGGCTATAATAGAAAGATATATGTTATTCTAATGAAAAACATGAAATACCAAAGAAATTTTACTTTTATCATAAATATTCTTTTATCACAAGAAATAAATCACAACTACCTGAAAAAAATACATATTATCTCAAAGAATACCTTTAAAACCCACCTCAAGTCAAGTAAAACCCTTTTCGGTGGCTTTTAGAATTATATTCATAACTCATGTTAGAAATAACTTGAGTCCAATTAAATCCATATGGAAATATCTTTGGTTAACTCCCACTATCTCACCATTGAAGACAATAAACATTTTTCAATGCAATGGAGATCTATAATGGGGCTCACCCATTATATAAGATATATGGGCTCACCCGTTCATATAAGTTATACCAGGCTTATCCATTCGTATAAGATTTATCAAGATCACCCAATAATATATTATGTATTAGTTTTACTCTATATTAATCTATATCTCTCATGTACCATGTCATGAAAACAAATTTACACTTTTACTTTTCATCATAAACCCGTTGATTTTTTTTGAATACGAATGAAAAATAAATTTGGATATCAAATTAACCTTTTTTTATTTAAAACCCATTATTAATAACTAATTATTTAAAAATGAAATACACTTATTATTTAAAGAAAACATGAATTATAGTAATGTAATAAAATCAGAAAATAATGGATAGGGAATATGAAGAAACCATTGATGTTGTATACAAAAAAATAAAACCTTCATTTTGACCTTTTGTCAAAACCTTCCATAGAAATATTACTTTTCAAAAATTTGAAAGAATGGAATTTTTTTATCAAATGTCCTTTAAAATTCATTTATGTATTTATAAAAATATCTTCAAACTGATTTTAATAGTTTGGATGTGGAATAGAAATATTTAGAAAGTAAATCATGAAAACATTTAAAATAAGGTTTTAAGTTAATGTGTTCCTTACATTGATTCTGACTTATCACATACATTCATTAAATTCCTAATTAATGAGGATAAATTAGTAATTAATTTGATAATAAATTATTTTATTGTTCATTATTACTTTTATTTTATTTAATACATTGTTATATTTAATTAAATAATCAATTAAGTTAATGTCATGCATTTTGATGATATATGATATCTATGTCATAAATAACTTCAGTAGGGTTACTATGTTGAAACAAATTCATTATTTACTAATTTAAATAACAAAAGTCATGAAATAATTATCATTTTTATATATAAATTTTAATTTTAAAACCAAAAATGAAATATGGTTATGAGAAATGATATCTGTTAGAATCTTGTAGACGGTAGGTCATACAAACACACAAGTAATGTTTCCATTTTTCATTAATAATGATTAAAAGTAAAAAAAATTATTTTATCATTCCAAAATGATAATTATGTCATAAATATCACTTTATTTACTTAAATATACTTATTTATAGTATCCATGTGTTCTGATTATGAATAACAAATGACATCTCTTTGTAGAGGTGTTAATCCACAGGTACACATGAACGATGTTATCCTTTTTCAAGAGATGGAGAGGTAAGAAAATATATGATATATTATATTTATAGAATTATAATTATAACATGAATATCATATATAATCATTAAATACATCATAATAACCAGGCATAAGAGGCAGTGATTGAAAATGGTTTACATCTGCTCGAGGGGAGGTAGTCCTCCATCTATACGAACAGTTGTTTTATTTACCACTTAATGGAAGATAAGATAAATATAGGTTACTATATTAAAATAAAAATTATTAGTGTATGGAATATAATTCTGTTATTATTTTATCATTTTTTAATAATATTTTAAGGTTGTGGATTTTTAAATAATACTAAAACATTCGATTATAAGCTAGATAACCTCATTTATTTTTCAATTTAAGCACTCTAAGATAGTATTATTACAAAAATAATATGTATATAAAGTGGTTGGTTAGGTTAGGAATTCATTTTTTAAAGGATATTAACAAAATGATTCTAAATCGTGCATAAATTAGTAGAGGATGGTTTCTTTTATAAGATAGGGGAGGGGAACTCTTGGAATTACTTAATGTAATAAATTGATATAAATTAATTTCCAAAGAAAAATCACTAAAATTTGTGTAATTAAAAAGAAGATGATATTGTCTCAAAAAAATCTAATAAAATAATATTTTAATAATTTTAGAATATATTTTTATTCTTATCTACGGGCTTTAACCCTTCATTAACCCTTTTAACACTAACTGTGATGTCAATGTTTTTTACACATTAGGGGTCAAGAAATTTACTATAATGGGATAATTAGACCATAAATAGACAATAAATTATATTTTAACACTTATATAATTAATTTGTACTAGTAAAGTAATTCTATGAACATTAAATTATTTAATAAAATAATATATATTATAAAATATCATTAATGTATGTTTTTGAAATACATTAAATATTATAATATAATGTGTGTCTAACTCGGGTCAAATGGTTCCAAAATGACAAGGATTTGATCATAAAAAAGTAGGGTATTAATATATTCATACAATCAAATTTATAGTGGTTTAAATATAATTTTAAAACTTATCTTTTTGTTTAACCCCCTGGTCAACCAATTTTACCCTTAATCAAGTTATTGACCTTTTAAATATAAAAGGGTTATAATATTACTTATAAGTTGAAAATTAGATCATAAATGAACAAGGGATGACATTTTTACAATTTAAAATCTAAAATGACCTATTGAAGGATTTTTATTTTATAGAATATTAAATAAAATATTATTTAAGCTAAAATACAATTATCATTATTTTCAGAACTATTCATGTAATTTAACTTTAAAAATAACATGAAAGTAATGGAATTTCAATATAATCAATTAAAACCTCTATAAATAATTATATATATCAATAAAAATCATGGGAATCTATAACCCACCCAAAAAATATTACATTTAGTGTTTTAAATTTATATACCAAAATTTTCTACTACTTGGACATGTACTATATTGGTGTTTCATAAACATTTAAATAAAAATATATTAATATAATTCATATAATATTACAAAAATTATGACTAAAATACTCAAAAATATGTTGAAAGTCTTCACCATTATTGAATGTTTTAACCATAAAGGATATCTCATACCTTTCACCTCGAATCTAAAAAAATGTAATAATATTTTTCAAAATAATCCTTCACATTAAACCTATGGTTTAAATATACCTCAAACCAATATTAAATATCTGAAAATATCATTAGTCACCTTATAATCCCATCATAGAAAAACTAAAAAGGGTTTCTATGTAATTGAACTTATGATCAATCTTAATCTTATAACCCATAATTGTATTCATAACTATTAAGATAACCTCAAATGAAAACATCATATTCACCAAATTTATCTTTACCTTTCCATTGATAAAAACTATAAGGACCCAAGATTTAAAATTAAGTGAATTTAATATTAGGAAATGAATTCATTTTTTTAATCTTTATGACCTTTTTAGGTTTAAAGTTTTTTAGAATTAGGTCAAAAATATTATATAATAAAACCATTCCTTACAACTTGTAAAGTTCTACTTAGTTTCCATTATTCCAATAAAATGAAACCTTTTAATATAAAACATGTTTTATTTTCCTGATATATCTTCACAAATTTCAAAATTAATTTTTCTTTGTCTTTAATCATATTGAAAAATTGTGAAAAACGTTAAAAAATTCACGATGAGCATTAAAATATATATAAGGTACATAAATAAAAGAAATTAAATACTCCAGGGAAAATGTTAATACCCATAAAATGTTTGCATTTATTAAAAAAAATTCTCTTACTATATGAGATGAATCATATTCACATGAAAAACACACACCATTTTTTATCAAATAAAACATTTAAAACCTATAACAGGGAAAGAGAAATAGTTTTCGGTGGCTTAGAGTGTTACATTAATAACACGCATTAGAAAAATAGGATAAAAATTAAATAAAAATGAGAAAACTCTTAATTTAAATACCATATTATTTTTGTTGATGAAAAATAATATTACATAATTTATTAGAGATCTATAATGGGGCTTACCAATCATATAAGCAGTATTATGTTCACCAGTTCATATAAGATGTATCGAGCTCATCCATTCGTACAATCAGTATCAGTAACACCCACTCTTATAACATGTATTTGGATCACTCAATCTTTATATATGATTCTAATGTACCATATCATCAATAAAAAATTTATTTCTTGAACCATTTCATCATAAAACCATTGAAAAATATGTTAAACCCGTTTGAAAAACACTTTTAGATATCGAAATACCATTAAATTTTTAAAAACATATTTTAAACACCAAAATACTTAGAGAAAATGGAAATAGGATTTTTCTTGGATGAAATAATTAATTATTATAAAGTAATACATACATAAAGTAATGTTTACTATGATAAGAAACACGATTGAACCATATACCTTAAATTCTTCTTCTTTTTTCCTTCTTGTCAAAGCAATACATACAAACGTTAATTTTTAAAACTATTCAAAGAAAGTAAAAAGTGACATATATTGTGTTTTATAGTTCATTTATAACCATTTAAAGAATACATGAAATAATTTTATGAATAACTGCATGGAATAAAATGATTAATAGAATAAATCTTGAAAACATTTAAAACAACGTTTTTTGATTAAGTATCTACTACCTCGAGTCTGACTCTTCTAGTACAATGCTTATCTTCCAAAATAATAAAAATATGTAAATTATTCAATATCTTAATAAAATATTCATGTTAATTATACTTATTTTATTTAATACCATTTCATAATCAATTACTTAGTCAATGAAGTTCATGTGGGACATTTTGATGATATATGACTCATTTTTATGAAATAACATTGGTATGTTGACTATTGTAAAGAAAATAATCATTAAATATTATTTAAAATAATTATAATATCCTAATTATCATTTTTATACAAAAATATTTTTTTTTATAACCATCCATGAATCATGGTTATGAAAAATGAACTACATTACAATCATTGAGACAGTAAACCGAAGATATGCATGAGTAACGTTTCATTTTTCAATGATAATGATAGAAAGAAGAAAAGTAATATTTTAACTTTATATAAGGATAATAATATCATCAATATCCTAAATATTTTTAAAATAAACATATATATAGAATCTATGTGATTTGATTAGAAAAAAAAGAATCACATCGCTTTATGGAGGTAGTAACCCACACACATGCATGTACGACATTATCATTATTCAATAGTTGGAAAGGTTAAAAAATATATGATATATTATCTTTTAAAAATGATAATCATTTCATTAATAATATATATACATTAAATACATCATTTTAACTTGATTTTGTAGGTGGGTATGGAAAATGAATTATATTAGTTCGTGAGATATAATACACTATACACATGAACAAAGGTTTCACATCCCATTTGATACAAGAAGAGATGGATATAGGTTATTAAATTAAATTATACTCATATCTGTATATGAAAGATAAGTTTTTTATTAGTTCAGAATACTTTTATAAACTTTTAATGTAGAATAATAAGAAATAAAACTAAAACTTTCAGTTAAAATATATACCTCCTCTTTAGACAACATAATTTCCTTTTAACATTGCACAATCTATGGTTGGTATCCTGAAAAAAAATTATACCTATATAATGTTAATTGGATTTTTTAATATATATGGCTATGTATTGGACGAAATAAAAATTATTTTGAACTGTGAATAAAATATTAGTGGAGCTTCTATTTTATAAGAGTTGGAGGCACTCTTAAAATTAATAAATACATCAAATTAATATAAAATTATTTTCATTTAAAAATAGATAAAAGTGTATGTTATTCATAAATAATATGATTATGTGTCACAATAATATCATACAGTAAATTTTTTACTATTATGGATTATGTTTTCACCCTTATCTCATTGCACTAACCCCCATGTTAACCATTTTTACACTAATTGTTATAACAATTTTTTTACACTATAGGGGTCAAGAAATTTATAATAAAATGACAACATACCCATATAAAGATCATGGTTGATATTTTACACCACATATAATTCAATTGGATGAAGATAATAATTTTTTATTTCATTTTTAAATCACTTAATAAAAAAATGTTTATTGTAAAATATCATTAATGTCACTTTTAATAATGAAGGAAATATTATATTATAATATGTGTCTAAATAATATAAAATGGCTTGAAAATTACATTTACTTGAATATAATGAAGATATAGTATTAATATAATAATCAAATAAAATTTAGATAGGTTTACATTTAATTTTCATATTTATCTTTTGGTTTAACCCCTTGGTTAACAAATTTTAACGAAAATCCGGGCATTAGAATTTTCAATATTACAAGGTTGTAAAATAACTTATAAGGTTACAGTTGACTTATAAATGGATAAGTGATGAAATTTTAGACTGTTTATCCAAATAATTACCCTCATTAGATATTTTTATTATTTAAAATTAATTTTATGAAATATTATTCATCATAAATAACTATTAATGACATTTTATGAACTATTCATACAATTTAACTTCGAAAACAACATGATAGAAATTTAATTATAATATAATCATTTAAAAAATTTAAAATATGTTATATAAATAAATAAAATACATAAGACACTTTATATTAAGCTAAAAATATTACTTTTAGTGTTATTAATATTTTTTACTTGTTTTTTATATTTCTTTCACACACATCTTTTTAGAATTACATAATTATATATGGTAATTATCTCACCAATAAAATTTAAAAATAAGTTATCATAATAAAAACATAAATTTAACTTTCAAATAAAAATTAATGACAAAGAATAAGGTTTTATATCGCTATAATTGTTTTTCCATATATTAAATGTAAGAGATTGATATTTTTATTTATATTTACTTAAGATAATATATAATTAATTTTATATAGAAAGGGAAAAATTACCATAAATTATAATATCGTTTGGGGATGTCCAAAAAACACTACAAAAATATATTAAAACTAATTTTAGTGTTATTGGTTTTTTTACATATTATTTTTAACATTAATTATCCAATTTTCTATTACGGATGTGAAAACTATTTACCACAGTTACAACTCAAAATGAGAAAAAAATACATGGGACATATTTACCAAATTTAGAAATAATCGTTGAAAATTTGGAATATTTTTTTTAATATTAAATTTATATGAGTTTTAGAAATTAATTTAATACTAAAATACAAAATACAAAGAAATTTTTTCAGATCTTTCTTATGCCAAAAATGAACTTGTACAAAAATTAGTTATAATGATTATTCAAACATATTTAATTAGATACTATATAATTAAATAATACTTATGTTACATTGAGATAAAATTTAAATAATAATTGTTATTTTAAATGAAAATAAATAGAAATTTTAAAAAAATTGGTATTTTCATTATTAACTGAAAAATAAATATTTTTAGAAAATTCCCAAACATTCACCCTAAGATAATTTTGATATGTTGAATAATAAAAATGAATTTATTTTTATCAATTATATGTTCTAAATTACATGAAATAATTTATAAAATTTTCTCAAAAAAAGAAATAAAACCCATTTTTGAAGAAAACATATTTTTTTGAAGCATAAATATCATCAGTTAAAATTGAGTGATCTTTTACTATGAATTTATCAGTATATTTTATTGGATATAAACCTCATATATATTCCATGTTTTGGTTCATATTATTAGTAACCACCAATTTAAGAGATATGTTATAACTATAACATTAAAATATTAATATTTCTTGTATTGTTTAGGCTTAGTGGTGTGTGTTTCATACGCTATTGAATATAGTGTTATTTTAAATCATCTGTATATTACAATAGTAAATTATAAAATCACGATTTTAAAGTGAGGTGTAATTTATTATGAATAAATGGATGAATTATGATTATATTATATTCCACTATACATTATTTGTTGATAATTATATATTTTTAATAATAGAATTATTTATAATGTCAAATGTATTTTTAATAATATATAATAATAATAACTAATCATTATCTACTTAAGGTTTTTGGATAGAAAACACTATATGTAATTTTTTATATACACCATATTCAACCTAACTTTAAAATGCTTATTTTAATATATATTTTCTTTCCTCATTCTATACTTCATAGGAACCACATTTCATTAATCTATACTTCTGTTTAGATATTATGAAATATTTTGGATTCAATTTTATTTCAACCATTTTTATATAACATTAATATTTTACTTGTAATTTTCTTTTAAAAAATTAGGAAATATAATTTATCATGTCATATTTATTTATTTATGAGTTAAATTATTCTAAATGATTATTTACAATAAAAATAAATTTAAAAATATTGAGAATTGAAATATTTTAGGAAAACATTTATATTATATTTTAGTTGTTAGATTCTCCCCACTGTAATTTAATATATCCTCATAATGTTTACATAATAATAATACATTCAAGGGTTACAAATTGTTATATTCATTTTAAAATTTTCTACTATGGTTTCCAATATGTTCACTAAATATAATCTTATTCATTAAATCAATAATAATCTGGTTATAATATGATGTATCATAAATAGTGTGTAATATTGATACTTATATGTATATAATATATATACCAGAACTAGTTCTGAGAAACTATGGGGTATTTATCATATATTTTTCATTTAAAATTACCAAAATAACATCCTTCTTCGCAAAATTAACTCAACTCAACTTTGATATTTACTTAACCTTAATTTATTTTGTTATTTATTAAATTCCTACAATTTTCCAAATGCATGGAAATGATTACATTTATTCTACTATGTGTAGTTTCCAAATAAATGTAGTTTGGGGATTTCATGAGTAGTAAAGTCTCCCCATAATATTTCAAGAGACCTGAGATTAAATATAATTTGTAGATAATTTCTATGAAACAAAAAAAACTAGTTTAAAATAAATATATCCTCAATAGAGTACCTAACATGCAACAACAAAATTTATGTGAACTATGATATACTACAAAATTTTTATTTAAATGTGATCTTTATAAAATAGCTTTTAAATTTGGTGGTGTGAATAGGAAAAAACAAATCACTAAAATTTTTATAATGTTTTTATGTAACTAAAATTAATTTATTAATTCATAATAAATATTTAATCAATTTTTAGTAAAGTCATTTTTTCTTTAAAAATGCATTTTCGTCAAAAAATAGATTCAATTAAATTTTGAGAACTATAATTTGAATGAATTTATATAATATTTAATAATTTAATTTCAGTAAATGAATATTATTTTTATAATAATAATTTCAATAATATTTTAGGGGGAATTTTTAGGATTTTTCTGAAAATATTTATTTTTCAATGAATAGTAAGAAAATACACATTTTTATAAAACTATAATTTATTTTTAAATATAATTACTATTATGTTTTGAATTTTATATTAAATTTGAATAATTATTTTTTTATAAAAAATAATCTAATTAATTGTATAGAAATCATAACTATACTTGATTATGGTATAAATTCAGTTTCGAGCTTGAATTTTTTTTTCTAAAAACAATTTTTATAAAAGAAAGATGTTTTTATCTTAATAATTTGGATTATTAATGGATTTAATGTGATTTATATATATTATATATTGAATCATATATTTTAAAATTCATTTTATTCTTTGTACATAGCAAGGATGGGAAGTTAATTCAGTTTTATGCTTAAAAATGCATTTTCTAAATTAGGGGTTTTCTGCATTTTATACAATTATTAAAAATTAAATTCTACCACATAAATAAATTTAATTTGGTTAACTAAATTCCATACATGGAATAATTATAATTAATAAAATGTAATAGTATCAACTTTAGTTTTTCATAATGAAATATAAAAATAGTTGTTTTACCACGATTAATGTTAAAACAGGTTTATCGGGTGAGTTAAACCAAGAGATAAGGGTAGTATTTCAAAAAAACCTATAACAATTATATTTATTTATTACATTTAAACCTCGTATTATCCTAACTATTAATCCTTGGAATTTTGGAGCCATGTTCACATGAAGGTGACCTTATATTATTGAAATATTTTAAGAAATTCCATGTGTGTCCCTCCAGTCACTTATAAAAGGTTAACTTTTCTCCTACCATATTCAAAAAGTTTGAGCACAATATATATTAAAATATATATTATAATATATTAATTTATTAACTCAATTTATCATAGATATCATTGTCTTCTCTTTAGACTAGTATTTGAAGGATTAAGTTATAATCTAAAGGAGGTCTCTCAAAGAAGAGGTATAAATATTACTAATGGTCTTTCAATTTTATTAATTATTACACCTTATATAAATATATTTTATCTATGAAAATATGATTAATATAGTATCATAAATATAGTGATATTATATTACTAAAATTAAAAAACTGTCTCCCACCTCTTCTCCCTCAAATAGTAGATGAATGTATCGCTCGTGCGTATATATGGATTACCACCTCCCTATAGTGATATAATTAATTTCCCATGACAACAATTCATGGTTGGTTATTATAATGGATTTAATTTTTATATATTATATTTTTTCAATAATTATAATTCATTTATTATTATATCTTGTCAACCTTCTTACCTATCGATCCATTGGAAAATAATAACATCCCTCATACGTACGTGGGGACTACAACATCCATGCAATGATGTGATTCATTTTTCATTTAACAATTAATTGGATGGTTATAAGGATATATTTAATAAATATATCTGATATTTAAATTATTAAAATGATTCTTAAAAGTAAAATTATCATTTACTATCTATTCATTCCATCTATCAAAAATTTGAAACATCACTCAGGTGTACATGTGGATCACCATCTCCATAATGTGAAGTAATTCATTTCTAATCATCACTTTATATTAGTGGTTATAAAAGTGTATATAATTTTTTTTAATATGATACTTATGAAATTATTAATACTCTGAATATGGTAGAACCATGATCAATGTAAAAATATTGGAACTGTTAGAACAAAACATACATGTAAATTGAAAAAGTTAGCACCCAAAATGATATATTTATTAGAGAATTATTAATAAATTGGTATTGAAATGTTATAAGTGAATAATATATGATATTATTAGTATGAATATGATTCTTAAAATTAATTATAATAAATCTATATTTTTTATACATGTTTTTATAGTTCTTATGAATCAAGTCACATATAAGTTGTGGTTTATTTATCTCAATTTATTTCACTAAGACATGTTTGATGATACAAACATATTTATGGTTATGAGATTTATATAATGATCCATTAAATTTTTTCACCATGTATCCTTATTCAATCATGTCATTTATGTTTTTCATTCAAATTATTTCATCTATGGTTATTTTATTCGAATGTTACCAATGTATTAAGGATTTATCATCTCAAATTATATTCTTTAAGAAATATGTTATCTTATAAAACTATCTTCATTTTTAAGGTGTATATACCACCACATTGATATATTTTATCATAAATATCCTTATGATCATTGAATTTAATTTTTTATTTGATTTTATTCCTTTGATTTGAATTATGACTCAAATGTTACCATAGTAGCACGACTTTAATGTTACAATATTTTTTTACCTAAATTGTTGATGCCTAAATTTATGATGGTGATATTATAAGATATATATCTACCAAATATTATTTCATTTATTATACTATGGATATTTCTAAAGATTACACTTTTTCCTTTCATTTTCATCTCTTTCTGTACTCAAGATACTGAAAAAATATTTTTAAGGAAACTTGACATTATTTTTATCTTTGGTTGGGAATGTTTTGTTCTATGTACATAAATGTTTTCAATAATTATTTTCCTATTCACAAATTAATTATTAAATTAATTTTTAACCATGTATTATTTTATTTAAAAAAAATTTAAAATGAATATTCAAATCATTTTACAAACATGTTACTTTTTTACTTTTTACAAAAATGTGATATGAATCTCTATTTTAACGTATGCCACTTGAATGAATTTTCCAACCACAACGATTCTAACAATTCAGACCCATATTATCCCATGTTTCCACATAAACATGAGTTTTCCCCTCTCTAGTGTCCACCATAGACACATGTTTTCCCCATATAGGGTCTAGCCACATCCCATTATGGGTAAACCCATAGGACATAAAGGGATGTTAGAATAATGAATATCCCCAGAAGCTAATAAATTTTCATTATTGTGTGTTTTTTCATCACCCACACACATATTGTGAAAATTACCATTAGGTAACCCATCTTGATCACTAATCTAAGTAAATAATTCTTAATATTGGATTTATAATGAGGTTGTCTCCTGAAATGAAAGGTTCACCTTGTTTACATGGGTAATAATATTTAGAAACTTAACCCTTTGACATTATGAGGTGTTACATTCACCCCATTTAGATAAAATTTCCATTGTTTTGAACAATACATATCAACCAAGGAAGATCCACCACACATTAGGATGAGTACCTCTTCTAATACCAATGTAAAAACTAGGTCCAACCCATTTTTGTGAGTGAGTCATTAGAATAATTAATGTCGCCACAAGCCAATACATATTCATTCCAGTTTGTTTTTCCCCACTCACACACACCCTAGGAAAATTACCAGGAGGTCACCCATCTTGATCCCTACCACATGAAAATCATTAATAACTATGGAGTTCAAACGAGGTACGATCCCAAATGGAAGGATCACTATAATGAAATTGGTTGAAATATTTAGCCTTTAAAACCATTAACATTCTAGGGTGTTCTATTAACCCCCCCCCTAAGTGAAAAATATAATCATTTTAAAATATTACATCTTAACCAAATTTAAGAGGATTACCTCATATGACACCAATGTGACAAATAGATCCCATAAGAACAACAATTACCCCGAAAACACATGTTGTCTCCTCCCCTAGACCCTCCTATGTGTTTGAATGATTTGTTAGACTATTTAATGTCCCAATAATACAATACATATTCTTTCAATTTTGTTTTTTAATCCCTCATACACACCCTAGGAAACATCACATGAGGGCTCCAAAAAATAGTGGAGAAACATTTTAACATGGGTAATAACATTTATCACTGAATTTATAATGGGATATCAAGCATTAATACTTGCATTATCACTATAGAGAAGTAATAATGGTGCATGATGGTATATTTGATCTGAACCAGTATATAGAAACATAAAATAAAAAAATAGTGTGGTTTAATCAAGAGGCCTAGGTCCTATACCTCTATATAGGGAGATGAGGTATAATAGCCTAGTAAAGATTCACGTAGAGGACTATGACCAATATTAATGATGAGAGAGAGGTCGGTCATGATGATTTATCCTTGTGACATTCTATTGTTTACTTTTTAATTCTATTATGACTAAATTCCAACATAGATACTATGTGGAAACAATTGAGGGTTTGTGGGAGCTTGGTTAGTGCATGATCGATCGACAAATAATTATTATTACTTTTGTGTTGTTGGTGATATTTTATTATGTTGTGTACTTTTTGTTTCCTATATACTGTATCCTGATCTTATCACATTCACATACACTGCATAATACTGGTTGGGTACTGAGACACATTTATGGTGTCCTTATGAGTTTCACTCAAAACCGGATTAGAAGGCCATGACACATTGGTACCCGAGAAGCCCTCATTGTTGTTGGTATAGAATGGGCATCAGTGTTGGTTGATCATCTAGTGGGATAGCTATGTAAGAGTGTGGAGACTAATATGAGACATGATTTTTTTAGGATAAGGGTCTCTTTTACTTTCTTATTTTCGTATATTTATTTTGGATTGTCCTAATAGGGGATCAGTGCCTTATAATCATGTTTTAGTCTATTGTTTCCACATTCATTTATACTGTAGATATATTTTTTATTTCACTTACAATGATTGTATATTTTTATGTGTTGGATAATTTTTTGCTATTGCACACTCTAATAGAGTTTATAGTCTCCCCATGGTTACACTTATAGATGCTCACTTATAGTTGTTAGCCTTTGGAATACGGGGAGCTATGCCCGAGGTCATGTGGTATTCCAGCTCAGTTTTAATGATTTATGTCATGTGGAATTATAGTTCTGAACTGAATAACTTAGTCCCAACTAGAAAGAAACATGAAATTAGGAGCACATATATGTATTACAGAGGCTACTGACTAAATGTGAGGATATCAAGTTGAACCATGGGATGAAAACACCCTCAATAAGAGTTCACAATACAAATAAATATTCTAAAATGAAAACAATTTATAACCCAACTAAGCAGAAATAAAGATATAAAAAATGTATAAATACATGGGGAAAAAATATAACAAAACCAGAGTATATGGAACTGATATACCACCAGACCGATCACAAATTTAAAAAATAAAAAATAAATTACATCAGACTCTTCTCCCACCCAATCCACATATCATCCTGTTATCCAGAATCATAACAAGCTACCCCACTAGTTGACCAAACTAGAAATCTTCCAAACCTATAATTTCAAATAGTAAGTCACTTTCACGTACCTATGTGAAATGGAAGCTTGAAAATTGCATGATTACAAATCATTAGGACACCACAAATAAAAAAAATCCATAACCAGTAAAATGAAATGTATATGACTATGATAGGAAGAGAACTAAGTAAAAAGGAAATAAATTACTACAGAATATAGAAAAATATCAATGACCGTGAAAAATAAATAAAAATCCCGCGATGATCCATCATTCACATACAAAGATTCAACGAACCCCAGTTCATACCTACTTCATCTAAATGATATAATGTAGTCAAAATGGAATTACGATGTAAATAAGACAATGTCACAAGGCTGGGCCATCATTCCCCACATCTCTCTCATTAGCAGTACATGACCTAATCCTTCAGGTTAGGACTCACTGTGCCATCAAACCCAATAACCCTCAATATCAACCCATGACCATAACCTCTAGGTTAGACTTCACTAGGCCCTCATATTATATTTATATCTCTCAGGTCAAATCAAATATACCATATTTCTCCAGTAACGATTCTTATATCTTATCACATATGACCATATGCCCATATGTATGGCTACAATTGGCCATTTTGTCCAATTTTCTATCTCAGTCTCATCATCACATAACATGTAGTGTCTAAATATTATCCCCTATTTGGATACGGATCCATGATGGGTCTACTAGTCTCTTAGGTACTACGTAAAATACAACAATAACATGATATACATGAGACATATCATAAGGAAAGAGTGGAATTATATAAATCATACATATCCAGTGTCATAGAAAAATAAATACGGTTCTCAAATATAAGCATACCATATCAAATAATGGGTCTATATACTATGGTTTGACACATACCTTCGATTACTACCAAGAATTGTCAATAAAACCATGCCAACATTGGTATCACACCAAGGAAACACATGTATACATATAAATATATCATTTAATTTTATCAATACTCCTAGTAATTAGACATGAAATCAAACATCAAAAATTTTCATTATAGGCTCTACGTCCCATGTAGCATAAAAAAGAGGCCACAATGTATAAATATTAAACGTGGGATCCAATGACCACACACACACACACACCATGTGACCAATAATCAAATATATGCGTCATGGGATACACAAAAAGTCATTCCTAGACTATTGGTGACCAGACAATAAGATGCACACAAGGTCCAATATAGCCCTTGGCACCTTCTTAATTTATTAGGAATGTTACTTTAATTAATTAAGACTTTATTATTAGTAATTATTTACACATTTTTAGTTATTCATAACACAATATGAATTAATGGTCCTTCTCCTCATGTGGAGAACCTCATATCTCATCTCTGTAAATGTGCACAAAACTATAGGATGGAGTACATGTACTACCTTGTAAAATATATTCGATGTCAAACCAAGTTTCATTAAGTAATCATCACCTAAACAAGCCCACATTTCAATCCGTTCAAATCTCTCACCAATGATTCTTGTAATCGATTCCATTTATTTTATTTTCAATAAAAAATAATATATTAACTTTGTAATAACATTATCTCTTAGGAATAATTTATAAAAAATAAAATTCATCAATAACAAGAGATAAACATTTATTCTTCAATGATTAATTAGTATTACCCATGTGATAAAGTTATTTCCCTAGAATAATCATAGATAAGAATTATAATATTTCTATCATTTTATGATAATTTCAAGATTATTATTATTTAAGAATTCTTTTATCATTAATATCAATAGGGAATAAGAAGAATCATATTTTTATATTATTTCTTAAGTTATAATTAGAAATACACATATTATGATAAACCTCATTTCAATAATATCATATGATTAACAAGAATAATTATCATTATACTTTTCCATTGTTTTGGTTTTTTATATTTTAATGAATGGTTGTAATTCCTATAGAATTATGTTAAAGGATATATTTAGAAAATTCTCATAAATAGATACATATAATTTATTCCATTAAAAATCCTCACCCAATAATGGAAGAGGGTGGGAGGACTCTATTATTCTATGAAACTGAAGGAAGAACTCAAATAATACTCCAAAAAACCTCAATGAATATGTTCTAGGATTCTTAAATGCATGGTAATATAAAAAACAATGGGAAAAGGGATGAAATATCTTTAAAAGAGAAGCCTCATACAGGATCATATTATAATGAAACAAAAATTAAATTAAACAATTAAATTTTCCTTTAATTGAATATTAAATGGGTAGTTTTTTTATATTTATAAATATTCAGTTTATGGGAAATGAGTCAAATGAATTTATTGCAATGGTTTTATTTATTTTAAATCATTAAAACTTATTGTATGGCTGAGTTGTAAAATAATAAACAAAAATATGTTTTTAAGTACATTCCTCCATAAAAGGGAACTATATAAGTGGAACATGGTTTTACCCTTATTAAGGATACCCTTATACATAATACCTTTACATGGGTCTTGAAATTCACTGGTAACCATATATAGCATCATGTTACCCATACCAAGCCTTTGATTAGTTGGGCCTACATTGACACATTTTAGGAATTACCCATAAATAGGATATATAATTTTAAGTCTACCCTTATGTTACTCATGGTTACCATTTGGTGAAGCTCTCTCATCCTTAAACGATATAGAAACAACCCTTATGCAGCACTAGAGACTGATACATAGATTTCAATACCTTTATACAGATCCATTTACCCTTACAAAACTCTAAGGCTACCCTTATGCAGCTATGAATACCCTCACACAACATGTAGGATTTCCATATTTCCTTACAAAGCATGTAAATTACCCTTGAAAAGTGCTTTAAAAAATAAACTACCCTTACAGAACAACTAATTTACCCTTACATAAATCCAAAAATGCTTATTATGCAAGTATAGGGTGTGCTTGTCTTTATATAGGCCATAATCCATATGTTTGAGAAAAAAATGAATATTAAATATTTCACATTTCCACATAAAAAACCATTTAATTAAAACCAATAATGGTTTAAATAAATGAGGATTTTCAAATTAATCTCCTTTAACAATTTCTCATCCTTGATAAGTATCAATAAGGGTCACACTAAGATCCGCATTTATACTAGATACAAAAATATTGATTTGTTTTTGATCCACCACAATTAGTTTCTCATGGAAACAGCAGTGGGAACTATTCCAACCATCTTCTTGCAAAGGTAACTAGCCTAAATAACCTACCGTTTGTGAACCATAGATAGGAACACATGTTTGAAAATAAAAAATCAACCACACCAATAGAAACAATAAAAAAACCAAAAATAACCACATACTAAGAATATGTTTCAATACCATTTAATGATTTACTAAAATTGTGGTATATAAGGAAAACGTTTTCCATAAACTACTCTTTTACTTAAAGAAGATACTTTAAGAATATGCACCTACATAATTCCCAAGAACTAATACTGAGACTATAACAACTCTATTTTTCATTGGAAGACATTAAAATATTAAATATAATATTTTTTGAGAAATGAGTTGAGTCAATGAATGATTATAAATCCTGTGGATTCTTGATATTGTTTTATTTAAAATATTAAATATATTATATCATGTATGCATAATTTTTTTGGAAATAAACGAATAAATACGAAATGAATTATCATATAGGAAAACTAAGAATTCCGTTGAATATAGAATGCAGGTTTAACCCCATGCACAACATAACCTTTTTCAAAATTGAGTTTTTGGTTAAAAATTTGTCATGGTAAGATTAGTAAATTAATTAATTATTTAATTAATTAAGTTTACCAAACCTAGCCTCCACCATTTGAAACTAGTTAGGGGAAATTCTTAGGGATATTTTCATAACCCTAAAGATTATATAGGATTAGTAGAGGAGTGTATTATGGAATTGAAATATGATGTTCAAATAAATCAGTACCATAGTTATTTTCTATTCCAATGGAGTTCATTGATCTATAATGCGACAATAATGGATAATCGTTCTTCATCAATAATTGATCTAAAATAAATGTAGGGTTTTTATTGTTTTTATAATCTCTATTTTTTATCCTGTTACATACATGAATCATCTCCTATACTAGATTGATACCCCGGTTGATTGAGTTTTGTTGGTATTAATTTATCTTATTACAAGTATGAATATATGGTACTTGATTATTTATCTTGGTTTATTATTAATTTTTATAATGAATATTAATTAAGTCCAACATAAATAATTAACAATGTTTATTCCAGTTCTCGTGTTTGTGAATTTCTTCCCCATTTCATCATTCAATCTTCTTGGGAATTTTCTTTGGACGACAGTTTGACCAATACCTAGTGGAAAGTCATTGTCTGGTAATTCGTTGGCCCAAATGATCATCATCATGTGTTTGGGATTACGATTTATAGAATAATAAAGGTTACATAATGATAGTGGGTTCTCATAAGTGGATTAGGATTAAACAAGTGTTCCCTGCTTTGTGATTTGGCATGTGGTGATAGTGTGGTGAGACGAGAGATGATTCCCAAGAGGATTGGATGGATGGAATCTGGCCACTAGTGATGAAATATTTTGGCAAAACTAGGTAAAAAATATATAGGTGTAATTTTTGGTCAGATTGATGGTGGTGGTGGCATTGAGTAGAAGAAAAAAACAGTTCTAGAGTTTCAGAAAACTTCTGGATGCATCGCATGTAGTTTGAAGAAAAAATATCACATGTTCCCCTCCTTCGGTGCAAGGGTTTACATATAGAGAATAATATCACATTTCATTTGACATGTTTCACATGTCGTGTGACCTGTGGATAGCATCTCAGTGTCTACCCTATGGTTACATGAGCGCACACATGAGAATGAAAATTATAATGAATAGAGTACACAAGCTTGACTCAATATTCATATATCACCAAACACATGGGCACAACTAAAGTACACGAGCATCACCCAAAGTACACGGGCATGGGCATAGTACATGGACTCAGGAAGGAAGAACATTCAAAGTCCCAACCTAACCTCTACACACCATGTGTCCCAAAAAGTACATGTTATGAAAATGGATAAAGAAATTACATGTGAGACGACAAGACACAAGTATATCTAGGGTTGACATGAAATGTTGTGTACTCACAGTACATTCTATTTAAATTATCCAAGGTAGGTTGAGGCCCAATGAATCATCAATGCAGACCATTTTCAATTATGTATGATCCCTTGGATTATTCCTATGAGGGTATAGTGAGGAATTATTTTCCAATTATAGGATGTTGTCACATAAATAAAATAGTTGTAGATTGAGTTCATGATTCCCTCGACGTGGCCTAGGGTTTTATCCTCTATCATATATCCATCATCCAATGGCGGGACTTAAACAATCATCATGTCCAACATAAATTGTCATATGATCCCCTATATTGTGTATTATTCTGTATAGGGCCTAATATAACCCATAGGCCCTACATGAGATCCCATTTCACTTTATTGGGAACTTCATAGTTCTAATGAGTAATTATTTAGCAAGGACTAGGGAAAACAATGTTTTATATGAACATCATAAGTGATAACATGGATCATGGAGTGAGTTCTGCTAGATGAGCATTACATTAAATCCTTGAGAATAATCCTATAGTTAACAGTATATTGGACAACTCTTTGATGCATGGTTTCTATTATGAGTATATATAGGTATTCCTATTTCCATTTCACATATTCTGAGTGAGATTCTTACATGAAGATGTGCTGACTACACTCTTAATTCTTTATGATTGGTTATTTTAATATTCACAAATGGGAATTGTTATACTCACCCCTACATTAGATCTTCCCACTCATGTCATGACTTATGAAAATGACATTACTTTTAATAGAAACCTATGTGGTATAAGAGTAGGTATAGCATAGTGATCCTAATATATCATGGTTCATACTATGTGTTATATCTGACCAAGTTACCCTCCTTTTATCCGTTTAGACTCTTCTACTATTGTGTTGGGTTTATATTTGTACATGATTTTTTTCCATAAGAAGTTGTACTTTGATTGAGGTATTTAGATATTATTCATGAATTATGATATCACTTGTGTTTTAGCATTCAATATTTTGTAAGTGTTTGGAGACACGTGCATGTGTATAGGTATATAAGCTAAGGCCTCGAATGTGTGAGATATGCATACTCAGTGCTTGTTGCCTGCCTATGGCCTATTGGAGGTGGGATTTGGGTGTCACACTCAGATTAATTCCCAACAAGAAGGCCTTCATGGGATGTGTCATGATGGAGTGGTATTAGAGAAGTTTTCATTATAAGACTAGATATTATTGATTTTCTAACTGTGAGGTTTGGTCTAGAAAATTAGCCAACCATGTTAATGTGTTTCGAGTTCAACTACTAGGATAGTGACTCTAGTGTTTGTGAAGTGGTTTATGTATCAATTCAAAAGGACCCTAATAACATACTTGTTGAATTGTTACATGTAGGTACTCATTGAATAGAAATAATATATAAATGAATCATATATGAATGGGTTATGGTTTACATATCCTTATTGAGTCAGATCCCCCAATATACTCTTTGACCATTTTATCTCTTGATTATTTAAAAATTCATCCCTGAAAAACCCATCCACTATTCTATAGTAGGATGATGATTATGATTATATTATTTCTGATGAGGATTTGGGACAATAGGTGGTACATTCAGGTGGTTTTCTAGTCTAACTACATCATTTTGAGTAGTATATTATGTTGATAGAAATGTATGAGGATATACATAGTATTAGTGAACTCCATGAGTTTTACAGTCAATGAACTCATAGGTTTTGGGGTAAGATAGATCCTCGGACTGTCGAGGACTAGTTTGAGGAAATTACACAAGTTTTATTCTTTGTGAGGACACCTCTATAATAGATAGAAGTCCTAAAATTGAGTGTTTTTTAGTGATACGTGGGACAATGGATGATTCCAGTGATTAAAACACAACATGAGACAACTCTATATTAAATGGATTTTGATCATCTCACTATGGAGTAGTTCTATCGAGCCACATTTTGAGTGGTTCATATCTAGTCTCTTCTACAGCTTCACTAGGGTAGTATGATTATGGAATAGTATTCATTGAGGTTTAATAGCCTCTCACGATACTCTAGGGTTATGGTTCAATATATGTTATTACGAGAATATACATTTTATCAATTCCTACTATGTTATGTAAGGACTGGAGTGATTTCACTATTCATCCCCACCTATACTAGAGTGCATGAGAGGGATTTGGTATTAGAGATATTTATGATCAAGAAGACACTAATAGTTAGTGTTGGTCATGTTCACACAATATTTGCGACATTGGAAGTGGGTATCTGATAGGAGACAAAGGGATCCAGTTATGCAAGATGGTTTGGGAGATAATAATAGGATAGGAAATCTACATCTCATGACTCTCAGGATGATTTTAGTCACCCTAGAGATCAGAAATGTATCTCTTGTGATGGTCAGGTACATCTCACAAGAGACTATCCAACCCACTACGAATCTATCAGAGATAAATTTGACAGATTTCATAGGTAGAGACACCATTATTTGTAGGGATGTATTCCATGTACTGAATGTGGAAATGGAGTAGGGAAAGTAGCTACAGGTGTAATATGGTTTGACCTATTGAAAATACCACACCAAGGTGGTCCTGGACAAGATCAGGGATTTAATGGTCAATGATAAGGATAACTGCATGATGTGGAGACCTTTGAACTAGAGGCTCCTAGGATGAAAAGAAGGATGATCTTTGACTTATCTACATTATCTACAGTTATAATAGAAAAATTGTGAGCCCCACTTTTCTTACCACTTATCTTGTTCAGGAATTAGATATTTTTGTTGAGCCCTTTTATTGAACCTTATGCTTAAAGACTCATTCCATAGGGGATTTAGTGATCACAAACTTGTACTAATAGTGTGATCTGACTCTTGGAACATATATATTTGTATGGGATATCATTATATGAGTAATGAAGCTTTATGATTCCATATTAGGTATGGACTATCTGTCCATATTAGATGCCAAGATTGACTATGTAAAGAAGATTATAAAGTATTTATTTATATATGGGATGAGGTTTACCATCATTATGGATAAGAAAACCTAGGAATGGTAGGATGTGACAATTCATTGGAGGATACAACTGATTACTCATATTTTTTCGAGTATGAACCTTGGAAAAGCTGATGGAATGATATATCAGTTTCCAATAGTTGTAAAGAAGTTTGGGGATATCGTTCCAGAGAATGTGTTAGAATTACTACCCCACCAATAGGTAAAGTATTGATTATACTTTCAACTAAGGAATTACCTAATATATGTTCCATAAAATATGATAGATCCAATAGATATTTATATGTTGAAGTATCTCTTATAGGATTTGAAACTAAAGGGATTTATTAAACCATGTGTATCAATATGGAAAACCCTAGTTTGTTTCACCTTTAATATGGATGTGAGATTTAGGATATTTGTGGATTACCATCATTTTAACCTTTTAAGGGAATTAATCAACTTTTTTGGATCGAAAACCAAATCATCTATTTGAATAGGTTGATTTGGTTCTAGAAAGTTGACCACAAATATGACTATAATGAACTTCATTATTGGGATGATGATATACAAATAATGACATTTCGATGTGTCCACTGTCACTATAAGTACTTGTGGATTCATTTTTAATTGACATATTCCAAAAAAACAATCTAGGGACTTATGAACTAGATCACTCAATTTTTCATAGATTGAGTTTAGGTGGTTTTCATTAATGACATTCTAGTATACTCTATGTCTGAGGATGATCATGATAAATACATAATGATGGTCTTGAATACACTCTAATTGCACTAAATTTGTGAGAAGCTCTTGAAGTTTCAATTATAGATTAAATATATACACTTCCTAGGACATCTCAAATTAGAAGAGGGTGTGGATGTGGACCGAGTGAAGGTTGAGGTAGTGTTATCTTGGGAGCCTCCCAAGATCATGATGGAGGTATAGATATTCCATAGGATGAAAATCTACTATAAGAGATTTATGATTGATATATCTAAGATATTTTCACCATAGAATATTTTGACTCAGAAGGGGTAGCCTTTCGTGTGGATAGAGAGATACTAGTATGCTTTTTAGGAGTTGTATTAGAGGTTGACTAGCACCCCCATTTTGAGAATTTCAGAGGAGGGTGTTGTGTATATAGAGCTCTAATATGTACCCAGGGTTGTACTTGGGTGTTTATTGGTTCATAGGTACAATATGATATCTTATGGGTCCCAAAAGATGGGATATCATAATAAAAACTATTTCAACCACGGATTAGAGCTGATAGTGGTGATGATTTTCCTAAAGATATAGAAAAACAACATAATGGGTGAACGATTTATCATCTATTATGAACATAAGAGTCTCAAGTTTATCTCATTGTAGAATGATATTAACTTCATATATATGTTATGGGAAGAGTTACTCGAGGATTATGAATTTTAGATAGTATCTACTTCCTAGAAGGGGAACGTGGTAGCATATACTCTCAATAGGATAATGTTTTCACCGTAGTTGAACAAGGAATAAGAGAAGTTAGTCTTATTGTAGTTTTACTTAATGAATCATGACATTTATTCCTAACTCTAGTCAATGGTTGTTACCCCACCTCTTCTACTATAAATTATGGAGTCTCAACTTTTATATATCGATGGTGAGATCTTGAATATTCAAATATCCACTAGACATGCTCTTGAAGGATTTTATAATGGTGGGGAGCATCTCAATCTTTTCAAATGATAGAAAATGGTATTTTTAACCTTGTGTGAGGTGGTAATAATGGGGTTTCATACACCCCCATGGTGGTATATCCCAGTGTGTTCGAATTATACCAGTACCTTCTATGTCTATACTGTGGGCTAGTAATGAAGAAGTTTATAGTAGATTTTGTCTCTTTAATCCTCACTTTTCAGTATGTTAAGGCTGAGAACCTAGTTTAAGAAAGTTTATATCAAACCATTGAGGTGCCAGAGTGGAAATGGGAAGGCATATCTATGGACTTCATGAGGAAAACCCCAAAAAATTCTGGTGGATATGATTTTATTTGGCTGATCATAGATTTACTCACCAAGTCATCAAACATCCTAACATTCTATGATCATAGTCCAGTAGAAATATTTGGATAACATTATGTCCAAGAGATAGTCTAGATTCATGAAGTTACCTTGACTCTTATTTTAGATACTGATGCTCACTTCACATTATAATTATATATAAGATTGTAGGACCCCCTTTGGACTTAGTTTTATTTAAGCATATCACTTGACCCGAGACAAATGTCTAGACTTCGAAGAACATTTAGTGTCTAGAGAATATATTGTGGGATTTTATATTATATTTTTTTCTATAGTTGAAAGGATCGCATACCCTTGTTATAGTTTTAAATAAACAAAAACTAATATTCCACCATATGTATGACACAATTAGAGGAATTTTACGGGAGACCCTATATGTCATCACTATGTTGTATTTATCTAGTTAAGTCAACACTCATGGACCAAGAGTTGGTGTGACCAATGAAAGTGAAGTTGAAGGTCATCCATGAGGGAACCGAGACTACCAATAGCTATCAAAAGTAATATAAAAACTAATTATCAAGGCATTTGGAGTTTGAGGAGGGATAACTCGATGATAATTTATAGAGTTTTTTATAGTTTAGAAAGTTATCTACAAGATTCATTGGCCCTTCCTAGATACTATGTTGGGTTTTCAATTTGGAATAATTCTTGTACCTACCACCAGAGTTCATATTTCTAAGTGATGTCTTCCAAGTGTCACTAATGAGAAGGCATAAAGACAACCCATCACATAATGTTGGTTGCAAAGATGTGGTTATCATGGACGGAGATTCCTTTATAGAGCACCTGGTAGTGATCAAGGATCAATTGGATATGACTATTCAGGGGTGGGAAATTCCCTTGGTGTGTGTCTAGTGGTAGCATAAGAATCTTCCAGAGAGAACCTATGATCAGGATAACTAGATGAAAGAACAATACACTTATCTTTTTAAGTATGGTTTTTCATTTTCATGATTAAAAGATCTTAGGTGGGGAGAATCTATCTACTTTTTTTTACTTGTATGACATTATAATATTTGAAGGAATATTTTTCGAGCTAGGTGCTGATTCATCATGAGATTATGAGGCCTAAGAAGGTTTTTTATTTATATAATAAAATACAAAATATATTATATCAAGCCCACATAGTTTTTTATAAATAATTTAATAACTCCCAAATGGACTCTGATATCGGAAAATTGATACCTCCTTTAAATTTGGAATGTGGGTTTTACCAATGGCATGAAATAAATTTTTTTAACATCGAGGTTTAGGTTAAAAATGGTCATGGTATGATTAGTTAATTAATTATTTAATTTATTTATTTCACCATACCTAGCCTCACCGAGTTTAAAACTAGTTATGGGAGAATACTGGGGTTAAATTCATAAAATTAGTGAATTTAGAGGGAAAATGTAGGAGTATGTTGTGGCATTAATGTATCATAGTCCAACATACCGATACTATAGGGATCATCCAATTCAATAGAGTTTTTGGATCTCACCCATGGAAATATAGGATAACCTTTCATTGTAAATGATTGATCAAAAATAAATTTAGGATAGTTGTTTTTTTCATTGTATTAATTTCAATATGTTTATCCCATGAGGAATATAAATCAATGCCACAAACATATTGATTCACTGGTTGATCTTATTTTGTGAGTATTGACTTATCTTTATATAGTTATGAATTTATTGTATTTGATTATTTATTATTGGTTATTCATTATTCATTATAATAAAAAATAGTTTTTAACATGAATAATGGTCTACATTCATTCCACTTGTTTTGATTTTAAATTTCTTCCCTCGTGATTTTCACATTCATTGATAAAATTTTCATTAATCAACGATTTGACCAACAATTGATGGATGATTGTTGGACAATAATTCTTTTTTACAAAAGATCATCTCTATGGGTTTGATTTTAAGATTAATAAGGGATTGATGTGTGAAGATTATAGTGGATGATAAAATTCTTTTCAATATTGTATTAGGGTTTCCATGATTTATAGATTGTCCTATAGTGAAGGAATGGTGTGACGAGAGTCAATTCTCGAGTGGATTGGATGGATAGAATTCTTCCACGAGTGAAATAAAGGTTCATACAATCAATATCAATGATATATGGTGGTGATTGGTGGATAGATAAAATGTGGTTGTGGTGTGGATGGAAGACATGGGATAGTTATATATTTCAAAAAATTCGCGACTACAAAACATGTTTTCTGAGGAATAAATGAACTATGGTCCCCTCCAATGGTGCTAGGGTTTACACATAGATAATACTATCAAATGTTGTGTGAGACACAGATTGAAGATCCACATGACCCTAGGTTACATGGGAATGGAAACATCCAAGAACATAATAACATCTATAGTATATGTTCATGATGCGATAATCTCATAATACTTGGTATATGAGCATGACCAGGTACACAAGCACAATCTAGAGTACACGGTTTTAGGCCATAGTATATGGAATCAGGCATGCATCACATGTCATGTTCTTGAACAACCTCTACATTCCTTGGGTCCCAAAAAAACACACTATGTATATAGAGAAACACTTTCTATGTGAGATTATAAGACATGGACAGAACTAGGGCAGTTAAGACACACCACGTAATCTCAGTACTTGACATATACATAATACATGGTAAATTGAGGCCCTATGGATATTTTGTTTGATCTATTTTAGTTTCATGTTACCCCTTGATTTATTCCCATGATGGTAAAATGAGGAAACACATCTTGAGAATAAGATGTGACCCCTCTACAATATTACATTCAGATAGAGTTTTATAATCCTTCTATGAGACCTGAGGTGTGATCCTCTATCATTTATTTATCTTACCTATGTGGGGTTTGAGAAATCCTCATGACCAACTTACATAGGCATATGATCCCAACACAATTGGTTATTCATGGTAGGGTGGGATATACCAAAAAGGCCCTAGGTGAGATCCCCTATATGTGTATCAAGATCTTTAGAGTTTCAGTGACTACTTCTTTAGTAAGGCCTAATTATAATGAACTCTTGGATGACCAGCAACAGTGATAGAATGGACCATGGAGTGAGTTCTCCTGGATGATCAATACCTTGAATCATTGATAATAATTATATAGTTGGTAGTCTTTCTGTGACATCCTTATAACTTGGTATCTATTTTGAGTAAATTAGGTTTTTTATATTTCCATGTCTCATAATTTTATTCACACACCTATGTGATGTTGACCTAACTTCCCTATTGATGATTTATGTTTTGAGATTTCTATGTTTCCTATTTGGTTTTGTTATTCTCACCCTTGAATGGGATCTTCCCATATATTTCATGTCTTATATAGAGGTTATAAACTTTGATGGATTCTTAAGAGGTCCAAGATGTGGGGGAGAATAGTGAGATAGATAGATTTTGGTTCATACTGGGGGTTTCATTTGAATGTTGTCCCTTCCTTCTAGAAGGTTAAACTCTTTTACAGTTTCATTGGGATTGTATTTGGCCTGATTTCTTTCCATACTGTGATGTAACATGATGGTGGGATTTAAATGTTATGCATTCATTATCGAATCAATTGTGTTTTACCCATAAATAATTTATGGGTATTTGGATATGTTTTCATGTGTACAGGTAGTTAGGCTATGTCCTCTTATGGGTGATATATTCATGTTAGACACTTATCACCTCCCCTGGATGATTGGAGGTGAAATTGGAGTGTCACACTCAGCTTACCAATATCCAGATATGCCTTAGTGTGTCAGTTTTTGATAGAAACCTCATATAATTGTACATCCAAAACACCATAATATTTCCCAAAAGAGACAAAAATCTAATGATCCCGAAATGATATAACCATCCAAAAGTAAGGAACAAAATTTAAAAGTTTTTCTATTCTATGAAAATGAATGGTTTTAACAAAGGATTTTCAACACTTATCCTTACCCCTTGATGAGCTAATCGAATCATCCACCAGTATATCTTGGTACCTAGTCTATCAAGAATCTCTATCATACTATATAGAGTACATTCCCAAAGACTATCCAAGTCCAATGTGAAATAGTTTAAAAAAAATGTTAGTGCATAAATACTCACTACAAACTCGTAATGAATATTATATATCACATCAGAATTGAGCTCTAGCCATCAGGAAAAAACAAGAGGATTCCAAGGAATAACCACCAAACCAAATAGTATCCAACACCTACCATAAGGAGACACCCATGGAAGGAAAAAATAGGATGTAAATTGAATTTCAGAAACCTAGAACATAAAAAAAATTCAGTAAGATAACTCATTCATCCCAAGGAGAACATCGACCGTTAGTGCTTTAATACCATTCACAATGAAGGAAAACACTTTTCAGGAGAATAGATCCTCAAAGAGTAACAATGAGATACCAAATAAAGGAAACTATTATAATGATCACAACCATGTTCCATAAGATAATATCCATGAAGTAATAAAGAAACCCACAAGAGATCCCTTGAACTAGAAGGTTTGAACCAACTTTATAAAAGTTTTATTAGTTGGTTTTCCAATTGATTACACCATCCACAAGGCTCTTGACAGTGCATTAATTCACATAGGATCAAACTCGTTCATGTATTTTACTGATCCAATTTAAAGAATGAATGCCAAATATGGTCTCTATTCAATGTTACATCTGAATTAGACATTATTCATTCAATGTGGATCCAAACACCCTCAAGACCACTAGACATTAGTCTATAGAGTAACTACAATCGTCTAAAGAAGAGTACTGCATAAAAAAAATACATATATAAAAGAGAGTTCATTTTACATGTGACAAGTTCAATGATCCAAACCATATAATTACCTTTATTTTCACCTCCCATGAACACATCAACTTACCTGATAGAAAGCTACCCATTACTAAACATGATCACTATGCATGACTGTTCGATCAAAATATCACTATGTAAAAAACCATGCACTATCAATACCATCTTCTATCATAGATACAACTACATAATAATTAACCCCTAGGTCACCAAACCAATTTATATTCAATAATAACACTCCAGTTTCTAACAAAATTGGCGACCATAAACCAAATTTACTAGTTAATTACAATCAATATTTCCTTTTATTTTATCTATAAACCAATGAACTACCTCAATGGTCATCGTACCACTGTATTTATGATGAATCAATAGACCCTGTGTCTAACCACCCCAAGAATACTCTTGATTTAAGGATTTCTAGAAAGACAACGAAATACCACTTATTATTACTAAAAAAACTGATTACCAATGATTCATAGACATAAATATAGACTCACTTACCTTAATAGCTAAACTCACATGGTATCTGAGGAGAGTTATATTTTGAAGTAACATGAAATGACTTCTCGGATCCTATCCTTAATTAAAACATTATCCAAATGACCAGGAAGATAATATTTTTTCCTAAGTACTAATACTCATGTAGTTCTATACTCTCAGGCTTCTAGACAACATGAAAGACCTTCCTCCTAAACTTACAATGGTTACTCACATGCTCAAAGAATTTTCAACAATGAAAACCTCCCCTTATCATTGGCCTTGACTATTATTTAATAAATAATATAATAAATTAGGTTACTTTTGACTAGTGTGAGGCACTATATTGATAGTAACTATTTGTACATAAATAAGAACAACTTTTTCACATCTACTATATGAGGTATCACCAGGGGATATAACTCACAAAACATAATCAAGAAACATATCAGAAGAAATTTTTTGATGGCTTCACACTAAAACCAAATATTGAGAGATCCATAGATATTGAGTTTCATTAAATAGCATTCTACTAATTACTATAAGGATAAGTCCACATAGACTATAATAAGAACCTTAGTTATCTGAACCTATACATTGACTACATGCAAAAGGTTATTAGAATGGAATTAAACCATGAAAATAAAATAACAAGGGACATCCCACCACTAGTGAATAGTGGTACTTCATCATTATCACTATAATCATAGACATCATCAAAACCTCAATCATCCTCACCAACTTAAAACAGAACATAGTCACACATACATGAATAGGGGTTGAGCCAAAATAATTTCATTAAGAAATTATATGTGAAATAAAGAAAATGTTGATGAAACATCATTATATGAGTTCCCTTTTGTCATTATAACTGTAAAAAAATTAGAATACATGTAATTAGAATCCTATGTTCCAAATATAATTCATATGAATCCTTTTTCTGAAATGTGAAACAATCAAATCCATATGAAATCTCAACCTCAAAATCCATGTGCATCACACATGGAGAAAATATATGAAAATAATTAAAACCACGAACATCAATATCATGCCATATTAAATGGTGATTCCTTTAGAAATGGTGTACACAAAGAAAAATTTCATGTTTCAACACAAGATCATACGTATTCTTATGTATCCTATCAACCGACTCCCCAAAATAAGAAAAATAGGACTACTTGTGGCATGATATCATTTTTGAACATCCTAACCCAAATCACTATGTTTGAAATGTAATTACACAATAAATTAAGTGCACCTCCCCATATAACAAAGGATACCGACTATAAAAAATGTATTATGTTCAATAATGAAGAGACTATAACCTCAATGAGAGTGGAAAACTACAATAAATAACCCCAAATTCAAACAATATATATTCATATTAACCAAAATCTGGAATATACCTACTACATAAATGTATGTGCATTAAACAGACTCTAACATGAGTATAAGTCATTTAACACACATCTAGATGATAAAAAATAAAAATTAAGATAGAAAAATGTACAAGAGGATTTTCTCCCACACAATCCACATCTAATCCCAGTCTCCAAACTCTTAGTGATCTATTACACTAGATAATTAACCCAAGAATCTACTTGACTTGTACCTATAATAAGTGAGGGATACTTGGGCACACAAGGTCCATGGATGACTAATCACGGTGTGAGTATAACTCAGTAGGACACCATAAACATGGCCCATTACCTAACTAGTAATATACATTCTACATGCATGAAAAAATGTCAGTACAAAGTGAAAAATAAATTCATTACTCCAAAACTTTCTGTAATATCACCAATCCCACATAAGTAATAACAATTGGGTACTATATGTTCATACACATACCAACCTACCACGAACCCACGAACATACCTACAGAGGCACTTTTCCATAGTGTAGTCATAACCAAATTAAAACATAAATAAGAGGGAGTCAAAATCCAGGTCACCATGCTCCACTCTCGCTCATCAGAAGTACTAGCCTTAGGCCTCCAGTTCAGGCCTCGCTAGGAAATCACATCTCATCTCCCTCTATATCAATGCATGCCTTAGGCTTCCAAGACAGATCAAAGCATGCCATCATCCAATGTATCCTTATATTAAGGTAGATCACATATACCATAATACCCTACTGTCACCACCTGGGTCGGATCACATATGGCCATTATGCCCCTAGGTTAGGCCACACTAGGTAATCATGACCCATCAGATATCTTTGACATATCATCATGTCATATGTTGTGTCTGAATACACTTCCCCTCAATGGATACTAAGCAATGACGGGTCTTCATATCTCTTAGTTACTAGGAAAAAAATAACAACATCATAACATATACAAGAAACATCACATGGTAATAGTGGAATCATATAAGTCACAAATATCTAGTATCATAGAATAATAAATATGTTTCTAACACATAGGAAAATCATTTAACAATACGAGTCTTTATATTATTATTTCACACACACATGTGATAACAATCAATAATGGTCAACAAACCATGCTAACATTTGTATAACATCAAGGAAACATGGGTATACTTGTAAATAGTGAGTGGGAAATCATCTAGATTCTTAACAATTACACATGTGATCAAACATCAGATATAGTCTTATGAGAAATATATCTCATGTAGCTAAAAAACACCCCATGGATTATAAAAATCAAACATGGGATCCACTTTCCCAAACATACACACATCATGTTATCAATAATCTCACATAGGTCTCCTTAGATACACTACTAGTCAATCTTTAGCCATCATTAGTGATGGAAAAATCCAACACACAAGGTCCAACATGGACTTTGGAACCTATTCAATTTATTATGAATCATCCTTTTATTAATTACGACTTAATGATAATTAAATAAATAATAATAATTATTTATCCCTATCATAATAAGAATTTGCGGTCTTTATTCCCATATGGTGAACCTCATATCTCATGAAAATAAATGTCTATAAAACTACATGGTAGAGTACCCATACCACCTACAATAAGGTTTTCAATGTGAAAGGCATGGATTTTGAAGGAATCATAACTCGAACTTACCTGTGTATCAATCAGTTTAATCCACTCAACAAGGATTCCAAGAACTCACTCCATTTATTTTTTTCGCAAAAAAAATAAAATAAAAAATTTCTATAAAAACTTTATATATTCTAGATAATTTTGGAATTATCAAATTGAGTAAAGGTCTAAGATAATAACCTTTTCTTCTTTAAATAATCATTTATAATTCATCATGTGATAACATTCTCTCTCTATAATAATTAGATAATATAATGATAATTATTCTTTATAATTTTATGTTAATTTATAGATTATTATTCTATAATACTTATTTTAAATATAATCTCTATACGAAATATGAAGAAATTAATTTACTAATTATTTATTAAGAATAATTATAAATCATTATTCGATGATAAACCCCCTATCAAGTACAAAATACGATAATAATGAATTATTCTCATTATTCTTTTCCAAGGTTCTAAATTATCATCATTTAATGAGTTTTTATTATTTTGAAAAAAATATTTATAACGATAAACACAAAAATATCTAATGAAAAATACCTGAAATATATTCTTTTAAAAATCTACACAAAAAAATGGAAGATGGAGAGGGGAAACTTCCATGTCTAAAATTCAAAGGAGGAACTCGAAGAAGACTTCACAGATCTTGGAATAATTACTTATAGACTTCTAAGATAGAAGGTAATATCCCAAAACAGAAGTCCAATGAGTTTAGATATTGTAATGGGGGAAAGAAGGTACTAGATTACAATACAAGAAACATGAAATTAAAATAATCAATTAACTTTTCTTTTATCAAAATCATAAAATCAATGAGTTTAAATCCTCAAAAATATATATTTTATGTGAATATGATCAACTGGAATCTAATTCCATAATTTTTTGAATTTAAAATCACTGAAACAAGTTACAGGTTCGAGCCGGTGAAGAAGATACACAAAAAAGAGTTTTTAATTAAAATCATCCCAAAAGGGCTCTAATATGGGTAATATGGTTTTCCCCTTATGTAGGATACCCTGAAAAATCTTCCTTTATGTTTGTCATGAAATGCGATAGTACCCTTTTTTAACTTCAAGTTACCCTTACACAACCTTTGAACAAATGAGGCTGCATTTTCATATGCCAAGATTTACACTTCTGCAACATATAAAATTTCTATTATACCCTTATGTAATGCACAGTTATCATTACACAAAGCTCTATTACCCATAAAAGCCAAGGAACTAAAATTAAGTATTGTTATCTACCCTTACATATCACTAGGTAACCTTACACAATGTCATGTACCCTTACAAAACTCCATAGTTTCCCATACATATCCAAGCTTACCCTCATTCAACATAAATGACTTCTAGATACCCTTACAAAATTTGTAAATTTCCCTTAAAAATTTCCTAAAAAAATAACACACCCTTACACACAAGTTTATTTACCCTTACATAACACATAAAAAGATCTCTATATAGAAAAAAGGTGCACTAATATTTTAGTTAGCCCTAATCCATAAATAAATGTAAAAATGAAGTTTAAATTTTTTATATTTTCACATAATAACCCATTGAATTAAATACAATAATGGTTTACTAAAATATGTTTTTTACAATTACTACTATTCTCTATGAATATATATATTTACATGTTTCCATGGATCTATACCAATAAAATGATGTCCTTAGTATTTTTAAAAAAATTACATTTTAAATAAGTGGTTTTAAAATGAAAGGGATATTTTAATCAAGAAATGTTCTAGTGATATTATACTATAATTTTATGAATAACAATATCCTTTGATGTTTCTTATTCTTTACTAGGGATATAAACCAATGTTACCATTTTTATAATTTATCTATATGGTTTATAATTATGATGTTAAAATGTTTATGAAACCCATTTTCTTTTCATTGATTATGACATAGTGAAATGATGAATGTTTTATAATATTTTGTCCCTCACATGTATAGATTATGATTATGTGATGGTTGAGCCTAATATAGCTCATAATGATGGATGGGTATATTGTAACTCTCCAATGCATTAGGTAATGATGATAGAGTTGAGGAACTACTATGAGATGATAAAGTAGAGAATATCCTTAGAGATGATGAAGTTAATAATATACTAGGAGATGTAAGAGTTAAATACATAGAAGTTACTCTTAATAGAATGTTGGAAATTTCGGAGTAGATATTTCCATTAAGGGAATTTTTCCATAATGATAGCCTTGGAAGTGAAAAATGACTAAGGATGTAATTTTATATGACTATATGTATGACAAAAACATATTTATTTTTCTTATGATATGTTATCGTAGATCATTATTGATTATTTATTATTCCTCACACTTATGAATTATATATATTATTATGACAACTCCTTATGCATTGATTTAGGATTAATTATATTTGATAGATTTGGTAGGATTATTGTAAGTTGTGATCATGTCATCAAAAACCTATGCTTATATTATTATCACTTATGATCATTTATTGATATCTATTATATGTACCCTTAATGAGTTTCTAATTTTACCCTTTGTCATGTTTTCTTTCCCCAGTTAACAAATAATAATAATAAGTATGATATGTTTTTACATAGTAGATTGTTTTCATCCCTCTCTGGTTTTAATAATCACTAATCATGTCTAACCGTATTAATCATGTCTAATAATATTAATCAGGTATAATCATTTCAATAATGTTTATTTAAGTTATAATATACATAATTATGATTATCTATGATCACATTTTAGTTTAAAACATTCTGAAAATATTTATATGGTCAGATAGTCCAAATAGAAAATATTTCCTAAGTATGAGAAGATGACACTGACATATAAGTGAGTCACCGATACCGATAGAATAATTATAACTCACTGATGCTGATAACAAAAAGGACTCACCAATACTGAGAGATAGAATGTATCACCGATAGTTCAAATAAGTCACCAACAATTCAATTGTCTCACCAATTAAAGGACCAGCCAATGCATGGTGCTTCCGTTGCATGGTGTAACTGACGAGTGGTGCTACCGATGCATGGTGCTGCCAACGCAAGTACTCAATTATGAATAGATAGACTGAAAAAAGGAGACACCAATAGAATGAGACATTGATAACGATAGAAGGAAAAACTGATGGAATGAGTCACCGACCCATTAATCACTGAAAAAGGAGTCACATATAGACATTTCATATTTACTTTTATTTAATATTATTATTATGTGTCATATAAGGAGTGTTTTAATGATACTATTAAATTTAATTCATTTTGAAGTATTATTTAATGAGGATGTCCGATATAAGAGTTACAATATCTACCTCAATCATGTTGATTATCAGGTGGTAAGAATATAAAGGAAAATGACTCAAGATGAATGAAATATATATTAAAAGGAGAGCATGAAAGTCATATACAATGATATTTATAAACATAGTTGAAAAACCACACAAACAACATATATAAAATAAGAAACATGAGGAAATCTTCATCTCTTCTTTCTGTGAACTAGAGAACTGTTGTCCAACAATGTTCCAAAATCTCTACAGCATTCATCTGAACCCATGGAGAAGAATATCTCATTTTCTTATAAGAAAAAACACAGTGCTTCATGACACTCTGTTTCAATGTTTACTTCAATAAGAGGACTTCAACATCAACATAGATACATAAAAGAGTCTATACCTAAACTTCGTAACACAATGATCCTTCTAAAACCTGTCAAATATTTATTGCTCTATCGTGTGTCTTTTTATTACATTTTTGAGTAATGTGTGCATCTTTCTATTAAACACACACTATCTACTACATTGAAATGTAGTCTACTAGATATCCTCATACAACTATCTTTTTACACTTGTTTATCCCATATAGAACAATGGTAGAGGTCCTATGTAACATGGTTGTATTTTTTTCCCTTATAGAACAATAGTAAATGCCAGGTGACCTAGACAGTTGTAAACTATTTTGTAAACCCTGATCCAAGTTGCGGATCAAAACCATTATCTATATAGACATCACAGTGGCAGGTGATCAGCAAGTGGAAGGGACTAAGTCTCAGCTTGAAACTAAAATTCTTGTTTTATATTTTATGTGATTTCAAATTTAGTTTTCTCAGTTTTTATTTATATTTTATAAAATTGAATTTTACTTTGATAGTTAGTCTTGTTTAGAATTTAATTTTTTTTGGATTACTAGATTAGTTTCAAAAGTTGTATCAATATCTAATATAGTTACAACTAAGATGTGATAAATCTTCTAAGAAAGTAGTTGAACAGTTAGACTATTATAAATCCACTACTTTGACTAACTGGCCTATTTAGTTTTAAATTTGGGTAATCTTATAAATAAAATTTTTAAAAGAAATTTTTATGGGAACTCAGTTCACTGCCTCTTGTGTGTCCTAATCTGACCAAAATTTGGTACCATAGGATTGTTCTTAAAAATATTTTTCAAATATTTTCAGCTATGATTTAGTTGTGTTTTAAATAACTCTAAATTTCTCTTCCTTTTAAATTTTTTTCTCTTTAAAAATCTTTTCTTTACTCTGGATAACAGATTAGAAGGTGCTGCTACAAACATACCTTCCTACTGTAATGGAACAAACTATTCCTGGTGGAATATTAAGAAGAAAATCCATTTAGAATGTATGGTCTTTGATATTTGGATAGTTATTGAAGATTAATATGAAGTACCAAAGTCTTCTGGGAATACCTAGAGTGATTCCACAAATATTTTTTATAATAACAGTTGAAAATCTATAAATTCTCTTTTTTTGTGCACTAGGAGATATTGAATTTAATAGAATATGTTCATGTACATCAACCTATTAAATTTTGGAAACATTAGATAGTTCAGTTGAAGGATATTCTAATGTTAAAGAAATGATACTTAACACTTATAATATTAAGTATGAAAATTTTATGATGAAGCCTAATGCGGCAATTTATGACATGTATCTCTAGTTTAATGAAATTGTGAACACTCTAATCTCTTTGGGCGGAATAGTTATAGATATGGTGAAAATCATGAGAATACTAATATGCTTACTAGTTAGATGAAGAGGGACTTCTGTAACAATAAGATAATCATGTGACCTCAACACTTTTCTAGTAAAGATGTTGATAGGCATGTTTATGATGTATGAGGAAGAACAAAACTTAAACAAATAAGATGATGATGGACCCAAATGAAAATATATTTCTTTCAAATATACAACAACCAAACAGAAGGAAAAATCTCAAGATGAAACTAAAAGTTCAATTGATGAACAATATTCAATAGATAGTGATGAAGAGATGAATCAAATAGCCAAAAGGTTTATGAAATTATATGGGAAGAAGAAATTATTCAGAAATACCAACTACAAAAGAAAGTATGATCATAAGGTCTATTGGAAAAGGGATTTAAAAAGAATTGACACTTCAAATGAAATTATTTGTTATGAGTGAAAACTAAAGGGACATGTAAAGGATGACTGTCCCAAGATACAATATAAGAAAAAGTATGATAATAAGGACATAAAAGTATAAAATTCCATGAAGGTAAAATGGATTTCATTTCATGAAAACTCAAGTGACTTAGAAACCTCCCATGATTAAAAGCCTAATATGTCAAATGTTATCTTTATGGAAAACACATCTAAGGAACTCTAAACTCACTTGAACATAATTCTTCTTATTCTAGAGATGAAATTTATTCTAAAAACATGAGAAATATGGAAATGTTGTAATATTGAAAAATTATAGAAGGATCTTTTAATGAACTAAAATATAGTGAAAAATATTTAAAGAAACAACATGATTTTACTACCACTATTAAATTTTACCATTCATTACAAAATAGAAAAATGCACAACTTCTTAATGAAAACAATGAGCACAAATTGCTAAATGGGAAAATGAAAAAGGATTTATAAAATTTTACCAATGGTAAAGATATCAAAGTTAAAATGATTGGTAAAAAATTAGATCCTAAATATATTATTGGAATATGATACCACCCATGAAATAGGAACATAGCTAAAACCCATTTTGTATCAAAATCTATAAAATCCAGTTTTTTCCCAATTCTGTTAAATTTTTTGCAGGTTCCATCTATGAATCATATTATACTATTTCATTTTTTATAGGCCAAATAAATTGTATTTTTTAGAATGCTTACATAATATTTATAGGAAACCCATGAATCAAATATGAGTTCCCATTGCTTTTATTACTAATGTTACTGGATCAAAAAAAATCGGGTTACCAAAATCATTTCTTGTCTAATCTAATTTAAAATAATGAAATTTGAAGATATCTTATTAACTTCTATAGTATTTAGATAGTGGATATTCAGGGAACGTGATAGGATATTACTCATACTTCAAGAACTTGATAAATATTGATGGTGGTTGTGCAACCTTTAGGGACAATGCTAAAGGAAAAAAGAATCCAGATTTGCTAGATTGGTAACTCTAACTCAATTTTAATTTTTAAATTACTGATTGTTGATGGATTAAAATAAAACATTTTATATATTTCTCGGTTATGTAAAGATGGATTTAATGATAAATTTTAAGATGATGCTTGAAATAATTTTAATTCTAAAAATGATTTAGTATTTTATACAATTAGAAATAAATATTTTTATAATGTTGATTTTGATTCTTTAATTTCCTAAAATATTTCTTCATTAAGTGATTTTCAAAAAGAATCTTGGCTTTGGAATAAGTGATTATGGAACTGCAATATAAACTAACTTATAAAGATTACTAAAAAAGGATAAATCAAGGTTCTACCCAATCCTGAGTTTCCTAAATAAAAGTATGTAATCAATGTCAAAAGGGTAAACAACACATAATATATATCAAACTAAAGAAAGAAGCCTCGACTTCTGAAATTCTCTTGCTGCTTTACATGGACTTGTTTGGACCTCCTAGAATTTTGAGTCTAAGTGGGACGCACAATGTCTATATTCCTATTGATGATTAGTATAGATATACTTGGAATTTCCTTTTGTCACCCAAAAGTGAAGAATTCTCTCATTTCACCAAGAATTATTGGACTTTAGAAAATATTAGTGGCTTTAGAATTAAAATCATAAGAAGTTACCATGTTCATGTGTTTCAGAACCAGGAGTTTGAATATTTTTTCTCACAAAATAGATATATTCATAAATTCTCTACTCATAGAACCCCCTAACAAAATATAGTTGCAAAAAGAATAAATATAACCCTGTATGAAATTTCAAGAACCATTATTATTGAGTGAGACATAGAAATATACTTTTGAGTAGAATATTTCAATACAGAATGATATATAATCAACAGCGTCTTAATTTGAACCATCCTTAAGAGAACTCCTTATGAGTTATGGAATAATATAAAACCCAATGTTATCTAATTCAATGTTTTTGGTTGAAATGTTTATATTATTAACACTATGTATAATCTGGAAAAAATTCATCTATGAATGATAAAGGAATTTTCCTAGGTTATTGAATTCCTAGTACATCCTATAGAGTATTAAATAAGAGAAAACAATGTGTGGGAAAATCTATAGATTTCATGTTTGATGAGACAGATCCACAGGAGTCAAATACCTCTATATAAAATCTTGAGGATGATATATCAAATATATACATCAATACTAATTCTTCTGAAAATATTGTTAAAGAATGTGTTAAAACTTACAATTTTGGAAATTCTTCATACTCTATTCATGATGAAAGTATTCATGTAGAGGAACCTGAAATCTCTAGGCCTTCTTTTTCTAGACCTATAAATAACTCTCACGAACCATCATTTAAATGCTATAGTTGAAGATTTGGACAATGAAACTCAGACTAGATATTCTCTTTGAGATCAGGTTGAACATAAATATTTCTTATCACATCTTGAACCTATGAACATCGATAATGCTGTCAATGATGACTTTTGGGTGATAGCTGTGCTGGAAGAGTTAAATCGGCTTGAAAGAAAAAAATTCTAGAAACTTGTAAATAGAACCAAAGGCACCTTGACAATAGATGCTAAATGAGTGTTTTGGAATAATGTCGATGAATCTGGAAATATAGTTAGATACAAAGAAGGATTTGAGGCACAAGTATATACTCAAGAAGAAGGGATTGATTATGAGTAAAACTTTGTACTAGTAGCTATACTTGAGTCCATTATAATTGTTCTTACCTATGCAGAACATCTAGACTTAAAACATTATCAAATGGATTCCAAGATTTCATTCTTAAATGGTTATATAGTTGAGGATGTTTTTGTTGAAAAACCCCATGTTTTTACAAATCCCCACTTTCCAAATCATATTTTTAAGATACCTAAAGATTTATATGGTTTAAATAATTCTCCCAGAGATTGGTATGATAGGCTCGACAATTTTATTCTTTCTAATGTAATTACAAATGCTAATGATGATCATACAATTTTTATAAAATAAATTTCAAAAGGTTTTTTAAGAATAAAAATTATTGTATGTGATATTATTTTTTGATCCTCTAAAAATAATTTATGTGTTGATTTTTTAGGATGATTCATAATGAATTTGAGAAGAGTTTTATGGGGGAACTCAGATTATTTCTTGTATTTGAAATAATTCAAAATAAAGAAGGTATTGTTTTTAATCAATGTAAATATAATACAGATATTTTAAAGATATTTTTCATTGAAAGAACTAGGTTTATTTACACTCCAATGAGCACCAATTTTAAATTAGACCTTGATCAATATAATAAATATTTTGATCAAACAACTTATAGAGGAATGATTTGGAGTTTACTCTACTTAATGAATTGTAGGCCAGATATTATGTTTAGTGTGTTCAGGTGTGCATGTTTTCAAGAAAAACCAATAGAATATCATTTAAATGATATCCAAAGTATTTTTAAATACCTCAAATATAAAACCAATTTAGTATTGTCCTATACTAGAGTACATACTTTTGATTTGGTGAGTTATTCAGATGCTGAATTTGGTGGTTGTAAGTTAGTCAGAAAGAGTACCTCTAGCACATGTTGCTTTTTAGGAAAGTCTCTAGATTCATGGTGTAGAAAGAAACAAAATTATGTTTCATTATCTGCTTCAGAAGATGAATACATAGCTACTAGTAGTTTTTGTGCACAAATTTTGTGGATGAAACCCACATTACTAGTCTACAGATATCAATTCATACATGTTTCTATAAATATTGATAACACATGTACTATTAATATTTATAAGAATCCTGTTTTACATTATATAATAAAACACAACAATGTTAGACATCACTTTTTTAGAGACCATTATTAAAAAGGTGATATAAATTTAGAATTCATTGGGATTATACATTAACTGGATGACATTTTCACTAAGCCATTGAACACTGAAATAATTAACAACATCCGACATGTGTTAGGAATGATCAATCTATAGGACTATATGTTGTTATTCCTTTGATAATTTTATACGAAGTTGTCATGCCAACACCGACACTATGTCATGCCGACACAGTTTTCAAGCCAACTCTGATTCTATGTCATGCCGACATAGTTGTCATGCCAACAATGATGCTATGTCATTTAGACACCGAAGCCTTGTCATGTTGTCACCGTTAGTGTTATGAAAAATCAATCATGCTGAAACTGATGACTTATTGTTTTTATCTGTTTTATTTTTTTACCAAAATGATGTAGTTTCATTTATTTTATTGAACCTGGTTCATGATTTTACAATTTCTAATTCCCCAAATGATATAAATTTGATTCGATCAACTCTACTTCTTTACTCATATACTTACTCAACTGTTTCTCTCTCTACTATCAACCATTAACCTTCTTGCCTTTAAACCGAACTATTGGAATGAAACATTGAAGAGATCTCTTAAAGGTTGTTTAGGAAATGAGTACTATGAAGCCAAAAACAAAAATGGAAAATCAATAAAATCTTATGGACCTTTGAATATTGCTCCGACAAACCGTGTAGTGACTCTAGAAATGGATGTTCTTGGAGAAGGGATTTTGGAAATCAAGTATTTGCTTCATAGAGTGTTACAGGATTAGGGATGGTTTGCGTGGTTTTTAGATAATGGATGTCCTTTATAACCAAAGTTAGTAAATGATTTTTATATGAATATGGAGTTTCTATCAGAGAGTAGTGATATTAGCCAGATTAAGTCCATAATGGAAGGAAATAGAATTTATTTTTCATCATTATAGTGGGTTAAGTATCTTCAATTTTTCAATGAGGGAGTGTTTAATGATTAACAGGGTACCTCACCACCTGAGAGTGATATATTATTCATTGAGACAAATCTGAAGGAACTTACTAACAATGATGATCATAGAAGGCATATTGGTACCGAATTATATGGGATGTGATAAATTTTGATCAAATACATTCATCCCCAAATTTGTCCTAGGAAAGTGGAAATTTCAACATTAAAGTGTCAAAATGTTTATTTGGTCTACCTACTAAATATTGTAATTAAGGTAAACCTATGTAGATATCTCACAGTTCAAATTAGTGAGATTATTAAACCATATTTAAAAAAATCTTTTCTTTACCAAAGGATGATCACATCCTTGTTGAAAGGGAGGGGATGAGTTCATGATGTTGATGAGATTGTTTTTGAGTTCTCTGGGATATTACTAAGAAATGAAAAATGCAAATGGATAAAAATAAATTGGAACCCCTGGAAGAAAGAATGGGTTAGGGATGAGGATAAATATTAAGAGAACTTTAATCTAGTAGACCAGCCAACTAGGCCAAGAGATATTGATGATCTTGGTCTAGGCCCAGTTGAGGATGTTTTTTTACTCTTCATATGAGGATGAAGAGACTTCCACACTAGTCTATGATCAAGGGTCACCTATCAATGATAAGAGTTGTCCTGAAACCATAGATGCTAACAAAGGTTTTTCTTTTGGACTTCTAAGTCCACTACTTTCTTTACCCTTAGATAAACCCACTCCTGGCACTAATGGAGAGGAGACAAAAGTATCAGGTAATGTAGAGTAATTTAGTGAGTATAGTAACTTTTAAAATGAATCATGAGTATAAGAAGAAGAGGATATAGAAGGAGAAGAAGATAGTAGTGATGAAAGAAATAGTGGCATTGAAAGTGGTTTAGGTTCAGGAAGAGAAAGATGATATGATGGGATTGATAATTGTAGTAACGATCATGCCTATGGAAATGATAATGATGATGATGAAGGCAGAGGTGAAGGCTATGAAAATGATGGTGACCATCATCAGGGTGACCAATGTGGATAAGTATAGATGATTTCTTCTTTTTTTCAAACAGTTTTAGTATAACCTTTTATAGTTGTTGTTGATGAAATAAGAGTAGTTGAAACTCAAAGAGAAGTGGAAGCTAAAATGTTCCATTCACCTTAGTTAGATTATGAACGAATGAGAATTCATGTTGAGGGTGAGAAACCAGTGAGGAGAGCACAAATTGAGGGGGATATTCAAAATAGGAGGGCTCATGTGGTGAATGAGCCTAAAGCTAGAAGAGTTACATTCAACACATTCACTCTTTTGGAACCCTATGTGATATCTGAATGGAAAAGGTATCCTATGTTTGTTGTCCTTGACATTGTTTATTCTAACTATGATACTGAGGAAATTTTAGTAGTTACACATAGACCATCAGTTGATGATAAAGTTCTTATTGAGACACCTCAGGTTGTTTCATCTTCCTCAGTCCCTACTTCTTTTATTTCAGTTACATGTGACTATGTAACTATATCATATTTTGAGAAGATAAAGGATGAAATCTATTCAGATGTGAGAGTATCAGTTCAATCCTTGATGGTATCTGATATTCAACATGATAGAAGGGAAAACACTCAGCTAAGTGATGAATTACACACTCTCAAATATTTAAGAGAATAGATGAGGTAGTCTGTGAATGCGGATGATGCAATTAAGATTTCATAGAATGTTATAGCTGAAATTCAACCAAACATAACTATGAAAAATTATTTTTTTTGTAAACACCACAAAGCTGAGGTAATAAATGAGTGGGATTATATCTATAATAAATAATCGGACCTATGAGTATAAAGGCGATATGGAGACTATTCATAATGAATTGAAGTCTCATACCTCATCTCCTAATGATCCTTTTAACTCTTTTCAGACATATTAGGATTTGGACATTGAGGTAGTTAGAAATGTTGTTACGGAAGAGATTCATGCTCTGTTTTGGGCTTCTAGAATGGACATTCATTCAAAAATTGAGAAGAATAGTGACCATGTTTCTAATATGGTCAGGCATTATTCCAAGAGTTATAAGACTTATAATGATTAGATTAAGAGAAGATGGATTTTTTATTTCAAGAAGATTATTACCAAGCATCAGTTGACAAATATTTTTAAATATTTAATAGATAATTTGACATTGCCTCTAGTGACCAAAGCCTTCGAATACCAAGTACAGAAATTGAAGGACTTCAACCCAATTTTGGGCAACAGCATGAATAATGTAGATGATTTTTCAAAGGCTATGAAGTATGGTGGTGAAATCATTGAGGATTTCCTCAATCTATTCAAGCTATACATTCATGTGAAAAGAGAAACAATTGTGGTGGCTGATGCTGGACCTATTAGACCTTCTTTATTAGTTCCTTCACATTAGATGATAGTTCCTCATGCTTTCAGTCAGATTCGACCAATCATCCAAGAGTAGAAACAACCTCATATTTCGTCTCCGCACAAACACAGCCTTGCACATAATGTTCTAAAAGCTGTGATTCTACCTTCTTTTAGGATCCATTCATACCCTACCTATTCTAAGACACCATATACTGGAACTTCTATTGACCCATCTGAGAAAGTTAAGGAACCTCTTGATCCTAAGAAATAGTGTGGATAACTCTTTGATTAGGCTAATTTATTATACCTTTGTTATCTCTCATTGACTATTTCAATATCCATTACTTAATTGTTTAATGGATTTAATTATCTTTAATTTCATCTATTTGTGTTATATATGTTAATCTCTGATACATCTTACTTCTTTGATTCATGTTTACTTATTGATTATTCCCTGGATTCCATTTCATTGTTGATTTTATTATTTGATACACTAGCACTTTTTTGATAATTTCAAAAGTGGGATAATAGTTTGGTATTATCCTTATCTACTTTACATTTTATACACTCTTATGTATTTTTTTCTTACCTATAATTACACATGGGAAGAAAAGGAATTAGTCTTTGATTCCATTATTTTTGTTTCTTTTGATACCATTACTATTTACCTTACCTCTTAACCATATCTATATATTGAGAAAATTAATCAGTGATGGGAGATGATAAGTTGATTGAATATATTACACATTAAATTATTTTACCTTATAATTCCATGACTTGTGTTCATCAAACAGGGGGATATTGTTTTCCAATTAGAGATTTTTGTCCACACTATATGGTTTTAATAATCACAAATCATATCTAATTTTATTAATAATTTCTAATCATTTCGATCATGTTTATTTAACATTCAATATTTTTAATTGTAATTATCTATGATCACATATAACTTTATATTTTTTTGATAATATTTATGTTGTAAAACAGTCCAGATGGAAATATTTGCTAGGAATGAAAAGATGACATAGATAGATATTTGAGTCACTGATGCCGACAGAATATCCCTGACTCACTGAGGCCAATATCATGAAGAACTCACCAATATCAATAGACAAAATATCTAATCTATAGTTCAAACAATACAATAATTGTTAAATTGTCTCACTGATAGATTGACCTACCAATGCTTGGGGCTACCGACGTATGGGGCTACCGACGCATGGATCTACCAACGCATGGTGATTTCAAAGTAATGGATTACCAATGAAGAGACAAACTGATAGAAGGAATCACTAATATAATGAGACACCAATACTGATAGAAGTACTCACTAATGCAATGAGTCACTGACACATTACTCACCAACCAAGGAGTTACTGATTGATTATTTAAATTCACTTTAATTTAATATTGTTTCTAATGGTCATATTTTGAGTGTTTTAATGTGACCTACAAATTTAATGATTTTTTATAGACATATTTAATGAGGATTTCAGAAATATGAGGTATAATACCTTCCTGAATCATGTACATGGTTAGGTAGAAAGAATATAAATGAAAAGGACTCAGGATGAATGAAATATATATATAAGGGAGCAAAAGAAAGAGATATACAAAGATACACATAGACACAGAAGAAGAACAACACAAACATCATACAGAAAGGAAGAAAACTTGAGGAACTATTCATTAATGCTTGATGTAATCCGGAAAATAGTGTTCTATCAAATTTCCAACATCTCGGCACCATTCATATAATCATAAAGAGAATAACATATCATCTTCTTTAAAAACAGAACGTAGAACTCCATGCCACTCTCTTTTGGTGTCTTCTTCTAGAAGAGGACTCTAGCTTCAACTTTGATACATAAAAGAGTCCAGAGCTAAAATTCATAACACATAAAGCCTTATAAATCCTATTTATCCTTCATTTCTCTATTGTGAGACTTTTTATTACATTTTCCAATAGAGTGTAAATTTTTCTATAAAACATAAACTATCTCATACACTAAACTTGAGGATACTAGATATCCTAACAACAATATTTTTTTACTCTTGTTTATCCCATGTAGAACTCCGGTAGAGGTCCTATGTGACCTGGTAGTATTTTGTTCCTACATATAAATATGGTGGAGGTTAGGTGATTCAGACAGTTGTAAAATGTTGTGTAAACCTTCATCCATGGTGTAGATAAAAACCTTTATTTATATAGAATTCTTGGTGGAAGGTGATCTCCAAGTTGATATGACTAAGTATCATCTTGATATTGAACCTCTTGTTTTATATTCTTATGTTTTCAAAAAAAAATATCTATTTTTTTACTTGTATTTTAGAAAAATGAATTTCACTTTTACATTAATTGTTGGATAGTATTTATATCTATTTTGTATTACTATATTAGTTTCCAATGTTTTATCAATATCTCATATTGTTACAACTGAGAAATAAGAAATTATCTGATATATTTGTTGAATAATCATACTATTATAAATTCACTACTTTTTTTAACTGGCCTATTTAATTTTAAAATGTTGGAATCTATTAACTAAACCTTTTAGCAGAAATTTTTATAGGAACTCAATTCACCCTCCATTGGAGTATTCTAATACTACCATAATGATATATCTAAGACTAGTGATATTTATGAAGAAGATATTTTTAAATGACATATATATTTTATTTACAAGTTATTTATACATCCATGTTTCCAAAAAACACTACACCAATATGGTTATGATATGGATTGTTTTGATATGTAATAAATATTCTTATTATGAAATTTAATATCTATGTATGAAAATTTTAGGGTTTTTATAGTCTGTATCAGATAAAATATTAGTTACTTTAGGAATGTGGGATGGGAAAACTTTAGTAATAACCTTTAGGATAATCCCATTTAATGAAGAACATCATAAGTTATGGTAAAGAAAGGAGTATGGTTTTCCTAGAAAATACCTCAATGTTTGTATACAATCAATTAGATATGGATGTGGAATAGGTGTACCTTGGGCTAACAAATTTGAATGGGTAAAATTTGTTTTATCTCGATCATAACTTGTTTGTGATGAGTGGGACTAATACTAGACACCTTGCTAGACACTCCCGAGTGTTATGATTTGAATAATTCAATTTTTTTATAAACCATGCTACTGGATTTCAATAGGTGATGCATATGGATAAACAAGGTTAAAACTAAGGAATTATAGATTGAAAATAATTTTTCATGATTTAGGAATCATATCAATTAATTTCATGATTATATGATTACTCATTGTGTTTTTGGTTGTTGATACTATGATTTTTTGTTTTATTAAATGGTTGGAACCTAGAGGAAATATGTTATTAATGAATGTGATAGATGATTGTTTGATTATCATCCTGGGAAACAAAATTAAATGGTGCATTAAATTATTATGCCTTTAATTATTACTTACTAGAGACCTTGATTTATGATTAAAAACACGAACATAGGTGAGTTTTCAAATGAAAAAAATAATATAATAAGATAGTTTCATAAAGTCTATATAGGAAAGAAAATTCATCTAACATCATGTTGAAAATGTGGAATGAAAAATTCAAGGGAATATATTAAAGGAACATGAAAATTATTTATTTGTGAAAAACGTTCATAATGAGGTTAATTACCATGGAAGGATGAAAATTTATTTAAGGCTATGGTTGGGAATATTGGTTTCAAAAGGAATCATATATGGTTGAATATTTTAAATTTTAATATTATGAGAAATATGTAAATTGATGTCCTTAGGGAAAATAAAAAGAAGAGGATCAATATGTTTGTAAGAGTAGAGGTTTAATAGTTGATAGTGAAGAGACTAAGAATACCATATGAAAGTTTTGAATTATTTTTACAAAATTAAATATGTTCAAAGTTGAGAAACATGATTTAATTTAGGTTTTTTTATCTTGAGACAAGATACATATATCATATTGAAATAATGAAGTATTGTGGAATAAGATGTTGAATCTTGGTTTGTGGATAAAGAATGAATTAGAATGATTGACCTATTTAAAAATTGGGATTTGATAATTATTTTGTATAAGTATTTTATCAATGATATTATTTTCATAAAAATACGGAAACATTTATGGGTTGTTCTACAACAGTTTTAATTTCTGGATTTTCAATATTACATGGAATGATATAAATATCCTAAGATAGTGATTTAATGGTAAGTTTATATTCTTGGAAACACATGATTGGGGGATATATAACCCTCAATTTCTGCCTACTGTTGAGATTCTATTTTTTTTGTTTTGAAAAAGTGATTCAATCTATGTATAATGAAACTGGATAATATCAATGACCATAAAATTCAATAGTTATTGGATTGAAAAGTTATTTATGTTATAATTGAAGAAGTTTGTTGAATTTTTGGATTTCTTTAATATATTTGATAGTCTATGATTTTATTTACAGAATAAGGATAGAGTGATTTTTTGGAAGAAATTGTGTTTTCATTGAGTTATCAAGGATATAATGGTCATTTTTGGAAAGGATTATCATGTTTGATGATAATGTATGATCAAGGTATTCACATGTTTTTTATGTCATCTTAAGTACCACTTAATGTTGTTTGGGGGCTAACGCTAAGTTGATTTTTTGAAATTTTGTGACCCATCTAAAAAATTTTGGGTTTGGAATTTATTAGACGTAATTTGGAAGAGTTTTAAGGTTGGATATTTATAGAATTGATTAATTTGAACATTGTGTATTGTTTTTGAGGTTTTTGAGCTTAATGTATTGTTTCTTGATATGAATATTTATCAATATTAGATATCTTGTGAAAACAATGGTATATTTGAAAAATATATAGAGACATAAGGAATGTATTTTCATAATTTTATAGAAATTGTAAACTATTAAAAGTTAATTTTAGTGCTTCATTCATGTAAAAGTCATCTTGAATATTCATATCTTGGAGTAAGATTTGAGGAAGGATTGGAAATTCCTTAAATCAAAACCAAAGGATGAAATTATTCTTAAATAATATAAGGAAATAAAGTAAGTAAAATTTCCCATTTTCTCTATCATAAAATTAAAATAATCCATCAATACTAAGAAAAATTACATGAAAAAGAAATATTATCCCCTTACATTCATTTTTGAGGAATTTATGGTTTTCCTGTACCCTCGGTATTATTTGGTATTCTTTCTATTAACTTTCTCGTGGATATGTTATCTATCAATTTCTATTATTCTTTTGAAATTATATTTTCCCTCATGTCCATATATTCGATTTTTTCTACTGTTATCATTACCTTGGAATCTTATTATGTGTTATTCCAAGTAAACATTATGTTTTTCACATGTCATTTTCAATTGAAGTTTTATTATCCAATTTTATGATGTTTGTTTTCAAATAAGGATTTTCAAATAATAAACCATTAATTACAATGATAGAAATTGAAAGTATTATATATATTTAAGGGGTAGAATATAACACCCTAAAATTTTATTATATGATAATACTATTACTGATAACATGATTATCATGAAACACTAAATGTAAGTGAACTATGATATACTATAAACATATTATATAAATATGACTATAAAATAATAACCATTAAAATTCTATACATAAATAAGAAAATTTTTATAAAAATATATTTATAACTTTTCAATAATTAAAATGTATTTATTAATGAAAAATAAATATATACTCAATTTTCGGTAATGTCATTTCATGCATCGAAAATATAATTTCTTCAAAAATAATTTTTTTAATTTTTTTATGGAATAATTAAATAATATATTATTCATAAATTTAATTTTGAAAAATTTATATCATTTTTTAATAATCTTATCAATATTATAATTGGGTGAATTTTTAGTATTTTTCTAAAATGATTTATTTTTTTAGTGAATAGTAAAAAATACAGAATTTTGTAATAATATCCTTTAATTTCCAGTAAATGTCACATTATATTTTGAATTTTTTAGTAAATTAATATTATTATCATTTAATTATAAATTATCTAACTAATTATAAACTAATAAACATTATATTTTATTTTAGTATAAGTTTATTTTTGGACTTAAAAACACATTTATCTAAAAATAGTTTTCATACAGGAAAGGTATTTCTATCTTTATAAATTAAATTAAAAGATATATATAAATTTTTTTGATAAAATTTATTTAATATATATTTAATAAAATATTTTAACATTCATTTTATGGTTTTCATATGACATGGAAATGAAGTTAATGTAGATGTATTTTTAATATAAAATTTATCTTGAAATTGGGTTTCATTGTGTTTTACATGATTATTTAAAATTAAATTCTCTAACTTATAGAAATTGAATCTGTTATATTGGATTGAATATTTTTAATCATACAAATTAATATAATTAAATAGTTTTAACTAATTTTTCTAGTTGAAATGTGTAGTAAAAAAAGTAAAATTTTATTACTCTCGTAAAGGTTAAGATGAGTTTAGTAGGGGTAAACCAAAATATAAGGGTAGTAATTACCCAAAAACTTGTCTAATTATTATTTTATGAATATATATAAACCATATCTTATATTACCTCACAATTCATGAACATTTTGATCTATTGAAATAATAAAGTGATCTTATATCATTGACATATTTTAATTAATTCCATGTGGGTGCCTCCACTCACATATAAAAGGGAACCTATTATTCTCACTTATACACAAACATTTTCCTTTATATTTCATAAAATACCTAATTAGAAACCTTCATATTTAATTTACATTCATCTTATATCTTTTTATCTCTCCAAATAACAATATATCTAGGCATAATATGTAAGACAAAGGATGTGTCTTCAGAAGAGTTATAAATCATAATCGAGATCATATAATTTTATTTGTTATTCCATAATCTCTAAAATAGGTTTATAATTATTATTATTTATAATGTATCATAAATATACTTATATTTTATTATGATGATGAAATAATCATTTCCCACCTCTTCCCCATCAAATTGGAGTTGAAATTATAGTACAATCATCTATGTGGACTACCGCCTCCACAAAATGATATGATTCATTTCTCATCACCATCATTCATTGATTATTATTTTATTTTATTTAATTTTTATATATTTTATTTATAAAATAATTATTCTTCTACAATTATAACATCTTATGTAACTTCTTATATTTTTATCAGTTGGAAAATGATAATATCACTCGTGCACACGTGTGGACTACTTCCTCCATTGAGTGATGCGATATTTTTTCAATTTTAATTTACATTATTGATAATATAGATATTTTTAATAATTATATATGATATATATGATCTAATAATGATTTTAAATTGTGAATTGTCATTTATAATTATTCTTTTCCATCCATAAAATAATGGACACATCCCTCTTGTGTACATACAGATTACCATATTTACAAAGTCATGTAATTCATTTATCATATAAAATAAAATGAACTCTGATAAAAATATATATAATGATTTAATAATATACTTATTATATTATAAATATTTTGGATATGGTGGAACCCTGATCAATGTACAAGTACCAAAACTACCGAAATAAAACATACATGGAAAATAGAGTAGTTAGCACATGAGACAATGATTTTAATAGATAATTGTTAATAAATGGGTGTCAAAATGTTATATGTGAATAATATATGATATAATATATATTAATATTATTCTATTATAGAATTATAACAAATATATATTTATTATACAAGAGGATAGATCACTTACTATTCAAGTGTGATATAAGGTAACAGTTCTTGGTATCCATTTTGTTTCATTGAGACATGTTTGATTTTATATACCTATTTATGTCAATGAGGTGTATATAATTATACATAGAAAATATATATCATGAATAAATCATAAATATTTTTATTTAATGATAAAATTAAAATTATTTCATTAATTGGGATTGGATTCAAACATTACCAAAGTGGTAACAGTTTACCATCTCATATAGACTTCTTTGGGACATAATTTATATAATTCATAAATCATATTTTATGAGGCCAATCTAATTCCCAAATGATATGTTTTATAATGAATATAATTATGTTAATTTTATTTAAATATTTATTTAATGTAATTCTTTTCATTGGAATTACGATACAAAAGTTTGAAAAACTGTAAGGATTTTTTATAGTCTCATTTTTTAAAGACTGTTTATGATTAAACATACGATAATTAGATTATATGATTTAAATATCCCATATTTTATTAATTTTATTATCATATGGTTATTTAATTATATTAAATGTTTTTTTAATTTTAATTTATTTAACTGCTCAAGATACTTAAAGTATGTTTTTATGGAAAACCTACTTTACTGTACTATTTAATCCTGAATATTTTATTCCATGTTCATATTTTATTTAAACTTTTTTCCATAATATTTATATTATTATCCAAATATTTAGTAATACCATTTTTACCCATGATTTAATTTTAAAAATTTCAAAATAGATCTATCATGTAATATTCCAAACATTTCACTATAATCTTTTTTTTGAAAATGTTAAAGGAATCTTTTCTAAAAATAATCCACATGAATTGATTTTCCTTCCATCATTAATACTTTTTTTATTTAAAGATTACTTATTTTTTATGAAATTTCGTTATAGAGATATTTTTTTCTTAAGTATTTTTAAAAATTGTATATTTCAAATAAGTTATTTCAATATTAATAAGATATTTTCCTGAAGAAATATTATATTTATCTTTTGAAGGTATTTATATCTATAACAAAATACTTTAACATTTATTGTTCTTTTCTATGGATATGATCCAATGTTACCATATTTTGTATTTCATCAGATGGTTTACGATTATGACGATGAGCTATTTATAAAACCTATTTTCTTTTCATGGTTAATTCTATAATAAAAGGATGCATTTTTTATTATATCATTGAACTCATATGCATGGATTATGATCATGTGACGAGTGAGCCTGATATTTCTCATAAGGTTGGTTGGGTCTGTTCTAATCCTTCAATGCATTAGGTAATGCAGATAATGTTTATAAACACAAAATAGATGATGGATTTGTGAAAATCTTAAGAGACGGTAGAGTTAATAAACTCCTATGAGTATACAGAGTTAACTATATGGAAGTTACTCCCCAGATAATTTTGTAGATTTCTAGGTAGTAATTCCCATTATCTAACATTATCTCTAATGATTGTCTTGTATTGAATTCTGACAAAGGATTTGATTTTCTATGCATATTTACATTCCAAAAATATATTTATTACACTTATGATATGTTCACATCGATCATGATTGATTATTAATGATTATAGGCACTGAATATTTATGTCTATAATTATTATAAGGACTTATTATATTACTTATGATCGATCATCTTTTACTAATTTGTTTGTATTATTTTATGTTACGATTTTGTTCTGAAACCCCTATGATAATATTATACTCACTTATGATCATTTATTGATATCTATTATGTTTAACCTTACTGAGATTCTAATCTCAACCTTTCTTATGTTTCCATTCCCATGGTTATTAAAAAATGTATTTATGTATGATAAATCTAATAAGGATTCTAATTGAAAATAGTTTAATGGGAAATGATGTAGATTTTTCATGTACTTGTTTTTTATGTAACTAAATTTTTAATGACACTAAAACATTACAATACTAGCATGGATAATATTTAAATGCAATGAGTATTCATTTATTAATATATAATATATATATATATATATAAAGTTTGAGGTCACTATAATTTTCATTAGAATATAGTAGTACTATAAAATAGTTGATGTGAATGTACTACATCATGTAGTATATCTCAGTACTATTGCAATGATAATAATAATAAAAAAATATAATTTTTGGTCATGTAATGGGTTTTTGGAAATTGTGCCTTTTTACATGAAAATATAGGGCCTTTAAGATAGTATTAAGGAATATTAATTGTAATGGAGTGAAAAATGGGGCGAGGGTATACAACTATAAAGAAACTGTACATAGGATTATGATAGACCAAGAGGTAGGATGTATAAGAAAATTTAGGGTGACTTCTTTCATGGGTGGATAATAGTATAGTGAGAGGATATGTTATTGATTGGGTGATATTCCTATAGTAAATGACTCCAAATATTTATATTTGTTTACTAGTAATTTGGGCCATGTTTTCTAGGCTTTCAGTCCATATAAGGGTTCCTTCTCAACTATACTAAAAGAAATTATTATCCTGAAATCAAATACAAATAGAATTGGAGGTGTAATTTTATAATAAATGAAATTTAATGATTTTTAATCAAGATAAGCTTCTATCCATTAATAAGATAAAATTCATATAACCATGATAAAATGATCCTAGGAAAAGTATGAAATATTAATCGCATTGAAGATGTTTTTTCTAAAATTTCTTATGTTTTCATTATAATGTTTATCATCTCTATCTATGTTTTTTAAATATATTTCCTATGACTTGTACTATATTTTATCTAATACAAACTATAATTCCCTATACTTTGGTAACCCAAATGCACTCTTTAATTTATTACACATGAATTATATTAAATGATTTTTCAAACACAATATTAATGTTTAGTAGTATTTAGGAGATTACACACATAAATATTTAATTATATTACAAGCATGGCATATTAAATAATTAAAGTACATATTATATTTCATTAATTATATAAATTAAAGTGATTACACATAATATTCCTCTTCATAACATGTGGAAAAAGGACACATAAGAAAATGGTGATCATAGAACCTTAATAAGGGATAACAAATATCATAAGATAACATTGAATTATAATGAAATAAATAATATAGAAATAATAAATAAACAAATGAAGACATATAAAATGAATACAAAATCATTATATAATCATTGTATGTATAGATAGTGTATATAGGTAATCACTTGGATAAGAATATGTTTCTCATAATAATGGAATGCGTAATTCTGGACATCATAATCATACCACCAAGAACTTGTGGTAATAAATCATATATAAATGGGTAGACTTACACCAAATACCAAACATATATTTTCTCCTAAAACTTATAGATTCATCAAGGGGCTATATAATTATAGGTCCTACCCACCAATCATTAAGAAAATTCCATCCAATATATAAAAATAATGGCTAAACAATACATATTAGAATGCTCAATAATGATCATCTATAAATACATGGCTTCATAATCAATGATTTTCTTACCGAGTTCCTCGTATAGACTAAATAATATAAAATCCTATGAAGAGTTTTCTCTAGTTAATTTGAAGGTATAAATATCTTTATGCATACTAAATAATTTTAGTAATTGAGTATATGGTATTTAAACTATATAGTTTAAATAAATAAATGGTAATATCAATAAATTTCTCCAATCAATTGAATGATATAGATATTCAGATAAATTATCTTCAATTAGATTAATGGAGTTCAAGGTATCCAATCCATATAGTATAAATGGATATATGGTTATATAAATAGTATTCTTGAGTCAATAAAATGTCATGGATATGAAAATGAATAAAAATCAGTTAGAATTATAGAGTATATGATATTCAAACTATATAAACGGATATAAATCCATATCAACTATTTTCACGAGTCAATCAAATTTTATGGATATCTAGGTGAATTCCCTCAAATAAGAATAATGAATTATAGGTCATTCACCATATAAAGGTTATATTATTAATCTTATAATAAAAGGGTCATATAAAAGGATAGTTAATATAATGATTGAATGAATTTTCCTTATAAAATAAAGCAATGAAACATGTTATATTAGGCCTCTGGTAGATAATAAACAATACATGTTATCATTATACTAAAAGGAACCAAGGTTGAGTGACCCCTCACTTATATTTAATAACAATTTCATACTACATGTTAACACAATCCCTTTATTACGATAAAATAATATTTTTATTTCTATAATTCATCCTATGACTAATATTTATTGAATGGTACAGATAAAAAAGGTATAAAAAATTTTCATAATAAGAAAAGAAAAATATAGTGATGGATAAATCCCCTTGTTGAAATTTTATTTCCAAATCTTCATAGATACAGTGTAATTATGGTAATGATGCTTGAATTAGGAGATTGTTTTAGTATAACATCTTCTTATGAAACAGATATAATGATAGTGAATAAATAATATCCAATGAAAATTATATTAAATTGATGATCATATATTATAAATAAAATCACAACATCATATGAACTGGATTTTAAAATGATATGATCACAACAAAATAATAGTTTTAAAATAAAAGTGGAGTATTTGAGATCCTTACTTCATCATGGTAACTACTAATAAAAAGATTATAAAGAAGGAAATTGGATAAAATTTCAATGATAATAGATCAAAGGAATGAAAATTAAAATTATTATAATTATATAAGTATATGAAATGGATTTTAGAAGATATTATAATAAAATAAGTTCAAATTAGAAATTAAAGTGAGGAAATGGGCCCTTAGTTGAGCATGATGACGAAATATAAAAATGATTTATTAATAGTGCATAAATAAAATATCATAAATATTCAAAAAAATTAATAAAAACTAAAGTATATAATCATATTACATATATGTTTTAAAGAGTTTATTCCAAATGGATTACAATAAAAAATTTTAAGGATAGGAATTGAAACCCCTAATTAAGTATGGTAATGGTATATTAAAAAAGAATAATGAGACCGAATGAATAATATAGACTGAAAAAAAAAATTCATGATAAGATAACATACTATAAATAGAGTTATATTATCATATAACATGAATGTTTAAAATATATTGTCATAATAAAATCATAATTAAAAATGATGAGAGAGTGGAATAAAACCCTTACCTTAATCTTGTCAATTATGAGTTGACACTTAAAACCAACAAAACATTTAATGATTGCGGGGAGAGATTCATGAAAAAATCAAATATATATATATATATATATGAATTTAAAACTCTAACTTGTGGTGAGGGGAAATGAGAATATGAAGTGGTTATTTAAATATAATGTTTTTGGAATCCTGTTAATAAAGTATTACTTATTTGTTTTCCCTATTATCATAAATTCTCTAATAGACCCTCTTGTTTTTCATTACCTGAATCTTATCTACACTATAATGTTTAGTTAAATAATTAGTCCAAGATAACTAACATGGTCATATATTTCCATTATTACATATTTATATTGTCATATTTATCATATCTTTCCATATCTCACCAGTTTCAAAATATTTTACTATTTTAGGAAAAAATCCAAAATATCCCTCCATAAATAATTTCAATACCAGGATTGAAAATATTTATTCCATTTTATCAGATTCATATGCTATAAATTAAAATTTTAAATTTTAAATAAATAATTTTGAAAATTGTATTGTTGTGACTGGTGTTATTCAAGATAGATACACCACTCTTCCAATGACCTCGTTATTTTTTTGGAATCCCTCATCAAAATTTTCAATCCATTTTTTGATTATAATTTCATAATTATGAGAAGATAATTTTTCAATTAAAAATATTATATACTCCCTAAAATATAATATTGGAGTAAAATATATTACATAAACTTATAAAAATTAATTTAATATTTTATATTTTGTGCATTGAATGATGTATTAGTTAATAAGTATTAATAAAATCCATTAAAAAACAAATGAATTCTTATGTAAAAATTATAAACAAATTTCAATTAAAAAATATAAATTAACCATTTGTGCTATCATATTATTTGAATAAACTTTCATATGACATTTAAAATTTATATAAAAACATAATACATTGCATTCAAAGTTTATATGTTACAATTATATTACTATTAAAATATTCAAATTACTATGGAAAAATATATATTCCAATGACTATATTACTATTACAATAACCATATGAAAATAAAATTACAAGTAAAATAAATGTATTGATCAAATAATTTTAATTTACATAAAATATATATTATGTAACCATATAAATATTTTTTTAGGAATATTCATATAATTTAGGGATATTTCAATTATTAATAAACACTATTTTAAATGAAACTTTTAATAATAAATTATATATAATTATAAAGCATAGAATTAATTGAATGTTATAAAATTATAATTCCAAAGTGATTGATATTTTCATACCATTAAATGGATGAGTTATGAGTATATTAAGTTTTGTTTTATTTTTTAGTTGATAATTATGTATTTATAATAAATATATTATTATTATTAGTCAATGAATTCTTCTAATGTGTATAATAATAATTACAAATAGATATATATTCAAGGATATTTAATCAAACAAAAACCATATGTACCTTTAAATATATCCACTTTATTCAATCTATAAAATCATGCTTCTAAAAAGTTTTTTAGTGTCTTATTCTATTATTTCAACGTACGATGTTTGTTTTTTGATAATTTTTTATTATATATTAATTTATATTTTTGTCAAACATTACTTTTTACAATTTTGTATAATATTAATTTTTTATTTTTACATTTCCCTAACAAAATAAATAATAATATATATCATATCATATTTACTTATTTATCAATGAAAATTTCTATAAGCTTATATATATATATATAAGAAGGCTAAATATAATAGTAATTCAAAAATATTAATAAACTAAATATAAAAAATATGGGATGATAAAAATACTGAAATTAATAATATAAAAACAATCTTCTAAATAGGATAAATTATTCCCTGGATTAGGGTGAGAATATTTTAGAGTTGAATTGTGTGTCCTGTGAATAATAGGAAATTATGATTCAAAAATAAATACATTAAGAGGAAAAATACTTTTTATATAAACATAATAAAATAGAAAATAATGGATATTATTATAAAAAATCATGCGGTCACATTTCTTGAGGTGGATATTGATAATTGTATCATAATGATATAGTAAATCAAATAATTAATTTATTATTACTGAATTATTATTATCTCTAATGATCTAATAAGGAAAGAATTATTGTAGGGATATGTGATAACATTAAAGACTATTATAACAAGAGTTTCACAAGGTTGATAGTTTTGTCACTAATTTAAGTGGAATAATTTCATTATTTATCAATTTAATTTTCATTTTGATGCCATCTAGAGACTGATGAATATTGATGGTGATGGAGAAATACTATGATTTTCATTAAATTCATCTTCTAAATTTGGTTATAGTGATAATATAACAACCGTACACCATCTGTAACCCTCCAAGGTCGGCTGAGAAGACGTGTGTTACCCCTTAAATCCTTCATCTAATACGACATAGGTTGGAGAATAGAATCAAGGGTTTATAACATACATTTATGAGAGGAATTATCCTCAATTGACAATAAAATATATAAAACCACTAATCAAATACATACTATTAATTAATACTAAAATCTCAATATATGATAAAACATATAATAAGGACAAAAAATAGAAATAAACCAAAAACTACCCCTAAGTTACTGACCAAAAAATCCAAAAAATCTTTAAGAAAGATCTAATAGATTGTAAAATCTATATTGAACACTAATTCCCTCCTAAATCCCAAAAAATCACACACACACACACATAGAGATATATATGTGGATGTGCTTACAAGTATACTTAGTACGATCTTCCCAAAAACCACTCATATGAATATAGAAGGGCTTTCCTATCAAACTCTTGATTTTATTACTATTGGATGAATTATGGAATGAAATATATGTATGTGTATGATTATATACATAATAAAATTTGAATGAAATTAATTCATGTTATGAATTATTGTTATTCTAAAAGAAAAATTAGATTATCGAAAAAATAACTCTATAATTTGAATGTGTAAAGTTAAAATTGATTATTATAGGTTAGTATGTATTTATTATATATCTCAATACAATTACAAAGACACAATGTTTATGAAATTTCATTTTTTTATAGATATTAGAAAGTGATGTTTTGATTCCATTTTTTATAATTTACTAGATAACATAAGTCTGTTTAATGTGGCTATATAGACATGTGGAGAGAGGGTGAAACATATGGTACAAGGATAAGCTATTGGTATGATGGGAACCAAATAATAGGATTAGGTTTCTATAATTAGATGGTATCGACATGGAATTAGTGAATGAATAAGGGAGTAATGTCCATTTGATAAAATGATCAAATGGTTAAGAATGAACTCGAGGTTGGTATGAATAGTGATGCACATGGTGCCCATTTGGGTGAAATGTGAAACCACATCTTTTTTTCATATCATTCAAGGAATTTGGGTTTGTGAAGTGAGAAAAAATTACCCACTACAGATTTTTTTTGTACTCAAATTAACATCATATACCATATAGAATTATGATTTGATAATTTTGGAAATGTTTGGCAGAGTAATTAAGTTTTAAATGATGAAAATTAAAAAAACTATTACAATTAGACTAGTAATAAATTTTTATTGAAAAATATATGTTTTTCAAATGAATGGATGACATGAAAAAATTATAAATTATTTAATATGGCATTTGACATAACATGATGTTTTTATAATATGAAAAGGGGTTGCAAATTTATTTTATTTACAATTATGTAATATGGTGTTTTTTTATAATTATTTTGTACATTCATATATAATTATGATATTCTAGTAAGATAATCATGGATTTTTTTTATTTATAAAATATTATTAAGTAAATGTATTATTAATGATATGAAAAATGGAAATCATTAAAGGCATGATGTTTTCTGTAGTGAATATCTTAGTATGTGGGAAAGAATTTATTAAAATTTTAATGTTCGTATGGGAATTTTTCAACTCAATGATGAATAAGAAATAAATTATTATGGACATTTTAATATTATAATTATATATTAAATATTATTGAGAATAAAATATATAAATCATTAAAATTATTTGTGATACAACTTGGGCTGTTTAAAAGAATTAAAATTGTTTATAATTAAATATATTTCATGTGACGAATTTTAGTACATGGAATGGATATAAATAAATTATTTAAATTATGTATGTGATTTTTCATAATTAATGGATATAAAATTGGTTGATAATAAGAGAAATGATAAATAAATATATCATATGAATAATGTCAACTAATTACTTATGTAAAAAGTAATTCTTTAAGAGAACATGGTGAATTTTAATTTTGTTGATCTGGGTAAATTCCTATACAGTTGGCCTGATTAACATTTATATATTTACATATGTTATTATATTAAATAAAATTAATTTTTGATATGATGTATTATATAATGATGGTTTTGAACACTATTAATGGAAATTATAGAAGTTAATGGATTATGAGATTAATAATATTGAAGGAATATTTTAGATATAATAAAGTATTAACATTGTGAGGTTATGAATATTTATGAATTGGGTTGTGATTACTGTGAAGATAATGGGAAATACTAATATAAACTTATTTTAATTAAATCGTAAAATCTCAGGGATATAAATTAAGATAAAATGAGAAAAAATGCATCTTATTATAATAAATATTTGGATTGATTTAGATGAGGTGGATATTGATAATGGTACCATAACAATGTGGGGAACCAACTAATTAAATTAATATTATTAAATTATTATTTACTTATGATCAATAAAGAATTTAGAAATTAATATAGGGTAATATAACAAAATTACTGATTATTATGTATAGATTTTAATGGTTAATCATTTTATCATTGGTTTGGGTGGTTTGATATCCTTATTTACTCATCAACTTTAACATGTAATTTAGTCCAATGACTAATGATTATTGATGGGGATAGAGTGAAAATATGATTTTTATTACATTGGCCCACTGACTTAAGTTAGAGTTAGATAGTAATTTTTAACCTTCTCATCCACTATTCTGGTTAGTGGCTAATGATGATCTATAAGATTATTTTTTCTTATTCACCTATGGGGCTAAGTTAGGGGTTATTTATGATTAATAATATGGTTATATATGATGTTTAACCTCATTTTTTAAACCACTTAACCCCTTTAACTCTAGGATAGGGTTATATTATGATGTATGAGGTACTTTTTAATTTTCTCACTCATAGATTTGTGTTTATGGTTGAAAAACATATAGATACTTCTCTAGTGTTATATTATTTAAAGAGGAATTTCTGTATCATATTTTGATACTGAATATGTGGGGAATCATCAAGATTCAATTTTTATTAATTTATTTATGGAGATATTATTTTATAATATTATATTTATTCCTGTGGATGCAATTCACATGTTTGGTTGATGAGTTTCAATATCTGCTAATTATTTGGATGGTTAGAGTGAAATGATCAGATCTACTCTCTAATGAGTAGGGTTTTATTTTAGTCATGTATACTTGGTGGCTCAATAGAAAGATTTATTTCATGTGGTTTATTATACATTTTAACATATTAATGGATTGGTGAACTATACATACATATATAAATGTTTTTAATTTTTGTGCATGCTAAATATTAACAATTGATAGCATAATAAGAATGCATCATAAAATTTTCATGACATATGACGATGTATTGTGACATTGGTTTTTATACACTTTATTTATTAATGATACTATTTGGGTTGGATAAGTACTTGTAATGGCCATCCTAGGAAATATTTAATACCCTTGTATATACACAAATTCTTCATCTGTAATTTTTTATGGAAATTTAATGATCTTGTCTAATGAAGATATATAGTGTATGTGGTAGCTAATAGTGTGGTGTTTTCAATATAATGACCAGATTCATATTATTAGTTCTTCATCATGCACATAATAGGGATATTTTTCCATATTTGGTGATTCATTTTATTTTTTTTATCCTTTAAAATATATATTTGTACACTTATTTTATATTTCATTATTTTTCATTAATGTATAATATAGAGGGTGATGATGCATGATGTAAGGTGATGGGTGGTATTTAGTATTAATGCCTCCCATTATTTGAGCAGATACATTAGTGCTAGTCACTTTTCCCTAATCTATTAGTGTTGGATTTGGGGAGTTCAGTTTCTAATAAACTATGACAAGATATTATCATCCCTAATCAATTAAAAATAACACTCTTGAACTAAAATTTATCCATTTTAAATACATACATCATATTATTATCTTTTAAAAGAATAGTAATGTCCCCAATCCTTTATAGTCACTTAATATTCTCCAAAAATAAATATTTATTTAATATAATAAATGAATTATACTTGTTAAATGAAATCACATATTATAAAACAAAAATTTATTAATCTAATTAGTTCATTATTAGAATTAATATTCTATTCACCACTCCTAGTACACTCATTGTAAGAATGACATAAAGAAGTTCACGACACATAATACCAATTAATTAGACATAGACTATAGGGATTGATTATCAAAACATAAAGTGTTTTTTTCACCATAGTGGGATGAAATTATATCAAGATAAAAAAATATGAAAACTTTCACACCAATTTTTTTTCAAAAAATACACACTTTTCTTCATAAACCTGAGGTGAGTTTTATTCACATGGTGAATAGTAGTCCCATATCTCCACCAGACAAAAAAAAAACAATAATACGACCTTAAAAAACTAAATTTCACTATTTCCCGTCATGTTTCATTCACATAATAACACTATTTTTTTGGTTTGACTAAAAATATTTAATGATATCCTTTAGAGGTCATTTTCAGTTATTTCAGCTAAAATTTTCTAAAAAATAACCCTAATATATCTGTCAAAGTCCAGAAAAAAATTTGGAAATAAATGTGATTAAAAAATAGTTTTTAAAGCAAACATGAACACCTGTAGTTGTTATAAAATACCCATTATAAGGTTTATCATCATTAAGTACAATAACAAATCACCTATAGTGAACAACAATGTCCATTGAGATATCACATCTACTACCCATTCCCAAGACACATCTTTCACATCACCGTGCTTAAACAATACCTATATAAGCTACATAATCCTTTTAGTGTTTTCTTAGTAAGGTCAATAATAAAATCCTAATTCCCAATAAATGAAATATATATCTCCACTTCCATATCATCACTATATATTACAATATGTGGATGTATTTTAATATTCATCAACCAAGATATTTGAAATATATCAAAAATTAAACTATATTTGAATATAAATTATAAAAGTTATGAAATTATGAAATAAACTCCATTTTCATAATTGGTCTTGAATATTTTGGATCCAACAACCCATTACTATATAAATATAGATATATCAACTATGGATAGAGATAAATAAAAAATGATATCCAAAATCAAACTGAAGGGAATATAATTTTCTAATAGTATAAAATTTTTATATACTATGTTCTGTAGTTTAAAAATTTATTATTAATTAAAAATATTCAAAAATTTCCCACACTAATTAGGACCTAGATAATGATTTCTCACTACCATCATTCTGAAAATTAGGTGACTAAAATGACCTTCTAGACTATACTTTAATCGAAACAATTTGAACAGAATTAGGGTAGATTTTATTATAAAAAATAATAATTGATATATATGAAATTTCTATGTTTCAATTTAGTCACGAATACATGTAAAATTGAAAAACTCATGAATATATATATTACAGTCTAATTTTTAGGTAGTTGGTAGATGTTAAATCATATTGAACTTCACATGGGAACCCAAATAGTTCTGATAACAATTCTAAAACCAATTTGAATGTTTTATCTTGATCAGATACAATTTTGTTGGGTACACAATTATGTATAAAAACCTCCGAAACCTAAATATTTTCTAAATCATAAACAATATTAGTCCTCCAAATTATTATAAAATGAAAAACATTTGTTAACTTATCAATAACTACCCAAAGTATATCCCCAACCTTCAGTCATCTATGAAAACCTAACACAATATCATGTTTAACCTCATTGTATTTCCATTATGGAATATTTAATGACTGAATCATACGAACAATCCAATTATTCTTTATATTTATATACAAAATAATAAGGCACACCATCACAAATCCATATATATCAAACTTGATTCTTAGGTACCAATAGTGTAATCAAACATTATGATACATTTTAGTCAAACCATATAAAAAATTAATATAAAAAGATGTCAATGTATCATATCAGATAGGACCATAAACCTATACAACCTATTTACATCCATATAAATATATAATAAAAAAATATATATATTTCAACGAGGTATTTTATTCACAAATTATTTTATCTCATGATGATTCTAACTCATATAATCAACACTTTTACACTGTTTAACATGCCCCATAAAAGCTGAAGTTATAGTTAATTATGCAAGAATACATAAACATAATCCTCATATATTACTAAATATAAATGTAGGAATGGAGGCATAAAATGATACACATATTTTAATTCCTAAAAAAACTTAATCTGTGACATTCTACTCACAACATCCACACTGAAATTTCCATTCATTGTATTATATTACAGCACATTATTAACAAATTAGTGATATTTAATAAATAAAATTAACTAAAAACTAAAATATCATAGATATAAATATAATTCAGTATTATATGGTTGATGTAGTAAATGACCCAACCACCAATTTTATTTACAAACTCTTTAGTACATTTCTTACAAACTCATGCGACTGATCATGGGTGGGATAATTCTTCTCATACAGATCATTCTTTTTGAGAACCATATGTTAAAACCCAAAATCCTTACATAAATACATTTATAAAACCCATTCTATATGTTTCAAAAAAAATATTATAATTATTAACTAGTTTAGGTCAGACATAAATAGGTAAAATGGTCAATGTGTCTTTTTAGCTCCTAAAACACAACCACACAACTATTTTCCAATAGAAACATCAACCCTTTAATAGTAAATTCTATCATTAGTGTAGATAAATTGAATAATTATTTAAGAAAATATTGGTAATAATATAACATCCCATTAACTTCTTTGAGTTATTTATTAACTATAGTTTTGATCCCATTTTTTGGGTGTGTTTTGGCCTCTCATGGATGGAGATAATTTTTTGGGGAAAATGACCTAATGTTCATGGATGTTTGTATGTTTTAATTAATTGATTATGGGTACAAATATTTTAATGGATTTGGAGGGTGATGATTTATTTATGGTATTTTCCAACAACATTCTTTATTTGATACTTTATATAAGAGATATCTATATTGTAGATGTATCAATTACAGAGTAAGTTCAGTTCTAGGAATAAGCTATCAAATTCCTTTATGATGAAAACTTTTTTAGGATATAAAACGTTTTCTCACTAAAAACACCATTATTATAAATGAAAATAATTACTCAGGGGTAAATTAACCTGGGGTGATGTTTTTTGTGTGTGTATGAGTTATGGTAAATTTACAGTGAAAGATAAATATTTTCAACATAAACCCATCGAGCCTCGAGGGCTTTATCATGAATGACATGACTCCCATATGTTTTCATAGTGAAGCAATGTCCCTATATCCTTTGTTCCTCCTAGTAATGTTGCGACTTTATCCCACCTTCAGATCACATTTATTGTAGTGGTTGATCACTGGTGTGGTTAGGTGTCATCCTTCGGGTATATTTGATATCCTATCTCCCTATTTATCACTATTGATATTGGTATGGTAGTGTCGTGTGCTATGTTTTTTCATAGATATCAAAACCAATATGAAATATTTATTGATCATATATTTTTTTACCTCATGACTTTTATTTCTAAGTCTATTATTATAGCTTCTAATTTATATTGTCGAAGGTGATTAGGTTTCCTCCTTTCTTGAGGTAGGTGACTCTATACAAGTGGTTAATTATATATTTTATGAATGTTCTTATATGATTTATTTTTTTATACATGAATATGTTGGATATAATGTCAAATTGGATATTATTCATGTGTTCTATGTTTTAAAAAGTGTTTTTCATTGATTTTTTGGAAAATTTATGTGTTGATATTTGTCCATAATAAAATTTTTGGTTTTAATTGGGATTTAAAGAATTGAATTAGATATGATTTGTATTGAAGAATGAATTTTAAATTTTATGTAAGGTTTTTAAATGTAAATTGCTTTTTGATAAACATAGGACATTGGGTAACCTTGGGTTCATTGAGAAAAGACTTGTCACTCTTTATGTGTGTAATTACATGATATGTTTATTATCACATTAGTGTGTGTGATACCAAAAATGGTTATGTTAGTTCGATATAATTTAGGCTTAGATTGGGGATATTCTTTCATTATGAGAATTTACACCCATAGGATAGGACCAAAATGGAATGATTTATCATTTAGGATTGTTTTATTACAAGATTGTATTTTCATAGTTTTTTATCACTTTAATATCATATGGTGTATCCATGGTTACTTGCCAATTTTACATCAAACTAGACATATTCATAGTCTTCGTAAATATAGAATAATTTTATTAAAACCAAATTAATATTTTTTAATATGGTTTTACATCATGTAAATTATATGTAAACTAGATTTGTTTTAATGCTTGAACTAATTCATTCTTGATATTAGGTCTTTGATAGTTTATTTGGTCATATCCTTCTGGGATTTTTGATCACTTACCAATTTTTCCTTTTAAATGATTTTATTGTAGGGCTTAGAAAATGGGAATAGAATTCTATAACCGGATGTCTTCTCTTGTTATATTTATTTGTTTTGTGGTGATAGTTGGTCACACATAGACATATTTAGTATTTTTATGTATTATGTATATAGTTTATCCAATTTTCAATTTAATTTTTATGTCTCAAGGATATTTTATCTTTATTTATTTATGTAACCTATTGGTTGTAATTTTTAGGTGGATCATGAGATCTGTTTATGAAGATTTGTTGTTCATGACCATGTGGTAGACTTTTTTAGGTGGATTATCTGGCCAGCCCAGGCTGGATTGTTCGAAACTAGTATCATAGTGATTATCTATCATGAATTATTGTGATATTTACTTGGATTGATTTTGTATCTAGGAATACAATAGTTAGGACCATTGGAATTCAGATAGTAAGTTCATAAAAAGGGAATGACCACCTAACTCTCTAGACTGAATCAGAGTTGTGATGGGTGGTCTGGGATTTTTTCCAAGCATATGACTTGGGGTTTGAGTTTATTTGAATGAAGCAAATTTCGTTTTAAGGGAAAATTTCCTTTTTTAGTCTTGTTTTTGAAAAATAAAATATTTATTTAAATTCAAACAAATTTAAAATCATAGATTTAAATGCTAGAATTAGTTCTTATGATTTCAAAATATTCTCAAGTCTAAATGTTTTGTGTCTTATGATAATTATGAAATGAATCTTAGAATATATCTTCCAAATATGAGTGTGGAAACAACATGATGGGTTTCTAAGGTGAATTCTATGGTGCAATGATTATTTTTAAAAGCTATAATACAAACTATTCATACTCTAGGTCAAACGGGTATTGGGAACCTGGGATGAGTGGTGGACCATGGCTGCGAATTTATTAAGAAAAATCCCTCTATATTCCATGGTTACAATGTTATCCCAGAATAAGAGAAGTGGATTGTGAATATTGAGATGATTTTCAACTTTTAAATGACTCATTAGGACTCTCTGGTGGATTTTCTACGTATATTCTCAAGGGATCAGGAAGGAGATGGTGGGAATCTATTATGTAATCTGTATTTCACAAGGATCTTACCCAGGTATTATTCAATAATATATTAAAACATGATTTTTATCCTAAGACATTATGTGGGGAAACAACCTAGGGGATTCTAACCTTATAGAAATGATAGAAAATCATTCTTGAGTGTTCCATCAATATTAATGAGTTGGGGAATTTAACACTGGATCTTTTCAAAATTGACTACCAAATAGATCTATGGTTATAGTTAGGTTTGAGTTCCAATATTTGGTTGATGTTCATTCTACCATGATTTAAAATCTTTGTGAAGGTAGTCAATAAAGAGGCTTTGTAAGAAACATGCATATCGGGGAAAATAGGTTTCAGTGGAGATTTGGATGATGTATTTGTTAACTTGGGTGTGAATTTTTGATATAAAATTAATAATAACGGTTTCAAATTCTATTCTATACCGGTTTCACAGGCTTCATTTGGAAAAGATTAGGTTTTATGGTACCAGTGTGTAATTCTCATTCATAACATGTCTGACTATATATAGGTTCCCAAAATGTGTCATCATTGTAGAAAATATGTTCATGTGAAGAATTTTTGTATATGTATGTCCCATATAAGTAAGTCTAGATCCACTCTAACGAAGGGTTGATAGTTTTAAACCTATGATTCCATGGGTGGTGGGTATTATCCTTAGGATAAGTGGGATGTTCATATCTCTAAAAAAGCATAGAGAGGAGCTAAGACAAATTGTCTTTATGTAATGGAGTGTGCACTAGTGGAATATAAAGAAGGGACATCTAATATTAGAGGTATTGTATTTATTACATATTCTAGGGTCATAACTTTGTTTGATATAGGTGATACTCATTATTTTATATTACAGAATATAGTTGTTTTGTTGGGCTCGTATTCATAGATTATTTTAATATTATTAGGTCTTTCCATTCCTTTGGGAAAGATGTACAAACAAGGTGTCAAGTGTTCAACATGTCAAGTTATTATAGATGAACTTGTGGTGGAGTGAGACATCATAGTTCTTTATCTTGATTGATTTAACCTCATTACTTGTATAGAGTGAATGATCAGTGTTAAGGATTATATTTTCTTGTTAACATCATTGAGTTCACTTTTTTCTACTGATGAACTTACGCATGTCCTTCAGGGTTGTGGTATTTTTGGTCATGGAGATCAGTTCCTATTTTTCCATATAATGTGGATATATCATTTATGTTAATAGAGATATTCTTTGATACCATCCATCATTTTCGAGCAGTGCACTTCTTGTGGTGGTTTGTGTATACCCCAATGTAGTTTTGGAGGATTTTATCAATTACCACAACGAAGAGAGGTTGAGTTTATTATTTACATTCTATATGGTATGATGCCCATTTCTATTATATAATATCATATAAAACCTACTGTGTTGATAAAACATAAGGCTATACTTGTAGACCTGAATAATAAGGGATTTATTTTTCCTAGCATGACACCATGGGATTCTCCTTTCATATTTTCTAATATGGTAGATGGGATCCTTATACTCTATGTTGATTATTGAAAGTTAAATTAGGTGAATTTTAAGAATAGTTATCCCTTTCATTGTCTTGATGATCTCTTTGGTCTTCATAAACAAGATCATTGATTTTCAATGATCGAACTTTGGTCAGGGTAGCACCAGTTAAGAGTCCAAGAAGAAGATTTACATAAGACAGTGTTTAGGAGACAATGCATGATTTTTTTTTTGTTTATTTCATTCAGTCTCACTAACTTTCTTATAGTTTTTATGGATATAATGAACTAAAAATTTCATCAATACTTGAACACATTTTTCATTGTTTTCATGGATGATATTTTGGGGATCTCTATGGCAGAGTAAGAGCACATGAACTATTTGGATATCATTATTTTAGCCTTGAGTAAATATTTTCTGTGTGGTAATATTTCTAAATTTGAGTTTTGGATTCAATAAGTAAAGTTTATAGGGAATTTGGGGTGTGTGTTGATGTAGGTGAAACAGGTGGTGACCTAAGACTCTCAAAGGTTATGAAATCATGAAAAGAACTACTATATCCATGATCATAAATTGGAATTGGTTATGCATACACTAAAAAAATGGTGTCATTGTGTATTGGGGATCAGTTTACTATATATTTTGATTATCAAAGGATGATGTATATTTTAAATTTGAAGTATAAAAACTTTGTCAAGAGATTATGTCTTTAGTATCTACTGAATTTCTATATTTATATTGATTATAATTCTTGTAAATGGAATGTGGTTATTGATGTGTTGGTAAAGAAATTACTAACATAAGAAATCAAGGAATCATTGGAAGAGTGTTCTCTAATTAGTTTTTTGCTAAGATGATCTTGTGAGTGGACTGAGAAGGTGGGATGGTGTAATTTAATTTGATAAAGGATGAATCGTCATTTGAGATGAAGTATAATATTGAGTAGGTGCCTAACATTGAGTTCTAGTGATTTAGTAAAAGCCTAAATGGTGGGGAGACCTTAGGTGAGTGGTCTTAGTCTCCCTATAGAACCTTATATTAGAAAAGAAGATTAGTTATTACTTTTGTCTCTAAGGTAGTAGTTGATGGACTATGGATGCCATTCCTTTTGGCCAATTCTCCTTAAGAATACCAAGATGTATCATGACATGAGACAAATGTATTGGTGTCTTGGAATGAGATTTTTAATTTCTATTTTTCTATCATTGTGTTTTTTGTGTCATTTAATTAAGGCTAAGCACCAAAGACCTAATGGTTTATTACATCCCTTTCCAATTATTATATGGACGTGGGATGATATTTCCATAGTGTTAAAAATTGGTTTACTATAGACTCCTACAGGGAATTATGTGAATTGGATGATCAACTGTTACCTCATGAGATCATAAAAATTTCCCCATATTATGGAGATGATGAAATTGGAATAGCTTAGATGATTTTATGTCTGAGAGGTTTTGAAAATTTATGGGGTTCCCTTTATGAGTTTTTTTGACAAAGATAATTGTTATACATCAATGTTTTAGAAAATTTTCAAGATTTCAAGGGTTCCTAGTTGAAATTGAGCATGAAATACCATTAAAATATGGATGGGTGGATATATCAGGATATAAAAGATCATATGGATATGCTTCAGGAATGTGTTCTTAATTTTGATGGTTCGTGGGAAAATTATTTTGTTTTGGTCACATTTCCTTATAATAATACTAATCCACACTCAATTAAGATGACCCCCTTTAATGAATTTTATGAGATACTATTAGATCTACCCCATGATGAGCATAATTAAGAGATCGGTCCTGGGATGGAAAATGCCTTGTTTTGGAAATGATAGAAAGGGTTCAGTTGATATGGAAGAGGTTGATCATATTAAAGAGTTCTCCAAAATCCTATATAGATTGTAATTATTGGCCACTGGATTATGAGGTTGGTAGTCAGGGTTTTCTTAGAGTTTCAACTAACTTGGGAAACATCATTTGGGTATACAGGGTAATTGAGTACCAATGTTTACTGAACCCTTTGAGATTATTGAGACTATGAGAAATGTGGAATATCATTGGGAATTTCAATCTCATTTGACTTCCATCCTTGATGTGTTTCATGTTTCTGAGTTAATGATGTATCAATTGACTCCTTCCATATAATTGAGTTGGAAGATGTTGATCTTGATCCGGACACCATGTAGGTTAAGAAACAAATTTAGATTATCGATCACCAAGGGAAGTTACTTAATGTTTTAATAGTTCCAGTGGTCAATGTACTGTGTTAGTTTGGATGGTAAATCTATGAGCTGTGGGAGTATGAATTTTTGATGAGGCATCAGTGGCCTTCACTTTTTTATGATTCTATTATCTTGTAGACATTATAGAGATAGAAATTGTTTATAGTGGGGGAGATTGTAACATCCTCTTACACTCATTCATATATTTCTCGACGTTTTTTACCCCATTTCTGTTCGGGTGAGTTTTAGAGAATTCAAGGATAAAGATTATTTTTTTGGTCAAAATGAACTAATGTTTAGGGATATTTGTTTGTTTAAACTAATAGTGTTTGGGTATAAATGTGTTAAAATATTTTTAGGGTGACAGGATATTGAAGTGATTTTTTTATAGGATACAATATTTGGAATTTTTTGTAGGAGATATTTATGACATGAATTTTTGGATTATGTTGTATGTAAAGTGCTGAGCATGATGTAAGAACCTGCGTTTTGAGCCTGTAAGATTTTAAATTTTTTTGATGTTATTCCAGAGAAGGGCGTTCAGATGACATGTGATTTGGAGCCCCAGTGTGGCCAGAATTAAATTTTCAGTGCATTCACACTGGACACACCAAATAAATAGAAAAACTCCTAAATGGTTTCTTGTATGGGAAAATTGAGGGCATTGTTGAGTCTGTAGTGTGCCGTTTACCCTAGAAAGGGTGTAACTTTTGCGGGTGCGGCCCTTCAGTGGAGAACTCCCCCAAGGAATTTTCGTAATTTAGAGGCCCCAGGCGTGAACTTTATAACTTTTGAAAGGAGGTTCAGATTAAAATTATGAGACCTTTGTTATGCTTAGATCATGTATTTTACCCTAGAGGCGGCTTATCCCGACCCCGCCGAATGTTCGGGTATGGAGCCAACTGGTCGGCGTTTAAGTGTTTCTCTATTTAAACACTCCTCCCACCCCTCCTCCTCCTTCCTCCCTTGTCTCCCCCTGGAGGGTCCCTCTCAACAACCTTGAAGATCCTCTCCCCACCTCTCGAAGGTGTGGAGGCTCCCGCAGATCATCGGCAAAGCAACGAGCTATACCCTGCGAGGTAGGCTCATGTATTTCTTTTCGTTTTTAATTTCCGCAACCTCTTCAAATGAAATTTGTTGTGTTGAAATGCTGTTTTCTGGTCGATCGAATCCCATGGTTTCTTAGGATTCGATATGAGCTTTCTAACTCTTTTCTCGAATCAAAAATCTGAGTCACGGGGCACCTGGGGTGGCCCCGTGTAGTTTTCCAGCCATTTTCCCAGTTTTCCGGTGGTTCCAGCGGCTTCTGACGGGATTCAGTCGGTCCGAGACGTCGAAAATCATGGTGGGCTCCCAGGCGTTGGCAGTCCGAGGTGCCGGTAGTCCCAGGTGGCGGCGGTCCCAGGTAGTGGCGGTCCCCAGCGGTGGCGGTGGGCTCCTAGGCGGTGGTGGTGGGCACCCAGGTTTCCGGTGCATGGCGTGAAGGGGTTTGCGGCGCATGTCCCCATGTAGGAGACCGAGACTCGCCTTCAACGGGTCTATATACGGGACAACGACAGGAAATGAGTTCTGGTCACCGCTGGTGGACCGCATGTCAGCTGTCAGGCCACAAGGAAGGGCCGCGGGCCGGCGCGGGCTGGCCCAGACCAGGTTGACCAGCTGGACCGGGCCGGTCTAGCCCTAAGGGGTTTTCCCATGTCCTTGGAAAACCTGTAAAACTCACTACGGTTGTCCATTTTGCGTACCATCTGTTCTAGGCGATGTCAGTGGCATTGTATCCCTAGAGTCGAGTCGATGTAGACCATTGTGGTTTCAGGCATTGAAGACAGAGTTGAGGCATGGGCCCCATGGGCCGTCTCTTAAGCTATGAGCAACATTTCACGACTTTTTCATCAGACGTCCATTTGGGGTGAATGAGTAGTCATTTTGGCGTGTTTTTCCACGGGCATCGCGATGGTGCAGTTCGCCCGAACTCTTTCGGGACCGAGGTGTGTGCCCCACGAGACGTCTTTTGGGCGTAAAATTTTGTTGAATAACATTTTCATCAGGAGTCCATTTCCAGCGAGTAAATAGTCTACCTTGCGTGTTTTTCCACAATAATTACAATGATGTAATATGTTTGGGCGTGCAGAGCCTCTTTTGAGATCTCATTAAATGTGGAAACATGAAAGGGATTTTTTCAAAGGATCCATTGATGCACTCCAACCCAACGCATGGCTGCGATGCTAGTGATGGACATATATGGTTCGGGCAGTGCAAAGCTATTAGACCAGTTCAGGGATTACTCTCAAGTGGGGCAGGGTAGTGGGTTAACCAATGGCGTATTAGGGTTTACCATCCAGCGATGCTGGGTAGTGGGTTACCCATTGACATTAAGGTTTACCCTCCTGCAGGGCTGGGCAGTGGGTTACCCGTTGACCGTAGGGTTTACCCTCCAACAGGGCTGGGCGGTGGGTCACTCGACGATCTTTTAGGATTTACCCTCTAGCAGGGATGGGCAGTGGGTCACCCGACGTCCATTTATGGTTTACCCACCAGTAGGGCTAGGAAGTGGGTCACCTGACAGCATTTTAGGGTTTACCCTTTAGTTGGGCTAGGCAGTGGGTTACCCGACAACTTCTTTCAAACTCAGCCGTTTCTATGAGGCCAGTTAGTGACTTTTCTCTGTGGTTACCGGGGCGGGATCCTTAGTTGTGTGATTGAGTGATGATATAGATTTGACATGCAGGTTGTTTGGGCATTAGTGATGGATATCCTTTGAACAATTAGCGACTGATCCTAGGCTGAGCTTGGAGATGGAGATCCCCTTACACACTCATTTCGGTTTCTTATTGAGCATATATATTTATAAACCCTACTTTCATTCCCTATACATGGTTTTAGTAACTCTCCTTCTAGGATAGGCAAAGAAATGCGGGTATTCCACATGCTTTCTGTGTCTAGCTCTTCTTGGTCAGACGAGCCTTCTTCCTTTATCTTGATGGTATGAGCTAAACTCTATTTAATATACTCTTTCACCGTTCTCTATTCTCCCTACTGCTCACCATTTTAGTACCTATTTTGTTTCTCCCTCAAGCTTTCGGGGAATCCTACTGAGTATATTTATTCTCAACCCTTCTTGGGCTTTTCCCACACATGGTGTGGCCTTGCAGACAACAGACACATCGATCGTGACTACGGAGGAGTGTAGAGGACACAGGTGATGGGGCTGCGTTCAGTGGTCATAGTAGGACTTTCAATTGTGAGACACAATAGCTGTTTACTTTTTTTTACTTGTTGTCGGGTTGTGGCACCTTTCAGGTTGGGCTCATGTTTTTCCCTTTTTCTGTTCAGTATCTTGTCAGTACTTTTCAGCACTTTACATTTGTATCTATTTAGGGGATGATGCATGAATTTTGCTGGGTTATAGTTGTTTGTACATTTGTTTTCATTTTACTATGAACTTATATATTCAGTGGGTTCTGTGTGTCTGTGTACAGGTACATAGGCAACGACCTCCCTGAGATTGTAATGCCTGTGGCGCTTGTCGCTATCCCCTGGCCAATGGAGGAGTGCTTGGGGTATTCGCGGCTCGAGACCGATAGAGTGGGGTCATGAAAATGTGGTATCAGAGGTGATTCGTTCCTTGGGGAATTGTTACGATGTCCCTAAAAAGGAATTGGTTGGGATTTGGAGAAATAGTGTCGACGTTTCTCGATAGAATCTCTCAGGCCAGGGATTCCAGTGATGGTACGGGTAGCCGACATATCCATTCACCAGGACCCTGATAACCCACTTGTCGACTCGGCACGCTGAGACACATGTTTCAGGGAACTTTGGAACATGCTTTTGGAAGGATTGAGTCTCTGACTGTCCTTGTTGAGTCACCTCCTCTTTGTGATTACTGTTATATATATATGATCATCTGATCGCGGTAATCCTTGATAATTTTCAGGATTCCCCCACGACAGCAGCCAGCCAGGTTACCCACTCCAGTTTGTGATGACGACCTGGAGAGCGATGAGGTGTATGTTTGGGGACCCTCTTGTGATCCTCTTCCGCCCGGTGCTTCAGCAGTAGCCCCTCCACCTGGAGAGCAGAAGTTAGTACCGGCAGCACATGCTGAGGTCGAGCGTATGCTGAGTGCTCTATGAGACATCCATCATTAGTGGCCACAGATGTTCCGTGGGGAATCAGATCCCTAGACAGTGGAAGACTGGATAGAGTCAGTGGACCAATGTTTCAGGCTAGTACGGACACCAGCGGACCAGATGGTAACCCTAGCTGCCAGATTTTCCTCAGGATGACCGAACGATGGTGGGGGTTGATTACGCAAACCCACGACGAGTCTTCTCTTATGTTGGATAGCTTCCAACAAATCTTCTGGGAGAAGTACTCCCCTCTTGTTTATTATCTATTCGGATTCAGGATCTTCTGGAGATGAATCAAGGGGGGATGATTGTGGCACAGTATTCAACCCGGTTTACAAATCAGACACGTTACTCGCATGATATGGTCCACGATAGTTACTTCTGGGCACATAAGTTTGAGAATGGTCTTCACGGGGAGATCTGTGCTAGTGTAGTACCCCTGTGCATCCCTACTACTGCCGGAGTGCTAGAGAGGGAGCTCATGACAGAGAGATTCTTGGCTGAGGGACAACAGCCGACAGGGCCTAGCAGTGGCCATTTTAGAGGAGAGACTTCTGTGATAGGCAGAAGACAGAGAGAAGAGCCTCGTTCGAGGATGCCCTTCCATGAGCAGATACAGGGGCAGGTTCGTACATCGTAGTGGCTCCACGGAGCACTGGGGAATTCAAGAGAGAGGTGATGCTATTCTTATGAAGAACGAGGTCACCTAGCATGGTACTGCCCGACCAGTTGTACCGAGAAACCATGGCATGTAGTGGGAGCACCACAGCGGAAGAGGCAGCACCTTTGCCAGGGATCCCCCAGGCAAGGATAGGGTGGTCCTCAGGGAGGCATCACAGGTAGAGCGGAAGGACTTGGAGGTCTGGGATGACATTTCGAGGTCCTTTCACCGCCACCACCAGGAGGCCCACGTTAGGCTCAGGGAGCTGGTGGTAGGAGTCGCAGGTAGCTTCAGGCTATGGGTGTTCGTGACCCCCCATCACACAAGATGGTATGAGGTACGCTTTTTGTTTTCTATATGCTTTCTTCGGTACTGGTAGACATAGTTTCAACCCACTCCTTTATATTTTTTCTTTTGGTACGGGAGTTGGAGCTTCCAGTAGAGGCGTTGATGCCTGCAATTAGCCTCGAGGTTCCTATGAGTAGTGCCTCGTTGGTGACCTTTATCTGCCGAGAGTGCAGACTGTCATTTGGAGGATGGAGTTTCACTTGGGCCCTACTCGTCATCACGATGGGACCTTACGACAACATCTTGTGCATGGATTGGGTTTTTGTGGTTCACACCCATATCGACTGTCGTCACAGACGAGTGAGAGGCATGTTTTCTGATGGGACAAGGTTCACCATCCTTTGTGAACGAGACCTCATGGCAGAGAAGACTGGTACTTTGAGCAGGAGACCATGACCTTTTTCTCATCCGTTGGCGACCTTGGCTCTCAGAGCAGTAGACTCTACATGCACCTGGATCCCAACCATTGTAAATTACTACATGGACGTCTTTCCCGAGGATGTCTCAGGACTACCATTGAGGCGAGAGATGGAGTTCTGCATTGAATTGTAGTTGGGGACTGCCCCTATATCATGTGCAGCTTATCGGATGGCACCCACAGAGCTTCGGGAGATATGACTTCAGTTGAACAACTTTCGTGAGAATGGATTCATCAGGCCCATTGTGTCCCCCTGAGCATCTCCAGTTTTATTTGTAAAAAAGGCATATGGGAGTCTACAGATTTGTGTAGATTATCGTCGCCGAAATTAGGCCATGATAAAGAACAAGTATCCTTTTCAAGGATTGATGACCTCTTCAACTAGTTGAAAGGTTCGAATAGGTTCTTGAAGATTGATCTTCGATCCGGCTACCACCAGTAGCAGGTTCTTGAGGCTGGCATCCCGAAGTTGGCTTTCCACTGTTGATATGTGCATTATGATTTTCTGGTGATGCCCTTTGGCGTGACGAATGCCCCTACCATTTTAATGGATTTGAATAACCAGATCTTCCAGCCGTACGTTGACCAGTTTTTGGTTGCTTTTATTGAAGACATACTCATCTACTCTGCGACGGAAGAGGAGCACGCAGAGCATTTGAGGATGGTCCTAGACTTACTCTGAGAGCACCAGCTGTATGGGAATCTCTCAAAGTGTCAGTTCTAGATTCATGAGGTTCATTTTATAGGGAATGTCATTATAGAGCATGTATTGGCCGTAGATCTCGCAAAAATAGAGGCAGAGCTGGCTTGGGATCCACCCAAGAATGCGTCAGAGGTGCGGAGATTCCTTGGTTTGGAAGCATACTACAGCAGGTTCGTGGACGATTTATCCAGGATTGCAGCCCCTTTGACCACATTGACGCGCAAGGGAGGACCAATCACCTGAACTAATTAGTTCCACAAGGCCTTCAAGGAGTTGAGACAGAGGCTGACTAGTGCTCCAGTATTGAGGCTGCCAGAGAAGGGCGTTGAGATTGAGGTGTACTGAGACACTTCAGGAGCTGGGATCAAGTGCGTGCTGATGTAGTAGTGGGTAGTGATTTCATATGGGTCATGGAAGTTGAGGCCCCAAGATTAGAATTATATGACTCACGATTTGGAGCAGGTAGTTGTGGTCTTCTCCTTGATGTTATGGAGACACTACCTTATGGGTGAGCGTTTTGTGGTCTACTCAGACCACCAGAGCCTCAAGTACATCTTCACTCAGAGGGATATGAATCTATGGTAGAGGCGCTGGCCAGAGTTTCTGAAGAACTATGATTTCGAGATAGTCTACACTCTAGGGAAGGAAAATATAGTAGCAGATGCCCTTAGTAGGAAGTGCCTGGCTCATCTAGTGCGGGATGCTTCAGAGTAGTTGGATTCCCTTTGGCTGACCTTGGTAGGGCAGGAGGGTAAAACTTTTCTACAGTCAATGGTGTTGACTCCTTCACTCATTGTGTGTGTGAGAGAGTCACAGCTGGGGGATGTCGACAGCGAGGTACTGCGTGATCAGATATCCACGGGCGATGCACCCGAGGGGTATTCTGAAGAAGGTAATCATGAGATCTTATTCCAATGGCGAGATATAGTACCAGTGGAGATGTGGGAGGAAGTGATGGTGGTGTTCCACACTTCTCCCTTGGATGTACATCCCGGTGTTGGGAAAATGTATAGAGACCTTCAGAAGCAGTTTTTGTGGTCTGGCATGAAGGAGAGCGTAGCTGAGTTCATTTCTTGGTGTCTTACCTGTTAGCAGATGAATGCAAAGCATCAGGTTCCGGTAGGTTTGTTGCAGCCCCTTGATATCTTGGAGTGGAAGCGAGCTTCCATATCTATGGAATTCTACATAGGGCTTCTGCACACAGTGAAGGGCCATGATTCCATTTGGGTGATAGTGGACCGACTCACAAAGTCTGCGCACTTCCTTGCCATAAGGTAACAGAGCTCGGTGGAGAGTCTAGGGACGCTTTAGGGTCAAAAATATCGTTCTACTTCATGGGGTACCCTCGACGACCGTCTCTGACCGTGATACGTGGTTTACATCGTGATTGTGGCGAGGCCTACAGGAGAAATTCTGGACTCAGCTACGGATTATTACAGCTTTTCACCCCAGACAGATGGGCAGACTGAGCACACTATCCAGGTGTTGGAGGATATGCTTAGGGAGTGCATGTAAGACTTTGGCCTAAGATAGGAGGATCACATAAACATAGTGTAGTTCACATACAACAATAGTTACCATTTTACTATTGGCATGGAACACTTTGAGGCCCTCTATGGGAGACCCTGCAGGTCACCATTGTGCTGGACGGAGGTTGGGGAGACCTCCGTCGTGGGCCTAGAGTTGGTGTAGGTGACGACAGAGAAGGTGTAGGTCATTCGTGAGTTGATGAGGACGGCTCAGAGCATACATTAGTCCTACGCAGATCGTCGTTGCAGGCCTTTGGAGTTTGAGCAGGGGGACCATGTCTTTTTGAGAGTCTCTCTACAGCTTGGTACATGGAGGTTCGGCATGGGTGGCAAGTTATCCCTAAGGTTTATTGGGCCCCTTGAGATCATGTTCATGGTTGGTGAGGTCTCCTACCATCTTTCCCTACCCCCACAACTGGGGAGGGTGCATGGAATCTTCCACGTGTCACAGTTGAGGAAATACATCCATGACCCCACGCACTTTATCGACTGGGTAGAGATGGACATCGAGGATGGAGCCCCCTTTGCAGAGTACCCGGTGGCGATTGAGGCCCGCCAGGAGCAGACACTGTGTGGATGGACCATTCCATTGGTTCGTGTGTTATGGCAGCATAGGAGGGTGCAGGAGAGCACCTGGGAGGTGGAGAGCCAGATGCAGAATCAGTATCCTGATTTGTTTTTGTAGTTTTGTTTTTCAGGGATGAAATAATGAAGGATGGAATGACGTATGATCCCGGGTTTTGAGACTTTAAGACTTGGAAATTTTCATGATGTTATTCTAGAGAAAGGAATTCAGACGGCGTGTGATTCCAAGCCCCAGTGTGGCCAGAATTAAATTTTAAGTGCGTTCACACTAGAAATGACAAATAAACAGAATAAATCCAAAACTATTGCTCGAATTGGATAATTGATGGCTCCGTTGAGTCCGTTGTGTGTTGTTTCCCCTAAGAGAGGTGTAACTTTCGCGGGCGCGACCCTTATGTGGAAAACTCCACCTGGGGAGTTTTCGTAATTTAGCAGCCTCAGACGTGAACTTTAAAACTTCTGAATGAAGGCTCAAATTAAACTTCTAGGACTTCTGTTATGCTCAGAACCTGGATTTTATCCTAGAGGTGACGTAACCCCAACCCCGTCGAAAGTTCGGGCACAGAGCCTATTGGTGGGTGTTTAAGTGTTTCTCTATTTAAACACTTCTCCTACCCCTCATCCTCCTTCCCCATGAGTCTCTCCCTAGATAATCCCTATCAACAAGAATTAAAATCCTCTCCCTACCTCTCTAAGGTGTGATGGATTTGGCGGATCGTTGGCAAAGTGACGGGCTACACCCTGTGTGGTAGGCTCGTGTATTTCTTTTCATTTTTAATTTCCTCAACCTCTTATAATGAAATTTGTTTTGTCGAAATTATGTTTTCCTGTTTAGAGAATCCCATTTTTGCGTAGGATTCAATCCGAGATTTCGAACTCTATTCTCGGATAAAAAATCCGAGTCCCAGGGCGCTTGGGGGGGGGGGCAGTTTTCCAGCCATTTTTCTCTATTTTCCGGTGGTTCTACGGGTTTATGGTGGCCTTCAGGCAGTCTGGGATGGCCGCTGGCACGGCGGGCTCCCAGGAGGCAGTGGTCCCAGGAGGTTCCGGTCTCAGGTGGTGGCAGTCCCAGGCAGCGGTGGACCCCTGCGGCGGCGGCGGGCTCCCAAGTCACCGTTGTAGGGAACGAAGGGGATCGCGATGCGCGACCCCGTGCAGGAGACCAAGACCCACCTTCAGCAGGTCTCCACATGGGACATCGACTGACCACAAGTGCTAGTCACCGCGAGTAGACCGCAGGTTAGTGGACCGGCCGCGCAGAAGGGGCGCGGGCCGGCGTAGCTGATCGGGCTGGCCGATCCAGCCCTAAGGGGTTAGCCCTTCTCTTCGGACACCCGTAACTTTCACTACGAGTGTCTATTTTGTGTGCCATCTACGAAAGAACAATACTCTCCTTGAGATGGAGTTTTTGAGATTGTCTTGGGGATTTTTAATTCCCGATACGGGGGCCTCGGTGGCGCGATACGCCCATTAAGAATTGTTTAGCGTTTCACCGGGATCATTCTTTCCGATGGAGCGAACACGTCCGATATCCGTTTTAGGCACCGTCAGTGGCATTGTAACCCTAGCATCGAGATGATGTACACTAGTGTGTTTTCAGGAATTGAATCTGAAGTTGAGGCATGGGCCCCATGGGCCGTCTTTGAAGTTGTGAGGAGCATTTCGCGACGTTTTCATCAGACATCCATTCGGGGTGAATGAGTAGTCGTTTACGCATGTTTCTTCGAGGGCATCGCGATGTCGCAGTTCACCCGAACACTTTCAAGACCGAGTTGTGGGCCCATGAGATGTCGTATAGGAGTAAAACTGTGTTGAATAGCTTTTTCATCAGGAGCCTATTTCCAACGATTAAATAGTCAATATCGCGTGTTTTTCTGTGAGGATTGCAACGGTGTAATCTGTTTGGGCACGCAGATCCTCTTTTGAGATATCATTAAATGTGGAAACATGAAAGGGAATTTTTCGGAGGTTCCTTTGACGCACTCCAACCCAACACATGGTTGCGATGCTAGAGATGCCCAGATATCGTTCGAGTAGTGTGGAGTTATCAAACCAGTAGAGCGTTTACCCTCCAATGGGGCTAGGAAGTGGCTTACCCACCGGCATATCAGGGGTTACCCTCCAGTGAGGCTAGGCAGTGGGTTACCAATTGACCTTAGGGTTTACCCTCCAGCGGGGCTAGGCAGTGGGTTATCTGTTGACCTTAGGGTTTTCCCTCCAACAGGAATGAGATGTGGGTCACCCGATGATCTTTTAGGGTTTACCCTCCAGAAGGGCTGGGCAGTGGGTCACCCGACGACCTTTTAGGGTTTACCTTCCAGTAGGGTTGGGCAGTGGGTCACCCGAAGAGATTTTGGGTTTACCCTCTAGTTGGGATGGGCAGTGGGTTACCCGACGACTTATTTCAGACTCAGCCCATTCTATGTGGTTAGTTAGTGACTTTTCTCCATTGTTACCGAAGTGAGATCCTTGGTTGCGCGATTCTGCGATGAGACATATTTGAAGTGCAGGGTGTTTGGGCATCAGTGATGGATATCCTTAGAATTGTTGGAGACTGATCCTGGGCTGAGGTTGGAGATAGAGATCCACTTACGCACTCATTCAGGTTTCTTATTGAGCATATATATATATATATATATACAACCTACTTTTGTTCCCTCTACTTGGGTTCAGTTAATCTCTTTCAAGGAGGTGCGACGACACGCGGGGTATGCCACATGCTTTCCGTGTCTACCTCCTCTTGGTCGAACGAGCCTTATTCCTTTCTCTTGTTGGGTTAAGCTGCACTCTATTTACTGTACTCTTTCACTGTTATCTATTCTGTCTACTGCTCACCATTTTAGTACCTCCTTTGTTTCTCCCTCAAGAATTTGGGGAATCCTGCTGAGTATCTTTATAATCACCCATTCTTGGGCTTTGCCTGCACTTGGTGTGTCCTTGTAGACGACGGGCATGTCAATCTCAACTACGAAGGAGCGTAGGGGACACATGAGCTTGGGTTGCGTTTAGTGGTCGTAGTACGACTCTCAGGCGTGAGACTCACTAGCTATTTACTTTTGTTTACATGTTGCTGGTTTGTGGAACCTTTCGAGTTGGGTGCTTGTTTTTCTCTTTTTATGTTCAGTATCTTGTCAGTAATTTTTAGCAGATTACATTTTTTTTTCAATTTAGAGGTTGATACATGACTATGGTTGGGTTATAGTTTTATGTCCTTTGGATTTATTTTTTACTCTACACTTCTACATTGAGTGGGATTTCTGTGTGTGTGTGTACATGTACTTAGGAAAAGGCATCCCCGAGATTTTTATGCATGCGGTGCTTATAGCCAGCCCTTGGTCTATGGGGGCAGGCTTGGGATAGTTGTGGCTCGAGACCAGTAAGGTTGGGTCATGACACATAATATGTGGAAATACTTCAGGTCATAAAAACATTTTGGTCATAAAATGGTTTTGCACCATAAAAATAATTCTTATGATGTAAAATAATCACTTGAGGGTAGATTAACCTGAACCAATGTGTTTTTTTGGAATATATGAGTTGTGGGAAAATTATGGCATATATTAAATATTTAGAATGTAAACCCCTCATGACCAGTCAGATTTTTTATCACTACTCTTGTAACTGCCATGTATTTTAATGGTGTCTCCATATACCTAGACCCCTAGTTCTTCCAAATATTTTTGTTTTTCTCCCCCTCTAGATTACATTTCATGGAGTGGTTGATTGCTCGGGTGGTTGGATGTGTTACTTTGGTTAAGTGTGATCTCCTATCTCCCTATTTAGCTTTGTTGATCATGGTATGGAATTTGTGGGGGTTGAAATTTTCAGTTTTCGGATAACTAAGATGCGATATTGATAAATATTTTATAGTTTTCCCTCATTCCTGGTCTTTTTAAGGCTGATCATCTTGATTCTAATATCTGTTGTCAAAGGTGGTTGAGATTCCTCCATTATTGAGGTAGGTTCCTCTATCAAAGAGTGTAATTATTTATATCCTAATTTTTCTTGTGTTTATACTTTATTTTTTTCATAGAGATGATGGATAAAATTTTAAATTGGATTTGTTTCTTAGGATCTACATTTATAAAGTGTTTTTTCCTTTGATAATTCTTTTGGATACTTTATGCGTGGAGATATATCCCTAATGGAAAATTTGGTTTTAAATGTAATTTAATGTATGGAAGTGGATATATATGATAATGAAAAATTATTTTTAAATTATGAGCAATATTTTCAAACGGAAACAGTTTCCTTTAAGAAATTTATCACATTGGGTAACCTTGGGTGTGTTGGGAAAAGACTTGTCACTCTTTTTGTGTATATTACCATGAGAGATTTATTGTCACTTTAGTGTGTGTGATTACACTATAAGTTATATTCGTTATAACCCCATATGTTATGTATTAGGTATTTTTTAGGTCTATCATGTATATATCTAATTTAGAGCCTAAATAGTGTGCTTTTTTTTATCTATTATAGGTTTATCACAGGATTATATCTTCATGATTATTTTCTCAAATGATTTTATTTTGGTGTGTCCGTAGTTTCATACGTATTTTATTTCATACGTAATATATTCATGGACTTAGTGAATATGGTATTTTTAAATAAAAACCATCATAACTATTTTTAAAATTGTTATACTTTATGTAAATTCTTGACAAACAGGGTTTGTTTTGAAGAAATAACTAACAAAATTTTAATATTAGAACTCATAAAGATTTTTTTTGGTGGTATTATTTTGGGATTTATGCTCACAACATAATTTTTACTTTACCAAGTTGTAGATGATGTTTTTCTGGATTTAGGTCATGGGAAGTAAATTTTGTAGCAAGATGATTTCTCTTGTTATCATTTTCTTCATGGTGGGGTGGTTTGGCGGGGACTCATGGTCAAAAGAAGAATTGTTTAGAATTTTCACGATTTATCATTCTAGTTTTTACTATTTGGACTGAATTTATGTCTCTTGGATATGTTATCATACATTATATATGCATGATGTTGGTTTTACTTATTTAGGTATATCATGAGACATGTTTCTTTATCTTTTTTTGTTCTTAACCATGTGGCAAACCTTCTTCGATAACTTTTCTAGCTAACCCAGTTTGGTTATTTTTAATTAAAAAAATATTTAAATTTCTATAAAATTATTGATTATATTTTATGAAATAACAATATAAATAATATATTTTACTCCATGTATCTATAAACATGTTTTGTAATATTCAAATTTACTTGAGAACCCAAACCTTCTATACGATTTTCTTAAACCAATGGGAATATTTCATCTAGATCAGATAAAATAATATTGGGTAAAAAATTAAATCCAAAAACATTATAAACATTAATATTTCCCAACCCATTATCTATATGATTCTTCTAGATTAATATAAAATTGAAAAAATTAGTCATCCAAGCAATAACCACCCAAACTACATCCCGACAATCAATAATATTGGAAAAACTACCACAATATCTAGATAAACCTCAACCCATTCAAATTCGTGAACATGTAATTATTAAATCAAACCAAATAGCTAATTATTATCTTTCTTAATCAATTTCTTCAAACATACATTTTTATGCTTTAAAATTCACTTTTCTGAAAAAACATTTCCATCACATTTTCACATATATTTCAAAATGGATTTATATTACTTAAATAAATTGAATCATTAAAAATGGATTCTATATTTTTAATCAGGAGGATCTAATTCCATTAATAGATCTCTTAATTTTATTCATTATGAAATATAACCTTGGATTTTTTTTTTCACCTCAGTGTGGGTAAAATGGGTAAAATGGGCTTCAAATAAGGAATTAAGGGTTAAAATTTCCTTGAAAAAATTCCTTTTTTCATATTGTATGAATATATTTGGATCATTTTCATCAATTTAATAAAAATATGGCTACTTGGTGCCGTTTTCCATTAATTATGACCCTTATATTATATTAAGAAAATTATAAATACGAAATGTCACACTCATGATTTTGACAACTCTACATTTTTATTATAATGAAACAGGGGATAAGATAGGTTGAAAATTTTTATTTGAAATATGAATTAAATTTATTTATCATGATAATTTTTTTCTATTTTTTAGTGATTTAATAATTACAATAATTTATTACTCAATGACCACAAAATATTTATTCAATTAATAGAAAGATAATATAAATGATTTTAAAAATATTAAATGTTAAAAAGTTTGGGTGAATTATTACACTCCGAAACATTTATAGATTAATAAAAAATATAAATAATATCTAAAAGGTTTAATTTCAAATTTTATTTCCATCATTTTTTCTTTAATATTAAATAAAATTAATAGTCAAAAAATGACATTAAATATATTTTAAGTTAAAAATTATATTTTTTATTATTCTAAAACGCATAAAAATTTTAAATTTGAAAAATAGGATAAGAAATATTCAAAAAATGTGTACCTTGTCTATTTATAATAGAAATTTTACATTATATATAAAATTACAACACTTTAATATTAAAAAATGCATTAGTATAGTTACGATTAAAATTAGATAACATAGGGGTTAAGCCGAATGGGAATTTTTTAAAAGACATCAAAACCTGGATAAAATTCATTAGTTGATGATAGTTTGAACATAGACACTTTTTATTCAGATATATAGGTTTTCAAATATTTTTTCATGAGAATGAATAAATTTTATTTTAATCATTTTAGTAACTCCAAGTGTTTCCTTTCCCTCCCTTATAAAAGGAATCACCTTCTCTCTTTTATTTACACAAGATTGAGACATTTAACTTGACTAAAATATACCAAAAACCATCTCCAACATCATTATCCCTGTTCTAGAGATTATTTTCTTCATATAATACCAACCCACAGATCCATAATAGAATATCTAAATGATTTTTCCTAAATAAGAACTAATTGGCTTAACTGATAACTTTGTTTTTTACATATTATTTTAGCTCTTATAAATATATGGTATATATAATTAAAAAAAATATATTTACTTAATATAATGAGATAAAATTATTATGATCAAACCACTATTATAAACCATCTTTTCCATTAAATGGGAAGTAGAAGCATTGCTCATGCGTACGTGTGGTCTACAGCCTGGACGTAGAGATAGATTTCATTTTCCACAACCATAATTCATGGATGGTTATTATGATGGGTTTAATATTTATATTTTATATTTATGATATAATTATTTTTATTTAAATATAATATCATATATACCTTCTTTTCTTCTCATTTATTATGAACAATAACATCACTAGTGTTTATGTGTGGACTACTACCTCCCGGATGTGATGTGATTCATTTTTTTGTTTCAATATACAATGATGGTAATAAGGATATATTTTATAAATAAATATGATATAATAATTATTCTATAATGTTTAATTATAATTTACCTTTCTTTCATTACATATATTAAAAAGTTAAATCAGCGTTCATGCGTATGTATGACCTACTGTCTCCATGAACAATATAATTAATTTTTCTTTCTTTACTTTTATAAATGATTATAAATATATATAATGAATAAATATGATATTAATATAATTTTTAAAATTGTGTATATGATATAAAAATTATCAAATTATATGGATTAAAAATACCATACAGAAACATACTTGAAAAAATAAAGAAGTTATCACATAGAACAAATATTTTCATACTTAATTATTAATAAATGGAAGAATAAATATTACAAGTAAATTATATATGTTATGATATATATGATAATTGTTCATTAATGTATTTATAAAAATTATATATTTATTATAGAATATTTTAGAACACATATGAAGGAATTCAGGCATGAGGTGAGAGTTGATTCCACAATTTCGTCAATATTCAGGATTGTTTATGTTTATGTCTCTACTGGAGGAATTATTTGATATTTATATCATAAAACCAATATATTTTATTTTCATATTTTTAATTAATTAAATTAAATGTTTTCTTTTCATTTTCCTCTCTTTAATTAGTCAATATATTGAAATAATATTTTTAAGGAAAACTGATTTTATTTTTCTACTCAGTTGGGAATATTATTCTTCCACATCCATATATTCATTAATATGATTAAAATAATTTTTTTAAAACAATAATTTTTTTAAAGTAATTTTTCCATTTTTTATAATTTTTAAAATATTTATTATAATGTTTTTTCTTGTTATTTTTCGAACAATGTACTTTTTACTTTTTACTAAAAATGTGAAAAGAAATATTATTTTAATATACCCATCATGAATGGAATTTCACACCATCATAACCAATAAATTATTGTAAGATTTATTTTAATGTTTCAAAGTATCATTTAAAATAAATATTTTCCTTAATATTTATGAAATTTTAATATTTAAATATGAGATTTCATATTGAAAAGGGTATTTTCCTCCAGAAATTTTACATCAATATTTATAAATCTTTTTCAACTATGGAAACATTATTTGTTGAATATAATGATTTTATGAAGACATTTACTATTTATACCATCAACTTAATTTCTATATATGATTTATGATCATATTTATTGAGGAAAGTACTGATATTTTCTATAACAATTATTACAATATGGAAAACCCATTGATTCTTAAGGAATATTGATTAAGTTGTATTGTTCATTCATTTCATGAATGGATTCGAATTATTAAGTGATTGGTAGAGAATTTAATTACATGTCCCCTAATTGAATTTATAAACATAATATGTTTGGTATCTAGTCATTAAATAACTCATATATATATATATATATATATCTTAGCACGAGGCCTCAAAATTATTTTTAAGATGTCCAAAATTATGCATTCCATCAATATGAATTTAGTTATTGATATCCATATGATTTTTTGAATAGTTATGATATACATGGATAAGTTTCAAGATAATGTTAATATTAATATTGAATTATTTTATCATCATTTATTCCTACAATATTATGCATCCATTATTTATTACATGTTCTTTTACACTATATGAAATGGATTATTATGTTTTTAAGCTCACCCATTTCATATATTTCCTTTCTCCAAGATTTAATGAAGTGTATTATGATTAATATGAAAGGATATCTTATAAGTAATATTTATGTTCTCAAATAAAATAATTTTTTATTATTTTTTGTTCCATATGTAATATAATATATAAGTACGTATCTAGTTTTATAAGAGTACTAAACTATTCAGTCTTTTTGGAAGAGATCTCTTATATCTAGTACTAATGTAATAAATTTACTATCATCTCTAGGATCATATAGTAGGGTATTTATAGTTTTTATCAGAGGATTTTGTGTAGAAACCTTTAGAATAAGATTTAGGAAAAGATATATTTTAGATCATAACCTTATAACTAAAATTGAGGACAATTTATTGTATAGGATAACATCATAATGTTTTCGTATGGTACCGATTATGTAGTTTTCCTAGAAATACATCTATGTTTGAATACTGTATGTTGATTTGTTTTTATCATTGATGCATCTAGGGGTAATAACCCGGAAATTTGTTGGTCGAGTATATCTCAACCATCATTCTGGTACATGTTGAGTGTTCCCTTACCAAACACCTTGTTTGACACTCCTATCGGATATGCATGGATTAAATAAAAATTTCTTTATGAACTACTATAAATATTTTTAAAGTATTTTTTCTGATTTGAGAATCTTCCCAATGAAATCATGTTTATGATTATAATATTAGTTATATATAAATTTTCAATTTATGTTAAGTGTTTCAACAGTTTCAAAATTATACATTATGATTGATAATGTTGTGATAAATTTTTGTACATTTCATTTTTTGTTTGAAATGGATCCTAAAGGATGGAATGTAAACCATATCATTACATATAATATACATATGGATTTGCCTTTTGGGTAGAGAAAGAAGCTAGAGCTGGAGATGGATCTTGACGAGAACAAATTAAAAAAATATTGGGGAAAATAACTCAATTTAGGATTAATAACCTTCTAGTAAGGAGAAGCCTACAGATTCAAAATTTTGTGTAACTATGTTAAATGGTTTCATTCAACAACAATATCCATCATTAAATTGATCCACAAATCTATTTTTCACTGAGAAATGGATATTTTCCATAGAAAATATATTTCTTTCTTTATGATGTAATAATAGGGAGAATGTTATCTTGGATGTTCATAATATCAAGGGGGATGAAGATGAATGGTGGTCATTTTTTAAAAATAGTATGGATTATAAGGACGTAATGAGCATAGAGAGGATGGATTTTAAATTAGTTTTCCTTAAATAACATTTTACTCATAAATAATGAGGGTATGTGGAGATAATATTTCTATATCTAAGTCATAATAATGGGGAAAACATTTCTCTATATATGACTCTAACATTATAGGGCTTGCAAGACATGCTGCAGACTATTAAAAAATCACAAAGAGAAATATTAACCATTTATATTATGGGATTAAGCCAATCCATTGAAGGGAACTAGTCTCCTACAAATTATATTTATATGACGATATAGTATCATGTGGTATCAAGAAAAAGAAATAATTTTCCACGTATTATGAATTTGAATGAAATAAAGGGAAGAAGAGGAAGACATGAAAAAAATTTGACAAGAGGATAAATAGGAAGTGGGGTATTCAAACATGTGATACTTGTGAAAGGAAAAACCAAGGTTCAATCCTGATAGAAAAAAATGGGATTTCTTAATGTTTGGAGAAAAATGATTCCATTATCATGAATGAAAGGGTAAGGGATAGTCCCTCAAAGTAAAGTGATTTAACAATAAGGATATCGTGAATTGTTTCAACAAATTCCCTATGCATCAATGAAACTTACCAAAAAATAACCCAAGAGGATAAGGCTATGATTTTGAAGTTACTATATCAGAAGTAGACATACCCAATGATGTGGTAAAAGGTACACATATCATCCACCCCAGGATTCAAATTGGTTTACTTGATTTTTTTTCTAACATTTTTTTTTCATATCTAAATAATTTTCTAGGGGTATTACATCACCACAATAATGAATAGATGTTGATTAGGTGGTGAAATCAACTAATTTAAGGATAAATTCTTCTCAAGTCTGTATCTCCTATTTGATAGATTATTATGGGAATGTTCTTACTATGAATATTTTTATTCTTCCTCTAGTTGAATTTATTATATTTTTTGGTATGGATTGGCTCATTCAATATATTAACATTATCAGTTATCAAAGAACGGTTGTGAAATTCGATATTACTAATCAACCTTCAATCATCTATCAATATGAGGGTGAAATTGAATACCCAATATAAATTACTTACATTATATGGGTTTTAGTACATATTAATAAGGGATATTTATCTCAAACGGTTAGGGAGAAACTCATCATTTACTATGGTCCCATTATATGGGAATATGATAATGTGTTTACTGAGGAATTTTCTAGTCTTACCTTGAATCATGAATTTTTTTTTTCAATTGAACTCACAGTAGGTGCTATGTCTATTTTAAAGACTATATTGAGGGGACCCGATTTAGTTTTAGGAATTAAGGAAGAAACTCTAGGATAATCAAAATAAGGGATTCAATCGGCACAATTATTCACCATGGGGATCTCATATTCTTTATATTAATAAAAAATATGGGTCAATGTGTCTTTTCATTAATTTTCAGGGACTAGCATGATCACAACAAATAAAAATAATCCTCTACCTTGTATCGATGATTTCATTGAACAATTATGAGGAGATCTTTAATTTTCTAAGATTGATCTTAAATATGAATATCATCAGATAAGTATTAAAATTGAGGATATACCCATGATAGCCTTCCATACAATGTATCTTCATTATGAATTTATAGTAACCCATTTCGAGTTACCAATGATCCCTCTATCATAACTGATTTAATTAATTGATTATTTATTGATTAACTTGATCATTTTTTGGAAGTATTATTAGAGGATATTATTATATATTTAAATATAAAGGAAGAGGATGAAGATTATATTTGAAATTTTCTAAATATACCTGGGAAGGAGAATTTGTATGCCAAATTTACCAAGTGTGAATTTTATCTTAATGAAATTTGATACTTCTGCCAAGTAGTATCAAGTGACGGTATATCGGTGGATCCATGAAAGATAAAACTTACAGAGAAATATACAAGACCAACCAAATTAATTGATATCCCTAGTTCTATTGGGAGAACTCTTGAATTGGAGCTATAATGTAATGTATCGGACCTGAATAGCCACCAGAACTACGCTAAATAGGTCAGGTGTTACTACCTTAGGTACACCTCTACAATTTCCAAAGTCTATCAACTAGTATTGAGGGTGTAACAGGTACAGTTGGGAGGATATTCCCTTTATTAGGGTAATAATGGTACTGGTCTGAGTTATAATATTTACCATGTAGCGGAAATAACATCTTAGATGACTCAATCGACCCGCAAAGGAGAAGTGCAATCAATATGAGATAAACAACGGAAGCACAATAAAAACAACAACATCAGAAAGTAAAAAAGATAGCATACCAACAATCAATTTCTAAAACTACTAAACAACATGCTTGCATCCATAACTGGTCATACATTTCAATATATATATATATATATGTGTGTATATATATATATATATATGGCGCCAATGGCTAACCAGGAGTTGCAACATATTAAAGTAATCATGCTACTAGAGAAAAATGGAAACTAAATAAGTAAACTCTAGCTATGATTGACCTTAAGGTTCCTACCACCTCCATTCAACTGCTAAGATGATCTAGGTCTTAATGTTCATCACTTTCCTTCACATAAATCCATAAGGCCTAAACGCATCTCGAAGGGACCGTGTAGGCTGTTAGACCAATCCCAGTAGGATATCACGCAATGGTGTGTGCCTAATATAATTGTTTAATAAGAAATTAATTTTTATGGAAAGCAGTAAACAATATGATACACTAATAAACATGAACTCCACTGGTGATCAGCAGCCACCATGAAGTGTCACCTACTTCGTCCAACCCCAGAATCTCTGTCATGTAATCTGACATCATGTGCCTCCTGACACCTCGTGTCTCAAGTAATGATGTCCCGAAATCACGACCAACAATAGAAGCCCTGATTGAAATTCCATGTCGGATCATGGAACAATAATCATAGGAGCAGCGATGTCTATCCTCAAATAAGAACTGGACGGAAAATGATGTCTACCCTCAAATCAGTAACTATATCGACAATAATGTCTGCCCTCAAATCAGTAACCGGAGGGACAATGATGTATTCACTCAACTCAGGGTGAGCCTATTCCCCCAACCTGATAGCATCAATGCTATCCCCTGAAGGATCCTAACCTTCCATGTGGCTTCCTATTGAAAGCACCCCAAAATCAATATTACCTAACTACAACTATCAGGGGCCTCTACCCAATTAGCGATCAAAACCACCTCTTCCCAGACCCTATCTATTTGCACACTACTCAAACCACAGATGAGAGGTAATCACCAAAAGAAGATACCATACCACAACACCTCTGACACCTCATGTTCCTATGAACATGTCACTCATGTCTGACAGCCTCACCATCCATGTAACCTGGGCCATGCCCAAATTCCTAGTCACTATGCTTCAAGTCGATGTCCATGACACCAATTCCTATGGTCATAACCACCCAATATAATTCGGGCCAATCCCATCTTATGATCAACATCACTCAACAATACCCATGCCAGAACCAACAAAACCAGATGGTTCTAACATATGAAAAATCACATATCACATATATATAATCAAAATAAATACTTTAAATAGGAAAAACAATACAGTTTAATTGCACTAGCCATGTGTAGTCCTATACCAGCATCGAGGGCTTGAAAGACTCTAAAAAAATTATCCTTGGTTAACAATTCAAACTCAGTACTTTAATTCATAGAAATTCTATTTTCACCAATTTGGGACCCTCATAAAAAATTCCCTAAATTAGAAGTGGCCCCTAACCCAGCCTCTCTCAAGAATAACTGGATAAGGGAATAACCAACGACATCACACAATGCATATGGTCATTTCAATATAATAAAACATGGGTCTCTCTCAATACCCAATGTCACACAAAAAGGCTGAAACACTCAAATCACTATGAAAAAATGAATAAAGGTATGAACCACCTACCTGATATTCGTATACATAGGCACGTCTAATATCGAGCTTCAATTCGCAGACGATATTTTTAGATCTATGTTTCCATCAAATCCCGACAATTCTAGTCAGGTGGAATCAGTGGTGTGTGAGGAAAAGAAACTAGATCGAAAGAGGGTGCACAGGTTTAGCATTCCTAATGTGATCTTGTAGCCACTGAAGGATTGAATAATGGATGTCAGATGATGAATCTAGGATAAGGTATGATCTTAGGGACTTCAGAATGGAGCTTTTCTAAAATTGGGGAAGAAGAAGGCATCTTCTGAAGTTAGACTGGACACCCTCCTATATAAACGAATAAACATAAAAGTACACGATGTGTATGAAGTACTACTCACTGTGTATTAGCTTTTTCCGTACTCTAACATAAGATAACGTAGCCGCTGGGCTTATACATGCCACAGGGGTCAACACATGACTATGATTCCAGTGGTACGTAGAAGGAAGATACATGGTGTGTCATGTAACATTACATGCCATGTATTAGGAAATTATTTCATGGTCACCACATGACTTGTAAAAGATCAGAACATGGATAATACATTCCATACCCACACACGGCGTGTACTTTAGAGTACACGGCCTATAATCTGGAAATTTTCTGAACATCCTAGATTTTCCTAGTTGTCTCGAAAGCAAGTCAAAAAATCAAAAAGGGTCAGGATTTTGACCCATTGAAAAATCATAGGTTATTACCATCTCCCCACATTAACATATCTCATCCTTGAGAAATTAATATAAACCCCAAGGTGGCACCAATTATACCCATCCCGGCTTAAGAAACTCAAACTAATCCAATCCCAATGGTTCTGGCTAAATTCCTCAAAGGGAACCCCACCTTAGTAATTTCCTAACTCGGTCACAACCCAACAATACTCAAAACAATAAAGGATCCAACAAGCTATTTCCTTAACCCATGGTCCTCCGATGATGTATCCTCACCCCTACACCTCATCGGTGCCCCATGTCATTTATGAAACCAAATTTTATCCCACACCATATGGTGTCTACATCTATGAGTTCCTGCATCCCATGGATTCTCAAAGCTAAACCAGGTTCCATGCACCTCAAGTAGCACACTTATTTGATGGCCCGATGCCTTTGTCACCTCAATTAACCCGCATCCTCAATTCCCCATTGCCCATTACACTTCAATTCACCCACATACATGTTTATCATGATGCCAGGAATCTCTCACATACAAATAAATATATCACACACTCAAAATGATTCCAAACCCACTGACCAGTGTTTAGTCAGTCCCACTATAACCTGAGAACCTCATGCACTCATGTCAGACATGCCTTAACAAGACATGTGAATAGAAAACATGGAAATCATGTCCATGTATGCAGCATAGCTCTGACCATCATCGGATCACCAACCTATGCAACCTCTAAGTGCTCGATGGAATTCACTTGGCCTGAAGTACAACAACCTGAAGCCTAACCTCTCTATGGTGCTTCTTCAATCAACAACCTCTGACCCCTCATCTCGGTCCCACTATCTATTTTATATCATCTTCATAAAACTGAACCTCTGTTATTGTCACATGGTACCAATCCTGATCTGACCACAGATGCCATAGTTATTCCTGGTAACTGCCTTATGGATATCCAAGAAGTCTTCCTGCAGATCCTCTCAATATGCTCGACCTATCCACATGCCCAACACTCCTTAGTAGGCCTATCACACTGAGTCCGTACATGCCCTGGATATCCACATTGAATATAAACCACTGATGAACTCCTACGATGAGGTCTACCTAAGTCCATGGCTCGAATTCCCTAATAGAATTCATCCTTTCCTCGCTTCCTACTATCTGAACCATAACATGAAGTCGTCGTTCGGCCTAGGCGAGACCTCTTTTTCTCATTTCCCTCCTCTATGAGTGCCTGATTCACCGCCTCTAAGAACTAACCCATCCCGAATTTTTTTACCTAGATCTGAATGGAAGGTCATAATCCATCCTCGAAGCGCATCACCCTTGTTGAGTCATCACTTATCATACTTGGTGCAAAGAAAGACATCTCAGTGAATGTTGTTGCATAGTCCATGATAGAAATGTCACCCTAATGAAGAATCAATAACTCTTGAGCTCTCTCTGCCCTCATTTTCTCCGGGTAAAAGTTCTCAAAGAACCTAGTCTCTAATTCCTTTTATGTTAGTTATTCGAGTATGAATTTCTGAACCTACACATCCCACCAACACATCATCGATCCTCTTAGCATGTATGTCACTAGCTTAACCCTCTACCAAGGATCTGTCTCGATCTACTCTAAGATCATCTACATGCTCTCTATCCATTTCTTAGCCACCTTTGGACTACCATCACCCTAAAAATGAAGCGGGTGCAACGACTGGAACTCCCGCATCTGATATTCCATAGATGTCTCTATACCCTATTCACCTCTGTTGATCCCCTGCGTGACATATACTTGGCTAGTATGGAGATTCTGGTCGAGCCATGGCCCAAACACTGCCAAACCAGGCTATTTTTCTTCATGCACATGATCCTGACCCTAATCATGTTTCAGAGCCTATACCTTTGGGTCATGCTTTTCCTACACTAGATCTTGAACTTGATCCTGATCCTGTGGCACATTATCAGTTCCCACCTGACACTCCATCTGAGTCGTCCAGAAGGAACCCATTGAATACCATAAATGGTCATACATCCCATATATATACAATATATTCAATATAGATAAAGAGAAAACGTAAGGAGGAAACATATAACAAATACCCTTACTCTCCCTTATCACAACCCATGCCAACATTATCCCGACCTCAAGGCCTCCTTACCCGCCCACAATAGGTCCAAGTATCAAAAGTACCTTAGGCCATGCGAGTCCTAAAAACCAACATTTTTTCATACCGACAACTGAGTCACCCAATATTAATGATCAAAATCACCTCAACCATAGTACATTCATGATTGAACAATATCTAGACCCAAATAACATTCCACATGCTATTATACTAAAATTTAAATTATAGTGTATCACATTGCATAAAAAAGCTAGTCTATCAGGATTTTCACCCTTCACATTTCAAAAGAATCTATATCATAGAAATTGATATTATTCACAAGGTATTATCACTTGAAAAAGCATACGTGATGTTATGAAATTTAAATGTCCTAAAAATGTGCATATCGAAATACAAACAATCCCACCTTACGATAATGAGCTAAGGTCCAATTATCCATTATCGTATTAGGTCAATGGTCACATATCAAAATCAATAACCTCACACACCATGTGAGACACTGAGGTGGAAATCATGTGAACTGTAATCTATGAAAAAGAAAAATAGTAATTCCCACCAAAGGAAACTTGGTTCATCCCTCATACCTAGGGCTGTAGGCACTCAAGCACAAGCTAGAAACCTAGTTCCAACAACAACCTACATCAATTCCACCATATCCCAAAGAGTAAAACCAAAAAATAGAACAAAAAATTTAGTCTTGATCTAATTATTAGACTATTAGAAGATGCTACTAAATCCCTATCAATAACAAACACCTTTGATACCACTTTGTAACGTCACAGAACCGAATAACCACCTGAACATTGCCAAACGGGTCAAGGGTTACTACCATAGGCACAACTCCACGAATTCCAAAGGCTTCCGACTAGCAGCGATGATGTAACAGGTATAGTGGGGAGGCTATACCCTCACAAAGGATGATAATGGTACTTGTCTAAGTAATAAGATTTTTTCATGCAGTGGAACTAATGACTCAGCATACTTGAACTGGACTCATAAAGCGGAATCAAAATCAATAGTAGATAAACAATAAAAGCAATATTGAAACAACAACATCAGAAAGTAAACAGACAGCATGCCATGAATCAATTTCAATAACTACTAAACAACAATAATGCATCCATAGTAGGTCATACATGTCAATATATATATATATATAAATAGCACCAATGGATATCAAATAGTTTTTACATATTAATGTAAGAATACCGATACAGAAAAATGGAAACTAAACAAGTCATCTCTAGCTATGCATGACCTCAAGTTCCATACCACCGCCATGAATTTTATACTATGATCGAGCTCCTGGATTTGATCTTTTTCTTGCATGTTAATTCCTAAAGACTACTCATACCCTGAAGGGCCCCTACGGGGTGTGAGATGGAACTCAGTAGGATACCACCCAATGGTGCACACCTAATATAAGTGTTTAAGCAGGCTTGCATTTATATTAATTTAATAAATGGTACAATGAAAAAATAAACATAAACCCCACTCGTGCTCAGCAGCCACCATGGAGTGTCACCTGCTTCGACTAACACCAAAATATCTGTCATGTAACCTTAACCCATGTGCCACCTGACAGCTCGTGTCTCAAGTACAAATGTCCTAAAGGCACACCCAACATTAGAAACCCTACTATAAATCCCACACCTTCCCATGGCATAACAACATGAGGAGCAATGATGCCTTTCTTCATATAGTAACTAGAGGGACAACGATAATATCCCTCAAATCAATATCCAGAGGGACAATGATTTATTCCCTGAAATAATTAACCAGAGGTACATCGATATGTTCCCCCAAATCACGGTGAAACTTTTCCCCCAACCCGATAGTGTCAACGCTATCCCGTGAAGAATCCTCACCTTCCACGTCGCTTCCTATAGAATGAAACCCCAAACCAATAGTTGCTAATTTCAAATATTAGGGGACTCTACTTAACGATCATTAAAACCACCTCTTCACGGATTCTATCTATGTTCACACTACTAAAATCACGGATGAGCGTTTATCACCGTGAGAAGTTCCCAAGCCACAAAACCTCTGACACCTCGTGTCCCTATGACCATGTCGCTCAAGTTCGATAGCCTCTCCATCTAGGTATACCAATCCATTCCCTACCCGATAGTCACATTGCCTCAAACTGACGTCCATGATGCCCAATCCAATGCCCAGAACGGACCAATTTAATCTAGGCCAAGCCCAACCTATGATCAGCATTACTCAATAATACCCAGGCCATTCCCAACACAACACGAAGGTTATATCATATCCAAGATCACACATCACATATATATAATAAAATGATAAACTTTAAATAGATGAAACAAACTATAATGTTGAATTGAACTAGCCGTGTGTTTTCCCATACTAGTACTATGGTCTTGAAAGCCTCTAACAAACTTAATCATGCTTAATAATTCACACTCATTAGTTTAATTCACATTAATTCAACTATAAACATTTTGGAACCCCAAAAAAAATTCCCCAAATGATCAGCGGACTCTAACCTAGCCTCACTTAAGACAAACATGATAATGGAATACCCAATGACATCACACAATGCAAACAGTCATTTCATTATAATAAAACAGGGGTCTCTCTAAATACCCAACGTCGTGATAAAAATATGAAACTCCCAAATAACCACGAAGATACGAAAGAAGGAATGCACCACCTACCTATGACTTGATGAAGTATGAACATCCAATATTGAGAATTAATTTGAATCTAATATTTTTATATCTATGTTTCCATCAAATCCCAACAATTCTGATCGAGTGGAATCTGCAGTGTGTGAAGAAAATAATTTAGAATGAAAGAGGGTGTGTGGGTTTAACCATCCCGATACGATCTCGTATCCACAAATGGATTGAATAATAGACATCAGATGATGATTATAGGGTAAGGTATGTACTTAGAGATTTTAGAATGGACCCGTTATGAGATTGGGGAAGAATAAGATGTCTTCTGAAATTAGACGCGATGCCCCCCAGTATAACCAAATATAAATAAAAGTATGTGATGTGTATGAATTAATACACATCATTTAGTAGCTTTATACGTACACCAACTTATTATAAGGTAGACACACAGCTTGGATGTGCCACATGGGTCTAGATACAGCTAAGATTGAGCCGATATGTAGAAGGAAGATACATAGTGAGTCAAGTAACACTACATACCATGTAGTAGGAAATTCTTACATGGTCACCACATGACATGTACTTGGTCATCACACATATAATACACACCTAACCCACATAAGGTGTGTACTTTGGATTACATGGTTTATAATCTGGAAATTTCCAGAACTTCCCAGATTTTCCTAGTTTTCTCAGAAACATGTCAAAAATTCAAACAGGGTCTAGATTTTGACCCATACCAAAAATATGGGTTCTTATATATATGTGGGGATTTCTTCATCTAAGATGTCGATAAATTATCCATATTATGAAAATTTTTATTTATATACTAATCATAAAATCTTAAAGTATATATATATAATGAAATAGTGGAATATGAATTAGAGAAAATAGTAGGAGTCAGTCAAATATTATTATTTTTAAATATATTAGTACCATGGGATGGTGAGAATGGTGAATGATGATCACTGAGAAATAGGATATGATTATTTTTCAATTATGATGACTGAAATAGATAAAATATTGATGTATTTAAAGAAGATAGATCATGATATCATGAGTAATAATGATAGATTTTATCTTCTTCAAATGAATGTTCAACCATCCATCCATGAGAGGATTAAGAAGGTGAACTAGAAAGATGGAGAATTATATAGGGAGGGGAGTAATATTCCAAAATTAATCAATGATCATGCAAGAATGATAAGTTTTAGGATTAAAGTATGTGTTCCATATATACTATACTTGAAAGAGCTTTTGGATGAATCTTATAGTTCATTATTCTATATTAATTCTGGAAGTATAAAAATGTACAGAGATATGAATGTTCATTTCGAGTGGGAAATTATGAAGAGAGATATTTGAGATTATGTATTTTAGTTCTTGGTTTTTAGAAAGAAAATTAAGTGATATTGATGTCTTAGTGAATACTAGAACTATTACCAACAAAAAAATTAAAATGGGAAAACATCACCATGGATTATGTAGTTGAACTCCTCAAAATTTCAAAGGCCATAAATTTATTTGGGTTTTATTAAATCACCTTATGATGTTAGTAAACTTCATTAATATTATATAATATTTCAATAGTTATCATTATTTCATAATATACATTAAAGATGTTTAAATTTTGTATATAGTACCACATCCTATTGTATCTTATTAGGATCCAATTTTTACCTTGATGTTCTGGAAAAGTCTTCAGAAAACTCAGGATATATAGTTATGTTTCAATAAGATTTATCTCCCTCAGATAGATAGTAAGACCAAGGGAATATTTTAAATGTTATATGACATGTTAAGATAATTATCTATGGATTTAGAAGGTTGATCAGTTCAACAAATTCCTTTGGTGTAATTTTCTTACAATGAAAGATTTAACTTGAGTATTTAGTGGGATCTATTTGAACACATATGTGGAATGATTTATAAAAATTGAATGTGATGGGATGAATATAGATAAAGAAATAAATTGAGACTTGATATAGATGAGTAAATGGTAGAAAAATTTAGATATATTCAATAGTGCCTCCAAGAATCTTAGAGCTAAAAGAAAAGGTATGTTGATAATCATTGTTGATGTTTATAATTTTAAAATACAGAGAATTTATTTCATTTAATTTATCTATGGGATAATGTTATGATATTTTAAAATAACAAAAATCTTATCACTAGGTATATTGGCCACTTAGATATTCATGATCGAGTAGGGATAATATCATATCACTTGGCACTTCCAGCGAACCTCTAATATTTTTATGATGCGTTTACAACATCCCAGGAATTTATAGAATAATAAATTTTAAAAACTAATAATATTTATGAATAATTTATTAATTTATTGTAATATGGGAAATTTTTTCTGATATCATACTTGACATGCCATAACGGGTTTCTCTGAAATCTTACGTTGCACACAACATTGAGTTATTCTGAAAAATAATACTATTATAAGTAAATTATTTTAAATGGAAGTTAACACCTATAATTTTATTGGTGGGAAGGAAAATAACTAACTAAAATATTATTAAAAATGTTTTTTATGTATATTTATATTTATTCAATAAATTTTAGATTCTTAAAATGAAAATGAATCCGATTTTATACATAAAATTCTCTAATATTTTTAAAAAAGATTATTTTACTGCCTTTTGATAGAGAACCATTTTTAAATTAATTTTTTGTCACATTTATATATTCTATTTGACAAAATAAACATCTTCTTTGAAAAATTTACCTCAAAATTTACTTTGGTTGAAATTTTGGTATTTTTCTCATAAAATTCATATTTTAATGATTAGTGAAAATACTGCATTTTAATAGAAAACTACCCTTTCATATAATTTATTTGTATAGTTAGATTGTAATTTTAATTGTTATTAAACATTAGTTGTATTTTTTTCATTTAATCAAATTTTCTTCATTGGAAGTAATTTTACATTGAAATTTGATATAAAAAATTGTCAATCTTTTGATGGGTTGTTATTTTAAAAAATATTTTAAACATTTTGACAATGAGAATTAATTTTAAATTAGTTTTTGAAAATTATATAATTCAAATTTGAAAAAAAATGGATTATATATTTTTAATCTTAAGGTCTAAATGTTTTAAATAAATCCCTTTTATGTTTCGAGATTATGAATAGTAACTTCTTTAATTATTGTTATTCACGTTGGTTAAAGTGTAAATATTTTAAATAAGTGTAAAAAATAATATTATAATAATATAAAACTACCCTAAAATGTGTTATAAACCTATTAGATTAGATATTCAAGACCATGATCTTCCTTGGGACTATTGTAGGACCCCATGGTTCCCCTTGGGTGTGATATTGACTTGTTATAATAATTAATTTAAAGTAAATAAAAATATAACATAAACATGTATCTTTTTACCAAAATGAATTTAAGGTTGGGTAATATAACATATATCTTTGAATATAAATAGTAATTATAATAATAAATATATCTCCTACATCATGATATTTTATTTATAAATTTATACTTAAAATAAATAAATTTATTGATGACATAATGATGATGGATAGATTACATTAATAATTATTCATCTAAATAAATGAAATTATAAATATTAAAAAAATGTAATTTGAAAATTTTTATGCCATAAAATAATTTTATGGATGCTTGTGACTTGTTATATTTGGGTTAATGTAGTTTTCTTGATTAAATCAAGTTTTTATGACTTTTGAAAAAATTAATAATAAATTGTGTCAAAATAGTCCGAAATGAGTTTTAAAATAAAATAATATTTTATTAAATGAAATAAATGTTATAAAAATATTAAATTCGGCCAAATTAATTATATAATGTTAAAAATTTCATTAAGGATACACTTGAGGTTTTCTTATAATTTTATAGAAACCATATTAACCATATAGTGTAGAAATACCAAAAGACATTCTAATAGTTAATTTTTTTAACTAAGGGTTAAATCCAAAAGATAAGGTTAAATTTGAGACCTAAACATGTCTAAAACCAATTATTTGTGAGGGTTAGGGGCCATAATAATATTATTCTATAAATTTATCACTTTTTAACTATTATAATTTTAATATAAATTTATAATAAGGTAATATTTCAAGACTTTCATAAAGTGCCTCTCCTCCCTCTTATAAAAGGACACCACCAATACCCACTAACTCACACCTCTCAAGCCCTTTTAATTGTACAAATTCTTCTCAGATAATATCTCAATACCCCTCTATAACTCTTATCATCCTTAACTTGGGAATAAGGTAACTCATGGAATTCTTTTGGCTCAAATCAAATCGAGTTACCTGATTTAGAGGGAACACATTCTCTCATTCTCCTTTCATTACATTTCTTTATACAACCCCATATCCTCTATTTATTCCATTATTTTATAACAAAACTAGTATAATAAATATACTAGTATATTTTTATGATAAGGGTTCGACCTAAACTTACACACACCACCATCTAATAGATATAGAACATACTATTTCTGTGTACGAAGAACTACTGCCTCACGTAACGATGACTGTTCAATTCTCTCCAACCACCTCTCAGGGTGGACATTATGGTAGAAATATATTTAAATATGATATATTTTATATATATAATAGCTATTATTATTTAATTTTTATTAATAACATACATATATTCTTTCCATGTTGTGTACATTCGATAATTTTGGTTGAGGAAGTGTGGACTACCAGCCCCTAAAAGGGATGTGACTCGTTCCCATTATAAATGAAACATATATAAGGATGGTTTTATTAAAACATTTAAACATACATGAAATTATCATAATACTGGCATTATAATATACATTTATATGATTTTATTTTATTTTTTTAATATGAAGAAGAAATGAATGTAACGTTCATGCATACGTACGACCTACCATCTCCATGAATGGTTCATTTCAATTCTTATCTAAAAATATTATGGATATATAATTACGTATATACTTGATATATATGATATTTAAATCATGAATAATATTCTATATATGATGGGATTTTAACTACATAGACGATTTATATCAAAATAAGGTCATTTTCGACTCATGTACCGAATATCAAAAAAATTCTTCTATGATCATAAATTGTTGTGTAGTTTTTATAACATGATAATAAGTGATATAAAAGGAATAATAAACGTGAAAAATTTTCTCAGGAATGTTTAAATTAACCTATGTTTATTATTCAATAATATAACGATTGTATGTGACAATCCAGACTCAAGGTAAGGGACTTTGTCTCAATCTCCTTTCATTAAGAAATTTTTTGATGTATACACAAACAGAATTTATATGATGTAAAATCAACCCTTTTTAATTTTAATTTAATTCAATTGTTTTCAATAATTAATATTTTTCTTCGAAGAGTTTTACTAAATGAAAAAAGGATTACTTTTAACATATGCGACTGCAATGAATTCTCCACCACCATGACCATTCATTGATATTTGGATTCCTCTATATGAAATTTTTATTTTTAAAAGAAAAATATATACAATATACCATTTTTATGTATTTTGGCACTGATAATGGTTTTGGGAAATCATTGATTATGTCAATATATTCAAATGGTCTCTTATTATTACAATGTGGTGATGTTATTTTTTCTTATATAATTATATTGGGCGTTATGATTATTAAATGGTACATGTACATTTTAAGGGTGGTTAAGTGATAAACCAAATGATGGGTGGTTCCGTGATAAATCAAGGATGGGTGGTTATGTTATAACCTACAATTCATTGGGTATGGAAGTCAACCATATAGATATTACATTTAGTGATATGTGTGGAAGTCGATCATATGGTTATTTCATTTAAGTATTATTATGTTCTAAGTTACCTTTTATATATTATATGTCTCTTTCTATGAACTTTATATAGATATTTTGTTAAAAAAACGGGTAAGAAATGATATTATTTTTAGTGAATAGTATTTACTACAATATAAAGGTGAAAAATATTAATTTATGATAAAGTATTCATAGTTTACGTGTTTTCAAAAGAATGGATTTTTTCATTATTTATGTATCCCTTACTGATATTTTCATGTTCATCCCATGTTTTGAAATGTTTTTCATGGATCATAAAGAATAATAGAGTCCAATATGGGATCATAGAAAAGTTATGTTGTTAAAAAATAAAATAATACCATGTTTATTTTTAAAGTGTTTTTGTTTTATGATAAAATGGACAGTTTGTAGAAGTGTTTAATTGTATGTTCAGGTTTTTATATTTCTGTTATGACCTAATTCTCTATATCTATTAACATTAAAAGATCCTCTATCAGAATTGATGTCAAATTATTGACTTATCCCATGATTAAGTAATGTTTATTCATGGGGCCATATAGTTGGTATCAGATGTTGGTTTACATAACATTAGGAGTTATAATTTTATTAATAGAATATCCATAAATTATTTTTACGTTATGGTCAAATTGAATTGGTATATAATTTTAAGATTACAATGTTTCTTCATCTAAGATATGTTTTATCAGAATGGTTTTTCATAGAGAAAATAGGGAATCTGTGAGGGGAAGGCATATAGAGGGAAATAACCTTCCAAATCAACAACCTGAGATGGTCGGAATCGAAACTGAATAGGTTGTTGTAGTGAGGGATTAGTTTACTAAGGTGATAAATGGGGGTGGGGTCCATACATTAGATAAACTATACCAACCGTAGAGGAATATTTTAATTGTGGAGCATTTCATAAGGCAACATCTCCCATCACTAAGAGGATCATATGACCCTGTGAAAGCTGATGGGTGGATGAAATATCTGGAAAATATTTTTGATTTAATGGGTTGTTGAGACAATCTAAAGGTTAGCCTTGATAATAATCATTTTGAAGGTGAATTAGATCAGTGGTGGTCATAGATTAAAAATATCAGAGGAATTTAAGAGATTAATGGAATGGAATGGGATGAATTTCAAAATATCTACCTTGAGAAATATTTTCCTAAGGCTGTTTGAATTAGGATGTGAAATAAATTTTTTGAATTTAGTCAAAAGGAGGATGATTTTGTGGCTTCTTATGATGAAAATTTCACTCGTTTTTCAAAGCACCTCGCAATTTTTATTCGGGATATTAATATTAATATAAATTAGTTTTACTGTAAATTAATGTAGAAATATTAAATGGAGTTTACTTCTCATGAGTTTAGAATCTATGGGAAACTTTTCCAATGTGCAGAGAAGGTAGAAATGGAGTATTTCATCAGTTTTTGGATCAGTTTTTAGTTGTTTTTATAGATGATATTTTGGTATATTATAAAATTTTGGAGGAAAAAAATTTTACTTAAGAATTGTTTTAAAAACCATAAAATTAAAGAAACGATATGGAATGTTTAGTAAGAGTGAGTGTTGGTTGCAAAAAATTTCATTCCAGGGACATATTGTTTCTAAAAATCGAATAACTGTTGACCCTTCTAAAAAAAGTAGTTGAAGATTTCCAAGACCTACCAATATCACAAATATTTGTAGTTTTCTTAGATAAGTGGGTTATTACCAAAGGTTTTTTGAATACTTTTCTCATTTATCTAGCCCACTAACTAAGATAACATGTAAGAGATTAAAGTTCATTTGAACAAAATAATGTGACCATTATTTTCAAGAATTGAATTGAATATTGGTAAATGCTTCCATTTTGGACTTACGTTCTAGGAATGGTGAATATTTTATCTACCATGATTCATCATTGATAGGAAATGGTTGTATCCTAATGCAGAATGATAATTAATTTCTTATGCTTTACATTAGTTGAAATCTTATGAGATAAATTTCCCTACACATTATTTGGAATTAGTTACTGTTTTTTTTTGCATTAAAAATTTGGATTCATCATTTGTATGGAATAAATTGTGAAATATATATTGGTCTCGAATGTTTAATTTATATATTCACTCAAAAAGAATTATACATGAGGTAGAGGATATTGTTGTAATTAATCACTTATTATGATTTCATGATTCATTACCATCCATGCCAAGAAAAAAAAGTGGATGGCACTTTGAGTCGAAATATTAATGCTACATTAACTATGATATGTTTGGAACGAGATCCTTTGGTTATTAATTTGATGAATTTTGGATTGGAAGTTGTTAGTGTAGGGAATTCTTATATATTTTTGAGGTGGTAGTGAAATTTTCCCTATTAGATATAATTAATAATGTTTAGAAAGAATATTGTGAGTTGTAGAAAAAGGTAGAACTGCCTTAATATGATAATTTTCCTGAATTTATCTTTTATAAAGATTGTGTTTTGAGGATTGTAAAGAGATTTTGTGCTCCTTGTAATTTAGAGTTGAATAAACAGTTGTTATGTGAAACTTAAAGTTCTCTATTTTCAGTTCATCTAAACAATTCATAGATGTTCAAATATCTTAAGGAGTATTACTAGTGGATGGAATGAAAATGTATATTGCTAACATTACCGTGAGATTTTTTATTTGTGAACAGAATAAAGCAAAGAGGTAGTTACCAAAACGTGTGCTTCATCATTTGCTAGTTTTAGAGTGAAAATGGGAAAAATGTTTCAATGGATTTCATTATGGGATTAGAAAATATGTCTCGAGGTAACCATTAAATCAGTTTCATTATTTATCGATTGACTATATCTACAAATTTTCTTACTATTTTAGGTACTCTACCTCTACTTCAAATTTATCGATTTTATATTAAAGAGATAGTCTGGTTACATGGAGTTCCCCTATCAGTTATATCTAATCACAATCCAATGTTCACTTCTAACTCTTGGAAAGCCCTTCACAAGTCATTGGGAACTAAATTGAATATTAGTACAAAAAAATTTCATCAATCAGATGGGTAGATAGAATGAACAATTCTGACCTTATAGGATTTTCTACATGCTTGTCCAATGGATTATCAAGGAAGTTGGGATAAAAATCATTCTTTGGATGAGTTTTCTTAGAATAACAGTTTTCATTCTAGTATATAGATGGAACTATTTTTAGGATTATATGGAAAGTGGCATGAAACTCTAGATTTTTCGGATGAATTAGGTAAAAAAAGTTGATGGGACCAGAATTTATAGAAGAGATTGTAGAAAAAGTTCAGTTGATTCAGAACCACATGAGGACAGCATAGAGAAGGCATAAAAGTTATGCAGATAACCAAAGGAAGTTCATTTTTTTTTATTCGGTGATCATGTCTTTCTCAAAGATTCTCTATGGAAAAGTGTGATTCATTTTGTTAATAAGGAAATGTTCAGTCTGTGGTTTATTAGACCCTATGAAATCATGGAGAAAATTTGAATAGTTTCCTACTGGGTGGATTTAACTCCATATTTATCCTAGCTACACAATTTATTTTCATGTTTCAATGTTTAGAATTTATATTCTAGATTAATCTGATGTTTGGAGTACATAGGTAGTTTAGTTGGAATAGAATCATTATTATGAGGAACAACCATTATAGATTCTTGACCGTAGAGATAAACTGTTAAAGAATAAGTTGATTCATTAGGTAAATGGTCTATTTAAAATCCATATGTTTGAAGAGGCAACATTATAAAATTAATGTTATATGAGATAGAAATACCCCAACTTATTTGATATGTATATAAAATTGTGGGGATGTAATTTCCAAAAGGGTTGAAGGATGTAACATCTTATGTATTTATAATATAAATTTTTTTTATATCTAATAAAATTTTTGAAGAAGATATTAATTTTACGTTAAAGGGGACACTTTTTACAAAAGATTACCGGACACACAATAATAGGTTTCTTCAAAATCTTACATTTCACACAACTTTGAGTAAAACCAAAAAATAATACAACAATAATATTATTATTTGAAATTGTAGATAATGCATATCGATTGTATGTGTGGGCATGAAAAAAACTATCTAAAATATTATTACCCATGTTAGTTAAATATATTTACATTTATCCAATAAATTTTAGAGTCTAAAAATGAGAATGAATCCAATTTTATGCATAAAATACACTAATATTTTTTTAAGAAGTTCATTTTACCTCTTCTTGATGGAATTTTTTTTAAATATAGTTTTTGTATCTTTTATAAATATTCTATTAGAAAAATAATAATTTTCATTGAATTTGGATCATCAAATTTCACATTGGTTGAAATTTAGGTATTTTTCTAATGAAATTCATATTTTAATAAATTGTGAAAAATACTGCATTTTAACTTAGAACTCAATTTTCATCAAATATGTTTATAAAGTTAGATTGTCCTTTTATTAAATTTTAAATTGAAATTTGATTGTTTTTTAATCATTTAATCTAATTTTCTTCATTGTACGTCTTTTCATATTGAAATTTTATATAAAAACATATTAATCTTTTGATGGTTTTCACTTTTAAAAACCTATTTTCTTATTTTGAAAAAAGAAATTAATTTTAAATTAATTCATGCCAATTATGTGTTTTGAATATTAAAAAATAGATTCCATATTTGGAATCATATGGGATAAGTTATGTAAATAGGTCCATTCTCTTTTTGGACATTATGAAAAATAACTTCAGTTTTTTTTATTTACATTGGTTAAAGGGTAAATCAGGTAAATAAGGGTAAAAAATAATATTATAATAATATAAAAATACCATAACATGTGTTATAATCCTATTTAATGAGATACAGATGACCATTATCATCTGTTAGTTGAATTTAGGAACCCATGAAGCCACTTGGGTGTGATAATGACATGTTATAATAATTAATTTAATGTATAGAGAAATATAACATAAACAAGTGTCTATTTACTAAAATGCTTTTATGGTTGGGTTATTCAACTGATATACATTACTATATATTTTAATTATAAAGCTAAAAATATTTCATATACCACGGTATTTTATTTATCATTTTTAGACATTAAATAAATAAATTTATTTATGACACAATGATGATGCAATGATTACCTTATTAATGAAAGATTCAAAGAAATGATATTATAAATATTAAAATAAATTTAATTTGAACATTTTTATGCCATAAAAGAATTTTCTGGATTATTATGAAATGTTATCATTGAATTTATGTCTTTTTTTGAATAAATCATGTTGGTATGACTTCAAAAAAATTCAATTACTAAATAGTGTCAAAATTGAAATAAATTTGTTTTAATACAAATACTATTTTATTAAATTATATAGTAGTCAAAAATATCGTAGATTTATAAAAATGAAATATATAATGCTTCAATTGTTATTAATGATCCACTTGATTTTCTCTTTAAAATTTATAGTAATAATATTAACCATATAGTTTAAAAATACAAGAAGACATTTTAAGAGTTAATTTATTTAACGAAGGGTTAATGCCAAAAGATAAGGTTAAATTAGTTACCTAAACATGTATACAACCTATTGTTTGAGAGTATTTGGACCCAAACTCATCATATCCTCAAAATATATCACTTTTTTACTATAATAATTATAAAATCAATTAACAATAAATAATATTTCAAGACTTTCGTAAAGTACCCCACCTCTCTCTTATCAAAGGCCACCACCTTTACCCACTTACTCAAACCTATCAAGCCCCTTGTATTGTAAAAATTATGATCAAATAAGCTCCCATGATATCTACCTTCCTCCTATAATACTTACCTTGGGAAGAAGGAAAATCAAGGATGCTTTCTGGCTCAAATCCAAAAGAGTTACCAGATTTAGAGGTAGTGTCTTCTCTCAAACTACTTCCATTTATTTTCTTTCTAAAACCTTGAAATCTCATTTTATTCTGTTATTTTCTAACAAAAACGTATCCTCAATATAATTGAATGTTTTTATTCTAGGTTTTCTACCTACAATTACACACACCTCCTTTTAATGGATATATAAAATATTATTTCTCTGTACGACAAACTACTACCTCATGAAATGATGATTATTCAATTTTCTCCTACAACCTCTATTAGTGACCATTATGATGGAAATAAATTTATATATGATATATATTATATTTATATTTTCACTATTATTCTCTAATTTTTATTTAGAACATACCTTTATTCATTCATTTTTTGTAAATACGTTAATGTCGTATGAGAAAGTATGGACTACCGCCCCCCTCAAAGTGATGTGACTCATTCCCTATATACATGGAATGTATAAAATGTAGTTTTATTAAAACTATGATAAATACATAAAGATAATATAATGTTTTTATGATAATATACATTTTATCATTTGATTAGAATTATTTTAATACGATGAAGAAATTAAAGTAGCGTTCATGCATACGTATGACCTACCCTCTCCATGAACGATGCATTTCATTTCTTATCTCCCTATATTATGGATATTATAAATAAATATATTCTGGATATATATGATATTTAAATCAAGAGTAATATTCTAAGATATAATAATTTTGACTACATTAAGAATTTACATCAAAATAAGTTCATTTTTGACTAAAGAATCGAATATCGACAAAACGTTTGATATGAAGATATTTAATTATGAAATTTTTATAACATGGTAATAAGTGATATACACATAATAATAAACTTGAAAATGGTTCTCTTAATAATAGAAATTATGCTATGTTTTTTATTTAGGAACAAATTGTATGTGATGGTTTAGACTCATGGTATGGGACTTCATCACAATATCCTATCATTGAGGCATATTTTTATGTATAAAAACCCATATTTTATTTGGTGTATAATCCAATCCTTTGACTTTAAATTTCATTCAATGGTTTTAAAAAAAGAATATTTTTCTAAGAATATATTTACTAAAAGAAAAAATGAATGTTTTTAATGTATACATTGACAATGAATTCTCTACCACCATGACCATTAATTGATATATAGATTCCTCTACAATCCATATTGTTTTTAAATGAAAAATAATTACTATATAACATTTTTAGGAATTTTGGTATTGAAAATGGTTTTGAAAAAGCATTATTTATGTCAATATCATGAAATAATCTCTTATGATTGTAATGTGGAAATTTTATTTTTCATTTATGCATATTTTATGTGTTATTAATATTAAATTGTATTTATACATTTGACATGTGGTTACATGACAAACCAAATGACAGGTGGTTCAATGATAAACCAAGGACAGGTGGTTATGTTATAACCTCCAATGTATTGGGTATGGTAGTTGACTGTATGGCTATTCCATTTAGTGATATGTGTGTAAGTCTACTGTATGGTTATTCCATTTAAGTAGGATTATGTCCTAAGCCACCTTTTAAATATTATATTTTGGTTTCTATGGAATTTATGAAAATATTTTGGTTACAAAAAAGGGTAACCCATGAGCTTATATTCAGTGAAGAGTATTTAATACTACTAAAATGGGAAAAGTATTACTTTAAGATAAAGTATTCAAGGTTTATGTTTTTTCACAAGGCTAACAGTTTTCATTAATTATGTATACCTTAATGTTATTTTTATTCTCTTCCGAAGTTTTGAAATTTTTTTCACAGGACATCAAGAATAATAGACTCAAGGATGGGATCAAGGAAAATTTATTTTGTTTAAACATGAAAAGATAGCATTTTTATTTTTAAAGAGTTTTTATTTTATGAAAAAAATATATTTATTATAAGTGTCTACATATAATATTTATGTTGTTACTTATGAGTTACGACCTAATTCTCTAATTATCCAAACCTGAAAAGACATGCGATGTGAATTAAACTCAAATTATTGACTTATCTCAAGATTGAGTAATGTTTAAGAATATGATATTATTGTGTTTTATGTATCTCTCCTAAATAATTACTGACATGATCAATTATACTATAGAACATAGTGTTTTCACAACATGATAATGATCCTAAAAATGGAACAAAATCAGTATAAATAAAGGATTATAAAAGTAAGTGAAAAGGAATAAGATTACTCACATTGTTAATGTTCTCCTGAGAAATCAGAAATTTGAAGAATCTACATGGGAATCTAAGGATGTTATGAAACATATGTCTATGATTTGTTATATATTAGATTTATATAATATCAACGGTGAAATTCATTTTAATGGGGGCATAATATAACACCCTATGATTTTATGAAATAGGTCTCTATAAATAAATTTTCTGTTTTGATTGCAGGTTTACAAACATCACTAGGTCTAAATTAAAAAATATAATATATTGTTATTTAATGGGATAGTTATTTCCTAGAAGTTTTATTAGTTATAATTAATGTGACTAAATAAATTATGAAAAATATATGTTTTACACATGTATAAAATGAATTCAATGGTTATCAGTTTATTTTAAATGAAAATAAAAACCATTTTAAAGTAAAAGGTTTAAAAAAAAATCCATTTGTATGTGTGTATTGTGATTTTGTTTTAATAAATTAAATTAATCACTATTAGATCATTATTAGTATTAAACATGGTAAATGTTTTTCACTATGATAAGGGTAAAATGGATAAAACGAGGTTAAAACATTCTATCAAGTCTATAAAATTCTTCTAAAACATTCATTTATCTTATATAATGAGAATAGTTTAAAAATTATCATCAAATTTTTAAAAATCTGTACACTTTAGTAAATTTTTCCTTGATTATGACCCTTATATTATTTTAATAAAACAATAAATACAAAATGTCACTCTCTTGAATATAATAACTCTAAATTTTTAGTATAATGGTAAAAAAGTAGATGTTTAATTCCAAATGATTATTTGAAATACGTGTTAATATTTTTATCTTGGTAATTTATTTACAATTTTTTGTGATGTAATAATTACTATAAATGTTTAAGTAACACCATCTCAGTATTTCTTCAAATAATATAAAATTAAAATAAATGATTTTAAAAATATTAAATGTAATTATGTTTAGGAGAATTAGTATGGTAGTTTTTTTATAAACACAATATATTAGGAATTCATGTAGAGTATATATTTTAATTCTTGTCCTATCATTTTGTCTTTAAAATCAAATTAAATGAATAGTGTCCAAAATGAAATTAATGATATTTTATTTTAAAAAATATTTTATTAAAATATTTAAAAATAAGATTTTCTTAGAAAGGAAAAATTGGAAGAGAAATGGTCTAAAATTTTACCCCTTGTCCATTTATGAGAAATTTTTCCATTATATGCAAAATCATGACCCTTTAATATTAAAAAAGTCATCACCACATTTAAGATTAAAATTGTATAACCAAGGGGTCAAAACAAATGATAAGGTTTTAAATTACACAAACAACAGTCTAAATTTCATTGGATGATGATATTATTACTTTATACCCCTTTTCCACAAATAAATATCCATTTGGATACATTTTTTTAGAATGACGTAATTATATTTTATTCATTTATATAATTCCAAGTGTATCCTTTCTCTCACATATAAAATACAAATCCTCCTATATTTTCGTTGCACAAGTTAGAGCTATTTAGGCCAAATGAAACTAGAAAATCACCCATATGAATATTTATAAGAATAATATGTGCTCTTTTATTCATAAAATACCAACCCTTCAGTCCTTAAGACGATATCTAAAGGGGTTCTCTCAAAGAAGAGCTAATATCATTAACCCATCAAAATATTTTTTTATAATAGTTTAATTATCCTATATATATAGAATATATTGTAAAATAATAAATTAAATATAATAATTATACTAAAATTTTATTATGATAATGAATCCACCATTATCCACCAAATTTTTCATTTAATGGAAAACAAAACTGTTTGTCATTCGTACATGTGGACTACATCCTCCACATAGAAATACAATTCATTTACTATATAAATCATTCATAGATGGTTATTGTGATGGGTATAATGATTTTATATTATATTTATGTCATAAACAAACTTAAATATTAATAATATGATATCAAGATTCTTACCTTCCGATCTTTTGAAAAATCATATTGTCTCTCGTGCGTACCTGTAGACTACCACCTCCATGAATTGATGCGATTAATTATTAATTTTGTATAGTAATTTATCTCAATGAGGATAGTTTTAATAAATATATTTCATATAGGTGATATAATAATCATTCTATAATGTTTTTTATTATTTAACATTCCGGCCATCCATCTATCGAAAAGTGAAAAAAACATTCATGTGTTTGTACGACCTACTGCTTCCAAGAATGATGTAAATAATTTATCTATATATAAGTTTTATATATGATTATAATTATATAAAATGAATATATATTATATTTATATTATTATTAACATAATTGGTATGACGTAACCATGATAAATATAAAAGGACCAAACTAAGAAATGAAAACATTCATGAAAACAAATTTTTTATCACATTAAATAGTGATTTTGAAAAAACAACTGTTAATAAATGGGTGATTAAATGTTATTAGAAAAAAATATATGGTATGATATATATTACAATGGTTTTATAATAGATTTATAATAAATATTTATTTATTAAAAAAGAGGTTTAAACACTTATGAAGGAATTCTCACCTTTAGAAGTGGTTTATTTCAAGATCCCGTGAATATTAATTTAAATTGAAGTATATATTGGGGTATTATTTAATATTTCTATTTTAATAGAAATTTATTTTTTTATACTATTTTTATTTATAATAATTAAATAAATTCCTTTTATTTTTCTCCCTTTAGTTATTCTAGATACCAATATATTGTTTTTATGGAAAACAGACTTTATTTTTCTACTCACTAAGAAATATTCTTCATTCAAGTCCATATTTTCCAATTTTTTTTTAAAATAATGATTTTAAAATTCTAAAAAAGACTTATTTAATATATTTTACCAATTCTTAACTTTTTTTTAAAAAAAAGGTAACTTCTTTTCATTTTGTGAAGAAGGTACTTTTGACTTTTTACTAAAAATGTTAAAATATACACTATTTTAATGCACACAACATGAATAGAATTTCCCACCATTATTACCACCCAATGATTTAAATATTTCATTACATGAATCATATTTTTCATTCAAATAAATTTTTTTCCATATTATCTTAATTTTTTTATATTTTGAATAATTGATTGTAAAGTTAAAAATTGTATTTTCCGTATGAAAATTTATAGTGATATTTTAAAAGTATTTTCATAATTTCAAAATTAATTAGAGAATCATATTATTTACTGAGGATATGAATTAATTATACCATGAACCATATTATAATGATTTGTTTATAATCAATTTGATCAGGGAATATAGAGACATTTTGTATGTTAGTTCTTCTAATACCGTCAGTTATTGATTCTAAAGACATATTGATTATGTTTAAGTGTTTATTCATATGGGGAATGCATTGGAATTATTGAGTGATGGGTGGGACCCGTGATTATATATCCCCTCTACGAATCAGTAGGTCTTAATATAAAAAACATGTTGGTTATTTAACTAAGGCTTCAATCATATATATATATCTTATCATGATGACTCGATGGTAAGTTTAAGATGTCCAAAATTATGTTTTACCTCATTATAAAACATGTTATTGATGTTTATGGGATTATTTTAATAGATATGAAATAATTGTATATGTTTCAATATCATTTGATTATTTATATAGAATTTTTTGATCATTATTTACTAATTCCTTATTATTCATTCCTTAATTCTTTCATGTTAACTTCCACTGTACACATAACCTTACTAAGATTATGAGATCACCCCTTTATTATGTTATATTTCACATGGATTCCAAGAATTTTATTATCATTGATATACAAGGATATTCTAAAGGGAATATTTATATTATGAAAAAAATAATATAATGTAATTTTTGTTTAAAATGTATCTTCAGTTTTAAGTATGTATCTAGTTTTCCATAACTACAATGCAATTCAGACTTTTAGGATGTAATTTCTTGTCTCTAGTACTAATGAAATGAAGTAACCCCCAACTCTATTCTACTAGGTACAGGGTTTTGAAAAAAATAGAGGATTTTTAGAAGAAATCATGGGAACTAGATTATTGAAAACATATATTTGTGATAGAAAACCTATGTTTGACATGAAGGACATTTCTATGTATAGGATAAATTCCTAATTTTTTGGTTTGGTTGGTATTATTTAGTATTATGAACAATAAATTATTTTTAGGACCCTAGAAGTGTAAATAAATCTGGCACATATTAATTTAAGTGTAATAACCCCAATGAGGGTTGGTCAAGTGTATCTAGAGAATTATTCTGGTGTATATTTATTTTTCCCTTAACGTGAACCAGGTTGGACAGACTCGAGGGATATGAATAGGTTAATTAATATTTTCATTGTACAATTTAATTTTATATTTGTAATAATTTTAAATATTTGAGAAAAATTCTAAATAAAGTATTTTTTATGATTTTGAGAATTGTTATTCCTTAATTCTAAATTTATGTCAACTGTTTTACTAGATTAAAAATTTTAAATTATGATTAATAATGTTATGATCTATTTTCATTTATGTAAATTTTTAGAAATATAGATAAGTTAAAGGAATGTAATCTTTATCAATGACCATAATCTATATAGGGATTTCCCTCTAGTGCAAGATAATGAAGTTGAGGTAGCATTTACTACTAGAGGAGAAACAATTACTACTATATTGGGGAATATTTATTTTTATAATTGATAAAATTTCTGTATAGAGTATTTAAAAGATACAAAATTCAAATTATCTATTTTAGAACAAATCTTGTGACAACAACCTTATTCATTCAATGGAACCAAAAATCTATTTTTTATTCGTTAATAGAAAATTTACTTGTAAAATATATTTCCTTCAATGGGATGTAATGAAAGGGAGAAGGATTTCAATGTATATTTTCATATCATAGGAAATGTAGATGAATATTGATATTTGATTCAAAACACTAAGGGTGTGTAGAAAATATTGAGCATATAGTGGAAGGAATTTAAGATACATTTCATGGAAAATAATTATCCACATGAACAAAATGTGGATATCGAGAGAAAAATATTGTCTTTAAGACAAAAGGGAGAGAAAAATTATTCTAGGAATGAAGGAAACTTTAAAATCTTATAAAGCCATGTTACGAACTACAAACTTAATCCAAATAGAAATATTGAAAATTTTATTAATGGGATTAAGAAAATCATTTTAAGGGAACTTGTTTCCTAAACATTCTCATCATATGATGATATCATATCAAGTGTTATAAAGTTAGATAATAGATTATCCAAGACTTATATATTTTATGTAATGTAATAGAATAACAGAAATTAAGAGTTAAAAATTGATAAGTGGAATAATAGAAAGGACAATTTTCTAATGAGTGATAATTTTGGAAGGAAACATCATATTTCATAACTAAAAGGAAAATGATTTTTATTGATGTATAGAGAAAAGTCCACAATGAACTTGAATGTAAGTGAAAGGGAGAAGCCATCAAATTACTATGATCTAACTATAATAATAATGGTAACTATTCCTACCACTACCCAAATAATCAAGGCAACATACAATTAAACATGTCAAGGGGAGAAGACCGAGCTTATAAAATTTATACCACTAAAGTGGATATTCCCAACTACATGGTGAAAAGTACACTTATCTTCACCTCCTAGATTTCAAATGGATTATTTTATTATACTTTTTCCCATCCTTTTATATATGATGAATTTTATAAGGGTATCAAATCACCACCTCAATGATTAGATGTTGAGAATGTTTCCAAAACTCCTAAGGGTAGGACGACTATATCTCAAGACTATAACTCTACTCTAATAGAAGTTTGTTGGAATGTTCTTCATACAAATTGTATTATTCTCCATCTAGTTTAATTTGATGTATTTTTGGGTATGGATTTTCTCTCCAAATATTGGTCCAATATTAATTGTTATGTAAGGGAAGATAAATTTTATATTCTAAATCAACCTTAAATAACATATTAGTATGAGTATGAACCTGAACACCCAATATAATGTACATCCATTATAAGGGTTTTCCTACATACTCATGAGGGATAAATATATAATACAGTTAAAGAGAATGTAAATTTTGAGAATGTGAATATGGTTTATGAATATTATAATATATTTACTAAGTATTTTCATGATATTCTCCAAAATAATGATGTTTATATTTCAATATAAATCATACTTGGAATAATTCTTATTTTGTAGACTCCATATAGAATGGACTTGAGTGAGGTGAAAGGATTTAAGAAGAAACTCTAATAAAATATAGATAAGTGATTCATTTCTCATAGAGATTCACTATGGATAAATCTATTTCTTTTTTTAGGAATAAATATTGGTCAATTTTTCTTTACAATGATTATCCTAACATAATATGATCACTATTAAGAACAAGTTTCCTCTACCCTATATTAACGACTCATTTGATCAATAAAGCGAATTTCTTTATTTCTTCAAGATTGATCTTTGTTATAGATATCATTGTATAGGGTACAAGAAGAAGTATATACCCAAGATAGAATTATTTATGAGGTATTTACCTTATTAATTTATAATAATTCAATTTGAACATACCAATTCTCATACTATTCAATGTTTTTAAAGAAAAATGTCTTTTGATATTTTCTTGATCTATTTGTGGTAATATTTATCAATTTTATTATTATATATTCAAAGGGAAAGTAAGAGAATAAAAAACATTTTATAATTTTTCCAAATAAATTTAGTAAGTATAAGTTTTATTCTAAATTTACAAAGTGTGAATTTTGGCTTCTGAAAGTTTCAATCATTGGTAATGTAATATAAAGTGATGGTATATTGGTGGATTTATAAAAGGTAGAAGTTATTGAAAAAAATACACTAAACAAGGTAAATGAGATCAATTATTTTAATGGTATGGATAGATAATAACAAATAATTATGATAAATTTCTCATGACTATATAATCCACTAAAAAAGTTGATTCGGAAGGGGGTTAATTTTTTATGGAGTGATTAATGTGAAGAGAAATTGAAAGAACAAAAATGAGTGTTTTTTATCGCTCCTATGATTACACTACCATTTAGTTGAGAAGGTATATTAATCTCTAGTGATTCATTAAAGAATGGAATGGTATGTTTCCTCATTAAAAATTATATGGTCATATAATATTCCTCTCAATAATGAAAAATTCATAAGAAAAATTGACTTACTCATTATTTAGAGTTTGTAGTGATAAAAGTTTCATTAAATATATGGATGAAAATATTTATGGTTAAAAGTGTGAGTTATATAATGATTATAAATTATTGAAGTATATATATACATATAAAAAGTTGAATATGTTCTAAAGAATATGTTTTTTGTTTATCAATTATTATGATTTCTCAAGACATTACCACTATGGGAATGTGAATATGGTGGTTGATGCTCTGAGTCGAAAAGGGCATACTATCTTTTCTATGATAAGGATTGAAGTGGCTATAATATTTATGGATTTATATAAGATCTATATTGAAATAATTAAGAATTTGGATAGAACTTTTCTTTCCAAGATTAACATTCAACCATCCATCCATTAGAAGATAAAGAAGGTATAGAATGAAGATATGGAATTATAGAATAAGGAGATGAATGTTTATGAGTTTAAAAATAATCATGTTGGAATGATAAGGTTTAGGAACCAATTATGTGTCCCATAAATACCAAAATTGGATAATTATATGTTGGATTAAGATCAATGTTCATCATTATCTATTCATATAGGTAAAATGTGGATGTGTAGACATTTGGAAGATTATTTTTGGTGGGAAAACATTAAGAGAGATATTGCCGAGTATATATCTTAGTACTTGGTATGTCAAAAATTTAATGATAATATACTAAATTTTAGTGGTTTTTTACAATGATTTCCTATATTATAATGGAAATTGGTGAAAATCAAGCTTTATTTTTTCATTGAACTCCCCAAATTATCCAAAGTCTATAATGCAATTGGGGTTATATTTGACTACCTTAAAAATTCCACACACTTTATTTCCATTAGATACTATTTGTATCTTGATCATTGTTACATAATATAAATTAAGTAACTATTAATTTTGAATGGAGTATCACATTTTATTGAATTTGATCCCGATATGTGGCTTACATAGAAGGTCTGGAGATTATTGAGAAGGAATTGGATACAGAGTAATGTTTCAACACTACTTATCACCCTCAGATATATAGTAACCCTGATACAACCATTAAAAATATTTTATAAATTTTATGATCTTATTATCAAGACTTAAATGGATGTTGTGATTAACACCTTAATTTGGTGGAAATTTCATAAAACAACAGCTTTCATTTAAGTAATCAGCTGAATCTTCTTTGAAGACCTCTATTGTATGAAGTGTAAAACTCCAATGTGCTTGGATGAAGTTGTACAAATATATATGTTAGTATTTTTCCATGATATATAAATTATAGAGAATTTAGATCCATTTAGCACCATATTTTGTTATCTTAGTGTTAGTAGAGAATTTATGATGATAATCTTTTGTAAAATTTGGAATTTGAAATTAGTGGGAAGTAATTACTGGAAATTACTCAATGGGTGAAAGTTGAAACATTCAAAAATATGGTAATTATGAGACCTAGGTATATTTTACCCTTCAATATTATTGATCAGGCAAGGATGGTAGACTATCATCTTGAACTTCTCCCAGACCTCTCTAAAGTTCATGGTGTTTTCAATGTACATCTTATATAGAAGTATAAACCAGATCCATAACATGTAATGAAATAAAAGTTCATACCACTAGATCATGATTATGAATATGAATAAAATCAAGTTGAAATATTTCAACATAGAGATAATATACTATAGGACAAGAATACTCACCTAGTTAATGTTTTTTTAGAGAAATCATAAATTCAAAAAAGCTATATGGGAACTAGAGGATGTGATGAAATATAGATATCCTCAATTGTTTATACTAGATTTTTTAATCTATGAGGGTGAAATTCATTTTAATAGGTTTAGAATCTTAAAACCTTATTTTTTATGAAATATTTATCTATTAATAAATTTTATTTCTTAGATAGTTTTATTTAAACAAAACAACGAGTTTAAACAAATCAAAGTATGCTATGTTGTCATTTAATGAGATAGTTGTCACCAAACCATTCAATTGGAAGGTGTGAATTGGAAAAAATAAATGGTTTCAAAATTTATAAAATGAATTAATTTGTTATTAATTGATAAGAAATGGAAATAAAAATAAGTTGAAAGTAAAAGAGTTGTTTTTATGAAAGATAATTTTTAAATTCACAATGTTTTTTTATTGTAATAAATTAAATTAATCATAGTTAATGAATTATTTTAATTAAATTTATATATAATATATTAAAAAAATTTAAACATTTATATAGTGTTATTTCTTGGCATGAGATAAGAATAAATCTAGTTTATGATTAAAAATTCACTATTTTAATAAATCATTTCTATCGAATTTTGCACTTTAATTTTAAAATAAATATCCATAAAATATTAAAATTGAAAATTGAAAAATTGAAAAATTATTTGTAAATAGTAGGATCAAATTTGGTAAATATTTCTATTTTATTTTTTCTTTTTAAGAATAGCAATGTTGGTAAATTTTTATTACCTATGTAAGGGTAAAATGGGTAAAATAAGGTAAAACTTTGGGATAAGTCTCCTAAATCCCTCCAAAACATTCATTTATCCTATTAAATGAGTGGAGTTTTTCCAATCTCATCAAATTATAAAAAATATATCCATTAGGTATAATTTTCCCTTTATTATGATTGACATATTATTTTAAGAAAAGAATCGAGATAAAATGTCACTCTCTTGAATTTAATAACTATGAATTATTATAATAGTGATAAAGAGGAAAAATTTGGTTATAATTTTTTTATTTTATTTATGAAATAATTATTCATATAGTGGTTATATATTTATAAATTATGGAGATTTAACAATTAGCATAAATTAATAGTTATTGATGATAATGTATTTATTCAATTAACAGAAAAATAAAATATTTTTAAAGAAATATATAAAAGTAAGCAATACTATGAATTATTATGATCCATTTATTTTATAGATAAATAGAACATTTAATTAAGGATTGAAAAGTTTATATTCAAAATATTTTGTTTTCATGTTGCCTTTAATGTCAAATTAAATGAATAGGTTCAAAAATGACATTAATGAAATTTTATGTTAGATAATATTTTAATTAATTATTTAAAAATCATAAAAAAATATAAATTAGAAATTTAGGATGATAAATGATCTATAATTTAATTATTTTCCCATTTGAAATATAAATTTTAGTATATTTTTAAATTTATAACCCTTTAATAATAAAAAAGACCTTAATGCGGTAATGATTCAAATTGTTTAACATTAGGGTTAAATTGAATGATAAGGTTTACCAAAAAAATTCTAAATTATATTGGATGGAAATTTTTAAAAATAATCCATTTTTTCTTTTAAGATATATCCATTTTAAAGAATATTTCTCTTTAATGTTTAATTATATTCGAATCATTTTTGTAAATGATAGTGTGTCATCTCCCTCCTTTATAAATTGACAGCCATTCCCTCGTTTCTTTACACCACATTGAGTAATTTAACATGAAAAATACCTATTAAATCCCACTCTAGAATGATTATACATCTACAAAATGAAATTTTATTTCCAAAAAGACAAACCCTTGGGTCGTAATGATGAGATCTAATGGAGTACATTTAAAGAAGAGGTAATCTCATTAACTGATCACGTTCTATTTATATCTTGTTTTCCTCTAATAAATATATGGTATATATCATAAAATATTCAATTTATTATCCTTGATATATTGAAATATTATTATGATAAGCGAACCACATTATCCTCCCTCGTTTCCATCAAATGGAAAGGGGAGTATCGCTCATGCATACATGCAGAATACCACTCTACATAGCAGTACAATTAATTTTTCATTACCAATATTAATGGATGTTATTATATTTGTTTTAATGTTTATATATGATAAATTTTACATAATTATACTTTTATAATTATAAAATCAACTTTAACTTCGTTCATTCCCATCATTTGAGAACTGATTGTGTTAGTTGTGCGTACGTGTGAATAAACACCTCCACGAAGCAACATGATTTTTTTCAATTATAATTCACAGGGATGGTAACAAAGATATATTTAATATATATATATATATATATATATATATATTATATTATATAATAAACCATTTTAATTGTATGTTATAATTTATATTTTCTTCTTTTTATCAATAAAAAATTCAAAACATTGTTTATCTGTACGTACAGTCTTTCATCTCTATGAAAATTATAATTAATTTTTATCTCCAATTTATATAATTGATTAAAAAAATATATAATCAATTTATATTATTTTTATATAATTTTTTAAGTTTTTTATATGATTTAAGCACTATTAAATTCTAAGAGACAAATCTACCAAAATAAAACATACATAAAAATGAAAAAATTATCACCTAGAAGAGTGATTTCAATAATGAATTATTAATAAACAGGTGGTAAAATATTATAAGTAAATAATATAAGATATTATATGTTTGATTAGTTTCTAGAATATATTTTTATTAAATATATATTTATTATTTATTACGTTTGACCACATTTGATTGAAGTCAGACCTGATGTAGGAGATTATTTCACAATCTCGCCATTATCAGGGATTATTTCTCCTCAAATAACACATTGGGGACTATTTGATCATTCTATAATAAAAAACATAATTTATTATATCATATTAATTTATTTAAGTATTTATATTCCATTCCTTTTCTACTATTTAATTACTCATTATACTGAAATAATATTTTTCTTTAAACTGAATTTGTTCTTCTACTTAGTATGAAATATTCTTTCATTATGACAATATTTTCCTTAATTATTTAAAATATTATTTTTACTATTCGTAAATGATTTAATAAATAAATATTTACACACGTTTAACATTTTAAGAAATGGTTTAAAAGGAATATTCTTATCATTTTACCAATATGGTACTTTTGAATTTTTACTGAAAATGTGAAATGAATCTTTATTTTATTGCAAACAAAATGAATGAAATTTACAACCATTATAACCACCAAATGATTTGAATATTACATTATAATTTTCAATTATTCTTTTGGAATATGTTTTCCCTCAATATTTGGTAAATTTTTAATTTTAAATAAAAGATTTCAAATTGAAAAGGATATCTTCCGCATGAAATTTATCCATTGACATTTAGAAAATATTTTCATGTCATCATCCATTAATGAATATTATGATTTAAAAAGGATTCTATAAAATTATTAGATGAAAATTAAAATAGAATATGGGTCTACTAGTGTCTATTTATTCATTTGGAAATAGGTTAAACCTTTTATAAGTAGTTCCATAATGGTTTTTTAAAACTGCCATAAAGTTGGTGTCAGTGTTTAAATTTATTCAGTTTAATAATTTTAGCGGTAGTTTCATGGAAGTGTTGTAAAAAAATTTTTGGAGGCACTTTTTTCTCTCAAAACTACTGAGTATTTCATGAAGTTTTTAATTTCTGTTATATATAATAAGAGATAATGGTTGTTTAAATCCCAATAATTATTTTACCATATATAATTTCTATTTTAACCACATTTATAATTTTTTTCCATATATAGTGGTAGTTTAAACAACCACTATATATTATTATTAGAAAAATAAACACCTACCGAAGCTGTAGCACAATAAAATAGAATAAAATCATACATATTAAAAAAACCAATTTTGAATAAACTATAAAAACCCATATATAAATGGAGTTTCAATTAAAACATAATAAAAAGTCAAAATAAAACACACAAAAAAGTATTATACACGTAAAAAATTGTCTCACAAGGATACATATACAAAATTAATCATTATTCAACAACATTCACTCCAGTAAACTATAATCAAGAAGTAAAAAAGAATTAAAAAATATAAGGCACCACCTATAAAAAGTCAAACATAAAAAAACATTCTCAATCAAGCCTCTTTTGTATTCCATTGGAAACCATTCAAAATCAATTTTATAACTCAATTCAAAAAGGCACCACGTGTCCTTATACTCATGTTATTCCCTTAAGAAAATCCTATCAAATTTTATGTAAAAAACCCTTTTCTATTTTGATGGACTCTTTCAAAAACCATTTTATAAATAACCATTTTTACTTAAAATTACACTTAGAACAATTTAACCATTAAAAAATAAAATTTTAAAAGGGAAAATAATTTTAATTTTAATATCCAATACAAGCCTTCAATCAAGAAATAAAAGGTACAGTGAATATCATTAAACCAAGGCACCACAATCAACCTGTTTTCAAGATAAGCAGTCCATGATTACTAGTCGGCCAACATGACCACATCCCAGTCTTTTGGATTAATTCATATATGAAATGAAATATATAGATAACAATAATATTGAAGGCACATGAATATAAAACTACTATAAGACCATGAGATAGAGATATAATGGAAACCTACCTATAAATGGACCATAACAGACCAACAATAAATGAATTTTCAATTAAAACATGATAAAAATAAAAATAAACGAAATATTAGCCAAAATTATATTATAAAATTGATAAATCCTTAATCTAACATTCTAATTAAAACAAAAATGAAGACTAAAATTTGAAATTTTCAACCAAATTATCATTTTAAATACCTTTTTGAGGATTTTTAAACCCATGATTATTCTTTTACAAATCACCTTTTTAAATACACAACTGTAGTACTAATAATAAAATTAAAAACATAGACAAGTTTGAAACATTAGATAATCATGATTAAATTATACTAGAAAATAAAATGAACAACTTACTAGCATAAAACATTTTATGTGAGGATAAATACAGATATCCCTTAACTCAAACCACAATATGGTTTCTCAATTACCATGTTCTTATGTTAGTTAGTTATAAATTTATTTAGATATAACTATCACAAAATCCAAATTCAACCCTTATCACTATTTGAGAAACTAACATCGACACCATTTTTTTCTCGATCTCCACTCCCAACAATCTTCTCCTATAAAACACATTTCTTGAAAATTAAATAGTGTTATATATTTAAATTTAATTTTTATATTAATAAATGTTTATTTACTAAATTATTATGAAGTTGTGTGATTTACCTTCTCACTCAAACCATAAATCCATGTAATATCACATGGGACACATATAGTTTTATTCTGATATAAATCAAAAAATGCTTATTTATAGAAACAATCATTGAATCCTACATATATACATAGAGTTATTTTAAAAAATATTAGAATTTAATTAACTAATGGAATTCAATTGAGTCATAATGTATTAAAAATACCATTATCTGAAAATTAAATACTTCATTCTTCGAATATTGATGCATATTCCTCAAATGAGAACTTATAATTGGAAGGGTAACCAGATCATATACCTACTAGCCTATATTCTTTCTAAAAAATCCCACAACATCATCTATGGGAACCCCATAAAAATATAATGAGTATAAAATCATTATTCTGTTTAAATTTCAGACCTATCAAGTGTAAATATTTATCATGGTAGTAACATATTTCAATATTTTATAAATAAACAAGAATTCATATGAAAAATAGAAATTGACTTATTAAAATTTAAATTTTTACCTAAAAACATCACCCTCCAATATCCTCATGATGAAATTTGGGTATTCACTTAATCCCTTACTATGGAATTATCAGGTGCTAAACCATATGAATCTAGAGGTAATATATTATATGATAATGGGATAAAGAATAAGGGTGTTCTAGATGCTGTAAGGAGGTAGATGGAGTGTGTTCCAAATACGGATGGGGGGAAAACAAAGGGTTCAAGAGATGTGGTTGGTAGGGAGCCCAATGGATCCTTAGATGTATGTGTGGTCGAAGGAATGTCAAATGGGAGTCAACTGGGATCTATGAAATGCATCTTTCTAGATAATATTTTATTTTAAACAAATAAAATTAACTTAAGAACATATAATTTGAAGAATTCTTAGGGAACAAAAATTAATAAATTATAAAAAATAAAAAATAATAACAAAAATAATATACATAGGAATGATAATGAATTACTACCCATTGAAATAGACATAATATTTAATTTCCCAAAATTAAGAAACTCATGCATAAAAATAATTTTAAATTTGATAAAAAATCCATAGTACTGAAAATGAATAACATACCACATATGTGGTTGATAAGACAGTTGATGAATGCACATAAAATCATTTTTATGGTCAATCATGTAATTATCCCACTCAATAATTAAATCATATACTTAATCAACCCTTTAAAGGATAGTATTTTAGATATGAATAAGGAAATATAATTTTCTTTCTTACTGTTTATTAGATTAAATGTCGGAGTTCAAATATTCTACTTCATCACCCATATCATAGAAGTCTTTTTGTTTTATGTGAATAACTACACTACACCATTTATATAAGAAATATTCCACATGATATAGTATTTTTTATTTGTGATGATAATATATAATGATCAAGTAATTCATAACCACCAACATCATTCGAGAGAGGGAAATTCATAGAGTTAAATTCCATGGAATCTATTTTAATAACACTAGTAATGTGAACCCACATTAATTTTAATATAAAAACTAAAAAATGACCAAGGTAGATTAATTTAATAATATAATTCAACTGTATATAGTATCCCAGTCCCGAAACAATAAATATACCATTATTCAGTGTTTTTAAGCCCTCTTATCTATCAAATGTATGAAATTTCAATCCATTGACATTGTATAAATCAAAAAATCTAGTTTGTTTTAGAGGGCATTGAGCTTGGAAATTAAAACTTCTGAAAACAAATCCTAAGTATTACTATTTATTATCTAAAAAAATTAATATATATTTTAATATTTTCAAAATATATGTGTCAACTTGATATCCATAATGATTTCAATATTTATGAACGTACATGATGTGTAAATAATTCTATGAGCTATTTATCAAAAAAATTATTATATCCTTCTCATTTAATGTTTGACTTTTCATTACTCTCTTTCTTTTTATCCTAAGATCATTAATAAATGGATAAGAAATATAAATATTCAGTATCACATATCTATTTTACTATAGTAATTCCATTTTTATCAGTGTAATATTCGGGATCATCCAAACAATTTATCCAATAGTATGAAGGTTTTTTGATTTCCCATGTAGTTCAGATTGAATTGATGTGTCATCAATATATCCTAATCAATTGAATCATGTCTCAATATCATCAATGTATCTAGAATAAAGGTTAATATAGTAAATACCCGAAAATTCTGTGGAATTTTTTTTCTTAATTATATGGGAAGTTCTGAATCTGAGAAAATCGACGACACATGATCCTGATGCCCGTCGTCCCTGGAGTCAATTTATGGAGTTTTGTTCTGGTACGTTCTGTAAACAAACAAGAGGGTTTTTATAACTTTTGAACAGGTGCTTGGAATCGTAACCTGAGGGGCCAGTTGAACCCGCAACACCGATATTCTCTTAAGGTGACTTTCACTTCGACGATAGTGAGTTGAGAATAAAATTTAGTTTTTGGGTTTTCATGGGAAATAATAAAATAAAGTGAGCTTCACTTTATTTTTATTTGAGTTTCCATGTGGGTGTTTGGAGGTGGGTACCACAGGATATATAGCCTCCTTTTGGAGGTTGGATATTGGAGGTTGGACCACCACCCCTTAACCTCCCATGAGATGTTATGGTAGTGGGTCCCACCCAAACCTAACATCCCGTGAGAGGCAACAATGTGGGGACCACATGGGACTAAACCACCTATTAATGGGAGGAGGGGAAAATCTCTCAACTCCCCTCATTAATGAGGGGGATCCCCTTTACCTAATCTACCATTTATGGCGCCACCACCTCCCCTTTAATTTTTTGAGCCAACACATAATTTATTATGTAAAATCCTTCACATTAATTATGTGGATCCAATTAAATTAATTCATCCAATTTAAATATTGTTCCCAAGAATTAATAAGATATCATAATATCTTAATATTTTGGTTGGCATTGCTCTTTTAGTGGAACTTGGGAGAAGAGGGAAAATCTCTGAATGAAGAATGAAGAATAGAGAACGAAGAATGTCGGTGAGGAGTGACTTCGACTTCCTTTCTCAGATCCTAACGATGCAATGTGTCTTCCACAACCGACGTGAGAGCTTGGGATTGGAATTGTGCGGAAGACGTGGTGGACGATGAAAACATCGTCTTCTTCCCCGGGACTCCATCGAAAAAGGATGAATAAATGTATGGGGTTAATTTTTGTATCACTACTTTCCATTCCTTATTCTCTTCGGTTGGAAAGGAATCATTACAGATGTTGTAGAAAAATTGAGGTTCATCTTTCTTACTTCTTGATGAGCCAAGTGTCACCACCCTAAATGTGGAGGGTGCGGGCCAAACCAACATGGCCCGACCCCTCCTCCGTTCTTTATTGTGATAATCTTCGGCATGACGATGTAACTACAAAGATGTGTTGAAGGCGACGAAGGCAACACTCAAATGATATGCTTCCCGTGGCCTCCGCGAACTGTGCCACGCCCTGGCTGCGCTGCACTCCAGGCTGAACCATGACCCACCTTCCAAGCCACCACGGCCCACACCACCGGGGGCTTCTACGACCACTCACTGGCATGACCGTGCTGCCTGGCCCCCAGCCGCTGCCTGCCTCCCGCACGCCCCGACCGAACCCCGTTGGCCTGCGCAGGCTGGAGTCACGCTGAACTGCGCCGAACCGGCCTCCCAGCCTCCCGCCCACCTACTGACCCACCTTCCGGCCTTGCCGACCACCTTCTGGCCTTCCTGGCCGCCCACTGGACCGCCTGCAGCCTACCCGACTACCTCACATCCTGCCCAGCCACCCTCGGCCGCCTCTGGCCCGCCTTCTGGCCTACCCGGTTGCCCGGCCTCTCGAGCCGACACTCGACCGAAGCGGTTCCCTGGCTGCACCGACCTCCCGAGCTCGCAGCCCCCCTCACAACGCCCTGGCCGAACTGGCCCGGCCGCACCCTCTAGGACGAGCCGCACCTTCGTGGTGCTCTTGGCTAAATCGGCCCCGAGCCTGGGCCGAACCACCCACATGGCTTGGTGGGCTGGTCCCAGCAAGCCGGGCCAAACCTAACAGGCTGGTCGGCCCAATAGGCTGGGCCAGAACCAACATGTCTAATCGGGTCGACCCATACCGGGTCGGACCGGACCTGGGTCCACTACCGACCCTTTACTTTCTTTGGTAATATCTTTGGCATCAGACGACCATTTGGCGAACCATCAATAGCACTGGTAATCGTGAAGAGAGACAGTCCCTCTGATTATACCCCACTAGAGTTCGGGGTAGAGTTGTGATACAGTCAGGTTGGATCATACACGAATCCAACCGGGCCCCTAGGACTAAAATGCTAAAAACTCATGGACTGAGTGTCCAATTGACGTACCATCTATTGCATTGAGACCTCTATAACGTGGAGGATCTTTGAGATACTTCTATGTGGGACTTCGGGACAGTTTGAGTATCGACCTGTAGCTCATGGAGTAGATCCTCCCAACGACGAGCGATCATTGTGTGGAGACCAAGTAGCTAGCTGAGACCTGACGAATGCTGACCGATTTGACTCGAAGTGATTTGACTCACATAGTGGGGAGCACCTTATAGTCATTGAAAACCCATAGTGGGGAGTGCCTTGGTGTCTCGGTAGACCCACGATACTCGACAGGAGGGATACCTCAGTAGGCTATGAGGGGGAGTGCATTAGTGACGTGACAAAACCACGTTGAGGAGTGCCTTGGTGACGCTGAAGACCCACAGTACTCAACATGAGGAGTACCTCAGTAGTCCATGGTTATTGAGAAGTCCCTTGGTGACACAGCATGCCCACTGTACTTGATATAGGAGTAGTTCACCAGCAGCCACAGTTTCGACAATGTGATTGGGGATGTTATTTGACCCTACCCCTAGAATAAAATCCTAGTTTGAGCTAAGTCAGTATCTTTTGTGTTTTCCTCATGATTGATATGGATTTCTTGATAACTTAGGTATATGTATGGGCATATACCTAACTGGGGTAATCTGTTGATTTTCATACTCGGTGGTTTATCCTTGTAAGATTTGTGAGTCCTTGAGGGTCTCGGGGTCCCTTCTAAGTATCGTTATAGTCATCCCTACAAGGGCTATTCCCGCACCTCGTTGTGTTGGATGCAGATGACGGACAACACTGACCGAGAATGAGTGTACCAATACTAGATGGTACATGGATGAGACAGATGGATGTGGAGTGTTATAGAGGCTATATATTCCTAGCCTTCAGGTAGGATTTCCCATAGGATGACCTAGTAGCTGTTTTTCTTTTCTTCAGTTGTACTTGTATTTCTAGTTCCTTGTACTTTACAGTTGGGCTTGTATTTCTAGCCCCTTTACATTCAGAACTCTTTTGTTATATAGTTTTACTTAGTGTTTGGTATTCATTTTTGAGCTCTATTGTGCACATTTAAAGATTATAAAGGAAATTTATTTCCAAGTTTTAGGGAATTACGCCTTTGGATCTAGTCACCGACCCATGGCCTATGGATGGAGGTCTTGGGGTAGTCACAACACAGGCCCCGAGGGACGGGTTGTGAAAAATTGGTATCAAATGAGTCGGTTCTACCACATGACCTAGGAATCTGATCTTTCATTTCTAGGAAGCAATAGTGTTAAGAGTAGTGGGTGTGGTTCTCAGTTCAGGGAGTCCACTGTTGGTACTACGGCTAACATATCCATACACCAACACACTAACTTATGATTTTCCACTCAGTACACGAAAACAATAATTTCATGTGTGTTTTCAAAATTTTTCTTTAAGTCAACTCAACCAGGTATAATCTTTTGACCGTGTCACATCTATTTCTTTCAGGATGTCTCCCTGCAGACGATCATATAATGTTTCGAGAGTTGTACACACAGATAGCCCACCGATCGATGAGGGTCCAGTGTAGGTCTCTCTTACAATGTTGTCACCTTCAGGTGGTGCACCAGCAGCACCACCACCCGTTGGGCAGCAGATACCAGCAGCCACACTGGCGGACAGTGCACACCGATTGAGCAGGTTGCGCGAGATCCAACAGCAAAGGCCTATGAAGATTCTAGGTGAGACAGATTCCCATTCAGCTGGGGGCTGGCTGGAGGCGATTTCTAGAGTTTCCCATCTATTTGATACAATAGTAGAGCAGACAGTGATCTTAGCAGCTAGACATTTTAAATTAGTGACCATGAGGATGATCCTCTTATTGATGAGGCTTTGGTTTGTGGGATGTTTACCGATTTAGTACCTTCGGGTAGTGTACCAGCTATATCACAACCCGTTGGTCAGTAGTTACAACTGGTGGAACTGGTAGGGGACACATGTATTCTTAGTGTATTACAAGTGTTTCAGCATCAGATACCCCTCAAGTTTCGAGGTGAGCCAGACTCACAGGTGGCTGAGGACTGGCTCGAGGAGGTGGTTGAGAGTTCTCTAGAACTTATACATCTTCGGTAGGACGACATGGCGGTAGCTGAGTATTCATCGAGGCGTACCGATCTTTCCTGGTACTTGATGAATACAATACGATCAGTGATTTAGGGCTCGAACATCAAAGAGAGGTGTTTTTAAGGACATATAATCCAACAATATTTCCTTATGCATTCCTACTTATATTATTGTGCTAGAGAGAACCTTTGTTGCAGAATGTTTTCTGGCTGAGCGAATACAGCTAGTGAATGTTAGCAGTGGGATAGCAGGAATTTGGCGCCAGTCTCAGAGACTTGGGCATGTAAAATTTTTCATGAAGAAGAATTGTTTTGGATAGATGAGTCTGCAGGGCAGCAGACGTCGAAGTAGAGTTAGGAGAGCTTCATGAGGTGGTGTACTTTCCGACATGTTACAACCAACCCCACCTTTTTTCGTGGACCCCACATGGATCAGGGAGCTGGAGGACAGTGGAAGATAGTAGTTACATGATGTCAAGGAATGCGACCCAATGGATCTAGGAATGATTCCAGGTATAGTCTATGTCTACTACTAGCTGTAGTATCAATATACATAGGTACCAATCATTCCTTCCTTCCAGGAATCTTGTCCATGACCTAGAGTTTTTGGTTAAACCGTTGACTTGACCCTCACGTCTGGAGATATCTTTGGGAGGACACTCGATAATTACACTTATGCCGACAGTGTGATCTGACCTTTGAGGTAAGAGTTTAATTTGGAACCTCTTAGTTGCTGCATCGAGTCCTAAATACGTTAGTTTTTGTTTGTACTTTACAGCCATATTTCACACTCAGATTGACTGTAGTAGGCAATGAGGTTTTGGTTTACATACAACGTTGGAATGGTGTTTTCCTTGGTCGGTGAAAAAAGAAACCCAGGAAGCACATGATAAACTCATGCATAAGAGGGTATATCCAATCACTCTTGAGTGGGCCAACCACACCGTTGTGGCAGAAGAATTTGACTTTGAGATAGTCTATACTCTAGGGAAGGGGAACATGGTAGCAGAAAGACTCAGCAGGAGGTTTGGCCTGCATTTACAGAGTGCGGTGAAAGAGCAGCTAGCCGATTTCGGGATATTCTTTGTGCATCGAGAAAGAGAATCTTTTCATCGGTCTCTTACAGTCACTCCCCCACTTCTTTCAGAGATTCAGGGAGGCATAGCATGGAGACGCTGACTGCGAGACACGACATGCTCAAATATCCACAGGACCGGCACCTGATGGATTTTCTGAATGTATGGATCATGTCAACCTCTTCAGAGGACATACTATGGTACCAGTGTTAATTACTGAGGAAGTGTTGAGTGTATTCCACATATCCCCTCTAGAGGTACATCCAGGTGTGGCGAAGATGTACCAGGATCTCTGACGACAAAACTAGTGGCCAGGTATAAAGAAGGAAGTTGTAGAGTTTGTCTCTCGATGTCTCACCTGTCAGCAAGGGATGGCAGAGCACTAAATACCACCAGGCTTGGTACAGCCTTTAACGGTCCCATAGTATAAGTGGGATGAGCTATCCATGGAATTCGTGATAGGACTTCCACGTACATCTATGGGTCAAGACTTGATTTGGGTGATCATCGACCGACTCACCAAGTCAGCCCACTTCCTACCGATCAGAGAGAAGGGTTCAGTAGAGAGATTGGGATGCCTCTATGTGCAAGGGATTGTGCGGATACATGGAGTACCTTCATCTACTATCTCCGATCATGACAGAAGGTTTACTTCCCAGCTATGGAAGGTGTTGCAAGAGGCTTTTGGGATGGAGCTTTGTCTGAGCACCACCTTCCATCCTTAAACAGATGGTCAGAATGAGAGGACCATTTAGACTCTCAAGGACATGCTCCATGAATGCACCATATACTTCATTCGTAGAAGGGAGGATCACTTACCATTGGTGTAGTTTTCATACAACAACAGAAATCACTCCACCATTGGGATAACACCTTTCGAGGAGTTGTACGGGTGACATTGCAGATCACCCTTGTACTAGAAAGACCTAGGGGAGAAAGTACTAGTGGGACCAAAGATGTTATGGGCTACCATAGAAAAGGTTCAGATAATCCAAGAGCGGATGAAGACTGCACAGAGTAGGCAAAAGTCATATCCTGATAGGAGACAGAGGCCTCTGGAGTTCGAGGATGGTGACCACGACTTTCTATGGGTCTCACCTCGAAGAGGACTACAAAGATTTGGCCAAGGCGGAAAGTTATCTCTAAGGTTCATCGGAACTTTCTAGTTCCTCAACAGAGTTGGTGAGGTGTCTTACCACTTAGATCTTCCACCTCAGTTGCACTGGGTGCATGACGTCTTCCACCTATCTCAGATGAGAAGATACGTGCACGACCCTTCACACATCACCGTCCATGGCGAGCTAGACATCGATGATGGGGTGAATTTTACGGAGGTTCTAGTAGAGATTGAGGATCGATAATAGTTGGTCCTTAGAGGATGGTCGATACCTCAGGTGCATCTTCGTTGGCAGCATGGGAACCTCCAAGAGAGCACATGCGAGCGGGAGGCTCATATGCATACACAATACCCCCAATTATTTCCTTTGTTTGTGTTGTAGCTTACCAGGATGTAAATCCATGAGGTGGGGAGAATCTAAAAACTCATAAATTCTGTGGAAATGTTTTTATTAAATACATGAAATTTTTACGAGTCCGCAAAAATTTATTTCACATGATTCTGAGGCCCGGTGTTCCCGGAATCAATTTCTAGAGTTTTGTTCGGGTACGTTCAGAAAATGTATGACCAGGTTTTTATAACTTTGGAACAAGTCCTCGGAATTGAAATATGAGGGCTCCGTTGAACTCATAGTGCTGGTATTCGCTTAAAGAGACTTTCTGTTCGATGATAGTGAGTCGAGAATAAAAGTTAGATTATGGGTTTTTGTGGAAAGTAATGAAATAAAGTGAGCTTCACTTTATTTTTATTTGAACTTCCATGTTGGTGTTTGGAGGTGGGTCCCACTAGATCTATAACCTCCTTGTGGAGGTTTGAAGTTGGAGGTGGTACCACCACACCTTAACCTCCCCTGAGAGGTTATGGTGGTGGGGCCCACATGAACCTAACCTCTCGCGAGAGGTTATGATGTGGGGACCACATGGGACTAAACCACCCTATTAATGGGAGGAGGGGAAATTATCTCAACTCCGGTCATTAGTGAGGGGGATCCCCTTTACCTCCTCTACCATTTATGGTGTCACCACCTCCCCTTTAATTTTTTGAGCCAACCCATTATATATTAAGCCAAATCCTTCACATTAATTAGGTGGATCCAATTAAATTAATTCAACCAATTTGAATATTGTGCCAATGAATTAATATGATATCATAATATATTATTATTTTGGTTCGAATTTCTCATTTTGTGGAACATGGGAGAAGAGAGAAAATCTCCCAATGAAGAATGATGAACAAAGAACGAAGAATGCCGATGAGGAGCGACTTCGACTTCCTTCCTTGGATCCTACCGACGTGGAGCGTCTTCCACAACCGACGTGCGGGCTTGGGATTGGAAGTATGTGGCGGACACGATGAACAACAACAACACCGTCTTCTTCCCAATGACTTTGTCGACGAACGACGAAGCAAGGTTGGTGGTTAATTTGTGTATTAACACATTCCTTTACTTATTCTCTTCGGCTGGAAAGCAATCGTTGCAGAGGTTGTAGAACAATTGAAGTATATCTATCTTACTTCTTGATGAACCAAGTGTTACCACCCTAAATTCGAAGGGGCGGGCCAAACCAACATCGCCTGACCCCTCCGCCATTCTTGTTTGTGATAATCTTCGTCATGGCGACGTAGCAATGAAGCAACATTGAAGGTGACACCGAAAATAGGCAAAGGCCGCGCTTCCCGTGGCCACTGCGAACCGTGTCGCTCCCCGACTACACTATGATCTGGGCCAAACCGCGACCCACCAGCCAAGCCACCCCGGCCTGCACTACCGCCGGCTTCCCTAGCCGCCTCCCGGCCTGCCCACGCCTCCCTACACCCGGCCGCCGTAGGCCTCCCGTGCACCCCGACCTAACTCAACCAGCCCACGTCTGCCTGATCCGCGCCGAACCGAATGGGCCCGGCCTCCCGACCTCCCGTTCGCCTCTTGGCCTATGCGACCGCCTCCCGACCGATTGTTGGCCAGCCTGCCGGCCTGCCCGAGTGCCTGCCGGCAGGCCCGGCCTCCCGATCCACCACCCGACTAAAGCTGTGCCCTGGCCATGCTGGCCTGCTGAGCCCAGGGCCCTGATCACGGTTCCCCCGTCGAACCGGCCCGGTCATGCCCTCCGGTATGAGCTGCGCCGGGCCACACCCTCGCGGCGATCTGGGCTGAATCGTCCCCACGCTCAGGCCGAACCGCCCACCCGACAGGCTAGGTTGCGCCTAGCGGGCCGAGCCGAACCTAACATTTAAGGACACAAAAATTTCAAGTAAATTTTTTTCTTAAATTACTTTGGAATTTTAGGAGTCTGTGGCTTCTGACGACACTTGATTCCGAGGCCCGATGTGCCCAGAATCAACTTCTAAAGCTCATCTCGTGTACGTTCAGTAAACGAACGAGCGGGTAATTCTATCTTTTGAACCGGTGCTCGAAATTGAAATCTGAGGGCTTAAATGATCTTGCAATTCCGGTAATTGCTTAAGGGAACCTTTACCATAGTCACGTTTTTGCGGGGGAAGAAGTTATTTGTTGGGTTTTAATTAAATAAGTAAATAAAATTATTGTACAATTTTATTCTATATCTAAGGAGGTTAATACCTCCCATGGGAAGTTGTTGGTGGGGCCCACACCCACCCGACTTCCCATGTCTGGATAATTGAATGGTGGGGCCCAGGCAAGCCCCAACCTTCCACCACCCCCTAAACCCCTTAACACCCTTTAAACTCCCCCATTAAACTCCCATGTTAATGTTGAAAACTCTCCTTTTTATGAGTCCTCTCACCTCCTCCTCCCTCCCTCTTAAATTCTTGCCAACATGGCCTAATTAATGAGATGATTCACTTCATTTAGTTAATTAAGTGGTTTGATTTTTAATTTTAAAATCTTTGGGATGTGAATAAAAATAATATCCTGAGATATTATTTTGTGTTGGAGCTTTTGGTGTGTGGAGAAACTTTGGTGAAGTTCTTGAATTCTTTTGAGAGAACTCTTGTGTGAAGAAGAAGAGAACTTCCCTCCAACGAAGAACGACACATATTCAACGAAAAATGCCACTTCCATGAAGAATGAAGATTCACACTGATGTGGTCTATGAAACCTCACCCCGTGACGCCGTCTTCCGCGACACCCGACGTACGACGTCAGTTATTGAGGTAGGGGTGTAATTTGAGTATGTTTATATTCCGGTGATTATTCCCTTCTAAAACAAAGAATGAAGATGAACTCATTATCAAGTTTATCCGTGAATGATTTTATTTGTGGATTGGGAATAATTGTTTGTGGGGAAATCATAGGGAATTAAGTTCAATTTTAACTGATTAAAATTGTGCCTTGTTAGTCATTGAAAATCATTTTTGTCCGACCTATTGCTATCGATTAACGCGGAGGGCGCGGGTTGAACAAACACGGCCCAACGACCCTCCACAGATTGTTGGTCTATGTGAGTATTGATGGGCTATGATGACACGGGACCACAACAGCGTTTGGAAGCTGTCTTAGTAAAGAACGATTCCCAGGAGAGCCATAGGCACAAGAGGTGGGAAAATCGGACCACCGGAGCGCGTCTGGTGGTCCGTGGAAACAGCTGCTGGCGTGCCACACCGGCACAGCGGCGCGCCGCAGGACGAAACCCACCCTGACAACAGCCGCGGCGGTGGTGTGACGGACCCTGCAGCCGCGCATGATTCGGGAGGTGGGGCAACACTAGTGGGCACCGTCAGTATCAATCAGCGGGGGATGCACCCCCTGCTCGGCGCAACACGCTCGGCTGACTGGACGAGCCAGCCTCCCCCGACTGGGCTGCGGCAGGCCTTGCAGACCTGGCTGCACCGGCTGCGCCGGGCGGGGCCAGGCCATGCTGGCTGGGCTGGGCCATGCCAGCCGGGCTGGGCCACACCCAACCAGGCTGGACCCGGACCCAGGTCGGGTCAACCAGGTTCGGGATGACTGAGGGGGTGTTGGGACTGGTCGGACCGGGCCCAGACCCCCTATTTTCGGACCTTCTTCAGTTAAACACCCATAACATGAGTTGTTGACCTCCGATCGATTCACCATTAGTTGCGTAGGATTAATCGGATCAATATGGTCGTTTCGGTATATTACACTCAAGGTTTCGCTGATGTTTGGGTATGGTCGGGTTGGTTCGAACAGAAAACCAACCGGGCCCTCGGAGCGGAAATGCTTATAACTTGATCTCCGGACGTCCGATTGACGCGCCATCAACTTTGTTGGATTCATATTGATGAGAAGGTTACTTTGGAATACTTCACCTGAGGTTTGGACGCAGTTGGAGAATTGATGGGATGGATTGTACCCGAAATCCAACTGGGCCCCTAGAACAGAAATGCTAATAACTCACAGACCGGGAATCTGAATGATGCATCATCTGTTGCGTTGAGACCCCTATGATGATGAGGTACTTTGAGATACTTACACATGAGATTACATGACACTTGGATGTATCGACCAGTAGCTCGTGGAGCGGCCCCTGCTGGAGACGAGCGTACGGAGTATAGAGACCTTGTAGCTGGCTGAGACCTGATGACTGCTTGTCCGACTCGAGTCGAAGTGACTTGTATAGCCCAGTGGGGAGCACTAATATGTTGGGGGTGGTAGACCCATGGCAGGGAGCACTACTATGTTTGGGTGGTAGACCCATGGTACTCGATAGAATGAGTACCTCTGTAGGATATTAGGGGGAGCACTATTGTGTTGGGGTGGCAGACCCATGGCGGGGAGCACTACTGTGTTGGGGTGGCAGACCCGCGGTACTCGATAGGAGGAGTACCTCAACAGTCTAAGATTAGTGAGAAGCGCCTCAGAGTTGTGACATGATCATTGTACACGACAGAGGAGGATCTCTTCAGCAGTTGTGGTTTCAATATCATTAATGAAAATCCTGGTTTGAGCTGAGTCAATGACCTTTGTGTTAATCTATATGGGTTACTTGATAACATAGGTATATGTATGGAATATACCTATGTAAAGGTAATCTGTTGAAATATTTATTTGTGGTTTATCCTTGTTGGATTTAGTGATACCTTGAGGGTCTCAGGGTCCCTATTAGGGATCATTATACTCACCCCTACATGGGATATGCCCACACCTCATAGTGTTGGATGCAGAAGACGGAAAATACTTATCTTGGTTGAGGTTTGTAGAACTGGACGATACCTGAAGGTGGAACTCCTGACGAGATGGTACCCGGAGGTGGAATTCATGATGAGATGGTACCTGGAGGTGACAAACGGACGTGGAGAGCTGAGGTGGCCATCTATACCTACCCTTTAGGTAGGAACTCCGGAGTACGATCCAAGAGTAGCTTGACACCATCCTGCTGTTTTGCCTTTTCCTTGTACTTTACTGTTGGGCTTGTATTCCGGCCCCTTTGTACTTTCAGCACACTTGTTATACTACTTTACTTAGTGCTTGCTTCCTCTTGATCCCTGGTTGTGTGAGTTTACATTTTAGAAAGGAAATACCTTCCCAGTTTTAGGGATTTACGCCTTTTGTGCAAGTCGCCAGCCCCTGGCCTACAGAATCCAGGCTTGGGGTAGTTACGACACAGGCCCCAGGGGACGGGTCATGAAAAATTGGTATGAAAGGAGTCGGTTCTACCGCATAACATATAACTCTGATATTTTATTTCTATGAAGCAATATTGGTAAGCGTACCGAGTGTGGTTTTCAGCTTAGGGAGTCCAGTGTTGGTGCAGTGGCCGATGTATCCATACACCAGGACCCTGATTACTGATTTCCGACCCAGTGCATGAGAACCCTAATGGCATGTGTGTTTCTAAAAGTTTTCTTTAAGTCAACTTAAACCAGGTGAGCACACCAGGTTTAAATCGTTTGACCATGTCGCATCTGTTCAGGATGTCTCCTCGCAGACAGTTAGTTGGAGTACCGATTGAGTACACGATGAAGGCCCACTGAGCGACGAGGCTCCGGTGCATGGCCCTCTTGCAATGATGGCACATTCAGGTGGTGTACCAGTAGCACCACCACCCGTTGGGCAGCAGATGCCCCCAGCCGTACTAGCGGACGGTGCACGCTGACAGAGCACGTTCCACGAGTTACAACAGTAGAGGACTCTGAGGTTACGAGGCAAGACAGATTTCCAGATAGCAGAGGACTGGCTGGAGGCGATTACTAGAGTTCTACACCTAGTTTAGACACTAGTAGAAAATATGGTGATCTTAGCTACTGGTGTTACCCAGTGAGTGACCATGAGATTGGCCCGTATAGAGATGAGGCTTCGGTACGTGGAATGATGCCTGAGATAGTACCTTCGGGCAGTGTGCCGGATATATCACTACCTGATGGTTGACAGTTACAACCGGCCATAACGGTAGATGAAACATGTAGGCATAGTTCCTTACACGTGTTTCTGCATCAGATACCCTTCAGGTTCCGAGGTGAGACCGACTCACAGGCGGCTGAGGACTGGCTCGAGGAGGTGGATGAGAGTTTTCTAGAGCTTATATAGCTTCAGTAGGATGACATGTCGGTAGATGAGTAGTCATTGAGGCGTACCGATCGTTCTTGTTACTTGAGGACTATGATACAATCAGTGATTTCGATCTCGTACCTCAGATCGAGGTGTGTTTAAATGACATCTGAGCTAGTACTTTTCATCTATGCATTCCTCCTTATGCTAGGGTGCTAGAGAGAACCTTTGTGGTTGAATGTTCTTTGGATGAATGGATACATCCCGTGAATGATAATAGTGGGAAAACAGGAAATTGGCACCAGTCTCAAGGACTTGGGTGTGTAAAATTTTTCATGAAGTGGAAGAGTTAAGGACAGATGAATCAGCAGAGCATCAGATGTGGAAGCAGAGCTAGGAGAGCACCATGATGTGGTGTACTTTTTGACATGTTACAACCACCCGCCTTTATTTTCCCCACTAGGCTCAAAGAGCTAGAGGGCAGGGAAATAGAATAGTTGCATGCGGTCAAGAAGTGTGATCCAAGGGCTCTAGGAATGATTCGAGGTACATTATGTGCCTACTATAAGCTGCAGTATCAATAGACATAGGTACCAATCATTCCTTCCTTCCATGAATCTTGTCCCAGACCTAGAGTTTCTGGTTAATCCATTGACTTGACCCTCATGTCCAGAGATACCATTGTGAGGAGACTCGATAATCAGACATACGCCGACAGTGTGATCTGACCCTTGAGGTGAGAGTTTTGGTTAGAACCTCTTGGTGGCAGTGACGAGGCCTTACGATGTTTGTTTGGGAATGGACTGGGTAACCACAGTTCATACACAGATTGACTGTATTAGGAAAAAAGGTTGTGGTTTTCCTACAACATTGTATGGGTTTTCCTTGGTCAGAAAAACGGAAACCCTAGGCAGCATAGGATAAAATCATGCATAAGTTGGTGTAGTCGATCACCCATGAGTCAGCGAGACTTAGATTTGAGACAGACTACTCTGGAGTTGCTGCACAACTTTTAGCATTGTCGAAGAAGGGGAAACCCTTCGTGTGGTCAGAGATATGCCATCAGTGCTTTTCAAGAGCTGAAGAAGAGGTTGACCAGTGCGACAATTTTGAGTCTACCAGAAAATGTGCAGATCATTCAAGAGCGGATGAAGACTGCATGGAGCAGATAGAAGTCGTATGCTGATATGAGACAAAGACCACTGGAGTTCGAGGATGGAGACCATGTTTTCTTATAGGTATCACCTCAAAGAGGTCTACAGATATGTGGATGATGTGGAAAGTTATCTTTGAGGTTCAATGGAACTTTCTAGGTCCTCAGTAGGGTAGGTGAGGTGGTTTACCGCCTGGCCATTCCACCTTAGATGCACCGGGTGCACGACGTCATCTACGTATCTCAGCCGAGGAGATGAGTGCACGACCTATCCGTCATCATTGACCACAGAGAGCTGGATATCGATGACTGGGGCAACATTCACGTGGTTTCCAGTAGAGGTTGAGGATCATCAGGAGCGGGACCTACGAGGACGGTCGATTCCTCTTGTGCGCTTTCATTGGCAGCACATGAACCTCCAGGAGAGCACCTGGGAGCAGGAGGCTCAGATGCGTTCTCAATACCTCCTTTATTTTCCCAAGATTGTGTTGTAGCTTTACGAGGACATAAGTCCCTAAGGTGGGAGAAATCTAAAGACCCGAAAATTTAAAGGAAATTTTTTTCTTAAATTACTTTGTAATTTTATGACTCTGTGGCTTCTGACGAATCTTGATTATGAGGCCCGGTGTTCCCAGAATCAATTTCTGAAGTTTAGATCGGGTATGTTCAGTAAATGAACGAGCGGGTTTTTCTATCTTTTGAACCGGTGCTCAGAATTGAAATCTGAGGGCACCGATGAACACGAAATGCCGATAATTTCTTAAGGGAACCTTTACCGTAGTCACGTTTGTGCGGGGGAAGAAGTTATTTATTGGGGTTAAATTAAAAAAGTAAATAAAATTGTTATACAATTTTATTCTATATCTAAGGAGGTTAATATCTCTCATGGGAAGTTTTTGGTGGGGCCCACACCCACCCAACATCCCATGTGTGGATAACTGAAAGGTGGGTCCCACACGATCCCCAGCCTTCCACCTCCCCCTAAACTCCTTAACCCTCTTTAAACTCCCCCATTAAACTCCCATGTTAATGTTGACAACTCTCCCATTTATGAGACCTCTCACCTCCTCCTCTCTCCCTCTTAAATTCTTGCCGACATGCCCTATTTAATGAGATGATTCACTTCATTTAATTAATTCAGTGGTTTGATTTTAGAATTTTAAAATCTTTGGGATGTGAATAAAAATAATATCATGAGATATTATTTTGTGTTGGAGATTTTGGTGTGTGGAGAAACTTTGGTGATGTTCTTGATTTCTTTTGAGAGAACTCTTGTGTGAAGAAGAAGAGAACTTCCCTCCGATGAAGAATGACGCCTCTTCAAAGAAGAACGCCGCTTTCACGAAGAACGACGACACACATCGATGTCGTCTACAAAACCTCAACTCGTAACGCAGTCTTCTGTGACGCCCGACATATGACATCAATTATTGAGGTAGGGGTTTAAGTTTATTATGTTTATATTCCCATGATTCTTCCCTTCTAAAACAATGAACGTAGATCAACTCATTATCAAGTTGATCCGAGAATGATTTTATTTACGGGTTGTGAATAATTGTTTGCGGGGGAATTTTAGGGAATTAATTTCAATTTTAATTTATTAAAATTGTGCCTCATTTTTCATTGAACATCATTGTTGTCCGACCTATTGCTATCGACTAACGTGGAGGGCTTGAGCTGAACAAACACGGCCCGATGACCCTCCGAAGATTGTTTGTCTATGTGAAGATTGATGGGAGACGATGAAACGACACCAAAATAGAATTTGGAAGCCTTCGCAGTGATGAACGGGTCCCGAGAGAGCCATAGGCGCAAGCAGTGGGAAAATCGGACCACCGCAGCGCATCCGGTGGTCCGCGGAAGCCGCTGCCAGCACGCCGGGGCACCACCAGAGGAAACCCGCCGCTGCAACAGTCGTGGCGGCTGTGTGATGGAATAAATTTAAAAGATTAATTTATAAGTTTTACAGTCTAAATTAGAAAATTTTGATTTAATTTTTTAAATAAAGATATCGAAAATAACTAAGGGTTAATTTTTCGGTTTTTTAGAAAATTTTGATTAACAGTGAATAGTGAATATAATTATTTCTCTAAAAAAGTACTTTATTTTCAATAAATAAAGTAATTTAAATTTACCCTTATATTTTTAATATAATTAATGTAACATAAGAATTTTGTAGAAATATTTAAATACACAATAACTATTTCAATTAACAATAAATTGTATTTTAGTATAATTTTTTTGGGATTAGAAATTGGGTTTTCTAAAAAGTGTTATAAAGTGCATAGTATTTCTCTATTTTAGATAATTAAAATAATACCAAATGAAGAGTATTTTTAATTAAATTTTTATATTATATGTCAATAAAGATTAATTTTTATTCAAATAATGATTATTATAAGTCATGGAGTTAATATAAAATTATTATTTTCTAGAAAAATACAATTCTGGAAAAATATCTTTTTGATCACATATGAATGTTTAAGTAAAAGTTATAATTTTCCACTTAAATAAATTGAATTTGGTAAAAGGGATTAAATAATTTTAATCAGAATAATTTATATTAAAAAATAATTTCAACTTATTGTTTGACCATAATGAATAGTAAAAATAATAAAAAATAATTACTGCGGTTAATTTAAAAAATGAGTTTAAATTGGGTTTAAAATAAAACTATAATAGTTAAAATGACATATATAATTTTCTAAAATCTATTATATGGAAATAATTAAATGTTATAATGTATATTTCTTTAGAATAGTCTATTTTTGACTCTCTTCTCTTTCCAAAACATGGGTACCACGTTTTCTTTTCAAAAAACAACAAGTTCTCCTCTCATCTCACTTATAAAAGGCCACGCCGTACCCTATATTATTCACACCTTAAAATCCCATTGGATATAAAAATAACTATTAAAATATCTTCATAAACTCCATCCCATATAAATATAACCCTTAGTTTGATCAGAAACCCATCCTAAAAAGGCTTTTGGTGCGTACCTGGGGAGGTTTTCTGAAGAAGATGTATCATGATTAACCAAGTGTCTTTAATTTATTCCTTTTCTAAATCCTTCAAATCTTCATAAATTATAATCATATAATAAAAATAATGTCTCCCATATAAATTGATTTTTTTTAATGTAATAACCAAAATCCATCTAATCATACATCAAATGTGATACAAAATTACTATTCATGAAAATGGTTGACTACCACCTCGCACAATGATGTAATTTTTTCATTCATTTATAATCAAATATAGTAATAATGTTGTATTTAATGTATATTTATGATATGTTTAACAAATTTATACTTCTTAATTTTTTATAAAACATATACCTTCCAACATTATCTTCCATGGGGGTTATTATAACGCCACTCGTGTATATGACAGACTACCATCTTACGAAGCGATGTGATACGTTTTTCCCTAAAGATTTAAATGAAATGTAATAAGGATAAATTTAATTAATATATATCATGGAAATGAAAAATAATGATATTAATGAATGTTTTATTATTTTGAAAATATAATATATAATTTTTTTATAACTTGAGAAATATTATCATCGTTCGTGTGTATATAGGACTACCGCCACCATGAAGTGACATTACTCCTTTTCATCCCAAAATAAACTATAATATATATAATTATATTTAAAGAAACAATTTGGTATTTATTATATCATTATCATTATTTAAATATTATACATTACTTACTCTCCTTCCATAGTTGTAATTGAAAAATTAAAATTGTACTCATGCATATGTACAACCTACCATCTCCCTGAACATAATGTAGTTAATTTTTCATTACCATAATTCAAGACTATTTATAAAAAATAATAGATTTATAAAAGGGTATTTATTTATAGATTCTTAATTTATATATGTTAAAAAATGAACTTTTATCGTAGTCAACCAACTGAATCATTTTGGACATATAAGCCAAATATTTTCAAACATCCAACATAAACATAATTGATGAAGTAATTATATATAACATGGTAATAATTGAATTAAAAACAATAATAAACATGAAAAAGATTCTTAACAAAATAAATAATAATTATTATTTTACAATTATAGATGATAAAGAATGTGAATGACTAGTCAGGCTCATGGTAATGGACTTTATCTCAATTTCCTTTCTTTGAACCATATTTGGATGTTATACAAGTATACTAATTTTTAAGGTGTATATAAAACACTTTTGACAAGTAATAACATGAATTTAACTATTCTCATTATATCTAATGTATTTTTTAATTGTATTCCTTCATGGGGGCTTACAAATCAAATGTATCCAAAGTGGTAAGATACTTTTCCTAAAAAATACTATTATATGATTTTCCTTCAAAAACTCTTTATCTTACATGTACATGTTTTTAAAATTATTTTATGAATATAATTATATTGAACTGTGAGTTTTATAAGGGATAATTTTTTCTTTCTTTCTAAATTTTTAAAAAAAATAATATTTGTAAAGAATGTTTGACTTTCATAACAATTGATATATGGGATGTTATAATTTAATGTGTATGGTGATAGAAAATATTCCCAAAACAATAACCATTATATTAATTTTTCATTGCTTTAAATTATTTCATGTTTTTTCCAAGATAACCCATATTTATATTTTTCTATATATTTTTGTATTGAAAATGTCTTTCAAAAGAAAAGAGTGTTTTCATGTCTGAAAGAGCTTTTCATACGTGATTAAAAGAGTTTTTAAAGGGTCTTGTGATGAAAAAGAAAGATTTTAGGATTTTAGGATTATGTTATGATTATTGGGAATTGATTATTGTAATCTGTGGTTACTTTATAAACTAATGATAGGTGGATATAGAATAATCCAAAGATGGGTGGTTATGCTATTAACCAAGGATGGGTGGTTCTGTTATAAAACAAGGATAATTTGGTCCATAATAAACAAAGGACGGGTGGGTATATGATATCCCTCCAACCATTGGGTTATCTAGAGGTGGTTGTTAAAAATAACATTTATTCCATTTGTATGAGTGATATGAATGCTAATATTCGAAGTAACCTAGAGTATTTATATTTTCTTTATATGGGTGTTAAATTATTTCTTTTAGAAAAAGTGTGTTTGATTTCATGTGAAATTGATTTAATTCAATTCAGTCGATAAAATTTGAGATAAAGATAAACTCAATAAGGGTTTTAATTTTTTTTCACTAGACTACATAAATTCATCTTTTTTATATCCTTTATAGAACCTTTTGTTATTATCCCATGTTTAAAATGTTTTAATAGGTTTTAATGATGGGTAAGGGAATGAAAGAGGTCAAGATGATGGACATGAAATTTTTCATGAAAATAAATAATGATTTATATTAAATTATAACATAATGGGAAAAATGATACTGATCAGATGTGTACACTTTATATATATATATATATATATATTCTTAATGCATGAGTTATGACCAAATTCTATAAATCTCTAAACTTGATAAGATCCTCAAATTTAGTATAATGAATTCTTGACTTAATACTCAAGCTTGGGTAATGTTTCTGGCCTAGAAATTATAAAATAAATGACATTTATATTTTAAGAATAATTAATATTTCAATAATATCATATATAGACTTTAATTTCATCATTATAATCATCCACGGGAGGTGGTGATGGAAAATGAATTACATCGGTCTGCGAGGCGGTAACCCATCATACACATGAACAATGAATTCCTTTCCCATTTGATGGAGGTTGAAGATTGATAGAGGTAATTACATTAAAAAAACACCAAATTATATTTAATATAATGATGTTATTATATATTTAGGTTTATGGAAGATATCAAATATTTTTAATAAGAAATTAAATAGAAACTCTCAATTAAGAATGATACGTGTTCTTCGGACAAACCGCTATTCTTAACAACTCAATACCACCAATGATGGTATTATGAATTAACTAAGGCCTCTATAACATAGAGTGGTATTTTATTAATGTATTTGGTACATATTTCATAATTCATGTTTGTTTTGATGTGTGAATTAAAGGGAATAAAATCTCCACTTTTATATGAGAGTAAAGGGGAAATCATGAAATTTATTAACATGCTAATTTGAATTAAATTAATTTTTATGTCCAAATGGTTCCAAATTGATAGTATTCAAATTTAAGATTTTTTTGAAGAAAATAATATCATGTAATCAAATTTGGACATGTTTAGACTATTTTTTACACATATCGTTTGGTTTTATCCAATGTTATTCCTTTTTACACATACCACGACAACAAGGATTTTAAACTTTAAGGGTAATTATAATTAATATAAATCTAAGAACGGTCAATGAATTGACCATGGTTGATATTATTAACCATATCCTAATGATTTTACTAAATCTAATGTTTTTATAAATTTTAAATCACTTAATAAATATGATTATTTATACAATATCATTTATGTATGTTTTTAAAACTAATCATTACGAGGAATTTAATATCATAAACACGAAAAATAAAATTAAAAATATATATTTTATTACACCCCTATATTTTTATATTAATATATAAAATTATTTCTTCATTTTAATTGTCAAAAAAATATAATTCTTATAATAAGTTCTAATATCCTTTATTTGGATGTTTGATTAATTGAATAATTGATGCAAAAATATTATATAATAATTTAAGGTAATTATTTTTTTAGTAAAAATATTAAATAAATTATAATGATGAAGATAAATCATTAATATTTCAAAATAAAATTTATAATCGAATATAAATTCTATATATCCCCATGTTAGAGATGATATTTTTATTAAACACAAGAGTGTGAAATTTTTTACTCTTTTTACATTGAAAACATTTAATGGTCATAATCACACCCAAATGGAAAAAATTCCATATAACCAAATCATGGATGACTATGGATTGGATGGACTTATCCTATAAATAACGTTCTAGGGTAATTATATATTCCTTATCATATTATTTTCAACCCTTAATTACACGATTTACCCTTTAATGTAGTAAAAAAATTATAAAGTTCATTGTTCAAGTTGACTAAAAAGGGTGACACTACTAGAAAATGGTATATTTGCGACAGTAAATTTGTGATAGGGTCCAATTTCAAATGATCAGTTGTAGAAAAGAGCAGTACAAAAATATTACCTTTTGGAATGGTCCGTCACAAAAAGTAATTATTTTTGGTAGGCAGTGGTACCATAAAAAAAGATCATTTATGATGGGGTCCCATCGCAAATAGATTTTTTTAAAAAGAGTTTGACAAATATTACCTTTCTCTACGGTAAATCGCAAAAAGAAATTATTTGAGATGAGAAATGGTACCGCCGTAAATTGTTTTAGAGACAGATTTAAAAATCCAATTGCGACGGGCCTACCACCTGTCAAAAATAGTTTTCCCATATTTTAAAATACTAGTTTGCGAAAGACTGTCACAATTAGTAATTGAGACGTGATCGTAAAAAATAATGATAAAAAAATAATAAAATAAAATATTAATAATAATATAATATTAATATAAATTAAATAATAATATTTATATTTTAAGAATAAAATTATTTATAAAATAACATGAATACTAAAAACAATAAAATATTAATATAAATAAACTAATAAAATTAATATTAGTAAAATGATATTAATTATAAAATATCATAATATAATAATAATATTATCATTATTAATGAAATAATATTATTAATATTATTAATATAATAAAAACCAAAGTATTCCCAAAAATATAAAAAATATTAATTAATAAAATAATAAATATAATAAAAAATCAAATAAATAATAAAAACTACAATATTTACAACAATGTAGAAACACACTATTTAAAACAATTAATAGTTAATATTACAAAATAATTACATCCAAATGATTCATTTTAAAATTAAAAACATCACTAAGGGAGAGGGTCGTTTGGAGGACCTGGAGGAGACGGTGGAGGAAAACCTATCCCTAAATTATGAGTTAGACGTCGCATGTAATCTATCTACTCCTGCTCTGGCTGAGGATGTCATCAACGTATCTCATCTAACGTCTCCTACTAGTGTTGTTGCTCCTATTGTCATAGGAACTATTCTTGTTGTTATTTATGCCACTGACACATCTCCTCCTTTTCCCTATGCATAGTATTTATGAGCTCATTTTGAGCTCCCAGCTGCTCTTGATACTGTGCATCAGATGACGATGACTCTCTGGGGGCTCCTCTCAATCTAGATGCCGACATCACAGAGGTTCCATAAAAACTCTCATGGGTCAATCGAGATCTGATACTAACAACTCTGCCTTTCTCAAATACATATTTGGTTGCCTACATCCATGTTGCCTCATCAAATTGGTGGCCATTGGGTTGACCATCAGTCTCAGCTTGACTCTCACCAGGTGTTTGAGACGTATCATCCTCATATGACTCCTTTAATTGAAATTTTAAATTAAAATAATTAAAATATTATTTTTAGTTAAATTTAAAACTCAAAAAGAAATTATACTATCCAAAATCTGACACTGGAAAGAACCAATAATCTCTTTAGTGGATGGATCACTGTACATCCTCCAATGAACATAATAATATGTAATATCAGGTTATGAAACATCCAATATGAATATAAAATATACTATATACATTTAGAGATATATAAAATATTTAAAAAATTTACTTACCATATTCTTCTTATGCGTACTGAATGTACGACTACCAGCTTGATGTTTCACCTCCTATCACTCCTAATTTTTCCTACCTATTGATGATCTACTCTAAAACTGTATACTCAACTAGTGTGAACATAATCCATCCCACACGTTAGATGAAATATAATCAAGTCGGTGGATGTGACATGTCTCATAAATCTCTCTCACTCTTTCATTCTCCATTGCATTCCTTTTCAACTTGTGCCAAAACTGAGTGAAACGAGGACACATAGCTCCCTGCCATGCCTTCCAGATAGCCTCACACATGCTCTCATCAATGGGATACCTTAAAACATATAAATAATTTAAAATATCAAGTTATTAATTAAATTAATTTTGAAATATATATTATTTATTTACATACTAGCCAATGATTGAACATTTAGTGATGAACATCAATGTGAATCTGATCCCATTAAACCCATGCTTAAAAAAAATAATAGCGCAATATAACGATCCCTTGTCCAACATATATATGTGTAATGTTTCGAAAAAATGAACAGTTAATGAAACAATTATAATACAAATAAATTAATGAAAACTAACTAAAATACACAGGAAAACATACCTATGTGTATATGGATTGAACCTAAGATGTGAACGTCGTATGGGGATAGGGTCGAGAATCATTAGTCAGGAAAGACCACACCCACTCCAAGTGACTACTGAACCACCCATAGTCCGAGGGTCAGATGATCTGACATCCTTATCATCCAAAGGTAGATCAATGTCCCCCAACAGACGATATTGATCCTTGACCAACTAAAACATGAAATAATTATTTTTTCAAAAAAAAACAACTATTTTATATAGATATATATTATATATAATTATAACAACATATAACATTATCAATGTCCATCATCATCCTCATCTTCATAGTTGTCGATGTCAATGTCTTCATCTTCCTCCTCAGCAACATCAATTTCCATATTAGTTTTAGTTTCATCATCTCTTGTAATTTTAAATTCAGTTGTATCATCTTTAACATCATCGTTACCATTGGACCTTAACTGTGGGGTGTCATAAAAGATATTCAAATATCTTCATGAAAAATTTGGATTTGGACCAGTCTCTTGAAAAATATCAATTGATTGAACTTCAACGGAGCCACATTCCCCTTCAATAAACTAATTCTCTCGATATTTAATTTTTATTATACTCCACCAATCACCAAACTCTCTTAATGTATCACAATAATACGCATAATAAATTTGATGTTTCTGATGATCGAATAAAAATGGTTCATTTTCTGTTAGAAGGATTTCATATTTAATATCAATGATTCAATGGACCAAATGAACATACAAACCTCTCTGAGTATCCAACCACTTACATTTAAACATCGTTATGTAATGTTGTCCCAAATAACACTGTTCAATAATTTCTTCTAGCGTGCCATAAAATTCCAATTCATATTATCTTTGATGAGACCATCTTAAGAAAACAACACTATTCATTGTTTATTTGATTCGCCATAGGCACGTATAAGAAATATAAAACCATTCACTACATATAATTATAATATTTAACAATTTTGGAGTGTCGGTTATTGAATACGCACAATCGATTATAAATTTTATCAAAATATTGAGGTACCTGAGATTTTTAAAACAATTATCACTATAAAAATTGTGAAAATTATTTTTTATGGGAAATCAAAAAAACATTATGTTACCAGTTTTTGAATGTTTTAGTAAATTGTTTTTGATGACTTTCTTTAAGAACAAATATTATAATTTTTGGAAATTGTTTATGGATATGGTTATAATATAACCTAAAAATAAAATAAGGTTAATGTACATATTTGAAAATTATAGAATAAGTGATATGTTCACTCACAACAGAAATGGTTTCATTTCATCATAGTTGAGCAGATTTTATGTATGAGCTCTATGATGTTCATCATCTGAAAACCATCATTCAAGAACTCCACCAAAGCCAAGTTCAGGTTGAATGAAAACTGATAACTTATTGAACATTTGATCTTCTACATTTCCCTCATTATGGCCAAAATGGTTGTGTTATAAGGGATATTCAGATTGAAATTATGGAGAGGAGAAAAAAAAAATTTCCACTTACAAATAAGATTTTGCAATTGAACCTTCAACAAATGATTTGTTATGTACATTTTTCATCAATTTCTACATTATCCCTCAAATGGGTACATCCATTAGAACTGTACCACAACTCCACATATTTTTTCATACAGAAAATTTAATATCAAATTTACTATTTAGTCAAACAAAGCCGACATGAATATTTTTTCCAGTTTACTTAATATTGACATGATATATTATTATAGTTTTTATAGTTTATCATAGTATGTTGTTGACACCCAAATGTTTCAAAAAAATAATACAGGTCAATTAGTATATCTCAAATCAAAGGATTCAATAAACCTCTTAATGAAATCGAGAAAATTCGTTCTATTAAAACACAACCGTAATTACTTTTCTATCTTTTAATATGAGCATTTCTGAAATATATGCCCAAATTGGAAGCTTAACCATATTAATGTCTCGAATGTGAAATCCGACAATAAAATAATAAGCAATTCCCTTTAGATAGTGTATCAGATGCTTTTGTCTTCATTAACTTCTCTGACCTTACATTTTCCAACAGTTCAAGTTCTGGTGGCTTGCAAATTTTGGAAAGATCTAATCATTCCATTATATTATATTTGGTCTTACCTGGTGTATCCAAAACTGTTTGAAATAAATTATAAAAATATTTCATCTAAATATGCATCACATCCAACATGTGATGGACGAACAAATCAGTCCAATACGAAAAATCCAAAAAACGCTCTCCATTATCCAATTGTGCTCTTTTTCAAACCCATCAATTTTTTGTTGGTATATAGTTGGTCCAAATGTGATGGGAGGTAATTATGACACAATTTATTTAAACTCTGTACCTATGATCATTTTTGGAGTCCCATATTTATCAATTGTCCCTTTCCTAAAATGATATTTGTTTCTTTGAAATGGATGATTAGTTGGAAGGAATCTGTGATGACAGTAAAAAAACAAAATTTTTTGCGATTGATGTGTGTAAACCCTTTGATGTCTCTCATATAGTATAGGCATGATTTTGGACCTTGTGTACTTTAACCAGATAACATGCCATATGCTGGAAAGTCACTAACTATCCATATCAATTCAGCTTTCAATAGAAATATTTTTTTCACCACAACATTATATGTACTGAAACGATTAATCTATAGTGAAATTAACTCATCAATCAATGGTTTCAAATAAACATTAATATTCTTTTTCGGATGTACTATTATTAATAATGTCAAAAAGATATAGGGATCCTTAATCCAAATCCATGGAGGTAAATTGTATGGAGTTATAAAGATATACCAACATGAATACTTACTACCATAAGAACCAAATATACATAAAATGTTAATAGAAACACCCAATCTCATGTTTTGGGATTCTAAAGAAAAAGACAGATTCACTTGGTCAAAAAGTTTCCATGAATTTCCATAAAGGGATTATTTATGCTTTTCACGGTTTAAATATTAGTTTTGTTCCATGACATCAATTTTGTTGTGTTCGGAGACATAAATAAACACTACAATCTATGTGTGAGGGGGAAATATATCAATTTTTAATAGGAATAAATTTGGACTTCCCTGGTTGTTCTTATTTATAACTTGATTGTCCACATGTAGGATATCTATACATGATTCATTTTCACCATACTATAAGACACAATCATTTAAAAATGTAGGAATATTCTGATAACCCTGACCCAGATTACAAACCAACCTCTTTCTCTCATAAAAAGTTTTGGGCAACACATTTCTTTTAGGTAGAAGTGTCTTCAATAAAAATAATTTCTAATCAAAACCACTATTTGATATTCCATTATTTGATGTAATAGGCATAAATTTATCAATTGCTTCAAACTATCTTATCTTGCAACCAAGATATAAGGAATCCTTTGAGGACCTCAAAAACTCATATAATATAGATGGTTCCAACTTAAGAGTCAATCAAGATCATCCTATGTTTTAGTTTTTTGAAAAGATAGACCTTCTATATCACATACTAATATTTAAAACTATGTTAGACCAGATACCAAATTATTAGTATCATCTCTGGAACATCATTCACCATGTAGATACTGAAAACCAAAATTGAGTTGAAAACAAAAATGCAATAAATGACCTCCAAAAGTTTCCAATGTGTCATATGCCCACATAATTTTTTTTACAAGGACACATATTTTTCCCTTGTTAAAACAAATTATACTTTTGATTATGAAAATGATAAGAATGATTGAACACCCTCAATATATATAGGATTTAAACCAGAACCATTTGGATTCCTGTACTGATTTATCTAATCACGATCATCTAATAATGATATTTTTCAACTTCCTTGTTGTGAATTTTTCTAAAAAATATGAACAAATGAGTTGTTTTGTATACTTATATATAAGATAAACACTATCCAAAAAAAGAGAAGATAATTAAATTCTATTTTATAGAAATTTATAATAATTTCTATTATTTTGTAGTTATTTATTCTATTTTTTAATATTTTATAATAATCTACATTCATTTATAGAAATACTTACAATTACCACTATTTATTAAAAAAACATATATTTTTTACTAATTATTACTAATTCTCTATTGCAAATTTTACAACGGATTGGTAGTAACTCTTTTGACAGAAGACTCATCCCCTTGGAAATTTTTCTGACTAAAATCATAATGAAAAGTCCACTACAACCAACAAATATCCATTTTTGTATGCATATGGATCGAGATTTTGGAGGCCTCACCATAATTCTCTCCTATCTCGTGCATACAAAAATTAATATCCATACATTAGAGCATACTTTTAAAAGGGATTTCAGATAAAGAAGTTCTTATGAGATGAGTTTTAAATCAAATGGAATGCCACCAATACTCTATAAATTGTCTGAGTGTATCACAATGTACTAGAATTTATTCCAATTTGTTACTAATTATTACTAATTATTAATAATTTTTACTAATTATTACTAATCATTTCAATTTTTTCCTAATTAATCCTAATTAATTCTAATTACTCCTAACTAAACCTAATTAATCTTATTTAATCCTAATTAGTCATAATTAATCCTAATAAATACTAATTATTGAAAAATGGTCATAATTGTTTCAAATTATTCCTAATTAATTCCTAATTATTCCTACTTGATCCTAATAATTTCTAATTATTTCTTATTAACCTTAATTAATCTTAATTATTGATAATTATTATTCATTATTAATTATTACTAATTTATCCGAATTATTAATAATTATTCCTATTTAATCATTATTATTACTAATAAACACTAATTATTCAAAATTAATCCAAATTATTACTTATTATTACAAATTATTACTAATCATTACAAATTATTCCTAATTAGACATAATTATTACTAATTATTACTAATTATTTACAATTAACCCTAATTATTACTAATTATTACTAATTAAGTCTAATTATTACTAATTATTACTAATTATTACTATTTAATCCCAATTAATAATAATTTATACTAACTAATCCTAATTAATCCTAATTATTAAAAATTATTACTTATTATTATTATTTATCCAAATTATTATTATTTATCACTATTTATCCAAATTGTTACAAATTCATCGTAATTATTTATAATTTCTACTAACTATTACTAATTTCTTCTAATTAATACTATTTATTACTATTTATTACATATTATTACTAATTATTACTATATATTACGATTTATTACTATTTATTACTAATTATTTCTAATTATTAGTGTTTATTACTATTTATTACTAATTATTATTTATTATTATTAGTTATTACTAATTATTACTAATTATTACTAATCATAACTAATTATTACTGATTATTACTTATTATTACTAATTATTTCTGATTACATGTATTTAGATATAACTATTACTAAATAATACTAATTAATGCTAATTAATCCTAATAATTACTAATAATTACTAATTATTACTAATTATTACTAATACAACTAATTGTACCAAATTATTTCAAATTATTGATAATTAATCCTAATTATAGCAAATTATTGAAAATTATTGCTAACTATTCCCAATTTTTGCTAATTATTACTATTTATTGCTTACTATTTCTAATTATCGGTAATTATTGTTAATTATTGGTAATTATTTCTAATTATTCCTAGTTATTGCTATTTATTTTTAATTATTGATAATTATTGCTAATTATTGTTAATAAATTAAAATTATTAATAATTACTTTGAATTATTACTAATTATTACTAATTATTAATTATTTTTTCATATTATTATTCATTAATCCTAACTATTACTGATTAATCCAAATTATTAATAATTATTCTTAATTATTACTAATTATTCCTAATTATTACAAATTAATTCTAATTTTTACTAAATATTCTGTATCATTACTAATTAATCATAATTATTACTAATTATTACTAATTATGACTAATTATTTATAATAATTACAGATTATTTATAATTATTACAATTTATTACTAATTATTACAATTGGTTACTAATTATTACAATTTATTAATAATTATTACTAATTATTCCTAATTATATCTAATTATAACTAATTATTATATTTTATTACTAATTATTAATAATTAAACCTAATTATTACTAATTAATCTTAATTACTATAAAATAATCCTAATTATTACTAATTAATCTTAATTATGAATAATTATTACTAATTATTACTAATTATTTAAAATTATTACAAATTATTTATAGTTATTACATTTCATTACTAATTATTACTAATTATTACAATTTATAACTAATTATTTACAATTATTATTATTTACTCATATTTATTACTACTTATTTAAAATTATTTCTAATTATTACTAATTATTTCTAATTAACACCTACATAAAAATATTTATAAAAGTAAATACTGAGAAAACAAATATCTAATTGTAATATAATTTAATTGAATCTAATTAACAAAAATTATAAAAAATGTAAAATAAAAGAAATTAACCAAACAATAAAAAATAGATAAATACCTTGGAACTGAAGTATTAGGTGTATAAAAGTCGTTTCTTATACTCTTATTTAAAAGTTTAAACTATGAAAAACTTTAGAAGATAATTTTTCAGAAGAATGTGAGAGAGAAGATAAAAAAGGAGTAGAATGAGACTAAAAACAGATGGGGGTATATATAGGTTAGATTATTTGCGCTAGGATTATTTGCGACGAGATTATTTATGATGAGATTATTTGTGACGGGACCCGTCACAATTGCCAAGACCACATTAATTAAGGTCGGTCGATAAATAGTCATCTGTGACATGCCTCGTCGCCAATGGGTACCTGCTGACATACTATTCGTTACAGGACAAGTATCCTGTCGCAAATACTAAAAACAGTCTTCCGTCATTTTCTATGAGGGTAGAAACCTTTTGAAAATCCCCTTACAGTGGTTTGGCACAAATTTTTTGCCAAACCATTTGCAACAGATCCTTAGCCCCCATCACAAATATTTCTTATTTGTGATGGGCTAACTGTCCCATCACAAATAACCTGTCGCAAATGTCCATTTTTCATATAGTGGGAATATTTATTAAAATGTGACCCACTAATTCCAAATATGGAACACATTTTTATAAATTCAAAAAAAAGTTGAATAATTTAATTTGAAATTAATCTGAAAAAAACTTTTGGAAATTAAACTTTGAAAAAATTTATAATTTAAGTATAAAATGTTTTAATTCTATGTTACATAATAAAATTCAGTTCAAAAAGTATATTGGGATTTTTTTTAAATCAAAAAGAAATAAATAAATTTTATAAATAATATAAAATAGAAATTTTTCATTGTAAATAATTTAATATAAAATATAGTTTTCAATAAAAAATAGTATTTTCACTAATCTCTAAATAATAAATCTTGCAAAAAAATACCAAAATTTTATCCAAACAAAATTTTTATATTCTGACTTCAATAAAGACATTTATTTTATCAATTAAAATTTTAAAATTTCCATCTTTTTTTGAATATTAAGTCACAAAAATAAAAAACATTTTTAAGGAAACATATTTCTGATGAGTAAATAGACTTATTAAAAAAAGAGTACTTATTTCTTAAGAATTAACCAATGAATTATTTTTGATAAGAATATATATATATATATTTATCAAAAATTTGTTAATACTATTCACACCAACTAATTTAAGAGCAAGGTTATAATGGTCATATTTAAAAAATATTATTTCACAGTTCGATTAAGCACTATGTTGCATATTTTTTAAGTTATCAAACATAGTTGTTATTTTTAAAATCCAATGATTTTAGATTATCACCCACTTTATTAAATTTTAGCCTCATAATTTTATATTGGTCTTTTTATCAAGAGGTTTTACTTTTCAAATTAAATTTGATGAAACCCCACATTATAAAAATGATAAATAAAACTTCCACTTAAAAAGGGAGAAATTGGAATTATTAAGGTCATCTTAAATAACCCAAAACTGGTTTTCTGAGTATGATAAAAAAATTTGGTTGTAAAAATATGTACATTAAAAAAAATAGACACCAAAGGATTAAAAAACAGTAATAAAAACATGGTATGAGAATGTTAACAATCACAAAACTATAAATCTGTGATGAGTTAAAAGGCTATTGATTTCTTGGTAAGAAAAAAATAGTTAAATATATTTTTTCAAGACCATTTTCATAGATTTTAGGATTTTCTTTATCATATATAGTAATAACATAATGAAATATACATACTTTATAAGTATAATTTCATCATTAATTCAATTTACAACACAATCTCATCATTTTCTACAAACGATGAGTATTTTAGATTTTGTTTTTTCCCTAAATCACTTATATCAGATCATATACTTCCAAAAAAGGTTAATAAGCCATTTAACATTTCTTTAGTTATAAAAAAACAATAATTCTTTGTACATGGTAAGATAATTCCAAAAAAAAATGAACAAACATTCACATGAGGATATAATACATTAATCTTCAAAATTCAATTGTAATACCCAAAGATCCAAATAAATCATTCCATAAATAAATATCATTTAAATTATTTAATATATTTCCAAAAAAACATGAAACCCATAAATCATATGTATTTCATCACATATTCTTCCAAGATAAATTTAATTTTTATCTATAAAAATATTTGTCGCATTTAAAGTCATATACCCAAGATGGTATATTCCCTAACCATCTAAATATAAGAAATTACGGCAAAGACACATTAATATCTTATATTATTTCAAAAGATAAATCAAACTTTACTCCTCAAATAATACATAATGTTAAACCTAAGGGTTTTATATACCTCAACCCAATAAAACATCTCCCAAAATATCATAAGTCGCCTTAAAATGCATTTTAATAAAACCTAAAAAGGAGTGTTTAAGATATTAAACTTATGATCAACCATAAAATTATAAAACCTTGATGGTATCCATTATTATTATGATAACCTCACATGAAAACATCATTATCTCCAAATTTATCAAAAACCTTCCCTGATTCTAATAATAAGAGACCAGAATTTTCACTCCAGAATTTTGTGCAATGAACATAAACATTAAATTTCATGATTTTATACCAATAAATGTGATCTAATTATTGACATCTAAAATTTAAAATATAAAAAGAAAATAATTTATCACCTATATAACCAATTTCCATTTAGGGTTATTGTTTTATATAATTAATAAAAACTATTTATAATTTGTGTTCTGTAACAACAGGTTTATAATGATAAGAATCATCTCACACTATAGCTAGCTTTTCGTACACCATGTTAGGTTTTAGAAACCTCCCATAATTATATTCTCATATGAAACCTATTTAATCATTATCATTTAGAATCATTCTTCATAATCCAATGAAAAGTAAACTTAAGAAGGGTGATCTCAAATGATCAGTAAGGGTTAACATAAGTACTAACAATTGAATATTAACAGTGTGAGTATTATTAAAATAATGGTATAATGTAAAAATAATAGTGTATGATAATAACATAATGGAATTCATACCCATAAACACATTGATTATCAATAATGGAATAATGTATTAACAATTTCAATATTAATTGGAATCAATAATGATGAGCCACAAGATTTCAATACTAGCCAGACGAAATAGTAAAAACTCAAAGCAGGTTTAAAGAAAACATTTTGCTATCTTGTAAAATATTCATATCATTCTTATAGATGGAATAAACTTTATAGTTATATGTTGAGTAATCCTCAGGGTTACACATGGAATAAACATCATGGTTACACTTTTAATAACCATGAAATTATATTCTCATAATCTTTTAAGGTAAACGTAATCAGTTAACACCATCCCATATTTGAAAAAACTATATCCGTATATTTCCATAATATCTTAGGTGAAACATAATAGAACAACTCCATCCATTTACCTAATTCATTAGATAGATATAAAGAGAACACGTTACATTATTTTAAAACAAATAAAAATGTAAACACAAACAATTTCTTAGAATCATAACACATATAAAGTACATAGATCTTACATTTCATCAATAAAATCAAAGAAACATCCATTAATTATTTCATAACATGATTAACCTGGGAAAAAAAAGGGTTCCATGAAAATATATTAAAAAATTTATAAATAATGAGGATGGAATAATTACAATATATCTCCAGTAGATAAAAAGCAACATAAAGGGTTGTTGATTTTTAACAATGAAAATACCATTAAAAGACCATGAATAATATTTTTGAGGAAAATAAACCATTCAATTTTTAAATCAAATTTAAAAACAAAAAATTTTAAAAATATTAGGATAACCATTTTCTTTGAAAACATACATAGAAATCTATATTGGAATATTCAATGAAAATAATGTTCATGATGAAAGGAAAATTTATTTACATTATAGATGTTAAAAATAAACATTTTTTAGAAAATATTTGAAGATAGAAATTAAATGTTTCTTATTTGGAATAGATTATGAAATTATATTTTAATACAATTTAAAATAAGATTCAATACCATTTGAAATATAACTAGCAAATGATTTATTTTTATAATATAATAGTTTTGAAAACATGGATATGGAAGAGAAATATTCCTGATCTAAAAGAAAATAAAATATCACTAACATTGGAAAAACAATTTCTTGATATTTATTCAGTAAATAAGGTTAGAAATTGAAATTAAACATGTAAAATATATTCATAACAAGAGGTTATGAAAATATATGTGGTGTAATAAAATTAAAACATATAATTTCCTCTAAAAGGAATGTTTAACAGAAGCAATCCTTAAAAGAAAATAGATTTTAACATAAATCCTTTTCCACTTTAGTAACTCTCTAATCATAATCCCATGAAATAATACCTTTAAATGATACATTAAATAACATTAAAATGTGTATATTCGTGATATGACATGTCATATGGGTAGTATATACACCTCATAAAAATTATAGATATATAACATCAATATATGTCCCAAAGAAAGAAAATTTGTGACGAATAACCCCAAAAAAGATCATATCATTAAATTGAGAATTAATAAATGGAGGTATTATGTTTTATAAATATATAACCAAAAACGTGTAGAAATATATAATAAAAAAAGTTACAGATCAATTCACACATAATCATGAAATAATAGTGTCAATTAAAAAGAGATAAAACCTAATTAAAGGAAATTAAGTTAGGAATCCCTTTACAACTTTTTAGCTTTCAATTCAAATACTGTTTGATAAAATACTTCAAATTGAAACATATAATATCCTAAATTATTAATTTTTAATTATGTGATATTTATAATTTGTAGTATATACACCATGTGAATGAAAATAGGGTTATATAATTTAAATATTTCTCAATGAATGGAAATTCAGATGAAATCCCTTACCTCAAGCCCAATCATTCCACGTATGCCCTTTAACTCATATATAATAAAATAATATGAATAATTTGATATATAATGAAACCTTTAATTGTCCAATCCATCATCTTTAAACAATTTATTTGATTTATTTTAAATCCTTATTTAATTTAACAATCAGTTAAGCCCATGTCAGGTATTTTGATGACATTTGGTTCATAATTTCCAAAATAACATTGGTATGTATAGTGTGGAAATAGTTGTAATTATTAAATAATATTTAAATAATAATATTTAAATAATTATCATTTTTATATATAAATTATAGTTTTAAATTCAACCATTTAATATGGTTATGATAAATAAACTACGTTACAATCATATAGATGGAAGTCTATACACTCAGATGAGTAACGTCTCCATTTTTCAATGATCATTATTTGAAAAATGTAAGTATTATTTTATATGAAAATAATTATAATTATATTATAAATTTAATATTAATTATCTAAATTTACAAATATTAATAAATCGTCCATGTGATGTAGTTATGAAAAACAAATCATATTGCTCCGTGGAGGATGTAGCCCACACATACGTACGAATAACACTATAATTTTTTAGTGAATGGAATGATAAGAAAGTAAATGATCAATTATCATTTAATAATGGTAAATATTTCATGAATATATTATATAAACATTAATTTCATCATTATAATGAGTTGTGAGAGGTGGTGATAGAAAATGAATTATATCAGTTCGCGAGGCGGTAGTCTGTCATATACACGAATGATTGATTTTAGTCCAATTTAACAGAGGTTTGAGGTGGTTATATGTTAATAAATTATTACAATAATATAATATTATTTGGAAACTAAATATTTTTTATAATATTGGTTACATAATATTTGAATTATGTGAAGAATAAAGAAAATAGAAACACTCGGTTAAGATCGATACCTCTTATTCGGACAACCTTTGTTTTATAACACATTAAGACCACTGATGTTAGTATTATTCCATAAAATTGGTCTATAACACAGGGAGCTATATTTTAGTAAGTTATTTGGATAAATATTGTCCACTCCAAATTGGTTTTTTATATTCATGTAATGAGAATAAGAAAATCCCTTTTATAAGATAGGGGATAGGTACTCTTGAAATTTTTGAAAATATTAAATTAATATAAATTAATTTTGATGTGAAAATGGATCCAATTAGATTAAATTAAAATTTATTATGAAGATGTGTTGAAAAAATTTCATAAAACTAAATCTGGATAGGTTTTCACAATTTTTTTGTCCTTATATTTTTTTAACCCACATTAACACTTTTAACACTAACCACGATGACAAGGTAGTTTACTCTTCGAGGGTCATTATAGTTACTAAAAATAGAAACAAGGATAATAAATCGATCATGTTTAATATTATAAACCATATATTAATAAATTAGAAGGCTACAGTGTTTTAGTAATTATATATCATTTAAAAAAATTTATTTTTAATAAAATATCATTAATATAAATTTATAAAACTAATCATTACTTTGACTTAAACAACATCAAGAAAATAAATTAAATTCATAAAAATATACTTTATCACATCCCAAACCTGTTTTATTCAATTATAAAATTCACTAATTAAATTAAATATCTCAATTTTTTTTTTAATATTTTTAATATCATTTATTAGATTTTTTCATCAATTGAATAAATAAAGAGTGAACATTTTTTAAGCATTTAATATAATTAATTATTGACATAGAATTGAGAATAAACTATCATACTGAACATAAATAATTTATCTTTCAAATTAATATTATATCTAAGCACATCTTTTATTTATACCCATTTTAAATATATTATAGTTATTAAAATCAAGAGTGTGTCCTTTTTTACTTTTCTTTACATTATATATTATAATTTTCGTATTCACACCCAAATGAAAAAAAGCCATACAAAAAAATATCAGATGAGTATGGATGAGTTATAATCATAAAACAAAATCCAGTCACGTGTATTTTTGTTTTTATAATCCTTATCATATTAATTTTAATCCTCAATTACCTGCATTTTCCTTTACCATAGTAACGAAAATTACAACAGTTACTATTTATATTGGATAAAAACAAAAGGTAAATTTTTAATCAATTTTTATTTCTTGAATCAAGATATGGAATAATTTTTTAAAAATTAAAATTAAATAATTTCAATAACAACATTCAAAATTAAATTGTAAAACGTGGTGAAAAATTGTTTTAGAAAAAATGCATATTTTAAATAGAAAATATTATAGTCTTGAATTTATGTATGAAATTAACATTAAAATATATAATTGTAATATTTAAAAAAAGGAACTAATTAAATAATAACGATAATACAAAATATAATCTATATTTTTAAATAGTTTAAAATAATATATAATTTTAAATAAAATCAGTATTTTACGCTATTCATTGAAAATTCAATATTTTCCAAAAACACCAAATTTCACTGAAAGATAATTTCAATATTCTTATTTAAAAAAAGATAAGTATTTAATAAAATATGATTTTGAATTATTTAATAAATTAATTTTAATATTCGCTCCAAAAATTTAATAAAAATTATTTTTGAAGAAAACATATTTTTGAAGAAAAAATAAATAAATGAGTGCTTATTTTATAAGAATTAATCGATAAATTTATATCAATTATAACCTTTATATATATTTATAAATTTTAAAAATTAGTTAATTATATTGAAACCTAGAAATATTATAGCTAATTTACAATAGTGAAATTTAAATAATAATATTTTCGGGTTTGATTAAGATTAATTTTTCATATTTTGTATGATATTTATCATAAAATTTATTTTTAAAATACAGGGATATTACATTATGTTTATGACATTTTTTTACTTAAACACATTCATAATATTCATCTAGTGCTTTGAACTATATTCCATTTTGTTTAAAATTCTCCAAAAAACCATATAATAGAAAACCACTATCATTTCAGTTTGTTACTTAGAACCGAAACATAAAAAAATTAAAAGGCACATTAACTAATGTAGTAAAGTTTTTTTCTCAATCACTAAAAACTAAAAAATAGTGATGATGTTGTAAATGTATTACTTTGGGAGTTATTTAGTCAAGGATTGACCATTAAATATGTAATAATAAGTAACCCATACAAATAGACATATTTTGTGTAATTATGTAAAACATTCATCATATATCTCTAAATGTATTTTGAAATAATTCCCAATGATAAAAAACATTCAAAATAAATATGATGATCACTCAATCATAAAACATGTAACGAGAAAATATAGAAAAACCCTAAGTTATTACAAAATATACACCCTTTATGGATTCAAAGTCAACAAAAAACATCACAATTTGGTCATTTGACTCCAACAACCATATAAAATGGTCCCCTACAATTCCTAGAATCTCTAAATATGAAATCTATACTTACATAATGTGTTTACTTGAATATTATGAGAAATAATATTAGCATAAAACAGAATGACCCAAAAAAATAGATATTTTTTAATATGTCCTTATATAATCCATTTAAAGATTCAAAATGATTCAGAAAATCATAAAAAACACACATAATAAATTTGTGGGTGTTTATAGAGAACCCCGATATTTATATAACTACTTATACTAATGATAGTAGATTAAAGAAATTATCAAAATAAAATGTCATAATTAAACACATGACTTAATAAAACCCCTACCAAACATATGACATATATAGTATTTTTCTTTAAAAATCCCATGGAATTCATAGAATCCATTCCAAACCCATGACATTGTTCTTATTACATCCATATTAAAGGCCTCTAGAGACCCATGGCTTTTATCGTATTAAAAGCTAACATGAGACTAGAAGTTAATTTAAATTAGTTCAGAGATCATTTATTCCAATAATAAACATATTAAAATATCTCAATACATTATTAAATATATAATAAAGGATAAAAAAATCATAATCATCTTTATATAAATTCATTTTGGATAGATAAAAACTCCAAACATTTATCATGGTTTATTTGTTAAAATTGGGAAAAATTTATTACATTTCATTATATTAGAATTAATTTTAATAATAATAAATTATGTATAAAAACTAAAACAATTATTGATTTTAACATAATATTAAGAGTTTTATAACTAAAGTACATATTTTTAATGATAAAACGTTTTATCTGAGATCATATTTATAATATATAACATGAAATTTACCCTTTTTACAAATCAAGTTAATCATGAAAATAATATAACCATAAATTTGAATTATAATAATTTGTAATAAAATAAAAACAACTCCATTAAGTTGAAAATTTAAATTTCACAATCCATACCATTATTATTATTATTTATAATAAAAAAATTTCTCCATTCATTGAAATTCATGAAAATTTCCAACAAAATAACCATTTTTAAACACATGAAATTCATACAATTATTTCATCACTATCATATAACACACTACCCCTCTTGATTAACGTACTTATTTTAGTATTTTAATTGTTCTCTTATTCACCACTCTTAAAACACACATTGTTAATATAACAGAATTTAAATTATAATTCACAAAAAATCACTATATTTTAAAAATTATAGATAAGGGAGACCACAAACACAATAAAAAATCATAATTCATTAAGGAAATGAAAACTATTACTCAATTTGAATCACTTCAACATAAGAATGCATCAAAACTATAAAAACGGAGAAAAATTTGGATAAATTTCATCAATTCGAATCACTAATACATTTTTAAATTACAAGAGTTATTTAATTGATCATTATTAACAAAATCTCCTTTTCATATGTTTTTTTATTGTACAAACTTCATTAAGACATGTTATAAGGGAAATGTAGATTGGATGACTATTCACAACAATAAACATAAGTTTATGAAACACCAAATCAGCATTGGTGTTTTCACTCTACTCTAATCCCCTATTCAAAACTATATCTTCATTGTATTTAATTATAGTATATCCATATTGTGTATATATGATGTTTTTGGTTTTTCCACTTCAAAAACATATATTAGACATCCCAATACTTCCCCATTTAAATATAAAAAAATGAACTTTGACATTCATCCTCTTTTAAATGTTATGTTTCATCCACTTATTTTATTTATTATATTATTCTATAATGAATCAATTAAAATTCCTTATAAAATTAATTTTACATAAATTAACTAAATAGATAGTAATCTATTAATTTTAAATTTTATAAACCACTACGACACAGACATAACTATTCTCTAACATGGTTATATCTAACTCATCACCTCAACTCCGAATACAGTTGTTTCTATATCTCTCCATTCCTATCAATCTCCAATTTTGAGCTTCAGAAGTATCCATATTTTTAACCCTAATGGCATAAATATTTCCTAAACATAAAAAAATATTCAATTATATAAAACTCTATACTCTATAGTTTCCTCCATGGATTCCTTCCCATTGTCACATTAGTTTTGGAAACACATTTCATTCAAAGTATACATTATGGAATAAATAACATCTATTTATATATATTATCTTTCAAAACCTTGATTTCCCTATCTAATTTTAATAGGATTCATGGAAAAAATGGATTTTTAAATCAATTTGACTTATTTTGGTCTCATTTCCAACACCATCTCCATATTTCAAGTTCTAACTATAAGACCATGATTCATATTACACCTTATTGAACCAATAACTCTAAATTTTACATCCTCAAATACCTTATATATAATTAATTAATTTTATTATGTAATTTTGTATTTGAGAATCACATTTTATTTCAATTAACATGGTATGGTCATTATATGTTCTATGTTTCAAAGTATCTACTTGACAAAAATTCATGACATAAACTATAAACATGTGTTAAAATGGGAATTTAATAGATGGAAATTATTTCTCTACTGCTAAAAAAATCTTCTTTCATCATGGTCAGCTCCACAATGGAGCAGTGAAACCTACCACATCATGGTGTATGGACCCCTCACCCACATATATTCTATACATCACCAATGATCCAAAATGATTCTCCAAACTTCATACCAATCGAACAACCATTCCATAATCCCAACATACATAACATTTTCACAAAAATAACAACATCATATCCAACCTATAATGTTGGATTCCAACATCATCCTCACTTTCCTACTTTTATCGATTATTTTACCCACTTATTCTCTTGGGTTTAAATATTATACCCACTTACCAATTTTTCTCACAATAACATCCCTTATTGGGTTTGTTTCAATATATGTGAAATTAAGGTCCTCTAAACTCCAATAATTACTAAATATGATCATGATAACTATCCCATATATCTATATATATGTGAGTAATTCCAAGTATTGATTACAAGAAATAAAAAAATAATTATATTATCACTACGAATACCTACCAAATTCATCAATAAGAATCACTTTTTAAATATCTAAACTCCATATTGGTCTCCCTATCTTCATTTGAATCAATTTTCATCTCATTAATCCCCATGAATCACATCTCCCCTATATAGTATTCTAAAAACTTCCCCTTAGTTATCCACATACTCCTGACTTGTTGATGAAATTATCTTTTATAAAACATGTTTTGAAACCCAATTTCACCAATTTCCCACCTCTGATAATAATAAAAAAGGTAAATATATATCAATAACTAGAAAAAAATGCTAACCATTTAAAACATAATGAGATATGTTATTTTTTGAACCTTCGTATGTTGAAGGAGGTGGTTTAACACTGAGATTCAATCAATTCTTGTCAAATTCTAATATTGACCGTGGTTTTATAGGACATTTCAAATTATTTATTTGTGAAAATATAATCCATAGAGATAACTCAATTCTCCATAATTTCAATAATAAAATGATATAAAATTATAATAAGATTCATATAATATTATTATATCATATTATTTATCAACCCAATAACACCCTTATTATAAAATTGGTCACTACATGATCCTTTACCTATTCACCAAGATCCTTATGAAATTTCATTATTCATAGAAACTTAGTACACACCTTCATAGATATAATATAGTTATATTCATATATAATATGAATTTTACAGTCTTTATTCATTATAATCCATCCAATACACTTTTTTTCAGTAAATACATATCATCCACAGGTGGATTTTTTATCCAAAATAACTTGGACATAGAATTTACCACATAATTTATTTCATATCAGTAATATATTAATCCTTTAAATTACATTGAAACCAAGCCAAAATGGTAGAATAAATAATGGCCAATATTATTGCCATAAAGTACATTGATGTGGAATTTTTATGTACATTTATCCACATATTTTGAAAATTAATACTTTAATGAGAAATTATTAAATATTTATTAATATATGGTAAAAAATTATTTATTTAATGTTCTATTAGAAATGGGTTATTTTGGTGTTAATGTTTCTGACTAAACATTTCAATTGATTATATATATTTTAAGATTAAAAAAATCCAATGTTTCCAGATTTTTCTCTTGTTAATTTTCATTTAAAATAGATTTTATTTATAATTGTTTTAATTATATATATATTATGGTGATGTGTCTAGGTAAAGAAGATATGAACAATGATTTATAAGGGTTAACTACATATTAAAATGGATATGGAAGAGTGAAACCTGTCCAAGATAAGGGTAAATAACAACATTAAAAGGATATATATAGATAATAAGACACCTATATAGTTATATCTGATTCTGTTCAGAACTGGATTAGGTTATTTACCTACACTTATGACAACATAATAGTAATTGGACACTCTCAAAGGTGTACCATGAGGTCCTCAAAATAAATATATGTTTCTGTAGCTAAATTTAAAATATGTGATGTCCAAAATTACAAATTCTCAAATGAAAATTATGTTAAAGAGATAGAAATGGTTGAAAATAAAGGTAATTATGGAAACCCATGGATATTTATGGAATAAAAATGTGTATGATCTAGGTTGGGTTGAATGATCCCACTTTATTCCTAATTCAAAAGCCTCATGGGGGTCACATTCAATTAGAGTAGAGTTTTTAAAGTCACCCATGAGGAAGGTGAAGAACATCAAGGCATGCTATTTTGAGGATGTTGAGGGGTTCTCTTAGGATGATTTACAAAATCCCAAATGTGAGGAAGGAAATGAGACACAATATAAGAAGAATAATTTCACAATTTCATGGGGGGAACTCTATAACTAACATGATAATATATAAATATACAAGAAATTTTCTATTGAATGTAGACCTTGATCAGAGGATGATTTATAGTATTTAGCCTAGGGGAAGTGGTATATCTTAATAGATTAGTTTATGTCCCCAATTTATTAAATCTTATTTTACTATAGTGATACTATTTTTTTAAATATTGATATTATTAATAAAACAATGAGTACATAGTTGATTTGTGGGATTGGGAAGGATACATTAAGATAAATTTTATCTTTTCATTCATTGAATAAATTATTGAGTTTTAAAGATCCTTTTTCTCTATTTATCATTTTATATATTATTTATGAGCATCCATTTCTCTCCAATTCAAGAATCAAAAGGGGAAGAGTGGATATTACATTTAATTTTCCACTCAAACTAAATTACTAAATAGAAAATGTTTTCTTTATGTTCCTCTCCATGAAGAAGTACTTTTTATCTAGAGTTTTTTCAAGAATAAAAATTATTAGGAGAGATATGTGATAAGAATTTTATTCTAATTATATTTAGGTGTTTTATTGTATTTTCTCATAAATATAACATTGAATGGTTTATCCTATTGAAGGAAAATATCATTTGTACATTCTATCCCAATCAACCCAGCTATATCTACTATTCATCCACTCTTACTTTTGTTATTCTTTCACTACATACACACTGTGACATATGTTCTCACATTTTCACCTTTATTTCATTTATTTTGAACATTTTTTGTATGTTTATTTAAAATCCTATGAATTGTATGTGGTCTGATGCCACTTCCCCCCAGTGCTAGTTGTATTAAATAATTAATAATAAATTTGAGTCTTCTAAATGAATATGTAGCTGGCCAAATCTTGGAACCATTTATAGTAAAGAAATATGTGACGAATTAAAAAAAATAAATAATTTTAATAAATTTATAATGAAAAATTAAAACTCTAAAAATTATCTCATATATGAGAATATAGAAATATGATTTTTTATTCACTACATTATACTCTTTTTCTCCTAATTGAAATTAAAAACACATACTCACTATACATTCAAAAATTTAAATAAATTATTTCATCTCTAATACTGAAAGATATTATTCAGCCATTAAAAATGAATAAAAATTTAAAATGGATATTTTTAATGTCGAAATAGATAAAAATCACAATCAAAATTTGAATCAACCATAACCCATAAAACAAGTATAGGAGAGGCCTAGTCATGGAGTTTTCCAATTTCTAACTATGTATATCAATTTTTCAATCATAAGGCTCACTTATTAGGTCTAAGAACTATTAATTCAAATGGTCACAACTATAAATGAAATCCATTTTTAATGTCCATCCCACTACAGATTATTTAACATTTATAATATATTTTTAAAGTATTATGAAACCATTACCACTTCACGTGCCGAGTGAGGAGGTGAGTAGTATATTAATATCCCCTTTTATTTTGATGAATATGTATACGATCCAATTAAAAATTATATATTAAGTGAACATTAACTCATGTGACTAACTTTTAAACTCATTTTTACTAAATTTTATCCTACAAAAACTAACAATGAAGGTGGGAATAAGATCACATGCATTGTACAAGATGAGGACGATCTCTTTTATGAATCATGGGATAGATTCAAATATTTAATTTGGAAATGTATAAATCCCCACATGTCTCCCTATCTTCTTATGGGAAACTATGAAAATTATCTCTTATATTATAAAATGGTAATATGATTTTTACTCACTACTTTATACATTTTTTTGGCTGATTTATAAATAAACACACATACTCATTATAGATTCTAAATTTGATCAAATTTATGTAATGTCTAATATTTAAAGATATTTTTCATCCTTTAAATATAAATACAAATATAAAATGGATAATTTTAATATTGAAAGAGGTAAAAATCAAAATAATAATTTTAATCAACCACAACCCATAAATAAAGTACATGAGGTTTTTTCAATTTCCAACTACATTTCACAATCCTTAATGAATAAGGCTCAATTATTAAGTCTAGGAACTATGAATTCAAATGTTCACACCTATTTATGAAATCCGTTTTTAATTACCATCCCAATATGGATTGTTCTGCATTCATAAGATATTTTAATATATTATGCAACTATTACCACTTCATGTGTCGAGTGTGGAGGAGAGTAGTATATCAATATTCCCTTTTATTTTGATGAATATTTTTATGATACTACTAAAAAATATAGATTAAGAGAACATTAACACATGTAAATACATTTTCAACACATTTGCCACCATATTTTATCCTATAAACACTAACATTGAGGGTGGGAATAAGATCACATGCATTGGCCAAGATGAGGAAGATCACTTTTATGAATCCTGGGATAGATTCAAATCTTTAAATTGGAAATGTACACATACCCAATTTCCTCCCAATCTTCTTATAGACACATTCTATAAAAATTTCACACTATATACTAAAAATATTTTAGATCAGTTATGTGGGGGTGATTTCATAGAACAAAAACTGACGATCCCAAATAAATACCTGATAGACTATATCAAATGTAAAAATATGAGTGAACTATTAGTAGAATAATAAATTGAAATGAAAATAAACCCTCATTATTTTATATTTAATGAAGTCTAATTTTAGAATAATGTAATCCTTGTGAGATATTTGGACATAATGAGAACTACTTTCCCATTATTGATATCCATTTTCTATGTAATTAGAGTGCTATGCTTGTGGAATATTTTTGTATGTAACATAAAAGAACAGACCTTTTTAAATCCAATATAATTCATTTTAAATGTTTAACAAAATGTTCCTTTGACAGATCAAGGGGATATCAAACACCGTACTACTAACACTAGATACCAAAATCACGAACAAAATAATATTTCACGCATAAATGGGTGTTCCAATTCTTGTAATAATTTATAAGGTCTCATTAGGAATCATATTAAATGAATTTAAATGAAATAGTACAACATGGAATATCTATAAACAAAAGTTATATAATTATAAATGAGATTATATGAAAGAGATAAGGATATCAGCCTAGCATAATTGAATCACATCCAATAGAGAATGTGATGTTTATTACCACAAGGAAATGATTTAAATATAAATAAGATATTAGTGTGAAAGATAATGATTATGAAATAGTGGATTTTACTCAACATGAAAATAAAAATCTAAAAATGAAAAATTATGAAAAATTGATAGAAAATGATTTTAGAATAACATGGATATCATCAATATAACTGAGTACTATTGTGTTATCTTATTAAAAAAGATAACTCAAAAAACTAAAATACCCTTGTATTAGAGTAATTATTTACAAAATTTGATGACATTGGAAACAAATTTTCTTAAATTAATTGGGTGATGGTATCAATTTGATTCCCTTTACCATTTTTAAAAGTTGGTTCTAAAGGACATGAAACCTACTTCTAGATCAATATAATTTTTTTGATAGGGTATTCAATGAACCCTTTGGAAGGGTGTATGATTTATTATTAAAGAAAGGGAAGAATAATTTCTCAAATAATTTCTGTATTCATAAACTGGAATGTGATAAAATCAATGGATTGATATTAGAAAGAATTTACGAAGTTACTTTTGGTGAAATTTTAGATGTCCCACACCGTTAAAAAAACCCTCAATGTTGTGGATAATGTAAAATAATTTCAAATTTTGGGAAGTAAACACTCATGGTTTTTTAATCGAATTGATGTTGCGGAAGAGAAGTGCGGTAAAATTGAGGTTAGTTTTTTCTTTTTTCTTTACCATTGGATGTTACAAAAATCAATATTTCCCAAACTATATAGAACTTCACTAGAATATTCTTCTACTCTAAAAAGCCCGATTCTGAGTAAATTGCTTTCTATGAGTCCTATATATAGTCATTGTAAAAAATCCTAAAACTAGAGTTTTTTACCCTTTTCTTGAGAGTTTTACATCTCAGTTTGATTGCATGAATCTTTATTTGCACTAATAGTTTTAGGTCACATCCTTCTGAAAAACATGATTATTTTTAAATTGAATATTTATATTTTTCTTGAGAGTCACTCACCAAGTATATAAGATTATAATATTTTTTATCATAAACCCATGTAAAGAAATTTTACTTCATTTGAGTCAATCTTAGGGTATGAAAGGTATATCAATAAGGAATAGTTTGAATAATTCCCATTAAATTCCTCACATCCTTCTATTTCATAATATTTTTAAACATAAATCATTATGTTTCCAAATCTGTCAAACAATATTTTGTATTTATGAATGCCTTATACATGGGGGAATATTTCGAGAGTCATTTTAAACATCTTGGTGATTTATATAGGCTAATATATTTATTATTGTTACTATTTTTTAGATATTTTAGGGATATAAATAATAGATAAAAAACTAACTCTAGAAATTCTAGTGGTATTTAGACACATATTGAGTGAAAAATGGTGCTTCCAAAATATTAAGGTAACCAAATAAAATTTCCTATAATAAAACTAAGATAAAGATCAGAAATAATAATACCTATTAAATTATCATTGTTTTATCCTTTGGGTTTTTCTAGATGATGAATCTAAAAACTATGCTACATTGGAGGAAACTAATAGTTTTACAGTTTTAAAATTGTTCATTAGAAAAAAATGTTTTGTAAATAAGTTTCATGGGAGTCATAAAGCTACAATGAGATTAAATCATGAAAATTCCTCATTAGACTACAAAAAAAATAGTCTGTGGAAAAATGTAGTTATGAAATTTTCTATTGTGGAAAACTGACTTTTGGAAAATAGAAGATCAACCAAATGATGTGATTCTATGGAAGGTATAATGTGACTAAGATTCATCTTCAATTAGAGAGAATAATTGACCACATGTTACAAAATTGACAAAGAGTTGGACACACTATATAAATGAATGATCTGATGTTGTAGTCATGCAATAAACCATATGGATAATTTTGACTCACCATATGAAGAGATGAACCAACCATGATCTCAAGTAACTTTGGATTCACTAAACTGACCGTGAATCAACATACTATAAAAATATATTTATTTAAAAAAAATAATTGACCTACCTTAATAATTAATTTTACTAATAAATTTTGAATAATTTTCATTGTATAAAATATAAGGAGAAATATACTTGAGAAAAGTTGGAACAACATTCATTTTACCAAAAAAATTTAACTATGAATTGTAGATTATAATTACAATATGTTTTACAACTATAATTTTTAGGAATGGGAGACTAGAGAGATATTTATCAAATATTATAACATAGAATATGATTGGAATAAGGAATCATTGTTAATTGAACCAATCTGGTTTCAGATATGATGAATGATGTTCGAGACATCCCATTGGGTGTGAATCTTTTTATGTCAACTATATATGGTGAGTTGTCTGAGATTGTTAAAGATACTACATATATTGGTGGGACTGTAGTTGAGTATGGGGGAGGCAAGGAGGTCTCATTGTAGTCAGTTACTAGACCTCCTGATCTAAGTGGTCTGGGATTGATGAGTCCTTTAGAGGCGGTGGTGGTTCAGGCTGTTAAAAATTTTTCACATGATGATACTGAAGGGATTGTGGTTATACAATATGTATGGTTTGAAGAAATAGAGGATGCTACTATTTCTTCTACTAAATGGGATGTTTCATGATGTATTTAGATTAATGAGAAAGTTGGGATTTCAAATTCCAATGACGATACCTCGGTAATTATGAAGAAATCTTGGAATATACCTCCTGATCTAAAGGTCAAAGATGGATGAAAAAAATTTCTAGGTGATATTAGTGGAAGAAATCATCCAGCGGTAGTGGTTTATCTAGGTAATGTTGTGTATTTGGGTGGTATAATTAATAATATTGTTGCAACTATCTATGGGAGGATAAGGGTTACTGATTCTTCTCAATATGAGATGAAAAGGGATACAGATACAATTTATATGTACTCTTGTTGAGATGGAAAGATATGATACGATTATTGATGGGGAAGATGGAGTGAATGAGGCTACTTCCAAGAATTCATTAAGAGCGTCCTTTATAGAGGTTATATGCCTAGGGATTGGCATTTGGACAAGTCCATGTAGGGTAGTGGTTTCCATTGAGCTGGGTAAACGATTTTAATGATTACCGATTGAGGTCCCGATTAATGAGTTCATGAATGATCTGGTCTGACCATCTATGGATGTGATGAAGTTCATTGGGAGTGATTCCAGTGCAAGAGAATCAGTAGAGGATGTTTTGGGAGGCTGTTACTTGAGCTTAAGGAGAAACCTGATCTAGAAGGGATTCACTAAAGAAAGAAATAATTACTCCTTTTTTCACCTCCAATGGAGAAACCATTAGCAATGAAGTTAAGGGATAAGAAGATAGAAAGTGATTCATCCTACTAGTGTAACAATTAAGTGATTTTCATGATAAATCCTTAGAATTTATTATGATATCAGAAGAAGAAGTTTTTGAATAGGTTCATTCTCTTAATTCTAATGAATGGGAAGCTGCAAGAATTATGGGGAGTTCATTGAGGGTGGACCACAGTGAGGATAAATATACCTGGATCGATATGAAGGACCTGAACCTTGTTGGAAGATTAAATAGTGGGAATATTAGTATTTTGCAGTGAATCTAGTCTTACGACATGTTGGCCTTTCATTTTGAAGATCTGCTAATGGAGTAACCAAACACTCAGGTAACCAACATCTCTTCGAAATTTTTTAGGGAGATTAAATATGGTAGTCATAAATTTAATTTCAAGGGTAGTAATATTTATTTATGTGACTGAATCATGGATTCTCACTTCTCCTAAAAAGTGTTTTAATAATAAAAATTTAATTCTTAGTTAGTAATTTATGAGTTTTTAAAATCTCATGTATTGTATTATGGGAAATTTTGGGTTTGAAATTTATGTGAAATGTTATGTTGGTGTTGTGTTGAATAATTATTTATAAACTGACATATTTACCCTAAAAATCCATTTTCCCTGCCATATATCAATAAATATTTTGAACCAAACTATTTTAATTATTTAATCCACATTATCAATCAAAATTGGGGAAAATATTGGGTGTTAAGTCGGGTGGAGTTTCCTTAATTGAACTTAACCTTTGTTCAAAGTTATACACATTAGAAACCCTAAAATATTTTCTTATTAGGATAAGATCATTGAATATTTAAATTTTCTTTTCATATTGATTTTTTATTTTATTTTTTTAATTCAATTTTTATGCTTGAAAAATCGAATTCAATGTTTCCCCACCAAGTGGGTAGAATTATATGTATGTTTTGAGGGATTACACCAGTTCTGAAATTACTAAAATTAAATGATTTATGTATGATTGTCAAATATTTTCTATAAGATTTTTTATTATAAGAATAGTAAAATGATTTTAATAAAATATTTTTAAGTGTAATTGTAATTATAATAGTGGAATCTATAATTTTGAATTTGAACCTAGGTTAATTTCTATTTGGGAAAAATAAAACCTCATGAAAAAACGTAAAAAATATTCATATACTAAATTTAAAACTTGAATAAAAATTTAAATTGGGATTCAGAAATGGAGATATAACACATTAGTCTTTAGGTGTAGGAGTAAATAAAATCCACATATTAATTAAATACGTGTTTTTAGAAAATATTTTCTAGAAAAGTTAAATAATTTATTAATTGTTTAAAAATAAATTATTTTCATTGGGGGGAATATTGAACCTAGAAGAACATTGGTGAAATTGAATTATAAGAGTATCATTTGTTATGTATGAAGGATGGTAAAAATATTTCATTAATTTAAGGACTTTAGAAAATAGTTATAAATAAAGTTACCACATGTTAATGTTTATATTCTACTCATTTCTATTTGGTTATCACCCCTATACTTAGAAAATTCTCCTAAGATAACACATGATAAATGAGACAGATTCATGAAGGATGATTTATTTTTTTAGAAATGGATATATAATTTATTTACTTCAGTCTTGGTAATTATATTTAATACTAGGAAGGGTAATAATAAAATTTTTGAAATTTTTTTAAAAAATTAATTCATTACATTACTAAAGAGTGGATAAATTTATGTATAGATGAATTCTATATATCATATTTTAGGTATATTTTCATACATTTTTGGGGGATTTATTTAGTGTTTAAAGTAAAATTGTTATTTTATTGAAAAATGGTTGAATATGTGTTGAAATATGATATATATATATTATTTGACAAATATATGTTTGAAAAATGGTGTTTATGTTATTAATTTGATTATTTGATCATTTCATTCATTTATATATATTTTAAGATCAATAATTTTCGAATATTACTAATTTTGAAAAGGATAATCTGTTTTTTGATTTATTTGCATCTATATGTGATGTTATTCTATTTTTATTTTGGCATTTCATACATATAAATAGGATATAAAAAATGACTATTTATGGTAAAACAAATATTAAAAATTCATTAAAAGGTGAATCTTAACTTATAGAAGTGTAAATCACATATATAAAAGATTATGTAGTGGTACCATGATACCCATATATATGTAGCTAGTTGTTTTTACCTCTACATAGGTGTACTTTTATGTACCCTAGCTTGAATAATAGTCATTAGACTCTCACAAAAGTGAACTATTAGGATCTTAGAATCTACATATGGGTCATATTCTGAATTCAAAATCAACAGTTCCCTAAATTATAAATTCTGAAAACATCTTTGAATCCATAGAAAGATAGAATATCAATTAAAGTATAGTTGATGAATCCAACTATGAGAAAGGTGAATAATATCAAGGAACACCACATTGAGAATGTTGATGTATGGTCTGTGGCTAATGTCATTGATTTTTGTTTTAAGAAAGGAAATGTCATGTGATCTAAGAAGATGGCCTAAAAAATGATGGGGAGGGACTCTACAACTCATCCAATAATTCACACACATTGAGGAATATAATATTATGCATAGGGACAGATGAGAAGCTAATTATTGAATGTGGAGTAAAAGTAAGAGGCTAATTTAGAAAGAGGTTTCTTCACTTTTCCTAATTATAGATTTTATATACCGATATAATTTTTTTAAAATTCTTGCTGATATTATTGATATTAGTGCCTAGTTATTTTGGGGGATTGGGCTGGATCAATTGAATATAATTTTATATATTATTGTACTGAATTAATTATTTATTGATGAATATTTTTGATCCCTACCTTTAATCTTTTCTCTTTTCATGAGAGTCATTTTATCTAAACTTTAAGCACTGACATGTGAAGAATTGAGATTCCATTTTTTATTTTACTAAAGTTGAACTAACAAATTGAAAATGTTTTATTTTTCTATTCTTTATGTAGAATACTTTTCATTTTTTAGTTATGACAAAAATATTATTTCTCAGGTGTGTTATTGGGTGACGCTTTTCCTATTATGTATTTTAGTTGTTTATTTACCTTCTCTCTCAATATTAATATTTATTGGAGTATACAAATTCATGAATAGTAACATGTTCTATCATTTAAATCTATCCCTATCACCCCAGATCTCTAAACTTTTTATCCTAACCTTCTTTTATTACTTCATCCACTTGCTACACACCTTCACATCTATTCTGAAACATTCTCAATCAAGTCAACACTTCTGAAAGAATATATATATTGGCTGTTTTTTTTGTCCCACCACCTAAAACATTTTTTAACTATATAGAGGATAGTAGTAGTGGTAGTGAGTTATAATAATTAAATTAGAGGCTAGTAACTAAACATGTATCAAGTCATTAAATAAGATTCCATTCATTCTCATATATAAGGAATGTTCAACAACTCTTACATACTTTTATATTATATGTTTGATATAAACTACAATTAGATAGGAAATAGATTTCAGTTAAGCATGTTAACCTTATTCATTAGTTCCATTGCATATTCTTCTTTTGAAAAAAATATATTTCATCCATTTTATATCAATTGTAACGTTTGAAATTTAATGAGCTTACTAATCTGGGATAACTAAAACTATGAACTCATCAATTAAAAAAAAAATTCTACATATTATTTTTCCAAAATTCATATCATCAATATAAACATAACTACAAAAATCACTTCATTTTATGATTACATATAGTTTTTGTGATCAATAACACCTCTCCTAGATAATGTCTCAACATGTATGAGTCAAATCAAGAATACTATTAATGGGGTGCTCGTTTCAATCCATAAATTTATTTCTTCAATGAACATAATTTTGATTCATCTTCAATGATTATAAAATCCAAAAAGTTATATAATATGTAAATCTTCCTTGAAAAATCAATGGAAAAATTTCATCTTTGTATCCATCTGATACAATTTAAAACTACTATGAACCACAACACCAATGAATAACTAGATAGAATTTTATCGCTAGTTAAAAATTATCTTCCACATTTTCACTTGATTTTAAAATAAATTTTGTAAATATAATTTAACGTTATACTAGATCACTTTCCAACATTGATAATATTGTTTTCCTAAACCCACATTACTTCCCAATAATGTTTTTTCATTCTGCATTTTCAAAAGCTCCAATGTTTGCTTCCTCTATATAAGATCCACCTCCTTATTAAAGGCCTTGGCCTATGATTCATATTCCACTGACTAATCAAATAAATGTGTCTCAACATGATATAATATTGTAATATGTTACACCCTTCCCATCATCTATGTTTTTTTGGAGTATATTTGTCACCGAAGATGTTTAATTTAATAATTTCATATCATATTTCCTCTATTGAGTAAATGTTTAACTCTCTTCAATAAGAAACTCTCCCTACGTTTCAACCTTTGAGTCCCCATAATGTGTTCATTTTTGAAATTCTCTAAGAGAGGAGAGTTTTTAAATATATATTTATTAGTTTATTATGTTAGATTAAGACTACCAAATAGTGTTGATTATTTTTAATATGTACAGTAATTAATGCAAGTGATTTTGTATTAATGGTTTCTTACATCATCCATGACTCAATAATTCATGAATGTAACCTATAATGGTAAATACTATATTTTTTAGTATTTTAGTATTTACAAAAAATATAATTTTTTTTAGAAAAATACTAATAATTAATCCAAATTTTTATGACATGTAGATTCCAAAAATCAAATCCATTTCATGAGAATATTTTTAATAATATCTTAAAATTAATTTTTCTGTAAATTACTTATTTATTTGAAAACCATAAATTTTAATATTATGATCACTTTTATGACCCATTGAAGAAATATGTATAGTTTATTAAAATTATATCAGCACTATAGTTCAACTTAATATTATCTTAAAAAAATTTATGGGAAATATTTTAATTTAATTGTTTATATTGATCATAAAAATTGAAATACAAAATTGTTTTTTTACAAAAAAGAACATATTTTATCAATTTTCAAGCGTTTATTTATTGGTATCATGATATAAATTTTACATATTTTCATTTAGTAAGGTATCTAATTATTATCATCAAATAAAATAGGTTAGTATGATATTCTAATGGTCATATTACAATTTCTAATAGTCATATTACTTTTTCGATGACCATATTATTATTCCAATGATCAGATTTATAACTATTATTTGGGTTTCCAACCTTTTATAAATACCATATATTTTATTAATTCTATATTCAAATAAATTTTCTCTCAAGGTTATACAATTTTGTTTCTGAAACTAATATTTCATTACTAATATTCTATTTTACTTCTATTGTTTTTTTTCAAGAATGCATTCATTATACGAGATAAAGTAAATCCAAATTTTAATACTATATTAATATTATTTTTTATTTTTCATCCCATTGTAATAATTTAAAATTTTGTAGATTTAATTATTATCTAAATGTAAGGTTTTATCCAATATAAAAAATTTTAATTGTTCATTCATGTGGTACATATGCTTGATTTAATATTACTTTACTAAATATGAAAATTTATATAAGATAAAATTTCATTGATAATATTATAGGCCATTACAATACCTATAGAAACAGTGAGAAGAGCAACACATTTATATTTTTATGTAGATTGATTTTTACTGGTCTATTATTTATTTTTTATTATTACCAAAACATTTGTATCATGTGAACCTTGTACACAATGAGACATTATTTAATTTAGGAATGAATATTTTTTGTAGTTTCTAATACTCAACTTATAATTCATTAACACTCTAATCATTTGGAATAAATGATAAATATAAAATGTAAATCACACACCTAGTTGTGGGATTATAAATCATTTTGAAGAAAAAAATTAAATATTGCTTTCAAGGATAAACCAATATAAAATTTAGATTCCATTGAACTAAAAACATTTATTTATATCAACACATTTACATTGGATGTTTTAAACAAAGAAACATTTAGAAATGAATTCATACCACAAAGCCCCTAGAAAATTTAAAATTATACATGTGAACTATTATAAAGTTAATCTAGAGTAAAATTAATGCACTTCATGATATTCCTAATAGATTTGAGGAATTTGAGAGTGAAATAACTTGTGTTCGTGTTTAGAAGATATTAGAAATGATTTAATATATTGAGATAATGAATAAATAAACAGATTTTTTATTTATCATGACAATATAGAGTATATTTATATTTAACATAAATTTCCTTATACACATCAACAATAAGAATTTAGTAAGAGGATCCATGATGAGTCTTATAAGTGTGTATATTTCTTTGAAATGTAGAATGTATTAATTCATAAGTAAGAATTTCCTTATACTCATTAGAGACATTTTTTTGGTAAAAGAAGAATAAATTATGAGACTTATCAATAATTTAAAGTCATATACTATTAATTTCATATATAGATTGAAAATATCGGAACCGAAAAATTAATGTATTCCAACCATAATTAAAAAATGGATTTTATAAGATTTATAAAATTAAATAAATTAAGTTTGTCATAGAACCATGAATTTAGATGAAAAGTGTTTGTTGAGGTAATTTAAATGAACGAAAATTGATTAGGAAAAACAAAATGTGATTCTCATGTAATTAAATTAAAGGATTCATATGATATTACATAAATACCTATGATAGAAAATATATAGTTATTAAATAGAAAAATTTTCTTTAAAAGGGTGATCTTCTCTATTTGATATAGAACGAGAAATATGACATTTAAATGTCAAGGCTTGAGATGCATAGGTAATTTAAAAAAGGAAAAAATAAACTAGGGTTCATTGAAAAGGAATTTTGTAGAGACTCTACTATATAGGATAATTAAAACCAAGATATTGTTATACAATTAGTATAGTTAGTGGTATATTAATCACAAATACCATAAGATATAATTAAATGGAAGTAAGATAAAATTATTTGGAAATATGAATTCATGAAAATTAATTTCATATAATAAAATAAAATTTTCATTTTCTAGTTTCACTAATTTATTTGAATCCATTAGTGGGGATTCCATTAATACTACAAATGGGTTATAAAATAATGTTAATAACAAGGCTGGATTATTTATACCAACTTTTTCAGGAATAACTTCAATATAATTATACTCTTCAAAGAAACATTCTATGATCATTACATTTGTAACTAGATTTAAAGAAGACCTTTCATAGATGGTTTATATATGATGCAACAAGAATGAGATGTTGACACTAAATAGTTCCAATTCAAAATTAAAGTTGTATAGATTCATTTATGGATTAATGTGAGAACCAATATCATTGAATATTATTTTTTAATACAAGTATTCCATGTTTTTGAAAGAGTTTAGTGGAAGTGTCATGGTTTTCCTGATGAAATATTTTTAAAACATATATAAAAATACTATTGTTCTTACAGTTGGATAATAATTTAAGGAATGCAACTTCTGAAATATTATCTTAAAACTCCAACATGATTTATATCGATCAAAATCCACTATGTTATATCTAATTTTTAACATAGACCAATTCAATTTAAATATAATGAAAACTATTTTGAATAATTAGTTAGAGATTTTATTCCAATTTCACATAAAATAAATCTCTCGTAGAAGACATATATATAACATAGGTGAAGTTTAAAGTAGTAAGTATAATTTTATATACCTAAATGATAGATTCATAATATATTCCCTGATTTTTACTATATATGATATTTGAAAAACATATATTATGATAGAAAAATATTAAAAAAAATATTAGGGAAATGTTAAGAAAGTGGTCATAGCTATCCAATAGTATATGAGAATGTATAATAGATATAAAACTGGTAGTTGTAGTGTATGAACACTAGTTATCAAAAAAGATGTAAGAATAATCTTTGAACAAGTAATTTTAATCAATTATCATATTTAGCCTAAATAAATGAGAAATATTAACACATTAAATCCTATAGTAGATGAATCTAAAAATATCATGTGTGTTAGAGAATCTGATTTAAATAAAGAAGAAGTACTAAATATGAAAAATTTTATTCAACTTCATTAAATTTTACCCAAAAGTAAAATAGTATCAATATGAGAACATTATAAAAATTATTGATTCCAGGATGTTAAGATTATGAAAGAGGAAAAAAATATTCATAAGGATATAATCACTTGTGGATTTTTATTCAAGGAGGGGATGTTGTTTAAGAAACGGTATCCATGTAAAAAATAATTTCATATTCCCACTGAATATATCCATATCACAGAACATTCATTTTTTCTTCATGTAAGAGTAACATAGATAATATTTATCTTGTAGTATCTTGTGAAAGTTATAGAGTTATTGATATGAGTCCCCAAGACACAACATGAACCATAATTCTCAATTACATAAATATGTGTACATGGAGTTATGAATGATTTTGTCTTATCACAATGGTGTCATACATCCAAATAAACTATATTCATGGTAATTTTTTTATATTATATATCATACTAACTAGTTATATATGTTCATATCTATAATGATAACCTCATGATATAATGACATTAATCATAAATGTATTTCCAATGGTCATGATACGTCATAACAAGGATACACAAATTATGCATTTCTATAATGTGTTGGGGGGATTATTAGAATTGAGACTTCTTCTTGTGAATTTCACACTTGGTGATCACAATTAGGGGAGATCTAAAGGAAATATATTCCAATTGGCACACCACATATTTCAGGTGACATTGGTTTTTCATATTTGTGTGTCTCTATATTGGTCTCTTCACTTTACATTGTTATTAGTGTGTACCAATTGAGAAAATACTTTGATGCAGTATTAAAATCATGGAATTTCTATTTCTGGTGAGGTTTCTTGAATTTAGATCATCATTACTCGTATAAAATTGGTAAAATAGTTTGAATATAATTTTTTACTCCTAAAAGGATGAGATTCCTTAGGCCTTGTTGACTAGTATTGCAGTACCTTTATAAAATCCATGAAAATTTTAGAAGAAGGTATGTTTATCCAGTAAGGTGATTAAAAAATGAAAAAAATGGATATTAAAACTATGTTTGTGTGTCAAGATTTATGAGAAATAAAAAGATAATGAAATTATAGTACATAGTGAATGATAATAGGAGGTGGTTGCTATTATGATGAAAAATTATATCTTTAGGGGACCAGATTCATTCTGTTGATATTACCCTTCGCCTATGAGTGTGATTCACTACTATCATGATAAGGGTCTAGAGGGTCACACACAAAGTATATTCAAAGGTTTTACTAATTATAATTAATTCGAGTTTATAAATTTATATAGATCATTTTGGGTCCAAGATATGTCCATGTTTTATCGATTGTAAGATATAAATTAATTTACTATTCTTCATGTTTAATGTAATAGTGTTTGAATTTATTTACTCATTATGTTTATAATTTATTATAGGAATACTGGAAGAATATTTAATAAGCGAATATTAATATTCAAGAATTTTATTATATTTGTGGGTGAGGAGAGATTTATTAATGAATTTTTTTATCATGTAACATAGTTTTAATGTTATAAGAAAGTGATAAATTACTTATTACCAGTGCAACATTTTGCAAATATAGGTGTTTTATTGGGTGTTTTTAAAAGATTTAACTTAATGAAGGTCATAACTGAAATTTTAATTATTCTAAAGCAAACAGTAAAAAATAAAATGCCTAAATTTAAGGGACTATTAATTACCTAAAATTTTGGAGACTTTTCCATTCTCTCTCATGTTCTAGAGAGATAAGAGAGAATTTGAGGAACTTCAATTCAAGAATGTCTTCTCAGATCAAAGTATTGGTTTTCAAATTATTTTTATGATGTCAAAAAGAACTATGTTTCTCAACACTATCACCAAGAGTTTGTATAACAGTGATTATGCAAGATTTTAGAGTGTGTGTTGATGATCTAGAGGTTTCTGAATTTTATTCCATTGAGCAATTATTTATGATAGTAAGAAGACACATATTTAATTAAACATAATAAGGTAAAAATTTGATTTAACATTTCACGCTTAATTTAATTCACATGAGATCCTTTGTTTACTGACCTAGTTTGATTTTAGGATATTTTATTGTATTTTCAACCAAGTGGTGAATTTTTTAATTTTATCACATCACACAATTTCTCTATGCTCCCAGAACCAACATATTTTTCCACAACATTTTCATACAAGTTGATTTTTTCATAAATTGTGTAATGATACTTTGATTATTCTATTAACGTCCCATAAATCGTATAATTCTTACTATATTGAGAATCCAACTCCTTAATATCATATTCATGTTCCATATTGAGATCAAAAATACCATATGGTTGAATTTATTCCACGGTTTTAGATCTTTCATTCCCAAATTTCACCATTATATTATCCTTCGAATTTGATATGATTTTTATGTAACTATATTTAGATAAAACAACATCCTAATATTTTTCCTTACACCCCAAAAACATCCACTAAAACTACTTTATGGATGTGTCTGCTTATTTAGAGGTTCATTTAAGGGGATACTCCCATCACTATTTTTATATGATTTTATCTTCACATTCTTATCTTTAATATTTTTTTGAACTCCTCCTAGAAATTTATCTAAGTTTCCCACAATGAATGAAGGATAGTGGAAACTTTCCGTCAAACCTTCCTTTTGGTTACAAGAATTTTATTACTATAATCCATTATATCATCATAATAATGTCTAGATTTTTGTATATCTAGATTATTTATATCTTTGATGAAATTACACCTTTAAGAATGATTTATTATCACTAATTGTTTTATGAAAAACTCTTATGAGAATAATTTTCTGTTAAAATTTTTGAGTTATAGTTTTATATGATTCCCACTTCAGGTGTTGAAACATATGTATTATACATAGGGTGTAATATCAATATAATTTTCTTTATAATTTCCAAAATTTTCATTTCATCAATATGTTTTTGTAAATATTATAAAACCAAAATATCATAGTTGATAAATCACCCAATGTTTTTAATGATATGCATCTTTAAATCATCATGATTTATTTAAAACACATGGAATTTCTCTTCATTCACTCTAATATATCTATCATATTTATTACCCAATGTATCCAAATTTATCTATACTACCTTTTCAAATATGAATCTCATCAAATTCATGTATATATAATTTCAAAAATAATTAGATAAACCATATTTTCATTAGAATTAACATTATAAAACTTAATATTAATTTTATTCAATGATTACATTATGGGTTCATTAATCATGATTTCATGTAAAACATCAGATATAACATCCCACCAAAGAGATTACATGTCAGATATCATCTTATGTTTAAAATTATAAAAATATTATAACTCAAGAAAATAATTCAGGTTTCATAGAAAGCACTCTCTGTATACAAAAACCCTGAGTGATTGATTCAACAAGTTTAAACATGTGGCTATGATACCAATTTTCATTCACATTATGAGGGAAAAATGGGTAACTATCAGATAACACCATAAAGAAAAATTAATTTTGGTAGAAATACTTACACATCATAAATAAAACTTTTTAGGATCACTTCCTATATTATATACAAAATGCATGAATCTGAAGCGAATATAGTTATGCTTCAAGTCACATTCACCAATGAGAGTTCCTATGGATCGTACATTATACATGATCAATTCCAATTCACTTATTTTTCACTGATACTATATATTTAAAAATATGTTTCAAAAATACCCTAAGAGGGATTGGTTTAAGGTTCTTGAATTTCATATTATTTTATCCATGTTTAAAAATGGATCCTTTTCTCACATTTGAAATAATTATTTAATCCCTTCAAGACCAATAAAAAACCTAGAGAATCCCAATATTGAAATTAAAATCTAAAAAAATGATTATGTGTAGTTGTTAACTACATTATACTCTTAGGACCATACACCAATAATTGTTTGATGTTCCAAGGGATTCACAACTTGCTGTTTTAATTACAAGAGTTAAGGAATGGATCACTACTAATATGTTGGTTACCCCCTCATCATAAATCTACATATACTACTTTGTGATAAGGTACACAAGAAATATCAACATAATTAATGATGATAAAAATATATAAAATATGATCAAGCATCAAATTATTGTTGGTGTTTTCACTATGATTTAATGTTCTCTCTAAAAATGTAATACTCAATATAAAACATAAATTATTTGCCTCTCAGTGTATCCAAAATTCTAATTTTTTCCTCTATTAAATACTTTATGAAAAATATATTAACTTTCCATTTAGATATCAATAATATGAACTTATAAATTCATCCTCTATAAAATTCCTTGAGTAAAACCATTACTTGTTTAAAACTTCATCCACAATAAGATATTTAATTTCCCTAAAAATGTATTTGAAATTCTATATATTGATCAACCTGAATCATTTTTTTTTTCAATTTAACTATCCATAGTGACATATTCATCACCTCACCATGACATGTTGATGTATTTATCATCACCTCAACACTATGTACTATGTATTTAATATGTCCACACGTTGTATATACCCTTTTATATTTTAAAATCCTTGTGAGAGAGTGGGAACTAGACATTTCGGGTCTAAACTATAGATATCCTTGGATATTGAAATACCTAACTCTTAAGTCCATCCTTATAAATTGAAAAATATTGAATTTAAAAAAAATTAACATATCCAACCTCTATGAGATAAATATATAATATACATAACATAGTATTAATTAATAAAAATTTCATTCTATAGGGATTCCACATTTGTTTTATATAAACTAAAAATTTAATTTAAAAAATTAACATCTTCATTATCATCCACTTGTAAAAAAATATCTCATTCTTTATTTTAGCTTCTGACACTAGGACTTCCTTAACAACCATTTGAAGATTTCTCATTCCATATAAAAATATTAAAATGATGTACACTATATTCAATGTACATTTCCAATTTCATATCTCCATTTTATATTCATGCATAAATTAAACAATATATTTTCCACCATAGTGTATGTTTAACTAAATTAATTAATTGTTTGAGTTCTTCACTGTCATGAACCGACACACTAGGGCCCACCTAGCCAGTGGTAAGATGAATGAGAAACTATAATCATACCTCAATTAGGATAGGTGATGGTGACCAACCCTGAGAATACATATCACTGAAATGATAGGACTTTTGATAAGTAATTGTACTTATGGACACACCCAAATCCATACAACAGTGAGGAGATATAATAAAGGATTGACCATATTTAGTGAAAATGATGAATTCCAAAACATCAAGGAATCCATCAAAGTATAAAAATGTATTATAAAAGTATAAATGGTCAAACTATATTCCCAACAAAACATGAGTTCCCATGTTAATAGAAATTGGATAATGGGATATTGAAGAGATCCTAACTACCAATCTATAAGGATGTCCACTGAACATGGTCATTTTTACTCGTTATATCTATTCTCTTCCAAAAAATGGTCTACCAAGGTCACTGCTGATCTATCTATCATCAACATAAGACACAACGCATGTATATGATTCCCATGAAGGTGTGATTATATAAATATAAATAGATTTTGAGGCCCTGAAAATCAAATAGGGAGTAATAGTTTTGAGAAAAAAGTTAACTCAACCCACAAGTAAGAGGGCAAACATATATGTTCAAATAAAACCTAATAGAGAGGGAAAGGGGATCCCTATACCCACAAAATATATTATAATTATGTGTAATATTGATCCTACAAATGTCCATATATAATTACAAGTATCACATTAACCACATTTGAACCAGGGTGGAGGGCCTGCACCTTGCCACTATGCTTCACAATCGATGGGGTTCTATCTTTTATAGAGGACCAACTCCACACTAGAGGTCAATATCGGTGGGGACTCCATATATAGAGGACCCATACACTATTAGTGTGAAAGGGTTGTTACCAAACATAGTAAAACTCAGATGATCACACCTTATTTGTATATTCAGCTATGTACCGCTGAAAGAATATTCATTCACATAACACCTCATGAAATTTCATTGATTCATAAATAAAGGACAGCCTCACATTATATGAAAAAAAACTTCTCAGCATATGATACTCATAGTCCTAAATCCATGTCATGAGGAAATAGATAAAAAATGTGGAAGTATCAAAGAAACATACACAGTGTGTATAGGGTATACATATCATGTTTTGGATGCCCATGGTTTACACATGTACTTCATCTTTTTTCTGTGTACATTATCTGATGCTAGTGTACTCTGTTCGAGCCCATGTACCAAGTAGTGTTTGGGAACCCATTCCATGTTTGATTATACTTTTGTGCTCATGTACTATATTCGTGCCTATTCTTCTAGCTAGGACCATGCTCGTGTACCCCTATAGTAAACGTTGAACCTATAGGATATGATCACATGGAATTTATGGGGTTATACACAATTTTTGATATTTAACATTTCGTAAAACCCTATATTATACATACATGGGACTACCCGGCATGTGTTCTTGGACTAAACATAATGTATATCTAGATTCTCAAACAACAATTGAATCATTCACCCATTTCAACTGTGCCGCCACTACCACTATTTATTCACGAATTTCACTAGGGAGTGTGTATCTAGAGTCAAATCATTGTTAGTAGATAGATTAGGGCCATTAAAACTATGTTTGGTTCATCCTATCTAACCAACACTACCGCATTTCTCCATCCATGGATGAAGACCTGTGATTCACCCTCCCATATTTGTTTCCATCACCCACACCCCACATCACAAAAGGATATTTTTCATTAACTACAATTTGTTAATTATGCATGTATCTACCTTATGGTTTGTACATTCTTGAATACATCCTAGAAATGTTGAACCGTGACCCTATAGACCAATAAAAAAGAACATGAAGGACTATGGGATTAATACAAAAGAATGAAGTAAAATAAAAATTTTGGATGGTGTGATACCATCCAACAATTATATAATTTTGATACTAGGGTGAAATCTTAGGCACAAAAATTTATATAAATATCTATGCTCTTACAAGGATTGGAAATCACTGAAAATGAAAGAATATATATCATCCATTATTTTCAAAATTATTTTATCGCCGGAAAACATGAAATAACTTTCCTTACAATGAGTGTAGATCAATCAATGGTAGAGGAAATGAATATTCCATTATCATTGACGAAATACAGGAACTTCATTGGTGAATAAAAGTCATTCAAAAAATGATCATTTCTCCATGATCCATTGCCGTTCATCAACATCTCTCCTCATTGTTTCCTCTAAATCCCCATGGTTTATGGATATAATACTAAGGATTCATCAAAATGATGTATTTTTAGAGGATAATTTGCTTTTAGGTTACCAAATAGATTAAATAAATTAACCATTTAATTTATTTTATTTAACGACCAATTATTTCCTCTAACCGGATGATTGATGTCGACCAACTTTTTGTCATTACAAAGGTACACTAGAAATTTAAGAATAAACATGGTATTAGATTTCCCCTCATAGGTCCTGATCAATAAAAAAACCATTTATACCAAAAATATATTCACAAAGTCATTAATTTATATTAATATATTAATTTCATGGTCATGTGACATGAAAACACAACACTGGTTCGATATAAAAATTCAGAGATATATATTAAAATATATAAAAGACAAAATCTACTAAACTAGATTCATTACATTTCCCCCCATTAAATGATTTTCACCTTGAAATTATCAGGGTACACAAAAAGGTTAAGGTATTGAGCTGAAATTTGGAACTTATACTCCCTTGATCTCTCTTGAGTTCTCCCATACCACCAATCAATTGAACCAATGGGATGGTCCATTTTCAAAGGAACCTTTACTATCAATCCTTGATCACCACCATGTACTCCTAAAAGGCAGTTCCATCTTTAATTTCCACCTAAACCAATAAATAACAGGTATTGGAAAATAATCATATCTATTTAGATTTGACACATTGAAGACTTCATCCACTCGGTCCAAATATGGGGGTAATTATATGTTATAATAATCCTATCCAACCATCATTTGGATCCTGAATGGCCCAATAAACCTCCATTATAGTTTTATTCCATAATAAAAATTTCCACAATCCTCATCGTGGGGAGAATCTTATGAAAACATGGACTCCCTATTCAAACTGAGTAGGACATTGATGTAAATTCACCTAAATGTTTTATCATCTCAAGGATGTTTTTTCAAACAATCATGGATCAACCAATCCTTCTCAAGCATATGCATCACTATTTCTATCTTAATAAATGAAGTCTCAAAAATCTAAGTCCAATATAAAGATGGCATGTAGGGTCTCTTATAGAAGTTGTCAAAAGGTACCATGATGGTAGTAGAGTTATAGCTATTATTTTTGGAAAACACTATTAATGGGAATTGATCCTCCTTTACCAAACTGACTTCGAAAAAAAATCTCTCAACTTATTGTCAAATATAAGGATTTTCCTCACAGTCTTCCAATTCTTTTTGTCATGAAATGTTGTGTTCTTCTATACACAGGTCCTGAATGCTTCTTGAAGACCCTTCTACAACCCTGAAATGAGATGAGTATCATAGTTATAGATAATAATAGTGGGTACCCCATGAATCCAAACAATATCTCTAATGTATAACTTCCTCTAAATCTCAACAAAACTCTACCCCATAACGATTATAAAATGTTCATACATGGTGAGTCAGTAAATAATCACCTAGATATCATCATATAATCTTAATGTCTTTGGAATCCCCATCACAAAATATATTGATATTTCTTCTCACATAAATTCTAGGATCTTAAGGGGTTATATCAGACCTATTGGAACTTGATTTTTAGTCCTTACCCACTGACTTGTGAGACACTGAGAGATAAGATAAGTGTTTATCCTTCACATGACATCCCACCATAATTACCATTGATGGTCCTTGTGGATATTTGAAATCTAAAGATGTAAAACCAAGGGGATGTATGAAACTACCTCATCACCTCATCACACAACAATACTAGAACCACTGTCCACCCTAAAAAGTATTAGCATTCTCCCATAGTTTAAATGAATCCTACACCTACTGAAGGCATATAGTCTCATAGAACATAGACATTGATATATCCTAACCAAGAATCCCTCATATGCATAAGAATTAGGGGATTCACCGCCATTTATAGAGGATAATCTTTACTCCTCTTTTCCACCAAGTTCATCTATAATACATCTAACAATTCGGACACCTCCTCAACCAAGAAATAATGGGATTTCCTTTCTACGGAATCTTCTACCATGTTTACCTTACCTGGATTATAAGATATCTTAAAGTTATAGTCCTTTAATATTTCTAACCAATTTCTATGACACATGTTTATATCTTTTTGAGTAAATATATAAATTAGACTCTGATAGTCATTATAAAGAAAAAAACTCACCCAAAATATAATTCCTCTATATCATTAGAGTGAATACTACTTCTACCAACTCTAAGTCATGTGTAACATAATTATACACATGGGACCACTACTTCATCAACACATAATAAATAACTACCTTCTTCTACATTAACATGAAACCAAACGAAGCTATAGAGTAATCACAAAACACCACATTCTCAATTACCTCATCTGGTAGTCTAAAATTATTATCACTAATCAACCCTAACATTAAATCCTTATTATCTCCTTGACACATGAAATTCCAAGTTAATGGTTTCCATTTCCAAATCAGGGCTCTAAAATGGGTTACCAACCATAAAAATAAAAAATAAACCTCTTGTTTTACACCACCAAACTAAATATTCTTCACACCTCTGACATGCTATTTGGTGGATATGAGGGATGATCTGAATCAATCTACTAAAATCCAAAAATAAATAATTCTTACAGATGCCATGCACCATAAAATAAACCTCAAATATTGAAAACTAGAACATTGATATATTTCCCAAAAGTTGGTGCTCCTGGAGCAAGTATAAGCCCATCCTCAAATTGTCTAAATGCTTCTTCTCTAACTAAAATTAAATTAGTATTTCATCACTGAAGAAAAATATGAATCAACATAAATTTTGATGGAACAAACAACTCTTAAGAGTCGTGAAAATAGTGGGGGAATTATTCACACCAAAATCCAACACTATGAACACATAGTGTCTTTAGTGATATCAATATGTCATAATTGGTATATCAACCTCATGAACCCTCAAATCATGGTAGATGGATCTAAGATCGATGTTGGGGAACCAAAACATACCTTTTAACATGTCGAAGAGATCATATATCCTTGATAATGGGTAAATTTTCATTACCATTATATGATTCATCCAGTGATACTGAATACGAATACCCAAGCTCACATCCAATTTTTTCACAAAGAAAATTGATGCTACCTAGGGGGGAACAATGGTATTGATAAAACTATTCCCTCAATAGTCTTCTAACTATACCATAAGATCCTAGATCATGGTATAGGACATCCGATATAATTCACATGATATCGACCTGGTCTTGGGTTTTATGTTGATATTTAAGTTTATCTCTCATGATGGTGGATGTCCTAAAACATATTAGGGTAATATGTCCCTATTATACTCCACAAATACTCAAAGATTAATGCTCTAAGATTATACAAAAAGGGCCAACATTTCTAACTAATGCGTGATATGTTAAATCTTCATGTTCATAAGCCCTAACTACTTGACCATAAGATCACTGTCACTCAAAATAGGGAATATTATCCCATAAAAATGAAAGAATATTACTCACATGTGATTAAGTACTATATTGAAAAGAAACATGGATAACTAATCCCTACTCAATATGAAAAAAAACATTTCATCATGACTACCAAGAGGTTCCATTAAAAATACTCTCCACGAAACTCCAACTCACACCGCCAAAAGATATGTGATATAGAATAATTACACCCAGTGGGAACTTCTAGCCATAGATGATGGGATAAAGACTCTAAGGGAAGATCTAAAGCTCACATTGGGGATAAATAGATAAATGAATAAATCACTTCTATGTATACAAGTACTATATTAATAGTATAAAACAAACAACGATTACATTGAATAATCTCATGATCAACCTTGTTATATCCGTCCATAGCATCTTTTTTCCAAACCCTCTACAACTAGACCTTTAAGCCCGACATGGTCCACCTAGTGGTTGTGATTTGAGTATCTTGTAGAATTATCCTCCATTTTTATCTCCTCCATCCATAGATCAACCTTATCCTCTTTTAAGAACACCTCCCCATGGGTTTCTTAGATGAACCATGGGAGACACCTCATCATGGAACTACCTCATTCATTGTGGTCTGTTCACTTCTCAACTGCCTTCCTCAACACACCATGCCAGGTAATCTCAACTCATGTGACCATGAAAATCAATATAATAACGTCACCCGTATCTTAGCTGAATAGATCCACTAAAGGGACCATGCATAATATATCCACATGTACAGGTAAGGGTATGGGGAGTTCTCCTATGTCGAGAACCATACATCTAATTCTTGGGTAAATTATACTTCAATAATTACAGTGATTTCCACTACCATTTCTATAACACCTTTATAATTTTTATTAAATACCTCTCTTTAAATTATTTAATATCTTTGCTAGCTTATGTTTCACACAAAACTGAGTTTAATCAAACCATGATATACTATTAATATATTATTATTCTAACATGAGAACTATAATTTATCTATTGAATTGGTGTTTATTAATAGGAATAAAAATATTATTAAATATATAAATTATTAAGAAATAAACACTTATTTTTTAACATTCAGTGTATTCTTCAAAAAATACACTTTCACCAGAAGACGTTATAACTGATTTCTGTATGAAAATAAATATATTTAATTTTGAAACTTTTTAGAAATTTATTTAGAAAAACTATCTTCATTTTTTAAATCATCATTTTAAAATTATCTTAGGATAGATTTTTTATAATTTTATGAGAATTATATATTTTTAATTAATAGTGAAAAATACTGATTTGTATTGGAAAATGTATTTTTTATTTAAATAATTTACAATGTAAAATTATTTTTTGTATTATTTTTAAACGTTAAATATTAATTTTTTATTATAAATAGCTTAATTTTGGCAATAAGCAATTTTTTTACATGAATTCAATACATACAATTTTACACTTAAAAAGGAATTTTTTTTGAAAAAAACTGTTTTTTACAGCATTTTTATGGATTAAATATAAATTGAATTCTAAAATTATGTGTTTTGAATTATGAAATATAAATTAAATATATGCAATAATTAGGTCAAAATTTAATAAATAGAACCCTTTTATTTTTTATCAAAATGAATATTAACCGTGGCAAACATTGATACCATGGTTAAGGGTAAATGGAGTGATTAAAGGTAAAAATAATATGATAAGGAACATAAAATTAACAGAACACATTTCTTAATATTATTTAATGTATTAAACATGACCCTTAACACCTAAGGTTTAAAATTGAATCATTTTATGGACATTTATCCATGAAAATGATGTAGATATTATTAAAATTAAAGAAAGTGACCAAATGTCACACATGTATTTGATATAAGTATCATATTTTTATTATGGGGTTAAATATGATATATTTTCGATCATTAATAGGATATGTAAAGGTAGAATAATTATCTACATCTTTGTAAATTATTTGTTATTTTTTGTGAAGAAATAATTACCAAATATAATTACAAAACAATGATTCATTAATTATTAAATTAATGTAAAAATAAAATAAATAATATTAAAAATATTAAATTACATACAAATTTAGATATTAAAGAAGATATAATAATTATATAGATTACCATGACCCATTTAGGATATAATAAAATAGTTGGTTATAATTTTAAATATTATATTTACTAATTTAATGTCCAAGTAATGAATAGTTATTAATTTGACAATTGTGGTATTTCATATGATTATTATTTTATTATCTTTTTTAAAAATAATAAAAATAAAGAAAAAAATGTAAATAAATTATTAGATGATATAAAACATCATATGTTTTCCATTTATGGTCTAATTAATCTATATAGAAAAAATAAAATGCGGAAAATAATGCCCCATAAATAGTCGCTGACACGAAGGTGAATTTTGAGGATGTGGTAAAATCTACTACCAATCCTACCTTATTTGATTTTGATCCAACTCCCCCAGGGAGAGTTATTTGAAAATACAGTACCACACATGTCTCAAAAAATCAGGAGGTGATGTCATATAGAGTGAATCTATGATGATATTACATTATCGTGAGAGTGTTAGTACAAAAGGGTTATAAGCCTTTGAAATTTATTGAACTTCGAAAGAGGATTGCGAAAGTATAGGGATTTAGTGAGTGGAAGATTAAAATAATTGGGTGAGGGTACTACCACATTGTGTTTCCCTATTATGGTTAAAAATGAATATCCTATAGCATTTAATTAATATCCCTAAGATCTGACTTCTTACTAATTCATGAATTAGACATTAACTTTTACCTTAATATGGTAAGAAAATAAAAAAAAATAGTATTCACATATACAAGCTGAATTGGATATATTAGAATCTACACATTCTTTGGGACATTGGTTTTATCATGGGTAACCCAATAAGGATGGATGAACAATCTGATAAATCAAGCAATGAACATTATGTGATGATACTGGTGGAGGTTGATATGTCTATCATTCTTGAGTAGGAAGTAGTGCTACCCACAAGGTATGACACTATCATCTTCCTTAATCTGTATAGAAACAAACTGAAATTCATTATAGGATATTTTTTTTGTGATTATGATATCTGAATGCAATATACACAAGGAATTCTCCTTTTGAAACATGAAGGGGCATGGAATTACATAGTGTTTAAGGATGAATGAAAAGGATAATGATCCATCCTATATTAGAAATTGCAACGACACTATTGGACCCTCTAGTGTGGAAAAGTTAGAAAACAGAACTATGAGAAGAAAGAATGTGAATTACATGGGTGGGCATTAAAATAATAATGCCCCTCCTCTGATGAGGTATACTTTGATAATATCAAGGATGTGCATTATGAAACCTTCACTATTAGCTAAAAAAAGTCAATATCCTAAAATGATGGGAAATATGCCCATTTTCAGAAACATTCAGACAAATTGGGGACTTTACCTCTAGGGGTGAATCATGGTAAATCTAGGAGTGTTGAACTTTCCTCCTATACTCACTCCAGTGAAGGTCCTGATGATCAAAACCCTATAGACAAGGCCATTGATATCACTACACTATGTGGACCATATGGGGGCACTGTTCTGGGAGAACAACACGATGGTATCATGAAGGATATACCATTAATGGAGACTCTGTAATAGGATTCACCTTTCATGAATACACCAAACAAGGAAGAGGAAGCATAAGATTTCTCATTAGTTAATATTAGGATGGTTAAATAGGCTCACTATGAGAAAACAAGATCATGTGATCATAAAAAGGTTACTATTGAGAAATGTGCAAAGGAAATTCAGAATACGAGCAGTCATCAAGGACCAGCTGAGCCTAATCAATAGATAGATGTTAGGGATCTATCTATATCAATCCATACTAGGGACTAATAGATATTCCTAGTGGAGATTAAACCAAAATATATAGAACTTGGAACTCATGTTTCCCAGCATGTTAGTGGTTGTGTCATGGAGGAATCATTCTTATAAGTCTCGACATCATAAAATTACCCAGAAATTGATCTCATGTAATGAAGGACCTTAATCTCTTCACATTATGAATAGGTTCACCTCTATGAGTGGAAAGCTTTTGCATAATGAGGCCTATGATACTCATCCCCCTACAAAGATTGATGATTATAAGAGAAAATTATAAATGGATGTGGATCCAGAGGAAGGAAATAAGAATGACAGGAAGAAAATGGGGGAAAGTCCAAGTAATTATGGCATAATATATAAGACCTATAACTCCGCCTAATTCCCCAAAATTATGATGCTTTTTATTAAAATTGTTAAGGTCTATAGAATCACCTAAATGAAACAGCTCTTAGGCATTTTATCTTGTCCAACAAACACATACCTTTTTGAATTTCAGAACAAAAAATTATTTTTGAGAAATAGAATACCTTTAGACGGGTTTCCTTGGGATATATTTTTGTCTCCCAAAATACATATTTTTGTATGTTGAATCACTTATGGGTTCTTAGTCATGAAATCATTCAGATTAATACATGTATCAAATGAAATCAACCCACAATAGTTACTTTCAATAACTTAGACCACACTATCAAGATATTTATTATCTATGCCTCATTATATTATGTTAGGAGAAGAGACATATGGAAGTATCCTGATAAATATTATGATATTTTGGTTCAAAAGTCGGTGGTTATGGGTGATTTCAATGCATTCCTCACACTTGGAAAAAAACTGGAAAAAATTAAATTTGATAATAGCTGCTCGATTCTAAGCATGAATTGATTAGTGTGACAACTTTGAAGATCCAATTACTAGAACATATATTACCTAGAGAAGGTAAACATTAAATTGAAGGGATTTTATATATCATGAAAGTTTCTTTATTCAAATGTATGACAATATTGTTTCAAGAGGGCTCTCCTAATCCACTATCCCCAAGAATCACTCTGACTATGATCCCATAATTTTGGATCTATTCACTATTTAAAGTGTTACTTCACTTCACTATTTCTTCAAAAATGTATTGGTTACTATTACTATCTATAAGGAAAACTTTTTTGAGGCTTTGAAGTTGGCTCCCATAGGATTCCCACTTCATAGGCTTTAAAAAAAATAAAACATACTAAGAGACTCCTAAGGGAGTGGAGAAAGAGTTCCTTTTCAAAACATGATATTAATATTTTGAATGCTGAAAATAACCATTCATACATCTAGAACAAATACCAAAATTATAATATACCATATAGGGAGTAAATTAAGGCCCATGAAAAAATGGATGATCACTTAACCACGAAGTGGTGGCTAGACATTAATCATTTAAACAAACAATTGTTGAAGAAAGGGGACATAAAATCGGAATATTTTCATAGAATCCATAGAGAGCAAGGAGTTAAGATGGGAGATAATGTCATCAGAATCATCGAGCACCTGTAAACCTCTTTAAATGATGTATCAAATGTATTGGATGAAAATTCTTGAGACCTCTATTTGGATGATGGGATGGAAAATACTTTAATGATGATTTGTAATATCCGCCCCTCCATTGATGAGTGCCATTACTATAATGTTGTGAAAGAATCAGACAAGGATGAAATTAAGAATTACCCATTTTTCTAAACATGGAATGCAATCTAGGACTGTATGGATTAAATTTTTTTTCATGGTCTATTGGTATATTATACAAGATGTCTATGTAATTTAAGTAAGAGATTTATTTTCTCATGCATATACAACTTATGGAATAAATTCAAATTTCTTTGAATTGAATCCCAAAATAGAAAATATGAGTGATATCAAGGACTTTATGCAAGTTTATCTTAGGAAAATTATCCCTAAATTCATCAAAAAAAAATCATAATATCTAGGATGGGGGGAATCAGCAAGGATCTCATTACTCAAAATTATTATGTGTTTTTTCTAAGAAGTTGCCTTCAGAATTTCCTTTTTACAATATCAAAAAGAGTTAATATTATAATGAGATATGTGAGGGAAGAAAACTTTTCACTCAATATTGACATATCTAAGGCCTTTAACACCCTAAGGTAGAGTTTATGACTCTACATACTCTAGATATAAGGATTTACATACATTTTTTATATATTAATTAGCTCTATTATCTTAAATAAATGGTTTTAAATCATAATTAATTAGACTCCAATATGATACTTTCACTGTACTGGAGGAGTTAGGGAATTAGACATATTCTTAAAGACTATCTTTTACCTTACTGAAGAATAAATTAGAATTTATATTAATGATCTTTCAAAAGTGGGCTTCTATAAAAAAAATCAATGAGGGATGAGCTTGTCCAATCACATTTGTTATATACCTATGAAATTATCGTGTTTGGGAATGCATCAATAATGACATTTTCATCAAGTAATGCCCTATTTACCCTTTATGAGGAAGTGGAATGGAATTCCATTATCTAGGGAAAAATATTTCATTGTTTTTAGTAATGTATTATCAATGGAAAATTATAACAGGATCACCAAGAAGCTCGTTGGGAGAAGGGGAACTCTCCCCTTTTATGACCATGTTCTTACATTATTTTGGGCCAAGGTGAAAATCCAATTTATCAGAGGAATTAGATATAGAATAAAGAAAACTAGCTAAATAAAAGGGTAAATCCCTTTATCATGTGGGAATGGTGTGTGTGGAGGAAACAATTATCACTTATAAATTTTTCTATTATTTTTATATTTATAGGTGGCCTAGATCAGTCATCATAGAGTTATAATGTATTATAAGAAAATTTATATGGACTAGGTCATACATGAATGAAAACATGTAACTATTTCATGGAAGGAATGTATAAATCCAATTGAAATTGGGAGGGGTGGGGTCTTGGCATCAAGGATGTCATAATATTTAATGTAGGTATGAATTGTAAGTTCACATGGAGATTATTAACAACTAATGACCACTCCTGTGAAATTTTAATTAGCAAGTTTAGGAGGAGGTTGATGGATGGATATCCACACTATCTTGGATTATTAGTATGGAAATCAAACAATATATCATTCTATGAAATCATGAAAAATTGAATGTAGATGACCAATAAGAAATTTGATTAAAATTTTGGAGCACCTGTTGGCTTGATTCGTCACCCAATGATATGCTTACTATCCACACATATAGGATGTATATGATAATTTTTGAACAGAAAACATAGATTAATATACTTGAATTTTTACTTATATTGGATGTAATGTAGATATAAAACTACAAATTTAATTTGAGACTTCAATCTTGGTCCCGAAATGGCTTTCAAAATATAAGGATAATTTCATTAAACCATAAAGGTTAAAAATTATATGGAGTGTCTATATAAAAAATCTTCCAACACATTTCTATCTGATAAAGGCTAGGTATTACATTTTCTCGGATTTTTATATCTGTCTTAGGGCAGTAGAAAGCATAAAAAACCTTTTAATATATTTTGCATATTAAAAGGAGATATGGAAATATACAGATAATATATTTGGTCTTGAGAGTAATGAATGCTATCATCTAGGAGAGCACATGAAATATTTCAACAATGATAGAAAATGTTAGCATGTTAAGAATATCTTACTAGCTGGTGTCGTATCAGTTTTTTCAATGGTATGGATGGAAAAAAGAATGTCTTTTTTATTAGAAGGATCCATCTATACATGCTGGCATATTATACATTCATAAGGAAGTCCTCATGACCACAAAAGTATATCTAGGATAAATACATAAAAATAGAGGATATAAAAAATCTTAGACTTATAGGTTTTTCAGGCAGATCAAAACTGTAACATCCCAGGTAAATAAAGAATAAAGAATTTTCATATTTATTAATATTTACGAATTAAATATTAATTTTATTTTAAAGGGGTTGCTATGTTCGATAGCGTACCCGATACGCAACGATGAGTTTCTTTGAAACTTACGTAGCACACTAGTAATAAAATAATATTATTTTAAATGTTAGTTAACAAGTAGCTGTTGTACTGGCGGGAATGGATAGAAATAACTAAAATATGATTAGATATGTTTTTAAATGTTTTTACATTTACCCAATAAAAGATAAAGGCTTAAAATACGGAAAGAGTTCAATTTTAGGCATTTATACCCTAATTTTCACGAAAGGTCCACTTATCACCTTTTGACGGAGAACCGTCATTAAATATAATTTTGATCACTCTTATACTTTATTTTGGACCAAATATAACTCTTCTTTAGAATCGGGACATCAAAATTTACTTTGTGTAAATTTTTGGTACCTTTCTGATAAAGTTCATTTTTTTATGAATAGTGTAAAATGTTGTATTTTAATTCAAACCACTTTTTGATCTAAATTATTTATATGATTAGATTATTAATTTAATTGTTTTTAAAGTTAAATTAGAAAATATTTTTACCAGTTAATCCAATGGTGGTCATTGGAATCAATTTCACTTTGAAATTGGACTTAAACTGGTGTCAATCTTTTGATACTTATTGTTTCACAAAAACACGCTATTTGTCATGACAGCGGGAATTAATTATTAAAATAATTAATTTGACTTATATGTTTTGAATTTTTTAAAATGGACTTCCTTTTTGAATTCGGAATATCAAATATAGCTTAGGGTGAATTTTTGGTAATTTTTTGAAAACTTCATTTTTTGATGAATAGTGAAACCACTAAGTGGTAATCAAGCAAACTGATTTTTCAGTTAAATGAAAGTTTACCACTAATGTGTATTGAATTTTGAAAATCCGACATACATGGTTGTCATTAAGAAGTAAAATGTGGTTCAATGAGATTAAAATAATTTTTTGGTGAATAGTAACTTATTAAGTTCTTAATCGCGATTAGAGGTAATTAGTGTAGTTTAAGGTAAAAATGGTATTATAAGAATGTGAAAACACCATGACACTTGTCCTACACCTATTGGGTGAGTCATGGCCGACCCAGACAAGCCATGGGCCAACTTGGGGAACCCATGGAGCCACTTTAGTTGGAAAATGACATTAATATATTTTTATTTAATGTTAAAGTGAAAATGACACTAACATAAATTGTTTTACTAAAATAATTTTTGAGTGGGGTTATACAAGTCCAAATTTTGATTATAAATAGTAATTGGAAAGATAAAAAGATTTCCTACATCATAGTATTTGTTTTATAATTTTTAGACATTAAATATATTAAATTATATATGACATAATAATGATGCAGCGATGACATCATTATTTGACGATTTAAATAAAATGGAATGATAATGAAAAATCTAAAACCTACACATGGAAAAAACCAATTGGATGAGTGGATTTCGAAGCCTTATCACCTTATCCACGAATTATATCAATGTGGTACCTTTTAATACCGAAAAACATTTTCAAATAAAGTAATATTTCTTTACTTTCCAAAAGTGCCCCTCCTCTCCTCTTATAAAAGGCCCCCACCTCTACCTCATTTCACACACTTCTCAAGCCTTTGGCTCGGCCAACCCCTGCCCCATTACTCTCTCCACATCCCTCTCCTCATCCTAGGGGATTCCCTTTGGGCAGAATCCTTTCAAAGGAAGCCTTTAGGCTCAAATCAAAAGGGAGTTACACTTTTAAAGGTAATTCATTCTCTCTTGTTCTTTTGTTTTATTTTGCTTCTCCAACCCTCTAAACTCTTTTTATTTACTTATTTTGTAACAACACCAGTATCTTCAATATACTAGGATGTTGTTATACTATTTATTTGAGCTACACTATCACAAAACTACATCAAATGGTTAAAGAACATACGGTTTCCGTGGATGGCGAAATTCTGCCTCCCGAAACGATGATTGTTCAATACTCATTTAACACCTTCAAGTGTGGCCATTATGATGTAACTATTTTTATATGTGATATATAATATGTTTATTTTTTATTTAAGCTTTTGTATTTTTCATTTTTGGCATACCTTTATGGTTTCCATTATGGGTAAACACGATATCTTCATTTAAGGAAGTGCGGACTACCGCCCCCTAAAAGTGATGTGATTCGTTAATGCCATATGTGGGACGTGTAAAGGATGGATTTAAAGTTATTATATATGATGTTATACTGGAATTATAATATACCTCTATATCATTATTATTTATTTCCATTAAATTATGAGATATAAAGGAAAGTAGCGTTCATGCGTATGTACGGCTTACCGTCTCCATGAACGGTGCATTTCATTTCTTATCCCCAAATGTAATGTACTATTAAAATTAAATGTATATAATGTATATATATAATTAATGATATATCTAAATGATGAATATAATTCTGGAATTAAAATATACATACCTCTCATTTAGTTTTAATTCCACTAATATGACAAAGAAATGAAAGTAGCGTTCATGCGTACGTACGGCTTACCGTCTCCATGAACGGTGCATTTTATTTCTTACCTCTAAATGATTATGTAATATTATAAATACATGTACATGCTGGATATATATGATATATATGATATCCAAATCAGGAATTTCATTCTGGATATAAAGAACTTTTGACCACACGAACAACATGTAATTGTAAGAAGTCAACTTTTGACTTAAGAACCAAATATTGACAAAACAAACATTATTAACTTAAATGGTTACATAATGTTTAAAACATGGAAATAAGTGATATAAAAAGAATAATGAACTTTAAAATGGTTCTTAATCAAGTATAAATTAACTCAAGTTTATTATTCAGGACGTTAAAGAACGATCGAGTCAAGTCGGACCTGAGGTAAGGGACTTCGTCTCAATCTCCTTTCATTGAGGCATATTTCATTTTATACACAACTTTAGTTTATACGGTGTATAAAATACTTTGACTTTGACTTTTATACAAAAGGAATCTTTTTCTACGAAGCGTTTTACTAATTGACAAAAGAATGTTTTTTTAACGTACGCGGTGACAATGACCTTTTCCGCCGCCGCGAGTATTATTTGGTCTTTGGCTTCCTCAACAAGCCGTAATGTTTTTAAAATAAAATAAATACCATATACTCTATTATGTATTTTGGTATTAAAAATGGTTTTGATAAAGGATTCTATTATGTTAATATATTTATGATATATTGTGATTGAAATGTGGAAATGTTATCTTTCCTTTATATTGGTTTTATGTTTTATGATTTTGTACTGGTACTTGGACATTTTAACGGGTGGTTACGTTATAAACCATATGACGGGTGGTGCCGTGAATACCAGGACGGGTGGTTACGTTATAACCTCCAATGCATTGGGTATGGAAGTCAGTCGTATGGCTATTCCATTATGTATGTATGGAAATTGGCCGTATGGCTATTCCATTAAGTGATATGTGTGGATGTCAACTGTATGGTTATTCCACTTAAGTATGTTTATGTCCCAAGTTACCTTTATATATTCTATGTGTTCTTTATATGGGTTTTATGGTAATCCTTTGGTTAGAAAAAGGTAAGTAATGATACTTTATTCAGTGAAGATTTTTTTTACTACTTCATGAAGGTGAAGGTATTACTTTGATATAGTATACATGGTTTACTTGATGTTTTAAAAACTAACAGTTTTCATTCTTTTTGTATCCCTTACTGAGCTTTTTATTCTCACCCCATGTTTTTCGAAATGTTTTTTCACAGGACTTAAAGTGGAATAAGGTCAAGGATGGGATCAAGGGAATTTCATGCTATCTAGAACATGGAATCTAGACATCTTTCTTTTTAAGAGTTTTTTATGGAGACTTAGTAGAAGTGTCTACTTTGTAATATTTTAAGATGTAATAGTTATGTTATAATTCTCTAAAACTCTAAACCTGAAAAGATCCTCAATGTGAATTATTCATTTAATTCAATATTAAGTAAGGTTTAAGGCTGGGGCCTTATAGTTGGTATCAAAGGGAGGTTTAGACAACTTTAGGAGTTAGAAAAGTGTTAAATTATAATATGATTGAAATGATATAGCATTTAAGGATTACCATGTTGCTTCGCCTAAGATATTTCTGTGTTCAGAATGGTTTTCCGCAGAGGAAACAAAGCAGCTCTGTTGGGACGACATCAGGAGGAAGAAAACCTTCCAAATCAGCAACCTGAGATGGTCGGAATCGGAACTTAACAGTTTGTTGCAGTGATGGCACAATTGACTCAGGCTATAAATGGTGGTGGTATCCATGCACGAGATCAGCCAGATCAACCGCAGAGGAACATGTCAGCGGTGGAACATTTCATGAGGCAACATCCCCCATCATTCAGAGGATCATCTGACCCTGTGTAAGCTGAAGGGTGGATAAAAGCACTGGAGAAGATTTTTGACATCATGGGGTGTTCAGAACATCAAAAGGTTAGTCTTGTTGTTTACCGTTTTGAAGGTGAAGCTGATCAATAGTGGTCGATGGTGAAAAATATAAGGGATAGTGATGAGATTGAGGATCTTCACTGGGACGAATTCAAAGGTATGTTTCTTGAGAAATATTTTCCTAAGGTGGTTCGTCTTAGGATGGAAAAGCAGTTCATAGAATTGAGGCAGGAGGATGATTCAGTGGCTGCTTATGAAGAAGAGTTCACTCGATTGGCAAGGTATGCTCAAACATCATACGAGATCTTGATAGTAAAATAAACCATTTTTACTCAGGGTTAAATCCAAAGTATCGAAGGGCTTTAGCTTCTCGTGAGTTCAAAAGTTATGAAAAACTTGTTCGATGTACGGAGAAGGTGGGAATGGAGTTTGCCGATGATCAGGTGTTCTATGACAAACAACAGAATAAGAGGTCTAGTTGGCAGGAAAAGGGGAATAATTCATCAAAGAAGAAAGGAGGTAAGAAAACCAAATATCCATCCTGTGAGAAGTGTGGTAAAATGCATCCTGGAGAATGTTTATCCAAGTCTGGTAAGTGCTTTCGGTGTGGTATGTCTGGTCATATTGCTCGTAACTGTAAGGAAGATGATCAAGCAGGAAATGAAAAGCCAACGGTAAGATGTTTTAAGTGTAATGAAATGGGTCATTATGAAGACGAGTGTCCGACAAGGAGCTTGAGTGATGAGAAGCAGTTAGACTACAAGCAGAAAGGGGTGGTAAAATCCTTTGCAACAACTTCAGCAGATGTTGGGCCATCGAATGAAGTGGTATCAGCTCCAGGGAGCTCAGTTTTTTTTCGAAGATTGACTTGAGGTCGGGGTACCATCAGTTGAAAGTAAAAGAAGCAGATGTTCCGAAGACTGTGTTCCGTACTAGATATGGCCATTATGAATTTGTAGTTATGCCTTTTGGGTTAACCAATGCACCTGCTGTATTCATGGACCTTATGAATAAAATTTTCCATGAGTTCTTGGATAAGTTTGTGTTTCTGTTTTGAGGTTTGTGAAGAGGTTATGAGTGCCTTGTGATTCACAGTTGAAGAATGAGTTGTTATGTGGGGCTCATAGTTCCCCGTTTTCAGTTCATCCTGGCAGTACTAGGATGTATAGAGATCTGCGGGAGTATTACTGGTGGGATGGAATGAAAAGAGATATTTTTGATTTTACTGTGAAGTGTTTGACATGTCAACAGGTTAAAGCCGAGCGGTAGTTACCGAAAGGGATGCTTCAGCCTTTACCAGTGCCAAAGTGGAAATGGGAGAATATATCCATGGACTTTGTTGTTGGATTACCGAAGACATCTCGAGGTAATAATGCAATCTGGGTTATTGTTGATCGCTTGACCAAATCTGCTCATTTCCTTTCTATACGAGATACTTTCACTCTAGATCAACTTTCCCATTTGTATCTTAAAGAGATAGTCAGGTTACATGGAGTTCCTCCCTCCATTGTATCGGATCATGATCCCAGGTTTACTTCTAACTTTTGGAAAGGCCTTCAGAATTCGTTGGGTACTGAATTAAAATTTTAGTACAGCTTTTCATCCTCAATCAGATGGGCAGTCAGAACGAACAATTCAGACATTGGAGGATATGCTACGAGCTTGTTCTATGGATTATCAGGGAAGTTGGGACCAACATCTTTCTTTGGTTGAATTTACTTATAACAACAGCTTTCATTCCAGTATACAGATGGCACTATTTGAGGCATTATATGGGAAGCGGTGTCGAACTCCAGCATTTTGGAATGAAGTGGGTGAAATGAAGCTTATGGGACCAGAATTGGTAGAAGAGATGGCATAAAAAGTTCAGTTGATTCAGAAAACACATGAGAACAGCTCAGAGCAGGCAGAAGAGTTATGCGGATAACCGGAGGAAGGATCTATCTTTCGAGGTAGGTGATCATGTTTTTCTCAAGGTTTCTCCTTGGAAAAGTGTGATGAGATTTGGTAAGAAAGGAAAGTTGAGTCCAAGGTTCGTTGGACCATACGAAATTCTGGAAAGAGTTGGATCAGTTGCATACCGAGTGGCTTTACCTCCGAGTTTATCAGGTACACAATGTTTTTCATGTTTCAATGTTGAGGAAGTATATGCCAGATCCATCTCATGTTTTGAGTCCAGAGGTAGTTTGGCTGGAAGAGAACCTATCTTATGAGGAACAACCGGTCCAGATTCTTGACCACAGGGATCAAGTGTTACGGAATAAGGTGATTCATCAGGTAAAGGTTTTGGGGAAAACCCATGTGATTTAAGAGGCAACATGGGAATCTGAAAATGCTATGAGGGATAACTACCCCCACTTATTTTGATAAGTGAATAAAATTGCGAGGACGCAATTCCCAAAAGGGGGGAAGGATGTAACATCCCAGGTAAATAAAGAATAAAGAATTTTCATATTTTTTAATATTTATGAATTAAATATTAATTTTATTTTAAAGGGGTTGCTATGTTCGATAGCGTACCAGATACGCAACGATGAGTTTCTTTGAAACTTACGTAGCACACTAGTAATAAAATAATATTATTTTAAATGTTAGTTGACAAGTAGTCGTTGTACTGGAGGGAATGGATAGAAATAACTAAAATATGATTAGATATGTTTTTAAATGTTTTTACATTTACCCAATAAAAGATAAAGGCTTAAAATACGGAAAGAGTTCAATTTTAGGCATTTATACCCTAATTTTCACGAAAGGTCCACTTATCACCTTTTGACGGAGAACCGTCATTAAATATAGTTTTGATCACTCTTATACTTTATTTTGGACCAAATATAACTCTTCTTTAGAATCGGGACATCAAAATTTACTTTGTGTAAATTTTTGGTACCTTTCTGATAAAGTTCATTTTTTTATGAATAGTGTAAAATGTTGTATTTTAATTCAAAACCACTTTTTGATCTAAATTATTTATATGATTAGATTATTAATTTAATTGGTTTTAAAGTGAAATTAGAAAATATTTTTACCAGTTAATCCAATGGTGGTCATTGGAATCAATTTCACTTTGAAATTGGACTTAAACTGGTGTCAATCTTTTGATACTTATTGTTTCACAAAAACATGCTATTTGTCATGACAGCGGGAATTAATTATTTAATTAATTAATTTGACTTATATGTTTTGAATTTTTTAAAATGGACTTCATTTTTGAATTCGTAGTATCAAATATAGCTCAGGGTGAATTTTTGGTAATTTTCTAAAAACTTCAATTTTTGATGAATAGTGAAACCACTAAGTGGTAATCAAGCAAACTGATTTTTCAGTTAAATGAAAGTTTACCACTAATGTGTATTGAATTTTGAAAATCCGACATACATGGTTGTCATTAAGAAGTAAAATGTGTTTCAATGAGATTAAAATAATTTTTTGGTGAATAGTAACTTATTAAGTTCTTAATCGCGATTAGAGGTAATTAGTGTAGTTTAAGGTAAAAATGGTATTATAAGAATGTGAAAACACCATGACACTTGTCCTACACCTATTAGGTGAGTCATGGCCGACCAATACAAGCCATGGGCAAACTTGGGGAACCCATGGAGCCACTTTAGTTGGAAAATGACATTAATATATTTTTATTTAATGTTAAAGTGAAAATGACACTTACATAAATTGTTTTACTAAAATAATTTTTGAGTGGGGTTATACAAGTCCAAATTTTGATTATAAATAGTAATTGGAAAGCTAAAAAGATTTCCTACATCATAGTATGTTTTGTATAATTTTTAGACATTAAATAAATTAAATTATATATGACATAATAATGATGCAGCGATGACATCATTATTTGACGATTTAAATAAAATGGAAAGATAATGAAAAATCTAAAACCTAAACAAGGCCAAAACCAATTGTATGAGTGTATTTAGAAGCCTTATCACCTTAGCCACGAATTATATGAATGTGGGACCTTTTAATACAGAAACACATTTTCAAATAATGTAATATTTCTTTACTTTCCAAAAGTTCCCCTCCTCTCCTCTTATAAAAGGCCCCCACCTCTACCTCATTTCACACACTTCTCAAGCCTTTGGCTCGGCCAAACCCTGCCCAATTACTCTCTCCACATCCCTCTCCTCATCCTAGAGGATTCCCTTTGGGAAGAATCCTTTCAAAGGAAGCCTTTAGGCTCAAATCAAAAGTGAGTTACACTTTTAAAGGTAATTCATTCTCTCTTGTTCTTTTGTTTTATTTTGCTTCTCCAACCCTCTAAACTCTTTTTATTTACTTCTTGTGTAACAGCACCAGTATCTTCAATATACTAGGATGTTGTTATAATATTTATTTGAGCTACACTATCACACAACTACATAAAATGGTTAAAGAACATACGGTTTCCGTGGATGGCGAAATTCTGCCTCCCGAAACGATGATTGTTCAATACTCATTTAACACCTTCAAGGGTGGCCATTATGATGTCACTATTTTTATATGTGATATATAATATGTTTATGTTTTCTTTAAGCTTCTTTATTTTTCATTTTTGTCATACCTTTATGGTTTCCATTATGGGTAAACACGATATCTTCATTTAAGGAAATGTGGACTACCGCCCCCTAAAAGTGACGTGATTCGTTAATGCCATATGTGGGACGTGTAAAGGATGGATTTAAAGTTATTATATATGATGTTATACTGGAATTATAATATACCTCTATATCATTATTATTTCATTCCATTAAAGTATGAGATAGAAATGAAAGTATTGTTCATGCGTACGTACGGCTTACCGTCTCCATGAACAGTGCATTTCATTTCTTATCCCCAAATGTAATGTACTATTAAAATTACATGTATATAATGTATATATATAATTAATGATATATCTAAATGATGAATATAATTCTGGAATTAAAATATACATACCTCTCATTTAGTTTTAATTCCACTAATATGACAAAGAAATGAAAGTAGCGTTCATGCGTACGTACGGCTTACCGTCTCCATGAACGGTGCATTTCATTTCTTACCTCTAAATGATTATGTAATATTATAAATACATGTACATGCTGGATATATATGATATATATGATATCCAAATCCGGAATTTCATTCTGGATATAAAGAACTTTTGACCACACGAACAACATGTAATTGTAAGAAGTCAACTTTCGACTTAAGAACCAAATATTGACAAAACAAACATTATTAACTTAAATGGTTACATAATGTTTATAACATGGCAATAAGTGATATAAAAAGAATAATGAACTTTAAAAAGGTTCTTAATCAAGTATAAATTAACTCAAGTTTATTATTCAGGACGTTAAAGAACGATCGAGTCAAGTCGGACCTGAGGTAAGGGACTTCGTCTCAATCTCCTTTAATTGAGGCATATTTAGTTTTATACACAACTATATTTTATATGGTGTATAAACTACTTTGACTTTGACTTTTATACAAAAGGAATCTTTTTCTACGAAGTGTTTTACTAAACGACAAAAAGGAATGTTTTTTTAATGTACGCGGTGACAATGAACTTTTCCGCCGCCGCGAGTATTATTTGGTCTTTGGCTTCCTCAACAAGCCGTAATGTTTTTAAAATAAAATAAATACCATATACTCTATTATGTATTTTGGTATTAAAAATGGTTTTGATAATGGATTATATTTTGTTAATATATTTATGATATATTGTGATTGAAATGTGGAAATGTTATCTTTCCTTTATATTGGTTTTATGTTTTATGATTTTATACTGATACTTGGACATTTTAACGGGTGGTTGTGTTATAAACCATATGACGGGTGGTGCCGTGAATACCAGTAGGGGTGGTTACGTTATAACCTCCAATGCATTGGGTATGGAAGTCAGTCGTATGGCTATTCCATTAAGTATGTATGGAAATTGGCCGTATGGCTATTCCATTAAGTGATATGTGTGGAAGTCAACCGTATGGTTATTCCACTTAAGTATGTTTATGTCCCAAGTTACCTTTATATATTCTATGTGTTCTTTATATGGGTTTTATGGTAATCCTTTGGTTACAAAAAGGTAAGTAATGATACTTTATTCAGTGAAGATTTTTTTTACTACTTCATGAAGGTGAAGGTATTACTTTGATATAGTATACATGGTTTACTTGATGTTTTAAAAACTAACAGTTTTCATTCTTTTTGTATCCCTTACTGAGCTTTTTATGATCACCCCAAGTTTTTCGAAATGTTTTTCACAGGACTTAAAGTGGAATAAGGTCAAGGATGGGATCAAGGGAATTTCATACTATCTAAAACATGGAATCTAGACATCTTTCTTTTTAAGAGTTTTTTATGGAGACTTAGTAGAAGTGTCTACTTTGTAATCTTTTAAGATGTAATAGTTATGTTATAATTCTCTAAAACTCTAAACCTGAAAAGATCCTCAATGTGAATTATTCATTTAATTCAATATTAAGTAAGGTTTAAGGCTGGGGCCTTATAAAAACAACCACGTTTCCATAAATTTATGAGATATATTCCCCTGATTAGATTGTGGATTGGAGTCGTGGTGGGTGGTGCGGCCTTTGGAATGTCAATACCTTTAGGTTACTGAGGTATTTTCTAAACCAATTGTGTCTTTTTCAAAGGTAATTTATATCACTACATTGGTATTAAGACTACTTACGAAGATAAAATATGGGAAATGATATATTCCAACATACATTATCTCCAACAACAATGGACTGATTTATGGATTGAATCAATATCTAAAACTATTGTTATGGCCCTGAGAGTGATGACTCAGAACATACCATAAAGGCTTCTACCATACTAGATTGAGTGCATTACCCATGCAACACATCTCAATATTTTTATATCTCATTCTTATAGGAATGATAATCAGTTAAAGGATATTATTTCAAAGAAGGAAATCATGGATACAAGTACAATGTGGACTTTCAGAGCTCCTGATTATTGCACTGAATTAGTCGATGCTGAAATTCAAGAAGTTATTGACACTTTCCTTTTTAAACTCCCTTTTAATTCCTATGTTTTTATGTATTAAATTTTTATTAAAAATTTATTGGACTAGATTCATCGGGATCCTATATCTTGTTGGTAAACATTCCAAAAGTACCCTTGTGTTTTCTTATAAAAACCACACATCATAACCCATTCTCCTCAAACATTATAAGCCTTATTGATTTTAAATATTCTGAAACATTCCATTCCCAATCCACTAACTCACTTCCATGATATTTTTTTCTCAATAAATGACTACTTTTATGTTTTTCAAGGGTTTCTTTAATTGGTGACATTCAAGAGGTTCCTTTCTTTGACAACCATCTTTTAATTTAATTTATTATTCCACATTCTTCTCACCTCCATAATCCATTAAATCATTATAAATCATGTATCGTATATATTTATAGGAATTATATATTTCTAATGTAATATATTATTTAAATCAAAATTATCAGCTTTTATTATTCAAAGAAAAGAAACGGTTGTACAAATTATAGCAGTTTACCTTCTCTATGGATGATGAGTTTTCGTTTTCCATTATCACATTCAAGGCTGGTCTTAAAACCATTATTATTATTAAAATTTATTTTAATATTTATATTTTAACTCTTTTCATGTTCTTGAAACAATAAATAAACATAAAATAAAACAAAACATATATAGTTCATGATCTTTGAAAAAACTTCCAAAATAATATAAACTTTTATCATTAACATTTTATCAAATTAATCATCAACATACAAGAATATAAAATTATATATGGGACTATTAAGAATTATGTATGTGTATTATTTCCACTTAATTTCACTTCTTGATAAATATTCCCATTTTAAAATAAGTTTATTAATTATAGAATAGTGAACCGATCATGAAACCATTTAAACAAACACTCTTAGAAAGATGAAATTGAACTTTATAAGTCCTAAAACTATATATAAATAAACATAATAAAATTATAATAAACCAAATAAATATAGAATAGGTTCTTAATTAATTAATTAATAAATATAATTGTATTTTCTAGTGCATTAAGTGCAAGGGAAGAACACATCCAGACATAAGGCAAGAGATCTCTTCAAACCTCGATATTTTCATCTAGGTTACACTTTTCTCTTTCTAAGTTAATTTATCACTTAATTATTTTTATATACATCTCTTGAATGATTTTTATATGTTAAAAAAATATATATAAATATCAATTCTTCATTATTTGATGTTAAATACATTTTCTAAGGTTTCATTCACAATTCCTCTCGATAAGTAAATTCGATTAATTAGAACTTCTATTTTCTTACCCATTTTGATGTACACCACATAAACTATTATAAGCCTCGTTTTTTTATAAAATCAATAAATTTGTCATGAAAATATTATTAGTTCCTTTATGGTTTATTGAAAATAATTATTCCTTTATTATTTCTAAAGAAAAATTATTCTTTTATCTAAAACAGTGTAAAAAAGTCATATTTCCAAAGTTACCTAACCAATTTTTTACAGGTTTTCACTTCATTTGGATATTGTGTTCTATGATATATGCTTATTTTACCTTGTTAATGTCGATGTATTATTTAAATCCATTCATTCAGGGGTAACATAATTATACACACTTTGGTTATGGCATATGATATAATTATGATGCCCATTTTATTTCACTAGATACCATTTTGTTCGATCCTTTATACAGAACACATATGCATCAACATGTTTTGATTGGTGAAACCAAATAGGGATCCAATTCATTGTGTAATTTTTAGTCTCATGAGATTTCTTGTATGAGATTAGGGAGTAAACCTAATCCATTATTGGAATTTTCCCAACACGTGATATAGTTTGGGAACTTAGCCTTGAATCATGTTTACGAAATGTCGTATATTGATGCCACATTTTAATATTTACATGATAATATGATTACATGTTTAATATTTAATTATTACATATGTTTAATCATGATCCATTACTTTTATGTTATCATGTTATTATTTTCTAACTCATGTTCTATGTTTCATTCCCATATTTTTTTCCCTTACTGATTTTTTTAGATCATCCCTTCTATCCATGTATTTCATACATTTTCCTATGTCGTTATATGATCCCAAAGGAAAAAATAAGGGAAATCTCAAATTCTCAATAAAGGATAAGTATAGTGGAATCTATCATTAATCAATTTTTATCATAAATATGGAAAGTTAGATAAATTAACAGATATTCCACATAATATCTTAATAAGGCATAATCAATAAGGAAATGTAAATAAATGAACACCTATGCAATTTAATCAATAATATGAGATTGAAATGAAACTATATATTTTTTTTCGTAGTAAAAACCTAATGGATAATAATTATTGAAATATATACATAGTAAATGATTAATTATTGGAATTAATGTTTCCCAAAAACATGACCCCTTTACCATCATGATATATTCTCATGAATGTTTAAAACTACTGTGCAAAAAAACATCTTATTTAGCCAAATGATTCGTCTCATGAGACTACTGATGCATCAAGGGTATATCATTAACCATGCCCCAATTATGTATAACGGTCCAAATAATTTCTCACATATCTAATATTCAGATTAATTAATGTGAAATATTCTATATCATCAAATATCCATGTTGGGTAAAAAATTCAGATTTAAAAATATTTCCCTAGGAAACAAAAAAAACTACAAAAAGTAATAATTATTTATAAAAATGATATATATGTTTAGATTTATTAAAATTAGTTACAAATGAATATTTATATTTAATTTGAATATAATGATAAATTAATATTGATCATAAAAATGTAATTTCTTCAGGAGAATATTAACAATCCTTAAAAAATGTGAGACTGTTCAACAACTTTTACTACTTGAAATTATCATGTAAAATAGTCTTGGATAAAATAGTTCAAATTGAAACATAAAATACCATGAATTATAAACTAATAATGATATTTCATTTTATAGGGGAATTATATTCACCACATAAAAGTATATTGGTTAATAACAACTGATAAGTCACAATGGAATATAAATTGAGATGAAATCCCTTACCTCATAATTTCTTCTAGTTTAACACTATTTAAACTCATGAATAATGGTTTATTATATTTTATTAACATATAAATTAACCCTATTAAAAGTTATAATACCATATACGATTCCTTTATAACATTTTTTCACCCATTTTTAAATAATATTTCCTTATTTTAATTGTTTTGATGGTTGATTGCCTTGCTTTGGAGTATATTTTTATTCTTTATTTTTTGTTCCTATTTTTTAGATCAGGATTTAATAATTTAATGAATTGAAACAATTATTTAAATATAACCTATAATCAGTATAATTTTTTTTATGGTAATCCATAAAATTTTGTTATAGGAAATGAAATACAATGTCCATAGAGACGTCAGGTCCTACATACATGAGGACATTGTTTCCATTTTCATGTCTCATTAAAAGAAAAAATGTAAATTATATATATATATATATTAATTAAAGTATAGTTTTCATTTCATATATATTACAAATTTTCATTAAATTCATCTTTAATACATTCCATGTAAATTGTGAATGAAATCTATTGCTTCGTGAGGAATAGTATGTCGTACACACAAGTGACGTTATCATATTCCCCAAAAATGGAATGAATGAAGGTATGTGGGATATAATAATTAAATAAGCATAATAAAAACATAAATATTATATATATATATATTATATAAACTATAAATACATCATTATTACCAACCAAGAAAGGTGTTAATGAATAAATGAACGACATCAGTTAATGAGGCCATAACCCACCACACACACGAAAAATGATTTCATAACCCATTTGATAAAACTCTGCAAAATAAAAGGTCATACAAATAAAATACAATATATTCGAATATATAATATAATTTTGTTTTTGTATAATCATTTTATAATAATAATTAATGAGTTTGATATGGAAATAAAATAATAACACTTTTAGAAGAACATTGACTCTTCTTTGGGTACCCTCCCAAGGTTTGTAGTAATTGCTTCTTAATATGGATTTATAACCAAATAAGTATTATTATATGAGGATAGGGAATTTAGGGTGTGATATTTTCAGATATTGGATTAACCAAAATTCTTTTAATGTTTATACAAGGGGGGATAGGGGGCGATCTTTTATAAATGGGTGAGAGGACACACTTGATGTTTTTAAAATATTTTGAGAGATCCCATGATTTTTATCATTTAAATAAGATCCAATAATTATAAATTATCTATAATATATGGTGTAAGGTCTAGATATGTCTATCAAATGTGTTTTAAAAATTGTTATAGGTTATTTTACCCCTTAAGTTTAATGTTTAGTCCATTGGTAAACTTATTTTTATCTTAATTTCTATAATTAATTTTAGATGTTTTCACAAATCACCCATGTATAAAATTAATATTGGATTATTAAAAATTAGAAATTATTATCATTAAATATATTTAATCCATTTTTTCAAATTAAATTCACATAATTGGACAAAAATAATTGAAAATTAATCTCACAGAAATGACGAGAAGTATGGTTTTTAAAATAAAAATGTTCAAATGTAAACTATCTTTTTAATATCTAAATTCAATATAACAATTTATTAAATAAAAAATATTGGTTTAATAGATTTATAATTGAAATACTGTGACATATAAACAACATAATATGTAATTTAACATTATAAATTATTTATATGAAAAGTTGGTTTTCAATTAAAAATCATTATTTTTGCATTATTCATCAAAAATTAAAACTTTTCAGAAAAATATAAAAAATTAACCATGTGACAATTTTTGTATTCCTATTTCAAAAATAAATTTTATTTTTCAAAAATAATTTTTATTAGTGTAAATAATTATTTTTAATATAAGTGCGTTAATTAATGGTGGGAAAACTACCTTTAAAAAATACATATTTTTTATGCGTAAAAATTGATTTGTTCTTATCATATGCTGTAAAAATATATTGCATAAATGTAAAAATATTTTATTGAATATATAATATATAAATATCATTATAATCATTCCCTAATAGTAATTAATATAATTTTTTTGTATAAAATTCCTTGGTGCATATATATATAGTTTCTTATAAAAACATTTCCCTTATATTCAATTGTATTTTATTTTTCTTTATAATTAATTTTTATCCATTGAATTCAAAAATATATTTTAACAATTTATTTAATCCTATTAATAACCACCAATTTAAAATCTAAGGGAAAATTTCCATAATAAATTTAGTAGTATAAGGTGAAATCGGTCTCTCTTGTGACACGAAGAAACAAAGAAAGTAATTGTTACATTTAACAAAAGATAAACTAAATGTTGAATTAAATTAATGATATGTAATAGATTTAATTTATTTATGATTAATAAATATATCATAAAGAATGTTCATTTTATATTATTTTCTACTCTTCATTTTACTTTTCATACATGCTTTCAGATATGATGTTCATATTTAAAATTTTCAAGGTCTTACATTCCCTCCACCTTAAATAAATTTCATCCTCATAATTTAAACATTATATCAACAATAAAGGGTTTAAAATTTGGAAATACCATTAATGAAAAACCCACATAATTAAATATTTAAAAAAATATCTTTGTAACAATAGAGAATGTGATGTACCAAAGTTATATGGATTAATCATGTAAGTAGGATTCCATATAGGAGAACATAGATGGGAAATGAAAACAAGGGGTTGGATGAGAAATCTGACACTCAAATACTAAGGTAGAGTAATAGAGTAAATTCATAGGATAAAGTCAATGAACAAAATTACCTAAAATAGATGTGTGAAAAGTTTTTTGACATCATAAAAATGATGATAATAGGATAACTTTTTTTAAGAACCTTTTCTATAGTTGAGGAATTATTTAAATAATTTAGAATTTACGGAAAAATACTTACTTGATATATTTATTTTTATAAGAACAATATTATCCTTTGTTTGTGCCTTCAAATATTTAAAATTAATATCTTAGAATAGGTTACATCACATTTTGATGTAATACATTAATCACAAATCCCATATCTAATGATCAACATAAACCATTTTATAAAAGTTTTACATTATTTACCTTCTAAAATATAAATATCTGAAACAATAGAAATTCACTAGATTTTCAAAATGAACTTATCATTAATTGAAACAATATAAAGTAGCAATAAACCATCAGAAACCAAACATCTGAATACCTTTATAATTTATTCTATTGAAACATGGTTATATCAGGAATAAACATGAAGCATTATTTAAAAAATACATTCTTCCCCATGCCTTTAGTGAAGCACAAATTATTAGATAAATTTCTTGTGTTAAAAAATGATATTAACTCCATCAGTGATAATATAATTTTTTTTTCAACATGTCATTAATGAATTCCAAGGTATTCAATATTATAAAATTTATGTTATCTATATCAATTATTATCACTATCTAGATATTAGAAACATATTAATGGTTTTAAATACTGTGTTTAGTAAGAAGCTTAACTTTTCACTGAATCAATTTTTTTGGTACCATTCAGTACATGAATTTAAATATTTTAAGATATAGTATTTTAGTTCAATAATTATGTATTTAGTAATTTTTATTATGAAAATATAATCAATGAAATAATTTTAAAACATATTTCATGGATCCAAAGACACATGAATAGTAATCATTATTCCTTGGTCGAATTAATAGAAAAATATTTACCTTAACCCCTCAACTTCTTCCAAGATGTATTCCATGATGATTAAGTAATTCATTTGCATATTTCCCCATATACTTATAGTTTAAAACATACTATATGTTTTTTCTTTCTTCCCTTCTAATTTATTTCTTGGTGACACTTTCATACATTCATATAACAAACTACCAAATCCCTAAAATCATTCCCCATAGCGATTCATTCCATAATTATCTCATGTGGGAGAATCCATATTCCCCTTATTATCTTTATCTTTTATTTTCTCTTATCTAATATCCTTCTCATTATTCTATATTAATCAATAATACTTAGAGAATTATTTCTCTATCATGATATCACATAATAATATTTCATCACATGAAGAAAAAATTTGCTAGACCATTGACCTTAAGAGATTTGGAATTATTCCTTTAAATAATCGATCTATATTATTCCCTATTCTATGTAGGTAATGCATATCATACCTAGATAACCTTGTAAATGTATCTTTATACTCTGTAAAACATTCTTGTTTCTTTTTATTATGTTTGAAACCTACTCTTCACGTTAGATTATTGGTCATAAGGAAACTAATTTTTGATTAATTTATTCTTAGAATATTTTCACTCCATGAGTCCGAATTATACTCCCTCCCTATAGTATTTTGGATAAAGGACCGCCGTTATTCATCATCTCCATTAAGAAACTATATTTTAATTAATATTTTTTCCTTTTTACTATAAATCAAATCCATAAATATCTTCTCTAAATAATTAATCCATTTATCATCTGTAATTGGATGAATTTTCTGACTAAATTATGGGGGCCACTATAGCATAATGATATCCTGCATTAGAGAGTCTCATTGTGGAACATGTTGATCCATCTGGGTGAGAATATTTTTTAGAAATTGAATAAGATTATTTAAAAATTCCATATCTTTCTCAGTTACAATAAAATATATATTGACTTCCCCAGCAGGGAAACCCCTTTATTGACTATGAGTATTAATACATTTCTTCCTTCCAGGGTCCATATCTAAACAATGTCATATACTGGATCAGCTCATAGAATTATTAATTTTGTATAATTATAAATATAGCATAATACTTAACATAAGTTGATTTTTTTCTTTTCTAATGACATAATTATAATCGTGGTTTTTTGAGGGTATCATTATCTTGAAATACTCAATAATGGTTTGAAAAAAAATTTAATTATTCTAATATTTTCCAATGAGAGTGTCAAAATAGGTGTGCATTAAAAACCATTTTTGAGTACCTGGTAATTATTGATTCAATCCAAACATGCATTTTTGAGGTCATACCCCTAGGTATATCTATGCCAGAACCATTTCCACATTTAATATCTATACATTGATGTATTCCATGGAAAAACCACATAATATATACCTTTAAAAACCTTTGTATGTTCTCCCATAAATATCATTAATGTATACCTTATGTTTATCTCCCCTAATATTTTTTTCCTTAATATATTTCCCAATTTTTTCACTACACATTCTCTCATACAAATTATAACAACCCCAACCCCAATAGCCCAGAGCCAGTGGATTACTTTATTACATTGGCATAGATAATATATTAAAATTTAAAAGAAATGAATAGTTTAATAGTTTTTGAAAATCAAATTACATACATGTACTCATATTACATTAGGAAATGAAAATAAAGAATAAAAAAGTAAAAACTCAGTATCCTTGAAACTCATTCCAAGAAATCATCTTCATATTCTGGAGAAAGGGAAAAAATTAGGGTGAGATCAAATTATCAGTAAGGGTTAATAAAACTGGAATATATCATGATTAAAAATAATAATCAATATTGAAGAGTAGATAATTGAACACAAATTCCACATAAAAAACTAGACAATGCATAATCAATATGAACGGATAAATAATAGGACACACATTTGAATCAATCAAATAGTTGAGAATGAAAATAATCCATGGATTTTTTCATAGTGAAAACCTCATGGTTAATTATAAATAAAATTTGAATGTAGGATATTCTAAATTATTGGGCATCATGTTTCCTAGAAACATGATACCTTAACCATAATGACCAATACGTAGTACAATTTAAAAATGTAGGGTAAAAACCCTTCTGATTGGGCTAACAAATTGGTCTCATGAAAAAATTGATTCATCAAAGGGATATCGTTATGAAATCCATAACCTTGTATATAGTTCCAGATTATTTCTTATATATGTAATACATGATTTACTTCATGAATAATTTTCCTTGTCATCAAATATCCATATTGAGTAAACCATATGGATTTATTGAAATTTCCCCAGTTAATTAAATAAATTCCAAACTAAACACCATATATAAAATTTTAATACAGATTATAAAATAATAATATCATTTATACATAAATATCGATATTTAATTTAAATTTAATTTACATATAGTTAACAATTAAAAATTATCACAAGAAATTCATTGCTTCAACTGGAAGTTAAGAATCACAAAATAATGTGAGATTGTTAAATTACTTTTACAACATACTATTTTTGAACTGAAATACCATTGGATAAACTAAATTAAATTTGAACATAATATACCATAAATTATGAATGAATACTGATATTATGTAAAAATTGGTAAATTATACACAACCTTGAATGGTGGTAATGGAAATGCGAACAACATCAGTTTGAGAGGTAGTAGTCCACCATACACCAAAATGATGATTTCATAACCCATTTGATGGAAGTGTTTGAGATTTTAGGTCATAAATAAAAAAATATCAGTATATATATGATAATAATATTATTATATAATAATGATATGAATATAATCGATGTAGGTGGATAAGGAAATAAATTAAAATTCTTTTAGAAGAACATTACATCTTATTTGGGTGTCCTCCTTAGGTTTGCACTAATTCTATCATATATTGTATTTCATCCAAACCTAAGGATTATATAATGTGGAAATAGAATATTATGAGTGACATTTGAAAGTCTTTTCTGAAGAAAATTGTTTTTAATGTGTGACTAAGGCAGGATAGGGGTATCCTTTTATAAGTGGATGAGAAGACAAAGTTAGTATGTTTGAAAGGTTTTGGGTGATCCCACATTTTTTCCATGTAAAGTCAAACCAATAATTCCATGTTAACTATAAATGAAATTATAATGTCTCAATATGAAATTAAAATTGGTTTTGGAAAATTTTATAGTTCATTTCCCCATTTATGTTTACAGTTTAGTCCCTTAGTAAACTCATTTTTCTCTTAACCACTATAATTAAATTCATCGGGTTTCAAAAATAAATTTTTCAAAACATTAAGCTGAAATTATTCAACAATAAAAATTATTCTTATTAATAATATGTAATCTATTTTTATATATCAATTTCACATAAGTGGAAATGATTAACTTAACATTAATCATGTAGGAGTGGCGAGAAAGTAGGTTTAAAAATGTAAAAATGCCCAAAAAAATACAAACTTTTTATATCTAATTTCAAAATAAAAAATGATTGAATTGAAATTAATTATAATAAAATATTTATAGTTCAACTATTTTTCTTTAGAACCAGTTTAAAATATAATTTATCATTACAAATTATTTAGATTAAAAGGCAATTTTCAATTAAAATATTGAATTTTTTCAATATTCATCAAAAAATCATTTCCCAATAAAAAATACCAAAAACACACAATAATATAGTTTTTTTATTAATATTTTTCAATTATATTTATTTATTAAATTAAAATTTATAAAATTGTAAAAATTTATTTTTTAAACAAGTGCGTCATTAAAAGGCGGAAAAATTGCCTTTAGAAAAATACATATTTTTTATTCATAAAATTGGATTTATTTTTAACTTATGAATAAAAATATATTGGACTAATGTAAATGATTTTATTGAACATATAATATATAAAATTCATTAATATCCTTCAATAATAGTAATTAATTAAATTTATTAAGACAAAAAGCCTTTAGGAGATTAATATTTTTTATAAAAAAATTTCCCTTACATTCCCTTGGTTTTTATTTTAATTTATTATTAATTGGAAACCAATGAGTTTGAACATATATTTTCATAAATTATATAATAATATTAATATTCACCAATTTATGAATAAGGTATAATTATAAAAAATTTAATTGTATTTGGTAAAACTCGGTCTCATATGTAATGTAATCCATCGAAGAATGTCTTTGTCGCATATACTGCAAGCTTAAATCATTATAGATTTAATTACAAGCTATATAAAATTATGAATTTATTTAAGATATTAAATATATCATCAATTTTTTTAGTTTTATATCTCTTTTACTATTAGTGTTTTGTGTTATACATTCTATCAGTTATGATGTTCTTATTTTAAAATTTCAGTGTGTTACATTGTTAAAATGTTGGTTTTTTTGTTTAATTTTGTATATTAATGTATAATTTATTAAAATAAATATTTATCCATATTGAGTAACCTATTCTAATAATATTGGTTTTAGTAAATATTTATGGATATTAGGAATAACATTTTATTCTTTTGTGGATCGTATGATCCGTTAAAAGTAGATTTTATTTCTTCAGGCATGAAAAATTCATCGTGAATCTACATTTCATAGAATAAGATATGAAGTTGAAAATGATCTCTAAAAAACCAAATAATGAATTAATTATTATGAAAATGAAATAAATCAAGTACTTAAATTTTCTTATGTTCTTTATCATGATACAAGAAGAAACCATCAACATTTAGAAAATGATCTCGAAATAAAAATGTTACCATTTTACCTTATCTTCGAATGAATTTAATGTATTTTAACTTCTAATTGATTTATGGGTTTATAGATTCTAACATTATCATGAAAATATTCTATATTACTCTCAATATATGTATTTTTTTCTCTACCATATATATATTTTAACTTTTTATCAATTTTCATCAAATATGGGAACCTGAATGTGTGTTATTTCAGGTATCCTTTATATTTCATACTTTTATTTTTGGAATGATGTTTTATTATCCCTCTGTATGATATTTGTTTTAAATAAATATACTATCTGTGATGACCCAGACCCCCCTTGGTCCCTTCCTTTGCCAAAAAAATCTGGTTTCCTTGCGGGGTACCGATCGGTGAGACCGACCGGTGAGACCGATCGGTGAGACCGATCGGTGAGACCGAACGGTGAGACCGACCGGTGACACCGATCGGAGAGACCGACCGGTGAGACCGATCGGTGAGACCGATCGGTGAGACCGATCGGTGAGACCGATCGGTGAGACCGATCGGTGAGACCGATCGGTGAGACCGATCGGTGGGACCGATCGGTGAGACCGATCGGTGGGACCGATCGGTGAGACCGATCGGTGGGACCGATCGGTGAGACCGATCGGTGGGACCGATCGGTGAGACCGATCGGTGCGACCGATCGGTGCGACCGATCGGTGAGACGGATCGGTGAGACCGGCCGACGTCGCCCGACCTTGCCAAGTTGTTCCAGTAACGTTCCTTTTTCGCAAATAGGGTTTTAAACCCTATTCTGTCTTGTTAAAAATATCTTGGGAATCCGAAACGCACACAAAGGTTTTAATTAAATGCTTCATTAATTCATGGGTCGGTTAAAACCACCCAGTGCCATTAATGATGAGTCAAGCCACGTAGTCAACCCACGACTCCCTCGTCTTCCGTGGTTTTGTGTTTTCATCTCAACCGTCCCCAGCTCTTATAAATTAAGGGTTAGGCCGTGGCTTCCCCCCTTCTTCGATCGTGGCTCTTCTGGTGCATCGGGACCTCCGTGTCGTTATCCGTAAAGTTCCGCGCCCCCGGCCTAAACGTCGATCATCTATCAACAAGTAGGGAATTTCTCTCGTCTCTCACTTTTGTGTATCATGCGGGGTGGGCGTTACTTTTGTTCCTATGGAATTGGTTGAACCAAACCATAATGAAGATAATAAACAAAGTTCTAAAGGAAGAAGGGGAAGGGGTTGTGATCGTTGTTATGATTTATCTTGTGATCATCCCTTTTGTTGTACTGGTTTATGTTTTCTGAAAATTAAGGCCGTTGGTGGTCGTGTGTGTGCACTTGAATCCCCTCGTGATGTTTTAAATGGGTTGCTGAAATTGTGAACTCCTGCTGTGAAATTGGTTAACCACGTATATCCGGCTGAATAATTGAAAGCACCAGGATCGGCCCTTCTGTGATAACTCCCGGTTAGAACACACGGAATTTGAAATCATGGAGTGTGTTAAATCGTTTAAATCTGGAAATCCCTGACTTGTGTTGGTAGTGGTTGTTGGTTGTTTTCCCTTCGGGTCGTTTGTTGGAAATGTGGGAGGGGATGTGATTCCCCGTTCTTTAATACTCTCGGTGGCTGTGTGAATTTGGGGGATGGGATCTCCTGTTGGCATGGTTTCAGTGGTTGTGAGTTTTTATCACAAATTGGGGAGAGATCCTCTGTTGGCAGAACCGGGTGTGAGTGTTTTGGTTGATCTATGCTTTGACGTTTTCCTTGGTTATGATTATGGTAGTTGCCCAGTAGTGCTTAAAATTAATTGAACTTTTGACTGAACATGAAACAAGAATGGGACAGATGGTTTGTGGGCAAGGGCCGTGAATTTTGACTCGGACGTTGTGGTGTTGTGTTCTGCAGGTTGGCTAGGAAAACCTAAGTTTTGGGTGAGTGTTTGTTACCTATATCTATACTTGTAGCTTTGTGTTTCTTATTCGCGCCCCACCCAAGTTGAGCACTTAGTGCCGAACACCCCCATTTATGGGGGAAGGGTGTTTTTCCCAACACTATACTTAGTGGATGGTTATTAGCTCCTTTTCTGCTCCCTTTCCTGGATTGCCCAAGTACCTTCGGGCAGGCTGTGATGGCCTGAAGTCCATTACTAGCCCAAGAACCATCGGGCAGGGTGTTGTGGTGGTTGGCCAGGTGTGTGCGGCAGGTGGTTTCCCAAGTGTCTTCGGGATGAGGCCCAGGTGTTTTCGGGCGTGGCAGTGGATCCTTTAGCCCAGGTGTCTTCGGGCGTAGCGGTGGTTGTTCTGGCCTAGGTGTTTGCAGGCGTGGTTACATGTGACAGTTGAGGCCCAGGTGTGTGCGGGCGGGATTTGGCAGTGGGACTGCGTGTGGTCGTGGCCCAGGTGTGTGCGGGCGGGATTTGGCAGTGGGACTGCGTGTGGTTGTGGCCCAGGTGTGTGCGGGCGGGTGTGGCAGTGGGACTGCGGTGAGAATGGCGGGATTGGTCCGATGCGTAGGATGTCTCAATAACCAGTGGGAAAGTGGCGCGGGGTACCCAAACATCGATGTGCTCTTATTATATATATTACTTGACTTGCGTTATTTGGGGAGTGAGCCTTGGTGAGGCCTGGGATGGATAGTTTTCCTTGTTAGTTGTTTGGTTCACTCTTTTCTCACGGGACTTTAGTACGTTCCCCCACTTGTGGATGAGAGTCTTGGTTTTCCCTACTGAGTGTACTTGTATACTCACCCTACGTTTACTTTCAGGTTTCCAGGAGGACTACCAGGGCTACGCGGGACCCTATTAGTCGGACAGTTGGAGTTGTCGCTGTTGTCGTACCTTTGTTTTCTTTTGGTATTGTACTTGAGAGCTTTCTTTTTCTTTTGTACTTGTACCTTGTTGTAAACTATTTAAACATGCATGGGGGGCTTTATTTGGGTTCATTTATATAAACCTGTTTCTTTTCCTTTTTGGGAGGTCGACTTGTCCTTTTTCCCGATCCTAAATAATAAAAAGGGTAATGCCTTCCATTTGCGAGAATTTTCTATACCCTTGGTGCTAGTCGCCACTCCGGGACCTATTGAAGGCGGGTTTCGGGGGTCATTATCTCTCCTTCAACTTAAAGAAGGAAGGGACTGGCAATCCGCTGACTCTTCCCTCCTTTTGGTGAAGGCGGGTCGTGACAGAATGGTATCAGAGGAGGTTGAGAGATAGGACAGAGTCTGGAGTTAGGCACAGTAAGGATTGCATGGGATGGTAAGGCAACATCGTTGGGTGACCTTGGTGCGTGAATTAGGCCAGGGAGGACCGGCTAGGACACGGGATTTTAGGGCCCCCCGTGATCCGATGCAAGGAATCTGGACCTACCGAACGACCAAGTGAGGCCACACTGATTGCAGGGTAGAGACCCTAGGAAAGGTACATGCATCATAAATGACTTGTGTTTTTTTGTTTCTGGGATGTCTTGGGAAATTAAGAATAAATTAAATCTTTATAAGTTTTGAGAACGGTTTTCTTTGCACTACTGGGCTTAGGCATTCCTTGTTTACCTTGCAGCTATGGCACCTGGAAGGTGACCACGTGTGGTACAGGCGATCGAGACTCCTGAGGCTACTTTGGCCAATCGGCAGAGAGATGATCGGGAGGAAGAGGACGACCAGTGGCAGAAGACTCTTCGAGCCTTTCAGCGACAGGCCCTCGAGAAATACGAGGGAAGCACCTCCGACATGAAGACGGAAGGCTGGCTGGAGGAGCTAGTCATAGCCTTCGGCCTAATTCTGGCCCCGACGGAGTACTGGGTTCCTCTGGCTGTTAGCCAGATGCGAGGAGCGGCACGTCAGTGGTGGATGCTTCACCTGGGGAGTAGGAAAGAGTCTGAGGTTGCTTGGGCGGACTTCGAGAAGGAGTTCCGGGCGGAGTTTCTCTCCTCGACAATGAAGGCGGAAGAGAGGCAGGAGCTACTCTCCCTCCAGCAGGGGAGCATGTCCGTGAGGGAACTTGGAATCAAGTTCAAGGACCTCCTACGTTTTGCTCCGGACCTCTTTCCCGATGAGGAGTCTCGGGCAAGACGTTTGGAGGAGGCGCTCCGACCCTCCCTCCAGTATGCTGTTACCCCCTTTACCCTTCCGACATACTTAGAGGTTCAGAAGAAGGCCGAAGTGGTGGAAAGGATGCACGCTCTAGGCGGACTGTCACGAGAAGGGATCCAGCTGGGACCATCGAAGGGGAAGGCCGTCAGCACCAGGCCTCCAGCATCGGGACCCTCCAGGTTCCGACCCGCAGGGAGCAGGCCGCAGCAGTTTCAGTTTCGATCCCCTGGCCCACGTTCTTTTCCTTCAGGCTCGGGACCACGGTGCTTCATCTGCGGGAGCCCTGGGCATCTTCGGAGTTAGTGCCCCGATCGGGTGCAGTACAGCAGTGGCAGTCATCCCCAGCGTCCGCCGCAGCAGCAGTTCCCAGCCAGACCCTTCCAGCAGCAGCAGCAGGGACAGCGAGCTTCCGCTCCTCCGCAGACAGACATAGGAGGGGGAGGCCGACCTCAGGGCGCTCCCCAGGGACCTCGACCAGGGCGTGGTCGGGGAGGTGGCCGATAGCCGAGGGGCAAGGGAGCTGGGCGTGGACAGTTACACGCCGCAGAAGCAACAGTTCCAGCAGGGCCAGAGGTTGTTCGAGGTACGATCAGTGTGTTTAGCACTCTTGCTTATGCTTTGTTCGATACCGGAGCTTCGCACTCCTTTGTTGCACCCAGTCTAGCCCGCGCCTTAGGTCTAGATGCCGAGAGACTTCCAGTGCCCCTGGTGTTGAGCACACCAGTTGGAGGTCAGACCGACTTGCTGTTCGTTTGTCGGGGATGTAGACTGATGTTGGGGCCACATCAGTCGGTTAATGATCTCCTTCTGCTACAGATTCGGCCGTACGATGTCATCCTAGGCATCGACTGGCTATTTTCTGTGTGCGCCGTCATCGACTGTTTCCAAGGGAGGGTGGTGTTCTCCGGTTTGGACGGCCAGCGTGTTACTTTCACCGGCGAGCGGAGCTGTCCGAAGGGAAACAGGAGGGAGGAACCTCTCCTCTCCTTGTTGACCGAACTGACGATAGAATCAACAGATGAGGAAATGGTGGAAGTACCAGAGATCATTCAGGAATTTATGGACGTCTTTCCTGAGGAGGTGAAGACTCTACCCCCTCGACGTGACATCGAGTTCGGGATATACCTGCAGCCCGGCTCTCGACCAATCTCGATGGCTCCTTACCGGATGGCACCTTCGGAGCTACGGGAGTTGCGGATACAGATTGACGATCTGATGAAGAGGGGTTATGTTCGTCCAAGTGCATCACCGTGGGGTGCCCCAGTCTTGTTCGCAAAGAAGGCAGATGGTGGCCTCAGGTTGTGCATCGATTACAGGAGGCTGAATCAGGTAACGATCAAGAACCGCTACCCTCTTCCGAGCATAGATGATCTTTTCGACCAGCTGAAGGGGGCAGGATGGTTCTCGAAGATCGACCTGCGATCCGGGTACCACCAGCTGAGGGTGAAGGATAGCGACGTCCCGAAGACGGCATTCAGGTGCAGGTATGGGCACTTCGAGTTCGTGGTCATTCCCTTTGGTGTTACGAACGCCCCGGCCGTGTTCATGGGGCTTATGAACTCCATCTTTCGGGAGTACCTGGATCGGTTTGTGGTGGTTTTCATCGACGATATCCTAATCTATTCAAAGTCAGAAGAGGACCATGGAGAGCACCTGAGGACGGTTTTGGAGGTCCTCCGACAGCACCAGCTCTATGGGAAGTTGTCAAAGTGCAAGTTCTGGGCACGAGAAGTGCACTTCCTCAGATATGTAGTGTCTGAGCAGGGAGTAGCAGTCGACCCATCAAAGGTTGAGGCAATTGTTTCTTGGGCAGCACCCAAGAATGTGGCGGAAGTTCGGAGTTTCCTCGGACTGGCAGGCTACTACCGGAGATTCGTACCCAACTTCTCCCGGGTAGCAGCCCCTTTGACGGCTTTGACCAAGAAGGACCAGGTTTTCATGTGGAGCGAGCAGTGTGAGTCGTCCTTCAGCTACCTAAAAGAAAAACTGGTTAGTGCCCCAGTGTTGAGATTGCCAGAAGGAGGGATGGCCTATGAGGTATTCTGTGATGCTTCAGGACAGGGCCTGGGGTGCGTATTGATGCAGCAACAAGGGGTGATCTCTTACGGGTCCAGGAAGCTACGCCCCCATGAGCGGAACTATGCCACCCATGACCTGGAGCTTGCAGCGGTAGTGTTCGCATTAAAGCTGTGGCGACATTACCTCTTTGGGGAGCGCTTTTTGGTCTTCACCGATCACAAAAGCTTGCGCTATATCTTCTCCCAGCGTGACTTGAACTTGCGACAGCGGAGGTGGGTCGAGTTTCTCCAGGACTAAGACTTTGAGATCTCATACACTGAAGGTAAGGGAAACGTTGTGGCAGATGCCCTGAGCAGGAAGCCGCATCAGGAGGTGGTTCGGGAATCTGCTGATGCTTGGAAGGCGATGGGGGAGTTGGTTGCCTTGCACTTGGATGCAAGGGTGGAAGGTACTAGAGGCTGTTTGTTTCAGATGACGGTACAGTCCTCTTTGTTGCAGCAAGTGGAAGAGTCTCAGTGGGGAGATCCTGAGGTGGAAGTGTTGCGGGATCGTATCGATCAGGGGAACGCCCTGGAAGGATGGTCGGAGGACAGCCGACATCGGATGCTCTTTCATCGGAGGTTTTTTGTTCCAGAGGTGATGCGTGATGAAGTCCTTCGTGAGTTCCATAGCTCAGCCTTGGCAGTATATCCGGGTGTTTCGAAAATGTACCAAGGCCTGAGGGGACAGTTTTGGTGGCCCGGGGTGAAACGGGCAGTGGCAGAGTTCGTGGCTAAATGCCTGGTGTGTCAGCAGGTGAAGGCTGAACACCGTGTTCCTGGTGGTCTGTTGCATCCTCCAGATGTTCCCGAGTGGAAGTGGGACGACGTCTCGATGGACTTCGTCACGGGACTACCCAGAGATCAGGGCGGGCATGATGCAATCTGGGTAGTGGTGGATCGATTGACAAAATCTGCTCACTTCTTGGCTATCAAGGAGTCAGGACCCGTGAGTACCTTAGCACAGAGGTACGTGGATGAGGTGGTGCGTTTGCATGGAGTTCCGAAAACGATCATCTCAGATCGGGACACTCGATTCACCTCACGAGTCTGGAAGGGGTTACAACATGCTTTTGGCACCCAACTACGCCTTAGCACTGCTTTTCACCCTCAGACTGATGGACAGACAGAGCGGACTATCCAGACCATGGAGGACATGCTGTGAGCATGTGTTCTGGATTTCGGAGGATCATGGGTACGACACTTGCCTTTAGTAGAGTTTGCCTACAACAACAGTTTTCACTCTACTATCGGCATGGCTCCTTTTGAGGCTTTGTATGGAAGACCATGTCGTTCACCCTTATGCTGGGTAGAGGTTGGTGAGACTGGTACTCTTGGACCAGAAGTAGTGCAGAGCACCACGGAGAAAGTCCAGCTAGTGCGGGAGAGGATGAAAGCAGCTCAGGATCGGCAGAAATCTTATGCAGATCGTCGGAGGAGGCCCCTGAAGTTCGAGGTGGGAGATCATGTGTTTTTGAAGGTTTCCCCTCGACGGGGGCAGCGGAGGTTCGGAAAGGGGAGTAATCTCTCCCCTAGGTTCATCGGATCTTTCGAGGTGCTGAGGCGAGTTGGCGAGGTAGCATATCAGCTGGCCCTACCACCTCAGTTGGAGAGGGTCCATGATGTTTTCCATGTCTCCCAGCTTCTTCAGTACTTACATGATGACTCCCATGTCATCAACTGGGGAGAGCTAGATGTGGGAGGAGACGCGACCTTCGAGGAACGGCCAGTCAGAATCGAGGATCGCAAGGAGAAAGTGCTCCGTGGACGAACCGTCGGCCTGGTTCGTGTGTTGTGGAGACATGGCGGCCTCGAAGAGAGTACATGGGAGAGGGAAGCACAGATGCGTGCCCAATACCCCGAGTTTTTCTAAGCTTTGAACCTTTGGTGCCTGTTGTGACAGAACGTTTGACCTTTTTTTCTATGAAATGTGCTAGTTCCTTTCCTCTGTTATGTGTGGAAAGCCCCGGCTAAAGGGAAGGGGAAACCCGACCCCTAATCAGGACGCATTAAGGTGGATGCGATTAAACCTGTGCGGGCGAGTCAGTGCGGCCCAAAGTGGATAATATCTTGACATGGGGAGGGAAACTCCCCAAACCCACATGACCGGGCGGTTTGGCGTGGTATGTTGCTTGGTTCTTGACAGGGAGTGTTTTCAATTAGCGGGGGTCCACTCCTAAGAGGTATCTTCGAAGATGGTTGTTCGGATCCCCTCTTTCCTTCTGGTTTGTTTTGATTCTCGGGGACGAGAATCGTTTAAGAGGTATCTGATGTGATGACCCAGACCCCCCTTGGTCCCTTCCTTTGCCAAAAAAATCCGGTCTCCTTGCGGGGTACCGATCGGTGAGACCGATCGGTGAGACCGACCGGTGAGACCGATCGGTGAGACCGATCGGTGAGACCGACCGGTGAGACCGACCGGTGACACCGATCGGAGAGACCGATCGGTGAGACCGATCGGAGAGACCGATCGGTGAGACCGATCGGTGAGACCGATCGGTGAGACCGATCGGTGCGACCGATCGGTGCGACCGATCGGTGAGACCGGCCGACGTCGCCCGACCTTGCCAAGTTATTCCAGTAACGTTCCTTTTTCGCAAATAGGGTTTTAAACCCTATTCTGTCTTGTTAAAAATATCTTGGGAATCCGAAACGCACACAAAGGTTTTAATTAAATGCTTCATTAATTCATGGGTCGGTTAAAACCACCAAGTGCCATTAATGATGAGTGAAGACACGTAGTCAACCCACGACTCCCTCGTCTTCCGTGGTTTTGTGTTTTCATCTCAACCGTCCCCAACTCTTATAAATTAAGGGTTAGGCTATGGCTTCCCCCCTTCTTCGATCGTGGCTCTTCTGGTGCATCGGGACCGCCGCGTCGTTATCCGTAAAGTTCCGCGCCCCCGGCCTAAACGTCGATCATCTATCAACAAGTAGGGAATTTCTCTCGTCTCTCACTTTTGTGTATCATGCGGGGTGGGCGTTACTTTTGTTCCTATGGAATTGGTTGAACCAAACCCTAATGAAGATAATAAACGAAGTTCTAAAGGAAGAAGGGGAAGGGGTTGTGATCGTTGTTATGATTTATCTTGTGATCATCCCTTTTGTTGTACTGGTTTATGTTTTCTGAAAATTAAGGCCGTTGGTGGTCGTGTGTGTGCACTTGAATCCCCTCGTGATGTTTTAAATGGGTTGCTGAAATTGTGAACTCCTACTGTGAAATTGGTTAACCACGTATATCCGGCTGAATAATTGAAAGCACTAGGATCGGCCCTTCTGTGATAACTCCCGGTTAGAACACACGGAATTTGAAATCATGGAGTGTGTTAAATCGTTTAAATCTGGAAATCCCTGACTTGTGTTGGTAGTGGTTGTTGGTTGTTTTCCCTTCGGGCCGTTTGTTGGAAATGTGGGAGGGGATGGGATTCCCCGTTCTTTTATACTCTCGGTGGCTGTGTGAATTTGGGGGATGGGATCTCCTGTTGGCATGGTTTCAGTGGTTGTGAGTTTTTATCACAAATTGGGGAGAGATCCTCTGTTGGCAGAACCGGGTGTGAGTGTTTTGGTTGATCTATGCTTTGACGTTTTCCTTGGTTATGCTTATGGTAGTTGCCCAGTAGTGCTTAAAATTAATTGAACTTTTGACTGAACGTGAAACAAGAATGGGACAGATGGTTTGTGGGCAAGGGCCGTGAATTTTGACTCGGACGTTGTGGTGTTGTGTTCTGCAGGTTGGCTAGGAAAACCTATGTTTTGGGTGAGTGTTTGTTACCTATATCTATACTTGTAGCTTTGTGTTTCTTATTCGCGCCCCACCCAAGTTGAGAACTTAGTGCCGAACACCCCCATTTATGGGGGAAGGGTGTTTTTCCCAACACTATACTTAGTGGCTGGTTATTAGCTCCTTTTCTGCTCCCTTTCCCGGATAGCCCAAGTACCTTCGGGCAGGCTGTGATGGCCTGAAGTCCATTACTAGCCCAAGAACCATCGGGCAGGGTGTTGTGGTGGTTGGCCAGGTGTGTGCGGCAGGTGGTTTCCCAAGTGTCTTCGGGATGAGGCCCAGGTGTTTTCGGGCGTGGCAGTGGATCCTTTAGCCCAGGTGTCTTCGGGCGTAGCGGTGGTTGTTCTGGCCTAGGTGTTTGCAGGCGTGGTTACATGTGACAGTTGAGGCCCAGGTGTGTGCGGGAGGGATTTGGCAGTGGGACTGCGTGTGGTCGTGGCCCAGGTGTGTGCGGGCGGGATTTGGCAGTGGGACTGCGTGTGGTTGTGGCCCAGGTGTGTGCGGGCGGGTGTGGCAGTGGGACTGCGGTGAGAATGGCGGGATTGGTCCGATGCGTAGGATGTCTCAATAACCAGTGGGAAAGTGGCGCGGGGTACCCAAACATCGATGTGCTCTTATTATATATATTAATTGACTTGCGTTATTTGGGGAGTGAGCCTTGGTGTGGCCTGGGATGGATAGTTTGCCTTGTTAGTTGTTTGGTTCACTCTTTTATCACGGGACTTTAGTACGTTCCCCCACTTGTGCACGAGAATCTTGGTTTTCCCTACTGAGTGTACTTGTATGCTCACCCTACGTTTACTTTCAGGTTTCCAGGAGGACTACCAGGGCTGCGCGGGACCCTATTAGTCGGACAGTTGGAGTTGTCGCTGTTGTCGTACCTTTGTTTTCTTTTGGTATTGTACTTGAGAGCTTTCTTTTTCTTTTGTACTTGTACCTTGTTGTAAACTGTTTAAACATGCATGGGGGGATTTATTTGGGTTCATTTATATAAACTTGTTTCTTTTCCTTTTTGGGAGGTCGACTTGTCCTTTTTCCCGATCCTAAATAATAAAAAGGGTAATGCCTTCCATTTGCGAGAATTTTCTATACCCTTGGTGCTAGTCGCCACTCCGGGACCTATTGAAGGCGGGTTTCGGGGGTCATTATCTCTCCTTCAACTTAAAGAAGGAAGGTCCTAGCAATCCGCTGACTCTTCCCTCCTTTTGGTGAAGGCGGGTCGTGACACTATCAAATATTGAACATTTTATGACTAAGAAAACATTGCGAGGGAGAAATTCATTTAATGTGCTAGAATAAAACACCGTGAAAAATTAGTTCAAAATAATAATAATCTCAATAACATTCATAAATCGCATCACTTAGATTTATGAAAATTGAGATACATTACAAAAATATTATTTAAATTTCACCATTATAACATAGTTTTAAAATTTTCAGTAATTAATAGTAATAAAAATATGATAATTTTTTTTTATTTTTTATAGTAATGAAAATATATTGATTAATTTTTATTTAATATGTAAACATTTTTGTGTAATTTAATTTCCAGATGAAAATAATTAACACTTAAAATGATTATTATAGAATTTTTTGAAAAATGTATTATAATTAATTTCATTCACATTTAAAAATTCTATTTAAAAAATGGCTATCATTTTTCTAAAATAATATAAAAATTAACATAGGATAAATTTCGGTAAATTTTTATAATATAATTTTTTCACTAAATTATAGGAAAACTATTTTTTACTAAAATGTTTTTTTCATTTGTATCATTTAAAATGATATAATTTGTTTAAAAACTATTTCAAAGTAAACTTATTTCATTTATATTATAAATAACTTTATTAATATCATTGTAATAAATTTTATTATTTAATTTCATATAAAATATTTTTTATACTTAAGAAGACATTTTTTCTAGAGAACAAATTTTCACCAGTTTTTTTATTTTAATTTTAAATTAAAATATCCCACTTATGTAAATTGGATTTCGTAAATTGTATTCCATATTAGTAGACCTCATATTTAATATAATTTTTTTGGTTGAACATAATTTTTGTCCATGATGAATTGTAATAGTGTTAAATATTTTTTACCTCAATAAGTGTATAACATGTAAAATAAAATTAAAACATTAGGACAAGGATTTAAAACGTCCATTAATATTTCCTTTTTACTATTATATGAATTTAGTTCATTAATTTTCATCATTGTTTAGAAAAAATTGCTACATGGTGACATTTTTAATTAATTTTGACCATGAAAACATTTATTTAAGTAATGATGTTTAAAATATCACATTCTTGATTGTTAAATTCATGTTATTTTGTGATAAGGATAAAAACATTGTTTGGTTCTAAAAGGATATTTAAAGGATTAATTATTTATTTCATGAGGTAAATTTAATTTTAATTTTTAGTAATTATATAGTTATCTTAAAAGCTTTTATAATTTTGACACAACTCATGTGGATGTAGTAAAAAATCATGTAAATAAATATATGAGTATATAATTATTCATTATGAGTGAATGAAAGTGTACCAATATTTTTATAGATAAATATATTATATTACAGATGTTTTATAGTTTTATATTTTAATTCTATTAATGCCTTGTAGTTTTCAATAAAAAATTATATTATTAGTTCTAAAATATACATTAATGATATTTTGTAATAAATATTATTTTATTTCATGAATTAAAATTAATTTAAATATTATTCTATAACAAATGAATGGTATATGGTTGAAAAAATTAAATAATGGTATATTTAGGGGGTTTTCCTTTTATGGTAACATTATTTACCTTTAAATGGTAGAAAAAATTAATACTAATGTATTTTTGTAAAGGGTTAATGGGGGGTAAATCATCAAGTGAAGGGTAAGAAAATTTCCAAAACATATAATAATTCTCTTATATGAGAATATTTAAAACCCTCCACAAATTATATTTCAATTTTATTAAATTGGTTTTATATAGACATGAAATAGAATTTATATTAATTTAAAATTTTACAAAATTCAAAACTGCCCCTCCCTTCACTAATAAAATGAAACCCCATGTCTTTTTTATATACATAACATTGAGAAACCAAGATTTATAAACCCTAAAAAACTACTTTATAAACATATATAATGATAATTTAGATGTTATGACCTTATTGAATGAGTATTCCATGGGTTATTAAGAATGGTATAATGAATGTCCAACTAATAAGAGGTAATCATATTTACCAAATATTTCGTGTTTATTTTTTTACATCCTATAAATATATTGTACTCTTAGTAAAATAATAAATCTTGTATAATAAATATACTGAGTTGTTGTTATGATAATGGTACAACCATTTTCAACATATTCTCCATCAAATAAATACGAAAAACCTCGCTCATGTGTTTGTATGACTTACCGTCTCAACATAATTGTTGTAATTCATTTTTTGGTCGTCAACATTCACATTTAAGTGGTCATAATTCATTAGAAGTTATATTTCAAATTAATATATTTATATATTTTATTATATATATTCTTATTTTCTAAATTGTATACCATTTATATATTATGTTTTTCTTTGAATGTTATTTGATTAAATGTGAAAATATTAATATTAAAAATTCTTTACTCAATATATAATTATTTTGATAAGAAATATTTTTTTATGAATTAAATTGACCATTAAATATACTAGTAATGCAGTGAATAAGAAGTTACAAGTGGTTTCCAATTATAGATAGCCCATCAAATCTTTGATAGGTCTCAAGCTACCAAATAGTTGGCAAGAATTATTAAATATTTTTTTGTATACCTACCCATAGATTAAACTATCTTCTCAAAAAGTAATGATACAAAAGATATCAAACTATCTAATATAATTACATCCAAATTTATACATTTCTTTTATTATGAATTCAGTTATTAGTATCAATGAGATTTTCACATTGATGTTATCTATGAATTAATTTCATGCTCATGTTATTGATTAAATAAAATTTGTTATTAGTTATTTACCTTTCTATATTTACTATTTCTTTATTTAATAATGATATATTCTATTGTAAATAAATCTTACTGAGCATATGATTTAACAAAATATTTTTTTATTTCCCGAATATATAAATAATGTATATTTAAATGATTTTGAGGATGAATAATATTTACGTCCACTATGTTTTATATTTTATTTCCAATGTATATTGGAAAATTTTTTTGTATATTTTTCGTCAAGAATAATAAAAATATCGGGACTGTAGGGCAAGTTCCCCTATATCTTATACCAATGTAGTCTAGTAGATACTGGTTCTCAGTTATTAGAGTTGGGGTTTTTACAATGATAAATCAATACAATACCACCCTGGGAAAGAAAATAATTTGGTTGATGTGTGTAGAAGGAATTCTCATTGTGCATTGACTAAACTAATGATTGAAAAATATTTATTTTAATGGATTTACTATAGTTTGTTTTTGGAATCAATAAGTAAGGGGAGCATCACATGTGTTCCAAATTTTTTTCAAACCATCCTAGTATGTGAATCTATAATTTTCTCATCTTGATGATATGAATTTTTAAAATGGAATCATAAGCGTGAATTATGGTCTGAGGTTATAATTTAATAATGAGGATTATATAATGAAATTTTTAAAATGGACATATGATCCATTCATTATTCATCAAAAAATATTTTAATTAGATGAATCTAATTTCTCAAATTTCATTATACATCTTATTTGCTCCAAAAAAAAATTAGTATTTGATGGAGCATTTTTGTCGGATAATATGAAATGAGAAATTGCAGACTATGTTTTAAGGAGATTGATTTTTATAGGTGATGGTTTTGAGGAAATAGATTAAAAGTGTAATTAAACCAATAACGATTCCAATTTTAAGTGTGATTATATTACAATGAACTTTGCCACAATATTCTAAAATACATCTAGAATGAATGATCCCATATATGTGACATCCCAATATTTCAAGAAATATATTATTAAAAATTTATTTAAATTAATGGATAGCTTGTGTTACATGAAATGTATAGTTTATATTGTGTTACATGAAACAAAAAGTTTATCTTTCATTTAAAATCACATTGTGTTCCTTCAATAACTTTTTATACATGTAAGGTCGACTCTTACTCAACAACAGTATACTATTAATATTTTTGTTAAACATGGTAGTTATCACATAGAAATTAAAATTTTGGCAATGAATAAATTTATCTAAATTACGAATATATGGTAAATTGATTTTGTATACAATTATTTCCTTTTGAGACAATCATTTTGACATGAAAATAAAAAAACACTAAATATAAAGGTTGTGTTTTTATGAAAAAATATATTTATGCGCGCAATAGAATTTTATATAAATAAATTAAATTAATATATACTATTGAGTACTATTTATGAAATTTATATGTTATATATTCAATAAATTGTTTTTAAATTCATCCAATAACGTTTTATAGGAATAAAATAAGAACAAATCAATTTTTATGGACAAAAATATGTAATTTTTTTAAAAAGGGTGTTTTTCAATCATTTAATGGAAGAATTATATTAAAAATAAAATTTGAAAATTTTATTTAATAAATTAAAATTATTCTTTGAAATATAAATTTCAAAATTATCTTAGGGTGAATTTTTCATATTTTTATTTGAGGTTTCATTTTTTATGAATAGTTAAAAATACTGAATATTAAATTAAAATTATTTTTTTATTTAAAATATTTAAAATTTAAAAGTATTATTATAATTTATTTAAAAAATAAATTAGATAAATTATACATATATTAGTCCAAGTTATTAAATTGGTATATTTTTATATTTAATATTTATATAAAATCACAGTAATCTTATGAATATTTTTTCTATAAAAACCTGCTTTCTCATTTCATCCGCAAGATTAATTTTAAATCAAATTTTAACACTTCTGTGAATTGAATTTATAAAAATAGATTCCATATTATTAATCATAATAACTTATAATTTATACTAATGAAAAATAATTTTTTTATCAAAAATATTATTGAATGAAATTTAAATTAATTATAACGAATAAGGTAAAAAACGAGTTTGTTTAGTGGTTAACCATTAATATAATGGGGCCAAATGTCCCAAAGACATGTAGAAAACCCATTTTATGGAAATATTTATACCATATATCCACTTTTATATTGAATATTTAAGTTCTTCTAGACCAGTATCTAAGGGATACCTTTTAATAGTGTTTACCTTTCAGTATTTGCAAGAATGCCACTACTCTTATATTATAAAAGGGAACCCACTCTCCCAACTTCTTCTCTCCTATAAATAATTTTGTGTGGTAAAGACCCTACCCATATCAAATAAAAACATAAATATAGTAATAATTAAATCTTTTTTTGTAGATAATGAAAAACAATGTATTATTTTTGTATAAACCAAAAGGAGTCTCCCAAAGAGGAAGCAATTTAATCAATGAGAAATTTTGTTTTATATCTATCTCTATCCTATATATTATTGTAATAACATTATTATATAATAACATCAGTATCATAAATAGATATATATTTTATTATGTTTAGGCCATGAACTACACCCACACAGACTTCCATAAAATGGGTCATGAAATGATCATTCATGTGTGTGTCGAACTAACGCCTCGCAAAATGATCTCTTTCATATTTCCTTTAAAAGCTCTAATAGTTAGGAATTATGGTGGAAATAATGTTTAAATATTATAATTTAAAAATTTATAACATAATAATTTTTTAGGAGTAAATATATCACATACACTCTAATTATATTCCATTCCGCAAGGAACACGATAATTAAGCTCGTGTGTACAACTAACTACCACCTTGTGAATCATTTTCCAATAGTTTTTTACACTGAGGTTAATAAGGGTAACTATAGTGAATAAATATTATATACATGACAGATTTATTATATTAATAAAAAATGAATCTTTTTAGTCACATAATATATAATATCTTCTTATATTTTCACAAACTAAAAAACTGTTACATCATTCATGGATCTGTGGACTACCACTTCCTTGAAGTGATGTGGTTATTTTTAAAACAAAATAATTAAATATATAATTAAATATTATTAAATAATATGGTTCTTATTAAATAATTTTAATTATTTAAATATAAAATGTTACTTACCTTATACCCATAATGATAATTGAAAAATGGAAACTTTACTCATGTGTATGTACGATATACCATCTCTGTGATCGTAACATCGGTTTATTTTTCATAACCATATTTAATGATTGGATTTAAAAGTATAATTTATGTTTAATTATGATTATTACTTTTTGATAATTATTTCAGATATGTTTTAATAGTATCTACATTGACCATAGTCAACCCACCTAAGTCATTTTTTAAACAGTTGACGGATATGATCAAAACACCCAATGTAAACGTAATCAATAAAGTAAATATATATAACATAGAAATAATTGAACTAATTTTAATAAAAAATTGAAATTTTTTATAAATAAGGTAAATATTTAACATATATTTATTTTACAATAAGATAAATAACAAGTGTGATAAGTCAGACTCAATGTAAGGGGATTTGTAGTCTCACATTTATTTCAAAGAGACATATGCCATATTCACCACTAATTTATTTTTTGTGGTGAATATAATACCATAATAAATGATATATATTTAATTTCATGATATTAAATGATTAAATTTATTTAATTCATCCAAGGATCTCGTAATTCAAAAGATAATCATGCAGTAAGGTGTTTTCTCATCTCACTTTTACTTCTATAAGGTGTATAATATATTTGCCACTGATTTTTGTTGTGGGTGTATATAATTCCCATGAATCTATTTTATAATTATTATAATTATATTTTTGTGTATTTATATATCCATTTTATTATATCTCTTTATTATGGTTTATATTTACAAATTTAACAAAGCGGTAAGGGATTTTTGTCACAATTTACCTTTTTTGTGACATTTGTTATGTCATACACCTATCATCTACTATACAGTGTATATAACATCCATTAGAAATGTTATATAATGATTATACATATTTTTAGGATATTATAAAATTCATTCAACAATCACCTTTCATGGATATTAAGATTTAATGTTACCAAAGTGGTAAGAATTTTATATTACTATTTCATTGATTATTAGGATTGTTCGTGATTAGGAATCCAATATCAAACTCTTGTAATATAACTATAAAAATTCATAAAAAAATTTATTCTCCAACTGTTATTTTTTGAGAACACATGTTTTCACTTAATTTCCCTATATGTACTCAATATTTCAAAAGAATATTATTATGATAAATCATCTTTTCAGTTGAAAACTTTTCTTATTCTAATACAATGTTTTATAAAAATGTTTTCAAAAATGTTTTATATAGTGTTTTTAAATATTAATTGATATTTTAATAAATAATTCTTTTAAAATATTTTTATTAAATTCCTTTATTAGATTCTATACTTTTTTTTGAAGAAAAGAATTATCAAAATTACTTATGTTATAAAAAGTGATTTTCAAAATAAAAAGGATTTTCTTAAATACTGGTTTAAGGATATTTTAATGGTATTTCCAGGCATAAAATAAAAAAACATTATTATTAATTATCCTCCAACAGGTATATTTTTTATTGATACCATGCTACTGTTTTTTTGGATGGATTATTTCCAAGAGATTATTATGGAGCCCATTTCCTTTCAACGGGTTAATCATGTTCAAATATATTGATATAGAACTCATTTCATTTCTAAGGGTTAATTAAGTTAATAATGTTTTGACGGTTGTTCATATGAGTTTTGAGGAAAATGAATTTTTATGTGTTATTATTATGTAATGTTACTTGGACATTTAATGGGTGGTTATGTTATAAACCAATGATGGATAGTTCCATGATAAACCAATGATGAGTAGCTTTATGATAAACCAAGGATATGTGGGTCCATGAGATCCCCCTAATGCATTCGGTTAGAAGCTTATGGTATGGTTATTTTGTTTTTAATAGTTATTTTTAGAATAAAGTGGAAATTATGCCCCATGTTATATACATGTTACCATTATTCTATTTTAGGTGTTTATAATGATTCTTATCATTGAGATTGATATAACATGGCTCATGATTTTTGAGTATGGTGATTCTTTCTTTTGTTATGATTTCATATTTTAGGATCATAGTTTTTATGGAACTATGTTATTTTATTATTCACATAATAAATTTGATTATTTCATCATATCGTTATGAAATATTATGATCATTTATGAACTTTAGTTGTTAATAAATATGTTTACCCATATTTTGAATTTTTTCTCTCCCTTCTTATGTTTCATTTTTTCCAGGTTTTAAATAGTGATGTTGAAAATTTTATATATATACTATTTTTTAGAATGATAATGACGATGAGGTATTGCGAAATAAGAAAATATGAGACAAATGGGATAAATGTTCATTTTATGACTTGTGATTTTTTATGTAAGAGTTTTTCCTAATTCTCCAAAACTATAAACAAAAAATTTAAAAATTATTATAAGTGATCCAAGATTTCCTTTTAATGTTGTATGGTTTGTGTGGAAAATGTTGTGTCATAAATACCGATGTCATATCCACAAATTTAAAGTTCATGATTCAAGCACAGGATCCAGGAGTTCTGGTTTTGGGCTGTTATAGTTGGCATCAAAGGCAAGTTTAGATAAATTTGAATAATATGACATTTTTCATGTGATGTTATCTTATGAAATATTAATAATAATATAGGTATTAATATTAATTTTTATGATAGGTTTAATTTATTATACACCCCATTTGAGTGTTTTAAGTAGTAACAATTTTGAGGTTACTAATGACATTTATCGAGGTGTTTGATTGAATTTAGATATGTTTAACCCTTAGGATCAACATGAATTGTTTTTAAGGATTAATTATTTTTCATTTCATTAGGGAAAAGGGGGAGATCCCATATGCTGGGTGAAAGCCCATCACATTCCGCTAGACAGTGCGGATTAAACCATGATCAAAGGATGATAAGGGTTTCACTCATACCACTACACTATGTGATTTTCTAGTTAGTACAAAACTATTACAGGTATAGATTAACTTTATTTTGGAAACATATGAGATTTTATTTTTTGGAATAATATTTTATTTATGTTAGAAGAATATATGATCAAATCCATCGAAACATTGAGTTTAAAACATAGTAAGGAAATGTTTGAAATTTTTTAAGGATAATTATTTATGGAATAATTTAATAGTAACATTGGGTATTGCTATTGAATTTTTAATATTTTTATATCATATTATGTTTTATTAATTTTGGTAATTATCTTACCATGTTCTAATGATTTTGGGTTTGGTTAATTTTTATGATAGAATAAATAGCTTATTATTAATTTTATGGTCATACGATATCCAAATATTTATTTTAGTTCTTTTGGAAATAAAAATTCATCCTGAATAATAATCATCAAGAGAAAAAGATTATATTTTGTTGTATGTTTATTAAAATATGACATTATACACATAAATTATGTATATTTCCATACACTCCATGTCCAGATGATACGATCCTTCCTTTACTCTATGAGAAGAATCTTGAAAAAAAACATTATCCTACTACCTTAATTCATGATGAACCAATGTTCTTTTGATCATCATATATTTTTGGTTTTGTAGCCCTTAACATTCCATTGATCATTCACATCCTTTTTATCAATTATATGAATCAATCTTCATAATTATTTACTCTTTTTTATTCATTACCACCGATGTTCTCTCAATTTGGAATACTAGTTACTTATATCTTCATGTGAAATTTATAATTCCTACATTCCTTTATTTATGTGATGTTTTATTTATTTCATTTAAATGATATGTATTTCAATAATGGAATCCTAAAAATGAAAGTCCTTTGATATATAAGATTATGTTTGAGGGTAAAATCATTTTAAGGGGGGTAGGATGTAATATCCTTAAATTTTACAAAATATCACCCTTTAAATTAATTCAAATTTTATAATACCATGTGTTAAACACAATTAATAGTTTATTATGCTTTATACAAAACAACAATTTTATCATGTGTTTCACATAACATTGAGTTTATTTGATAACTTATGTTAATCGAAAGGTAGAGTCTAACTAAACAACAATATACTATAAATATTATTATTTATCATGGTATATATCACATTTCCATTAGAATAGAGGGAATAAATAAGATTAAATAAATTATTAATATATGGTATAAACATGTTTGTATAATTAATTCATTTGTTATTAATTAATTTAAATTAATATAAAAATCAATCGTATATGAAGGATGTGTTTTTATGATAAACTAATTTTTTACGGACAAATGTTTATTATATTAATAAATTAATTTAATCTATATTATTGAATTATTAGAATGATATTTATTTATTATATAGTCAATAAACTTTTTTAAATTCTTAATATAATTATTTATAAGCATAAAATAAAAATAAATCCAATTTTAAGGATAAAAACGGTTTTTTTCTAAAATGCAGTTTTACCACCTTTTATTGGATGCCTTATTTTAAAACTAAATTTTGAATTTTTTTTAAATTTTATTGGAAAAAAAATTATTTATTCAAATATAAAATTCAAAATTATATTTGGTTGAATATTTTTGTATTTTTTTGATGAAGATTCATTTTTTTGAGAAATGTTAAAAAATATGGAATTATAATTGAAACTTTAGACTACATATAAATAAATTATGTTGTTAAACTATATTTTGATTTGGGTATTAAGTTAAATTAAAAAAATTATAAATATATTAGTTCATTTTAGTTTATTTGAATCATTTTAATATTAAATTTGGATATAAAAATGTATTAAACTTTTGAACATTTTCACTTTAAAAACCTGCATTCTTTTTCCATCCGTGAGGTTAATTTTAAATTAAATTATTAAAATTTTTTGAACTAAATTTGAAAAAAATGAATCCATATTCGGTATCAGAATAATATAAAAAATATAGTTTGTTCAAATTCAATTTAACCAATAATACTAGTGAAATCAATTAAAATTATTTATAAGAAATAAGGTAAAAATTAGATTATTTAGTGGTTAAAATTTTATAATAAGAGGAAAATGACCTAGAAACATGAAAAAACCTAGTTTATGGGCATATGTGTACCATATATTATATTTTATAAAAGAATAGTTCATTATTGGAGAAAAAGGATGTAACAGAGGCCTCCTAATACTATATACATTTGGGTATTTATTAGAACGCCACTCCACCACTATAAAAGGAAACTCACTCTCCCCATTTATTAACACATATAAAAAAATTTGGATACTCCAAAAATTCAAAAAATAAACTCCCAATATCCCTACTCTAATTAAATAATCTTTTATTTGGACAAAAAACATAGGTATTTTTTTGGTATGAACTAATGTATGTTACCCAAAGAAGAGATAATGTTCATTAACATGGACTTTTTTTTCTCCACCCATTAAATTATTATTACAAGATGATAAGGTAATAAACTCACAATTATAAATATAATTTTATTTTCTTGTGTAATGTTTTTTTACTACAACCACAGAAACATCCATCATATTGGTTTCAAAATTATCAATTGTGTTTATGGCGGGCTATAGCCTTGTAAAACAATGTCAAACATTTTTCGCATTCCAACTCTCCTGGTTGAGAATTATTATGAAAATATTTTTTACGTATGATATTTATGAATTTAACAATAAAATAATACCTCTGCATTTATTATATCATATAAATCATTTTTATATTCTATTCCTTAAGTGATACAATAACGTTTCCAATGTGTACGATGGACTCCCTCCTCACGAAGAGATGTGTAGTGTTTTTCACTAACATGTTACATAGAAGTTAATATGGGTAATTATAATAAATATGTATTAAATATTTGAAATATTTATGATATTAATTAAATAATAATATTTTAGGACATATAACATATAATTCTTTTCTTACCTTTTAACACATTAAACAAGTGGTAAAGTTATTCACGGATGTGTGGACTATACCCTCCTCGAAGAGCTTTGATTCCATTTACCTCACAAGAATTGAATATATAATTAAATATGATTATATAATATTTTATTTATCATAATACTACTATTATGGAATGGTAAATTTTAATTAATTTCTTTCCATAATGATAATTCAAAAATAGAAATGTTACTTATGCATACGTATGGTCTACCTTCTCCTTGTTAATGACATTGGTTAATTTTTCATTATCATATTCCATTATTGGGTTTAAAAGTATAATTTCTGTTTAAATATGATAATTATTTCATGATTATTATTTTTCTAATTTCTGAATAATAACCACACAGACTATAGTGAAGCTACCTAAGTCTTTTTTGACACACAAGACCAATACAGTTTAAACATCTGATGTAAAGGTAATCGATTAAGTAATTGAATATAAATAGTAATATATAAAATAAAATTAATAATAAACATGAAAACTGTTCTCAAAAATTTAAATAATAAATATAATGTTATTATTCATTAATATAATAAACAAGTGTGATAATCAAACTTTGGTTGAAGGGGTTTTTAGTCAGACTTTTATTTATACGAGACTTATTCTATTTCCCCCACCTGTTTATTATTTGTGGTTTACAAAAATACCTATGAAATTTTATATAATTATTTTCATTAATTTAATGATATTAAAAGTTTTAATTGATTTTATTATTTCATGGATCTCATAATTCAAAAGTTACTTAATTAGTAAGGGTTTATCTCATCTCATACTTATATCAGGGAGATGTATGAAACACTCACCACTCATATTTGTTGTGTGGTGTATATACTCCCCATGAATTTATTTTATGATTAATATAATTACATTTTTGGGTATTAAAATGTTCATTTTAGTGTCTCTATTTCGTGGGCCTTACGGTTTGAATGTTACCAAGGTGATAATGGATTGTTTTTACAATTGTCATTTATTATAACATTTGTTATATTATACACCTATATTATCTTATAAGGTTTATATAAATCCCATATGAAAATTTATATCATAATTCTTCCTATTTTCATGATATTTAATGTTTCATTTATTTTATTTCTTTCATGGGTCATATATTTCTATGTTACCAATGTTGTTAGAGTTTGATAATATAATCTCATCAATTGTCGGGATTATTTTTTATTAAGTTTCCAATGTTTAATTCTTATGATCTAACTCTAAATAATTTATGTAAAATTACAATCATATGGTTACTTCATGATAACCCATGTTTCCCTTTATTTTTATCTATTTATGCACTCAATATTTCAAATGAATATTTTTATGATAAATCATATTTTTGGTAGAAAAAACTTTTTCATCCAAAACCATGTTTTTGAAAAATGTTTTAAAAATATTTATTCCAATCCAAAAAAAATATTTTACTCAATAAATGATATAAATGATATTTTAAAATTTTATTTACTTTTTTTCAAGGTTCTTTTCAAATAAAATCATTTTAAAAATGTTTTATATTTTAATAAGTTATTTTCAAAATAGAAAGGATATTTTCACAATCAATGTTTTTAATGATCTTCTAACGGTATTTAAATTCGTAGAATTCAATAACCCCTATTTTATAATTTTTTTTCATTATGAATATTTTTTATTAATACCATATTTATTCTTTTTTATATGGAATAAGATTTTAATAAAGAGATTTTTATGGAATCCATATCTTTCCCACATGTTAATCATGATTCAAAGATATTTTCATAGGCCATATTTCATTTCCATGGGTTAATTTGGATATGAAAGGGATACCAGATGTTCTTAAGATTTTATTGTTGGAATCCCCAATTTTTAATCATGTTTTAATGATAAAAAAAATTTAATCCTGTTTTATCAATCTAAAATCATGTGTAGAGATGGTTGGTGTCATTATGCTTTAATTAAGCTTACACTATATCCTGATTCCTATAAATCATTTTTTGATTGTTGTAAACAATATTTAATTTTTTTTCTAAAATTATTTCTTCTATGAATAATTATGTCTAATTAATTATTTTCATATTGCTGCTTAAGACTATTTACAGATATATGGCTAATTCTGAGAGACCATGATTATTCCATTTGTTCAGGAGTTCTGGAAAAGTAACCCAGACACCGTAACCCAGACACTGTAACCTAGACATCGTAACCTAGACACCATAACCCAGACATCGTGGCCCAGACACCATAACGGTAGAAACCATAATCAGTCCCAGATCTCATAATGTCTGTGACACCGGTTCCCAGCTACCATCACCAAGACACTGTTCGATGTTTGGTAAAGTACAAGAAAATGTAATACTAACACAGAATTTGAGCTACCAGTTCAAGATCTCAAAGAAACTGTAGAATCATGATTGAATCACTGCTCAAAGGCAATGAAAAAAAAAACAACATTTTGTGGTGAAACCAATTCCAAGTGATACTTTTTCATGAAAAACTATGACACTGTTCTTTAATCTGTTTTGTTATTTTCCATTTAATTTCTAACGGTCATGTTTGAGTCATTTAAAAGCACTGAAAAAATTATTGTTTCATTGTAGACATGTCACCTAATAGTACAAGATATGAGGTGAATAATACATGCATCATGTCGGTTCCAACATGTGCACCCATAATTAAAATAGAAGATTAGCTGGGTAGAAAGAACACATAGAAAGAGAAGTAGATTAACGAGTTTTTAAAAGAGTGAACTGATACATGTAACTAGATACAACTGAAGAACACATGAAGAAATCTCGATTCAAAATGCTGGATTACTATATATTATAATCAAGAAACTCTTTACAGTACCAAATATAATAAAAACACTAGATATATCTAATTATTAACAAGATTACCAGACTTTTAATACTCCATTTTTTCACAAGAGGACTCAATACTTTCATCTGTTACATCCTACTTTTCCAAAACTGCAAACCATAACACTTAGAGCACTCCTGGCCCCTTCTCATCATCCTTATTCTGTTGCGTACTCTTTTTAGATTTCTATGAGTGTTTTTGGTTATGTATTAAAAAAAATATCCTATAACAAACATAAGGATACAAGATATCCTTCCTCTCATATCTTTTTACATTTTATTACTCCCACAGATTAGAGTGGAAGAGGTCCCTACGTGAACTGGAAGTTTTTACCCATGAAGAACTGTGGAAGAGGTCGTGTGACCTGGAAAGTCATGTAAACTGTTGTTTACCCCGATTCGGGGTGTGGATAATGATAATTAATTTCAAATTCTTAGTGGAAAGTGATCACAAAGTGGAGTGGATTATGTCTCAGCTTGAGACTATACCACTTATTTTATCCACTGTGTTGTTTAATTTAGTTTTTCTCTATTTTACTATATATTTTAGAAAACACTAGATTTCAAATTGATAGTTACCCCTGGATAACTGTTATAATTGATTTTACTAAATAGAATATCTTCAAAACTAGTATCAAAAATACATATTGATATTGCTATGGATTTATCAATATTCTAAGAAGTTATATGAAAAGTAAAACTATTATAACCGTACTACCTTGATTAACTGGGATGTATTCATTTTTTTGGGGGATGTGATTATGTAATCCTTTTAATAGAAATATTTATTGATACTCAATTTACCCCCCTCCTGAGTAATCTACTTTGACCAACATTTGGTATAAAAGGAGTGGATTCTTATTAAGACTCTATTTTAACATCTCTTCAACTGTGATTTTAGATGTACTATAATGATATGTAAATTATTGTTAATTCTGAATTTATAGCACGTTAAATGTATTTATTTATTATGGATAATAGGCTTGAAGGTGTTGTAATAAATATACCACCATTATTTAATAGAACTAATTATTCCCAATGTAAAATAAAAAGTGAAAATGCATTTTGAAAGTGTGGGTTTTAAAATTTGGTCTTCAATTATCGATGATTATATGATTCCTGCTACTAATAGAATTACACGAGATGATCCAAAATTGTTAATCCATGAATGACCTATATTTTTTTTAAGAGAAATGGAATTTAATAGAATAATTGCTTGTAAAACATCCCATGAAATTTTTGATACTTTTTCTATTTCACATGAAGAAACATATAGTGTGAATGAAATGAGAATCAATACATACACTATTATATATGATTACATTAAAATGAAGATTAATGAACCTATTTCTAACATGTATCTCTGGTTGAAAAAAAATTCAACAGAATGATTTCCCGAGGAATAGAAGTTATAGCCAAATAAAAAATTATGAGTATTCTCAGATTCATACTTGATAGATGAAGAGGAACCTCTTTCTCTGTTAGAGAGTCATGCAACATCGGTAAATTACCTATAAAAGAACTAATTTGAAAACTAATGATTTATGAAGAGTAGTTGAAAGTAAAGAAGGAAGATGAGGATGAACCCAGATGAAAACCTTTAGAATTCAAGACAACTACCTCTAAACACAATAATAAGGAGGAATTGGAAGTCTCTATATAAATCTCTAGTAGTGAAGAATCTTCACCTCATAGTGATGAAGAAATGGCCCAATTTTCCAGAAGATTTGTGAAATTTAGCAAATGAAATTTTATTTCAGAAATCCAAACTTCAAAGGATGACATGATAAAAAGTGAATCTGGAAGAATGATTAGAAAATAAATGACAAGCCTGATGAGAGCGTATGTTTTGAATTTAAGAGAAAGGGACATGTAAAGGCAGAATCTCCTAATCAAAAGTATAAAATTAAATATGAGGACCAAGATAAAATGTATAAAAAGGAAATTAATGCAACATTAAGTGCTTTTAAGGATAGTTCAAGTGAACTAGAGTCTTCACATGATGAACAGGATAAAAATTACAATATGTGTTTAATGATAAACATATCTAAGGTAACACTAAAATCTCCTGTTCAAAATTACAATTATTTTGGAGATGAATGTGATTTTGAATATATGTCTTAAGAAGAAATGTTTGAGTATTCAAATATTCTTGAAGAGATATATAATGAACTAAAAGATAAAGAAAAGTATTTAAAAAATAGTATTGTAAAGACCCGTAAAATTCAAGGGAAAATTTTTCTTAATTTTCTTTGGAATTTTACAAGAGCACGGTTTCTGACGGCACCTGATTCCGAGGCCCGGAGTGCCCGGAATCAATTTCCGAAGTTTGGCTCGGGTACGTTCAGTGAACGAATGAGTGGGAATTTCTAACTTTTGATCCGGTGCTCGGAATTGAAATCTGAGGGCACCGATGAACTCGCAGCGCCGATATTCGCTTAAGGAGACCTTTTCCGAGGTTGCGTTTATTTCGGGTTGAGAGTTAGTTTTTGGGAGTTTAGAATAAGTTAAATAAAAATTGTGGATTACAAATTTTTATTTAAACTTGTCGGTTAACTTCTCTCAAAGGAAGTTAGGGGTGGGACCCACACCCACTTAACCTCCCTGGAGAGGATTAAGTGTGGTGGGGCCCACACAAACCCTAAACTTTTCATCTTCTCTCAAACTCCCTTAACCCCTCTTTAAATGACATGACAATTGTTATTTAATTTTGGAGTTATCCTTTTTGAATTTCAAACCTTTGAAATTATTTTGTTAAGTTTGTGAATAAAATAAGCTCTTATCTTATTTTGTTGGGTTAGAACTCTTTATCCATCTTGTGAGGATTTGAGAGCTTTTCTTTCTTCTTCAAACTTTGACGAAGAACGCTCAAGCTTGACGAAGAACGGTCAAGCTCCGACGAAGAACGCCGCTCCTCTCTTCTTCGTCTTCCGTGTCAACGAAAGGGAACGCCGCTCCCTCCTCGGACTTCCTTCATCGGCATACGAAGTTTCGCCAAGGACGTATCTCTTCGGGCGTATCTCTTCGTCAACAGATTTGACGAACGACTACCGCGACGCCAGACCTCCGCGACGTTGTCTTCCGCGGGACGTTGACAAATCTTCGAACCTTATACCCATGGTAGGGGTGGTTGTTAATTGTTTATTTATTTATCCTTGTTCGTGGTTCTAGCGTGACTAACGTGAGGTTTTAAATATGTGTTATTGTTTAACGTGAGGGGGGGGGGGGGGGCGGACCGCATGAACACGGCCGAACCCCCTCCTTCGTTCTTGATGTTTTATATTGCAGATGAAACAAGGTGGTGAGGTGCCGTCCCACCACGCGGTTATTCGCCCGATTATATTGCGCGGCGCCATCGCGCTGCGCCGTGGAAGAATCATCAAGAACGCGACGCCGTCGCGCCGCGTCGAGGGGAATTGAAGGCGCGGCGAAGGGGCGTGGTGCCGTCGCACCGCGCCGGACGACGAACACCGCGGTCGGTTCCGGGCCGCGGCGAGACGGGAAGACCGGCGGCACGCCGGGCCGCCGGCGTCGGAAGCCGGAAAGGGGACCGGATTTTCCGGTCCGGTTGGAGAAAAACCTGCCGGCCAGGTGGCCGGCCGGAAGGTCAAAGGCCGGGGGAATTTAATTTCCCCGTCCAGCCCAAAACCCCCCCTCATTTAAGAGAGGGGGGCGGTTTCCTTGAGGGGGACAGGCAGCCCCCCGGTTGCCTTCAAAGCAGCCCCCCACGAGGGGGGGCGGTCTCCAAAAAGGCGCGGCTCTTAAGCCGCGCCGCCTTGCTGGAAGCGGGGGCTTAGCCCCCCGCGCGTGACACTAGCGGCGCCAGGCCGCGCCGCCGCCGGCCGGGCCGCGCCGCCGCGCCGGGCCGCGCCGCCGCGCCGGTCCGCCGCCGGCCGGGCCGGGTCGGACCCGGGTCAGGTCTACCCGGTTTGGGTCGACCCGGTTCGGGCCGACCCAGGGGGGTCGGGCCGGGTCGGCCCGGACCTGGACCCCCCGTTTTCGAGACAACTTCTATCTTTTGGCCATAACTTGAGCCACGGACCTCCGATCGACGAACCGTCTGCGGCAACGCGATCCTTGGATCGAGACGGTGGTTTCGGTATACTATACTCAAGGCGCACCTTCTTTTTCGGGAGCCTACGTGGTTAAAACTCCGTAGTTAAGCGTGCTTGACTTAAAGTAGTGATCAGGATGGGTGACCTCCTGGGAAGTTTCCCAGGGTGGGTGTGAGACGAAAAGGCTGATATCTTTCAGACTGGACGTCTGATTGACGAACCGTCAGCGGCGATGCGATCCTTGGATCGAGACGGTCGTTTCGGTATATCACACTCAAGGTTTCGGATTACTTTGAGTTCGGCCGGGTTGGTTCGTACACGAAACCAACCGGACCTTCGGAGCGGAAACACTAATATCTTGAGCTATGGACGTCCGATTGACGTGCCGTCAGCTTTGTTGTATTCCTCTTAGTGAGACGGATCTTTTGGCATACTCCACCCGAGGTTTGGACGCAGGTGGAGTACGGTCAGGTTGGTTTTGCCTTAAAAACCAACCGGGCCCCGGAGACGAAAATGCCAATAACTCTCAGACCGAGCGTCCGATCGACGCGCCGTCTGTAGCGTTGAGTTCCTGTTGACGATACGGAACTTTTGGATACATCAACTCTGGACTTTGTGATAGTTGATGTATCAGCCTCTCGGCTGGTGTAGCGGACCCTCCGAACGAGCTTGCTGTGTGCGGGAACCCTAGTGCTGGCTGCGACTGCGACTGTGACTACTACTGCTACTGCTACAGTGACTGCGACGACGACAGTACAGAGATCCTGTGTGGATTCGACAACGACGACTACAGCACTCAGCGATCCTACGTGGATCAGTGCTACGATCCTGTGTGGGTCTTTGCGGGGGTTAGTACCTATCGATCCTTCGTGGGTCCGACGACTTAGATGGATTAGTGATCATCTTCACCGTCATCTGAAGAAGTATACCTGTGTGAGCTGAACCTTCTATTTTACTTGATAGAGGTAGTGCGCTTGGTTGTAGCGGCAGACCCGCGATTCTGGAGATGATCATACGGAGTACGGAGACCGTGTAGCCGGCTGAGACCTGAAGACTGCTCGACCGACTCGACTTGGAGTGAGTCGACTAGCCCAGTGGACTGAGCGCCCGGTATTTGGCGGCAGACCCACGGCGGACGGAGCGCCTGGTAGTTGGCAGCAAACCCGCGGTACTCGACTGGAGGAGTACCTCTGTAGGCTATTTGGGTGAGCGCCCGGTATTTGGCAGCAGACCCTCAGCGGACGGAGCGCCCGGTAGTTGGCAGCAGACCCGCGGTACTCGACAGGAGGAGTACTTCAGCAGTCTTAGGTTAGTGAGCAGTACCTCAGAGTCGTGACAGGACCACTGTACACTTCAGAGATGGGGCTATTCAGCAGTTACGGTTTTGATAATGAAAATCCTGGTGTGAGCTGAATCCTAATTGCTTTCCTGTGTGGATTGTGTTGTGCTATCCTGTGTGGAATACGTTTTGCATTCCTGTGTGGAATACGTTTACTTTCCTGTGTGGACTGAGTTGTACTTGGGCTCGGAGGTTGGAGCGTATTTGAAATTGATGACTTAGGTATATGTATGGGCATATACCTAAGCATTGTCGGTTGTTACTTCGTGTTTGTATTTTTCTTTGTGGTTTATCCTTTGTGGATTTCGGGAGACCTATAGGGGTCTCGGGGTCCCTACTGAGTATCTTATACTCACCCCTGCACGGGCTATGCCCGCACTACGTTGTGTTGGTTGCAGACGACGGACAGCGTTGATCTTTGCTGAGGCTTGCAGAGCAGGACGGTACCTGGAGGTGGACCATTGGGCGGGACGTGTTCGGAGTGGACAGCGGGACCCGTGGAGCAGTGGAGCTATCTGTACCCACCCTTCAGGTGGGATCTCCAGTGGACATCTCGGTGTAGCGGCTTTTACTTACAGTTGCTGTTTTCCCTTTTGAGTTGTACTTTACTTTCAGTTTGGGTTTGTATACTGGACCATTTACTTTTCCGCACTTCCAGTTGTACTCTGCTTTTGCTTAGTGTTTACTTTCCACTTGCTTTCTCTGTGGTGTTTGTTTACTTTACAAAGGCAATGCCTTCCCTTTTTACCGGGAATTACGCCTTGGTGCTAGTCGCCAGCCCCTGGCCTATGGAAGGCGGGCTTGGGGTAGTCACGGCACGGACCCGAGGGCGGGTCGTGACAAATTGGTATCAGAGGAGTTCGGTTCTACCGCGAACTCTGATCATTTCTATGTGAAGCAATAATATTTAGCGTATTGAGTGTGGTTATCAGTACATGGAGTCTAGTGTTGGTGCGGCGACCGACGTATCCGTACACTAGGACCCTGACTTCTGATTTCCGACTTAATGCACGAAAACATTGATTGCGTGTGTGTTTTAAAGTTTTCTTTGTGATTTCTTTATATCATCTCACCAGGTATACTGTTTGACCGTGGCGCACCTGTTTCCTATTCAGGATGGCCCCACGACGGCAGCCAGCTAGGGTTCCGAGAGTCGAGTGTGATGACAGCCCACCGAGCGATGAGGCCTCGGTGCAGGGCCCTTTGTCAGCAGTGGCACCGGCCGTAGCACTACCCGCCGAGCCCCCGATGCTTCCAGCGCCAGCCGCTAACGATTCACGTCGCCTCAGCGCACTGCATGAGTTTCAGTGCCAACGACCACCCAGGTTTCACGGGGAGACGGATCCCCAGGCAGCCGAGGACTGGCTGGAGGCAGTGGTACGTCTGTTTAGGCTAGTGAGGACACCAGCAGACCTCATGGTGATCCTCGCTGTGAGCCTACTACACGCAGCAGCAGGACGATGGTGGAGCTTGATGCTCCAGGTGCACGATGAGGCATCTCTACATTGGATGGACTTTGAGAGCCTCTTCCGCTCAGAGTTCGTCCCAGCCACCCTTCGTGCGGTGCGTATCCAGGAGCTTCTTTAGCTGCGGCAGGGCAGCATGACGGTCGCTCAGTACTCGGCGAGATTTACTGATCTCTCACGCTACTCGACCGACATGGTACGAGACCCATTCTTCTGGGCCCGGACCTTTGAGCAGGGTTTGAGACACGAGATCGGGGCATCGCTGATCTCCCTCAGCATACCGACTCAGACAGGAGTACTGGAGCGGGCTCTTTTGATCGAGAGCTTCCTGGCTGAGTCCACAGCGAGACCTACCGTAGGGCGGCAGATAGCGGAGTCTTCGGCAGCAGGTAGCCGACGGATGACTCAGGGTTACAGGCATACCAGACCTACCGGTGGCCGACTGCACGACTCAGGCTCAGTTGTGCGAGGGATCCGGGGTGGAGTCAGAGCCAGGCGTGCCGAGAGTGGGCAGTGTTACTCTTGTGGCGGCATTGGTCACATGGCTCGTGACTGTCCGACCCGCCATGCTGATGATCAGCAGTTAAGTGAAGAACCTCCCAGGCAGAGGCAGAGGTTCGATCGTGGCGATCCGCAGGGAGGAGGCGGACGAGGCAGAGGAGGTGGCCGAGCAGCAGGTGGTGGGCGACGCTTTGAGGCTCCACCACCACCACCACCAGGAGGTCCGCCCCGACCACAGGGAGTAGGTGAACAAGCGAGAGCTCAGCTTCAGGCAGCCGAGGCCTTCGATCATGGAGCTCTGGGAGAAGATGGACAGGAGCAGAACTAGTGGATATGTCCTTTGTACTTGTAGTTCCTTGTTGCTATTGTGTAGCGTCTTTGTATTATGAGCTGCAATAATAAAAGACGCATACCTTGTGATGTTTTCATTCCTGTCCTCTTTTGTGTTGTTACTAAGAGGTTCCAGTTTGACTATTGACTTGACCCTCACTTGTGAGACATCTACTAGAGGAGACCCAGTTACCACACACTGATGCCGACAGTGTGACTCAACTCTTGGAGGCGAGAGTAATGGTTGGATCTCTTGGTAGTAGCGTCGAGGCCTTACGACGTCATCCTTGGTATGGATTAGTATCATCCATGTTAGGATTGACTGTATTAGGCAAAGAATGTGGTTCATCCAGGGGATGAGACCAGATTTCTCTTGTCGGCAAAGAAGAAATCTTGCAGCACTTGTGGGACCTGTGATGGTCCAGGCCACGACAGAGAAGGTCCAGGTCATCCAGGAGCGGATGAGTATAGCTCAGAGCCGGCAGAAGCCTTATGCTGACAGGAGGCGGAGGCCACTGGAGTTCGAGGATGGCGACCACGTCTTCTTGCGAGTCTCACCTCGACGTGGTATTCAGAGATTTGGCCGAGGCGGCAAGTTATCTTCACGCTTCATCGGACCCTTTCAGGTCCTCAGCAGGGTTGGCGAGGTGGCTTATCGCCTGGCTCTGCCACCTCAGTTGCACCGGGTGCACGACGTCTTCCACGTATCTCAGCTGAGGAGATACGTTCACGACCCGACGCACATATTTGACCATGGGGAGCTTGACGTTGACGATGGGGCGACTTTTACAGAGGTTCCAGTGGAGATAGAGGATCGACAGGAGCGGATCCTGCGTGGGCGATCGATTCCTCTTGTGCACATCAGATGGCAGCACAGAAACCTCCAGGAGAGCACATGGGAGCGGGAGGCTCAGATGCGTGCTCAGTACCCTCATTTGTTCTCCTAGTTTTTGTTGTATCTTTACGGGGACGTAAAGCCCTGAGGTGGGAGTAATGTAAAGACCCGTAAAATTCAAGGGAAAATTTTTCTTAATTTTCTTTGGAATTTTACAAGAGCACGGTTTCTGACGGCACCTGATTCCGAGGCCCGGAGTGCCCGGAATCAATTTCCGAAGTTTGGCTCGGGTACGTTCAGTGAACGAACGAGCGGGAATTTCTAACTTTTGATCCGGTGCTCAGAATTGAAATCTGAGGGCACCGATGAACTCGCAGCGCTGATATTCGCTTAAGGAGACCTTTTCCAAGGTTGCGTTTATTTCGGGTTGAGAGTTAGTTTTTGGGAGTTTAGAATAAGTTAAATAAAAATTTTGGATTACAAATTATTATTTAAACTTGTTGGTTAACTTCTCTCAAAGGAAGTTAGGGGTGGGACCCACACCCACTTAACCTTCCTGGAGAGGATTAAGTGTGGTGGGGCCCACACGAACCCTAAAATTTTCATCTTCTCTCAAACTCCCTTAACCCCTCTTTAAATGACATGACAATTGTTATTTAATTTTGGAGTTATCATTTTTGAATTTCAAACCTTTGAAATTATTTTGTTAAGTTTGTGAATAAAATAAGCTCTTATCTTATTTTGTTGGGTTAGAACTCTTTATCCATCTTGTGAGGATTTGAGAGCTTTTCTTTCTTCTTCAAACTTTGACGAAGAACGCTCAAGCTTGACGAAGAACGGTCAAGCTCCGATGAAGAACGCCGCTCCTCTCTTCTTCGTCTTCCGTGTCAACGAAAGGGAACGCCGCTCCCTCCTCGGACTTCCTTCATCGGCATACGAAGTTTCCCCAACGACGTATCTCTTCAGGCATATCTCTTCGTCAACGGATTTGACGAACGACTACCGCGACGCCAGACCTCCGCGACGTTGTCTTCCGCGGGACGTTGACAAATCTTTGAACCTTATACCCAAGGTAGGGGTGGTTGTTAATTGTTTATTTATTTATCCTTGTTCGTGGTTCTAGCGTGACTAACGTGAGGTTTTAAATATGTGTTATTGTTTAACGTGAGGGGGGGCCGGACCGCATGAACACGGCCGAACCCCCTCCTTCGTTCTTGATGTTTTATATTGCAGATGAAACAAGGTGGTGAGGTGTCGTCGCACCACGCGGTTATTCGCCCGATTATATTGCGCGGCGCCATTGCGCCGCGCCGTGGAAGAATCATCAAGAACGCGACGCCGTCGCGCCGCGTCGAGGGGAATGGAAGGCGCGGCGAAGGGGCGCGGTGCCGTCGCACCGCGCCGGACGACGAACACCGTGGTCGGTTCCGGGCCGCGGCGAGACGGGAAGACAGGCGGCACGCCGGGCCGCCGGCGTCGGAAGCCGGAAAGGGGACCGGATTTTCCGGTCCGGTTGGAGAAAAACCTGCCGGCCAGGTGGCCGGCTGGAAGGTCAAAGGCCGGGGGAATTTAATTGCCCCGGCCAGCCCAAAACCCCCCCCTCATTTAAGAGAGGGGGGTGGTTTCCTTGAGGGGGGGCAGGCGGCCCCCCGGTTGCCTTCAAAGCAGGCCCCCACGAGGGGGGGTGGTCTCCACAAAGGCGCGGCTCTTAAGCCGCGCCGCCTTGCTGGAAGCGGGGGCTTAGCCCCCCGCGCCGGACCGCGCCGCCGCGCCGGTCCGCCGCCGGCCGGGCCGGGTCGGCCCGGACCTGGACCCCCCGTTTTCGAAACAACTTCTGTCTTTTGGCCATAACATGAGCCACAGACCTCCGATCGACGAACCGTCTGCGGCAACGCGATCCTTGGATCGAGACGGTCGTTTCGGTATACTATACTCAAGGCGCACCTTCTTTTTCGAGAGCCTACGTGGTTAAAATTCCGTAGTTAAGCGTGCTTGGCATAGAGTAGTGATCAGGATGGGTGACCTCCTGGGAAGTTTCCCAGGGTGGGTGTGAGACGAAAAGGCTGATATCTTTCAGACTGGACGTCCGATTGACGAACAGTCAGCGGCGATGCGATCCTTGGATTGAGACGGTCGTTTCGGTATATCGCACTCAAGGTTTCGGATTACTTTGAGTTCGGCCGGGTTGGTTCGTACACGAAACCAACCGGACCTTTGGAGTGGAAACGCTAATATCTTGAGCTACGGACGTCCGATTGACGTGCCGTCAACTTTGTTGTATTCCTCTTAGTGAGACGGATCTTTTGGCATACTCCGCCCGAGGTTTGGACGCAGGTGGAGTACGGTTGGGTTGGTTTTGCCTTAAAAACCAACCGGGCCCCGGAGACGAAAATGCCAATAACTCTCAGACCGAGCGTCCGATCGACGCGCCGTCTGTAGCGTTGAGTTCCTGTTGACGATACGGAACTTTTGGATACATCAACTCTGGACTTTGCGACAGTTGATGTATCAGCCTCTCGGATGGTGTAGCGGACCCTCCGAACGAGCTTGCTGTGTGCGGGAACCCTAGTGCTGGCTGCGACTGCGACTGTGACTACTACTGCTACTGCAATTGTGACTGCGACGACGACAGTATAGAGATCCTGTGTGGATTCGACAACGACGACTACAACACTCAGCGATCCTACGTGGATCAGTGCTACGATCCTGTGTGGGTCTTTGCGGGGGTTAGTACCTATCGATCCTTCGTGGGTCCGACGACTTAGATGGATCAGTGATCATCTTCACCGTCATCCGAAGAAGTATACCTGTGTGAGCTGAACCTTCTATTTTACTCGATAGAGGTAGTGCGCTTGGTTGTAGCGGCAGACCCGCGATTCTGGAGACGAGCATACGGAGTACGGAGACCGTGTAGCCGGCTAAGACCTGAAGACTGCTCGACCGACTCGTCTTGGAGTGAGTCGACTAGCCCAGTGGACTGAGCGCCCGGTATTTGGCGGCAGACCCACAGCGGACGGAGCGCCTGGTAGTTGGCAGCAAACCCGCGGTACTCGACTGGAGGAGTACCTCTGTAGGCTATTTGGGTGAGCTCCCGGTATTTGGCAGCAGACCCTCAGCGGACGGAGCGCCCGGTAGTTGGCAGCAGACCCGCGGTACTCGACAGGAGGAGTACTTCAGCAGTCTTATGTTAGTGAGCAGTACCTCGGAGTCGTTACAGGTCCACTGTACACTTCAGAGATGGGGCTATTCAGCAGTTACGGTTTTGATAATGAAAATCCTGGTGTGAGCTGAATCCTAATTGCTTTCCTGTGAGGATTGTGTTGTGCTATCCTGTGTGGAATACGTTTTGCTTTCCTGTGTGGAATACGTTTACTTTCCTGTGTGGACTGAGTTGTACTTGGGCTCGGAGGTTGGAGCGTATTTTAAATTGATGACTTAGGTATATGTATGGGCATATACCTAAGCATTGTCGGTTGTTACTTCGTGTTTGTATTTTTCTTTGTGGTTTATCCTTTGTGGATTTCAGGAGACCTATAGGGGTCTCGGGGTCCCTACTGAGTATCTTATACTCACCCCTGCACGGGCTATGCCCGCACTACGTTGTGTTGGTTGCAGACGACGGACAGCGTTGATCTTGGCTGAGGCTTGCAGAGCAGGACGGTACCTGGAGGTGGACCATTGGGCGGGACGTGTTCGGAGCGGACAGCGGGACCCGTGGAGCAGTGGAGCTATCTGTACCCACCCTTCAGGTGGGATCTCCAGTGGACATCTCGGTGTAGCGGCTTTTACTTACAGTTGCTGTTTTCCCTTTCGAGTTGTACTTTACTTTCAGTTTGGGTTTGTATACTGGCCCATTTACTTTTCCGCACTTCCAGTTGTACTCTGCTTTTGCTTAGTGTTTACTTTCCACTTGCTTTCTCTGTGGTGTTTGTTTACTTTACAAAGGCAATGCCTTCCCTTTTTACCGGGAATTACTCCTTGGTGCTAGTCGCCAGCCCCTGGCCTATGGAAGGCGGGCTTGGGTTAGTCACGGCACGGACCCGAGGGCGGGTCGTGACAAGTATGCTCTTAACTCAATTGTTAAATCTGAACATGATGTACATAGAGGGAAAAATGATCAATTACTCAATGAAAACAATGGATTAAACATATATAATGAGAAACTGAAAAAGGATATTCAAAGGTTAACTAATGGTAAGGATACCTTGGTAGAAATTCTAGGTAAAACAATTTCCCATAAATACACTACTTGTATTGGCTATCAACCTGGTAAAAGAAATTTTAGAAAAACCAATTTCGTTTCTAAATATAGAACATACACTTTTACTCCTAGTACAGGAGAAAATTTTTCTAGTTCAAATTATGATACACTCTCTACTATTTCGATTTTTTCTAGACCAAATAGAGTTTATTTCTCAAATACTTTACATAATGCTTATATGAATCCTATGAGATAAATGTGGGTTCTTAAATCACTAGTTACTAATATTTATAGATCCAAACTAATATGGATACTGAAGTCAATTTATCTTTGACTATTTTGTAGGAAAAATGTTTGAAGAGCTCTTGAAAAAGATTATGGTACACTGAAAGTGGGTGTCCATGACACGTGACAAGAGACTATTCATTCTTCATGAAATAAATAAAAAATGATAATGGACATGTCACCTTTTGTGAAAATGCCAATATAAGAATCCTTGGCATTGGAAATATCCGTAACTCTAATTTAGTTTTAATTTCCAATGTACTTTTTGTTGATGGACTGAAATATAATTTTCATAGTATCTCAAAACTGTGTGATGATGGATTTCATGTTAAATTTGAAATTGATGGTTTCAATATTTTTAATTCTAAAAATGAATGAGTATTTTATGCCTTAAGAAATGACATTGTATATTCTATTAATTTAGATTCTTTTGTTTCTCAAAATGCCTCATGTTTAAGTGTATTTCATAACAAATCTTCGATTTGGCCTAGAAGATTAGGAAACTAAAATATTCACTCCCTTATAAATCTGACTAGAAAAAGTTTAGTCAAATATCTACCCAAAATATAGTTTCCAAATGATAAAGTGTGTAATACTTGTCAAAAGTGAAGGCACCACTAAATTTCCTTCAAACCAAAGAACGAAATTTCAACTTCTCATCCTCTCGATTTGGTTCAAATGGATTTGTTTAGAACATGTAGAGTTTATTGTTTAAATGGGAAGCACTATGTTTATGTTATTGTAGATGACATATCACGGTATACTTGGACATTATTTTTGGGTCAAAAAAGATATGACTACTCCCATTTCACTAAAGATGGAAAAACTATAGAAAATTTTAGTTGACATAGAATTAAACATATATGAAGTTATCATGACCATGAGTTTTAAAATCAAGAGTTTGAATCCTTTTGATAAGAAAAATGGATATAATAAAAATTTATCTTCCCCTAGAACACATCAAGAAAATGGAGTAGTGGAAAAGAGAAATATCACCTTGAAAGAAATTGTTAGAAGCATGCTTAGTGAATATGACTAAAAAATTTATTTTTGGACTGAAGATGTAAATAGAAAATGATATATTATTAATAAAGGGTTGACTAGAACTATTCTTAAAATATCTCCATATGAGTTATGGAATAATATAAAACCCAATGTAAGCTACTTCAATGTCTTTGGTTGTAAAGTCTATATCCTTAATACTATGGATAATCATGGCATGTTTGCATCCAAGAGTGATAAAGAAGTCTTTCTGGGATACTTGATCTCTAGTAAAGCCTATAGACTGTTTGAAAAAAGAACTAAATGTGTGGTGGAATATGTCTATGTCATGTTTGACAAGACAGATCAACATGAGCCTAGGCCTCTCCAGAGAATCTTTAGGATGATATGTCAATTCAGGACATCAGTGCCAAATCCTCTAACTATCCTATAAAGAAATCTATGAAATATCCCAATGCTGGAAATTATCTATATTCAAGTCATAATGAACCTGAACCAGTTGAAGAAACTGAAATAACATGCCCCTATTTTTCTTGATTTGTTAGAACCCTTAAGAACCATCATTTAAATACTGTTGTAAGATATTTAAATAAAGGAACTCAAATTATATATTCTTTTAAAAAGTTGATTGAGCATCTATTATTCTTATGACAAATTGAACCTAAAAATATTAATGATGCTATCAATGATGAATTTTGGGTGATTGATATGAAAGAAGAACTAAATCAGTTTGAAAGGAACAAATTTTGGAAACTTTTTGACATACCCAAATACATATTTACCATAGGTACTATGTGTGTGTTTAGAAATAAGGCAGTTGAAACTGGTAATATAGTTAGCAATAAGGCTAGACTGGTTACACAATACAACAGTCAAGAAGAAGGAATTGACTATGAAGATACCTTTGCACCTATTTCCAGACTTGAATCCATCAGAATCCTTCTTGCTTATGTGACACATCTGAATTTAAAACTATGTCAAACAGATTTCTAGAGTGCATAACTAAATGGGTATATATTTGAGGATTTAATTGTGGAAAAACTACCTGGTTTCACAAATCCTCAATTTCCAAATCATGTTTTCAAATTATCAAAAGATTTATATGGATTAAAATAAGCTCCAAGATCATGGTATGATTGATTAATTAATTTTATTATTTAATAATGTTTTACAAAAGGTATAGCTAATCGTACTCTTTTTATAAAACGAATATACAATGATTATTTAGTAGTTCAAATTAATGTAGATGATATTATTTTTGGATATTGAAAAGATTTTTTATGTATTGAGTTATCTGAAATGATGAAAAATGAATTTCAAATGAGTTTATTGGGTGAACTTAAATTCTTTCTTGGATTTTAGATCTTTCAAAATAATGATTGTATTATTTTAAATCAATGAAAATATACTGAAGATCTTCTAAAATGATTTTTATTTGATAGTACTAAAAGTAGTGACACTCCAATGAGTACTACCTATAAGTTTGATCTTGATGAAGATGGAAAATCTGTTGATCAATCCACTTACAGAGGAATGATTGGAAGCATACTCTACTTAATTACTTGCCGACCAGATTTTAGGTTTAGGGTATGTATGTGTGCTCATTTTCATGAAAATCTTATGGAATCTCACATAAATACTATTAAAAGGATTTTCAAATACCTTAAACATACACCCACTCTAGGAATATTCTACCCTATATGAGAATCATTTGAGTTATATAGCTATTCTGGTGTTGATTTTGGTGGTTGTATGTTAGATATGAAAAGAACCTTTAGAACATGTCACTTTTTAGGAATGTCTCCAGTATCATGGTGTAGTTAAAAACAAAACTATGTTGCATTGTTTACTGCCGAAGCTGAATACATATATGCTGGTTGTTTTTGTTAAAAAAAATTTGTGGATGAAACACACATTACTAGATTATGGATATCAATTTGGGAATGTACACATAAATTGCAACAATACAAGTGCTATTAACATTTTTAAGAATCATGTTTCTCATTAGAGGACAAAACTTATTGATGTAAGACATCACTTTTTGAGATACCATTACCAAAATGGTGATATCATTTTGTAATTCATTAAAAATGAATATAATTTTTCTGATATATTCACCAAAACCTTAAATTCATAACTAATAGATTACATCATACATGAATTAAGAATGATAAATCTCATGTTTAAGAAACATTGTTTCAAAACGTACTATCTCGCAGTATACTATTTCACAGTATAATGTTTCATGTTTACAGTCTTAGAGTTACTGTCCCTTGGTCACATTTTTTTTGTTACCATATAACATGATACGGTCACACCGTTTGGTGTCACAACATAAAGATGACACCATGAATATATGTTCTGGTCTCACTATGAAAATATGTGCTATCTCACCCTCATAAACTGTTCTGATCTCACCATAATGAATCTTTTTCATTTTATTTGTATTTTATTACCCATATCACTGTATTGATTATGTTAGTATTGTTATCCCATTCTGTTGAATTTGAGACACTTGATATCCCTAATTTATAAAAATGAAATGTCTTTCACTCTTTTCTTCACTCTAGCATTCTTCTCACAAAACCAAAACCCTTTTCTGAAACTGTAAGTCCCCTTTAATCCCATCACATCTCTCCATATATCTATAAAACCATTTTTTAATTCCATTAATGAAGTCATTATCTTCATAAACACCTGAGAAGCACAATTCTATTAAGAGAGTAAAAAAAGAGCAATGAAGATAGCACATGAAGGACCGATGAACCCCAATCTTGTTGATAGAATAGTAGTACCAGAAAAGGAAATCTGGCCTAATTGGTTGTTTTCAAGTAAGTATCTAGTTTTGAAAGTATACAAGGAGTATGGATGGAATAACTAGTTCAAAAAAGAGGCAAGGATGATATATCCAAAACTTTTTGCTTAGTTTTATCAGTTTGTCTTGTTCTCATTCGACACAGAAGATGATTTTGTTGTAAGAAACTAGATTAATGGTCCAATAAGAACGTATTCCTAATGTTTATGGGCATCCTACCTTGGGATACCTCATGATGGAATTTTTGAGTACAACCAAAGAGGTCCTTCACCTGTAAGTTATATTTTTTTAGAAGAGGCCTTGGGAAGCTTGACTGGAAATAAGAAGAAGAGAAGAGCAGTTGCTGCAGAGTTGTATGGTGATCCGACGTTTCTATTTAAGTTCATTCAAAATATGATTAGTCCAAGGAATGTTGATATATCTACCCTCATGTATCAATATATAATCGTGATGCATCTTGTGAAAAATGGACTCAAGACCAATCTATATATGTATGTTATAATTCACATCTGTGAATTGATTAAAAAAACATCAAATTTTACCTCTTTGTTCTACTCAAGGTTGATCTCTACTATATTGTATGCTAAAGGAATTGTTAGACTGAATAAAGAAGTTATCAAAGAGTATTAAATCTGTATCTGAATTTTTATAGTCAAAAGGATGAAAATAATTTGTAACCTGTGGAAAAATTATTAGGTGGAGGATAATGAAAGGATCTATGAAAAGTTTAATCTGGTTGAGCATCCTTCAAGACCTAAGAATATTTATGATACTATTTTTAACCAGATGAAATTTTTGACTGTTCTGTTGAAGGATATGAATAAGTAGATGTTTCACCAATGTAAGAAACTATCTTGGATAAGGAAGACATTGGTCCACCTATTCCAAAAAATATAGATAAGAAGGAAGTACCTATAACAGAAGAAAATGATAATTTATAAAAAGAACCATCTTCTGGAAAAGAATCTGAGTTAGTATAAAATAAAATGTTGTACCTAAGGAGAAAATGGAAGAAGAACTTATTATTGAGGAATAGGTTGCTATTATGGATCATTTATAGGAATAAAATAATCTTGAAACAATCTTATATGCTGAATAATTAATGTATGAAGCCTTCTAGGTGGCTAGAAAATAAATGGATATGGCTATTGGAGGTGAAAATTTAGAAACTGATCAAGAAATTGAATCTCTTAGACCTATGAGAGATACTCCTGTTGAGGGAGAGGAACAACCCAGTCTAGAAAGTATTTAAGTTATTAATACTATTGATCAAAGCTATGTGGATACCTGGTACAAGTTCCCTAGCTACATTTATTTGGATAATTCCTAGGAGGCCTCGGTTAAATGTATGGACCTATCTACTGTATGCATATCTACTGTGTTTCAATTGAAACTGGTTTCTACTTTATAAGTAATCTATGCAAAGGAACCTAAGCCTATCTCAGTTCCTATTCCTAAAATGTCTCTAGAACCTTCTGCCTCTATGATTCATAGTGATTTGAAAGACTTTGGAGATAATTTATTTTTTGGATTTGAAAAGATCCTGAACACACTACCTTCCCCTATGACAAATCTTAGCGAAAGAGATGCTTCATTGCTTTCACAGAAAATCATATAGACGATTCAGCTAAAAATACCTTATTAAATACTAGAAGTTATAATTGAAAACAATAAATTTAGTGATGAGTGGAAGTCTCTCTAATCTATTATTTAAGATATAAAAAAAAGGTTGCATTCCAGACAATATCATGTTTCTCATTTTGTTGAGGATGTCATTGGTCAGATTCCACAGAATGTTGCCTCTCAGATTCAACCAAACATAACTTAATTATTTTTCAAAGTATTTAAGAGAAACAAATAGATATTCCATGAGATTCACGAGTTTTTTTTGTCTTAAAAAATTTCGTGATGAGTACAAAGGATGTCTACAAAAAGTTCTCAATCACCTCAAGTCCCCCACTTTAGCATCTACTACCCCTACTGCATCTTGACAATCATCTCAACCCTTTGAAAATTGTCAGATCATTATTACTTTTATGGAGGAACATCAATCAGTGATAAGTAGCTTTGAAAAGGGGATTTTATCTATAGTTGGCAATAATAGTGACAGATTCCTTGATTTATTGAGCATTCATTCAATGATTGAAATTGATGTTCAAGAAGAAATTACTATGAAATTGGATTTCTTATTTAATAAGATTTCCTCTAAGAATGATATGACCAATCATATAAAATATCTTATATATAACTTGAAAATTACATCTTCCACTCAATCCATAAAGACTGAAGTCCAAAAGATGAAAGAATTCACTCCTGTATTGGGAATGTTCCTGGGGAACAAAGATGATTTTAAGAAATCTAGGCAGTATGGTGGTGATATCATTACTAATTTCATTCGATTGTTGAATCCTTATATTTATGTGTAGATCACTACTATTGTGGCTCATGCAGTAGCACCTTTTCAGCCTGGTTTAACTCCTTCCACATCCACTAATTTTTCCTCCTCCCCAATGCCATTATCTTTGGCTCTGAGCCGTATCAGATGATTTATTCTTGACCAAAAAATGCCTCGGTCTTCTACCAACCCCACCTTGTAAAACTCTATTATTATAGTTCTCCCTCTTCCTTCTCTGATAGTTGGCTCACATCCTTCTTTAACCTCTATTTCTAATCATGTGGCTTCTTTTGATGCTACTACCAAGGGAAATGAAATGATAGCTAGTGATGAATAAAAGTGAAAACTGTACTTTGATATAGATATGTTTTAATTTTTCATAACTACTTATAATTCCACATACCTTTCCATCTAATGTAATGTGACATATTCTTTCCTGTTATCTTGTTTACATTTATTTATTCTCTTTCATTCTTATAATCTTTTTGATAATCCCAAAACGGGGGATAATTCTCATACTAAGGGGAAAACACACTATGAACAATATTAAGAATAGAAATTTAACTCATATGATTTGTGATCATCAAAATGCTGGATATTTTTGGACTCCTCATATTTTAATCATATTTTAATGATCACAAATCATGTTAGTCTAATTTCATCTATCGAAAATCATGTGTAGAGATGGTTGGGTTTTTTATTCTTTAAATAAACTTCAACTAGATTCTAATTCCTAAAAATCATGTTTGATTTTTGTAAACTATATTTAATTTTGTTATAAAATTATTTAATCTATGAATGATTAATTATAACTCATTCTTTGAATATTACAGCTTAATACCTTTTACAGTTATTTGGAAAAGTCTTAGAAACTATGAATCTACCACTAGTTCTGGTTTTCTGGATAAGTAACTGAGAAACTGCATCTTAAGGAATGTAACCCAGACACCATAACCCAAACACTGTAATCTAGAAACCATAACAATAGACACCATAATCAGTTCCAGATATCATAATGTATGTGACACCGATTCCTTGCTACAATCACTATTACATTGTTCAAAGTTTGGTAAAAGACCATACATCCTAATCCTAACATTGCATCTGTGCTACCAGTTCCTGATCTCAACGTGACTATAGCTTCATGAATATTTCACCACTCAAAGGAATAGAAGGAGGCAACGTTTCATGGTAACACCATTACCAAGTGATTCCATTTGAAGGCAAACTATGACACCCTTATTTAATCTATTTTTTCTTTTTCCTTTTATCTTATAATGGTCTTATTTGATTCATTTAAAGGAAATGACATAAATAATGTTTCTTTGTAGACATGTCACCAGACAGATCAATGTATGAGGTGTATAATACATGTATCTTGTCGGTTCCAACATGTGAACAAGTAATTAAAAAAGAAGATAATCTTGGATTCAAAATCACACAGAAAGTGACGAAGAAGGGTGAAATTTTAAAAATATAGAACCGATACATGAAACTAGATTCAACTGAAGAACACACGAAGAACTCTTTATTAAAAAGTGTAGAATACTGTAAAATAGACTCATGTGCATCATTATACTACCCACTCTAAGAAGAACCCAAGATAGATCTAACTAGAAACCAGAGCACCAGACTTGTGATACTGTGTTTTTTACAAGAAAACTCGATAATTTCATCTGCTTCATCCTACAAGTCCATACCTACATTGAATAACACTAAGAGAACTTATGACCCTTTTAAATAATCTTTTCTCTATTGTGTAATGTTTTTAGCTTTTGAGCGGTGTGTTTGTGTCAATATGAAAACACACATTGTCTCATGTGAGAATCTAAAGGATACTAGACATCCTTCCTATCATATCATTTTACATTTTTTTTACTCCCATGGATATGTGTGGAAGAGGTCCTTGTGTGACCTGGTAGTTTTTACCCATGAAGAATAGTGGAAGAGGTCGTGTGACCTGGACAATCCTGTGCACTAATTTTTACCCCGATCTAGGGTGTGGAACAGGTTTATTAATATAAAATGCTTGGTGGTAGGTGATCACCAAGTGGAGTGGATTAGGTCTCGACTCGATACTAAACCACATGTTTTATCTGATGTGTTGTTCAATTTATTTTTTCTCTATTTTACTTTATATTTCAGAAAACACAAGATTTCACTTAAATAGTTAGTCCTAGATAGAAGTTATAACTCTTTTTCCTAAATAGAATATCTTCGAAGGTAGTATCAATAATTCATATTGATATTGTTGAGAATTAATCAATATTATAAGTAGTTATTTGAACAATAAAACTATTATAACAGTATTACCTTGATAAAAAGGGTTGCATTCATTTTTTATGGGCGAAGTGTTTAATTAAACCTTTTATCATAAATTTTTATAGATACTCAATTCACTGCCCTCTTTAGAAATCAGCTCCGACCAATATTTATAATGAAATGAATGATTTTATCTGTTTGTAATATATAATAGTACATGGAAATGTGATGGGTGGTTATCTTATAAACCAATTATGGATGGTTTCATGATAAAATAATTATAGGTGGGTTTTTGATAACTTAAGGAAGGCTGGGTTCATGATATCCCACAAATTAATTGGGTGTGGTTGTCAATCGTATGGTTATTCCATTTTTAAGACTCATTTTTAGAGTATTGGGGAAATTACTTCCCAAGTTATGTTCATGATTTTTTTATTCTTTATATGGATTTATAATTCTTTATATGATGATAATTGATATCACTTGGCTCATGATTCTAGATTCTGATGACACTTTACTTTTCCATGTTTTCATATTCAATGATCCTATTATTAATGGTTATTATTTCATTTATGATTTTCTTATGCACTATAATTATGTTATCATACCCTTACACACTCTCATGATCAATGATTGCCTTCAATTGTTAATGGTTATGTTTAAAATTACATATAATTTGATATCATAATTATATTGTTTAATTTTACAAAGTTTTTAAAGAATTATGATGAATGATTTGTGTTTATAAAAAATTTTACAAGTATGATGAACATGACCTAATGTGAAATAAAAAACCTAGGTTAAATTGGAGAAATATTCATTTGATGACTTATGATTTATTTATATAGAACTTTTCATAGTTTTATAGAACTCTTAACATAGAAGGTTCTCAAGAATTCAAGTGATCCATGATTTCCTTTTGATATTGTATAGATTGGATGGAATGTTTTTTGAAAAAAATATTAATATCATAACTAGATATGTAAAGTATGTGATTTCGTCATAGGATCTGGGAGTTTGGGTCTATAGATGTTATAATGTGGGTTACTATTTATCTTCATACCTAGTCCATATATTATCCCACTATAAGGTAAGATATACCTATTTTGAGACCGTCCCAAAACTACATTAATGAAGTATTGAGACTTCATGGTGCATCTATTTTGATTAAATATGACCATGAACCATGAATTACATCAAAATTATAAAAAAATATTTTAATTTGTCTCAACATAATTCTTTGTTTTAAAATTAAATAGCATACACTTGTAGATTAATATTATGTTAATACTATTTAGACATTAGATGAAATACTACAGTATTAATCATATGCCTTTCATGGTATATAGGACTAGAATTTACCTATGGTAGAATTTTCTTATATTTTCGGATTCCATTTGAGCATTTAAAAGGAACTATATGGATCATTGTATGAAAAAATATCTTATACAAATAATTATTATGATAGAGGTGGTGAAAGGAAGATTTTAAGCCTAGATCATTTTTAGGAGACACCAGTGAGTGTAGAAACACCAAGTCCAGTAACCTAGGGCTAATTTTTTCTTTATTACATTGGTATAATATACTTTGTATCTGACCCTATAGGATCGATCATATTAGAAGTCTTGGATGACTAGATATATACATTATTACAATTTCTTATTAGGAATAAAAAATAAATTGCAAAAGAAAAAATCGTGTATCGTAGATATTATTCAAAATATCAGTCTCCACATCTATGTGAAAGGAAAATAAATAAATGTAGATCTCATATACTGAGTAAGGGTTACATATAACAAAACAAATCATTCGTAAATAAGGAATAATAAATTTATAAACGTAAATTACTAAAAACTCATTCCATTTAATCAGTAACTTGAGAAAAAATGTATATATTGATAATATCAATGTAATAATTTCATAGATAATAATGTATGAATTCTAAAAGGAAATGCCTGATATAGGATTTCATGATCTAAGATATCATGATATCCCTACCATAGAGACCTTATTCTAAGAGAGATTAATCAATGGGTAGTTATATACCAAAAACCCATTTAATAAGTCTTACCAACTAGATTTTCTCATGAGGTCTACCGATGCATTGGGGGATATCAATAAACATGCCTCATATATCACTAAATGTGCAATGAATTTCTCATATATTAAATGAATCGTTTAATTCATAAACAATATGAATCATAAATAAATTTCCATATTAATCAAAGGATATATAACATCATGATCTTCCCTATCAATCAAATAAATTTCATAGAAAAAAACCATATGTATAAATGTTATGACTTTTTAGTAGTATGAATATCCATGATACAAAGTTATGGATATTTATATTAAATGTAATTTCCAATGAAAATCAATCACTATAAATTTAATGTCTCAAGAGAATTTTCAAGAAAACAAAATTTATAAAATATAAAAGACGATAATTAATTCTTCTAAAATATTTTTTTTAAAATAAAGTCATGCTTTTTTAAGAATAAAATGAATTCAATAAAAGGGAATAAATTATTTTTTTCATTTTTTCATTTTATTTTTAAAATCATATAATAAATGTATGAAAATAATAATATCATAAAATGGTTATGATGGCGGGAATCTTCGGTAATACTGTATATGTTAAATGGTATCTTGTTTTTAACTATTTTTAAATAAATTTCAAAAATAAACTTTTAGAAAAAATTTATAAAAACCACCATCAAATAATGTAAAATATCAATGAATAACATAAGATATCCTTAATAAATTTTTTCCTTTAATAATTATGGCTTTTATAGAACAATATTACAAAATTAGGATAAAAAAACATGATCAGAAAAGAAATCAGATAATGTTTCATTTTAAAAACATCATTAGATAATTCTTATTTATAAGAGTAGAAAATTTTGAAGAAAATGCGGAAACTAATTAAATAAATAGATAATAAAAAATATATAGATATTATAAATGATAGTACTTAAAATTCATAAAATTATGGTAAGAGAAATCCTAAAAATGATATTGTAAAACAAACACTTGTATCTTTGGTAACTTTTAAATCGTAACCCATTGAATGAGTAAAAATTCATAGAGGATTTTTTCATCATAAATAAATAAATATTTATATTAAATACATCAAATGGGTAGTATATATATATATATAATTTAATAGGTTTATAATACCAAATATGTATTAATATAGTAGAAATTGAGATATAATAACTTAAAAAGATCACATAATTGATGTGAGAATTAAAAAAACGATGGGATAATGTGAAAAAATGTAAAAAACCGAAAAAGTGGAAATACCTGATTATAAAATAATAGTCCATTCATATATAATCATGGCATGAAATTTTGAATGTAGTAATGTATAATCCAATTAATGGAAATTGATTTTGTAAACCCCTTACCAAAAGGTCAACGTTGCACATAAGTGGTTTTAACATTATTATAAATAAATTAAGATTTAATATAATTACATAATTAAACCATATACATATCTATAATATATTTTATTATCTTTTTATAAAATTTTATCACCAATGTTTTGACAATAATTTATTATTATCTTTATTTGGGGTGTTAACTACTTCATTATTAATGTATGTTTTGATTTAATTTTTTATGTCCATGCAACCTAATCATGGTTCCATATTCGAAATTTTTTTATAAATGATATAAATATCACATATATATATATTAACATAGTTAAATCTATCCAAAAAAATTGGTGATGAAAAACAAATTGCAATGCTACATGGATACATAAGTTCCAAAAAACCAAATAACAACTAAGAAAGGGGTGGGGAGTTGAATTGGTTGTTAAATTTTTATACATTTCAATACTTGTCAAAACATAACCCCTGTAAACTATTAAATTTCATAAAAATATCATATTTTAGTAAATAATTATGTATGAAAAATTATGAAATCAAGTAAATCACATAATATAAAAGTTTTGGCCTTAGTGTGAGAACGTACATCTTTTCCATAGCCACTATGGTGGGTCTATGAAGATTAACTATTATGATGAAGGGAATAAAATCTATGCCAAATCACATTAGACACCTTCAATATACTGATAATAATTACTGTACAATTTCCCATCAGTTTAAATTTTTTCCTCACAATCAATTGACCCAGAATAAATGTACAAGAACATTGTTCAAACTGCTCAAAAAATACCCAGTCCATATCCTCAATATGATTTGGATGGGTCTGGTTCTCTCTGTCCGAATAGGTCAGTACTAATGGACATTGTATAAAAAATTCAGTCTAATGGAATCAATATGATGAACCCATTCTTAGTTTGTATTACTAAAACTTTGATAAAATGCTCATTCTGATTTTCTTCAGTCGATTAAAAAAATTTAGATGTGAGCCCTTCAAAGGAGGTAACTGTCTCGAAAGATACTTTAACCTGAATTCTGTAGTTCTCCATTTGTTATGATTAAAAGAAAATGTTTTTATGTATAAATGTATTGGGCATAGATTTATAGGAATATTGCAATGGAAAAGGTGGGTAACTGAAATTTTTTCCCTGCCTACTAGAAATAAAAAACTATAAGATATAGGAATATTTCAATTTTAGTTTTGACCACTTGAACAGTTAAAAAATATTTATAATCTTCTTAGGTATTCTTCATAAATAGTTTGTTATGGATTCTTAACATTTCATCAGTATGATAGTATATAATCATCTCATTACAATGACACTTCCACATATTGATATTATAGAACTTTTTTAGATCATTCGGAATTGAATTACCTCATCATAGTTAGTCTGATTGAATTTTATTATCATTGTTAGTATGATTGACTTTCCTTATCAAAGTTAGTTTCATTGAATTTTATTGTCATAGTCCATATGATTGAATTTCATACTTATATTTAGTCTAATTAAATTTCCTCCCCCTAGATAGTTCGACTGACTTTCCTCCTCAATGTTAGTCTGATTGACTTTATTTCTCAAAGTTATTATGAGGGAATCCATGTAACAATTAAATTATAATAAAGATGGAATTTTTATTTTGATAGAAAATATACTCTAACTCTGAAATTGTTCAATCTTCATCAACTATAACTCATTTAGTCATTTGGAAAATTATTTTTCCTAGTACTTCTGGATCCAATGATGCATTTTCAGGATTCTTGGAACCAATACAATCTTTATGATTTCTCCATTTCATCAAAAGCTTTTATCATGATATTTTTCATGATTTATATGAACTTTATAACATGTAATGTGTCATTTTTTAAACATAATATACTATTATTTCATCTCATACTTTTGGAGCCTTAGTTCTTTGAAACTAAAACACTATATGATTGGATGCTCATATTCTCCCCCTTTTCTTCATATGTCATGCCCCACAAGTATTATAAAACACATAAGATATTTGAGAATTACAAACTAGAAAATCTTCGTGTGACATGATGATAGAATATAAATACATTTTTAAATTCTCTAATCACCTTATTCATTTAAAATCAGCCGAAACATTCTGAATTCCTCACAATACAACATTCATCTTTCTAACAAACGTTGATTTGGATGAATCTTGACCTTCTTGTTGATGGATTTATGTATGATAGTGCATCTGATCAATGACATTACATAACATCAATCTTCCATATTCCATACAAATTTTCCATCAGGTACTTCTCAAACTAAAAAATTGTGTACAGAAAATAGCTTTCTCCATGAAAAAAACATTCCCTTCCCTTTTTTCTATTTTTAGAAAATTTAGTAACATTCATCTTTATTACAAAAACTCATTCATATGGATTCAATCTGATCCGAATAAACGAAATCAATGTTTTACGAAGGTTTAGTTGTCAAAAAATAAAAACATTACAAAAACCAATCATCACAATGTTTTTTCAATATCACCTTTGGATTTGATTGAAATAATTCATTAACAATATTTAAAACACACTATTTTTCAAAAAATCAAACTTTTTCAAATTAAATTTTTGAGACCACTCAAAGTTTTAAACTTTTATCAAAACATAGACTTTATCAATAGAGATAGTCCTGACATAAAAATACTAGATAAAGTAGTGGTTTTGGAGGTATTACATCCCTTAGGGAGAATAACATATTATAAACAAGTAAAAATAAACCCCCTATCTTTTTTCTTTTCTCACCCCCCCCATTGATTGTTAACATCACCATTATCTGAAAACCACAACTTCAGATTCCTAAATGAAAGAGAAGTAAGTCATTTGAACAGAGTATGATGTTTTTACATTTTCTCTCCCTTTTAAACATTATGAAAAACATGTTATGGGAGTTCCCTTATGAGATTTAGTAATGAATTGTTGGAGGTTAATCATGATGTTACAGCATAAAATCAATAATCCTTTCTTTTTGAATTTAGTTTTTTAATATAAATGTAATTTGATACTTCTTTGAGATAGGTTATAGATATCCAAAAAAATAAATTTCTTTTGTAAAGTTAAATTTCATATCAAATTTTGTTTTGTCTTGAATGTTGAACCTGAATTTTAGAAAGATCAATTAATCTTTGATTGTCAAATTGTGTCTCCCATAGTTCAGAAACATTTACTTTCAAATATTTCTACGGAACTTTCATCCACAACATCTAAGTACAATATTGAGTAGTGGAAATATATTATGATTCCACTATGATCAAATTTATGAAACATTGTCTCATACTATTCCAACTTATAGAACATTCAGCTTAGTTAAATGTTCCACCTGAGGTTTATTTTCTATCGTTACAATCTCCAGCCCAATCTGCATTAGTATAATTGTAAAACATTCACTAAAAAATTTCTTCTACAGGGAAAACAATTTAATGTTATTCATCTTAAATATCTCATAATTTTATATTTTTCCAACATATGTGATACATAATGATTACTTTTATACATGGAACACAATGTCACATCATAAACATTAACAGTCCATGAGGCTATAAGTAAACTAGACTTTCTATCAACTTCTGAATGTCTTTAAGATTCACACTTGTTACAAATTCAACATTAGACAACATTATCTCCCTTGATATAGGAGTAAAAAATGATTTGGATTATTATATGCTATTTTTTTTAAACAATTCCATGAAATAATTTTATTTAAATGATAAGTTTTATTTTTCTATTTGAAAAACTACTGAACCAAGATAAAATGTTAATTATCCTAACATTAACATCTACAATTTACATTTCATTTGTTCAAAAAATATTTTCAAAACACATTATCTATCTCTAAAAAAAATATATCATCCACATAAAAAATAGAAATATATTTCTAGTGTTAACATATTTCACATATTAGTTTCTATCTACTTTTCTTTTAGAAGAATTTAAAAATAAAAAGAAATTTTCCATCTTAGAATACCATATATATGGATCTTGTTTCATCACACACAACAAATTATTCAATATTAAATCTTTTTTACCATTCTCATTAAGTAAAAACACACAATGTTGTTCAATGTAAACTAATTCATCATTTTATCCATTTTGAAATGATGAAATTACATCAATTTGATATACTTTGTAATTCCAATGAGTTATTACTAATATAAACATTCTAATAGATTTTATCTTAGAAATGAGGGGAAATATATAATTAAAATACTCACATTCCCCCTATGCATGACCATTAAAATAAGTATTTATTTGTTTCTTGAAATATATCTACTTTCATTAAACTTGTTTTTGAAACCCATTTTGTTTCGATAATAGTTTTACCATTCAAACATGGAATATGTTCCTATGATTCATTTTTCAAAATTTTATCAAACTATTTATTCTTAGTATTCAACCATAATTCTATTGAATAGATTCTGAAATTGATTCATGTTCAATATTTGAGATGGGTGATGTTTTATTTTAAAATATAATATTTCTTCTAGTATAAACTGGATCATTTTGATTCCAAGGATTAGTTTCTGTCTCAACATGTATTTGTAAAGTTGAAAATTTTATATTTCATCTTCCTGCTTCACTTTCTTCATCACACGATTCATTTTAATCATCATTCATTTTACATTGATCGCTTTTATTATCATTGTAAACTTTTGTTTATTCTTTCTCAACATTCCGATATTTTTTTTAAAATAAGTTGGATTTTCAAAAAATTTCAAATCATATGAGACCACTAACATGGTAAAAAAATCCAATATTTGTATGTTTTTCCATTGGGTGAATAACCCATAAATTTTACTTCATTATTTTTCTCATCAAAATTTCCTAGATCTGGATTTTTCATTTTATGTAAAATAGAGTTTAAGGAACATTGAATTAATTCAATGTAGGTTTTTTATACCAAATATTAAAGGAATTCATGTTGTATTTTGACCGTAAAATATATCTTGTCTAAACATTTACAACTATACTAACGACTTCTCTCTAGTTGAAATTTTAATTTTTGTATTATACTAACAAGATTATTCCCATTTATAGCAATCATATATTGATTCTTTCTTATAGAACATTTTTTATTAAGTGTAGGGAGCAATAAAATGATGTTTGATTCCATGATTTCTTAGATAACTCTCAAAATTATTGTTTGGGAATTCTTTAAAATTATATATTCTAAACATCATTATATAAACCGTTATTTTTTATTAGATTAATTTTTGAAAAACCTAATCATTTCCATAGCCTATGAATTATGTTTCATAAATATGATATTTTTCATCTTAGTTAAATCATAAATAAAAGTGATAAAGAATATATATCCTTCTATATTTTTATATATTATTTTCTGATATAAATTAGAATTAATATGATCAAGGGGCTGGGTAGAATGAATCTCAAATTTTATATAACATTTATTAGTCATCTCCCCTTTCTAAATAGTTGAGAAAATATCTTCATTTCTTCATTTTAATACTAGAAACATTCATGAAGCCGTAATTTTGGGATGTTTTTTCATGTTTTTCACCCAAGGTATCCATGTATTCAGTGCCAAAACATATTATCATATTCAACACTTAGATAACACGAGTTGTTAATTTCTCCAATAAGAAACATATTTACACTAGTTCTTTCTCCCATTGTGATAAATTTTCAATATTTCACACTTCAGATAATACATGAATATTTTATAAAAATCACTTTTCTCCATTATAAAAAATATGAATTTCTCTGAGTATGTTATAATTTATACCCTAAACAAAGAAAACATCATTATATTTCAAATTCTTAGCTTTAATATTAGTCATTCTGATTCTTCTGATTTTAAGGAACTATCATTCCCGAATCTAAATAAACTTCCATCATGATTTTTCATATGTTTCATTATTATTAAATTAACTATAATTTTTTTATAATAGAAACTATCTTTTATCCATAGTTTGTTATTTTTTACTTCCTTTCAAGGAAATCTCAATAATAAAATATCTTTACTAAAAATTATTTTTTCCAGCTTCCTTTTTTTTCTCCAATAAAGAACTTGTTCCAAAAGTAATTTCATTCATATTTTGGAATGACGAAAACCCCTTTTCCATATAATACAAACTTATTCCATATATTCAATTAAATTTATTATTATAATGTTTTTAACATCATGATATTTTTCTTTTCTGACATCCTTTGTGTTAGTAATGTTTCCCATTCTTCATTCATTATTTTTTCCAATCTATTCAAACCTTCTTATGAGAAATGATATATTATTCAAAAAATTATAATACATATTTCCATATATTCCAAAACACTAATAAGAACCAATAAATCAGGATTTTATATTAATGTACGGTCCTTCTCTATAGAAAAATTATTGAGGCTGATAACATATTCCTACTCCAACATACTCTGGGCATGGACAATATATTCTTCTCAGTGAGTTTTAAAATTTTGTAGATGTCATAAGTTTCATAGATCCTTTCTCCAACCAATAATTCCATGCTATTTTCAAATATTCTAAAATGTTAGAAAAATTAGATGAAATGTTATTTTTAGAGGGTGAGGAATTCACCTGATTATTGATATGATCTTTTTCATAAACCTTAAAAGTATCATCTTTTACTTATATAAATTTAATGAATTTTTTATTTATCTTCCTCAAGGTAAATTTAGACTCATCGTGTTTTGATGGAAACTTATTAACTTCTTATTCCTTAGATTTTATATTATTACTGAGATATTGAACTATCTTTCCTAATTAATCAATTATATGTTTATAACATAAGATAACTTGAATGTATTCTTCATCCTGCATGATGAAAACTTTTCATTAATTTATAAAATTATTCACAATCATTCTTCATTACTTTTGTTTATTTCTTGGGAGTTATATCTTTTTCAAGACATGAAACAAGTTTTAAAAAGGTTAATAATTTTTATGAACATTCATCTTCCAATTAATTCAATTAAACATAATGTAATTTATCTTTCTTACTCAACATACTTAGTATTTATAGTAAATTTATTAATCTATTTTTTGGATAAATTTTATTCTTTAGACGTTTTTTCAAATTCTTATATTGAGTTGTTTCATCAGAATCATCTCAATACTCACCAAAATTTTTATTATGAGAATTAATTAAAAAGTGCCTAATTCGTCCATACTCAAAAAATTTGAGAGGAAGTTTTCGAGGATAAAATCATTTTCCACCTATAGATTTATTATAAATAATATACATAATTATATCATTTAACTAAAAATCCTCTTTATCTTTGGATTCACATGGATTAACAAATTCAAAATATAGATTTTTCATTTTTCATATAGCAACAAAATCCACTTCTTATTTCATAGTTTTTTTAACATTGGACCTTTAATAATTTCAAAAAAAACATGAAAGTTATGAAATTAATCAAGAAATAAATCTTCCTTATCCTCTAAAGGAAAAATTTTAGAGTCAAACCTATATGGAAGGTTTCTTATAAGTTTCTTCACTATTATATAATCTTACAGAACATCTCAAAATCCTTTCATGTTGCAGACAATTTCATTTACCCTAGTTAATTATTCATCAATATTTTACTCATCTCTCATTCTTGTATATTATAACATATGATGTAATATTTATATCTTTACTTATTTCACTTTAGTATTCCATTCAAAAATAATTTCTATCTTTTCCCAAATACACTTTGGAGTATTGAGACCCACCTCATTCATTTAAAATACTTATGATATGTAAATAAGGAAAAAAATACACTTTACATTAACTTCTATATTTATATTTTCAGAAAATTTATTAGGAATATATTTCTCAATAGGTGGAAAACAAATTGTAGTATTCTGAAAAATCTATAGGACAATAGATCTGATATAAAGATTGGCTTATTTTTTCCTCCATAATAAATATTCATATAAATTATAATAATTATAATAATATTGATAGAATTGTTATTATTTTTGATAATGATTCGACAAGGTAAACTTCCTTTGATACTAATTGAAGTTATAAAGGATCAAATAACTACTATGAATGGGGTTTGAATCAATTGATCAAAATTTATAAGTTTCAAAACATTTAGAAATTAAACCCCTGCAACCTATTAAACATCATTACCTTATTATATTTTAGTAAATACTCATTCATGTAATAGTAGAAAAGAAGGCAAAGAAACATGATTTACAAGGTTCTTACAAATTGTGACAACATATATCTTTCCATAACCACTACTATGGGACTATAGAAATTTAATATTATGAATAATTGAATAAAATTTGTTCCATATACCATTTGATATCTCCTATCTCTTGATATAAATGATTATTCAAATTACCTTTATTTTAAAATGTTTTTTACAAACAATTGAGGAAAAAAAATAAAGAATTTGTTCAAACTCATCCACAAAATCCCAGTCTGATCCCTAGTCTGATTTGGCTGGATGCAATTTTCTTATTCTGAAGAGGCTAGGTCCAATAGACACAATACGTGGAACCTAATTTCAATCTACATTACTTAAACATTTCTCAAATTCCTATTTAGATATTCCTCATTTCAGTAAAAAAGCATTCATATTTTCATCCTTCTAATGAGGTCTATGTTTGGAAAGATAACCTTAACATAATTTCAATTGTGCTCTCCCTTTTTTCTTAAATGAAAATGTTGAGATATAAAATTTTATTCTGCTTCTATTTAATATAATCTCAGAATGGGAAATGCATAAAATAGGAAAACATTTACCACTTACTCAAAATTCCAAAACACTAAATTTTTGGTACATTTTAATTTCATATTTGACCACATAAACTCTTAGAAAATATTCCAAAATCATCTTGAGTATTCACCATAATATGTCATCTCATACTTCCCACATTTTATTCAGTATTTTGTAAATTCCTCATCTTATTATGATGAAACCTACTCATCTTATTACGATGGAACATCCTCAGCTCATTCTGAATTGACTTTCCTCATCAGAGTTAGTTTGATTAAATTTTCTTCTTAGAGTCAGTATAATAAATCTCTATTCTTAGATTTAGTATGATTGAATTTTATCCTCAGATTCTGTCCGATTTAATTTCCTCCACATAGTTATTCCGATTGAATTTCTTCCTCATAGTAAGTTTAATTGACTTAGTACTTCTGGATTAGATGCAAGCATTATGTTTATTTTTGTAATAGATTCAATATGTTTCATTCCTCTATTTATACAAATGCTTTTACCAAGAGATATTTCATGATTTATAAGAACATTATAACCATAAAATAATCATATGATAAACTTAAGAATATATTATGACTACCTTTACTTTTAGCATCTTTTATATTTGTAACTCAAACTTAATAATATGAGCTACATCCATTCTCCCCATATACTTCATAAAGGATTGATCAAAAGGGTTATAGAAATATTGTGATATTTGATAATAATAAAAAATAATATTATTGTTCTAATTCATGATATAATTTAAATATCTTTCTAAATCATACCAATATTACATTCATGCAACTTTTTTTGAAACATTCTATAATCCTCACCGCACAACTTCTGACTTTCTAACCGACATCAAGTCTGATGAATCGTAAACATCAGGTTGATGGATATAAGTCTAATGTTATTTCCATTCATAAAACATAATAAAATATCCTTATTCTATCTCCCTTACACATTATGTGTCTAATATTACTAATTTTGAAAACATGTTTCTATAAAATAACTTTCTCAAATAAAAAATCTGTTCGTCCCCTTTTTGTTTCGATTTGAACATTTAGGAACATTGAACATTCATACAAAAACGAATACCAATGGACTAGTTATGATAATAATTAACACTGAATATTCTTTTACAGAATGGATAGATGTGAAGAAATAAAAATAGTTGTTAAAGAAATAACAAAGGTTCATCAAATATGATTGGTCGTATGCATGCATGAGTGATATTTTCTCTTTTAATAGTATAGAATATATATGAACTATGAGTATAACATAATATTAATAACATATCAGTATATTAATGTTAATAAATTTCTTATTTTAGGATGGGTACAATATATTTAGTGGAATTAGAAGAAGAAATAATTAGTAAATATGGTAAAGATGATTAGTTTTTCTTCTGTAGATATCCTTTAGGTCCATTTTTAATGACAATTGGAATGGTATTTTATAAATACCAAACCCTATTATTGGATTCTAGTAATGATTATAATTTAATATTCCATGATTGTTTCTAGTTATGTTTTACAATGTGGTGTACTGAAAAAAAGACAAAGGGTGTCCTTTTATAGGTGAGGGAAGGGGTAATCTTGGAATCTCTTAAAGTAATAAATTAATAAAAATTAATGTTCAGGTCTAAATGGATCCAAATTTTTATAATTAAGAATATAATGTGATCATGATTATACATAATATGATCAAATAAAATTTGGACTTGTTTCTGTAATTTTTTTACCCTTATATTCTTTCTTTAACCCTTATTAACCCTTTGGCAATTATTATAATATTAATATTTTATACCCTTTAATGGTCAATGTTGTTACAATAAAATTAAAAAATAACCATGAATGGACCATGGATGATGTTTGAAACCATACTACCTTAATTTGGATAATGATATAATTTTTATGAATTTTAACCTTTTATAAATTATTACTTATTATAAAATACCACTAATATCATTTTTGAAAAAACATGAAATATTATACTATAATATGTGTCTAACTCAATTAAAATGGATATAAAATGACATGAATTCAAATATAAAGAGAATATTGAAATAATTTGATTGTATATTTAAATTTTTATATGTTTAGATTTTTTTATAAACCTTACCTTTTTATTTTAACCTTTTGAATAACCAATTTTAACCCTAACCATTTTATTATATTTTTTAAAAAATTAAAGGTTCATAATATTAGTTATAAGGTAAATATTGGAGGATAAATGGTATATTTAGATAATTATTTATCATTTATAAATATTATTTTCCTATTTTAATATTTTTAAAAATTTTAAATAATTTAATGAAATATATTTATCATAATATAATATTAGTGACATTTTAATGAGTATTTAGATAATTTGGCTTTGAAAACAACATAATAATAATTAAATTTAAATTTAAACATTTCAAAAAACTCTATTATGTTATATTTATCTTAAAAAAATTTAGTGTACGTTAAATAAAAAATAAATTTAAAATTACCATTTAGGTCTAAAAATAATTTATTTCTTTTTCTAGATAAAAACTTTTATATATATTAAAATAATCATAATTACATTTTAACATTACATTTACTAAAAATAACATATAATTCATTTTCAAAGAAAAAAGGAACAAAATTTCCATAATTTCCTATATTGGATGAGGATGGTCAAACCCCACTATAGAAATAGATTAAATATCAATGTTATGGTTAATTTTATTCCTTGCCATTTTTTTAACATTATGTGCATGATTTAACCATACAATAGCGACATATATTTACTGATATTACTATTCATAATGAAAAAAGATAAAATCGATATATTTAATGAAATTTACTTTAACAATTCCAAATATTTCACAAATTTTTTCGGACTCAATCTCTATAAGTGCAATAAATAAATTTTAATATAAATACATAAAAGCTCAAGAAATACTATTTTTAGAAGAAAAAAATTTTCAGCATAAAAATTAACATATGTCAAAATCATGAATATTGATGATTAAATAAAATTAATTTGATTATATTTAATAAACTGTTTCATATTTTTTCATTAACAACAAATCCTAAATAAAATGATGTTATTTAATAATATTTATGATAATAAATGAGAGTATTTGAAAATTGGTATTATTCACTATCCATTGAAAAATCCATCATTTTGTAAAAATGAAAAAATTTAACCCAAATTAACTTTTCATATTCGGTTTTAAAACATTTTTTATTTTATAAAATAACATTCCAAAATGTTAGATAGGTTAATTATAATTTCCACACACAAAATGTAATGACTTTTTTTAAATAAACGTTAATTTTGAAGTACAAAATGATTTTAATTAAAATTGATTACTTTATTATAGTTAATCAGTACGTTATACAATTCCATTATATGTATGATTCATAAATTTTTTAACCCTATTAATTATTAAATATCAAATAGCTAAGTGATAATTTTTCTATTAAATAATAAATTTGTAAATGTATATCACATTTATCTTAATGCTTGTTGTTGTCTGTTAAGCTAGATTTCAAGGGTAATATTCTAATTTTATTGGGGTTTTATATTCTACCCCCAATAAAATAAATTATTCTCTCAAAATTTAATATCATTCTTTGAAAGTTTAATTTTTAAAAATACCTTTGATACAAACCTACATCATATATAGGTATAATAAAACCTATTTTAAAAAGGAAAAGTGGGGAACCTAAAGGTTATCTTAAAAACCACATATTGAGGCTCCCTAATAAAGAGAACATTTTTGGGAAATTAGAATAAATATATGGAAGAGAAAAAAATTTTCCATGTACTAATAGTGATTGATATAGAACATAACCCTGAGAAATATAACCAACATAAAACCCTAAATATATGATGTTTGAATAGTCTATCGATTAGATATAAAAGAATTTAAAAGTATAATAATTTTAATTTTCAATATCCTTTTCTTATGGTAAAGAGATTATTTTACGATCAAGGTATATAACACAATTAAATATACATACTTGATATGTTTCCATCTCATTAGAAAACTTTCATCCTCTGGTTGTGCATCAATTAATTTCCACTTCATCTCTTATTGAATTAAAAAAATATATGAGTTGATTTTATCATTCCTAAAGAAAAAAAAAACTTTATAGGATTATAATATTAATAAAATAATAAAAAATCAGACATTATTTCTCAAAATATGTGTCATCAAAATGGTATGAATAAGTTATTCAATATTTATAAATATATTAAATTAATAAATAGAACCTCAATAATTTACCCCAAAGTTCAACTTAATCCTTTTATAAATAGTTATCATTAAGACTCCTCCAAAATCTGTTAGACCAGATTTAATATCCCAAAATATATAAGTAAGGTCACTGAATTTCCAAAATACACTTAACATCAATTCACCAAAAAACATAAATTGGCACTTAATGTAATATACCAAATTTCTGAATACCTTGATCACATATTCGTCTAAAACATGGTAATTACCTGTGTCAATGTAAAAAATTGATGAAACTATATATTCTTATATAAATTATCTATCTCATTTATATTTATATAAAATAATTGATCGTCAAATATTCTTATTAATAACTAAAATATAGTAAACTCAATCAAAGGTAACATAATCCATTTTTTCAACAAATCACTAATCAGTTTCAAGGTCACTAATACTATCTCATTTGTATTGAAAATATAAACCAGCTCCTCATCAAAACTAAACATTCTAATCTCTTCATTGGGAATATATTAAGGTTCTTCTTTCTATAAATCACATGTTTTCAATAACATATCCCATTTCCTTTAAATAAATTTACATTTTTATTGGTACCATTAAAAATATGTAATCAATTCCTTAAAGATAAACTATTATGGAACAATAATGAGATGTTTCTTGATTCTTATAGCCATAATATCATTGATATAAAACTTATACTATATAATTCCTAAATACAAATACACAAGCACTTTATTCATTCCACTTCAATGATTGGTATATAAAATGTTCTTCCTTGGTCTAAGAGTTAACCCTTGGATTAGGGAATTGACATGAATATTGTCCATGTTCTCTATAAATAATCTACTAAACTAAAAATGGTACCATATTAAGAAATACATATCCCTCCATCTAACTATTTTTTTTCTCCACAATTACTTGATGTATTCATTTTCATTACATACATACAAAATTTTCTAATTCCTCTAATTCTTTTAGTAGAGTTATTCTTCCCATATAATTTATGTTTATGAAGATGAATATTATTACCTCATTGGAATCCACCACCATAATTATATAATTATCTTACTTGGAGAGTATGAGAGTTGGTTAATGAGCAGTTTGTTAATCATATAATGTGATAATTGAATATGCATAATCAAAACATCTTTCACTTTAGTCATCATACCAATTAGTTTCTAATAATCACCATATTTTCCACCACACTCAAAATTTACATGGATATTTTTTTGGATACATCTAATAAAACCCAAAATCACAGCATTAGAAAAGATAATCATAGTGGGAAATCACATAATCATTAAAATAATTTTTAGGTTATCTAAATAATTGCTCATTCTATTCAATATAAGAAACATTTAGTTTAACCTTTTGTATTTTTATTAATTATATATTAAAATCCATCATAATAGTTTATAGATAAAATATTACTTAACCCAATAATATCCCATTGCAGTGTGAAACTATGCACACATTAAGGAAACAATCATTGTTAAACATAATGATGGTTGAGATATAATCGAACAACTATTTTGGGGTTATTAATTATAAAACATTTTATTTAAAATCCAAATTGACATTCAATATAAAGGTAGGGGTATATTTATTATATAACAACAAAATTAGTACCTTAGAGAAATCATTAATAATATTACCCATCGATTTGAAATATTCTCTAATTTAGTCACATGGTTTTGTTCTTGAGTCTAAATTTTCTAAACTATAGTTCCCAAGGATTCTATTAAACTTTATCTAATAAATTTTTTAGAAAACACTAATCTAGTTAGCCATAACATATATTTAATTAAATATATTATTAAATTATACATTTCAAATAACCACATTGGATTAATCGGTTTAGCTATCCTAGAAAATTAGATACAAGCATGATTCCAATATTATAATGGAAATAAAAATTATATAGCATAAGGAACATTATCACATAATTTATATTATACATAATATCCTTCAACATTTCTTGGGTAAGGAAAAATAATAAATGGAGTGATCAAATGATCATTAAGGGTTATATGATTAAATAAGGTATAATAATCATGGGAAGGTAAAAAACATAAAACATAAAAAAGTTAGTTGAAAACATGAGAATGAAATAAAACCACTGATAATATAAATATAGTAATATCCTATACAATAATAATAGAAATCTTAATGATTGAAATGATTTATAATGGACATCATGATACCATACATCATGATATTTTTACCATCAATTTAATGTTCTAAGATAGTTTAATTAGTTTGTAGGTACACACACGAAACTCATATAATAATACCAACCAAATAATTTGTCTCATGGGTCCTATCAATGCATGGAAAGGTTATGTATACTTAGTATTCAACCATAAATTCATGTATAATGAATTAACAATATATTTAATGATCAATTTAATTTAAAAAAATATGAATTTAAAAAAATTATAAATATTGAGTAAAGGATACAAAACATTATGATTTCTCTAATCAAAAAAGTAACTTTCCTTGTAAAATACCATATATAGAAATGGTATATTGTTTATTTAATATAAATATCCATTATAAAAAAACTATGAATATTTAAGAGAATGGAATCATCCAATAAAAATTTATTATAAGAAACTGAGTATTTCAAGTGAAATTTAATGACCCAAAAATTAATTAGAGATAAATGATGAATATTAATTCATCTGAAATATTAGTTTTATATTGAATTAATATATTTTATAGAATAAAAATAAATGTAATTGAAAAATTAAAATAATTTTTCATTGAAGAGTTATATTTGAAAAACCATTGAAAACATATAGAAAAATATATATGTCTTAAAATAGTTATGGTGGAGGGGCGGTCTATAAATACATTAGACATTAAAAAGAAACATTACTTTTGAATTATCCCCCATAGGTAGTTGGGTGGTAGGGGGATGGAGTTTGGGGCATCAGTCACAGGGTTGAGTCCCCAGATGGTTTTATATGTAGTGTGTGCATAGTTAATGGACCCACATATTAAATATTCGTTTCGAATTTTGGAAAAATAAAGTCAAAAACGACCCCTTCAGAAAAAAAATATACAAAAATTAATTTTTAAACCATATAAAATAGTAAAATATAACATAAAATATCATTAATAATTATTTTTATTGAATAAATTTTATTCCATAAAACAATATTCGGAAATATGAACATTGATGAAAATATATATCCGATGAAAAGAAAAATATGTTAATCTTATTTTTAAGAATTTATTTAAATAATTTTAGTTCCAAAGATATGAAAATTTATAATAAAAATTGTAAAATCATTAAATTTCAAGAGGATATGAAAATACATGATATTTAGAAAGGACTCGTTATAATATTCCTTTCATAAATATATGGGATTTCTCAATAAATGAGATTTTGAAATAAATCCTCACCTCATTGGTTACATTTAAATTGTAAAACAATAAAAGGGAAAACTTTTTTGGAAACATTAATCTTTATGAATAAATAATTTTTTTTAAATATATCAATGTAGAGTAATATCTATTATATTAATTAGGTTTATAATACAAGAAATGTCTTAATAGAGTGGAAATTACGATGAAATCCTTTACAAAGATCTTTTCATTGAAGTGATAATTAATCAATGAAGTGATTATGACTAACAAATTTAAATTGAGAAAATAAGTATAAATACATGAATGTAAAAATAGTGGTTATTTCACATATAATCATTCCATATAATAATCAATGATGTATAAGTATAACCCAATGAATAAAATTTGTCTTAAGAAACCCCTTATATCACGTTCGAATTTTCCCATAAGTGATTTTATACTACTGCCAAATAAATATATATTTATTATAAATAATTTCCAGAACCATATACATATCTAGAATAAAATATAAGACACATTTATAACATGTTATCACCTTTTGAATTATAATCATTAAACATTATCAAAATTTTGGGCATTAAATGATTATTTTTTCATGTATGTTTTGATTCAATGGTTTTGATCCTTGTGTATTGCTCATTGTTATAATATTTAATGAATTTTATTCATTATATAAATATTATATATATATATATTATCTCCATAATTATAACCATCAACGTAATGTGGTGATGAAATAAAATTACTACTTTGTGGAGATGATAATCTATATGTACACATGAGAAATGTTTTTGTTTTTATTTTTCTAGGGTAGGAAAGTGATAGAATATGGTTGTTAAATTACCAAAATAACATATAATTATATTTATTATACTATAATAATTATTTAATTATTTTTATAGTGTTTTTAGTGGAATAGTAATAAGAAATAAATATGTAAGAGTCAGTAAAGATGATTACCTCCTCTTGGGTAGACCTCCTTTTGATTCTTCATTATAGACCCCTGGAATGATCTTTTAATAAGACCATAACCTATAATTTTTGGTTATGGATGATTATAAGGTAATTGAGTGGGGTTTTATCGATACAATGCTTAATGTGGTGTAATGAAAATAGATTTGGGGTGTCATTTTATTAGGGGAGGGGCTGTCTTGATATTTTAAAGTATTAATATAATTTAAAAATATTCTCCATAACAAAATGGATTAAAATATATATAATTATATGAAAATACTTTTATTAATTGAAATAAAATCCTAAAATAGAAATGTGAATGTTCTTTTTCACACTTAAATTTTAATTTCGACCCCACTTCAGCATTTCATTAATTAGTGTAATATTATAGATTTCTACCCTCTAAAGGTCAAGAATGATACCAGTAAAGGATAAGAACCCTTAAATGGAACATGTTTAAGGATTTAAAAAATATAAGATTCATTTTTCATATGATAATATTTTCAGAAATTATAAATCATTTAATAAAATATTATTTACTATATAATATCATTACTAACATTTTTTGTAATACCTGAAATCATGTAACATAATAGGAGGTTAACTCTTATAAAATGGTTCAAAAATGACATGGATTATAATATCTTCGGTTATGGTCTAAATTAAATCATCCAATAAAATTTATACTCGTTTAGATATTATTTTAAACTTTATCTTTCTTATTAGCCCGTTGGTTAGAATAATTTAAAAAAAAACCATGGTAAATACTTTTTTCATATAAAGGGGTATAATTTTATATATATAATGAAAATTAGATTACAAATTGAATAAAGGGGAACTTTTAAGACATTATTCATACAAAATTTTCTATTTTATATCATTTTTTTCTAAATATTTCAGTAAAATAAATTTAATATAAAATATTATTAATGTCATCTTTAAAACTATTAACATTAAGTTATATTAAAATTACATGAAAAAATATAAATAAAAAAACCTATAAAACATATCTATTAAGGTATATATATCATTAAATGTTAGGGTAAACTTTAAATAACGCCAAAAATAATATTTTTATAGTTATTAATGTCATTTACATGATTTTTTACTACTTCCACAAGCGCTCTATCGATGATGCATAAGAATTTAATGTAATTATTTCGTCATGAAAAATTAAAATAAATTACAATATGAAAAAATAATTTTACTTTAAAATATGAATTTATAACCATGAATAAGTTTTTTTGTATCCCTATAATGTTGTTATAGATATTAATTATAAGTGATTGTCATTTTTTAACATTATATTTACATAAAATAATATATTCCATTATTAAAGACCAAATGACAAAAAATTAACATAAATTCAAATCATGGGTGAGGATGGACCAAACATACTCATAAAATATATTAAACTAAATTTTTAGTGAAATTTTTAATCCTTATCATATTTTTATTAATCTTAATTACTCAATCTACCCTCATCGAGGTGAAAATATTAACTACAATTAATATACATAATATCAAAAATAATATGGATGTATTTACCAAATTTTAACCTCTTGATTCCAAATATGGTATCTTTTTTTAAATATTAAATATATATATATATAGGTGGAAGAAATAAATTTTGTTATAAATGTGTAAAATTCAAGATAAAAGAGTTTTTATAAAAATTCATGATTCAAATATAATTAATTAGATAATTATAAACAATGGATCATATTTAACAATAATACCAACTATAATCTTTAATGGTACTTTTAAATTTCAGTATTTAATGACTATTTAAGAAAGAATTAAAAAAATCAGTATTTTTCAAAAAAAATCAATCATTTAGGAAAACTCATAAAATACTGCCCTAAGTAAATTTTTGTATGATGATTTTAAAATTTTATTTCATTTAATAAAATATAATTTCCAAAATAGGATGAAATTGATTTTAATTTTTACACACAAAATTCAATAAAACAAATTTTTGAGTAAATTTAATTTTCAAAGTGAAAAATGATTATATTAAAAGTCGGTACATAATTATTATTAATAAATACATTATATAAAACCATTATATATATTCTTTTTAATGTTTTTAGTCCTATTTATTCCCTCTAATCCAATGGATAGGTGATAATTGTAGGGTAAAATAATAATAATTGAACAATATATGGGGGTTCACTTATTTATCAATGTTGAGTGTCAAGAATGTTATCAATCAAAATATTCTAAATTTATAGGGTGTTACAAGGAATTTAAGAATTATTCAGAGTCATTTGTCGATAAATTTATTTAAAAGTATTATAAGAATAATTTATGTAAGGATTTTCAGTTTCAAGTTGGGGATCATTTTTTATTTAAAGTATCACCATATAAAGGTCTTATAATATTTTGAAAGAAAAGAAAACTAATTCATATGTACAATGATAATTTTTAAATTATATAATGAATTTGAGATATGTATTACAGATTTAAAATACCCCATATCACCTCGAATTTTCCTGATGTATTTCATACCATTTCATTATGGATGTACAAGACAAACACAACACTTTTTCTAACAACCAAGGAAATAGAATTGGAACCTGATTCATATTATTATGAAGAGCTTATCCCAATTATTGAATCTAAATAACATGTTTTGAAAAACCAAATGACAGGATTAGGGAAGGTACTTTAGTGAAATCATAACATAAAATAAGAGACATGGGAACTTTAAGAAGTTAAGATAATGAAAAACCCACATCATCTCATTAGTGGACATTATAGAAATTTTAATTATGAGGTTTTTAATGGAGGGAAGTATGTGAAAGTCGAGATTCAATTATACTTTGTAAAATATTATTTGATGAGAAACAATAATATAATTCATATAACATGATTTAGAATGTGATTAAAACCGAAATAATTTTTTTTTAAAATTCAATTTTAATAAATTAATTTCATTTTTTAATTCATCATTTAAAATTTTATTACGGCAAATCTTTTAGATTTATTAGATATAGTAAATGTTTTTGTGAATTTTGAAAATACCAATGATTGAAAATATTTTAGACATTGTGACATAATTATGATTCAAACATAAATTAATATTTTTTAAAATTTTCATTAATGAATGATGTTTTAATGGATTACAATAATTTATTTTAGAATTTTATTTTGAATTTAGGATCCAAATCTCATCTTTTGTTCACATAAGTTATATAGTACTTCAATTTAAAAAAATTTTGTATTTGAATTTAATGGTTTATTTTAAGGGTCTATTCAATTTTGGACTGATCTAAAATTATGATAATATTATTTTTTAATAAAATATAAAAAATAAATGAAATTCGTTTTTAAATTATTTCAGCGTAAACTGATTTCTATACTTAAATAATGTATTTTCCTACAAATAATTTTCATGTATTTTGTGATCTATGAATGAAAATAATTTCTTCTATATATAGAATTATATTTTGATAAAATGGATTCCAAATTTGGTATTATAATATCTAAATATTATTACATGTCCCCTTTTATTTATACCTAAAAATATATGTTATCATGTTAAAATGTAATGTTATCATGGATAAGATTATTTTCGGATAAAAAGTGATTTAATTTGGGTAATATATTACATTTTCTCCAAAAATTGTATAATTGGACATGAATGAATTTTTTTATACCCTATAAAAAATTCCCAATGAATTTTAGGTTCCTTAGTTCCACTTGAAAATTAATTAGACCATTTAATATTTTAATATATTGAATAATTACATGAATGCGAGTACACTCAATTATAATTGGGAACCAATTATCTTCTATTCTTCCCGAAAAATGAGACAAATATAACAACCAATACTAACCCAAATACCTTCAAAAACATCATCCCCATGACCCAGAAGGCTTAAAGTGAAACTTAGTAGAGGGCTCTAAAATTAGAGTTAATCATCTAACCCAACTAATTGAATGTTTATTTCCAATTCGACATTTTTTTAAATCTATTGTATCCTTCTTAATATAATAAATACTATAAGACCAATATACTAATATGTTGTTAGGATTATGTAAAAACCATTTTCAACCTCATTTAAATCAATTATCTACATTAAATGTAGTCTATACCATTTCCCATATAATAATGGTTTTAAAAAACCATTGATATAAGGTTCCTATTATAATGGTTTAAAAAATTGTTGGTATAGTCTATTTTAATGAATGATATCCCAAAAGCTTTTAAAAAACAATTGAGGTATTCTAGTCTCTATACCTATAGTTTTAAAAAACCATTCTTATAGAGTTTCTCTCAAATACCAGTATGCAGGTAGTTACTCCTCATCCCCGAATTGATGCACATTTTCCCCTACCAAGTACTCCATCTTATTCCCCACAAGCAGTCATCCATCTGGGTTTTTATTCATTTGGTCTCTTCATTATTAAATTGGTTAGTTCTAAATGGGTTATATGTACTACAAACAATCATTTTACTTTTTTATATACATATAAAAGACTAACCTATGGCATTCAATTTCATTCCTCATCCACAACAAACTCTTAGCCTATAAGGTTTTCAATCGAATATTTTCTAATTTGAAATTTGTATGTTCCAAATACTAAATATATTATTTCAGAATTTTTTTTTATTTTTTTGAAATAATAACAATGGTATTTTTTCAGATTCCAGATTCATTTTACAGTGTTTAGTTTTAAGTAATTTTTTTTATTGAATTGAATAATAAATTTGATTGTGTGTGATTTATTATTTTTAATTTAGTTACTCTATACTTAAATATAAATTAAATTTGAACCTGTTATTTTTATAATATTTATTTAATTAAAATAGAAATAAATTTTTAATGAAAAAATATTTGAAAGTGTTTAAAATTTTTAGTTTAATGGTTATTGAATTCTGTTCCAATTGATTTTAGGTGATATTTTTGGATTAATTTCACTACATTTAAAACATATTAGGAAATCAAAAAATCCAATACTATTAAGATAACATGTCAAATTTATGTGTCCTATTATTTTGGATATATATAATCTCCTCTTTATTTAACGATTTATATATGCGATAAGATTATTTGAATAAGGATTTAATGTGTATGGATCTATAATACATGATAAATATTGATAATATTATTTTTCCAACATGTTATTACAATTATTGTTTTATTGTTAAATGATTGAAAATAGTGGATTTTTTATACCAATGATTTTTGGATATCATCCACCGAAATAGAGTTTTGTCTCGATTCCATGACCATTAAAAACCATATACATCACATCCTAACATACACTAGTTTCATAAATATTTTATTAAATATTTAAAATTTAAATATAACATGAGGAGGTGATGGAAAATTATTTTATATTCATACAATGTAAAATAAACTCACCCTTTGTGGTAAAAAATGATTATATTTCATTAGGGTAAATCATGTTTGCATATGGAATAATCCTTAATTATTATAAAAAAATGCATGGGTTGTTCTATTGTGTATTATACAAGACTCAAACACTAGAGACTGTATTAAGAGAGAATATTCTTGAATATGATTATCTGTTTGTGTGTATAACAACAGTGGAATCCAACTCATATTACTGGATAATACTTAATAGTAAATGGTTACCCATACAAGGGTTTTCCAATTACAACCTATAATATAGCCTATATTGTAAGAAATATTTTCTATAGAGGTATTTAAACTCAAATATAAGCCTATATGAAACCATAATGTCCCCAAAAATTGATTCAAAATCATTGGAAGGAAAAACATTAAATGTAATTCAACAAAAACCGACTTTTCCAAATATGGGTACCTTAAAATACACACCTTATTACGAATATCATCTTCAATGGTGTATAATCTATTTAACATAGACAATTTATTGTAGGAAGATGTTTATATCCAAATATCATACTATGAAATCATTTATCACCAATACTAAAATTTCAACTCCATATTTCCAATACGCTAAAAAACAGATTTAATTTAGGGATACCTTTAATAAGAATTATCATTAATTATGAAATACAATTATCTATATAAAATCAAACATAATCCAAATAGTTAACCAAAATTATCCTAGAGAGATATTTTTTTGCAATGATTTTCCATCATATCCAATGTTTTTAACATAATCTCCTGATTTTTTACTTGTTACGATCATCCAAAAAAGCATACAATTATCATCAATCCATAAAAATACAAAATTTTAGGATCCCATAAAGGTATTTTGTTTGAAAAATCATATCATGTAACAAAATGTTAATGCACCACCCTTATAATTATTTTATTAATTTCAATCATGTTTTCCTTAAATTGTTCACTTGGTCACAATTTTACCTCTTAAACACACTATTCACACTTTCTCAATGTTTTTCACACATTGCATCACATAACCATTTAATTTAGTTTTTCCACGCTTTTATACATTTCATCTATTTTTTCACCTCTATCGCACTATCACGCATCATTTAACACACATAAAAAGTGAATTTAATATGATAAAAATAAAAATAGAAATTGTAAACACAATATTTTTTATTATTATGTATAGTTGTTATTCATTGATATAATATAATTCAATATCACTATTTTTATATTTTTGGTATTTTGTTATATATATGGTAATGAATCAGGTGTTTATAGAATAATACATTTTTTATTTCTATTAATACATATGAATAATATATTAATTTTATGTTATAGGGGGCTCTTTTTTCTGATAACGTACAACACATTCAACAATAGGATTATCTGAAATCTTACATAGCACTCAACATTGAATAATACTGAAAAAAATGTATTATTGTTATTAATATTTTAAATGGTTTTCAACACATAGCTATTTGAAAGGCATGAATGAATAGAATCAATTAAATTTTTAAATGTGGTTTACACATGTTTGAATGATGATTCATTGATTACCATATTTATTAGAAATTAAAATATAAACCAATTGAATATAATGGATGTGTTTTTATGAAACATATTTAAAATAGAATAATTGTGTTTTCATGTATTTTTATTTTATTAAAAACATATGATATATATTCAATGTAATGTTTTAAATTCATATTATTTGTTTTCTAGATATTATATTTGAATAAATTAATTTTTTCAGATAAAAGAAGTATTTTTCTAAAAATGTAGTTTTACCTCCTATTAATGGAGAACCCTTTTCAGATTTTGTTTTTAAAAATTTATATGTTTTATTTCAAAAAATTAAGTTTTTTAGAATCAGAACATCAAAATTTACATTGTATGAAATTTTGGTATTTTTTTCCTAAAATTCCTTTTTAAATGAATAGTGAAAAACACTGCATTTTAATTCAAAAGTACCTTTTAATATAATTTATTTATATAGATTTATTGTAATTTTAATTGGTTTTAAAGTGTAATTGGATTATGTTTTTATCATTTAATACATTTATTATCATCGTAATTAATTTCACTTTGAAATTGGACATAAACGGTTGTCAATCTTTTGGTAGTTTGTACTTCTTAAAAACACACATTTTGGTTTCGACAATGAAAATTAATTTTAAATTAATTTCTGAAAATTAAGTGTTTTGAATTTGGAAAAATAGATTCTATATTTGGAATTAGTAAGTCTAAATTGTGTAAATATTTTACTTTTATTTTTATACATTATGAATAGTAACATCACTAAATATTTTATTTACCATGGTTAAAGGGTAAAACTGGTAAATAAGGGTAAAAAAATAATATTATAATACTATTGAATTACCCTAACACATGTTATAACCCTTTTTTATATGATATATCCAACCATGTGAATCCTTGAGTCTATTTTTAAACCCCGTGGATCCACTTGTGTGTGAATGTGACATTTAATTAGTTTTAAATTAATGTTAAGGAAAATATAACCTAAACATGTATCTTTTAGAAAAACAATTTTTATATGGGGTTATATAAGTTATATTTTTTACTATAAATAATAATTAAAAAACTAAAAATATTTCCAAAATAAGTGTACTTTATTTATTATTTTTCGACATTATATAAATAAATACCATTATGACACAATAAAAATTTAGTGATTACCTTGTTAATGAATGATTTAAATAAATGAGATTATAAATATTAAAATAAATTTATTTTGAAACTTTTTATGAAATCCAATAATTTTAAGGATGATTAAGACTTCTTATCTTTTAATTTAGGATGTTTTTTAATGAATGATGTTGTTATGGATTTTTAAAAAGTCATGATATGAATAGGATAAAAAATTACATAAATTAGTTTTTAAAACAAATACAATTTTATTAATTGATTTCATAGTCCTAAAAAACTATGATTCGGCCAAATGAAATATATAATGTTTTAAATGTCATTAATTAACCACATGAGGTTATATTGTCAATTTATGGTAACTATATTAACCATATAATATAAAAATACAAGAAGATGGGGAAATAGTTAAATTAGTTAACTAAGGGTTAAAGCTAAATGGTAAGGTTAAATATGACACCAAAACATGTCAAAAACATATTGTCTGAGAGGATTTATAAGGATAATCATCTTATATTATATGTAAATGATTTTTGGACTTTTTTAAAATCTAATTTCATTTAATAATAAAATAATCTTTCATGGAATTCTTAAAGTACCCCTCCTCCCTCTATATAAAAGGAAACCAACTCTAACCATTTACTGACACCTCTCAAACCCCTTGGATATTTGAACCTATAATCCAATAATATCCCTAATTTCCTCTATTACAATTATAATCCTTATCTTAGGCAGAAGTAAATTCAAGAAATCATTTTGCCTCAAATCAAAGAGAGTTACTATTGTTAAGAGGCAGCGTCTTCTTTAAAGATCCTTTCCAATATTATACTTATTCATCCCATATTCTAGTCTAATTCATTGATTAAATAACAAAAATAGTCTCCTAAATATACTAGGATGTTTTTATGATAATTATTTAAACATAACTTACACAAACCTCCATGTAATGGATTTAGAACATACTGTTTCTGTGGACGGTGAACTATTGCCTCACAAAAAGATGATTGTTAAATTATCTTCTACCGCCTCACAAGGTGGCCATTATGATGAAACTGTATTTATATGATATATATAATTTTTATTTTGTCCTTATCATTCTGTAAGTTTTATTTACAACTTACCTTTATTCTTTTCGTGATGTGTAAACATTATAGTTTCATTTGAGGAAGCGCAGACTACCACCCCCTCAAAGCGATACGAATCACTCATGCCATACATGGAACGTAAAAGTATGTAATTAATGAAATTATGTTACATATATAAAATATTTTATTATACTATAATTATAATATAACTGTGTATTATTATTTTTTCATTCTATTAAATATGAAATAGAAATGAAAGTTTTGTTAATGCGTATGTACGACTTACCATCTCCATGAATGGTGCATTTCATTTATTATCTCCAAATATTAAGGAATATTATAAATACATATATAACATATATATATGATATGATATATATATATATATATATGAATAATATTCTGAAGATAATTTAATTTTGACAACATGGACGAATTTTAATTATAACAATATTATTTTCGACTCAATTACCCAATTTCGACAAAACGACGGATATGAACTCAAATAATTATATAATTTTTATAACATTGTAATAATTTATATAAAATGAATAATAAACTTGAAAAAGATTCTTAAGAAATAATATGTCAACTTTTGTTTATTATTCAGGAAATTAATGAATGAACGAGTCACGTCTGACATGAGGTAAGGGAACTTCTAAACACAATTTCCATTATTTGGGTTAAACTTGTTCTTCTTGATTATATCGTTCTATGATTATGTGAGATATAAATTTTGATATAAAATCTTTTATGTATACTTTATTTATGTGTAATTATAGTGAACACACATAATCTATCTATATTATTTACAAAAATGATCTTTGTATGGTATTTCCTCTTAATCTCCTTCCAATGAGGCATATCTTGTTGTTATGCACATCTGTTATCCAATAATGTGTATATACAACCCTTTTGACCATTTATATAATTAATTATTATATTATCATCATTTTTAATGTTTTTTTAACTTTATTCCTTAATTATTATTTTTTCATTTGTTTCTCATGTGGTAAGGGGCTCCTTATCTAAAACATCATTTTAAATGTTTTAAAGTTTATTTCATTTAAAACCATCTATTTCATGTCAATGTTTTCAAAATGGTTTTTATGAATTTATTTAAATGAACATGGATGTTCTGAAATAATTATTTATTAAAAATCTTATGATGTGGTATTTGACTCAATGATTGAAAAATTTCTTTATTTAATGTTTTAAATGGTTTTGGAAATCAGTTGAATATTTCTATATCTTCATATGATCTATTGTACTTGCAATGTGGAAATGTTATTTTCCTTCTATGATTGATTTATGTGTTATGATTATTAAATGGTACTTGGACATTTTATGGGTGGTTACGTGATAAACCAAGATGTTTAATTATGTGATAAACCAAATAATGGGTGGTTCTATGATAAACTAAGGATCGGTGGTTGCGTTATAACCTCTAATGCATTGGGTATGTAAATCAGACATATTTCTATAACATTTAGTGATTTTTGTAGTGGTATACCATATGGTTATTCTATTTATGTATGTTTATGTACCAAGTTACATTTATATTCTATACATTGTTTTATATATTCATTATGGTAATATTTTGGTTACAAAAATGGTATGCAATGAGCTTATATTTAGTGAAGTGTTTTTGAAACTTCTTTAAGGTGTAAAGTGTTAATTTATGATATGGTATTAGTGGTTTACATGTTATTCTGAAAAACTAATATTTTTTCTTGTTTATGTTTCCCTTATTGATGTATTTATGCACATCCAATGTTTTGAAATGTTTTTCAAAAGACATAATAATGAATAGGGTCAAGGATTGGATCCGAGAAAAGTCATGCTATCTGAAGCATAGAACTAGACATGTTTCGTTTTTCGAGAGTTTTTTTTAAGAAAAAATTGATAGTGAGTAGAATTGTCTACTTGTAATATTCATGTTGTTATATATATTTTTTGACCTAATTATTGAATGATCTAAACCTGAAAATATCCTCAATGTGAATTATTAAATTAATTGAATATTATCTAATGTTTATGGTTGGGGCCCTAAAGTTGGTATCATTGATCAGTTTAGATAACATTAGATGTTTGGGTGTTATTTAGGCATAATAGAAATAACTATAATGTTATTAATATTTGTAAGAGTCATAGTTATTTTAGATATATTGAATGAGTTTATGATAACATGAATAAGTATATCTTATTTTTTACCCTGATCATAAGATATGATATGATGAATTTACTGATATACTCACAATAACAATTTTCATTTTAGTAATTGGCTGGATCTAGTAGGCAAAAAAGAAATAATGGATGTGAAGAAAAGTGTGATGGTATTCAGAATAAGAAACCAAATTAAATGGGAGCTGTAATGAGAACTCATGTTGTTATTCTCAACCAACTTCCTGGAATCATGATTGACCACATTAACCTTAGTGATTTTTATACGGAATTGTATGTGAAAGAAATGAATACATATGGATGTTCAGGTAATAATCATAGAGGTAAAAACATTCAAAACCCTATGTGTCATGGATTTAGAAAGGAACACCGAAGAAAATGCTCCAAAGGGATGGGAAAATTTTGTAGATGTGGTAATGAAGGCCATAAAGCAATATCATTCCATGGAAAAAGGAAGCGTTCAGTTGACTCCAATAAAGGAAAAGAAGTTATTTCTGAGGGATCAAATGAATGGTTTAAATGTGGTGTGCATGGTAATTAAAAAAATAGATTTCCTATGAAGATGGTTTGGGAATAGGATCAGTAGGATAACACAAATATATGTCTACCAATAACTAATTCATTTCCAATTGAGGATGAGGGAAATGATAATGACCAATTAAAGGTATGGATTATTTCTTAGCTGATATTTTGATATTATTAAATCATAGTATTTGATTCTTGATTTTTTTTGTAGGAAATAATTATTTCAAAATAAGTTGGAAAATAATTATTAGTGGATCATTAATTACATTTAATTATTAAGAAGTCTACATATAAGTGATTCAAGAGTAATGGTAGAATTTAGGATGATGTCATGATTAAAGTATTAAGGCTCTTTTGATGATGGGATTACTTTGGAAGAATCTTTCTAGTATGTGTAACTGTAAAGTTTGATATTTGAGTATTTTATTCAAGAGAGAATTATATTTTCATGTGTGGATATAATGTATATCCTTAACGGTTATATGATTTTTTTGTGGTGATAAATGGTTATTAAATTTTGTGATGCACAATGAATGGTATTAGATAACCTTTTAAGATAAAATATGTTATGGTAATTTTTGAGGAAATAATCTAATTTCTAAGAATTTTATAAGAATTATATGGTTTTATAAAAAGGAAAACCCGCAGGATGTGTGATAACCCATCGCGTCTGGAAATCCCATGGGGATCGAACCGATAACCGAATGAGACAAGGGTGAATTGCCAACCAATGGCCTACGGGAAGAACCTAGTTGGTATGACTATTTATTTTTAGTTAAATGATTTTATTGATCCAGAATAAGTTGATTTTGGATCATATGTTTTATCAAATGGATATCCTTTGTATTAGAAAATGTGTTGGTGACTAAGTGATACATGTTTTTTTGGAATATGTTAACTCTTTATGAGTAGTCGATGTTATTTAGAGATAAATATTATGTTTTTTGAGGAAGACTATGGGATAAAATCATTCTAAATATTCAGTTTCAAACATATTTTAGATTATTTTGAATAATTTTAAATAAAATTGTGTATTTAATGGTCTTTTTGGAGCTTTGGGTATTGTTTGTTCAATTTTGGAGATTAATATTAGTATTTCATTTTATAAAATATTATACTTTTTGGGTATTATCTGATATTTTACTAACCATTTTGGTTTTGGTTAATTCCTAAAGACAGGGGAAATATATGGTTTATATTTTTTAGATCATGTTATTTTCTAGAAATTGATTCTAGTGATTTTGGTGTTACCAAGTCATCTTGAATACTCATTGTTTTGAGAAAAGATGAGTTTCTTGATGAAAATTATTAAAGGATGAAACTCTACTTGAAAAGTAACTATATTTTCTTCTATTCTTAGTCAATATCATAAATAAATTCTCTAACTTTATGAAAGGTAACATAAAACAAAAAACATTGTCTGTTTAATTTTCCTTTTGGGGATTCAAAGATAGTTTAACCTATCATAAGTTTTTGGTTTTCTGGTGGATAAATTTCTCCTGATCAAGTTTTCTATCACTCTCCATCAGAAAATGATTGTATGTTTTCTCTTCCATATACATGTTTTCAAATAATCCTAGTATGAATTCTCTTGGATGAACTTTATACTTCTCTTTATTTATTCTAATGTGATAGTTTTAATGACTCTTTTTCCGATGTGGGACTTTTAATGAAATTTCCGAGACTAATTTTAAAATTGTGGGGACACAAATTCTAAAAGGGGGGAAGGATGTAATGACCTAGGTATTTATAGAATAATACCTATTATTTAATTTAATACCTATTAATAAGATATTCATCTTATGTTTAAGGTGATGCTTTTTCTGATAGCTTACTCGACACATAACAACAGGGTTCTCCAAAATCTTACATTGCACACATCATTAAGATATATTGAAAGATAATACAATATTATTGTTATTATCTTAAATGGTAGTTAAAGCCTTTCTTTTTGAATGGAATGAATGAATAATATCAACTTAATTTTGAAATATGGTTTACACATGTTTAAATGATAATTCATTTATTACCAAATTTATTAAAAAAATTAAAACAAATTGAATATTATTGATGTGTTTTTATGAAAACATATTTAGAAGAGAATAATTCTGTTTTCATGGACTTTATTTAATGAAAAACATATTATATATATTCAATGTAATTTTTTAAATTCAACTCATATTTTTTTATAGATATAATATAATTATAAATTCATTTTTTCATATAGAAGAAGTATTTTTCTAAAAATGCAGTTTTAACCCCTTTTGATGGAGAAGACTTTTTAAATCTTTTATTTTACACCATTATAGGTTTTATTTGAAAAATTAAACTTCTCATCTAGAATCAATAAAAAAATTTACTATGAATGGAAATTTGGTATTTTTTTCCTAAAGTTCATTTTTTAATGAATAGTGAAAAATACTGCATTTTAATTCAAAGTTTTCTTTTAATCTTATTTATTTATATAGTTAGATTGTAATAATAATTGGGTTTAAAGTGTAATTGGAATTTATTATTATAATTTAATCAAAATTTTGTCATTTAATTTAATTTTACATTGAAATGGGACATATAATCATGTCAATATTTTGATAGTTTTTACTTCAAAAAAACACGGATTTTGGGTTTGACAATGAGAATTAATTTTAAATTATTTCTTGAAACTTCTGTGTTTGGAATTTGGAAAAATATATTACCTATTTGGAATAGTTACATCCAAGTTTTTTAAATATTTAACATTTATTTTTAGAAATTATGAATAGTAACTTCAGTAAATATTATATTTACCATGGTTAAAGGGTAAATCTCTAAATAAGGGTAAAAAATATTATTATAATAATACTAAATTACCATAACAACTGTTCTAACCCTATTTGATGAGATATTTCAGACCATTTACATCCTTGGGTCGATTTTAGGACCCCATGTAGCCACTTGTCTATGAAAATGACAATATATTACTTTTAATTTAATGATAAGGAAAATATAACCTAAACATGTATCTTTTAGTTAAAATATATATGGGGTAATATAACTTATATTTTCGAATAAAAATAATAATTTTAAATATAAAAAATTTTCATAAATCATGGTATTTTATTTATAATTTTTGGACCTCAAATAAATAAATATATTTATGACATAATGATGATGTAGTGATTACCTTATTAATGAAATATTTAAATAAAAGAGATTACAAATATTAAAATAAATTTATATTGAAACTTTTTATTCCATACATTAATTTTAGGGATGATTATGACCTTTAATATTTTAATTTATTATGTTTAATGGAAATAATTTTTTTTATGAATGTTTAAAAAGGAATGATATTAATAATATAAACATTGTCAAAAATGAGTTTTTAAGACAAATACTATTTTATTAATTGATATAATAGTCCTTAAAATATAATATTCTTCCAAATTATTTATATAATGATATAAATTTTATTAATGAACCAATTTAGGTTATATTGTAATTTTATGGTAACAATATTAACCATATAGTATGAATATACAAGAAGACATGGTAATAGTTAAATTTATTAACTCATCGTTAATGCTAAATAATAAGGTTAAATTTGAAACAAAATTTTTTCTAAAACCTATTTGTTGAGATTATTTCAAAAAATAATCAACTTATATTCAGATAATATTAGTTGTGGAAATTTTTAAAATCAAAATTCAGTTTATAATAAAATAATCTTTCAAGACATTCCTAAAGTACACCTCCTCCCTCTTATAAAAGTCTACCACCTATAAACCATTACTTACTACTTTAAATCCCATTATCTCCACAAAAATAAACTAAAACATTCTCCCTAAATCCTTATCTTAATCCTAGAATCCTCAGCTTAGGCACAAGCCAATTCAAGAAAGGCTTTTGGCTCAAATCAGAGGGAGTTACCCGTTTTAAGAGGTAGCGTCTTCTCTAAAGATCCTTTCCAATATTCTACTTCATCACTCCAAATTATATTAGTATTGATTGATTACATTAAAAAAATAGTATCCTCAATATATGATAGGATTTTTTTATGATAATTACTCTAACTACACTAACACACACCTCCATCTAATGGATTTAGAACATATTGTATCTATGTACGGTAAACTGCTGCCACAAGAAACGATGATTTTTAAATTATCTTGTATCGCCTATCATGGTGGTCATTATGATGGAACTGTATTTATATTATATATATTATGTTTATATTTTATTGATGAATCTCTAATTTGTATTTACAAAATTCCTTTTTGCTTTTCATGATGTGTAAACATGAAAAATTTATTTGAGGAAGCGTGGACTACCGCCCCTCAATGTGATAAGACTCATTCATGCCATACATGGAACTTCTAATGTATTGGATTAATTAACTTATATAACCTATATAAAATACTATATTATAATATAATTATAATATACCAATTTATCATTATGTTTTCATCCCATTAAATAGGAAATTGAAATAAAAGTAATGTTCATGCGTAAGTACGGCTTACCGTCTCCATGAATAGTGAATTTCATTTCATATCACCAAATGTTATGGAATTTTATAAATACATATATAGGGGATATATGTGATATATATCTATATGAATAATATTATTTAGATAATGGAATTTTGACCATATGGAAAAATTAAAATTATAACAAGATTATGTTCGACTCAAGTACCCGATATCAACAAAATGACCGATATTTACTTAAATAATTATGAAATATTTATAATGTTGTAATAAGTAATTTAAAAGGAATAATAAACATAAAAAATTTTCTGATGAAAGTATAATTTACCTTAATTTTTTATTCATGAAATTTAAGAATGAACGAGTCAAGTCGGACACGAGGTAAGGGAACTTTTTAACCCAATTTCTATTCATTTGGTAAAACTTACACTTCTTAATTGTACTGTGCTATGATTATGTGAGATATAAATTTTTATATAATATCATTTATTTAAACTTTCTCTAAGTTTAATTATATTTAATACACATAAATGATCAATTTTATTTACAAAATGATCTTTGTAATGGATTTTGTCTTAATCTCCTTTCGTTGAGGAATATCTTGTTCTCATGCACATCTATTATCCTATAATGTGTATATACAACCCTTTTGACTATTTATATCAAGAAATAGTTTATTATAATTATATTTAATGGTCTTTTTAACTTTATACATTGATGATTTTATTTCAAGTGTTTCTCAAGTGGTAAGGTACTCTTTATCTAAAACATTGTTTTAAATATTTTATTGATTTATTCATTTAAAACCTTATATTTCATGTCAATGTTTTCAAAATGGTTTCATTGAATTTATTTATATGGACATGAATGTTTTGAACTGATAATTTATTTCAAAAGGTTTAAAGTGGTATGGTAAACAATGATCCAAACATCTATTCATTTAATGTTTTATATGATTTTGGGAATGTGTTGAATATTTCCATATCTTCAAATGATCTCATTTTCTTGTAGAGATGAAATGTTATTTCTATTTTAAGGTTGTTTTATGTGTTATTTTTTTTAAATGTTACTTGGACATTTGAAAGGTGGTTACATGATAAACCAATATGGGTGGTTTCGTGATAATCCAAATGACGTGTGGTTTCTTGATAAACAAAGGATAGGTTGTTACGTTATAACCTGTAATGCATTGGGTATGGAAGTAGGCCATATAGATATTCAATTCAGTGATATTTATGAAATTAGACCTTATGGTTATTCGATTTATGTATTTATGTCCCAAGTTACCTTTATATATTATACATATTTTTTCACTGGGCTTTATTGTAATGTTTTGGTTACAAAAAGGGAAGGAAATGAGCTTATATTCCATGAATTTTTTTTGCTACTTATTTATGGTTAAAGTTATTACTTTATGAAAATGTATTCATGGTTTACATGTTGTTTTGAAAAACTAAGTGTTTTCATTATTTATCTATCACTTAATGTGCTTTTTATTCTCATCCCATGTTTTGAAATTTTTTCATAGGACTTAATGAAGATTAGGTTCAAGGATTGGATTAAGGAAAATTCATGATTTCTAAAACATGGAACTAGAAATGTTTATATTCTAAGAGTTTTGTTTTTTGAAAAAAATGGATAGTGAGTAGAAGTGTCTACTTGTAAGTATCATGTTTTTATGTATATGTTATGACCTAATTATTTAAATCTCTAAACCTGAAAATATCCTCAATGTGAATTATTATATTAATTAAAGATTATTTAATGCATAAGGCCGTGGATTTATATATATAGTATTTTTTTATATTTTGATTCTTATATTGACTACAGGGGAGTTATGATTTCATATATTGTAAAAAATTCTCATTTACATTAATATATTTTCAATTTAACTTAAATAAAATTTCATTTATTTTATAACACGTCATATAACATTTTTTTTCCAAAATTGATATTAGTGGGATGTATGAAACTGATATATCACAGGTGATTTTCAAAACAAGTTGGAGATATTTCTAAATTTTTCATTTATCAATGTTTCAGATAGTACTTATATAGGCTATCCCTATTATAATTGTTTTGGAAGACCTTGGTTAAGTCATGAAGTAGTTGGACTCATATAAAAAAATGTGTCTTTTAAACAAACTAATATCTATTTCATAACAATGGGGAGAAAATACAATATAAAAATTTTCATGATTTGAATGAGAGGACTAGATTATAGAATTTATTAGATGACTATTTCTTGTTTATTTATCATCATGAGAAGAAAAGTATACTGACTCAATAATACTTTGATATGATAATACATGATTCATGTAATGGAAATTATTATGTAGATAGGGTTAAAAAATTGAATGATGCTACCCTATGTCCAGTATATTGACATTGCGGTAAAACGAAAAAGACGAAATTTTTAATCTGACTCTTTCATGGGAAACCATGTACAGTATTTATAATACATTCATCAATTATATTATAACCATTTTGGAACAAATATTTCCAAATGATTCATATATTACCTCAAAAATTATATGGAATGGATGTTAGTTTAAGAACAAGAATTTTATAGAAATAAAAAATTCATGCTTTCCCAAATGATTGCTGCTTATTCTAGGAATAAACTCTTAAATTAAATGATTATATAAAATGTGGCACATCATGATGGAAGAAAAATGATAATGTAGTACCATCTCATTTGACATAGAATGTAATTTTTCACATTCCATTAATTCCTATACTCCAAAATCATTTCATGTATGATAAAATATATAAAAAATAAGATGGAATGTTATCGAGAGAAATAGGGATAATAATGTGTTCCTTAGTCATGTAGATGGATTTTTAATATTTATATTTGATGCTCGATATCCTTATTTTGTATATGACATTTTTAAGGTTATGTTGGGTTTATCGTGTGATGGTTTCAATCTATTTGGGATGATTTCTTTCTAACAGCACAAGGATAGTTTTCAAACACATTCATAACCTTCCTCCAGGGATGTGCATGAAAAACCCATTCAATTTCATGTGTATATTTATTTCTATACAATCTAATCCTAGAAATGATATAGATGTATACATGTAACCCCTAATAAAATAGTTGAAACATATTTTGAATTTCGGTAAGTGAAAATATGATGCATGTTCAATATACATTTTTGAAAAGTTTGTTATGGTTATATGGATGATAAATTATTTTACTTCATATAAAATTATGTAGGGGTGGATCACAAATGTAAAACTATCATGTCATGTTTTATGGATAATATTTGATCCATTATACATAAATATCGATTTAGTTTCCATTTTATCGGATATAAATGATTCTTGGAGTTGATCATCCATATAGGAATAATCATTAATGGTTTGAAACTACCTTAGAGACTGAAAATCCACCTTAGTGTATATATGGAACTGATATTATTAATGAATTTTTAGAGGTATATTATTCATTTGGGAAGGGTCAGATGAAATCTATAAAGAGGAAGAATGTTTCCACTAAATCCAATTACAATTGGATGATGAAAATTATCATTTTTGGGTTTCCTTATTGGTTAACCAATTTTTTATGTCGTTTCTTTATACATAATGCACATTGAAAAAAATATATCTAAAAAATTGATTTGAAATCTTATAAATGTAAATTGTAATACAATAGATTTTTTATGATCGTGGTTTGACTTGGTGGATTTGGGTATTAGACTAGAAAAGTTCCAAGTGATTCTTATGTGATGAAACTTACAAATAAATCAATTTTTGGATGTACTTTAGACTATTTATGTTCTTGATGTATATTTATGAATCATATAAAAATTGATCAACCGAAGAGAGTTGATTTTGAATTCTTTTAAAACTCATGGTTATTACATCCTTATATATGATTTGATTGAAATATCAATCCTTCGTATACGTTCCATTAATGAAGGGGTTTTAGTTAATCTATTGTTCAATTTTTATAGAGATATTTGTGCTATTATGTTTTCCCTGACTTTCTTGCAAATTGTTTTGTTAAAGGCATGCTTAATTTTTTGTGATTTGGAGAAAATATTTCCTCAATCATTTTTCACATGCATGTTACATCTAACTATCCATATTCCAAACGAAATACTTCTTACATTACCTGATTCATTACATGGGATGTATCAAACTGAATGAAATATTTACACATTGTAGTCTTATGTCCAGAATAGGTATCATCCTAAAGGTTCTATCCAGACAGGTAACATGGATCAAGAAGGTATAGAATTATTTTTAGTGTATTTTTTATATGTGACACAATTTAGAGAAAACAATGAGAAATAAAGAAGAATAGTATGAGAAAATTGAACCCATTTTTCCATCACTTCCCCAAAAAGGGGGAATTCTTAGATCATATACATTGACCAGACTAATCAATGAATAGATAAATATGACCCATAAAATATATGATTTTAACTATTATTTGTTCGTTGAATACATCCAGAAATTAAATTGAAGAATTATATCTTATCATATATCATGTAATTGTAAAAATATGTTAAACTATTTATATATTTTAGAAGGGAACATAATTAAATGATAAATATAAAGCATTATTCTTTATCCTTGAGAAGAAGATATAGTTTTCATAGAAAAGTGATTTATTATTATTTGAAATTGAAGGTATAATTATTAATATAATAAATAATTAAAATTAATAATTAATTAATTTTCATATTCATTTATATTTCTGTTACTAAGGTTTCCAGCCGACTCTATCTACATGGATATTTGTTTGTTGTTTTTTTCAATTTCTATGGTTATTTAATGAAAATAAATTGTGATCAATGAGTAAAAATTCATTGTTACTAAAAGAGAAATGAACATGAGAACAAAACATAATGGTGTTATGGAAAATTCCATAGTAGTATTTTATTACAATGCATCAGATAATAGACCTTGATTTAAAAATGTATCTTATTATGCAGTCATTAAGAAAATAATAATATTTGATTTTAACTATCACTGATTAGTCACTATGTTTAATAGAAAGTGATTTGATTCGATGGTGAGGCATGATACATTTATCAATGATGGAATATTTCAAATTACTATAATGCCACACATTCTTTCCGATGAGACATATTTATTTTCATCAATGGATAAAAAAAAATTTATGTGAAAGATCATCGATGTACTGAATTTATTTTAATTATTGAAGTAGTGACAAGATAAATTTTTTATGGTGGATATGATGGAAATGACACCATCGCTACTCCCTTTGGAACCAATCAATTTATTACTTATGATAACACAAATAGTTAAATTATCAAATTTTCTTGTGAACCTAAATATGTGATGCTTAATATATTCTAGTTATCCATCTATGTTCCCAATTATTTTGGTTTATCTCACTTGTATTGTTAAGGTAGGTACAATTATATTTTTGTACAATAGATTATAAATATTTTGTATCCAACATGACCTTCATGTGAATTTTCAATATTTACTAGTTGCAATTCACATTGTGATTCATTTTATAATATTAAATTGAATTGTAATAGAACCTATGAAAATAGACAAAATAAGAAATTAAATCAGAATAAAAAACAAGATGAATTGAATTGAATCATACTATGAAACTTAAAATGGAGATAAAAACCAATGAAAAAAATGACCTTACCCAAAATATGAACCAAATGAACTAATAAAAGATAAAATGTAAAAGGATCGAATCAATTAGAAGAAATGATCCAAATGACCTATGTTAAACAAAAATGATAAAATGACCTAATTAATTGACTAAAATGAATTGAATGTCATAACAAAAATTTAATTGGATCAAACTGATAATAGAATTAAATTATATCATACCGATGTTAAGAATGCTAATTTTAAAATATTATTTTTTGAATGACATTTATTTTATTTTTTGATATTCTTCCCACTAAATATAAAAGGGTTTTGTTATATTAGTACATATCCTTTATTTGGTTTAATAATAATTATACATCAATTTTGTAATGTCTCATATTCTATCATGTTTTTCCTACACATTAGTTATAGATTTATAATTAATTCTATATTTATTTTCAAAGGTAAAAAATTTAAAAAATAAAAGGCATACAAAATAAAAGGATGACAGACAATAATCACAGAAAGAGAGAGATGTGAATCCCTCCTTTGGTGAATGTTTCTAGTATTTTATTTTAAATATATATCAATACCATTATATTTCATGTATTTAATTTTTCTTTTAACTTTTAATCAATATCCATCACCTAAGAGGAAGTGATTCTCTAACCAACCCTATGTTTCCAGTGCTCAAATAGAAGATATTAGGGGGGGACTAGAGCTATATGCTCCACTCGGTGTACTTGATAAATCACCTTCATTTCCTCTTACATACCATCTATCACACCTTCATATTTAACAATGTTGTTAGATGGACCTAAATATTTTGGTCACCTATGTTTTCGTCACTATTTTCATCAGAGCCTCCTCACCAATTAGTCCCTTATCCGATAATGGATCATAATTCCCATCAATGTTATGAGTTTATATAGACATATATTATATATTATTTTACTTATACTTAATTCTCCATAAACTTATACACTCATGCTCATTCATCTTCTACTATGACTCATTCTGAGCCTCCAGAGGTGGAATTAGGTCCCACACCATCTGTACAGGTTGACATTCCTTCAAAGCCTATTGATATAGTGATAACTAATTACAAGACCACCTCATATATATTTATATAAAACTAGTAAATGTTTTTACTGTAATTAATCTTCAATATAATATGTATTGATATAATATTTTTTTCTTTACACCTATATCTTCAACTATACAACCTCAACACACATGCATGTATGCATTGTGAAGCCACCACACACAGTTTATGGTAAAGTACAATGAGGAAAATCAAAGGATTTACAAACCGTTTGAGAATATATGAATTTTATGGAAATGATTTCCAAATACTGTGACTTCATTCCTATTAGACCACTCTCCAGGTTACACCTTCTAAATGAAGTAAAGGATAATGCTTAGGAAAAAATATGGGTAAAAAATTCATTGTATTTATTATTATTTTATTACTTTATTTATATGTGTAAATATTTTGGTGTTAGCTTTCTTTTAATTTTCCTGTTGGTGAGGCTATAAGGATAGAACATCTCATGGAATTAGGAGTGCTATAGAAAACATATAATAATGAATTTGATAGTGGATACTTTGATAGTGTACGTATGGATTTAGAGGTCACAACTATGATGAATAATTGTCTAGTAACAAATTCATGGTAAATGATTTCTTATTGAATGAGTAATGAGTTCATGTTATTTATCAAATTTGATTTTTTTTGAATGAAAATAATGACAAAATTCATTAATCATTAGTTTTGTATTATTTAAAATTATTTTTTTAGGATCTTTAGGAATAAATAAAAAAATAAGATGCTATAAAATACATCTACTCTTTGGGGATGACTACTATACTGGACCATGAGAGAAAGTAGGTATGAATGTCATTTATAATTTTTCTATTTAATTAATTTTGGGAAGTAAAATTTATTCAATAGTAAATTATATGTATTCATATATTTATTATTGAATGTTTTTAGTGTGTACTAAAATAACTAGATTAGAATTTTTATGTATAAGAGCATTATGTGAAATTTCATATGTCATTTTATTATTATGTATCAACATGAACCAATAAAACAGTTCTCATAAAACCTTTGTACCCCATCAATGAACGGTGATACATCAACCCTGATTGTTTCTCCCATTCCCCCTATTTACCATTAGTGTTACCAATTTGGTTCTACATTGATCAAAAAAACTGACCTGAGTGTTTCTATTTAACTGTTTTCAACATTCACAAACCATAGATTTATATCCAATCATTGGAATCATACCCTCTATGAGGGGAATTTTACCTTCAACTATGTGGTCCACTATGGATTATACATCCTATGGTGGAACAAATTCAATGAAATTTCACGCAAGGTCCAACCAAATTTTCCCTAAATCTACATGAGCCCACAAAACACTCTAATATAATGTTTTACCCCATAAAAGTCATTTCTGGTGCGAATGACTCATTAAGGTCATGAATGGAATGAATCTACAATTTTTAGTATCCCAACCACTCTGAGTCTTCCCCAAAAATCCACTTTGAAACCCATGAGACCACCCAAGTCATGAAAAGTATTCCAAAATAATAAATAAAACATTGAATGACACAAAAAACAACAATATATCATCCAACATGTTTCCCTTCCCTGAAAACGATTCTTATACTACTATAAGAACCCAATAGTTCCTTTAATAGTTTTCACATTTTATAAAAATGGGATTAAAATCACACTTCTTATTTACAATTCTATTAAGGAGAGAAAAATATCATGGGGACTCAACTCGACAACCGCCACCCAGAACCCCTTACCCCCCTTCTACCACAACTGACAATTTGGGGAATTTTATGAATATGGTATTGGTGAAATAGTATAGTGGGTGATAAAAATCATGTTGTTGGGATGACACATTTCAATTAAAAAATATTATTTCAACAACTACTTCCATTTATGAAAAATCTTTAAACAAACAATCAAACATTATGAATTTATTTGAAATAAAAAAAATAAAAAAACAAAATGAAAATGGAAGGGAAACATGGTTGGACCTCAATGAAGGTACTATGATTTTTAAATACATTTTTTGATATTTTTAGTGGACAATACTTCTTTAGGTAGGGGATGCCATTTATGTGGTTTAGAACAGCTCATCCTTGTCTTACCACAATTTCTCTTGAATTTCTTCCGGATATAAACTCAATGTTATTTTTGTTTCATTCACTCCACTTATCCTAATAAGATCCTACAGTAGTTTAAAGTTTTTATAAGGTAGGTTATATTTTATAGATTAATATAAAATCTTGTGTTTTTAAATTAGCATGTTGCACTAGCAGATATTTCTCTTTAATTATTGGAATGGTTGTGTAATTTATTAAGTTTTCATTATTTTCTCAAAATGGTTATAATTTAATTTTGTTTTTTTAGAATATTTTTTATAATGAAAGCACATGTATATTCTAACTCCCTCCCCATTCATAGTAGGTAACTAGAGTGGTTCTTCTATTCCGTTTTCAATATACACCACCACTCCCTTGGATTATTCAATAAAATCTCCCAAGAATGAAATAGTTGTAATGGTTAAATAATTAAAGTATAAGAAATGTAATTTTGAATTGAATTTCAATGAAATATTAACAAAATAAATCAATAGAAAGTGTATCACTCTCATGTATACTTAGATGAGGTTTTTTTATCATACGAAGTATGTAACAATCTGCATATATGGGGGGGGGGAATCCATTTGAACTTTTACACAAAACTTATTAGATTTTTCCAAGGAATCACAATCAACATACTCTAAGGCCTCTATTATTAGCGAAAATATTTTGTTAACATTACATGAACAATTACATGGAAATTTATTTTCAATAATGTTAAAATTAATGAAATCTATGTATAGACTCTCCCAATTAAATGAACAAGTTACCATGAATACTTTATGGAGTACCTCAGTGTAGTGATTGATGATATCTAAATAATGATGCACTTGAGGATTTTGAGTTCTCATTCTAAGTCTTTATAGGAATCTATTAAGTGATAGTTTCATAACTTGAAAATCACATGTTTTTTTCACAAGGGTGAACTATTAATTCAATATAATATTTTCATACACATGTACAATATATGTAATGTACCATATGGTTGGGTGATTACAATATGAAAATAAAACAAAATCAATCTACAAAAAATGAATCCAATAGATATAAAAATTCACAAACATAACCTGATTTAAAGTATCCAAATATAATTAGAATTAAATTAAAAAATACATAAATTAAAAGAATCAAAGTAAAAAAAATACAATGAACAATCCAATGTGAATAAAATAGATACCTACAATGATAAAATATGTTGAAACAATTTAAAAAAAATTAAACAAAACAAAAAATAAACATATGAAACAAATTCAAATAGAATATAATTTAATTATATTGAATGTTACTAAAAATACTTAGAATACAAAATCCAAAATTTTCCAAAAAAGTGTATCATATAAATAAATAATTAAATTCAATTATACATAATATATATTTTGAACATTATAAAGAGAGAATTAAATATTGATATCATATGTTTAATCAAGAAAAACATAATATACATGACCTAACAAGACCAAAATAAATTTTAACTAACTGAATATGAATCTACTAAAACCAATAATGAAGTAAAAAATCCAATAAATCCATCATGAACCAACCAGTAAAAAACATAACTAAATAAATAATGAAAAAAAATTTATTAATACCAAACTATGTTTTATATAATCTAATAAAACTAAACTAACCAAACTAGAAGTGAAACCAACCTGAAATGAGGAAACCTAAATGTAATATTCTGAAAATTATCCAAAAAAGTGAACAAAAATCAAATAAATCACACTAAAACCAATAAAATTGAATTAATTGAATTGAAATAAATTTAATTAAAGCAAATTTAATGAAATTATTATAAATAAAAATATACTAAACTAGAACATATTAGGGTTGAAAAAACTAAATCAAACTGAAATTAAAGGTTATAAACAAATATAGGTGAATGAAAATAAGAAAATATGATCAAGAATAAACCAAATATATTTAAAATGAATAAATAAACCAAAGAAAATAAAATCATACTAGATTAAGAAAAATTGTATATAACTTGAAAAAAATAAAATTAATTTAACCAAACTTAACCAAGTTGAATTAAAAGGATATAAATAAAATTATACAATGTAAAACTAAATTGAAACCACACCGATGAGAATTAAGATAACCTTACATACTCTAATGATAACTAAAAATTAACATTATTTAACCAAACAAACAATAAATCGTATTCATTCATGTGTATTAATAACAAATAAAAACACCAATATTGACTATACTATGACATAAATATCCTTCAATCAAAAAATTACATTGATTTTATCAACTGTAGATCCTTTGAAACTAAATCATAAAAACATAGAAAGCCTAATAGGAACAAATCTATCATACATTTCACCTTTTCATTTTTTCATGTTATTCAGGTATTTAATCATGATTATTTTTTTAATAAACACATTACACTTCAATTATTCTATAATTAAATTGACCTTATATTCATGGAAATAATATATTCAAACAATAATCATTAAATTATACATTATGTTAATTTATCAAATCACTATTTAAACAAATTATCAATTATCCCAATTTATTATATAAAATTTATTTTTTTTACCAACTAATATCAAACTAGAATAAATTAATCACTTAGTATAGAAAATCATATGGGATTATCATGTATATCCTTTTGATTTTAGTAATGAAATTCATTATTAATAACCTATTTTCAATTGTGGTTTTCTCTATTCAATGTTATTATATAGGTTGGTTTTGAATATTGAAGGATGTGTGTCCTGAGTGAAATTGTTTTTCTCAAGAAGAGTGAAGAATGTTGGAAGTGTGGTAAATGAACTGATACAACAGAAGATGTTATTTTTTTTACTTTGTTGATTTAAAATTGTAATATCTCTTTTGTAACTAAATAGTCAATTTATATTCGTAATCTCATGAATTAGAGTCCCTTTATGAGTAGGAAGATGAAAACTTTTGGACAAACAATCACTGACCATAGGTTTCTGGAGATTAGCACCATGAAAGAGTAAATTGTTGACTAGGGAAGTGTATTTTCTTGACTAAATATTGGCCAAATTTTGGTTTTGGTTCTGGTAGCTTCATTTTGGACAAGGATAATGCATAAGAACTGCATGCTCAATCCATGGTAGAAGAGTCCAAAAAATGGTCATACAGGAGCGTGAAAGGAATTAAAGGGACACTGACGAATTTATGAAATTAATGGAAGTTTTGTCTCAATCGATTCAACTAGATACCACCAAATCATGTCACACATATATGTCGATGATGAGTATGTTATATATTGAAACAGGTAGTGGTACTAATTTTAGTCAATATGATGAAATTTCAGTTGATGGAAATAGTGATGTCAAGGATGATGATGAGGATTACAATATGGATGAAGATTATGATAGTGATGGTGATGATGTAAAAAATATTCTGTTAAATTTTTGACTAATAATTATGAAATTTGAAGACTGATGATTAGTTCTCAATGAATAAATGTGATGTTTTGAATGTGTGTTGTCACTAGTTAAATGCATTAATTGTTTTTTTATGTTATCATAAATTTCATATTGGTTGGTGATGTTTGTTTAATAGAAATTAATAACTTGGGGTGATCTTGTAGCTTATGGTGGATAGTTGGGATGGTTCTAATGGCTGTTTGGTTAGGGTGGGTATTCAGCATCTTAGGGAATTAGTGGGGATCTATACCAACGGTTTGAAAAAAAATTGGTATATACCTAATCCAATGGAATTTTTTGAACTATTGGTATAAATTTATACCATCATATTTGAATCAATTTTATAGGTATATACCAACGGTTTAAACCAAACCATTCGTTAACTAAAATTATATCACTCATATACCAACACTTCACAAAGTAACATTGTTATATGACTTTCCCAATATCAAAATAACTAATTTTCCTTAGACCTATTGGAATAGTCTATATAAATGGTTCTCCACTGTATAACAATATATTTAAACCATTGGTATAGACTATATTTCAAGCAGTGTTTGGAAAATAAAAAAAATTCTTACACAAATGCACAACCTATTATCCCCTCATAAAAACATATTCTTTTTCTATACCATTTTACATTGATGGGAATGAAGGTTAAAATAATGAATATATATGATAATATTAATTCTTGAAAAATAACATATCATTTAACTTGTTACCCCTCTATCCTTTGGAAAATGATAATGTCACTCATGGAAACGCATGGAATACCACCTCTATGAAGCAATGCGATTATTTTTTCTATTACTAGTACTCAAATATAATTCTAAAATATAAATAATGAAAAAAAATATATTCATGAAATTATTGAAATTTTGTAACTTGTGGATTACTTCCATAACTCCTTTAACTATGATCAATATACTAAATTAATTTTAAAGAATTTTACTGAACAACATTATGTGGTTGATGAAAGAAAAAATTATTCAATGAATGAAAATAAATTGATTATAAAAAGGCCGTAAAAATATAATATTTATGATATGGGTATTAATAAAGTTCTTATGAAATATAAATTTATTATAATTGACGGAAAACATGCATGAATAATTAAGGGCCCATTTTGAATGATTTTTCTACAAATATCATATTATTTTAGGATTTTTTTATGTTCTTTTATTACTTTGGGAAAATTATATGATCCTAATATCTTAAACCCAATCTATCTTATTCCCCTCCTATTATGTTTTTTCATTGATTTTTTTATTCAAATTATTACCTTATTGTATCATGATTTAACAAGTATGTAACATGTAAGTGAATCCTTTATAAAAATCATCTTTTAATGTTTTTCATCCAACATTTTTTTAAGGGAAAAGATGTTTAAAATTTTCCAAAATTTTATTATTTACACAAAATTTAATATTATATTTCATTCAAAACCACATATGGATTTATATTTAATTTTTTAAAAGGAATATTCTTATCATTCACTAAATAACATTTTTACTATTCAAAAAAAGGTTTAATGGAATCATTAATGTTTAATGTATGAATAGAATTTATGGCCCACAAGATTGTTTTTTTTTAAAATCCATTATAGTTTTTGATGGTTATTTTCAAATAAAATCATTATCTCAATATTTTGGGATCTTTTATTTTGAATTTTAACAATGGAAAATGAAATTATTTTTATAATTAAATGAATAGAATTTTGAAATTGAATTTTAACTCCATTCATATAAAACGTTATGAGAAATATATTTTTAAAAATATTATTCTAATTTATTTTATGAAGTATCAGTTTTATAATTAAATCATCATTTGTGAATAATCCATGGACTTTTATATTCCTTTTGTATTAATATATTTCACCTTATTTTGATAACATTCTCTTTCTTTTGATCATGTTCTCTATCAAATTCCATTATTCAATGACCATTATTTTTATCATTCATGTCATTATTATTGAAACCATAATAGAATTACTTATCATTTATATTACCTTAAATATTTTTCAACTATTTATTATTTCTATATATGGTATATGTTGAAGAAAGAATGCTATTTCATTTAATGAGGAAATTATGTGTATTCTCGATTTATTAAAGGTAATTTTTTTAATATGAATTTTAAGAATGAATTATATTGATAAATTAATATATATTATGAACTCATAAGATTTTTACATGATTGGTGTGTCATAGTTATAGATATCCCTTTATATAATCAACAAGTATAATGAGTCAAATCAACATCCATTATACATTACATTGAAATATGTTTTACACCTGCCCATTTACTAAGAATATTGACTTCTTTGAGTCCGTCATGGTAAGATTTATGATAAAATGGAAGAGGAATTGATGGAAAGTTCATGAATGTCATTATTCTTAAATCTTCATTATTTTTATTTCAATTTTCATTATTCATGTATTTTCAACGTTGATATAATCCATAGATTTTAATTTTACTCTAGTTTTTTATTTAATGGCATGTGTTTTTATCATCTACTATTCCATATTGATTATGAATTATTTTCTCATGTTAGATTCCAATACATGTAACCCTTAATGGGTATCTAAGCTCTCACATTATTATAATTCCTTTCCCTTTGATTTGATGATTAATTTTATGAAGGATTTTAGAGGATGAAATAATAATTACCATGTAATTATTTCTATTTATAATGTAATATAGGAATAATATATGAATTAAGTTTTCCAAGACATCTAAATATTTTTCCATTTCATAGTTATATCCATTTTATCATGTACTAATGTAATAAATTAAACACCTACTTTAGGTTACTTGAGTTGGGATGTTACAATTATAATATAATTATAGTTGTGATGTTATATTTGTATAAGATATAAGATTTTTTATCTAATATGTACACAATATGAAAATTTAAAAATAGGATAATTTTATTAAGAGAAAAATAAACCTCACATTACATGCCTTCGATTAAAATTTCGTTATCCATCCTTTGTAATGCTGATCCATATGTATGTCTTTTAGTATGCTGGTTAACCTAGGAAAAACTAATAAACAACTAAATTCACCATTATAGCTGGATGATTAAATCTTATTCTGCTCTATTATGATCTATATAGATTAATAACAAGAATATACCCCTCTTTCAATAGAAATTAACGGGAAAACCAATCCAATGGAACACCCCTAGTTTAATATAAATATAACATTTTTGTAACTAAATATTTAATTTTTTCCTAGTTATTTGAAATAATGTTAATTAAACTCTATACATGCACATTAAAATGAATTTGAATTCATTATTTGTTTTCAAATTTAATGGGATGATGAACAATGATTTATTTGTATATTTTACAACATTTTACAAAGGTTTAATTGTTCTTCCTCAAAATACAAATCAATTTCATCTATCCAATAATATTTTATTCTTGTTATCCATATTATTTATTATTTTATTCATTCAGTTGTTGTTCAATGTTTTTGTTTCTTTTGTTGGGTCACTACCTAAAATGTTGTAGTATTATTTTATCAGAGACCAAATTATCACATTACATAATATTATGGAAATGTGTAAAAAATAGATAACACTATGATCAAACAAAAAATAGATAATGTAAATATTATGCCAAATTTGTGTTTTGGTTGTACTTTTTTCAACATATGATATATAGTAAATGCTGAGAAAAGTTAATTATTTGGATCATCAGAATTAACATCGTTATCTAGGGATCAGGAAAACAATGCTGAAGAATGTCCATCGGAGCGTGAAGATGTTTTCTGGATGAAAAGGCTCATTGAAGTAACCTTTATTCTAAAATAGTAGTGCTAAACATAATAAAGATATTAATTTAAAGACCCGGAAATTTCAAGGAATTTTTTTTCTTAATTTCACTGAAATTTTAAGGGACTGCGGCTTCTGACAACACCTGATTCCGAGACCCGGTGTGCCCGGAATCAGGTTCTGAAGTTTAGCTCAGGTACGTTCAGTGAACGAACGAGCGTGTTTTTTTCTAACTTTTTAACCGGTGCTCGGAATGAAAATCTGAGGGTACCGATGAAACCGCAGCGCCAGTAATTTCATAGGAACACCTTTTCAGATGGTGTGTTTTCTCGGAAGGAGTTGTTTTATTTTTGAGATTAAATAGTGAAGTAAATTAAATTTGTGGACCAAATTTTACTTCTAACCATGTATGGATGTTGGGTAACTAACCATGTAGGAATAAAGGTGAGGTGAAGCCCACAGAAACCCCACCCCTTCAAATTCCCTAACCCACTTAACCCTCCTCGCCCTTCGATGTTGTGTTTGTCGCGGCATGAACAAGGGCGCACGGTGAAACGGCGCCACGCAGAAACAAGAAGAATGCGGCGAAGAAGCACGGCACGGTCGCGCCGCGCCGTTGAGTCCGAACGAAACTGTGGTCGGAGTCGGGGCCGCATAGGCATTTCGAAGAGGCTGTGGTTTGTTTATTTGACGTTCGGATCGATGGGCGATGACAGAACGGGCCAGATAGGCATTTTGAAGACTTCACAGTGAAGAGAAGGTCCCGGGAGGACCACAGGCAAAACAGACCATCGGAGCGCATATGGTGGTCCGCGGAAGATCATGTCGGCACGCCCTGCCGGCACGGCGGTGCCGGCTGCCGGAGGCGGCGGCGGGCACCGGCCGGCCGATAGGAGGCGGCGGTGCCCAGTACGCCGCTAGTAGGGTCCACCGCGGCTTCAGCCGCGACAAAAGGTGACGGTCCCGTGGCCACGCGAGACCAGGGGCAGACCGGGGGTCATTGCCGCCGGCTGTCAAAGGGAGAGGCCCCCACGTATGGGGCCGCCCCTCCCCCCTTTCCACGACAGCTCGGCCAAGCCGAGCTGTCGGGCCACGCGGGCCTCGCCCGCCCAGGCCGGGCTGGGCCACCCCGGCTGGGCCGAGCCGCGCCGGCCGGGACGGGCTGCGCCCTAGTGGGCCAAACTTGGACCCGGGTCGGACCCGGCCCGAACCCCCTCTTTTCGGACAGATCCATTAAAACACCCATAACATGAGATACAAACCTCCGATAGAGGCACCGTCAGTTTCTGTATGATCCTCAGATTGAGACGGTCATTTAGGTATATTACACCCAAGGTTTTAGGGAACTTTGAGTACGGCCGGGTTGGTTCGAACCCGAAACCAAACAGGCCCTCGGAGCAGAAACGCATATAACTTGAGCTCCGGACGTCCGATTGACGTGCCGTCAACTTTGATGGATTCCTAAAAATGAGATAGAACTTTTGGCATACTACACACAAGGTTTGGATGTAGTTGGAGTATGGCCGGGTGTGATTGTCCCGAAATCCAACCGGGCCCCTGGAAAGAAAAGCCAATAACTTTCAGACGGGACGTCCGTTTGACGAACCTTCAGCGGCGTTGGTGATCACGTTGAGAAACGGTCCCTATGAGTATACCCTATGAGAGTTCGGGGTACAGTTGAGATACAGTCGGGTTGGTTCGTACACAAAACCAACTGGGCCCCTAGGACGAAAAGGCTAATAACTCACAGACTGGGCATCCGATTGACGCGTCGTATGTTGCGTTGAGACCCCTATGACGAGGCGGTCTTTTGAGATAATTATTCGTGGAACTTTGTGACACTTGGAGTATCAACATGTAGCTTGTGGAACGGACCTTCCCGGAGATGAGCATACGGAGTAAGGAGACCGTGTAGCCAGCTGAGACCTGACGACTGCTTGACCGACTCGACTTGGAGTGAGTCGACTAGCCTAGTGGACGGAGCACTACTATGTTTGGGTGCTGACCCACGGTGGATGGAGCGCCTGGTAGCAGGCAGCAGACCCGCGGTACTCGATATGAGAAGTACATCTGTAGGCTATGAGGGGGAGCACTACTGTGTGAGGTGGCAGACCCATGGTGGAGGAGCACTACTTTGTGAGGTGGAAGACCCGCGGTACTCGACAAGAGGAGTACCTCAGTAGTATTAGGTTAGTCAGATGTACCCCGGAGTCGTGATAGGATCACTATACTCGTCAGAGACGGGGCTCTTCAACAGTTACGGTTTTGATAATGAAAATCCCGGTTAGAGCTGAGTCTTTGACCTTTGTGTTTACCTCATGATTGAGATGGGTCACTTGATAACTTAGGTATATGTATGGGCATATACCTAGGTAGTGGTCATCCATTGATTTCATAACCTTTGTGTTTCCTCATGATTGAGATGGGTTACTTGATAACTTAGGTATAAGTATGGGCTTATACCTAAGTTAGGGTTATCTGTTGAGATCCTTATTTGTGGCTATCCTTGTTGGATTTAGTGAGAACATGAGGGTCTCGGGGTCCCTACTGAGTATCGTATAATCACCCATGCATGAGTTATGCCCGCACCTCGTTGTGTTGGTTATAGACAATGGGAAACGCTGATAGAAACTGAGTGTTCGAGGACTGGACGGTACCTGGAGGTGGACCTCACGAAGAGTCAGTATCTGGAGGTGGACTTCACGACAAGACGATACTCAGATGAGGTTGATGGGAGAGAGCATTGTGGAGGCTATCTGTACCTACCCTTCATGTTGGATCTTTGGTGGACGATCCTGGAGATGCGCTATCTGTTCCTACCCTTCAGGTAGGATCCGAGGTGGATGACCTAGGAGATTCTTCTATTCTTCCAGTTGCTTGACCTTTCTGTTGTACTTTCATTCATTTGTAGCTGTACTTTCGGTTGGGTTTTTATTCTGGCACATTTACTTTTCAGAACTTCTTTTGTACTTAGTGTACTACTTCCACTTGTACTCTGTGGTGTTTTCTTTAATTTTATAACGGCAATGTCTTCCTAGTTATCAGGATTTACGCCTTTGGTGCTAGTCGCCAGCCCCTGGCCTATGGAATGTGGGCTTGGGGTACTCACGGCACGGGCCCCGAGGACGGGTCGTGAAAAATTGGTATTAGTGGAGTTGGTTCTACCGCAGAACTTATAACTCTGATATTTCCTTTCTATGAAGCAATAGTGTTAAGGGTAGAAAGTGTGGTTTTCAGTTCAGGGAGTCTAGTGTTTGTGTGGCGGCTGACGTATCCATACACCAGGACCCTAACATCTGATTTCCGACTTTGTGCACGAAAACACTGATTGCGTGTGTGTTTCCAATAGTTTTAAAGTTATCTCATACCAGTTCAACTCACCAGGTATAAATTGTTTGACCGTGTCACATTTGTTCAGGATGTCTCCACGCAGACAGTCAGTTGGAGTTCTGAGATAGTACACGATGACGGCCCACCGAGCGACGAGGCTCCTGTGCGGGGCCCTTTTTACTATATTGGCAACCTCGGGTGGTGTACCAGCTACACCACCACCTGTTGGGAAGCAGATTCCACCAGCCATACTAGCGAACTATGCATGCTGGCAGAGCGCGTAGCATGAGTTCCAGTAGTAGAGGCCTCTGAGGTTACGAGGCGAGGAAGATTCCCAGACAGCAGAGCACTGGCTGGAGGCGATTGCTAGAGTTTTCCACCTAGCTGAGACATCAGTAGAGTGATGGTAGACTTTTCTACTAGTGTTTTCTAGTGAATGACCATGAGGATGGTCCACATAGTGATGAGTCTTTGGTACGTGGACCGATTCCTAAGATAGTTCCATCAGGTAGTGTGTCACCTATACATCATTACCTGTTGGTCAGTAGTTACAACCAGCAGTACCGGTAGGTGACACATGTAGGCTTACTGCCTTACACGTGTTCCAACATCCGATACCCTCAAGTTCTGAGGTGAACCTAACTCACAGGAGGCTGAGGACTGGCTTGAGGAGGTGGATGATAGTTTTCTAGAGCTTATACAGCTTCGGTAGGATAACTTGTCGGTAGCTGAGAATTCATCGAGGCATACCGAACATTCCAGGTACTCGATGAATACGATGTGATCGGTACTTCAAGGCTCGGACTTCCGAGTGAGGTATATTTAAGGACATCTAATCCATCACATTTTCTCTATGAATTACTACTTATAATAGGGTGCTAGAAAGAACCTTTTTGGTTGAGAATTCTCTTGCTGAATGGATGCTGTCAGTGAAAGTTAGCAGTGGGAAAGTAGGAAACTGATTCCAGTCTCAGAGACTTGGGTGTGTAAAATGTTTCAAGTAGAGGAAATGTTAAGGACAGATAAATCTGCAGAGCAACAGATGTGGAGGCAGAGCTAGGAGAGCAGCATGTGGTGGTGTACATTTCAACATGTTACAACCACCTGCCTTTGTTGTCCCCTCCAGGCTCAGGGAGCTGGAGGGTAGGGGAAGAGAGTAGCTGCATGCGGTCAAGGAGTGTGACCCAATGGCTCTAAAAATGATTCAAGGGATAGTCTTTTTCCACTACTAGCTACCGAAGTAACAGACGTTGATATGAATCATTTATTCCTTCCATGAATCATGTCCCAGTCCTAGAGTTTCCGGTAATCTGTAGTCTTGACCCTGACATCTGGGGATACCTTTGGGAGGAGACTCGATAATAACACTTACACCGACAGTGTGATCTGACCCACGAGGCGAGAGTTTCGGTTGGAATCTCTTAGTGGCACCGTCGGGGGATTACGATGTTGGTCTGATATGGATTTGATCCATAGTTCATACACGGATTGACTATATTAGGCAAAAAGGTTGTGGTTTATCTACAACGTTGGGATGGGGTTTTCCTTGGTCGGTGATAAGGAAAACCCAGGAAGCACAGGATGGAATCATGCATAAGAGGGTGCATTCGATCACTCAGAAGATCGCCAAACTTACCTTTGTTCTAGAATTCTCCAGAGTTGCGACAACACTTCCAGCAGAGCTTTCAGGAGCTGGGTTGACCGGTGCGCCCAACCTGTGGGCGTTGGTTACATAGTTCACTGCGATGCATTAGGGACCGGACTCAGGTGTGTCTTGATGTAGGAGTGGGTAGTGATCTCCAATGAATCATGGTAGATGAGACTGCACAGAGCTGACAGGAAGCCTCTAGAGTTTGAGGATGACGACCACATCCTTATATGGGTCTCTCCTCGACGAGTTTTATGAAGATGTGGCCGAGGCGGAAAGTAATCTCCGAGGTTCAGCGGACCTTTTCAGGTCCTCAACAGGGTAGGCAAGGTGGCTTACCATTAGACCCATCCACATTAGTTGCACCATGTGCACGAAGACTTCCACGTATCTCAGTTGGGGAGATATGTGCTTGACCCAATGCATATCATCGACCATGGGGAGTTGGACGTCGATGATGGGGAGACATTCACAAAGGTTCTAGTGGAGAATAAGTATCAATAGGAGCAGGTCCTACTTGGACGGTCGATTCCTCAGGTGCGCTTTCACTGGAAGCTCAGGAACCTCCAGGAGAGCACATGGGAGCGGGAGGCTCAGTTGCGTGCTCAATAACACTTTTGTTTCCCTAGTTTGTGTTATAGCTTTATGGGGATGTAAATCCCTGAGGTTGGAGTAATTTAAAGACCCGGAAATTTCAAGGAATGTTTTTTCATAATTTCATTGGAATTTTACGAGACTGCGGCTTCTGAAGGCACCTGATTCCGAGGCCCGGTGTGCCCGGAATCAAGTTCCGAAGTTTAGCTCTGGTAGGTTCAGTGAACGAACGAGCATGTTTTTCTATCTTTTGAACCAGTGCTCGGAATCGAAATCTGAGCACACCGATAAAACCGAATCACATGTAATTACTTAGGAACACCTTTCCCGATGGTGCGTTTTCTCAGAAGAAGTTGTTTAATTTTTGAGATTAAATAGTGAAGTAAATAAAATTTGTGGAACACATTTTACTTCTAACCATGTGTGGAAGTTGGGGAACTAACCATGTGAGAATAAATGTGAGGTGGGGCCCACACGAACCCCACCCCTACAAATTCCTTAACCCTCTTAACTATCCTCTCTCTTCAATATTGTGTTTGTCAAGGCATGAACAAGGGCGCGCGGTGCAACGGTACAGCGTAGAAACAAGAAGATTGTGGCAAAGAAGTGCGGTGTCGTCCCACCGCGCCATTGAGACCTAAGGAAACTGTGGTCGGAGTCGGGGCCGCAGAGGCATTTCGAAGAGTCCGCAGTTTGTTTATATGACGTGCGGATCGACGGGCGATGACGGAATGGGACGTAGAGGCGTTTTGGAGACTTTTAAGTGAAGAGTAGGTCCTGGGAGGACCACTGGCGAAGACCGCTGGAAAAATGGACCACCAGAGCGCATCCGGTGGTCCACGAAAGATCCTGCCGGCGCGCCCCGCAGGCAGCTGGAGGCGGCGGCTGGCACCGGCCGACCGCCAGGAGGTGGCGGTGCCCAGCACGCCGCCAAGAGTGTCCACTACAGATGAATTCGCAGCAGAAGCTGACGGTCCCATGGCCACGGGGGACTAGGGGAGACTGGGGGTCGTAACCCCCGGCTGTCAAAGGGAGCGGCCCCCACGTGGGGGGTCGCGACTTCAATCAGGGGGGCAGCGCCCCCCCCCCCCCCCTTTCCGCGACAGCTCGGCCGAGCCAAGCTCTCTGGCTACGCGGGCCACGTCGGCTGGGCCGGGCGACACCCTAGTGGGCCGGACCTGGACCCGGGTCGGGTCGACCCGATTCGGGCCGACCCAAGGGGTCTCTGGCCGGGTCGGACCAGGCCCGAACCCCATATTTTCGGATAGATCCATTCAAACTCCCATTACATGGGCTGCGTACCACCGATCGATGCACCATTAGTTTAAATACGATCATCGGGTCGAGACGGTCGTTTCAGTATATTAAACTCAAAGTTTCGGAGAACTTTGAGTATGGCCGGGTTGGTTTGAACCTGAAACCAACGGGGCCCTCGGAGCGGAAACGCTTATAACTTGAGCTCCCGACGTCCAATTGACGTGCTGTCGACTTTGTTGTATTCCTCTTGATGAGACGAAACATTTGGCATACTCTGCCCGATGTTTGGATGCAGTTGTAGTATGGCTGGGTTGGATTTTCCCGAAATCCAACTGGGCCCCTGGAACGAAAAGCCGATAACTTTCCTACCGGACGTCCGTTTGACGAACCGTCATCGGCGTTGGTGATCACGTTGAGAAATGGTCCCTATGAGTATACCCTATTATAGTTTGGAGTACATTTGAGATCCGTTCGGGTTGGTTCGTACACGAAACCAAACGGGCCACTGGGACGAAAAGGATAGTAACTCACAGACCGAGCGTCCGATTGACGCACAGTCTGTTATGTTGAGACACCTATGACGAGATGGTCATTTGAGATACTTCTTCGTGGAAATTTGTGATACTTGGAGTATCGACCTGTAGATCGTGGAGAAGACCCTCCCAGAGACGAGCGTACGGAGTACGGAGACTGTGTAGCCAGCTGAGACCTGACGACTGCTTGACCGACTCGACTTGGAGTGAGTCGACTAGCCCAATAGATGGAGAACTACTGTTTTTGGGTGTTGAACCACGGCAGACAGAGCACCTAGTAGCAGGAAGTAGACCCGTAATACTCGATAGGAGGAGTACCTCTGTAGGCTATGAGGGGGAGCACTATTGTGTGAGGTGGAAGACCCATGGCGGAGGAGAACTACTTTGTGAGGTGGCAGAACCACGGTACTCGATAGGAGGAGTACCTCAGAAGTCTTAGGATAGTGATCAGTACCTTAGAGTCTTGAGAGGATCACTGTTCTCGTCAGAGACGAGGCTCTTCAGCAGTTATGGTTTCGATAATGAAAATCCTGGTTTTAGTTGATTCTATGACCTTTGTGTTTACCTCATGATTGAGATGGGTCACTTGATAACTTAGGTATATGTATGGGAATATACCTAGGAAGTGGTTATCCGTTGATTTCATAACCTTTGTGTTTCCTCATGATTGAGATGGGCTACTTGATAACATAGGTATAAGTATGGGCTTATACCTAAGTAAGGGTTATCTGTTGAGATCCTTCTTTGTGGTTATCCTTGTTGGATTTAGTGAGACCTTGAGGGTATCGGGGTCCCTACTGAGTATCATATACTCACCCCTGCATGGGATATGCGCGCACCTCATTGTGTTGGTTGTAGACAACGGGCAGTGCTGACAGAGGCCGAGTGTTCGAGGACTGGACGGTACCCGGAGGTGGACCTCACGACGAGTCAGTATCTGGAGGTGGAATTCACGACGATACGATACTCGGAGGAGGTTGACGGGCGAGAGCATTGTGGAGGCTATCTGTAGCTACCCTTTAGGTGGGATCCATGGTAGACGATCCAGGAGCTGCGCTATTTGTACCTACCATTCAGGTAGGATCTGAGGTGGACGACCTAGGAGCTGCTTCTATTCTTCCAGTTGCTTGTCCTTTATGTTTTAATTTTGATCAGTTGTAGCTGTACTTTTGGTTAGGTTTGTATTCTGGCCCATTTACTTTTCATCACATCTTTTGTACTTAGTGTATTACTTCTTCTTGTACTCTGTGGTGTTTTGTTTACTTTTATAAAGGCAATGCCTTCCCAGTTATCGGGATTTACGCCTTTGGTGTTAGTCGCCAGCCCCTAGCTTATGGAAGGTGGGCTTTGGGTAGTCATGGCACGGGCCCCGAGGATGGGTCGTGACAATTAATTGGATTCTCTATGGATTCAATGTAAATATAAAAATTCATTGATGATCAGTGAGTTATCGCAAATCATGAATAAGTCATGATAAAAGATGTATTTTATAGAAGAGAGATAACATGATGTGAAGTATTATAGATATTCCACATCATTTTGAGGAATACATAGAATAAAAGGATGAAGATCATTGGTTTGCGAATCATCGACATGAAAACATCAGAAGTCTGGAAGATTGATATTGAAAAATTAAAAAAGTCACTAATGATAATAGTCTATCATATGTGGTATTCTACTAACCAGTCATATTATATTCTAAGAATGATTCATATTGTTGGTATCCATAGTATATCGGATGCTGAGTTTTTATCATATGTTGAATTATTAAAAAAGTTTTGATTGTTTGAAATTATAATCTATTAGAAGGATTAAAATAACGATCAACGAAACGATGGTCAATAATTAAGCCAACCATTTTCTTAAGGTTGTTTTTATATTAATATTTGGTCAATAAAACAAGAGTTCATACTTCATTCTCTAACAATTTTGTTAAGAGAAAAATAAAAAAAACAATTGATTGTTTCTCAAGAAGAGGTTCAGACTCATCGGGCTGGCATTGAAAATGTTCATTTTAGAGAATTAGTGGTTGATCCATCAGAAGCATACTAACACCAAAAAAATCATTTGACAAAGAATCGTCAATCTAATAATTAAAGAAACAGATAAAGAAATTGAATATGTTTCAGATGTCTGATTAATGTGTTGATACAAAGCCTCAATATAGGAATACTTTCAATGTTTTCAAGATATCATCATAATGGGCCATATTCAAGTTTTCATATTTATTAATGAAAACAAAGAATTATAATGAAGAGTCTGACTGAAGAAATGTTGGTAAAATTGAAGAAGTATGATGTTTTGAGAATATCTAGAAAAATCCAAGAAGTGTTATAATTTTTTAAAGATGTAAAAAAATGAAGATATAAATGTACGAAAAATTCATGATTTGTGAATTTTCTTCATCGGGAAGTAGAATTGGGTTTCCTTCCATTGAAATTATGTGTTGACTATAAAAGTAGATCACTATACATTTTTATAGTGTGTGAAACTAGAACTATTAACATGCATTGATATATTTTAATTTTTCATGTCTACTATTGAGTTTACAATAAGAGTTTATTTTTTATGTTGATGTTAAGGAAGATCCACTATAGTGATTCAATTAGAGTATCATTCAATCTGATCATCAGAGCAAGTTCCAACGGATAACGCTTAATTAGGGATAGTACATCAGAGTGATACCATCAGAGAGACATCCATTGGAGAAGTGTTCATCAAACTGAGTTCCATATAATAGGGGAATTGTGAGTAGCCAATTGACTTCTTACTCAGTTAACGATGGAACGGAATAAGAAGAATCAGACTGACACAAATCAGACGGATACCATCAAACACAGGTTACTAGAATGAAGATGATCAGATTGAATTTTTAAGGATGTTTCTAGACATATTTATATAGAATATTTAAATACCACCAAGTTACATAAAGAACTGTTTAATTTCATGAAGATTTTATTGTGGTAAAATTTTATTTAGATTACTTACAATGAATGTGAAGAATATTTTAGGTGAATCAGAAGAGAAGAAATAAAGTCATGCTTATAACTGTGGGTACTTACATATTAATGAAAAGGATTTTTTTTCTATATTTTATATAAAAATATGTGGGAAATTAGATACTAAATATGATAGTTGGGGGGTATAACCAACAATAAAGGGAAAGTTTCTACTAGGATTGTATATTTTTTCACTATTTTTGATTTTTTATTCTAGATAGAATATGGTGATAGAATCCATGTTGTTGGGTCTACACAACATGTAAAAGAGTAGTACTTTGTACCAAAACATGTAAATATCATGTTATTTCTTCTCTTTATATTTTTTTAATATTAAATGTGAGTTTTATAAGTTATACTTGAGAGGATCGTAACATTAAAAAGTATAATTGGTTAATAATGTTTCCTAATGAAGTTAATAAACATTCTTATGAATAAAAAATGAACCATATATTAACCCCCTCTCAGTGGTCTTGATCTTATTTGGGAATTGCTGTACACAATCATATAAATAACATTCACATATCATACGTTATTTTACACAAGTATACATAATAAATCTTGATTAAATCATACACCCCAAACATAAAGGTTGAATATATATTTGTACAATAAATATATTTTCTTTATTTATACACAAAAAAGGTGAAATTTAATCCATGCTTTTTATGTCAATCTATACAAGTAACATCACTGCATTGGAAATTGTAAGGTGATAAAAAAAATAATGAAAAGGGTGAAATAAAAAATCAATAATAGGAAATTTTAAACACAAAGAGATGACATGTGTTACAATACACAGATTTAAAGGAAATGAATTTTATTTAATTTCCTTTAAAATTAATTTAATTTAGTTGTTGGGATTTTTGAGGAGTTTGAGGGGGTTTGGGGATCAATTTTAAGATGTTATACCCAATTTGGGAGTTTATATTATAAGAAAAACACTGTAGGGTAAACAGGTTTATATTATATGGTACTTGAAGGACTATTAGGTGGACGGTGCGGATTTTTTAGGTACATTGAGTGGATAATTCCCTTAGAACATGTATGTTCCATGTATTATGTGCCCAGTAGAAACAAGGTTGGTACATAATTAGTGGTTGTTTATAAATAAAATAATATATTTAATTATATAAAAACATTTATAAAACATAAGAAACTTTTTCACTAATTATTTCTATAGTCGCATCCCTTCCCCAACTCCCATTATTTATTTATTATTCAAATGTAGAGCATCATCATTATTATATGATTACGAGTGTCTTCTATCATAGGGGAGTGTGGTGGGGAGATTTAAAAAGAAGAAAACCGTTCATAAATAAATATGAAATCTAAATTATTGAATATTAATTACATGAAATAATGATCCACACTAGAATCATTTAGGTATAGTTTATTTAGAAACACAGAAACACAAAAACCAGGTTCATAAGTTAACTACATTATCTCTCATTTTTTTCCGTAACAATCCCCCATTTTAAAAATATCATAAATAGTACCTTTCTTCATAACCTGGGGAAATTAGGCACAAAGAAGTCTGAAATCATACATTGAGTATGGGTAAATAATGGAGATATCGACATAAAATAAAAATATGGGTATGATAATATGAGAATAACATTTGAAACCTATACCCTTCATATGATATTTCATAAAATTGTGTCATGGATTAAATTTTTTTAGTTCATGTGATTCAAATATAATGGAATCAAAGAACAAAATCCTTGACAGTATAACATTGGTATAGTACATAATTTTTTGGCATATAAATATGCATTGAAAATCATTTACTTAGTATTCAAGGATTACATCCTAAACTATCATAGTGTACTAGGTTCACTCCCCAAAGTATCATTGAGGTCAATCTTCACTCCCAATATTATCATTGTAGATAATTTATCTTACTGATATGGATTCATTACAAACTACATTCATGTTTATCTCTTGAAATATTCATCTTTAACCAATGAATTATGGGGCCATATAATTTTGGTCCCACCCATATTGGATTATAACATACCAACCCATACTTGGTTATAACATAACCACCATCCTTTTTGTTAATGTAACCACCATAATTGGTTTTAAACTAACCTCCACCCTTGGTTATAACATAACTACCATCCTTGGTTTATAATGGAACCAACCATCACATAACGAAAATCTATACATATGTGTGCAACAAGGATATAAAAAATTTATTATATCAAAATTCGTAAGGGAGCATGTCTCCTTAGGGTTTCCCATGTCTCCACCCTCCTCGCTACGCCTAGGGCGTGCTTTGAATCGCCTCATTGTTGCTCGTTCTCGACACTCTCATGTCGGCGGACCGAGGGGCGGAGTTGTATTCATGGATGCAGCCAACATGGCATGTTCCACTATTTTTCGGCTTATTCTTGTTATACCCATTCTTCGATGGGTAGGATTTCATCTGGAGGCATGGAGAATTGGTTGTCTTTGTTCCAAATTCTCCTGGTTTTCAGTCTATATGCAGTTCGGTTTCGGTTGGGAGAATTCATGGAGGTTTGAGGTGGTCTCTAGGTAAGTATGTGAAAGTGGCAATGGGATGTCATTCTGATTTTCGAGAAGGTCTCACGACTTCCATTAGGGTTATGGTGTGGTTTTTCTTGTTTTCCTAACCTGTTACGCTCTTACTGATTATGTTTTGGATGATAGGCATTTTTTGGATATGGTTTTTCTATTCGTGATGGATTATGGAGTTTGGATGTGATTGTTTCTTCTTGTGTTAATGGCGGATGATTTTGCTTGGTTGTGACATTTAATTATGGTTTGGGTATGATATCTTTGTCAGTGTTTTAGCGGTAGCATGGATGGGTGTCTTTAGGAACTCCACATGGAATTGGATAATCTGAGTGAAAAGGCATATAAAGTCATAATGATGATTCTTTTCTATCAGTGTGATTTGAATATAGATGTGATTGTTCTTGATGTGTGGTTTTGTAGAGAAATCGGCGGTGCCATTGGTTCTAGTGGGGTGGTCTGAATTTCGTGGTGGTATGATTTTATTGAATCATCCCAATGGTCTTCGAAGGATGAAGCATGGATTTCTTATGACGTGGGGAAGGTTGGTTTGGTCTTTTTTTGTTTGAATTTTGTGTGTTCGCTTGTGGAACTATATAATTAGTCCATGAGACACTACATCCAGTTTTCTTACTAGGGACTACTCCAGAAGTTGTCGAGATCAAGAAGCTTTATCCTTATCAGTGCTATCAGAAATTGGATATTTTGAGATGGTATAGATTGTTCCATCAATACCATTACCTTGTGTACTTGAACAAGACTGTTAGCCGAGCATCGATAGGAAAGGGGATAATAATTGTATTGTTTTTATTCCTTCGGTGGATAATTTCCTTACTTGTGAATTGGATTTTTATGTATGGATGATCTTGGCCCATGGAGGCATGGTTGTGTTTTAAGTCTTTTAGGTCTTATGGGTTTCCAACTTATTACTGAAAATTGGTTTTGAAATAAAAATTTAATTTTCAGTCAATCGTAGCATAACCCATGTAAATTAAATGGGTTTCATAAACATTTATACATTTCATCATAGCATAGCCCCTGAAAATCAATGGGTTTCATTAACTATTCATCACTATAATGATAAAATGTCTAGATAAAAAATAAGGATGGTATTAGGGAATCATATCCCCAGTAAAACATAGACAACACCAAAGGTTGTTTTTCATTAACATTATCGAGGAAAATATCCTTTCCATTTTGAAATCATTACTTTAAAATCTATAATTTGTCTCAAATAATAACGAAAAAAATTCTTTTAAAAAACATTAAAACAAGAAAATTATGATTTAAATAATTGGATGGATATAATAGTAAGAAGTACCAATTTATGAAGTATATGTTAAAACAAATAGTCCTTTAATATTTTTAGTAAAAAGGTAAAAATGAATTGTAAAAAAAGAAAAAAAGATTCTATTTAATATTTTAAAATCAATCATTTTTAAAAATTTAATGTAAAAATAATATTATATTTATAAACCAAAATATAAAACATTTTTTGAATACCTAGGTATAGAGGAAAAAACATTTTTTATCGAAGAAGGAAGTAAAGTCCATTTTTTTAAATCATATTTTCAATATCTTGAGTACATAAAGAGATTAAAATGAAATGAAAATATATATTATTAATAAAAAACTACAGGAAAATAAAATTCATGATTTTCATGAGAGGTAGATCATAATGTTTCATCATTGGAAGAAAAATCACAAACAATATCGATAAACAATGAGAATGTATCAAATAAAAATTACAACTTTGGTAATTTTTTTCCTAATTCCAGTTAAATAAAAAATAGTATATTGATGTGTAAATACCCATAAATTTCATTTAAATAATTAGTGAATAATTTCATGGGATATATACACCACAAAATGAAATTAGTGATTGATTTTTTATTTTTATTATAGAAGTAAATGTGAGATTAAAATTCATTTCGTCATGTATCAACTTTATTTTTCGACAATTAATCCCACTATATGATACTTTTATGATGATTATATATAATTTTTAGATCCATAATCATATATATTATAACATATATGATTTACTCACATCCTTCTATGACATGATTGTAAATAATTCTTTGTTAAAATAATGTTTTCAATAATAACTTCTTCATTTTCCACATATGTTATGGTTTTTTATTTTCAATCATTTTAATTTGATCATGGTAAAATAATATCTATAATTTTACCCATTATATAAATAAAATATATATTCATTTTATATGTATTTATAAAATCAATAAAAGTTGGACATAGAAAATTAATTAAACCATTCATGGAGATGGTTGGTCATACATTTTCATGAATATTTTTTCAATGTTCTCAAAAATGGAATGTTGGAATGGAAAATAATATTTCACATTATAATTTAATTTTTATGTCATATATATCATTTATATTTAGTAAATATATCATATTACTATCCATTCTAAAATTAAATTAAAAATGAATCACATCACTCCGTAGTGGTGGTTATCCACATATACACACGAGCAATATTATTGTATTCCAACATATTATATGTTTAGAAGGTTTATGTGATATTAAAATTATAGGAGTTTAAATATGTCATAAATATAATATATTGATATATAATTCACTATTATCTCCATTCATGAGGGGACGATATGGAAAATGAATTACATTGATTCATGAGGAGGTAGTATATTGTAAACATGATGGATAGTTTTTTTTTCATTTGATGGGGGAAGATATGGATCTAGGTTATTACATTAACATGATAAAATATTAGTATATTGATGAAAATAATTTTTTATATCAGTATATATGATTAATATTTGGAGAAGGTTGAAGAATAAATAAAATAAAAATTATCTATTAAGAATAGTACCTCTTCTTTTGACAACCTACATTGGTGTTCACTAAAATCCATCTTTGGAAGGGTTACTAAAAAACTAATCCCTATAAGATGTGGGAAGGGAGAAATGAATATATTTTGGTAGGTATTTTATGAAATAAAATTATTTAGGAGTGTAAATTGGTTAGGATATGGGGTTCCCTTTTATAAATGGGAGTTAGTAAACACATGGAATTTTTGGAAAAAAAGTTATACCCTCATTTTACACATTCCACAAGGTTACAAAAATGATCATTATCCAACCATATATCTTATTATGTATAACTATTGAAATGAAATTTTTTTTGGAAAATTATTTAGGTCATTTAAATTTTTATTTTTTTAGTTTAACTATCAGTAAACCAATTTTAACTTGAAATAATAGTAATTAATTTCTAATACTCTTACCATTCCTGATGAACTATTTATTTTTGGTTATATAATATATATTATTATTCTTTAAAATGTGGAATACATTATTAAAATTTCAATTGATATAATCAGCCTATTTTAATTAAAAATTAATTTTATAGACACGATGAAAAAATATTTTTTCAAAGAAAAAGTTTTCAAAAGAGTAAAAAGTTTATAAATAAAAAATAAACATTAAATTGACTAAAATCACATAATTTGGATTAATAATATTATTAATGAAAAATTTTATTCTTTAAACATTTTAAAATAAAATATAACATTGTAAAATTTTTAAATGAAAATGTAATTTTCTATAAAAACCATTATTATTCATAATTCATTAAAAAATAAATGTTTCAAATAAACCCAAAAATTCACCATAAGACAATTTTGATATGTTTAGGAAAAAATGTCATTTTTTCAAATAATATTTTCTAAATCTAAAAATAATTAATAGTAATTTTTCCACAAAATTATATAGAAATCATTTTCTGAAAAAAATGTAATTCCAAATCCTATAAAGACTTTATCAAAAATAAAAAACTTATTTATCAATATATTTTCCTTATCATTAATAATTAGTATTAAAATTATTTGTTCCTTTTCTTAATTAAAAATATAATAGCTTTTTATAAGATTCATGTTTAAATAATAATATTTATAGTATATCAATGTTCATTAAAACTAAGTGTTGCATATAATGATAGGTATCAAAAAAATTAAATTTATTTGGAAAAAAATATTCCATAGAATCTTATGGTGTTACATTATATCCCAAATAAAATTTATTTTCTCTATGATATTATATAACTTTGATAAAAATAACTGAGGATACTTATTCTTCATAATATCCTCATGTTCTACATAGCTTCCTTAAGTTAGTGGTTATGCACCAAAATAGTAATTAAGTGAGTGGTATTATTGCATAGTAGTTTCTCTCTAGAATCCAAAATTCTATAGGTTTTTATTAACAGGTAGTATCATGATCTATAGGTATGCCCTCTGTGTTTAGTATATGTAAAGGGGAATATATATACTTCCTCATGGGATATACATAGACCACATCATAGACATGATAGTGGTTTGAAGAAAACACTCGCTACTAGAAAATTTAATTATAGCCACATATATATATCCACAATTTTATAGGTATGTGTATATAGCATGAATTATAGAAACTATTCAATTAAAACCATGGATATATTATGTTTTATCGATACATTTTTAAAAAAAATTATTGCAATATATTTTTGGATATGCCTTCAGGCTCCACCTCCCCCGATCTATGACCCACCACCCAACCCTCGACCTCTCTCTCCATGCCCTCCTCCCTGATGCTTCCAATCAACATCACCGATCCAATTACCGGATGATGCTATTTCATAGAGTTCTCCCCACCTCCTCCCCTCAAACGCCTCTTATGCGGGTATTTGTTACCCACACGAGGTATCATCTCAGCGACCGTCCTCCTCCGACTATGGTAGCCAATGCGACCACCACGCCAACAATGCTCTAAGATAGCCTCCTCACCTCCTCCTTTAGCACACCTCCGACGCGGCCACCCCACCACTTAGGGATCCTCATCCTCCTTGGCTGGTCACACCTCTTGATTACCAACCAATGGAATTTATGGTTTTACCTAAATTATTATTCATTAACCTATTTTATTAATTGAATACCAAATGTGAAATAATTGAAAACTTGTTTTTTACTATTTAATCTTTCCATTTAATTTCTACTAAAAATGTATTTTATTTCTAGTTTTAACTAACTTATTTTTTGAAATAAGAGTAGATCTTTATGGTTTCTGATTTATTGAAAAATTAATTGGAGCTATCAATTAAAAAATATATATACTTTTTTGTATTTACTGGATGGATTATGAAAGTTTTTTTACCCACTCAAGGATAGTTTCATGACTATATGTTTGTCATGTTCATACCATTGTTTGAAGATCATTGTATCTTTTATTCTTGTTCTTGTGGATGTGTTACTTTGTATTGTTTTCATTCTGATTTCTTATGTTAATATTTGGAAATATCTGAGAACATACATTGTAAACATGTACGTACACCAAAAAATATACAATCTATGACTGCCAAAAAAATTTACATGATTAATTTGGAACCTTTATGAAAATTAATGTGTGCAGCTAATTAAAAAATTGATTGTACATTGATAAATATTTATTGAACGATTTATTAAACTATTTACTTGCAAAGAGTTTTTTAAATTCCTAAACATTGTGGAAGTATTACAACTATTTAAACATGAGTGACTGATACAACCTTTCAACTCATAATTCAACTCTTCATTTTATTTTATCATAAGATTTACCTAATGATATTAATGTTTCATTTTTTATTTATAAGAAATATAATGGTTTCTACCAAATAAATTCATTAAGGGTTATATGTTTGTGGATTTTGGGCTGAAAATCCAGCTAATGATTCAGCTTCTGTTGACTTTCAGTTATAATTATTCCTATGTTTTGAATTTTTCTTTGAAGTAAAATTATTGAATTATTCTTGGCCAACTGGATATTAAATGATGTGCTTGATAATAGTTTTATTCTCCTTACCTGCTAAAAAGGGAAGATTTGTGTACTGTTTATTTTTGTAATTTATTCATGCTGGTTGTGTCTTATTATATTTTCAAAAGGGAGAAACCCCTAAGATGTTCATTTTGTTTTAACAAAATATCAATTTGATTCACTAATGAATTATGCATGTAATCATTTAATTTTTTAAATTTGGGTACTATATTGATGTAATGGTGATATTTTCATCTTATTTTTTTTATCTTTTTGCAAGATTTCATAATTATTGAATTGAAAAATAGTTTTGAACTTTATTATAAAATGTATTTTCCTCTTTATGTGTCAAAAATAGGAACAATGTTGAGTTTTACATATAGGGGGGAGGATTTTTTGTGAGGAACTGGAATTTCATTAAGAACATATAAAAAATCACTGGAAAATTTAAAAAATTGGATTTTTTTAAGCTTTAAATTTTATTTTTAAAGCTTGTGAGATTTTTATGAATTTGAGGACTGTTGTTTCTACATTGATCATTTAATCATTTATTTTCATCAAAAATATCAATCCTGTAACATCATTTACCTTTTTACTTTGAGCATTTAGTCAGATAATGTTTTATTTCCATTGGTGATATCCACAAGAAATTGAAATCAATTAATTCATTGGTTGAACTTATTTTATATAAATAGAATAATATATAGTCCAAACATGATAATAGATAATTAAAATATTTAGAGGTATTTTTCTATTTGCAGATAGTTTCTAGTATCTAAACTTGAAAAGAAGATCCCCTTTTTATATATCACATACATAAAATTTCTATGCCTGTTAGAATTCATATTCTTATCATAATTCATAATGCATAAAATGTTACATAATATCCAAACACATTGGATAACACTTTATTAATTAAATGAAACTCCAAAACATTTTTTATAGTTTTATTTTATTCAACGCAATAAAAATTTCTATATTGAAACTTGAAGAAAATGAAATAATAAAATTAGAATCATTAATCCAATTGTATCCAATATCATTCCCATTTTCACCATGATGCATTGTTATAATCCATGGTTAAAAATAAACAATGGAATGGATTCCTTGAAAACACAATGATATATGATATGGTTTATATTTTAAAAAATCTCTCCAAATTTCAATAAATATTTTTAAAATCAAAACAAAACATCAAAACTAATTGTGAATTCATCCAAACACTTTTGGGTATTGATTATTACTATCTCTTATATTTTATATAAACACTTTTTATTACAATAAGTCCTCATTATTGGATCATATGTGTGACTATTCATGATTTTTTATAATTTAAAACATTTATGAATCCCAAAAACATTATTTAATGTAATTTGATATGATTTTTTATGAACATGATATTAATGATTAATTATTATCTTAAGAAATAATAAGTATCTCGTTAAATAATTTTCTAGATTATTTATTTAATTTATGTTTATATGCCTCAGAATGGTTAGATACTGGATGTACAATGTTGATCAGATCATTTATGAGTTTCAGAAGGAGTTATGATATTTTTTGGACATTTCATTCACTAATTATTCAGATGGAAGATTGATTCAATGGTTTTGTTTTGAATTTTTGTAAGACCATGCTTAACTCATGAGGAAGTGAGTTACAATATCACTAAATATTTTTTCCAAAAAAAATATCATGTATGGTGTCACAATAGTGAAAAATATCTACTAGAGAATGATATTGATTCAGTGGAAAGGATTTGTATGAAAAATATGATTTCAGATTCGTTTTATTTTGTTTTAAAACAAGATACAGATGTGGACGAGTGTAAGAGGAAATTAATACTGAGACATTGTTTTCATCTTTTAATTTGGATGATGATGTTGAGAGTGTTAAAATTATGATGAAAATGAAAATACCTATTTATATCATGATTGTGAAAAAATGGGAAAACATGAGTTTTTAACGAGATTATATCATGGGAAAAATATTTATGTATTTAGTAACGGTATTTTTGACTATCTCTTGACATTTATTACAGATTTACTACCTAATTAGGCATGTATTCAAGAAAAAGATTACATATCATAAAAGTTGGATGATAATTTTGGATTTCCATCTATTAAGATTCATTTTTTCCCTAAATATTCTATTAAATTATTTAACGAAAATCTAGAGTTATGTCAGTGAAAATGGTGTGTCACATCAAGGTGGAAGACCAAAAAAGAAATTACTCAATCACAAAAACCAAAGAAAGTGATGTGGCACTTCCCTTTAATTTTCATGCTTCAAAAAAATTATTTTAGAAAATATTGCCTAGAATATGAGATGGAATTAATATGAAATAAATAAAAATAATGATGAAATAGTACATCCTATAAATGGGTTGGATTAGGAGAAATTTGATCAGTTATAATCTGATTTTGCAGCTGACCCATAATATCTTAGATGGGAATTATTATGGGATGGTTTAAACCCATTTCTCAAAATTGATATTGCACACAGTATATATCCTATTTTTATTCACATTTATAACATTCCATCATGTATGTGTATGAAAACTCAATTTACTATCTTGAGTATATTAATATCTAGACCAAGTGATCCTGGAAATGATATTGATTTATACTTGCAGATTTTAATAGACGTGTTTAAGGAGCTTTCTATTATTAGTGCACTAGCATACGATACATTCTATAAAGATTAATTTATGATTCATACAACATTATTATGGATGAAAAATTATTTCCCTCCATAAGAAATGATTTCTTGTTGGAGTAGTAAAGGGAAATTATCCTGACCTATTTTTAGGAAAAATCCACATTCCCAAATATTAATGTCTTGAAAAAATCTATGTTTCCTAGGGCACCGACGATTTATACTGATGGATCATCCATATTAGAAAAATCTTATATAGTTTGATAATGCCATCAAGATAGTTGAAACACCTCAAGAAATATAAGGGAATGATATTATTAAATAACATAATATTTTGAATTATGTAATTGGAAAAATTCAATCAAATATCTTAAATTGAAATCATGTTAATTCTAATTCCAATATGAATTGGAGAAAGAAAAGAATATTATTTGACCTTTCATATTAGTCATTGAATTTATATCTTTTTTGTTTAGATGTAATGAATATAGATAAAAATATTTGTGAGATGTTAATTACTACTATTTAAAATTTCACAAGAAAAACAAAATTTTATTTTCAATCACATCGTGATTTGATGGATTATTGTATATGAGAGAGGCTTCATTCAGAGTAACTTTGTCAAAATAAGTGGATAGTCCATTTTTTCATGTTATTTGAAGAAACATTTGGAGAAGAAATAGTTTCTTCAAGTCATGTAATTTTTAAAGGTTCTAAATGTTTATTAATGTAATATTTTGAAAATGGTTAATACAAAATATTTGAAACTATAATCTCTTAAAACCCAGTATTACCATTTCATGATAAATGAGTTGATTCCCAATTTCATTCAACATATACATTGACCTAATGTTAGAGTTTATACAATTAAGTAGTGTTGTTATTATCAAGGACTTTATGCACATATATTGAGAAAACGTTTTGTTCATAAATTTCAAAGAGATGAACATATTATTCTTTGGGACCTGGAAAAAATTTTCCACCTAATATTTTTAACAAGTATGTTACATCTAACTGTGTATCTTCCCTTCAATGTTTTTTTAGATGTCTTATTTTGAGTCGGTAGAATTATCCTATAGAAATAATGATAATTACATTGAAATCAGATGTGAGAAATAAATATCATCCCAAAGGCTCTATTTTGAAAGGGTATTTATCATAAGAATTCATGGATTTATGTTCATATTACTAGGCTAAAATCACTATGAGGTCGAATCAACTAATGAGAACTTATGATGACCAATATGATACCATTGATCTTGAATTTCCATCACTAACGCAAATAGGGGATATATGGATCATACTAGTTGTGTACATTAAGCAGGGAAGAGTGGGAAATGGATCATCATACAATATTATTTAATTGTGGTGTTCTTGATGATTATATAAAATAAGAAAACTAATAAATATAAATATTTCTTGTTGTGTGATTTCATCATATCTTATGAAATTTTAAATCTTTCATATATATAGATAACATTTTTAAATTTTAAAAAAGTGACACCACTCTCTATCTACTATGTGGAATATACTATTTCACATCAAATTATTTGCTTCTTTGAAAAATTTAAAGGTAATATATTTCCTTTTATTCTTCTCATAACATAATAACAGGTCTCTTTTTTATATTTGATGTTGGTATCTTTTACATTTTAACTCTATTAATGAATAAAGTATCAGATGAAATTAGATCATTTTACATTGTTCCAAATGATGTCATACGTGACTGTAAAGAAATTTTTGTCAATGGATTTAAATTCATTATAAATATATGTGAAACAAAAATGAAAACACAACATGACAATGCCACAATAAGTCCCAAAACAGATTGATATACAGGTGTATCAGGCATACAACCTTTATTAGAAAATATATCATATTATGTTGTTGTTTAAAGAATCATTTTATTAGATTTATATCCACATGGTCATATCATAGTGATGAAATTCAAGTGGTTTGATTCAACGAATTGATAAAAAATACATATTGATAACTATGAATTTTGACTGATTGATATGTAATGCCAGCTTCATATCGATTAACCTCGTAATCTTGATTCACAATCTAGAAAAGTATTTTATGTAACTGACCTATCACAACTACAATTTTATATTATTTTTTATGTCATTCCAAGGATTTTTTTTTGAAAAATATGTGGATGAAAATGATGTTGTGAATGAACATGTTAGTATTTATTCAAAATTTTTATTTATTGAGAAAAACAATTCAATTGTGAGAACATATTATAAACCCAAAATTGTCATATATCAAACATAATGTGTCAACATTTGTATGTATTTTCCTGATATTATCACAATATTTTATGTTTTTTTTAAACATTGATACATGATATAAAAATTAAATAGTATATTTTATATCATTGTTCAATATAAAACTATTAGTATCCGGACCCATTTTTTATCAAGTACATCTCTTGAAATACTTGAACATAGAAAAGTCATGTTATTTTATCATTATAAATATCACACCTGAAAATGTATCTCATTATTTTATGACAAAATTATATTATTTTTAATTTTGTATTATTTCTATTAATCTGAGAATATTATTATAAATTCCTTGGTCATAATTTCTGATAATGATGATACTAAAAGATGTTTTAGAATATAGAGAATTGAACAACATATTTCTCTTCTAGAAACTACATTATGTATAATATATGTTTTAATATTATGGTATTTCATATTATTTATCTTTTTATTGTCAATTTTATTTTATTATTTATGTTATTTTAGGCTACATCATTGAGGAGATGTTTGGATTATGAATCTGAAATTGATAGTATTGACGGGGGTACTTCTACGACCAATTTTATAGCTCATCTTACTATAGTGCCACTTGATTCACCATAAGGTCATCCTCCCATTATTACACCTCCATATTTTCAACACCCTCTTTTTCAATATCCCATTTCACCCACACTCACATGAGATGGTAGTTTTATGACTCCAATACCTTCTTATTTCCCATTCCTATTATCCACAGTAAAGGGCACTGCACCCCTATATATCCCACCACCATATCCATATCCATATCCACCATCATTTGTATGGGGTAATCCATTAGGTTTTATCCCTCAATCAGTACAGTTTTCATCATCTACTATACAATGTACTCCTAATATAGATATCCAACCTAACGCAAAGACTACTCTCCCTTCTCTAGATGTAGCACTTCATGGGTCATAAGACCCCTCATATACTTGTATGTGTTTAAAAATTACTATTAGTGATTAATGATAAATTCATATATATATTTTCATTTGTTGTTATTTTTTATGATTAGATCCATCCTCTACCAAACACTAAGGACACAAAAAATGAGAGTGGTATAGAATCGACATAGGAAAGTCATGGTTCAATACATCAAGGATAGTACTAAAATTGAAAAAAAAAATTAAGGAACATAAAATCATTATTGGAACACTTTCTAAGCACAAAAATATAATTCCGGTTCAAACAATAAGTTGGAGAGAAGATTGATAATAAATAAAGAACAATTCCTGGGTAGATATTTGTGTAATTAATGTTAATAAATATATATACATATATATATATATATATTAATTTATAATATTTTCTTACCAAATATTATATCCATTACAGCTCTGATATAATTTTCCTGATGAAAAAAATTATAAGTCTGCAAGGTTAATGGAATTAGATGATATGTTGAGAGCGTAGAAGTATGACATATATATTGGTTATAAAAAGAGTGTTGGTACGGATCTTTATGAAATGCTAGTGATTTATGATATCCTAGTATCACAATACAAAGAGATGATCGACTATTGGAAGAGTCTAGGGTTTAAGGTATTTGTTAGATATATATTATTTTTATTATTATAAAACAATTTTTAAATTATAAATTTCTTATTTTATTTAGTTCAATGTAATTATATAATTATGTTTTTATTGGTGAAATCAGAAAAAGAGATATAAGAGTTTAAGGAAAAACATGCATACTCATGGACACACTTCACACTCATATCATGACAAATAATAGTTAATTTAACATTTACAATATTTATCCTAGTTTAGTGTAATTTCATTGACTTCCAATTTTGATTTATTTATTTATTTATTCTAGAAAAAGGAATTGAATATCGAGGAATGTGTTGGTCTCTAAACATTGTGTTGTGAAAATAGAGAAAAGAGATATGGTAATGTGACAAATATAGATATTGAGAAGATGATTGTAAGTATATTTCAAATTATTTAATTTTTAATTAATTTAATTCCGTATATTATTTTACCATTTTAATTTAGTTTACATATCAATAAAAAGATTTCTTTGGAGGCCTTGTAAGGAAAAGAACCTGAAAAATTTGGGCATGAACGATCATCTATATCAGGTATTAGAAGATGAGAATCTGGAAAGAGTGTATTGTTGACCTAGAAATAAGATTGTACCATCTCTTATAATAGTATTCTGATAGAGTTTCTCTGAGTACTGGTTCGGGTTTGGTCCAAATGGAATAAATGAATGCTGCAATTAAATAAGTAGCTCAAAAATCAGAAAAGATGATAATTGAAAATATGATGATAGTTTTTTCTTCCATTTCATCTACAATTCCACCCAAACTAGATGAAACAATTGATGCCTTTTTTATTTCAATGTATTCTACAGATGTATATTACTCTATCGGAGTTAAAGTTGCAGTTGGAGTTGGAGTCGAAGATGGTGCCAATGCCGGTACCAATTCCAATTTTGATGATGATGCAAGTGGTGTGAGAGGTGGTGATAGTGTTTATATAGGAGGCATGAAGGAGGGTTTCATGGTTCTGATGATGCTGATATTGAGACTCACTATTGATGTAAATAGTATATTTGGGTAGTGAATATGTGGAATTTTTTTATGGAGTTACGTTTGATTATTGTAATATTTGATTGTATTGCAGTGTTTCTATCCATTTCTATATATATTGAATTATTGTAATATAATGTATGATTTTTTCCATAGCAGTTATGTTTTATTATTACTATATTAAATTGTATCCTCCTCTGATGTGAGCATCATACCTCCTTCCCGACACAGCTCTGTGGCGGCCCCTAACTCCTCCCGTGAACCTCTGACGGTATTTAGTCCATATGTCCATTTTTAGTAATTCTTTTCTCTAAATACTATTAGTTTCTCCCTCTTATTTTTTCATCTACTTAATTTCTTCTATATTTTAAACCATTACTATGGTTAACATAGAACATGAATCTCAATTCATTGACCTTGAACCACAACACAATGTAAGACCATCCATTTCATACCATTTCTTTTTCATTTAATAATTTCAAGTGGTTTTTTTGATTTGAGTATCTCCATTAATTGAATTATGTTTTCATTTTCTCATAAATCTTTTGGGGGAAGGGTTGAATTGTTTGTGTAGGGGGTTGTGCAAGGGGCATGGTTGTACATGGGGAAGAGGGTGCAAGGGTTGTGTATGGGGTGAAAGGGGAAGGGGATGGTGTGGGGGTGCAAGGTATGTGTAGGGGGTAGGGGGTGTAGGGGAAGGGGGAGGGGTATGGTATATAACAGAAGGGGAGGGTGTAAGGGGTGTGCATGGGGTGTGTAATGTTAGGGTTGCATGGGGTGGAAGGGGTGTGTAGTGGGGAGGGGGTGTGTAGGGGGGTAGGGGGTATGCAAGGGGATTATGAAAGGGTTGTGCAAGGGAGAAGATGGAAGTGACGTAGGTAGCAGGGTAGTGGGTGGGGCAGGCAGTGGGGTAGTGGTGGGGAAGCAGGTGAGGCAATGGGTGGGGAGAATTTAAGGTAGTGGGTGGGGCAGTGGGGTAGACAGCGGGGCAGCAGGTAGGGAAGGAAGTTGGGGAGTCGGCGGGGCATACAATGAGGCTGGCAGTAGGGAAGTTGGTGGGGCATTGGGTGGGTCAGGTAAAGGTGTAGTGGGCAGGACAGGCAGCGAGGCATCATGTGGGGAAGGTCACAATTCATATTATCTGTGTTATAAATATGAGGTAGTTTAAAATGTTTTTACCACCTCCTTATAATTTTGTATCAAACTTCATTACTATCATTTTGTCCAATAGGTTAGTGATTCAGATAATATGAAATGGTGTTCATTTGTGTTATGGTATGTTCTCATGATTCCATCCCTCTCAATATCCAACTTATGAGGTAAAAATAGTAATTGTTCACAACCAATTTTTTACTGTATCTTTTAAGAAGATTATTTTTCTTAATTTAACAAACTATCTATATTAGATGTATATAGATTGGTCTTATTATGTACTATAATTTTTTTATTGATGTTTTAGTAGTCTTATTTTAGTTTTTTTCTTTAAAATACGAGTTTTTCTTGTGTATATTGCATACAATATATTCATTGTTACAAAAGTAGAAAATTGTGCTGCACTGGAGTATTAAAAAAACTACAGTACTGAAGTGACAATAAACATTTAAGGGCATCATTTTTATACTGATAAGTGAATTCTTTTCTATTTTTTATGAATTTACATTCTTCAATATTCTTTGATCTGGATATTGAAACTCTTTCCCAATAACAACTATCCTAAAAACAATACTCAGCAGACATATTGGCCATTTGTTGATTTCTATGACTATGAATTTATTCTCTATTTGAACATTCTATTAAATCTTCTAAATAGTACATCCATGTTAATTATTAGATGTGATTTTATATTTTATTTTAATCTTCAATGTGAAATTAAATAATATATTTTGTTAATATTATTCAAAATTCTGAAAATAATACATGTTTGATGGATTTACTTTTTAAAATTCAGTGCCTTTTGAAATTAATCAACAAATCAGAATGATATTCTGATTGGACATAAGTTTTCTCTATACCATGGTAAGAGTATTTTCAGATTTGGTGCTTCAGCTTCTCAACAATACATTTGGTATATATTAATTAATTTTTTTGTATTTTGATTCATGTGAAGGGTTTGGAAATTTTTTTAGATAGTTGCACTTTTTAATGAATTTCATAGATTAGTACATTTTGAAGGATTTGAATTACATAATAATACAATTTTAATAGTTTACTATATTTATAGGGATTTGATATAATTATTTAAAAAATTATTATATTTGATGTACAGATTTGTACAATTTGTGGGCGTACTTATTTAACATTACATATTCATTGAATTTTTATAGATTTTTGTTAACCATTTTTTACATATATATTAGTTCAGTTAATCAAATCCTATACAAATTTAACAATTTTCATAGATAATGACAAATTTAATGATGTTTAAAGTTTAATTATTTATATTTCAAATTATTTTATGATCTTTTATTTTGAATATATTTTATGTATTGATTCATACAATTTTCTATTATAATGGTTTAAAAATATACAGATCAATAAATTTCACTTATTTAAAATTAATCATTACTTATATAAAGATTTATACATTTAATAACATACTATTCATATTTAAAAATTATCATTATATAGTACATATGTAATTATTATAATGTTTCTGGATTCGGTTTGAAATCAGTGTTATGATCATATATAATATTTCAATTATCATCATCTTATAATGTATACACCCACTCTTATGATCTTATAATTATCATTTTTTTAAATACTCAATTAGTGAAATAATATAAAGTTATATTCATATCTAGATTCCTTTGGTAATTGTTACAATTTCTACAAAGGTAATCATGTACCCCTTTATTGTTGTACATTATGGTCGAGGTTTATTTTTAAAAAATCTTAATAATTTATACATTCATTGAGAAAATTTTAATCATATAGATAAAAAACATGATATGTTTTATAATTGTATATGTACTAATATATTTTTCTGATTTTAAACTATAATAATGTGTTTATAATTCTTTCTAAATACTTTAATAGTATTTAACATTCCCTACCAAACAATAAATAATCATTACATGATCTTCCAACCCGGAATTGTGGTTTTTGTTTTTTATGTGTTGGATCATAATCAATTTTATTGTCTTTACCTTTTGATAGGATTGAATGACACCAAAATAAAATGAGAAAATTAAATTATTTGAGATGTAAAAAGACCAAAATTATTTTTAACATCTACTTTTGGGATGCATATAAAAAGGGGGAGTGATTTATTTTTTTTGGTACCAAGGGTTGGAAAGTTTTACATTCCCATGCAATCAATTAGGAGTAAAGGTTCCTAGAAACATTGAACATATTGTGTAATTTTCATTCATTTTCTATAAGGTTGTGTTTCTTGTATTTGAAAAGGTACTAACCACAATAAAATTCATGAAACCATATATGATTTTACTTATTTTAGAGTTATATTATTTTAGTGTTCTTGATTTTGAGACAAAATGATCTGAGATGATCCATGCCGACATGAATGGACAAACAGATTCTCCACATTACAAGTTCGTCATGTATTGAAACTGGAGACCTATTTGGGGATGGAATAAAAATAATATCTCTAAGTTTGCTTCACAATATATTTATACATCCATTTAATTGTTGTATAAACCTTTTAATTAGTTTCATATTTTAAATTTTTTTATCCATACATCATATTTAATGTAAAGAAGATGGTTGAATTGTAATAATCTGTACAATTTATATACTATTTTCTATTATAGTTTAAATAAAGTCAATATTACATTAATGTAGAAAGAATTTTCTACTGCTTATTTTTCTATTTTCGTTAAAATATAATGAGCTTCAGTATAAAATTTTGTTTTTTTGTGGAAAATAACCATAATTGAATTATAAGTAACATTATATTTAACCATTGTTGAAAATGATTTTGATTTTACTATTGTATTTTCATTAATCCATATAAATGATGAGTAACCATTAAAAAATACTCATGAAATTAATCTACATAGTTGTGATTTCATTTTCTACAGCATTCTAATAATAACCCAGAAGGGATTCTCTGAGTATTTATATGTTTTATAACTTACATCATTATCATCACATACTATATTTTCCCCTTATTCCTTACCAATTCAACAAAATAAATCTAATGAAATGTAAATTAAATAATATATGTGTTATAAATATCTCTCTCTTAAAAAAATCTTATGGAAAAATGTTCGTCTACTATGTCACATGAAAATTAATGGGGGTGAAAACTAATTCGTTTTAAATTATAGTGATTTTGTATCCTAATTGTAACAACATTATCTAAATATCACTTGTTGTTTCTAGATGGGTCAACATTCCTTTGTGAAATGTTATACTTAAATGCCCTCTATTTGAAAAGTGTGTATAGTTTTATTTCTCTATTTTGTGTGGGAGAGGTATTTGTGTTTATAACCTAGGTAATTTTAAATTTGGTGAAACATAAATCACTACAGAGTCATATATTGATTTTCTTTGAAATTTTGTATCTTCCATTTACACATTTTCATCTTGGACAATTTTACATTTCTGAACAATGCTTAATCCAAAGAAAGAAAACACTGAATTGGATTTTCAAATCATTGGAATGTTTTGATATCACTATTGATCATCCAATTAGGGTGGAAAAAATACTGAATGGATTATTGTTTTTATGAATATTCTTTGCATTATCTGTAGTCTATGTACATAGTTCAAAACTGTGTTTATAGGTTTATAGCCTCATTTTCCAACTATGTATATAATATTCTATGGAAATATTTATAATCATGCTTGAAATGCATGGTTATAGGTTTATTAACAAGGTTTCAAACCTTTGATATAGAAATGACCCTATTTCCACGGCAATATACTCCACAGTCCACCAAACCGTGGCTATTACCTATAGCTACAGTTTATAACCATGGTTATAACATATGTTTATAGTAGTGGGTAAGTGATAAGAATATATCCCCACACGATTGAGAATAACAGAAATTTAATATTACTAGTACAATTATTTAATTTATTCATATATACCATAACTTTATTATATGTAGAAACTCATAGGAAAACCATCTCACCAACATCAAACCCCTGATCATGCTGACAATTGTTAGTATGAATTTTATGACAACTATAAGATGCCTTGATGTTCTTTTGAATGAATCTGAATTTTTATACCGTTCCTTTAGCTTGATCAGATAAAATATCATTATTTATACAACTTAATTCCATAATTTTGTACTTATAAACTTATTTCCATAGTGTTATTCATGGGGATCCATCTAAATTCTTGAGTGAGATATATTATTCTATAAAAACTCAACTAGAGTAAAGTTATTATCCCAACCACCATTGAAATCTATATAATAAGATATCACTATGTCGTCAAATATTTGAATTGTTCAGTTAGACTAACCATATGTATGAGGATGACATGTAGTAATGAAAATCATCTGTATATCCATAGGCTACTGAAGACTTTTCTAGAACATTGAGGAAAACCATAGATCTTGAGAAGATATAATAGAATAAGTTAGTCCATGACACCTTACAACTTCCTTAATATATATCCAAGATAGATAATTTAGATATAAATTTCTATGATAGTGATAATGTTTTCAGACTTCATAAAAAGATCCACTATAACTAATATATCATTATAGCCATAATACATTTTGGGGTGTCCGATGAAAAATTCCATGGTAATGTTTTCCCATTTCCATTCTTTTATGGGTAATGGATTTAACATCCCCTGATACTTTTACCTCTCATCCTTAACTTACCAAAATACCAACCATTGATATAAAAACATGGAAATATATCTCATGATGTTTTCCCACCGAAAATACTCTCTCAAATATCTATACATCTTCCCACTTCCATGATAAATAAAGAATGAAGAATTATAATCCTATTTTAAAATCTCCTTTATGTATGGTATTTCTGGGTTAAAAATGGTTTTTGTTCCTTATAATTTTATAAAAATAAAGACTAAACTAAGGAACATTTCTATCCTTTTTATTTAGTTCTATAACTTCTTACAACTACACTTTAAAATTTAAATGGATAGATAACTAAAAACTTATTTTAGAAAGATAATATTTCTCCCCTTCCATTATGATTTCTAGGTCCCTAATTAGATAATATAAAAATATAGTATAATTTTTTATCTTCATTATAGATAAGTAATCATGATCTATCAGACTCAATGCATCGACTTCCTTGCCTGCTTTCCCAAGGTTGTAATAGTTTGAATAGTCATAATTTTTAATTAGATCCATCCATATTCTTGGCACTTGTTCAACTCTTTCAATGTGAATATTCAACTAATACTCTTATGAGACGTATATATATCATACCATTCTCTAAAAAAATGCCTCAATATATTCAATGTAATAATTACCATAGTTAACTCTAAATAATGAGTTGGGTAATTTTTTTCATGAACTACCAATTGTCATCAGGCATAAGCTTTAACCATTCCATTTTTCATGAGAAAACATCCCAGACCCTTATTTTATGTATTATTAAATATAAAAAACACTTATCCCCTATAGGGTAATGTATCCATATATGCACTGACTAACCTTCTCTTTAGTTCCTTGAAATTTTCTTTTCATTCATCTATCAAAAGGAAATTGGCACCGTTCGAAGGTATCTTAGTGATTCGAGTAATTATACATGATACATTCACCACAAACCATTGATAATATCATTCTTAAACAAGAAAACATCGAATCACATTCATAGTGGTTGTTCAGCACCATCTTCTAATAACTTCCTTTATGGAAGGATCCACTAATATACCATTTCTTGACATTATATGACATAAAAATGAATCATTTCGTTTATAAAATTCACAATTGGTAAATTTTATATAAAACTTATCTTTCTTTAGGGTCATCATGAAAATCCATTAGTGATATTTATGTTCTTTGTTAACCTCAAAATATATAATAATAACATCATTAAAGACTAGAAAAAACTAAATGATGTGATATCTAAAGATTCTATTTACTAAATCCATGAAGATAATGAGGGATGTGTAAAAAAATGGCCAACTATATATTCACAATGTCTATACCGTGTATGGAATGAAATCTTGGGTAAATATTCTTCCATGATCATCAATTAATGGCATCCAAAATGAATATCAATATTGCATATGTATTTATATCTATGTAGTAGAAGAAACAAGTCATCGATAAGGGGTAGAGGATAATTCTTCTTGATAACAATGTTTTCAACTCCAGTTATTTAATTAAGAGTCATATAAATCCATATTTTATCATGAAAAAAATGAAAATGTGAACCCAAAGTTGTAACAATTTCCCAAATTATTCGCTTAATAAGATTCTCCTAGAGTAACTTATTCACTTTCTGAAACCTAATCTGGTTCATTCCATAGGGAGTCTTTGAAATAGGTGAGGCCCTAGATATGATTTTTATTGAGAGCATAACTTCATGATTTTTTGAGGGACTAGGTAATTGTTCTTGAAGTATGTATAAAAACTCCCACATGGTTATCATACCAATAATTATGATTTTCAACCCATCCTTCTATAATAATAACCCCTTTTGAATACAAATCAATACCCATAAAATGGATGTGACTTCCATTATAAGTTCATCTTTTTTATCACACTAATTTGTGATCAATGTTTTGTCTGTAATATTAATCATGACTTGTATTCGTCAGTAATTTTTATGGGATTTACATTAATAATCCAATACATGTAAAATATAACATAAAATCCAAACAGAGGTTAAATAATAAGATTTTAATCAAGCACATTCCCACAATCATTAATCAAAGAAAAATCATAGACATGACATGTGTTAATCGTACCACTAGGGTGTCTCATTTTTAATTCAATATCTAATTATTAATGTGTCACTCTTATTCCCTTAGTAAATTATTTATATATAAAAGAGTTGGTTGGTCTAGATAAAATAAGGCATAAATAGTTCTAGAGTGGATGGTTAATGTAACTTTCACTACATTGTTATTTCACCCCTCATTATAAATAATGATTGCATGATATTTCCATTTATCTATAAGATTAATAGGTTACTAACATTGATCATCTTTATTAAACATTTTATTTGTGAACTATTTAGAATAATTCACGCATTCCTTTCATTTGAAGCACTGGTTTGTGGGAAATGAATTCATTGGATATTTTATTTCTATCCACAACATTAGATAACATATTCCCATCACATTGATATTGGATTTAAAAATCTCCTTCCATTACACACATAAAAAATTTACCAATCCCATTAATGAAATATTATCCATGTTTCATTCAAAAAATTAATCAAAAAGGAGATATCATATTCTTTTCCCCGTTGTTTTTAGAGTTTCATGGGAATTACATATTTTTTTCTTATCATCACAATGAGATCGATGGGTAACTCAAATCCGCATTTCCACCATGATTGTAGAATTTTATTTTTCTAAAAACGTCTGAATTCACTTATGGTTTATTCTTTTTGGGGACAATATTTTAATCCACTCAATAATAAATTAACCATAATTTTAGTTTGGATAATAATTAGAGAAGCATACCCCACTAGTCATGTAAAATTTTCCTCATAGATACCAATAGATTCACTATCCTTATAATTTAGCTCAAAAAATTCCTAATATATCTTAATATGTGTAATATGATGGAATCAATTATTAATAATAAAATATATTACACTCATATCACTCCATTGATTACATGTTTTCTTATTTTCCAAATATTCTTGATAAGTGCACACCATTGATATGCATCTCCTTCCAAACGATAGATAAAAATAATGATTTTTTCATCGTGCAAACATCAGAGAATTGAAAATATCTTATCAGTGGTATAAATCCATATCGTGGAAACTATGAAATTAGTGGAACCATAAAAATGTGTATTTTACCTCATAATGGAAAAAAATAACATTTCCCCCCCTTTAATTTGTTATGATTTTAATCATTATCCAATTTTTATAAAATATTTGTCAGAATATAATTGATACTTTTATCTTCTATTAAAATAAAATTTGGTTATTGGGTAGGAGAATAATTGAATTATCCTACTGTTAATCATTATCAAAGTTCCTTAAAGTTATATCCATTTACTGAAACCAAAAACTGTTATGTGATAAATATAATCATAGTGGGAAACCAAATAATCATGAAAAATTATTTATGGAATGTATTTAAACCATATTTTTAATCTATGAAACCCTATTTTAACCTAGTTCATTCATGGTCATATTGTATTTAAATCATACAATATGTTTCACAATGTGTTTTTTATTTACAAAACATATCCTCTCAGAGTGTCAAACCATTTGTGTGGCAAGGCCAATTTTTATGAACCATGTGATAATCGAGTCAATGCCCAATGTTACTTTTTCATTGTTATTACCCATAGGTATAATTTCTCCAAATCCATGCCCACATTTAGTATCATGGGAGGGATATAATTTCTTGTAATCCACTCTCTCTATCCTTCACCAGAATCCCAGATATTTTCATATACATAGAATTATCATTATGGTTCTCACTAATTTTTTCTCATTCTAGTTTCCGAAAGTTAACTATACCCTTCTATGATACCATGTATAATGACCCAAAAATTTCATAAATATATATATCACAAATGAATAGATTAATATTAATTACATAACATAAATATCAACACAAGAATAATTTAGGTATAGTTACTTTGGAAACATGTACACATAAAAAACTCGTTCAAAATTAAACTACATTATCTCCCAGTAGATTATTTATAACTAGAGACCTTCTAAGTCATATCATACATAATTACATTATTCAGGTCCTATGAAAATGAAACATAATAAAGGGTGGTCTCATATGCTCATAAAGGGTAAAATGGGAGATATAAGCATAAAATGAATATAAGCGAATGAGAACATGAAGATAACATTTGAAAAACATACCCTTAATATGATAGATCATAAACCTGAGTCATTAAATAAATCATGGTAGTTGACATGGAAAAAATTATAATGGAATCATAAAATATAATCCATGATATCCTAATATTGGCATATGATAATTATTTGTGGAAAAAATTAAATAATAGAGAAACATATCTGTAGTAACAAAGGTTTAGTTCCAAAACTATCATTGTGTATTGGTTTCACTCCTAAAACAATCCTAGTAGTCAAGGTTCACTCCCCAGACAATAATAGTTGATAATTTTCCTTGCTAAACTTATTTTAATAACCATCCTATTCTTGTTTATCTCATGAGATACTCACCATTACCCAATGCTTTGGAGGGAAATAAAATTATAGGCCCACACATCTCATTTTTAACCTAACCACCCATCCGTGGTTAAAACATAACCCCAATCATTATTTTTAATGTAACAACCCTAATTTTTTATATTTTATCCACCATCTTTGTATTTAACATAACCATCATTATTGGTTTATAATAAAACCACCCAAAACATAATGAAAAACCATATATATGTGTTCCACGAGATCATATAAAATTCATCATAACATATCCCATGAAAATAAATGGCTTCCTAAAACATTTTATCATAGAATAACCTCAATAAATGAAATGGGTTTCATAAAAATTTCTTCATTTCATCATATAATTACACCAAAAAATTAGATGGTTTCATAATGATGTATATCATTAAAAATATATTTTTGATACATTAAATTCAAAAATAGAGAAAATTGAATAGAAAACTTGTATTCAAAATAAATAACTAGAGGATAAGAAAAATCATGACTTTTTTGAGAGATAGATCATAATATGTCATCATTTGAAGAACAATAAAAGAAATCGTAATGAATAATGAGATTATATCATAAAACCCTTAAGACTATGGTAAATTTTGAATCATAATCCCCAAGAAATAAATAAATATAAATTAATTTTAAATTAAATATAACATTCATAATAATAATCTTAAAATACAATCTTTGTATAAATATATACCATAAAAAATAATTGTGTGGTGCATATGGAATTTGTGTCAGAGAAGTACGAGTAAGAAAACATACTTTACCTTAAGTCTTAAATTGCTTCATACACATTTGAAACTTTGTTATAATAAATTATATTTGAATATAAATCTATTAAAAAATATTAATCATTTATATAATACCATATATTATTTACATACAATCTCTTATTACTATTTTATTAACAATTCCTTGTTAAAATATTGTTTTGGGTAATAAATGATAATTTTTCTCCTTGTATGTTTTGGTTTTGTATTTTTTGTGTTTAAACATTGATAATGGGTCCATAATATCAATAATTTTAACCATGATATAAATATTTTTTATATTAGTTTATAGTAATTTTTAAAATTTTGATATATGAAATGAATTACACCATTCATGGAAAATGTAGGTCCTACATACACATAGATGTTATTTCCATTTTCAGAATAGATGGATCAAAAGAAATTTAAATAATACATCACTATTATAAAATAATTTTTATGTCTTATATATCATATATATTCATTAAATAACTCTTTATTCCAATCCATGTCAAAATAAAATGAAAAAATAATCGCATCGCTTCGTGGATGCGGTAGTTCACACATACACATGAGTGGCATTGTAATTTTCCATTAGATTGGAAATTAAGAAGGTATATGTGATATAATACTACAATGTGTATAAATATTTCATAACTATCATATATAAATTTTCAATAAATAGTTTCCTCCATCCATGAGATGAGGTGATGGAAAACTAATTACATGGATTCGCGAGGCGATAGTCTTCCATAAACATGATCGATGGTTTCTTTTCCCTTTTGATGGAGGAAGAGAGAGAGATATGATCTTCAATTAACATGATAACATCTAAATATATTGTAGATAATGATGATATTATATCATAATAATTTAATATCATTTTAAGGAGGTGTAATTAGAAATAAAACAAAAATACTCGGTTAATAACAATCCTTCTTCTTCAGACAACATCCTTAGGATTGCACGAAAATCCTTGATCGGATGGTTTTATAATAAACATAAGGAATATATGAAGTGGGTATGGATGAAAGGGTGATATTTGGTTATGTATTTAATAATATAAGTTCCTCGTTTTAGTTTAAATAGGAGAGTAGAGTGGTTTTCCTTTTATAAGTAGGGGAGAGGATACACATTGATTTTTTCAATGTAAAAATCTATAACCATGTTTTACATATTAAAAGGGATTTAAAATTGTTAATTATCTAACATTATATGATATAAGATCTATATATGGCCATTAAATAGTACTTGGATGAGTCTTCATGTCATTTTAATCTTTATCATTTTAGTTTAACTCATGGTAAATCCATTTTAACCTTAAGTGCGGTAACTATTTTTTTACTCCTTTAGTATTAATTATAAAAAAATAAATTTAAAATTATTAGATTTTATCTATTATTAATAATAATAAATTTGATTTAATTTTTTCAAAATGAATTTTCATATGTGGATGAATTTAACTTAATGTCAATCTAACAGACTCAGTGAAAAACAGGTTTTCAATGAAAATGTTTTCACAACTATAAAGTGATTTCATATCAAAATTTGACATAAAATTAATCAAAATGACCTAAATTATATTTATCATAAAATAATTTAATTAAATATAATTTTAAAACATCTTAATGAAAATCATAGCTTTGTAAATTATGTAAAAAATGGAGTTTACAATAAAAACATGTTTTCAATATTCATTAAAAAAATTACTTTTCAGAAAAATAAAAAAAATAAGCATAATATAAGTTCTATGTTTTAATTAAAAAGAACTATTTTTTAAAATATATATTATTATATTAGAGAAAATAAATTTCACAATTTTTTCATAAAAAGGAATAAATAATATTTTTTTTGAGAAAAATATATTTTTAAAGCCTATTAAGACATTTTAAAACTGAAGTACTTATTTATCAATATATTATCATTATACTTAATAAATAATTTTAAAAATGGTTTTATACCTATTAATACCCCTAAATTTAATGGATATTTCATATTTTTTTGATGTTAAAATGGTAACATTAAAAGTATATTGATGTTCATCAAAACTTTTGTTGCATGTTAAACAGGTTTTTAAAGAAATTAAATTTATTTGAAACAAAATCATAGAATATTAGAGTGAAACACATTATACACTCATGATTTATATATTCCCTATATTTACTATTTTAATATCATCTAAAACTAGTTACACTTTAATTTTCTGGTTTATTGAAGATTTTATGATTTATTCAAATTAAAACTATATCAATTGATGATATTCAATAGGAAGAGATTTATTAAGTCCAGGTAAGTGGTCCCTAGAATTCCATTTAGTTTATTAAATCATGTAATGTGTCTCATGAAATTATGGAACAACAAAATTTTTGTGCATTACCAATAATTTTTTTAAAATTGTTTCATTCACTTAGTATAATGTGAATAAGAGTTAAGCAAATCATCAATAGTCATATTTGTGTTCTTATTCAACACTATGGTCATAAATTATGAATCAGAATTTTCATTGAGTTATATAATTATTAATTAGATCCCATACAGGGTTCCAATATGTTTTTATGTTTATAACCTTGATATTTTAATTTTTATACCCCTGAAACTTCCCTCCCGCATTTGGTGCTGAAATCACAAACTTTCCATTTCCCGAATTCGATATTGATAATTATAACCCAATTATTTCCTTCCAATCATTATTAAAAAATGGAAAATTGGATCACATTCAACCTTGAGAACCTTTTAGGTTTAATGTTTTATTTAATTAGGGAAACTCTTACATAACCAATTGAAATGAATTTAAATGAACATTTATCCCACATAACATAGATTTTATTTTTAATATTTATACACCATCATCAGAAATATTAAATCACTTATAGACATAAATCGTTGAACACCATACATTATAGTCTAGGGAAATGTAAATAAAATAAGGGTGAACACAAATTCTATGTAAGGGTAAACATATGAATAAGAAATTTGATTCCATAAATGGGCATAAGAATTGTATAAGGGTGTGCTAAAATAAATCCGTGTGCATGAGAAAATCCTACAATAAATCATACATGTCATTACCTAGATCATAAAATATGAAAATAAGGAAAAGGAAAGAGTTATCAGAATCAATAATTGTGGTCTATTTGACATCAATATTGATCATGGGAATGATTTTAGACACATAAAATTAAATTAAAACCATTTTTGTTAACCTATATAAAATTATTCATAAACCCTTTCAAAAACCATTTTATTATAATAACCAGATGATAGAATTCCAATATGATGGGGATATATAGTGGGGATCTCCCTTAACATTAGCTATAGCAGGCTTTCCTGTGATCTATAATTACGATCAAATCATCATATAATCTATATCTTGATCACCCATTTTTCATGAGCTATAATGGGGATTAAACCATCATTTAAGATATATCAGTATCTACGTTGATCTATAATAGGGCTCAAACCATTAATTAAATAATATTGGGCTGACCATTTTCAAATTATTCTTAACTACCATATCACAAATCAAAAACATTCATAATAAAATCCATGGAAAAACTATTTTTCCCTATAAGAAAGACCCTTTTGAAAAAATTCCATTTTATTTTAAAATCCCATTTTCAATATCAAAACACCATTTTCCTTGAAAGAACAAATTTCAATAACAAAATATGCAAAAAAGTGATTTTTTTAAAAAATATAAAAAAAAATGTTACTAAAAAAGGATAAAAATAAAATAATAGTCAAGACAATGGAAAATTCATTATTTTCATATATGTTATGAAACAATTCTCCTTATGTATTATTATCAAGACGTTCCCCAAAATACACGTATAAAGATTCATTTTTGAAAATAAAAATAATTAAAGAGACATAAAATTTACCTTATAAATATTTCATGTCCATATAAAACCCTTAATAAATTGATTTTTAATGCAGGGAAATATAAGAGAGATATTTTATGGAAATAATTAAAAAAGGATTCTTTAAAGGGAAAATCAGTAATCGCTTGGGAAACAATTGAATCATAATAACTATGAAAGATTAACATTTTTAAAAACTATAAATATCTTGAAATATATAAATTTATTATATATCATTCCAAATGGGTTGTATATATTCCTTGTAATAGAATATAGATTCAATAAATCAAAAAATTCTTCAATAAAAGGAAAATGAGATGAAGTACCTTACTTCATGGGTAACACTGAAACCATAAACCAAATGGAAGAGAGATCATAAAAAGGATTTGTAAATACCCTTAAATTTACGTATATCAATCAGAAATTTCATTCATAGGAAGTATATACACCAAAAAACAAAAATAAGTGGTTAATATGGCATATATATCATAGAAATAATAGTGTAATGAGAAAAACCAATACCACGATTCTGATTCATCATGGTTATAAATTATCTTCTGGAATAATAAACATATGTGAATTATATAATTACATTATATACCTTTAAAAGTTCATTATTAATTTTATTTCACTTATAAACAAGTTATATAAAATTACTTAATCAATTATTTTTAAGTTGTATGTCTTGACTATATCCGGCTTATGTGTTAAAATTGACTTTGGTAGGTTGACTTTGATAAGGAATGACATTATTTAAACATATCTAGAATATGAACTATGAAATAATTATCATATTTATACATCAATTATAATTTTATAAATAATTATCAAATATGGGTATAAAAAATGAATTAACATTATAATATTAGAGACAGAAGGTCGTACGGATGCATGAGTAACGTTTCTAGTTTTTCAATGATCATTGTTGAAAGAAGGTAAGAAATATTTTATCATTACATATTGATAATTATTTTATATATTATTTGAAATTTATTAATATATACTTATATATATACTTATTATTATGTAAAAGGAATTTTATCATTTCGAGGAGCCGGTAGTCTACATGCCCACGAACAATGTTATAACATTTTTATTTTGTAAAATGGCAGCAAATAAAATGATATAAAATATTTCCAAATTTTTAATTATGAAATTAATATATTAATTATTTAATTTATATAATATATAATTATTATCATTACCATTGTTTCCTTCCATTTCACACATTAGTAAAATATGCTTCACATCGCTTCGGGAGGTGGTAGTCTGTCGTATGCACAAACAACGTTATCATATCCCATAAGATATGAAAGGTAAAAAGGGTATAATTGATATAATGACTCAATAGGTATAATTATATTATAAATATAATATATAACCTTTAAATCCATCATTATACCAATCATTTATATGTGGTAATGGAAAAATGAACAAGATTAGTTAGCGAGGAGGTATTCTGACATACACCCGAACGATGATTTCGTAGCTGATTTAATGGAATTATGTATGAATATAGGTTATAAACTATAATAAACATCTCATTGTACTGAGTATACAGAGATTATTATATAATAATAATATTATAATATTAAAATGGGGAGAAATAAATAAAACAAAAATGTTCATTGATGAACGTTACCTCTTCTTAAGATAACTCTTTTTGATTTGAACCAAATTACTTAATTAGTATTCTTATAGTCAAAATTGAGGCTTCTAAGATGAAATAATGTATGTTTTTAGGTTTCTGGGAAGATTTTTTATGATCTAAATGGATTTACATGCATGAATAAGTGAGTGAAGTGAGTTCCATTTTATAGTTGAGGAGTGGGATTCTTGTAAATATTAAAAAATCATTATTGGGAAGTAAAATTAAATTATGTTGCAGAAATAATTAATAATTAAATGTTTTTAGGGATTATGTGGTCTATAAAAACATTCACCACATACTGAAACACATATTTTAAAAAAAATTATCATTAACTCCTATGTTTTGTTATTGGTTTCATTTTGGTTTTTCATTAAGGTTACTAATTTTCTAACATAAGTAATTTATTAATAAAGAATAAATTATAGTGGGAATTGTTAGATAAATTTTACCTAGATTTTCTAATTATTCAATCCAATTTACCAAAAATAAAATATTATGTTTTTTGAAAATTAGTTTTAATACAAGCACTTATAATGTGAAAAACGTCATTTAAACCTTTACTACGCAAATAGGTTTTTTTATTAAATTAGGGGTACATATGTTCATTGTAAAAGATTAATTGGAAAATTAATGAACCAAATTATATAATTATTAACATTTAAAAACTAATTTTTGATAAGATGTTATTTTTAGTAATTTTAAATCCTTTAATAAAATATAATTTATTTTTGAATAATGTTAATGCCAATTATGAAATTATTCTTTTTAATTGAATAAAACAAATATCAATGCAGTGATGGATTTTGAATTTATTATTTGAAATATTATAAAAATGATAAATGCATCTAAAAATTTAATTTAACAGAACAATTCCATCAATTTACATCACATTGTTTAAATTTTTAGTATCATTTATTTTATTAAATTGGTATCAAAATAATTAATGCATCCACATTTATTAAGAATTAAATATAATTATTTCATCTCTAAATATTAAATATAATTTATTATGATAAAAAATAAAATTTATCTTTCTAAATAATATCTATAATTAAACCTATGTTGTTTTCTCCCTATCCTATAGCATTATAGATTTTATAAGTAAAAATGTTTTGTATTTTCTTTTTTCTATACTCAACTAATTATATGGGTCACCTCTATAGACTATTGCAAAATAATGTTATAAATTTAAATATTAAGGTGCTATGTTTTGAAATATTTACTGAAAATGGGTTTTGGAAATGTTTCTACGTCATGTTTTTTATAATTTTTAATGTTTAAACCCTTAGTAAACTCGTTTTTACTTTAATCACAATCATTAATTTTTTTGTTTTCATTAATCTATATGTCAAAAATTTATGATGAACATATTATAAATTATAAACTATTATAATTAAAAATACGAAATAAATTTTTCTAAAGTAAAATCAAATAAGTTGAAAAATTAAATTTAATATTAATATTGCAGACGCGACAAGAAAAATGATTTTTAAGACGAGTATTTTTTAGAAAAATATGATTCTATATTAACTCTATGTCTAACAGAAATAATTTAATGAAAATAAATTATTATTTAATGATTTAAAATATATTTTTTTTCATTTTAATCATCCCTTTTATGTATTATTTTATTTAATTAAAATGGGGAATAATTGTTCATTTTAAAACAGTTTTTATAAAAACCCGTTTTTAAACCAAAAAAATTAAACTTATACTAAAAACCAATATAAAGTAGATTAAAATTAATTATGTTAATTGAATATAAATTAGGATACATTAAAACATAATCATAAAATATTTGGTCTTTTAAATTACCTATTTTTTTGAAAATAAAATACTTTTTACAAAATATGGTGTTTTTTCACTATTCACTAAAAAGTCAATATTTTCTGAAAAATCCCAAAATTTAACCCGAAATAAATTTTGATATTATGATTCCAAAAATTATTTATATTTAATCAAATAGAGTTTCTATAATTTTAAAAAATTGGTTATAATAATTTTCCATTAAAATAAATAAACACATTTTTGAAGAAAACCTATTTTTGAAGAACAAAATCACTTTTCTAAATATTGATTGATTATTTAATGAAAATTTAATAATAATTTATATTGAGTAATATGTTTATATATATTTATATATATTTATATATTTTATAATTTTTTTAATACAACTCATAAATTCCAATTTAACAGCATGTTTATAAAAGAAAAATATATAACAGGTCGTTTATGTTCGGTTAAACATGGTATTTCATATAATGAAATATATCAAAAAGGCTCATTATTTATTGTAGAAGAAGAAAAGTTTGTATTTTGTTCCATTTAAAATAAAAATATTATTTTCTTCTATTAAAATCATTTTGTGTTACATTTTTATAATATTAACTTTAAATAAGTTAATGTGTTTGATAACTATCTTCATGCATAACATTGAAAAAAATGAAATGTACGTGTTTATATAAGAAGAAAATGATATATATGAAATATTATTTTTATATCGAAATAAAATTTAATGGTCATTGATAATACTAATGCATTGATGAATATTCAATTAGCAGAGTTAAATCATTATAATGACTGATTTATACATCAAAATGAAACCTTTAAATTTTTAATTTTAATGTGTTAAAATCATAATATTTGTTGGATAAAATATATTATAATATGAGAAATATACTATCAACACTTTTTTTAGTGATTGATAGGAAATTAAAAATAATATTTTTAAAAAAAATTCATCTTCCCCAAATAATTTTTTTAATCATAATTCTAAAATTTACATTAAATCTACATTCCAAACATCTAGAATTTTATTTTTTTGAAAATAAAATTAGTTTTTATTAAAAATTTAATTATTTACATTAGATGGAATTTTTGATATTTTTTGAAATAGTTTAATTTTAGATAAATAGTTAAATATTTATTTATAAAAATTGTCACTTTCAAGGCATTATATTAACCCATTAATGACATAAAAATTTTAAAAACTTTTTTTCTATAAAAATAAGCATTTATAAATTAAATTAAATCATTTAAAAATACTATTTTAAATTTATTTGATCGATTAGTAATGTTTTAGAACCATAAGTAATATTTTAATCCAAAAACAACTATTATTTGGTTATATTAAAAATTATATTTTATCACCCACATAAATTAAATATTTACAAATGGATTTCATAATATAGATCAATATTATCATATTATGTTACATGTTTAGTTTCAATTTTTAATTATTAAATTTATGATTAAGAAGATTGAAGTTAATAACCAAGTAAATATAAGAAAACTATTCTTTTCATTGAACTATTTTATTAATGTTTTTGACACTTCCCATCAGAGTTATGCTTCACTCTTAGGTTGTCCTTTAATTCCCACTTCCAAAGGTGGGTAGTCTTCACCACCATGGTTGGTGATGTTGATTCCTCAATCAAAATGAGATGATGTAATTTCAGTTCCCTCTTCCATAGATCCCCCCTTGAAGGTTGTTTCCTAGTTTGGGTCTACCTCAAATATTTAAGTCTTATTCATGAAACTCGTTCCAAATTCTATGTCGAGGTGGATGTTAGTTAATTACACTTATTCAATCTAGATAGGTAAGAATAATTTGGTTTATTATATAATGACATTGGTTATTTCTATGCATATCTAGATGTTGGAAATGTTGGTCATCTAAAAATTCTTCTTCTAATAGAGTTCATCTCATGTGTGAGGAATCTTAGGCATGGAACCTAACATAGCATGTGTCGATCAAGATGTAGTTGATGCCAAGTGAATATGTATCTAAGTATTTTTTATCATATGCATCCCATATTTATTATACAGGGTGGATATTTTTTAAGTGGAAAATAGATTTTATGTCTTATGGGATAGGTTGGTTGGTGGGGGTTATGATGTGTTCTTGTGGGGAACATGTTCACAACTCAAGGGTTTGGTTGAGTGTGTCCCCAAGGTAGAATATTTCACACTTGAGATTTGGTTATGAGTGTCCTTAGGGGGGGGGATATTTTATGTTTTAGATTTAATTAAGTGTGTCCCTAGGGGGATATTTTACACTTAGGATTTGATGGTGGTGAGAAAAAGTGTCCCCCATGGGGGGATATGATCACACTTAGGGATATATTAGGGATATTGGGGTGTTGGGATTGAAACGTAGGGAGGTTCCATAGATGTGTTGGTAAGTTATAATTGAACCTCATTAAGGTATCATCAATACACTTTTTAGGAGAAAGGGATCAAAACCCACATAGTTTGATGTCGTAGTTTATGGTCATGTGACATGAGCAGTACATTATGTTTAAAATTTTATATATGGAATCTTTCATTGTGAATGGATAATTAATGAGGGATGGTGTGGGGACTACACATGGATGTTGTCTTGGTGATTCTAGGTTGACCGATGATGTGATTGGGAATATGTATAGAAGCTACCTAGGGGATTCTAGGAAAAGTGATGGTGTGATTCAGTCTTATGACTTAATTATACTCAAGTACATCTAGGAGAAGAGATGTTATGACTGGGGATCACATGTAAAAGCTTCATAGGTGTTTCTAGGAGAGGCACTATTTACATTGGGGATTATGTGAGAGAGATTATCATGAGGATAGTAGGATCATCTCATACATATAACATGAGTAATCTAATTATTGTTCCACAAGGAATCATACACTTATTATAAATAGAATCCCATGTTCATTTCATTGGTGGTCATCAGAGTCTAACATCACATTAATTGACGTTTTTGTGTGGGTATCAAAAATTGTGTTACCTATTATTTCATCCTCATATCGATCCATGATGTTAATATGAGCCTATTGATGTGCAACTTACCAGGCCCAGATGACACATAATAGGTACCCCGAGCCCAATAGGCCACATGGGATCAAGCACATCTCTCCAAATGCCTGAGGATGCCGACTAGTAGTGAGTGTATCGGGTGTGCCTGTGGGTAGAATATGAACTCATTAACTTGGTGTATCAAAATAGATAAATATAAATGAAGGTAAATAGATAAAGAAATATTAGTAAAAAATGGAACAATGGAAAGTTGAGAAAACATTATAAATAATTGAAACAACTAGAATAACATTCAAGCACAAAACAACTGATGATGATATGTCATGTCATTAGAAAACTAGAAGACATGGATACAAGAAAGTAAATACAACATTTTCCAAAAAAATACTAAAGGAAATCAAAAGAATATTCCATGTATCCTGAGCTCTAACTCAGTCATTTTCTTTCGTGCTCCATCCTAAATAGAAATAAATCAAGTATTTGAAGTCTTACACTGCTTTTTATTAACACCTTCATTTGTGTAGTCTTCACCATGTACCAAATGAAATCCGGAGAGAGTGTGAGATAAATCTCAATGGATACCCCCAAAAGTGTCTATATCATCCAACATGTGTAATGGAATATACATGTGAGTAAGAAAGCATAATAAATTAAATTAGTACAATGTAACTAAATACCCAAGTACCTATTTTAACCCTCAATTGGTATTTGAACTTTTACCCAGGTCATTAATTGATTATTACCAGATTATTAATAAGTCACATGTTGAAAATAGTGAAGGTGCCACGATGTAACAAGGAAACCTGTAATGATATTTATTAATGAAGTATCAAGGTAATATCTAAGGAAATTTATACCTCAAGGGTCACTAACTCATTATTAATTGTACCCTATCTAATGATAGTAGTGTAATGTAAGGAGGATAGACCCATGAATTCCAAAATGAGAAGCCTACTAAGTCTAAGGAGTTCATCCAAGGTAATATCAGGCTAAAAACAACTGGTATTGATGGGTTTTAACCATCAAACCTACTTATAAATTATGGATCCAAGGAGTGTATATAAGGTTTCGTGTAATAATACATGACTGATCCTACAGTTCCATTCTGAGCATCCTTATTTAGACAAGTATTGGTTACTATATGGGTACTGGCCTAAGAAAGTCATATCCTTGAATCAAAATGGGGTTCCTATGTGCTCTAGGCATTCCCGATGGAAGTCGAGGTGAGATAGAGTCAGGAAACTCCTATTTGATAATGATTTCATATAATATTTCATATGGTTCAAGTCATTACCATTCAATAGCATGAAAAGGAAAATTGAAAATGAAAAATTTTAATAAAGTCTTAATTAATCAATAATTCCATTCCATTCAAGCCTTGAATTTCACTAGTGTGACAAGTTCAACTAGAATGACACCATTCATTTAATCCATTTAATGAATTTTCAAAATCAAGGACCACTCTACTACCTTCCATCTATATGGACGGGGTTATATGGGCAAGAAATCGAACATTCATCTATATCTAATAAGGAAATCTTATATATCTAGCATACTTGACTATTTCTATTTAACATTTAATTATCAAATTGAATAACATAACATAGATAAATCAAGAGGTGAAAATACATGGTACATGCTTGTATGAAATTAAAAAAATAAATCAAGATGTTTAATATAGAAAAGTTTCCCCATATGAAGTTCAAGATAAGGAAAACCCGAACGAAGGCTCAAACGTGTCAAAACACCAAAAGAAATTTTAAAATAACATCCAACATGTGATTGATAGAGTTGGGGATGTAACAACTAACAACTAATCAACTATTTTGAAAGGGAATAACCATACTGTTCTAATGATTATTAGTGTGGAATATAAATTCAAAAAACAGAACTCGACGAAATCGGCGTTCCCTATACAACAATTCCAAAATAAATGAACATGAGGGATGAGTTATTGACCACCCACCATAGGTTCATATGATTCCTCTACTCCAATATATTCCACTAATTTATCTTAGAACATATTAGATCTAATAAAAAGGAATAAACTATCACACCCAGATAACTTGTTCAAGATAATATGAGAAGAAGAAAGGTATAAGTGGAATAGAGTACATGTTGTTGTACACCCAACATGATGAACAAAAGCTCGATCAGATCCTGGAAAATATAGATATTTCAATCCTTAGCTTGGGCCTTCAAAAATCTATAAATGGGGTGAAAATAAGACAATCCTGCTAAAAATTGGATTAGTAAGAATGAGGAGGATTAATTAGATCATTAAGGGAAAATGGTCATTTCACATAGAAATTAACCTATGCATGGTTTGGCATCACAGTTTTCCAAAATGTGCACCAATGATGCATGGAAATCCAAGAAAAGGGGGATCTTGCACTGTTTTCAAAACCATGAACCAACCATGCATGGGAATCTAAGAAAAAGGGGCACTCACACGGTTAGTCTATAGGGTATAATAAACTATTATCCAACTCTGCAGTAAGGATCTATCCAATAAAAAAAGCCACCCACACAGTTTTCTCTAACCATGTGTCATTCCCTCCTAGATTACTATAAACTGTGCGCTAGGCCTATTTCTCCCAAACATATGTATTCCGGGCTCCGAACTAGCCCCAGACACCCTCATAACCTTTTCAAACTCATTAGGCATCCATATTAGGTCCTATATAATGAATTATATGTAACATTAAAGGATCCATACCTGATTTGTAAATCTGGTTTTACAGTCTTCCCTCTTAAAAGAACTCAACCCCAAGTTCAAGTTCCAATGGAGGATAAATACTATCTGAGAATAAATTTGGCCACTAGGCACGTATGTTGGCCTCCCATTACCATGTTTTATTGAGCAAGTGGCCATGCTACCTTAACACCCATACTAGGGGGACATCCTAGAAATAGAGAGCCTTAGTGCTCTGGTGAACGATGCATAGTGGACACTCCTGAAAGGTAGAATCTGCATCTTACTCAAATTCTCCATGATCAAAGTTAAGAGATGAGTCAAAAAGATATTGGAGAATCTATGAAACCTGGAAGTCATCATGCATGGAATGGTACCTATGATTTAAGAGAAAATAATATGATGTCATCCCAAATCGCTCAAGACTATAAAATGGATCTATATAACTTGGAAAAAATTCCCTATATTTGTAACCATCAATGCCCTAGCTTTGGTGATACCCAAATAAAAACTAGATCCCCAACATCAATCTATATAGGACATCGATGGTGATCTATATAAGATTTCTATCTAGACTGAGTAGTATTCATACAATTTATTATCACCAATACCTACTCTGAAGGATCATGAATGATACGAGGACCTATTAGGTCTATCTCACTAGCCTCTATCTGGTGTAGGGGTGACCAAAATGGCATGCCATAAAATGCTTCATAATGATCCATATGAATAATTTTAGGGAAGATATTATTATAGGGGAACTCAATGAGAAAGATATGCTTCTCCCAAAGACCACAAAAATCATGTAAACATGATTGTGGCATGTCCTCTAGAACTTTTATTGTCTGTTCTAATTTTCCATTAGCTTGTGGGTGAAAAGATGTTCTTAGAATCACCTATTGTCTCATTTCCTTCTATAATCCCTACCATAACCATGACATTAAAATAGTATCCCTATTTGAAATAATAGTATGAGGGGACCCATGTAGTCATATGATCTCACATGAGTAAAATATTCCCAACTTGTTCTCTTCCTTCATCAACTGATGGGTGGAACCCCTTGTGATAAATCCTTCTATTGGACATTTCATCTCAGACTACCAAAACATGTGTCACATGTCTTGATACCTATTTGAGATGCATGTATGAACAGACAACTAGGAAGATATGGACTATTTCATCAACTCCTCTCTCATTTCTATAATAAACTAGAAATTTCCATGAATTCATAGGATGTTGTCTCAATATACTAACCAATATAGAGGTGGGAGGTCTCCTAATATACTCTCACGGAGTACCAATCCTTCAGGACTTTAAAAGTGTATACCATTACCTTATCATGGAGGGAAGAGGTTACAATCATGGATGAGAGGTAAAACTTCCCAGGACTATCATGAAACTCAAGATTTATCTTAGATAATATGTCCATTAATTTATATTCATCACTAGCTTCTCGGACTACATGTTCCTCATTTTTCTTACTCATTGTATCTCATACCACATTTCCCTGCCTGAGCTTATAAAAAATCTCAAAATAAAATGATTTTAAATATTTGACACGTATCTACTATCTATATTTCAATTCACACTATATAATGACATATTTTTGGATCTTATGGTCTATTTTGAACACAATTTTCTCACAAAAAAATACTGTGTCTTCAGCAGCATATGTCATGGACAACTACTGCTAGCTTGAGGCTTTGTGTCAGGTAGTTTCTCTCATGAGGCCTCAACTACTGAGACCCATACATAATTACTCTATCCTTCAGCATCAGCATGACACCTCTTCTGATTCCTAATGCATCATAGAAGATGGTTTAACTTATTCCTGGCTCTAGAAGAGTTATTATAGTTGCTGAGATAATCCTCCCTTTCAAACCATGAAAGGATTTCTAACGTGATTCTTGGCCACATGAACTCAACTCCCGTCATTGTATGGAAGGTAAGAGATGAATATAAACATGATAAGCCTTTTATGAAATTCATTTAATATCCATCTATCCCCAAGAATCTCTATATATAAGTTATGTTCTTGGGATTCTCCCAGAAAACTACACCACTTTCCTTTTCAGGGTCAATAGATACCCTAGATTATTAAATAATACGTCCCAATAAGTGAAATTTTTCAATACAGACGTAACAATTAGAAAGCTTGTGGTAATTCTAATGCTCTCTCTGTGTACATAATATGATCTACAAATGATTGATATGGTCTCTACGAGTGTGATAATACACCATGATTTCATCCACAAAGACTATTAAAAAAATCTACATAGGAGAGGAACACCCTATTCATCAATTCCATGAAAATTATGGCCATGTTTGTTTGACTAAATGGAATAACTAGGTACTCATACTGAAAATACTAGTATGGAATGTTGTACACAATATTTATGACAACAAAACTTACACCTGATGATATCTTGGTCTCTGGACAATCATAGGGAAGGCCATTTCACCTCATTGCTGGTTGAAGAGATCATCTATTTGAGGAAGTAGATATTGGTTCATGACCATAAGATGGTTCAACCATTTGAAATACATACATAGACATAAGGTTACATTAACATTATTGGCGAAAATCATGGGAAACCCCAAGAAGATGTATAGGGACATATAAATCCTTTGGCCTCTTAATCCTTAGTATACCACTTGATCTTCTGAATCTCAATAGGTTCCATTCTATATAGAGGAATGGGAACTATCACTACTCCAGGAATAAGATCGATTGTAAACTATGCCTCACTCTCAGGAGTTAATCAAGAAAAATCACCATGAAAGACATCCCTTAAATGATCCACAACTCTTTTCATAAACCATGATCCTCCATGGAGATATTATCAACCTTGGTGGATAATATACCTTGGCCAGAATTCTCTGGTCCCACTCTACTAGCTTGGACATCCCACTGAACCTTATGTAGATAACCACTAACTTCTTATAAGGTAAAAGATACCCTGCGAAAATATCAATCTACAAAAAGATGATAATAAACCATCCAACCCATCCTGATAATGACATAGAAGTTGATCATCTCGAGAACTAAGAGGTCACAATAATATTGCATATATAGTCTGAGACAATGGATGATAGATACACAGATAAAATAGTTCGATGAACTTGTATCAAATAATGAATATACCATAGAATATGGCACTATAATTGTATGTCATACTTTAGATGGCCCCGCAACCTGCTCCTCGGGTATTGGCTGAAGGTCTAGAAATTTTTTTAATCAATGGCCATGTGCAATTTTTGGATGACCATGATCATAACTACTTTGTTGGAACTGAAGGTGATCAAGAGTCTGATTACAGTGGACATGAATTCCTCCAAATCCAATAATGCAGGTTCTATAACAACTCCTCGCTTGGTGTAGAATAATAGAACACACTCCTAAAGGTGGATTTGGAATATATCATTTTCTAGTCGAAGCTGGTGGAAAGGTCTTCCAAAATCTCAAAAGATTACTCATATGGCCACAAGCTCGTCAGTCTATCAGGTCTTTATCACATTAGGGAATCAGATTCCCCCATTGGCCACACTAATGACACATCACATAGTTATCAAAATGTAAAATCTGGTTGTCACTACCCTGACGAGAAACCTCTAGGGAACGTTTCCTGCCACTAAGAGAACAACTTTCCTACCGCAACACTAATCCTCTATGCCTTTTGTTATTACCCTAACATAGGGTAGGATCAGTGATAACATATGTTTTGACTATCTTAGAAGAAATTGGATGGAGAAATACATTCACCTATGTATGGATGGCATACACAATCCCATCCTTTAAGCGTCTAGCACAAGAAATCTCATCACCACCTAAAAGTGGTGAAAACATTACAACACTGTGAAATGTTATGAATATTTAATAACTGACATAGAACCATGATTGATATTCAATAACTGCATGTCTCTATTATCTCTCAATATATGAGTAAGGAACTAATCATAGAAAATAGTATTGAATTCATCCCATAAAATGTCTTCAATGAAATCAGCCTGGGTAACCACATACCACTGACGTTTGGACGAATCACGACACATGTAAGTATAATGCTTGACCCTCCACTATAGATTCATCTCCATATGATAAAATATAGATATAGTGTCCTAAACATAGAACTCATAAGAATATAGACCATAATACCCTAAATAGAAGGAGGATTCTACTACCATAACTCATGATCCAGATCAGCTATCGTATGTGAAACTCGTGGGGCACCATGCATAGATTGCAACAGACATATGAAAATATCATGGAACTGGGATTTAGTGCCCAAATCAGGTACATAAGTTGGTACCTTTAGTAGAAATCCTACTATTATTACATCCTACTCTAGGCCCACCATGTATGGAGCATGTTCGTTTCCACCTTCATGGCGTACAATATGAGGACTGTGTGGTGTCATTGGGATATAAAATACAAGCACATACCTCAAAAGAAGCTTTATATTGATAGATAAAAACAAATAAATAATATAAATGAGGAATGGATCAATACCCAAGTAATACTACCCCAACTACCCACTTAGACACCCAGGTATCAATAAATGCTCTACTCTAATTTTCATTTCATTATGTATTTAATTACCAAGTTAACTCCTTTAACTTTAATAAACATGACAAGGAAGTATAATAATGTTCAACCAAAACAATTTATTTTTCATTATTCAATTTGTAATAGATATCCATTTCCATTGAATCAGTGCCCATAAATTGTATCAGTGAAAACGACACCTATTTATTCATAGCCTAGTGGATCTACTCGGTAAATTTATTATGAAAACTGGTGAGGGCGCATACACCTCATGAATTGATAGAGGAATATTATAAATCCCAACCAGAATTAATACAATCATAAGATTACTGTCACAAAAACACACAATAATTATATGCATATCAAGCATCGAAAGTAATGAAGTACTCCTATATGGCATGGAAATATTCATGAAATGTGAATTATAGGTGCCTATATGATTCATGTAACAATACTTATTTACCTAATATCCTTAGACCAAGGATAAAAAATATATCAAATAGAGTAATAATCAAAAAAACCACACATCATGTTCATCACCCATGGGTGAAATAATTCCAACTGTAATAGGAAAAACAGAACAACAATTATATTTTGGGTAACATGGATTTTCCCAAAACCTAGTTCCGTGATGCCCAAAAAAATTTAGTATGATGTCCTATAGCATTCATAATCTATAATCTCTTGTCTCCAAAAAGTAAATTAAGAACAAAACCTTAAATTGATAACACTATGTGATTTCATAGACCTAGATGCTTTTTAAATGGTGTTCCATGTCCGGTGGGCCACATGGCCTCAACCACATCTCCCTAAACATGAGAGGTTACCGACTAGAAGTGAGATCCTATGGTGTGTCCTTGGGGAGACTATTTTATCATTACAAGAGTGTAGTACATAGGATAAATATAAAAAGAGGTAAATAAAAGTTGCAATATAAGTAATCAGAAGGCACATCATAATGTATAGATAATATAAGTAATAAAAGAAATAAATAGAATCACATACAAGCATAAAAAATTGATGATGATATGTGATGTCACTATAAAACTGGAAAACGAGGATATAAGACTGAAAAAATAACATGTTCCACAAAAGTATAAACGAGGTCATAAGACTATACCAATAATCGTGAGCTATGGCCATATCATCTACTATCAAGATCTATCCTAAACAGTATGAAATCAAGTGTTCAAAGTCGTACACCTCCCTTTTTCGACACATGAATTCATGTAATCTACATTGGGTACCAAACAGAACCCAGAAAGGGTGTGAGATAAATATCAGTGGGCCACTGCTGACAATGTGTGTAATATCTTGCCACTGTAGAGGAAAAAAGCAATGATAAAGTCTGAGAATATAATATAAAAGAGAACAATGTAACAAATAACTAATTAGCTATTTCATCCCTCGGATGGTATCTGAACATGTAACTAGTGCATTAATTTATTATTATCAAATAATAAATATGTCACAATTTGAAAATATTGAATGTTCCAAAATGTAACAAGGAAACCTGTAATGAGATTTAATAATAAATTTCCAATTTAATAACCAAGGAAACCTGGAACTCAACAGTCGATAACTCAGTAATAATGGTATCCTAACCAAAGTTAATAGTGTTATTCAAAGAGCATCATCCAAGTCATTCCATGATGAGATGCATACCATGTCCAAGGAGTTTATGCAAGGTAAAATGGGGCTATGTAATGATTGGGCACAATGGACTTTGGACATTTCACCTACTTTTCAATGATATATACAAGGAAAATATCTAAAAAATTCTTTAAAAATACATGAGGGGTCTTATGGGGTCATATCAGGCATCCAAATTTAAACATGGATTTGGTTCTAGGTGGGTTTCAAACTAAAAAATTTGTATCCTAGAATCAGAATGGGGTTCCCGAGTACTCAATAAATTCCCTATAGAATCCAAGGCATCCTCGAGTCATTCCAATCCTATTTGACAATGATGACATAAAATATTTCATATGGTTCAGGTCATTACCTTCCATTAGTGTGACAATGCTAATTTATCATGAAACCTTTTAATCAAGTCTTAATTAATAAATAATTCCATTTGGTTCATGCCATTCCTTTCATTACTATTACAAGTTATGTAGAATGTAATAATTCATTTAATCCATTTAAATAATTTTCAATAATCAAGGTTCACTCTGCTACCTTCCATCAACATGTAAGGGGTGATACATACAAAAACTCAAAAATTTATTTACATCTATTAATGCAATGTCATATACCTAGTATTCTTTCCCATTTCAATTTAACATTTAATTATAAAATTGAATCATTTTAATAGATGGGTCAAGTTGTGAGAATAAATTGTACATTCTATTCTAGAATTCACAAAATATATAAATCCATTTAATATAGAAAATATTTCTCTTTGGAAGGTCGAGACAAGGCACACCCAAATGGAGGCTCAAACTTGTCAAAACCCTAAACAAAAATTAATTGAATAACATCCTAAATGGGAATGATGGTGTTCTGGGAATAATAAAAACTAATCACATATTTGGAATGGGAATAACAGTATGGTTCTAATGATTATAATCATAACATATAAATTCAATAAATTTCACCAGATAAAATCAGTGGTCCTAACACAGTAATTCCAAAATAAACAAATTTTAGGGATGAGTTATAGACCACCCACCTTAGGGTCATGAGAATATCCTTGAATGATATCGACATCATATTCATCATAGAATAAAATATATATAAGATAACTAAAAACACTCAAACATCAGTAACTAGGTTGAGAGAAAGAGAGAAGATGAAAGGCATAAACAGACTCAGTTACTTACCTTTGTGGATCAAATGTGAGGAACTTTAGATCGATCAGATCTCGAAGGATGGAGATCATTCAATCCCTAGATAGTGCCCTCAAAAAGATCCAAATGGGGAGAAAAATATAATAATCCAATTTTGAATTGGATTAGAAGAGAGGAGGAGGTTTAATTAAATCATTAAGGGTAAAATGGTTATTTTACCCAGAAATTAGACTATACATGTTTTGGGTGCAACAGTTTTTCAAACCGTGCACCAACAATGTATGGGCACTTGGAAAAAATGGGCACTTTCATGGTTAGGCCACAAAATCTGTGAAACCATGCACCTACCGTGCAATAAATCTCTGTCCAAAAATTCATATCCCCCACACAGTTTTCTCTAATTGTGCGGCCTTCCCACACAGTTTTCTATAAACCATGTGTCATGCATATTTGACCCATAAAGAAGAGTTACATTCCCCATAAAGGCCCCCAAAACACTTTCTAACTCATTAAGAATCCATATTAAGTCCAAATTAAAGAATTAGATCAAATTTTAAAGGATCCATACTTGATTGAAAAACTGGTTTCTTACATGATAGATTAAGGAATATGATTGGGCAATAAAACTAAAAAGGATTTCCATGGGAACTATTTTGTGGTCCTTATATTATCATTTCATGATACATATTATTATTTATTAATATGATATATATTTTTTGTCAAAGGAGGAATCATATGATTACAATATAGGGTATTCTAATGTTTATCATCATGTAGTGAGGATGATGGATGTTGTATCATGATCATGGAGTGAGAAATCTTATACTAGATACATAAGGAATCATGTTAATTCCACATAAGGAATCCTACACATTACACAGAGGGTATAATATAGTTCAACATTATATTGTAAGGACTACTAGGAGAAAGATGACTAGAAATGGCTGGTGTGGGACTTGTGCATGATTTTCCCATTATGGTTCATCCTTGCATTGGAGTTAGGGGATAGGGTATTTGGAATATCTGGAAGAGTATTTCCACCCTAGGTAACCTATGAATCTACGGGGAGAATCCCAACTCATGGAAATAGAACTAGAAAAATATGACTATGTTGAATCAGTGTATTTTAGGGAGCCACGTGGAGTACGTCAACTCATAGTAATACCCATGATGTGAGCTGCAGCTGTATATGTTCTGCCCAAAAATGTTCTTATCCTAGACTAAAGGTTCATGGTTTGAGTTTCCATTTTTCATGGTGTTCAATGATGGTAGTTAATGGAATAAGCCATAGTCCCATATTCATAGCCAGACATTGTTCTCGATTAGGTGTTCAGGGGCACAACCCCCACGATATGGACCAATAGGAATGTGTTTGAACACTACCTCATGCAACAATTCACTAGGTTTCACAACTGGATGTTGTGTCGTACAATTTTTGGTGTAGTGTGAAAATAAGTCTGCATTATGAATGGTCTACAAGAACTATTTTTTGTATAAAAATATGTCATAATACTTTATAGTTGGACATAAATAGAGTTTCATGAAATTTTGACATTTCACACAATAGGGTTCACCATGGTGAAATTTGCTACAAAAAATATCATGTCGATGTGAATACATTGAGGGACTTCTTGAGGTAATTTCATGCATGTTTAATATTTTTTGTTTCTTCTATGTGTGAATTCTCATGTTTCATGAATGTAATATTAGTCCCATGAATCAAAGAGATACCCTCAAAATGAGGAGTTTATCCATATTTGTATGCATTTTTGGATGTGTCACAAAATATTCCATGTGGAACACATCATTATAGAGTTTCATGAAAATTCATTTGTTTTTTGTTACTACTTTCATATTCATGGTGCTTCTGTATTTGAAGTCTCTTTTCTTGTGTAACTCATATTTCTGGCTATAAAAGGGTCGCACACACATTTGAAAAGTTGTGCACAATTCTAAACATTGCTTCAGAATTATATTATCTTGTGGCTTATAGATGTCTAACATTTAGTGGAAAAAAATATGATTCAATTTTTTTTTGGGCTCCATGATATGTCAAATCGAAGCCTATGAAATGAACTATTGTACGAGGTCAATTTCTACATCATTTTGTCCATTTTTTTGATGCATTATTCAATACCAAAATTCAATATTTTGTAATTTATATATAATAATATATATTTATATACTCTAAATGATGACTCAATAATAAAATTTCAACCTATATTTAATTATATTAACATACATTTAATTTTCAACCAATGATAAATAAAATTAAAAACACATAATGGTTAAAAAATAATTTTTTTAGCTATTATATATAAAAGGATTAAATTTTAGTTTTTGTTTTATATTATTTTTTAATTGAATTTAGATTAATTGGAAACTAAATATAGGTTCAAAACATGAAAATTTATGTGTATTTTTAATTTTTATTTAATCATAAATTACTTAGTTATAAATAAAAATTACCAAATCAAATAAATATACACGTAAAATACTAATAATAAATGACTAGAAACATGTTTCAAAAATGTGTTAAAATGAATTTTAGATCATTTTTATACCTTATATCACCCCAAAATCCATTATTTCTCAAATATGGATCCATTTATCCTTGAATATTGTAATGATAACATATAAAAGTAAAGGGTATTCAAAAAAGTGACATTTTATTCCCTTATAAAATATAACACTTCCACCCCTTCATGCTCAACCAATTACATCAAATTATTTCATAAAACACAAAAATATTTATCCAATGAGAATCCAATATTTGTTTAATAAGACTATGGTCGCAATTATATATCAAAATACTATCACTGAAAAGGATACTTTCAATATAATATTTATGGTACCAAAGTGAGTATTACATAATCCTTATCTTTTTATTCTTAATAATTACCATACATACCGATATAAAATATGGTAATATAATGAAATAAATTTAATTAGTATATTTAATTATTATTATATTTATCTATCAATCCTTATTTATAATGTTCATTAATCTTATTAAAACAATGTGATGTTAACTATGCATTGTGTGGACTACCACCTCTACGAAGTAACATTTTTCATTTTTTAAATTTATTTTCCAATTTATCATAACCAATTAAAATATGATTCAAAAAATATATATATAATAAAGAATATCTGTATTCTTATATTAAAATGGTTTTATGTACTTACTTTACCATATTCACCCATTGAGATACAGTGTGTTCATGTTCCAAGTTGGTTTGACAACCATTTTGACCAATGCTAAAAAACATTACCATTTATGGAAATGGAATTATAAATCCTATGTTATTATGTTTCAATTAGAAAATAATGAATAATTATTTTCTTTAATGGAGAAAATTTATAAAAATTATTATTAAAATATCATTATTAATCACTAAAATCATTGAAATAAGGTGACACTGATTCAACATTAACATGAACATAAGAAAATAATATATAATAAATAACTTTCATATGAAAATAAATTTTCTATATAAAATTAAAGATAAATGAAAAAATTTCCAAATAAGTTATCTAATAAATTTTATTTTATTATTTAGGATGTTTCGATCTTTATCATTGCGAATCATTAACAATTTAAGGGTTTTTTATCTCAATGTTCACCCCTTGAGACTTATTTATTATTTTAAATCAAGTATTGATTGGGATGATGTATCCAACTAACCCTTAATTTTTTGTATTCAGATTATATCAATATTCATTATATTTAATGTTTCATTTGAAAATATAACATTCATTTAGATTTTGATTCAAAATCATTTAATTTAATGAGGGTTTTCTTTATCTTAATTATGATTCATTGAGGCATAATACATTTTATACACCATAATTTCCTTGTATAGTGTATTTTATTCTCAGGGATGTATATTTATAATAAATGTCTTATTTAATTGGATATACTAATATAATTCATATTACCTTCATCAAATGAACAGTGATTAAATTGTTACCCAATTAGTAAGGATTTTTCGTAGCCCAATTCCGTTTATTGAGTTATAATCATTCTCTTTATTTGATTTCACAAATGGTTAGTATATTATTTTGTTTATTGTATTATATGTTATTTTATCATAGTTTTATGTTTATTTATATTCAAAACACATAAAATAATTTTCAAATATTTCCTAACTTATATAGTATGTTAACTGTAAGAGATATTAAGTGGTTATATCTCATTTTTTTTAGTTTTAATTTTTGGTTTAGAACATTATTATTCCATGTTTAGGTTCACCCAAATATTTTATTATATAGTATTTTATTATCAAATTTTATAAAATTATTTTTTATTAAAAATAATGTTTTATTACTAATTTATAATAGTTAATTTTAATCAATGTTAATTTCCATGTATTAAAAATTTTCCTCTCATATAAAACTGTTTTATCACTCACTCTATATTTCCTATATAAAAGTTTATATAAATTTCAAGGATCCGTTATGGGAGATTTTTTTTAAATTAAATAAAATAAAAATAAATTTCATTAAATTTTCAAATGAAACTATTGAATGTGACACATATGTGTGTATTTTACATCAATATTTATAATGTCTTCTAAAATCTAATTTCTGTTTTCACCTCTATTTTTATTTTCTTATTCAAAAGTTATTATAGTAATGAGATTTATCTTTCATGATTTAATGATTAATAAATATATATATTAAAAAAATTTGGATTGAACTCTCGGTATCTTACAATACAATTATTTATCCCATCATGGGTATTATCATTAGAATCATTCTATTGAAAATATTTTTTCATCTATATCAAAATCCTTATATGTTTCATTTGTTAAACAATGGTAATTTCCATTTTCCACAAACCAAATTATTTTTCATCATGGATTGTGAATCATTATTCCCTATCAAATATATGATACAAAACATATTTTCTATTTCCTAACCATCCACTATGAATTAACATAACCTTTCTTCCCATGCATTTACATTGTGAATAATTAGTTTTTCATTTATTTTATTGAAGGTTTATCACCTATAAACAAAAAATATATTGATTATAGAAATTATTAACTTAACCATATACCACAAAATATATATCATGATAGTTTTAAGGATACCTATATATAAATATATTCCTCTCAATTATTGGGGAACTATTAAAAATTCGTATATTTGAATTTTTGAGAGAGATGTTTATAAATTAATTTTGGGATTTTTATTGTGTATTTTATAATGATGAAACTTATTTAAATTGAGATTTTATGTTCATTTTTCCCATATATTGACATTGGAGAAGTATTTATTTTGTTTATTTCATTCCATTACATATTATAATAAAAAAAATATTATGTATTATTCACAATTATCTCGTATAGTTAATGTATTGGATGTAAACAAGTTATTGGTGGGGATGGATATTATATATTCCCTCTAACCACCTATTAGTCGCAAGATAAAAAATATTATTTACCTTTTGAATTCCTATTTAATTCAGAATTATTTTTGAATGTAATATTGATAGAAATAATGATTTCTTGGGTGATGAATTGAGAGTAAGATCAAGATGTATGACATTTTGTATTCCATCAATATATATTTAGTTATTTTTATCCATGTGGTAAATTTATTTTAATTAATATTCAAGGATATATTATTCTTTTTAAATTAGTTTATTATAGAATTAAAATGGGTTCATATCCCTTCTTTCATTTATATTCAATGTTTATCCCAATGAATTGGTTAGAGTAGTAATTTTTTATCCATTAATAGATCATTTACGTAGACAATGTCCTTCAAGAAATAACCCTTTTATAAATATTGAGATATTTAATTTTAAGATATTTTAGAATATAAAGTGTTGTTAGATAAAATATACCTATTTATTATTCATTCAATTAAATGATTATATATATTATAATACTTCAGTTTTTCTGTGTGTTATTGTGATATCTTTTTCACATACTATTCTTAATAAGTGATGTGTTTAACACACTGATGAGTGATCTAATATTTTTGGTTTTTCATCCTCTACCCTTATAATAATATAAGTAAATATATCATCCAATGAGAGATGTATTGGTTGTATATAATACCTAATAAGTTGAATTAGAGGTATATAGTCAAACTAAGTTGTTCGTTGGTGGTATACCATCAAACTAGAGCTGTGAAGCAGGGTGCTTAATCCAGATTAGTATATGATTTAGTGGTGCATTACACACCTAGAACACATTAATTGGTGATATGTTATTACTCAATGTTATGTGATGTTAATACCTTGATAATTAATATTATGGATGGTGATATATCATTTATAGATGTTATGTGATGGTTTTAACCCATTAACCAATTTTATGTTATTGTGATATCTCATTGACCATTTCAAATAATAAAAATAGTGATATATCATTCACTCATGAGGTGTGTTTAAACAATGGGTATATCATCTCATTCAATAATTGCCCAAATCTGGTATCACGGCCCATGGTTAGGATATTGATTAATACATGAAATGGAATATTATTTATTTAAATGATTTATCTACTTTTCATTTTGAACATGATTTTTTATTTATTGGATATATGTATGGACACCATTTGTGGTGTCCTACTTAGTTTCACTCACACTCTACTTGAGCTCCATTTTAACAAATTATACATCTCATATTTTAGGCATATTTAATGGAAAGGTCCCTATGATTAATAGATGAGATAAGTGGACCAAATATAAGGATGGGATCATGTCGAGACCTAAGGTTCAATTAGCTATAATATCCTTTTATTTTATTTTGGACTATCTTGTATATGATCGACCCACACTAAGTCCAAATTATTATTTTTGTCTATGTAAAATCATATTATACCCCATTTTGTATAGCATCCACTTTTGTTATTCCATGGTTAGACTATAGATGTAATGTCTTTGTATACAAATTATTATATTTTATATTATTTACTTTGCTTATACTATGAAATATTTTACCTATACCAAGGGTTATACCCCCCACACATTATAAAAATACCCTCGCTGCTAGACAACAAACTGTAGAATATGAGGAGGTGTGCATGAGGTCATATGGCACCACCTGTCCACCATTGTTTGAATTTGTTAGGAAGGGTTATTACAAAGTGGTATCAGAACTTTATTTTTTATTTTTCTTACAAACTAGAAATGATATATAAAAGTAAGATGTTTTCAATGATGTGTATTGAATTTATGTATTATATTACTTATCTCGTGTATGAAGTAGTTATAGGATTACATGGATAATAATTTTGTTTTGTTACTTTAAGTGTGACTTTGTTATATGATTTTTTCAATGAGATTTGGGATTTATAAATTATTTCTTAAACATTGGTCCTTGGTATTGTGATGAAATTCCTTCATTTATCATTTTTATCATATTAGTATCACATTAAATTTGTATTATTTTATATGAATGATATTCTAGTTATGATATGGGGTTCATTTATTTAATGATTCAACAAAAACCTATTGTATTTTATTATATAACTTCTTAGTGTTAATTTAAATAAATTACCAATGGTTATGGATTTTTCGTTTGGAATAGGCATTTTTATTTTATATACCTATGTGTAATTGTACTTAACACTTGAGGAAGTATTTTAGGATATACTCAAAATGATACATGATACCTTTATTAAAAAAGGGTTTACATTTAAAGTAGTTTTTTTGTATTCCTAATACTACTTTCCTTAAACTATTACACCTAAAACTATGATAAAATTGTATTTTAATACATTTACCGATAGTGACCATCCACTATGGAGACCTTATATTGACTTTTAGGTGGGTTGGTATGATATCAACCCAAAAATAATGTATATATATATTCATGTTGAATAAATTCCTCCTACCGATTAGTTCTTCGGTGAGTGTCTATTATATGTTATTTATTTTATGACTTTTTGGGTGGTAAGAGTTATGCCCTTAATGTCAAAACCTTCCAAACACTCCATGTATAACCTCAAAAAATATTTTTAAGGGACAGTGGATTAATAGAGGAAATGTAGTGGATAGATTCTTTGAAGAACATTTTTTATCATATTGATACACCTTTACTGTAGATGATGAAACATGTTTCCTATATGTTATACAAAATTAGAAACAATTGGATGTATTTTCTGGCCCAGAAAATTCCTCATATGGTGATATAATTGATGTATTTTTAGTCTTCTTGCTTCGATCCAATTTTCCTTATGACATTTATCGAATTTAGAGCCAAGTATTTCATCATCCTTTCCTAGGGGGAATGTCTATTATATATCATTTTACAAAATTTATTAAATTTTCATTGTAATCATATGTATATGACATTCATGATACTGCAAAGGTCCTTAGTGGTGAGGAAAACCTGAGGAACTCTATTAACTAATAGGTAAATATTTTACACAATCCATATTTCTATGATTTGGTGAACCAATCCCTCATCATAAATAGGGAACAAATTAAGGGTACATTATCTCAATATTGATATTTCTCAATTGATATCAGCAGTGGGTCATCATGAAGATGGATATAGAGGAGTTGTGATTTTTTCTATAGTTGTGATATGAAAAGGATGTTTCCCATACCGCCAATCCGAATTCTAGTTCTAGAAACTAAAACATTACACATATTTTATGAAATTATATGATATTAACCAAGTGAATTTTATTAACATTACACCGTATTTTTAAATATTAAACATTATATCTCTTAATATCATCACATCCACAATATTTAAGGGTTTAATATCATTAAGGATAAACAATATAAGACACTTATTATTAAAAACATATAATCACTTATAACAATCAAACCACATTAGTCCGCTATCTAAAATCCTCATAGGTTATAGTCATATTCATAACATAGGGAAGGGAAATATAAGAATGGGATGAGCGAAAATGCTCAATAAGGGAAAACATATCAACATTTCCTCAAGTAAAAGATTATAATATTATGATAATACTTTATAATTATTGAAATATCTTACTCTATGAACATGTAATAATAATATATCTCCCATAAGAATAATATATGTATATGAAATTTCAAGGGTTCAAAAATATAAAGTGTAATATGATTATCAAATCATGATAAAATAAACCTAATATATGGTGATTAACATAGGAATAAGACATAAAAAATTCTTTGAAAAATAATATTAATAAAATAACATAGTGGATCATGAATCACTTCTTATTTCCCTTAGTGGACCCAGAAATATAAACGTTTTCCTATAGTGTCTCAGGTGTCACAACTTGATTACTATATTGGTTTGGAATCCTAAACTATTTGTCAATGTAGATCAAGTTTAATTACTCATTTTACAATATTATCTCATGTGATGTAATTATTTAAAAAATTCATTACAAGGTATTAAAGGGATCACCCATTATATAATATTCATCAAAAAAATATATACTCTATTTGAAATAAATCGCTGATCGTTTCATAAAAAATCCAAAAAATGGGATTTGTGACATATTAAAATGGTATAAAATGAAATAGATTCAAGACCTAGAATAATTGATAATAAAAATTCAATATAAAAATGAACATTTCATATTGGAACGTAGAATTTGATTAATTAAACATAACTCCAAAAGAGTTTGATATTTTCAATTTGTAGTGTAAGTAGATGTGAAACATAAAATGGACTTTATAAAAAATTACATTTTATTATCGTAAGGAGAATAGGTTATGATTTAGTTTAGAAAATATTAACTTTTTGATAAGTTATCATGAATACCTTAAAAACATGTTTTGTTAATAAATCAAAATAAATCATCCATGAAAAATAAAAAATTCATTTCAATTTTTTTTAAAGGATATAAACAATGTATAAATCAGAAAGTAAAAACTATTTAAATAATTTTAAAAATAATTTTATTGATACCCATGTCATAAAAAAGAGTGAAAAATCATCCCTTTGGATGAATTAAATATAAATTTTATGGTTAAACTAAATAAAAAATATTTTGATTTCAAAATAATAATGGTTGACATATACATGAAGAGTGAATATGGACCTGGATGAAAATATATAATTTGTATAGGATGGAAAATATTCTTAACATAATCCAATCAATAAAGAAATAAATCTAAAAAAGAAGATGTATTTCCGTTTAATATTTATTTAATATGAAAATAAGTAATAGGGGATATAAAATATCATCATTGGATTGAAGAAAAAACCCTATAAATTAAAAATTAAAAAGGAATCATTACGACATAAATAAAGAAGTTGAGTTAGGAAAACCCCTTACAACTTCATTATATTATTAATTGAAAATTAGAGAATGGTAAAACCTAATATTTATTTTTTTAATCCCAATAATTTTATAATAATTATATTTAAAATAAATCCATGGTTAAAACATTCATATCAAAATTGAAAAAGTGGTGAATAAGATGAAAATCTCAATGAAGAAAAACTGAGCATATTAATCAGCTATTTCATGATATTGATCATATATATTGAAATTTATGCTCTTAAATTAAAATATTTCATTATACATTCATTAGTTGTTTATTTTTTATTTACATTATTTGAGTTACTAATTCTTATCACTTCTTATAAATATTTTAAAACCACATCATTGAGTATAAAACTTTGTTACCTAATAAATATTTAAAATAATATAAAATATATTATTATCATATTTTAAAAAAGATTTTTCCCATCTACATGTTAGTTCGATGGGAACTATTGGCATGGTTTGGGATAACTTAATCGATGATGATCATATTTTTGGTAATTTACTAATATCAAAATTTTAATTTAAAACAAATTTTTATCATAATTAGATAATATCAAATATGTTTTATCATTTTTTATAATCATATTTAATAGTAATATTATATCTATAACCATTCATGGTGGCAGTTATAAAAAATAAATCATGTCCTCTATGGAGGTGGTAGATTGTAGATAACTATAGATAAAATTCTATTTTCTAATGGATTGATTTATTAATAAAATAACCCATTTTTCTATCCAAAATATTAATATTTTCATAAAAATAATTTTATTATCATATCAAAGTTATTATAAATATCCATGTATGGTGGTGATAAAAAATTATATGCATAATTCTATATAGATGGTAGTTCACATATATAAATAATTGACTGTTGTTTTCATGGTAGGAGGGAAAAGTGAAAAAAGGGTTATCTTTTCAAAATATTTAAAATTCTTATATTTATCTCATTTATTCATTAAATACCTCTTTATAACCATCCATATAAATTTGTTGTTAAATATGAAATATGTTGATTCATGGACGCATTATTCCACACGGAGACACGGATGATGTATTCATTTTTCAAAGGAGTAGGGAAGTGTAAATGAAAATTTTTACATAAATAATATAAAATTTATGTATACTAGTGTTATAAATTTACATATTTTAGTTTTTTATTTAAAATTTTAGGCATAAAATTAATAAAATAAAATAGAAAAAAAGAGTGATTTTGAAATTTTTTCCTTACTCCTTGGAATAACACATTTATAATTTGGATTATGGATTTGACAGGTGGTCCTTTTAGAACATAACATCTAAGATGTTTTTAAGTGTTTTGTGAAGGGATTTTTGTGGTTTTGGATGAAATAAAGGGTTATTTGGTATAGATAGGTTGTTTTTTAATGCCTCCATTTTTATCTAAGAGTAGTGAAAATTTTGTAATAAAATAAATAGTTAAGACACTATTTAAGGATGTGGTTCCAAAAGTGGACCATAAGGGAGAGTGGATTATTTGGGGAAGATAGATTTCTCAAATACTCATTTTGATGAATGTTTTTAACATGGATTAGTTATTTTATGATATTATTTTACTCTTTTATCATTCTTAAATTTTATCACGGTAAATATTTTTTCCTATGTATTATATTTCTTAAGTGTAATATAAAATAAAACATGTTGAATAATTTATAACTAATGATTCCAAATATAAAATTGGTTTTATTAAATTAAATATCTAAAAGTGATAAAAAATATTATTAAATAATAAATGTATATATCATTAATAGTCTTTTTTTTTTGAAAAATTCTACTTATGTTCTAAAATGTCAAATATAGGTCTATAAATTAAAATTTTTAGTTTTTAAAAATATATTATTACTTCTAAATTATTTATTTGATTAATAAAATGTGTTTTTTGTGGATATATGTTATCTAAAATATAAAATTCATTGTATTTGTAAAATTTGTATATTAAACTAATCAATGATTAATCCAACTTTTATTGAAATATGAAAAATTAATCGTTAGCTAATATTTTTTACAAAATCCAAAAAATATTACTTTTTAAAAATTCAAAATATAAATTAAAATAATATATATTTTTATAGAAAATATATAATATAATGAAGACTGCTTTTAATGGAAAATATACTTCTTCAAATATTAAGATTATTTACTATTATTTCCTAGAAATGCTTAATTAAGATAGTTTTAATATATTATTCAATCAATCATAATATAACCCAGCTATAATTATTTCCTTGAAATACAAAATGTAGTGCATAAAAATATAATTTATGAGAAAGAAATAAACTTTATAGAATAAAATTATCTTATTCGTTGTTTAACTATAATAATTGAATTTTATTAATGCAATCATATTATAAAATAAATGTGATTTTTCATTAATAATAGAAAAGTAAAATGTGTAAAAAAAATTATATATAGGTATATAAATTACTTGTTACATTAATAATTATATTTTCATACCATCTAAACTTCTAATACTATAACCCCAAAAGATATCTATAAAATACATGAGTATAGAGTAAATAGTTGTGGATGTTTTTGGTCGTGGTTTTAGTTTCATGGATGTTGAGTAAATTTTAACATGATTTAACTTCACTCGAAATTTTTTTAGTGAAATCGTAATTGTTTTATTACATGTTGGTCTTGGTATAGAGAAATCTTTATTGAACTTACCTACCTTCTAGACATGGATAAATGATCTTCATAAGAAAAGCTTCCTCTACCCAATAACATTTATTTTCTTTTTATAAAAATATTTTCTAGTATGGTTACCTCAATAAATAAATTTAAATTTGAAACCTATATTATAATGGTCAAATTGAATAATTTTGTTTTGTAGTATCATAATTTAATTTTGTCAACGTTTTGTGTGAGATGAAAATTGTCAAAAACTATATTTATTTAAAGGTAACGTAATACTACAATATTAATACATTACAAAAGCCTTTTCTATATAGAGGTTTGTCTCTGCCCTTTAGAGGGTGGTTCTTATTTTAGTGTTACTATTGTTCTCATCAAGGACATATTTTTCATGAATTTGATAGGAAGTTGTAGTTGTTCTGTACTTTTAGTGATTTATAGAACCAGTAAATATTGTTTTAAACTATTGGTATATGATTCTTCCTATTTGAAAGACACCTCCAATTACCAACCATATTTTAACATCCCATATGGAATCTTTTCCCCACCCCTTCAATTCAAATATATCTTTATTTTCTCATAACCATTTTTTTCAATGATTTATAGGTGGAGTAATAAGTTCTTGTTGTTTCTCTTTACATTATATATTATTTTATTCACATATTTCAAAATTTTCATTCCATATATTGAAATGATAGTCTAGGGTTTAATGTTATACGAATATAACTGGAGTGCTTTTTTATTTTTATAGTTCATAATCATCAACTAAAGATATTATATTATTTTCCTTAGGGTAATATCTTTAGGTGTCATTGGATTCATCATTTCTATAAGGTGATTCTATATACCTCCTTTGGTTTTCATAATAATGAGTACTTGAATTAACATAATTATGTTTTTCTTAAATATTAAACACTTTCTATTATAGGTGAATATTGTTTATTTTAAAATAACTAGGTTATATTGGCTTAAATGAGATAAATGGTTATTTTTTCTTAAAAATAAAATAATAATTTTACTAACATAATTGTGCACAAATAGTTGTTGAAATTTAATTTCCTTATGAAATAGTATATTTTGTTAGAAAAAATTATTTACTGGGTGTTATAAACTAATATATATATCCTTTTTATTGTCTTATTCAAATAAAATGAATTATTTTAATTAATATTAATGTTTGTGTGTGTTTTTTTGTTTTAATTAATGATTATTATGAACTATTCATGATGGAAAATAAAATTTTTATTATTTAATAACTTTTAAGGAAATGTGAGAAACCATGGGATCAATTTCAAAAGGATATTATAGAGACATTAAAGGATAATTTAATGTACCATAATTAATCATAAATATTAATTTACAACTATTATTGTTTACATGGGGGTCTAGTTTATCCACTAAAAGGTCTCCGAACAATAATTCCAGCTTCTCCGATGACTGGTTGTACTCCTCAAGGATGATATTACCATTATTGAACCACCCAACTAAAATCAGATCATACTTGTTGATCCAGTTATATTTCCCCTCATTGAGAGACACATTTAATTAAATCCCCATCATTTTGGAGGCTTTTTATTTAGTGAAATTAAGTGGAAAACTGTTTAAACCACTAATTCTTCTAAGCACATAAGAAATTACAAATATTGATCAAGATTGACACATGTATCCCACTTCTAACAAGAAGCCTTAGAGGATAGGTGTGAATTTTTTTCTATATAATTTTTTTGACTACTTCATAGCATGTGACTCCATTGGGTTTAGAAAATAAGATAAATCATTTCTATCTTTAATGATGCCTTTCTGGATCCTACTTCTCCTTGGACTTGGAAGCCTACCACCCAGAACATCAGCCTCTGTTTCAACTACAAATTTTCTAGAACAATCATAAATAAAATCATTTTTAGGGACCTTCTTGCTATCTAAGGATGGAACAGTCACCTCTTGCTCAAAATCCCTAACCAGATCATTAGTAGGTAGTTTATCAAAGTGATTTGCAAGCTCAATGACTTCCACTTCCCTTATTGGGATCATTCTGAAACCAGTAGGTTAACACTCCCAGTATTATTTATAAACCTCCACAATTCCTCTATCATAATTACCACTCCATGGGCACACCACCTCAGCATTTGGAACATCCAAGGGTGTCTCGAGACTTCAATAATCCACAATTTGATGCTTCATTTCTGAGTTATGCCTACTGCCACCATGGGGACCCTAAAATCTAGCAAAATTTTCCACTACTGAGATCCTTTACTTGAAATATACTTTTATAGAAGACTAAGGATCCTCAGGGTCCTTTCTCAGACGACTATATATGTTAACCACTAAGGGATTTTCTTCACTCTGGACTGCCTTCGCTGTAGTCTCCATACCCACTTTCCCTTGGTCAGAGAAACCATCTGCCTCAATGGTCACAAGAACCTTTCCACATCATGTGGTTCACATTCCATAATGCGTATGTAGCTGTTTAACACCATTCCTACAAGACACCGATGAAGGTCTCATGCACTTTCAATAATAAGAAAAATCAACCCCTGGTTCGTACACATAATTTGATCTATTAAGAAATTTCTTTCCTACTATAATCCAAACAATGTCTATAGGTATTCTTTAGGCATAAATTTCCACACAAATATGGGCATTAATAGTATGACATAGAGATTTGGTTCAAATATTAGGAAATAAGTATCTACCTATGAGGTTCTTAAGAATCCAAAAAATCGATGGGTTTTGAAATGGTAAATAATGTTTAGGAAATATTACCCAAATCACTACTGAAGGGGAATCACAATTCAAGTTGAATTCATAGGTCCATATAGAAAGGATGAATTGGGACCCATTATAGTGACGGGGGACACTAGAAAAAGATTTAATAAAATCCTCTTACGAATCAAAATAGATCATGATGATCATATTGTAGATAAATCCCAATGTTGATCTATCTTATAAATCCCATTATTTGAAAACAACCATGTCAAATGATTCTACTATAGGTCTTCTATATTAAAAATTAAGATTCAAGGTATGGTTGACGAGGGATGAAGCATCATTGAACTCCAAAATTGAAATTTGGATATTCTGTCACCCATCATACAGATCGACCACCTTGGTGTACTAAGTGCTTTTAGGGAATGGGGGAAGAACTTTGGTTTTAGAGAAGGGGTATAGGGAGGCCTCGTCTCCATAAAATCATGTCAAAATTCCCACCCCCTCTATGTGGGGAAGGAAAAACACATTGGCCACCACCATCATATAATAGGAGTAGAAAAAATAGATCCCCCAAGCGGTATTATAATCTATTAATTAATATTATTATAATTGGATTTTTCCAATAATGATTCAGATTAAAATAAATATTTTGGGGTATTTAATAGAATTAATGAATAATTTAAGGGCTGTTATTAATAGTTAGTTTTTTTACAAAATAAAATCAAGATGTGTTTTGTTTAATATCTTGAATTATTTTATTTGTTTTTTATTAATTTTATGTAAAATATTTTATTTTTTAAATTTCAAAGTGGAACCCTATATTTGTTACTGGGATGATAATTTCAAAGAGGGTACTTTCCATGTCATGTGTAAATAATGTTCTATTTGAATAAATATTTTCCCACATAAAAACATAACTGTGGAATATATTGTTATTGTTCAATCAAATTAGCCGGTCTCAAATAATAGTGATTTATTTTCATTAATATAAGGATGATCTACATTCTTTATTTCAACATAAACCTCATATAAATAATATATTTATCCATTTTTATCTTATTCCCTTATATCAACCAATTAGAGAATATATGTTGATATTCTATTTGGCTAAAACTTTAATCACTTGGGAGTGTCTTCAATGCATAAAGTGATCTAAAAAATTTTCATTGATATAAAGAAATTCTATATATATATATTTATTTGTGGAATTAATTTTTTATTGTAATATATATTCAAAATATTCATTAAAATGATGAATATTATAATTTACATTTTATGTTTTGATAATAGTAAATTATATTTTTTATTATTATAATGTATATAGGATTGATGTATGATACTGATCATATCTCAACAAACCTTTAAAATAAGTTAGTTTTTAGATTTTTCATTTGATATTAATTTACATGGTGGAAATATATTATATCCTTATTATATATATATTTTTGTAATAAATTGGTTATGTGAGGATTAATAAGCCTATGATATAAGAATAGTTGGATTTCAAAATGACTGTTAGGCCTGGTTTTACAATAGGTAAAAAAGACCATAATGTTCATGATCTAAATGAAATGAGTGTAGTGAATAAATAGAAATTTGATTAGATTTCATTTATTCAAATTCAACAGAATTAAATGAATCTGATTTAAGAATCCAAGGATATGATTATACATGATATAACTAATTAATATGTAGATGTTATGAGAGTGAAATAACTGATGGGTAATGTAGCGACTCCTATATAGTGGGGTTGTGGTAAAATGGAGAAGCTGTCATTTTTAATTTTAATGTTGAATAATAAAACAGTGCATATATTTTCAAACAGTACAATCTATTATATTATTAAAAACTTAAGGTATTTCTTCTTAATGATATAAAAATTTTACGATATCATTACATGTCTTGTTAGTTAGTTGATCTACATGGATTTTTAGGTAATAAAACTCATAACATCTGAAATTATTATAGCTTATTTTAGTAGGAAATCATGGGAATAAATGACTATAATGAATGTGGAACATCTTGATGGAAACCAAATGTAAATGGAACACCATATTGGCTGCAAAAAAGTGAACTCGTATAATCAATTTATGTAGAGACCCATATCTTGACGTATATAGATATTACATTACTTTTGTGTAACAGTTAATACATAACAAAAATAGACACACAAGGATCGTAATTGTTTAGTGTCTTTGGAAACTTGGAACGTAATCTTCTAATCGTGGTGAAAGATCTTCAACATCTCCCATAAAGATCTTCCACTTTTTGTTTCCTTACCTAAAACCTTTATTTTAATCCTATGGGAAAATAAAACATAAAAAGGGTGAGCTCAAATGCTCAGTAACGGTAAGCATGGATAAAATAAAACATACCATATACATTTGTACTTATATACATGAACATAATGTTTAAACATCAAAATCTTGAGAAACAACATAAAACATGGAAGTATATAAGGCACAGATCATAATGGAACAAAAATCTTGATAAAATAGCATGGTAATAAAACAAGTAATTTTTTCATCCATTAAGCACATGTAATTATTTCCATATTAGCTAAGGTATTTCTTCCAAGACCATCTTAGTGGACAATGTACCTTTCTGAATCGAGATCACTCCTCGTTCCAGTCTGGTAATACTGAACCAGATTAACTTACCATTCCATCCATGTCTATATCAGGAGATATAAATCTTTACCCAATGCATTGGAGGGAGATATAGGTCCCACCCATATTATAATGAAATCATTCTTACTTGTGCCACAAAATTAACATACATCATTCATAAAAACCCAATAAATAAAATGGGTTTCATAAACATCATCCCATCATCACATAATCCATATAAAAGAAATGTATATCATTTTATAATAAGAAAAGGGAAACTATGTATATCATAGAGACATGATAGTTGAAACATACACATAAGAAATAATTTCATATTAGATGAAAAATTGTTTTGATAAAGCACTTGAAAAGAATTCTTGAGGAAAATATCCTTTCTTCTTCAAAGTCATTATCTTTTCACAAAATGTCATGAAAGTTTAAAAGAAAATGATTTTTTGAAAATAGTCATGAAATATTTTGGAGAGAGCTTCATGAAAATAAGGCTTTATAAGACCGTAAAAATCCTTTCGTGCCGTATAAGTTAAAAAAACATTCTTCTTGTACTTTTTCCAGAAATTTCAAAAAGTACCTCATAAAAGAAATATTTCATACATACCATGTATTAAAAGTAAAAAATGGGTAAAAAATACATTAAACATACATAAAAACACTTTTAGAAAACATGTACATGGATGATAAAAATAACCCCAGTAAATACTTACGTATAAGAAATCTCGGATAAAAATGAGATTTGTGAAATTATCCCTTACCTTAGGTCTGATATGCTTCGTACGTATCCAAACCTCCTGTATAATGATTAAAATAATTCCATTGACTTATTACAGAATCATATTCATTGTTATTATATCATATATGGTTCAATTATGACTTTATATTACTCGTTCTTTTGTAAATTCATGTTAAAGTAGCGTTTTGGGTAAAAATTGTTTTATTTGTCGTTCGTGTTTTAACATGTAATTATTCATATGATTACTTAGATCATGATTACTTACATCCAGAATTTAAATCATTATTTATATATAATATATATTCAGAATATACATATATATAATAGAACAATAAATGGAAGGAAATACACCGTTCATGGAGACAGTAGGTTGTACGTACGCATGAAAACTATTTTCGTTTCCTTAATGAATTGAATGGAATTAAGTAGATGAAATAAATATATATATATAAATAATTACATCAGAATTATTATGTCATATATTTCATTATTACTTATTATATATACTTTATAATCATTCTTGAATGGTTATCATGGAGAGTGAATCTCATCACGTCGTGGAGACGGTATTCCGTACGTACGCACGAGCGATGATATCATTCCCATGATAATGGAATTGTATTAAAGTGTATTTATAATATTACTGAATCAATATCAATTTACAATAATCATATATATTCATTACTTTCACCATTATATCCATCCAAGTAAGGTGGTGGTGGAAAATAGATTACACCGCGGCGTGGAGACGGTATTCTGTACGTACGCACGCACGGTGATTTCGTTTTCTATAGGATGGATAGATAGTGAAATATGATTGTTTCATACTTATAATAACATATCAGTATATTAGAGATACTTTTTTTATTACTTCATAATGAAACAACTAAGGAAGATGAAGTGGAAGAAGAAATAATGTTGAAAGAATCGGTAACGGACAATACCTCTTCTTTGAAACGCCTCTTTGAGACCACCACTTAGGGCAATAAAATTGGTCTTTGAAGAAGATAATGACCTCTAGGATGTTTTTAGGGAAGTGGGGAAGTTAAATGGTCAGGTTTTTATCGATCTTGAAGGCTCAAATTGGTGTGAGGAGGAGAGGGAGGAGGTTCCCTTTTATATGGGAGGAGAGGGGCACCTTTGTAAATATAAGAAATATTAGTTTATATTAAATCCCAACGCCACTTAAAAACATCCAAAATGACTCATATCCTCATATTAGATGAGATAGGGTTGTAATATCATCAAACAATAAATTTTATACATGTTAGGAATTTATTTTAAACATTATCAACTTGATTTATCCTTATTTATCAATTTAATTTTATTCATTGTAATAATATTCTAAATTTTAAATTATTATAAATAATTACATATGTGTTGTGAATTTTCCATAATATGACAATTTATGAAATTTTAGACCATATAAATTTTAATTTATAATTTTTAAATATTTTTGTTATTCTTAAACAATTATATAATATGTTATTTTTATAAAATAACAATTGAGTAAATTTTGACACTATTCATTTATTTGAATTTAAATAAACTATTTACAGAAGATATGTTCAAGATAAAAGCTTTAATAGATTCATAAAATGTCATATGTATCTTGAAAATTAGTGGATCACATTAAATAGTTCATATAATATTTATTTTATTATTATTAAAACCATTTATTTGGTTTATTTATTAATAAAATAATTACTACATCATTTTTGAATAATTATTTAATTTAGTTATTTGTTGCATAAAAATTAAAAATAAAGTCCTATGATGAAGATAAATCTATTACCTTTAACAATAATACTTTTAATCGAATTTATCATCTTGAAATCATAATATGAATGTTGTTATATTTATTAAATTATGAAGGTGACAACTTTGGCATCATTTAAAATAAAATAATATAAGTGTCATAATCGTCTTAATATGTATCCAAATGGTCATAAATTCGGCCAGTGGATGATTAAGGTTTATATGTACACTAATAATAAGTTTTGTGAAGATTTTTGGGCATTTTGATATGTATTACTATTTCAATAAATACTATATTATTGATTTTTCACTAAATAAATAATTTTTGTATAAGATAATAAGGTAATTAAATAACTCTTAAAAATTACAAATAAATTACCATGACAAAGAAAAACTTTTTATCTTTCTAATAAGTATTTATAACCGAATTTATATTCTGTATAAACTTATATTAAAAATACTTTAATTATGAAAGTTGAGTGAGACATATTTTACTTTTCTTTAAATAAAATAAACTAAAGGTCTTAATCACCTCCATGTGGGTTCTAATGGATTCCATTTCAACCCAAATATGACATAGGACAAATTATAATCATACAATTATATTAATACAAGTATTAGGATGATTTTATAATATTATATTTACCCTTAATTACCCAATTTACCTTTTACTATGGTAAATAAAATTTACCGTTGTTACCATTCATAATTCCCAAAAATAAAAAGCAGTCTATTAATATAATTTGGACCCACTGATTCCAAATATGGAATCCATTTTTCCAAATTCAATACACATAAGTTTCAGAAATTAAATTAAAATTAATCATGTTGTTGAAAGAAAATGGGTTTTTGTTTAAAACATTGCAAAAGATTGAATTTATTTAACCTACGAATTCAATGTAAAATCAAGGCTAATGACATGCATTATATTAAATGGTCAAAATATATTCTATTTATACTTTTAAACCATTAAATATTATAATTTAATCACATAAGTTATTACGATGAGAAAAGATGTTTTTAATTAAAATATAGCGTGTTTTTTCTATTCATTAACATATGAAAGTTATCAGAATAATATGAAAAATTTATCCAAGGTAAAATTTTATATACTGATTCCAAATAATAATATTATTTTGTAAAATTGAACTTTTAACATGTAAAAAACTAGATTTAACGTGGGTGTTCCATCAAAAGGCGGCAAAACTGCATTTTTTTAAAAATACTTATTTTACCCGAAAAATTTATTTTTTTCTTATACCATGTTCTAGAAAATGTTTTAGATGAATAATAATGTTATAAAATTCATAATTTAGTTAATATTATTCATAACGGATATTTCATAATAATATTATAATAATATATTGCTGTTTAGTAAAACCCGGTATTGCGTACAACACACGCTATCGAGGAAGGTCGTGATTGCGTGTAATGCAAGCCAAGTCAGGGTTACGTGTAGCGAAACTCTCTTTTTTTGTTGAATATAACAAAATACAAACATATTTCATTTATACATTGAATATATATATATATAGATATATATACACATACACACTCAATGTTGCATAGAATAACAACTATCAAACAAACTTGAAATTGTGTGTAACACGATTCAGGAAAAATGATGCATATACTGCAAGCTAATACGGTGTGGTGTAAAGTTCTAGATAATCTTGTTCTATCGTAAAATAGAATATATGAATGAAATTAAAATGAATATATCTTATAAAATATCAGGTTATTACATTCTACCACCCTTAAAATGAATTTCTCCCTCGAAATTCGTCGGGGTTATAAATGGTTTTCTACTTGAAAGTTTTTTAATTGAAACCCACATTATAAAAAGAAATACCAAAACCAATATTTAAAAACTAATGTATGAAATGTAACGGTTACCCAAATTAACTCATCATTGGGTTTCCACGTAGGTGAACATAAGTAAAAATATGGATATGGAAGAAAAATATAACCATCAAGTGATGATGGAGAGTGGTAGAGAACATGGCAATGAAAAAGAAATCAATCACAAAGCCATAAATTTGTGATGATCTAAGGTACCATCTGATTAATCGGATATAAGAGCACTAGGACAACATTTTTGGTTTTCAATTTCATTTCCCTAAAGTTGAAAATTTTTAATTAGAATAAATACTTGCTTGATTTTGGTACAATCTCACTATTGTTCGTTCTTTGAACATTTTACACTTCATCTCTTAAAGAAATAAAGTTGAATTTGTTATTCGTGAAGTGTTAACAGGTCATGTGATAGAATTATGGGTCATTCCATCTATTTCAAACAAAAGATTAGAAAAAGTTATCAAATATACATAAGTCCATCTATGGTGAGGTTAATCATATACGATTCCAAAAATGCACTTATACTTCATATATCATACCGCTTAATAAAATAAAACTAGTTTCTACTAACCAGGGACTTCCTGTAGGCCAGTGGTATGCGATAAAGGCCATTCACACTTCAATTGTGGGTTTGATTCCCACAGCCTTGTCCAACGCGATGGGTTGGCGCCCGTCCTGTAGGTTTTCCTTTTTCTAAAACTACAATACTATAACATCCCATCAATAATATCGAAAAAATATCTATCCTTAAACAATAATAACTAATTTCTAACATAATCCATTCCAATCATTAGGCTTATCCATAATACTGCAGTCCGCTCTCATATTATAGTGAAAAAGATTAACAGATATTTCATATAATAAGCATGTTAATACCATCGTTGATCCCCATATATCATAAGATATGTCTTTTTGATCACATTCCAAACATTCTAAGGCCTTAATCATGTATTATCTTGAATAATGAATGCCCATTGAATCTTAGTGAAAACATGAGTGCTGCCAAAAGGTAACTCTTTCCACATACCAACATCCCAAAAAATCTATATAATCAAACCATAATATCAATTAGTCCTTATATCAGTCATAATCTCATGAATACTATCAAACATTTAATTTTCTCCCTATCCCTTCATTATGCACATATCATCAACATAATGAAAATATCTGAACAAACTTTCATGGTTACTGGTACCATTAATCATACACTTTCAAAACATAAGGAATGAAAAAAGTGTAATGATCCTTATATTTCTCTTTATTCCATAGTACCATGAGATTACTTATACAATATTACACTTTATAAACATGTAATCATTCAACTACCTTCTTAAACCATTGACCGAGCTTCCACAATTCTTTCCTCTCACATATCATTTGTAGTCTCTTCATCATCATCAACATACATACAACCCATATGACCATACTGATTCTCCTCATGAGACTTTCCCTTAGGGAAGTGGTTTGCATAATGCTCGTACATTAAACATTTAAAAGATTTAACCATTGTTGATGTCGTAGCAATACCATTATCCTCGCCTATGGTGTTAACTGAACCTTTTCCTTTGCACTTACTGGATTTGTGTCCTTTTCCACACCCAAAACATCTTCCAGTTCCTTTGAAACATTCTCCTTGATGCCTCTTCCCACATGATTAACATAGGGGAAATTGAACTTTCTTTCCTCTATGATCATCATGAAACTCTATCATTCTCTTATTAGTCGAGTCAGGAAACTTACCAAATTTGAGTTTATTGATCATATTATGGGATTGCTGATTCGGCATAATAATGATGTTGGGACTTCCAAATCCCGTTTCAGTTGGTTTCTCAGGAAGAATATCATTCCATTGTCCATTATATCCTCTATTACCGTGAATCATCTTGTTTCCAGCCATTTTCTGAAACCCAAAAAGAATACTGTGAGAGGAAAAAATCATAATAAAGGGGGATTAACTTCAATATCTAACATTCTAGGTTAAATTCTATGATCGTTAACATAGTTCTAGGACAATATCCTATACATATACTTATCCTTAGGGACATCCCTAGACATACCTTAGAAATACCTCTAGGGATCTCACTAACGTTTTTGCATCCTAGTTTCCAAAGGATAACTAAACCTTTCCTCTGATACCAACTGTAGAGACCCAAATCCTGACGTACATAGATATTACGTTACTTTTACGGAATACTTAATACATAACCAAAACAGACACACAAGGACGGTAATAGTTTAGTGTCTTTGGAAACTTGGAACGTAATCTTCTAATCGTGGTGAAGGATCTTCAACCTCTCCCATAAAGATCTTCCACTTTTTTTTCCTTACCTAAAACCTTTCTTTTAATCCTGGGGGAAAATAAAAAATAAAAAAGGTGAGCTCAAATTCTCAGTAAGGGTATGAATGGATAAAATAAAACATACCATATACATTTGACCTTAAAAACATGAATATAATGTTTAAACATCAAAATCTTGAGCAACGACATAAAACATGGAAGTACATAAGGAATAGATCATAATGGAACAAAAGTCATGATAAAATAGAATGGGAATATAACATGTAATTGTGGCATCCATTAAGCACATGTAATGATTTCCATATTAGCCAAGGCATTGCTGCCAAGACCATCTTAGTGGACAGATTCCCCTTCTGAATCGATTTCACTCCTCGTTCCAGTCCTGCAATACTGAACCAGATTAACTTACCGTTCCAACCCTGTCTATCTCATGAGATATAAATATTTACCCAATTCATTGGAGGGAGATATATGTCCCACCCATCTCATAATGAAATCATTCTTACTTGTGCCACAAAATAAACATACATCATTCATAAAAACACAATAAATAAAATGGGTTTCATAAACATCATCCCATCATCACATAATCCATATAAAATAAATTTATATCATTTCATAATAAGAAAAGTGAAACCATGTTAATCATAGAGACATGATACTTGAAACATACACATATGAAATAATGAAATCTTAGATGAAAAATTGTTTTCATAAAACACTTGAAAAGAATTCTTGAGGAAAATATCCTTTCTTCTCCAAAATCATTCTCTTTTCACAAAATGTCATGAAATTTCAAAAGAATGGGTTTTTGTTGAAAATAGTCATGAAATATTTTGGAGAGAGATTCATGAAACTAAGGCTTTATAAGACCGTAAAAATCTGTTCGTGCAGTATAAGTTACAAAACATTCTTCTTGTAGTTTTGCCGGAAAAGACAAAAAGTACCTCGTAAAAGAAATATTTCATACATACCATGTAGTAAAAGTAAAAAATGGGTAAAAAGGACATTAAAAATACATAAAAACACTTTTAGAAAACATGTACATGGATGATAACAATAACCCCAGTAAATACTTATGTATATGCAATCTCGGATAAAAATGAGATTTGCGAAATTATCCCTTACCTTAGGTCTGATATGCTTTGTACGTATCCAAACCTACTGTATAATGATTTAAATAATTTCATTGACATGTTACAGAATCATATTTATTGTTATTATATCATATATGGTTCACTTATGACTTTATATTTCCCGTTCTTTTGTAAATTCATGTTAAAGTATCATTTTGGGTAAAAATCATTTCATTTGTCGTTCGTGTTTTAACTTGTAATTATTCATATGATTACTGAAATCATGATTACATACATCCAGAATTTAAATCATGATTTATATATAATATATATTCAGAATATACATATATATAATATAATGATAAATAGAAGGAAATACACCGTTCATGGAGACGGTAGGTCGTACGTACGCATGAACGCTGTTTTCGTTTCCTTATTGAATTGAATGGAATTAAGTAGATGAAATAAATATATATAAACATAAATCCATCAGCATTATTATGTCATATATTTCATTACTACTTATTATATATACTTTATAATCATTCTTTAATGGTTATCATGGAGAGTGAATCTCATCACGTCGTGGAGACGATATTCTGTACGTACGCACGAGTGATGATATCATTCCCATGATTGTGGAATTGTATTAAAGTGTATGTATAATATTACAGAATCAATATCACTTTACAATAATCATATATATTCATTACTTTCACCATTATACACATCCAATTAAGGTGGTGGTGGAAAATAGATTGCACCACGATGTGGAGACTGTATTCCATACGTATGCACGCGCGGTGATTTCGTTTTCCGTAGGAAGGATAGATGGTGAAATATGGTTGTTTCATAATTATAATAACATATAATTATATGAGTGATACTTATTTTATTACTTCATAATGAAAAAACTAAATAAGAATAAGTGGAAGAATAAATAAAGTTGAAAGAATCGGTAACGGACATTACCTCTTCTTTGAAGTGCCTCTTTGAGACCTCCACTTAGGGCACTAAAATTGTTATTTGAATAAGACCAGGACCTCTAGGATGTATCTAGGGAAGTGGGGAATTGAAATGGTAAGGGTTTGGCCGAGCTTGAAGGCTCAAATTGGTGTGAGTGGGAGAGGGAGTAGGTGCCTTTTTATAAGGGAGGATAGGGGCACCTTTTGAAATATAAGAAATATTAGTTTATATTAAACCCCAACCCCACTTAAAAACTTCCAAAATGACTAATATCCGAATATTATATGATATAGGGTTGTAAAATCATCAACCAATAAAATATAGACATGTTAGGAATTTATTTTAAACATTATCAACTCGATTTATCCTTATTTATCAATTTAATATTTTTTGTGGTAATAATATTATAAATTTTAAATTATTATAAATAATTACATATGTGTTGTGAATTTTCCATAATTTTAAACTTAATGACATTTTAAACCATATAAATTTTAATTTACAATTTTTAAATATATTTGTTATTTTTAAACAATTTTATAATATGTTATTTTTATAAAATAACAATTATGTCAATTTTGACACTATTCATTTATTTGAATTTAAATAAAATATATACATAAGATATGTTCAAAATAAAGGCTTTAATAGATTCATAAAATGTCATATGTATCATTAAAATTCGTGGAGAAGATTAAATAGTTCATATAATATTTATTTTATTATTTTTAAAACCATTTATTTGGTTTATCTCTTATTAAAATAATTACTACAACATTTTTGTATAATTATTTAATATACTTATTTGTTTCATAAAATTAAAAAGAAAATCCTATGATGAAGATAAATATATTACCTTTCACAATAATACTTTTACTCGAATTTATCATCTTAAAATCATAATATGTAATTTGTTATATTTATTAAAATATGAAGATGACAACTTTGGCATCATTTAAAATAAAATAATATAAGTTATAATTGCCTTAATAAGGATCCAAATGGTAAAAAATTCGGCCTGTGGATGATTAGGGTTTATATATACACTAATAATAAGTTTTGTGAAGATTTTTGGTCCTTTTGATATGTATTACTATTTCAATAAAAACTATATTATTCATTTTTCACTAAATAAATAATTTCTGTATAAGATAAATAGGTAATTAAATAACTTGTAAAAATTACAAATAAATTACCATGACATAGAAAAACATTTTATATTTCAAATAAGTATTTATAACCGAATTTATATTCTGTATAAACTTATATTAAAAATACTTTAATTATGAAAGTTGAGTGAGACATATTTTACTTTCCTTTAAATAAAATAAACTAAAGGTCTTAATCACCTCCCTGTGGGTTATAATGGATTCCATTTCGACCCAAATATGACTTAGGAAAAATTATAATCATCCAATTGTATTAAGAAAAGTATTAGGATGATTTTATAATATTATATTTACCCTTAATTACCCAATTTACCTTTTACTATGGTAAATAAAATTTACCGTTGTTACCATTCATAAAGCCCAAAAATAAAAATTAGTATATTAATATAATTTGGACCCACTGATTCCAAATATGGAATCCATTTTTCCAAATTCAATAAACATAAGTTGCAGATATTAAATTAAAATTAATCCCGTTGTCGAAATAAAACGGGTTTTTGTTTAAAACATTGCAAAAGATTGAATTTATTTAACCTACGAATTCAATATAAAATCAAGGCTAATGACATACATTATATTAAATGGTAAAAATATATTCTATTTATACTTTTAAACCATTAAATATTATAATTTAATCACATAAGTTATTACGATGAAAAAATTTGTTTTTAATTAAAATATAGTGTGTTTATACTATTCATTAAAATATGAAAGTTATCAGAATAATAAGAAAAATTTATCCAAGGTAAAATTTTATATCCTGATTCCAAATAATAATTTTATTTTGTAAAATTGAACTTATAAACATGTCAAAAACTAGATTTAAAGTTGGTGTGCCATCAAAAGGCGGCAAAACTGCATTTTTTGAAAAATACTTATTTTACCCAAAAAATTTATTTTGTTCTTATACCATCTTCTAGAAAATGTGTAAAATGAATGATAATGTTATAAAATTCAAAATTTAGTTAAAACTATTCATAATGGGTAGTTCATAAAAATATTTTAATAATATATCCTTGTTTAGTAAAACCCGGTATTGCGTACGACACACGCTATCAAGGAAGGTCGTGATTGCGTGTAATGCAAGCCAAATCAGGGTTGCGTGTAATGCAACTCTCGTTTTTTTGTTGCGTATAACAAAATACAACCATATTTCATTTATAAATTGAATATATATATACACATACACAATCAATGTTGCATAGAATAACAACTATCAAATGAACTTGGAATTGTGTGTAACACGATCCAAGAATAATGTTTCCTATACTGCAAGCTAATACGGTGTTGCGTAAAGTGCTAGATAATCTTGGTGTATCATACAACAGAAGATATGAATGATATTAAAAATAATATATCATATAAAATATCGGGTTATTACAATTTATTTAAAGACTCTAAAATATTTTCATGTATGAAAAAATTTCTACAATTATGTGATTATATTATACTATGATAATGAAGGATAATGATGAGTTGGTTCAAACATAAAATTGAATAACATGGTGGAAATTTGATGCAATTTTTTTTAATTTTCATTGATCTATGTAATTTCATGTTGGTTCATGTTACATTTTCAATATTTTTTTAGATGTATACTTCACATGACACATGGATTGATTTCTTTAAAAGTTCTATAAATCCTCTATAGAAGTGTATGATAAAAAATAAAATTATCAATCAAACAAATCCTAATACCTTCAGATTTGATTAATGATAAATACATATACTTTAAACATATAATAAATTAGTTTCAGTGTCATTGAAATGTGTGTTTGACACATACTATACTTTTTCAAAGGAAGTATGTTATATTCATGCAACATAAATGTGGATGATAAATGATCTCAAAAGTTATGAAATTTTTTTTGGATGGATAATGAAGGTTAAACTATCATATCTTGGTTTTATGAAGAATACACAATCCAAAAGGTTTAACTATTATCATGGTTCTAGTTTTGTGGTCTATTGATGACCCATTGCAATAGATAATCCATATAGAAAATATTATGATTTTTTTTAAAATACCATTGAAACTAAGAAGACTTCATGATACATGTATTGAATTTATGAGATCATGGATTATAATGGTGATATGTTTTTTAATAATTTTTTTTAAGAAATATAGAAATAGGAATATTGGTTCTATTAAATCCAATTATAATTTAAGGAAGATAAGTATTATATTTTATTTACCTTATTTTTAATCCTACTTGTTATTGAAAAATTTATTTATAGCTAACATTGGGAAAACTAAAGGAGAAATGAATATTTTAATCATTATAAATCTAAAGGGGAAAAAAATCTTATTTGTGATCCTTCTATGACATTGTGGATTTGGGTATCTTACTATAAATGTATCCTATGTTTATCGATCAAAATAACTAGAATGTTCCGACATCTTCTTATAAGGGAAAAAATCAGAAAAAAATAATTTCTTTAAATAAAATAGACATTTTTGTTTTATAATGGTTATTCATGAAACATATCAAAACAATCCAATAGGATATAGGTAAAACTAAAATATCAGAATACACATGACTGTCAGTTCAATATTCATTAATTGATTAAAATAGAAATTTATCATTTGTTTTTAAATAATGTAAGGGTGATGAAGAATATATTATTCCATTATATATTTATATCCTTGTGCTAATTTATTTTCCATTTTTTCAATAGAAAAAATTATGAAGGAGAATAATTAATTATGTGCGAGTTAGAGAAAATTTTCCATCTATATGTTTTTATATAAATTCTCTATCTGACACTCCACTTCAAACAGAAATAATCCTCATTATCTATGTTACATTAAATTTGATATTTACAACTGAAATAAATTTATACACTATGTAATGTAATATTATGATTATGAATCCTCTGAAAGGTTCCCTTGTTAAAATTTATTTAACTGAAGTACGTATTCATTTCTTTTCAATGAATTCGGGTAACATGAGCATGATATGTTACTAAAAAAAGAGAAAAAAATGAGTAAAATAATAAAATTGGGAAAAATTTTCTATAACATCCTCAAAACTATGAATTCTTTGATAACATTCATTGGGAAAACTATGCCTTGAAGAGTGGGATATTACACATTGCACTGTCTAGTTTAAATGATATTTTTTTGATGGCAATATCAAGTTAGTAAATTAAAGATGTATATGTTATCTAATACAATGTAATTTACCATAATTATTAAACAATTACTATAATTTCAGGTATTAAACATTAAAAATTATATGTATACTTCATCCTTATTTACCATTGTGAAGGAGATGGACTTTTTATAGTAACGTGTTCTAGATTGGTTGAAATCGAAGGAACTCTAAGGAATCTACCTTGATAATTACATATTACAGTGTTTTTGAAATATTATTCACTTTCATACTAACCAAATAGTATTTTTTATATATTATTATAGAATTAGGTCATGACTGAAAAATAACAACTCATATATTACAATGTATTTACTTTTTCTCAATATTCATTTCTTCTAAATATGAATCTTTTAAAACAAAACATACATAAAAATAGTTAAAACCTAAGACATGAATTATTATTTTTATTTAACCATCATAAATCCCTATGGAAATTTTTTTAAAAACTACAATGAGAAATAAATAAATATTAAGGTACATAAGAAAGAATAAAAATACAATTAGATCATAAATACGAATAAAATAATTATGTTTTTGAAAATAATATTTAGAACCAAAATGAACATTTCCTTACCGAAGAAATATCATTTTATACTGAAATAATTGTCTCAAACATCTCATATTATATAATAAAGGAAAAAATAAAGCAATAAAGGACTCATTTAAAATATGATAAACTCCAAAAATAATTTTCAAGAAGTTTTACTTTTTACACTGAAAAATTATTATATAATTTAATCTCAGTAACATACATTGTGATACATGAGATTTATATAAAAATAGAGCAACCAGAAATAAATAATATATGAAAATTAGTGAATAATTTTATTATTATTCTTATAGGATAAACCTCATGGTTACGCATGAAATATTCTTCACAGTTATACCTATAATAACACTCATGATTATACTTGGTGTAACCATCATAGTTTCACATTGAATAACCATAACCGTCAACATCTAACATAAACATACAAAATATACTAATGGAATATCACAGACCCAACCATTCTTTTTTATAACAAAAAAAAACTACTCGTTATAAATGATTCTCATGAAGCATAAGATAATCATAAAATACTTATCAATTCACCATTTTAAAATTCTTGGAGAAAAATCATTTATTAAAAATACAACACACATAAGAAGGAAAAAAATCATTTCAAATAATCATGAAAGATAGTAAAGAAAGATTAAACGAAAAGAACAATCGTAAAGGTGGGAAATTAACCTCGTTCTATATAAGTTAAAACGATATTCCATCGATATTTTTGTTGAAAAAATCATACATGACCACATTTGGAAAACAATAAAACAATTCCATTAAAACCATTTTTTAAAAGATGATCGTGGTTAAAAATGAATTTAAAAAATTATTATATGAATAATAAAAAAATTAGTTATTTTTAGAAAATAAGTATATGGGAGAAAAATTGAGTTTTTAGGGATTCTTTATGAATAATTCTTTTTAAAATTCTTTAAATAGAGTCCAACTCTTCACGTACATTTTTTATCCTTTTAAATTATAAAATTATATTAGTTTTATAATTTCTTGTGAATTTTTTTAATTTTTTTTAATATTTTATTTAATTTAATACCATGTTATATAGTATTATATTATCATTTATGTTCACATCAGATGTTTTTAAAGTCTTCTAAATATAAGTCCAAAATAACATTGGTAGGATGATCATTTTAAAATTTTTTTGAATCCCACAATCTCTAGAATAATAATCATTATATAATTAATTTTTTTATACATAAAGTAAACATTTAAATCCACTCATTAAATATGTTCATGAAAAATTAAATATATTTCAATCGTTGATATGGTAGGTCGTATGTACACATGAGTTACATTTCTACATTTCTACAATCATTATGGAAAGAAGGTAAATGTAATTATACATTTTTATAATTGTAATTAGATCATATATATAATATTATTCCATTATATAAACTTATATATCATCCATGTGATGTGGTGATGAATAACTAATCTCATTGCTTTGTGGAGGTGGTAGTCCACACGTACGCATGAAGGATGTTATCATTTTTTCTTGAAATGAAAGTTAAGTAGTTAAATGATATGTTATATTTATAGAATGATAATTATGTCATGAATACCTGATATAATCATTAATTCCATCATTATAACCATTAATTATAGAAAGTGATGGAAAATGATTTAAATCGGGTCACAAGGTTGTAGTCCACTATAAACTCAAATGAAAAAATATTTTTCTGTTTAACAGATGATGATATAGATATTAGAAATTTCAATAATATAATAGAATATTAGTTTGATGAATGATAATGGAGTCATTATTTTATCATGGCTGAAGAGGTTTTCTGTGATGTGGAAGTATAAACAAAACTAATGCATGCTGATAAAAATTGTACCTCTTATTTGGAAGACCTCCCTTTCATATCATGATTAGACCTCTAACATTGTTATTATGGATAAGAAATACCTATATAATGTGGTGATAGATTATTTTAAGGTATTTTAGCAGGTATTTTACAAAAAAATGGGGTTCTATGTGTGAAAATATTAGAAGAAGAGGTTCCCTTTTATAAGAGAGGGGGGATCACATGTGGAATTTCATAAAATATTAATTTAATATAAATTAATTTTCTATTTAAAATGGTTAAATAGTGAGTTATTTATAATAAAAGATGAATATGAGTTTAAATACCACCATAAAATAAAAATTATACTTGTTTTTAAAATTTTTTTACCTTTATTTTTTATTTAATCCATATTTATGCCCTTTAATTCTTAAAGTGAAAAGATCAATTTTTACTCTTTTAGTGTGGATATAGTTACTGTGAAATAAAAATAAAGACCCATAAATGGAAAATGGATGAAATTTTAAGAATTATATTAATCAATTAGACAAATTTATTATTTTTATGATGTTTATATCATTTAATAAAATATTATTTACTATAAAATATTAATAATATCAATTTTTAAAAAAATTTCATTACATTGACTATAATAATATCAATATATCACTTATAATTTAAAAAAAATATTTTAAAACATCTATAATATTTCAATGTCATATATCAAATTTTATCACATTATTTATCCCAAATTATATTTTTTTAGTATTTTTAATATCTTTTATTTTATTTTCCAATAATTTAATAATTACCAAATCAGTGTTGTACAAGCATTTAAGTTAGTTAATTTTTCAATAAAAATGAAAAATAAATTGACATGATGATAAAAAATATTAATTATTAAAAATAATATTTATATTCAAACATATCCTTTGTAAGAAACCATATTAAAAACATTATATTCATTAAAAACTAGAGTGTGCCTGTTTGAAATTTCATTAATAAAATACTATGAAATGAATAATCTCATCCAGGTGGCCCTAAAAAGTCATAAATTAGAACCTTTTATGATTATGGTCCACATATAATAGTTTAATAAAATTTAATTATGTGTTTGGGTCATTTAACAGTTCTTATAATTTTATTATTAACCTATATTAATCGATGTACAATTTACCTTGGTAATTAAAATTACTAAGGATACTATTCATTTTGTCCCATAGATAAAAAGAAACTATTTAATAAATTTGTGCACCCATATTACAAATATATAATACATTTTTAAATTTTTTAAATGCATAATTTTCATAATTTAATTTAAAATTAATCCTGAAAAATGCAATGAAAAACTATTTCACTAAATAATTCAAGTTTTAAGTATAAAATGATTTATACTAAATTAAATCATAAAATCAATTTCAAAGACTATAATTGGATTATTTTAAATATGAATTAACTAATTAAAATTTAAAGATAATCCAAAACATAATTTTACCTTGTGAATAAAATCTAGTATTAAATAAAATCAATGATTTCACTATCCCTTGAAAGATAAATATTTTTAGAGAATAAAATAAAATTAATCCTTATATAATTTTTAAATGAAATATTTAAAAATTAAAATAATTTTTTAAAATTAAAATTCCAAAATTTGGAAATTAAAATTTTAAATGGAATAAAATTAAAAATTCATTACAAAAAAAATTCTTTTTAATTACTTAATATATTTATAATGAATATAACTACATAATTTAGGAATACTAATAAATATTTAAATGATTTATACTATCATTACCTATATTTTTACATTCTCTCACCCTTTTTGAAATTAAATAATCATAATTTTGAACTCAAGTTTTGTAATTAGGGTATGAATTTTGAAAATACCTCTCCTAAAATCTCACATCATAAAAAGGATTAATAAAACCATCCCTTGAGAATATAGAAAAGGGAACTATGAAGGATATTTGTGTTACACTTACTAGGTTTCCATGTAGGATTACGTAACTAGGAAGTGAAAACATGGATATAGAAAAGAAAACTAACTGCCAAGGACTAATAGAGAATGATAGAGAACATGGCCATGAGAAATTTAACCATCAAAAAACCATAAATATGTGATGGCTTAAAAGTAAATTTATTTAACTGTAATAAAATTAACAAGAAAACATTTTTTCAATATCATATTCCTATAGTTTATTAATTATCCTAATATCTTTAATGATAACATCACGAAATATACTTAGATGAAAATTTGTGTTTCATTCTGTAATAAATTTATTCCATAAACAAAATTTTTCTCCAAATGATGACTATTCAAGATGTCATGACCCATCCCAAATGGGCTCATTCTGTGACTCCATAAACCCCACGTCAAATAGGCTAGGGGATGGAAAATTGTGTAATGTAGGCATATCACTAACATGGGAGTCCTTATCCAAAAGTACTAACACTCACACACAAACATCTCCACACCCATACAATGTTAAAATATAAAAATTACTGATAAAACATTCATTAATACATCTAAATCTCACAACTAGAGTCTAAAAACAAACAATGAAATGTAAATAGGGTCGAATACAAGACATAAACAATGATTCTAAAAACTATTAATTATGAAATAAAATATGGGGAATACTATAAATATAACTATATGAACACACTTTAGTCTTCCCGGATCACTATGAACCGTCTGGTCCTAGATCCTATTGGACTCTGTGGAATGTAAAATTGTCTAAACAATACATGAAATGTGTGGAACAATCCCGTGTAGGGGTGATTATAATAATACCTTGAAGGATAAATTGAAAATAAAAAAAGATACCAACAAGAAAAATATTGAACTATACATAGGTTTATTTCTATAGCACATATAATAAGAATGTCTAGATATACTCAAAAAATAAACACAATAACATGATAATGTCATAACCAAAGTGCCATCCTAGGATTCATTTTTGAGGTTTCCACAAAACACCCATTCCAATAGACACACTCAATTATTTAGATATCATATATGTTGTCCATTCAAGAGTCTGTGCTCATTGAGTTTCATCATAAGATGTATAAATTGGTAGTCTTAAGACAATGATACGCAGATGGGGATCAAACGCAATTCCGGGAGGTATACCAAAAACTAAATAAATAACAACCCTATATGTAGAGGATCTGTTCTCACATAGTGTTGGTCACAAAGATACCAATGTTTTCACCTAGGGTAAGAATATGATAGAGTATCTCACTCCATTCCTCACGAAATGATTACATCAACTCAATCCAAGAATTCCTACTAAAGGCATCCGTATTCTATGTGTTGGAAATCATTACAAACTAAAAACTAGGGAATGGATATAGGGAGCACTCCCTAATGAAATATGTATAAGATATATATGACAAGGGAACATAGCCATATTTGAAGAAGTATATGGGGTGTTTTGGTAGTGGATGAAATGTCCTTTCAACATCGGGTCATGATCATCAATCATGGTTTGGGCTCTTGTCTATGAAAAAGTATATGATGTTTCCATTACCATGTACTTATGAATATTTCCATGTACACATCTCTTCCAGGGTACAGCTGGCCAAAAAATTTTCTGCGTTGGAGTACACAGCATGTCTATGATTGTATACACCCTTCCTTGCCCATGTACTCTCCATGGTACACACTGAGCTTCCTAGTCAAGGTATAGAAGATGTGATAGATTCACATTCTATTTGATATTTAACATAACCATGGAAAACTAAGATACCTCACTAGGGGTCCCACACAATTTTTGTTCCTAAAATACATGATTTGTAGATTGATATTTTACAAATTATACTTTCCTTCCTCCCACAATACATTCCATTCCTCAAGGGACAAATTAATCTATGAGTCAAAATCAGAACTGAGGATCAACTCAAACGGATCTTTTCCATCCCTGATTATTGGGATCCAATCATCCAATTCACACATAAATCGACCATGCTCCCTTCCTTGATTTCATCTTACATACCTATCATGCCATGATACCTCCAATATGTGATTATTTTCATGTTTCTACCATTTTACAATGATCCCCATGTCATACTGAGTCGAAATCCATGACATTGATGTTTTTCACTAGGAAATGGGTGTGCACCATTTGATTCCTCGGTATTCATGTTGAACCACCTGTCAAATAATGCACTGATGTTGAACATGAAAGAATAGAGGGAGAAATATTTAAACCATGAAAATAATTGGAATGATCCTCAGGTGTCTTCAGTTAAAATTGATCTATTATTATTACAAATGAAAAAATAACCTTATTATATAAACAATTATCACAATAAATCCTCATACATAATTCGATCCTATGATATGACCGATATATCAATAAATTCCTTAGTTAATTATTTCACATTCATTTTAGAAAAAATATAATGGTAATAAATCCAAAAAAATCAACATCATAACTTGATTTATATCCTTCATTGTTGAAGAAACATTCTAATTCCTTGTAAATGGTGATATATTCTGATTCCATTATAGATCCATCATCGATCTTCAATATAATTTCATTTCAAATATGTATTATCCTCCAATTCCACCTACAATGATTCTATAATGGCTCTAGGGTTAGGTGGATAACCCTGGGAATTTTCAATAAAAGTATTCTTTACAAAAAATTATTATGATGGGTAAATAAAATAAATAAATTTATTAATTTAATTTATTTAAAACATCCCCCAATATCACAACTCAGCCTGAATTACTAACACATTTATACGGTTTCTAGGGTTAAACCCCTGTTATAAACTCAACTGGGTCCTCAGAATTCTAATCAGATCCCCCATCTAGATGTTATTCCAATTTTTCATGGGAAATAAAAGAGTATTAATTTAATATATTTAATATATATCATTAATTATTTTGGTCACACAGCTCCTTGTAATCCTACACTTCCTCTATTCCTAGTATCAAAAATAATTCATACAACATCCAAAAATAATACCTGGAAAATACGAGTCTCTAAATTCTCTCTAACTTAGGGTCTTATGTCATGAAAAGCCAAACAAATGGTTACAAAAAGATATGGGTAGTGATCTCACATATGGGTATCTCTATCCATGGTAATATCATAAGGATTCATGTGTTTCCAATAGACACGCACTAAAGGAATCTCTCAACTATGAAGGATCCTCTCATACCAATCATCGATATCTACTGGGTACTCAGCAAAGGTATATCCATCCTCAATGTTCAGCATACCCCAGCTGATAATGTGTGACAAATCATTCACATACCTCCTTAGCTATGGGAGTTTGAATATGATGTGTACCTACTCTAACTGTAGAGGTAGAGATATGTATTGCATGAAATATCCAACTCCATGTAGTACCTAAAAAGAGCTAATGAATGTTGAAGAGATATTTCTTCCCCATACAAATCTCTGTAATACTCATCATGGTGAAACCTATAGGAATACATAGTTTCCCTCTTGAAACTACAAAGACTACCATTGTCTATCAATATAGGAATTCAGATGGATCTGTGTAGTCAAATTCTTCTTCTGGAGGATCTTCAACTTCTTAGTGATGGCTCAAACTAACTCCAGACCCATAAAAGATGACTCTCATGGGTCGGTCCAAAAATGTGCTAACCCACATGATCACCTGTACCATTCCATAAATGGTCTTATACTGATGGTGTAATGGTAGTTTTCTTACTCTAACTCTACTAAGGGTAGATGATCCTACCAACTATAGAAAAAGTCCAAAAATTAAGATCCCAACATGTCATACGAAACGAAAATATTCAGCTCGGTTTGGGGGTGAAAATATGTGCTAAGACATAGTTGAGTACAAAAATACTCCTACAATAACTTCTTTAATAGATATGTGAAGCGAGTGTCATGGTCAGAAAAGATCACAGAAGGAACTCCCTAGAGTCAAACTATCTTCTAAATGAAGAGTTCATTCATGCTCTCCACTGAACTCTACTATCGAATAGTTAGTAAGTGGGATAACATAGTGAGGTGGTCTATGATCATCCATATGGAATCATTCTCACTAGAAATATTTGGTATTCCTGTCATGAATTCCATAGATCTCCCGCCCCACTTCAACTCTGGACCCTTAAGGGGTTTGAGCTAAACCCATTAAAACTTTGTGTTCAACCTTTACTTGCTGACAAGTATGTAATTGAGATATTAACACTGTAACTCCCTCCTTCATCCACGAATAGAAAAACTGACATTAGAGATCCTAGAACATCTTTTCCATACCTTGAAATATGACAAAATAATATATATGAATCATTATCATAACTTCCTACTAAAATATCAGTAATACAATTGTGTTTTTTAAGTGAATGACATGCTCCCCAACTTCAGAAAACCCATCAGGAGAATTTCCAATGGATATATAAGTATGTAGGTTCTCAAATTCAATATCCCCAAGATTTTCCTCCCAAATCAGTATAGAATATTTTGGGTAACAACCATATATTGGAGGTATGCTGGTCGATCCTCATCCTAAAATGATAACTGCAATGAGACAAATATTTCCAACGACTCATTCTATAACTACGTACAAGATCTTCTACAAATTGATTCTTCTATTATTTTCCCCTACCCATGAGTATGGAAAATCTCAAATTCATATTCCTTGTGAATATATATCCATCACATATATCTCTTATTGATATTCTTCTGTAAAAAGATATACTTTACACTCTTATATTCAGAATAGATGATAAAATGATCTCCCATTATCTAGTTTCACCACACTATTAGTACCAAAACAACGGCTTCAAACTCATGAATATGGGTCATATAGTTCTTCTCATGTGGTATCAAATGATATAAAAAATTTTAAATCACTATCTTATGCTATATAATAAAACAACCAATCATGTTTACTTATTCATTACAAAAAAATACATACTTGAAACCTTCCTCTATGAATCTCATGATGAGAGAACTCTTTAATCTTAACCTCAATTCCAAGAAATATTGTTGGCACCTCTCCATACACAAGAAAGGATTAACCTTTTTTTCAAACCTATCATGGGAGATTATATCATAAAAAATTATGTATGAATATTTAATAGTATCCAACTAACCTAAGGAATCTCCACACCTCTGTCTCACTCTTGGGTGGCTTCCAATCTAACACTGGCTCAAACTTTTCCAGTTCCACTTCCACCGCATATACTAAGATAATGTGTCCTAGAATGGGAAACTTATAAATCAATAACTATAACTATGATAGGTTCCCATAAAGTTGGATTTATCAGATTATGTTTAGAACCAACCCCAATTATCTCACCCACTATTCCTCATATGTAAATTACACTAGGATATCATCATTGAAGACTTCCATGGAACAATATAGGAATGGATGAGAGATCATGTTCATGAATACCATGAACACTACCATGGTGTTCATCTTAACAAATTTCATCACCTCATACTCATAATGACCATTGTGACATATAAATTTGGTCATAGGTATATCCTCATCAAGTTCTCACAACTAGTGACAACCTGATCTGAGGTCACTCTTAGAGAACCAGCATGCCCCTATCAACTAATCAAATAGGTCACCAACCCTCAGTAGTTGATTCCTATTCATTTTGGTCAACCAATTTAAGGGATGATAGTACACACATAACCTCAATCTCATTTACAACTTCTTGGAAAACAATAATAGGGATACCCAAGGTGAAACAATGGGTCTAACAAATCCCTTTTTCTATAAGTCCTCAAATTGCACCCTCCCTCGTGAAGAACCATGGGAGAAATCTGATTTTCTAGTGTAGATATTAGGGTCATCTCAAGGTGTAGATCAATTCAATAGACTATCTCCCATGGGTCAGTTAGGCCTGGAACATAATTAAGAAATACATAATCATACTCCAACACCACTATATGGAACTCAAGACTCATTTCACGCACTACACCAAGGGTCAAGCTAGCCAATAGATTAGTTACCAGCTACAACCTCTTATGCATCAGTCCATCCTAATTTTCTTGTGTCTTTTTTTCAACCACAATAGAAAACCTAGTCCCATTATTGTAGACACACTATAACATCAACCTGAAATAGATTACTTGGGAGTGAATTGTAGATAACTAGTCCATATATAAGATAATGTTACACAGCCTCATCACTTCCACAATGATATTGCAACAAACACTCTCACCTCTATGAGTCAGGTCACACTATAAGCACAAGTGTGTGATCCTTGAGACATCTCTTGTAGGGGTCTCCATGTACAATGGTCAATCTAGGAGCTCAACTATAAACTCTAAGTCTCAGACCTGATAATTTGAAAGAAAAAAAATGAATAGAACCTATGTCATGAGTAATGCAGATAAGGTATAGAAAAAAATATCGTTCTTCATATCATCTATGGTGCCTCAGGTTTATTAGTGTCGACTACATACAACTACCCCCTCCCATGTTCCCCAGCTCCCTAAGCCTAGTGTGGACCACTTTGGGGTAGTTTTTTTGTAAAAATTAAAAGTATCTACCACCTATATATTCTCTCTCACCTTCTTTACCATGTCTTCAACCCTAAGGTTATATCTGCTCAAACCACCTTCTCTTCCTTGGTAACCCATCCACATTTTCATTGTCAGTCATATAGTGGGACAAAAAATATCATTTAAGATGTGCCCTACTATCACATGAGTATCACCACCTCTCCTTGGGATAATTAGTCCCATATTGAGGGCCATGAACCACAGAACCTCTATCCTATTACCTCCTAGTAAAATGTATCTCATTTCAAGTTATTTAATATTGATGTATTCTCATTGATGTTGAAGTCTCCTCTCATGTGTTCCCACTCCCAGCAACCACTATCTGCATCTAATCATCCAGAAAATATCAAACAATAATGTTCATTGCAGTTACCCATAATATTTAGGAATTTATATAGGTATAAAATTGTCTCATTTGTGTATATGAATTCCTCACTCAATGGTATGAGCCCAAAATAACTGATCACCGACCATATCAATCGAGTACCTATAGAGGTTTATGAATCATGATGAATTAATAGCTACTGTCCTACTAATATACTGAATAATAAAAGGAACATGTATGAATACAAACCTTAGTGTTGCTGGAGTGAACTAATCTTTGAAAAGGAACTCAAACTATGACAATGTTAGAGACACCTTGATCTACAACTAGGACACTAAACCCCAACATCTTTTGATAGAGACATGGGAGAAGGATCACTTCAAGAACCAATATTTCACATGTCTTTATCCTTAGAAGATGGGAAAATCATCTTAGCACATCTAGACAGTCCTTCATTGCCATTGGGTGAGGCTCACATAAAAACCCAAGGCTTCGCTGTTGTTGAACCTCATGAAGCATGCTTAACCGGTACACCTCATATATATGTACTATTTATACCATCTGTTGCGGAATAGGTGTGTGTATAACTAGTGCACCACCTGGAGGTAACACCAGTGGATCATGACCATGTATCGATGCCTTATCTCAGTGGGGATCATCCATGGGATATTGATGTTGAATCATGTTTGTAATACATCATGGAGGAATCCAAAAATAAAAAGTTCTTCCATGATCAATGATTATATATAGAGAGATGAGTAAAGAAAGACATGAAAACCACAATCCATTCTTATATGATGTATGTACCATTGACTTTCCCTATAACCAAGGTCCTGATTTACTGAGTCGAAAGATAGGTGATTAGAGTCCATGAGTAATGATATGCTAACCACCACACTAACATTGGATTACCTAGTCTAAAAGATGAAATCAAAACACTTAACACAATTTTACCGAAACCAATATCATATAATTTGGTCTTAAGGAAGAATAGAATACTCTGATACCACTTTATCAAAAACATTCCCAAAGGTTTCCCTAGCATGAATCCTCAAGCCTACCTCCATTAGGCAAGGGATAGATACTAGAATCGAGTAGGCATATCATTGACATGAGAGGCCTTAAACTAATGTGGCCACACAGACATAAAAATCTCTAAGACCATAAAATGATTAAATGTAAAAATGATCTAAAAAATGAATGCATATATCTATATTAAATAATCAGAGTTGGGGAAAAATCTAAGGGAACATAAATTGGGCCAGATAGAATCCCAACATAATGTCTCATAATGCATGTCCGACCTAAAAGTAATGATGGGGATTGCGGTAATGATAACCACAGGAACACACCTTGAATTTTTTATTTCCCTAAGAACGTCCTATTTCTTGTCCCTCTAGGACTCCATTAAAGGGTTGATCATATGCACATGTCATGAAACATGTAGGAAAATCCTATTTAGCCATGTGTATAACAATACCTAGTAGGACACCTTGATAATAGAAATCATATATACCATAAGAATAAAATTAATCTCCTCATAGGTATATGTCTACAACACATATAATAATAATATTTAAATACACTCAACAAATATGTAAAGACTCCAGGGAATGTCCCTACTGTAGTTACCCCTTACGGTTCGTACTCAAAAGTTCCACAAAACACTCGTTCCATGAGACACAATCCTTTAGCCATATATCACTGATGACGTCTGTCCATGAGGTTTTTTACACATGGTTTTGTCAAAAGAAGAATAAACTAGAAGTCCCAATTGAAATATGCAAGGACGATGGTGACACCTAAGGCAATGGGGTAATAAAATAAATTTGTAATAACCAACTAAGTAGATGATTTACACCTTCACTCTGTTGGTCAAGAAAATACTATGAATTCCACTAAGGGAAAGAAGATGATATAGGATCTCACTCTCAGCCTCATGGAATGATTCCAACAACATTATCAAAGATGTATTGCTGAAGGGATCAATATCAAATGTGTAGGACAGAACTCAATTCTAGCCTTCATGAAATGGATATTGGGAATTAACCCTAACAAAACTCTACCAGGATACCAGGGAAAATGGATACAATATAAAATTTAAGGAGTATACCATGTGTACTATTAGTACATGGTGTTTCCCTTCCCTATTTGATCATCTCTGTTTATTATGGTCTATCCCTATGTTTGTGAAAAATTACCTGACATTTTTGTTCCCATATACTTCTAACCATGTCCATGTACACGCTCTACCAGTGTATGTATTTTCTGGACATGTATGTGTCAGAGTACATAGAATTTCCATGACTCTGTACACCTAGCTGGGTTTCTGTGCCCTCTGAGGTATTCCATCAGAGGTACACCAGGGGTTGCACATGAATTATGTAACTAAAATACATTATGTGTAGATTATAAAGTTTAATAATACTTCTTTATTCTTCCTATGATGTATTATTCTCCTTTGGCACCAAATAAAGCCATATGTCATGCATGGAAGCATGGATCTGCTCCATCCAAGCCTTTCCATCACTGATTTCTAGAATCCAGTTGTCAAATTCACATATAAATCGGTCATCCTCCATACTCTTCACCATTTCATGCACTTCTCAAACCTAATGATATATAATCTGAACTAATTTTATCATTGTAACCATCATCACAAAATCATCACATCATAATAATTTGGAATATGTGACATCAAATCATTTCTCTAAGAAATGAGTGTGAAACATTTGACTCATCTATTTTTTGTTCCAACCAATGGCCATATGAAGCATAAATGTTGAACATGCAAGAATGATGGGTGACAAGTAGAAAAATAAAAATAAGAGGAACCCACCATGACCTTGTTTTATTGGCCTCAATCCATTTCTATTATAAGGATAAATGAAGAAATATAATAACATAAATAAATCTCACAATAAACCCCCATAGATAAACCCATCTCATAATAAGACCGATTTGTGAATCAATCCATCGTCTGATTAATTAACTTTCTTCATAGAAATAATAAAACAGGGATAAATCCAATCAACTCAATATCTTACATTGATTTGTATTGATTGTTAATAATGAAAGAAGATGCTTATTTTTCATTGGAGAGGTATTCTAATTTAATTGCAAACTATCTGTCAACATTCTCTCTAGTTACCATTTGTCTGAGAGAGATCCTATGACACTGTCTCTAATGGATCTCCAATATATCCAGTGTTAAACAACTAACCATGAAAATAATATTTAACCATATACTTATATATGTATTATTAGGTTCATTAATTAAAATAATTTAATAAATTTATTTATTTTATTCTAAAAATATTCCCTCGATTTCTCCTCAGCCCAAATGCTCAGTGCATTACAAGGTTATATTGTGACTTGTGACTCATGTTCTAAACTCAAAAGTGGATTCATATTTTCATTTTGGGCATTCGATTAAAATTTATTCCACCTTTTCAAGTAAGCTGCACACATGTGCATTTAATATTTTTAATATATTTCAAACAATTATTCCAGGATCATCAGGCCTCCAAATCTCATGTCATCTTATCAACTAGCCTCGTAAATAATTAAAATAGTATCCAAAAATAATACATGGAAAATGTACAATTATTTATGACTATAAAATAAGGGGAATTTGTTGAAGGATAGTAGATATTAAATTATATTTGGTTTGAGTGCCTTTTATGGTCCGGACAACTCCAATGGAGAATATGCAAGAGCTATGATCAGTATAATTACCATGTGAGGAATTCACAACATTGTTATCTCAGTGGTCAAATCATATTCTAATGTAATTGATGGGTTCTTTTGTGGGATGGATAGTCCACCATGGTACTAGACCTATTTTATTAGAAAATACCAGATGAATACTGAGCAAAACATCAAGGGTGGGTATACATGGAGAGAAGGAAAATATAAAGTAGATGTTCTTCCAAGAAAACAAGATACATATGAGAGTAGCATTTTATATATATATCCTAGATCATTAACATATGATGGTAATGTCATTTTTAGTGGAAATTATTCTTTTCTACATCACTTATCCCCCCATGACTCTGGATCATTCTTTTTTTCATTACAATAAAAATTCATTTTTCAATCATCTTTTTAATGGTAGAAAATCCATAAAATTAAAATAGTATTTTCCTCGTATATTTATAAAATAACCTAAACAATAAAATGTTATTATAATATAACATAATTCCCAATAAAAATAAACCTTCATATAAATAAAAACTAATTTTAATATGAAATATTTAATAGTACTATTGAAAATTTATCTTATATGATTTGATAAATTATTATCCTTAATTTTTTTTAAGAATATTACAATCTATGAATCAGACCCAAAAACTAGATGGTTTTTATCACATAGTCTTAAAATATTAATTTAAAATTTTTATAAAAAATAACAATTTCTATTAATGTATCAAAATTTTCTTAAAAATTCATTTTCCAAGATAAACTAAGAATTTCAATAAAAGACCCGAATCACCAAAATCCACCATAGAATCACATATGATTCCAAAATATAATTCACCATTTATTCATATAATAAAATTCTATTTTATTTTTTTAAAATTTTTTATTTATGCTCCCGAAAATTATATTGATATTCTTCCATAATAATAATAATATTTCTATCACCAAATCATTTTCCAATCATAATGGTTATATATACAGTATAACATATGTTCTCATATAGACTTATTAATTATACATAAAATCCTTTATCTAAAAAGAAAATTTCATACTAATTTGGAAAACTTGTAGGCCAATGGTAGTTGATTCACCTATGTTTCCATTTAGTTATGTGTTTAAACCTTGTGGCCTTGCTGGATGAGATGAGTAATCACCCGACCAGTGATTTTTTTTCTAAAACCATAATACTAAAATCCTTATAGGATTCCCAAAAATATGATAAAAATACTTAAAAATAACTAAAATATGTTCAACGCCAATAAAAGGTTTTAACCTCAACGATTGTCTCATACCATTCATTTTGCATCCAAAAAAATGTTATTACCCATAATTATCTCAAAATAATATATCTTACAAAACATAATGGATACCTACACATTTAAACATATTTTCCCCAAAATTAAATGAAATCTTCTTCAAATAATATTTTTATTAAAGACCATGACAAATCAATGGTATTTATTTCTATAAACGGGTCTCAAATACTCTTATTCATCTTAGTCATCCTCAACTTAAAATCTAAAAAGGGGTGTATAAGACATTGAAATTAAGATAAATATTAAACATATAATCCAATGATGATATTCATAACTTTTTAGATTACCAAACCTAAATACATCTTAATAATTAATGTTATTTAAACCCACCTCAGATACCAACTTTAAGGACCTGCTCATAAGAATTACATATTCTAGTGTTTTTGAAATGGAATTCACTTTCCTAAAATCCAAGGGATCATTTTGAGTTAGATTTTTATATAATTAGGTTATAAACCAAACATAATAACTCATATATTACAAATTAGACTCTTCTAATCAATATCCATTTTTCTCAATAAGAATTTTTTAAAACAAAACATGATTTCCATTAATAAAAAATAAACATCTTTTAACATTACTACTATTTTTACCCATCAATAAACCCTATGGCAAAAAATCTACAACATGGGATGTGAAAAAAATGCCCTATAAGGGACATAAAAAGAAATAAAGAAACCATTAGTCTATAAATACTTATAAAAACTTTAGTTTGTCAAAGTAGACATGGTATCAAAATAAAAAATTTCATACCCAATAAATAACCTTTTATGCCAAAATAATTCATTAAAAATTTCATAAAAAATAATAATAAAAAAACCCCATAATGGTTTAATAGGAAGTATTATTAACTCATTAAAATTTTTTACAAAGTTATACTTTTCACTCATGAAAAGAAACATATACATTTCATTGAATGTAAAATCAATAACATACTTTGAAAAACATGATATTTCAATAAAAACATAGGGAACAGAAATAAATTTGATTGGAAACATAGAAAATTTGTATCATATAATACATAATTATGGATTAATGGTCATGACTAAATATAAAATGACCATCATAGTTATAATATAAATAACCCTTATGATTATACTTGGAGTAACCATTAATGTTACACGTGGAATTAACATCATTTCCAACAACAATAAAAACATAACCAATGATTTGGTGGGCTATCATGGACCCAAAAATATTTTTATTGTGGAATAACCCGTCATCATAAATAATTCCCATTGATAATAAAATAATATTAAACCAAAAATACATGAATCATTAAAATATTTTTGAGGATAAAAACTTATTTAAAAAATGAGCACATAAAAATGAGAATGTTTTAATTGAAAATAACTATTGATATTTTAAATTAAGATTCATATAAAACATTATATTTGAATATGGAAAAATATACTCATTCCATAAATTTTTCTAAAACATTCCATATGTATTTATGTCAAATAAATCACAATGTGACTCATTTGGAAAATGATCAAATGATTCCATTGAAACGTTTTTTTAAAAATTAAAAATGGGGGAAAATGTATTTAAAAAATATTATAAGAAAGTTAAAATAAATTATTTAAAATATTTTTTATAAAATATGGTTATGGAAGAAAATATAGTTTTAAGGGAATCATAGAATATATATATATATTTAAAAAATCCCATAACATGAGTCCAATATTTCACACACGTTATTTATAATTCCGAATAATAGAATTATTTTAAATTTATTATTTATTAATTAATTTTCCTATTTTTTATTAATTTAATTTATTTAATACCATTTTATATAAAACTAAATAACCATTTAAATTCATATCGAATGATTTGACAATATTCAGTACATAAGTCCAAAATAATTTTGGTAAGTTCAGTATGGTCAAAATGGTTAGAATTCTATCATATATTGAATAATAATAATGACATAATTTTCATAGTTCTACATAAATTATTATTTTATTTCTACCTATTAAATATGGAAATGAAAAATGAACTACGTTATAAATATGGAGATTATAGGCCATGAAAACACAAAAGTAACATTTCCATTTTTCGTTGATCGGTATAGAAAAAAGGTAAGAATTATATAACCATTAAATGATATTAATAATTAAATATATATCATACTATTTATATAAATAATATTATATATCATCCATTTGATATTGTGAGAATAAATACCACATTTCTTTGTGGAGGTGTTAGCCCAAACGTATAGGCGAACAACATTTACATTTTTATGTGCACAGAATGATAGAGACTAAAACGATTTATTATTTATTAAGAATGATAAATATTTCGGTAGTATCATATATAAGAATTATATTCAACATTATAATTATTCTTGGGAGATGATGATGTAAAATGATTTACAACGTTTAACAAAAAGGTAGTCCACCGTAAACCCAAATGATGAATTCATTTCCTATTTTATGGAAGAAGAGATGTATAATGTTTATTAAAATAAAATAAAAACATATCATTATATTTATTGTGCTATATTTATTAGTTTATAATGATTTAATAAGGTCTTGGGTATGTGGAAAAAGAAATAAAACTATAAAATGAAGATAAAATCTATAGCCCTTCTTCGGAAAATCTCCCATTCTCGACACCATAAGGACTATAATATTGGTATTATGCCTAAAAATGATAAATAGGATGTATTTATGGATTATTAGAAGTTATTTATGTAGGTATTGGCCCCAAAAATTGGTTTATATGTGTAATGAAATCAGAACAAGTGGTTCCCTTTTATATGTGAGGGGAGGGTCACTCTTAGAACTTTATAAAATATTAAATAAATATAAATTAATTTTAAATAAAATATGGTTCCTAATAGAGTAATTAAATAGATAATATGTGTATAGATATTAATAAACTAGACCTGGTATGACTGTGTTTTGACCCTAATTCTTTGTTTTAAACATTATATAACCCCATTAACTCTTATAATGACAACATGAAATTTTATGCATTGAGGATCAATATTATAACTATAAAATGAAAAATGACCCAAAATTGATTATGGATGAAATATTAAACCTTATTAAAATCAATTTACATAATTTAGTATTTTTTATTTATTTTACATCATTTGAAAGAAAAATTTTTTAATATAAAATATCAATAATGTCAATTTTTAAAACTATACATTGCATTGACTTTAATAATATTAATATAACACATAGAATTTGAACCAATTAATTTAAAACATACCTAAAATGAAAAAATATATCTAGAAATGTTCATTTACCGCATAGTTTTTTTAATATATATAAAATAATTTATTTTATTTTTCTATTAATTTAGTAATTATGGCATCAATATTGTTCAAGAATCAAAGGTAGTTATTTATTCACTAAAGATTAAACACAAATTACCATGATAAATATAAATATTTTAAATTCAAAAAAACTATTTATAGTAAATCATATTAATTGTAAAATAAAATTTTAAAAATATTAAACTTATTAAAAACAAGTGTGCAAGTCTGAAATTTGAGTAAATAAAATACTATAAAGGTCGTAATATCTTCTAAGTGGCCCCATAAAGTCATAAATTTAATTTTTTTATGGTTATGGACGAAATATACTAATCGAATAAGATTTATTTATGTGTTTAGATTATTTAAGATATCTTATAATTATATTATTATCAAAAATTTCTCAATTTACCCTTTACCTTGGTAACAAAAATTACTATGGTTAATATTCATATTATACTAAAATAAAAGGGGTCTATTTACCAAATATATATCCAATTATTCCCAAAATGGAATATTTTTAAAAAAAATACAACAACCCAAGTTTAAAAATTTAATTTAAAATTTAACTGGAAAAATTAAATGAAAAATAATTTCTCAAACAAATTCCCTTATTAAATATAAAATGTTGTTCTAAATTAAAGCATAAAATAAATTTCAAAAACCATAATAGGATTATTGTAAATAAAAATTAACTAATAAAAATTTAAATATAATATGAAACATAATTTAACAATGCTAATAAAATTAATTTCTTCATAAAAATCAATTTTTTCACTATTCTTTGAAAAATAAATATTTTCAGAAAATTACCAAAAATTATTTATAAGATAATTTTGAAATGGTGAATAGAAAAATGAAATTAATTTTCTAAAATTAAAATAAGTTAATTTTATATTTAAATATTTAAATAAAATATTATACAAAATGAGTTTAATAAGATGATTTCCCCTTTTAGTAGAGAATATATTTATAATAAATATAATAATATAATTCAGGAATGAAAAAAAATAATAAAACTATTTATATATCATTACCTAGAATGTTGCATGTACAACCTTTAATTATATAAAATAAATTATTAATATTCATTCGTAATTTTTAAATTCATATATATTTTAGATTTTGATATTTATAATTGATGTTTTCTCCCAAGAAATAAGATCATTGAATCTCCGTCCAATTGGGTCATATTATGGTGTTTTTGAGAAAAATATTAATATTCGATATTACACCCAAGACTGGGTAGATATGAATAAATTAAAGTAGTTTGATTCAGTGAAATGATAGGGAAAACTTATTGATGATCATTTATTTAGGATTTGTATCATGAATTTCTTCCTACCTGTCGATGTGTGATATTTTTTTGATTGAAGATGAAACTAGTGTTTTATCTGAAATAACCTAGAATACATAAATCTAAGTTCATTATTGTTTTCATACCATGAAATATTATCAATGATGTTGGCGATGAAATTGATGCCATCAATGCCCCCATTTGTATTGGTAAATATAATTTATATGATGATGAAAATATATAAAATTTTAAAGTAGATTGTGAACCCGAAGTAGTTGTGGATGATATGTAAAATAAATAGTATGAGGTATTTATCCTCTATAATGTTTTAAATGTTTTTATTCATTGAATTCAAGTGAAATTATTAATATATGAAAAAAAAACATGATATATACTCAGCACTAATAGGGTGGGGTATATCATTTTTTTGGGGCAGTTTGGCTCCAATTATTATTGTTATCCCCTTAACTATTTGATCAGTTATGATATTGATCATCCCATTATATTAGCTATTTATGGTAAATTAGAATACAAAAAATGGACAATATATTTAAATGTTTCAATGTTTAATAATAAATCAACTCCTTGGTGAAACCAATAAATAATCCATGATCACGAAATCCATGAGAAATAATTCTCTGAGCTATATATAGGAATGGTATATTCATGAATCCAATATTTCTCTATATTCTTTTTTAAAGTGGTCCAGTGATACATTTCAATGTTGTTTCTCCTATTCTTAGTTATGGTTGTTAATGTATATCCTTGGTCATATTTTTTCCTTTCTGGCTTGTACAATAACATACAAAAAAATACTTATTTTGTATTCATAATGGTGAACGCAATATTTAAAATACACAGTATGATTTTTTTCCTAACTTCTAGTCCATGAAAGATAACTATACATACTAAAATTAATCCCTTTAAATAACTCTTATTATTCTTCATACTATGAAAATAAATATGAAAAAAATTCTCTTTTACCCTTCTCTCTAATGTATTCTTATCTTATTTTATTCATCTTTAGTTCCCAGGATCTTTATTGTTTCTTCATTTATTTTGATTCAGTGAATTTTTTATGAATCGCTGAATTTTTTTTACTAATATTTTGTGAGATATTTATTTTGACGCTAGAATATTCTATTTAATTTGACTGTCGAAATACCCCCTGCCCACACATTACTAAAAATATAATTTCATTGACTGCCTTCAATATATATTATAGAAATAACTACTTATATTTTTCTTTTCCTTTTTCCCTCTCTGCAACTCATCACTGCAATCATTATCCCCTACGAATTCGTGATTTGAATTATAAATATTATTATAAATTCAAATCGATTGGATCTCATAATTCATTATCTTCCACCATATCCACAATATTCAAACTCACATTTTCTAATTAAAAACATCATAAAATCTATAATAAATAATTTTACATATGTATAATTATCTTTTTCTTTATCTTCCCCCTTTAATTATAATCAAAAATCAAAATGTGTTTGTAATAATGAGATGAGAAATAGATTCATTATCTAATAGTTTCCTACTTCATTTTTTACTCTATAAAATTTAAATATTAAAAATTATATTTATAAATATACATTTAATATTTGGTGGTTATGTTCATGGATTCTTCATCATTTGTAGTACCATATATTCTATAAAAAGTGTATGTTCATCACAAAATATACATCACATTCCTTATTCCCACAATACATTCAACAATGCATGAAACTATTATGGTCATGGATTTTAATAACCATGGCACAGAAAGAATAATTTTCTTTCATATTTGTTATTACTATTGTATTAAATAGTTATATTCATATATGAAGTAATTATTAAAATTAAAATTAAAATAGTTTTATTAAACTCATTTGTAATAGTGTTATATTTAAGAGATTAATTTTAAAATTTTAAAATTTTCTTTTTTAAAAAATAATTTCATTTTTGAATTCACCCTGTTAAAATATTCTTATAATCTATTTTTGATTATTTTTTGAAATTAATTATTTTTCAATGAATAATAAAAAAATACTGGGTTTTTTTTTGGAAATTGTATTTTATTTATTAGGTCAAATTATGGTTTGGATTTTTTTCAACATTAATTATTAAATTTTAATTTAAATTACTACAATTTTGGTTTTTTAAAAGGATATATTATTTTATTTTTTAATAAATAGATTTTATATGTAAAAATATAATTTTTCTGAAAAATGTATCTTTTTATATGTGTTTTTTGAGTGCTATTTTAAATTAAATTATGAAACTTATATTTTTTAAATTAAAAAAAAACTAATTTCATATTTGTAATTTGTGTGTTCAAATTTATTAATTAATTTCCTTTTTGGTGAACTTGAATAGTAGCCTAAGGTATTCTGTTACAACAGTAAATGGTAAATCTTGTAATTTATGTTAAAAATAAAATTATAAGAACCATAAAATGACCCAAAAGATTACCTATATGTTATTTAATGAGTATATATCGACCATAAGAACCCAAGGACCAATTTATGAAATTTTGGGGATACATGGACAAGATTACGACCCTTATAGTTTTTGTGTAATGAAAAGTTAAACATGTCACACTCGTGTTTTATATAATTGTAAGTTTTAAAATGGTTGTATTTAAAAGGTATATTTGACTATAAATAATATTGTGAAATATCATACTATTATACTAATAATGGTAATGTATTTTTAATTTTCAGGGAAGTGATAATTACCTCAAATTATTGCACAACCCTGGGGCAATAATTATTCAATTCTTATAAAAATTAAATAAAATATATTTTTTCAAAATAAATATATTTTGAGATATTTAATGTAATTAATGGATTTATAGACAACCTTAACATGTTAGTTATGTATTAAAATAAAATTTTCAAATTATAAGTTCTATATTGATATTATTAAAGTCAATGTAATTAATAGTTATTTAAAATTGACATTACTCATATTTTATAATAAATAATAATTTCATAAATGAGAAAAAATTTATAAAAACATAAAATTTGAATATTTATTTGTATATGGTTTAAATTATCAACCATTTTCCAATTATGTGTATTTCTTGATTTTATAATAACTATATTAACCCTTGAAGAGTAAAATCTATAGTGTCAATGTTAAAGTTAAAATGGTTAAATAGAGGTTAAATATATAAGATAAGGGTATAAATATTTTTCAAACATGTCTTATTTTTTATTGGATGAGGTAATTTAGAACTATAATCATATTATTGTTATACATAACTCCCTTTTTACCTGTTTATAATTGAAAATTTATTTATATTAATTTAATATTTTGAGAAATTTATATAGAGCTCGTCCATTATCTTATAAAAGGGAACCTCTCCTTATCATTTATTCACATTAAAAAAAACATTGTTTTGGAAAATACTTACCAAAATATATTACTATAGTCCCTCCCCTCATTCTAGTTTCCTTAATATATGCCTATGTCGATCCTTATAATGATATTGCTGTTAATAAAAGGTGGGTTTCTAAATGAGATTTTTGGTTTTTGTCTGAATGTTTTAGTTTTACTTCTTCTTATTCAACATACGTAAAACCAACATCAAAAATAATAAAATAATAGTCATAGTATCCAATATATATTGAGACTTTATTTTTTTAATTCAATTAACTATATCTATCTCTTCTTCCATATAATGGGGAAATGATTTATCATCCCTATATATGGTGGACTACCGCATCACAAACCGATGTAATTTGTTTTCCATCACCATATCTAAAGAGTAATTATAATAGAAGAATTAATTTTTATATATTATATATACAAAATATTTATAATTATTAAAAGATAATACATCATTTAAATTTTTACCTTTCTATTCACTGAAAACTGATAATGTTGTTCAGACGTACATGTGGACTACCACCTCCAAAAAGTAATGTGATTATTTTTTAATCACCACATTAGATGGAAGATATATATAATTATATTTAAATAATTAATCTGATATTTGATATACTATTATTGTTATATAATGTCAAAATGATACCTACCTTCTTTCAATTATGATCATTGAAAAACGGAAATGTTACACATGCGTATGTACGACCAATAATTTCCATGATTATAACATAGTCCATTTTTCATAAATATATTTAATGGATGGATTTTAAATAATAATTGATCTATAAAAGTGATAAATATGTCTGTAATATTTTTTTAGAGGTTATGAAATAATTAACTCTTTGTAAATTGTCAATTAACCAAATTCATTTTGATATTCAGTACCGAATATAGTCAAAATGTCCAATGTGAACATAAGTGATTAATTAATTTTACATAACATTTTAATAACTAATAAAAATTAATAACAAAAATTAAAAAGGTTATTAATAATGTATTAAATTAACATAATTATATTATTCATGAAGAAAAAAACATATATATTGTGTCTGACTCATGGAAAGGTATATTCTTCTAAGAATTAAATTTTTAAGGCTTACCATAAAACTCTAATTTCATTACATATCCATATGAATATTTTCTAAATATGTTTTAAAAATAAGTTTTATTATTATATTATTTTTTATAGTCAATTTTATAAATATTTTACTTTTTAAAAAATGGTTTTAAGGGAATCTTTTTTTTCATCTTCCAAATTAGGTATTGCTTGGATTTTCTGACAAGAATTCAAATGGAATGTTTTATAAATTATTTGGTATCAGAGAATTTTCACACTATAATTAATCCTTAATTATTTAAGTTTATTTAATATATTTCACAATTATTTTTAATAAAAATGCTTTCTTTTATATGTTTTTAGCTATTTTTTTTATTAAACGATTTCAAAACGCAAAGGTTATTTTCCTCTATGGGTTTTTTATGCCAGATTTTATGTTTTCTGATTTTTTTGGTTCATTGAAAATTTTAAAACGATATGTGGTTCTATGATAAACCATGATTTTTGGTTATTTTATTAACCATATAAATTTGGTTCTTTGATAAAATAAGGATGGGTGGTTACGTTATAATCCCCAATGTATTGGGTAATCTATATATAGAGTTTGAATATATTGGATATTCCATTTCTAAGAGTAATAGGGAACAATGGTGTCCCCATTTACCTACGTAGATTCTTTATGCATGCTAATGAGTTTTCCTGGATTTTATTTGTTTTAAAAATTGGTTGATAATGGTTTTTATATTAAAAATTTTCATTCCCTTTACAGAGTAAAAATAAATGTTTTATTAAATGGGTTTTCATGCAATTTCATGTTTCTCATTGTATTAAAATATTAATTATTTTTCATATCCACTATTGATATTTTAATCCTCATAAAAATATTTAATTTTTTTTTAAAATGAATTAATTTATGGTTAAGGGAAAAGAAGAATTTACATTTAATGTCATAGTGATTTTTCAAAAAAAATATTTTGTGTTTTATTTTTTAAATTTTCATATTTTGAAAAATTAATATTTAGTGGAAGTGTTAAATTTAAAATATTTGTGTTGTTATGTATAATTTGTTACCTAATACTATAAAAAACTATAAAAAAAATATCCAAAAGAGTATAATAATTTTAAATATAGATCAAATAAAGTCTAATATGAAATATTTATGTTCGATCACTTATAATAGGTATTAATAGTCGGTGTGGATAACAATAGGGGTTATGATAATGATTATAGAATTACATTAAATTGTTTTATCTAATGATTATGTTCAAATGATATAGAATTTTATAATTACCTTATTCCTTTTACTAAATTATTTCTATTCATAATGGATTTCCCAAGAGGAAAATAGGAGGCTACGGTATAATGTCACCAAGAGGAGGATATCCATCGAAATCAGTAACATAGAATTATTGAAATTGGAAAAGAATAATTTTATGTAGTAATGGATCTTTTAAAATAGGAAATAATGGGGGTGGAATATATTCTTTACAGCCGTTACATTTATTATATGGAACATGACAATACTAATTCATTTTATGAGGAAACACCCTAAATCTTTTAGTGGAACCATATAATTTGTGGTTTCCAAAGGATGGACTGATGAATTGGAAAATATATTTGATGTCATGTGGATTTTAGAGTGTTAATAGGTAACCCTTTATATTTATCATTTTGAAGGTGATTTTGATTAATTTTTGTCTCCATTTATGAATACCAAAGTGATATATGATCTTGATTCCATGGAATTTGATTCTTTAATGAATTTTTTACATATAAAAATATATTTTTAATTCTTTTTGAAAAAAATGGAGAAACAATTATTGGACCTAAGGTAGAATGATGAATATTTTATGATTATGTATGTTCCCAATTTTGTTAGACTGTCTAGGTACATACTAAATTATGTTTGGTAAATTTATAATAAATCTAATATATTTTACTTTGGTTTATAACCAATTTTATGGATATAATTTGCTTCCAGATAATTTAAATTCATTGTGCGAATTGTTTTCTATGATGAAAAGGTTAAGATAGGGTTCTCTGACATATTCATTCCTTATGATGTTAAGATTAAGAAGATGACAGATTGGCTGGTTTTAGGGTACCATTAATGAAATTAATATATAGGTGACAAAATCAAATTTACATATTTTCATAAGTGGGGTAAAAAAAACCCTATGGAATGTGTCACAAAATTTGGGAAATGTATTCAATGTGGAAATTTAGTCACATGTCTTGTGGCTAAAAGGAATATGGGAAAAAAATAATGAAATAGTGATGGTAAGATTATATAATTGCAATGATTTTAGACATTATACAAACTTATTCCAAATTATTGTAACTTAGGTTAGCAATAATCATGATCAAAATAAAAAGGCGTGGAAAAATATTTCTCTACCACTATTGTTGATGTCGGGACATAAAATGAAGTATTGACTCATATGTTACTTGTATAATCAAATTATACCAAATTATTTTTTGATTGAGGAACCTTGAATTCATTCAATTATGATAAAATTTTCAAGAATGCATGGAATAACACATCATTAAGTTTGGATATAATTATTGGGAAAACACATCGTGGGAATATTAAAGAAACAAAGATATATTTGACACATAAAATTGATATCGGTGAAATGTTATTTTCTAAAAATCATATTCCACTATACATAGTTGAGTTTGATATTTTTTTTGTTGTTTATTGAATTTCATTATATTGTGATAAGATTGATTTTAGATCCACGAAAATCGTATTAAATGATTTCATTGATTTAATAACTGACCCTGATGTTGAGAAATTTATTAGAATTTGAAGTGAAAGATACTTCGTACATGTCATTGAAAAGAATGAAACTATTCACACAACTGTTTTAACAGTAGTGAATGAATACGTGGATATTTTTCCTAATAATTTTCTAGTTTTATTCATAATTGGGAGGTTTATATTATCATTGTCTTAGTTAGTGATTCTAAGACTATTTCTAAATCACCATATCGAATGGATAAATTATAACCTTTGGAACTAAAGAATAAAGTACAATATTTATTAGAAAATGTTTTATTCAACGTATAACTTCACCGTGGGGTGCTCCTATATTTTTTAAAATATAATAACGGTTCCATGATGATTTTTATTGATTGTAGAGAAATGAAAAACATAAATTTTACGAAAAGTATTATTTATCTCATAATGATGATTTCCTTGATACGATCTAGGGATAACAACACATTTCAATGATTGATCTCAAGTTGGGATACCATCCGTTTAAGGTGATAGAGGTAATTTTTCTAATTACTGAATGTATAACTATATTTTGGAATTATGAGTTTTAAGTTATGAACTTTTCATTGAACAATTCCTATACTGTATTTTTGGATCTTATGAATAGAGTATTCCATGAATATTTGGATAATTCTATTGATATTTATTAATGATATTTTTTTTATTAAAATTTTATGATGATCACGGAAAAAATATATTTATTGTTCTCAAAACCCTCAATTCAAAGAAGTCATATGGAAAAAGTTTCAAATTTTATTTTTGGTTACAGTTGATTTTATTTCTAAGGAACCTTGTAAATAAAGATGGCATAACTGATTACCCTGCTAAAATAGATGTGTCTAATGAATGGACAGTACCTTAAACGGTTACTGAGATTCAGTGTTTATTTGGATTATCAAGATATTACCAACTAGATTTTGAATATTTTGTAGGGTTATCAAGCCCACTATTTACGTTAAAACAAAAAGGAGTTAAAGTTATATGGAAAAAATAATGCGATGATTTTTAAAAATTAAAAATGATATTGGTGAATTATCTAGTTTCAACCCTACCCTAAAAAATAGGGATTTTTTATTCGTCATTGATTCTTTATTGAAAGGATGTGGTTGTGTTCTGTTATAGAATGATCAATAAATTTATTATGTCTCATGAAAACTTAATCCTGATGAGTTAAATTGTCCTACACATGCTTCGGAAATTAACATCTATGGTTTTTGATTCGATAATTTGGAGTTATCATTTATATGAATGAAAGTGTGAAATATATAATGATAATAAATGTTTTAAGAATATATTTACATATAATTAGTTGAAGATGAGGTAGATAAGACTATATGAACTTATATAAAAATATTATATCATAATCTATTACCATCCTATGAATATAAACAAAGTTTCAGATGCTTTAAATTAGAAAAATTCTAGGTAAATCATGTTAAATTTATAACATGATCCTTTAATTAAGGATTTGATGAATTTTTTCCTATATCTAATTGGGGTAGGAACATCTTTGTTTTTTAGGTATTAGTGAAATAATATCTTTTAGAAATAATTAAGAAATCTCAAAAAGGAATACCTTTAGTTACAAAAAAATGTAGAATATTTTAGGAAGAGTAACTTGGCTAAATTTATTACCAATAAATAAAGTGTTTTGACATTTGGAAAGAGATTATGTGGGACTTGTGATTCCTACTTTAAGGGAAAGTTTTTATATGAATATAATTGTTCCCCATTATCCATTCATCTTGGAAGCACTAATATTTATATAGAACTTCAAGAGTATTTTTGGTGGGATAGAATGAAATGAGATATTTTAAAATATAGAATGAAATATTTTAATTTTTAATAGGTTAAAGAAGAGCATAAATTACAAAAGGAAACAGTTAACCCTTTTCCATTTCTAGAGTAAAAATGTAATAGTATATGTGTGTATATGGTAGTGGTACTACCAATTAAATATAAAGGGATTAATGTAATTTTGGTTATTGTTTATTGATTAACTAAATATTTTTTTTCTATTATAGATATTTTTACTTTTATCAGCTTTATCTAAATTATCTAAATGACATACTTATAATAATGGAGTTAATCTCTCTAATGTATCTAACCATGATCCCACGATCAATTTTAATAAGTTTAATGGTATTCATAAGTAATTTTGGACTGAATTAAAATTCAGTATAGCTTTTCACCCTTTATCAGATGGATAGTCGGAAAAATAATTCATACCTTCGAAGAAAAGCATCGTGTTTGTTCAATGGATTACTAAGAATGTTGGGACTAACACCATTATTTTGTTCTATTCTCTAATAATAATTTTTTTCATTCAAATATATAGATGTGACCTTTTGAGGAATTATATTGAAAGATGTATCGAACATTCACATTTCCCTATGAAGTCGGTGAAGTGATGTAGATGGGAATAAAATTGGTTAAATAAGATGCTGAGAAGGTGAAACTTATTTCACAATATTAAATGATTTCTCATATGATTAAGACAAGTTATTCAATTAATATTATGGAAAACCATTCCTTCAAGGAATAAAATCACATTTTACTTAAAATATCTCTGTGTAAAAGTGTTATGAATTTTTGTAAGAAGTAAAATTTATGTCCACATTTAATTGGACCATATGAAATCCCATTTAAAGTTGGAGGAGTTTTCTATTGTGTGGGGTGGCCTTTGTGTTTATCCTAGTTACTCAATGTTTTTCATGATTTAATGTTAAGAATGAATATTCCAAATTTATCTCATCTTTTAAGACTAGAGATAGTACACATGGAAGGAAACACATCTTATGATGAAAATCAATTTTATATTATTGACTAAGGATATAAAGTATGGTGGAAGAAAGTAATTCACCAGGTAATAGTTTTGTAGAGAAACCATTTGGTTGAAGAAGTAACATAGGAATATGAAAATGCTTTGACGTACAGGATTAACAAATTTTTAAACATATGAATAAAATATCAAGGTCATAATTCCCAAAATAATGTAGAATTAGAAAACCAATGTACTGATAGAATAAATTTATTTTATATTAATTAGTATTTTTGAATTAAATAATTAAATTCATATATTAAGTAACTATAGAAATGAAATAATAAATAGTTTTAATAAAACATAACTTATAAGGTTATATTTAAAAGATCAATTCTAAATTTATATAATTTTAATTTTGAAATTTTAATATTATTTTTTAATTCATCATGTAAAAATAATATTAGATTGATTTTTTTATAATTTTATGAAAATATTTTTTTTCTACATTTTTAGTGAAAATTTATGATTTTAATTGAAAAATACAATGTATTTATAAGGGAAATACTATGATTGGGATTAGTTTTAATTTTTCATTATTCAATTTTAAATTAAAATTAATCCAATTCTTTATATAGAAATGGATTATATACTTGAATCAAGAAAAAAACATTGTATATTTAAAAGTGAAATTTTTTGAAAGACTATTTATTTTTATTTGTGTTTTGTTAGTTTAATTTTGAATAAAATTACTAATCTTATGTGTTTTTAATTTTTTAAAATTTATTTAATATATGGAATCAGTGGGTTTAAATTTCATAATTAATTCACTTTTGTATTTGGTCAATATGAATAGTACCATATGTACTTTTATTACTAAGGTAAAGGGTAAATTGGGTAATTTTGGTTAAAAATAAAATGATATGGACCATAAAATGACCCAATCACTAACATAAATATTATTTTATATGTTTATATATACCATAAGAATCCAAGCATACAATATATGACTTTTTTGGGCCACACATATAAGATTATTAATCTTATTGTATTTTATTTATAGAAGTGTAAAACATGTCACACTCTTGTTTTTAATAAGTGTAATATTTTTAAAATTTTGTTATCTAGAAGATAATTTATACTATAAATACTATTCTAATATAGAAAATATTCATATTCATCATGTAAATTTATTTTTAATATTAATTTATGTAATTATTACCAAACATTCTTGTACAACGATGATGGAGTAATAATTAAATTAATGGGAAAATCAAATAAATGATATAAAAAATTAAAATAAATATAATTTGATATATTTAAAGTAACTATGAAAATTTATAGTTGAAATTTACATGTTATATATATATATATTAACATTATTTTTTATAATTATGTGTCATATTTATTTTATTAAATTCAAATTAATAAATAGTTTATAAAATTGACATTGTTGGTATTTTATAATAAATTATATTTTATTAAATGATATTGAATTCAAAAAAATATTAAATTTAAAAAATTTAATAGAATATGGATTCAAATATAATCCATTGTCTAATTATGTTCCTTTTGATATTTTATAGTTACTATAGTAACCCTCCAAGAGTAAAATCAATGATGTCACGATATGATTTAAAGGGGTTAAATAGTTTTAAAACCAAATTATACGTGTATAAATGCTGTAAAAAATGTAGAATTTTTGATTTTAGGATAATTATTAAAAATATAACCATATTATATTATAAAACCCTGGATTTTAGCTACTTTTAAATGATAATTTATTTATTTTACTTAAATATTTTATGATTTTTCTACAGTGCCCATCCCCTCCCATATGACAAAGAACACCTCATTCACATTTATTCACACATCAAAACCATTTTATTATAAAATACCTGAAAAATACCATAATATAGTCCCTTAAATATTTATTATAGGCTTATTATATGTATAAAACCATCCTTATAATTATTTTGTAGTTAATCAAAGGCGGGATTCCAATGACGAGGTAAAATTTTTATATACATGTTTTAGTTTTGCATCATCTTCCACATACTTCAATCCTTATTCAACCATTATAAAATAATATATACTCTATACTATGTATATTAAGTTTTTATTATGTTATTATAATGACCTATATATATCTCCTCTTAAATCAAATGGGAGAAGAATTCATCGTCCATGTGTATGGAGGAGTACCACCTCACGAACCGATGTAATTCATTTTCTATAATCATTTATCAAGAATAATTATAATGATGGAATTAATTTATATATATATATGTGATATTAATGAAATATTTATCTTTGCTCATATATATTACATTATTTACAATTTTACCATTCCATTTATAAAAAATTGATAATGTCATTCATGTGCATATGATGACTACCACCTCCATAATGCGATGTGGAGGATTTTTCATCACCACATCACATGAATGATATATATAAGTATATTTAAAAAATTAATAATATGTTTAATATAATATTATCATTAATTAAAGTTACAATTATAATTTATTTATTTCTATAATTATCATTTAAAAATGGAAATGTTACTAATGTTTACGTACGACCTACCATCTCAATGATTGTAATGTAGCACATTTTTCATAAATATATTTAACTAATGGATTTCAAATTATAATTCATGTATTAAAAATAATTATTTCATTATTATTATTACTTAGATGATGGATTAATTTCATCTTGGACCATATTAAATTGACTAAAGTCATTTTTAACATAAGTACCAAATATAATGAAAACACATAACATGAACACATGTGATGAAGTGATTATATATATCATGGTAATAAATTATATAAAATGAATACTAAACATAAAAAATATTCTTATGAAACTATAAAATTATGTAAATTCTATAATTTAGGAACATCAATATCATATGATACATGTCAAACTCAAGGTAAATGAGTTTCTTTTAAAAAATTATTTTCTTAATCATACCCTTAAAACTATCATTTTCTTTCATGTCCATATGAATATATTCAAGAAATTTGTTTAAAAAGTTATTTCTATTATTTTATTATTTTAAAAATTAATTATTACGCATGATTAAATTTTTATAGAGTGGTTTGAGAGGCATCTTTTTGTAATTTTCCAAACATATTACTTTGTGACTTTTACATAAAAAATACGAAAGGTTTGTTTTTAACTTATAGGACATGAGCAGATTTTCCGGCAATGATGACACAATAATGTATTATAGTTTCATTTATATTATTTCAATTATATTTTTAATGAATATTTTTTTTACATATGATTTTATTTTTGTTTTTAACAATTAATTTCAAAATGGAAAGGTTATTTTTGTCAAAGACTATTTTTATGAGGCACGGTTTCATGTTGTATTGTTTTCTATGGATGATGGGAATTGTTAATAATGATAGGTGGTTCAGTAATAATACAATGATTTTTTATTGTTATTAAAATTTGTTGAGGGTTATATAAAAAACCAAGGATGGTTAGTTACATTATAACCTCTAATTCATTGGGTACTCTCGAGTTGGAGCTTTCGATATTGGTTACTCCATTTGTAAGAGTGATATGAAAAAATGATGTCCCATATTACCAATATAATATTTCTATACATTATAATGTGTTTTCTCGGAATTTATTTATTTTCAAAAAGGTATGATAATGATCATTTTGATAAAAAAAATTATTCCTTATTCAGTGTAAAAAGGTATATATTAAAAATGGTTTTTTCTGGGATTAAAATAATTTAATTGGATTAAAATATTTATTGTTTTTATATCTCTTATAGATAGTTTTTTCCATACCATTTTGGAAATCTTTTTCAATGGATTTAAGGAATGGGTAAGGGGAACTATGATGTCAATTTTAAAGTCATGATTATTTTCCCTGAAAATAATTTACATATTTTTTTTAAAGGTTTCATAGTGTTAAAAATGAATATAGAGAATAATTTTCAAATTCATAATATTTGAGTAGTTTTATAAGAATTATGACCTAATTCAATAAAACTCTAAACTGAAATGATCCTTTATATTTTATGAATGTGAATTATAGTTCAATAACACTAGAATACATAATGTTTATAGACGGGTCCTTACATGGAATCTTTATTGCAACATAAATAACATGGTAAATACCTCGATTCATGAATGAGAAACTTCTATTTTAATCATTCAATAATTTAGCCTCCCTAAATTATGTAATAAACTAAAACAACATTATTTTTTACTTTATTGAATTTCATACTACATGAATAACACTAATTTCAAATAAATATAAATATAAATATATATATATATATCCTCTTCTTTATTCCATTTATAAAGAAGGTATATTACCTTATATAGATCATAAATTTCTATGGTCCATTTTATTAAATGTAAAATTTCCTACTTGTTTTAGTCATGTATAAAAATTGTCTTTTATAGAAGATTCAAATATCATTCCATTTCACATAAATGAAATATTTTCCGACATGACTAGTTTCCTTTGTAGAGGAATCATGTACATGGTCCAGTAAAATATAATAATTGATATTTTGAGTAGATTTAGATTCCTAAGAAAAAAATATCATATATTCAAATACATAGAATCAAAATTTTTAGTAGAAATCAATTATGTAAAACACTCAGTTACCTGATTCTCCTATGTGAATCACCCAACTATTTGAATTGGATATGTTAGTCAGTATGGTACATGAATAGCCTATGTTAATCAAATATATATGTAAATAACCTATGTGAATCTATACTTCTTCAACCAGTGTTCATAATTCATCATTCTGTATTGTAAAACTGTCTTATTTCATAAAAAACATCCAACAAATTGTACTTTCTAAAAATCAATGGGACCAATATCATGATAATTGACCTTTAGATAAACACCTTACTTTTCATCATTAGATATCTCAGTAGTTATAATGTAATTTCTTCTCATAACATTTATTTAAAATCCTATCCATATAGAATTTTAATGTTTAATTAATGAGGAATATATCACTAAGCGAAAAATAATGTTGTGGTAACTCCTCATCCTACCAAGAAAACATTCATCCAATACATGGTTATAAATTCATGAAAACTTCATCATAGATACAGATTAATTATTTATTTAAATTTGTAATTGTTCATAGAACACAATAATTATTTATAAATATATCACACATCACTTGGGGTAAGTTCATTGAAAATTATAGATCACACTTTTCATAAATATCCATGCTACATAGATTTCATTAATATATTGATATGCCTTGAAAATAATTAATTTAATATAAATAAAACTCATTTAATGTGTCATTAATAGTTTTCCCTTTATATTTTTTAGAATTATCATCCTAATGATGATTGAATATGTGCATACCTTTTCTCACCCTTAATTATTAATATTTGATTTCAATTTATATCCTCCTTATTGTCATGGAATTAAAATTAACTTGAAATAATTGGTATAAATTAATATTTAGTAATGGCCTATCAACCATTCATCTCTATGTATACCTGATCCATGCTCTGTATAGAAACTAAGAGGGTTTGATCTAGAAAAAATGTCTTTCCGTTATGAAATAAAATGAAGCCAAATGATATGATAACTAAAAATCTTCTATAAAAGGGATGTGTAATTGTATTTCATGATTTTTTATTTCATGAAAATAATTTACATTATAGAAAATTTGTATTTTTATGAGTTAATAACTTTGGAAACTTCATTACCATTCATAACCATTCCAAGATTAATGATAAACTCATCACAATATTCATAAAGATATATCTCTTTGATAGAAGAATAAAATGATTGTTCAGGTAGAAAATAAACCAAAATGAATCTTTTTCAAGTGAATAAATGGAGTTTATAAAATTTAATATTCACCATGGATGATCCTCTTCAATAATAATCTATTTGAATTCAAAACTATGAGATTAATACATTATGATATCTTTGTTTATTATGTTTTCATGTGTAGAAAATAAACACTTACATCAAATTCATAAAATATTATATAATTATTAATTTTCCATAATTACAATTTATAGATCATACATAGATGCATAAAACCTCAAATAAACTACTAGAATTGATTATCATTACTCTTTCTCAAGTCCCCCTTTTGAGATAATTCTAAACATTAATTACCATTAAATTACATTAACAATGAATAAAGGAATAAGGTCTAACTTTATGATACTTAATGTGAATAAAAACACAAATACTTTTTTATCAACCATGTTACAACATTTCAAACACACTTGATGATCTACCAAGTAAAATCCAATTATAATTTATCTTGAGAAAACCTGGTTCTCATAACTTATTTAAATTTTTTAGGTGTGAATTTTATCTTCTAAATATGTTTTAAGCCACATTTATCTCTTTTTCCATATTTAATCTTATTTTGAAACTATTTTTGAGTTGGAATTATAACAAAAATCAAGGAATAAATCCAGCCACATTTCATCATAGACACAAAACATCTCCAACCTAAATTTTATATTTTTTTACATCCTCTCATAAGCTATTGGTTTATCATGTGAACCATATTCGTATCCTTTAGAATAAATCTATTAATTAAACACTTACAAATTTATTAATTTCAATAAATCCACATTCAAAATTACAAAGATTTTTTTGGGTATATTTTTTGGATATTTAGATTCTTCACATGTAATTTTTTTGAGAACCTTTTATCACACTGGCCCATTTATATGAATCACTATACTTCATTATCATGGGTTCATTACCCATGAATAAACCATCCATCTTCTTTTTAATCCTATTGGGATTTCCAAATTTTTTAGGTCACTTCATTTTCTTTTTAATGGCATGAACTTATTTTTGTGTTTTTGGTTTTATCTTCTTATTATCATTTAATATATGCTTAGATGAACATGTTCAACTGTGGTTACCTCTACCCTTTCCAACATCATATAAATCATAATCAATATTAAATATGCTTGATGCTAAAAAATTATTCCATTTATTTTTATATAGATTCTTTTAAAGTCTTCTTCATAATATAATGAGTTTCCTTTATCCTTCAGAATTAATAAGATTTTACCAACAATCCAGTGCACAATTCCCAAAACAATTGTAGCACCAACATTTCCCAAAAAAATAATGATATTTTCTTATTTCATTTTTTGTATTGAATTTTTTATTTTTTAAGAATTATTCACTATAGGTTGGCCCATTATTTTAGAAACACCAATCCTAAATTCTCTACTTTCCTCCATAGTCATGGTGGCATGATTCTCATCACTTATTCTTTTCCAATATTGTCAAAATTACACATTTAAACCTTTATGTTTAATCAAAATAGATTCAATATGATCATGAAATTTAGATATGTGTTGGGAAAAAATTCCTTAAGGAAACATTGAAGATTTTTTTCGGTTGATTGTGTTTGTTGAAAAGGATGGTTTGTTTCATGAAAAAGAACAATGACCAAGGAATTTTTGATTTGGAGGTGGTACAAAAAGAAAAGATATATGGTGGTATCGTATTCCATTATTTTCTAAATTTTTGGGCCAAAATATCGGTTGATGGAGAAAATGTGTTTGGAAAAGGGACTTGAACGCCAGTTTCTTGGAGGCTTGGAACCTTTTTCTAGATATGATTTTCAATATCAGAACATCAAAATATGGAAAATTAAATAATGTAATAGGTGATTTGGAGTTAGTCATGTAAGGTGAATAGGGTGACAGAGACTTGGGTGAATATATTAGCGTTCCTAGAGGAAATTCGTGTATGGAACATAGGGTATCCAAAATATCTGTAAGTATATGGATACCCCTCGTCTTTTTTGAAGAATCTCAATACTTTTGAGCTCCGGTTTCACAAATCATTTGGGCATGCAAGAACTGGATTAATTATAAGTTGTGTGCCAATTGGTAGTTGAGTTCCAATATTGGTTTGGATGTAAAAGGGTGTGAGAAACCCGTGTTTTGTGTTTCAGTAGTGATTGTTGCAAAAGGGGTTAATCGAATCTTGTGTGACATTATTAAAGTAGAGCGTAAGTCTTCCCAGGGCTATGGAGAAGTTTTATGTTTCCCAGTACACCTACGGTAAAGTCGTATTCATCTATGGATGAAAGTGGAACATCAATAGAGGATATATATATATATAGTGGAGGATGTATTAATTTCTGAAAATTAAGGGACCTATAAATATTTAAACAATTAGTGGATATTCTGAAGAAGTAGTGGCACATGTATGTTGAGAGAGCTGGGAGAATTATCTTTGTGATTGGTTGCGAACCAAGAGGGAAAATTAGTCCAATCTTAATGTTATCAACAACAGTGTACTTATAGAGGATTTGTTATATCATCACATTATTGATGTATACTTTTTAGTAGAAGCCCAGTGAGGGTGAACCATGTAAAATTTCTTTGTCATGTGCATGATTTAAATTCTATTCATATATTCGTATGGAATAGATAGAGAATAGTGTTTTTTAGAAAAAAACAAGATCCAAAGAGGATGTAGATTTAATATATAATACCTTGATTCACCCCCCCCCCCCTCTGGGTATTTGACATAGTGTTCCTAACATTATGGATGGTTCCATAATCTTAAAATTTTATTAGGAATGATAATAAATTTTTTCTTATTATTTATTATCATAAAATATGTCTTTTGGCATAATAATAATATTTATTTTTTTGTTAAAAAAATTCCATGTTGTTTCATTTGTTAAGGATTAATATGTGTTGTTTTATGATTATACAGTTTGATAATTAATTCAAGAAACATAAAATTGAGTGAGTTCATTTGATCTTATGTGAAATTTAATTCTCTATTAATAATAATTACTTCTATTCTCAAAAAACATTTCATACATTATAACCTTTTTTATAACAATTATCAAGTTCATATACCTTCCCAAATTTAATATCCAACTATTCTAACGTGATATAAAATATATTTTTCAAATTTCATTCTAATGGATATATCTTTTTTTAAAATTGTTTAGTATCATAATCCTTCTCGCAAATTAAATTATCCTGCTCCTCGTAAATATTTAACAATCATTATTTAAACTCTTCATACACCAATTCTTCAATCCTAATTTCTTAGATATATTTATTCATGTTAGAGGTATTTTGTTAAATTTTTCTCTAATTTAATTTTCTTACATTCATGTTGAATTAATTTCTATTATAGAATATAAAAATTCACTCAACTTATAGAATCTAGAACATTGGTTAATCCATAAATCCTAACCATTAATGCTCTAATAGATAACAATATTGACTTATTATCACACCCACTTGATTAGATATCGCATGGATTGTTTGAACAATTCTATTAACAAACATTATGATAAATTTTTTATATTAATACTTTGACATATAAATTTTATCCATATCCTTTGTCATACATTAAACAATACATTTTTCTCATTCTATGTTATATCAATATTTCTATCAGGGAGATCATGAAAAATCATCCTCTATTAACAAGAGGAATATATCCCTCATCATATTCATCTCTTTATGTATTTATATTCATCAAAAAATTTGAATAAACATTGTTCTAATAAGAAAAGTACATTTTAAAACTACATTTCCTTATAAAAATTTAATGAAATTCAAATCTTCAAAAAGAGAAAAACTTGTAATGTAGATAATCATATATCATATCAACCTCCCTTTGATACCAATAGAAAGGAAGCAATTGGGATATACTCAACATAGAGGTGTGGGGGTGAATTATTGTTGGTGAATTTTTTCTCCAATTCTTCGTTTTTATCCGCAATCCTATTTGACAAGTTATGATCTTAGTTTTCACATTTATTTACTTATCATTGTCTCTTTATCACAAAAAAATGTGAAAATTAGATTTTTAATGTATGCCATCAAATAATAAATACTTGTCAATGGTTCAATTGTAAAAAAATCCATGATCAGAAATCCGACTAGAAATAATCATGTGAGGTGAAATCCTGCAATGTATAACCTTTAAATGTATGTTTCACTATAATCTCTTGAATAGTGATTACATGATTCTTCCTGCATTGGTTTCTCCTTATACTAATGATAGTTATATATTTTATCCTTTAGTTTGCATATTTTTTAAATTAATAATTTTACACAATCATTCATGAAACTCCCATAATGACTGAAATCTTTACTCTTAAAAAACTATATTCGATAGTTTCATCATCATACAACATGGAACTAAAATAAAAAACTATGAAATATTCAATAAAATATAAATACTATATATAACCATTATAAAACTTAAATAACTAAATATAAAGTATAAATAAGAGTCACCAAAATATTATATATCTTTGAAATTAAAATTAAGACTACATTTAATACTAATTAAATGAAATAAATATGGCTAAAATAACTAAAAAAAATCTTTTTATACATAAAAATACAATTTTTTTCTAAAATTGTTATTTTATTTCAAGAAAATATGTATATTATAAAAAAACCATACAATATATTTATAATATAACTAAAATATTTTCATTAAATTAATAAGTAAATTATAATAAAATATAATAATGAATAGATTACATTTTAAAAAGATATCCTATAATATGAAGCATTTTCCACATAATATTTATATTCTATTTAAATATTTAATTATAAAATTTTATAAAAATTATTTGCTAAAATAAATATAATTTTTTTTATAAATCATAATAATATAAACTTTAGATGAATTTTTGGTGTTTTTAAAAAAAATTTGATTTTTTTGGTGAATAGTGTAATATAAAAGATTTACTAAAATTTTGGTTTCAATGAAATAATTATTATATAAATATTTATTGGAAATTTATTAATGCTTTTTATTATACTAAATATTTATTTTATTAGTGAATTTTAAAATATCTAAAATTTTGGTTTTAGTGAATAAACCCTTATTTTAAATTTTTAAAATAAAACAATATTTTACAAATAATTATCTTTAATAAATTATAAATTTAGTAATCTAAGTAAATTTTAATAATTTTAAAATAATGAATAAAAATAGATTAAATTTTTCAAAAATTATTTAAAATTTTATTATATTGACTATTGTATTCTTGTCCATAAATTATAAATTAGCTGGGGAAAAATTAATTACTATAGTAAAAAACAAAATTTTAAAAAATAAGTAACCATAAAGGTAAACAGAATAAATTTTTAAAATGTTTTTATTCAGTGGTGATGTTTTGGATCAACCTTATCACTTCTCTACTCATCTTTTAGTGTGAATTTTATTTATTCAAATGTTTTGGGTATTTACTAGTATGCCACCTCTTTTCTTCTATAAATATAATGCTCCTTTCATCATTTCTCCTCACAATAAAATTAATAAAATCATCCCAAAATATTACCAAAAATATCCTAAAAATTAATATATAACATAAATAGTTTATTTAATTCTCAAATTATTATCCCACGATGGTTTAATCCCCTCTGCAAATGAGTTAATCCAAGATGTGTGGTAAGAGTTCTGAACCTCTGTTTCATTTTTTCGATTTCTTTATATACATTTTTTCTTCATAAAATTTTATCTCACGATCTAAAAAAGATAACATAAGTATTATTATTACATTGGTGTGTTATTCCAATGATGGTAATCGTATTACCCACCCTTCTTTTTTCCAGTAAGAAAACAAAAAAAATGTGAATCTTTTATTTTGCGAACTACCGACTCCAAAAACAAACAATTCAATTTACTTCACTACCAACGAGGTATTGTTTTATTTTATATTTTGTGAGTATATATGACATATATAAGTAATATATATCATTAATTTTCTTCTTTTTTTAAAAAAAATGTAACTTTAGTTATAATGAAATCAATCAAAAATTGTAAATAACTTAAAACTAGTTCATCACCATTTTCACCTTCATAAAAAAAGACTAAAATATCATGTAATGGAATTATAACATAATAAATATTTATAAAAAATAAATTCTAGTGAATTTAATTTTTCATAAATGATGATATTTGGAATTTAAAAGTTTTATGGACACTTTATATACAGACTTAGTGCAATATAGTTTAGAATATTAACACCTGATGTTGAAACTATATTACAAAAATATAATTCCTGAATATAATTGTTTTTAATTAAGAGTATATAATTGTCGATGAATTAGGTTCTAAAATAGGTAATTATGAATTTTTTATGTTACAAGTGGATAAATTAATTTCATGGAAAATATTATAAATATAAGGGACTTGGTAACTCAAACTCTTTTCATTGAGTTATCAAATATCTGATTAAACTTATTTATTCCAAAACGTTTCATTTTCTATTATGTTATCTATTTTTTAATATAGAAATGTGCGTTTAGCAAAATAAATTTTCTTAAAATGGTTTTTATAAATTTTCCTTATAAATAATGGAGGATTTTTGAAAATGGACTCATAAATATGGATTTTACAATGATGAATACTAAATGTTTTCAAAAATCTCTTTTCATGATTTAGTTTTCATTACATTTAAATTAAATATCTCTAATAGTGTATTGTTTCCTGTTTCACTTATTATTTTCTTAAAATATCTGATTATGATTGATGATATGGTTTTAAATATGAAAAAATTTACGTCGTGATGTTATTTTATATCATTTAGATGCTTTAGGAATGTAATTATATTTCTATGGATTTTTATGAAAATTGAATTATTTTAATTTCAATGTTTTAGGAAATCCATTTTACATTAGTGGATACATTATTTTGTAAAAAGTGAATGATTTTTATGATTCACATGTAAATGTGGATGAATGATGAGTGTATTTCTATATCACCCTTTATTACAGTAGTTAAGTGTTTATATATAATTATATAGGTATTATCATTAGTTGTTTGTAAAAATGGGTACTAATAGTGTGGAAAAAGATTGTAATAATTCCATATTATAATTTCTGTACTGTAGTTAATGTATCTTAATTTTTATGATATTATGCTCTCATTATTCAAAGTTTATGTTAAATTATTTCAATCCATGTTATAGATATTAGGTTTCTATATTGATAATTTGTTGAATTATGTTCTTATTCCATGTACTTTAAAGATAACTTTTGTTTAACGGTTATCACTCATGATGTTATGATATTTCTCTTATGCCCATGGTTTTACTTATTCATATCAAAAATTACTTGATAAAATGTTTTTTCAATCCTTAATGAGTGTCTGATCTCACCCCATTCTTATGTTTCCATTCCCTAGGTTTTGAGGATGATTATTACTTATGATATGTAAAGAATATATTCTAACATATTTTCATTATAGACAAGTGATTTCAATTATTATAAAATACTATGATTATGTAGGTAGTCTCAAAATAAAATAAACATCTCTCTCTTTTAGATATTGTTATTTATGAAGAGTAATAGTTATGTCATGTAATTGATTTAAAATATTCATATCTTTAGATGGAGTGTAAATTTTTTATCATTCTTATGAGAAATAATTCAAATAATATTTACAACATCAAGTATTAGTGGTACTATATCCTCATAATCTTTATATGAAATCCAAATTGCAAAACCATCTTCTCTACTTCTATGTAATCTTATTCTTCTTCCATTGAAAAAATATATCCAAAACACTATATTTTCTTCTACTATCTTCATAATTTTTCTATTTTTATTCATCTTCTTTGCATCTAATAGTCTCAAGTTCATCCTTCACATTGAATAATTCAATGTTTTATTATTACTCTTGACTAATATTTTCTTATGGATAGAATAATATTATCTTTAATGATAGAGAATAAATCTATTTTCTCATTCCCTACAATAACCTTCCATTAAGAAAATTTAATATATATATATATATATGATAAAAATACATTCTTGTATTGTCAATATCTTCTTTCTAATCATTCATAATTTCTATTTTCATTATCCCATATGTATTAGTCACTTTAATTACTATGATTTCCAAAAAATAAAATCCCTTGTATATCCTCCTTCATTTTCCTCCACCAGATCCAAAATCCATGGCCTCTCCTTTTTCTCATAACACCCACTTCATAAACTATATAATAATTTACACATATATAAAAATAATCATGGTCTTCATCTGAAAACATCTTTAAACATAATCAATAATAAAAATTTGTATGAATTAACATTCTAAAATTAATAATCCTTCTCATGTATTCTCCACATTCATTATTCAATCCACAAATTCCTAGAATTATAAAATTCCACCAATATGTACATTAAAAATGTAGTAGTTACAGGCATGGATCAATCATCATTTATGGCACTATATTCTCCTTGATAATTATTCATTCACTAAGAAATCTTCTTTGTATTCTTTATTCTATAAATACATGAACGAACTCATAAAAGTGATGGGGTTATGGAATCTTAATGAATGTTGAAATGTCGTGGTACATATCATGATTCGTGATTGAGAAATTGTTTATTCCTTCGTTAAAAAATTTCCTCTACCTAAATAATTACATAAAAAACATCATGAATTATCTTTAAATTAATGTAATATTACATGAATCATACTTATTTTTAGAACCCCTTGAAGTTCGATACTGTTGCTTAGCATTTTCCCCGCCTTCTGTTGCTAGAGTTTGTGAAAAATATGACATTTCTCAATTTCTTATGCAACACATTTGGAAACAAAATTGGGATTTTGGATTCCTACAAGAGGTTTTCGTTGAAAATATACCATCCTATTGCAGAAAATGTCAAAAAATTGGCAACCCCACAAAGCATTTTGGATTCAAACTTGATTTTGTACCCCCACAAACGTAAAACATTATTATGGGTCAAAAAGGATGAGCATTAAGGAAAGTTTTTTGTTTCCTCTGGACATTATGGGGTTGTTAAGGATATTAAATAGATTAAGACTAGTCCTTCTACCTCTCATATTCTTCACACTGATTTTTTTGGCTTTATGGATGTGGTTTATAATGATGAACATATCAGTGATGATAAGAAAAATGCTCACATGATTGAGATATCTAATTCAATGATTCCAGGAGATGAGAAATATCCACATGAGGATAATCTCCTCTCTGACTCCTCTGAATCCTCTCACAAGTATGATGAGAGATCTTTCCTAATTGGGGACTCATTCTAAAGAAAAAGTGTTAGGAAAGGAAAAAAACCAATGGTTCACTCAGATGGTTTTATTACTTATATTACCATGATGTTATGGAAATGTATATATTACTCCAAAATTGATTAAAAAATTGTGATGAGATACCTTGAGGCCTATAGAAAACAAAAATTAGCCATTCACCCATTGGCTGAGGATATTGGATCATCATCGTCAGTTGAAGACTCTGTGAATGATGATAATAATTTGGAGGAAGAGGACCATGTAGTGATGGATGCATTTTAACATAATAATAGTTTTGTAATGAATATTGACTCTTGAATGAATGAACATGATGAAATTTTATTCCAAAAATATAGGGATGGAGATGTTTTTGTAGATATATACCTTCAAATGAGAAAGATAATGTTCATTAAATTGGATGAATTATTTGATTGATACCCTAATTTTAACTTCAGAGTCATTCTTTGGCAATGATCCTCCCTTTTTCATTTTTATAAGCTCCCTCTCAGTTTGAGTCTTATTTTTTGAAGTTGTTTTGATGATGCATCTTTAGAGTTTCGACTTTATGATCTTGTTTGTTTTTCTCTTTAGTTTCCTTTGAATATGAGCATCTTGGTTTTGGTAGAATCTAATTTTGGATGAATTTGATTTTTGGTCCGTTGTACTATACATGGAATTCAATTGGTGAAGGTTTTAATCTCTGAGTGTTGATTCCTCAAGGCCTGGTGGTTTTCTTCCTAGTAATGTTAAGCCTAGTTATCATTTTGAAGAATTTTTTTTTGAACACCCTTTCCATGTTGAGTTGCTGGACTGAGAACTGGGATCTCAAGATTTACGAGATTCCTGTGCAACTATCTTTTTTGGCTACCTCATTTTGGTTTGTTTTAGGTTGTTTAATTAATGTTCTTTCTTTGTGTGGACCTGAAAAGTGTAATTTCTTCTTGGTTTTTGGGTTTTTGGTTGATGCATGCTTATAATTGCAGCTGGATGCTACATATCTTCTCTCAGAGTTGTTTTGATGCTTTGAGGGGCATGAGGGATAGGTTCACAAGGTTTGAACATTGTAGGACTACCATTTGAATACGCTGGAGATTTTTTTGTAAACTATTATAGATTGATTTTTCTTTTGGACTTCCTTCACAGTTTCTACAGCAACTTTTTTAGACTTAGAAGAGGATATTCATGATTTTTATGGCATCAATGTTTTAAAAGGATGGGTTTAGATCACCTTGGATGTCTTACTCTGGTTTCTTCCCCACTATTTTTCTTTTGTTGGTATGTTTGTGTAATATTTTTCATATTATATTTGCTGAAAACTATTTTCACCTCATGTTTATCATTATAACACTCTTCTTTATTCGTAAATTTTTAGGGGAATGAGTTGGGTGACCAATTCATATCTCTATTTTTATACTTATTTCTATATTAAATATCTATATCCTTATTATTTAACATTTAATATAATTTATATTACCTTTACATAGATCATCCTCATCCATGTACCATTGATTTATGTGGAATATTTCACTCATGGTTTAGTCACATATCCATATTTCATTTCTATGTAGATTCATCTACGTGATAAATTCCCATAAGAAAAAAACAATCCTATGTGACTAGTTTCTACTATGAAAGAATCACACTTGTGGTCCAATCATGTATCAAAATTATTATCCATAAAATATTTTCCTCCTTGAAAATAATAAAAAACCTAATATATTATGATTTTTTTAATCACATGTGTTTCTAAAATCACCTATATGAAACACTCATTTTTGTGAATCACCTATCTGATTCACTCTTCTATGAGAACCACCTATGTAAGTCACTCAAATAATTGAATCACTTATGTGAATGAATCAGCTAAAAGATAACCTATGTGAACCTGTACTTATTCAATTTGACGTTATACTTCATCTTCTACACAATAAAACTGGCTTATTTCTTCATAAACCTCAATCCAAATCTATTTTTCATGATTCATGAAAACCAATATCATGATATTTTTTTAAAACAACACATTACTTTAGATCATCAATTTATTTCAATTAAAAATTGGATTTTATTATTTCAATATTATTCTAGAGTAACAACCATATGTCATTATCATGTTTAATTAACGAAGAATACATGACACATTATATAATAATATTTTTATATCTCCTCAAACTACCATTTCAACTTTTATCCAACACATCGATTGAAATTAAAAACTCTATCATTATATATATATTTGAATTTATTCACTATAAATTTATTTCACTATGGAACTCCACCAATATTACAGGTTAGGTGACTCATCACAATGGGAATCATCAATAACATGCAAGGATAAAAATATAAATCCAAAATCAAATATACATTATTTTTATCAAATTATTCACACGCCTCGACTACCTTTACATTATAAAAAATACAACTCTCACAAAGTGTGATAAATTATATCTAACTTTTAAAAATTAGTTTTCGTGTGTTCGAATTATTTTTAGAATTTTTTTATAATTACAAAATAATAATTAGGACTCAATTTTTATAGCTCTATCTATATATTTCATAAATAAACATAAGAATAATACTCTTGAAAAAAATAATTTTTACACAGGATAAGAAGTGATTTCAAATAAAAAATTTAATATCTAAATTTTTAAAAAATGGTTCTATGTGATTGGATTTCAGATATTTTCATTATCTATCATACATGAAAAAAATACCAAAAATCTATAACAATACCAATCTATTTCATAGAAAACATGAATTAAACCAAAGTTTAAAACCAAATTTTTGACATTGTAGTTATAGTGAGTTTAGTTCAATTTTTTAATATGTAAAAGTTTATTACATTACTGGTTGTAGTTGAATAATTTTTATATATATTTATTTTCATTAAAGTTAAATTAAAATTACTCAATTATGGTATCTATAATTAGTTATATCTTAAAAATAATGAATTGTAGAAAAATAGGAAATCATAGTTTTGCTAGAACCAGCTTAAATTAATTTATTTTATCATTAATTCAGTAACATGAGGTTTGTATGAATCAAATTTCATAAATTTGGTTTTTTTATTTATCTTTGGATTTATAACATTTATAAATTCATATTTAATTTTGGAAGGTTTGTTTTTTTAGTTTTTTTAGTTTTTTTTAATTTAATTTTATTTTCTTTCAATCCATTTTATTTGGTTATATTTATTATGTTTTCATGTGTAGAAAATAAACACTTACATCAAATTCATAAAATATTATATAATTATTAATTTTCCATAATTACAATTTATAGATCATACATAGATGCATAAAACCTCAAATAAACTACTAGAATTGATTATCATTACTCTTTCTCAAGTCCCCCTTTTGAGATAATTCTAAACATTAATTACCATTAAATTACATTAACAATGAATAAATGAATAAGGTCTAACTTTATGATACTTAATGTGAATAAAAACACAAATACTTTTTTATCAACCATGTTACAACATTTCAAACACACTTTATGATCTACCAAGTAAAATCCTATTATAATTTATCTTGAGAAAACCTGGTTCTCATAACTTATTTAAATTTTTTAGGTGTGAATTTTATCTTATAAATATGTTTTAAGCCACATTTATCTCTTTTTACATATTTAATCTTATTTTGAAACTATTTTTGGGTTGGAATTATAACAAAAATCAAGGAATAAATCCAGCCACATTTCATCATAGACACAAAACATCTCCAACCTAAATTTTATATTTTTTTACATCCTCTCATAAGCTATTGGTTTATCATGTGAACCATATTCGTATCCTTTAGAATAAATCTATTAATTAAACACTTACAAATTTATTAATTTCAATACATCCACATTCAAAATTACAAAGATTTTTTTGGGTATATTTTTTGGATTTTTAGAGTCTTCACATGTAATTTTTTTGAGAACCTTTTATCACACTGGCCCATTTATATGAATCACTATACTTCATTATCATGGGTTCATTACCCATGAATAAACCATCCAACTTCTTTTTAATCCTATTGGGATTTCCAAAATTTTTAGGTCACTTCATTTTCTTTTTAATGGCATGAACTTATTTTTGTGTTTTTGGTTTTATCTTCTTATTATCATTTAATATATGCTTAGATGAACATGTTCAACTGTGGTTACCTCTACCCTTTCCAACATCATATAAATCATAATCAATATTAAATATGCTTGATGCTAAAAAATTATTCCATTTATTTTTATATAGATTCTTTTAAAGTCTTCTTCATAATATAATGAATTTCCTTTATCCTTCAGAATTAATAAGATTTTACCAACAATCCAGTGCACAATTCCCAAAACAATTGTAGCACCAACATTTCCCAAAAAAATAATGATATTTTCTTATTTCATTTTTTGTATTGAATTTTTTATTTTTTAAGAATTATTCACTATAGGTTGGCCCATTATTTTAGAAACACCAATCCTAAATTCTCTTATTTCCTCCATAGTCATGGTGGCATGATTCTCATCACATATTCTTTTCCAATATTATCAAAATTACACATTTAAACCTTTATGTTTAATGAAAATAGATTCAATATGATCATGAAATTTAGATATGTGTTGGGAAAAAATTCCTTATGGAAACATTGAAGATTTTTTTCGGTTGATTGTGTTTGTTGAAAAGGATGGTTTGTTTCATGAAAAAGAACAATGACCAAGGAATGTTTGATTTGGAGGTGGTACAAAAAGAAAAGATATATGGTGGTATCGTATTCCATTATTTTCTAAATTTTTGGGCCCAAATATCGGTTGATGGAGAAAATGTGTTTGGAAAAGGGACTTGAACGCCAGTTTCTTGGAGGCTTGGAAACTTTTTCTCGATATGATTTTCAATATCAGAACATCAAAATATGGAAAATTAAATAATGTAATAGGTGATTTGGAGTTAGTCATGTAAGGTGAATAGGGTGACAGAGACTTGGGTGAATATATTAGCGTTCCTAGAGGAAATTCGTGTATGGAACATAGGGTATCCAAAATATCTGTAAGTAGATGGATACCCCTCGTCTTTTTTGAAGAATCTCAATACTTTTGAGCTCCGGTTTCACAAATCATTTGGGCATGCAAGAACTGGATTAATTATAAGTTGTGTGCCAATTGGTAGTTGAGTTCCAATATTGGTTTGGATGTAAAAGGGTGTGAGAAACCCGTGTTTTGAGTTTCAGTAGTGATTGTTGCAAAAGGGGTTAATCGAAACTTGTGTGACATTATTAAAGTAGAGCGTAAGTCTTCCCAGGGCTATGGAAAAGTTTTATGTTTCCCAGTACACCTACGGTAAAGTCGTATTCATCTATGGATGAAAGTGGAACATCAACAGAGGATATATATATATATATAGTGGAGGATGTATTAATTTCTGAAAATTAAGGGACCTACAAATATTTAAACAATTAGTGGATATTCTGAAGAAGTAGTGGCACATGTATGTTGAGAGAGCTGGGAGAATTATCTTTGTGATTGGTTGCGAACCAAGAAGGACAATTAGTCCAATCTTAATGTTATCAACAACAGTGTACTTATAGAGGATTTGTTATATCATCACATTATTGATGTATACTTTTTAGTAGAAGCCCAGTGAGGGTGAACCATGTAAAATTTCTTTGTCATGTGCATGATTTAAATTCTATTCATATATTCGTATGGAATAGATAGAGAATAGTGTTTTTTAGAAAAAAACAAGATCCAAAGAGGATGTAGATTTAATATATAATACCTTGATTCACCCCCCCCCCTCTGGGTATTTGACATAGTGTGCCTAACATTATGGATGGTTCCATAATCTTAAAATTTGATTAGGAATGATAATAAATTTTTTCTTATTATTTCTTATCATAAAATATGTCTTTTGGCATAATAATAATATTTATTTTTTTGTTAAAAAAATTCCATGTTGTTTTATTTGTTAAGGATTAATATGTGTTGTTTTATGATAATACAGTTTGATAATTAATTCAAGAAACATAAAATTGAGTGAGTTCATTTGATCTTATGTGAAATTTAATTCTCTATTAATAATAATTACTTCTATTCTCAAAAAACATTTCATACATTATAACCTTTTTTATAACAATTATCAAGTTCATATACCTTCCCTAATTTAATATCCAACTATTCTAACGTGATATAAAATATATTTTTCAAATTTCATTCTAATGGATAGATCTTTTTTTAAAATTGTTTAGTATCATAATCCTTCTCGCAAATTAAATTATCCTGCTCCTCGTAAATATTTAACAATCATTATTTAAACTCTTCATACACCAATTCTTCAATCCTGATTTCTTAGATATATTTATTCATGTTAGAGGTATTTTGTTAAATTTTTCTCTAATTTAATTTTCTTACATTCATGTTGAATTAATTTATATTAAAGAATATAAAAATTCACTCAACTTATAGAATCTAGAACATTGGTTAATCCATAAATCCTAACCATTAATGCTCTAATAGATAACAATATTGACTTATTATCACACCCACTTGATTAGATATCGCATGGATTGTTTGAACAATTCTATTAACATACATTATGATAAATTTTATATATTAATACTTTGACATATAAATTTTATCCATATCCTTTGTCATACATTAAACAATACATTTTTCTCATTCTATGTTATATCAATATTTCTATCAGGGAGATCATGAAAAATCATCCTCTATTAACAAGAGGAATATATCCCTCATCATATTCATCTCTTTATGTTTTTATATTCATCAAAAAATTTGAATAAACATTGTTCTAATAAGAAAAGTACATTTCAAAACTACATTTCCTTATAAAAATTTAATGAAATTCAAATCTTCAAAAAGAGAACAACTTGTAATGTAGATAATCATATATCATATCAACCTCCCTTTGATACCAATAGAAAGGAAGCAATTGGGATATACTCAACATAGAGGTGTGGGGGTGAATTATTGTTGGTGAATTTTTTCTCCAATTCTTCGTTTTTATCCGCAATCCTATTTGACAAGTTATGATCTTAGTTTTCACATTTATTTACTTATCATTGTCTCTTTATCACAAAAAAATCTGAAAATTAGATTTTTAATGTATGCCTTCAAATAATAAATACTTGTCAATGGTTCAATTGTAAAAAAATCCATGATCAGAAATCCGACTAGAAATAATCGTGTGAGGTGAAATCCTGCAATGTATAACCTTTAAATGTATGTTTCACTATAATCTCTTGAATAGTGATTACATGATTCTTCCTGCATTGGTTTCTCCTTATACTAATGATAGTTATATATTTTATCCTTTAGTTTGCATATTTTTTAAATTAATAATTTTACACAATCATTCATGAAACTCCAATAATGACTGAAATCTTTACTCTTAAAAAACTATATTCGATAGTTTCATCATCATACAACATGGAACTAAAATAAAAAACTGTGAAATATTCAATAAAATATAAATACTATATATAACCATTATAAAACTTGAATAACTAAATATAAAGTATAAATAAGAGTCACCAAAATATTATATATCTTTGAAATTAAAATTAAGACTACATTTAATACTAATTAAATGAAATAAATATGGCTAAAATAACTAAAAAAAATCTTTTTATACATAAAAATACAATTTTTTTCTAAAATTGTTATTTTATTTCAAGAAAATATGTATATTATAAAAAAACCATACAATATATTTATAATATAACTAAAATATTTTCATTAAATTAATTAGTAAATGATAATAATATATAATAATGAATAGATAACATTTTAAAAAGATATCCCATAATATGGAGCATTTCCCACATAATATTTATATTCTATTTAAATATTTAATTATAAAATTTTATAAAAATTATTTGCTAAAATAAATTTAATTTTTTTTATAAATCATAATAATATAAACTTCAGATGAATTTTTGGTGTTTTTAAAATTTTTTTGATTTTTTGGTGAATAGTGTAATATAAAAGATTTACTAAAATTTTGGTTTCAATGAAATAATTATTATATAAATATTTATTGGAAATTTATAAATGCTTTTTATGATACTAAATATTTATTTTATTAGTGAATTTTAAAATTTCTAAAATTTTGGTTTTAGTGAATAAACCCTTATTTTAAATTTTTGAAATAAAACAATATTTTACAAATAATTATCTTTAATAAATTATAAATTTAGTAATCTAAGTAAATTTTAATAATTTTAAAATAATGAATAAAAATAGATTAAATTTTTCAAAAATTATTTAAAATTTTATTATATTGACTATTTTATTCTTGTCCATAAATTATAAATTAGCTGGGGAAAAATTAATTACTATAGTAAAAAAAAAAATTGTAAAAAATAAGTAACCATAAAGGTAAACAGAATAAATTTTTTAAAATGTTTTTATTGAGTGGTGAAGTTTTGGATCAACCTTATCACTTCTCTACTCATCTTTTAGTGTGAATTTTATTTATTCAAATGTTTTGGGTATTTACTAGTATGCCACTTCTTTTCTTCTATAAAAATAATGCTCCTTTCATCATTTCTCCCCACAATAAAATTAATAAAATCATCCCAAAATATTACCAAAAATATCCTAAAAATTCATATATAACATAAATAGTTTATTTAATTCTCAAATTATTATCCCACGATGGTTTAATCCCCTCTGCAAATGAGTTAATCCAAGATGTGTGGTAAGAGTTCTGAACCTCTGTTTCATTTTTTCGATTTCTTTATATACATTTTTTCTTCATAAAATTTTATCTCACGATCTAAAAAAGATAACATAAGTATTATTATTACATTGGTGTGTTATTCCAATGATGGTAATCGTATTACCCACCCTTCTTTTTTCCAGTAAGAAAACAAAAAAAATGTGAATCTTTTAATTTGCGAACTACCGACTCCAAAAACAAACAATTCATTTTACTTCACTACCAACGAGGTATTGTTTTATTTTATATTTTGTGAGTATATATGACATATATAAGTAATATATATCATTAATTTTCTTCTTTTTTTTAAAAAAAATGTAACTTTAGTTATAATGAAATCAATGAAAAATTGTAAATAACTTAAAACTAGTTCATCACCATTTTCACCTTCATAAAAAAAGACTAAAATATCATGTAATGGAATTATAACATAATAAATATTTATAAAAAATAAATTCTAGTGAATTTAATTTTTCATAAATGATGATATTTGGAATTTAAAAGTTTTATGGACACTTTATATACAGACTTAGTGCAATATAGTTTAGAATATTAACACCTGATGTTAGAACTATATTACAAAAATATAATTCCTGAATATAATTGTTTTTAATTAAGAGTATATAATTGTCGATGAATTAGGTTCTAAAATAGGTAATTATGATTTTTTTATGTTACAAGTGGATAAATTAATTTCATGGAAAATATTAAAAATATAAGGGACTTGGTAACTCAAACTCTTTTCATTGAGTTATCAAATATCTGATTAAACTTAATTATTCCAAAACGTTTCATTTTCTATTATGTTATCTATTTTTTAATATAGAAATGTGCGTTTAACAAAATAAAGTTTCTTAAAATGGTGTTTATAAATTTTCCTTAAAAATAATGGAGGATTTTTGAAAATGGACTCATAAATATGGATTTTACAATGATGAATACTAAATGTTTTCAAAAATCTCTTTTCATGATTTAGTTTTCATTACATTTAAATTAAATATCTCTAATAGTGTATTGTTTCCTGTTTCACTTATTATTTTCTTAAAATATCTGATTATGATTGATGCTATGGTTTTAAATATGAAAAAATTTACGTCGTGATGTTATTTTATATCATTTAGATGCTTTAGGAATGTAATTATATTTCTATGGATTTTTATGAAAATTGAATTATTTTAATTTCAATGTTTTAGGAAATCCATTTTACATTAGTGGATACATTATTTTGTAAAATGTGAATGATTTTTATGATTCACATGTAAATGTGGATGAATGATGAGTGTATTTCTATATCACCCTTTATTACAGTAGTTAAGTGTTTATATATAATTATATAGGTATTATCATTAGTTGTTTGTAAAAATGGGTACTAATAGTGTGGAAAAAGATTGTAATAATTCCATATTATAATTTCTGTACTGTAGTTAATGTATCTTAATTTTTATGATATTATGCTCTCATTATTCAAATTTTATGTTAAATTATTTCAATCCATGTTATAGCTATTAGGTTTCTATATTGATAATTTGTTGAATTATGTTCTTATTCCATGTACTTTAAAGATAACTTTTGTTTAACGGTTATCACTCATGATGTTATGATATTTCTCTTATGCCCATGTTTTTACTTATTCATATCAAAAATTACTTGATAAAATGTTTTTTCAATCCTTAATGAGTGTCTGATCTCACCCCATTCTTATGTTTCCATTCCCTAGGTTTTGAGGATGATTATTACTTATGATATGTAAAGAATATATTCTAACATGTTTTCATTATAGACAAGTGATTTCAATTATTATAAAATACTATGATTATGTAGGTAGTCTCAAAATAAAATAAACATCTCTCTCTTTTAGATATTGTTATTTATGAAGAGTAATAGTTATGTCATGTAATTGATTTAAAATATTCATATCTTTAGATGGAGTGTAAAATTTTTATCATTCTTATGAGAAATAATTCAAATAATATTTACAACATCAAGTATTAGTGGTACTATATCCTCATAATCTTTATATGAAATCCAAATTGCAAAACCATATTCTCTACTTCTATGTAATCTTATTCTTCTTCCATTGAAAAAAAAATATCCAAAACACTATATTTTCTTCTACTATCTTCATAATTTTTCTATTTTTTATTCATCTTCTTTGCATCTAATAGTCTCAAGTTCATCCTTCACATTGAATAATTCAATGTTTTATTATTATTCTTGACTAATATTTTCTTCTGGATAGAATAATATTATCTTTAATGATAGAGAATAAATCTATTTTCTCATTCCCTACAATAACCTTCCATTAAGAAAATTTAATATATATATATATATATGATAAAAATAAATTCTTGTATTGTCAATATCTTCTTTCTAATCATTCATAATTTCTATTTTCATTATCCCATATGTATTAGTCACATTAATTACTATGATTTCCAAAAAATAAAATCCCTTGTATATCCTCCTTCATTTTCCTCCACCAGATCCAAAATCCATGGCCTCTCTTTTTTCTCATAAAACCCACTTCATAAACTATATAATAATTTACACATATATAAAAATAATCATGGTCTTCATCTGACATCATCTTTAAACATAATCAATAATAAAAATTTGTATGAATTAACATTCTAAAATTAATAATCCTTCTCATGTATTCTCCACATTCATTATTCAATCCACAAATTCCTAGAATTATAAAATTCCACCAATATGTACATTAAAAATATAGTAGTTACAGGCATGGATCAATCATCATTTATGGCACTATATTCTCCTTGATAATTATTCATTCACTAAGAAATCTTCTTTGTATTCTTTATTCTATAAATACATGAACGAACTCATAGAAGTGATGGGGTTATGGAATCTTAATGAATGTTGAAATGCCGTGGTACATATCATGATTCGTGATTGAGAAATTGTTCATTCCTTCGTTAAAAAATTTCCTCTACCTAAATAATTACATAAAAAACATCATGAATTATCTTTAAATTAATGTAATATTACATGAATCATACTTATTTTTAGAACCCCTTGAAGTTCGATACTGCTGCTTAGCATTTATCCCCGCCTTCTGTTGCTAGAGTTTGTGAAAAATATGACATTTCTCAATTTCTTATGCAACACATTTGGAAACAAAATTGGGATTTTGGATTCCTACAAGAGGTTTTCGTTGAAAATATACCATCCTATTGCAGAAAATGTCAAAAAATTGGCAACCCCACAAAGCATTTTGGATTCAAACTTGATTCTGCACCCCCACAAACGTAAAACATTATTATGGGTCAAAAAAGATGAGCATTAAGGAAAGGTTTTTGTTTCCTCTGGACATTATGGGTTTGTTAAGGATATTCAATAGATTAATACTAGTCCTTCTACCTCTCATATTCTTCACACTGATTTTTTTGGCTTTGTGGATGTGGTTTATAATGATGAACATATAAGTGATGATAAGAAAAATGCTCACATGATTGAGATATCTAATTCAATGATTCCAGGAGATGAGAAATATCCACACGAGGATAATCTCCTCTCTGACTCCTCTGAATCCTCTCACAAGTATGATGAGAGATCTTTCCTAATTGGGGACTCATTCTAAAGAAAAAGTGTAAGGAAAGGGAAAAAACCAATGGTTCACTCAGATGGTTTTATTACTTATATTACCATGATGTTATGGAAATGTATATATTACTCCAAAATTGATTAAAAAATTGTGATGAGATACCTTGAGGCCTATAGAAAACAAAAATTAGCCATTCACCCATTGGTTGAGGATATTGGATCATCATCGTCAGTTGAAGACTCTTCGAATGATGATAATAATTTGGAGTAAGAGGACCATGTAGTGATGGATGCATTTTAACATAATAATAGTTTTGTAAAGAATATTGACTCTTGAATGAATGAACATGATGAAATTTTATTCCAAAAATATAGGGATGGAGATGTTTTTGTAGATATATACCTTCAAATGAGAAAGAGAATGTTCATTAAATTGGATGAATTATTTGATTGATACCCTAATTTTAACTTCAAAGTCATTCTTTGGCAATGATCCTCCCTTTTTCATTTTTATAAGCTCCCTCTCAGTTTGAGTCTTATTTTTTGAAGTTGTTTTGATGATGCATCTTTAGAGTTTCGACTTTATGATCTTGTTTGTTTTTCTCTTTAGTTTCCTTTGAATATGAGCATCTTGGTTTTGGTAGAATCTAATTTTGGATGAATTTGATTTTTGGTTCGTTGTACTATACATGGAATTCAATTGGGGAAGGTTTTAATCTTTGAGTGTTGATTCCTCAAGGCCTGGTGGTTTTCTTCCTAGTAATGCTAAGCCTAGTTATCATTTTGAAGAATTTTTTTTTGAACACCCTTTCCCTGTTGAGTTGCTGGACTGAGAACTGGGATCTCAAGATTTACGAGATTCATTTGCAACTATCTTTTTTGGCTACCTCATTTTGGTTTGTTTTAGGTTGTTTAATTAATGGTCTTTCTTTGTGTGGACCTGAAAAGTGTAATTTCTTCTTGGTTTTTGGGTTTTTGGTTGATGCATGCTTATAATTGCAGCTGGATGCTACATATCTTCTCTCAGAGTTGTTTTGATGCTTTGAGGGGCATGAGGGATAGGTTCACAAGGTTTGAACATTGTAGGACTACCATTTGAATACGCTGGAGATTTTTTTGTAAACTATTATAGATTGATTTTTCTTTTGGACTTCCTTCACAGTTTTTACAGTAACTTTTTTTAGACTTAGAAGAGGATATTCATGATTTTTATGGCATCAATGTTTTAAAAGGATGGGTTTAGATCACCTTGGATGTCTTACTCTGGTTTCTTCCCCACTATTTTTCATTTGTTGGTATGTTTGTGTAATATTTTTCATATTATATTTGCTAAAAACTATTTTCACCTCGTGTTTATCATTATAACACTCTTCTTTATTCGTAAATTTTTAGGGGAATGAGTTGGGTGACCAATTCATATCTCTATTTTTATACTTATTTCTATATTAAATATCTATATCCTTATTATTTAACATTAAATATAATTTATATTACCTTTACATAGATCATCCTCATCCATGTACCCTTGATTTATGTGGATTATTTCACTCATGGTTTAGTCACATATCTATATTTCATTTCTATGTAGATTCATCTATGTGATAAATTCCCATAAGAAAAAAACAATCCTATGTGACTAGTTTCTACTATGAAAGAATCACACTTGTGGTCCAATCATGTATCAAAATTATTTTCCATAAAATATTTTCCTCCTTAAAAATAATAAAAAACCTAATATATTATGATTTTTTTAATCACATGTGTTTCCAAAATCACCTATATGAAACACTAATTTTTGTGAATCACCTATCTGATTCACTCTTCTATGAGAACCACCTATATAAGTCACTCAAATAATTGAATCACTTATGTGAATGAATCAGCTAAAAGATAACCTATGTGAACCTGTACTTATTCAATTTGACGTTATACTTCATCTTCTACACAATAAAACTGGCTTATTTCTTCATAAACCTCAATCCAAATCTATTTTTCATGATTCATGAAAACCAATATCATGATATTTTATTTTTAAAACAACACATTACTTTAGATCATCAATTTATCTCAATTAAAAATTGGATTTTATTATTTCAATATTATTCTAGAGTAACAACCATATGTCATTATCATGTTTAATTAACGAAGAATACATGACACATTATATAATAATATTTTTGTATCTCCTCAAACTACCATTTCAACTTTTATCCAACACATCGATTGAAATTAAAAACTCTATCATTATATATATATTTGAATTTATTCACTATAAATTTATTTCACTATGGAACTCCACCAATATTACAGGTTAGGTGACTCATCACAATGGGAATCTTCAATAACATGCAAGGATAAAAATATAAATCCAAAATCAAATATACTTTATTTTTATCAAATTATTCACACGCCTCGACTACCTTTACATTATAAAAAACACAACTCTCACAAAGTGTGATAAATTATATCTAACTTTTAAAAATTAGTTTTCGTGTGTTCGAATTATTTTTAGAATTTTTTTATAATTACAAAATAATAATTAGGACTGAATTTTTATAGCTCTATCTATATATTTCATAAATAAACATAAGAATAATACTCTTGAAAAAAATAATTTTTACACATGATAAGAAGTGATTTCAAATAAAAAATTTTATATCTAAATTTTTAAAAAATGGTTCTATGTGATTGGATTTCAGATATTTTCATTATCTATCATACATGAAAAAAATACCAAAAATCTATAACAATACCAATCTATTTCATAGAAAACATGAATTAAACCAAAGTTTAAAACCACATTTTTGACATTGTAGTTATAGTGAGTTTAGTTCAATTTTTTAATATGTAAAAGTTTATTACATTACTGGTTGTAGTTGAATAATTTTTATATATATTTATTTTCATTAAAGTTAAATTAAAATTACTCAATTATGGTATCTATAATTAGTTATATCTTAAAAATAATGAATTGAAGGAAAATAGGAAATCATAGTTTTGCTAGAACCAGCTTAAATTAATTTATTTTATCATTAATTCAGTAACATGAGGTTTGTATGAATAAAATTTCATAAATTTGGTTTTTTTATTTATCTTTGGATGTATAACATTTATAAATTCATATTTAATTTTGGAAGGTTTGTTTTTTTAGTTTTTTTAGTTTTTTTTAATTTAATTTTATTTTCTTTCATTCCATTTTATTTGGTTGTATTTATATATTTTCAATTAAATTATATTAATTTTATTTAATTTTTATTTCATTGGTTTGATTCCTTTGGTATAATGTTGGTTTAAAATATATTGGTTGAGGTTGGTTTTGTTTAGTTTGATTATGTTTTGAATAATTTCATACTCATAGATTCATCAATTCCCACCCAAAATTGGATAAAACATATGATAATGTAATTGAAGTGGCCTAAATTGGAATAAAATGAAATACCCAATATAAATCATATCTAAATCAGTCTAAAATGATTGGAATCAAATTGTGCTGATCCAAAATGAAATTTCCAAATATTAATTGAACTGACATATTTCAAATAAAAATAACATGTTAGTAATCATGTTCAATGAAATAAAAAATATGTGAACTAAACTAAACTCAAATATTTAAAATAGATATCAAACATACAAATATGAATTAATATAAAATGAAATGAATATAAATAAAAAAATCAACAAATTCATACCTAAATGAATCATATGTGATCTAAAAAACTAAATATAACCAGTCACAATCCCAACAAAACTAAATATAATGTAATCATCTATATCTAGTCAACCCAAATTGAAATGTACCATTATATCCAAAACAATGAAAAGTGAACTAACAAAAATATAATATAACCCATGATAGTTTAAGGACATTTTTCTAAAATGAATTGATCAAAACAGAATCAAACATTACCGAATATAATAGGTTAAACCTAAAACAAATTAAGAAGACCCAAACCAAATCATATTGAACCAAAATGAACTAAACTAATTAAAAAAATAAATAAAATTCATGAAAACATAGAAAACCCATACCAAATCAAACTAAAAGAAACCCACATTTAATTCCACTAAACAAAATAGGATGAAAAAGAACTAATCATAATATAACTGATTTGATTCAATTAGATCTAACCAAAATAAAACGGAAAGTAATAGAACATAAATAAACAAGTCTAATCATACCAAAATTACATAGAATATACCTTAATTAAAATAATGTAACATAAAATTAATAGATAAAATGTGAAATTGAGAAGAAGTTGAAACACATATAACATGATCAAACCACCATGAAATAAATTGAACTGATTAAAATTGAGTTGAACTAAGTAAAACTGGTCAAAAAATGAACCATAGAAAAACTAAAATGGATAAAAATTATTAGAAATTAAATAAAAATTTTGAAATATTTTTAAATATAATTAAATGAAAAATTAATTTCATATATAAAACAAAATTTAAAGAACTAAAACTATCAAATCTAACTACAATAGATCTTAATGAAACTCAAGGAATGAATGTTAGACTAATCATTTTTACAAGACTAAAACTAATATGAAAAAAATATATACTACTCATTCTAATGAAATAGTGATTAGATTGAATATATAATATTAAAAAACTGTCAAATAGTTCAGAACATATTAAAAATTATTTATAATAGATGTTGGTACCTGCAATTTATTGTAAAAAATTCCTCATGTTCTGTCAACCTCGTATTATTTTGTTGATCCTTTAGATGAGTTATAAATAATTATAACCTCATGTCATTTATTTAGATTGTGATATTGAGATTTTGAAATATGGAGAAATAAAGAAACATATGTTCTTCTAGAATCATGTCATTTTGCAAAAGGTGTGATCACTTTCTCTTGAGTAACATGATGTATACATTCTTAAGTACCCTAATGTATTCCACCCCTTTTCAAATTAAAATTATGTATAATCATGAGTAACCCTATTTTTCCCTATTATTACTCTTACCTATACCATTATAATACCCAAAATACCCAAAATCCTTTTCAATATCAATGAACAATCTTCCCAAAATCATTAATAAATATTTCTACAATCATTAAATATCCTTTTTAAAATTATTATTATATTCATTCTTTATATAATTTTAAGATCCATTAGACCTCATGTTTTATCATGAGAGTGTATTATCTAGGTAAACAAATGTGTTGGATAACATCAATGATGTGTTATTTATGATTCATAGTATCAGAAATGGTCATAGTATTATTTATGTTGAAATAATTAGGTAAACTCCAATCCATAGCCTTCAATATCTTGAAATCACATTGTGGATTCTTCATGTCACAAAATGTGTGTCTCATATCATATTTTTGATCTCCTAGTATAATAATATATAATTTCTAAATATCATGACTAACTATGTCATGATGAACTCTTTTGTACTCACTAGCCTCACCTAGGTACCCTTACAAAAATAGTTGAAGATTTTATATGTATATCTTTTGAAGTAAACTTGATGTATTATATATCCTTCTTTACATGTAATCTCATGTCTAAATGAACCATGATATTGTATTAATTTTTTTGTTAGCTATTAAATTAGTTGGGATGAATAGTAATGACATCATTATGAAAAATATGTATGAAGAATTTGAATAATATACATGTATTTATTAATTCATAAAAAAGTACTCAATTTTCTATAAAGTTATTTTATTTTCAGAAATACACCTTCATAAAAAATGGTTTTTGTTCCATTTTTCACAAAAACAATTATAATTAATTTCTAATATTTTTAGAATTTTTATTTTATGGAATTAATATTTTTTTTAAATCATAAGTTGAATATTAGTATACGATGAATTTTTCATATGTTTCTAAAAATATTTACATTCAACAAATTGGATAAATACCCATTTTTATAAGTGTCATTTCTTTGTAATTAAATCGAGCAATTTAAAGATGACATTATATTTTGAAGCTTATTCTAATGTGATATATGTATATCATAATTAGAAATAAACAAATTAATTACATATGATCCAATATTATAGTATATTTTGGTATAAGTTCAATTTTTTTTATTAAATATGCATTTTTTAAAAAACCATTTTTAGATCCATGATGTTTTTTTATTGTAAATTAAATTACAGTATATTATTTTATGGTTACCATGAAATATATATAATATATTAAATAAATTTTTCGGACAATAATTTTATTATTTTAATAAGGAAATTAATGTGATTAAATTTTGTTTTATGCATGAATTTTTTTCCTAAAATTGGATTTCATTGCATTTTAAATGTATATTGAAATTTAAAATAAACCACTAATAGAAATTGAATCATTTTAAATGCATTATATATTTTTAAATATCATAATAAATATATTTTAATACAAAAAATTATTTTTATTCATTATTAATAGTAAACAAGTAGGATTTTATTACCCTGGTTAATGTCAAAATGAGTTTACATGGGGTGGGGGTTAAACCAATAGATAATGGTATTAATGGCACTGAAACTTCTCTAATTTTTTTTGGCGGGGGGGGGGGGGGGGGTTAAACCAATATATATGGGTATTAATTCAACCTAATTTTTTTTAATTATTACTAGTTAAATATTTTTAGCCTTATATTATCCTACCTTTTGATTCTAGTGCATTTGGAGTCACATTCACAAGAAATTGACATTATATTGTTGAAATATTTTAATTAATTATATTTCCTCCTCTCATCACATATAAAATGGAAAAAATTCTCTTACCTTATTAACTCATTATTACCCTTATATATTGTCCATTTCCATGTTTAAAAAATAATATATTATTTCCCTTTATTATAGAGGTTTTACTCTTCTCTATGTCCTTTTTATCATTGTTTATGGTGTAAGCTAAATGAGGACTCTCAATGAATTGGTATAAATTTTTATCGAGATGTTTCACTTTTATTTATTATATTATTTCCTATAAAACTAATCTATCCATAAAAACATTATGTATCTAATTTCATCAATATACTTAGTTTTTATTATCATTATAGAATAACTATTTCCCACCTCGAGAAATGAATTTATCGCTTATGTGTACGTATAGGCTACTGCCTCTAGGAAGTGATATGTCTCATTTTAGATAACCATCATTAATGGTTGTTTATAATTAATTATTTAATAAATATATATGATATCTATGATATTTTTACAATTCTATAATAATAAACTATTTTTATCTTTATTTATTTATTTTATTTAGAAAATGAATATAGAGTTTAAACGTACATACAGATAACCATCTCAACGAACATTGTAATTACATTTTCTATATCCACTTTTATTATTAGTTATAAATATATTTATAATTAATATATATGGTATTTATATACTGATTTATATTATATATGTTTTTACCCAAGATCAAGATGCAAATACTATAACTGTCGAATCGAAACATTCATTAAAAATTAAATTCTGATGACCACTAATAGGGATTTCAATAATGAATATTAATATATGGGTGTTGAAAATTTATAAGTGGAACATAAATGGTAGTAGTAGTATGAATATTTTTATGGTATTTAGTTATAATAAATTTATCTTTATTATATAGTAGCTAGAGCATTTATAATGAAATAATGTCTTGATGCAAGGATTTTATGTTACAATTTCACTATTTAATGGGATTCATTTTACATAAATTTATGGTGATGAAATTTTATAATATATCACACCTAAATATTATTTCTTTTATTTTAATATGGATATTTCTATATATAAAATTTTTTACCTGAATTTCCATCTCTATAATTACTCAAGAGAATGAAAAAAATTATTTTTTTTGAAAACTAACCATGTTTTTTCATCAGCTGAGAATCATTTTCGTCTATGTCTATAATTTATCTAAATTATTTTGAAGAATGTTTCTACTTTTCCAAAAAAATATAAATTCATTTTTTCTATGATTTAATTTCAATGATATTTTTTAAAAGTTATCTTCTTTTCCTTTTTTAATGAGTTCTTTTGACTTGTTATCAAAAACATGAAAGGAAAAAATGTTTTAATGTAAAATGAAATAATGTTTTTTCTAATTATGATGACTGATATTTTATTTGAAGCCTCCATTATAGATTTTCATATTTATTTTCAAAATAAAATTTTTCCCATAAATTGTTTTAATTTTTTATTTTTAAAAAGTTATTTCAAAATGAAAATTGAATTTCCCTTAGGATATCATCTAGTTAACTTTTATTGGTATGTTCATCTATAAACAAAATACTTTTATGACTCTAATTATTTACTAGGAATGTGATCCAAATTTACCATGTTTATTATTTATTTTGATCAATTATTACTATCATTGTCACGAACGAACCTGGTTCGACCCTAAACCGGTCACCCAAGCCAGCCCACGACGTGGCTCGAGGGGCATTCCCAATCCCCACGGGCTGGAAACTAGTGTCAGGCATCAAAATCAAAAAAGGGGGAATGATTTGGCCCAGTGAAAATAAATAAATCAGCAGAAAAAGTAGAATAACGCAAGGCGGATAAGTGACACAAAAAAGGAGGAACAACCAACAACATCAAACTAACCTGGCCAGAACCACAACTCCTTGCGACACCAACAGTCGCTCACCAGTCCACAACCAACTCTTGTCCACAACGAGAGAGCTCAATTCAAAACTACAACAAAACTAAAAATACAGGAAAACACTATACGCATGAGTATTACAACTCAGTAGGTGTGCCCAATAAAATATTCCCAATGCACTACCTTTAAACAAAGAAATTTACAAATTCAATGTTTGAACTAAGTTATACAAAATACACGTTTCCACACACACACACACTTTCATTTCTAAAACAAGTAATACTCCATTTCCCTTCTTAATTTAAAAACAAGTTTAGTGTTTGAAAGAAACAGATGAATTTCATTTTAAAACATTTCTTTTAGAGATCAATTTTGAAGGCAAAATTTTAGTTGTCAGTCAAAAGGAAAACTACACACAACACACACTAAGGGAAGTGGAAAACGTGGCACACATTGGTCAGCAACCAAACTAGACCTTTCAACAGACCGCCACATAAAAATAAACACTCAATAAAAACATGGATCGAACCTAGGAGCTCATTAATATTCCAGAACATACTATACATGTGACTCATCCTGAAGGCATGCCTACTCTCGATGACGTCATAATTCCCTATTGCTTGGTGTTTACCTACATGGCCTAACCAAGGGGCCCAATCCCCAAGCAGAGTGTCATCTGTACTAAGGGCCACTAGCCAGTGCGTAATCTAAACTAGTGCAGCAATCATTCTCAGAAGATTCACTTACTATTCCGGGTTCCCATGTCAACACATATAATAAACAGGAAAAATGTGAGCCAAAAAAGTCAATTGAGTAGTACAAACATCACACACAAATCATGCAGTCAACGTACACCAAATATCACATCTGAGAGACCCAAATAGAGTTTTCCAAAGTAATTCATTTTATTAAAGTTCCAAACAGGCCTTCACCAATTTTAAGGAAAATAATTATTTCTCAAGTGAACCAAAACACTTTTTTGGGCTTCAAAATAAATCATTTATCAAAAAACAAAAACTACATTTACAATTCCGGGAATTATTTTTAAAGGCCAAACATGCATTCTTTCACTATTGGGTGTCCACTCATCCAAAAAATATTTCAATCATCATGTATAAAATAAACGGATTTATTTATATCGAGTGATCATTTAAAAATTTATCATCTAATACTATTTCTTATTTATTAAAATTTGTAAAATATCAACCAATTACTAAATTCTAAATTTAAAGGAAAGTGTAGTGGGGGACCTACCTCGACTCGTAGTCCAAACACAATGGCATGTCACGCCTCGCACAGACGCACAAACACGCGCAAGCCGATGACCACAGTATCGTGGGTCTTCCTTGACGACAAGCTGCAACAAACGCACAACAAAAATGCATAAACACGGACTCAAAATAATAAAAATGAAAAAAGGCACAAACACCACCTCTACATGCTTTCAAAACACAATTCACACCACACAAAATCATAATGCACACCACTTGCACAGTTAAAATAAAAAATTACACAATTTAACAAAATACACAGAGGTCAAAAATCCATTTTTAAACCAAGCGCACCTCAAAAATATTTCTAAAACATAATTCACACAACATATAATATTTAATAAAACAGTTAAAAGTTTATAATAAAATTATAAATAAAACTACAAGGATTTTACGTCAAAACTCACCCAAAAAGAAAAAGTGGAAATTTACAAACACCAAAGGCATCATATACAAGTCCTAAACCAAGATTCATGTAAACCCTATCTCTAATAACACCAAATTATTTTAGAACACCACAAGAATCTTTAAAGAGGTACCATGAAGATTCATAGAAAGATAATAATATAATGACATCCTAAATCATTAAGCACAAACAATCGAAAGTAAATGCATGGATTTGCCTACCTCATGGAAGTCCAGTTGAAACCTTCCAACTCAAGAAACACCTCACTTGGACACACGCACACACTTCCATATATATATATATACACCTTTAAACTGATGCGTGTGTTCCCAGCGCCATGAGGGAAGATGCACTCAGAAGGAGTATATATATATATATATATATATATTCATAACTCTGAAAATGTGTCTGCGCACTCGTAAACGATCTCAACACCCTGCAACAATATCTGACACCCAACATAATGCATCACAGACTAACGCACCTCTCAATAAAAACCAAAGACTCAAAGATATAATCACGGCCCAAAAATAAAGTGTGCAACAAAGAAAGGGATTAAAAACATCACCTCGAACAGTGGTGGTTATCATTAGAACACAAAATGCAAGATTTCGGACCAAAATAATTATCCATACAACAAATAAAACAGAAGGAATTCAAAACACAATAACGACAATAAAATAAATGAGTGTGCGATACTAAAACCCTCACTTTGGATTATGGCGGTGAACCTAGAAAACACGTGTAAAGTCGAGATCCCATCCAAATAATTATCTTCACTACAAATAAAATATCAGGACTTCAAAACACAATACTAACCCTAAATTAAAAGCATGAAACCTAGCAGTGATAAAACCTCTCACGTCCAAAGGTGGTGATGGTACGAAAACTGGTGATGGGTTCGCACCAGAGCAGCAGGTCGCCGGAGCGGGAGACAACTATACAAAAAGAGGCCGGGTTGGTCTACTGGTGTGTTACATCTCGAGAGGAAGGATGGGAGGTAGCATGGCCAGAGCACAGCCGGCCGGAGGTGGAAATATCAGACTAATAGAATGAGGGTTGGTCAGAGTAGGGTCTGGCTGGAGGTGGCGTAGCTGGAGCGCAGGAGGTCGGCAAACGGGAGGTCATGCCAGACCTAGAGGGGGACCGCACCATACTAGGAGGGGGAGTCGCATTGGACTGGAGGCTGGATCAGCAGGGGTAGGTGCGCGTCAGCGGACGAAGGGGAGGGATCACTGCACTACTGCGAAGAAGGGGGTGCCTCGCGCCGGATGAAGGGGGGATAGGCAGGGGGCTCGCTCACGGAGTGGAATAGTGATGGGGGGAAGGGGGGAGCGACTGGTTCGTAAAATTGGGAGGAAGATGGATGCGGGTAGGTTAGGTTTAGGTTTTAAAAGATAATTATTATTTTTATTATTATAATAAAATATAAAAAAAATAATACTATTAATAATATTAATAATAAAAACTAATAAATATTAATAAAACAAAATAATAATTATAATTATTTCTTATCCATTTTATTTTGAGTAATAAAAATTCTAATAATAAAAAAGTTACAATAATAATAATAGTAATAATATCAATAGAGAAATGATAAAAACAATATTAAAAACAACAAAAGAAATTAATAACAAACTTAAAGTTATTAAAATGATAATTTAATTACATTTCATTTTAAATAATAATTATATTTATAACAATGTAATAATAATAGTATTATAACTAGATTAAAAAATAATAAAATAACCATTTTCGTAAACATATTCTCGTTATTATAATTTAAACATTAACCTTGTTTTATCGACACCAAATGTTTATTTGGATTCCATTTTCGATTAACTTAATTTATTTACTTAATATATTATTTATTTGAAGTGTCGTGCCACCGCTCTTTCACCAGGACCAAATGCATAGTCCTTGAAAATGATGTGGTTACCTTACACCGACCCAAGGCCCAACAAAACATCAAACATCATGAATTTCAAACTAGGTCCCAACTAAACCCCATCGAAAAGAAGCAGGACCGAGTAAACAATAAAAATAAAATAAAATAAACCGGCGTCCAAGGTCGGGTTGTGAAAAAGATGATAAAATATTTTTGAAAACCATTTTAATTTCCATTGGATAAGTTATGAAATGATAAATTAATTCATTTTATGCTTAAATACATTAGAATGGATTATGACTAGGTTATGGGTGATTAAATTATATCCCTATACTGGATTGGGTAAATATTAATTTTTTATAATCTCTAAGGTAACAGGAATGGTTATCCCATGTCCAAAAGATGGTACATGAGTGGTTACCCCTGCCTAAATGTGGGTAAGCATGAGGTTTTACTAATCCCAAAGAAGGTGCACATGTGGTTTTCCCAATGATAAAATTCAATGAATGTCTTAGTGGGTATCCTTGAGAATGTTTTATATGATTGTTATGAGGCCACATATTATGCCACTATTTTATGAGATTATCTTTTGTCAATTTTATTCTCTCGTGTATTTTTTTATTTGATTCATTTTTTATTGATTTCTATTGAACATTCATGAATTATTCTATAACACATTAATATTATCAAGAAATATTTGGGTATGCTTTTCAAATAATAAGATCATTTTTTCACACCCTTATACTTATTTTATTCTTAATTTTTCATTGATATCTCACTTGTTTAACCTTTCTAAGAATATAAGATCACCCATTATTATGTTTGATTTTCCCCAAAATATTAATAAAGGATTTATATATGATATTTATATGAAAAGTACTGGTTATGATGTATTTAGGGTATATGATATAGATAATTTATAAACTAGTTTTTTATGTAACCATGTTTCCAAAGCCACTAAACCATTACATTTCTATGGTTGATCATAATAACATATAGTGAATATTCATCTAATAATATGTAATATATATATATATATATAATGTTATCATCACTATAATTAATATCAAGGGAATTTTTATTTTTCTGGAAACTAGTATGAGATAACAGTAGTGAAAAACCTTTGGATATACCAATGTATCAGAGAACAACCTATGTTTCTGTAATAAAAGGAGTGTGTTTTTTCTTGAATATATATCAATTTTATGATATTGGTAAATGGGAGATGCTATAGAATAAAACCAACATATGTTAATTACTATAAATGGGGCATAATGGGTATTAACTCGATCATTAGTGATGCATACAGAGTTGGTCTAAGGCTACAAAGTTATAAATAACTATAATTTATGAAACATGATGGTAATACAATGAATTTTTGTTTTAGTAAGTGATTAAAGATAAATGATAAATTTTTGGTGGATAATGGAATGTTATAATTTTGAAGTACCCATTTTAGTATTGTTTTTTGAATTTTATTATATTGTAAAAAATCTAAAGGAATATTTTTTAATATCCCAAGTGTTTAGTTGTTGAATTAATATTAAAAACATATGATATGATTATTAAATATCAAGGCTATGATTATTTTCTGATTAACTTTTGTGGGAATTTTCTCCCTACAAATGCTTTATTCTACCTCTATATGAGTTTGATGTGATTTTTTTCCATGGATTGATTTTCTTTACATAAAGACCATAGAAATTTATGTGGAAGGGAAGTTATATTTGATATTTTAATCAAAAATATATTTTATAATAGAAATTATGATCATGAAGATAACTTGAGTATTATACTGAAGACCAAATGGAAGTAGAAGCTATATAAATAATTTACCTTTTAGGAATTTTAGGTACACCAAGACCGTGTTTTGGGTAAGATAATATTATTATTATATATATTAGAAAATCTATAAGATATTTATGTTACTTAATATTATCCATGAATAAACTCTATGAAATAAATCCATAGTATTTTTGGATTATTTGTATATTATCAACAAATTTCTAAGAATTTAACCTGCATATCTAATCCACTAACAATGCTAACCTATAATATATTATTGTTCCATTAGATTGATTAACGTTCAAGATAAGTTAATGGAACTAAAGATGTTTCTCAATCAACCTGGGTCCACACAAAACTAAAGTGGAGAAGGGTTTATAATTTATAATGATGTATTGAAAAGGGGGCATTATTTTTTCATATGAAGAATGATATGGTGAAAACTTATTCCTCATTCTAATTGGTGGTTAATGAGAAAAATTATCTCACTAATGATTTGGAGATAAAAGTGGTAATATCTTCAGTAATGTTATATAGACTTTATCATTGTGTATAAATGTGTAAAATATATACTTATCATTAAATGTTCAAGTATATATTTACCTATAAATAGTTTTATATGAGTTAGAGTAGATTTTTGGGGTTGATATAATATTATTACTACTCAATAAACTAAAACCACGAGAAAATAAACATGGTGGATGATTCTTTGAGTTAAAATAATCAAGCTAGAGTTTTTATAATGTGGATCAAAATGATTAGATATTTATATATCTATAGAGTAATAATGATGACATATTTATGGAATGGGATAAATCGTACCTTATAAAATGAGTTTTCAAAAATATATCTCTATGATGATTATAGAGGCACAAAATGTGGTAGAGTAGCAATAAAAGAAGGTAACAAGAATCCCTATATTCAACCTTTGTTGTTATAGAATGATAATTCTGATTAATTTACTATGTTTCCCATCCACACCATACTTGAAGAAAGAGATATTGGAATAATATAAAACCTCATCATTTTTAATTCATCTTGGAAGTAAAATATATAAATTTTGATGGAAAGTGTATTTTGGAGGGAAAACATGAAAAGTTATATTGTAGAGTGTGTATCTTTATTTTTTATATGTTAACAAGTTAAGGTTGATAACTATCAGTCTAAGTGAACCCATAACAAAATGTTTATGGTAAACCATCAATATGGATTTAATCATTAGACTACCTAAAATGTCTAAAATCTATAATTGTGTTTGGGTTTTAGTTGATCACCTTATGAAGTCGTTATACTTCATTGAAATAATAAAATATTTCTCCCTTTACCACCTTTTCCATGATATATATTAATGAACTTGTATGTTTTCATAGAGTACCATTTTCTATTATAAATAATAAATATTCAAGGATTACCTAATTATTGTGTATAAGTATTTAGAAATCACAATACATAATGTTTAGTGTTAGTACTAGCGGTCATGTTTTGAAATATTAAAATTCTAAGAGATACATTAAATCTATAGTGGTTATGTTTAGATCACTTTCACTAGATTTCAAATGAAATTGGGATTAATACCATCATCTAGTCAAATTATCCTGTATTAATAGCTTTCAATCAATAATTTAATTGGATAATTATGAATATATATATGAAAAGAAGTGAAAATTATACATATTGGGATGAATTTTTTTAAAGAACATGATTTTTATGTAATCTAGCTTAGGAAAAAATAGAGAAGGTTAGAACCATTTTTTAGCACATAAATGAAACTCATAGTCGACAAAATAATGATGGCGAAAATCATTACTGATATCTATAATTTGAAGTTGGCGAGAAGGTATTATAAAGAATTATTAAATTTAATAAAGTTATAAAATTTAAAAAATAAGATAAATATAAATAGTAGGTATATTAGTACACTAGATATTCTTGATCGATTAGTGGTGGTAGATTGTTGTTTGGAGCTTCCACAAAACCTTTCTCAAGAACATGATTTGCTCTATATATAATATTTTAGGAGGTAAATAAATGATAAATCACATTTAATGATGTTATAAAATTGGACCATGATAATTATTATGGTTAAAAACTGGTAGAAATTTTTGAGCATAGAGATAATGTTCAATAGAACAACACTACTCACCTAGTAAATATTATTTATAAAGATCAAAAATTAGAAGAAGCTACATGGGAATATATGGATGGAAAAAAAGTAGATTTATCCTCATTTTTTGTATAATAGTGATTTAATTTAAAGTGTGAGATTAATTTTAATGTGTGGGGTATAATACAAAACAAAAATATTTTCTTTGTATTTTCATTGAAATAAAATCGAAGTATTCAATAAATTTCTTTATATGTAACCCCGAGTCAGAATGAATCGTGACATAGTAATACTATTTACCATATCCATTAAATTGGAATGTATGAATAATAAAACAAATTATGGTAAATATGTATAAGGGTTATAAATAATTCGAATTTATTTATTAATTCTCCATAAATAAGCAATCAATTTTTAATAAAGTTAATTTATTTTAAAAAAAACTTTCCATCAAAAAAAGTTATTGATTTCATTTTTGTGTGAAAATTATAATTAAAAAATGCCATTTATAAAAAAAATCACGTAATTATTATAATTTTTTTAATCATCATTCATATGTTATGTAATGTGTAAGTTCTATGATTTTCCAAAAAGAATTATTTTTTAGTGAATATTGAAAAATACCAATTTTCTTGTAAAACTGTCATTTCTTTTTATTAAATCAAGTTATTTAAATGACCCATTACATTTTTTTACTTTATAGTAATAAAAAATAAATTTTATTCAATCATAAATTATGTAATTAGTAACATTTTAATCATAATTATACATTATTTTGGTATAATCTCATTTATAAGATTTAAAACACAATTATATAACCATTATTTTTATGGCTATAAAGTGTTTTTATAGTAGAATACTAAATTTTACTTATTAATTAATGTTTAAAATTTAAATCTATAGATTATATACTATATGAAATATTTTATCATGCTTTTTATGGTTTTTATAAAGCATGTAATTGAAGTAGAGTAGGTTTCATTCTTAAAAAATAATAATTTTCAAAACAAGTTTTCATTGCGTTTTTTCATGATTATTTAAAATTAATTTCCTCCAATTATAGAAATTAAATATAGAATAATTAAATCAATAATTTTAATTAAAATAATAAATATTATATAATTTTTAAAACATTAATTTTTCATAATGAATTTTAGAAACAATTATATTTTTACCATGATTAAGGTTAAAACGGGTTTATCAGGTGGTAGAGATGGTAAACCAAGTAGTAAGGGTACAAATGACACCTAAAACTATATAATAATTATGGGATCGAAATAATTATACCTTATATTATTCTAAATTTTATTTATTTCATTTTGAGAAACATTCACATGAATGTGACTGTATATTATTGAAATCATTTATGTAATTCCATGTGTGTCCCTCCTTTAACTTATAAAAGGGAACCTATTCTCCTATTTTATTAGAAAACATTTTTTCATATATATATCATAGAATTCCCAATATAAAACCATTATATATTTCTTCCCTTAAACCTGGATGTTTTGGTATTCTTCTACGACCAATTTGTCAAGCCTTATGGTGTAAGCCAAAGGGGGTCTCTCAAAGAAGAGGTGTAAATCTTAACCAATCTTATAAAATTTTATTTTTTTATTTAAACAACTATAAACATATTATATATTTGAAAAATTATTAATACAATATCATAAATATATTTATTTGTTATTAGGATTACTTCACAACCATTTTTCACCTCCTCTCCATCAAAACATAAATTAAAGTATCATTCGTGTAGACATGTGGACTACCGCATCCAACTAGCAATATGATACATTTTCCATCACCATATTTTATGGTTGGTTATAGTGATGGTTTTAATAGATATATAAGATATTTAGGATATAATTATAATTATTTCACTATACTATGTTATTTACCTTTCATTAATTTATTTCATTAGTAAATGAAAATATTGTTCACATGAACAAACATATTACCATCTCAATGAATGGGCTTATTCATTTTCCTACATATACCTTTTCTAATGGTTATGAATATGTATTTAATAGATTGAATTGTTTTTTATATCCTTATATAAATTAAATATTTTATAGAAGCATGATCATAATTCGAGGACCACAACAACATAATTGAATCATTTAAGAAAGAACGAAACAATTATAACATGGAAAAATGAATTTAATAAGTAATTATTAATATTCAAGTAGTGAAATGTTATAAGTGGATGATATATGGTATTATTTGTATGAATATGGTTACTTTAAGTAATAATGATAAATTTAAAATTATTATATAATAGTTTATGGAGCTTATGAGTTACGAAAAATTCAATGTATGGGTTTTATGTGATATTCTCAGTTATTAACAGGATTGTTTATGATTAAATTTCTAATGATGAAAGATTATGATCTATCTATCCCATATATTATATATTTTAATACCTATGGTTATTTATAGATATTACATGTTTTACTTTAATTATCCTATCTTTACTTACTCAAGAGACAAAAAAATTTGTTTTTATGTTCTTTTAGGAATATTTTTCATCTGTGTCAATATTTTACCTAAACTATTTTCAAAAACGTTTTTACCATTTTTTTATCATTTTATAATGTCGTTTTAATAATTATTTACTTTATATATAAATTTTTAAATGGAATATTTTTTTTAATTTTTCTAATGAGTTACTTTTTTCTTTTTACTGAAAATGTGGACTGAATCCTTTTTAACATACATTGCATGAGCTATTTTTTACTTCATAATGAGTGATATTATATTTAAATATTATATTAAAATTTTTCATGGTTATTTTAAATGAAATTTTTTTCCATATTATTCAATAATTTTTAAATTTTATATAATATATTTCAAAATAGAAAAAATATTTTCCTTAAGAAATAATTCAGTGCGCTTTTAAAAGTAATTTTCATCTATAAAATAATCGTTCTATGTTTCCTATACATCACTGTGGATATTATCCTCTGTTTCCGTATTTATTATTTCTCTTTATGGTTAATTGTATATTTTTAAATAGGATGTGTATGAAACTACACTTATTAAATAAAAATGTAAGATAACCTCTTTTGAAATAATAGGAAAAAAGGAAACCCATTAAAATTAATAGGAAAAAATCCATAACGAAAGAAGACCTAATGCTTTTAAGATAGTTCCAAATGTATAGTTGGAATAAAACATCAAACTATCCAATGGAGAAATTCTTTAATGCCCTATATAATGTACAATTCAACAATGAAATCAGTAAATGAAGATGTGTCACCCCTACCAAGAAGTTATACAGTGAAGGTCCAACACAATGTGGAAGAGAACCCCTGTAACACCCTGAGATTTTACAAAAAATATTCTTTTTAATTTCTTGTGTTGTACGATACACCAAAATTATCTTGTGATGTATGCAACACCGTATTTTGTTGCAGTATATGCAACACTATTCTTGTCCCGCGTTAAACACAATTTCAAGTTCGTTTTGTAGAAACTATTCTATGCAACATTATGTATAGATTATGTTTAATGTATAAATGAAATAAGTTTTTATTATGTTATACGCAACACCAAACAGATATTTCACTACATGCATCCCTGACTTGGATTGCATTACACACAATAAATACATTCCTCGATAGCGTGTGTATTACGCAATACCGAGTTTCACTAAACGAGATATTATTATAATATTATTATGAACTAGCCGTTATGAATAGTAATACCCATTTTTTGAAACTTTATAAATTTTATCTTTCAAAATGTACTTCATTTTTGGGTTTGGAATATAGAAATTATCTTAGGGTGAAATTTTGGTACTTTTCGGATAACTTTCATATTCAATTGAATAGTGAAAATTACTAAATTTTAATTAAAAACAAATTTTTTAATCGAAATAATTAATAGTGATAAATTATTAATTTGAGTGGTTTTAAAGTATATATAGAATATATTTTTACCATTTAATACAATTTTGGTCATTGGATGTAATTTCACATTTAAACCAGACATAAACAAGTGTCAATCTTTTGATAGTTATTATTACTTAAAAACACACTATTTGTTTTGACGACATGGTTTAATTTTTAAATTAATTAATACAACTGATATGTTTTGAATTTGGTAAAATAGTCATACTTATTTAATTCATAATATCAAATATAACTTAGGCCTAATTTTTTTTATTTCTCTAGAAACTTTCATTTTTTGATGAATAGTGAAACCACTAAGTGGTAGCTAAAAACTAAATTTTTCATAAAACATAATATTACCATTTCTGTGAGTGGAATTTTGAAAATCCAAGAGACATGGTTAATACGAAGGACTAAAATTTGGTTCAATGAGATGAAAATATTTTTTGCGGAATAGTAACTTTTTACTTTTATTTACCACGGTTAAAATTAAATAAGATAATTAAGGGAAAAATGATATTATTATTACCCTAACACATGTCCTAATTCTATTGGATAAGTGTAATTCGGCCAAAAACATCCTTAGGAATAACATATGACCATTTAGGCTCACATGGATTAGATTAGGACATTTAATATTAATTTATTTAAAGAAGGGTTAAAATAGTTAAAATCAATGTTTAATAAGTAAATTATTTTTAATATAGAGTTATACATAAGATAAATTCGACTATAAATATTCATTAGAAATATAAAAATATTTCATACATAATGGTATTTTATTTATAATTTTTAGACATTAAATAATTTAATTTATTTATGACACAAATATGATGTAGTAATTATCTTATTAATGAAATATTGACATAATTGATGTTATAAATACCCAAATAAATTTAATTTGAGACTTTTAATTAATTAAACTAATTTTCTAGGTTAATATGACATGTTAGTATTGATTTAGTTAACTGTTTTCTAACTAATCATTCTTTTATGATTTTCACAAAAATCAATTACCAAATAGTGTCAAAATTGACATAAAATAGTTTTTAAAACAAATACTATATGATTAATTGTTATTTTATTCCTATAAATCTATGGTTCGGCCAAATGGCTTATAAAAGGTTATATATATTAATAAAAACAACTTGGGGTTCTTTTCTCTTGTTATAGTATGTTGATTAACCTTATAGTGTAAGAAAACAAGAAGACACGGTAAAAGTTAAATTATCTATCGTAAAGTTTAATCTAAATGATAAGGTTAAAATAGAAACCTAAACTTGTCTAAATTCTATTATATTAGAATATTTTGACCCATACCCACGTTATCTTCGAAATAATTCAATTTGGAGCTATTAAAAACCGAATATGACTTTATAATTAAATAATATTTTTAGTTATTCCAAAGGTGTCCCTCTCCTCCCTTATAAAAGGGCACCTCCTCCCTCTCTTCCTCACACCACTTTCAGCCTTCAAGCTCAGCCAAAACCTGTAAAATTCTTTTCTAAACATCCCTAGAAACACCCTAGAGGTCCTGGTCTTCTTCAAAGTCCAATTTTAGTGCCCTAAGAGGAGGTCTCAAAGAGGCGCTTCAAAAAGAGGTAATGTTCGTTACCGATTCATTCAACTTTATTTCTTCTTCCACTTATTCTTATTTGGTTGTTTCATTATGAAGTAAAAACATCAGTATCACTAATATACTTATATGTTATTATAAGTATGAAACAACCATATTTCACAATCTATCCATCCTACAGAAAACGAAATCGCCGCGCGTGCGTACGTACAGAATACCGTCTCCACGCCGTGGTGTAATCTATTTTCCACCACCACCTTACTTGGATGGGTATAATGGTGACAGTAATGAATATATATGATTATTGTATAGTGATATTGATTTTGTAATATTATACATACACATTTATACTATTCCACGATCATGGAAATCATATCATCGCTCGTGAGTACGTACGGACTACAGTCTCCACGAACGCGATGAGATTCATTTTCCATGATTATCCATTAAATAATGATTATAAAGTATATATAATGAATAATAATGAAATATATGAAATAATAATTCTACTAAATTTATTTATATATTTATTTATTTCATCCATTTAATTTCATTCAATTCAATAAGGAAACGAAAATAGCGTTCATGCGTACGTACGGCCTACCGTCTCCATGAACGGTGTATTTCCTTTCTTTTTATAGATCTATAATATATATGTATATGATGAATATATACTATACATAAATCATGTTTTACACTCTGGAATTATTTAAATCATGATATAAGTAATAATATCAAGAACGACAAGTCGAAACACATATGATCAAAGAAATGATTTTACCCAAAACGCTACTTTAACATGGAATTTACATAAGAAAGCATAATATAAAGTCATAAGTGAAACATTTATGATATAATAACAATGAATATTATTATTTAATAAGTCAATGACATTATTTAAATCATTATACCGGAGTTTCAGATCCATACGAAGTATATCAGGCCTAAGGTAAGGGATAACCATTCCAATCTCGTTCTTATCCGAGATTGTTTATTCGTAATTATTTACTAGGGTTATTGTTATCATCCATGTCCATGTTTCCTAAAAATGATTTTGTGCATGTTTAAAGCCCTTTTTAACCATTTTTACTTTTACCTAACGGTATGGAAGGAATCTTTCTTTTATTTACCCTACATGTTACTTTTTGACTTTTCCGACAAAAGTACGAGGAGAATGTTTTTTTAACGTATAAGGAATGAAAGGATTTTTACGGTTTTATAAAGCCTTATTTTCATGAAGCTTCCTCCAAAATATTTCATGACTATTTTCAAAAAAATCCTTTTCTTTTAAAATTTCAAGACATTTTGTGAAAGGAAAATGATATTGAAGAAAAAAGGATATTTTCCATAAGAATTCATTTCAAGTGTTTTATCAAAACCATTTTTCATCTATGATGACATTATTTCATATATGTATGATTCAAGTATAATGTCTTTATTATTTACATGGTTTCACTTTTCTTTTTATTAAATGATATCCATTTTTTTATATGGATTATGTGATGATGGGATGATGTTTATGAAACCCATTTTATTTATTGGGTTTTTATGAATGATGTATGTTTATTTTGTGGCACAAGTAATAATGATTTCATTATGAGATGGGTGGGACCAATATATCCCTCCAATGCATTGGGTAAATATTTATATCTCATGAGATAGACAAGGCTAGAACGGTAAGTTAATCTGGTTCAGTATTATGGGACTGGAACAAGGAGTGAACTCGATTCAGAAAGGGACTTTGTCCACTAAGATGGTCTTGGAAGCAATGACTTGGCTACTATGGAAATCATTACTTGTGATTAATGGATGCTAAAATTATATTTTTTATTCCCATGCTATTTTATCATGATTTATGTTCCATTATAATCTATGCCATATGTACTTCCATGTTTTATGTCGTTTCTCAAGATTTTGATGTTTAGACATTATGTTCGTGTTTTTAAAGTTCAAATGTATATGGTATGTTTTATTTTATCCATGCTTACCCTTACTGAGCATTTGAGCTCACCCTTTTTATTTTTTATTTTCCCCCCAGATTAAAAGAAAGGTTTTAGATAAGAAAACAAAAAGTGGAAGATCTTTATGGGAGATGTTGAAGATCATTCACCATGATTAGAAGAGTACGTTCCATGTTTCCAAAGACACTAAACTATTACGGTCCTTGTGTGTCTGTTTTTGTTATGTATTAAGTATTCTGCAAAATTAATGTAATATCTATGTACGTTAAGCTTCAAGACTCTCTACAACCCCTCCCACCCACATAGACATGTGGAGGGAGTACTAGATGATAGGTGAAAACACATATATCAATCTGTAGAAAAATACTTAAATATTCCATATAGAAACCTTACACATCCCATATAAAAACCTTTTAAATCCTTTTTTAGAAAAATACATGAAAGTATTTTTATAGCACTATAAAATCCTTATATATATAACACTACAATTTCATAAGGAGAAAAATTCTAAATAGTAGTATAATCAAAACTATTATCAACCATTAATAGTGGAGGATATATTAATTATAAAAATATAAACAAAAAATGAATCATAATACCCAATATTGAATAAAATTAAACTAAATTAATAAATAGTTTTACTTGACATGAGAAAAAAATAATAAACAAAATAACCTAACATAAATGAATTTCTTTTAAATAAATTATAATTAAATAAACTCAACCAAAAAAAACTACACTAAACTATCTTAAACATTACCATGATAATCAAAAAAACACTAGAATATTTCCAAGAGAAATGAACCAACCTAAAATAATCTATATCAAATAAACCATACCCAAAATGAATGGGAATGAATAGTCCATAAAATAAGTAGATCATATATCACCCATATAAATAGGTATGAACTTAATATTAAACAATAAAATTTGAAAACAAATAACTAACATATTTTTAACTAAACAAACTATGTTTGATTTAATTGAACCAAATTAAAAATGATTAAAATTACATGTTTAAATTTATTGAATTTATTAGAAAATAATTGTACTAAACTACTCCATGTGAAAATAAAAAAACCAAATAAAACATAAAATAATAAAATTAAATTGGAGGGAATTAAAACTAAAATAATCCTACACAATAAAATCATTTCATAATTGAATCATTCTAAAATGAACCTACCTAAACTAAATTAAAATAGTATTTTTCATTGAGAATGGTATAACTATAGATATAAGTATGAAAAATCTAATAGACATTTACACCCACTACTGATATGTTCAAAAAAAATTGAGGCTATGTTTTGATCATGAAAACATACAATCAATCATATGATATAGTTATTAACATTTTATATTAATTCAGACGAATTTAAATGAAATAAGTAGGTAAAAACTCATATTAATAAAGATCAAAATATCATCAAAATAATTTTTTTTTGTCAAACTGATGTTTTTATAGAAAAATAATATTGACATCAAGGAAAATTATTAATTCCTTAAATATTAAATAGGCTGGAATGTAGTAGAATATTTTCATACATATATTTTAACATTTCCATTAATAGAGGATTCCCTCAATTATTACATATTTAACTTGTGATATAGTAATTTTAATCATGGAAAAAGATAATAAATATCTAGAAAGTATAAAATTTTTATATAAATTTTATTATTTCACAAAATATTTAAATATAATTGTAAATATGATAACATAACATTATATAATATTGATATAACAATAAAAATGAATAATATGAAAATAATTATATTAGTTGTAACATCCTATTACCATCTTTTGGGTATTCCTTGACCCTTGATTTTATTTAATGATTGTGGATGTATGTTTTTTTGTGTTAATAGATTTGGTGTTTACATGTGTCAATGGATTTTGAAGGACAACATTAAAATTGTGTTTAATTAAAATATTTAGGTTTAGTTATGTAGGGGGATGCTACTGGGTACTGGATATAAAAGGAATTTACACTGTAATATTGAGTTTAAAATACAAATTTTTCAATATCCATAATCCATGAAATGATGTATGACCCAGTAATCATTCATTCCATAAAATCTTATTTTAATCATTAAAAAACTTTATGAGATAAAATATTACATCATGGTAAATTTTGTTTGAGGTAATTTTTTTCAGTGTATATAAGTTACAATATATTTATGTAATAAATAATGTTTTTATATAATAAATACTCTAACTAAGAAGGTTTTTATCCCATTGTACATAAAAATTTTCTAATATTAGATATGAAGTTTTCCTCGCTCTAACCCTAGCTGCCACAATCATAGTTTGGGTGTATATTCATTCTCTAGGCTGATTCTCTTGGTACATTTGATCTCCAATGTAGTGTGATTTTTCTTAATGGTATGTTCAATCCCTATCCCCAGTTGTCTCTTTTTTGATATTGGTTTGGTAGGGACATGTGTTTTTTTCAAATAGATAATAATGAGAATGTGATCTTGATCGATCCATTATAGTTTTCCTTAGGCCTCTTCTTTTGGAAGCTGACCTACTTTTTCACAATATCTATTTTCAAAGGTGATTAGGTTTACACTATTCATGACACTATTGTAAATCATACCTATAACAATGCATCTATACCAACGGTTTTTAAAAATTGTTGGTATAGGTACCCTTTCCTACCAATTTTTCCAAACCGTTGGGAAAATCCCACTTTTAGACCAATTCTCCCAACGGTTCGGCCAAACCGTTGGGAATTGGTATAGATTTCCCAACGGTTTTTTCAAATCATTGGGAAAAGCACACTTTTGTACCACATTTCCCAATTTTTTGTCCAAAACATTTGGAAAGGGTATGTCTTTCCAAACAGTTTTTCCAAACCATTGGGAAAAGGCCTATTTTAGACCACATATCCCAACGGTTTTTCCAACCCATTGAAAAAAGAACACTTTTAGACCACTTTTCCCAACAGTTTGTCCAAACCATTAGAAAAGGGTGGGTACCTATCCCAATAGTTCTCAAAACAATTTGGAAAGGCCTATCCCAATAGTTTGGAGAACTGTTGGGATATGTAACATTATTTTTTAGGAATTATTTTGTCGAATATCGTCTAATAAATCAATATATAAATTATATATATATATATAGATAAATATATTCACAAAGTTAATTGTAGGATAGTGGTAAAGTATTTGATATATAACTCACAGGTTGTGGGTTCAAACCTCTGTTGTGACCTTTTTTTCATTTACCTATACCAGTAGTTTGGGAACATATACCAACAGTTCCAAACTGTTGGTATATGTAATTTTTCCATCAGTGTCAGGTTGGGGTCCATATATAAGGTGTTAATTTCTGAATCACAATATTTTCTTATTATTTAATTTGAGTTTTTTAATGAAAATAATTTATTTGAAACTAGAAGGGTTTTTTTAAATGAGATTTTGGTTTTTAAATTGTTTTTCTTTAAAAATGAATTTTTTTCACATCAGGTGTTAAATTAAATAATCTGAATAGTGGTTTGTGTTATGAAATGGTTTTTCATGCTTATAATATGAATTGATATTATGGGAAATTTTTTTAGCAAATTTGAGATTGGGTTTTATATAGCCTTTGAAAACCTAGCACATTGGGTAACCTTTGGAGTGTCCAGAATAAACTTATCACCCATTGTGTGTGTAATTATATAAGAATATTTACTTTAATTTAGTATTTTAATTCAACTAGAGGTTATATTGTATAGATACACCTTATGACTGAGATGTGGATTTTGTTTTATTTCTAGAATATATAACCATAGGTAAGTGCATAAATGTTGTTATTTTTCAATTATTATTATTTTATCACATGATGGTATATTTCATTAATATTTTCTCACAAGGTTATCTTATAGTGTATCCATGGATTCATACCTATTTTTATCATAATTTAAATATTCCTATATTTTATGAATATGGAAGGATTTTATGTAAAAAGGAACTTGTTATAAAATTGTATTACTTTATGAAAAATATTTTGGAAAACTATATTTTTTTTATATCTAGAACTAATGAATTATTAATATTAGAACTTGTATTGATTCATTTGTGGTATCCTATTGGAATTTTTTTTCTCACACAATACTTTTTCTTTTAGGTATTTGTAGATGTTGTTTTGAAATAATCAAGTAAAAGGAAGAGAATTTGGATGCATTCTTGTTTCTTTTGTTGTCATCATATTTATAGAGGGATGGTTTAGTGGTGATAAATGGTCACAAAGGGACTTGTTTATACATTCCATATAATATCTTTCTTGATTTCCCTATTTTGATTTAACTTTTATGTATCATTGATATTTAAAATTTCATACACATTGTACAATGATGGTTTTCCATAATTATGATATTCATGAGATATATTTATTCAACTTTATTATACATCACCATGTGGAGGACCACCTTGCGTGGCTTGTCTTGTTTCCCCATGTTGGTTCATTATAAACTGGTTTCAAAAAAATTTCCCATCTGAAAGTTTTCTGAAACTTGTTGGGTTTGGTTCAGTGTCTTGGTAAATCATATTTAGGACCATTGGAATTCATATATTAACTGTGGAAAAGGGTTATGTATAGCTAAATTTTTTGATTGGGCGTGAGTTACCATGGGTGGTAATTGATTTTTTCCAAGACTGTGATTTGGTGTTTGAGGTCATTTGGATTAACCATATATAAGGTTTATTAATATGGATCTATTTTTCCATTTTTATCACTATTATATTCAAAAATTCCACAAATTCATTAAATTCTTCTATTTTAAATGAATAAATATAGAAAGATACTTTTAGTCTAAAGATTTCCGAATTTTATCATAATCTAATTGGTCATTATCATTTTTAATAGACAATACCACTAAGAAGAGATATTTTAAATCCAGGAGAGGATGCTTTAAGGTAGGTTCCTATTTAGAATCCACTGGTTGACCCTTATCTGGTAGATGCCATAATATATACTACCATGAATCTTGTTCAAGATGGAATCCATGAATTTGGATGAGTGATGGACCATGCCTCAAGAATATACTAAGTATAATCCATAAATATCCCTTGTGAAAAATACCCTAGGAAACAGATATGTGGATTGAGATGATTAAGAGGATACTAGTCTTTTTAGATACTCCCAGGGACTTCATTGTGGGATTTTCCATGTACAAGATTGATGGTAGTATATATTATGGAAAGGAGAGCATACCATTTAGTAGTATTCCACTCTCATTGTTTAGTTAGTGAACTCAGAACTGACCAATGATTAACTGAATGCTCGGATGATTGCTAATGGGTGGAGGGATAATATTCATCCAATTTTGGTTTTCATATTCTTTATAACATTTATAGTGGTTATATGTAAATTATATATGAAATAGGCTGACATATATGGGATAAATGGTTTGGGTGAATCTTTAGTTGGTGCTGTAGTTAGCTCGGGTGTGTCTTATTGCTGAAAATGGTTATAAAAAGGTAGCTAATTTTCATCAGGAACAGTTTTAGGGGCCTAGTTATGTTATTAATAGGATGTTTTATGTAATAACTTTCCCCTTCTCATTGTATTGGGAGCGAGGTGATATGTTACTTATCCTTGAGGGATGTCCCCAATACAATAAAGGATAACAATAAATGTTGAGGGCTTCATTTACAATTTGGGGAACTATTTTCTCTTTTAAGGTAAACAACCAACCAATTACCATAACTAGATAAAACAGTACATGATGCGTAGTAAACATGAAATAAATCTCAAAACATTCATTCATTCAAAACCAACCAAATATTACCAAGGCATTGGACAACTATTGTCGAAGTAAACAGCAAAATACAAACTAATAAAACTGAAATAAAAGCACATAAATGCAAAGATCTACATGCTCAAAGATCTAACTCCAACTAATAGCCCATGTATTACAAAGTACTACAAAAGAAGTGTGATACTTTACCATTTTCACATTTCTCGAAAGAACATATTTTCAAAATCAACAAAGTGCCATGTGGGGGTGATTACTAAAATAAAGTAGGATTTCCCCAATAAATTCCCTACTCATTCCACTTGGATAGAACATGTTAGAGCATTTATATAAAACAATTTATCTAATATAATTTCTAAAATCATTTAAATCATATATAAAAAAATCCATAGTAAAATGTTTTCTATGTAAAGAACAAAAAAATTATTTAAATCATTTATCATTCTTTTTGGCATACCCATTCAATGGTTCAAAACACACCAACACATTCATGCTTGTTTGATAGTTCCATTCTCATGAGTGGTATCTCTTATATTAACCTTGTGTCTCATTTACACTTTCCCCCAATTTGGGGTTACGTACCTTGTACCCCATTAGAACATGTCCCTTATTTAGGGGCACACTGAACATGAACTCACAAAAACACAACGTATACCAAAACCATTTCAAATAAATTATTTCATACAATTTCAATAAAACTACCTTAATTAAAAACCATCCCAGCAAGGAATTTCAAAAATAACTAACAAATCCATATTTTAAAAGAAATATTTTAAAATCATGAAACAAAAGAACATTGTTCAACCAAATACCATGATTCCACAGTTTCACCAAAACCCATTAATTGTCACTAAAGAATATTTATAAAATGCATTTCACAAAAATTTCACAATTAAAATCAAGAAGTTAGGCATATTTAGAACAAAGTATTAATGTTCTTACTAGAGGAGTCATGGGTGAATCCCCCAACCTCGAGTGTTTTGGCAGACATGATAAACAACATGAATAACATCAAAAAATTGGGTTGAATCTCCACGAACCAACCTTATATCTCTTCACCTATCATACAAAAACAAATCCAATCATATTTGGACTCCAATAAAATAGATATACCCAAAAGGGGCATAGATCTAAGAATTTTATAGATAGAGTTAAGTAAATCTAAGAAACTCAATAAGAATGATCAGGAAAGAATCCTTACTTCTAGAATCTGACTTAAAATCCTAAAGGAAAACCTTATGATTTCCTCAGGATCTATGGGAGAACCATCCTGAAAACCTGAGATGGAAACATCCCATGTTAGGGATGTATTAGGGAATAAAAGAGTCATTAAAACACAAGGCTAGACTAAATACACCTTTTAATGATCTTGTTTATTGTAGTGCATGGTTTAGTCGAATGGTTAGGAAAACTATGCACTAACCATTAACTAGAAACTTCCTTAAGGATGGACCTTGCATGGTTGGATCACATTGTTTCAAAACCATTATCCAGCCATGGAAGATCCCACTATACAATGTATCAATGTTTCTCTTATAATTCTTCATGGTTTCCACAAACCATGCATAACTCATGTGGCTTCCCTTTAGCCCATAATTATTATTCATAGTTTCTTGTAGTTTTTTCACAATTTTCCAAAACCACACACCAAGTGTGAAAATGCATAAAATCACAAAAAACACTATAAAATTTCTCCAAACTAACCCAAACATAACTCCAAAAATTTATATTCTTAAAATATATAAAATAAGGGTTTTGTACCTCAAAATGGGGGTTCTAAATTCTCCCAACCATTGTTATTTCCATTCATAGAAAGTAGAAAACCATCGTTTCCTTGAATGAGTTTTGTTCATTGGTCATTCATTTCCTTCTTCTATTCCCAAGTCATTCATAGATCTAATCATGTTGCCACAAAACCAAAAATAGACTGCATATTTTTTCATGAATGATTTTCTCTTGCCTATCCACAATCCACTTTGTCATGTGTGTCAACAATGTTGTTGGATCAAGGTCAACGTGATTCCATTTGATCACATGGGCGGGATTGGGATGATACTTTTTTAACTGGGATACATGGAACACATTATGAACCACACTGAACTATAGTGGAGATTGTAACTGACTTTCCACCTCGCAAACCAGTTCCTGTATCTCAAACGGTACTATTTATTAAGGAAATAATATTCCTTGTTTCCCAAAATATCGATGTCTAAGCCTTGGAGAAATACTTAATAAACCATGATCACTCACAATGAAGGTCAATGACCATTGATGATGATCCACATATTATTTTTTATGACTCCAGTCCATCTCCATATTCTTTTTGATTAATTGAATCTTCTCTATTGTTTCTTGTACAAGGCTTGGCTTTACTAGTGATGTCTCACCAGCTTCCCCCTAACAAACTAGAGAGCGACATAAATGACCATATAATACTTCAAACATAGCCATTTGAATTTATTCCTGATAACAGTTATTTTATGATAAATCAAATAATGGAACATTGTATTACAATGACGCACCGAAATCCAATATAGAAGCCTGAAACATGTTTTACAATGTTTTTATCATGCTTTTGGATTTCCCATATGTTTGAGGATGACATGACATAATCATGGTCAGCTGAGTCCCATGGGATTTAAATAAGGACTTCCAGAAATGATATGTGAACTTATATCTGATATGATCGAAATTTGTATGCCATTTCTCTTTACAAATTCCCAGATAAAGATTTTTTGTTAAAGTTCTCCATTATTTGAGATTCAAGAATAAGAAGGAAATCATCTGACTTCATGAGCCGATCTACTATCACACATATGGCATCATTTTTCTGAATTGTTCAAAGGATACATGTTACAAAATTTATAATTATATACTCCCATTACTGAAAATGGATGGGTAAATACTATAACATACCTTCAGGTCAATGATACTTTACCTTAACTTGGTGACAATTTATTCACCTTGAAACAAACTCAAAAACCTTATATTTCATGTTGATCCCCCAAAACTATGATTTCAACTCTTTAATAATCTTTTCTATTCCTAGGTAAATATCCAATCTTAAATTGTGGTAATCATGAAGAAGATATTAATAAAAATCCATAGGTAAAACCATTTGATTTCAAAAAACCGATAATTGAACCCTCATCCAGTTTCCATCCCTCAACAGTCTCCCCACCACTGAGTTTTTAACTCATCACAACATATTCTGAATCAGACCTCTATGCCTCTTTAACAATATTCACCAGATCATGAATTGGATAAAAAGGAATGAAAACTACAAAAATTACTTCAGTCTTCACATTCTAAAATCTTGTCAACTAGGACCAACATCAACTTCCACTAATCTGAAGCCTCCTTTCCAAATTGAACATATGACTTTCTATTAAATGCATTGGCCGCTGAATTTCCTTTTCCTGGTTTATAAAACAATTTAATATAAAAAATTAGGTGATGATCAATCCAAACCTATACCCTAAAGGATCAGAATACACCACATACCCTTGTCCGGATTATAGAAAAATAAATATTGGTGCTGATGTAAGGTGACGTATCATCCTTATAATGAATCCAGGAATTAGTCATCCAATTGGAATGCAATGTTATTCTTCTTCAAACATTAATAGGTGAAGCTAGTTGTGATAATATATGAATGAATCATTGGTGATAACCATCTAGACCATGAAAACTCCATATCTCGAAGACATTACTTGGTGATTTCGAAGAGATAACAAATTCTATCTTCAATGGATCCAATGAAACTCATTTTTCATAAATTATATGGCCAAAAAGGAATACCTCTTCTATCCCAAAATCACATATTGATTTTTCATACAACCTATGATCATAAGGATTCCAAACACTTTATCTAAGTCTTTCTCATGCTCAGCCCAGGTCCTTGAATACACCAATATGTCATCCACAAACACCCCCACCAAAGAATATAGATATCACTGAAATATCTAATTCATCAATTCATTAAGGACCACATGTTAATTCATAAGACCGAAAGGAATTTTCCCAAATTCATAATGTCCATATCTAATTATGAATGGTGTTTTCGAATATTCTCTTTCCAAAGCCGCAATTGGCAATATCTAGATCATAATTTAAATCATAGAGAACCATTGATTTCCTCTTAATTTATCGAATAGATCATAAATGAATAGAAGTTAATACTAATTCATTATCTTAACTTAGTTAATCTTATGATAATCAAAACATACCAGTATAGTTCCCTCTGACTTATTGATGAACAAGACTGGTGCTGGCCATGCAGAAGTGCTTGGCCAAATAAACCCCTTTCGTATAGTGGTGACACTGTAGCGGTGAAGGTACTCTAGTGGGAACTTTAGCAGTGGTGGTACTATAGTAGCCAACGTAATGTAGTAGTAATAATCACTAGAGTGAACTTTGGGGAACAATTATGGGATTTCATGGACATGGGCCTTAGGGCTATATAATGGGTCTCCCTCTACCCAAACAAAAAGGGGTATTTTATTATCTTTAAGAATAAAATGATGTATTGTCCTATTTATACCATATGCATTCACCATGAGCATAGTAAAATCTCATTTCACCTTAGCTTAATCAGTAGTTATAGAACATGTTCTACACATAAATTTTCTACATTCTCTTTGACCAAGAGGAGTATGAAGTTTTATCATAGAAGGCAACATATCAACTTTTAAACTCAGAAAATCTATAGTTTGAAGTTAAATAAAGGAATGGAATTCACCCTTATCAAACAACACTTGTATGAGGGTATAATTTAAAATAAACATACCTCTAACCTTAAATGTTCTAGACTGATAATACACTATAAATATCTCATCTCCTTATAATTTCTTTCTCACAACATTCTGATCCTTGTTTCCCAATTTAGGTTTCCCTACTATAGGAGTCGTGGTACTCATGGAATCACCATAGCTAGCTCTGTTCTTCTGATGAGATCCATTCTTCTACCCTATACCTCTCAAATTATATGAAACCTGTAATACCTGCTAAGTGTCTTGATCACCTGACCTCATATCACTATAAAAATAGAATTAAATATTCCTCATATGGTTTCAGTTATGGAATGATCTAGTTTATGCCACACACTCTCACTTTATGGCGAAAAGAAAACCACATTAGAAAAATCCTAATATTATATTAGGTCATGGAGGAAGGTTCACCGATCCAGATTCCGGATTTTGAGTCATGCTTCAAACTTGGAAATATGGTTCCCTCTTTCATTTGCTTCCAACGTTATAGTTCCCACTATTTTCTATGGTTATCAATATACATTATCCTCCCAGATCTTCTGAGATGTCCTGTTTATCCACTGTCACTCTATTAATTATATCTCATTAGTCTATAATGCAGAGAACATGTATCATTCTATGAATTTTTTATCTTGTCCCCAATTAAAATATGAATGCCTTCATGAATTAACTATCCATAAACTTAGGTGAAAATCACACTAAATTCATGAATTAAGCCACACACTCCCTGAAAAAGATTTTTTCCTTCTTCAAGAGGAAGTTGTCTATAATTATTTGAATAATTAACATGTGAGGATAGAAATGTTTATTAAAAAATTATTCAAAATCCTCCCACCCAAGTCCTTCATCCAATTTTGCATGCATAGATAAGTCCCTCCAATGATATGAAAGATCCTCTAGCAATATGTCTCTAGCTTGAAATTAAACTCTACTATTGTGTCGATGAAATTGATGATATGATTTATCATATTCAACCAAAGTGATGTTTTTTCTTATTCTGAATCATCTTGAAATATGGATGGATTTTTCTTATGAATATAAATAGAATGATCCACTTGTCTTTTATCAACCCTCATGTTCCTAGTGTCTATAGACTGTAATACTTAGATGATATTCTGAACAAGTTATTGGTTCACCAAGGGCTGAGGTGCAGCCACATTCTCTATAGAATCTTCCAGTTGGTTTATACGATCCCGACCAGGTTCCATTTTCTATATAAAGACAATCACAATTGCTCTCACTCTTTATCAATTGAATGATTAAGATTTAAAATTATACCACATCGCGGTATAAAAACAATTCTTTTCCAAATCACCCATTACCATGATCAATCATTTATTTTTGAAAATTTTATAATTGGTTTAAAAAACAAACCGTTTTCAAAATACCACAATCGATTTCTTTTAAAGTTATTTAATTTGAAAACAATTTCAATATCATTCCAAAATTATTTTACATTACACTAAATCAAATATCATTACTACAAATAAAATATTCTCTCCTAGTGGGAAGTAATTACTATAATGCATGTCGTGCTTTTCTCATTGTCTAAACACATGGAAATTATATTACCATTCCTATAATTGTCTCTGTAACATGTCTGTACTCAAATACCTAGTAATATGAAGTTCAACATTACCAGGATATCTATGACATTTGGTGTTCGAAATTTCATGTTTGGACAATCCCACTCCTTTCTATGATCCCAACATAAGGGATATACCAAAAATAATTTCAACTCCATGTCCAAGAAAACTGACAACCACTTGTTCCACGGTGGAAGGAACAAGTTATATAGATTTTCATAAATAGATTATGGATTGAACCAACTGATACCTCATGTAACATCTCACCCATTATTATTTTCTCGAGATGGTGGGGAGACATTACATGGCCTTAAGTGATTGTCACAAGATGCCACAGGATGAATATAATTTCTAAGGGATTTATTTCGAATTTGTGGGACAATTTTCCCTTTTATGATAAAAAACCAACCAAAAAAAATAACCAGATAAAATAAAACAACATTCATGATAAAAATAAAAGACAAAATAAACATTTCATTTATATAAAATCCAACCAATGTGTACCACAGTGGAAGAAAACTATCATAAATGTAAAAAATAGAATAAAAAATAATAAAAATCAAAGAAAACCAGTTTACTCTGAATCTACAAATGATCCAAGCTCCAACTCCACAAAAAAATACCAATTATCATTATGTATTACTAAATATGTGTGATAATTTTTATTTTCCTATATCCCGATAGACAATATCTACAAATGCACCAAAGTGAAAAAGTAGGGGTGAGTACTAAAATTCAGTAGGGTTTCCCCCAATGAATTACCTACTCACGCCACTCAGGTAGAACACATTAGCCGATTTATATTAAATAGTTTATTTAAGACAAATTCACATATATTTAAATAAAAATATAAAAAACCATAGTAAACAATTTCCCAGAAAATCACATAAACAATTATTTAAACCATTTAACATTCTATTTTTCCATACCCCTTACATGGTTCACAACACACCCATAGATGCTTGATTTTTTGATATTTCTATAATCATGAGTGGTATCTCATCCAATAAAATTTAGTCCCACTAACACACACCCCCGATCTAGGGTCATGTACCTTGTACCCCACTAGTACACGTCCCTTATTCTGGGGCATGTCTAACATGAACTCACAAAATAACCATGTATTCCACAACCAATTCAACCAACCATTTAATACCATTTAAATAAAAAATACTTTTTTTGAAATCCTTTCCAACAATTCATTTTAAAAAAGCCAGAGAATCCATATTTTAAAATAAACTTTTTAAAGTCACGAAACCAAAGCACATTACACACCAAATTACCTTCATTCCAAAATTTCACTAAAACCCCGAAATCATCACTAAAGAGCATTTATAAAAAACTTTTCACAAAAAATTAATAATCAAATTTATGAAATTAAAAAAAAAAATTGAATAATACATAATTTTCTAAATACATGTTGGAAATTGAAGGCATATGACTCATCATTTTTGGAGAAAATGATAAATGGAACAAAGAATATCCCAAAATTATGTAGAATCTCCACAAAACCACCTCATATATCTTCAAATATCATAAACCAAGCCAAATATAATCTTATAATGATTAAAATACCTTAGATATACCCACATAGGGCATATATCTAATAATCCTAGAGTGATGGCGACATAGATCTGAGAAACTCATCAATAATGATGAAGAACAAAGCCTTGTCGCAAGAATCTGGCTTCAAACCACCAAGGGAAGCCTTCCGATTGACTTCAAATTGATGGATGAACCTTCCTTAACATTCAAGAGGAAAAAAATAAAGAGTCCGGTGAAGAAATTTAGTTTCTTGAAAAATCAATAAAATTTTAAAAAATGTAGTTTTATTAGTTGTTAATTACCCATATATTTATATTCATCAAATTGATATCGTATGTTAAATTATAATCATTCATTCCTCAAACATAGAATGAATGAGTTGAGTGGGACCTCCCTTATTTTCAGGGGATATAAGTGATATATATGGGGATACCTTAAATATCCATAGAAACATATTCAATGTTGTCTTAATTATTCAATGAAATTATTTATAGTTGAACTAGTTGTGACCTAGTTCTATTTGTTCCTTGAAATCAAGATACTAAAAAAACAGTTTCTAATAAGTGATAATAACTATATATTTTATGGAAATAAAAAAATAAAAAATGAATAAATTTTTAAAATTCACGAACAATGTTAGAATATCATTTTTAATGATAAAAAATTAATTAATAAATTTTTCAGAGATTATACTATATATTTATATTATATCTTCATAAATTCATATCATTTATGTATATCAGAAGTGTATTAAATATTTTAATAGAGTTATTTATTATCATTAAAAAATAGGTTGATTATAATTTAAAAATATGTATAATTTGTATTTCATAATTTTTTTAGGATATACATTTTACATACCAAGATGATCATAAAGGGGGTGTACGTTTATTGAGCTAAAAAAAATTTAAAACAGATATATAAATCTTTAAAAAATCTCACATGGATAAATATTCAAAATAAAAAATATATTTGGTAATTATTATCAAACTAATTAATTTAGAAGCCATTATGAAATATATATACTTTAAAATTATAAAAAATTATTAATAATGAATATAAATTATTACATTAAAATAGTATATTTCAAGGGGTTATCACATATCCAATTAAAAGATCAATAGCTATTCTCATAGGATTATATAAGTTCTTTTTATATTATTTTCCATATTATAAAGTCTTCAAAATAAATCTTAATAAATCTAAATTATTAATAGTATTTGTAGCCTTATATGATTAATTTTTAATTTCATTAAAATATTTTCTGAAAAAAGTTAAATATTTTTAAGATATATAATACAAAAATTTCTATATTATATTATTTACTTTTTTGGTGGGATAGGGTAATTCACACCATGTTACTATTTATGTGTCTTCTGAAACATTCATTATTAAGTCACACATTTAGAAATTTATAATAAATAAATATAATATATACCTTAATGTATGACTTTTATTTATGATATAGTTATTTACTTATATTATAATACAAAATTTCTCCTAAGATAAAAACCTATTATAAATATAAAAATATATAATAATTTTATGAATGATTTGGATGATTTATAAAGAAGAACGGATAAATCAATACATAATTTTTAATATAAATATTGACAAATGATATTTAATTTTTTTGAAATAATGCATCAAATCCAATTTAATATTCCCCATTCAAATCAATGATGCTCATTACTCATATTATTTAAAGTCAAAATATTATAAATCAATGATATATATATTGCTATTCTAGATATTAGTCTTTTCAATACATTGAAATTTTTACTTTATCTTCATGGTCACCTAGTACTGATTTTAATAAATAATTCTCAATCATAATACATTATTATCCTTCCAAAACTTGTGCACTCTTAAAGATATAATGGAATTTATTTAAACTTTTTGTAAATACTAATTTATCTATATTATCATAAAAATAAAATATTTCAATTTTATATTTTATATTTTGATTTTTGAAAATGATTAACATGGAATAAAATTATTGATAAAATTGACCATTCTATGGATCATTAATCATGATAAATTGTTGAAACATAACAATATAGTATCACAAAAACTCATTTAAAATAACATATTTATAAATTTAAGCATGTAAGTTAAATTATTAAACGTGTAAGTGATTTTTTGGAACCTATGTTATAATAACACAACAAGAATAGGCGTTAAACATTTATATGTCAAGAACATGGGACATATATAATACCATGTTCTCTTTCCATGGTAACCACTAACTAGTAGCCTCTTAGGTCGCCTATCCAACTGAAAGCTATTTCTATAAGACATTACCTATTTTTTAATGTTTATTTTCCACCCTTATACACACCCTATGAGTAATCCTTATGAGATTCACTAATCTTTAAACAAAATTGAGAATATTATGATGAATTTTAGAATTCTAATTTCGCATAATATCAAAATGAAAGGTGCACGTTGTTGAAATGGTGTTCTAGTCCAAACAATAATAGCTATAGTGCTCTTATGTGGATTGGTTCTAAAAGGATGTTACACATTTCTTTCATTAATAACATCATTTAGTCATTTGAGCATCTATTTTTTCAAGGGTTTTAGTCACTCCCCCTTAAATCAAAATATCCTTATTAACAAATCTATTCATGGTAAATTCCACTTCACTTTCAATTGAGTATTTTACGGGACAAAATGTCTCAGGAATCAAACTATGTTAGTCCATAACATTACAATTCAGAACCTATGGGCCTTTAATACTACCTTTTTATCCTGTTAAACTAGTTATTAAATGTTACCCTCTGAGGTTGCATTCAAATTGATGATTGTACCCATTATTTAGCACTGATTCTCTATATTTTTTCCTCACAATCGTCAACAAAAGGATGAATTACTATTTTTCACTCATCTATTTAGCACCATATCCCTATAATTTTTAACTATAGAGTTCTTATCTTGGAGTACCATTAAAAAATCACCTATTACAAACACAGAAAATAACTACTAGATTTTTGTGCTATTATTTTCTGAGGGTGATCTCATGAACCTACCAATGATATCGGGACTCGGTAATCAAGACTTCTGATGACAAGGCTTGAATGTAATTCCCAATATGTAAGAGCAATAATCCACTTCCTTGTAATACTGAACATAATATTAATAATGGTTTTTACAAATAAATTCATAGAATTATTCCTAATATAGAAACACACATATCATCACCGTATATTAGTTATTAATGAACTAGAATGAACAAAAATATAATATTAAAGAATAAAAAAATAAGAAATAATATTTTTATTATAATAATCCCAATAAACCATGAAAATGCATCCCTAGTATAAAAATAAAGTGAGATATGTGTTGTGAAGATGACTTGTCATATGAAAGGGAATAAATCTAAACCATAAACTAAAATAACTAAAATATCGATAATATTTACTTCCCTTATAGTGTTAAATGAGTTAAAACTCTATACGATGTCACCCACACTAACCCTATATTTATTAGTCTGAATAAACACCACCTCCATGTTTTTCATTACCATTTCTTATTTTAATAAAAATAATAATTTATTTGGGATTCCTTGAGTCAACACGGATTATGAAAATCTAGGGAAATTTAATTTTTTTCCTCAAAATTGTTTTAGGAGGAAATTGTTATTTCTCCATAAATATGTTGTTGGATAATTTTTCCAACCACTCACTTTTCCCTGAAATAGGTTTCCTACCACAGGACTTGAGTCAGGGGAAAATCTGAGCTGTTCAAATTTTCACATAATATACAATATTTAATAATGTAAATATTAATTTATTTATTCATGTTTGTTCAATGATATATTTTAATTAGATATTGAGATTGAGATTCCATCACCATAGATTCGTCTCTAATATGGGGTTCCTTGTTGATTCATAAACCCATCACTGGTTTCAGGGCGGGGCCCGAGCCACTTTTATTTTATTTTTATTTTTATTTTGTTTTCATTTTTTTTATAAATAATCCCTCTGTATTAATATGATTATCCCTAATGCGATTTTTAATCTCATGAGAAAAATACAGGGAGGGATAGAAGAAGGGGATGTAGGATGACGTTCCACTCACAATGCTTGTCTAGACGTAGATTAAGGATTAATGGGTTCATGGTAGGGAACCAATGTGAAGATTTAGCAGTTTCTACCTCGAGGTAGACCTATTTTTTATGTTTTACTATAAATCTAAATATCACAGTTCTTTTAATTTTTTATATTGTGTTTTAGGACTCCTATGGGGATTTTCTATGGCATTTTTGGTGAAGTAAGTTGTTTTGGGGTCTTTGTTGGGGTTTACCGTTAAAAAATATAAATCACACTAGATGGTGTTTAGAAAACACACGTTGTGTGTTATCCCTATATAGGGAATATACTTATTAGGGACTAAAATCCAAGTTCTTGTGATTACATGATGTGTAATGAATACTCACTATGTATTTAGGGACATAACCAGATACCTAGTAATGGGGGGTAAAAAGATGTTTAAGGGTAAATGAACAATGGTCGTGTGTTATGCCCGGATGGAACCAAAGTGCGAGTACATATATAGGTACATAGATAAGAACCCTATGTGGGGTACACCCCATGTATTATGTCTGTACTCAGTGTAATTATGGTAATTACATTTCAATTTTATAGTGACACGTGGTTGGAGAATTCCCTCAGTGTGTATTCCATATACCTGGAGCACACATCATCTTCTTTTTTTACCCTGTTCATTTTTTAATTTTTTACTTATAGAAACAATTTGACAAAATATGAGTCCATTTTGATAATTATTCTACATAGAATAGAATGGTGGTATACAATCGATGTTTCAAGTCCATTGGAATGGGGTTATATATTGTCCATTCATTTACATGAGTATTTCATTGAGGTCTTGATTTATAATCCTCCAATGGGTTGGGTTGTGAGAAGTGAATCTTAAGTGAGATTTGTAATCTCTATCATTGTCTTGGATCTATTGTGTCTTAGAGATGTATTTTAGGTTGTTTTGTATGGATCCCAAAATTTGGGGATTTATAGTTTCTCTGATGTGATCACAAATTTCCATACATATTAGGACCATTCTCAAGAGGATAGAGAAGTTGTGGTCAATATAATACATTCAAGTTTTAGGGATGTTGGATCCTAAATGATGGGTTGATGTTTTGCTTTGTCGGTCATGACAATGTTACATTGTGTTGTGGATATGATTTTAAGGGAAACTCAATGGTTCCCATATTTTTTTTCTAAACAAGTGGGAAGTTGATAATAGTGTCGGATATTGAGAATTCCCCTATGGAATGGAATTTTCATGATTACCTTGTGGGTGAGTTAATAACTGAGGTTGTGTTGTTTTTTAAAGAAGGTTGGTCTGGGTTTTCTTCCATGGTTTTTAAGAGGTTTTTCTTATAATATATATCTATTGAGGGGTTTTATATAATTGATGTGGACACAAGGAAGGATGGGAATTACCTTATAGGAAATCTATTTTTAGATACACCTTTAGGTGAATTATTGATTGAGGATTAGTAGGATGCCACTGATGGATGTTTGGGATGTTTCTTAACGGGGTGTGTCCTACAATTTTGATGAGCTACGGGAACCCGTGTTAAGGTTTCAAACTATTATTATGTAATATGGGATAGTTTTTTACTTTTTAATGGGTGTAGCGTGAGAGGTTGGGTGTATTATGTGTGTCCATAGTTAGATTTTTCTTTATGATTTGACCCATGAGACTATTGGATCCACATGTTTTGTTCAGACCTGTGGGTGGATTTATAGAGAAAATGGTTATTTTATTTTTTGTATATTGAGATATAGGTGGATAATATATTCCACATTATTTTATGGATTATAGTTGATCGAGGATGGTATTTTAACAGCTTAGATGGTGGGTTTGAGGGTTTTACTGATCAAATTTTTATTGGCCTTTAGATTTGTTGTTAGAGGTAATTTATGATTAGGAAATTGGTTTGAGGGGGAGAAAATTTGTGTATCATGGATGTATAATTGAACGTAATTTTCAATATTGTTCTATCCTCTGTTGGATGGATATAAGTAAATTGGATTGGGGATATCATGAAGGATCAGGATGATTAAACCCCTCTAGTCATATATATTCCCTGGATTGTGGGTATATATATAGAAATCATGTGTGTTGTTTCACTCCCATTAACATGGATTCATGTAACTATTGGTATTGTGTATATATCCTATACGATTATGAATCAATTGGGTCCATGCAGATGGAGCCACTTAGTAGTGTATTTATCAGGGCCATGTTTGAGACTGATTCATTCTGTAGAAATTTCATGATATGACTGTTTCTCTGGAGTGTGGCATGGAGACACTGTAACCATTTTAGATTGTTCCATTATATTCCTAGATCCCAATATATGCACATTGTCTTTTGGATGCATGTGGTTATGATATAGGGCCCATCATTTGTGCTTTTTGTTTTAGATGGCTAGGAGCTATTATACATATTTATAAGACACAGTATATATCGGGTGGGTGAGTGAGCCATAGGTTTTAAATCCTCTATCGTAGGCCAAAGTGGGGGTATATGTACCATGAGTGGCAGGATATGACTCATTGTTGGGTTTTCCATTCTTTTTACCTCCCATTAATTTTATGTTGTAGTTTCTTTTATGCCAGCTGTTATTAATTTTCTGGTAGGATAGGAATATCATGTGTGCATGAACTTTTTATGAAATAATATTATAGATCCACCATTAAGAGTGACCTATTGATATTTATTTCCCACCCCCATAGATGCATCTTGCTATGTGTGAAGACATTATGTCTACATTGAAGTTGGATTTTAGCTTAGAATATATATGAATTTGAGGACCAACATTTATTTGTCAGGAGGTTCTTCTCGTGTGGAGTATCAGGATTGGTTTTTGTTTACCTCTAGTTTCATGGATCAGTAAAGAGTTTTTAGTAGATCCTGATGAATTTATATTATGTCGTTTAATTTTTTTATGTGGTTATCCCAATGAGTGATAAACTATTGAATGTTTTTCATGATTTTGTACCTATATGAGATTAAGCTATATTTTATTTATTATATTGTGCTTATTCTTAAGTTATTTATTATACAAAATCATGTGTTTATCCTTGTGTGTTATTTTCGTTATTTCTATTATCATTTTCCTTGGAAAAGTGTTTATAGTATCCCTACAACATCTATATGATATTAATTTCTATTTAGTGGCCTCATGCATTTGGCGTGGTTCACTTAAGACATTGTGGTAGCCATATTGGGTGATGATTTATGTTTACAAAGGATGGTTCATTACAAAATGGTATCATATCAGATATAATTTTATTATTTGGAGATTTTGGGGGATAAGTGGTATGTGAACGTGTTATAACATGTGAATGGTATCAAACAGGTGTTTCGTGAATACCTTTACTAATAAGAATCACAAATTTCAATGGAATGTGATTTTTTTTGTGTTTTTTTGTGATTTCACCTAGTGGGATACAATCGAGTAATTTGTTTTTTTGTTTATTATGGTTTTTCATTTTTGTCCCATGGGAATGAGGATAGTGTTTTTGAATCATTATAGGTCATTATGAATCAAATTACATATTCTTGTTTATGCAGTTTTTCCTAACGATAGAGGTTCAATTATTTAAAGTGTATTCAATGACCTATATGATGTATCACATATAGATATATGGTTTAATTCTAATCAAATGAACTACATAAAGATTATTTCTTCTAATGAAAAGTCATATGGTTCTTTTGATGAGAGTTTCCCCAGTGATTAAAATGTTTTCTCTTTATCAGGGGATACATGGAGTCCCTTATGGGTTGGTAATGGGGTCTTATTTCTCTATTGGTGGATCGATGGAGGAAGAGATCCTTAAGATTTATTTTTAATGGGATCAAGTTTCAATAAGTTGGTGTTTTCTCTATTTTTCTAGATTTATGTTTCATGGGAGGGATCAGTTCTTTCCACATGTGGTTTTTAAATAATATGGAATGTCCAATTTGGCTGTTATCACTGATAGATTGGGTGTCTATGAATTTGTTTCCATTATAAGGAAAATGACGTCTACATTAAATAGGGAATGGTTTGTATTATGGATTCCTAGTGTCTGAGAATTGGAGCACTAGGTGTTATTTGTATATCATGGATGGTTTGAGAGGGATGGTTTGGATGGACCACATGGCCCTACTACTTTTTGTTGAACTTTGGGTAGAATAGTAGAAATATGGCTGGATGATTGTGGATATGGATAAACACAAATGTGGAGGGTGGTTGTGTGGTTGATCATGGCATGTGGTAGATTCATATATTCTGAAGAGGATTGGTGAGGGTGCTTTATTTTTTAGAACTGGCCTATGCGAGGAGCGTGGTTAGTGGTTTCTTGAGTGTTAGACTAGATACATTTAGACTTGGATCGTGTTAGCATGATAATTGGTTCTTATTCGAGATTCGGGGTAAGGAAATCCTTATGGTGGGGAGTACACCATAGGTGGTTGAAGGTTGTGAACCCTATTTTAAGTGGTTTGTTGACTATGTAAGTTATTGTTCCAAGTGGCCTGGTAATGGGAATGGGTTGTAGAGGGTTTCTTGCTAGTACATAGGTGTCAGTTGTTTCTTCATTACTATAAACTATTTTTGGTGATGGATATAATGTGTTCCATGTGTATTTCTAGTTAGGAAGTATGGTGATGATAAGGATAAACCATTGATGGGGAGCATTATAATGGTGGTAGTTCAGTGTCTCTAAATTTGGGGGAGAGTTGTGGATGTTGTAATACTATTCATTGGATAGCCGAGATAGCATCTTCCATGCCAGTTCATGGGTGGGATCATGGATATTATTTAACCACCAAGGATTATTTAGGTGATAATTGTTTGTGATGGGGAGTTTTTGGTGCCTTGTTTCATCATATGTTGCGAAAACCAAGATAAATTCTATATTTTGTTCCTATAAGTTATTTCTTATTATAAGTTTAAATTTTTCTATAAAATGATATCATATATATTTTATGACCACTCCATTAGCCCTGGAATATGATTTTTACTGTAGGATAATAGGTTTTTTAAAATTATATACCATATAATTTTCATGGAATATTAAATATTTAATTATTTAAAATATAATTAATATGAACATGTTTGATCAATGATATCATTTCAAAAAATAACTGGATTGAGATTCCATCTCTATAGTTATGTTTAGAATGGGTAGTTTTCCCTAGTCATGGCATAAACCCATCATGAGTTTTGTGGATAGTCTAGATCCCCTATACAAATCTTTGTATTTTTCCTTTTCATTTTTCTTTATTTTTATTTTTTCCGTTTATCTTTTCTCTCTACTACCTTTGGATTCTCGTACACACCCCTTAGGGATTTTGAAATCATGCAACCAAGAAATTTAGTGGTATTTAAGAGTGAGATGGAGGAGGAGGTTACACCCATAAAGATCATCTAGAGGTATATTGAGGATCAGTAGGTGTGTGGTGGAGATTTGGTGTGAAGCTTTGATAGTTTTCGCACTTATGAAGACATATTTTTAATTTTTTCAATAAATAATTTTTTAATTGTTTTATAATGTTTTATATCCATTTTTGGGATTTTGATGCCCCCGGGTGGGTAGATCTATTTAATTTTGTGAGAATTCAAGAGCATTATATAGGTTTCCTATTCAGGAATCATAATCATGTGATGTGTAGTTTAGAGAACACATGCCTTTTGTAAAACCAATTTGAAAGAGGTGTAGTTTTGAGACTATACGCCACATAGAAATAATTACATGTCATATAGTGGTGACTCAATGTTTTGGTGGAGTCATGGCCAGACACCCCTAGTTTGGGAGACATGTCTGTATAAAGCCACACAGCTAGATCTTGGGTGTGGTACATGGAATGTGGACATGTATTATTACATAGACAGACCATGTGTGGGGATACATGGAAATGTACATTTCGGGGGACCCCATATGGGGTATAATCCATGTACCAGGTAGAAATTACATTTACATAAGAGAAGTACATGCTGAGTGAATAATGGAACATGACTGTAGAGGACATTTGGGGTACACACTATAAACTTGAAGCAAACACCATGTACTTGTTGTTTCCTTTACATGTTTTGGTATTTGTCATCATAGAGTTAGAATATGACATAATAGGAGCCCATTTTGAGTATTGTTTCATGTAGATCATGATGGTGGTATCATTTCATTGTTGTGTGTCCATATTTATGGTGTTTTGGATATGATTGGTGTTTTATGCAGAATTTATTAGAGGATTGGATTCCAAATCATCCTATAGGTGGGGTTATGAGATGAATAACTATGTAATGGTTGTGATATTAGTGATAATAAAGGATCGAGTGTTCTAGGGGTCTTTTGATGTTATTTTTAATGAATACCAACATTTTAGGTCGTATAGTATATTTGAGGAGATCTTATATATATTAGGTGTTTGTGGGTATAATTAGATCAAACAGACACACACAATGGATGGTGGTTAAATACTGGTGCTATTATTGTGTGGATGTGAATATAAGGGAATGTTACTTATGCGAATGAACTGTTGTGTTGTTTTATTCTTTTTTATGTGTTAATGAGAACCATTAGAAATTCCCTTCTTGGAATTATTTTCATTTGGAATCCCATATGGGTGTCTTCCAAAGCCTGGATCAATAGTATTCAACTGAGGGCCATTTGGAATGCTTATCCCATTTGTATATTTAGTTCTTTAGATTACCTAGAAGCACACATTATAGTAGGTCCTTCTTCTATTGTTTCCTTTGGGCTGGTTGTGAATCCTTTAAATGGAATATACTAGGTTCTTGGGTGAAACATTGGGTTATTTAGTTATACAATGATTTGTTTTGTATTCTCATGGATTATATATTCCCTATATTTTTTGGCCTATATGTTGGTCATTGAGAGCTTGTGGTTGATATTTTTTGGATATTAAGAACTTTTGGAATGGGAGAGGTCCCTTGTGTTGCATGTTGGGAGTTGATAAATGTTTCTAGTTTAAATGACTTAATGGTGGGTTCTAGAGCTAGGATATCCAATATTCTATTATCCTTTGGATGCATTGTTTGATGTAGGTTCCTCTCAAAACACTGGTTTGAGGAGAAGACCCATGGGATATATTGGATCTGGAATTTGACATGAGTTTGGATCTAGTTCCCTTCTCTTTTATCTAGTTGTGGATAGAATGTATTAAGATTATAGTGGAATATCTGGATTATTTTACCACTATAGTTGAGCATAAACACTTACTAGAGGGTATATATATACCTTCTGTGGATATTGTTGTGCTACTTGTACCATGGATTCTTAGAACTCTATATTTTGTTTATGGAGACCAATGGGTTGTAAATCCATCGGGTCCATAAAGTTGGATCCCTTGTGTGATGTATATGTTGAGTCTATGTTTAATCCCAATTACTTTTATAGGACTATTAGGACTTGAAAATATCGGTAGATTGTTTCCTAGAGTCCCTAAATAAAGTCCAAATTTTTCTGTTAGACTCTTAGAGTCTAGTAGATGTGTGTTGTTGTGTTGACAACTATGGTATCACCTTGAGGTCTGATATTCATGCATTTCTATATATATATATTTGATTTCCTATGTAGATCAAGTGGAAAACTAGTTCTTTTATTCCATGATGATACACATGTTTAAAATTCATTTTAACAGGATATAGAGGGTGTAGATTTACCTTAGGATTCATGATAAAATCATTAGAATGATGTTTCCATTATTTTTTATAACCCTTTATTTTTATATAGTTGTTTCTTTTAGGAAATCTATATTCAGTATTCATCTAGGCTGGGCATATCACTTGTTTATGGCCTTTTTATGATAGATGATTATATGTCCCACATTTTATGGTGGCCTATAAAGTTTTTTTATCACCCTCTATGTGAGATCCTTGTTGTTCTAATAGATTTAAAAGTATAATTTAATCTTAGATCATAGGATGGGATATGGATGGGAAAGAGTCCTAATGTTTGGTGATTTATATAAACATCTCATGTGGAGTATCAACATCAGGATGGTGCAGCTTGAGAATCCGGGAGTCGGGGTATGTGGTTGGGATCTGAGATGGTTGTAGAGTCTGATGTAATAATTTTTCATTATTTTCTTTTCTTATGTGATTACCTAGTGGGAGACCTTACTATTGTACATTTTTTATTATTGTGAGACTATATGACTATATGTATAGTTTCATTTATCATAGTATTCTTTTTTAGTTATATATAATGAATACTTTGATTCTTATAATTGTGAATGTTTTGGTTATTTCCATTTTTATTTTACACTTACCAATGTGTATAGTCTCTCCAATATATCTATTAAACCCTCACTAGTAGTCAGCATCCACTACCATTTCGGGAGGTATTCTTGAGGCCTTTTGGTTACCCATATTGGGTGTTGTGTCAGCTCAACCTGGGCTAGTTCACTACAAACATACACCCATTGGGTTCATATAGAGTGTGATCATAATCATCCCAGTAGTATCCCACCATGTGTTTCATGATTAACTATTCTTAGTTAAATCCAATAATCCAAGTTATAAAATAAGAAACCAGAAAATATTATTCTAACACTTATAAAATATCAAGTATCACATGACAATTCTATAACAGTATAAACATAAAAGTAAATTCCATGGATATAAACATTTTAGAACATGAACCCTGGGGTAATCCAATATTCAAGACACCCTAAGACCTTTAAAAATTATTATTATATAATCCAATGATGTATAAACATGAATGAACTACTTAGGATACAATATTTATATACCCATTTACACGGTGACACCAATCCCATAGCACCACATCCAAAAAATACATTTTATTGAAATAATATTTTTATTTAGTGGTGTAATATAATTATATAAAGACCATATAACATTCACAATATAACTTTTCGGAGGTTCCTACCACCTAACCCCAATTTCCCATATTCTATAACCCTTTAAATGAATTCAAATTTACTAATTAAACTCTATTTTCTATTAAATCGTGTTTTATCCAATCACACTGTAGGAAAAATTCATTTATATATATTAAACATACTTTTCCAAACTCTTTATCACTCAATAATATAATTGAAATATTTTATACATGAAAATATTATTAAACTTGTCCATTATAACAGCATGAATTAATTTTTAATAGTTGAAAAAAAATGATAGAAATCCAATCTTTCACATTTCTTCAAAAAAATAAAATTATAGAAACCACCTGCCTTAATTAGATGAAATCTATTGAAAATGATGGGAATATCCTAAGAAAAGACAAGTAAAAATAAAATTGGTTGTAACTCGCTCAAATATATTTTATGGACACAATACCTAGTCTATTATAGCCATAAGGAATGAAACTCATGGAAAAAAGGGGAAGAAGGCCGAGGGGGAAGAGGGGTGTCATATAACGATTCTTAGTGAAAAATACACAATGAATAAATAGAGGATGGGAAGAAAGGGAGAAGGTGGCCAAAACTAAAGAGCTTTAGAAAAGGCTTCCCATTCATGACATGGTTGTAAAAAATCACAAATATCCTATTAAATATTTCTCATAGAAAATAAAATAATATTTTAAATAATCATTGTAGAATAGGTTATTATGTAGACTCCATTATCATAATGTGATAACTCTTTAGTGAACCTTAGTTTTGGCATAGGTTCATGTTGTAGTTGGACTATACCCTATTTGTAATGATGACTATATGTGTGAAATAAATATTATTTGACCATTTCCCATAAAATATTCCCATCATATTGAAACACAAGACCCATCAGGATGCATCCTACATTGGTCTCAACAAGACATACAAAAGCCCATAATCATAATTCCCATCATATAGAAATATTTTATAATAAGAAATGAAACTACGGGTTTTATAATTATCTCTATTATATCACTTCTTTCTCCTATAATGTTATCCCAATGATTAATTCCTATAATCTGTATCAAAATATTTTGGGTCCTATGTCTCTTTTAAATCACTCTATTCATATCAAAAAATATAATCCAATAGATATTATTTACCGTCTATTACCTTATATTTGGACCTGACAATCTAAATTTGCAACACAGTCATGGAAACATCTCGATATATTTCTATGTCATCCAAATTCAAAACATGGAAGTACTGGGATGATATTTAATTAATTAATAAAAAACTAAATACATTATGAATGGACTTTAGTATTGGAGGTATCACCAATTGATTCAAACCCTTATTGATCATTTCAATGGACTCTAAGTGTCCCACTAATTACTTAGTTAGTTTTTATTACTTCATGAGTTATCGGAAACCTAATCACGATGGTTCCTATGGAGAGAATGAGGTAAAAACTAAAAACTATGAAGGATAGTGATAATGTTTAGTGTAAAATTTATGGAAAATGTGATCCATGAATAATTGATACTATATAATCTGAATCCTATATATCATGTCCTAAATGATAATTATTCACTCTGGATAATTATATCCCACATTAGTGTAATAGATTTTAGATCGATATATATGAACTTATAACTCTTAAACTGGATCCATTAAAAGATATGTTGATAGATGTTACTATAATATAATTAAACCAATTCCATATAGGTATCCCATGAACCTACAAAATATCGACGCAAAAAGAGCATACTCAAAAATATATATTTCCCACTCCCTTAGCCAATACATTTATAGATGTTAAGTTAGGTTGAACTTTATCTATGATCTTATTTACTCTTGAGGTCGAATCCAAATATAAAAAGTAAATTGAGAATCATTATAAAAAATGATATCGCATGGCACCCACATTAAAACTCACAGTATCCTTCATATATATATCACACCATGTTCCTCCGTCTTAGATGTATAGTTGAACAGGATATAATGGGTTTATTTAGTTAGTCAGTTAATTAGAAAACATATTGTATCAATTTATAAAGGGATATTATGTAATCTAATGAAGAAATAGACATATATCTCATCAAATGTGTGGATTGGAACTATAGGATACTGAATAAAACTAGAGGTCTTGTAATTATCTATATTTACTTGTCGATAGGAATAAAATCACAACAAAATATAATCTATTTTTTTTGACTCATACAAGGAAAAAAATGACATTTCATATCATAATACATCTTTGTAGATTATATTTTAATTAATTATTTAGAGTGGTAATAATAATTCATAATATATTTCTTCCTATATAGTGAAATTATATATCAATTTAGAAATATGAAAATACATTTGAGATTTGATGACCACCCTTGAGTTCCCACTCTACAATTAGTAAATCTTTTGATAGGCTGAATCATCTCATCCCCCAGTTTCCCTAAAGTATTATCTTTAGAAAATGTTAACAGTATATTAAAAAAAAATAAGTCAATCCTTAATTTTTAACCTATATCTACATTTGGGAAAAGAGTCTCATAATGTTCCATTCCTAACTAAATTCTATCAATGATTGTGGGAAAAATTCTATAAATAGTATCAATGACCACATTTCCATTCCTAGGATTATAATTGATATAAAACAAAAAATTATGATCATAATTTACCCATTTACTCTATTTAAGGTTAGAATAGTTTTTAGAACTGAAATAACTATTACTTTTACAATTTGAATACACTATGAATTTCTCAAAAAAAGATTATGTTGTAAATATATAAGAACATGTGTAGATTCTATTAGTTCAATGTAATAGGCCATGTAATATTTTTGTTAGCTGTAAAGCTAATGGTAATCATAAGACACCACGTTTTTAACACCCAAAGAATTTATATATAATTTAATTGAAATATACTTTAAGTATTTGATTAATTTCTTTCCACTCAACCCCACATCTGAAAGAACGGTGATATTGAGATCCTATAAAATATTGCCATTAAATTTATAGGTATGATTAATAGTAGCCACATTATACAAAATATGTATAATTTTTTTAAAAAATGAAAATTTATTCATTAATATATAATATATATGTACTCACTTTTATGTAATGTCATTTTGTGTTTCAAAAATATGTTTTCATTATTTATATTTTTGAATAACTTTTTGTGTGGGAATTTTAATTAATTTATATCATTTTTATAAATTTTATTTTACAGAATACTAATATTTTAAAAATCATTAGGTATATTTTATTTGAGTGTGGTTTATTATTATTATTTTAAAAATATTTATTTTTTAATGAATACTGAAAAATAATTTTTTTTAAGTTTCATTTAATTCTTAATAAATAAACTAATTTAAAATTATTATTATGATTTAAGGTATGAAAATTATAATTTAAATATAGTTAAACTAGTTAGTTATGCAGGAATCTATACTATGATTTATATTTGTATGATCTCATTTATTGGATTGAAAACCCATTTTTCTAGAAGTACTTTTTATGTGTGCAGTGTGTTTTTAACTCAATAAATTATATTAATCTAAACTTATGAATGATATAAATAAAACCAATAGATTATATATTGTATAAAATATTTGTAAATCATTTTATAGTATTTAAAATGAATTTAGTAGAAGAAAATTTAGATTTATAATTAAAATACCATTTTCTTAAACGATTTTTCATTATGTGTTGGGTTCTTATTTAAAATAAAGTTATTTTACTTGTAGAAATGGAATCGGTTAAAATGGATTACATATTTTTAATCACCATAATAAATAAAAATTAATTTGGTTAACTTAAGTTTTTTTCATAAAGAATATTAAAAATTGAAAAAAAAAATTAACACGATTAATGTTAAAATGGGTTTACCATGGGGTTAAACCAATAGATAATGGTACGAATGACACCTAAAATTCTATAATATTTACTGGTTAAAGATACATAAACCATATCAAATTATAATAAATAATTATTTTCCATTTTAATCTAAATTCACTTAAAATTAAACTTATATTATTGAAATATTTTAGGTAATTACATTTGTTCCCATCCCCTCACTAATAAAAAGGAACCCAATCCCCTTATACATTCACAAAATTTGATCCACTATCTTAGCTACTACCTACTCTAAAGCTATCATATATGCCTTTTTCTTCTCCTAAGACAATTCTATCATGTCTTATGTTGTAAGAACACTGGTTTCTCTCAATGAAAAGTTATAAATCTTAACTATGTTATTAAAATTTTATTTCTTTATTCATCTCCACTAATCCCTTTATACTCATAAAAATAGTATGAATCCATTATAATAATTTAATTTGATTTTATTTTGATGACTTCATAACCATTTTACAACACATATCCATCAATTTGAAAATGAATGTATAACTCATTCATAAATGTATACTTCCACCTCCATGTAGAGATATGATTCTTTTTCCAAAACCATTTTTTATGTTCTTTATAATGAAGTATTTAATAAATATATTCAATTTTCATGATATAATTACGGTTCTTTAATTAAAAAATATTATTTATGTTTCTTTTATTTATATATTTATTATGTATCTATATTTTTTTGTTGGATTTTTTGTTTTTAAATTGGTTCTTAATTTATTTTAATGAGATGTGTGCATGATTTTAGTTTTTGGTATATTCTTATTGAAGGACTGGGATTAAGAACAATATGGAGGGAACCATAATATTTTTGGAAGATAAAGGCACTTTATGCCAGGATATGAAGTTGCGAGGCCTAAAAATGGAAAATGAATATGAATCATAGATTGAAAATTTATGTTAAAAGGATTAAGAATTATATTTATAGATTGTTTCCAAGGATGTAAAATTTCAACGGGAAGTTCTACAGGCTTGAAAATAAAGTAATGAGTTAAAAGTGAGGTTTCAATGCTATAAATTGAATAATATTATTTTTTGTTTAGTTAACTATGTGAATGCCATAAAATAAATGATGTCAATATATTACATGAATATAAGAAAAGAAATTCGAGATGGTGACCCATGGGTTTCATGGAATGAACACATGTTTCCTGCAATGAAGCATGCTATGTTTCCCTAGAAAAAATATGTTTATGCATATCTTTTGAGGGGATACAGACCTTATTACATTGAACGACACATAAATTATTATTTTTACATTGTTAAATCCTATGAATACTTTTTCAGTTATAAATAAAGGGTTCTGGTCTAAGAAAATTGGATTTATTCAAGGGGTATTGATTCGACCACTTGAAGGCTGCGCCTATAATCCTGACTCAGAAACAATTCAACGTAGTTTAGTTTTTCTTCCACTTTTCTTCATTTAGATTTAATAAAAAAATTAATTTTTTATATTAGTTCCCAGTTATTTTTTGAATATATTTCCTCATAAATCTCTTCAGTTCTCTACCATATAGTGTTGTGTTTATTTATAATTGGAGATCACCCAATAATGGTTCAATAGATCCCTAGGAGTGATAGAATCCAGTTAAAGGGTGTTCATACCAATATTTCATGTATTAGTTTCACTTGTAGAATAATTTAATTATTTATTATCATTTATCAATTTAATTAGTTTTTGAATTCATCATTATAGCACTAACCAGGCATATGAAATTATGACAAAAACTGGTATGGTAAATTTCCTGATCATTGGTTTGAATTATTTTTCCTCATTTTAAATCAGAGCTTAATGAATCCCAAATATTTTAATTCATTTAAAAATTAATATTGATATTCAAATATTGTTTTGATAAAATTTAACATGTATATTTTGAATATTTTTATGATTGTATAGCTATTGGATTTGACTGCACTAAAAATGAAGTTAAATTAATCTTAGAGAAACCACCCTTGTAATGATGAATCTGTATCTTCTTTATTTCCATTCATTATTCATGTATTTTAATTATTTAATTCACATAATTTTCTTAGTAAAATAACATTTAAAATTTTAAAACCCAAGTTTTAGTCAAAAGATAGCTGCATCCCCCCCCACCTCTATATGGGATCAACCATGTACTACTACTATATGGTATGGCTTTACAGATAATATATTTTGTAACATTATATACTTATAATATAATAATTCTCAAAGGATTTGTAAAATTTATCTATAATTATCATGTATTATTTTTGTTACAAAATAAAAAAAAACATTCATATGTATGTACATATTACCCTCTCAATGAATGGTGTAATTAAACAGTCAATCTGTCAAATATTTTTATTGTTCAAAATATTTATACAATGAATATATATGATATTTTTATATCACTTTTAAAATTCATCAAATTTTGTAACTATGATAAATTCGCATGGACCATAATAATCGAATCATAACATTCATGTAAAAGGAAAATAATTATTAACTAAAACTATGATTTTAATTAATAATTATTAATAAATTGGTGTTTAAATTTTTTAACTAAAAAAATATGGTATTATATGTACAAATATGTTTATCGTATATAATTATAATATACATCATTTTATTATATAAGAGGATGGTTCACTTGTCATTAGAGGCAACCTTGATGTAAGGGTTATTTGTCTTAATTTTTATTCATTGAGACATGATTGATTTCATGCATCTATTTATGTCTTGGAGGTGTGTATACAAATTCATTGACATGTTATATCTTGGATCCTAAATAGTTAAATTTATTTAAATTTACAATTCATATTATTTCATCTCTGGCGGTTTTATTTGATATTTACCAATGACGTTAATATTGATCATCACAAATGGTCTTCTTTGGGACATATGTTAGGTTATACCCCTATCATATTTAATATGTTACATATATTACCAAATTGATATGTTATATCATGAATACCATTATATTTAGGAAATTTAACATTTCATTTGATATTTTTTTATTTCATGGGTGTTATGATTCAAATGTTATGATAACGGTAAAAACAACAAAAGAAAGGCTCATTTGTGGCAGTTATTTAGTTCTAGTAGTTGTTTAAACAACCACATAATTTTTTAGAGTTAGTTCGTAAAACTATATCATGTTTGACTCAAATAATGATGGTTTATTTTATTTTGAGGTGGTTTTTTAAGTGTCATTTTTTTAAAATTTGGTGGTATTTTAGAGTTTAATTATCAGTGTTTTATTAATAAAAAAATATTAACTAAGAATATAAATCAAATGAAATTAAACACCACTAATAATTTAGTGGTGGTTATTTTTATTTGTGGTTAGGCTAAATTACTATTAAATAAATTCAATATAACATTTTTAGTGGAATTGACAACAAACCACCACTAAATAATTTTTATTTTAAAAAATATATTAAAATGAAAACTATAAATATAAATAAAATAGCATGATATAATCTAAAACATTAATCTATTATTAACCCATCATTAATACATCACACATATAGTCATACACAATCATCCACAGTCCTCATAACATAAGTCTAAGCCACCCCATGCATCATCCAATACCTCGGTCATCAATATATTCATATAAAATATGTCCAAAAATATCCCAAGCCTAATTAACATCCATGTCATGACCTCTACTGCATCTGTCTACCTCCAAATCATCTCATTAACTGAGATCGACCACAAAATATCACCAGCTATAACAAAAATGAAACAAAAACACAAAAAAAAGATAATAAATCATAATTATAGTAGAATAATTTATAAAATTTTAACATACAACCAAAACTGAGAACCTTTATGACTTCCATCTGTAACAATTAATGGATTGAAACAGTCAACCATCTACCTACTACAGTGATCTTCCACCTAAAATGAATATTAGGAAATAGAGGAAAAGAAATGTGAAAGTCAAAATAAAAAATATATATTCATAATGATGCGCATAAAATTTCTTATTTTTTTCATCAAATAGAATTAATTATAAAATAAAAATTTATATAATTCAAAAAAAAATTGAAAATAGTAACATGACTATTAAAGATAAGATTAAACATTTGAAACTAAAAAATGATAAGTAAAAATTTTAATTTATCTTATAAGAAATGTGAAGTGCGATTAAAATTTATTTAATAATTATTTTTAATGATTTGGATATCACATCATTTCCTTTATTTCAAAAACAACTATGTGGTATTGTTTCCATGATTTCACATCAATATGAGGTTTTTTTCTATAGTTTTGACCCTTCCACACATGCTTTAGTGTTTTAAAACACTAAAAACTCATCTATTTCCCTAATAAGAATACCATAATTTGGAAAGATGTGCCATCAGTTCTTAATTTTTACAATTAAATCTACTGTCATTTTCCCCTAATTTCAGGACAATCCGACATTGTTTTCCTAGTTTTGATAGTTATACACACGTTTTAATTTTTTAAAACCCTAAAAACATGTTAAAATATATAAAAGTCCAACCATTATTTTGAATGACCTTTCATTAGTTGATATATTTCAAAATTAAATCCTTAGATGTTTCCCTTCATTTCAGGACAAATATTTTTTGTTTGTCTAGTATTCACGGTTACGTGCATGTTTTAGTGTTTTAATACAATAAAACTGTGTTTATAACAATAACGGGAAAACCATCATTCAAAATAACATGGAATCAGTCCCTACATTTTAGCATTAAATATATTTTTAACATCCATTGATTTTAATATAATTTACTTTTTTCCTTTATTTTACCATTCCACGTACATTGTTGTGTTTTAAAATAATAAATATGAATTTATGGGCATAAAGGGAAACCCATAATTTGGAATGATATTTATTTAGTTATTACATTTTATAATTGAATCTACATTGGTTTTATCCTGATTTTAGGGGGATTTGGTGACCTTTTTTTGTTTTGAATTTTTCACTAACATTTTAGTGTTTTAAAACACTAAAACACATTTATGGAAATAATAGAAGAATGAAATTTGGAAAGATGTGTCACCAGTTATATCATTGAAAAATTGAATCTATGGTTATTTTACCATGATTTAAGTACATTAAGACATTTTTTTTCCTCGTTTTGACCATTCCACACACGGTTTACTATTTTAAAACACGAAAAATGTGTTTACGGACATAACAAGAAAACCATATTTTTGAATGACGTGACATTGGTTCCAACATTTAAAAATTAATTTTACCATTTTTTTCTATTAATTTTAATATAATCTAGCATTGTTTTTTTAGTCTTGACACGTACACGCACATTTTAGTGTTTTAAAACACTAAGAACATGTTTTCAACTATATTGGGAAAACCATAATTGCCACAACCCATCCCCCTGGGCTCATCCCGTGACTGCCCAAGCCCATCTTACATAAGTCAGGGGTTAGAAACTAACACTAGAAAGGCATAACCCTTAAAACGGGAAGGCATAGCCTTTAAACCTGTACAAGAACACAATCCAATAACATAACAAGATGCAACCATGAAGTAAAACTGCAGTAGTAGATGTGTATACAGAAAATTATCTGGGAGGTAATACTTGCCCAACTGAAAGGATACAACTACAACAAAAAATAAAAAAATAGAAGATATCTCATGAGATCACCCACCAAGGATCCTACCTTAAGCATAGGTAAATATCATCTTCATAGCTCTCCACATCAACTAGTGACCTCCACGTACTGCCTGGTTCTGGCTTCTACAGTCTTAGTCGAGTAGTTCGTCAACTACACATGGAAAAACAAGGAGTGGGAAATGCTCGTGTAGGGGTGAGTAATACAATACTCAGTATGGACCGTGAGACCTACGAAGGACTCTTAGAGATCAAAAAAGTAAACCTATAATCATGATCTCAATCACAAAGAAAAAAGCAATAGCCAATGCACAAACTAGGTATAATTGTGTACAGTAGTACATATGATTAGACGTTGAGATAGATCATCAGATTATTTCAAGAGTCACTGCTGCTAAAACACACAGGATCGATAGATACTATATCATGAGATACCCACACAGGATTGATAGGTTCTGATTCATACAGAATCACTCGGTTCTGATTCACACAGAATCGCTAGGTGCTGATTCATAGAGAATTGCTAGGTGACGATTCAAACAAAATCACAAGGTGATGATTCACAAAGAATCCCACAGTACTGATTTACACAGAATCGATGGATGCTGATTCACACAGAATCTCTAGGTGATGATTCACATATAATCGATCGGTGCTGATTCACATAGAATCGCTCGTTGATGAATCAGATAGAATCTCTAGGTTCTGATTCACACAGAATCGCCCTGTGCTGATTCAAACAAAATTGATCTTCATTCTTCATGTCTCAGCCAGCCATAGGATTCCATCTCATAGAACACTTGTTTCTGAGACAAACCGCTCCTCAATCCATTGGTCGTATTTCAACCAAAACGAAGTCCCCCAAAGAAGTTACCCAATGATATTCCATGTCATAAGGGTTTCATCCCAACAGACGACACATCAAATAGATGCCCGGTCTGTAGGTTATTGGCATTTTAGTGCCAAGGGCCCGGTTGGATTCAGGGTCTATCCAACCTGGTTGTACACCAACATTATCCAAAACTATGATGGATTATCTCAAAAGTATTTTCTCTCTCTAAGGATCCTAGCACTACAGACGGTTCATCAAACGAACGTCTGGTTTGCAAGATACAGCCTTTTAAGCAAATCAGGGTCCGAGAGGGGTCGAGGTTCGGTCAAACCCGTCGTGGGCCCACCCTACCCGGTTCGGGTCGACCCCACCCAGTCCGTGTTCGACTTGGCCTAGATCAAACCGGCTTGGGCCAGCCTGATTAGACTGGGCCGCTGTAGGCTTGGTCCGATGGGATGTGCTCCGGCCCGGCCTGCCCCGACTGGGCTGGGCCGCGGTGGCTCGGCCCACTGGCTAGCATGACCCACGCGGAGGGGGTCTCTACCCACTTCTTGATTGACTTAATAGCTATTTGGATTTTACATAACCAGCTTTTCCATGGGGTGCCACCTCAACTGGCTGCTGGATCCGTAGGGCGCAGGTCCCCTTCGCCACGGCTTCAAAGCTGCGGCCACATCCTACGGTGCGCGACAGCACACCACTCTCTGCCGATGTGGCTGGACAAGAGCCAGAAGCCCTTGTAGGTTCATTGTGGCACTGTTTTTCACTTCCTCCTTTTGCGGCTGGCGAGCGACGGTCACTGGTGTCGCGCCGGTGGTTCTTCTGCAGGGCTCCGGCAACACTCTGGAGCTCTATTTTCGTTCCCATCTGCGCCTACAGGCCTCCCAGGATGTCTCATTCTATTTTCAGCCCTCAAATATTTTTTTCCACCACATTTTTTGTTCCTACATAAAGAAATCATCAAGGAAAAGTTTAAAGGAGGTTCCGACCCTTGTTGGGTTCGGCCCGCTCCCTCTTTATTAGCATTTTAAACATTAAGAAATATAATAATCAAAAAGGAAGAATTATCCCCAAATTTAAGACCCCGCAACAACCACCCGCAAGAATAGATGAGATGTGGATCCACCTGATAGTCGGTTGGTCTTCATTCGTTGTATTTTACATGAATGGAAATAAATCGAACATCAAAGCATTTAAACCCCCTACCTTGATCAAGATGGGTTCTCTTGGGGAAGAAGAAGAATGTCCGCATGCATAGTTGTTCTTCTTTTTTCGACCTATGGATAAATAACTCAATTGGCTTCATCAAAACTTTGTTCTTCGTTGGAGGTAGATTTTTCCAACACTTTGTTAGGATTTCTTCCATGGGTTCCCAAAACCCATGCCAATGATTTAATTAAATAAGAGGAAAAACTCCCATGTTGGGTCATTATTATGATTCATTAATGAATCATAATTAATGAGCCAAATAAACCACAAGTGTTGCGGTTACACAAACATAGGGTTAAGTCAATAAATGACCCACATTTATTGATCGACATTGCACCGCAGCCCCACCATTTTGAGTTCAACCGTTTGCAAAAAGAATAAAATATCACCTTTCATTATTTTATTAATTTTTTCAAAAAATATGAAAATTTAAATTTTCTATCCGGATATTTCTAAAAAAATTTAAGCATCCATTAAGAGAATCTTGGTTCTACATATTCAATGGTGCCCTTAGATTTCAATTCTAAGCACTGGTACAAAAGATAGAAGTCAACGCTCGCACATTTACTGAACATACCTTAAAAAAAGTTCAAAAATTAATAACAGTCACCCTCAACCCATTTAAGTCGATGATAGGCTCTACATAAGGAAAAAACTCCCTAAAGAGATCAACGGTACTCTGGGACTTCCCATGTGAGTTACCATTTAGGATTTATATTATTTAATAATAAAATAATTGTTACTTAATTATTTTATTTGCAGCCAAAAACTAACTTCCACCATTGGCCCACACCAGCCAATGATAGGATTTACCAATGGAATTAATTCCATCATGAGTTTAGTGGTGGTCTCAGATTTTTAATCTGAGTCACCATTTGTGAGTTATAATCATTTGGAAAATAAAACAATTTTTTAAAATTTTTTATTTACAGTTAATCCATTTTTAGGTTCTCTCACTAGAGAATAGCGTCGACTAAACATAATTTGTGCCTAGGGTAAGACCACCATCCTGAATGTAACGGTGCCCTCGGATTTCTGATCTAGCCAACCATTTAAGATTTATTCCACTTTCTCATAAAAATGACTCACACACGCTATTTTAAGATTAACACTTTTTCAAAGGATCTTTCTGGGAACTCCGAGCCTCAGAATCACATAATGTTATATTTCATGGTCCTGTAAAAATTATATACAATTAATAAATAATGGAATTTCTGGGTCTTTAAATTCTCCCCACCTTAGTTCTTTACATCCCCAAAATCCAAAACAAATGAAAATTAAACATGTGGGGGTACTGAGCATGTATCTGAGCCTCCCGCTTCAATGTGCTCTCCTAGATATTCTTGTGATGCCAATGAACTCTCAATAGAGTAATCGACTTCCCATGAAGGACCTGATTCTATCAATCCTCTATCTCCATCAGGAACTCTACAAACGCCGCCCCATCGTCGATTTCTTTCTCACTCTATTCAATAATGTGCAATGGGTGATGCACATATCTGTTCAGCTATGACATGTAGAAAACATTATGCATGTGGTGCATCTGTGGGGGAATAACTATATGGTATGCCACTTTTCCTACTCTACTACAGATCTGGAAAGGTCTGATGAGCCTCCGAGATAGTTTGTTGCCCCAGCCAAACCTACGTAATCCTTGTCAGGGTGAGACCCATAGGAAGACATGGTCTCCTTCCTCAAACTCCAAGGGTCTCCATATCCTGTCAGCATAGGACTTATGTCGGCTCTGTGAAGTCTTCATCTAATCCTATATGATCTTCTCCTTCACTTTGGTAGCCTTTACCAACTCTAGAACCTTAAGTGCTAACTCCCCTCGATATGTCCACCAATGAGGTGATTTGCATGGTTTCCCGTACAAGGCCTCAAACGAAGCCAAGCCGATGGTGGAGTGATAAGTGCTGTTGTACGTAGACTCCACCAGTAATAGGTGGTCCTCCCAACTGTAACCAAAATCTAGGACACGTGAACAAATCATGCCCTCCACGGTCTGTAGGTTCTTTTTCATCTGACCATCTATATAGGGGTAGAAGTTATGCTCAAACGTGAAAGAACTTGATGCTCAGTTACAAACTTTTCCACTGCTTTCTTCATCCTTGGATACTAGTACTGAAGGTCCTGGTATATCTTACAATATCTATTAGTATTCACATACTGTAAATCAAATCATTCTTAGAGCCCTTGGGTCACACACCTTGACCGCATGCAGCTACTCCCTTCTCTTGTCCTCCAGCTCCCTGATCATGGTGGGTGTCAAATTAGGGTGTTGGTTGTAACATTTTGAAAAGTATTCCACATCTTTATTCTCTTCTAACTCTTATTCCCAAATCGTTTTACACATCCAAGTCTCCAATACTAACATCAGATTCATGCTTTCCCACTACTGACATTCACTTGATTTATCTGCCTTGCCAATGAATTTTCAACCAATATGGTTCCCTCTAAAACCCTAACATAATTAGGAATGTATAGATGAATATTTCTAGCTCGGATGTCCCTAAACACATCTCACTTGGAGGTCCGAGCCCCGAAGCACTGGTCATATCATATTCATCGAGTACCTGGAATGTTCAGTATGCCTCGATGAAGACTCAGCTACCGATATGTTTTCCTGCCGAGGCTTTAGAAGCTCTTGGGAACACATACCCCATTGCTTTTTATGGCAAGAGACCCCCTTCTCTGAGGAAGGATCTCAAGATTTGTCCATGGAAAATTCACCTTCTCGTAAGATCGGGGTAATCTAAACCCTTTCATTACGCTGATGAGCCACATAGAATTGTCACCGCTTGGACCACCATTTGATCTATTGGTGCCCTGTCTAGATGGATAATCAGTCACAACCTCAGTCCAGTCCTTAGCCAACTGTGATTTGGGCTCACCTTAGAACCTAAGGGGTATCTGTCACCAGAACCCGTGTGAGGCACTGATCCTATAAGTGTCCTATACCGGTATCACTGGTAGTAACTACTGACCAAAGGGAAGTGGTATCATTGGGACACCACCTGAAGGTACCATCTCGTGCAATAGTCCTTGTGTTGAATCCCCATCACACTCTGGACCATCCTCATGGTCACGGAATGAAATTTTGGCTGGCTGTCTTTGCGGAGTCATCTTAAAAGGGAATCAAGATGAACCACGATCAATAAGTTATACTTGGTGAAATTTCTCAAAAGATATCAAAAGAAAAACATTTTCAAAACACATGCAACTAGTGTTTTCATGTAACGAGTTATAAAAAAAATTCAAAGTCATGGTGTATAGATACCTCGTCCACCGCACCAACACTAGAGTCCCTGAACTAAAAACCACACTCAAAATACTTAAAAATATTTCTCCATTGAAAACACGCACTCCATGTTCATCTGGTAAAATATACCCCTTTGATACCACTTTTTCATGACCCATCCCCCAGGGCCCATGTCATGACTACCCGAAGCCCGCCTTCCATAGGCCATGGGTTGGTGAATAGCACCATAAAGGAGTCTCCCTTAATGAGTGATGGAATTGCCTTTAATACTATACAATCACATAGTCCAAGAACACAAAAATATGAATCCCCAAATTAGAACTGTAGTAGAAGAAGTGTGTACTGATAGGTATGGGGGTTGAAATACAATCCCAGCTGAAAAGGTAAAACTACAACAGAAAAAATAGAAGAAAGCTCTTGACATCATCCACCAAGGATCCTACCTGAAGAGTAGGTACAGGTAGTCTCCATAACTCTCGACATCAACCAGTCACCTTCGTATACTGCCTGGTCCTGGCTCCTACAGTCTTAGTCGAGCCGCTTGTCATCTGCACAAGACACAACAAGGTGCGGGTGAAGCCCGTGTATGGATGAGTATAAAAATACTCAGTAGGGACCTCGAGACCCCCGAAGGTCTCTCGGAGTTACACAAAGGAAAACCAAAAACCTGATCTCAACTAAAAATCACAATGCAATATACACATCTCAAACTAGGTATAATTGAGTATAGTAGTACAGATGATTATTCATAGAGATAGATCATCATATTCTGTAAAGAGGTAATGCTAATGATCCACATAGGATTGATAGGTACTAACCCCTGCAAGACCCAAATAGGGTCGATAAGAGGTGATTCACACAGAATCACTAGGTTATGATTCACATATAATCGTTAGGTGCTGATTCACACAGAATTTCTAGGTGGTGATTCACACAAAATTGCATGGTGCTAATTAACACAGAATCGCTTGGTGCTCATTCACAGAGAATAGATGGGTGTTGATTCACACAGAATCTCTCAGTGATGATTCACACAGAATCACTAGGTGCTGATTTACACAGAATCACTCAGTTTAAATTCACACATAATCTCAAAGTGTGGATTCACCAAGAATCACTCATTTCCCATTCACACAGAATCACTCATCATTCTTCATGTCTCAGCCAACCACAATTTTCTGGCTCATAGAACACTTATTTAAATTAGAAAATGCTTCTCAAGACATCTTTCATATTTCAATCAGCACTAAGTCCCATGGAGAAGTTACCCAATGATATTTTATGTCATAAGGGTTTCAATAAAATAGACGGCACTTCAACCAGATGCCTGATCTAGAAGTTGTTGGTATTTTAGTGTCAAGGTCCAGGTTGGATTCAGGGTCAATCCAACCTGTACATACTCTAAATTTCTCCAAAACTCTTGTGGAGTATCTCAAGAGGACCATCTCACTCCAGGGATCCTATAGTCACAGGTAGTTCATCAAACGGACGACCGATTCGCAATATAAGGCCTTTCAAGCGTATCAGGGCTTTAGATGGTTTCGGGTCGGTCTGCCCTGGTCAGCCCGACCCGGTCTAGTTTCGAACCGGCCTAGGCCAACCCGATAGGGTTGGGCCACGGAAGGCTCGGTTGGCTAGGTTGTGGACCATCCCAGCCTACCCTGACTGGGCTTGGACGAGGTGGCTCACCCAGTCTGCTGGCACGACCAACGTGGATGCAGTCGCTCCCCCCCTTCCTGAATGGCTTAAAATACATCTGGATTTCAATTAACCGGTAGTTCCACATGGCATTGCCTCGGCTGGAAACGAGACCCATGGGTTGTGGGTCCCCTTCGTCGTGGCTTTGAAGCTACTGCCACATCATGCAGTGTGCGATGACGTGCCACTCACTACCAACAAGGGTGGTTTGGAATGGGGGGATCAAACCCATACCATGAATGGATGGCTAAAAATTTCGAGGTTATCATCAAATAATTTTATTTATGGAATCTTACTTTTGAAAATAAATTTACATACATCTTGTTCATGTGGAACAATGACAATATAATATATAAAATAAAACAATATGGGAAGGGAATATAGAAAAAATATCTTATATAGATGATGATTTACTCATCCATTCTGAGTATTGATTTTATCCAAGGTGTGAGAAACTAAAAAAATAAAAAAAATACATGGTAATAGGAAAAATTAGCTCGTATAGAAACAATATATAATATGGTATGAAAAAAGAGAGTGTAAGGAAGATAATTCATTGAATTACTGAGAGAATTATAACACATATAACTTATCTTGATTCGTAGCTAATATGAGGGAGATCAATCCTTGTATATCAGGATAAAAATGGGAGCTATAATAGGGATGATGTCTATGGGAAGTGAGGGAAAAAGTTGGTTAATGAAAAGAAATATGTGGAAGGGAAGATGTTGATTTATATTCCTTTAATTAGACGCAAAATTTTGGATACACAGTTTTTTGAACCATGTGTTAAACGTAAACTTATATAGACAAATGGAAACTTAATATATGTTCTCAGCACATAATTTTCCAAAAAAATGTACATCCCATGAACCCACCTCTTTAATATACTACAAAACTCTCCCATAACCATGTGTCCTTGGGTGAACGGTGTGAAAAACTATGTGACACCCTATATTCCCCTTTAACAAACATCCCAGTATCCCCAAGGGGGATCCATGATTTTAAAAAAGCAACCCTATAGAAAATAAGATGCATGGTTTGGGATGTGTAGTTCGTACCAACCATGTGCCAACCATGCTTCACTGTATGTTTTTACTAAAATTGAGTTTTAAGTTCCTGAAACCCTAAAAATTCAACCAGACGCCTGAGATATATCTCAGGAATCAAACCATATCAAAAAATAAGTGTAAAAATACTTTGATTTACATTATTTGGTTTGGTTTATGATTCATCCAATCGATAAAATGAAAAGTTCAAAATCTATTATAAATTTCAATTAAGTAAAAATGTTTGATATTAAAATATTCCCACTATAGTACATCTTGTCCTCAATGAGTATTTTAGAAAACAAATTAAATCAACATGGGATATACTTGAGTCATGAAATATAACTTAAATGGGAATGTTGTGTTTCCAAATTACTAACACATTTACAAGCATCAATTTAAGCATAAAGCATTTAAATTTGAAAAAAATGTGCCAATGATCATATTAAAAACTATTACACAAAAATAGAACTTACTAGAGTCTATATATCTGGAGACATGATAACATAATCACTTCTTAAATTCACCATCCTATCAGGCTTCCCACCATAAAATATAGGTTTAAATGAACAATTACTAGCCATAAAACACCCACTATCATAATTTCCTATTGAAAAACTCCCCTAAAATTCTAGAAACATTTTTGGAATGATTCATAACTCATGAAACCCAATAAAATGTGAGGACACTAATATTGGTCATTTTTTATCTTGAAACAGTCAAATTCCAATCAACCGTTCTTTAACAATACATGTTAGAATTTCTTAAAAAATTCATTGTCGACCCTTATGCTGAACTCACCTCCTACTCATGTTTACCCAAAGAGTTTTCTCACACTACCTCATTCAAAGAACACTAAAAATGAAATTTGAACCCCCTCTAAAAGTCTATTATCGAAAACAGTCATCTCAAACTACTGATACATTACAACAACCCAATTCACAATATGTTATACCTATGTTGACCAAGGTTATTTCAACCATTCTCACCCAATTTAATAACCTACTTCCCTGGACATATAATAGATTAACCATTCCTAGTTCGATAATCCAATGACTTCATGTGCGAAAATAAACATCCAACAATTAGCTTCAAGACTAACTCTTCTCACATGATTGAAAATCCATCATACCAGAATGTTAATATATTAGAATGGTATAAGGATGATGTTTTAAAAGTGCACTGAAGGTTATGTAAAGATAGTTCAGATTCTCACCATTAAACTAGGAGTACAAAAAAATTACATACTTTAATCAGTAGGCATGAGTTTCTCTACGTAGCTATAATCCGTCAAAATAGGTTATGATTGCTATAAAAGAGCCTTTGGCATGATGTCTCCTGATGATGTGTGTCCATGAACCACTATGGGAAACCACCTCACAATATAGTAAAACCAATAGAATTCCTCTACCACTATAGTTTTAAGGGTAACCCCTATAATTTTTGTGTTGTGTTTGATATGATCCATAAAAGGTAGTCTTAGCACACATTTTGATGTTTTATAAAAAACATTTTAATAAGACAACTGCAGATTGACTGATTGTGAAATGTATAGCTTAATATCCTACATAGTTACTGTAGTATTGATAATCTCACCTAATACTCAAAGGTTCCCATGATCTCTCTTAAACAATCACTATTGTCTCATCCCAAATCTCAGAGTTTATCAATGGTTAGGTACTCAACCAACCACCCTATCATCATGATACGACACATGAAATTCATGCAACCGACCAATCAAACTCTAAGATATATTATTCATCCTAATTCTAAATCTATCATCGATACTAATTTCATACCCAAGCTAAGTTATATATCAAGCATCATCACATGGACTAGATAAATTTAACATACCATCCTCATGGCTCTCCAAATCCACTCTAACCATTCCTAAATGGCCTTCCATGGTCACTTTCCTACTACATGGAATGAAATTTGGTTATAAACAATGTAATTCCACCCACATTTGGAGTTTCATAGATATGATTGTCTAAAAATCGGGACACATCCCTTTGAAAAAACGCCATACACCACTAAAAATGGGTTATATATGTACTCAATATGTTATTATAAAGTTCTCATTGAGGAGAAAAGAAATACCGACCACTTAAGAGCATATTGTAGTGCCCAATTCATTTTTCACCTGAACTATACTTAGGGATGGTTGGCCACATGGACAAATGGTAACTTCCCCATATTCGAAATGATTAGAACTATTAATGAGGGTTTAAAGAGGTGATATTGGGGAAACAATACCCTCTGAGAGATAAAAATAATGGTCTATAGATAAATATAGTTGCTAAAGATATACTATAAACAACTGGACTACTAACCCATTGTAAATGAATCCCAAAAACAGTAGTAACAGTGATTAGAAAGCTCAAAAATAAGTATTTTAGAATAAAATACCATCTTCAGCAACTAAAAAAATAAAGGGACACTTAGAGAATCATGTGTACAAGTTATTTAATAAAAATAATAAGAAAGAAGGTTCACCCATGGATGACCTCGATATATATATATATTTATGCATGTCGATACCAAAATAAAGACACAAAGGTTACTCTAGATGATGTAGGAACCCAAGTTCCTTCATATCCATCTCTATCTAGGTAATACAACATGATCACTATGGTCCATCTCTAGAGCTTGAACCCTTACCTAATCACAGGAGCATAAAATCATCATGTATCCTGAGGTTCCCATGTAGGTTGTGAGAATAATTATCTATATAAGATCACCAGTGTGTGACTATCTTACTTCTGGGATAAATTAGTTTCATAGAATAAATAAATAAAATAGTCAAAACATGCTCAATAAATAATTACTCACTTACCTTATGCTCAACATCCTTAAGGAAGTGATCACCCACATCATCCATCTATGGAAATACATGTTCCCCAATTTATATATATGGAATACAGTAACACGTCGTCATATACACAATTTTTAAGGTGAGGATCCTTAGCATAAAGTCCAAGGCATACCCTAGAAAGTAACAAGATGGAGATCCCTCATGCATGACCTGTAAATGTATCACTGACACCTTCTTCTAGATGAAACCTCCCATGTCCGTATAATATAACTAACATAACAAAGGGGCTCCCAATAAAGTAACTATTCCCTTGGATCCTAGATCTATCATCTTGAAGCTCTAAACCCAAGGTACATCAATGCACGTCTAGTAAATAATAAACTTTATCATCTCAACAACCAATACCCCGCAGAAAGATGATGTCCATCCTCTCAAATAATCTATGCTCAATGGCCACAATATACAGTGAGCCTTCATCCCTAGATGATAGTCTCAACACCGTAAACCAATGGATCATCAACACCAGTGTGAATTTATATGGAAATTAACTCCAACATCACGGATTTTCAAAAGCATCTTATTATATAACTATTGGAAGCCTCTACCCACATGAGTATCCAAGAACACCTCATCATCTGAGTCCTATATATATGAACATGAATCCAATGGGGAGTCATCCAATCACAATGAGAAGATATCACACAAACATAATACCTGAGGAAAATCATCCTAAAACCTCATGCCCGTATGACTATATTTCTCAACTAGATAACCAACAAAATCTCAAAATATTAGGCCATGACTTCAATCATGACCACCTAATCAGCTCAATCGGATGACCCTGTCACCCAATCAATGATTAACATCATCCAAATTATCCAGGATCATCCAAAATAATTAACCATAATGCCTCATCTATATAGTCAACACCATCTAAATAATTGATCCAAACCAATCATGTTTCAATGGATCCATCATAATAAATATATAAAATTTAATTTAACTTAGTACAAATAAGCCTCCCATCCTAACCATACCATGTGTTCAGAAGCCTCTCACCAGTATCAACCATTTTTATAGGGTCACAAGCATTCCAAAAGTAATATCATATGATCAATTAATTAATTTAAAATACAATAATTGATTTTATAGGTGCACTCATGATCAAACCAACATCACATTCAAAAACTGACACAAAAAACATCATAAAAATCAAATACAAATTTAGTAACCACCTAAATCGTACTCGTAGATGTTTGATCATCCAATATCATCCTCTAACATGAGATAAATTATGGGAAATCATAATTTTATAAGAATGCCTTGAAAATAGGGTAAAATAAATTACATGGATTTAGATTTCCATATTGTGAGAGCATAGAGAAATAGAATCTAGATGATTAAATTCCTTACTGATATAGTTCCACTGAGAAAATTTGTGGACAAAAAGTATCCCAAAAAGAGAGGATGGCTCAAAACCTAAGTGAGGAAGAAGATGATGAAAATTCTATTGTTCACATGGATGGAGAAGAAAATAGTTGGAAAACAATAAATTTATGGAGGAGTAAATAGTAATTTTCACTATTTATATTATACACATGGTTTGGATACACGGTTTGGCTAACAATGATCCATATATGTCACACACATTGTTTATGAACCAAACCCTTAATTTTTTGCTCGCATGATTTTCCAAACTGGGCGTGAGCCTCTTCTAAAATCTAAATAATTCCTTGTGCGGAGGTGTGTCCCCCTCCTTCATGGTTTTTCAAACTACTTCTAGGGAAGAAGGAGGGATTCATGGTTTCTCCTGGAAGGCCACATTGTTTTTTTAAAACATGCAACTCTATCTGCACTCCTTGAAAATTATTGTTTTTAGCCTCTAACACACTCAAAACCCACTCAAAACCTGGTGTCACTTCATGTTCCACTAAACACATCAAAGAATGAGATCTTATGTCAAAGGACCTCTCAAAATATTGATATGTATATCAATAAAAGAGTTATCTTGACCACCAAAATCTAAAACATTGAACGGGTTGAGGATTTTGCTACACTCCAAATACGTAGGATGTTACAATCTCCCCACCTTAACATAGCCCTTACCTGAGCAATCAACCATTACTCAAAGATGGTACCAAACATACTCACTTCATTTCTACCAACCCATTCTTCCTTTGTTATAAATTCATCAGTAAACAATCTCAAGGAGCTCCCCACCATATGAGTTACCTACCCCAAGCACATACTGACCCAAAAATACAATAAACTAATGGTCCACTAATTATCCCTAGACTAAATAGTCTTCTTATGATGAATCTCCACTTATACACCTCTCCCAGCACTCAAATCTTACCGATGTAACATCTAACACCCATTAAGTCCCACATATCATTATTTTTCTACCTTGTTCCAATGTCATACATAGAACTTATGAGGAACCTAATATCAATAGTTTCCAAAAGTACCTATGACACAAATAAAACCAAAAAATCACACGACACATCAATGCCTAAATTCCAACACACCTAAAGGAAACATGTATCTCATTGATGCCCAAATGCCTACACACCTCAGCTGAACCCACATCACATCGATAGAAATAATATATCCCAGTGAATAACACTTCATATATATATATATATATACCACATCTGATCTGATGCCAACCTTCTAAACAACTCCTCATTAGTAAAAAATTTACAAAATGTGTACCTCATGCACCCAAAACCGGACATGCCTACCAAAAGGGCCATGCCAAAATAAAATAAAACTTATCCCCACCCACGAAGAAAATCTAATCATGTCCAACTCCCCACCCTAATCTGTGATTGAAATCCCCACTTCATACACCTAACATGAATCTTGATTACCTAAGCCTTATCCTCCCTGCGGTGCTGCACCAACCACTAGCCACTGACCCCAATGATAGGTCCTACTATCTAATCAATGACATGAACATACAGTTGAATCATAGATACTAGCTCTTATCACTATTCTCAATCCACACTCAGATCCCTAAGTATTCCCTATTCTGTAGATACATACTGTCTAATAATGGTTCATGTAAAACCTCTCAAGATTTCCAACCTAGATGCATGATTGTCACTCCATGGATACTTGATCACAATGCTTCCTCATATGTCCTAGATTCCCAAACTAGAATCACACTAATAAAGACACACTCCTTAGAGATCTTAAATAGTCTCTCTCTTGAATGCCCTACTCAGACTCATCATTTCCTTACTTCCAACTATATGAAACATCACCACTAACATCCCTTAATGCTATCACCTGACTAGAGTATCATCAGTCTGTAAAATTTACATCAGTTATCAGTGGATGCTTTATCTCATTGGGGAATGAGAATAACCTGAATATCTTAGATGCACCCTGATGGTGTTCCATAATCAATCCATGAAATTCCCCACAGTCACCATTTCATCACCCACAATACTGGGGGAAAAGAATACAAGTTAGAAAAAGTATAGGCATAGTCTATGGGGAAAATGAATCCCTTCAATATGCTCAATAACTTCTGAACACTCTCTATCCTCAAAATCTCTAAGAATAGGTTCTCGATGAATCTTGCCTCAATGTCCTACCATACAAGTAAATCATGCCTTCCCACCTAAACATTTACATCACACTATCATTTATCAATTTATCTGAGCATGTATGTTTCTAGTTTTACCATCCTGCAGGAAACTACTACAAAAAATGGAATTTAATAGTGGTGTTATTTAGAAACACTATAAAAAAGCACTGATAAATTCCTTCTTTATCATCCATAAACAAATAATTGAAAATTTTATCCTTTTATCAATTCTTTTTTTTAACATTGTTAAATTGAATCATTATAAGCACTTTAGTTTTAACACTGATAAATTGCACCCTTTATCAATGCTTCTTTGCAGGGTTGGATAATGGTCTAAATAAATGTACATAAATAATAAAATAAATAAAAAATAAAAATAGTTAATTAAAAAAATATAAAATATTTTATTATTTAAATAATAATTGATAAAAATGAATACATTGTTTTTACACTATTATATATTAAACATTTTATTAATTAGATAATTTTGATAATTAATGTTAAAAATTTGTATATATTAAATATTTAGAAATTTTTTATATAAATATGATTTATGTATTACAATGTATTTATGTGCTTTAAATTAAATATTTATATATTTATTGAATAATGGATTATAACTAAAAATTAAGATGAATTATAAATAATAACTAATTGCACAACGTAATGGATATATAATTGAATGTATGATTTGATTTTATAATTTAACATAGATCAAATGTGCGTTATATTTATTTCATATATATGTAATTGATGCATTTTTATATATAATTTACAGACACACAACTTATCAATTTTTTCAATATTATTAAGGTGTACTTATTTTTCATCAACATACTAAAATTATTTGAAGAAAATCAATAAATGTTGAGTATCCATTATTATAAATATCTATAACATTATCCTTTGATAATGAATATATTATGTGTATTTATTTATATATTGTAACAAATTAATCATTTATGAACCCAATAGCATTGATATGAATCCAAAATGGATGCATGATAATTTTTTGAAAAACAATTATCAAGATAGAGTTAAAGAGTTCATCAAGTTTTCAATAGAGCATGCAGAAGATCCTTATAAAATCTTATTTCCATGTTTTCATTGTTGTTATTAAATAAAATTTAGTCTCGAATATTTGGAAGAAAATTTGATTTGTCACGAAATAGATCAGAGCTATAAATTTTGGAATAAACATGGGGAAAACTGAATATAGACACTAATTGTGATGATACTGTAGTTTATGAATCATTTGATATAAATACCTTTGTAAATGATAGTGTAGATCACATGGAAGAAATTAAAATAGAAATTTACGATGAACTTGGTGATTGTCCAAATTTGTTTGAGGAGTTAGATAGATATTCCAATAAACCATTGGGTATCAGTTGTAATAAATACAGAACATTGTTAGCAGTATTGATGTAATATAATTTGATAACTAGTAGCAGATGGAGTGACAATAGATTTATAGAAATGCTTTTTCTCCTGAATGATATGCTTCTAAAAAAAGATAAACTACCATTCTAAACATATGACACTAAAATAATTTAATATTTAATGGGAATGATCTCTAAAATAATACATTCTTGTCCAAATTATTTCATATTGTTACACAAGGACCATGAATCACTTATAAAATTCCTTAAGTGCGGCGTAGACAGATGTAAGAAAAATTAATCAAGTCCTTCAAAATATATATTGTAATTTCCAATAATTACACGGTTTAGATGACTAAATAGATGTTTGGACATCGTAGGATAATTAACATGGCATACAGATAAAAGAATTAAATATAGGAACATACATCAACCAGTTGATTCTCCTCATTTGAAGAAAACTAAATATGATTTACTAAAACTAAAAATGAGGCGACAAAATTGTATCTTCTTCTATCTACAGAGGGAATAAATCCTTTTGGTGTATATAGTATTAATCATAGTACAAGGCCTTTCATTTGGTAAAATTATAACTCTCCACCATGGTTAACCATAAAGTGAAAATACATTATGTTGTATCTACTTATATTTGGAAAAAAGAAACCTATTAATGATATTGATGTCAATTTGTCTCCATTGATCGAATGTCTAAAATTGATGTGGGATATAGGTGTTACAATTTATTATTCTCATAGAAGTTAATAATTCAAATTGAGGTCCATGTTGTATAGAATGAAAAATGAATTCCCCGATTGTGAAAATTTATTAGGTTGTAGAATTAAAGAAATGTTGGGATCTACTACTAGTGAAAAATGCACATACTCAGTTTTGATTGAAACATTCCTCGAAGACTGTATTTTTAGGAAATAAAAAATATTTACATTGATAATATAAATACCAATCCTATATGAGAAAATTTAATGGGAATTTCGAATAAGGTACAACACCATATCCATTAATAGGCGATCAACTGTACAATAATGTTAAAAATATTGAAAATATATTCGATATTCTATTTTCGAAAAAACTTATAAAATCATGTTGGAATAAGTGATCAATTTTCCATAAATTTCCATATTATAATTGTTTGTATGTCAGAAATTTTCTAGATGTCATGCATGTAGAAATAGATGTATTTGATAGTGTTATTGGAAGATTACTAAATGTTCATAGAAAAATGAAATATGGCATCAAGGTTTGGTTGGTCTTGATTTAAATGGGTATAAGGGAAGATTTGGCACTGTTGAAGGGTAAAAGTCAATCATTTCTACCTCCAGCACCTTACACTCCATCCAGACCCGAAATTTTTTTAGTTTTTTCCCTATTCCTTATTAGTGTAAAAGTTACACAGGGGTATTCATAAAATATCAAGAATGTCATGTCAATGACTAATTTAAAGTTACAAGGACTAAAATCACAAAACTATCTTGTTTTGATTCTAGATTTATTGCCTATTCCTCACTGTTTCATTCTACCACAAAATTTATGACATAAATTAACCATAATTTACTTATTTTTCAAAGCCATATGCAGTAATGTTATAGAATCAGAGGAGTTTCGCGTCATGAATAAAGAGATTCCAGTCATATTATGTGAATTAGAGATGTTCATCACATCATCATTCTTTGAAATAATGTTCCACCTGATGGTTAACATGGTTAGAGAGTTTCAACTATGTGATCATATCCATTAAAGATGGATATACCCCATTGAACAGTATATTATTATTTCAAAAGAGTATGTCAATAATTGAAGTCAACCATGAGGTTGTATTAGATAATGATATATTGTTGAATAATCTGTTGAAATCTATATTGATTACCTATCAAATTTTGAAATCTTAAGGCTCTCATTGTATCGTCCCAGAAAATGCCTTCTAGGTGAATGGATTTTCAAAAGAGATGATGTTATAATTACATTGACATAGTGGGAGAATGTTCACATTTATATATTACATAACAGTGAAGTTGTTGACCCATACATTGATGTCCATAGATAAATTGTTAGAGATTTGAATCCCTCAAATACTAAATGATGGATATCAAATACACATAATCATTAGTTTTAATGATGGTTTAGAGATCGAATTGATAAGGATTTATTTGAAAATATGAATTCAATTTCTCAATGAATTCAATGGATAACTAGAGGAATGAATGCAAATGTTATATATTTCACTGGTTTTGTAAAAAATGGGTATATGTTCAATAAAAGAGAAGATGACGACTTCTGTATGATGAAGAACAGTGGTGTTATTCTTATGGATAAAGTGATGCACATATCTGGTTCCAAGGAATGAAATACAATTTATAAAAATATATCATATTTTGGTATTATTGAACAAATATATGAGTTGGATTATATAATAATTGAATTTCTGATTTTCTATTGCAAATGGTTTGACAATATCAATGGAGTGAAAGTTGTTGAAATGGAATTTATGAAGGTGAATTTCAGTGTGGAAGGGGAAAAGGATGAGTCACTCATAATGGCATCACATGTAGTGCATGATGTTTATGTCTCTGATCGTGAAAAAAAAACTTCCGATTGTACTAGTGCAGAATAAAACAAATGTTGAGTTTAAAGAAAATTCAACTGAGGAAGACCCTTTAATTAGGACAGCACAATAATTTCATGTCAGTCCCAATGCAGAAGAAATCTAGTACATTAGATGTAAGACCTGGAATTTCCATGTAATTTTTTTTAAATATATGGGAATTTTATGAGTCCGCAAAATCTGACGATGCGTGATTCTGAGGCTCGGACTTCTCGGAATGATCAGTTGAAGTTTTTTTAATATTAAGTTAACACTTGAATCAGGTTTTCAGAAAAAGTGGAATAACTCTTAAATGGTTACTCGGATCACAAATACGAGGGCACTATTGCGCTCAGGATGGCGGGTTTACCCTAGGCGCGACTTAAGATTAGTCGGAGTGGGCCTCTAGTGAGAAATACCCAAAATGCTGTAATGCAAAATAAAATAATTATATAAATTATTTTATTTTTCAAATGCTTATAACTCATATATGGTAACTCGGATTAAAAATCTGAGACCACCGCTGAAATTGTGAGGGTATTATTTCTTCAATAGAATACTAACTTTGGCCGGTGTGGGACACCAGAGAATGTTGTTTTTTGGTTGCAAATAAAATAATTAAGTGAAAATTATTTTATTGTAAAATTCATAACTTCTAAATGATAACTCGGATTGAAAACATGAGAGTATTGTTGGGTACGTTGGGGCTTGTTTCACCTAGGCAGAGCCCAACCTCGACCTATGTGGGATGAGGGTGACTGATAATAATTTTTCCAAAACTTTTTTTCGAGTACGTTCAGTTAAAAGGTGAGTGGTGTTTTATAACTTTTGAATCAGTGTTTGGAATTGAAATCTGAGGGCACCGTTGAACTCATAGCGCCCATATTCGCTTAAGGAGACGTCCACCTCGATGGCAGTTGGACGAGGGTGAAAGTTAGTTTTTGGGTTTTTCATGGAAATAATAAAATAAAATAAGATTCATTTTAATTTACATTGAGCTACCCTGTGGTTATTTCATGTGGGGTCCACCAAAACTAATCCTCCATGTGGAATTTGGAAGTGGGAACCACTATACCTTAACCTACAATGACAGGTTAAGGTGGTGGGGACCACACAGACCATAACCTCCCAAGATATTTTATGGTGGTCGGGACCACCTGGGATTATACCCCCTTGAAACCCCCCTTTAATTGAGAGAAAACCTCAAATCCCACAATTAATTAGGGAGAGCCTCTTGACCCCCTCCATCTTAATTGTGCAAACACACATACCATTAATCTTGCCAACGAACCACATCATTGCGCTGCCATAAATTAATTGGCTTTCCCCTTTTTAAATTAAGTAACAACGTCCTTGGAATTTATGAAGGTTCCTAATAAATGAAGCATCATAAATTTCAATGATCGTTACCTACATCCCCCCACTTCTATATATATAGAGCTTGGTAGGAGGATTTGGGACGGCTTCACCAAGTGACGAAGCACTTGTAAAGTGATGTGATGCCCCAAATTTGGAAGATTACTCTCTCCAATGAAGAACGAGTTCTCCCGGTGAAGAACTCTCTCCCGAGGAAGAACGACCTCGACTTCGACCTTCTTCCTCGGGACATCCTCTGACGTAGGAAGTCTTCGACTACGACGAGTTGGTGATCAAACCGACGATCGAGGAAAACACCAACGACACTGGTGTCTGTCTTTTCCCAACGATCCGTCTTATTCCCTGCAACTCTGTCAATGATCAACGAACAATTGTATGTGTTTAATTTCATTTAATTATGATTTAATTTCCATATTATTCATTTCTTTAATAATAAAGAATGAGGATGTTTTCATTTTGCGAGAAGGTTGTTGTGCTTCGTTCTTAGGAACCGATTTCTACCACCCTAAACGCGGAGGGTGCGGGCCAACCTATATGGCTCGACTCCCTCCGATGATCTATTTTGTGAAGTTATTTGGTATGGAGATTAAACGATGAGGTGACGTAGATGACAGGAATTTATCGCGCTACTCGCGGTCTCCTCAACCCACGCCGCCCTCGCGGTGCTTTGGCAGAACCGTGCTGGCTCGTGCCTCCCAGCTTTCGGTCAATGCTGGCCTCCGGTGCACCCCGGCCGAACCGCACCGGCCCATGCCTCCCAGCACCCGGCCACCAGCCGGCCTCCCTAGCACCCTGGTCGAACCACACCGTCCCGCACTTCCCGGCTCCGGGTTGCCGCCAGCCTCCCGTGCGCCTCGGTCGAACCCCACCGGCCCGCGCCTACCAACCCCGGCCTCCGAAGCCAGGACCCCCGAACTGGCCTTGGCCTTCCAGGCCAAGCTGCCTAAACTGTGCCCCTCACGATGCTCTGTGCCAATCTGGCTCCGCGCCACCTGGCCGAGCTGCCTACATGACCCCCCCCCCTCTGGGCCGAACCGCCCTCGTGGCATGCTGTTATTCGCCCAGCAGGATGGGCCGAAACCAATGCGTTGCACCACCCACTAGGTCGGGCTAGACCCAATGGGTCAGACCGGGTCGACCCAGACTGGGTCGGGTCAGGGTGGTATGACCAGGTCGTACTGGACCCAAGCCTACTACCGACCCATTACTTTCTTTTAGTCATATATTTGGTACCGGACATCCATTTCACGAACCGTCATCGGCACTGGTAATCTTGGATTTGGGCGGTCCCATTGAGTATGCCCCTCCCCCCTGGAGTTTGGGGTATAGTTGAGATACGGTCAGGTTGGATCATGCACGAATCTATCCGCCCCCCCAGGACTAAATGGCTAATAACTTTCATATTGGGCCTCTGATTGATGCGTTGTCTAACACTTTGGTTTTCATATGAAAAGATGGATCTTCTAGACACATAAACTTGTGACATCATGGCAATTTTTGTATTGACACTTGGATTGAGGAGCGGACCCTCCTGGAATCAAGCGTGCTTTATGTGGGAACCCTGAGGTTGGTTGCTTTGTGATAAAGGGATCCTATGAGGGATGAATTTTTTTCTAGGATCCTATATGGGTTTGATATCTCTAAATACTATTCCAGGATCCTATATGGGTTCGAAAGCTCTGAATACTGTTTCGGGATCCTACGTTGGTTCGACAGCTCTAACTACTGTTCCAAGATCCTACGTGGGTTCGACAGCTTTGACTACTATTCTAGGATCTTACATGGGTTTGACGGCTCTGACTACTATTCTATGATCCTATTTGGGATTGATATCTCTGATTACTATACCAGGATCCAACGTGGGTTTGACAGAGTAGATTATTTAGTGGCTACATCTAATCATCTCTATCTCTCTACATAAGTTGTATACCTGAGTGAGCTAAGACTTGAATCTATGTTGTTATCAACGAGATATCTTTCTTCCTTCATGGAACGGATTGTACTTTGGATCAAGAGTTAGATCCTGTTTGTTTTTTTACATAGGTATATGTATGGGCATGTACATAAGTGGGGTTGGATGACATTTTGTGAAAGTATCCTTACCTTCTGGTTTATCCTTGTTGGATTTTGTGAGACCTTGAGGGTCTCAGGGTCCCTACTGAGTATTGTTATACTCACCCCTGCACGGGCTATTCCCGTGCTTCATTTTGTTGGATGCAGACGACGGACAGCGCTGATCGAGGCAGAGAGTATCAGGACTAGATGGTACTCAGAGGTGGACCTTACAATGAGACGGTACACATAGGAGACTAACAGACGTGGAGTGTTAAGAAGACTATATTTACATAACCTTCAGGTAGGAATCCCAGAGGCTGTCCCAGCAACTATTTTCCCTTTATTCAGTTGTTCTTGTACTTCTAGTTCCTTGTAATTTACCGTTGGGCTTGTATTTCTATCCCCTTTACTTTTCAACACACTTTTGTTATACTGTTTTCTTATTGTTTTCTATCCAGTTGTGCGCTCTATTGTGTGCATTTAATGGTTTCAAAGGCACTGCCATCCTAGTTTTAGGAAATTATGCCTTTGGTGCTATTCTCCATTCCCTGGTCTATGGAAGGCAGGCTTGGGGTAGTCATGACACAGGCCCCGGGGGATGGGTCGTGACAAATTAGTATCAGATTATTCAGTTCTACTATGGAACTTAGGACTCTTATATTTTCTGTGAAGCAACCGTGTTAAGTGTGGTGAGTGTAGTTTTCAGTTCAGGGAGTCTAGTGTTGGTGTGGCAGCCGACGTATCCATACAATGGGACCCTGAATTTTGATTTATGACTCAGTGCATGAAAACACTCATTGCGTGTGTGTTTTATTTTTGATTTATTAAGACATATCACCAGGTCAAATCACCAGGTATAATATTTTGACTGTGTTGCATCTGTTTATTTCAGGATGCCTCCACTCAGACAGCCAGTTAGAGTTTCGAGAGTTTTATGCACTAATAGCCTACCGAGCGATGAGGCTCTAGTGTAGGTCCCTCTTACTATGTTGGCACCTTCGGGTGGTGTACCAACAACACAACCACCCATTGGAATGTAGATACCACCAGCCACACTAGTAGACGGTGCACGCAGACTGAGCACGTTGCATGAGTTTCAGTAGCAGAGGCCTCTAGGGTATTGAGGTGAGACACATTCCCACACAGCTGAGTGCTGGCTAAAGGCGATTACTAGAGTTTCTCATCTAGTTGAGACAATATTAGAGAAGATGGTGATATTAGAAACTAGCCTTTTTCAGTGAGTGACCATGAGTATGGTCCGCTTAGTGATGAGGCTTCAGTATGTGGACCATTGCCCGAGATAGTACCTTTGGGTTGTGTTCCAGCTATATCACTACCCGTTGGTCAGCAGTTACAACCGGCGGTACCGGTAGAGGAAACATGCAGGCTTATTTCCTTACACGTGTTTCAGCATCAAATACCCCCCAGGTTTCGAGGAAATCCCGAGTCACAGGAGGCTGAGGACTAGCTTGAAGAGGTGGCTGAGAGTTCTCTAGAACTTCTACAGCTTCGGTAGGAAAACATGTCAGTAGCTGAGTATTCATTGAGGCATATTATTCTTTCCCGGTACTCGATGAATACGATACAATCAGTGATTCATGGATCAAACATCTGATAGTGGTGTGTTTGAAGGACATCTGAGCCATCACTATTCCTCTATGCATTACTATATATGTTAGGGTTCTAGATATAACCTTTGTGGTTGAACGTTCTTTGGCTGAGCGGATATAGCCAGTGAATGTTAATAGTGGGATGGCAGGAAACTGGCGCCAGTATCAGAGACTTGGGCATTAAAAATGTTTCGGGAAGAAGAAGTGTTAGGGATAGCAGACATGGAAGCATATCTAGGAGAGAAAAATGAGGTGGTGTACTTTCTGACATGTTACAACCACCCCCCCCCCCTTTTCTGGACCCCTCCAGGCTTAGGGAGCTGGAGGACATGGGAAGAGAGTAGTTGCATGCGGTCAAGGAATGCAACCCAAGTGCTCTAAGAATTATTTGAGGTACATTCTATGTCTACTACTAGTTTTTGTATCAATAGAAATAGGTACCAATCATTCCTTCCTTCCATGAATCTTGTCCAGCACCTAGAGTTTCTAGTTAAACTGTTGACTTGACCCCCATATCTTGAGATACCTTTGGGAGGAGGATCAATAATCACGATTATGTCGACAGTGTGATCTGACCCTTGAGGTGAGAGTTTCGGTTGGAACCACTTGGTGGAAGCGTCGAGGCCTTACAAAGTTAGTTTGGGTTTGGACTTGACATCCACATTTCACACACAGATTGACTGTATTAGGAAATGAGGTTGTTGTTTATCTACAACATTGGAATGGGGTTTTCCTTGGTCGGCGAAAAAGGAAACCCAGGAAGCATAGGATAAACTAATGAATAAGAGGGTGCATCCAATCACTCATGAGTCAGCCAACCTCACCCTCATTGTAACAGAAGTTTCCTTTGAGATAGTCTATACTCTTGGGAAGGGGAACATGGTAGCAGATGCACTCAGTAAGAGGTATGGCCTACATCTGCTGAGTGAGGAGATAGAGTAGCTAGCCTTTTAGCATATATCCTTTGTGGATCAAGAAGGAGAATCTTTTCTTCAGTCTCTTACAGTCACTCCCCCCCATCTTCAGCGAGTCTGGGAGGCGCAACGTGGGGACGCTGACTACGAGACACGATGTGCTCCGATATCCACAGGGCATGAACCTGATGGATTTTCTGAAGGTGGGGAGAGATTCATCCTCTTTAGAGGACATACCATGGAACCAGTTTCACTTCTGGATGAGGTTTTGAGGGAGTTTCACACATCTCTTCTAGCGGTACATCCTGGAGTGGCGACGATGTACTAGGATCGTCAACGACAACACTGGTGGGTGAGAATGGAGAAAGGAGTTGTATAGTTTTTCTCTCGATGCCTCACTTTCCAACAAGTGAATGCGGATCAGTAGGTACTAGAACGCTTGGTTCAGCCTTTAAAGGTCCCAGTGTGGAAGTGGGATGGGATATCCATGGACTTCATGTTGGGTCTTCCACGTACATCAAAGGGACATGACTTGATTTGGTTTATCATCAACCAACTCGCCAAGTATGCCCACTTCCTACCAATCAGAGAACAGAGTTCAGTAGAGAGATAGGGATGTGTCTACGTACAGGAGATTGTGCGGATACATGGAGTACCTATAATGATTGTATCCAATCGTGACACACGCATTACATCCTGGATATGGAAGGGGTTGCAGGAAGCTTTCAGGACACAGCTTCGTTTGAGCACTATCTTCCATCCACAGATGGATGGTCAGACTGAGCGGACCATTCAGACCCTCGAGGACATGCTACATGCTTGTGTCTTAAACTTATGTCGCAGTTGGGAGGACCAATTACCTTTGGTAGAGTTTGAATACAACAACATCTATCACTACACCATAGGGATGGCACCTTTGTAGGTGTTATACGGGTGACCTTGGAGAACACCCTTGTACTGGACAGACCCCGGGGAGTCAGCACTAGTGGGATCAGATTTGGTACAGGAAACCACAGAGAAGGTGTAGATCATCTAGAAGTGGATGAAGACTATAAAAATCCGGCATAAGTCATATGTCTATAAGAGACGAAGACCTCTAGAGTTCGAGGACGGTGACCTCCTCTTTCTACGGTTCTCACCCCAACGCGGTCTATCGAAATTTGGCCGATGTGACAAGTTAATCTCTGAGGTTCATCATACCTTGTTAGGTCCTCAGCAGAGTTGGCGAGCTGGCATAACGCTTATCTCTTCAACCTCAGTTGCACCGGGTGCATGATGTATTCCATGTATCCCAGTTGAGGAGATATGTGCACGACCATTATCACATCATCAACAATAGAGAGATGGACGTCGACGATGGGATGACTTTTACAGAGGTGCCAGTGGAGATTGAGGATCAACAAGAGTCGGTCCTTCATGGATGGTTGATACCTCTAGTGCATGTTTTATGGTGGCATGGTAACCTCTAAGAAAGCACATGGTAGCGGGAGGCTTAGATGCGTTCTCAGTACCCTCACATGTTATCTTAGTAATGATTTGTGGCTTACTGGGACATAGATCCCTAAGTTTGGGAGAATGTAAAGTCCCAGAATTTACATGTAAATTATTTTTAAATATATAGGAATTTTTTGAGTCCGCGAAATATAACAGAGCGCGATTCTGAGGCCCAGAGTGCTTGGGATGATCTGTCGAAGTTTTCTTAAGCTTGAGTTAACGCGCATAAGAAGTTTTCAAGAAAATGTGTAATAACTCTTAAACGGTTACTCAGATCAGAAATATGAGGGCACTATTGTGCTCAGTATGGTGTTTTTACCCTCGGCGCGACTTAAGATTAGTCATCGCGAGCATCCTTTGAGAAAACCCAAAAAATGGCATAATCGTAAATAAAATAATTATATAATTTATTTTATTTTCCAAATGCTTATAACTCGGAAATGGTAACTCGGATTAGAAATCTGAGACCACTGATGAACTTGTTATGGTATGCTATCCTTAAGAAGATACTAACTTAGGCAGGCCCGAGCCAGCAGATAATGTTAGTTTTTGGCCACAAATAAAATAATTAAGTGACAATTATTTTATTGTAAACTTAATAACTTCTAAACAATAACTCAAATTGAAAATATGAGAGTATCGTAGGGATCTTTAGGGCATGTTTCACCTAGGTAGAGCCTATCCTCGACTGGTGCGGGTCAAGGGTGACTGATAATAATTTTATCATACTTTTTTCGGGTATGTTTAGTAAACATGTGAGCGACATTTAATAACTTTTGAACCAGTTCTCGAAATTGAAATCTGAGGGCACCATTGAACTCGCAGTGCCAGTATTTGCTTAATGAGACTTTCACCTTGATGGTTGTCAGACGAGGATGAAAGTTAGTTTTTGGGTGTTTCGTGGAAATAATAAAATAAAATAAATTTTATTTTATTTTATTTTGAGCTTCCATGTGCATATTTCAGGTGGGGTCTATCGGAACTGAACCTCCATGTGGAAGTCTGAAGTGGGGACCACCATAAATTAACATCCCATGAGAGGTTAAGGTGGTGGGGACATCCCGAACCATAACCTCCCATGAGAGGTTATGGTGATGGGGACCCCCCAAGATTAAACCCCCTTGAACCCACCCTTTAATTGGGAGAAACTCTCAAATCCCACAATTAATGAGAGAGATACTCTTGACCCCTTCCGCCTTAACTCTTCCAACACACATACCATTAATCCTACCAACTCACTGTATCATTGTACCAACGTAAATTAATTGGCTTGCCCCTTTTAAAATTAAGTAACAATGTCGTTGAAATTTAGGATGGTTTCTGATAAATGATCAGTCATAAATTCCAACGATCGTTACCTACCTCCCCCCTCTCCTATATATATAGAGCTTGGGAGTAGGATTTGGGATGGCTTCACCAAGCGACAAAGCACTGGTAAAGTAACGTGATGCCCAACACTTGGAGGATTACGCTCTCCAACGAAGAACGTGTTCTCCTGACAAAGGACCCTCTCCCGAAGAAGAACGACCTCAACTTCGACCTTCTTCCTCATGAATTCCTCTGATGTATGACCTCTTTGACTACAATTAGCCGATTCTCAAACTGACGATCGAGGAAAATTCCGATAACTCCAGCATCCTTCCTTTCCCAATGACACATCTTCTTCCCCGCAACTCCATCAACTATAAACAAACAAAGGTAGAGGATTAATTTCATTTAAGTATTACTTACATTTCATGTTCATACTTTATTTCAAAATGAAGAACAATGTTCATTTTTTGGGTATGTTGTTCTTCTTCGTTATTTTGAACCGATTGCTACCGCCCTAAACGCGGAGGGTGCTGGCCAAACTAAAATGGCATGACTCCCTCTGCCAATCTCTTTTGGGACGTTCTTTGGCATGGCGATGAAATGACGAGGCGACAGAGGAGACAGGAAACGACTACACTACTCGCAGTCTCCGCAACCCGAGCCACCCTCATGGTGCTTCGGGTGAACCGTGGCGGCCCATGCCTCCCAGCTTCCAACGGCTACCAGCCTCACGTGCACCCCGGCTGAACCGCGTCGGCCCACGCCTCCCGACACCCGGCCGCCCTCCGGCCTCCAAAGCACCCCGGCCAAATAGTACCGGCACACACCTACCAGACCCAGCCTCCTAGGCCAACCCACCCAAAACGGCCATGGCCTTCCAGGCCAATCCGCCCGACCCACGCCCCTCGCAGAGCTCGAGGCCTAACCGGCTCTGCGCCACCGGGACGAGCTGCCTACACGCCCCCCCTCCGGGTCGAACCGCCCTCGCGGCCTTCTAGTCTAGGCCCAGAAAGATGGGCCAAACCCAACTGGTCAGGCATGGTTGACCCAAACTTGGTCGGGCCGTGTCGGTCCGACAAGGTCGGACCGGACTCAGGCCTACTAAAAACCCTTTACATTCTTTTGGCCATATTTGTGGCACCAGACGTCCGTTTGACGAACTATCAGCAATGATGGTAGTATTGGAGCTTGATGGACCGATTGAGTATACCCCACTGTAGTTTGGGCTATAGTTGAAATACGGCCAGGATGGATCATGCACGAATCCAACTGGCCCCCTAGGACTAAATGACAAATAACTCTCAGACCGAGAGTCCGATTGATGCATCGTTTGTCACATTGGTTTTCTTATGAAAAGACAGATCTTCTAGAAACATCAACATGGGACTTTGTGGCAGTTAATGTATCGACACGTGGCTTGAGGAGCGGACCCTCCTTGAATCAAGAGTTCTTTATGCGGGAACCATGAGGCTGGCAGCTTTGTGATAAAGGTATCCTATGAGGACTGGATACTATTGCAAGATCCTACGTGGGTTCGACAACTCTGACTACTATTCTAGGATCCTACGTGGGCTCGATAGCTCTGACTACTATTCCAGGATCCTATGTGGGTTCGACAGCTCTAACTATTGTTCCAGGATCCTATGTGGGATCGACAGCTCTGATTACATACCAGGATCCTATGTGGGTTTGACAGAGTATATGATTTAGTGGCTACATCTAATCATCTCTATATCTCTACATAAGTTGTATAACTGAGTGAGCTGAGCCTTGACTTTGTGTTGTTATCAATGAGTTATCTTTCTTCCTTCGTGGAATGGGTTGTTCTTGGGCTCAAGAGTTGGAGTCAGATTGTATTTTATTACTTAGGTATATGTGTGGGAATATACCTAAGTTGGTTTGGATGATATTTTGTGATTGTATCCTTACCATGTGGTTTATACTTTTTGGATTATGTGAGAACTTGAGGGTATCAGGGTCCTTACTGAGTATTGTTATACTCACCACTGCATGGGCTATGCCAGCACCTCGTTCTATTGGATGCAGACGATGGACAATGCTGATCGAGGCTGAGAGTATCAGGACTAGACGGTACCCGGAGGTGGAGCTTATGACGAGATAGAACTAGGAGGAGACTGGCGGACATGGAGTGTTGAGGAGGCTATTTGTACCTACACTTCAGGTAGGAATCTTGGAGGATGACCCATCAGCTGTTTTCCATTTTTTTAGTTGTTCTTGTACTTCCAGTTCCTTGTAATTTATATTTGGGCTTGTATTTCCAGTTGCTTTACTTTTCAGCACTCTTTTGTTATAAAATTTACTTAGTGTTTTGTATCTAGTTTTTTGCTTTTTTTGTTCGTTTATATGTTATAAAGATAATTCCTTTCAATTTTTTCGGAATTACGCCTTTGGTGCTAGTCTCTAGCCCCTAGACTATGGGAGGAGGGCTTGGGGAAGTCACAGCACAGGCCCCAGGGGATGGGTCTGGACATTATAGGGGACCAAAAATAAGGGATTTGAATTCTTGATAGAGGAACAAAATAATTGAAACCTTTAAAAAAGTGTTCAATGGGAAGGTCAAAGTTTTTTTAATATTTGATTTTTTCCTCATAATATTATATGTTCTCTAATGCAAACAAAAATCTAAATTAAATGATTAAATAATCATGAAAACAATTTCTTCTATAGATTATGATGTTATCAATCTCTCTAAAGAAAAAATTATATTGAAGGAAACCCATTGGAAAGATATAAAGGTAATTTTACAATATATATTCTCTATTTTACCAAAAAATATATATTGAAACTTCGATTTAATTTTCATTATTCCCTGTAAAGATTATCTATTTTAGAATATTTTAGTCTATGTTTCAGGCCTTTTCAAGAAGAGAAATGATGATGTCTCTTCTCAATCACAGAGGAAATCTTGATGTTTTAAAAGAAAAATCATTGTCTATATAATTAATGTATTGTTTCATATTTATGTTTAATTTATTTTATTTTAGTATTACACACATGATAATTTTATCAATATATAAGTGGACTATTTTGTTCATTTTTTTGTGTTCTATACATCTTTTATGCCTTTCCGCCGGAAAAATTCTATAGAATTATTCTCCCTAAAAACAATTTCTCCCCAAACAGTGTTGCATTTATAACATTATTTCAATTTATCTTCACTGCCTTTGTTTTAAGAGAAATGACATTGCATATACTCAATTATAGAGGTAGTATTGGTGTTTTTACAATAAAATTGTTTTCCATAAAATTTATATACTATTTTATATTTAATTCTAGTTTATTTCTTTTTAGTATTACTCACATAATAATTATTTTATAATACAGGTGGATTATTTTGTTCGAGTTTGAATGATCGTTCCATCAATCATGCCTTTATTCACCAAAACATTCATATAAAGTTTCTCACTCAAAACCTTTTCACCTATATAGTGTTGCATCTATAACATTCTTTCATGTTATCTCCACTTCCTTTGCTGGAAAAGCAAGGACACTAATTCTTCTCAATTATAGAGGTAATCCTGATGTTTTATAAGTAAAATCATTGTCTATAAAATTGAAGTATTGTTTCATATTTATGTTTAATTTATTTATTTTTAGTATTACTCACATAATAATTTTTTTTTCTTATACAGGTGGTTTATTTTGTTTGAGTTGGGTTGATCTGTGCATCTTTAATGCCTTTTTTCACCTAAACATCCTTAGAAATATTTCCCTTAAAACCTTTCAACCCTACAGTTTTGGGATTTATCATTTTTTTTCATGTTATATCCACTAACTTTATAAGAAGATAAACGATACTACCTCTTCTAAATTACAGAGGTAATCTTGCTGTTTACAGAGTAAAATCATTGTCCATATAATTAATTGATTGTTTCATATTTATGATTAATTTATTCTTATTTATTATTACTCACATAATAATTGTTTTCTTATATATGTGGATTCTTTCGTTGAAGTTGGGGTGATTTATCCATCTTTTATTCCTTTTTCATTAAAATATCCACATAATTCTTCTCCCTCAAAACCATCCACCCATAAAGTGTTGAAATTTATCACTTTCCTTCTTGTTCCCTCCACTACTCAATCATAGAGGTAATCTTGATATTTGTACAATAAAATCATTTTCAATGGAATTATTGTATTATTTAATATTTATGATTAGTTTATTCCTTTTTCATATTACTCATAATAATTTTTTTCATATACAAGTGGATTATTTTTTTGTGTTGTTGTGGTTTGTTTGAAGCTGCTCAAGTAGTTTTGGCAGCTCAACATAGAAAGTCAATGGGTCAGTATGACTCCAAGTAATTCTTTCTATTTAAAATTCACTTTAATTTTAGTGAAAAAGAATAATATCATACTGAAAACTGTGAAAAGAAATTTAGATATTTTTTATACTTTAATAAAATGATCTATAAGTCTTTCTTGACATGTAAGAATCAGTTGTACGTCAAATATGATACATGATGTGCCTGATGTGACTCACTGTGTCTGTTATTCGTTTAAAATTGATATTTGAATTTAAAATGTGTAACTCACTAAAAATCGATCAAACAATCTTGGTATTTATTGATAATTTAGGGAATCAATTCATAAATTATATGTGGCATATAAGAATCAGTCTAACATAAAAGTGATACACCATGTTATTTGTATCATTCAAAGTGTTTGTTTGTTGTTTAAAATGATATTTTAATAAAAAAGATAATAGATATACTAATAATATATTAGACACATTCATATTATTATGATAATTTAGGAAAAAAATCCATAAGTTATTTGGAACATGTAGGAATCATCTTCACCTTAATATGAGGAACGGTGTGATCCGTATGACTCGAAGTGTGTATTTATTTGAAATTGACATAAATTTTAGTAAAAAATAACTTACCTACTCAAAATCCAAAAAATGCATTCAGAATGGTTTGACTATTTACGAGAATGATCCATAAGTTATTTGAGAGGTTCATGAATCAATTATACCTTAATTTGACGCATGATGTGACCTGTATGACTCCAAGTATATGTTTTTATTTAAAATTGACATCAATTTTAGTAAAATGGCCATTTGACCAACACAAAACGGAGAAAACACATTCAAATAGTTTAAATACTTTAGTTTAGTGATCTATAAATCATTTGTGATGTGTAAGAATTATCTGATCCTCAATCCAATACATAATGTGATCAGTATGAGTAAAAGTGTGTGTTCCAATTTTAAAATGACATTTTAGTAAAAAATAACTGTCATATACTCGAAACCAAGAAAGAACACTAATATTGATTTTTTGACTTTAGCACAATGATCCATAATTCATTTGGGATGTGTAAGAATAAGCCTCAACTCAATCAGATGCATGGTGTGACTGGTATGACTCACTGTGAGTCTTTTTAATTAAAATTGTCATAAATTTCTATAAAATGGAAAACATTTCGACTCAAAACTGAGAAAAAATTTCATATTATTTTGATACATTACAAAAATTATCCATATGTCATTTTTGACATATAGGAATCATCCTTACCTCAATCTGATACACGATTTGATCAGTATGATTCAAAATGTTTGTTATCAGTTAAGAATCGATATTTTTATTCAAATAGTGTTACTCACTGAAAATAGATCGAACATGATCATATTTTCATAATAATTTAGGACAAAAATTCATAAAAAAATTGGACTATGTAGGATTCTATTTCACATCAAACTGAAACACGTTGTAATTAAAATGATTCAAAAGTGCATGATTCCAGTTTAAAATGACATTTTAGTAAAAAAAATAAAACCGACTTACTCAAAAGAAATAAACACATTCATATTGTATTGATAATTTAGGATAATTAACATTAAGTCATTTTTATATATATTAGTCAGAACCACCTCAATCTAATGCATGGTGTGACCGGTATGGCTCAAATATCATATTTTTATTTAAATTTGTCATCAATTTTAGTAAAATGGAAAATTTTCCTACTAAAAATTGAGCAACCTCATTTATATTGTTTTTAAAATTTTCAAAAATAATTCAAAAGTCATTTTTGACATGTAGTAATTATAAAAACCTCAATCTAGTACACTATGTTCCTGTTATCACTCAAAGTGTCTGTTACCAGTTTAAAATCATCATTTTAGTTCGAAATGTGTATCTCACTAAAAATTGATCAAATACACTTGGATTTTGTTGATAATTTTGGATAATGAATCATAAGTCATTTTTTACATGTAAGAATCCATTTCACATATAACCAATATGTGATGTGATCATAATGATTCAAAAGTGAGTGTCTCCAACATAAAATGATATTTTAGTAAAAAGGAAACTAACATACTCAAAACCGATAAAACACATTGAAATTGATATGATAATTTATGAAAATGATCAAAAAAAGTCCTTTGGGGCCTGTATTAATCAGCTTCACCTCAATCTGATGCACATTGTGACCGGTATGACCCTGAGTGCAAATTTTTGTTCAAAATTGATATCAATTTTAGTAAAATTAACACTTTCTATCAATTTATTTCATTATATTATTACTAACATAAAAGAATTTTTTTATACAGGTGAATTCTTTTGCTCAAGAAGGGGTGTTTTTTTGGAAATAGGATGATTTGGTTCTGTTTTAAAATAAAAAGTAACATTGTTGTTTTTGAATGTAGGTAATAATTTTTTTATATGTAATTGTATAAAATAATGTTTGAAATGTCTATAATATAGTGTTTTTTCTTGTTTTTCTATTGTAAATTTCATTTCAATTAAATCATGTATTGGGACTTGTTTTTTATATCTATTTTATTTATGATGTTGCGGTGTACTATTATATAACATTGTGGTGGTGTTGTAGTGTGTTGTTACAACACACTACAGTTTGTCCCTTTATCAATACTTTTAAAAGTGTTAAAAAAGACACATTTATCAGTGCTATTAAAAGTAATCATAAAATTATACTTTATCTTTTCTTCAATGAGCACTAATAATAGGTCATCTTTAAATGCTTCTACATGTGCTGATGAAGCATTAATTCATCGTTGATTTTATCATCACTGATAAATAGAACTTTTATTCGTGCTAATAATGTCTTTGATAAATGGTTACTTTATCCAAGCTTTTAAAAGAGATGACAAAGGTCTCATTTATCAGTGCTTTTATTAACACTGATAAAGTACCCCTTTATCAATTCTTTTTTAGTAATGATAAATGTCTTGGGATTTTAACCTCACTCATGTAGTCAATGATTTTCTAGTGCTAATAAAGGGAATTTTTAGCACTGTTAAAGGCCTATTTTGTAGTACTATGGGGTTGTATCAAGATGGTTGAAGATTTAATGAACTTACACAATAATGTTCTTAGAATCCTATGGTCCACCCTAACCATGAAACAGTAGCAAGTTCTTTGACTATATCTCTCGATTTAAGTACTCCATTAATGGCTTAGCTCCATAAGCTCCCCTATTGATTCCCTATATAACTTGAACTAGACTCCCCTTGAGTTTATCATCAAACCACACCCCAAAATCTTTCAAATAATGTGGTTTCTCTTTGAATACTAGAGCCTACACCTAATCCTATACATGCGTCTCATGATCTGATCGACCCTCCAGGGCCTCATCCCATCCCTCCAATGTCTCAACCTTTGCATTCTCAAGTAGCACCAAAATTCCACCCTTCTAACACTCAACTTGATCCCATTTTGGTGGGACCTTTCTGAATACCAGAAATTTTTTATATATCCATAATAACACATATATATATATATATCAATAAAATAGATAAGAAAAACTATAATAAGAACCAAAATCTCAACACCCATACACTCCCACATCATAACCATAACACACAACATCCGGCCTCATGAGCCCCTTTCTAGCCTATATTAGAGTCAGGGATCACATAGAAGTCCTAAATCATGACCCCATTCTACCCATAATATATTTATGAATCACATATAACAATGAGGTAGTTGAGTAAAATGCGCCAAAGATACTAATCAGAAAAACACTGTTTATATTCCTTGTTTAAATTTCAAACAACTCACCCCCTTTCATCATTATTACCTGCTTCTATCAGATCCAGACCTATATGTCTCATTCATATTATATCACTTATCATCACACATATATTTAATTGTAACCATAAGCATGGGATGGTTGAATATAATACCACCAAAGAAGGAAATCACTTTTTAGGTTCCTTTGTTGAACCTTTAAACAACCCAACCCCTTTTAGTGAAATCTAGTTTCCTAAGGAAAATCCCAAGAAATATATTATAGGGATACATACATATATATATATATATATGTGTAAATAAAACATTATATATGACTATCAAGAATTAAAAATAAAACCTAAATTTCCATACTAGACCAAGGGTTTAAAATCCAAACTTTCCATACCAGGCCAAGGGTCACATATCATATTAGATAATAATCACACCCAAGTGTGCTACTTGATGTAGAAATAATATCAACTATAAAAATAATAAATCAGAAAAACAACTTTCAATCCATGTTTACATGGTATGTCTTCCATGCAAGGGTATTCACACACCAAAACAAGAAACCCAAACCAAGTTCCAACTATATCCTAGTATATGACCTAATACAACCTAAATATTAATACCAAAAATATGTTAAATAATCATCTTAGATACCATTTCTAGTTCCCTGGCTTGTTTTTTCCAACAAATAGTGTTCAGGGTAGGTTGGAAACTAGGCCATAGGCACACCACCCCATATTCTAGGTGTTGATACATGAAAAAGAGATTTGAATAGGAGATAGTAAGGATACTATATCTTTTTGGAGATAATAATAATGGTCTACAAATAAATATATTAGCAGAAAATGACCATAAAAAATTGAACCAACAACTTGTCGTATCAGAAGCACAAAAAATAGTAGCAATAATGATCAAAAATCTCAAACATACCATTTTCAGAATAAAATACCGTTTTAGAAACTAAAAAATATGATACCACTTATAAAATCATTCTTACAATTAAATTCAGACAAAATAGTTTGCAAGAAGGGTTGCATATGGATAAAATTGGTATATATATATAAGCCTATCGATACAAAAAAGAATCCACAAATGTAACTCCAGATGATACAGGACCCAATGTTATTTCCATCCATTCCATTCTTTAAAATATGACACGATGAATAATGTCTTTCTCTTGTGCCCAAACCCTTACTTAATTATAGAAGCATAAAATCTACACACGTCCCAACGGGCCTGTGTAGTGTGTAAGAATAAATCCTTGTAGAACCCCACTGATGTGTTCCTATCATACATTATTAATATATATGGTGTATAATAAAAATAAAAGTTCATACGCATTCTCAATATATAAATACCTGCTTCCCTTTTTCTTAGAAACCATAAGGAAGCGGTCAGCTACTTTAGCCATCTCCATAAATCCACATGGCCCTATTTATATATATAGAAAAATGTAACGTCTCTGCATATATATAACTATAGTGGTGAGGATACTATTCATAAATCCCAAGGAATCCATCGGTGATTAGCAATATGGATATCCCTCATTATCCTCTTAAAAATGTATCACTCACACCTCGTGCCACCCAACACCTCTCAGGTCATAATCAAATAACCAGTGTCCCAAAAGAACACCCAATCAATTACATGTTCTATCATATCTTACATCTGAATAACCTATTGATCCTTATTGAATTATTTGTGAGGTATAAAAATGTCTATCCGTTAAAAAATAAAAATCATATCCTCAAAATATGACATCCCAAGGAATGATGACGCCCACCTTCTCAAATTATATATACCCAATGTCCTCATTATTCTGTGAGCTTTAGCCCCTAACTGATTATCCAAACCCCATCAATCGATAGATCCTCACCATTCACATGTATTTCGAAGAAAATCACCACCAACCTCACTGATTTTTAATTCCATCATTTGATGTAACAAATAGAGGCTTCTACCCACAACATTTATCAACACTGCCACTTCATCTAAGTCATATCGACATGCATATGAATCAAATGGTGTATCTACAAATAATTAAGAGAGGAAATCACCATGAAATATTACCTGTGACAAATCATCCATCTACCTCATTACTCTCCTAACCTTTCACTCAACATGAAGGTCAAAGCATCACAAAATCTCAGGCCACACCCTCAATAATGATGACCTCATCGACTGAAGTAGACGAACATGTCACCAAACCTATGATCAACATCCCCAAAAGTATCTGGGACTCTTTGAACATGAATATCCATGAATCACCACCTATATGGTCAACTCCATCTCAATATTTCATTCTTACCCTTTTCATTATCATGGAACCATCACAAACAAGATATAAAATAAAATTTATTTAAATAAAAACAACTCACATGGCCTAACATTACAATGTTTTCCAATGCCTCTCACTAGGATTGACCATTTTTATAAAATCTCAGCATTCCCAAAAGAATATCATATGGTACGTTAATTAATTTAAAATAATATAATAAATTTTATAGGGTCACTCAAAGCCAACCCAATTACATGCTCAAGAATGAACCCCCAAAAACACAAGATAACTCAATGATACATATAGTCACCACAAACCTCGTACTCAAAGTCATATACTCATCCAATATCATCCACTAAATTTATAAAAATATAGGGAAATCAAGACTATATATGATCACCCTGAAAATAGGTTAAAATTGTTATCATGATTTTAGTGCTCTTTATGGAGAGAGTAAAGAGAAATAGAATAAATATGATTAAAGTAATTGTCGATGTGGTTCTGACGAGGCCGAAATAGATAAAAACAAGCTCATATAGAGAGCATGGCTCATAGATAAAGGGAGGAAGAGGAGGAGAAATATCCTCTACTATGTGCATAGGTGGTGAAGAAAAGATGAAAAGATAACATAAAAATAGGGATGGTAGAAATGGTAATTTTTCATTTTTATTTGGCCCGCACAGTTTGGACACATGGTTTAAATAATTGTGCACTAACTATGTGGAACACATTATCTAGGAACCACACCAAGCATGGTATTCCCATAGAGTTTACCAAAATATACACAAAATATTCATGAGACTCTTCTAAAAATAAAATAACTCTCCACACAGCCTTGAACTCCCTCCTCCATGGTTTATCTATCCCAATCTGATAATGAATGACAAAACCAAGATTTCTCCTGGGAAACCACATGATTTTTCCAACCATGTACCTCTATCAGACCATTTTGAAATATAGGGTTTTCATCCTTTATTTCATCTTATCCCCACTCAAAAAACTGATGAACTTCTTTATCCCCAAAACCCATCTATTAATGAGGTCTTTGGTCAAATTAACTCTCAGAATTATGTTTTTAAGATCATGAAAATATTTGGTCTGAACACCAATCTCCAATAAATCAAATGGGTTGAGGATTTTGGCCCAGTCCAAAACATGGGAAGTTACACATGTGATTTCATGCATGATATCAAAATTACTTTCATCAGTTGTGTTACAACTGCTTCTCATTACCCAAAATCATTTACCAATTGTGGGATAACATTTTTCATCTAATTCATAGGTTTCTATACTCTAAAGATAACATGTGAATGAAACATTCACATACTCACAACCCTTTCCCTAAAATTGTGAACCCATATGTTTTAAGGATTATGTGACCATATCGCTAAAAAAGTGTGTGTAGTAACACACCATTTATTTACTCAATTAGAACCACATATATCATTGGTTTCCACAATAATATCAAAATAATGCAATAGGTGATACAAATTAATATAATGTGAAAATGAAAACATGGATCAACTCATAGATGAGTTATCTATAAGACTATTATCAGGCTTATAACTCTAGGTTTTTAAATAATTAAATAGAATAATGGTTATATGAAAATAAAAATTCTTGACCATGCATGTGGATTTTCTAAAATTCTGAATTATAGAACTACAAGATACTCACATATTAAACAAGGTTCAACATACCAAATGACCACCCCTAAACCTAGGGGCACTGTTTTATCACTAAGATTCCTAGATTAGAAAAATAACAACCAAATATACCCTCTCATTTCAATGTTATATGAAAGAATTTTCTAATGATACATTACCATAGAGTGCACTACCTCAATCGTCTTGCAAATATATGTGGAAAAATCATCTCTTGGATCCAATTTGGATATGTCAAGGGGGGGGGGAAACCGGGATTTCCTTCTAGCCACCTCTGAATGTGTTAACTTACAACAAAAGTCAACTCAAGGGGGAAATATTTCTCTCAAACTGGAAATCAGAAAGGCCTTCGACACAATTGATTGGAAGTTCATTGAGAACATCCTTCATGAATTTGAATTTGACATGTGGTTTATTCAATGGATCAATGCTCTTATTATCTCTACGAATATTTCCTTTCTCATTAATGTTTCCCAATAAGGTTACTTAATGTTCTCGAGAGGAGTAAGGTAGGGTGATCCCCTCTCTGCCATTATCTTTGCAATTGCTGATGACTATCTGAGTAGGCTTCTTCTTCATATGACTTGTTTGGGTGATATCTAAACAATCAGTGCATCAAGGGGTCTCTCAAACCCCTCTCACCTTCATTATGCTCATGATATCATTATCTTCACTCAGGGTGATAGGATAAACATGAAAAACCTCAAGAATTCTTTACTCCACAATGAATCTGTCTCGGGACAAGTAGTTAATTGGGGAAAGTTGTTTATTTATTTTGGTAAAAACATACCTACAACAAGGAAATCATGTATCATTTCTGACCTTGGTATTCGTGAAGGGTCTCTCTCCTTTACCTGCATTGGGGTCCCTAGGTTCTTTGGTAAACCCAAGATCTCTTACTTTGTGGAAGTGATGATCCAGGTAAGAAGGACCCTCTCCTCCTGGTACGGAAAATAACTCTCAATGGTAGGACGACTTTGTTTAGTTAAACATGTGGCCACCTCAAAACTAGTATACTCTCTCATGGTCTAATCCTTGCCTGCTTCGCTGATTAAACGATTAAATAATCGTATGAAAAAGTTTGTTTATATTGGAAATATTATGGAACGACAGGTAATCTCTACTCCTTGGATGAAATGTGGCTTGTCGTATAATAAGGGTGGGCTTGGAGTCAAGAATCGGGACTCGTTCAATCGAGCCTTACAAGCACAATTCAGATGAAGGTTAATCAATTATAGGACACATTTACTGGATTTCCCCAGATCCAAACACCTCAAAAGACTCATTGATGGGAACATGAGTTACATTAAATCCTCAATCTGGTCTGGGCTTAAAAAACTTTTCCAGCACATAAATAGTCAGTCCCGCTGGATTGTCAGTACCCAATCTTCTCTATGTTTCTGGAAACATAACTGGATAGGGTCCCCTTTAATCAACAGTGTTTATTTTATATACCCAAACACTGATTATTACTCATCTATTAAAAAATACATTGATCATGGAATAACTTCCCCCCTCATATTGTTTCCAGGATTGAATTCTATGAATTCCTGGAGGACAAGGATATGTTTCTGTGGGATCCAAGTATTAATAGAATCCTTGATTTTATGGGATACTTCAATTATCTTATCCATAGAGAGATCACATGAATTGAAGCTTTTCACAAAAAATTTTTACTTCCCACATGCTTCTCCTTACTCTGGAGACTCCACCTTGGCAAGATTCCGGTTGAGGTGAACCTACAACATGTGGGTATCAGTATTTGTTCGAGATGTGTGCTCTGCGAACAGAACCTTGAAGATTTCAATCACCTTTTCCTCTCCTAAAACACTTCTACAGTGCTTTGGATTTATTTTTTTGATCTATTTGACATACAACCGCCTCATGCTACAAATATTTTTCAATTCCTACTAGATTTGGCTGCGACACAGTGATTCAAATAGGTATGTGCTCTCTTCCTGGTTGCCTAAACTGATGTTATACACATTATATGGACTGGAAGAAATAAAAAATGACATGATTAATCTTCCCCTAACTACAAAGCTTCAATTTCCAGCATACTGCATGCAGTTCAAAATGCCAGCAAGCTGCTCTCGGAATGCTGTAACAACTCAGTGAATGACCTGCTTGTCTTGAGAAGGTTCCAAACCCCAGGTAATTTTCCCAACCCTCATAGAACCATGGAAGTTCTATGTATCCCCCCATCAATAGGTTGGATTATGTGTAATACGGATGACACCTCAATGGGTAATCCGGGACCTTCTGGCTGTGGTTTTGTCTTTTGGGATCAAAATAGTTATTTTTTAGAGGTCGAACAAGGAACATGCGTACATGCCACTACACTTGAGGCAGAGTTGCATGGACTCATTAAAGTAGTTACTTTTTCTCAACAAAGAAGCTGGGACTTAGTCTGGTTTGAAATTGATTCAATGGCGATGGTGAAAGCTATTTGGAAAGGCCAGATGCATCTTTTCCAGAAGCTTACAAAATAAGGGAGAAAACTCTTGAACAACCTTTCCACTATGAACGTCACCATGACGCACACCTATCGTGAAGTAAACCAACTTGCTGACTAGATTTCCAACAGTGGAGCCTCCGAAGAAAATTTTACTCATTACACCGAATTACCTGGTGAGTTAATGCATATACTTCAATGTGAAAAATGTAAACGTCCATCTTTCTGACTTGTGTAACTCATTTTTATTAATTTGAAGCTTTATTTCTTGATTTTTAAAAAAAAATAGGCCTGCCCCTTTCTAAATAATAGAGTTTCGAACATATTAATTGTCTATAAAAAAATTTCACTTGGATTACTGAAACAACATCAAAGAATAATCTAAATGAAAGAGTCATTCTAAGTGGTATGGGAAATGTCTACATTCCTATCTATGTAACATTTTATGGACACCATTAACAGAGTATTGATGATAAGAACATGACATTAAGGTTTTGAGATTAATGAATCTAATCAATTCCCATTTATTACAATATTTAATGAATCTCATATATAAATTATATCATGTACTAGTTATAAAAGAAAACTATACTAAGAACATAATTTAGACGATTCCATCTAGAATAATAGGAAAATTGTCATATATTTTCCCCTTTCCATTTAAATATTATTTTTTAAAAAATAGATCATCACAATAGGCTTAGTCAAAGATAATTTCAATTGAATGTTATTTCCAAAAACACCCTTGAGGTTGTAATTGGAATTTTACTTAATAGTGTAATCATAATAATAAATCATAAAATCATTCAAGAGGTATTTTATCAATTAATGGGGATTTATTCGTTAATACAGAACCTTAAAATAATATGTAACACCATATAAGTGGTTGATGACATGTTAAATAACTATCCCATATAACATGAATATATCCCTATGGGGTCAATCACTAAAACAAAAATGATAATGGAAACCTAATAGGGCCCTGTTAATCTATTAAATTATTAGATAAATATATATAATAATAGTTTTTATTATTAAAATAACAAACACCCTTATTGGGTTTATATCATGAAAAGTATACCCAAACTGAACTACTTGGGTCTAGCTGTGAATTTATGGATTAATTTTTTATCAAACATACCCCACTTGGCCTAATTGGCACTAGTTTTTCATTAAGGTAATGAGTTATATGGATATCCATTCCCAAGTCATAGAGGATCAAGCCTTTATAAATTTACAAATTTATATATTTATTTTAATGCAATCAATTTCTATAAGAATTAAAATTGAGAACATATATATAAATATAATGGTTTAGTTAGATGAATTACCATTTGAAAATTATAAGGCTACTTTCCATTATAGGTTACAATCAGAATTCATGCAACTACAACCATGTATTTTCCTTTGATGTTAGAATATAACAAGTTCATGTATAATGGTCTGATCAAATGGTACACCCTTTCTAATTTATATTGATTCATAAAATTTATAACCTTTTAGTGGTACCAATTTAATAACAATAATAATTATTTCCACACATGAAAATAATGGTCCATGGATCATGCTTTTCAATATTGGTTAATTAATATTTCACCATAAATTTAAATTGGAAAACACTATTTAGGTTGATTCAAAAACCTTAATAACCAATTATTTTATCATAATTGTTATAGTTTATTATATCATAGCATGATAAGATTAGTAAAAGTACAAAAATTCACCCATGTTGGGTATATAGATAAACATATTAAATATTCAGACAAGCATGGTATATTATTCATCATGTGTTAGGAAAGTTGACAATGTAGTCTATATGGAATGGAATATGATTAACATGGGAATATATAGGTTCCTAAAATGTTTCATGTAGTGAAACTTCCTTTCTATATAAACAAAGGGTAAAAATGAATAAATCAATAACCATAATTAGTATGATTGTCAACCAAGGAGAAATTACAATCAATTTTAATAAAAACAGCATAAAAAACAATCCCATAACTGGAAACTAGATCATTCCCTTGTGATTGGGTTATCCAGACTAATAGAAAATGTATTTAAAATTTTCTAACACATTCCTTGTCTCCTTTCTACCATCCCAAAATACTAAGATAGAGAAAAATAATAATCTCTAATACCACTTTGTAACATCACTTCCTAAGATACACTAAAATGGTTCCCCAAGATGGTTCAATATATGGCCTCATGCACACCACACCATATGATAAATATTTTTAAATAGGAGTGAGGGTCAAAAGTTTGTACATTTTGTAGACTACACCCACATGATAAAATTTCCACATTGGTATATAGAACAAATAATCAATGGAAGAAATAGAATAAAAAAGTAGTGAAATATAACAATAATTGTCAATTAATAATGAATTAATAAATAACCATGCATTAACATGATACAATGTACAATAAATAGAGATAACACCATTAATACATTAAAAGGACTAGTCTGTAAAAAAACACTATAACATTGGATAGACTCCCGAGTACATGCCTGGCCACTACTCCCAGTTTCCCATGTCCAATTCTAGTCCTCAAATGAAAACAACACATAACACAATCCAAGCTAACCACCAAAAAAGGGATCTATTCATTTACTAAACAATGATCCAAATAGGGTGTGAGAAAAACTCAATAGTCCACCACCAATGGTTTTTAATTCTACCCAGTTCATGTATAAAAAATAAAGTAGTGTACATGGATAATAGAAGTAAAGTAGTGTAGTAATGTAAATGTAATCACGTCGGTCTCAGTTTTGTCATGGAAACATAGTGGAATATACCTTGTTTATCTTATGTAATAATTTCTCTCAATAAAATTCACCATGTACACACACATAGATATATTTTTATATATATTTGCATCATATTCGTAGCTACATGTATAGACATATATATACATACATGGTACTTGCCTTGACCCAAGGCATAACTAAAAAATCCAAATATAGTCATAAGAGTATCTTAAGTAATATATTACCATATGGTGAGTATCATAATTAATATAGGATTAAATTCTAAGTATCATTAATAATAATGATAAGGGTTATACCTGGTCTACTAATCGAGGGGGTGTGGAATGTCATGTCTATCAACCCAAGCGATGCTAATTTCCATGTCCAACATCCTTGACCAAGGGTTTTGAAATTCAGTGTCCATAACCATATATAATGTCCCTTTTTAATAATATAGTAAATGTTATATTTAATTTCTTGATGAGTCCTTGTAAAAGGCGTTCCGTAAAGGGAAACTTTTCATCGCTCACAATGTTGTGTACCTTAATTATTATAGTCAATTTAAATAACTTAAATAATATCCATGAGAATCGTGCATTACATTATATAAAAAAGGAAGATGAATAAACTCTAATAATTTATCTATTCAATCCAATAATGTTTCGTATTTCATATATAACAAAAAAGAAGGCCATGGGAATCATCAATTACGTAACACAATTCATTTACCTTGAAGTTATAATCACTTTATGATTAATTAATACATCAAACCTCAAATATGTTTTAATTATATAATAGATTCATGTGTTTCATACCATTTTATCCCACATAAATAACTCTACAAATTCAGTCCCTCCAAATTGTGAAGTATTCCACATGTGATCAAATGTAATGAGGTTTATCCAAAACATCTTAATTCTTTATGTCATTTGAAGAACACACTCATGGGGGTGGTTTGGGTTAACGTGATCATCCTAAAACCATGAATGTTTGTTACAAAACCATCAAGGTTTTTTTCTAATGATATAATTTAAGGTATTTTATGTTTTAGAAGAAACACATGAAAATGTCTGTTGTGCAGCACAATGTGGAATCAGGGGGTGTTTTTTTATTTTAAATTGTATTACAATTTCGAAATGGTATATATGAGATTCGGATGAGATAATCCTTGGTTAAGAGCTGATGCATGGGAGTAGTTAACCCATGTGTGTGGGTAAAAGCCAAGTACCCAGGGAGGGATTTTTGTTGTTGTTATGTGTTTTTATAGTTAAATGTTATTTCACTTCAAGTGATGCTCTTGTTGTGTGATTTTATTATTTCACAGGACTTTTGAGATTTATTTCTGGCTTGGAATGAAATGATAGTTGAGTATGCATCAATAATTATAGGAACTCTTAAATAATATTACACAAATAATTTTTAGTCTTTCATGGAATATAAGGTTTTGAGTGAGTTTATTTAATGAAATTTGTTTTCCTTTAATTGTTCAATTTAAATTAAAATAGGGCCTAATAAGAAATATAACATTGTAAAATGTAGTTAAATATGGTAAATGAAATGAATAAAGTGTGTCTAGTGAGAAATATATTGAGAATGTGTTTACACTTTATTAACCATGGCTTAGATAAGGGATGGTTATGGGTATAGATGGAGCCATGGTTTTAACTATGTGGCTAGGATTGTGGGAATGGCATGCCATGGATTAATGATAATTTCTATTATGTAAATGTGATAATAATGTGTTATTTTTTCTATGGAATGTGTTTTTAATTTTAGTGATTTGCCTCCATGATGATTCTCGTTGATAGAATGATAGGAAAACATGGTTATAAATGTTCCAACTGAACCGAATGTTGAGTATTCGACAGTTTAGGGTGAATAAGTTGAAGATAATTTCTTTGAGAACATTTCTTAGTTTTTTCTATTTATGAAAAGGTGCATAGAGTGGGTAGTGTAGAGTATGTCAGACCATACATGAGTTTTCTTGTTGTAGAACCCTACAACGTTCACCTAAGAGGGTGGACTTGAGGTATTTTAGTTCTTTATTGAGTATCTCTACATGATTCTTGACCACATAAAGAATCATGCTAAGAATAGATTCAAGATTATTTCTTTTATGTTATGTGGTCATGTGAAGTGCTGTTGGGACATTGAGACTTAGGATGAACATCTAGAAAATATGGTGTAGAAGAATAATCAGGAGAATTTCATGGAGAACTTTTACTGTGAGACACTCAGGAAGGAGAGGGTAGTAGAGTTCATGAGTATGGCCTAGGGGAGCATGTCTGTGATGGAATAAGTAGGATTCATTACAAATTTGTAGCTCTTTTTTATAGTTTTGGTATCGTATGATCTAAGGTATAAAAACATTTCATAGAATTTTGTTTAAGGGAAGAGTTAGTGGTTTTCAAGAAATGATATCATTTTTTGGATACTACAATTGAATGTGGCTATAAAAGATATGTACCTAGGGATAACAACTCCAAAACACTGTATTGTGCTAAAATAGATTGGGAAGTTTTTTCCCCAAATGGGCCTTCTTGTACACCTGGCTTGAGACTCCCTAGGAATATACTTTGGAAATTAAAAAAAATTTACAATCCATCATGAACAATGAAAATATATGATGGCTATGAATGACCTAGGATAAAACTAAGTTATTATAAATTAAATAAAATTTTACTTGATTTAGACCACCTAATTAGTTTCTAAGAATGTGTGTTTTTTCATTATGATTAACAGTTCTCAAACTAGGATTTATAGCCTCAGTCAGTGTCAGGAAAAATAATTTTCTCAATTAAAATAGAATAGAATATATTATTTGATGATTTATAGTCAGATGATATGATGAATGGATTAAAGGATTTTTCTGATTATATGTAATCGGTTTTTAGAGGAAGTAGAAGTTATTTTTTTACTATGTAAAAGAGGGACGTAATGTAAGTAACTAAAAAGGGAAAATGAAAAGTTTACTTTATGAAATGGATGGAAATATATGTCTCCCTATGATATCATCCAGTGTTGAATTCATTAAATATATAAAGTATGGAAATTATGAAAATCAATTTCCTAGGGGGGATTCTTGTGATGAGAATTAGTAAAATGATATGAGTAATGGTTACACTATTGGTGATGAGGAGACCACGCATGACATCTGAAATGAAAGAAGTACTGGGGAATAATATAGGGAAGTTGAGTTAGTGTCTTATTTTTCAGGTGGAATAATTTAAGTGTTTATGTATGAGAATTCACGAATTATTAAATATTTAAGGAATGTTTAGTATAATATTTTCGTTAAGTATTTGAAATAATATGATGAATGGGACTGATGACCTTGAAAATTGCTTTAATATAATGGTTTTTCTAAAAAACTTTATTATAGGAATGAAAACCATAATATGTTTCTAATGTTTAGAAAATTTATTTTATCTTGGTTTAATATATGATTAATATAGATAATGTAAATTTGGTAATATTTATGACTTCAAAACTGATAAATGATTTGTTGAAAAAATGTTCTGTGTTATCATCAATTGATTTTTCATCATTTTTGGATCTAAAAAGTAAATTCAATAATCATTGGTTTCATTCATGGAATAAGGAAGTATGTATGCTTTTAATAATTTTTTCTAGTAATTCAGGTTATTACCAAGTTTGGAGAGAATAAATGATAAATGTATTCACATGTTTTGATTGAGATAATCAAGATCCATATTATGTTATATAGGGTATTAATGATTAGTTGAATTTTGAAATTTATATAAGTTATTTATAATGTTTTGGAATTTAATATTTAGTATGGTTCTTAATGATTACTATTTATGAAATTTTTTATATTGATTTTTAACGAGGTTTCAGATACTAATATATTATTTCTCCTTTTCAAGATTTATTTCTATTGGATAACCTATGGTAACAAGTTTATTATTTTTTATAACTTGAGATAGAAAAAAAATTAATTATCATTATTTAGGATCTTATGATACATTGGCGATTCAGGCATTAAAAATTCACATTTATTTCTTTGATTAAGATACAAAGTGGAAATTCTTTAAGGAAAAACCAAAGGGTGAGATTTTGATTATGTAATGGAATGATATCAAGTATGTATATATTCTCTTGAAATAAAATTTAATACTATTAAATTATTTTTAATTAAATCAATGAACTTTTTCGTCTATATTTGGTTTATGGGTTTCTGTCCTTTAACCTTCTCTTGATCACTCACTTCCTTGTGGCTAATTACCTCTATCAATCTCTATAATTATTAACTATTTTCTTCCATTTGAAATTGTTCTCTTCCCATAAATTTTCTTCTATATTGAATCTTAGTTATTAGTTACATTAGGTAACCGTTATTTTTCTATCTCTCCATTTTAAGTATGGTTCTATTATTCATTTATACAATGTGTGTTTCTATGAATGAATTTATAAATGTTATACCTTAGAGGTACGAGTTGAATTATTTGGGAGAAACTAATTTTAATGGGGGGTATAATGTAACACCCAGATATTTTATGATATTTTTTCTTTTAAATATATTTAATCTCTTAAAAATTTTACATTACGAATATCATTAATTTTAGTATTCATTTTATTCAACGCCGAGTTTAAACAAAATATGACATACCATTAATATATTATAATTTAAAATTATAGTTATCAAATGACACTTAAAATGGAGGGTATGTATAGGATTAAAAAAATTATCAAAATCTGGTTTGAAAATATAAAATTAATCCATTTGTGAACAATTAATTTTAAATTAAAATAAAGAATATTTGAAAATGAACAGAATTATTTAATAAAAAAACTATTTTTATGAGGACAAGTGTATTTTAATAAAATATATTAAAAAACTAAAACATGGTGAATTATAATAATTAAATATATATATATTATATATTCAAAATAATGTTTAACATTAATGCTTTCTATTTTCTAAATAATAGTGAAAAATAAATCCAATTTTATACATAAAATATCTTTAAAAAATTGTATTGTCGACTTTTTATTGAAAAATTAATTTAAATTTCTTAACACTTTTATAAAATTTATGTGAAAATATAAAAATAGTTTTATAAATTTTAATATCAAAATTTTCTTAGGGTTCGTTTTTGGGCATTTTTTAAAATGTTTCATTTTACGATCTACAGTGAAAAATACTAAATTTTAATTGAAAACCATCTTTTAATATATAGTATTTAAAAAGATAAATTATATTTTAAATTTTCTTAAAGTATTATTAGTACAATTACAAAATATTAATAAAATTTAGGTTTTTGGAATCAATTTTATATTGAAATTTGATGAAAATAACTTTGTAACCATTTGATCTATTTCACTTTTATAAAACCTTCATTCTTCTCACTTCGATTGGATTAATTTTAAATAACTTTTTTCTACATATGTGAATAGAATTTGGAATAATGGATTCCATATTTTAAATAATTATAGTTTGTAATTTATACTAATTTATACATAATTTCTAACCAAAATGAATAGTAAAAATGTAAAAGTTATTTACTGCGTTTGAGGTAGAAATGTGTTTACTAGGGGTAAAATGAAACAATAAGGGTTAAAATGACATATAAACTTGTCTAAAAACTATTTTATAGGACTATTAAAACCATTATCAAATATATTTCTTTAATTTTATTATATGGACCATTGTGATATATGAAAAATGTGGGATAACTTATTTGTTTTCAAAAATACCATGTTTATCCACTTCCCCACTTATAAAAGATCACCCCTATCTTATCTTCTTCATACCATCAAACCCTTTTGGATTGGTCATGAACTACCCAAATTACTAAGAAACATCCATAAAATCATTATAAAATCAATATTTTGGAATGAAATATTTCATAGGTAGTTTTCAGTGCCACCCTAAAGAAGATACCCAAAGAAGAGTAAATGTTCTTCAACATGCCTCTTTATTTTATTTCTTTCACCAGGTACATAAATTAATTTTAAACCATTTTGATATAATATAATCAGAATAATAAATTTAATGGGATATTTTTATAATATTTTCATGACCTATAACCATATCCTCTTCCATAAAATGTGTTATGAAATAATAATTCGTGTGTACATCAGACTGCCACCTCACGAACCAATGGCATTCATTTTTCCATTATCACACATAATGGTTGAACATAAGGATGTATTTATTTTTTATATATTATATTTATGAAATGAATATACTTCATTAATTATTATATAAAACATTCCATTGTGATTTATATTTTTTGGAGTACAAAAATGTCACTCTTCTGTATGGTAGACTATAGCCTCAAGAAGCAATGTGATTCGTTCACAAATTACATGATGTTTATAAGGGAAATGATAAAGATTATATTTAATATACCTGTAAAATAATTATATTAATTAAATCTTTAAAAATATAAAAATAAAATATATATCATTTTCTTTGTTACAGTTTCACTCAATGAATGACGATAACACCGCTCGTGTGCCTGTGGGAGAGTACCTTCATGAAGCGATGTGCCTCTTTTATTACCACACCACATGTTTGATATGAATAAATATATTTAAATAAATAATATTTTTTATGATATTATTATTCTTCATGTAATTATAGTATATTATTTACTTCCTTTCCATATTGATCATCGTAAAATTTAAACATCACTCCTGCATATGTACGACCTATTGTCTCTATGATCGTAATGTACATAATTTCTTGAATCCTTATTTAATTATTAGAATTAAATTTATATTTTATTTACAAATATAGAAAATATTTCATTATTAATAAACATTAAGTGATTAAATAATGAAATATTTTAGAGTACTTAAAATAAAAGATTAAAACATATATGAAAATCAAAGCATTGTTTACCCGAAATGTGACTTTAACAAAGAATTGTTAGTAAATGGGTAGTAAATGACATAAGTAAATCATATATGGTACGATATAGATTATTAAGGTTATTTAATAAATAAATAATAATATTATATTTTTTATACTGGAGTTTTGAATGAGTGTGAAAGAGGTCAAGACTTTTGTCATTCAATTTCTGTCGAACTTCTATTTTTTGTGAGACACAAGGCATATTCCCAAAGTAAATATTATATATATTGTATAAACTTCCGATTAATGAATTTTATTATTATACTAATTAAAATTATTTTTATTTAAATATCCACTTTAGAATAACTTTTTCAAGGGGTTTATGGTTCAAAAGGTAAAAAAATCAGTAAATTTTTTTTATCTCAATTTGACTTTTTTTTGAAGAAATTTATGTTATGCACCTATTGTATTATATCATGTGTATATACTAAACCATTTAAAATTTATATTATTAATATCCATGTTTTAATTATATATATTATTTAATTTTATGTTATGATTTATAGGGTAATAAAAACAAAAATATTAATAAATAGGTATGATATTTTGCCCCATTTTTTCTTCTTTGAGACATTACTTATGTTAGAAAATTATATTCATTAATGACATTAGTATACAACCCCATTGACATGTTATATCATGAATTTATTAATTCCTAATATATTTTGAGTTTCATTTTATGTTATACCTTCATGGGTATTTTCATTCAATGTTACTAAAGTGGTAAATACAATATGTTACAATATCATCATGTATTAGGATTATTTATGATAAAGTCTCCAACGTTAAAATATCATGATCTACCTCACAATAATTCTAATTATTTTATTATCCTATATTTATTATATATATATGGGAAACTAAATTATTATTCTAGTATTTTCTACTTTAATTAATTAATTAAATGTATTTAGGAAAATCAGACTTTATTTCTCACTTTGGTCAAAAATCTATTTTCTTCCAAAACCTGGTTTCTTTAATTGTTTTCAAAAATGATTAATTTGTTTTTAAAATATAGTTTTTCCAATGATTGATTTTTTCCAAATTTTTTAAAATGAATGATATTTTCTTATTTTAAATAATTCTATTTTTTAGGGAAAATTTAAAAGGAATATTCATATTATTATGTACAAAATTCCCTATCATCCTGAAAAAACATTTCTTTGAAGCTTGAATTATATTTTTTCAAGGTGATTTTCAATAAAAAGGATTTTTTTAAAAATTAATATTTTAAATGTTTTTCTCAATGGGGAATGTATATTTTTATTAATAAATGATTTAAATTATTTTAAAATCTTCCTTTATATTCTTGCACGGTTATTTTGAATGAAAATAAATTTCAAAAATTAGTTCTGTTTTTAAAATGAATTTCCAAGAAAAGTTATTTTCCAATATTATTATTTTCAAATGGCCAAAAAAATTATTATTTTTCATCTATGATGACATTTTTTGATGTTACCTATGCCTTACATGCGATGAAATGTACTAATATTGTTCTATTCTTTGTAATAATTGTTTATTATTAAAATATATTTATGAAATGTGATTCCTTTCATAGGTTAGAAAATGATATATCTCTCATGAAACCCATTTATTTTCAATTTATATGATAGTTTGAATAGATGAAATGATTTTGAAACATGTTTATTTTCCATAGGTTAGGATTTGATGAAGTATTTATCAAACCAATTTCATTTCATGGGTGATTATCTGGTGAATCATTAATGATATTGTGGTGAATATATGTATGATTTTAATTATATTATGGTGTTTACATTATACCAAAATATTTCAATGAACTATATATCCCTCTAATTCATTGGTTAACAATTTATATTTCCCAAAATAGACAGGACTAGGAATGGGAGTGAACCTAGTTCAGTAAGACATTAATGGAATATAAAGTGAACTAGTTTAATAAGACTGGGATAGAATGGAAAGTGGACCAAGTTTAGTAAGGTACATTCCCTGCTATGATTATCTGGGTAGTGACACGATTCCAATATAATAGCCATGGAAGTAAGCCTTGACTAATATGGAAATAATTTTTAATGGTTTTGGGTGTGCAAAAAATTTCATGTCTTATGCTATTGTTGTGTTCCCATGGACCATGTTTCTTGATTCTTCTATGATTCATGTCTAATGAAGTTCTAATATATTTTTTGTTATGCAAAATTATTATCTTTTATATATAGGGTACAATTTTCAAATGTTATGATTGTTTTCCCATACCCTTATGATCATGTTATGCATATATATCTCTCTTGTTTTCCCTTAAAGATAATCTAATCTCATCCTTTCTAATGTTTCCTTTCTACATGTTTTGATGGAAATTTTTTATATAATACTACTATATTAGAAGATATATATAGGATACATTTAATATCTTTAAATAATTAATAATATTTTTTTATATGTTTCCAAATTCACTAAACTATTACAGTCTTCATGCATGTGTTTATGCAATTTAATGAATATTCATCAAAATTTAAATATCTTTATATGATAATCCTAGGTTCCATTACCTTTTACCCAAGATATAATGAAATTTTTAATGTTTTATATGTCAAATAAAGTTTATATTATTCAATAAATTATTGGTATATGCTATAGAACATGTATGTACTTATTATTTATATATCTTTTTTTGATATATAGAAAACCATAATTGTTATGGTGTGGATATTAATGATATGTAATTAATATTCATTTAATAGTTTGTAATGTTTAAATTTTTATTTCTTGGGTTATATAAATTTTCATCATAGTAAGGTTTAGTTTATTTTTGGTTATTTTTATTAGAAATCTTTTGTGATAAAACTTTGGGAAAGTCTAGTAATTGGTAACATCCTATGTTATAGTAAATAATAGAGCATGGTATTAGTAGAAAATATTTCCCTATATGTATACTAGAATGTGTATGTGGATGTAGAATATACAAACCTAGGGGTAACGTATTTGACTCCGTCTGATTGAGTGTTAACCTAATCACCCCTAGGAATTATGAGTTTTCTTAAGATATAAATCCTATATAAAAAGGTTAGAATGGCCTGAAGGCCTTAATTAGTTTTTATTTTTTTGATAATCCACTATTCAAGGGGTGAGGTGGAACCCTTACAAGGCCTGAAGGCATAGAAAAAATTACATGACCAGCAGGTTTTAGAGGAATCACCCAGACAAGACAACTTAGAACTGTTCCTCCCCAGCATATGTCATGCTACCACGACTCCACCTTCATAGGGCCAGTCGTCTATCTGTCCTATGAATAGCTGTATAGACCTTGTATGAATGTAAAAGCCATACCCTCTCATTCTCTCAATTCCAGTTACCTCTGCACTAGTGAATGCGCCTGCCCTGAATCCTCCTCTAAAGACTTGTGCCTTGTAGTCTTACTGGTACATCTGCAATTCATGTGGCCTGAAGGCCTTTGGGTGGCCATATGACATTATGGTGGTTCGAAGGCCTTAGGTGGCCTGAAAGCCTTACAGGACTAAAAGACCAAACTGGTGGCCTAAAGGCCAGGATAGATGAATAGTTCTGGATGCTACATTACAGAATAGTACCTACTGCAGTACTGCTATAGTAACCCAGAAAATACGCCTCCGCCTATATTTTATCTCGAGTCTCTTGGATGCACCTACCTAGTCCTCACCAATCAGACATAGGCTCATGTGCCTATATAAAAATGTCATGTGTATATTCTTGGGTTAATTCCAATTTAATTTATGAAGCATTATAATGGATTTGGATAGATAATTACCTTTAATGGACTAGTTTAAACATAATTTTTCATATATTGAATAGAAGGAGTCATATTTTAGACCACCCATAATTAATTTTCATGATTATATGATTTCCCGCTATGATTAATATTACTAATTATATGTTTTTTTTATTTTCATTCAATGGATTGAAATAAATGGAATTGGGTAAATGTAGAATGTGAAAGAAAATAAAAATATTTTCCTCTTGAGAAAATAAATTTTATTGGAGATGGAATGAAAATTTATATTTTTACGATTACACATCTTTATCAATTTATGAATCATACTTAGAATAAAAATAATAAAAAGATGTAACATTGTACAATTATTTCATTCTTGAGGAAAAATTTATTTATTCTATTATGTCCACTGATCCACTAATTGATGAGCAATGGATCAGTATCAATAAAAATATTTTTTCTAATCACTTTTCTCACTTAATGAATAATTTATTTTAGTTTTTTATCATTTAGAAGGAGAAATAGGTCATTGGTGTATTAATAACAGGAATACAAGTAAATTGGAATAAATTGACTCCATGGTGTGCGATTTGTTTTAGTGGATACTATTGAAGAACTATTTTCATCATATTTTTCAAATAAAAATAAATAAATATTTCCTTGAGCTAATTAAGAAGGATGATGATATATTAGTACCTATGGAGAAAATAATAGTATAATTATGAGTTTTTTCAATAGTATTATCATTGAATTGAAAAATAAGATTGATTAATTCTTCAGTGGAATAAAATAACATATATGAAGTCTGTTATCGATATGAGACATTAGTATATATATTTTTATGTTCTATCAAGGTATAAATTTATATTTGATCCACCCATCATTATCAATTATTTAATGATAAAAGAAATATGGAATTCAAATGGAATTACAATTACAAAAACCAAAGAGGTAAGAAGAAGAGTGTTTTACTATGCTTGAATCATGGAAGGGAACATGAATAAAAGTTCCTTAAGTGGGAATGTAAATTATTTATGTTTTAAAAAGAAGTTCATTGTGAAAAATAATGCTAATGTTATGAAGAAAATACAGTGAATGATTCAAATAAGGATAAAGCCCAAAATAATTCACCACAACACATTAATGTTTCAATTCGAGGATTATGATAATTATACTAAAAAGTGCTCAAATCCAATTATTAATAATCATTATAACCATTAGTAATATCTTAATCCTAGAGACAATGTTAAATTTCATGTGATCACAATTACTAAGCTGGTGTATAATGATGAAGAGGTGAATGTTACACACACCATTAACTCTATAATTTCTAATTTCATTTTTGATTATTGTTCTACCCAACATATTATTCCTACTAAATTTCTTAAGGGTACCACATTACCACCTCATTGATTTGAAATTTAATTAGATGTAAAATTCTTATTGGTATGATAATCACTTACAATTTCTATAATTATTCTCCAATTGATGTTTCTAAGAATGTTATTCCTGAAAATTTTGTTGTTTTCCCATTAGCATAATTTTATTTTATTCTATGCACAGATTGGATTTCTTTTTATATATTATTATATAAATTATTGAAGATAGAAAGTAACATTTGAAATTCAAGACCAACCAATGATTGACTATCAATGATATTATAAAAATAATATTCCAAAATAGATTACATCAATCTCATTGAACTTTATTCCTAATCATAGGGGGTATTTATCTGAGATAGATGGGCGTAATCACATCATCAAAGATATTTATTATAACAAACTGATTTTCTAAAATAAAAAATGATGTAAGATAGTGTAAACAACAAACAAAAATGATCCTAAGAAATTCTATAACTCCCTGAGACATTATGATATTCTTATTTCTAAATAAATTTATTATCTTTAATAGATTATTTTGAACATAACCCTGTGATATTTTATTATTGATATCATATTAAAAAAGAAACATCAATCTTAGAAGAACCATGATAAAAAATTAACATTATAACATATCTGTTAAATTGTAGGGTATGAATATAAGATCTCGTTATTTTTTCAAGTACATTCCATTTTTATCTTTATCTATTTTACTAGGGTCTGTTAAGGCTTGATATTGGTTTAGAATACTTCTATGGTTTTCAGATCATTTCTATAAAAATTTTGTGTTACAAATAGTATACATAAAATTTACACACTGTGTAATATTTAATCGAGATAAAATCACCCAATGTAATTAGTTTTTCAGAAAAAACTATTATAAAATAATTACACAATATGTAATGGAATTATAAACTATTTAATTCACCAAAAAGGAAATTAAAAATGATCTTTTGGGTTCATTTTCAGTTTCATTCCTTCATGTAGCCTTCCTTCTCTTGAACTTTGTGTGTCTCTAAGTGGTTCTAAAGTGATTTATTCATATATGATTATTGATGATTGCTGTTTAATACCTGTTAATACTTTTTTTATTTATTTTCCTTCCATTCCCAACTCCCCTAATGATGTGATGGAACCTTGGATCATTGTTGGTTTTAGGTGTTGTTCTTAATCCTAGGTTTTGGACAAAATCTCTCCTACCTTTATTAATTCAACAAGCTTAAATCAATTTAAGGTACTGTTTAGGAGAGAATTTGTTAATGATTTGAAAAAGTTGTTATATTTATCAATTTCCATAGAATTGATTGAAATTTCATGTATGTAATTTTGAAATTTCAATTTACTTATTGGGAAATATATTTTTAAATTTAATTCATTAATCTAATTTTCATGAGATATTCAAATGGGTTGAACTTGGGGAATTGTAATGGGGATTGGAAAATGTTGTTATAATGACTATTTTTTTGAATTGAAATTATTGAATTTATGAATCCTAGTGATATGAAATTGACAATAATTTAAATTGTGAAATGGATGCTTAATGTAATTTTGAAATGGATATCCCACATGGGTTGTGCCAATATATTTAAGGTATTGAATTCGGATTTTTTATTGTTTGATTAATGGAATTTTTTAAACTGATATCCACCCATGCGGTGTTAAGATATGACAGAAATGATTTGTGGTGCATAGACTACTTCTCAAAATACCCATGGAGTTCAAGATTTTCACTCAAGGCTCTCAAAAAAATTATGTATTTATATTTGATCACTAAGTTATTTAACATGGACTACTACTCCAAATACCCACAGGGTTTCAGACAACTACTCTAGGTCCCCATTGATTGAATGTGAAAATAAATTGAAATGATAAGTGAAAACCATGAGATGAGATGTTTGATTTCATCTAGATATGGTTCTGACTCCAACATGGACAAAAGTAGGTATTGTTGGTTTAGGTTTCATCATGAACCCATGTAATTTATGTGGTTAATTAAATAATGATGAAATGTGATAATTATTTACATTATTATACATTATTCATTATACTACTACATAAAATTTTATTGAATGGATATATTTTAGATGTAATTGGTGTTCTCCTGCTGAGTTGTACTCACACCGTACTCGTGTTTCCTGATCATTACCTCAACAAACTTCATTTTTGGAGGATAGAATAAATGAAAAATCCCTATGTTAGATTCCTGAGTTGGGATATAGCATGGATGGGGGAACCAGACATTGTTTCAGGACTCATATGGGAGTGTAAGTGTATCATTTTTTTTCAGTTTACACCTGATATATATACTCCATGAAATATCTATTATTTTGGTTTCGAGTTATTTCATCTTATTTTGGTTCAACATGTGATATTGATATGTATTGGTTGTGGATTAATTATGGTTATTGGTTTTACCTTATGGTTCTTTTATATTAAGTTCTTATGTTGATATTATTTTTAAAAAGGGTATAGTCACCCCATGTTATATAGTAGTCCTTCCCTACTATTCAAACGCCATATTGGGAGGTGTGGCTGAGGTCATTAGAAAATCAGCATGGGGCACCGATCTGTGGATCTCAGTTCAGGACGTCACAATGTTGTATCAGAGGGTGTTTTTTTATTTTTTATTTTCTTACTATTTTTGAAATGTAGATAATAGATTTGGATGATACATTTCATGGTTAAGATCATGTTTATGGGATTAGTTAACCCATGTGTGGGGGTAAAAGCCATGTACCATAGGTGGGATTATTGTTATTTATATATGTTGTTATAATTGAATTTTATTTCACCTTGAGTGAATTAATTTTTATGTAATGATATGCTTTTAAAATAAATTTGTGATTTCACTCATGTATCTGTATATAATGATATTTGAGTATGTATTCATCATTATAGACACTCTTGAATTATTGTGACATGAATCATTTTTAGGCATGCACGGAAAAGCAGGTTTATAGTGATAAGTTTAAATGAAATTATTTACAATACCTATGTAATTTTAATTACAATAGGGCCTAATATGAAATTAAAAATTATAAAATGATCCAAAATATGGTAAATGAAATGAAACTTGTATATGGTGAAACTTGAATACTTATAATGTGTTTACCCTTTGTTAATGTTAGGTCCACTAGGTCGAATACCCTGAGATGGGGGGTTAATCCAGGTTTGAAAGATTAAAATTTCTTCCCCTTTGGTTCTTGTTTCAACATTAAACAAAACTCTCTTCTGTCTTATTTCCATTTCAATGTATGAATAGTATTTAAATCATGGATGAGGCATCGCAATTTTTACTTGGTTAACCCTCCATGGGCTACGTTCGAGGAGCATATAATGGCGGTGTTCCTATTTACCAAATTCACTAAGTCTCACTGCCAATAATGAGTTCATGGTGTAGGATAGATATTCTATTCCCAACCTCACTACTTTTACAATATTTATAGTCTAATCGCAGCATTCCCTAGGGTCACTCCCTATGCCTTTGTCTCTGGCACACTGTTGGTGGAAAGGATCGCCATCATCCACTTCCTTCGATCACTACTTTTGGAAGGAATCCACACATAGTTTAAAAGAAATGTAGTTTAGAAATAGCTTATGTACATGTAGTTTCCTTCATTTTCATGAATATTTCATCCTCAACAATAGGTAGATGCTATATTGAATTCCCTTTTTTCACCCACATATGAAATCCACCTTCTTGGGTACTGTTAGATACCGAAAACTACATTCGAAAACTAATTTGAAGCTTTCTCAAGCTTCCTTGAGTAGACCGCAAATCAATTTCTCCTTGAGCATACTATCTAGAGGGTTTCCTATAGAGACTGCCACTTTCATGTACCGCTACTGCTTCCGTGAACCACCCTCCATTCGTGGACTGCCTCCACCTTCTCTCTCACATACAACCTTTGTGTACCGACTCCACGAACCTCTTCTACAAACAACTTCCACAAATAGTCTCTGAAATCTATTTTATGTCCATAAACTATTCTTTATCCCTGGACTACCTCTTCCTATATGAACCACCTGCATAATTCCTTATTTCGTGTACCGTAGATTCCTCTTCCTAATACCGAACCTTCTTCCTCAACGTACCACATCCTTTGCGAGATATGATTTATCACAAAAACCATCAGAAGAATTCCTACCTTGTAAAACATTTCCCTTTTTGGAATCGTCCTCAGTGAACCTCTTATCACTTTGTGGAATTCAGTGCCTTATAAGAACCTTCCCCAGAATTTCTTCTACATAAACTACCTTTGAAATCCACTAAATTTCTAGGAGGGAAGAGTTGTTCTCTATTAATATCCATTATACCATCTAATAAGTGGGATTAGATATCCTTATATTGGAAAATATATCCCCTTAATATGATAAATATTGATTTACCAAATCTTTGATTCATCGCCTCCTTCCCCACATCCTCTTTCTGCCACCATGAACCACAATCCTCCCATGAACCATTTTTCCTATCTGATCCTCATACTATATTTCTTCCTATGTGGCAGATTCTTCTTTAAAAAATTATATTCCATCTCATGAACCTCCATCCTTCTGCATACCGCACACCTTCACTATATTCCCTTGTCGTGGACTATTTAGGGTTCTATGAACTATTCTGCATACCATTTCCATTGTCTTAGTACGCGGCTATGAACCCTTCCTGGACATGGTATGTGGTCTATGTTCTGAGGAACTCGGTTCCCTTATTTTTCATGTTTTCTTTGCTGTTCATCATACCATTAACTATTATGATGAAAACCTTCCTTTACCAAACACAAACTCTAATTTTTTATGCCCATGATTTTGGAAAACTCTGGTAAACTGCGCCACCTTAAAATACATATTTCATAAAACACCAACCATACTCATTCATGGTCCTATGGATTTGATAAAAAACAAAATCACACCTAAAAGATACCAGGAGGATACCCTGAGGGATTTATTTCCAACAATATCCCCCTTTGGGTTTGTTAAAAACTCTTCCCTTAACAATTCTTCTCATTTTGATACATCGTTAATGTTTTCTATATGCTATTAGAATTTTCTTCCTATGATTAAGATAATGATGAAACATTTGCTCAAAACATACACTAATCCCACATGAACCATCCTTGGCATGAGAAATAATAGTATAATGAAATGTACATCAATGAATCACTTAATTCCTGACACTAACTCTTGAAATCAATCAAGTGATTTCATCACAAACCTCATCTATATTGATATGTAATATTTGATCGATCTCTTCAATAATTGTCATATTTAATACTCGCCCTATCTTCCCACTCAACATAACAGCTTCTCCCCATGACTTTTCTCCACCTAAAATAGTTACAATTTTTCTACCCCCTTGTCAATGAACCTGAAGGGAATTTCACAGTTGTTTTCAATAGGGTAAAGAACACATATCAGTACATTAGAGAAAGACACATCATTCCCCAGGGAGAGTGGGTCCCACATCCATACTTTTTCAAGTTCGGGGAGTCAACTGGACTCCCAGAGTAAGTCGATGCCTTTGAAATGCTTCTTTGAGTAAGGCCTTCACAAGATTATCTGCAACTTATTGTTTTATTGGAACATACTCCAGCTTCATAAGCTCGTGATCCACCTTCTCCTTGATAAAATGATATTTTATATCAATGTACTCAATACTAGAGTGATGCGCTGTATTTTTTCCTGGATTTATAGCACTCAAATTATCATAATGGATCTTGATTGGAGACTTCACTTCTACCCTCATATCATCAAGTTGTTGCTTCATCCATACTAATTGTGTGCATTCTTGAGTAGCCACAACATAGTCAGCATACGCAGTGCTTAATGAAATGTAATCTTATTTATTACTCAACCTAGAAATAATCAATCCAACAAGATAGAAAGTACCTCCAGATGTTAATTTCTGTTCATCTACTGGTCCACAACAATCTACATGGGTATATCCCAATAACTCTAGCTAATATTTCTCGTAATAAATTAAACCAAAATCCACTATGCCCTTGATATACCAAAGTGTTATTTTCAATGTAATCATGTGTCTCGCCTTGATATTTATTTGATATCTTGATGCTTTGCATGTGGATAATACAATATCAGGACTTTTCAAAGTCAGGTATAACAAACTTCCAATGATTTTCTTATATTTTGTGATATTAATTACCTTATCTTCATAATCCCATGACAGTTTCAACTGGGTAGAAACCAGAGTCTTCATATCTTTGTAATTATCCATTCCAAACCTTCTCAAAACTTCATTGACATATTTATATTCAGAAATTAATGATCTGTTCCTTCCATGTGTTACCTATAGACCATGGAAAAATTTTAGTTCACCAATCATTGATATTTCAAACTCACTTTTAATTAATTCAGAAAACTATCAACATTTTGATTCATCTAATCCTCCAAATATTATTTCATTAATACAAACCAGCACTATCATCCTTTTATTACATCCATTGTTGAAATATAGATTGTAATCAACTCCAACACACTTAAAAATGAGGTTCTTCAAAAACTGGTCAAACCTTGAATACTATGCTCTTGGAGTTTTCTTCAAACCATATAATGAATTATTTAGCTGAAAAAATATTTTTTCATATTCATCAATTAGAAAACCATATGGAAGCTCAATGTAAACATCATCTTCCAGTACTCTATTCAGAAATGGTGACATGATGTCCATCTATAATACCATAATCATTCCTTGCACAGCTACGGCCTAGAATAATCTAATTGTATTTATCCTCATAATAGGTGAAAATTTTTCATCAAATTCTACACCCTCTATTTTTCATTACCCTTTTCACATAATTCATGATTTTTTTCTAATTAAAATACCATCTTCAATCGTTTTTTAGTGAAAGACCATTTTCATCCCGATGAAATTATTTTATACTTCTCTTGAAACAAAGTCCCATGTTTGATTCTTTTCAATTTTTTCAACATCTTTATTCATTGCATGAACCCAGTTCTCATCTCCAACTGCTTCAACAAAACAATTAGGTTCTATCTATTATAAGTATAATGCTAGTTATAGAGTCTTCCTTCTACTTGTATGTACTGGTGCCTTATGATCACTAATTCTATTCAGTATAACAATTTCATCTATTCTCACTGGTCTCTAGGCGGATACAAATTTATTCTCATCATATGATTCTTCTTCTGAATCAACCTCTAGAATAGGAGCATCTCCTGACCTGCTCATCACTTCTTCACTATCCTCCTGAGATTGATCATTTATTTGCTGAAGATTCTATATATTATCTACTATAGTCACATCATGGATTTCAACTATCTTTCCTAGTCATTTATTAAAGCATTTATATGATTGGATTTTCTTTGAGTAGAAAATAAATATCCCTTTCGTCCCCACAGGATTAAACTTCTTGTGTTTCACCTTATTGAGAATGAAACATTTACTTATAAAGACTCAAATATACTTCAATGATGTCTTTTTTACATACCATAACTCGTATGGAGTCTTCTCCTTTTTTAGAAAAAGTAAATATATATTTAAAAGTTATATTTCTTTTATCCGTAATTCCATCCAAAATTTCTCTGGAAGATATTTCTCAATGAGAATTTTTCTAGACATGTTGTTGACAATTCGATTTCATCTCCCTACTACTCTATTCTAATATGGAGTTTATACCTCTAAAACATGATTCCTTATCGCATGTTTCTTGAGATAATCCTCAACTTAGTTGTTTCTGAACTCTGTTAAATTATCTATTCTAACCATCTAGATTTTCTAACCAATCATATTTTCACATTCTCGTTGATATCTTATAATGCAACTGAACACATAATATTTGGGTGTGATTATTTAAACCCATTCCATTCTACAATAATAATTAATTAATAGAACACAATATCTCTTCTCATCAATAGAACATGGTGAAATTGGCCCACAAACATCAATATGCACCCACTCTAGAAATCTTGTTTACTTTTTATCCTTTGGTTTTTATGTCGTTAGAATGATATTATCTTTTTGGCAGGCATCACATGAATGAGTATGATCAAATGATAATCTATCGATATTTCAAGAAACATAATATTTCACTAGATATTACAAGGATGTTTGGATTATGTTTCTAAGGCGATTATGCCATTTCTTGTTTTCTTCATATTTGGACAAAAATCACATACTTCTTCTCTACTAGTGAGTTAAAGATTCCCTTTTGTACGCTTTCTTTTGAATACGAAATCATCATCCTTTGACTTGATGATATATAATTTCTTGTAAAAGAGTATGAAATGACCTGAGTAACACAATTGTCGGATACTAAAAAATTTGTGAATAAGCCCTTAAACAACCAAGACATCTCCTCATCTCATGTCTTTTCATCCAAACATGGATTTTCCTGAACCAATAATTTTCAGGCCCTAATCATTACCAAATCATACAATACCTTTTTTGTTTTACATGATTAAAATAACTAGATCATTATTTCTCATCATATGGACTATGCATCCACTGTCAATGACCCATATCACCATGTTATCTGATGCCTTGAATGAAATTTATATAACCACTAACTACTCATCCCTTTTCTATTTGACCCAAGTCTTTGACTTCATACCGAATATAGAATGATAATCCTGATATACATTGTTATATGATGGACCAAAATCAACTTGTAGAGAAACAAATCAATTTGGAATTTTCATCTCTCATGATGATACATTTGTACTTTCCTTATGAACAAATTTATTCTACCTCAGAACATTCCTCTGTATTATTGAGGTTGAGTATCATGAAATTTGTTTGAGTCCTTTACACCTAAAAAATACATTCAATTTGTGACCTATAATATTGAGCTCAATATGACCACCTCTGTTGGCCTTTTTCCCTTTGGTACCTCTTTTCTATGGAACATACATTTTGAGAGTGTCCCATCATACCACAATAATAGAATCTTATTAGAGGTGCATTACTTCGTGGAAATGATGCACCACTAGTTGTACCTTGGGTTCTCTGAATTTTCTAATTATACTTCATACTCAAACCAATATTTAGTCTTGGAGTGGGTGTGTGTGGTCTGACTTGAACCATAACTGCTTTTTGTTTTATATCAAGCCCCATACCGGCCTTATCATTAAAATTTGATTGTTTCTTAAGTTCAGCTGGACCACTCTACTCAACTTTCTTCTTCTCTATTTCCAATTTGAACATCATTCCATATGTTGAACTAAGATTTAGCAGTTTCTGTTAGTCTTTAATGTTATTTGCAGACAGATTAATTCCTCTTCTAGTTCTTCGATATGTTTGATTTGATCTTTTCAAGTTCTAGTCAATCTTCTGATTTAAAATTTATGTTCTTCAATTTTGAGTTATTACTCAACTATATTTTCTGAGAATTCTTGCATTGAAGACCTCATCATTTCAACTTCTAAATTCAGATCATAATTCTCTTCTTTCTACTACTACATATAGATTTTGGCATTGTGAAAAACTTTTTTAGCTTTCTTTTTTTTGTCTGTCAATATTGCTATCTCTTCAAGGGAAGCTTCTAATTCATCCTTAATATCAACTCTTCCTTCAATTTCTCCTTCTTCATTGTCACTTTCTTATCTTGTTAAGTAATTTCCAAAAACTTCTACCAAAGCATCTACTTTATGATCCTTGTTTTCCTCCAACACTTCTACCATATATTATTCTAAACTTTCATCTTCTAATGAATAAATATTATTCTTTTTGAAGATGTTCGCTTAGTACTTATCATACCTTTCTCATTTGATGAATACTTATTTTGGGGGACTTTATCATTTTCTTCATTATTATCATCATAATTCTAAGGAATGTTTACTACAAAATTCCCAATATATCGACATTGAAAGTATGCAAATGGAATCTTACCTTGGAAGATCCATTTTCTCCTTTGCATATTTGAGGAGAAAAATGACATGACATCATAAAAATTAACCTCCTCATGACTATATTCAATAGAGAGTTTCTTCATGGCCTTGAATTCCAATTCTTTGGAATTCCCCTTTTCCAATGCATTGTTATCTTCAATTTTCATTTTATATAGTACAAGGGTATTGTGTAGGTTATCCATTGTTAGCCTTTTAGAGTCTTTGTCTTCTAATACATAAACTTTCAGATTGAATTGATGTGGATGTTTCATCAAGATATGTTTTACAATATTTATATCTTCAATGAATTCTCTATGACCCTTCTTGTATTCCACAATAACATTTACCCTATCAAAGAAATAATCAACAGTCTCATTGGGGTTAATAATGAGATTCTCAAACTTATTCCACAGAACCTGCAGCTTTTCATCTTGGACTATTATGTCTCCCTAAAAAATGTTCAACAATTTTTCCACTTTGTATGTGAATTTATATAGTACATAACCTTAGTATAAATTTCATTTGATTAGTATCCCCCTAATGCATTGTATAACACCCGAGACTTTTATGTTATATAAATCATCAAAGGAATCTTTTTCTACACAAAACTTGCTTGGATTTGTTTACACGAAATCGTGACCTTCCTTGATAGCTTGCGTCGTACGCAATATCGAGTTTCACTAAACAACGATATGCTATTAAATTATTATTAAAACTAGCCGTTATGAATAGTAATAACCACTTTATGAAAATTTATAAATTATATATTTCAAAATGGACTTCATTTTTGGATTTGGAATATCGAAATTATCCTAGGGTGAAATTTTGGTATTTTTCTGAAAACTTTCAATTTTTGATGAATAGTGAAACCACTAAGTGGTAGTTAAAAAACTGAATTTTTCATAAAAATTAATTTTACCGCTTCGGTGAGTGGAATTTCAAAAATCCGAGATGCACGGTTGATGTCAGTAGGTAAAATGTGGTTCAATGAGATGAAAATAGTTTTTTGGTGAATAATAGCTTTTCACTTTTTTTTACCACGGTTAAAAGTAAATAGGATAATTAAGGGTAAAGATGATATTATTATTACCCTAACACATGTCCTAATTCTATTGGATAAGTGTAATTCGACAAAATACAAACTTAGGAATAAAATATGACCATTTAGGCCCACTTGGATTACATTAGGACATTTATTATTAATTTATTTAAAGAATGGTAAAAATAGTTAAAACCAAAGTTTATTAAGTAAATAAAATTTAATATGGGGTTATACATAAGATAAATTCGACTATAAATATTCATTAGATAGCTAAAAATATTTCCTACATAATGGTATTTTATTTGTAATTTTTAGACATTAAATAATTTAATTTATTTATGACAAAATGATGCTGCAGTAATTATCTTATTAATGGAATATTGACATAATTGATGTTATAAACACCAAAATAAATGTAATTTGAGACTTTTTATGAATCCCACTAATATTATAGGTTAATATGAAATGTTAGTATTGATTTAATTTCCTTTTCTCGAACTAATAATTCTGTTATGAGTTTCACAAAAATGAATTACCAAATAGTGTCAAAATTGACATAAAATAGTTTTTAAAACAAATATTATATTATTAATTGTTATTTTATTATTAAAAATCTAAGGTTTGGACATATGACTTAGATAAGGTTATATATATATTAATAATAAACAACCTGGGGTCTGTTTGGCTTCTTATAGTAATTTTATTATCCTTATAGTATAAGAACACAAGAAGACACGGTAAAAGTAAAATTATTTATCTTAATGTTAAATCTAAATGATATGGTTATAATAGGAACCTAAAATTGTCTAAATTATATTGGATGAGAGTATTTAGACCCATACCCACCTTAGCTTCGAAATATAACAATTTGGAGCTATTTAAAACCAAACTTGACTTTATAATAAAATAATATTTTTAGTTTTCCCAAAGGTGCCCCTCTCCTCCCTTATAAAAGGGCACCTCATCCCCCTCTTACTCACACCACATTGAGCCTTAAAACTCGACCAACCACTGCCAATTTCTCCTCTCCACTTCCCTAGAGACATCCTAGAGGTTCTGGTATTCCTCAAAGACCAATGTTAGTGCCCTAGAAGAAGGTCTCAAAGAAGCACTACAAATAAGAGGTAATGTTCGTTACCGATTCTTTCATCTTTATTTATTCTTCCACTTCTTCTTATTTAGTTGTTTCATTATGAAGTAATAAAATCAGTATCACTCATATACTGATATGTTATTATACTTATGAAACAACACTATTTCACCATCTATCCATCCTACGGAAAAAGATATCACCGCGCGTGCGTACGTACGGAATACCGTCTCCACACCGTGGTGTAATCTATTTTCCACCACCACCTTACTTGGATGGGTATAATGGTGTAAATAATGACTATATATGACTATTATAAAGTTATTTTGATTCTGAAATAGTATACATACACTCCAATACAATTCCACAATCATATGAATGATATCATCACTCGTGCGTACGTACGAAATACCGTCTCCACGATGTGATGCGACTCGTTCTACATGATCTTAATTTCATAATGATTATATAAATGAATTGAATGAATTAATATGATATATATTACACTAATACCATTCTGGAAATGAGCTATCTATAACCTAATGATAAGAATAAGAATTTATTCGACAAAACGCGCATAAGAACAAAAAAGTTATAAACACCCGAATAACAAGTAGCAATGAAATATTACTACTAAGAAGCTACGAATATGACCATATATGATATCATAAAAATAATTATGATTCTGGAATAAGTCAATAACATTATTTAAATCATTATACAGGATGTTCGGACACTTACAAAGCAAGTTGGACCTATGGTAAGGGAAAATATCACAATCTCAATTTTATCCGAGATTGTTTTTACTTTGGCATTTACTGGGGTGTATTTTATCATCCACATCCATGTTACCTCAATATGTAATTTTTTTTCCATCCACTTAAAATAGTTTAAATCCAATTTTACCCTTCGGTGAGTTTTTAGTAAAGAATATGAAAGGAATCTTTTGTCGTTTTTTCGTACGAGGTACTTTTTTGACTTTTCCTACAAAAGTACGAAGAATGTTTTTTTATTAAACTGATACGGCATGAATGGATTTTTAAAACATTATTTCCAAGAAGCTTCCTTTACAAGTTTTCAAGATTATTTTTAATCAACTTCTTTTTGTTTAAAATTGTATGGCATGTTATGAAAGGATAAATGTTTTTGAAGTAGAAAGGATATTTTCCTCAATAATGGAGTTCAAGAGTTTTATCAAAATAATTTTCCATGTAAGTCAATATAGGGTTCTGTTTCTATCCCTATTATTACATGGATTTGATTATGTTGTGATGGAAATATTTTTATGAATTTCTTTATCTTATATGAATTGTTTTATGATGTCACGATGTTTAAGATTCCCATTTTTTACATGCGTTATGCAATGATGTATGATTTAAGATTTTGTGGCAGACATAAGAATGGTATCATTATGAGATGGGTGGGACCTATATCTCCCTCCAATTCATTGGGTAAATATTTTATATATCATGAGATAGTCATGGATGGAACGGTAGGTTATACCGGTTCAGTGAAACAGGACTAAAACGAGGGTGACTCAGTTCAGAAAGGGAATTTGTCCACTAAGATAGTCTTGGCAATGAGTCTTGACTAACAAGAAATGATTTTCTATGATTATGTGTGTACACCACAAAGTTTCATGTTTTATGTTATGATTATTGTGATTACATTTCACTTCCATGATTTATCCCATGTTATGAAATTATGATCTCTTTTGCAGGTTAAGATTTCAAAAAGTTATTTTCTTGTGTATACGATGTGATTGATATTTCTTTTGTTTACCCTTACTGAGCACTTGAGCTCACCCTTTTGTATGTTTTCTTTCCCCAGGTCAGGAAGAAGGTTATTAAGTAGGATATTCCAAAAAGGGACCCTAGATATGATGAAATAAGTGGGAGGCAATGTTGATGCTTTATGAAACAGTTGTTTATGTTTCCCAGTTTCTAAAGACACTATACCTATACGGTCCTTTCGTGGTTTTTTTATATGTTGTAATATGTATGCTTCAATTTTGATGTATTAACAATTTATGTAATGTATGGGTCGTTATAGTTGGTATCAGAGGAAAGGTATAGCCAACCTTTGGAAACTAGGATGTGAAAGCCTTAGTTAGAACCCTAAGGATAAGTCTAAGCATAGAACACAATATTAGTGTTTTATAAATGGCCATGAATAACCTAGGATAAGACCTTAAGTGTGATATTTTATTCTTGAGTATGTGGTTTTCCTATTATAATTAGTGTTGCTCACACTATTCTTCTTGGTTTTAGTCAATGGCTGGAACCCGAAGGAATCGTGTTAATGAGGAATGCGACGAGCAATGCAATGATTGTCCCCTAGAGCAACCAAACGTTATGGGATCTGGAATGAAAAATCTTGTAGACATGCTCACAAAACTTTCTCAAGCTATGAATCATGCAAGACTACCAAACGAGCAAAGGAAGGAGCAACATTATGTTGAATCCTTCATGAGGCAGTGTCCACCTTCTTTCAAAGGGTCTACTGATCCATTAGTTGCTGAACAATTGACTAGTACTACTAGAAAGATATTTTTAGTTCTTCAATGTTCTGAACATGATAAAGTCATCCTAGCAGTGTATCGTTTGGAAGGAGATGCTGATCAATGGTGAAATCTTATTAAGAATACAAGGCAAAGGGATGAAATTGAGTCCATGGAATGGGACGAGTTCAAGAACTTATTTTTCAATAAGTACTTCCCTTGTATTCTCCGAACAAAGATGGAGAAAGAGTTTCTTGAACTGAATCAAAAGGATGGTGAATCTGTTGGTACCTATGAATAAAATTTTACCAGACATGCAAGGTACGCTTCTGGTATTATTATCCAACCTGAGAGTAAGATCGATTGATTCTTTAGTGTCTTAAAACCATGTCTTCGAAGGGCGTTATCCATAAGGGAGTTTAATAGCTACGAGGAAATCGTTCGATGTGCTCTCAAAGTCGAAATGGAGATTGGAGTAACCCATCAGTCATATGGGTTTGATAAGAAGAGGAAAATGGAATTCAAAAGAAAATCTAAAGAGCACACTGAAAAGAAGATGAGCTTTCCCTTATGCTCAAAGTGTGGAAAGAAACATGGAGGGAGTTATCTTAATGGGACAAGTAAATTTTTCAAATGTGGAAAGGAAGGTCATCGGGCTTTTGAATGCCACGATGATGGGAAGAAGATGTCTAATGATTCAAACTAAGGAAGGGATACACAGAATGAACCTACTACACTTCAATGTTTCAAGTGCAAGGAGATGGGGAATTATTCCAATAAATGCCCTAATCCAAGGGTTGATGATGATGGTCGACGTCAACAAACTCTTAAGGCTAATGACAAAGGAAAGTCACATGCAATTTCTATCAGTGATGTGGAGTACGATAACGATGTGGTGAAAGGTACACTTACCATCCACTCTAAAGTAGAAAATGTTTTATTTGATTTTGGATCCACCCACTATTTTATTTCTGAAGAATTTTCTAAGGGTATCACCGTATTACCTCAACAATTAGATGTTGAGTTAGCTGGGACAACACCTAATGGCACAACAGTCGCATCAAAAGTTTATAATTCTTCTCCGATCGAAGTTTATGGGAAAGTGCTTCCTGAAAATCTTGTGATCCTTCCTATAGTGGAATTTGATGTGATTCTTGGCATGGATTGGATTTCCTTATATGGAGTTTATATCAATTTCCAAAGAAGGGAAGTCACATTTCATATTCCAGATCAATCTATTATCTTCTATCAATGCAAGGATGATCATAACCTTCCAGTGGAAATTTCTTCCATTTTATGGGTATTGATTCCACTAAATGAAGGTTATTTATCTCAAATGGTTGGTGAGAAACTCACGATTAAGAATATTACCATCGTACGAGAGTTTGATGATGTCTTTATGGAGGAATTACCGGGTCTTCCACCAAATCGTGAAGTTGAGTTTTCAATGGAACTCGTACCGGGTGCTTTGCCAATTTCAAAGAAACCTTATAGAATGGACCCAATTGAGTTGCAGGAATTGAAGAAGAAACTCCAAGAGAACCTTGATAAGGGATTCATACGCCCTAGTGCGTCACCTTGGGGAGCACCTGTTCTATTTTTTAAGAAGAAAGATGGATCAATGAGACTCTGTGTTGATTATTGAGAACTTAACAAGATCACTATCAAGAACAAATATCCTCTCCCACGCATTGATGACTTATTTCACCAACTACGCGGAGCTCAATACTTTTCCAAGATTGAACTTCGTCCAGGGTATCATCAATTAAGGGTCAAAAGGGAGGATATACCAAAGACGAATTTACGTACAAGGTATGGACACTATGAATTTATAGTGATGCCATTTGGTCGTACTAATGCCCCTGCTATCTTCATGGATCTAATGAATAGAGTCTTTAGAGACTATCTTGATCAATTTGTGGTAGTCTTTATAGACGATATTCTTGTCTATTCAAAGAGCAAGGAAGAACATGAAGATCACTTGAGAATTATATTGAAGACCCTGAGAAAGGAGAAGCTTTATGCTAAATTTTCCAAGTGTGAATTTTGGCTTCAAAAAGTTGCATTTTTGGGTCACATAATCTCAAAAGAGAGGATATCTGTGGATCCAGCAAAAACAAGGGTTATCGAAAGATGGTCAAGACCAACAACAGAAACTAAGATCCGAAGTTTTCTTGGTTTGGCTGGATATTATCAACGTTTTGTGAATTATTTTTCACGATTATCTAATCCACTCACCATGTTGACTCGAAAAGAAGTTAAGTTTGTCAGGATGGAGGAATGTGAGGAGAATGTCAATGAGTTGAAAAGGAGGTTATCCAGTGCACATGTGCTCACATTTCCTTGTAGTGGAGAAAGGTTTGTGATCTACAGTGATGCATCCAAGAAGGGATTGGGGTGTGTTCTTGTGCAAAATGATATGGTGATAGCTTATGCCTCACGACAATTGAAAATCCATGAGCAAAATTACCCAACACATGATTTGGAGTTAGCTGTGGTAATCTTTGCATTAAAGATTTGGAGGCATTACCTTTATGGTGAAAGGTGTGATATTTATACTGATCATAAAAGTTTAAAGTATATTTTCACACAAAAGGAGCTAAATATGCGCCAAAGAAGATGGTTGGATCTGATTAAGGATTATGACTGCTCAATCCATTACAACCCTGGGAAAGAAAACAAGGCTGCAGATGCATTAATTCTACAAGACCATTCCAGTTTATCAATGATGAGGATCACAAAAGATCCAATATTAATGGATTTACAAAGAATGGATCTTGGAATTATAATGGAAGGGTAAAAATCTTATCTTTCTCAAATGAATGTTCAACCATCTATACATGTGAAGATTAAAGAGACACAGAAAGAAGATGTCGAGTTACAAAAGAAGGTGAGAAATGTTCCTGAATTCAACCTTGATTGTGATGGGATAATAAAGTTCAGGAATCGGGTTTGTGTTCCTCCCATCCCCGAATTAAAGAAGGAACCGCTGGATGAGGCTCAGAGTTCTTCATTCTCTATTCATCCTGGAAGCACGAAGATGTATAGGGACCTGAAAGAGTACTTCTGGTGGGATGGCATGAAAAGAGATGTTGCTGAATATGTCTCTCGATGCTTGGTTGGTCAACAAGTTAAAGCTGAGAGACAGATGTCTAAGGGGATGTTACAACCATTACCCATACCCGAATGTAAATGGGAAAACATCACTATGGACTTTGTCACAGGACTTCCTAAAACATCCAAAGGTAATAATGCTATCTGGGTCATAGTTGATCGTCTTACAAAGTCTTCACACTTCATTGCTATTAGAGAGGATTTCTCTCTGGATTAGCTTTCCAGGATATATGTAAAGGAAGTGGTAAGATTGCATGGAGTACCACTTTCTATCATCTCTGATCGGGATCCGAGATTTACCTCGAAGTTCTGGCGAAGTCTTCAACATACTCTGGATACAGAGTTGAGTTTCAGCACTGCTTATCATCCTCAGACAGACGGTCAGTCTGAGAGAACAATTCAAACTCTAGAAGATATGTTGAGAGCTTTCTCTATGGATTTCAAAGGTGGTTGGGATCAACACCTACCTTTGGTGGAATTTTCTTATAATAATAGCTTTCACTCCAGTATTCAGATGGCTCCTTATGAATCTATCTATGGAAAGAAATGCAGAACTCCAACTTGCTGTGATGAAGTTGGGGAAAGAAAGCTATTAGGACCTGATCTCGTTGATGAAATGGCAGAAAAGGTCAGATATATTAAACAACACATAAGAGCAGCTTAGAGTCGATAGAAAAGTTATGCCGAAAACCGAAGAAAAGACCTAGAGTTTGAAGTGGGTGATAAAGTGTTCTTACGAATATCTCCCTAGAAGAGGGTTATGAGATTTAGAAAGAAGGGGATGTTGAGCCCTAGATATATCGGTCCTTTCGAAACACTGGATCGTGTTGGGAAGGTAGCTTACCGATTGGCGCTTCCACCGAATCTCTCTCAAGTTCACGATGTGTTCCATGTATCTCTCCTGAGAAAGTAAAAACCTAATCCTTCACATGTACTCAGCTCAGAAGTTGTACCGCTGGAGCAAGATCTTTCTTATGAATAACAATCAATAGAGATTCTGGATCGTAGCGAAAAAAGTCCTACGAAACAAGACCACTCGCTTGGTGAAAGTTTTATGGAGGAACCACCAATTAGAAGAAGCTACTTGGGAGCTTGAGGATATGATGGGGGAGAGGTATCCTCATCTGTTTGTTACAAAGTGACGAATTTCGAGGGCGAAATTCATTTTAAGGGGGGTAGAATGTAACACCCGAGACTTTTATGTTATATAAATCATAAAAGGAATCTTTTTCTACACAACACTTTCTTGGCTTGCTTTACACGAAATCGCGACCTTCCTCGATAGCTTGCGTCGTACGCAATACCGAGTTTCACTAAACAACGATATGGTATTAAAATATTATTAAAACTAGTCATTATGAATAGTAATAACCACTTTATAAAATTTTATAAATTTTATTTTTCAAAATGGACTTCATTTTTGGATTCGGAATATCGAAATTTGCCTAGGGTGAAATTTTGGTATTTTTCTGAAAACTTTCAATTTTTGATGAATAGTGAAACCACTAAGTGGTAGTTAAAAAACTGAGTTTTTCATAAAACATAATTTTACCGCTTCTGTGAGTGGAATTTCAAAAATCCGAGAGACACGGTTGATTTCAGTAAGTAAAATGTGGTTCAATGTGATGAAAATAATTTTTTGGTGAATAGTAACTTTTTACTTTTTTTACCACAGTTAAAAGTAAATAGGGTAATTAAGGGTAAAGATGATATTATTATTACCTTAACACATGTCCTAATTCTATTGGATAAGTGTAATTATACCAAAAACAAACTTAGGAATAAAATATGACCATTTAGGCCCACTTGGATTAGATTAGGACATTTATTATTAATTTATTTAAAGAAGGGTTAAAATAGTTAAAACCAAAGTTTAATAAGTAAATAATTTTTAATATGGGGTTATACATAAGATAAATTCGACTATAAATATTCATTAGAAAGCTAAAAATATTTCCTACAAAATGGTATTTTATTTATAATTTTTAGACATTAAATAATTTGATTTATTTATGACACAATGATGCTGCAGTAATTATCTTATTAATGAAATATTGACATAATTAATGTTATAAACACCAAAATAAATGTAATTTGAGACTTTTTATGAATCCCACAAATTTTATAGGTTAATATGACATGTTAGTATTGATTTAATTAACTTTTTTCGAACTAATAATTCTGTTATGAGTTTCACAAAAATGAATTACTAAATAGTGTCAAAATTGACAGAAAATAGTTTTTAAAACAAATATTATATTATTAATTGTTATTTTATTCCTAAAAATCTATGGTTCGGCCAAATGACTTAGATAAGGTTATATATATTCATAATAAGCAACTTGGGGTCCGTTTTCCTGCTTATAGTAAGTTTATTAACCTTATATTATAAGAACACAAGAAGACACGGCAAAAGTAAAATTATTTAACTTAATGTTAATGCTAAATGATGAGGTTATAATAGGAACCTAAAGTTGTCTAAATTCTATTGTATGAGAGGATTTATACCCATACCCACCTTAGCTTCGAAATATATCAATTTGAAGCTATTTATAACCGAAATTGACTTTATAATAAAATAATATTTTTAGTTTTCCCAAAGGTGCCCCTCTCCTCCCTTATAAAAGGGCACCTCCTCCCCCTCTTCCTGACACCACATTGAGCCTTCAAGCTCGGCCAATCCCTGCCACTTTCTCCTCTCCACTTCCCTAGAGACATCCTAGAGGTTCTGGTCTTTCTCAAAGACCAATTTTAGTGCCCTAAAAGAAGGTCTCAAAGAAGCACTTCAAATAAGAGGTAATGTCCATTACCGATTCATTCATTTTTATTTCTTCTTCCACTTCTTCTTCTTTAGTTGTTTCATTATGAAGTAATAACATCAGTATCACTCATATACTGATATGTTATTATAATTATGAAAAAACCCTATTTCACCATCTATCCATCCTATGGAAAAAAGAAATCACCGCGCGTGCGTACGTACGGAATACCGTCTCCACGCTGTGGTGTAATCTATTTTACACCACCACCTTACTTGGATTGGTATAATGGTGTAAATAATGACTATATATTACTATTATAAAGTGATTTTTATTCTGAAATAGTATACATACACTCCAATACAATTCCACAATCATAGGAACGATATCATCACTCGTGCGTACGTACGAAATACCGTCTCCACGATGTGATGCAACTCGTTCTACATGATCTTCATTTCATAATGATTATATAAATGAATTGAATGAATGAATATGATATATATTACAATAATACCATTCTGGAAATGAGTTATCTATATCCTAAAGAGAAGAATAAGAATTTATTCGACAAAACACGTATAAGAACAAAAAGTTATAAACACTCGAATAACAAGTAGCAATGAAATATTACTACTAAGAAGCTAAGAATATGACCATATATGATATCATAAAAATAAGTATGATTCTGGAATAAGTCAATAAGATTATTTAAATCATTATATAGGAGGTTCGGACACTTACAAAGCATGTTGGACCTAAGGTAAGGGAAAATATCACAATCTCATTTTTATCCGAGATTGTTTTTACTTTGGAATTTACTTGGGTGTATTTTATCATCCACATCCATGTTCCCTCAATATTTAATATTGTTTCCATCCACTTACAATAGTTTAAATCCAATTTTACCATTCGGTGAGTTTATAGTAAAGAATATGAAAGGAATCTTTTGTCGTTTTTTCATACGAGGTACTTTTTTGACTTTTCCGTCAAAAGTACGAAGAATGTTTTTTTTATACTTATACGGAATGAATGGATTTTTAAAACATTATTTCTAAGAAGCTTCGTTTACAATTTTTCAAGTTTATTTTTAATCAACTTCTTTTTGTTTAAAATTGTATGGCATGTTATGAAAGGATTAATGTTTTTGAAGTAGAAAGGATATTTTCCCCAAGAATAGAGTTCAAGAGTTTTATCAAAATTATTTTTCATCTAGGACAATATAGGTTTTGTTTATATCCCTATTATTGCATGGATTTGATTATGTTGTGATGGAAATATTTTTATGAATTCCTTTATCTTTTATGAATTGTTTTATGATGCCACGATGTTTAAGATTCCCATTTTTTACATGGGTTATGCAATGATGTATGATTTAAGATTTTGTGGCACACATAAAAATGGTATCATTATGAGATGGGTGGGACCTATATCTCCCTCAAATGCATTGGGTAATGATTTTATATCTCATGAGATAGACATGGCTGGAACGGTAGGTTATACCTGTTCAGTGAAACAGGACTGAAACGAGGGTGACTCGGTTCAGAAAGGGACTTTGTCCACTAAGATAGTCTTGGCAATGAGTATTGACTTACAAGAAATTATTTTCTATGATTATGTGTGTACTCCACAAAGTTTCATGTTTTAAGTTATGATTATTGTGATTACATTTCACTTCCATGATTTATCCCATGTTATGAAATTATTATCTCTTTTCCAGGTTAAGATTTCCAAAAGTTATGTTCTTGTGTATACGATGTGATTGATATTTCTTTTGTTTACCCTTACTGATCATTTGAGCTCACCCTTTTGTATGTTTTCTTTCCCCAGGCCAGGATGAAGGTTTTTATGTAGGATATGCCAAAAAGGGACCCTAGATATGATGAAATAAGTGGGAGGCAAAGTTGATGCTTTATGAACCAATTGTTTATGTTTCCCTGTTTCTAAAGACACTATACCTATACGGTCCTTTCGTGGTTTTGTTATATGTTGTAATAAGTATGCTACAATTTTGAAGTATTAACAATGTATGTAAAGTATGGGTCGTTATACATTGATCCCTTTATCGTCAAAATCCAACTCCCTTCTTTCAGCTTCTGATAAAGAATGACTATTGATGTCAGCATTTTTTATATGCATAAATGATGTAAAGAAATCCATTACTAATGATCAGAAGTAGTGATGCATTTGATTATTTTATAATTGAAAATTATTTACATCGAAGATCAGAATTCCTTTATGATTAACCACCTCCATTTTTTCTTCTGAGAGAGAAACACTGACTATCATCCTTTCCATCTGATTCCAATTATTAGGTCCACTAGGTCAAATTTCTTAAGAGGGGGGGGGGGAATCATTGTATGACTTATTAAAATTTCTTCCCATTCGGATCATGTTTTGTTGTTAAACAATACTCTTTTCTCTCTCATTTCTATAGAAAAGTATGAATAAAATTTATATCATGAATAATAAAAAGAAATTTTTACATCATTCGCCCTCACAGGGATACATCCATGGAGCATACAATGACAGTGTGTCGATGTTCTAAATTCACAAAGTTTCACTGCCAATAATTATTACAAGGTTTGGGCTAGATCTTATATGCCCAGGTTCACTGCCTTTACAAGATTTAGGGTCTACTCATTGCATTCCTAAGGGTCACTCCCTATGCCTCTTTCTCTGACTCGTTGTCGGTGGAAATAGCCACTATCTTTCTCTTCCTCGGCTCACTGATCTGGGAAATAAATCCACTCACAGTTTATTGAAATATAGGTCAAACACAGTTTATTAACATGTAGGCCCCTTCATTTACATGAATGTTGCATCTTCAGCTATAGGTAGATGATTTGTTGATTTCCCTTTTTCACCCGTAATTTAAATTCACCTTCATGAGTACTATTAGATACCATAAAATATGTTATCAAAAAGATTTTAAGCTTTCTCATGCTCCTCTGAGTGTTCTGCAAACCACATTGTCCTCCCACATTCTGTCTAGTAGGTTTCCTATGTGGACTTCCACTTCCACATACTGCTGCTGCTTTCGTGAACAGTCATCCATTCGTGGACTGCCTCCTCCTTTGGTATCTCATACCATCTTTTCATACCAACTCCGCAAACCTCCACTACAATCTTATTTTCCAAATAGTATCTGGAAACTATCCTCTTTCGGCGAACTGTTCTTTATTTACAGACAACATCTGCCTCTTCGAACCACCTACAGACATACTTCTTTCACATACTGGAGATTCCCCCTCTCCGTACTAAGCCTTATTCCTCCACGTACCACTTATTTTATGAGATATAGTTTCCCCAAAAAATATTTGGAAGAATTCCTTCTTCATGAACCACTTCCCCTTGTGGAATCATCCCCAGTGAACAACTTCTCCCTTTGCGGGCCTCGGTACCACGCAACAACTTTTTCCAGAATTTCTTCTACGTGAACTACCATCAGACGTCATCGAATTCACAGAGAGAAGATATGTTTTCTAATGATATATGATCTCCCCTATAATATGTGGGATTATTTATCCTTATATAGGAGAAGATATCCACTTGATACACTAAATCGATATTTACCCAATTTTTTCTTAAGCAATGCCTTCACCACATACTACATCTTCCACCGCAAACCACAATCCTCCTACAAACCTTTTTTCCTATCTGGTCTACATACTGTATTTGCTCTAACACGGCGGTTTCTTCCTTAAAAAATGATCAGTCGTCCCGTGATCCTCCAGCCTTCAGTGTACCTCACTCTTTCACAATATTCCTTCACCGTGGTCCATTTTGGGTTCCGCATACCATTACCACAATCTTAGTACATAATCTCAAACTGTTATCAAAAATAGTATGAGGTCCATGTTTTGAGTTATGAAAATACCTTATTTTTCTAATTTTCTTCACATTTGTTCATACCATTCACTTTTTAAAAAACATACTTTTCCAAACACAATGTCCCGATTTTAAGGCCCAAAAATTTGGCAAACACTAGTAAATTGTGCTACCATAAAATCCTTATTTTATAAAACACCAACCATACTCCTCTTCGGTCATGGGGCTTTGTTAAAAAATAAAATCACACCCAAAACATACCAAGAGGACACCTTGATGGATTTTTTTCTGAACAGTTAATGATGACCAATATGAGGGACGATTTAGGGTAGTGATTGACCCTCTTTTATGACCATGTGGCGGGGTTTGGGGGGATGACTTTTAATATATTATTGTGAATACATCTTAAATAAATATTAAATAATGTGTTATGTTCCCTAATATGTGTTCTTTCATTTTAGTGATATTCCACTATGATGACACTTATTGATATGATGATTGGATGACATAATTGGAAATGTGAATTCGGTACTGCAAGTATATTATCATATAGTTTCGGGTCATGAGAACTTTTCTCAATTTATGTAATTAATAGAAAGGGAACCATGGACGGATTTGAAGAGTATATTAGAACTGAAACATGAGTTCCATTTTTTGAACCCTCTATAATTTATTAGAGGTTGGAACTGAGGAATTTGAGTTCTGTATTAATTATATCAAGATAATTCTTGAAAAATAGAGAATCCCGCTGAGAAGTGAGTAAAGATGAATTATTAAATGTTATTTTATCATGAAAATATTTAGTTGGACATCCATACATGGGTTGGACAGCTAGAAAATATGGTGTGAAAGTAATTTCAGGAGAAGTTCATGGAGCACTTCTATCCTAAGATGCTCAAGAAGGAGTGGGTATAAGAGTTCATGAGGTTGACCTAGGGGATCATGACTATGTTGCACTATGTAGGATTCTTTATCGACTAGAAGTGATTTTCTCAAATTTTGGAAGGGAATGAAACTACTATAGAGAAACGTTTTTAGTATGAGATAAAATGGGAGATTATCTACCAAGCAAACAGTTTTAGGCTGAAAAAGATTTCAAACATAGTGAATGAGGCTCTCATATATGAGGGGATCTTAAAGGAGTCTTCTAGTGGTTGGAAGGTGGTATCGGATGAATGATTAGGAGGTACGTATTCTAAGAGTAAAAAGATTCACTTCGTAAATGTCAACTAGGGATATAGAAAATAAGGTGGCCATGAAGATGGATCAGTTACTTAGAGGAATTACTTTATATATTTACATGAGTGTATCATGTCAGGAAATATCCATATCCAATGTCACCAAACACTAGTTGAGTGAAGAGATTATAGTAGGATGGGTCACTTTTAGATGTATTGGAGAAACCCTTGACCTATGGGTACTGATAGAATGTATTGGTAGAATCAAAATTCCGAAAGGGGATTTTTTACCGCATATCAGTGTAGTAGCTGTAATTCTACTGGCCTCAATGGTCTAGGTAGTGGATGTGGTACTTCTAGGAAAGGGATCCTATATTAGAAGAGTAGGGAAACTCATGGGACTCATACCGAAGTATAAGTTAGAGGAGTAGGATAGTTTCATGTAGTTTGGCCTATACTTGTGGATAACAAAGCTGGACCATCAATTATTAGAGGTGCTACTCATGTAGATTCTATACTTTCTAGTTCCTTATTTGATAAAGGATCCCATCATTCCTTTATATTTTCACAACTTTTGAATGTGTTGAGTCTAATAGGGGAGTTATTGAGTGGAATTATAATGATTGATAAATCTTTCAGAGTACATTATAGAGACATATGTTTGTGAAATGGTTGTCATCTTATGGTTGGTGAATATCATTTTCATTAGGATTTTTATATACTTGATATTTTAGGCATCAACTTGATTTGGGGTCTATAATGATTAGTGGAATATTGAACCAACATTGACTATTACTGTATTATAGTGACCATTATAAATATTGTGGTTAAAAATAATATTCATTGGGGAGATTGGGATATCAAAGAAAGTATTATAGGGAATGTTCATTAGAGAATGGTAGAGATCACTACCTAGGAAGAAATTATACAACGAGATGATGAAGGGGTAAAGAATAAATACTGTTCCCCTATTATGGACTAGTTTCAGGATTTGTTTCTCCAGGACCTCTTAGGGATGCCATCTGAGATATATTTGGAGTTTATAAGTTATCCCATATTGGGGGATGGGACTGTTTCTATTCCACCATACATAATGGAACCAACATAGTATCAAGGGATTATGATTTAGTTGGAAGAGTATATGGATAAAGGATTTATCATTCTAATTATGCCACCTTGGGTTTTTATAGTTTTGATTTAAAAGAAGTCTTAGGGTGATTTAGTCTTATTTATTGACTATCAGGCGTTGAACTAGATAATATTGAAGAACTTGTATCCTATTTCATAAATAAATGATATCTATAAAAAATTCAGAGGATCTTGTGTATTTTCTACGATTTTCATGGGATCAGCATATCATCAATTGAGATTTGACCATATAAAATTCCATATTATTTGTTCAGAAGCTAGTATAGAATTTAGGATTTTGTTTTGATGTGGTTATTTTCTTAAAAATGCTCTTAATGTTTTTATGTCTCTATTGAACTAAATATTCCATCGATAACTAGTTCATTTTATTGATGTGTTTTTTGAGGAAATATATGTGTACTCCAAGACTAAAGAAAATCATGAAAAAAATATCTACATCATCCTGAGTACACTAAGAGAGCATTGATTATACTCTAAGCTATATTTGAATATATTCTAGATAAACAGGGTACACTTTTTGGGTCACATCGTCTTGGAGGAAGGTGTGTTAGTGGGTGTAGAGAAGGTACGTACAATTGCATCTTGAGAGTATCACAATATGTTTTTTGATATCAATAGATTTCAGGGATTATTAGGATATTATCATAAGTTCATCCAAGATTTTTCTCACTTGAAAATACATTTTTTTGGGTTGACCAAGAGTGGATAATGATTTAATGGTGTGGATCTTCTAAGAATGATTTCCAGGAGTTTAAAAAGAGCATGAAAACCACAATTACATTGATCCTAATAGAGCTAGTAGTGGAGTATATACTGTTTTCTGATGCATATGGGATATGTCTTGAAGTAGTTTTGATATAGGTGGATAGATTCATTGTATTTGGGTCGTGATAGTTGAGGTTGTATGAATATAATTTCCCTATTTATAGCCTCATGTTAGATCCAATTGTTTATGCCTTGATTTTTTTAGGAAATATTTGTTGGGTGAAAATTTTACTACGTATACCAATCAAAATAACTTCAATATATATTTTATCCAAAATATTTTATTCTTTAGAAGTGTTTAAGGGTTGAGTATATGTATTCATTTAATTTTGAGGTCGAATATACACCCATTAAAGAAAATAGTATTGTTGATTCATTGAGAAATATAACTGAGGCTCAAGAAGTTCATGAGTATATTATTGAGTGGAAGATGATTAATTTTTTGGCTAAGATTCATGTAGTGATTCCGGATGGCCTGGATAAGATGAAACTTACATCAGAATCAATGGATCTTGACTTTTGAGACAGATCAGGGAGAGGTAATACGAGGATCCATAGTTTCTATCCTTGACAAAAATATTTGGAGTTGGAGTGTCTCCATCTTATTATACTATATATGTGGATGAGATCGTGTATTTTGGGGTTATTTTTTTGGGCCTATGTGTATGTGACAAGATCTGAGGCATGAATTTCATGCTTTTATTCCAGAGGTACATCTATGTTTGACCAAAATGTATTGTGACCTACATCGATAGTAGATGTTCTCAAGCATCAAAAAAGGATATTACATGGTTAATGACGTAATGCTACACGTATAAATCAGAGATGGATAGGCATAAATGACCTGGTAGTTTTCTCTATTTTTTTCGCTTTCTAGAATGTAAGTGGGGAAACACCACAATGTACTTAATGGTGGGTATTCTGGGGATACGTTAAATGAATGATGATATATGGGTGTATTGGGCTCAACTAAAACAAGTATTGAATTTTTCCATGTGGGATACTTTCTCAGTGGATCATTTGGGAGAATTATATATTTGGGAGATATTCCTTCTGTACAGGGTGTCACGGTGTATAGTTCCAAACCATGAATCATGTTTTACTTAACACTTATGAAAGGTATTACAAAAACTATTGGGTATAAAGGTGTCTCTAAGTAATGCTTCCCATACATAGAAATATGGGTAATTGGAGTGTACTATTCATGTTTTGGATAATATGTAGTCTTTGGTGGTTCTTTGTATAGACAAATAGCACTCATTGAGTTTTTCTATAATAGTAATTATTATGTAAATAAAATGATTGAACTATTTGAGGATATTTATGTTCATCCATAATGATCACCTATATGTTGGATTAGAGGTTTTTGAGTTAGATTTTTTGGGACTGAGTCTCATGTAGGTGACATTAGAGAAGTTTTAGCTGATTCGAAAATGAATGTCTGTAACTAATAGTTGGAAGAAGTCATATGAAAATAGATTTTGATAAACCCTTGATTTTATAGTGGGTCGGTATGTTTTCCTTTGTGTGTCACCAAGATTGAATCACCATAGGATTTAAATACAGGGAATTATGGAACCACTTTTTTTCGAACCTTTTGAGATCCTGGAAATAATCGAGCCAGTTACATACCAATTAGCTATAACATGGTGGGATGGTTCTATGCCTGATGTTTTTCATGTTTTACAGCATCAGAGGTATTAACCTAACCCATATTATGTTATTTATGTTTATTATATTGATCTTGAGACAGAATTATCTTGTGAGGAGCATCCAATTCATGTTATGGATCATAGTGAGGAGGTATTGTAAGGAAGTTCCATGTCAACAGTTCAACTATTATGGAAAAATGGTTTTTCATTATAGGAATCATAGAAGAGGGAAGGAGATATATGGGTGTAATGGTCTGATCTGTTTATCTGAAAAGCATAGAGATAGATTGGAATAGATCTTGAGGATGAGCTGTTATAAGGTGGGGACATTAATAGATCCTGTTCTTTTTCCAAGTATTTCCCTTTTTAGTTTTCTGCTTTCTTCTATGGTTAGAAATGGATTGATTTTTATTCGGGAGGATTTTGGAGATAGTTAGATATTTTATGTATATGGTTTTAGCTAAAAAACACTGATGAAAATTTAAATGTCATGTGTTAAAATTACACACAGTGTAATATTTAATCTTGGTAAAATCTCATACGGTGATAGGTTTTTTGGTGTAAATAATTAAAAAATAATTAGATTATATGTGATGTAATTACACATCACGTAATTCCCAAAGCATAAAATTAAAAGGTATCATGTAGTTCATTTTTGGCTTCAGTCCTTCATGTAGCCTTCATTCCACCAACCCTAGGGAGAATCTCAGTGGTTTTAGATAAACTTTATCATAACCAATTATTGAATATTAGTGTTTAATACACAAAAATCATTTTTTGTTGGGTGCTATTAGTTCCTCATTCCCCTAATGTTATAGTGAGACCTTTAGACCATTTCGTGTTTCAGGGTATGATCTTAATTCTAGATTTTGGTTCATATCTATTTTTTTTAATTCGACCATCATACATTAATTGTGGGTTATGGTTGAGAAATCCATCTTAATAAATCTTGAGGTAAGTGGTATATTTTTTAATTCCCATTATCTTGATTGAAATTTCATTTATGTTACTTTCAAACCTCTATCACCATGTTAGGGAATTTTATTCTAAATTGTATAAATTAATTTAATTTCCATGTGATTATGAATTGGGTTAAACATGGGGAAATTTAAATTAGAATTGGTAAATTTTTTAATTATTACTATTGGTTATAAATGTGATTATGGAATTGATGTATCATGGGGATATAAAACTGAGAATAATGGAAACTATTAAATGGGTCCTTAATGGAATTTGGAAATAGATAGAGACCCATGGGGTGTGATGATATATTTAATGTATTGAATTATGGTTTTTTCATGATTGATAAATGGAAATTATAAAAGTGAGATCCACTCATGGGGTTTTCTGATATGATTAAAATGAGTAGTGGGATGGGGAATGATACACCAAATACCTATGGGGTTCCCGAATGCTGCTTGAGGTCCCCAATATATTTACGTATTTACATGTGATCACTGAGCTGTGAAACATGGAGTGCTACTCCAAATACACATGAGGTTCCAGGATATCAATCAATAACCCCATTGATTCAATATGAAGTTGAATTAAAATGAAAAGTGAAAAATTTCATATGAAAGATGTGATATCCATGGGTATGTGTTAGACTCTGTCATGGGCCAAAGTGGGTATTGATAGTTCAAGTGTCATTGTGAACCCGAATAAATTAGGTGGTCAATTAAAGAGTAATGAAATTTGATAACTATTTATTTTTTTTTAATTTATTATTTATAAAATTATATTAAAAAAATCAAATGTATATTGTTTTAAATGCTATTGGGAGTGGCCTATTGAGTTGTACTCACATCCTACTCCTGCTACCGGATCGGTACCCGAATATAATTCATGTTTATAGTTAATAATAAGGGAAAAATTCATATATTAGATGGATGACTTGTGATGGAGAATGGATGGGGGTACATTAATTAGTCTCGAGACCCGTTTGGGAGTGTCATTGTGTCTTTATTTTGGTTATGAATTTGACACTTGAGACATATACGACATGGAATATTAACTATTTCTGTTTTGGGGTTTTTATTCATTTTTTTCTTCAATATGCGATACTGGTATGTATTGGTTATGGAAGTTTTTTGGTTATTGGTTTAGCTTTTTCATTATTATTTATTTACTTCAGCTACTAAGCAACTTTGAAAAATAGTTAATAGTATTCCCGTGTAATATATTACACCCCCAATACTTTTCAGTAGCCTCTAGCATACGGAGAGGCTAACCAGAGGTCACATGGTGAACTGGCTCAGGGAACTAGCATATGGCACCTAGGTCAAGAATTCACAATGAATAGTATTATTTAATTCATGATACATATATAAATTTCATATTTAATATAATTTATTGGAAAATTTTTAGATAAAAACCAAACACATTTTTTAAAGTGATTTTATACTTTTCAAAAATGTTTTTTTAATGATTTTCTAGTGATTTTCATTAAAATAATATTATAATCTACTTTTGGAACTCATATAACTAATTTTGATAAAATAAAAATATTTTATTGGATCTGAATATCAAAATTTAATTTGGGTGAAATTTTGGGACTTTTATAAATTATTGATTTTTTAGTGAATAATGAAAATACCAATTTGGGTAAAACTATTATTTCTTTTCAGTAAATTAATTAAAATAAATTCAAAGAAAATTAATGTAACATAATATTTAATTATCTATATTTTATCCCCATATATTATTTTTGAATCAAATTTATATTGCTTTTTTATATGTTTATTATTGGTTTTAAAAACTTGTTAATCAAAAAAAATTAAAATGAATAATTTTTCTCCATTTTAATTAATTAATAAAATAAAACATAGAGAATGTTATAAATTAAATTTATTTGTTATATATAATTAAATATCATTTTATTTTCATACAGTTTTTATTATTATTGATATAGTTAATATAAAATCTTCTTTTTCTGAAAAATACTTTTCTTAATAATCTATTATTCTCGCCGCATCTGTGGGATTAATATTAAATTAAAATTTTCTACTTCTATAAAATGAATTTCTAAAAAAATATTTCAAAATTGGAATCATATTAATTCATATTTTATAATGATTATAGATTAGTATTTTACAATAATGATTAGTGAAAACATATTAAATTAATCAAAATGATTAATGTAAAAACGAGTTTACTGAGGGATTAAACATTAATCTTAAAGGTAAATGAACTATAAACATTTAAAAAACCAATTGGTTATCCATATTTCTACCTTATACCTTATCATATATATAATGTACCATTATATTGACTTCGTGAAATGAAAAAAATGTTGTTGTAATTCAATCTTCCAAAAACAATACATGTGTTCTACTCAACCAACTTATAAAAGGCCACCTAATCTCCCCCCATCTTCCAACATTAAAAAACATTAGTATCAACCAATAGTTGACAAAATCACATACCAAATTACATTAACTAATACTATAATCCTATGTTGGTCCAAAATCCATCCTATGTCGGTCTTTGGTGGAAACCTAAGGAGGATACTCAAAGAAGATGTAAGTTCTTCCACGAGCGTATGTATTTTATTTCTTTCTCCAACATCTTAAATTCCTATTAAAAATGTTAAAATACTAATATTAGTATGTTAAATATAAAAATTTATTTTTTATAATAATTTCATAACATAAAATCATCTCCACTTTCATTAAATGGGTTCTGAAATAATCATTCATGTGTTTGAAAAACTACCACGTCATAAACAAATGTCATTTATTTTACCATTACCACATATCACGGTTTTGTATGATGATGGATACAAATTATATATAGATATAAAGGATATTTATAAAATAATTATACCTATATAGTCATTATATCATATATAAATATATATATATATATATCTTTTTTTCTTTCCATTTTTTAGGGTATACCATAATGTTTTTCATGTGTACAGTGGACTACCACCTCATGAAGTGATATGACTCGTCATTCACTAACATGATACATGGAAATTAACAATGGAATAGATAATGAATGAGATATACATTAAAAAAATATAATATTAATGATATATTAATAATTATGGACAAATAATATATCATTTTCCTTCATACCTTTTCCCTCACTGAGTAAGTGATAACATCGTTTGTGTATGTGCGCACTACCACCTTCACAATACGATATAACTATTTTTTCTTCACCAGACCAAAATAATGATATATATAATTATATAAAATTAAATAATATATTATTTATGATAAATTATGATTTTCTAAATATAAAATATTACTTACCTTCTTTACATAATGATCATCAAAAAATGGAAATGTTAATCATTTGTACGTACGACCCAACATCTCCATGATCGTAACGTTGGCTCATTTTTTATATCCATCCTTCATGATTGGTTTAAATTTATAATTTAAATATAAATATGATAATTATTCCATTATTATTATTATTATTCTAGAATTTATTCAACTATATAATATGTACAATAACTATGACATTGTAACAAATCACGAAAAAGAAAACAAGGAAATTAACTAACGAAACAATAAAAATAATGAATGATTATTAATGAACGGGTGATAAGATGTTATAAAAGGATAATATATGATATTATAAATATTAATATGGTTGTTTAATGATTTAATAATAGTTTTAAAACCACTATATAGTAGTTTAAATCTTGATCTACCAAAAAGAAGCATGAGGTAAGGGTTTTCTCATCTCACTTATATTTTGTGAGATGTGTACCATATTCAACACTTATATTTATTTGTGATGTATATACTACCCAATGATTTATTTTATGAATCTTATAATAAAATTTATTATGATTCAAATTTCCATTTTATGATCCATCTTTAATGGGGTTTATAGTTTCATAGTTACCAATATTTTAAGGTATTTTTGTCTCAATTTCCCTTCTTTGAGACATTTGTTATGTTATACACCTATCTTATTTTAATAGGTTTATATACTTATATTTTCACATGATATATCATGAATATAATTATTTTCATGATATTATATATTTCATTTAATGATTTTCTTTCATGGGGTTTTCAATTCAATGTCACCAAATTGGTAAGATTCATATGTTTTAATCTCATTATTTATTTCGATTGTTTATGATTATGATTCCAATGAGAAGATATTATAATCCATATATCAAGGAAGTAATGAAATTTCTTATCTTCTCATTATTAATTATATTTTCACATAATAGTACCATTTTTCATTCTTTTATCCTTAGAATTAATGAGAATTATTTTTAATAAAATGAAACTTCAATTCACGATTCGGCCAGAAAAGTTTTTTCATCTAGAACAATATTTTCTAAAAAAAATTACATTTTCAAAACTATTAGTTAAATTTATTTTACCCATTTCCGTTTTAATTTTTTTATGAAATCTTATTGTCTCCTTCCATTCAAGGATGTTTTGTAACCTTTTTACTATGAAAAAGGAGTGTTCTTTACGACATTACCTTCCAACATGACAATCATTTATTTTAAGCTTCCATTGAATGTTTACAAAACAATTAGTAAATAATTTTTTTTAATATTATATAAATTATTGGTTTTAAAAAAAATATTTTTAAATAAAAGTATTTTTAAACTGTTTTATGATTTAAGAAAATAGTGTTTTTCAAGAACAAATAATATTTTCATCAAGAAATGTTTTAAATTATTTTTAAAATAATTCATTATATGATTCTAAGGTTTTTTTAAATGAAAATGATTTTTACATTAATTTTAATATTTTTTAATGTGGTTTTCAAAATGAAAAGTTTCTTTTCTTATTTTCTTAATTATCTTATAATGTTATTTCTATTCATCAACACCGACAACCCATGTTGTTACTTATGATCCATTAGAGATATTTTTTAGTGATTATATCCTTATTTTTTATATATACGGATCAATATTTTACCCATATATTGTTATAAAACCAGTTTCTTTTCAATGGGTTAATCATGTTTCAAGGAGAATGTTTTCGAACTCGTTTATTTTCTAGACGTTATTCATGTTTCACTGATATTGAAAAGAAACCATTTTATTTTCCATGGGTTAATCAGGTTATGAAAGAATAATAATTTTTTCTAGGATTTTTATTATTAAATATCTCTATACATTATTCACGTTGTGGTTCTTGTATATTATATATGATGGGTGCAGGTAGATAGTGCTCCATTGAATTGGGTAATGATTATGTTACCAAGATAATAATATTGGAAGGTGTCCTTATGGTCATTTTAATGATAATGCTTTTGTAATTTTTTAGTATGTTTTCTATGATGATGAATTCCTAAGACACTAATATAATTAATCTATGTTTTCCTAAGTTTAAATTGTTAATTTTTATCAAGATTGTAATCACATGGCCCATGATTATTAATTTTTTGAATTATTTAATTTATTAATGGCCTATTTCATGTCTCATGATTGATGATTAATGTATTTATGTGTATCATTTCTTTTATGATACAATAATTAACTCTGATTATGTAATCATAACCTTATTCCCTTTTTATACTCATTGATGGAATTCAATTATTAATACTTATCTTTACCCTAACTGAACATTTGATCTCACCCTTATCATATTTCCTTATACCATGTTAATAAAGAAGGATAATTAAAAAATTATTTCCAAATGGGACTATATATTGATGATAAGTATGACTTAATGTGAAATATGAAAAATTTTGTTAAGTGGGGGAAATTATCATTTAATGACAATGGTATTGTTTATGTTGGAGTTTTTCCTAATTCTCTAAAACACTATATCTTAAAGTTCCTTGAGATGTATGTGATACAATTTCACATCTATATGGTTTTATGGTTCTTTTGGGAATAATTGGGTCTCTATTATATGTACCAATGTTGAAAATGTAATGTTAACAATTTCGAAACTAGATTAAGGAGTGTAGGTCCTAAGTTGTTACAAGACTATTATATAGGAGTTAGTTTATATATTTTAAAAGAGTTTCTAGTCTTATTTGGTATTATATGGTTGAGTTTTAAATAAAATTAATACAATTTATAAAACTATTTCATTGAGTACAAATATAATATCATTGATTAATTTACAGTAATTTATGAAGAAACGACAACAGAACCTTGATAAGAGATTCATTTGGCCATGTTCGTTACCCCATGAGGTTTTAAAAGTGGAAAATCATGTTATATATAGTATATGACATTAATCAATATTATTATAAGTGAATTATATACCACATGACATCAAAAAATATTTCTCTTTATAAAATTTAAATATCTTCGATGGCTTGCGGAACACAAAACCCCAAATCAAAATAAACCCAAATATAGTATACCATTGTAACATAGTGGTTAAATTCTTGGGTATTAATAGAAAAAACCAAATAATAACAATTATTTGTTTTACACATGTATAAAATAAATTCAATGATTATATATTTATTAGAAATAAAATAAGAATCATTTGATATAAAAAAGAATGCTTTATGAGAAGTTCTATTGTTCTAAAAAGTTGTTTAATCAGGATTTTCTGGCATATTTTAAAATTCATTTTAACCACCCATATAAAATTAATTTTAAATATAAGTTTAATTTTTAAAATCATAATATCAAATTTATCTTAAGGTTATTTTTTTATTTTTTTCTAAAATGTTATATTTTTCAATGAATAGTATAAAAACTAATTTGTATATAAAAATTAATTTTTTTAAATCATATACAATCCCCATTTTATTTTATGATGATTTTGAAGGTAAAATTATTTATATAATATGATAATTAATCCAAATTATTTCATTTTAATCAAATCTAATATTGAATTGTTATATAGAAACTTTTTTAACAAAAAAATGTTTTTCATTTCAAAAATCTTTTTTTCGACAGGTCGTCATGTTTAATTTTTAATATATTCTTCCACTTATAAAAGATGGATATGGAAAAAATGATTCCATATTTCTAATAAAAAATTACATCTATTATCTAATAATTTCATCTTGATTTGTGACCACAATGAATAGTTAATAAAGTAAAAAAGCATTTACTGTGGTTAAGGTTAAAAAGGGTTTAATGGGGAGTTAAACAAAATGGATACTAGTTAAAAATTATCCAAGCAAATATAAATAATATATTATGGTAATATTTTTACCTCATCCCTTATATTAATTGATAATTATTCACTTTTATTATTTTTTTATGAGAACAAAATGGGTGGAATTCATTCTTTTCAAAAAAAAATACAAGTGTATCCTCTCCTCCACTTACAAAAGGCCACCCCCATCACCTCTACATTAAAAATTAATAAAAACCATTGGTTCTAATAGTTTATGAAAAAATTAACTTCCTTAATTCCCTTAACTCTTCCTATATTAATTGGTTTGTTCATAAAAACATCTTTGGAAGGCTTTTGGGGAAAACCAAAAGAAGTTGTCCAAAGAAGAGGTAACATCCAAAACCATACATTTTATTTTATTTCTACATCCAAAAAATTAAATTTTTATTAAACATTTATGGTATAATAAAATAATTATAATACATATACTAGGATTTTTTAGGTTATTGGAATTACCAAAAACTATATCCTCATCCTATAAATGGTTAATAAAACAACCCTTCTTATGTGCGGCGGACTACTGCCTCAAAAAGCGATATGAATCCTTCTTAAAATATGAATTACATGGACGTTAATAACGATAAATTCAATGTCTATCTTTTATATTAATAAAATATTAATCATTATGTAAAATAAGTGCATAATATAATTTATTGCCTTATCATCCATTGAATAAATGATAATGTTGTTTCTGTGTATGACGGACTACCGCCTCATGAAATGATTTGATTCATTTTTCACTAATAGTTTACATGGAAGGTAAAAATGCATAAATTTAAGGAATATATTTTATATATATAACATTATATTAATTCATTAAAATTAATTTAAAATCCACTTCTTAAACCTTTCAACCACTAAGGAAATTTTAATGTCTTTCATGCATACGCATGACCTACCATCTCCATGAAGCGATGTGACTCAATTTCCATGATAAACAATAAATATTGATTATAAATTTATATTTAATTAATGGAAATTATTTTTATAATATTAATATAATTCTATATATTATATAAATATATCCAATTTTTATGATCTAGAACTTTCACCATAAAACATGTATGACAGAACAAGGCAATTAACACCCGAAAAAATAGTGACAATGAAAGAGCATTAAAATATTTGTAATAAGATGATAGAAAAGTTTCATATATGGTATTTTTAATATGATTTTTCTATATGTTAATAATATTTTTAAATCGAGTAAATAAGAGTTTAATTACAACTGAACTAGAGGGAAGCATGAGGGAAGTGGTTTTTAACTCGATTTCCATTCATTGGGTGACATGAATAATCCATTGATTATATTATGACATTTTTATGTGCGAAATTGATTTTGATTTATTTAGGTTTTATTTACCCCAATAATTGTGTGTGTCAAAATTTTATACATATATTCACCACAAGGATTAACTCTCACATCAATGATACAAACATTGTACAGATTTCTCATCTCACTTTTACTTCCATGAGATATATGTCATATTCACCTTGTATTAATTTGTTTTAAGTATATAATAACCCTTTGATATTTAATATAATGTATATATTTATATTCATGTTATTTAATGTTTAATTTTAAATTATTTCGTTCATGGTGTTTAGGAATGATTATTTACCAATGTGGTAAGAGTTTATTTTACAATATCATCGTTATTATGGATTTTTTATACTTAAGTCTCCAATGGGTGAATTATTTGAAATTTATCAATTAAGATAATATATTTTCTTCCCCTGTAGTTATTTATGAACTTATCATGTGATGTTAATATTTTTTCTCTCTTTTATACTTAAAATTATTGATAATTTTTTTAATAAATGTTGACTTAATTTCTATCTTCAATCGAAAATAATTTTTTTCCAAAACATTACTTTCTAATAATTTTTTTAAAATTATCCAAATAATTTATTATATACACTTTAACCCATGGATTATTTTTTAACAAAAATTGAATGGGATCTTAAATCTATTTTACAAACAAGGAATGCCTTATCTGTTACTGGAATTATAAAAATAAATCTTGTTTTAATGTGAAGAACCTGTATGGAATTTCCCACTATATATACCACTAAATGTTTTTAATATTTCTTTTTCATGATTCAATTATTATTTTAAAAAAATTGTTTTCATTAATATTTTAGAATGTTTTAGATTTCAAATAAGTGCTTTCAAAATGGAGAGGATACATTTCACATGAAATGTTTGAAGTGATATTTCAAAATCCTTTCCCATACAACATTATATCCTTTAATGCTACTCAAAATGAAAAGGTTATTTTCCTCAAGAATGTTTTTAAAAAAATCATCATTTTAAATAAAATTTTATTTTATGAATTGTTTATAAATTATTTATATATGCCTCATGTATATATACCCAGTTTATTATCCCTTTTTTATGGGGTAATACATTCCTTATGATCACTTCTCAAATTTAGTCATTATGAAATTTCATTGGATTATGATATGAGTCAAGATTATGCATCCCATTTTATTTCCATTGTTAATTTTTATGTCATTATTTATGAGTAATTTCCCTTTTTTGGCACACATAGATCATCATTATGTTATTATGGGTGCCCCCATATAGCACTCAAATGCATTGGGTCATGATTTAGTCTCATGAAATGTCATTTATAGGATTAGGGAGTAGACCTAATATATTATGGGACGTTATCCACCAAGTGGAATTATCTTGGAAGTTTTCCGTAACTTATTTTTAGGCTATGTTTTGTGATACTATAATATTCCCTATTATTCCATGATCTTTTGATATTGTGTTGTTTATGTTATTTTCTATGTGATAATTATTGTTCCTTCTCATTCATGCTATCATGTTATACCTTTGACTCGCATTTCATGTTTCCTTATCATGTTAATTCTCTTATTGTGATTTTTATCTCACCACTTTGTTTATGTATTCTAAATGTTATCCAACATAGATTCAGGATACTGAATGGATTTTAAGAGATAACAATGAAAAATAAAATAATGATTCAATGTTTCATGTATTATGAACATATTCATCCAAAGATAATAGGAATTTCAAATCTCTATGTTCTATTAATGGATATTTATATCAAGTAATCATGTAAAAAATTCCTAAAATTAATGGGTCACCATAATGTTCTTCACCGTGTGTTTTTTATGGGGAAAGGATGATGTATGTACTTATTGATTGATTATCAAGATCATAACATAATCAGGATTCTGAAGAAGTTTCATTGTGCCCACATTTATTAATTATTTTATCAATTACAAGTAGACCAATATTTTTCCAAGATTAATTTTTGTAAATTTGGATAATATAAGTATGGGGTTAAATGTGATTACACAACCAAGGTATCATTCTTTTCGAGGTATATAAAATAAAAATTTATAGTGACATTATTTTTTCTTACAAATGGATGCTCTGACTACATGTATTTAATTAATATTATATTTAGATATTACCTTGATGAGTTTTTGTTAGTCTATATAGAGGATATTCTTATATATTCTAAGATGAAGGAAGATAATGAAGGACACTTGATTATTGTACTGAAGACAGTGTGAAAGGAGAATCTTACAAGTGAAAATTTTAGAAAAAGTATGTTTCGTGTTTGGGTCATATAATATGAAGTGGCGGGTCCAATAAAAAGTAATGATATTATAATTAGTCCTATATCAACCATTCAAAATAAGTTTATTTGTCTTTGGAAGTATCAATATATTATTGATTCTTTGATAATTATATATAATTTATATGTTGTCAACTAAACATATTAAATCTGAAGAGATTAAATAACATTTCAACTGATTAAAGTGAAGAAACTTTAATGGAATTAAAGAGAAGACTGGTCAGTTTAACCATGCTCACAATACACTAGAGTGGAGATGTTTTTTGAATTATAGTGATTCATTGAAGAAGGTTATATTTTTTTCTTTTTTGAAAAGATATGGTGATAGATTATGAAACTTCAATTGAATATTCTTGAGAAAAATACTCAACACATGATTTGTAGTTATAATAGGTAATCCATTTATTATAGATATAGTCTAATTATCTTTATAGAGAAGGGTGTGACATATATATTAATAAAAAATGTTTCAATTTTTTTTTAACATAGAAATAGTTGAATATACGTAAGAGAAGTCTGTTATATTTGATTATATATTATGACTTCGGTAACTTCCAAGCTTGAGATACACTAAAATGGTTCCCTAATAAAATTCTCTACATGGAAAGAATCACACCTCCCTATATAATAGAGGCTATAGAATATAGTTAGTGATCCGAATGAGGTACATCGGGGAGACTATACACTCAGGATCATGGTAGAAAAATGGTACATAAAAAATCCAAAATGGTAGAAAAATAATAGACTATATGAATATGAAAATAACTGAAAATAGATAATGAATGTATAAATAACCATGCATTAACAATCTATAATATTCAAAAAATAGAGATATATCAAGTAATTCCAAACCTGACTAGATTTATATGTAAATTAAATAAAATACTAAAAATATATAAGGTAGATAAATTAAATGCTCGGCCACTACTACCATGTTATCATGCCCTTTCAAAGTCTATAAATGAAAATAGAATAGATCACAATCCAAGATAACCTACAACCAGGAGTTCTGTTCAGGTCCCAATTGGAATCCTAAACAGGTTGTGAGTAAAACTCAATAGACCCCTAACAACATAACTAATGCAATCTAGTCTCTGTATATAAAATAAACCATTCTACTAGGATAATAAAATTAAGGAAATTAAGTAATGTGAATCTAATCAAGTTAGGCTCAGGTGCCTTATGGAATCTTGGTAGACTATACCTTCGCCATATTAAGCCAGAATATCTATAATGAAGTGTCTATATATATATATGGATACATATGAATATATATAAATTATATACATATTAAGATATATAACCATATATATGTGTGTGTGTGTGTGTGTGTGTGTGTTAATATACTTGACCTAAGGTGTAACATAGTCACCCATGTATAATCACAAGAGTCTCATGAGTAACATTTGATTCCATGTTGAGTATCATAATTAATACTGAACTCCATGATGGGTATTATGAATAATAATCTGGAGGTGCATACCCAATCTTATAATCAAGGGGGCGTTGAAAATTATTTACAACCACCCAAGTGACATGACTTTCTATGTCCAAGATCCTTGACCAAGGGGGTTTAAAACTTCATGTAAACAACCCTAACATAGGTCTCTCAGTAATAATCCAATATAAGGTAGTCTTACTTTCCTGATGAGTCCTTAGACAAGGAATTCTGTAAGAAGAACCCAGAATCACTCTCGACATAATGTACCTTTATTGTTATAAACCATTTAATTATTTTAACTATGGTCTATGAGAATAAAAAATGATCTAATAGAAACTTTCACAAAGAATAAACAATAATCCATTACACATTAAAAAAAAGTGGACCATTATATATATAATAAGAATAAAGGTCATCATTAACACCCATTCCCAAATAGAATTATTTTATTTATAATTAATCATCCTCTTTTATTAAGTAAGATAGTACAAATCAATGTTGTTTTCATTATAAAATAGATGAATGGTTGTCATACCATTTTAAACAACTAAGAATTTTCTGCAAGCTCGACCCCTCCTAATTGTCAAGAATAACGCACGTGATCAAGGGATATTTAGTTTATCCAAAACATCTTAATTTCATAAGTAATTTAAATAAACCACCCAAGTGGGTGTTATGGAATGAGTTGATCAACCTCCAACCGTGAATGGATTTCCTAAAAAGATCGAAGTTATCATCTAATAATTTTATTTAATGTATTTTACTTTTTAGAAGTTATTCCCAAACATTTCTTGCATGAAGCATAATGAAAATATCATATAAAAATAAAAATTTAATGGAAGTGAATATATACCACCTACCTTATACACACAATTATCTACTCATACATTCTTAGTATTTGATTAGAGCCAAGGTGAGATAAAGTTCCAAAAAATAAAAATTCAATGAAAATAGGATAAATGAGCTCGCATAGAAATAACATCTAATATGTTAATAAAAACAAATATATGAAGAGAATATTTAACTTACCAAGGGGATTCTAATAAATAAAATGATTCTTGAATTTGATATAATATGATTGAGATCCATACATTTCTAGTAAGAGACAAAAGGGAGCTATATTGGGCCTATTGTTAATGTGAAGTGAGGGAAAAGGTGGGAGGAAGAAAATAAGGATATGGTAGGGAGAAGGTAATTTACATTTTTTTAGCGAACTACAAAGTTTGAATGTCTAGTTTTCAAAACTATGTGTCAAACATATGGTTCCATATCCTACTCATAACTAACTATTTGATCTAGGAAAACTATTTCTTAATATTGTGTATCTCGTGAACTCACCTATTTAGTCTAATGCAGACCTCTCGCATAGTCATGCTTCCTTGGGTGCATAGTTTGAAAAACTATGTGAAACCCTATAGACCCCTTCAAAACTTGACACATTCTATCATAGGGGGCTGCACGATTTCAAAAAAAACTAAGTCCTTATAGATAAGAGGTTCCATAGTTTGGGATGCACAGTTGGTACCATGCATTCTCCAACCATGATACACTATCTATATTTCCCGAAATGGAGTTTTCCATGCTTGACACCCACATAATCTCAACCAGACGCATAAAATACATCTTGGTCCTTAAAAAACCCAAAAAAACTTTTATGTATTACAATTCATCGATTTACATTTTTAGGTTTATTTGTTATCCATCCCTTCGACCTACTGAAAAGATCAAATTCTATTGTAAATTTAAAATGATTCAAAACATTGGACACTACATTCTTACAACCATAGAACATATCTTCTTTGATAAGTATTCACAAAATAAATAAATAAACACTTGTCCTACTTGATTCATAAAATATAACTCAAATGGAAGCGTTCTATTGCCAAACATCCAACAAACTTCCGAGAATAACTTTATGAATATAGCACTTAAATCTAAAACCCTAATCCAATGCCCATATTAAAAATTAAAACACCAAGACTGAACTTACTAGAGTTGGAATTTCTTGAGACATGATCGCATCATCACTTATTAAATTTACTAGCATTTCATACTTCCCAATATAGGTTCTATGATTAAATGGTTAATTTCGATCCACTACAGTAACACTATCATAATTTCCAATCGAAACATGGATCTAAAATCCTATAAACTCTTATGAAATGATTCCTAACTCATGAAACCTTTTCAAATGTGAGGACTCTAATCTTGGTCATTTTTTATCTTGTAATAGTCATATCCCAACTGACCATGTTTTAACTAGACATGTTGGATTTTCTTAGAAAATGCTTGGATGCCCCTTACACTATAGTCGAATCCTCCTCCAACGTAATCAAATCAGTTTTTCTCCTGACCAAACTCAACCAACATATGAAATGAAAGTAAAAAAACCTCCATATGACTACTATGAATAAAAACTATGCTTTAACTACTGATACCTCACAAAAACACAGTTATAAAGCCCTTATTCTAAAGTCCTCCAAGGTTATTTCAAGTATTCTTTGTAAATTTCATAACCTAATTCCAGTTATGTCTCCTCGATGAACCATACTTGGTTCAATAATCTAGTAAAATCACGTTCTAAAAAGAATATCAAAGACTGGCCTCAAGATCAAATCTTTTACCTTGAGTGTGTATCCATAAGACCAGATGGTCAATGGATTAGATCGATTTCAGGTAGATGTTTTCCTAGAATACTCAAGATAATGTAAATATAGGGGTCATTCTCATTATTAAATTGGGAGTACAATAAGATATTAGTACATATTTCAATCGATAAGGATGTATATATTTACTGATCTATGATTAGTCAAAATAGGTTATTCTTTATATAAAAGAACCTCTAGAATGATGTCTCTCGATTATGTGAGGGTATGACCCACTATGGGTCAACCACCTCACGACATAATAAAATAATGAGCATACCTCTTCGATTAGAGTTTTAAGGGTCACATCTCTAATGTTCGTGTTATTTTTGAAATGATGCAGACAAGGTAGTCTTAGCTCATATTATAAATTTGACCAAAAAAATGTCAGTCAATCCACTCAAGACTGACCAATTATTAATCATCTAGCTTAATAGGAAACATAGTAACTTATAGTTCAATCATGTAACAAAAAAATAAAAGGTTCCCATGACCTACCAAAAACAATCATTAATGTATAATCCCAAAATTTTGAGTTTTACAACGGTTAGGTACTCAACCAGCCACCTCGTCGTCATTCTACCACACACACACAAAGATTCTACTGACCAATAAAACTCCAAGATAACTTAATTATATTTATCCTAAGTATATCATCTATATGTAGTATAAAAAACTGAGTTATATATTGGGCATCATTTGAAAGACTATATAAATTTAGCATACGATCATCATGGATTCCAAAATCCACATTCTCCATTCCAAAATAGTCCCCAATGGTCACTTTCCAACTACATATAAGGGAATAATGTTTATAAATGATGTAATTATCCCCACATTTAAGAGTTTCTAAGACATCATTTTTTAAAAATGGGGACTCATCCCTAGGAACAAACTTCTTACACAACTGAAAATGGGTAACAGATGTTCTGAACATGATTATACAAAACACCAATTAAGAGAAAAGGAAATCCAATTTCATAAAAGCATGTTGTATATCCCTGTGTTATTTTCTAATTGAACAATCTTCATTTTTGGGCGTCCAGTAGGCCATAAGCATTCCTCTAAATACATAAAAGGATTATGACTAGTATAAAGGGTGTAAAGAGGTGATAGTGGAAATACTATACCCTCTGGGAGATTATAATAATGGTCCATAAATAAATATAGTAGTTGAATAAAGACAGTAATCAATTAGACCAGTGACATTCTGCAGAGGATGCACAACAAATAGAAGAAATAATGATTAGAAATCTCAAACATACCATTTTTAGAATAAAATTAATTTTTTAGATAGTAAAAACCATAATTCCACATATAAAAGCATTCATAAAAGTTAGGTCAAACATAACAGTAAATAAGAAGGGTCACCCATGGATTACCTCATTTTACATATATAGGAATTTCGATAAAAAAATAAGAATCAAAAGTAACTCCAAAATATGTATGAACCCAAAGTCCTTTCCTTCCATACTATGCTAGGAAATATGAAATGATCACTATGTTCCATATTATAATACCAAACCATTACCTAATCATAAAATCAAAAAATATACATGTTTCTTGAGGGGCCAATGTTGTGTATGAGAATAAATATTAGTATAAGACCACCAATGTGTGACTATATTATATCTCTGAAGAAGTGGGTGTATATTAAAAATAAATAAATGAAGAATAACATGCTCAATAAATAATTACCCACTTCCCTTCTGATCAACAGCCATAAGGAAGCAGACACCTGCTTCAGACATCTCTAAAAATTTGTGTTCCCCCAGGTATATAAATGAAATATTATGACACATCTTCATATATAAAAATGCAGTCCTGATGATCCTTAGCATAATTATCATGGAACCCAATTGAAAGAAAAAATTATGGAGAGGACTCTAGAACCTCCTATAAATGTATAATTGGCATCTCTTACTGCCCAAAACCTCTAATGTCTAAATAAAATAACCGATGTACCAACTCATTCTTAATCAATTATCATGTCCAGTAGAACTCAGCTCAAAAGAATCTCCATCAGCTCAAATCTGAACTTTTGAGGAACATCGATGTATTTCCACAAAAATAATAATCATTTTCAGCTCAAAATATGATGTAATGGGGAATGATTTTGTTCTTCCTCCAAAATATTCCCAACCCTACATCCTTAATATATGGGGACCCGTCACCCCCAACAGACAGTTTCAACACCATAAACCAATGGATCCTCACCATCCATGAGGCTTTTTATGGTAAGAACCTCAATAATCAATGATGGTCGACACTGCCCTAATCCAATACTAATGGGGTATCAACCATCATGATTTGTCAAGACCACCTCATCATCTAAGTCATATATGTGTCCACATGACTCCAATGGGGCGTAATCCAAAAACAATGAGTTGAAATCACCCAATCAATGTACTAATAAAAATTAATCCTATAACCTCATTCACCTATTATAATGTCACTAAACTAGATAGTCAACACTATCTCAACATATCATATCATTCCCTTAATCATGAAAACCTCCTCACATCAATCTGATGACCATGTTTCCCAACTATTTATCAACATCACCCAATGTATCTTGGCCTTGCCTAACCTAACAAACCATGTCACCTCATAAAATGGTAAACACCATCTCAATAATTTGGCCTATCCTACCAAGTTTCCATAAATACACCTTAATAAATATAAAAAATTTAATTTAAATAAATACAAATAAATAACCCAACCCATCCTACCCATGTAGTCGGAAGCCTCTCACTAGGATCAAAGAATTGTACAGGAGCACAAGTATTCCCAAAAAATATCATTTTATCAATTAATTAATTTTGTAGAGATCTGTTAATTATATAGGTCCACTCTCGGTAAACCCAACATCTCACTCAATAATACACACCTAAAACACATGAAAAATCCAAGAGAATTTGAGGTCACACATTACCAATACTCATAGACATTTGATCAAAGGATATCATCCTCTAACTCATGATGAATTGATAGAAATTTTTATTTTAGATGAATTCCTTGACAATAGGGTAAAATAGATCACAATTATTTAGCACTCCATATGGAGAAATCGAAGTGAAATAGAATCAGAGGGATTAAATATCTTATTTATGTGGTTCCAATGAGACTGATGATGATCAAAATGGGTCTAGTACAGAGAGGATGCCTCAAATACTAATGGAGAAAGAAGAGGAGGGGGATTTTCTACTATGTTCATAGGTGTAGAAGAATAGAGGAGGATAAAACATAAATTTTGGGAGGGAAAATTTGTAATTTTTCATATTTATGTGACACTCACAGTTCGGATAACCATGTTCCAACCTTATAAAACCCATTTTATAGTCACCAAAGCATGCATGGTTGGGGAAAATAGTTTTCCAAACCCAGATTGAGCCTATTCTAAAAATCATAGAATACCCCACATGGATTCTTAAACCATCTAGTATGGTTTTTCAAACAGTTTATTTTAAAGAACAAGGTTTTCATGTTTTCTCATGGGAGGCCACATGATTTTTCCAAACCAAGTGCCTATATTTTCAATCCTTGAAATGTAGGGGATTTAGCGACCGACACACTGGAATCCCACTCAAAACCCTGATCCACTTCAATATCCTCTAAATCCATCTTAGAACAATGTATTGGGTGAAAGGACCTATCAAAACCATGTTCCAAAGTTCATGAAAATATTTTTTCTAACAACTAATGTCCCAAAATTAAAATGGGTTGAGGATTTCAACCCTCTCCAAAAACTTGGGATGTTATAATATCCCCACCTTATCATTTCTCATCCTCAAGTTATCATGAATTACCCAAAGATGGTAATGAACAATCCAATATCATTTATGCCAACCCAGTATAACCCTGCTACAAAGTCACTAGTCAACTCTCTCAAGGATCCCCCGCCGTAGGAGTTACCTACCCCAGTCACAACCTGACCTAAAACTCTGATAAACTAAAGGTCCACCAACCATCTGTAGACTCAAAAGTCCTCTCATGATTCATCAACCCTCCTTCACCTCATCATGTGCTCAAATCATACCCATGTAATATATAACAGCCATCATGTCCCATATCTCATCATATGCCCACCGCATGCCATTATCAAACATAGTGCCTATGTGGCCTTGCATCTCAACAAATGCCCAAAGTACCCATTACATTACTCAATCCCAAAAATCCCACATCTTGTTGATGCCCAGATGTCGTCACACCTCATGGAAAACCACTTATCATCAATTCCCTGAGGAATACACACCTAATCAGAACCCACATTACATCGATTCCCATAATAAATCTCATTGAAATTCATGTCATATATATATATATATAACACATTTGAACCAATGTCAAACTGCTAACTAGCTACTAGATAGTCTAAAATTTACATCCCATGCACCTCATGCACCCAAAATCAGACATGTTTAAATAAAGGATATGAAAAAGTAAATGAAAACTCAATCACATACACTGGATACCTCTAATTGTACCTAGATCCTCACAAAACTCTTCACTTTGAATCCCCACTGTATAAAAATATCCCGAATCTTAATTACCCAAGGATTATCCAACCTTCAGTGATGGATTATTCGTCATCCACTAACCTCAACGATAGGTCCCATTATCTCTGTCATGACCTATCTATAGTTTAATCCCTTATTCCATCTCCCAATACCATTCATGGTCTAACCTCATATCCTTGAGTATTCCCTAATCCCTAGCTACGTGTTTTCTACGAAGTCTTTCTGTAGAACCTCTCGATATTCCCAGCCTGTGCACATGCTTGAAACTCATTTGGTACCTGATCACATTGTGTCGGCACATGTCAAAAATTCCTAAAATATAAGAATGCCATCAATGAATCAATACAGGGTGGTATACCTGAGTCCCTAGCAAGAACACCATACTAAGACTCCCAACACCATTTCTTCTTACTATTTGAATAATCACCACCAACCTCACCTAATTCCTTCACCATGCTCGAGTATGACCAATCTGTAAAATTTTTAATCATTATCAGTGGCTAATTTATTGCCTCTGGGAATGATATTAACCTAAATATTTTTTTTCACCATGATGGTGTTCCATAAATCATAATTTAAATTTCCCACTCTTATTGTGTCATTACCCACTATACTGGGTGAGAAACATTAAAAGTTTGTTATAATTGTTGCATAGTGCATGAAAAAATTGACTCAATGCAATAGTATCAATAACTACTCATCTCTATCAATACTCAGTTTCTTTAGGTTGAATTTTATGATGAACTTATCCTCAATTTACTTCCACACCTGCACCTCATGTCTTCCTACCTGAACCTATACATCCCACCTGCATTTATCAATTTTTCTGATCATGAAAGTTTCCAGATTCAACCTCTATCCCATGGATGTCTCAAGTTATTTAAATATGTTTTGAACTAAAAAGATCTATTTCCTATAAACCTATGGTCCACCCTCAACCTAAAATATCATTTAGTAATATTACTAGAACCCTCAATTCATGTAGTCCATCGATGGCCTAACTCCCTCTTCTCCTCAATTGATTCCTTGGATAACCCATACTAGAATCTCTCTATGCTTATCATCAATCCACATCCCAAAATATTTCCAATCTAGTTGGTTCCCCACCATCAAATGAGTCTATACCTGAGCCTTTACTTGTGCCTCATGATCTTCCTGACCCTCCAAGGCCTCATCCCAACCCTCTGGGGCCTTACCCTATGCATGATCAGGTGGTAATGATCACTATCAACATGATGCTCCACTAGAACCCATCTCAGTGGAATCTCTCTGAATACCAATACCATTTTCAAACATTCACAATATATATATAACTCTGATAGGAACTATTTTAACAAGATGTACAATCTCACTTCCCTTACACTCATTCATCGCAACCATGCCACACGACTGACACCCTCATGGGCCCCTTACATTCCTATATCAGAGCCATGTATCACATATAAGTCCATCCTTGTGACCCCTCACATACCCAAAATAGATCTAGTAAACACTTATAAATTTGAGGTAGTTGAGGATAATTCCACCAAAGAGGCTAGTCAAGATAACACTATTTATCTTCTTTATTGAAATTTTAAACAACTCATCCCCTTTAGTTATCCTTATGTACTTCTATCAGATACAGGACTATATATCTTATTCATATTATATCACATATAATCCCACATAAATTTCACTTGAACCACATGCATGGGCTAGCTAAGTAGAATACCCCAAAAGTGTGGCTAATCATAAAAACACTGTTTTTCTTCCATTGTTGAAACTTTAAACAACTGGACCCCTATTTGAACCTTCTAGTATTCCAATATAAATCACAAGAAATTTATCATAGGTGAATAGACACACACAAATACACACACACACACACACATATATATATATATATATATATCAATCATCTTATGTGCCTATCTACAAAGCATAATAAAACCTCCCTTTCCAAACTGGACAAAGGGTCCAAAATCCACCCTTACCATACAAATAAAATTGTTATATATTATAAACGATAATAATTATACCCATGTAAAACACTCAATATGGAAATAATATAAACTGTTAAATGATTAAATCATAATAGCAATTTCCCATCCCTGGTAATTTGGTCTGTACCTCATGCATGGTTCTATAGGCACCCAAACATGTGCTCTAAACCATGTTCCAACTAAATCCTTGTCTCTGGTATACCATAACCCAAATTATAATACCCAAATAGGTAATATAAAATCCATTGATACAATTTTTAGTTCAATGACACATTTTTTCACATGAATAGTGGTCAGGGTCAGTTGGCCACTATGCCTTAGCCGCGCCACCCCATATGCCAAAGGTTGATGACTTACAGTTAGGTTGTAAAGAGGATATAGTGGGGAGACTATAGAATTTGTATGATAATAATAATGGTCTTTAGATAAATATATAAAATGATGAAATACCGTAAACCATTGGACAAATAACACGTTGTAGCGGAACCACAACAAATAGCTGCAATAACGATCAACAAGGTCAAATATACCATTTTTAGAATAAAATACAATTTTAAACTAATAAAAAATTGATACAACTTATATAATCATGTATATAATTCAATTCATACAAAATAGTATTAAATAAGGGTCATTCATGTCTAATCTCGCTACTCATATATATAATCTTGTTGATACAAAAAAGGAAGACACAAATGTAATGTCAGTTGAAGTAGGAACATCATGTTATTTCCTTCCATACCATCTTAAAAAATAGTTATGATCACTAAGGTATTTCTCCAAATCCTAAACCCTTACCTAATCCTAAAAAATCATAAAATATGTGTGTCCCAAGGGGAACATGTAAGGTGTGAGGATAAATATCAGTAGACCACTACCAACATGTTCATATCATACATCTTTGATAAATAAATAGTATACTTAAAACAAATAAAAGAGTCCAGACATGATAAATATATAAATACTTGCTACCCTGTTTCTTAGAATCTACAAGGAAGTGGTCAACTATTTCATTCATTGCCAAAAATCCATGTGACCCCAGTTATATATATGAAATAAGGTAACACTTCTCCATATATATAACTGTAGTGGTGAGGATCATTAACCTAAATCTTGAGGCATCCACTGGAAAGTAACAATTTATAGATAACTCATGTACCTCTTTTCAAATTTATCATTCTAAACTCATTCCACTCAAAAACCTCTCATGTCATAATCAAATAACCAACCTTCAAAAGGCATGTCCAATCAAGTAACTATTCCTTCAGACCTTAACTGAGGATAATAGTTTTCGACTCAAAGACTGAGGTTTGAGGCATGATAATTTCTATCATCTAAATAACAAACATCTTCGGTTCAACATTTGATATCCTAAGGAATGGAAATGTTCACCCTCACGAATAATTCATACCCAACGGTCTCTATACGGGGTGAGCCCCAGCCCCAAACCTTCGATCTCAATGCCATCAACTAATGGATCCTCATCATCCACATGTATTTCTACAACAAGATCCACAAACCTCACTAATTTTTAATACCATCCTTAGATACAAAAAATGGAGGCCTCTACGCACAATATTGGTCAATAACACCTCATCATCTGAGTTGAATCTCTGTACACACAAATCAAACTATGTTTCAGGAAGTCACAGTTAGTGGAAATCACCGAAACATAATACCTAATCTAAATCATCCAAGAACCTCATGCCCCTACAACATTGTAAATCAACATTATGGTAAACACTATCTCAATGTTTCGGTCCAAGTCCTCAAACATGATGACCTCATCACCTCAATCTGGCATCCATGTCACCCAGCTTGGGATCAATATCACTGAATGTATTTGAGCCTCTCCCGACCTGATGAACCATGATTCCTCATCCATATGGTCCAAACCATATAAATATTTCATCATACGACATCACATTCCTATAGAACCATCAAAATATGTGTATACAATTTAATTTAATTAAATAAAAACAACCCACCCAACCTAACCGACCAAGTGGTATGAATCCTCTTACAGGGCTTAACCATTTTTAGAGGAGCATGAGAATTAAAAAACACATCTAATATGATTGATCAATTAATTTTAAAGACATGAATTAATTACACAGGGTCACTCTAATTGAATCTTATAGCGTAATCAATAATTCACACCCAAAACATAAGCGATATCAAAGAGACTAGTCGGAAAACCCTACTTTAGACTCGTAGAGGTATGGTCATCCAATATCATCCTCTAACTCATGATAAATAAAGAGAAATTTGCATTCTAGATCAGTGCCCGAAAATATGTTAAACTGAATTTCATGCTTTTATCACTCCGTAGGGTGGGTGAAGAGAAATAGAAGAAATATGATTAAAGGCCTTACCAATGTGGTTCTAATGATGACGATAGAGATCAAAATTGACCTCAAATAGATAAGATGGTTCAAAGACTAATAGAAGGATAAGAGGAGAAATATCCTCTACTACGCAAGAAGGTGGAGAATAAAATAAGAGGAAAAAAAATAAAAAATAGTGGGAAAATGGTAATTTTCCCCTCTATGTGATCTACATGGTCTGGTTGCATGGTTTCGCTAACTGTGTGCCAACCGTGTGACACTCATTGTCTAAGTACCACACCATGCATGATTGTCCATCAATGTTTAGAAAACCATGTAGATACATTGTGCGAGACTCTGTTAAAAATATAAAAATTCCCTGCATGGCATTTCACACCATACTCTATGTGTTTTAAAACCAGGTCCAGTGAAGAATAAGGGTAGCACAGTTTCTCCTGGGAGCCCACATGATTTTTCCAAACCATTTTTATAAGTATGAAATCCTTGAAAAGTCAGGTTTCTAACCTCTGATGCACATGAAACCCACAAAAACCCTAATGAACTTTAAAATCCTTGAAACCCATCTATGAATGATATATTGGGTCAAAGTAACTCTCAAAATTAAGTTACGAAGATCAAGAAAATAGTCATTCTAACCACCAAACACCAAAAAAATCAAATGGGATGAGGATTTCGGCCCGCTCCAAAAACCAGAGAAGTTACAGATGATACATCAAAAATGAAATCTAAACTTTTTTTGATAAATGGTGGTTCAATCACTACTAATTTAACCGACATCATTTTCTAATAGTAGGATGACCCATTTCATCTATCTTTTAGGTCACTCTACTATAAAGATAACCGGTGAATGAAAATTTCACATATTCATAACTCTTTACAAGAAATAATGAAACCAAATTTTTTAAGGATTATGTGACCCTATCACCTAAAAAGTATATAAATTAACACATCAGTTCCTAACTCGATGGGAACCACATGTTTCAACGAGTGCTGTAATGATTTTGAAACAATGCAACAGGTGATTCTAATATATAGCATGCGATAGTGTAATCATAGATCAACTCATACTTGTTGTATCCATATGAGAATTAAAAGTATTATGACTCTAGATTTATACTTAAATAAAAATAATAATTGTCATAGTACCATTAAAATGGTTGACCATGCATATGGAATGTCTAACTCGATAAATTGGGGCATTACAAGATTGTCACATCATTAACATGGGTCAACGTAAAAAATGACTATCCATATAACCAAGGGAGTTTTTTCATCACTATGATTCCTACATAGGACAATCGATACTCAAAGAATGCCTCTCTTTTGAAAATTAAAATAAATAATTTACATGTGATACTTTACCATAGAGGGATCTACTATAATCAAGATATCCCTTTGCTAAAGCATAGAGTAACGACTCAATAACATGTCCATTCCAAAATTTTCACTAGGATTACCGACCCAACCACAAAGAATAATGTAAATGAAAATTTCCAACTATTAACTATTGGAAACTTATACGTTCTCATCCAAGGTAACATTTTAAATTCACATTTACACAAGAGATGATGCTAAGAACACAACAATATGGTTTTGAGTTTTAATGAATTTAATAAATTCCTATTAATCACAATATTTATGGAATCTCATATAAAAATTAAATCGGGTTCCATTTATAAAGTAAAATTATTCTATGAACATAATTTATATTATTCCATGCATCATAATAATAAATTATAATTTTATTTCCCCTTTTATCCATTTAATAATTCTTTATTTAAATAATAAATTATCAAAACTGGATTAGTCAAAGATAATTTCAATTGAATTTTATTGAGAAAAATACCCTTCAAGTTTTAATTGGAATTTAATTAAATAGAGGGCTCATAATAATAAATTACAAAAGCTATTAAAAGGAATTCTATCTATTAAAGGGGATTAATTCAGTAAGATACCACCTTATATTTATATGTAACACCATATAAATAGATACTAAAACTTTAAATAACCATCCCACATAACATTAATATGGACATGGGATCAATCATTAAAGCATGAAAGATAAATACGACCTACTAGGGTCATATCAAGATATTCCGGGATTAGTTAAGTTTAATTCAAATCAGTTTTAATTATTAAAATTTCAATCACCCTTAATGGGTTTATTTTATAAGATTCATTCCCAAACTAAACTAAATGGGTCTTGTTATACATCCATGATTTATTTTTCAAGATGTAGTCTCCAACTTACCAACTGGGATCCAGTTTTGTATTATGGGATTGAGTCATATGTGTCGATATTCCCATGTCATAGAGGTAAAAGACTTTACAAATTTATAAATTTATATATTGATTTAAAAGAAATAATTTTTTAATGAAATTAAAAGAACATATATATATATATATTGGTTCAGTTGCATGAATTTTCATTCACAAATTATAATGTGACATTCATTTATATTTTAGAATGACAATTCATGTAACTGAAACAAGGTATTTACCTTCAATGTTAAAAAATATTAAGTTCATGTATAATGGTTTAATTATATGGGATACCCATCTTAATTTATAAATATCAATACACTTTATAATTTTTTAGTGGCTCTGGTTTAATCGCAATCATATTTTTTCACCCATGCAAGTAATGGTCCATGGATCATACTTTTCATAATTGGTTAATTAAGATGTCACTATAAATCTATATGGGAAAACACCATTTAGGTTGTAACATTAATAACCCATAATTTTGTCATAATAATAATAGTTTATTCTATCATAGAGTAATAATATAAGTAAATGTGGAAAAAATTACCCATATAGGGAATACAGATAAACACATTAAATCTTCAAAAAAGCATGGTATTTTTGTTATCCATGTTTAAGAAAGTCTAAAATATAGTCTATATGGAATTAAATGTACATGAAATAGGAATATATATGTTTATAAAATTATTCATTTAGTGAAAAATACTTTTCATAAAATCAAAGGGTAAATATTCATAATTCAATAACCAACAAAATTACGATAATCACCCAAGGTGAAATTAAAATAAACTATAATAACAAACAGCATGAACAATAGTCCCATCAGTACAAAGATGATCATTCCCTTGTTAGTGGGTTATCCAGAGCTAGAAGAAAGTTATTTAAAAAGTTCGATCACATTCGTAGTCTCCTTTATACCATCCAAAAATTGTAAGACAAAGGAAAAAATAATCTCTAACACCACATTGTAACATCACATCCTGATAACTTCTAAAATGGTTCTTCAAGCTAGTTCACTATGTGGCCTCAACTATGACTCCCCATATGCTAGAGTACATTGACTAGATGTGAGGGTAAGAATTTAGGAAATTGAGAAGACTATAACCACAATATCAAATCAGAAAATTGGTATATACAACAAAGAAATAGTGTATGTAAAATAATAAGGGAGTAGTAAAATATAATAATAACTGTCAATCAGTAACAATTGAATAAATAATTGTTCATAAACATGATAGAATGAACAATCATTAGAAAAAACTAGTTATACATAAACATGACTAGTCTAAAATGAAAAATAAATAAAGTATAATTATAGTAGAAGGAATCTCAAGTACATGCTTGTCCACTACTCCTAGGTCCCCATGTCTAATCCTAGTCAAAAACTGAAAATATCATAGTGCATAATACAAAAAAACCTTCAACCCATGGATCTATTCAACAACAATATGATGAACCAGATAGAGTGTTAGTAAAACCCAATAGGCCACCACCAATGGTTCTTATTTCAGTCTAGTAATTTTATATAAAATAATATAGTGTGTATGGATAATATAAGTGTAGTAGTGTCTTACTTCAAATGTAATCAATTTAATCCTAGGTTTCTCAAGGAATCCTAGTCAAATATACATATTTCAGCCCTTTTCAGGATGAATTTGAAGAAGTGTCACCATGTACATATTATCATACCCACACACACAATTATATAATTTTTTTTTATATATTTTCACTATTTATATAGAAATATATATTCCCATATATATAGATACAATGTACTAGATTGTACCTGAAGAATAACTCAAGAATTGAGGTATAATAATAAGAGTCTCATAAGTAATATATGAAAATATGATGAGTATAATAATCTATATATGATGCCATGCTATGTATCATTAATAATAATGAGACGGGTTATACCCAGTCTCCAAATCATGGGGGCGCGGAATGTCATGTCCAAGAACCCATGTTATGGGAATTTCCATGTACACCATCCTTGTCGAAGGGGATTAAAATTCCATGTCTATAACCCTATATAATGTCCCTTGTTAATAATCCAATATATGGTATTCTTAATTTATTGATAATTCATTAGAAAATGTGTTCCGTAAAGAGAAACCCATCATTTCACATAGTTCAATGTACATTACTTATTATAATCAATTTAAATATTTTAAATAAGGTCCCTGAGATTCATACATTCCATATTATAAAAAATTACAAGTTATACACTCTCAGAAATTATCAACTCAAACAAAGAAAGTTCCCCATTTTAAATATAACAAACAAAAATGCCAAGGGAAACATCAATTCCCATACACAATTCATTTACCTCTACGAATCATCCCTTTTTGATTAATTAAAAAATCACACCTAAAAGTTGTTATCATTATAAAATAGTCTCATTTTTTATATATTTTTTTAAGTATCTAAAATTAATCTACAAGTTCAATACCTTGAAATTTTGAGGCATTCCTCACATGATCAAGTTCAATTAGGTTTATTCAAAACATCTTAATTTCTTAAAGAATTTAAAGAACACACCCAAGGAGTGATTGGGGTTAATTTGATCAGAATAAAATCATGAAACTGTGGTCCAAAACCATCAAGGTTATTGTCTAATGATTTAACCCAATCCATTTTATATTTTATAAAAACAACAAAAAATGTATGTTGTGCGGTACAATTAAAATAACAAATAAACAATTCAAATTTATTCAAAGGGTATATATACCTCCTAACTTATTTTCATAATGCTTCATTCATCCATTCTTGGGATTCAAGTTGATGGGATATAAATCGACAAGCACCATCCAAGTCGGGTAAACAATCATGCATGGAACTGACATTGAATAAAGAAAGAAAAATAAAAAAGGGAAGGAAAATGAGTATTAGAATTACTGAGAGTCTTATAATAGGAAAAAACTCTTGAATTAGACCTCTTGATAAGTAGATTCATCAATTTGTAGGATGAGACCAATGAGAGTCCACATAGGGATACTATGTGTGGGATGTAATGGAGAAATTTAGAGGAATAAAATAAATAAATTGGAGTGGAAATGTAATTTTCATCCCATTAATGAGACACATGGTTTAGAAAGACTCTCATAAAAAATGTGGTTACAAAATCTATATAGAAATAACTATTCATAATAGGTGAATGGTTTGCAAAATCATGTTTAACATGTGTACCTAGCTTTATAGTCTATTATAATCCTCCCTGAAGCCCATGCATCCTTGGGTGCATGGTCTAATAAAATGTGTAACACACTTTAGGACTCTGAATTAAGTCTCATGGACTCTCGTAGGGGGTATAAATGGTTTCCATATACCATTTTCCTATATAAAATATTTCACACAATATTGGATGCATAGGTAGTACTAATTGTGCGCCGAATATGTGCGGAAATCTATTTCTCCCAAAGTGGAGTTTTCGGTTCTCGATGCCCAACAAAACTCATATGAAATCCCAAGATACCTATAAATCCTTAAACCGCATTCAAAAAACAATTCTATGTGTTCTTTTTGATCAAATTTAAATTGAAAGTCCCAATTAAATATTCAGATCATCCACCAAATAGAAAGGTCACATTCTCTTTGAATGTTCATATGGTTGAAAACAGAGGATGTTAGAACTGATCATTATATTTCTTCTATGGGAAAAACATAAAGGTGGATAATTCATTGAGTCAAAATTATCGTTCTAGATTATTTATTATGTAGATAAAAAAATTAATATCTATGGATTTTCAAAGGATGGGCCAGGAATTCATAAATGAATGGTAGAAATCATATCTTTCTCTGCTAAGTGTTCAGACATCTATCCAAGTGAATATTAATCTATTGTAAAAGGAGGTTTTTGAGATGAAATATATGGTGAGATATTTTCCTAAATTTAACCTTGACTCTAATACAATGATATGTTTTGGTCACTATGTGTGCTTCCCGTCAATATAGTACATGAAGACAGATATACAAGAAGAATGTCATATCTCATCACTCTATATTAATCTTGGATGTATGAATATGTAATGATTTTTTGAATGGTATTTTTGGTATCATATCATAAAGAGATATATTTTGGATTATATTTCTTAGTGTATAGCATATTTTCAGGTTATTTATGAGAGATATAATTATAAGTTTATTTTATAACTGTTTCCCATATTAGAATGGAAATGGGAAAACATTACCATGAATTTCATCATCAATATACCCAAAACACTAAAAGGAAATAAGGCTATTTGGGTTATAATTTTTCAAAATTTGAAGTAAAAACAATTAATTTATATTATAAATTATTTATATCTGGATTGTATTTCCCATTTATAAATTAATAAAGATTTAACGATTTAGGAAGTACTAGATGCTATTGTATCCGACCGAAATATGAGGTTTACCATGATGATATGGATAATTAATTCGTAAGAACAAGATAAAATGTTGTTTTTTGAGAGAACCATTCAAAAATTGGATTATATGTTGAGATCATATGCTCTAGATTTTGAAGGGTGTTTCAATCAACTCCTTACTCTAGTGATGTTTTTTACAAGATTACCATTCACTAAAGCATTTAGATGGATCCTTATGAAGACCTATTTTTAAAAAAGTGGATAACACTGACATATTGGGATGATGTTGGAGAAATAATTTTTTTGGTACTTTATCTAGATGAGGAAATGGAATATAAGTATTGTGACATTCAGAAACACTTGAGGATACTAGGATAATGGGTCAGTCCATAACAATATTTACTAAGATCCTACTAACTGACATGGCTAGATTGGTGAAATATAGTAATGATTCCCCCACCCTCTGACCTCTCCCAGTGATAATCACTCCCTCTCAGGCTATCTGTAACACCCCCAATGCTTTTTGGTCTGTTAGTGTCAGCCATGAAAAAAATATGGTCACCGCCAAAACCAGAACCCGACCCGACCCGTGGAAAGTCCCGAAGGGCTTTCTCGATCCCCACGGGCTGGCACAAGTTCCCTGGTATCAAAAACTTAAAATTGGGAACAATTTACCTGAGTTTTTATACTTAAAACAACAAATGAATCCAAGAAATCAAATCTGGATTTTTCAAATGAAAACATCTTTTACTAAAATTCAGAACTGAATTACACAATTTTAAACAATGTTTGAAGACCATTACCAAGGTACAAACCCAAGAAATGACAGCCCAATAACCTCCACGTGGAAAGAGGCACCGCCCTCAAGCCATCTCCACGAAACTGCATCACGATGGACCGCTAAAACCCAGAACCAAAGGCATAAAACCTGTGCCCAAACCTGTGACATAAAATAAGAAAGTCTCCTTACACCCAAAGGTGTAAGTAGGATGTGAGTGAAAACCTATTAGGATACCACCACTAAGAGATTCCATGTGATAAAAATTTCATGACAAAAAATATTGCATGTTTTGTAAATAAGAAATTCTTGTTACAATTTTCTAAAGGATTCAATAATAAATGAAAACAGTTTTCATGTGGGAAAATTTTAGAAGACCAAAAATTTTAAAACAAATACGAAAGCTTCTGAATTTTCCAGCCAAAAATACCGTATACCCGATGGAATGTTCAAAGGATCTAATGAGCACAAGCAATGGGAAATAACCCCGAGGCACTAGCTCGTTGTGGGTCCCAGGTACCTCATATCTCGGTGAAAGTAACCGTCACAAATATCTATTCTCTTGCACGATCCACTAGTAGGGAACATACCCATAACCTAGTGGTCCCCAATAATCATCATCATCATATTTTAGTTAGAGTTGTAAGTGTCAATCTTGCTATGTGAAACTGAGGCCAAACCCCACGGGATCACTAGCATACTAGTACACGTCCACCCACAAAGATACCTAGGTTTCCCTCTTATTCTCAAAAAAGTTTGACAATGCAAGAAATATAATTTTCAAATGAAAATATCACTTCCACGTCACACATTCATTAAACATCCCATAGGTACATCACACAAGTCACAAAATCCACTTTTTCGTTAAAATGCATTTTGAAATCATACTCACACCAAAGTTGCCCACAACACTTTTAACATTTCTTTAAGACATTCACAAATCCTTTAAAAAAATTTATAAAACCATTAAAAGATATTAAACTCACATAACAGCCCACACACTTGGCACATAATACCTTTCTCACCTTAAAAATTCATTTTATCAATAAACTAACATGAAACATCACACATTAGTGTTTCGCACACAAAACACCATTTAGTAAAACATTTTATCAATTTATAAAACATTAAAAAAAATGTTTGACATCTCAAATCACCATTTTATCATTCAAAACCCCACATTAGGTTAACACACTCACCCAAACAGTACATATACACCCTTCTCCAACTTTTTTTAACGAAATAAATCATTCACAATTTTTATAAAAAAATCCCAAGAGGTATAACCATTGTTTCCACACTAAACACATTTCAAAACCCTCATTGAAGACCAAAATCATACCAATACTAATAAAAAATAGAATTTTAAGCCCTAAAATAATAATTAAACCACCCCCAAGTGTTATAAAAAATACATCGAATAATACCACAAAGATACACATGAAAAATACACATTTTCACAAATCACCATCAAGAAGTACAACACGATTTTACACCTTAAACTCATTCAAAAACCTCCTTTAAAAGCCCACATTACAATAAGGAATTAACAAACCATAATTGGAATCCCATTTGAAGACTTATAAATTACTTTTATATGTCATAAACTAAACCCAAACATTACCCCAAGAGTCACACATGAAAAGTACCCAATTTCAAGCTAAAATGCAACTAAAAATTAAAAGTTTATCCAAATCAATCAAAAACTGTTTTCACAAAAAAAAGAGATTATAAACACTCTAAATTAAAAAACCAAGAAATCTAACTTATCAAAAAATGGATACACATAGAATCACCTACCTTTTGAGTTGAAACCCTCAAAACTTGGTGCGAAACCTTAAGCGCCCCACCGCCGCACCGCAAGGAATATAAATCTGGACCTAGACCACCAAAAATTGAACCAAAACATACAAAATCATACCTTATAATCGAACACCATCTTCTGGACATGAGGAATGTCAAGAAAGAGGAAATAAAACTAAAAGATTATGGAAGGAACCAAGAAGGAATTCCATTACTTGAAATATCTTGAAGAAATCGCCCCAATCCACCGAATTCTGAATTTTAAAACATCCAACCATTAAAGAGAATATCTAACAATGATTATGAGATCATGTTGGAACTAGAATGGGGGAAAAGAGTAATAATTTATAGAGTTATGATGGAAATAACTTAGCTCTTCAAATCTGCCTGATTTTAGAAACCCTAAGACTTGCAGCACTTAATCGCGATGTAAACGAGCTTCAAAGAGGGGGAACGGAAATGGGAGCGCGCCTGGTCTTCTTAGGGTCAAGAGGGAGGTAGAATCACCGAAAAAATCATTATAATGAATATGATATTATAAAATTAAAGAAATAATTTAAATCTGGAATTGGGCTCATGGTTTGGCCCAATTCATGAAAACTCACCCATTCCTCCAAAAAATCTAGGGAAACCCCCAAAACAAAGGATGAATGGAAAATAAATTAAAAATAACTTTAAAATAAGTTATGTATGTGACAATTCTCCCCACCTTGAAAACTTTCTTCCCTGGAAAGTTGCAGCAATATCAAATCATCAACCAAATCCAACTGAGAAACCAATAGGTACTCCCTTGCCAGGTTTCACCCCCAAAGGCCAAAACACCTCCAGTGATCAATTAAGGATTACTCTCACAACCAAAACTTACAACAATTTCCTGAAATGATCAATCACTTTCATACTTTATCCCAAAGGAAAACTCCCCAAACATTATCCGAACAAGAGTCAAGCAATTCACCCAAACGAACAACAACTTTGAACAAGGTTACACTTACCTTACTTTAACTAAACCATTGGGCGCTCTCTAGTTCGAAAGTTTACTCAATGAAGATGTTGGTAGCTAGATAGCTCCAAACGAGACTATCCACACCATGACAAGACCATGGATAAATCTAAGTTACTGGTATGGGGGGACACAAATATTCTCCCCACTATAAGTGACAACCAAGATTTTTTCCAATACAGAATCATGACTCTAATAAGGGGAGGCCTGAACGGACTCCCTAGTACATAGGGTGGACTTCCATTACAAATTTATGAAGGAACATACATGAGAATCATAGTGCTTCTCCCCACCATAAGAACCAACCATCTTAACGGACCAGCATGGGTCGGCACAGAAAAGCCCAAAAATTTAAAGATTTTGGAAGGTCTCATGGTTAGTCTGCATAGTTTGTGAAATCGTTGACTAACTGTGATGATAAATCTTCCTGCATGGATTCCAGGCACACAATCACTCTTAATCGTTCACAAACCATGTGCTCATCCTATCTAGCCAAATTTATAACCATTCTCCAAAGAATCAATGGAATCCAAAGGGGGAGGGAATGACATTGGGCGATGTCATGGGTGTAAATCCCTCCACCTATTTCCACCAAACTTGAAAAAAAGAAGAAATATAATGATACTAGAGGTTTAAACTCTTTATATCATTCATATTTAGGTTAGGACTTTGTACAAGTGTTTAAATGACCCTGTGATTTCCACTGACTATGAGCCAGCTTCTCTCTGAGACCTATGGATGTAGCTCAAATGATTAAAGCATCTTCGGCCTCGTAGTTAGTCTTTGGAAACCCACTGAATTAGAATTCTTCTTTCGGTTCCACCAACAACTACACCGCAATCCCAGATAATTTTTCCAGACATATAAAATTACAAACTCACTTTACCCTATCCCGATGTTTTACTGAAACAAGGGCTAAGAAGATGCACACGCATCACACCTTGTTTCTTTGAGTGAGAAACTATACAAGTAAATAACACCTATAATAATCATCCTCTAAAATGGATGATTTTGAGGTTTTCCAAGGGAGACATTCTCCCAACATAATGTGACTCTCAGAGGATTTCAAAATTTTCACCTTTAAAGACAATCGAGTGCATGAAATCACAAGGTTTCACCGAACATGACCATTGTGAATGATATATACAATTCATGGAGTGAGGCCTTATACAACATCCCCAAACAACACAAAATTCTAGAAAGTTTCCACAATATCCTCTCATGACAATATTTCCCACACTGGTAGTTTATTGTCAACTCATTCTCCGAAGAGACAATGAAGGACTCAGAGGCCCTCTTAGACACTATCCATATTGAAAACCCCAGACAACTTCCACCTTCGACGAATCAGGTAACTTAAGAAACTAAGGTCTCTTTCAACCATCCACGAGCACTCTTCCACAATAAGAGGATCCAAAAAACCAAAAATATAAATGGTGTAGACTCGTTCTATAAATCTCAATAAACGATTCTTACATTGATCAATTGGAGGATTTTCCAACGATGACATAATCCGGGTTTCACTTCATTTGTGCACTAACCCTAAATGGGGGCATACCTTATCCAACGGGAGAACCCAAGGACCCAACCATGCTGGTAAATTGGTAAAAACATGCCACAAAACAGATCCAAACACATTAATGGAACCGCCATAAATTTTTCCTAAAACATATCTCATAGGAGACTACTAACCAGTCCTTCTACCCAGCTTACCGACCAAACACAAACCCAAAACACAATTTGAACAGGAGGGGTTCTTGGACTTAAAACATCCCACAACATCAACATTTTCAAAAACCCATAATACAAACCATCCAAAACTATTCATCAAGACATAATTTTTTAATTAAAACCATTTCGTGGAAAACAAACAGTTCAGCGGTAAGAGTATCCACCAATGGTACCCCATGGGCCTCACACATGCATGTTTTTGTGCCACACTGGGCACCCTCCTCATATCCATCCTGGCACTCATCCAGTAATGCCGTCAACCACCCATCATCCCATATATCCCCATGCATGTGGTCACTCATGGAAATACCAAAGGTTAAAGCAAAGATTCCTTTTACTTTTCTAAACAAAAATGGTCAACCAATACATCATTTTTCTCAAAACCGCTAACCAAGAGATCGAACACAAATTACCGCATTAAAAAATAAGAAAGGAAAAATCATTTCAATGAATACTCACTTTCAAGTTATTTACAACAATTTTAAAACATCTCAACCCATTAAAACACCTTTCAATAGTTTAGAAAACTCTATTGGAAACACTTTTTCAAAACCAACTTCAATATAGTTTCTGCTTTCAAAAGAGGTGTAACCACACAATTTTCCATTTCAAAATAATTATGAATATTCAGTTCCACCATTTCATAAATCAAACCATTCCATATTTCTTTGAAAATCATTTCACAAAAACATTACACATCTTAAAACCAAGTCACTTTAAAACTAAAGTTCTATGATTTCAAAACTAAAGAACACCATACATTGAGAGAGGAAACTAGTTTCAGTGGGTGACTTGGAAATATGGTTGGAGGACTTATTACAATCACTTCACTGTCACATAGTGTGTTCTAAGGAATATCCCCAGCACCACATGGCTTTTCAGGCCCTGTGAGCTCCCAGAGACCATTAACCCAACTCTTTTTTCATTTCCCAAACTCATCATTAAATCTAGAAAACCAAAGGACATTGAAAGGTCTTGACTTCCCCTGGAGACTTGAATCTTGACATGAGGTGTGGTGATCAGCCACACTACTCAAAACCGAAATTCTATGTCCCGTAAATCCTAACTCTAGACTATCCTGATTATTCCCCAAATAACATGACCCAAAGAGAGCGAACCTCCTTTGATACCATTTTGTCACGAACCGATTCTAGTCACCACCAAAACCAGCACCCGACCCGACCTGTGGCAAGTCTCGAAGGGAATTCCCGATCCCCATGGGCTGGACCAAGTGCCTAGCTATCAGAAACATAAAATTGGGAACAATTTACCCGAGTTTTTATACTTAAAACAACAAATTAATCCAAGAAATCAAATCTGGATTTTTCAAACCAAAACATATTTTACTAAAATTCAGAACTGAATTACACAATTTTAAACAATTTTTGAAGACCATTTAAAAGGTATAAACCCAATATATGACATCCCAAGAACCTCCACATGGAAAGCGGCACCGCCCTCAAGCCATTTCCACGACACTACATCACGATGGACTGCTAAAACCCCGAAACAAAGGCATAAAACCTGTACCCAAACCTGTGACATAAAATAAGCAAGTCTACTTACACCCAAAGGTGTATGTATGGTGTGAGAGAAAGCCTAGTAGGATACCACCACTATGAGATTCCATTTTATAACCATTTCATGGCAAAAAGTATTGCAAGTATTGTAAATAAGAAATGCTTGTTACAATTTTCCAAAGGATCCAATAATAAATGAAAACAGTTTTCACGTGGGAAAATTTTAAAGGAACAAAAATTTTAAAATAAATATCAAAGCTACTGAATATTACAACCAAAAATATTGTATAACTATGGTAATTAAAAAGTATCTAATGAGCACAAGCAATGGGAAATAAACCCTAGGCACTAGCTCGTTGTGGGTCCCAGGTACCTCGTATCTCGGTGAAAGTAACTATCACAAATATTTGTTCTCGTGAACGAGCCACTAGTAGGGAACATACCCATAACCTAGTGGTCCCCAATAATAATCATCATCATATTTTATTTAGATTTGTAAGTGTGAATCTTTCTAAGTGAAACTGAGTCCAAACCCCACGGGATCACTAGCATACTAGTACACGTCCACTCACCTAGATACCCAGGTTTCCCTCTTGTGCTCAAACAAATTCGACAACGCAAGAAATATAATTTTCACATGAAAATATAATTTCCACATCAAAAATTCAATAAAAATCCCACATGTACATCACAAAAGTCACAAAATCCACTTTTTCGTTCAAATGAATTTTGAAATCATACTCACACCAATGTTGCCCACAACACTTTTGACATTTCTTTAACACTTTCGAAAATCCTTTAAACAATTTTATAAAACTATTACAAGATATTAAACTCACATAACATTCCACAAAAATGTGAAATAATACCCTTCTAACCTTCAAAATTCAGTTTATCAATAAACTAACACGAAACATCCCACACCGGTGTTTCACACACAAAACACAATTTAGTAAAACATTTAAGCAATTTATAAAACATTCAAAAAAAATTTTGACATCTAAAATAACCACATTACCATTAAAAATCCGACATTAGGTTAACAAACTCACCCAAATAGTACATATACTCCCTTTTCCAACTCTTTTTAACCAAATAAAACATTCGCAATTTTTATAAAACAAACCCAAGATGTATAACCATTGTTTCCACACTAAACCCATTTCAAAACCCTCATTCAAGACCAAAATCATACCAATACCAATAAAAAACAGAATTTTTAGCCCTAAAACAATTATTAAACCACCCCCAAGTTTTATAAAAAATACATCTAATAATACCACTATGGTACACATGAAAAACCCACGTTTTCACAAATCACCTTCAAGAAGTACAACACAACTTTACACTTTAAAATCATTAAAAAACCTCCTTCCAAGGACCACATTACAATAAAGAATAAAAAAAAGAATTGGAATCCCCTTTTAAGACTTATAAATAACTTTCATATGTTATAAAACAATCCCAAACATTACCCCAAGAGTCACACACAAAAAGTACCCAATTTCAAGCTAAAATGAAACAAAAAATTAAATGTTTATCCATATCCATCAAAAAAAGTTTTCACATCACAAAAAAAAAAGATTATAAACATTCTAAATTAATAAACCAAGAACTATAACACATTATAAAATGGCTACACATGGAATCACATACCTTTTGAGACAAAACCCTCAAAACTTGGTGTGAAACCTTAAGCGCACCACCACCGCACAAGAATGAATATAAATCCAGACCTAGACCACCAAAAATTGACCCATAAGATACCAAATCATACCTTAAGATCTAACCCCAACTTCCAGACATGAGTAATGTAAAGAAAGAGGAAATAAAACTAAAAGAGGATTTAAGGAACCAAGAAGGAATTCTATTACTTGAAATATCTGGAAGAAATCGGCCCCAATCCATAGAAATATGAATTTGAAAACATCCAACCATTCATGGGAAGTTCTAACAAGGATTATTAGATCATATAGGAACTGGAATGGGGGAAAAGAGTAATAATTGAGAGAGTTGTGATGGAAATAACTTACCTCCTCAAATTTTCCCGAAATTAGAAACCCTAATAATTTCATCACTCAATCTCAATGGAAACGAGCTCCAAAGAGGGGGGAAAGGAAATGGGAGCACGTGTGGGATTCTTAGGGTCGATAGGGAGGTGGAATCACCGAAAAATTAATTATAATGAATCAGATATTAAAAAAATAAAGAAACAGTTTAAATCTGGAATTGGGCTCACAGTTTGGCCCAATTCATGAAAACTCACCCATTACTCCAAAAAAGCTAGGGAAACCCCGAAAACAAAGGATGAATCGAAAATAAATTAAAAATAACTTTAAAATAAGTTATGTATGTGACAGTTTCTTCCTCCACTAGGACTCAAACTCAAGACGGAGGGTTCCTGTCACCAAGGTGTCAAGAGGGGAGGAAGAGTAGTGAAAGATCTCATGGGTCCTACCATCCTTTCATTTTTAACTCATTACAGATGTCGTTAGTCTCTATAGAATGAAGATAGGGAAATTCTCATAGGTTTAATCTTATGCTACCAAAGGAACATTACCTGAACTGAAGTGGAAATAGACTCCATTATTTTGTGAAATTCACTACATGATACAGGTACCACACCTTGGTCAACCTCTTACATTATCATAAAGTGAAAATACTTGATTATCAACAATATTTGGTTTCTCCATACTTGGCATGAGGGGAATAATTTAGCGTAACACCATGACATTATGCATGTATAATAAATATATTCCATTTGATTCCCAAGAAAAAACTCATTGATTCATGAGGGGTTCAACATTATAAGAGGGGATGCCCACTGGAATCACTATTTCAGACCTCCTTAATTTATTTCCTTCTCTTAATAATTTGTACTCATCTAATACAAATATATGTTTTATCGGTGAATTAGTGGATTATAAACAGGTCTCCAAAGTTTCTAATCCCTAATATAAATCTTTAGTTATTGAGAGATTGTAAGATGTTCCATCATACTAGAAATAGATGATGGAGTTACATATCAATGTCAAAGTTTTTTTAAGAATATAAAAGTGGAATTCAAAGTAAATTACAAAAACCATAGAGAAAATAATATGATATTTCCATTATACTCAATGTGTGGTAAAAACATGGTGGTAATTATCTTAAGGGGACTAGTAAATGGTTTATGTGTTGAAGGGAAGGCCATCAAGAAATTTTTTCCTTCATTGATGGGAATAGGTTAGATAAAAATGTGAATAGAGAGTAAGCTATATACAATTCACTGAACAAACTAACCTTTTTCAAATTAAATGAGTATATTCACTATCAAAACATGTTCCCGAATCTAAAGGTTAAGGTTGATGATCAACATCTACAACCTCTTAAGTCATAAGGAAATGGGAAATATCCTCTGATCATTATTTATAATAATGGTTGTGATAACAACATGGAGAAAGGTAAACATACCATCCACTAAAGAACTACTAATGTCTTATTTTCCTCTAGAATGATCCATTATTTCATATATAAAGAATTTTATGAGGGTATCCAGATTCCCCCTAAAATTTTTGATATATAATTAACTGTGAAAACACCTAACGGTATGATGATCACATCTCAGATATATGGTTCCAATCTAATTTATGTTAGTGGGAGAGTGATTCCTACAAATCTTGTTATTCTTACTCGAAATGAATTTTGATGTCATATTAGGAATGTATTGGCATTCTCTACCTAAATTACAAATCAATTATAAATTAACGGATGTAAATTTTTAAATTAAAAACAATTTATCATCATTGATCAATGTGTTTATAGTAATAAACTTCTGATGGAGATCACATACATTGTATGTGTCTTAATTTCCATTCACAATGGGTTCTTATCTCAGTTGATTAGGGAGAAACTCGACATTGATGATATACCGATTTTGGAGGAATTATTTTATGTATTTATTAATGAAATTCCTAGTATTCCCCTGAATCATGATGTTGAGGTTTTAATAGATCGTATACAAGGTACCATTTTCATTACAAATACTCCATGTAGAATATTCCTGATTGAGTTACATGAATTGATGAAGAAAATCAATGAAAACCTTGAAAGGGGATTCATTTGGCCAAGTCTACCACCTTGGGGTTCAAAGTTTCTTTTTCTTAAATAAAGATGGGTCGATGTGACTCTGTATTTATTATCAAGTGATGAACTGGATCATGATAAAGAAAAATTATTCTTTACCCCATATTGATGACCCATTTGATCATCTATGTGGAGATTAATAATTTTCTATGATTTTCCTTCAATTTGATATCATCAATTGAGGGTCAAGAAGGAGGATATAACCAAGACAACATTTAGTATATGGTATTCACACTATCCATATATATTTATGTCATTTATTCTTACTAATACACCCTCTATCTTCATGGATTTAATTAATTGAGGCTTTTGAAAATACCTTGATTAGTTTATGGTAGTCTTTATTGATGATTTTATTATCTATTAAGTTGGAATTAAATATCATGAAGATTAGTTGATAATTTTAATAAAGACACTAAATAATGAGTAACTATTTTATAAATTTATAGAATGTGAATTTTTTCAACAAAAGAATTCATTTTTGGGTCATAAAATCTCAAGTGTGGGTATATCAGTTGATCCACTAAAGATAAAGTCTAATAAATGTTAACCTAGACCAACCATGGTGACTGATATCCAGTATAATCTTGGATTATCTAGATATTATCCATAGTTTTTATATATTTTGTCATGAATATATATTCAAATATCCATTTTAACTTTTTATGGAGATATGTTCCCATAGACTGATAAATGTGAGGAAAATTTAATTTAATGCAAGAGAATAATAGACAGCGCACCTATTTTTATATTACCCTATAGTGCATATGAGTTTTAATATATATTGATACGTCCAATAATTTATTGTTATGTGTTCTTTTTCTGAATCACATATTTATAGTTTATTCCTTACAATAATTGTGAGTTGTTTAGAAAAATATCCATCTCATGATTTGGAGTTAGCAAGGATAATTTTTTAGGTATGTTCTTGGGTGCATTATATACATAGACAAATGTGTGATATATAGATAGATAGATATATATATATCATAATAATTTAAATTATATTTTTACGTAGTAGGAGTTGAATATGAACTATAGTAGATGATTAATGTTGATTAAATATTATGACTGCTCAAGACATTACAACCCTATGAATCTGAACAAAAGTGGTCGATGATTTGAGTCAAAAGGATCATGATAGCTTATCCATGATGAGGATATAAAAAATCCAATATTTATGGATTTTGAAAGGATGGATATTGAAATCTTGAATTAGGGTGATAAATCTTATCTTGGATAATTGAATGTTTAATCTTCTATCAAAGTTATGTTTAAAGAGTTCAAAAAGGAATATATAGAGCTGAAAAAGTAGGTTAGAAATATTTTTTATTTTATTATTGGTCATGATGGATTGATAAGGATTAGTAACCATGAATGTGTTAATTATATGCAATATTTGAGATAGTTTTAAGAGTAATCTCATAGTTTTTCATTATCTACTCATCAAGAAAGTAAGAATATGTATACATATTTAAAAGAGTATTTTTATTGGGATGGAATGAAGTAATATTTAGTAGATTTTATCTAATTGATTGGTATTTTATCATTCTAAGGATGAGATACAAAATTATAAGGGGATGTTACATTAATTACCCATACCATATTGCAAATTGGAAAACATACCGATGGATTTTGGACTCGCCAAAACATTTAATGGGAATAATTCTATACAAGATGTAGTATATCACCTTAAAAAGTCAGGACACATCATTTATATTCAAGAATATTTCTTTCTAGAACATAATTCCAAGATATAAATTAAGTAAATAGTAAGGTTTAATAGAGTACCACATTCCATTATGTATGACCAGGATCCCAGGATTGCCTCAATGTTATGATACAGTCTCCAATAATAACTTGATACAAAGATAATTTTTAGCACTACGTATCATCCTCAGATATATGGTATATTCAAGATTACAATTAAAATAATATAGGATTTTTTGAGATCTTTTACTCTTTATTTCAAAGGTGTTAGGATCAACACCTTTCTCTAGTTGAGTCTTTTTAAAACAATAGATTCCACTAAAGCCTTCAGATGGATCCTTATGAATCCCTCTATGGAAATAAATTTATAGGTACAATGTTCAACAATGAAGATAGAGAATGAAATATATTGTTACCTATGATAGTTGATGAAATGGTAAATAAGGTTAGATCCATTCAACAACAAATAAGGTTAGTACAATGTCGATAGAATTGTTATACTTATAATTTTCGGTGTGATATAAAATTTGATATTGGTGACAAGGTGATTCTATGAATTTATCTATGAAAGATTGTCATGAAATTTTGGATGAATGGGAAACTAATCCCTAGGTATATCATTCCCTTTGAAATTATTGATCATATCAGGACCATAACATATATCTTGGTGCTTCCACAAAACATATCTCAAGTCCCTAATGTGTTCCATGTATCTCTCCTGAGGAAGTACATACATGCCATTTCACTTGTATTCAACATAGAGGTCAAACCACTATGGAAATATAATTATATTATGAATAATTGTTTTTATATTCTAGATCATAAAAATAAATTTATATTGAACAATACCACTAACTTGGATAACGTTTTGTGGAAAAACCTCCAATTTAAGGAAGCTACATGGGAACTTGAAGATATGATTAGGCATTTGTATCCTAATTTGTTTATATTAGAGTGATATAATTTTTCAAAAAATTAATTTTAAGGGTTTTATAATTTAACACCATAATATTTTATGAAATATTTTTTGTCTCTAATAAATTAAATTTCTTTCATAACTCGTGTTACATAGATTAACAACTTTTAAAAAATCACAAAACAATATTAAAATAATTATTTAAAAAAGATAATAATTATTATCTATTAAATATGTGAAATTAAAAGGAATTAATACATTTTAAATTTTATTTTAAAATGGTTTTATATAAATAAAACCTATTAAAAGAAAAAATACATAAGTTTTGGTAAACTTGTTATATGTTTTGAAGATAATAATTTCTCAAAACAAATTCCATTTATTCTTCTAAAAAACAATAAAAATATTTTTTTTACCACATTCTGAAAATTTATTGAAAATAATAAATTCATTTTTTTAAATAATCATATCAAAACTATATTTTTTGAATTTTTGATCATTTAAAAAAATCATTATGAGCTGTAAAAAATAAAACAAATTAATAAATAATTATCTTTTATTTAAATTATTTATATGTTAAATTATATTAAAATTTTGTTTAAAAGTAAAAAAAATTCAATTTTATATCTATTAATCCAATTTATCTTGATTTATTCATTTTCATATAGAATTTTGACATATAAACTTTCTAAAATTTGGAACGCTTTCTCTCTAAACCTGACATTCTCATCATGTTTGCAATATTATATTTAAATAAAACTTTTCAACATATGTGAATTTAATTTGGAATAATGGTATCCAAATTTAGTATCATAATAATTAATATTATCTATTAATGTGAACTTAATATTTAGAAAAATATGTATAGTGAAAAATGTAAAAATTAATTAATGGGGTAGGTCGTACGTATGCATGAACACTATATCAATGAATGGTGCATTTCATTTTCTATTGCAATATTTTAGGGAATACTATAAATTAATATATAATGAAAATATGTTATATTTATTTAATTTTTAAAATTATACATATTATTTAATTATAAATAAATTAAATTAACAAAAAAAAAATCAAAACATATACGCAAGAAAAAGTAGTTATTTTCTGAGACTTGACTATAACATGGTATTGATAATAAAAAGGTAATAAAATCTCATAATTAAATAAAAAATGGTATGATATATATAATTATTGTTCTTTAATATATTTATTATAAAGAAATATTTATTATACATGTGGTACAAACATGTATAAAGGTAGTTGGTACTTAAGGTAAGTGATTTTTGTCTCAATTTTCCTTTTTGAGATATATTTTATGTTATTCACCATTATTCTTTTATGAGGTGTGTATACAAACCCATTATATTTAATAACATGAATTTATTTACCTCTATGATATTTTATGATTCATTTAGTGATATTACTTTATGGGTATTACAATTTTACGTTACCAAAGTGGTAATGATTTTATGTTAAAAATTCATTGTTTATGTAGATTATTTATGATTATGTGTATGATGCTAAAATATTATGTTCCTTCTCTCAAATAACTCATTAATTTCCTTATAACATATTTATTTCATGAGAAGACATGTTTTAACTTCATTTCCGTCTCTTTATGTACTCAAGTGTACAATTTTTTTTTGTAAAATCCAACTTTATTTCTCTGTTAGGTCGAAAATACATTTTCATTCAAAATCATGTTTTCTGAATATATTTTCAAAAAAGTTCTTAAATTCTCCAAATTATTGATTAAAGAAATTTTTTACCCATTTGATAATTTCTATTTTTTTAATTCTAGTCTTCATATCATTTTCCAAATAATACAAGTTTGTATTTTACCAAAAAAATTAATGGAAACGTAATTTTAATAAATACAACATGAATGGTATTTACTATTATCATTGACTCAAAATATTTTAAATATTCCATTATATGTTTTCAAGTTTATTTTAAAATAAATGTATTTCTAGAACATTTTATGAATATTTATTTAAAAAAATTAATTCTAAAGAAAAAATATCTTCCAAACAAAACATTTAAAGTGATTTATTAATAATTTTGCATCTCTGATGAAATATTTTGATATAACTTATGATTTATAGGGGATATGAATCAAATAAAATAATATTTTTATTTATTTGAATGGTTTATTATGAAAAAAAGTTTATTACATTCATTTAAATTCCATTGGTTATAGTACGATAATATTCTTATGAAACTCAGTTATTTTTTTCATGGGTTATGCTATGATGAAATGATGAAATGGTTATGAAATCTATCTCATTTCCATAGGTTATTATATGATGAAATAATTAATATACCCATTTAATTTCAAGGGATATGATATAATTATTTTTTTATGATCTTGTGTTACACATTCAAATGATTTTAATTATATGATGGGTGGAACCTATATCTACCTACAATGCATTTGGTAATGATTTATATCACATAAGCTATATATGAAAGAAACATATATTGACCCTAGTTGAGTAAGGTACTTTTACTCTATCATGGACATTGGAGTGAACCTTTACTACTATTATGGTTTTGGGAGTGAAATCATCCCACTATAATCACCCTATAAATATTACTTGATTACTATGGAAATAATTTTATATGCTTATTTGTATGAAATAATTCCAGGTCTTATGCCAATGTTCTACTATCATGGCTCATTGTGTTTGATTCATTTATAATTCATGAATTATGAACTACCAATATTTATTTTATAACTCGTGTTTATGCTCTATGATATACAAGTCATGTATTTGAAATACTATTATCATGTTCTCATACCCTTATGCTCATGATATGTCGATATATCCCCTTTTTACCATTATTGTGCCTCTAAGATCACCCTTTCTTATGTTTACATTACCAAGTTTATGAAGAAACATATTATTTATTATATGGCTATGAAGGATACAAGTAATGAAAAACATAGTGGGAGATAATGTATCTCACTTATGGAAATGTTGGTTATGTGTCCATGTTTCAAAATTAGTAAAACATAAAAAAAATTATAGAATGGATTATTATGTTGTATATTTAATATTTATCTAATAAGATATAATAATTATATATTCTATGTTTGGGACACTACATACTTATACCTTATGTTTAGTATAGTGTTTTATAATATATTTTGATAATTGTTTTCAATAAATTAAATGGGTTTTGTTATCCAAATTTGTTATTTTTTCTCATTCCAATTATATATCAGTTAAAGGTAATTGTCTCTCTTTTGTAACACTGTATGAGTGTTTATTTTATCTAGGTATTTGAAGTGATTTATTTATTTTTCCTTATTCAGCTTGTGGTTCCTATTACCAATATTTTAGGGACCTTTTTTACTTTTATAAAATGTTTTCGGCATTTCTATTTATCTGATTTTATTTTTATATTTAGACTTCGACTATATTCTATGGATGGAGGATAGTGATATATGATGGCATCCAAAGTAAAGGAATCATGGTTTGGGTTTTTGGGAATTTTTTCATTTTAGAGGGGGAAGACTATAGGTGAGTATAGGGATATTTTTGTTTACTTTCCTTTGTTATATTATTTAATTTTTTTATTTCATCATATCCTATTTTTCATGAACATCAGATATGAATATATATTGTGTCTGTATTTTTTTATATTTTTGATGATTTTTATATCATTAATTATTATGAAAATGGTTCCCATATGATTTCATATAACTCAAAGAAACTAGTTTCAAATCCATAGGGATTTATAATATACTTCAGAACTGTGGTGAGGATGTTTTGGCATCCGTCAGATGGAATAACTGGGGAGATTTTTTAAAAAATATTATGAAATCAGGTTATTCATTAAATAAGGATTGGCCATATTTTATAAGTATCACACTATTTAATTGAGATGTCATTTTAAGGTTGACTTATTTTTTTAATTGGCACATAGGAAGTTGGTCATGGGTGAGTGATTTATCACCACCCATCTTGATGACATCTAAGAAACCATAATATGAGATAATTGAAGTTATAGTTTGAATTTTTTTGGGTTTATAATTGATTATTTGTCGATCATCATTGTCAAGGTTTGAGTTTCAATGGGTGTAATATTATATTTTGAAATTTTTATGGAAATTAGATCCATGTAATAATGTTTTTTTCCATGTCATGGTAAATTGAAGGAGTGAACAAATACCAGAACAACTAAAAATTATAGGAATTGTTGAATAACAATACAATGGCCCATCAAACCATCAGTTTGATTCAGGAATAATTCCACATCCCATTTGGTTTTTTTCCTAATCATCTTCTATGTGATACCCAATTTTATGAGTCATGTAAAAGAGGATCATATTATATGTTGATGATATAGATTTAGTTTCACTAGATTTATAAGGATCCTCAGTTTTGTGTAATTTTTTAATTAATTGTTTTTTGTGGTATAGAATATTTTTTTAGAAAATGCATATGATTTGAATAGAATCCTTTGGTCTTGGTTACGAATTAGATTTTAAATTTCCCAAAATAATTATGGTTTGGGATTTATGATATTCAAATATTGGGATTTTTTTACCAAATAAAATTGGTTTCCCAAATTGGTTTTGTTATTTTGTTTTAAATCAGCTAATTTGTTAATTTAGAAAAAAATGGTTTTTAACTTATTGGTTATTTAATTTTAATTGAATTTGGAACCTATGGGGTAATTTTGATATTTTTATTGTATTAATTTAATGTAAATTAGGTGAAAATGTATTAATGAATTAATACTCTTAATCATGAGTGGGTGGTTGACTTTTTATGAATTAATTAGTGGTTTTCAAAACTGAGTAGAATTTGTTTTGGAATTCCTTTGTTAATTGGGGTTTTAAAACATAAAATTTTGTTTTCCATGTGGTTGGGTACCATTAAATGTTGGTGTATTTTGAAATTTGGATTTTATTCCTTTGAAGATGTAGTGGTTTTTTGTATAATAATTTTTTTCATGTGTGTTTCCGTGTTTTCTTGTTTATTGGATATAGTCATACTATGTGAGTCAAGACTGTTCAATGTGAATTGGTAAATAAGACCAAGTTTTTTCTTTGTTTCAATTTGATTAATTATGCATTGTAGATATTTATTGGTTAATAATTAGTGTATTATTTTAATGGATGTTCATACCTTATTATTATGGATCTTATATATACTCCAAGTATATTGGTAGGTGTTTTTTCTATTTCTATAAGACTAAGATAATTAGATTCACTTTTGGAGACTAGGAAATGTTTTCATTGGCTAGTCAGTTTCCTGAGTAGATAAGGATCGATCTGTTAATGTTTTGGAAAAAACATTTATCTTTTAATGACTTTTCATTGATTAAATTTTATAGGTGGGGTTTAATCCTTGTAACCATTAGGTGGTTCCTACCTTGGATTATAATTATGAGTAGTTATGGATTGGGATCAATTTTTTTCCTATATGGTTTTTGGTACTGATTTTCTTGATATATTCATGAGTTTTTCTCTTTTTTTATTTCATGATATATTTTGGTAATATTGGATTTTTGTAGATTTCCTTGCATGAGTTTCAATACATTTATTGAATATCGTATCACCTTGGGAAATATATATGGGTTAATAATATTGGTTTGGCCCAAGTTGAGGTAATTCACTAATTAGTGTAACATTTTTTCATCCAGGATCCCCGTGGGAGGGTAGACTAGGTGTGATGTCATAGTTTATATTATTTACCATTAGATTTTCATCCAATGTTAGAGCCCATGTAATTTATTTTTCTGAGTAATATGGATAAATATTACCATCGTTAGGTTTTTTTATATGATATTTCATGGGACATAGTATCATGTCCCTTGGAGTTTTTAATAGCTTTGTTTGTGGTTCGTTCTAGGTAACGTAACCAGGTATTTTAGATGTTCCTTATTTTTTGGTTACTTTAGGTGTATCTTGGAAAATGATTCCATTTTAGAGGATATTATTTTATGGATTTATATTGGAACATTAATCCAATGGTCTCATTATGGTTTGAGGAATAAATATCTCTTGGAGATTCGCAGATGGATGTAGTGGTCATTTGATGATTAACAATTTATATCAATTCTAAATAGAGAAGAAACCTTTATTCAGTCTCCCTCCATTTTTTGTTTCATGTTGGATAGTCTTGGTTGATTACTATTTTAGATTTTAATTGTTTTTCAATAATTTTAGTAAATCTTGGGAGGTTTAATCATGTTTGAGGTTTAATTACTTTAGGATATATTTTTTTTCTCAGACCCTTTCCACTAATTTTGAATAAGTGAGGAGTTTTTCTCTTTTTCTATTAACTTTACATTCACTAATGAATTTTAGGATTTAGAATGTTGAATTATGGGGAGAATTTTGACACACAATTATATATTAAATTATTATTTTATGTTATTTTGATTTAAATTTTGATAAATACATTTTTTAGAAGTCCTAGAGAACAAATATTAAATTTTTTAGTAAATTATATACTGCATATGGTTAGAAGGAAGGATTAGGTAACCATTGATAGGGGTCTGTTTACAGAAAATATTAAATCTTCATGGTTAGTGAATATTTAGTTAAACCATGTATTATAATAGAGGAAATCAAAAGGTAACATTATTCTTTTCCAGTTGAGACTACAAGGTTAGTACATAGTTTTCTAAACTGTGCACCTACACAATGCGTGAAACCAAGGATCATAAAATTTTTATTTCATTAAAAATTTTCCATTAATGGTTTTTTGTTATTTTTCCCCATCATTCATACCCCTCTATCAAATAACACTCCATGTAAAAATCCCCCTAGGATCTCATCTCCTCTCCCTTTTATTCTCCTCTTCTCACATGTTTTCTTTCCACTTATTCTAAATTCTTTTCCCGAGTTCCAAGGAACCATACCCTATTTCTTATCCCCTCCTTTTCATCCATATTTTATCTCTACTATATTATGTTTTTTTTAGAAAAACCATTGGTGTTTTGGATTGGATGATATTTAATTTTCTCTTTCACTATAGAGATTTTATGTGTCCCTTCATAGATGTTAGGGAATCATCATATGAAGGTGATGCATTTAAAACTATTTCACCTCACCTGCCACCATTTTTTATTGCGGGGTATCTATGGACCCTCATTTTATTAAATTTTATATATTTAAAGGTTTTATTTAACCGATTTATTATGAATTTATAAGAATTTTATTTTACATAGTATGCTTCAGTGTAAATTTTATCTTTTTTTGATATTTTTATGGGCTTATTTTCTATGCCAATACTTTTGTAAATGCTTGTGTGTCCATTTAAAAATATTTAAAGAGTATTCTAATTATTTCCATTAATTTATCATTTACCAACATATCATAGTAATTTTATAATTTCATTGAAATATTTAAGATCTTTGGTATGAACATGGGTCACTTGTTAATTGGATTTCAGTTGATGTGTGACTTTTCCTTAAGTATTTTAAATGTTTGAAATTTTGTTTAATTTTAGTACCATTTTTTGAAATGGGTAACATTTATTTTAAAGGAGTGTTTTATTAAAATTTTGGATTTGGAAATATTTTAAAGGTATTTCTTAATTTAGGGTCTTGGAGTGTTTTTGAATAAACATAAAATGGGATATAATATTATATAGAAAACTCTGTTTAGAACCATTTGATTTCTATGAACTCATATTAATTATTTTAGAATTGATTTTTTTTAAAGTTTTAATCTGAAAAAATTCACATCAATGTGAGGTGTGATGATTTTTATTAAATATGATTCATGGAATGTGGATATATAGTGGGATTTGGAACTATTTGTTCAAAATTATTTCTGACCCTAGTTTTTCATGTGAATTTAAAATCTAGTTTTTAAACATTTTTTAAATGACTTGGCCTTTTAAGCTATTTTTGTGAAATAATAGTTATAGCATTATATGAAATGGTTTTATAAATGGATGCGACCAACTTTAGCACCATTTATTTATATTTACCCATTGTGGATCGTGACCCCATGGGGGTTTCTCTATGTTGACATACATTTTCTTGATGATTATGAATCGATATATGTTAAAAACTACTAATTTTGAGGTTGGTGGAGCTAGATCATAGGTTATTTTAAAATTTTTTTTATTTGATGTATGTGATTCATGACTTATATCCTTTGATTGACATTAAATCATATCCATAAGAATATGGTATATAACCTATGTGGTGGAAACCCATAGTAAAAATTGTGGGTTTACTAGAGTGTATTACCCAACTACTTCGAGATAGATAGAATGAAAGATGTTGCAGTACATTGTTCAATAAATATTAATCATTACCATAGATGAATTTGTTCAGAGATATTTATTTTCTGATGGTTCAACATGACTTGTGGAGTTGTGATAGGTTTAATAGTGCTTCCTTGGTCCATTATCTCTAGTACAAGTATTTTATTACTAGACAATAGAGAAATTTTCCATGACACATAGGTCCTTATTATTGTTTTTTGTGTGTTTTATGAAATTTGATTATATCAACTTTCATGATGGATTTAATTATCATGACTTGTTAGATGTATTTACTTCATGCTTGGGTAACATTGGGTAGTTTTTTAGCACCTTGTGTGTGTGTTTCATTTTAAATCCAAATGGGTAATTCATATGTAGTTTGAAATTATGGCATGGAAAAAAGAAGATGAAGTGGTGTGTCCCACCCAGGAGGTGTAATAACAAAAAATAAGGGTACATGGGTGGTTATCCTAATCCATTCATGGGGACACGAGTGGTTAGCCCAAGACTAACATGTTATGAAGGTCTCAGTGGGTAGCCTTGGAATACGGTTTTCTATTCTAATGTGTATTCCACAATTATATGTCCTATTCCAATGATATTATATCATGGATATTTTTCTTTGATTAGCTAATTATTTATGTCTTAATAAATTCCAATATTTAATCCCTGAATTAATAATATGACCATTGATATGAAGGGTATGGTTTTCAAATTTTATTCACATGTTATTATACGCATATACTCGCGTTATGCTTATGTATCTCCCTTGTTTACTCATAATGAGTATATGAGATCACACTTTATTATGTTTAATTTCCCTTGGTTATGAAGAATGGTTTTAATGTAGGTTTACTAAATTAGAATATCTTTATGGGTTACATTTAAGATCATTCATGATTTAATAATTTTGTGTTCTATGTTTCCAAAATCACGAAACTATTATGGTCCTAAGACGTGTGTTTATTTAATGAAAGGAATATTCATTTAAAAAGATTTAATATAAACATATGACTAGAATATGTCTCTATAGTTTGTATCATAAAAAATTTGTAGTTAACTTAAAGAAATTGGGTGGTGAAAAAATTAGTGAGACCCTATGGATATTTCTAATGATATGCCTAGGGATGTCTTTATGGATATGGATATGGATGAGTTAATGTATAGGAAAATGTATTGGACTTTTGGAAAAGGATACAGTGAGTATATTCCATGAAATTACATCCCTATCTATATACTACAAGTGGATGTGTCTCTATAAAAAATGTATCTATAGGTAAGAACCCTCAAATCACCATATTGAGCTAGACTCTATCGAGAACTGGTGCATGAAGAAGGGCTTTTTACACACCAGGTTTGATACTATCATGGGATACGCTTTTCAAAATTCAAAAACAATCTACCAACCATCATGAAAGATCGAAATAGATGAAAATTATGAATCGCATCAGTTAAAATTAATGTTCCATATATAAAATAGAATGTATCATGATTCAGACATCATAGATGATTTTTCAGACAATGTGATTTCACATTATGATATTCAATGCTAAGAAAATACTTTTAGATCTTATTTAATTGAAGGAACTTGAAGGAACCAGATTAACATTGAATTTTATATATGATTTTCTGATGAGAATCTAGATGGTATGATGATAGTATTTATAAGGCCCCAACCTTAAACCTTACTTAAAATTGAATTAAATGAATAATTCACATTAAGGATCTTTTCAGGTTTAGAGTTTTAGAGAATTAGCACATAACTATTACATCTCAAAAGATTACAAAGTAGTCTCTTCTACTAAATTTCCATAAAATAAAAACTCTTAAAAAGAAACATGTCTAGTTTCATGTTTTAGGTAGCATGACTTTCCATTGATCCCATCCTTGACCCTATTCCACGCTAAGTCCTGTGAAAAACATTTCAAAAACATGGGATGAGCATAAAAACTCACTAAGGGATACACAAAGAATAAAAACTGTTAGTTTATCAAAACAAAAAGTAAACCATGTATACTTTATCAAAGTAATACTTTTCACCTTTATGAAGTAGTAAAAACTCTTCACTGAATAAAATATCATTACTTACCTTTTTGTAACCAAAGGATTACCATAAAACCCATATAAAGAACACATAACATATATAAAGGTAACTTGGGACATAAACATACTTAAGTGGAATAACCATACGGTCGACTCCCACACATATCACTTAATTGAATAGCCATACGTCCAATTTCCATACATAATTAATGGAATAGCTATACGGCCGACTTCCATACCCAATGCATTGGAGGTTATAACGTAACCACCCATCCTGGTATTCACGGCACCACCCGTCATATGGTTTATAACGTAACCACCCGTTAAAATGTCCAAGTACCAATATAAAATCATAAAACATAAAACCAATATAAAGGAATGATAACATTTCCACATTTCAATCACAATATATCATAAATATATTGACATAATAGAATCCTTTATCAAAACCATTTTCAATACCAAAATACATAAAAGAGTATATGGTATTTATTTTATTTTTAAAACCTTACGGCTTGTTGACGAAGCCAAAGACCAAATAATACTCGCGGCGGTTGAAATGGTTGTTGTCACCGCGTACGTTAAAAAAACATTCCTTTCTGTCGTTTAGTAAAACGCTTCGTAGAAAAAGATTCCTTTTGTATAAAATTAAAATTCAAAGGGGTTTATACCCCGTATAAAAGAAAGTTGTGTATAAAACGAAATATTCCTCAATGAAAGAGGATTGAGACGAAGTCCCTTACAAAGACGGTATCCTTGTTTTAAGGATAAATAAATTACATAATTATGTGTGACAAAAGAATACACCAAATATAAGTGGATATTAAGTGTAAAATAATCAAAGGTCATTCACACATATTCAAAGGATGACATATTCAATAACTACATGTTGAACCCAAAGAAATCAAAATTGGGTTAAGAAGTTCCCTTGACAGCCTAACGGCATCACATCAAAATGAGTTGATGAGAGATAAAAAGTGTATCTAATCACTTGGACATAAACTTCACATCAATAAGTATATATGAGAACATATCCCAACATAACAATATGGAAATTAAAAGACCCAACAAAAGAAGTCTTTTTAAAAAGAGGAGGGTGAAAGGTTCCCTTACCGACTTGGGTATCTTTCAAAACATACACCCCATGAAAGAAGGACAATAGATCATTGATGTAAATACTCATAAACGAAATTATATTACACAAAGAGTAGAATACTAGGAAGTACATACACCACTCAAAGGAAATTGTGGAAAATGTAGTATAAATCTCGCGGGAATAAATGTGAGATGAAAAATCCATTACGAAAACTCGGCACCCTAACAGCGCCACATAAAACATCCAAAATGGATTGATGAGAGAGAATAGGGTCTCTCATCTTATGAACAATATAAATTACAGTAAGAGTAATATAAAAGAACATCCCAATAACAAGAAAGATGATCTTTAAAAGGAATGACATAAAATAGCATACTTAAAAGAAAGAGAGGAGTAGGATCCCTTACCTCGTATCCGACTTGACCCGACCGTTCTTTAATCTCCTGAATAATAAACTTGAGTTAATTTCTATTTTCTTAAGAAACATTTTCAAGTTCATTATTCCTTTTATATCACTTATTTACATGTTATAAACATTATTTAATCATTTAAGTTAATAATGTTTGTTTTGTCGATATTTGGTTCTTAAGTCGAAAGTGAACTTCTTACAATTACATGTTGTTCGTGTGGTCAAAGGTTCTTTATATCCAGATTGAAATTCCTGATTTGGATATCATATATATCATATATATCCAGCATATACCTGTATTTATAATATTACATTATAATTTAGAGGTATGAAATGAAATGCACCGTTCAGGGAGACGGTAAGCTGTACGTACGCATGAACGCTACTTTCATTTCTTTGTCATATTAATGGAATTAAAATTAAATGAGAGGAATGTATATTTTAATTCCAGAATTATAATCATCATTTAGATGTATCATTCAATATTTATATCCATTATATACCTATATTTTTAATAGTACATTACATTTGGGGATAAGAAATGAAATGCACCGTTTATGGAGCCGGTAAGCCGTACGTACGCATGAATGCTACTTTCATTTCTATTTCATACATTAATGGAAATAAATAATAATTATATAGAGGAATATTATAATTCCAGTATAACATCATATATAATAACTTTAAATCCATCCTTTATACGTCCCACATATGGAATTAACGAATCACATCACTTTGAGGGGGCGGTAGTCCGCACTTCCTTAAATGAAGATATCGTGTATACCCATAATGGAAGTCATAAAGGTAAGCCACAAATGAAAAATACAGAAGCTTAAGTAAAACATAAACATATTATATATTATATATAAATATAGTGACATCTTAATGGCCACCTTTGAAGGTGTTATATGAGTGTTGAACAATCATCGTTTCGTGAGGCAAAAATTCACCATCCACGGAAACCGTAGGTTCTTTAACCATTAGATGTAGGTGTTTGTAAGTGTAGCTAGAATCCTTATTATAAAAACATCCTAGTATACTGAAGTTAATGGAGTTGTTACAAAAGAAATAAATAAAAAGAGTTTAGGTGGTAGGAGAATCAAAATAAAACAAATGAACACGAGAGAATGAATTACCTTTAAAAGTGTAACTCCTTTTGATTTGAGCCTAAAGGCTTCCTTTGAAAGGATTCTGCCCAAAGGGAATCCTCTAGGATGAGGATATGGGTGTGGAGAGAGTAAATGGGCAGGGTATGGCCGAGAAAAAGGCTTGAGGAGTGTGTGAAATGAGGTACAGGTGGGGGCCTTTTATAAGAGGAGAGGAGGGGCACTTTTGGAAATCATGAAACTATTATTTTATTTTCAAAAGTGTTTAGAATTTCTAAGGTCCCACATTGATATATTTCGAATCTAAGATGATAAGTCTTCTAAATATTCCCATACAATAGGTTTTTGACATTTGGAGGTTTTAGATATTACATTATCTTTACATTTTATTTAAATCGTTAAATAATGATGTCATCGCGGCATCATCATGATGTCATAAATAATTTAATTTATTTAAAGTCAAAAAATTATAAAAAAACTACTATTATGTAGAAAAGCTTTTTATCTTTCTAATTAATGTTTATAATCCAAAATATGATTTGTATAACCCCTTCTAAAAATTGTTTTAGTAAAACAATTTATGTTAGTGTCGTTTTCACCTTTATTTAAAAAAAAGGCATTAAAGTCATTATCTCACTCAAGTGGCTCCATGGGGTCCCCTAAATCGACCCATGGGTTGTCTTGGTCGGCCATGATACAACCAATAGGGTTAGGACATGTGTCAATCTCATATCATTTTATTAAAGCATTATTTTTACCTTAAACTACACTAATTACCACTAATCGCGATTAGAAACTTAATAAGTTACTATTCACCAAAAAATTATTTTTATCCCATTGAACCACATTTTAATTCTTAATGACAACCATGTATGTCGGATTTTTGAAAATCAAAACACAATGATGGAAAAATTTCATTTAAACGGAAAATCAGTTTTTATAAGTACCACTTAGTGGTTTCACTATTCATCAAAAATTGAAGTTTTTCAGAAAATTACCAAAAATTCACCCGAAGCTATATTTGATATTACGAATTCAAAAATGAAGTCTATTTTACAAAATTCAAAACATATAAGTCACATTAATTAATTTATTAATTAATTCCCGCTGTCAGAGCAAATAGCGTGTTTTTATGAAACAATAAGTATCAAAATATTGACACTAGTTTAAGTCCGATTTCAAAGTAAAATTAATTCCAACGACCACTATTGGATTTAATGGTAAAAATATTTTCTAATTTAACTTTAAAAACAATTCAAATGATAATCTAATCATATGAATAAATTAGATTAAAAAGATGTTTTGAATTAAAATACAACATTTTACACTATTCATTAAAAAAATAAACTTTATCGGAAAAATACCAAAAATTTACACAAAGTTAAATTTGATGTCCCAATTCTAAAAAAGAGTTTTATTTAGTCCAAAATAATGTATAAGAGTGATCAAAACTATATTTAATGACAGTTCCCCATCAGAAGGCGATAACTGAACCTTTAGTGAAAATTAGGCTGTAAAAGCCTAAAATTGAATTCTTTCCGTATTTTAAGACTTTAGCTTTTATTGGATAAATGTAAAAACATTTAAAAACATATATAATCATATTTTAGTTATTTCTATCATTCCCACCAATACAACGGCTACATGTTAACTGCCATTTAAAATAATATTATTTTATTATTAGAGTGCAACGTAAGATTCCCAAGAAACTCGTTATTGCGTGTTGGGTACGCCATCAAGCATAGCGTCCCCTTTAAAGTAATATTAATATTTTATTCAAAAATATGGATAAATATGAAAATTTCCTATTCTTTATTTACCTGGGGTGTTACATCCTTCCCCCCTTTTGGGAATTGCGTCCTCGCAATTTTAAAATTGGGCCTGGAAGCATCCTTGAAAGTCCCACATCGGAAGAAGAGTCGGTAAAACAATCACTTTAAAATAAAGAAAGATAAGTACAAAGGTCACCCAAGTTAACCCATACTAGGATTCTATGTATGAAAACATGGCCATGGAGGAGAAAACATAGGGTCATGTTCTGATGGAGAGTGATAGAAAACATGTTTAGGAGAAAGTTAACCATGAGAGAATCACAAAATTGTGATGGGTTAAACGGTATTGGGTTCCCCAGTAGGAAAAGTTAATAGACAACATTTTTGTTTTAAGTTACATTTTATTGAGGAATTTATTCATAAGGAAACATAATCACTTATCATGTTGACTTTCAACTTTTCTTAGATTCCTTACACAAACACATATTTCTTCCAAAAGACGAGTATTTTGGGAGACTTGTTCGCATTAAGAGTACTATAATCAACTTCTAGAGAAGCACCTAATCCACAAAAAGAGAACTATACATTTCCCTTGTCTTCAAACCTTAACCAAAACAAAAACCAAAAAGGTTACTACAAGATCAGATAATCCAGAAAAGGATAACCCTTTATAAAAAGAAAATCTATTCATAGTCTCAAAATTTGTCCAAAAAAACCCAAAGTTTAACGAGGACCATTCGATAACCAATTTGTCCATAAAATTCATCAAATTAAACCAATATAAGATTGAAAACCAAATATTTGAAGGATTTAGTCACATAGTCTTCCATGTTAAATCATAACATTTATCTCCAAACAACATCAGTTGCTCCTAAAGTCTCGTATTGAAAAGTAATTAACCTAATCACATATCCTCCATGATAGGTTAATAATTTTCATAAATAACCCAAAATCAACTTACTCTAAATTCATAAAATCATATAACTAAAAAGAATCAGTCAAACTAACCAGGGACTTCACGAAGTCCAGTGGTAGGTGATAAATACCAATCACACTTTGGTTGTGGGTTCGATTCCTGCAACATTGTCCGACGCGACGGGTTGTCACACGATCTGTGTGTTGTCCTTTTTCCAAAGCTATATAATTCTCAAAACATTTCCCAAAACAAGATAAAATATTCAAAAATAATCATAACATATTTTAACCTCACGTTTATCTCATGCCCTTCATTTTCTATCATATCATATAATAACCCATAATTACCTCAAAAGTAAGGATCATATAAACTCTAATGGTTACCTTTATAATTATTACCTGAACTTCCACATATATTGGTCATCTTGTACATGATGCATTAAATAACATACCAAGGTTCAATTGTTTGATCATGACTCCTTGATAGTTGGTTTAGAACAACCACGAGTTTCCTCATTGAATCCCCCATTTTATCTTGTATCTAAATCAGAGAACCACCACAATTTTCCTTCAAACCTGTTGTCTCTTTGGTGCCTGCTAGATCCATCCTTTCACTAAAAACAGAAATTTCAGTGTGAGTATATCAACAAAACCATCATTTTCTAATGAGGAAGGTAAACACTAGGATATACTTACTCATTCACTTTATCTAAAACTAGGACTCTTTCTGAAATCCTAACCATTATGGTAATGTCACTTATGCTTAGAGAATACCCTAACCTCTAAAGTTATCTAAACCAACCTTTGATACCAACTATAAGGCCCCATCCTTAAACCTTACTTAAAATTGATTTAAATGAATAATTCACATTGAGGATCTTTTCAGGATTAGAGTTTTAGAGAATTAGCACATAACAATTACATCTCAAAAGATTACAAAGTAGTCTCTTCTACTAAATTTCCATAAAAAAATAACTCTTAAAAAGAAACATGTCTAGTTTCATGTTTTAGGTATCATGACTTTCCCCTGATCCCATCCTTGACCCTATTCCACGCTAAGTCCTGTGAAAAAATTTTCAAAAACTTGGGATGAGCATAAAAACTCAGTAAGGGATACACAAAGAATAAAAACTGTTAGTTTATCAAAACAAAAAGTAAACCATGTATACTTTATCAAAGTAATACTTTTCAACTTTATGAAGTAGTAAAAACTCTTCACTGAATAAAATATCATTACTTACCTTTTTGTAACCAAAGGATTACCATAAAGCCCATATAAAGAACACATAACATATATAAAGGTAACTTGGGACATAAACATACTTAAGTGGAAAAACCATACGGTCGACACCCACACATATCACTTAATGGAATAGCCATACGGCCAATTTCCATACATAATTAATGGAATAGCCATACGGCCGACTTCCATACCCAATGCATTGGAGGTTATAACCTAACCACCCGTCCTGGTATTCACGGCACCACCCGTCATATGGTTTATAACGTAACCACCCGTTAAAATTTCCAAGTACCAATATAAAATCATAAAACATAAAACCAATATAAAGGAATGATAACATTTCCACATTTCAATCACAATATATCATAAATATATTGACATAATAGAATCCTTTATCAAAACCATTTTCAATACCAAAATACATAAAAGAGTATATGGTATTTATTTTATTTTAAAACATTACGGCTTGTTGAGGAATCCAAAGACCAAATAATACTCGCGGCGGCGGAAAATGTCGTTGTCACCGCGTACATTAAAAAAACATTCTTTTTTGTCGTTTAGTAAAACGCTTCATAGAAAAAGATTCCTTTTGTATAAAAGTAAAAGTCAAAGGGGTTTATACACCGTATAAAAGAAAGTTGTGTATAAAACGAAATATGCCTCAATGAAAGGAGATTGAGATGAAGTCCCTTACAAAGACGGTATCCTTTGTTTAAGGATAAATCAATTAAATAATTATGTGTGACAAAAAAATACACCAAATATAAGTGGATATTAAGTGTAAAATAATCAAAGGTCATTCACACATATTCAAAGGATGACATATTCAATAACTACATGTTGAACCCAAAGAAATCGAAATTGGGTTAATAAGTTCCCATGACAGCCTAACAGCGTCACATCAAAATGAGTTGATGAGAGATAAAAAGTGTATCTAATCACTTGGACATAAAATTTACATCAATAAGGATATATGAGAACATATCCCAACATAACAATATGTAAATTAAAAGACCCAACAAATGAAGTCTTTTTAAAAAGAGGAGGGTGAAAGGTTCCTTTACAGACTTGGGTATCTTTCAAAACATACACCCCATGAAAGAAGAACAATAGATCATTGATGTAAATACTCATAAACGAATGTATATTACACAAAGTGTAGAATAATGGGCAGTACATACACCACTCAAAGGAAATTGTGGAAAATGAAGCATAAATCTCACGGGAATAAATGTGAGATGAAAAATCCCTTATGAAAACTCGGCAACCTAATGGCGCCACATAAAACTTCCAAAATGGATTGATGAGAGAGAATAGGGTCTCTCATCATATGAACAATAAAAATTATAGTTAGAGTAATATAAAATAACATCCCAATAACAAGAAAGATGATCTTTAAAAGGAATGACATAAAAGAGCATACTTAAAAAGAAAGAGAGGAGTGGGATCCCTTACCTCGTATCCGACTTGACCCGACCGTTCTTTAATCTCCTAAATAATAAACTTGATTTAATTTCTATTTTGTTAAGAACCTTTTTCAAGTTCATTATTCCTTTTATATCACTTATTTACATGTTATAAACATTATGTATTCATTTAAGTTAATAATGATTGTTTTGTAAATATTTGGTTCTTAAGTTGAAAGTGAACTTCTTACAATTACATGTTGTTCGTGTGGTCAAAGGATCTTTATATCCAGAATGACATTCCTGATTTGGATATCAAATATATCATATATATCCAGAATATACCTGTATTTATAATATTACATAATCATTTAGAGGTATGAAATGAAATTCACCGTTCATGGAGACGGTAAGCCGTACGTACGCATGAACGCTAATTTCATTTCTTTGTCATATTAATGGAATGAAAATTAAATGAGAGGTATGTATATTTTAATTCCAGAATTATATTCATCAATTAGATGTATCATTCACAATATATATCCATTATATACATATACTTTTAATAGTACATTACATTTGGGGATAAGAAATGAAATGCACCGTTCATGGAGACGGTAAGCCGTACGTACGCATGAACGCTACTTTCAATTCTATCTCATACTTTAATGGAAATAAATAATAATTATATAGAGGTATATTATCATTCCAGTATAACATCATATATAATAACTTTAAATCCATCCTTTATACGTCCCACATATGGCATTAACGAATCACATCACTTTGAGGGGGAGGTAGTCCGCACTTCCTTAAATGAAGATATCGCGTATACCCATAATGGAAGCCATAAAGGTTATCCACAAATGAAAAATTCAGAAGCATAAGTAAAACATAAACATATTATATATTATATATAAATTTATTGACATCTTAATGGCCACCTTTGAATGTGTTATACGAGTGTTGAACAATCATCGTTTCGTGAGGCAGAAATTCACCATCCACGAAAATCGTATGATCTTTAACCATTAGATGTAGGTGTGTGTAAGTGTAGCTCGAATACATATTATAACAACATCCTAGAATATTGAAGATACTGGAGTTTTTACAAAATAAATAAATAAAAATAGTTTAGGGGGTTGGAGAAGCAAAATAAAACAAATGAACATGAGTGAATGAATTACCTTTAAAAGTGTAACTCCTTTTGATTTCAGCCTAAAGGCTTCCTTTTGAAACGATTATGCCCAAAGGGAATCCTCTAGGACGAGGAGAGGGATTTGGAGAGATTAAATGGGCAGGGTATGGCCGAGCCAGAGTCTTGAGGAGTGTGTGAAATGAGGTAGAGTTGGGGGCCTTTTATAAGAGGAGAGGAGGGGCACTTTTGGAAATCATGAAACTATTATTTTATTTTCAAAAGTGTTTCGAATTTCTAAGGTCCCACATTGATATATTTCGAATCTAAGATGATAAGGCTTCGAAATATTCCCATCCAATAGGTTTTGTACATTTTTAGGTTTTATATATTACATTATCTTTCCATTTTATTTAAAACGTTAAATAATGAAGTCATCGCTGCATTATCATGATGTCATATATAATTTAATTTATTTAAAGTCTAAAAATTATAAAAAAATACTATGATGTAGAAAATCCTTTTATCTTTCTAATGAATATTTATAATAAAAAATATGATTAGTATAACCCCTTCTAAAAATTGTTTTATTAAAACAATTTATGTTAGTGTCGTTTTCACCTTTATTTAAAAAAACGCATTAAAGTCATTATCTCACCCAAGTGGATCCATGGGGTACCCTAAATCGACCCATGGGTTTTCTTGGTCGGCCATGATACAAAAAAAAGGGTTAGGACATGTTTCAATCTAATCTCATTTTATTAAAGTATTATTTTTACCTTAAACTACAATAATTACCACTAATCGCGATTAAAAACTTAATAAGTTACTATTCACCAAAAAATTATTTTTATCCCATTGAACCACATTTTACTTCTTAATGAAAACCATGTATGTCGGTTTTTTGAAAATCAAAACACAATGATGGCAAAATTTCATTTAAACGGAAAATCAGTTTTTATAAGTACCACTTAGTGGTTTCACTATTCATCAAAAATTGATGTTTTTCAGAAAATTACCAAAAATTCACCCTAAGCTATATTTGATATTACGAATTCAAAAATGAAGTCTATTTTAAAATATTAAAAACATATAAGTCACATTAATTAATTTAATAATTAATTCCCGCTGTCAGAGCAAATAGCGTGTTTTTATGAAACAATAAGTATCAAAAGATTGACACTAGTTTAAGTCCGATTTCAAAGTAAAATTAATTCCAACGACCACTATTGGATTTAATGGTAAAAATATTTTCTAATTTCCCTTTAAAAACAATTCAAATGATAATCTAATCATATAAATAAATTATATTAAAAAGAAGTTTTGAATTAAAATACAACATTTTACACTATTCATTAAAAAATGAACTTTATCGGAAAAATACAAAAAATTTACACAAAGTAAAATTTGATGTCCCAATTCTAAAGAAGAGTTTTATTTGGTCCAAAAGAATGTATAAGAGTGATCAAAACTATATTTAATGACAGTTCTCCATCAGAAGGCGATAAGTGAACCTTTAGTGAAAATTAGGGTATAAAAGCCTAAAATTGAATTCTTTCCGTATTTTAAGCCTTTAGATTTTATTGGATAAATGTAAAAACATTTAAAAACATATATAATCATATTTTAGTTATTTATATCCATTCCCGCCAATACAACGGCTACATGTTAACTGCCATTTAAAATAATATTATTTTATTATTAGAGTGCAACGTAAGATTCCCAAGAAACTCGTTATTGCGTGTTTGGTACGCCATCGAGCATAGCGTCCCCTTTAAAGTCATGTTAATATTTTATTCAAAAATATGGATAAATATGAAAATGTAATATTCTTTATTTACCTGGGGTGTTACAGTATTAATGTATATTGTGATTATGACTAATGATTTTTTATGAAACATGATTGAAAACTTGTTTCTTATCCAACTAAAATACACACCAAATAAAATAAAAGAAGATTTTGATGAAAGTCTGGGTGATGGTATTAAAAGAGGAACAAAGATTCAATTTCTTATATGTTGAGAATGTGGAAAGAAACACCCAAGTGACTGTCTAAATGGAATGTGAAGATATTTTTACTATGGAAAATAATGAAACAAAGCAGGTAACTACAATGGGAAAATGTAAGGTTCAGTTAAAATAATGTATGGGAGTGATGAAATCCCTATTATATCATCAATTATTAAATTATATAAATATTGGAAGCATGTTAATTATGAAAATAGATGATTTATAGGTAAATATTGTGAGGAGAATCAGTAAGGTAGTATGAGAAATTGTTACACTACTGATGATGAAGAGACTATGAATGACACGTAAAAGGAAATATGTATTAGGAAATAAGAAGATTATACATAGAGAATGTCATAAGTATGAGGTGGATTAATTGAAGTGTTATGTATTGGAATTCTAGAATTATGAAATATATAAGTAGTTTTTAAAATATGTTTTCTGATAACAATTTGAAAGAATATATTTAATAGTGATGATGACCTAGAAAAGTGATTTAATATAAATGATATTTTGTTTTAAAAACCATTATTACTATAAGGTAATCCTTAATATGTTTCTAATGTTATGAAAATGGATTTTAGCTTGGATTTTCACGACCCATCCCTCGGGGCTCGTGTCGTGACTACCCTAAGCCCACCTTCCATAGGCTAGGGGTTGGAGACTAGCACCAAAAAGGAATATCCCTAAAATGGGAAGGCATTTCCTTTAAACCAGCAAACACACAGACTAGGTACACAACAAGAGAAAACAATTTAGTATAACTGGTGAAATTAATACTGTGAACTAAAGAAGAATAGGACAGAATAAATACCCAATGAAAAGAAAATACATAAAACAGAAAAGCACCTCCTGAGGTCGTCCTCCAAGGATCCTACCTGAAAGGTAGGTATAGCTCGTCATTGCGTCTCTCCACATCAACCAGTCACCTTTATGAAGCGTCTAGTCCTGGCTCTCATATCTCAGTCAAAGTTGTCTGATGTCTCCACAAGACACAACAAAGTGTGGGCGAAGCCTGTGCAGGGGTGAGTATAACAATAACAAGTATGAACCCCATCACCCCCGAAGGTCTCGTAGAACTCCATAATGGAAAATGACAAATCATGATCTCAATCAAAAATCATAATGTAAAATACCCAACTCACACCAGGTATAACATAAATAATAGAAATAAGGATTTTTAGTTATAATGCTAAATAATATTATTCGGTTGAGAAGTTCAACTGTTGTACCACGAATAATTCATTACAAGGCCGATCCACACAGGGTCGTAAGTCACTAATCCACACAGATTCTTAAGTCATCGATCCAAATATGGTCTTAAGTCACTAATCCATGACAGACCACTCTAAGGATGGTCCTCGTCGGGTCACGCTACTGCTAATCCACACAGGGTCATAAGTCATCGATCGACATAGTGTTGTAAGTCATCGATCCACACAGGTTCGTTAGTCATATATCTATGTAGTTTCGTAAGTCACTGATCCACGATGGGCTACTGTAAGGCTGGTCCTCATCGAGTCCTGCTACTACTGATCAACATAGGGTCGTTCTGATGTCGATCCACAAAGGGTTGCATGTCACTTCATAGCTAGCAATAAGATTCCCGCACTTGGTAAAGATGAGTTCTGTAGATTATTCTCCTCAATCCATCGGGCATACCTAAAAAATCATGAATTTCCACGAAGAATTAACCCAAAGAAATTAAATGTTATAAGGGTTCCAATACAACAGATGGCACGTCTATCAGATGCCCGGTCTGTTAGTAATATGCATTTTAGAACCGAGGGCCCGATTCGATTCGAGTCTGATCCAAACCAGAAAGAATCTAAATTTCTCAAAAACCCAAGTGAAGTATCCAAAAACAACCACCTCATACAAAGGTTTCCATCACCACAAACAGTTTATCAAACAGACCTCTGGTTTAGGAGTTATGGCCCTTTAAGCGTAATTGGGTCAAACACAGCATGGGTCTGGTCCCACCCAATCAAAATGACCCGACCCGGCCCATTCCAGTCTACCATCTAGTTATAGTACCAACTCCCCGGAATATATGAGGGTCGATTAGGGTCTTCCAACATTAGCACCAGGTTGGCATTGCCCTTCCAGCTGACCGGTCAGGAGGACCAGTTAAGGGAGGGACCCGCGAATGTGAATTCGCCACCACCATGGTGCAGCGCACGCCAACAATGAAGCTGGAATTGGTTGGTCTCCCCCTATCGGTTAGGGTTCCATTGAGCGTTTCCACCTCTACATGGCCGATGAGAGTTGGCCACCAATGCTGGTAGCCTGCACGGTCACGCCGGTAGCACTTCTGCGGGCCACCGGTGTTGCTCTGGTCGTCTGATTTACTTCATATATTCACCTACGTGCCTCTTGGGATACCACCTTAACTATGTGGCCCTAATTTTTTATGTTTCTATCAAGTTGAACATTTTTTTCACAAAGAAAACATCAAAACCGTGAGTAAAGGAGGCTCCAGGCCTTGTTCCAATTGGCATGCGCCCTCCGCATTATTGTTTTAACAAGGGAAAGTAATCAAATCAATACCCAGATTAATTTCTTGCAATAACCACCCACATATTCAAATGAATCTTGAATCAACACATTAGTTATTTTATCTGTGTTATTCATATATTTCAAGAATAGGGTAGGATGAATCAATAATTCATTTTTAATAAATGAAACCCCTACCTTGAACATGTTGCATTCTGCTAATGACGAAGGAGGATAATCTGTTATTTGAAGATGTTCATCGATGTTCGTCGATATCCAAATCGAATCCTCATTCTTCATTGGAGAGGGTTTATGATGGAGAATTGTTAATAGTTCTCCTATGGCTATCCAAACCTTCTCTCCATTGTTTGGTTTAACATTATAGTTAAAGAGTTTGACTCTCCGCTCATCTATGCGATACATTTTTTAATTAATTAATGAAACCATTAATTACCCGAAGGTGTAGTTACACAACCAGCTATAATAGGTTATTAAATGACCTGTTAAATCTATTGTCCCACCACCAGTGATCAATTGTTTTAAATAAATAATAAAATAACTTTTAGTTATTTTATTATTATTTTCCTAAAAAGTCCAAAAATTAACTTTTTTATCTGGACCATGCCGGTTGATGTTAAGCTTCACCTAAGAAAATCAAGGCACTATGAATTCCACGGTGCCCTTGGATTTCTATTCTGAGAAACAATTTCAAATATAGAAAATCTCATCCACCCTTTTACTGAACGTACCTTAAAAAAAGTTCAAAATTCTGTTTCGGGTTCTGTTGGTCTAAGAATCACACGCCGTTAATTCTCGCAGTCTTGTAATTATTCCATATAAATTAAAAAATTATATGCAAATTATAGAAATTAATATGGATAAAGTGATCATTGATATAGATAATGTAAATTGGATAGTATTTATGACCTCAAAACTGAGAAAATATATTTTGAAAAAGTGGTTTGTGTTATCATTGATTGAGTTTAAAAAATTATTAGATCTATTGAACAAATTATATAATCTGTGGTTTTATTCAAGGAATGATGAATCATGAATATTTCCATATTGTATTATGGTAATTCAGGTTATTATCATGATTCAAGATAATACGTGATGAAGGTATTCACATGTTTCATATGTGACAATCAATATCAACTTTCGGGTGTATGGGGGGTTAATTATTAGTTCATTTTGGAAATTTAGTGAACTTATTTATATTGTTTTGATTTTTAATCATTTGTAATTATAATAGGGTTAACCATTTATTAAGTGGTTTATGTTGACAATTGTATGAGGATTTAGTTATTAATAAACTATTTAACAAAATGAAGATTTATGAATAACTTGTGCTCACCATTTTATTTTGATGATATCTAAAGATAGAAATAATTACTAATATTTGATTTTATGGGTATTGTAATCAATCAATGATTTAGGAATAAAAAATTCACCATTATTTCATAGATTAATAGATTATGTGGATGTTTATTAAGGAACATCTCTTCAGTGAGACTGTTATTATGAAAATAATTATATCTAGTAAGCATATCTTCTCTTTAACTTTTGGAAAATGATATTGGAAAAAATGTTTTCATATTGTCATAAATTTATATGATATCAATGACCTTTTTCATTCCTCTTTGGTTTATGATTTTTTGGTCATTAACTATATCTAGATCACCCACTTTTTTTTGAACAATTATCTTTCTCAGTCCCTATAATTATTTATGATTTTCTTTCATGTCAAAATGATTATTTCCCACTTGTTTTTGTCTATGTGGAAACTTGGTTATTAGTTACATTAGGTAAGCTTTATGTTTCCACCAGTCAACATTAATGGGAAGTTTAACTATTCATTTTATGTATGTGTAATTTTATACAGGATATTTTAAATTTTAACCCTTTGATAATCGAGATGAATTTCAAGGGTGAAATTCATTTTAATGGTGGTAAAATTTAACGCAGTGAGATTTCGGAAATATATTTATTAAAATAAACTTGTTCTTTTCTACATTTTTCAATACATTAAATATAGATCATAGATTTAATTACATACAAAACAAGGTTTTGATTATGTTAAATGAAATATAGAGTTTATTTTTCATTTTAAGAAACACTGAGTATAAAAAAACACAAAATATTATTAAAATGTTATTATTTAATATGATAGTTTTCACCTATTAATTAGAATGAAAATTATGAACAATATTAACTAAATTAGGGAAATATGGTTTACAAATTAATATATAGTGAAATCATTAGTGACCAATTAAATATAACTTAATATAAAAACCTTTGTAAGATAAAAATAATTTTTTTCAAAAAACATATTTTTAGGTGAAAGGTTTATTTTATTGAAATAAAATTAAAAACTATTCAATAACTAGCCCCGGTTGACCCCAAACAGGTCTCTAGAGATGACTCATAACAATGACTAGGATTTATTCCCAATCCTCACAATCTAGAAACAAGTTTTGGGAATAAAAATACTCAGTTGGGAGTGATTTATACTTTAAAGAGTAGATATATATATAAATGTAAATAGAATGATGAAAATAAAAAAATAGTAGTAGAAAGAAAAAGGTTGTAAATACCACTATGTGACTGTGTGGATCACCAACAAACAATAAAGAAAAACACATGATGACTGAGACCAAGATGAAATCTGCAGAAAAAGCTAAAATTAACGATATAGATATATTCTTGAGTTTTAAAACATACCAGGCATTCTAGAATAAAAAATATCTATGAAAAAACATTTAGAAAGAAAACTAAGTCCTTTCGGTTAAAAAATATATATTTGAAATAGTGTTCTCTAGTCTTTAAATAAAAACAAGAGACATGCAATATCTTTGAGTGAAACTACTTTTCATTATAATTTGAAAAAAAAATTCAATTCACCGAAAACGTTTAGTTGAATTATTTATAAAATATAACTAATGATATACATGTTTTCAAGTATAGAAAAAAAGGAAAAAGATTCTATTTAATAAAGTAATGGTTGAAAATATAGTAAACCATACATAAGAGAATTTTAAAATAATACTATAAAAAACCAGAGTAAATGAGAGAAAGGGCTTTGGGAAACCCCTAAGTAGAAATGGTTTGTAGGGATATAGAATCCATTTACTGTCATTGATTGGATAAGGACATGAAGGTCTGTCTCTTGCTCAAGGCATTCCTTCCCCATTATAAGTAGCTAATATAGTATCATAGAACAATCCTGTAAGGTAGGGTGGTTCATGCCTAACTTACTTTTCTATGTCTTCCCACCTAGGGTCTCAGGGGTCCAAATTGCTCTAATTTTCCAAAAAAAGGATGTTCCCATTTTTTAAACCACACACAAATTCAATATCAATCAAATATAACTTTCAGATGTCAAATAATTTAATTCTAATAAATGCATAGGGTAAATCCATTTCACATCCCTTGTAGACACACACATACAAAAATCCTTGAAATTACCCACTAGACATTCAAATCCATTTAGAAAACTAATGCAAAATTTAAATTACAACTGATTTCAATCAAGGTTGGAAAAAAATCATAAACATAGAACATGAATCTCATATAATAATTATATCATATTTTTAAAACAATAAATAAATAATGGAATTTAAATTAAAGATATGGGCATAGGGAACCTACTGCAAAACATTATGCCTCTGGTAATAGCTAATTCAAACTTATATGTATATATAAATCTAGTTACATATATATGTAACCTTTGTCCTAATGTACATATTCCACTCACCAAGTGGGAATATGTTCAAGGAGTTAATATATATGTTTTCATACCTATTTATAAATGTGTGAGTCCCATCAAGAGTGGTGGCTCGAAACCACCGAAAAGACGTCCAAGATACACTAAAAAAATATAAAGAACCCAAATTATCAGAAAGACTTACGTAAAATTGGTACACATATTTATAATGTTAGAAAACCCACCTCAAATAATATGAGAACTTACTTTCTAGAATGGTTGTGGTAGGAATGTTCCTCAATAAAACCCCATTGACCCTATGAACTAAGAATTAATCAAGAAAACAACCAGAATTGTGTTAGGGTTCTCTTAGGGAAGGCACACCGTGAGAGAGAAATGAGAAACTAATAAATATGTAGAGAATATGGAAGAGGATAATAGAAAAAACGTACCTATAGAGACTATATACGAAAATTTCTTGGAAATTGGGCACTAGAGGAAGAGGGAAGGAGGTGTTGGCTTGTGTGGGGAAACCCTTGTCGGGCATTGGTTGGGTGAGAAGGAGGGGTGAGACATAAAGAGGGGGAGAGGGGAAACCCATTTTAGGATTCCCTAATAGTAATAATAATAATAATAATAACAATAATAATAATAGTTTAAACATTTATAATAATATTATTATTAAAAAAAATTTCCTAAGACCTCACAGGTCGCATGGTTTGGAAGCACGATCGTCCATACCATACTGAAAGAGTGCATCGCCTATGTCTAAGAGGAAAGGTGGGCCTCATGGTTTACCTAGAGGAGTGAATTAACATGCACCTACTTATTTTCCTTAAATAGTGACGCTGTCTAGACCACACGATTAGAATAATATTTTCACACACCAATGAGCCTGGCCAGGCACCCTGGACAGTACCACTGTTTGGGCCACAAGGATTACAGTAGGCTAGCGGACAATTTTCACTAAATGTAAATCTTTTTATTTTAACCCAAAACCATAATTTTATACGAAAAAAACTGAGTAAATCTGTAGAATAAATTTAATACCATAGATAAATTAAATAATAGAGAAGTTATAGGTCATAGTGTGATAATTCTCTCTACCATTTACACTTTATGTCGATATAATGTCTCTGCATACTTGAAAAAAAAGACACAAAAAATTAAATACTAAAAATAAATCATTGACCACATTACGTCCAAGAACCAAAGAATCAATTTCCACACAAAATCCAAAAATCCAAGACCCCAAAAAGCCAGTAGGTCTATCTTTATGAAACCATCTTGATGACCTGATAAGAAGCATACCAGACTAAAGGACTTGAATGAATACATGGAAAGACCAAGAAAAGAATATCTCATTTAAAAACAACACTCAATATGGAACACACCAACCCCTAACATAACTATATATAAGATAAACCCTTCATGGTATGTTTGGGATCCCAACAAGAATTTGTTACATGACCCACTTCCCAAGATAAAGAACTACTATATTCGAGGTCAAGCATGGTGGTAACAAGAAATCACCACATCTTCAATGCTTTAAAGACCAAATTTTATATGATATCATCCTATAGTGGTATCCCCACCATATTATGACATTATCCAAATATTGATTTCCTAAATTGAAACAACTCAAATATACTAACAAAACATGTAACAATTGTGTGACCACTTAACATCCCATGTCTCACCTGACCATATTAATAGAAGATATAAGTGAGACTCCTAGTGGGTATCCCCACCATTAAAGAACTAACTATCAAGTATAAACCCCCAAAAGAAATAGAATCAATGAAGAGACAAAAATTTAATATTATACTAAACCAAGATTCATAATTTCCATAAGATTCGAGCATATCCAAATACGTACTACTCAAAAACAATAATCATTCCAAAATAAAAACACTAAAACCACTAAAACAAAATGGTGTTCCAAAACAAAAAACCATAGGATGAGAAAACTCAAGATTATTATTCTCTAACCTAGAAGACAATAGGTAGGATATTCATTTTTTCCAACACCCAAAAATTCATAAATTGTGTGAAATTCTTCAACATGGGACTTATTGATATAGTAATAATGTCTTGAAGCATATTTTTTCCTACATTAAAGAATGTAAAACCTCTGACTAAGGCGTCATCTTTTAGAAATATGTATAACTAAACTTTTCCATTTCCACACCATCAAGAAGGCTTCAGAAGAACATGAAAAATGGCTTAATGTTCCCAAACCAAAAACATTGTATGAAAAAAAGAGAGTGGTATGGCAAACAATAAGTGGGAACTAATGAGGATGATACCCTAATAACAGGTTTCTTTAGTCCACACTCCACACCAGATTGAGAACCCTTTATGAGAATCATGGGAAACTGGACTCAAAACTACCAAAGACCACCCTCTTCATAACATCTCAGATAAGGAAACTTCATTCACAAAATTCATGAATAGATATTTTCATTGTAATGGAAAAATTCCCTTAGTCTATATATATAGACCTCACATTAAGAGATGTTATTTCAACTGACCACTTGACACTAACTCTGAGGAAAATAATCTTTCCTATCCAAGACAGTCAAGAGAGCTCTTCACCATCTGCTGATATAGTTGAAAAATGATGAGTTCTGATATCCTTCAACTTCTAATGATACATAGACACCAAAAAAATATGAAATTTTTTAAAATAACCTAACTTCACTACTCCATTGGGAGTCTGAAAAAAACAAAAAACTAAAAGAAACTCCCTAGATACCATCAAGTTCATTCTTGGTGGTATAATTTTAAAAATGTCAAAATTACCCATCTAAATAAATATAAAAGAAAATATCAAACAAAAATCACACTTCATAACATTATAACCTAAATAACAATAATTAAAAGACCAACCACCACACAATATAACACAAAATTTATTTTTCAGACTACCACATTCATTCATAATTCAAAACAATATTCCAGATTAAAATTATTTGAACATCAAAACCCATTTCAAGATCTACTTTCATTTTCAATTACTCTTAGAATAAATCCATTTAAACTTACCCACTAATATAAACAACATAATAATTTTATCTATAATCATATCCATTAATAAAAATAATATAAAAAGGGTGGGAAATTAAGGACGATATTCCATAAATCCCAAATCATATTATTTCTCATGCTATCTTGAGCACACATCCACCCATACCAATAAATATCCACCCACCACATTAATCCATAATTTTTAACATATTTAGGAATGCAAAGGGTGAAATAAAAAATCTATTTCTAAACCATTCTAAAAAATGTACCTAATCAATTTAAAAAACCTCCCATTATTATTTCAAAACAAAACATTTCCAAAATTTTCATTTTTAAGAAAATTCCATTTCATTTCTCACCATATCTCCTAAAAATATACCAAAAATTTTATAAATCCATTTACATTCCAAACCAATTACCATTTTCTAAATAACCCATTTCATTTTCAATAAATACATGGTTTTTATGTAGGAAAATAAACTTTCATAAACCTAATTACATTTTTATAATCAAAAAATAACACCCTCCCAAATAATCTCAAACTCAAACCAAATACAAATAAAACCTAACCAATACTCGATGAAAAATCCAAAAATATTAGATTAACAACAACTACACATGGATTGGCCTCATGGTTTGGTAGGTTGGGCACCCACTAGGTGAGCACATTGGAGGTCATTAGTGGTAGCTGTATGGTCTGAACATGGTTTTCTAGACAATACACAAAAACCACACATCTCATTGAATTCCTCCATGACTACCAAAACAATTTCATTAGTAAATTTAAATTATAAAAATAAAAAACATAGAAACTTCTTTATGAAAAGCTTCTATATTGAGGAAAACTCTCCCAAACCACCCCAACAATTCAAGAATCCTTATGAATAGGTTTTGATCAATAACCTACCCATAACTGAAATCTTGAATTATGAAAATCATATATATGAATTACCTACCATCCCCAAATAACATAGGATAGTCCACTAATACCATTTATCAAGAACCATCTCAGGTCGACCTTCAACCAGTCACCCAAGACAGACCGCAAAAAGGCCCAAGTGGCATTCCTAATATCCCAAGGTAGGAAACCAAAGTCAAACATCAATAATGCATAGTGAATAACAATTTATCCGATAAATAATAGATATATAAATAAATATAATCTGAAAAATAGAAATAAACAAAATAATTGGAAAGGAATAAAACTAAAATCTCCTCTATGTGGCCCTATGGGTCACCACCAATCACTGAACAAAAATCAATCCAAGGTAACTTAGAATTATCTGGAATATGCACATGAAGATTAAAAAAATATAAAGATATAGGTTTGAGTATTAAATAATTATAGGCCTTCCCAAATAAAATATTCCCTATTCCTAAAACTTAAAAAATAAAAACATTTTATGCGTGTTTGAAAAATAAGATATATATACTATTGGATAATAGGTATATCCCCATATATCTATACCCACGATTTATAGAAAACGTCGTTATAGATTGGTTGGACTCTTCATATAAAAATGGTTGTTAGAAAACTTTTGGGTTAGGTTCCCCCATATTTCACTCAACCACCCCTACCCCTATCATTCTAGCACTACCTCTACCCTCCAGTAGAGCTCCCCTCACCGAAGAGACAAAAACACTCTCTACCTCCATTTTAATCTCCAAATTCAACTATTTTAGGATTTCAATTTTATTCAAAATCAAGTTAGTGAGTTCCAAATAATTCTTATATTATGTTAAATATTTATTCATTTTTATCTATATTCAAAAAACCTATAAAAGATCTATTTAGGTCGCTATTTTTATAGATTATTTGAAATAAGGTTCTGTTTGGGTGAAGTTTTGTTTTTTGTATTTTGGTTTATTGATTATAATTTGGATTTTCCTTTGTTATTATATTGTTATATATTCCAGATCTAGTTGATTTTCATATTATAGTAAGTGATGAGTCTTGGTTTTGGAAAGCCTCAATGATTATGATTTTGGTTTATTGATTTTAATTCTTCCTCCAATTCTAGTGTTTATTATCTATTCATATGATTTTACTAGATCATGCCAACATCACTTCTGTCATCATGTTTTTAAATTTACACTCTAATAGAGATCAAATAGAATCTGTTAAATTTTTATAAGTAATGTCTTCATTATAATTTCATTATTTTCTAAACAATCCTAGGCATTCAAATTAAATTATCTAAAATTTGATATTCTTTTAGAAGAATATTTTAGTGATTTATATATTTTTAGTGTTGGGAATCATATTTATGTTAACTATAAGGGAAATGTTTTGTTTTTATTATCCTTGTGTTATGTGATTGAATTATTGAAATTTAATTTTTTTATATCAAGAACCATAGATAAAAAATTTATTTGAATGTTTTAACCCAAAAAATATATAATTTCTTGATGGTGTACATGATTATATTATTATATTTAAATCTAGAATATTGATTTTTCTATAAATATTGGTTCTTTATGAATTGAATATTTTATTTATAATTAATTTCAATAATGTTTCTTATGATTAAATATTATGATTTAAACAGGAGGAAATTATAAAATATTCTTTCAAATACATAAATATTTTTATTTAAAATGATTGTGAATTATAAAACAATTATTTCTACTAATAATTATAGAAGACTTTGGAAAACGACATTAAATAATTATATAATTATGAATGTAATTCTTGTTGGATCATATTCATTTTATGAACCGTGTTTTACATTAATAAATGTTTATATAAGTATTTATTTATTTATGAAAAATATAATGATATAACAATTAGTTTAATAAATTTTTATTAACTACTGAGTATAACATATTTCTTTCTTAAAAATTCTTCCTTAGTTCATTTATCTTGTATTGAGTAGTTATCCATTTATTTCCACAAGAAATTAAATGAATTAAAACCCATCTATCCATACTTTACCTCAATTAAGAATATTAATCAGTGGTGAAGTAATGGATGGGTTTAATAAAGTGGGATGGAAGGGATTAATTATTATGTATTGATGGATCTTCCTCAAATTAAATTCATCCTAAATTCGAATAGAACATCCTATAAAATCAATATTCCTTGTATAAAAAAAATATATGTAATGTTAACTTAATATAAAATCCATTGATGAATAAATTTTTTCCAAAATTATGTATTCAAATGAGAAGACCTATATGGATAAGATATATACATTTTTGTTAGATTTTCCATTATTTGTTATTTATTCCAATTGATGCACTTTTTTGGATTTCAATGAGTATGCCCTGTTTTTTTTTCTATGATATTCCTTGTTCTTTGTTTTTATAGATAATAGTATTATATAATGGTCAATTTAGTCTTGTATTGTATTCAATTTGGTTCCCTATTTGTGTTATTTTATTTCCTATAAACAATAATTTTGATTTTTCGTGGAATTTGGATATCATTTTGGTTTGTTATATATAGGAATCACTTATAGGATATTTTGTTTCTCTTATTATTTTTTTATAGATCCTATAATTTTTTGATAAAATTCATATTAAATATTTTTTTAAATAATTTTGTAATGATGGTTTAAATTATTTATTTGAACATAAATTTTATTCCTCTTAATAAAACGGATAGAATTCGGATGTATCATAATGATCATATTGCAACTGAGTTTCACAATTATTTGGATATTTTATTTATAATTATCTTTTAAAAATTATTAATATGGTGATCATATATATTTTCCATGTTATAATTTTGTTTAAAGACCATATTTTTATAGCGATGAAGTTAGATATCATATAACAAAATTACGATTTAAAAAAATATATTTGGTATCACAATGGAGAGATGAGGCAATATTCTATTATTCATGAATGTAAAGAAGGAATTGGAATGGATAATTTGATTTTTGATTTTTTTTTCATTAGTATCTCATAATAATAGAAATATTATGCCATTGTATGAAGATAAGGATATCGACAAACATGATAAAAATAATCAAGATGATGATTTGGAGAGACTGAAAATGTTAATGGATGATGATAGAAATCATGTATATTCTGAATGTACTAAAATGAAAATGTTATAGTTTTTAATATAGTTATATCATGGGGAATCCATGTATGAAATTTATAATACCATCACTAATTAAAATCCTGCATTTTTAAGGAATTTATATATTATGGTGTTGATATTCAGTCAAATTATTGTTATTAATTGTATTTAATTAAGAAACCCTTATTTTTTTTCTTAAAAAAATATTGTCTGTCCAAAACATTACTGTTCATTTTAGGAAGAAACTGAATACCTTAAAGATAGTATAGAATTTTTTAATTCTCAATGGAAGGAAAATATATATGGAATTCCATTTCATGTGCCACATAAATTCATGTGTCACTTTCCATTTATTCCCAGGATTCAAAATCTATTCATGTCTGTTAAAATCTCACACAATATGAAATATCTTAAAGAAGAGGTAATTAAAGGTAATCATGAGTTGTTTTATCCAGTATATGTATTATCATGGAAGTAATGTGAGAAAAAATATCCTAAAATTTCATCTTAGGTGTATAATGTCAGGTTGGGTCTATACTATGATGGTTTTAATCCATTTGGTTAGATGCTTACTACTTATAGCATGTCGATAGTTTTTTTCATATTTATAATCTTCCTCCATGTATTTGTATGAAAAACCATTCACTTTCTTGAGTATAATAATATCTGGAACTTTTGATCCTAGAAATGGTGTTGACGTCTACTTTCATCCTTTTAAAGGAGTGTTAAAGCAGTTTTGAGATATGGGTGTACCCACATTCAATGATTCTTCAAAAAAAATATTTTAGATGCATACCATCCTTCTATGGAGTATAAATGATTTCCCATATTATTAAATGATCTTTGGTTGGATCATGAAGTGAAAAATCTTATGTGCTATTTGTATAAAGAATACATGATCAAAAAGGCTTAAATATCATTATTGTTTCAATTTCATGGGGCATCGATGCTTCGTTCAAAACGATCATAAATATAAGAAGAATCAAGGGATGTTTGACATTAATTTTGAAACTAAAGAGAAGACTCAATTTATTTCATGAATTGATGATATTAGTGAATTTAAAAATTTTCATTTTTCATTAGGGAAAGGTTATACGAAATAAAAGAAAGAGGGTTATCTTTGATACTAATGCCCCTTAAAATTATAAAAAAAAGTCTATTTTCTTAGTTTTCATATTGTTATACCAATTTTTTACATTATTTTTTAGATGTAAGGCATATTGAGAAAATAAAAGAAACTATAAAAACTATAATTTTAAAATAATACTAAGAAAAACAAGAGTAAAAGAGAGTATGCACCATGGTAAATCCCTATGTATCTATGGGTACTTAGGGACTAGGATCCTTGTACTCTCAGTTATTTTACAAGGATTTGATGTTCTATCTCCTACTTAAGTTAACCAATATCAAACATTAGTATTTTATTTTTTCTTATAGTGTAATCCTGGTATGAAGGGTGGGTCATTCCTAGAGTACTTGTCCTAGTTTTCATGTATAGGTACCCATGTTTCCCATGAGCTCTACATTTCTAAAAACATTTATGTTCCCCTTTTTAAAACCAAAAACGAATTCAGTATCATTCAAAATAAAATTACACATTTCAAAGCACTAACATCAAACTAATCCCTTATAAAAACAGTTTCATATCCATTTCAATCAAACAAAACATCCTTGAAATTACCCAATTGACATTCAGTTCGCTTTACAAAACCAACGAGACATTTAAAATACTCCAAATTTCAAAAAACATCATAAAATTTGCTAAAAAAATAACATAAATCTCATGTAATAATGATGACTCATTTTTTTAAAAAATAATCAATCATGGAATTAAAATTAACAGGTTTTTTACAGGAAACCTACTTCAAAACGATATTCTTTTGGTGGCGGCCACTTCACACTTGCATGCATAAACACATCCACATATATATATGTTCCCGGTGACCCAATACAATTATTCACCAAGCTATAATGGAAAATGTACATGTATAGTAAATATATATATGTGTGTGTGTAGTATTTTCAATGTATACAAGTATGATTCACCTTCAATAATGGAAGATTGAAACCACCTCAAGGAGGTCAAAGACATATTATAGAAATTAAGGATCCCAAAAATCACAGAGTCCCAAATTAAAATTTTGATAAAGAAATAGAATGCGAGAAAACACACTTGAAACCATAGGATAAATTTCTACCTTCAATGGACGTGGCATGAATAGTCCTCAATCGAACACCACGTACCTTAAAAATCAAGAAACATCCAATAAAACACCCAAAATCAGGTTAGGGTATGTTTAGGAAATGCACACTATTATAGGGAATAGAGAAACCAAGACGTAGGAATAGAAGAGAGAAGAGGAGAAGATGAAAACCCCACCTAGAGATACTAAACAAGAAAAAAACATTTAAATAAGGAATCAAAAGGAGTGCATATGAGGTAGTGGTGCAAGTGAAGAAGCCCCTCATAGGCATTGCTCGAGCGAGATAGAGGGCTGGGGTATGATGACATGAATATAGTAAACCCAGTTGCGGGATTAATAGTAATAGTAGTAGTAATAATTATTATTATTATAAAAATAAAAATAAAAATTTAAAAATTTATAATAATAACTATATTTCTCCCAATACTCACAGTCATCATGGTTTACCAAGCGGGGGGCATGCCTCTTCACCTAGTCGTGCACCTAGGATAGTGCCACCATCTAGGAAGCATGGTTATCCTAAGATGGTTGCATAATCATGTGGCTAGTTGTGTGCCCAAGACAGTTCCATAGTCTAGACCATGTGGTTTTCACTTGGAAAGATCATGAGTTCCACTAACCATGCTCCTACCATGCCCCAAACTCTAATATCCCAAAAAATCATTTTTTTTCTTCTGAAAATCGCACTAGAATTCTATATAATAAAGGTAAAATGAATAATAAATACAAAAATTATAAGGACCTGGCCTTAAAACATTATATAATCTTGAATTAAATGAATAATTCACATTGAGGATATTTTCAGGTTTACAATTTTAGAAAATTAGGTCATTACTATTACATTACATCCCAAAATTAAAATGTAGACACTTATACTAATTTACCATTTTTTCATAAAATCTCTTGAAAAAAATTCATGTTTAGTTCCATTATTTATACATCATGACTTTTCCTGGATCCCATCCTTAACCTCATTCATCTTTATGTCATGTGAAAAACATTTCAAAACAAGGTATGAGCATAAAAATCTCAGTAAGGGTTATAAAATTATGAAATTAAATATTAACCAATCAATAAATCCAAATCATTAAAACCATACTTTTCAATTATATCATTCCTCATGAAATCATAAGTTTTATGAAAAACCCATAGCAATCATAAATCATAAACGTAACATATGGAATACATAGAATACTTACGTGTTATCTTTCACATCTATGTATGGAGTTACATTTGGAATACCAATCATAGTATATTCCCTAAATCTATTAGGATAAACATTAACTTTTACCTCCATCATGTTATCCAATGCATTGGAGAGATATCTCGGGCTCACCCGCCCTAGGTTTATCATGGAACCACCCATATACATAAACAATATCCAGGAACCACAACATATTCATAACACATAAAACAAGAATAATGTAAAGATATTATTTTCACATTGCCATCACAATATAACATTTCAAGATATTGACATAATCAACGCTTTATCAAACCATTTTCAAAACCAATTGAAACATTTAATAAATAGATTTTTTGAAACAAAGTGTCCCATACCACTTTGAAACTTTTAAAGGAATTGACATTTTTATACATTAATGTCCAAATAAATAAATCCTTAAAACCATTTTGCAAACATGGACATTAATGAGAATGATTTAGAATATTACATCATTAAAACGATATTTTTTTAAAGAGTTCGTCACCAAATGAGAGCCACTTGAATACAAATAATTGAGGAATAACGCTAATCAAATATTATAATATCATGTGAATAAATATATTCATGATATAATATGTCAAAGGGCAGTATATAAACCATATAAAAGTGAATTCATGTATAACAACAAATAAGTCTCAATGGAATGTAAATTGATACAAATTCCCTTACAATGATCGTATCCTTAGATTAAGGATAATTCAAGGACGTAATTATGTGTGAGAAATTAAGAATACACCCAATATAATTGGATATTATGTGTAAAAAAATCAGAGTTCATTCACACATATTTATATCCATACATAATCAAGAAGTATATGTTTAAACCAAAAGAATTGAAATTGGGTTAAGAAGTTCCCTTACAAAAATTCAACAGTCTAACGACGTCACTTAAAAATATAGAAAATGAGTTGATGAAAGAGAAAAGGGGCTCTCATCACATGGACATGAAATGTACATAAATAATGATATATAAGAACATATCCCACCATAAGAAAATTGAAATTTAAAAGACCTAAAATAAGTCTTTAACTGAAAGATTATGGTCAAAGGTTCCCTTGCTGATTTGGTAACTTACGAAACACACATCCCATGAAAGAAGGATCATACAATAAATATGTAAATAAACATAAATTAAAGTATATTACATAAGGAATACAAACATGGGAAGTATATACACCACAAAAAACGAAATAAGCATGAATCCCACAGGAATAAAAATTGAGATAAAAACCCCTTACCATATTTTAATCTGTCGAGCCGTATGACCAAAAGTTAATAACCACCAAAAGAATGACAGAATACAATAAATTAAAATAGAATAATGATTATATATATATATATATATATATCAAATTTCAGTACAAAACTCACCGCATGCAATAAATAATTATGAACAATGGAAATCTCACGGAATTAAAAGTGAGATAAGAAACCCCTTACCTCAAGTCGGAATTGTCATGTATATTCCTTGTTCTTCCTGAATAATAAACATAAGATAATTTATACTTGCATAAGAAAATTTTTCAGATTTATTATTCCTTTTATATCACTTATTACCTTGTGATAAAAATTAGTTTATTATTTGAGTTCATATCAGACATTTTATCGATGTTCGGAACATGAGTCAAAAATGAACTTGTTATAGTTACAAATTTTCCATGTGGTAAAAATTATATTATCTCCAGAATTATATTAATTATTTAAATAACATATATATCCTATATATATGTATATATATTTATAATAGTACATGAAATTTGGAGATATGGAATTAAATGCACCGTTCACAGAGACGGTAAGCCATATGTATGCATGAACGCTACTTTCATTTATATTTCATATTTAATGAAATCAAAAATTAATTAACAGAGGTATATTATAATTAAATTATAATATAATATGATATATATGTTACATAATTTCATTAACTCCATCCATTATATGTTCCATGTATGTCATGAACGAATCATATCACATTGATGGGGTGATAGTCCACACTTCCTCAAATGAAATTATCATGTTTACACATATTGGAAAGCATAAAAGTATGTTTGTAAATAAAAATTACGAAGCATATAAAAAAATGAAAAAAATATATATCATATATAAATACAGTTCCATCATAAAGGAAACCATGAGATGTGGTAGGAGAAGATTGAACAATCATTATTTCGTGAGCCAATAGTTCGTCTAGAGAAACAATATGTTCTTTACACATTAGACGGAGGTGTGTGTAGGTGTAGTTATAATACTTCTCATAAAAACATCCTAGTATATTTAGTATATTGGTATTGTTATAAAATAATGTAATAAAAATCTTTTAGGGGGTTGGAGAAGTAAAATAAAAGAAAAGAACTTAAGATAAAACGTTACATTTAAATCGGGTAACTCCCATTGATTTGAACCAAAACGATTTCATAAAGAGCCTTCTGCCTAAGGTAAGGATTTTCGGTTGAATATAGGGGTCTTGAGAGCTTATATGATCAGATTTTGGATGATACAAATGGTCTTGAGAGGTGTGAGTAATTGGTTAGAGGTGAGTGATTTTTATAAGAGGGGGGAGGGGCTCTTTAGAAAAGTTCCAAAATATTATTTTATTATATAATGATTTTCGGTTTCTAAAGGTCAAAAACTTATTAAAGTCTAATATAAGATGAATATTGATCTAAATAAAATCATACAATGATAATTGGATAGGTTTTTGATATTTTTTAATTTTTATAATCTTATTTATTAAAATCACTCATTAATGAGGTAAATACGACATCATTATTGTGTCATAAATAATTTTATTTATATGATGTCTAAAAATTATAAAAAAATACCATGATTTATGAAATATTTTTAGATTTTAAATTCATATTTATAGTCTAAGAGATAACTTATAAAACCTCATGTAAAAATTTATTTACTAAAAGATATATGTTTATGTCATTTTTGTCTTTACTTTAAATTAATTAATATAAAGTGTCATTATCACTCTTAAGTGGCTCCATTGGGTCCCAAAATCGACCCAAGGATAAACATGGTCATAAATGTATCAAACCATATGATTAAAAAACATTTTAAGGTAATTTAATATAATTATAATATTATTTTTACCTTGAATTACCCTATTTACCTTTAATCGCGGTAAATAAAAGTCAAAAGTTAGTATTCAACAAAAATTATTCGCAACTTATTAAACCAAATTTTACTTATTTATAACAACCATATATGTAGGTTTTTCAAAATTCAATTCACAGAAGCGTTAAAATTTTATATTAATGAAAATGTCAGTTTTTTAACTACAACTTAGTGTTTTCACTATTCATGAAAAATTGATGGTTTTCGGAGAAATACAAAAAATTTACCCTAAGATATATTTATTATTACAAGTTAAAAAATGATGTATATTTTTATGAAACTCCAAACATAAAATTTTAATTAATTAATTTATAATTAATTACTGTTGTCAAAAAAAGCGTGTTTTTTAGAAATAATAACTACAAAATGATTGAAACTTGTTTATGCCCAATTTCAAAGTGAAATTACATCCATTGGAAAACATTGGGTTAAATAGTAAAAATATAATCTAATTAAACTTTGAAACCCATTAAAAAGATAATAAAACCATATAAATAAATTAGATTAAAAGGATGTTTTGAATTAAAATACAGTATTTTTTCATATTCAATAAAAAATGATTTTTTTTTTCGGAAAAATGCCAAAATTTTACCCAAAGAAAATTTTCAGGTCCTGATTGTAAAAAAATATTATTTTTTAAAATATAATATATAAAAGAGACTAAAAAAATATTTAAATAGGGTTCTCCATCAAATGTTAGTAAAGAGACCTTTTAAATATTATTAGAGTATTTGTGATTAAAATTATATTCATTCACATTTTAACCATCTAACGTTTATTGGGTAAATTTAAAAACATTTAAGAAACATATATAATCATATTTTAGTTTTTTATATTCATTCCCACCAATACAAAAGCTAAGTGTTAACTACAATTTAAAATAGTAATATTATTATATTATTTTTCAGTATAACTCAATGTTGTGTGCATCATAAGATTTCAAAGAAACCTGTTGTTATATATCTGGTATGCCATCGAACATAGAATCCCTTTTAAAGTAAAATTAATATTTAATTTACAAATATTAATAAATATGATGATTTTATATACTTTATTTAACTGGGTTGTTACATCTTTCCCCCCTTTTGAGAATGGCATCCTCACAATTTTAAAATTGGGCTTGGATACTTCATTGATAGTCCCAAATTGGAAAAAGAGTCAATAAAAATATCCTTTTAAAATAAAGTAAGAGAAGTAAAATAGGTAACTTGGGTAAAATGATTCTAGGATTCCCTGAAAACATGGATATGGAGGAGAAAGAAAACTATCAAGTTCTGATAGAGAGTGATAGAAAACATGATTATGAGATTGTTAACCACAATAAAATCACAAACATGTAATGGGTTGAACAGTATTTGATTCCCCAGAAATAAAAGTTAACGGAATTTTTTTGTTTTAAGTTACTTTTCATAATGTTCAGGAATTTATTTAGGAGCTTAACTAAAAACATAAGGAAATCTAATTACTTTTCATGTAGACTTTCATCCTTTACTAAAAACATACCTTAAACTCATCTTTTCTCCGAACGATGAGTATTAAAACTGACATGGAAACATCAAAAGGACTAGAATCAACTTGGAGAGTATCACCTAATGATAAATAAATGAAATGTATATTTCAATTATCTTTATACATCAATCAAAACCAAAATGGTTATTACGAGATCAGATAATCCCCTAAAAAGATAATCCTTTATAAAAAGAAATACCAATCTTAATCTCCAAAATTCAATAAATGGTACCCAAAGTTCAACAAAGTCAATTCAATGAACAATTTTCCTTAAAATTATTCAATATAATTCAAACTAAGATTGAAACCCAAAACTCAAAAGGATTTAATCACATAGACTTCCACATTAAATCTTAACATTTATATCCAAAAAAACATCGACTACTCTTAAAGTCTCATACTAAACTATAATGAACCTAATAACATATTATCTATGATAGGTTAATAATATAAATAAATAACACAAATCACCATATGTCCACAATAAAAACAATAAAATTCAACCATTACTTCACAAATGAGATCCCATAGTATTCTATTTCCCATAAGTATATAATGTTCCCCAAAGGATAGAAAGTCTTCCAAAATATCCTTTATCACATAATTATCAAATAATTTTTCTATATTAAGGATTTCCATTTGATAAAACATATTTTCCAAAAATAAATTTATTATTGATCCATAAAATAATTTATCTAAAAATAATAAGTCATACTAACCAGGGACTTCACATAGGCTAGTGGTAGGTGACGTACCCTTATCACACTTCGGTTGTGGGTTCGATTCCCATGGCATTGGTTGTAACTCATCTTATGGGTTGTCCTTTTTTATAAAACTCAAAAAGAACCCTAATATAATTTAACCTCAATAGTTTTCTTATACCTCTCATTTTAATCCCAAACCATAATGACCTCGACATCTTAATTCATGAAGTCTTATATATATCGTCCTTTTTTCACCTCCATATGATAACAAAAAACTATTCCTAATAGAAAGAACATCATATCTTGATCGTGGTGTCCACGTGGTTTCATCGTCATCTTGTTCACATAGGTAAAAGGTCCATGAATTGAAATACTGATTTTTAGATCCTTTAAAATCATCTACATCCTTCATCCAAAAAAACCTCGCACAACTTGGGTCATATGGGTGATCATAGAAAAATAGTTTTTGAAAATAATAATGTTTGACATGTAATTTCAAAACATCTGTTAAAACATTCATTCTATAAAATAGTCAGACTGATTTTGAGTTGAAACATCCAATCAATGGTCCTTTTAAAATACCATAAGTATGTGTTTAGAGACTATATTGTAAAATCAAATATAAATAGGATGTGAAAGGGTATCCTTCTTTAGCACCTTTTTCAAAATCATAATATGCTTTAAAATATTGTGATAAGGTAAAATATTTTAAATTCCTTGATAATATTTACCTTTAATCAAAATATGATAATATTATGAAGAATGGATTTTATTAAATAAAATCCATGATCCACAATGATATAGAGGTATAGTGGAGGTGTTAGATATTTTAAACAACTTCTTGCAAGTGAGTTTTATGCTAGAAAATGTTTCGCAATCATCTAAACAAGTATTTTCAATAATTATTGCAAGCATGTCATTAGGAAGAGATAGGAATTTCGTTTGATATCCACCTCCTTCCATTTGTGACTGACATTCCTTGACCTAAAAAATTTATAAAACAATGATTTAACTGATATAATAGACTTATGGACTAACCATGTGTTTATAGAAAACTCATAATCCCTAAAGTTGTTTAAACTGGCCTTTGATAAAAACCATTAGGACCTGGACTTAAAACATTACATAATCTTGAATTAAATGAATAATTCACATTTATTATCTTTTCAAGTTTATATTTTTAGAGAATTAGGCCATCACTATTACATTACATCTCAATAATTAAAAGGTAGACACTTCTAATCATTTTCCATTTTTTTCAAAAAAACTCTTGAAAAATAATTCATGTCTAGTTCCATGTTTTAGACAGCATGATTTTTCGATTATCCCATCTTTGACCTCATTAATCTTTATGTCTTCTGAAAAACATTTCAAAACTAGGTATGAGCATAAAAATATCATTAAGGGTTATAAAATAAGGAAATGAAATATTAACCCATCAATAAATGTAAATCAACGAAACCATACTTTTAAATCATAACATATCTCATGAAATCATAAGATTTTGGAATATCACACAGAAAAAATAAATCATAAACATAACGTATAGTATACATAAAATACTTATGTTGTAGCTTTCACATCTGAGTAGGGAGTTAAATTTAGAATACCCATCATAGTATATTTCCAAAATAACATTGGAGGAACATTAACGTTTACCTCTGTCACATTATCCAATGCATTGGAGAGCTATCTCGGGCTCACCCGCCCTAGGTTTATCATGGAACCACCCGTATATGTAAAAAACTACCAAGAACCATAACATATTCATAACATATACAAAAATCATAAAGTAATGATAACATTTCCACATTGCGATCACAATATATCATTTCAAGATATTGAAATAATCAATGCTTTATCAAACCATTTTCAAAACCATTTAAAACATTTAAAAATATGATTTTTTTAATCAAAGTGTCCCATTCAACTTTGAAAATTGCAATAGAATTAACATTATAAAACATTAATGTCCAAATTAGTAATTCCTTAAAACCATTTTGAAAATATGGACATTAATGAGAAAGATTTAGAAGTTTAAATCATTAAAATGGTATTTTCGTTAAGGAGTTCCTTTCCAAATGAGATATGATTGAATACAAATAATTGAGGAATAACATTAATAAAAGCTTATAATACCATGTGAATAAATAGATTCATGATATAATACATCAAAGGGAAGTATATACACCATATAAAAGTGAACTGGTGTATAACAACAAATAAGTCTCAATGGAATGTAAATTGAGACAATGTCCCTTACAAAGATTGTATCCTTAAATTAAGGATAATTCAATGACATAATTATGTGTGAAAATTAATAATACACCCAATATAAGATTATAATATGTTTAAGACAATCAAAGTTCATTACAAAATATTCATATCATGAATTAATCAAGAAGTATAATTTTAACCCAAGAATTGAAAATTGGGTTAAGAAGTTCCCTTACAAAAATTCTGCAGCCTAGCGACGTCACTAGAAAATTCATAAAATGAGTTGATGAGAGAAAAATGGTCTCTCATCACATTGAAATAATATTTACATAAATAAGGATATATAATGAGATATCACAATATAATAAAATGTAAATTTATAATACATAAAAGAAGTCTTTAACTAAAAGAGTACGGTGAAAGGTTCCCTTACCGATTTTGTAACTTACGAAACATACAACCCATGAAAAAATGGTCATACAATGAAGATGTAAATACCCATAATTTAAATTATGTTACAAAAATAATACAATCATGGGTTTTACATACACCACACAGAACGAAATAGTGGAAAATATAGCATGAATCCCACGGGATTAAAAATTGAGAAGAAACCTCCATACCATGTTGTAATCAATAGAGTCGTATGACCAAAAGTTAATAACCACCAAAGTAATCTCAGAATACCGTGAATTTGAAGTGAATTATGAAAATATTTATATCAAAGGTTAATACACAATAAACCACATGCAGTAAATAAGTGGTGAACAATGCAAATATCACAGAATTGTAAGTGAGATAAGAAACCCCTTATCTCAAGTCTGACGTGTCTTGTATGTTCCTTGTTCTTCCTGAATAATAAAATTAATTTAATTCCCACTTTATTAATAATATTTTTACAATTTTTACTCATTTATATATCACTTATTATCTTTTTATAACAATTAGTTAATTATTTGAGTTCATATCAGACATTTTGTCGATGTTCGGAACTTGAGTAAAAAATGAACTTGTTATAATTACAAATTTTCAATGTGGTCAAAAGTATATTATCTCCATAATCAAATTCCTGATTAAATATCATATATACCATATATATAATTTATATGTATATATATATTTATAATAGTACACGACATTTGGAGATAAGAAATGAAATGCATCGTTCATTGAGACGGTAAGTCGTACGTATGCATGAACGCTACTTTCATTTTTATTTCATATTTAATGGAATGATAACTTAATGATAAATTGGTATATTATAATACCAATATAATATAATATGATATATATGTTACATAATTTCATTAACTCTATCCTTTATACATTACATGTATGTCATGAACGAATCATATCACCTAGAGGGGGTGGTAGTCCACGCTTTCACAAATGAAATTATCGTGTTTACACATATTGGAAAGCATAAAGTAATGTTTGTAAGAAGAAATTTCAGAATCATAGAAAAATATAAACATAATATATATCATATATAAATATATAGACTTCACAATGGCCACCATGAGAGATGGTAGGATAAGATTGAACAATCATCATTTGGTGAGGTAGTAGTTCGCCGTCCACAGAAACAATATGTTCTTTACCCATTAGATGAAGATGTGTGTAGGTATTGTTAGAATAATTCTCATAAAAACATCCTAGTAAATCTAGTATACTATTTTTTTTATAAAATAAATTAATAATATTATTTTAGGTGGTTTTAGAAGTAAAATAAAAGAAATGAACTTAAGAGAATACACTACCTTTAAATTGGGTAACTCTCTTTGGTTTGAACCAAAATAATTTCTTGATGTTTCTTTATGAATAAAGTAAGGCTTCTTAGGTAGAATATAGGGATATTTAGAGATTATTTTGGCTGAGGTTGGATGATCCAAGGGTCCTGAGATGTGTGACTAATGGGTTAGAGGAGAAGGTTATTTATAAGGGAGAGGAGGGGCTCTTTAGGAGTGTTTGAAAATATTATTTTATTATATAATGATTTTAGGTATCAAAAGGTCCAAAACAGATTAAAGTAGAAGATAAGATGAATATTGTTCTAAATAAAATAATCCAATAATAATTGGATAGGGATTTGATATTGTTTTTATTTTTATAATCTTATTTATTTAAACCATTCATTGACGAGATAAACACTACATCATTATTAAGTAATAAAAAATATTATTTATTATATGTCTAAATATTATAAAAAATTTACCATGAAGTAGGATATATTTTTAGATTTCAAATTAATATTTATAATCTAAGATATAACTTACATAACCTCATGTAAAAAAATTATTTCCTAAAAGATATATGTTTATGTCATTCTTTTCATTACTTTAAATTAATTAATATAATGTGTAATTGTCACTCTTAAGTGGCTCCATGGCATACCAAAATATTACCAGGGATTCTCATGGTTGAAAATTTATCAAAAAAATAGGATTAGGACACATGTTATGATAATTTAATATTATTATAATATTATTTTTACCTTGAATTACCCGATTTACCTTTAATCGCAGTAAATAAAAGTCAAAAGTTACAATTCACCAAAAATTATTTTCATCTTATTGAACAAACTTTTACTTACTGATAAAAACCATGTATGTAGTATTTTTTAAATTCAATTCACAGAAGTGGTAAATTTTAATTTATGTGAAAAAGTCGGTTTTTTAAATACCACTTAGTGTTTTTACTATTCATTAAAAAATTGAAGTTTTTCAGAAAAACACCAAAAATTCACCCTAAGATATATTTCATATTACAAATTCATAAATTATTTCTATTTTACCAAATTAAAAACATATAAGATTCATTTATTAATTTTATATTAATTCATGTTGTCAAAACAAAAAGGCATGTTTTTAAAAAATACTAACTATCAAAAGATTGACACTTGTTTATGCCCAATTTCAAAGTGAAATTACTTCCAATTACCAAAATTGAATTAAATGGTAAAAATATAATATAATAACACTTTAAACCCATTTAAAATGATAATCTAACATGACAAATAAATTAGATTAAATGGCAGTTTTGAATTAAAATACAGTATTTTTTCAGTATTCATTAAAAAGGTGAATTTTATCAGGTAAATACCGAAATTTTATCGAAAGTAAAATTTGATGTCCCTATTCTAAATAAGAATTTTATTTTTTCAAATAGAACATATAAAAGTTACCAAAACTATATTTAAAGAGGCTTCTCCATCAAAAGGCGGTAAATCGACCTTTTAAATAATATTAGAGTATTTATGCTTAAAATTAGATTCATTCACATTTTATGCCTCTATATTTTTTTGGGTAAATGTAAAAACATCTAACAAACATATATAATCATATTTTAGTCAGTTCTATTCATTCTCACCAATATAACAGCTATGTGTTAACTACAATTTAAAATAATAATATTATTATATTATTTTTCAGTATAACTCATTGTTGTGAGCTACGTAAGATTTTAAAGTAACCCGTTGTTGTGTATTGGGTATGCCATCGAACATAAAATCCCCTTTAAAGTATAATGAATATTTAATTCACAAATATTAATAAATATGAAAATGTTATATTCTTTATTTACCTTGGATGTTACAATAATAGTGATGTTTCAGGTTGGGGTGCGACAAAAACTACCCTTGGTGAACTATATTAATGAAATTTATATATTATATATTCAATTTAATAATTAATCTTCATCCTTTTTGTTTTCTAGATAAGATATAAAAATAAAACTAATTTTACAATTAAAACTCTAGTTTACAAAAAGATGTTTTGTCCCAATTTGGGTGAATATATATTAAAACCATTTTTTTAAAAAAATTATAAAATTAATTGGAAAAAATAAACATAATTTTTTAAATATGATTAAAAAACAATATTAGTGTGAAATTTTAGGATTTTTTCTAAAATGTTTCATTTTCTAATGAATAGTTAAAAATACTGAATTTCAATTGAAAACTACATTTTCATTTAAATAATTTATATTGTTAAATTTTATTTTAAATTGTTTCTAATGTAAAATTATTTTAATTTTATATAAATTTAGAAAATTTAAGTCATTAGAATCATTTTCATATTGAATATAAATACAAAATAAATTGAACTTATGAACTTTTTCTCTCGAAACCTCACTTTCTCATTGCGTTTGTGAGATTAATTTTAAATTATATTTTTATTCATTAAAAAATAGAAATTAGAAAATGAATTTAATTTTTTAAATAATAATAATTTATAATATCTAATTATATAAACTTAATTTCTGGAAAAATAAATCGTGAAAATAAAAAAAAAATTTACCACGGTTAAGGTAAACATGATTTTTCTGAGGGTTAATATAAAAGATAAGGATTATAATTCTATAGACACATGTATAAAAATTATTTTATGGTAATATTTATACCATTTAACCTCTATGTTTCTATAATGTTCTATTTTTTACACTTTTTTCATGTGAAAAACGTGGTATCACTTATTTATTTTGAAAAATACAAAGTGTGTCCTCTCCCTTACTTATAAAAGGCCATCATATAACTTCTAGTCACCACACATTCAAAACTCATTGGATCGACCATGATCTACCAAAATAAAATAACAACTTCACTAATACCATTCTTAAAGCCTTAATTTGGACAAAATCTAACCCATTAAGCCTTTTATTGAATCCCAAGGAGGGTACACGAAGAAGAGGTAATGTTGTTCAAGGAATGTCTTTATTTTATTTATTATTAAACATACTTAAATTAATTATTAACCATGATTATATAATAACCCCATTTTATTCCATATACTGGGGTTTTTATAATAAATTTGTTACGAAAAACCTTCTCCATTTCTATCAAATGGGTTACGAAGTCATCGTTCATGTTTATGGTAGACTACAACTTCATGAACCGATATCATCCATTTTTCCATTACTATGTCTAACAGTTGGAAGTAATGTTGGATTTTTTAATTATATATGATATTGATTATATTATTATTCTTATGGTATTAGTATATTATATATACAATTAGGATTATTATTTTTTGGGAATATAATATTATCACTCGTGTGTACAATCGAGAACTTGCTCACGAACCGATGTGACTCATTCATGCTTAACTTGGCAGGTGATATTGGTAATGTTAATGGTTACATGTGATATACATTAAATAATAATTATATTTATAAAATATTTATCCATATGAAATTATAATATAATTCATTTTTTTCTAAACCTCTTAATCAATTAATGATTATAACACCACTTGTGTACGTGTGGACTATCGCCTTTATGAAGTTATGTGACTTTATTTTCATCCCCTAACCAAATGTATGATATGTATTACATGATTTAAAGAAAAAAAATTCGTTTTTATGATAATATTTTCATTATATAAAGTTAATATATTTCTTAACTACATTCCAAAATGGTCATTGAAAAATGGAAACATTACTCATGTGTACGTATGACATACCATATCCACCAATATAACAAACTTCATTTACCAAGACCATAATTAATGATTTGTATTAAAGGTATATCTTATCTATATATAAATTTATCATGATTAATATTATATATTATATGGAACCATTATCAGTGTAATTGGACCAAAAATAACAAATCAAAACATATATGCAAAACAGAGTCGTTATTACCTGAAACAAGACATTAACATGGAATTTTTTGTAAATAGGTAATAAAAATACATAATTAAATTGTATGATATCTCTATTTATGGTTATATAATAAATTTATAACAAATATATATTTATTATAAAAGAGTTTTAAATAAGTGTAAAGGAATTCAAGACTTATGGTATGAGATTTTCATCTATCTTTTTTACTTCTATGAGACACATGCCATATTCTTTACCTTTTTATTAAATGTGGTGTATAGAGATACCATGAATTTATATTATGATTATTAAAATGATAAATATTGGTGTTTAAATATACATTTTAGGACCTCTATTTCATGGGTTATATGGTCCAAAATTAAACAAATTGGTAAGGGATTTTGTCTCAATTTTCTTTATTTGAGACACATGTTATGTTACGAACCTATATTATTTCATAATATATAGATAAAAACCATTAGATGTGTAATAAATTGAATTAATTTAACCTCACTATATTTTAATTTCTATTTTATATTATTTCATTCATGGGGATTATTATTCACAGTTACCAAAGTGGTATGGTTTTTATGTTTTAATCTAATCATTTATCATGTCTGTCTATGATTAGAAATTTAATGTTATCATCTAATGATCCAAATATCAATAATTAAAATGAATTTTATTACCCTATGATTATTAAATTATAATAAAATCTTTCCCTTCATTTCCCTTTCTTTTTGAACTTAAGAGATTAAAAAAAATTATGATAAATCACATTTTCAGTAATTGTTTTTTAAAAACCATGTCTTCTAAAAATAGTTTCAAAAAGGTTTATTTAAATTTCATTAAAAAGGTATATTAAATAAATTTTTAATAAATTTTTAATATTTATAAACAATATTAAAATTAATTTTCATTTCATTTTAAAAATATATTCCCATTTGACTTTTATAGAAAATATAGAAGGAATATTTGTTTTAACATATACACCATAAACCAAACAACCCGTCGTCATGACCATTATTTTACTCAATTTATGTTTGAAATAATTTTATAATTTTCCTTTGTAAAAAATCAATTTTATTTTCAAAGAAATGGATTTTGAAAATGTTTTTTTGATTTAAATATTGATTTTCAAAAAAGTTTATTTTCCTTTAAATTTGTTCGAAATGATCTTTCAGAATCCTTCTCAATCTATGATAATATCCTCTTATGAAACTTATAATTTGTTGGGGATATGAACCAATGATACCATTACTATTCTTTCGTGGAATGGTTTCTGTTTATGATCGGATGATTTTTATGAAACACATTCTTTTCTCATGGGTTATACCATGAAAAAATTATTATGAAACCGATTTATTTTTCTATGAGATATGCTATGATGAAATGATGAAATTAGTATAAAACCTATCTCGCTTGTATGGGTTAATAAATAATTAATGTTTTATGAAACCCAATACATTTCATGGGTTCTGATATGATGATTATTTAATGATATTATGGCACAAATATGTATGATTTTCATAATGAGATAGTGGGGACATTATAACTAAGGTAGGTGGGTACATTATAAAAAAATATAGGTTTGACCAATATCTCTTTCCAATGCATTGGATAAAAGTTTATATCTCTTGGTATAGTTATTAATGGAATGGGGAGTGAACATGATTTAGTAAGGGAATTGGTACACTTTTATGTCCTTGGGAGTGAACCTTTACTAACTTGATGGTTTGGAGAGTGAAACCAGTCCACTATATTGAGAGGACATCCACTGGGAATGGTGGTGTTTCCATCCATAGAGGTGTTATTGGAAAAAAATAGGGTACAAAAGTGGTTATCCCAAGCCTGAAACAAGTGCACAAGTGGAAATCCTAAGCCCAACATGTTATGATTGTCTTGGTGGGAGACCTAGTATTATGATTTTTATGCTTATGTGTATGCCACAATTCTTTGTCTTATTCCAATTATATTTTCTCATGGTTCATGTTCTTATATTCCTCTATGATTTATGTCTTATGAATTTTCAATCATTATGCCATGCCCCAAAATTATGACCTTTAATATACAGGTAATGGTTTTCAAATGTCTTCCTCTTGTTATTATTCCCTTATTGTCATGTTTTTCTTATGTATCCCCCTTTCTTACCCATATTGACCATCAAATTTCACTCTTTATTATGTTTCCTTTCCTCGGGCTATGTAGATATGTTTTTAAATATGAGTACTAAATTGGAAGATATTTATGGGATACATTGAATATAATTCATGAATTATTATGAATATGTTTCTAGTATTGAAAGGCACTAAACTATTACCATTGTTAGGTGTGTATTTGTGTAATGTATTTAATATTAACATAAAAAGATTTAATATCAATCTATTAGAAGCTTGTGTCTCTGTATAAATTCCATGTAAATAAACATCACCAATAAATCCCTCTGGGTGAAACCCAAAGGTCACCACAGTCAAGGAAAACTAAGAACATCATACATTCAAATTGTTTATTCCAAATATGTCAAACTATGTATAGGAATATAGGGAGATAATAGTTGCATGCATAGCAATATAGTGACACCCATATAATATAATTACTCCCAAACAAACTGATGTTAGTAAACATTATATTTATTTTGTGTCATAATACAATTTTTGTTAGAGTGTATCATTTTCCTAATAGTATATTACCTAGGTTACAACCTAAGCACAACAGGTTCCCATGTTACATAATCCATTAAAAAAATTAAATTATTAATTAAAATAATTTTATTTGAATGTATATTTTCATAATACTCAAAGTGGGAATCATTCATTTCTATATATAAAACACAACTCTCAAAATTACTCAATTAAAAATGTCAGGAAAAATAATTTAGAAAAGTATATCCTAATATAGTAGTCCGAGATAGTATAATGAACATGTATTGGATAGATTAAAACATATTCTAGGATTCCAATAATTTATGTTTCTTCAACCAAAACTAATGTATGCAACCACCTACTTTAATACAATGGAACATATTTCCCACTATGGGAATCCACTATGTAAAATGGAAGAAAATATCCATCATCGATAAATATCTCTATAAGAATTATTGGGGAAAAAACCTATACCTCCATGGTTTTAGGGAAATTAAATCATATATGGGGGGGTTTAAAGACAATTGAGTAAGTGAGGAGTCCTGTACGTAATGAATTTTGGGGAAAGTTCATAATGATCCAATCCTCCAAATATTTTTTTCTTTTTTTAATTTATTTTCATAAAACCGCTTTTAGTGGAAGTGGGGGGAAACCCGAACATTGTCCAAATCATCACACATTTTGGCGGTCATGAATTCCGAAATCCAAAAAAAAGGGGAACACATCCCGCAAATCCCAAAATCCGCCCGAGGAACACTGCATCAAGGTACGACACATCGAGTCAAATGTGCCATCAACATCGTCGCCGCCTTCAACACACCACTGTCGCCCCCGTCTGGTCCCTGCCGTCCACTCCTAACATAGTCGTCATCGCCATCACCTTTCGTGGAGCAGAAACATCCTCACACCGACCGTCGTATCCACTTCACCGGTGGGGACCCACCAGTCACCGTCGTCATAGCATCACTGAGAAACAATGCACCTTTCTTCACCACCGATCATCCGAGAACATAGCCATCATCGTCGGGAAACAAAACCAGCAGATATCAAAAAACCATTATAGTCGACAATAAAGAATGGCCATACCAACACTAGCTCAATCGACCACTAAACCAACAAAAACACACAAAAAAATGGAACAAAAAACATCATCGAGGATGAAGCACCCGAGCCAAATCATTTAGGCGGCAGAAAAACAAGAAGAAATCACAAGGCCATCAGAACCCCGAAGGACCAATGCCTACTCAGGCCGCGCCTCCTGGTATACCATCGAAAGCTAAACCAGCACATCCCAAAACCCTGAAGTAAACTAACAACACCACACCGACCAGGGGAAGTGATAGAACATGAGGAAAAAGCAGAGATTGAAGAAGGCGAAGGTTACCCTAAAGATCCATGACCGTCGCCAGGAAAACAAATCCTTCCATCGAAATGGACATAAATAGAAACAGAACCACCTACAATGCCTTTACGAATGAATAATAATCGGATAATGAAAACTGCAAAAAACTCGAAGCCGCCATCCTCAGAATGAAACAGAGCGCCGTCGTGCCATTGCAGGTTGAGCCTCCTCACCATCCCGATCTGGCATAGGAACCCTCGCGTTGGACCATAGATGGAGTCCAGCACGAAGGGAAAGACGAAAAGAGTATATGAAGTGAGCGACAACTGCGGCTAGGAAGAACAATGTCCAATGGAGAAAAACAAATCCAGAAGGAAGACAAGTCCAGAGCGGGATAAATGGGAAAACAGCGGAGCAAGGAGAGCCAACGGAGGCATGTAGCATGATGAGAAGGAGAGGGGGAGACGATGTTGGAGAGCCACGCAATGGCCTCCCCCGCTCCGAACCACCGCTGAAGAGAAACCCTAGAACGAGAGAGAGAAGTGGAGACACCGCTCAGAGGCAATCGTCATAATGATCCAATCGAAAAGGAATATAAATAATGGTCAATGTTGTTGGATCTGGAGAGATTAGTTGAGACTTCCTCTCCATGGAATAGATGTAAAATCTATAAAAACCCCCTTTTATCGTTTCATATAAACAAATAAATAATATTCTAAATTAAATTGGAAAACAGGTTATGATGTGGGACCTTGTTTCAAATCATGAGACCCCTCACCCAATCTTATGTTGTTTTTTGGGAACATTCCACTCATGTGAAGAATAACCAATATATATCCCTCACCCATAGAAACCTCAACTATGGGCCTTATGCATAGCTGTTATGGTGTGGGGATTCAGTTTTTATCCCTCTAGTGAATAAAAATCCAGTTAAGGTGTAACCTATTCTATAACGGTTCCACCAAATTCTAGTTGTAGTTTTTGAAAATGTAAATCCTTTTGAATGAGTATACCTCACTTATGTTTTTTTTCTTAAAAAATATATATACATATATAAGTGAATGTGTGTGTGTGTGAATTTTGATAAATAATATATAGGACATAAATATTTATGGCTTTCGAAAGGACCCATTGTGGCATGACCTACTACAATACCAAACTGAAATTTCCCCCAAAATTCAAAAAACATTATTAAAAATATAATTTTGAAATAACTAAATGCTTTAATAAATACAAAATTTCTTAACTTAAAAAGGCAATGTAGGTTTTATAGGTGCCATGCTAAACCATCCCATTAAATTGGGATTGGTTATATCTGCACCTAAAACATAATCCCTGCTAAAGATCAACCTACAGCTCCATTCCATAGGTATTCAACTCCATTACATGAACTAAAATCATATAATCCATATGTTAACCCAATAATATAGTATATTAAATAGACAATATCTATTTTTTAGTCTCTGGTCAGGAACAAGAGTAGTTACACATATATCCAAAGTAGGTTCAGCATATTCTAATGTGGATTTATTATTTCATGATTAACTAACTAATAAACACTCAACTACATTATTTTTCATTACATTTATAATGATGGTGTTTAAATATCTAAAAAGTAAAATTTTTTATTATATTCTCCAATATGTATAGACAAAAAGAAAATAACCATAACAACATGAGACAACATGGAGTATAACTGTATTATATCATGTTATACTCAGTATAATTCATTATTTTATCAAAACACAAAACCAAAATGTAACATGGTATAATCATTAATTTTCTTTAAGTTATTTATTTGTTAAAAATAAATTTATTTGAATGTCAATTTAATTTTTTTTAAAATTAAAATAGTCAATATAAACATAAATCATGTAAAAATCATAAAAATACACATATATACCCAAATTCATAATTTAAAAATTCTATAATACATATATCACACCTATATTATGGAAAAATATGTCAACAACATAATTAAGTTAATTTCTCATTTTTAGGGGAACATTATCTATAAAAATTTAGTAAATCATACATCAAGTTAATGAACTAGAAATTTGATAAATATTGTGTATTTTAAATATTTCAATTAAATATTAAAAATCTTTTGAATTTATCACTACATAGAAATTATAGAGAAACATTACTTCGTAAAATAATGGAAAAGAGTGTGGTTATTCTACAAGAGTAAATCTGAAACAACTGCTTAGCAGTTTTTATGGAACCAGATATATTTCATTTTTAGTGGGATTATAAAAACCATTGGTTGATCAAAGGAATATTTTTATATTTTTTATGGGTTTAGGGGGCCACCATGTATTAATTATTATCCACAATTGAACCTTTGGATTATGGGATCAAATGATATTTATGTAATTTTTCTAAATTTCTTGTGTATTTTTATAAAATCATCTAAACTGGTCTATCATTGAAGTTTCTCATCTCAAGTACCTTATTATATGTATTTATCTCATTACTGTATACTCTAGGTTGTTGCAGTCGGTGCCCAAGAAACCAACTACTTTGTACTTTATGATAAACCTGTATTCATTGGATGAATATTAATAAACTACTTATAACATCAGGATTATTCTTCTGTGTGACATTGTATGTGATAATGTCCTAATAATAGTTGTCACATTAATAGGTAATAGTAGATCCCTGTTATGATAAGAACCCGGAAGTTCCATGAAACTATTCTTGAATATATGTTCTGTGGTCGGATGATATCATTTGAAGGCACACAAATGATACAAGCTACCATGTGTGGGGACTCATAAAACTTTTAGGTACCTTTTCATGGTGTACACCCATGGTAATATCCAAGAGGTTATTATGAGAACATGACCCTCCAGTAGGAAATTCCCTTTCATAATATTCATTGAATGTTTTTATCTGTGGATGTTTTTATTGGTCCTTAAATTTTAAAATTCTTATAAATGGGTATTATAACTCGGACACTTACATGTATTGATGACTACCATGATGACAGATTTTCATGGCGTGGTAGGATATGTTGGGTGTGTCATGAGTAATATTGCATTAATTAATAATGAAAAAATGTATTTTTCAATTCTATAGATGTAGATATCTTATGACCCTTGAAGGAAATGATATAGCCAAACTAAGTCCATAGACATAGTGTTCTCTAAGAAAGTCCAATTCCGGGAAGATAAAAAATGATAAATCAAGAACATGGGTTGATGGAACTAGAATGCAACCCACTTGATTAAAAATATCATGACAAATGGATTATATTACATAGTAAGTGTTTGTATGAGGGGACATGTATTTGCAACATAAACTCCTTATCTTGGGTTACCTAAACCGTTGCTAGATAGTAATCTTGAACTTTAGTCAAGCTCTCCTAATGCCAGTGAAGAAGAGGTCTAGAGGGTCAAACAATATGTGTAGTCAATATCTTAGTTAAATAATTTATTTATTTGACAAGTTGAATAAATATTATTCTCGGTTGTGGTTTAATAATTATTCAAGTATGATTGATCGTGTTTATTTCATTGCTACTTATACAAGAGAATGTTTTGCGAATGAAATATTTATTTATCAAAAAATAATGCAGTTATATTTATTCAATAAATAAATTTTCATTATTTAGGGACCTGTAAATATTGTGGAGGATTAGTGGACCAAGTTATGGGTCCGATGAGAAATAATATTAAACATTAATTAGTTAAATAATATTTAAATATAACGTGCAAGTTAAGTACATTTCATGGAAATAATTGCATTGCTATTATTATTTGACATGGGGTTTCACATGGAATAATGAATAAAGTAATGGCACATGTGCTAATTATTTATTATTACCTTATGAATTAAATTCCGAATTATCATATTATTCTTAATATTATCTAAGGGGTCATTCAACCAGCTAACCAATCATTGTTTGCACAACATCCTTGGAGAAAAACTCTTAAGCCTAGAGAACTCTTCCCTCTCCAAGAACGATCTCAAGAACAAGAGATATCATCCTCCACCGGATCAAGGAGAACACTTTGAAAGCGTCTCTCAAGGCGATCAAAGTTAGAAAACACAAGCATAAGGATATTCCACACTAGCACACGAATACACCTTCAGCGATTTTCATAGATATGTGGAGCACGTGTGGATCACCACTAGAGGATTCATATCCTTGTATTATACATCAAAATGAAGCTGAACCTCATACATGTGGTTGGATGCATCAGAAAAGAAAGAATCACCATGGATTTAATTCTATAATTTATTTAATTAATTATTAAAAAAATATATCGATCTTAACTTCTTGGTTTCGAGTTCTCTCCATTGTCTTTTATATTTGATTCTATTCTATGGATACTGGTATTCATCGTCGTATTGATCTCATTTTAATCATCAATTATGAAAATTTGAAAAGTTGGGCACACACCCATCCTACGGTTACACTATGCCCAAAACCTACAAGTGGTATCAGATTGGCCATATTTTTGTTTATAATTATTTAAATAATTCATTGATGATTTATTATTTAATAATTTAGTTTTTCAATTCATGTTTAATTATTCTTGTAATCTGAATTTGGAGATTTGTTACTCCCATGCCATTTCTCATAGATCTAATAGAAACCAATATTTTTATGATTACAATTAAATCCAGGTTCTCATCAGGTTTCACTGATGGTTCTATCTAGATAACAAAAGAATACACATTTTGTAGTCTGGTCTACAAGTCATTTGTTTGTGTTGAATGCATCATGATTAATTTGGTAATTACTCAAGACATGTGCATTAATTACATGCGGTGTAGTTTATTTCTTACACAGTGTGTTGACTAGGACAGAATGGTGCATGGTCAGGTGGACTACATGTCATGTGGCCCATTGGACGTGGCGTGTAGTCACTTCTGGTTAGGGTCAATTTGTGTATCACATACATGGATTTAATGGCTTGTTAATATATAACACAGAGTCTACACAACATGTGGTCCACTATACATGTCATGTACTCCATGAATTTCTGATGTACACCTCACATGTAGTTTCCCCTACTGCTTACTTCATATGGATGGTGAGGAGGGTATATGCCATGTAGTCGTATCTACACGTCGTGTACTATTTCCAGATTGTGTAGATTTAAAAATTTATTATTATATTATGTAACCCATGAAACATGTACCTTTGTGTGGACATAAAGCTAGGACACAACATGTGATAGGTTTTAGATATATATATATATATATATTTGTGTGTGTGTCTAATTAACATCTACATAATGTTAAAAGATCTTCACATCATATATGAATTCTTTTATAATTATAATTTTGTGTGCATGATACATGTCCCAAAGAATATTGTGTATACAAGTATCAATACATGTTCAGTATTTTTGGATGGATATTCACCAGGTTTCTTCCAATGTACAAGTTATGTACAAGTTTATGGATGATAATCTTAATGAAAATCAAAAAAATATTAACATAAAAAGTATTAATTAATTAAACATAATGATTAATCGATTCGATCATACTTTATATCAATAATAACAATTAAATAATTGAATACTAGTTTTATTATATTCATAATTGATTGCATGCATGTGGATTATCTTGAGCTAGACCATACCTTTGAATGTGATTCATTCCCTTTCAATTTATTTATTAAATTATAATTTTTGGCATGCGTGAATTCTCCTTATTAATATATAGGGCCTACGTTCCCATGGTTTCGTTTATGTATACCCACTTTTTCCACTCACTTTTGCGTGAGTTAAAAGTATATTTAATGGATGGAGATCCCATGCTAGTGGAGGTGGTTCAAGTTAAGAGTTTAGGTGAAATCAATCCGAAGAGAAACAAAGGTGTACAGGTGGAAAGCATTAAACACGAGCCTTAAATAGTTCAAGGTGTTTCTCCACTAGGTCAGGGATAGTTTATCAACTACTAGATAAACTAACCAATAGTAATGCTCATGATTATTTCCTTTATATTATTTCTACCAGTTTAATGGTTATTCATTATGGATGTTTCACGTGATCACACAATTAATGAACTAATAGGAATACAATATGGAACTATAATAAAAAAGGATTATGCGTAAACATTATATATACATGGTTAATCACTTAAGTATATCCACATAACATTAAAAATCATGAGGAAATATAATAAGAGGCAATATAAACATAAAGGATTAAATCCCTCAATTAAATATTATGTCGGAATAGCCTTTCATTACTTTGTTTAGAATCAAACTATAGTTCAAAGTGCTGGACCAACCCTAGTTGGGGTGCTTTCAATTATCATGGAATTCTAATTTGAATTTTGGGTTGACATAACTTAGTTTACATCAAGGGTTGGATACCCTAGCAGGACTTGGTGAAACTATGAGGCAAATTTTGAGGAAATACAAAATTAAGGATTTCACGATATGGGAGTCCACTCAACAGATCAAGGAGATATGAGTTAATGCAGTTCACATTTGGAATGCCTACCTAAAACCATTCATGTGTGTTGACCAACCCTTGTTCGGGTTATATGTTGGTCAATATAGATCCTTGCTACTAGAATGTCCAAGAAATATGATATTCTGAAGCCAATGGAGAAGGATTTTAGGTTTTGACAAAATAGTATGAGACTAATAGATAGTAATATATTTATTTTTCAATAGTTATCAAGATAAAGTACTAAAACATTGTTCCTCATAATTTTTAGAAAAAAAATCAATATGCTATTAATCATATCATTGTGATCGATAGTCGATAAGGAAAACCATCACACTAGAATTAATTTCCAAAAGTGATAAAGGTGCCTTTAGGTTATCCATCACCATGAGAGGAAACATTATGTGCTGGAAGAGACTTTACCAGTTCTGCCTGGAAATAAGGAGATTGATGAGGAACTTTATGAGTACAAGAAACATCTAATTGACTCTACAGATGTTTGGTTCCTCAATATATCACCTATTACCAATGTGATCTTAAAACAACATAATAAAATGGATTCTTATTGCATGATGTCTCGCCTTCAGGATCTCTATCAAGAGAAGGTGAGATAGGAGAGGTATGAGGTCTCCAACACTTTGTTCACTACTAAGTATGGAGATTCTATGCCACCAACACCACATGAAGTCAAGAATATTTGCTACATTGAGCATCTGGACATATTAGGTATTAAATTACCAAATGATTTGTGTTCATATCACATACAATCATCGTTTCCTAATACATTCTCTAGTTTTATTTTTAATTATAATATGATAAATAATGATAAGAGTCTATTGGAGCTTCATACCCTAATTTTATATGTTGATAAGGACATGGGGTGTGAAAAACGCTATAGTCCATTTAGTGAATATAAGGAGGAAGGAAAAGGGAAAGGGGCCTATGATTTATAAACAATCTAAAGCCTCCAAGTATTTTCCATCCAAGAAGAATAATATCTAGAGGATGGGCATATAAAAGGAGATAGTATGATTTGCATGAGAAATTTCATTCCACTAGAAAATGAACCACACCTAGAGGCAAGGGTAAGACAAATGTGTGTTCGTTATCAAGTAAAATCTTCCCATTTCTACACGTTGGGTATTAGTTATAGATTATGGGGATCATATTTTTATTCAAATGAAGAAACAAAGTAGATTCCTAAAAATTTCCATAAGAGAGTTGGATCTTTGAGCTGGCAATGGTGCGAGGCTGGATGCTCTTTCCATTGGTGACTACCACCTCACATTTCTGATGAGAATGATTTTGGTTTTACATGTCTGTTATTATGTACCTAGTGTTACCAAGAATTAATTTCTATATTGAGTTTAGATACATATGGATTTATATTCATGTTCAGAAATAAATTTTGTTACTTTTATAAGGACTACATATGTTATGGTATGAAACATTTAAATAATGGTCTTTATTTATTCAATTATGATAATCAAGTGTTGGTAATTGATAACAAACCAAGTTCACATAACTCATACAAAACCTAGTTATGGCATCAACACCTTGGTCATGTAAACGATAAGCAACTAACAAATCTCTATGAAGGTTGTTATTTAGACTCTTCTGATCCAAAACAACTTGATAGATGTCATGATTGTTTACAGGGGAAAATGACCAAACCACCATTTGGTGGACATGGCGAATGGTCCATATAGCTTCTTGGATTTGTACACACTGATGTGTTTAGACCATTTCCAGTATAACATATAGGTGGATATTCTTACTTCATTACTTTTACTAATGACTTGAGTAGATGTAGCTATCTCTGCGTAATGATGTATAATTCCAAATCTTTGAAAAAGTCAAGGATCTCATGAATGATGTAGAGAATCATCTTGGAAAAAATAAAAATAATCATAAATTTGATCGAGGTGGAGAATATCTTAACCAAGAGGTCATCAAACTTTTATAGGAGTAAGGGATTATATCTTAACTCGCTTCACCCTATAAACCATAGTGGAAAAGTGTCAGTGAAAGGAGGAACTGTACCTTGTTAGACATGGTAAGGTCGATGATGAGTCATGCAGATCATCCATTATCCTTTGGGTATTTTCATTGCAAAATGTGGAATACACATTAAACCATGTACCAACTAAGATATAAAATGGGATTCCCTTTGATCCATTGAGTGGAAAGAAACCCACTTTGTTGAATACAAGTGTATGGGGATGTGAGGAATTTATTAAGGATTTCTTGGGAAACAAACTAGCACCCCGGGGCATGAAGTGGATATTTATAGGGAATCCCAAGGAAACAAATGGATACTACCTATACAACCCCTCAGACAAGAAAGTTATTATAGCCAGATAGGCTGTATTTGTTGAGAGGGAGAACATACTCAAAAAGGACAGTGGAACCATGATTGACATCAATGAAGTTTATTCTCAAGATACATAGGAGTTAGTATAGGAACATGTTCCACATGTCCCTGTGGAAAAGGTAGTTCATGAAACATAGGTACTACATAGGAGCACAAGAGAGTTAAGGGAACCAGAGAGATATAGTTTACTTGTCACAGAGGATGATGACTCATTATTATTAGACAAAGATGAAACTCTCTCATAAAAGAATGTAGTAAAGATCTCAGAAGCTGCAAGATGTCTAGAATCTATGATTTCCGAGAAGGATTCCATTTATCAGAACCAGGTATGGGCTCTAGTCGATGCACTAGTTGATTTAAATCCTCTGTGGTGTAAATGGATATTTAAAAAGAAACTATCTATGGAAGGTCAAGTTAGTACATATAATGAAATTCTAGTGGCTAATGGTTTTGAAAAACATTATGGAATTTACTATGATGAATCCATTTCACCAGTTTCCATATTTAAATCCATAAGAATCATACTTTCCATAGTATATTTCCAGGACTATAAGATTTGGTAGATATTAGTAAAAATTTCACTCCTTAAATATAAATTTCATGAAGAGTTCTATATGACACAACCAGAAGCCTTTGTGATACGAGGTGATTCTTAAAGGGATTGAAAGTTGCAGAGATCCATTTATGGATTAAATAAATCATACTGATCATGGAACATTCTATGAGATGAATCCATAAGAGAATTTGGTTTCATTAAGAATGGATGGGAGTCATGTGTTTACAAGTGGATTAATGGGAATGTGGTCGTTATCCTAGTAGTGCATTTTTTTTGGGAAAAAATCTCTCAAGGTATCATTGAAGCATTTTTGAGGTGATTGTGTTTATTGACAAAGTGGGCATCTGTGTTGTGTTTGTAGATAAAGCAAACCATGACTTACAAATTTGTTGACAAAGGGGATTTCATTGTGGAATGTCGAGTTCAAGGGATATTGTTAATGATCCATGATTGATTAAAGAACGTCTACAAAGCAATGATCGATCTGGAGGTAGTTCAAAAAGAGCAGATACAAGGTAGCACCGTTTTATAGTGTTTGGCAAATATTTGTCCCTCAAAATCGACAAATGGAGAAAAAAGTGTTTTTAGAAATGGGACTTGCATTCCAATGTCTTTTAGGGTTGGAAACTTGCACGCCATATGTTTTTCAAGATCAGAACATCAAAATATGGAAAAGGAAAAAGGGGTGCTCAAGTTTTGGGTTCGGTCGCGCAAGTGACAAGTGCGATAGAGACTAGGGTAGTGAGACTTGCGCGCCAAGAGGAAACATGCACGTCTAGCACTCAGGGTTTCTAAATGCCTATAAATAGAGGTCAAACCCTCCTAATTCTGTGTGAGTTCAACACTTGGAGAAAATCAGAGCTCTCGTCGCGCAGGTGTAGTGGTCACGCAAGTGGTGGTGTGGTCGCTCATGTATAAATATTTTCCAAAGTTGCGGGCCAGTTGATAGTTAATCACCCAAAGTGGTTTGGGCGAGAAAGGTTGTGAGTCTCCCATGTTTGGAGTTGAAGAAGGGAGCATCGCACAAGTGGTTTGGTGACACATCCACACTATGTTTTGAAGAAGCGGGACAGTTGATGGTTGCACGTCAAAATTGGTTTAGGCATAAAAGGGTCTGAGTCATGAAAGTTTGGAGTTGAAGAAGGGGGTGTCGTGCAAGTGGTTGAGGTGAACTTGAACACCTATTTGAACTTGTGCTCTGGGACCTGCCTGCCATCTTGGAAGAGGGTTCTAGATATTGTTGAAGCACAACAGTCATTTTAGGGCTGCTTGAGAGCTAGAAGATTGCCTGATACCTTCGGTGCAATATGAGATTCATCTATATGTGAAAGCCGGACTTCAATAGAGCATCTACATACAACAGAGGATGTATTCATTAGTAATAATGAAGAGAACTACATGTCTATAAACTGTGAGGGGATCGTTTCCAGAGTAGTGAGAAAAGGAAGAGGAAGAAGGTGATCCTCTCCACCGGTAGTGATCTAGAGAGAGAGAAATAGGGAGTGACCCCTGGGAAAGAAGTGTGATGACCATAAAAATTGTAAAGGTAGTGAGCCATGGATTAGAATCGATTTATCTCAAACTTTGTAAAGATAATTTTTCTTTTAGTGGATTTGGTACATCGGAAAATATCTGTTGTATGCTCCTTGGATGTGTCCTAGTGAAGGTGAACTAATTAAAAATCGTTGTGTCTTATGCATGATTTAGTTTTTGTTTATACTGTGCTGTAGGAAAGAGATATAAGAGAGTCTTTCTTACTAGTGAGACAAGATCAATAGGGGTAGTTGTTTTAATCTGTCATACCTTGATTCACCCCCCCCCCCTCTCAGGGTATCTAACCATGTGGACCTAATAATTAGTATCAGAGGGAAAGGTTAATATTTGTAATTCTCTCTAAAATGGAGGTCACTAATTATAATGTAATTTCGATCTTTGAAGAGAACAATTTTTAGCTATGGAAGAATCGGATTCAACACTACTTCCGATCATTCGGAATGGATGTGTTCACAGTAGCAATGCATGGTATAACAGCTGACATCAATAATGGGGCTTTATCGGAATCCGAGCGAAGAGAATTGGATTCTGATGACAAGGGCATAAATATATTAGGGGGAGCCCTATCCAATGCGATCTATATGAAAGTGATGTCATGTAAAACATCACATGCCATGTGGGAAAATATTTTGAATATATATGAAGGGGATACAAAGGTCAGAGAGGCAAAGCTACAAGTTCTATGGAATAAGTATGAAGATCTAAAAATGAACCCGAATGAGTCTATTTATGCATTCTTTGAAATGGTAAATATTGTTGTGGAAGATATGTGAGGTCTTGGAGAAGTCATTGAAGACATAAAAATCGTAAAGTGCATCTTGAGGAAACATCCACCTTGGTTCAATCCGAAGGTTTTAGTACTAGGAGATAAAGATCCAAAAGAGATATCATTGGAAATTTTTCACAGTAGTGTGGTTGCATATGAAATGATAAATGATGATAACGAGGCTATGGAATAGAGAAATATAAAGAAGTGTCATTCAAGGCCATGAAGAAGCTCACCATTAAATATTCTCAGGAAGAAGAAGAGACAGATGAGGTGATGACATCCCTCTCCTCAAATATTCAAAGAGGAAAAGAAAAGTTTAAAGGGAAACATCCACTGGCCTGTTTTCAATGTGGAAGGGTTGGTCATCATTCCTGAAGATGTCCCAAAAGATTCCAAGAAGAAAATGGTGAAGATGAATTTGAAATTCCAAAGAAGAAATCTTCATTCGATATGATAGGGAAGAAGAAGTTCAATAGAAATTTCATAATGAATAAGAATCTCCTTTCACAAGAAATAGACAGTTCAGATGAGTCTAAGGTTGAATAGGTTGAGGAGATTGAAAATTGGAAATATCGTGGAGAAAATTCTATGGTGGTAGTCGTCGGTAGTTCTCATGAGAAGAAAAAAACTGAAGGTAATGATGAAGAAGAAGAAGTTGAAGGAAGAATTGATATGAAAACTGAGTTAGAGGCCTCCCTTGAGAAGATATATGTTTGGAGAGCCAAAAAAAAGAAAGCTAAGAATGTTGTTCGTGTTGCCAAACTATATATGCAGTAGTAGGAAGAAGAGAAGTATGAGTTGATGAAAGAAATTGAGAAACTCAAGTTATCAGCACCAGAGAACTCAGAATCAGTTAGTGATTATAAACTCAAGTTTGAAGTACAAAAAATGGAGATCGATGGATTGAATACAAAAGTAAAAGATCAAGTCAAGTGTATCTAAGAACTTGAAGAATAAGTTGTTAGTCTGCAATGAGAAATGAAGGATCAAGAAAAAATATTGACTCCCAAAGTGATATCAGAAAATCAGGTCATTCAGAGGACAAAAAAATGAAAGCGGAGGCTAGTATTTTATCAAGAAAGATGTAGCAATCAAGATCAGATGCTAAGGCTGAACTGGGGCTTGATTGAAAACAAAAAGTTCTAAATATTGATGTCAGACCGCAAACACCCATTTCGAGATTGAAGGTGGATTTGGGCAGAAAGGAGAATCCGGATATTCTGAGATCCCAAGGGGAAACTTGTAGTGCGGAAGTAACACGAAGGAATGCACCTTATATCAGGTGTTGTTGTTGTGGAATGATGGGACATTCACAGTATGTGTGTTCCATAGTTAAGATATATGGAAAGGAATAAGAACAAAGGTGGCAGCCAAACAGAGAACGATTCTCCAAATCACTTTTCAAAGGACACTATTTTTGGTGCGGAGGATTCGGGAACATGGATAGGTACTGCACTTCGACCATACAGAGGAATGTTCCAAAGCATAATCAAAATTTTTGCAAGTATCAGATCAATAAACCAATAGGTGAGTTAAAAATGGTGAATAGATTTGCAGCTTTGCAAGATGAAGCTGGTCCATCATACTCTGAGAAAGAACAAAAGTCTCAATCAATGAAAAGTGTGAAGGATAAAATATGGACCAAAAATAAGTAGGATGAGAAGGTCGTGGTGGCATAAATTTCCCTTAAACCATCAGATCGCTCTGGTGTGTGGATCCTTGATTGTGGTTTCACATCTCACATGAGAGGTAACAAGGATCTTGTTACATGCGTAAAAATATGATAATGAAGGAGTTGTAATGTTTGGAAATGATGAAGGCACGAAGATTATTGGCACATAAAAGGCCATGTTTGGGGGCAAAGAGATGAGACGTGTTGATGTATTAGTATTAGAAGGCCTCAGTCACAATTTTCTCAGCGTCAGTCAAATATGTGACTTAGGACATTCTATAAGATTTACTACGATGATTTATGTTGCCAAAGGAAGATACAGAGCACTTGTTCTATAGGGAAAAAGAATAAAGAGAAATCTCTACCTTGTAAGTGGAGAAGAAGATATGTGTTTTCTGTCTAGAGAGGAAGAAAACAAGTTGTGGCCTAAACGACATGGTCATCTATTCCAACCATCCCTTGAAGATCTAGTAAAATGTGTAGTAGTAAGAGACCTACATAAGCTATCATGTGATCGTACACATACGTGCGACGCCTATCAACAATGGAAGATCATCAGAAAGACGTACAAAGAGAAGGAAAAGAAGTCGAAAAGAGTTCTGTAATTGTTTCATGTTGATGTATGTGGACCTATTTCACCAAGATCCATTGACGGGAAGAGGTATTACGTTCTTTTAATTGATGATTATAGAAGAATGGAATGAGTATTTGTTATTTCCCTTATGTTTGATGTGTTCAGTTTCTTAAAATAGTACCGAAGGGAATCTAAAATGATTCTTAGACAGAAAATTCTATAGTTTCGTATAGACAATGGTACAGAATTCACAAACTGTCAGGTGGAAGAGTATCTCGAGAAATATGGGATAAGGAATCAAGTTTCTTCAGTAAGAAATCTCCAACAGAATAGGGTGGTTGAAAGAAGGAATGAGATCATCAACAACATGGCCAGAACAATGCTTATAGAAAAAGACCTACCAGAGATGTTTTGGAAGGAAGTGGTATTGACATCAGTCTACATTTCTAATTGGGATCTGTTGTGTCCGAAGGAATAAAAGACTCCGTATGAAATGTGGTACAGAAAGTACCCAACAGTGAAATACTTTTGAATATTTGGAAATAATTGATTCATTATCAACAAAGAAAATCATAGGAAGTTTGAATCACGTGGAGATGAGGGAATATTTCTGGGATACTCAGGAAAAATCAAAGCATACAAATGCTTTAACAAGAGGCTAGGAAAAGTAATTGAGAGCAATGACGTCACTATTGTGGAAAATGAAGAGAATATTCAACAGCACAGTGAGTAGTTTCTTGATGAAAGTGATGAAGAGGAAAAAAACACAGGAGGAGCAGAAGTGGAAGATGCTGACTCAGAAGAAGAAAATGATGATGAAAATGGAAGTTTTAAGTCTGTGTCTGCACGGAAGCCAAAGAGTCGAGCTGAAATTGACAGGTAGAATATCATTGGTGATCAGTCAGCGCCAGTTCAGACAAGAAGAGTGAAATCATTGCAGCAGAACTCTTTACTATCATAGGTTGAGACAAAATGATTTACTAATGCAACTAAAGATGAAAATTGGGTTTAGGCTGTGAATGAAGAGCTTGATCAGATTGAGAAGATCCAGACATAGGAGATTGTTTCTAGACCAGCTGATAAGAATGTCATTGGGACTAAATGAGTCTTTCACAACAAGATGAATAAAGATGGCATAGTGGTTCAAAGAAAAGCATTACTAGAATTCAAAGGATACTCCCAAATAGAGGGAATAGATATTGATGAGACATTTTCATTGGTTGCAAGGTTGGAGACAATCATATTATTCCTAGCCATTACAGTGCAACCGAAGTTCAAAGTATTCCAGATGGATGTCAAATCTTCATTCTTGAATGGGGTTCTGGAAAAGAAAGTGTATATTGAGTAGCATGTTGTTTTTCTCATTCATGAGGATGAGAATAAGGTTTGTAGACTGAAGAAGGTGTTGTATGGGCTGAAACAAGAACCAAGATCATGGTACTGAAGGCTTTATCAGTACTTGAAGAAGCATGGTTTCCTGTGCGGGGGAGTTTATTACTATCTCTATTTCAGTAATGACAGTAATCAAAGGATGGTGGTGTTGGTTTATGTCGATGACATAATTTCTGGTAGATCAGATGAAGCCCATTGCAGACAGTTTTTCAAATTTATGAAAAGTGAGTTTGAAATGTCAATGATTAGAGAGCTAATGTTTTTCCTTGGTCTACAGGTGACACAAGGAATGAATGGAACATTAATTTCTCATTCCAAATATGACAAGGAGGTTTTGAAAAGGTTTAGAATGGAAAATTACAAAGATATGAAGACTCCTGTTGCTACCCAGACAAAACTGTTCAAAGATGAGGATGGAAAGGCAGTTAATATCACAGAATACAGGCAAATTATTGGAGGTTTGCTATACTTGACCGAAACAAGGCCTGACATTGTCTTCACCACATTCTAAGCAGAAAGATATTAGAGTAATCCCAAGTAAATCCACATGCTTGTAGTGAAAATAATACTTCATTATATCAAGGGAATGGTGGACTTCGGCTTGACATATAATGACAAATCTCAGACAGAGTTATTCGGATATACTGATGCAGACTGGGCTGGTTCAGCGGATGATAGGAAATCAACGTCAGTTGGTGCTTTCTATCTTGGTGGATTGTGTATTTAATGGCTAAGAATGATGCAAGATTTCATTTCATTGAGCACTATGGAGTCTGAGTATATTGCGGCCACTCAAGCATGCACACAATTATTATGGATGAAGCAACAACTTGAGGATATGGGAGTTGAAGTGAAGTCTCTAATCGGAATCCAGTGAGATAACTCAAGTTCTATCAATCTTATAAAAATCCATGTCATCACTCAAGTAAAAAAGCACATTGAGATCACATATCATTTCATCAAGGGGAAGGTGGGCAAGGGCTTGTGATGTTGGATTATGTGCCTACAGAGCTACAGGTTGCAGATATTCGGACAAAGGCCTTACCCAAGGAAGCGTTTGAAAGTCATAGAATGGCTATGGGAGTTCAGTCGACTCCCCTCACTTAAAAGAGTGTAGATGTGGATCCCCCCTCTCACCGAGGTATGATGTGTTTTTCCCTAATGTGTTGATCTGTGCTCTCTACTCTGTTACAGAAGGAGTAACCATTGGGTTCGTTGACAAAGGGGGAAAAATAGTGATTGTTCAAGGGGAGACAGTGTGGCTGTTTGAGAAATCATGACAGATATGGGGAGAAGCTGACAGGTGGAGTGGCCAGATAGTGGGAGTTCAAGCTGGTTCAAAGTGCTTAGCCAGAGCTTAGCTTGGACAACACAGACAATAGTGCTAAAGAGGATTTTCATCTGACAAGAGTTAAAGATGTGGGAAGATAGGGTGAGTGTTTTAAATATGATGATGATAGAAGTGATCGATCAAAGAATATATATCACTACAGTTGAGGATCATGATAACAGCAGAAGAGTGGTGTTGGAATGAGGTAAGAATATTTCCAAAAATTGGTATCAGTTTGGTTTCTATAGTGGTTGTCAGAGTTGAAGTGATTCAGTGATGAACTTTTCATTTACTCTTGTTTCTCACACTGATCATTGCTTATGTGGGCTTAGAGTATGTGTTGAGTAAATCCATGATCGTTATCGGAATCGCAATAGGCGAATAGTGGCCAAATAATTAACGATGTATATTTTTATGGGAGAGTTCACAACAAACCCAAAGGAGGAGATTGTTGGTCAAAAATCCCTCAAAGTATCATTGAAGAATTTTTGAGGTGATTGTGTTTGTTGATAAAGTGGGACTCCATGTTTTGTTTGTTGACAAAGCAAACCATGACATACAAATTTGTTGACAAAGGGGATTTCACTGTGGCATGTCGAGTTTAAGGGATGTTGTTAACGATCAATTATTGATTCAAGAAAATCGACAAAGGAATGGTCGATCTGGATGTGGTTCAACAATATCAGGTACAAGATGGCACCGTTTTCTAGTGTTTTCCAAATTTTTGGGCCTAAAATTCGACAAATGGAGAAAAGTGTTTTTGGAAAAGGGACTTACGCGCCGCTATCTTGGAGTCTTGGAAACATTCACACCATATGTTTTTCAATATAAAAACATGAAAATATGGAAAAGGAAAAATGGGAACTCATGTTTTTGGTTTGGTTGCGCAAGTGGTGGTTTGGTCATGCAAGTGACTAGTTTGACAGAGACTAGGGCATCGAGACTTGAGCGCCGAGAGGAAACATGCACGTCTAGTGCTCAGGGTGTCCAAATTCTTATAAATAGAGGTCTATCTCTCCTCATTATGTGTGAGTTCAACACTTCGATAAAATTAGAGCTCCTGTCGTGCAGGTGTAGTGGTCACGCAAGTGGTGGTGTGGTCGCGCAAGTATAAAGATTTTTAGAAGTTGCGCACCAGTTGATAGTTACTCGCCCAAGATGGTTTGGGTGAGAAAGGTTGTGAGTCGCCCAATATTGGAGCTTAAAAAGGGGGCGACGTGCAAGTGGTTCGGTGACACTTGCGCGCTAGGTTTTGAAGAAGCGCGACAGTTGATGGTTGCACGTCGAAATTGGTTTGGGCATAAAAGGGTGTGAGTCTCGCATGTTTGGAGTTGAGGAAGGGACTGTCGCTCAAGTTGCTGAGGTGAAATTCTGCTCTGGTTTGAACTTGCACTCCGGGACTTACACGCCGACATGGAGAAGGGTTCTAGGTATGGTTGAAGCACGACAGTCATTTTAGGGCTACGTGAAAGCTGGAAGATTGCCCGATAACTTCGGTGCAATGTTAGACTCATCTACAGGTGAAGTCTGTAATTCAACAGAACATCTACATACAACAGAGGATGTATTCATTAGTGATAATGAAAAGGCCTACATGTCTATAAACTATGATTGGATCCTTTACAGAGCAGTGAGCAATGGAAGAGGAAGAAGGTGATCCTCTCCACGGCAATGAGCCAGAGAGAGAGAAACAGGGAGTGGCCCTTGGGAAAGCAGTGATCAGACCCTAAAAATTGTAAAGGTAGTGAGCCTAGGATTAGAAGTGATATATCCCAAACTTTGTAAACCGAAGTGAGCTTTTAGTGGATTTGGTACATCGACACATCTTCGGTGTGTGCTCCTTGGACGTAGACCAATGAGGATGAACCAAGTAAAAATCAATGTGTCCTGTACATGATTTTGTTTTTGTTTATACTGTGCTTCAGGAAAGATAGAGAAGAGATCCTTGCTTAACAGCGTGACAAGATCAATAGGGGAAGTTGTTTTAATCTGTCATACCCTGATTCACCCCCCTCTCAGGATATCTATCATTGTGGACCTAACAATTTTTTATGAAACATTTCTTATTGGAAATGACATACCAGTCTTGAAGTTAGTCATGGACTGGTTGAACAAGTTTTTCTCCATGAAGGACTTATGAAAATCATCCAACAATCTGGGGATCAAGAACATTCATGGTATATCCATGAGGCTTCTTGAACTATTACAAAGTACATACATTTAATAGATCCTAAAGAGATTTTATAACGACCCATACTTTACATACATTTTTATTACTTCAGAATTGAAGCACACTTATTACAACATATAACAAAACCATGAAAGGACCGTATAGTTATTGTTTCTTTAGAAACTAGGAAACATAAACAACTGGTTCATAAATCATCTAAATTGTTTCCCTTTTATTTTATCATATGTAGAGTCCGTTTTGTCATATCTTACTTAATATCCTTCTTCCTGACCTGGGGAAAAGAAAACATACAAAAGGGTGATCTCAAATGCTGAGTAAGGGTAAACAAAAGAAATATCAATCACATCATATTCATAAGAACATATCATTTTGGAAATCATAACCTGCAAAAGAGATCATAATTTCATAACATGGGATAAATCATATTAGTGAAATTGAATCCCAATAATCATAACATAAATCATGAAACTTTGTGGAATACACACATAATCATAGGGAATCATTTCTTAGTAGTCAATACTCATAGCTAAGACTATCCTAGCGGACAAAGTCCATTTCTGAATCGAGTTCACTCTTTGTTTTAATCCTATTTCATTGAACCGGTTTAACCTGCCATTCCAGCCATGTCTATCTCATGAGATATAAATATTTACCCAATGCATTGGAGGGAGATATAGGTCTCACCCATCTCATAATGAAACCATTCTTATATGTGCCATAAAATCATAAATCATACATCATAGCATAACCTATGTAATAAAAATTGGATTCTTAAACATCATGCCATCCTAACATAATCCATATAAGATAAAAGGACATCATAAAAATAATTCCATAATAACATAAACGAATCAATGTAAAAATAGGGATAGAAACATAACCCTATATTATCTTATATGGAAAATAATTTTGGTAAAACACTTGAACTTCATTCTTGAGGAAAATATCCTTTCTACTTCAAAAAAAAAATTTCCTTTCTTAACATGTCACAAAATTTTAAAAAAAGAAGTTTATTAAAAATAAACTTGAAAACTTGTAAAGTAATATTCATGGAAATAATGTTCTAAAAATCCATTCATGCCATATAAGTTAAGAAAAACATTCTTCTCGTACTTTTTCTAGAAATGTCAAAAAGTACCTCGTACAAAAAACGACACAAGATTCCTTTCGTATCTTTTACTAAAAACTCACCGAAGGGTAAAATTGGATTTAAACAATTGTATGATAATAGAAATAATATTATATATTGAGGAAACATGGATTTGGATGAAAAATATTCCCCAGTAAATTTTGAAGTATAAACAATCTTGAAAAAAAAATTAGATTGCGAGATTTTTCCTTACCTTAGGTCTGATTTGCTTCATACGTGTCCGAAACTCATGTATAATGATTTAAATAATGTTATTGAATTATTATAGAATCGTACTCATTGTTATGACATCATATATGGCCATATTCTCAGCTTCTTATTAGTAATATTTCATTGTTACTAGTTATTCGGGTGTTTATTGCTTTTTGTTCTTATGCGTGTTTTGTCGAATAAATTCTTATTATTCTTTTAGGTTATAGATACCTCATTTCTAGAATTTTATTAGTGTAATATATATCATATTTATTAATTCAATTCATTTATATAATAACTAATAATTGAAGATCATGTAAAACGAGTCGCATCACATTGTGGAGACGGTAGGTCGTACGTACGCACGAGCGATGATATTGTTCCCATGATCGTGGAATTTTATTGAAGTGTATGTATACTATTTCAGAATCAATATCACTTTACAATAATCATATATAGTTCTTCTTTACAACATTATTCCTATCAAAGTATGGTGGTGGTGGAAAACAGATTACACCACGGCGTGGAGACAGTATTTTGTACGTACGCACGCACGGTGATTTCGTTTTCCGTAGGATGGATAGAAGATGAAATAGTATTGTTTCATATTTATAATAAAATATTAGTATATGATTTATACTAATGTTATTAATTCATAATGAAACAACTAAATAAGAATAAGTATAAGAAGAAATAATGTTGAAAGAATCGGTAACGAACATTACCTCTTATTTGAAGCGCCACTTCTTAACCTTCTATTAGGGCACTAAAGATGGTCTTTGAAGAACTCTAGGACATCTAGGATGTTTCTAGAAGAGTGGAGAAGAGAAAAAGGTATGGGTTGGCCGAGGTTGAATGCTCAATGTGCTGTGAGGAAGAGAGGGAGGAGGTGCCCTTTTATAAGGGAGGAGAGGGGCACCTTTGGAAAAAGTAAAAATATTATTTTATTACAAAGTCATATTCGGTTTTTAATAGCTAAAAATTGATTTATTTTGAAGATAATTTGGGGATGGGTCGAATTACTGTCATACAATAGAATTTATACAAGTTTAGGTTTCTATTTTAACCTTATCATTTATATTTAACATTAATTTAAAAAAATTTACTTTTACCGTGTCTTCTTGTTTTCTTACATTATAAGGTTAATACAAATACTATAACAAGCCAAACGAACCCCGAGTTGTTTATTATTAATATATATAACCTTATATAAGTAATTTGGTCGATCCTTAGATTTTTAGGAATAAAATAACAACTAATAAAATAATATTTGTTTTAAGAACTATTTTATGTCAATTTTGACACTATTTGGTAATTGAATTTTTGAAACTCATATCAGCATGATTAGTTCGAAAAAAGTGAATTAAATAAATACTAACATGTCATATTAACCTAGAAAATTATTGTAATTCATAATAAGTCTCAAATTACATTTATTGGGGTATTTATAACTTCAATTATGTTAATATTTAATTAATAAGATAATTGCTGCATCATCATTGTGTCATAAATAAATTAAATTATTTAATGTCTAAAATTTATAAATAAAATACGATTATGTAGGAAATATTTTTATCTTTTTAATGAATATTTATAGTCTAATTTATCTTATGTATAACCCTATATTAAAAATTATTTAGTTATTAAACTTTGATTTTAACTATTTTAACCCTTCTTTAAAGAAATTAATAATAAATGTCCTAATCTAATCCAAGTGGACCAAAATGGACATATTTTATTCCTAAGGTTGTTTTTGGTATAATTAAAAATTATCCAATAGAATTAGGACATGTGTTAGGGTAATAATAATATCATTTTTACCGTTAATTACCCTATTTACTTTTAACCGTGATAAATAATAGTAAAAAAGTTACTATTCACCAAAAATTATTTTCATCTCATTGAACCACATTTTAGTCCTTGATATTAACCATGTCTCTCAGATTTTTGAAATTCCACTCACATGAGCGGTAAAAATATGTTTTATGTGGATTTCCAAATTCTCCTAGGAGGTGGGTAAAAGACGATGAAAAGTTAAATAAAATATTTATATAACTAAAATTATTATAGAATGACTCAATTGAATTACATTGAACTTATATAGTTATTATGTATGAATTTTAACCTAAAATAAATTTAAATAAAATAAATATTTATTTAAATAAAAAATCGGTTTTTAAATAGTAACCCAGTGTTTTCACTATTCATCAAAAATTGAATGTTTTCAGAAAAATACAAAAATTTCACCGTAGGCTAATTTCGATATTACGAATCCAAAAATGAAGTTCATTTTGAAAGATAATAATTATAAAATTTCAAAAAGTGGGTATTATTATTCATAATGACTAGTTTTAATAGCATTATAATAGCATATCATTGTTTAGTGAAACTCGGTATTACGTACAACGCAAGCTATCAAGGAAGGTCGTGATTGCGTGTAAAGCAAGCCATGCTAGTGTTGTGTGTAGGGAAAGATTGATTTGATGATGTATATAACATAAAAACAAAATATTTCTCATAAAAGTCTCGAGTGTTACATTCTACCCCCCTTAAAATGATTTTCTCCCTCAAAATTCGTCACTTTGTAAAAAATAGATGAGGATACCTCTCCCTCATCATATCCTCAATCTCCCATGTAGATTATTCTAATTTGTGGTTCCTCCATAAATCTTTCACCAAGTGAGTGGTCTTGTTCCGTAGGACTTTTTCTCTACGATCTAGAGTCTCTATCGGCTGTTCTTCATAAGAAAGATCTTGCTCCAGTGGTACAACTTCTGAGCTAAGTACATGTGAAGGATTGGGTATTTACATTCTCAAGAGAGATACATGGAACACATCATTAACTTGAGAGAGATTCGGTGGAAGTGACAATCGGTAAGCTACCCTCCCAACATGATCCATTATTTGGAAAAGATCGATATACCTAGGGCTCAGCTTTCCCTTCTTTCCAAATCTCATTACTCTCGTCCAAGGAGATATTCGTAAGAACACTTTATCACCCACTTCAAACTCTATTTCTTTTCTTCGGTTGTTGATATAACTTTTTTTCGACTCTAAGCTTCTCTAATGTGTTGTTGAATAGATCTGACCTTTTCTGACATCTCATCAACAAGATAAGGTCCAAATAGCTTTCATTCCCCCACTTCATCCCAGCAAGTTGGAGTTCATCATTTCTTTCCATAGAGAACTTCATAAAGAGCCATCTAAATACTGGAGTGAATGCTATTATTATAAGATAATTCCACCAAAGTTATGTGTTGATCCCAACCTCCATTGAAATCCATAGAGCAAGCTCTCAACATATCTTCTAGAGTTTGAATTGTTCTCTTAGACCGACCGTCTGTCTGAGGATGATAAATAGTGCTGAAACTCAACTTTGTATCCAGAGTATACTGAAGACTTCGCCAGAACATTGAGGTAAACCTCGGATCCCGATCAGATATAATGGAAAGTGGTACTCCATGCAATCTTACCACTTCATTTACATATATCCTGGCAAGCTAATCCAGGGAGAATTCCTCTCTAATAACAATGAAGTGTGCAGACTTTGTAAGAAGATCAACTAGAACTTAGATAGCATTATTGCCTTTGGATGTTTTAGGAAGTCCGGTGACAAAGTCCATAGTGATGTTTTCCCATTTCCATTCGGGTATGGGTAATGGTTGTAACATCCCCTTAGACTTCTGTCTCTCAGCTTCAACTTACTAACAAACCAAGAATCGAGAGACATATTCAACAATATCTCTTTTCATGACATCCCACCAGAAGTACTCTTTCAGGTCCCTATACATCTTTGTGCTTCCAGGATGAATAGAGAATGAATAACTATGAGCCTCATCCAGAAAATACTTCTTTAATTCAGGGATGGGAGGAACAAAAACCCGATTCCTGAACATTATTATCACATCACAATCAATGTTGAATTCAGGAACATTTCTCACCTTCTATTGTAACTCTACATCTTCTTTCTTTGCCTCTTTAATCTTCACATGTATAGATGGTTGAAAATTTATTTGAGAAAGATACGATTTTCCCCTTCAATTATAATTCCAAGATCTATCCTTTATGAATCCATAAATATTGGATCTTTTTTTATCCTCATCATGGATAAGCTAGCATGGTCTTGTCGACTTAATGCATCTGCCACCTTGTTTGCTTTCCCAGGGTGGTAATGAATTGAGCAGTCATAATCCTTAATCAACTCCAACCATCTTCTTTGGCGCATATTCAGATCCTTTTGTGTGAAAATATACATTAAACTTTTATGATCAGTATAAATATAACACCTTTCACCATAAAGATAATGCCTCCAAATATTTAATGCAATGATTACGGCAGCTAACTCCAAATCATGAGTTAGGTAATTTTTCTCATGGATTTTCAACTATAGTGAGGCATAAGCTATCACCATATCATTTTGCATGAGAACACACCCTATCACCTTCTTAGATGCATCACTATAGATCACAAGCCTTTGTCCACTACAAGGAAGTGTGAGCAAAGGTGCACTGGATAACCTTCTTTTCAACTCTTTGAAATTCTATTCACATTCCTCCGTCCACACGAACTTAAATCTATTTCGAGTCAACCTGGTGAGTGGATTAGATAATCGTGAAAAATCTTTCACAAAACGTCGATAATATCCACCCAAACCAAGAAAACATTGGATCTCAGTTACTGTCGTTGGTCTCGACCATCTTTTGATAACCTCTGTTTTTGCTAGATCCACAAATATCCCCTCTTTTGAGATTATGTGACCCAAAAAGGCAACTTTTTGAAGCCAAAATTTACACTTGGTAAATTTGTCATAAAGCTTCTCCATTCTCAGGGTCTTCACTACAATTCTCAAGTGATCTTCATGTTCTTCCTTTCTCTTTGAGTAGATAAGAATATCGTCTATAAAGACTACCTAAAACTGTTAAAGATAGTCTCTAAAGACTCTATTCGTCAGATCCATTACGATAGAAGGGGCATTAGTAATACCAAATGGCATCACTATAAATTCACTGTGTCCATACCTTTTATGGAAAGACGTCTTTGGTATATCCTTCTTTTTGACCCTTAATTGATGGTACCCTGAACAAAGATCAATCTTGAAAAAGTATTGAGCTCCGCATTGTTGGTCAAATAAGACATCAATGCGTGTGAGAGGATATTTGTTCTTGATAGTGGTCTTGTTAAGTTCTTGATAATCAATGCTGAGTCTCATTGATCCATCTTTCTTCTTAAAAAACAGATTAGGTGCTCCCCAAGGCGACACACTAGGGGGTATGAATCCCTTATCAAGATTATCTTGGAGCTTCTTCTTCAATTCCTACAAATCAATTGGGGTAATTCTATAAGGTGTCTTTGAAATAAGAAAAGAACCCAGTACGAGTTCTATTGAAAACTCAACTTCATGATTTGGTGGAAGACCCGAAAACTCCTCCGAATAGACATCGTCAAACTCCCGTACAATGGGAATATTCTTAAGAGTGAGTTTCTCACCAACCATTTGAGATAAATAACCTTTATTTAGTGGAATCAAGACCCATAAGATGGAAGAAATTTTAACTGGAAGGTTATGTTCATCCTTTCATCGATAGACGATCATAGATTGATCTGGAATATGAAATGTGACTTTCCTTCTTTGGAAATTGATATGAGATCCATATAAAGAAAGGAAATCCATGCCAAGAATCACATAAAATTCCACTATAGGAAGGATTACATGATTTTCAGGAAGCACTTTCCCACAAACTTCAATCGAAGAATAATTAAAAACTTTTGATGCGACTGTTGTTCCATTAGGGGTTGTCACAGCCAACTCAACATCTAATTGTTGAGGTAATACGACAATACCCTTAGAAAATTCATCATAAATAAAAGAGCGGGTGGATCCAGAATCAAATAAAACATTGTATACTTTAGAGTGGATGGTATGTGTACCTTTCACCACTTCGTTATCATACTCCACATCGCTGATAGAAATTGCATGTGACATTCCTTTGTCTTTAGCCTTAAGAGTTTGTTGACGTCAATCATCATCATCAAATATTGGATTAGGGAATTGATTAGCATAATTCCCCATTTCCTTTCACTTCTAACATTAAAGTGTAGGAGGTGCACTCTATGTAGCCTTTTCTTCGTTCGCATCACTAGACATCTTCTTCCCATCATTGCGGCATTCAAATGCCCGATCACCTTCCTTTCCACATTTGAAACATTTACCTATACCTTAAAGAAAAATCTCTCCATGTTTCATTACACACATTGAGAATAAGAGAAAACTCATCTTCTTTTTAGTGTGCTCTTTATATTTTCCTTTTAATTCCATTTTCCTCTTCTTATCAAATTCATATGACTGATGGGTTACTCCAATCTCCATCTCAACTTTGAGATCACATCGAACGATTTCCTCATAGCTATTGAAGTCCCTTATAGCAAATTCCCTTCGAAGTCTTGGTTTTAATCCACTAAATAATCGATCGATCTTACTCTCAGGATGGATAATAATCCCAGAAGCGTACCTTGCAATTCTTGTAAAATTTTCTTCGTAGGTACCAACAGATTCATCATCCTTATGCTTTAGTTCAAGAAACTCCTTCTCCATATTTGTTCAAAGAATATGAGGGAAGTATTTATTTAAAAATATGTTCTTGAACTCATCCCATTCCACGGACTCAATTTCATCCCTTTACCTCTTATTATTGATAAGATTCCACCATTGATCAGCATCACCTCCCCAAACGATAAACTGCTAAGATGAATTTATCATGTTCAGAACATTGAAAAACTAAAAATATCTTTTCAGTTGTACTGAACCATTGTTCATCCACTAATGGATCAGTAGACCCGCTGAATGAGGGTGGACGCTGCCTCATGAAAGATTCAATAGAATGTTTCTCTTTACTTTGCTCGTTTGGAAGTCCTGCATGATTCATAGCTTGAGAATGTTGTGTGAGCATGGCTACAAAATTTTTCATTCTAGCTCCCATAACGTTTGGTTGCTCAGGGGGAAAATATTTACATTGCCCGTCGCATTCCACATTAACAGGGTTCCTTTGGGTTCCAACGATTGACTAAAACCAAGAAGAATAGTGTGATCAACATTAATTATAATAGGAAAACCACATAATAAAGAATAAAATTTCACACTCAAGGTATTATCATAGGTTCTTCATGGTCATTTTTAAAACACTAATATTGTGTTCTATTCTTAGAATTATCCTTAGGGTTATTACTAAGGCTTTCACATCCTAGTTTGAAAAGGTTGACTATACATTTACTCTGATACCAACTATAACGACCCATTCATTACATACATTGTTATTACTTCAGAATTGAATCAAACTTATTACAACATATAAAAAAACCATGAAAGGACTGTATAGGTATAGTGTCATTAGAAACTGGGAAACATAAACAAATGGTTCATAAATCATCTACAATGTCTCCCTTTTATTTTATCATATCTTGAGTCCATTTTGGCATATATTACTTAATATCCTTCTTCCTCACCTGGGGAAAAGAAAACATACAAAAGGGTGAGCTAAAATTCTTAGTAAGGGTAAATAAAACAAATATCAATCACATCATATTCATAAGAACATATCATTTTGGAAATATTAACCTACAAAAGAGATCATAATTTCATAACATGGGATAAATCATAGTAGAGAAATGTAATCCCAATAATAATAACTTAAAAATTGAAACTTTATGGAATACACACATAATCATAGAGAATCATTTCTTAGTAGTCAAGACTCATAGCAAGACTATCCTAGCAGACAAAGTCCATTTCTGAACCGAGTTCACTCCTCGTTTCAGTCCTATTTCACTGAACCAGTTTAACCTTCCATTCCGGCCATGTCTATCTCATGAGATATAAATATTTACCCAATGCATTGGAGGGATATATAGGTCCCACCCATCTAATAATGAAACCATTCTAATGTGTGCCACAAAATCATAAATCATACATCATAGCATAACCCATGTAATAAAAATGGGATTCTTAAACATCATGCCATCATAACATAATCCATATAATATAAAAGGACATCATAAAAAAATTCCATCATAACATAATCAAATAAATGTAAAAATAGGAATATAAATAGAACTCTATATTATCTTAGATGGAAAATAATTTTGGTAAAACACTTGAACTTCATTCTTGAGGAAAATATCCTTTCTACTTCAATTTTTTTCCTTTCTTAACATGTCACACAATTTTAAAAAAAATAAGTTGATTAAAAATAAAATTGAAAACTTGTAAATTATGCTTCATGTAAATAATGTTCTAAAAATCCATTAATGCCTTATAAGTTAAAAAACATTATTCTCGTACTTTTACCGGAAAAGTAAAAAAGTACCTCGTACGAAAAACGACAAAAGATTCCTTTCATATATTTTACTAAAAACACACCTAAGGGTAAAATTGGATTTAAACAATTTTAGGAGGATATAAATAATATTACATATTGAGGAAACATGGATATGGATGATAAATATTCCCCAGTAAATTCTGAAGTATAAATAATCTCAGAAAATAAATGAGATTTCGAGATTTTCCCTTACCTTAGGTCTGGTTTGATTTGTACGTGTCCGAACCTCCTGTATAATGATTTAAATAATGTTATTGACTTATTCCAGAATCATACTGATTGTGGTGATATCATATATGTTCATATTCTTAGCTTATTATTAGTAATTTTTCATTGTTACTTGTTATTCGGGTGTTTGTTGCTTTTTGTTCTTATGCGTGTTTTGTCGAATAAATTCTTATTATTCTTTTAGGTTATAGATTCATCATTTACAGAATGGTATTAGTGTAATATATATCATATTTATTCATTCAATTCATTTATATAATCATTAAGCATTGAAGATCATGTAAAATGAGTCGCATCACATTGTGGAGACGGTAGGTCGTACGTACGCACAGGCGATGATATCGTTCCCATGAATGTGGAATTTTATTGAAATGTATGTATACTATTTCAGAATAAATATCACTTTACAATAATCATATATAGTTATTCTTTACACCATTATACCCATCCATGTATGGTGGTGGTGGAAAACAGATTACACCACGGCGTGGAGACGGTATTCTGTACGTATGCACGCGCGGTGATTTCATTTTCTGTAGGATGGATAGAAGGTGAAATAGGGTTGTTTAATATTTATAATAACATATCCATATATTAGTGATACTGAATTTATTACTTCATAATGAAACAACTAAATAAGAGAAGTAGAAGAAGAAATTAGGTTGAAAGGATTGGTAACGAACATTACCTCTTCTTTGACGCGCCTCTTCTTAACCTCCTCTTAGGGCACTAAAGATGGTATTTGAAGAATACCAAGACCTCTAGGATGTTTCTAGGGAAGTGGATAAGAGAAATTTTCTGGGGTTGGCCGAGCTTAAAGGCTCAAAGTGGTGTGAAGAAGAGAGGGAGGAGGTGCCCTTTTATAAGAGAGGAGAAGCGGACCTTTGGAAAAACTAAAAATATTATTTTATTATAAAGTCATATTCGGTTTTTAATAGCTCCAAATTGATTTATTTCTAATATAAGGTGGTTATGGGTCGAAATCCTCTCATCCAATACAATTTAGACATGTTTAGGTTTCTATTTTAAACTTATCATTTAGATTTAACTTTAAATTAAATAATTTTATTTCTACCGTGTCTTCTTGTTTTCTTACACTATAAGTTTAATAAACATTCTATAACAAGACAAAATAACCAAAAGTTGTTTACTATTAATATATATAACCTTATCTAAGTCATTTGGCCGAACCATATATTTTTAGAAATAAAATAACAACTAATAATATAATATTTTTTAAAAAAACTATTCTATGTCAATTTTGACACGATTTGGTAATAGATTTCTGTGAAAAACATAACAGCATGATTAGTTCAATTAAAGTTAATTAACTCGATAATAACATGTCATATTAACCTAGAAAATTATTTTAATTCATAAAAAGTCTCAAATTACATTTATTTTGGTATTTATAAAATCAATTATGTTAATATTTAATTAATAAGATAATTACTGCATCATCATTGTGTCATAAATAAATTAAATTATTTAATGTCTAAAATTTATAAATAAAATACCATTATGTAGGAAATATTTTTAGCTTTCTAATTAATATTTATAGTCGAATTTATCTTATGTATAACCCTATATTAATAATGATTTAGTTATTAAACTTTGATTTTACCTATTTTAACCCTTCTTTAAATAAATTAATAATAAATGCCCTAATCTAATACAAGTAGACCTAAATGGTCATATTTTATTACTAAGGCTGTTTTTGGTCGAATTACACTTATCCGATAGAATTATGACATGTGTTAGGGTAATAATAATATAATTTTTATCCTTAATTACCCTATTTAATTTTAACCGTGGTAAATAAAATTAAAAAGTTACTACTCACCAAAAATTATTTTCATATCATTGAACCACATTTTAGTCCTTGATATTCACCTTGTCTCTTAGATTTTTGAAATTCCACTCACAGAAGCGGTGAAATTAAGTTTTATGTGAATTTCCAAATTCTCATAGGAGATGGGTAAAAGACGGTGAAAAGTTCAATATAATTTTTATATAACTAAAATTATTTTAAAATGACTCCAATGAATTACATTGAACTTATATAGGTATTATGTATCAATTTTCACCTAAACTAAATTTAAAAAAATTAAAAAATTATTTAATTTAAAAGTCGGTTTTTAAATAGTAACCTGGTGTTTTCACTATTCATCAAAAATGGAATGTTTTCAGAAAAATACAAAAAATTTACCCTAGGATAATTTTGATATTCCGAATCAAAAAATGAAGTCCACGTTGAAAGATAATATTTATAAAATTTCAAAAAGCCAGTATTACTATTCATAATGGCTATTTTTAATAAAATTTTAATAGCATATCGTTGTTTAGTGAAACTCGGTATTGCGTACAACGCAAGCTATCAAGGAAGGTCGTGATTGCGTGTAAATCAAGCCAAGCTAGTTTTGTGTATAGTGAAATATTCCTTTTATGATTTATATAAAATAAAAACAAAATATTTCTCATAAATGTCTCAGGTGTTACAGATTTAGTATGGAACAATCCAATAGGGGGTTGGTTCTAGTGTCACATGGTATACATCATTCCAAAAAAATGTGTCCCCAGACACAACATGAGAATTATAGGGTGAGTAATATTCCAAACAACTCATCAATATGATCTATCATGTATTCGATGTAATATACCAGACTTGATGTTGCCTATACATTGGGCATGGTAGGAAGTTACCAAAAAGATTCAGGAGAACAACATTAGACTCCTATCAAGACTATCCTTAAGTATCTAAGAATGACTAAGGATATGTTCCTAGTGTATAGAGGAGATGAGGGGATTTTCATAAGAGGGTATATTGATGTACGTTTTCTTATAGATCAGGATGATCAAACATCACAATCAGGATATGTTTTCTATCTCGACAGATGAGCTATGAGCCGGAAGAGGTCAAAGTAACCATTTATCACTGATTATACAGTGGAGTTTGAATATATAGCAGCTTTTGATGAAGGCAAGGATGACATATGGATTTAGAACTTTTTCTAGGATCTTTATGTGGTGATTGGCAGTAAAGATCCTATTACATTGTATTGTGATAATACTGCAGTAGTGGCTCTTGTAAAAGAGCCATGGTCACATCAACGGAAAAAGAACATACTCTGAATGTATCACCACTTGAAAGATTTCTATCAAAGGCGTGAAGTTACAATGAGAAGAGTGTCCATGATAGAGAATGTGGTGTACCCCTTGACTAAAGGTCTATTTTAGAATAAGCATGAATATCATTTGAGTGAGAGCGCACTAAAGGTTGTTAGCAGTTGTCTCCAGTGAAAGTGGGAGTCTTTCGGAGTTGGTTCTCAAGAAACAAACTTATTTTTACTTTATGATAAACCTATATTAAATGGATTAATATTAATAAACTACTTATCACATAATGAGTGTTCTTCTTCATGACATAGTATGTGATAATTTCCTAAGAATAGTCGTCACATTAAAAGTTCGTAGAAGTTCCATGCTATGATGATAACCTAAAATTTCAATGACACTATTTTTGAATATATGTTATATGGATGGATGATATCATTTTATGGGACACAACTGATATAGGATAAAAGGAGTGGGTACTCATGATACTTTTACGCACATTCTCATGGCATGAGCCCTTGGTACTATCTAAGAGGATATTCTGAGGACAAGAACCCCCAGTAGGAAATCCACATTCATAAGTTTCATTGGATGTTCCTATCTGCGGACGTTTGTATTGGTCCTTAAACATTAAGATTATTATTAATAGGTATTATAACTCATTCACTTAGATGTATTGACTAAAACCATGATGAAGGATGTTTTTGGTGAGGTGGGATATATTGGATGTGTCATGTGTAATAATGCATTAATGAATAATGTGAAAAGGATTTTTCACTTCGATGGAAGTAGATTCCTCATGACCTTTAATGGAAATTATATAGACTAACTAAATCCATGTCCACGGTGTTCTCTAGGAACGTTCAATTTTGGGATGTCAAATAATGTGAAATTGATCACATGGGTTGATGGCACTTGCATTTGACTCGTTTGATTAGAGATATCAAGAAAAGGGGATTATATTACACAGTAAGCGTTTGTATTAGGTGAAATTTAGTGGTGACATAAACGTATTTATCTTGGGTGCCTTGACCTGTTTCTCAATAGTAATCTTCGACTTTAGGAAATCCTTCCTAATTCTAGAGAGAAAGAGGCCTAGAGGGTCACATGCTAAGCGTTTCTAGTATCTTAGTTAAATAATTTATTTATTTAACAAGTTGAATAAATATTATTCTTGATTGTGGTTTAATAATTATTAAAGTATGACTAATCACATTTATTTTTTCAGTAGTTATTTAAGAGAATATATTTCGAATATAATATTTATTTATCAGTGATTAATGTAGTTATATTTATTTGATAAATAAATTTTCATTATTCAAGGATTATTAAATATTGAGGAGTATTAGAAAACCATGTTATGGGTCCAGTGAGAAATAAAATTAAACATTATTTGGTTAAATAATAATTAAATATAACATTCATGTTAAGAACATGTCATAGAAATAATAGCATTGTTATTATTTTTTACATGGGTATTCACATGGAATAATAAATTAAGTGACAACACCTACTCTAATTATTTATTATTACCTGGTGAATTAAATTCCCCATTATGTTATTATTCTCTATATTAGTCAATGGTTCATTTGATCGGATAACCAATAATTGTGTGGACGACATCCTTGGAGAAATAATCTTGAGCCTAGATACCTCTTTCCTATCTAACAACGCTCTCAAGAACAAGATAGATCCTCCTCCACCAGATCAAGGAGAACGTTTTGGATGTGATTCTCAAGGCAATCGACGATGAACATCGCAATCACAAGGATCTTCTATGATAGAACCTGGAAACTCCTTCGGCGAAGTCCGGAGATACATTGAGCACATGTGGATCACTGCTAGAGGATTCTTGTCCTTAGAATAAACATCACAATGAATCCACACCTCAGACCTTTGGTCATACACATCAACAAAGAAAGAATCACTTGGGAGGTAATTCTATAATTTAATTAAATTAATTATAAAAATATATATATTGATCATATCTTCTCAATTTTGGGTTATCTCCTTTTTATTTTATCTTTGATTCAATTCCATGGATTCTAGCATTCATCATCATATTGATCCTAGATTAATCATTGATTATGAAAATTTTCAAAGTTGGGTACATGCCCATCATGCGCTTTCACTGCACCCGAAACCTATATAGGCTACAATTTTTACATTAATTTTTTGAAATATAGGTTTTTTGGACTGATCATCACCACATGTAGGTAAATATAGTCATTTTTTAATTTTTTACCACACTATTTGAAGGATCATTACTTAAAATCCAAAAACTAGTTCTTTCTGATTTTTTTTACGGACATACTTTATTCAATGATAAAATTTATTGAAAATTATATGAGTTAGCTATTATTTATACCTGGTTGGTGGAAATTAATTTATTAGTAAAGTGTTTTCAAATTTCTAGTGTAGTGTGTCTTGTGGTAATGTTTAATCATGAAATTGATACTTAAATAGGAACAATTAGAGTTTAAAAATATATGATATTATTTGTGTTTCCAATTGAAATAAAATAATGTTTTATATGTTAGAATATGATATACTGGTCACTCAAAAACCAAATTACCATGGGATATAAGTCCATGTTTAGAAATTTAATCCAATAATGGGTTTCTAGATGAGGCATACATCTGTAGGGACCTATATTATATCCTAGTTTCAGTTTTATTCACTCATGTGAGAGTCGACTAAATGATTATGTGTTCGTTGAAGGGTTCACCTTGGGTATTGGAACTAATTATTGGGTGAGACATTGTCTCATGTACTTAGCATTCACCTAGGGTGTGAGATGTGAGTAGGATTGTGGTAATATTATGAAAGGACTTATAAGGTGTAGGGTGACATAGTAGAGTATTCCACATAGAGTGGACTAATTATTTTAAGTTAGATGTAATTTTTTAAGTATATTAGTATTTTTAATAAATATGAATATGGATAAAGGATTGTGAAATCACCTTGGAGGTGTGAGAATGGATAGCAATGGACCTTTAATGTTATTTTGTTTCTGGGTGAGATGTCCTACCATGGATAATGTGCTTTCAAAACATTTTCATGTTGGAATTATTTAAGTCAAATATTAGAAATGATGTGTTATTTGAAAATGGGCATGAGATCATCTAAAATGTAATCACTGAGTGTTGTTAGAAATGTATCATATTTTCATTAATTGTTTAGTGTGTACCAGTATTTGGTTTTAATGATATGTTTGGTTTATTAGATATGGTCTAGGAAGTTTTCAGTAGGATTAGTGACATAAGGGATACAATAGTATATAATAGAGGGATAAAAAATTGGGTTTTCTGATTCCACAAGTTTGTTTTCGTTTATTTTTAAATTTGATTTGATATATCATAAATATACGATGATAATTATTAAGGGGTTGGATTAGATTAAAAGGTTTTGAAATTTGTGTTGTTATACCCCGGGTGTGGATTAATCTCAATTATTCAATTTCTAGGAAGTTATCTTTTTTAAAGGGTGTCATGCTTTAAACATTATTCTTCATGAAAATTTAGATGGTATGAGGATAGAACATTTTTTGTGGTAGCTGATAAAGTGGTTTATTCTCTACGAATATATCTATGTTTATACCCTTCCAAGATTTGGAATCACATACTGAGGGAACTGGCTATATTACATCCTTCCCAATATTTTCACTCATATTAAAATTTATTCAAATTCCAGGGGGTCTAGAACGTACTACATGGAGTCCATACATGGTTATTTTAACTAGTTTTACACAATAGAATAGTATTAATAAAGATGTAGTAAGAATTATAAACTCTATATAAGAGCATAATGAATATAATATTATAGTTCCATGTTATTGTTTAATAATTTTGTTACTATATTAAGTAATCTCTCATATATATTATGTTTTATCTTTAGGGTCATGTTATTGGTCTACTAAATATTTTCATACTAAAAAACTATATGTCTACTTTGTTTGATGTAAAAATATATTTTGTTATGTATTTAGATTTTGTCAAGGGATCGATGAATGATAATATAGCTAAATATTCTCAATGAGGATATGTATAAAATATTGAGTTAAAATTGAGGTTTTATAATACTGTCTCTAATTTTTTTATTCTATATATTCTATTCTTACGATCCTTCCACCAATATACCCATATTTTTACTTATAACATGAAAGGAATTATGTGAGTTTATTTATTATTTCATGGAATATGTTATTAATTATTGATGGATTTTGTATATAGTGCTATATGTTTACTATAGTAGGAATGATTTATATATTTTTTTGTTTATGTTTTGTTCTGATAGACTAACAATTATGTGTATAGTTTCCCCAATAACATTTCTTTCCCCCCAACACTACTCAATAGTCTTTAAAATATATGGAGGAAAACATGAGGTCATGTATAAGACCCCTTTTGGGACATGAAAGTAATGTATGTTATGTAATTTTATAAAATTAAATTAGAGAACTTATTTCGGTTGTTTAGTTTATTTGGTCTTGGTATATGTGGTAAGGTTCATCAGAACACGGTGATAAAGATATGATGGCACTTTACTAACACATATATGCTGGATTTTTATGTTAGTAAGGAATTTTGATTTTGAATATTTTTTTAGATATTATATATGTACTATTTTAGATATTTATGACATTTATTTTTTATGTTTTATTGGTTTAAAATTAACTAGAATTTCTAAGAGTGGGTGAATACATAAAAAATACAAGGCACATAGATTGAAATGATATATAAGAAAAAGTGTGACTGAAAATTTATTATTGGTAAGTAATTTTTTTATATAAAAGTATAAATAATACATAGTATGGAATTTTCCTTAAAAAATATTCTATTAATGTTAATTATTAGAAAAATGGTAATTTTTTTCGAGGTTTTTATTGATATTATATTCACTATTAGTTTGGAAATTTACATGTTATGTGATGAAAACAAAATGGTGGTTGGTGTATGAAATTGATTCATTATTTGTTTTACTATAGTCCTTCGATTACATTTGTGTGGAGGGAAATCTTTTTTATATTATCCCAAAATGTGTGATAATTTTACAATATAGGAGTGGGGTAATGTACTTTAAAACATGAATAGTAGTTTTCATATCAATCTATGTGAAATTGTATTAGACAACATATATTCCAATCAGATCAGGGTAAACAATTTACACCAGTATCTATAATTCTATATCTAATAGTTGATATCATTATTTAATATTATAGTTTATTTCATATTGGGATTAATTTCATGCATATGATTTTTGTGTGTTTTTATTTAAACATTAATTCTCTAGTAGAGGAAGATTTGTTTTTTTTTTGCTCTAACCTACCAATAGAAATGACGCTATCTACTATAATGATCAAAAGAAGATAAGAAAAAGTAAATTTCAAATAACTCAAGAACTATCCTTAAAGGAATAATATCAAGCAGTATTGACTAAAGATCACTTCTAAACGTTTCTTATTTCCTAATTTCTATTTTATAAAATACATGATAATTTTTTGATTTTGTTATCCTTCATAAATTTTTGTTCTCTTATTATGTTTTCATCAGAATAAAATAAAATTATTCCTTATAAATAGAAAATTCATTTATTTAATGGGAATTAATGTCAAAAATAATGGTAGGAGAATTTATTAGTTGTTGGATTCGTTGAAATCTATGGTTTATGTTAATTCCAAAATAATATTGTGTCTTCCCCCAAATCATTTGTTTTTAATTCCATTCTAATACTTTCCTATATAAAATGTTTACTTATATTTACCATTGTAATATTCTTGGGTTTTATCTATGGATATCTCTACATAAATTGAATCAATGTTGATTGTTTAAGATATGATGATTTGTTGAAGTTGCTATTGTTATCATGATTTTTTGTTAAATTGGGTCAATATATTTTAATTATAGGAATCATTATCCCTTTTTTATATGATGTATGAATATTTTATCCTCATAATGTTAGACAATTTTACTAAAATGATTTGTTGATTCCATTGGATTAATGAAAAATAAGTTTATAAATAAGGATAATGTGTTTAAATTAAATTTGAAAGAGTGTAACATGTATTTTATTTCGACTAGAATTAGAATCTCTCTTCATTACATGTAATATAATAGAAACCGCTAGTTCATTCAATAAAATCATGGCTGAGGAAACACTATTTCTATAAAAAATCCTAAAATAAACCATATTCATATAGAAATACGAATTTTATTTTTGTTTGACTAAGGATTATAATTATGTATAAAATTTTAAAAGGATACCAATAGAGTTCTTGATATGTAATTTCTTTATTTCCTTGATGGGATGAGTAAGGTCAATATTATTTCATTCCTTTCGAAATACATGGAAGATATATTCTCTGGATTGGTAAACATGAAAATATAACCATATTTAGAGAGATTAAAACAAATATTTTTTAGGATATCTCATATGGAATGAGAATATTACTTTGTTTCTATGTACATAATAGAAGTGAAACATTAAAATCATGAGAGCATATCCAAAATGAAATTATTATTCGTTATATTAGAGATAAAATTATCTGACAGAGTAATGAAAAATAATATTCTAGATTAAATGGAAAAGAAAAACATACAATGTTTAAGAATATATGTAAATAACTTCTACTTAAAATCTTCCATTAGAAAATCATTTTTTCCGAAGAAGAATTTGCAGAGTGAATATCTAAATGAAAAAGATAATATAATTTCTAAATAGTGTAGTTGAGATTAGGAAGAAAAATCCACTGAAGATCATCAAAATATAGAAGATCATAATGGTAAGACAATGTAGTTTAGAATATCATATTTTGCTTCATTTACACAAAGTGGAAATGAATTATTCAATAGGCATCATAATACTAAAATGGAATATCCATTAAGATATAATAAGTCCAAACTCAATATTCCATCCCAAAATATTAATGAAATAGGAAAATATATCTATGAATTTTATAAGAAATTATACATTTTAGTGTTAATTTCCAATAATGGAAAATAGAAGAGAATAAAACCTGAGGCTCAAAGTGCTTCAAGCTCACCATCACCATATCCTTTTAAAAAGAGTGAGAGATCCAGAACACCTAGTGATGTCATAGTTAATTATGAGATTCCATTAATCCTAAAAAAAGTTTCATCAAAAACAAAAAATGAATATATTGGATGTGATGGGAATTTAAAATAAGCGACTGATGAGGTAGTATAGGTTGAAACAAAATAACATTAAAAAATCATATATAAATTAATGTTATCATAACAAAAATATAAAAAAAATTAAGTTTCATTTGTGGTTGAACATTAAAGGGAAAGACAAGATCAAAACCACTCAGATGAAAATCCAATTCTAAGGATAGTATAATTTTTATCTGAATTTGTTTCTTATGAACGTGTTTATGGACTATAGAGTATGGAAAATAAAATAAGGTTTGTGTACAAAAAGTTATTTCATATAACATGATATGTGTCACTGCCTCTAGACTATAACAATAATATTTATTATCTCAGCTACATATATATATATATTTTTATTTATAATTTATAAATACTGAATATGTAAAATAAAATTGGAATCAAGTCATATTTGTTTTACATGAAAAATGATTATGAATCCATGTTTCAGATTTTAAAGAAATCAATAAATTCAGTCAAAGAACTCTCTACCAACATTGGGATTCTAGAAAATAAGTATTAAGAGTTCAAGTAAGACATGATGATTCTAAAGGCTATGGAATCATTAATTAGTGATATCTAAATACTATAAAATGATTTAAAATACAGTTTTGACTTTCAGATTCAAGTTCATATTGTTCTCCTATGATCTTATTAAAATTATCATCATTCCTATGTTTTATAATGAATATAATCACTTCTAAATGATCCTAAAATATGTTGATTTACATGATTATAATTTTGGATTTTCCCTTTATAAATATTGATCTTGTTATTTTTTTGAGAATATATCAGAAAACTTCTAAATGTGAACACTATTGAGAAATAATTACATTTTTAAGATGAAAATAATAATGGAACATATGTTTGATGGGAAGATATGATTATATTATTTATCTTGACTCATGAAGGGGGACATGATATTTGAAAAAAAAATCTTCTATTATTTTTATTCATTAATGTGTTTTTCAGGTTAAATTTTAAATTGGGAAAAATAAAAATCCATAAGGGAAGAGGTTTAAGAACCTTAGATAAAATATGGATATCATGTGAATGCTAAACTCATGAGTTATTTTCATAATAAATCATAAAATCATGCATTAAATTTTTTAAGATACTTAGAAATCAATTTATATACCGTTAACCTTAATCGTATTATAACTCTTGAAGTATGTTTATAATTTTTTTAACGACCTTGGTGTGGTTAATCATTGAGTACCATGGTATGTTTCCTTATGTTTCACTTTTCCTCTATCAATGTTAGGAAAATATAACTCATAGTTCTATTAGTCACTACATAGAGTATTAATATTATATTATATCCAAACATACCAACTTACTTTCATGTCAAGTTATTCTCAATATGAGGGATATTTTTTCTCAATGAATTATTTTGTACATATTATTTTAAATATCTTAATACATATAACTTGTTTTTGAGTTTACATGAAGTGACTTATTAAATTTTGGGATGTGTATTTTTTAAATTCATTAACATAACATCTGGTGAACTCATCATAATTATTTATATTCTAATTCACTAGAAATTGTATTTATGTATATCCTATGATCATTTTATATTTTGATGTAATTAAACATATCATATGATAAATGATTAGTGACATAAATTAGATAATAATGAACTTCACTTGATGACATTTCAATTGAACATGACTAAATTCACTTCTGACCAATATTTTATTTATAATGGATGTATATAAATTCCAAATGATTCATTGAGGATTAGTATAAATTTTTTAATGTAAGATATTTAATTCACTGTGAATGCATGTTAGAATATCATTATATATATGTTCTCCCACATGTAATAATTTCCATGTTTTTCTAAAAGATACCTCATGTGATTTATGTTTTTTTAAGGCCCTTATCTTTTCATGACATTATCCTTTTTTGAATGATCATTTGAGTTGGAAGAGAATCTGGTTTATTGATTTTTTTTTGATTTTGTTGAGGAAGGGATTTGAGGATAAGATGAAAGATACCATCTGGAAAGGTCTCAGTCAACAATGCTTTGGGTTTTTAATATTTCCTTTTTATCCTGAGATTCATCAACACTTTCCCATAATGGAAGATAGAAAAAATCCAACGGGTATACATTCAACGATATTCTAGGATTAAAATGAGTACACATGGGAAAAGGTTTCTATATCCTCTTACTTATTAGGACAAATTCAAATCATTCCTATAGATATAAATTTTTCAGTAATTAATATAATTTATTTTTATTTGATTTGTTACTCAATACATAAATAATATCTTTACATTTCATTTTTATTAATATTTTAGGTTATTTTGGATTTTTTACTATATTTTAACAAATGATATAGTTATATTTTTCAATATTTATGGATTTTGTTTCTAATTTAAAATTTTCTTATTATATTATATATCATCCAATATATTTAAACTTAGAGCGGGATGAAAATATTTAGTCAAATGTTAGACAAAAATTAACCAAACCATTTAGGCTATGAGAATTGGTGGAATTGACAAAAATATTTACTTGATTATGAATTGGAATATAAAAGAAATATATATATATATATATATATTATTTTTATATGCACTAATTAGAGTGAATGATTGGATTTGTTGGATATATAACCTATTCTACTAGGATTTGTAGCCTTGTGTTGATGACATAAGAGTATTGATAAAAATATTTGGGCATACTAGTAGGATTGTATGGTATTTTTTCATTTTATTAGTGTAATATTATTTTGATTGGGAATTATTTTTGGCCACCATGTATCCATTTTATTATACGAGTGAGAGTTTGAATTATTAAAATAAATAAATCATGAAATATTATTTTAGAATATTATGTGGAATAAAAGTATAAATAATTACTTAATATGGTGTTGAGATTGTGTAATCATACTAGGTGTAATGGAAAAATCCCTTCTAACCCATTACATTAATTTTACAAGATTATTGAGGTTATAAAGAGTATTGAGATGAAATTTTCTATCCTAATGACCACTAAACCATATCATTTTTGTGGTTAGGACAATTTTTGTTCCTTAAATCATTGGACATGGTTTATTCCATTTTGCCCAAGAATTTTGGATTTCAGACGACTTTGAAGCTGGTCAAGTGGATTTTTTCATACATTTTTAGTGAAATAGTCACGTGTACTTATTTATATGGTAATTTCACATTTATTATAGTTAGAATAGATTTTTTCATCATGTTTTTGTAAACCGAATTACTTTTATATGAGTTTTATTAATATAAATGAATGTTATCTTACCTGTACATAAGTCAATACTAGATGATGGAGTACACTATAGTATGTAAAATTCTTTAACTGACTATTTTAGATGAAATTTTTCATAGTGAATCTGCCTTTATAAAATGTGGACTTCTAAAAACCTCTGGTATAGACACTTTTATGGGCATGGTTATGGGTCGTTGATGAAGATGAAGAAACATTGAGATTCCTATAAAGAAGGTTGTACCAAAAAACAAGAGATCTCTACACCTTGGTCTTTTATATGAAAGTTAAATTTTCTAGGATCATAATAATACAGTATAGTGGAGGCCATGGAGGTTCTCACATGAGGTTTCAAGGTGTAGTGTCTGAGTAAGCACTTTATGGGGTTCAAATTCAAGAATTACATTTAGATCATGTGTGAAATAAAATATCTCACATATGGGAAGTATTAGGCTCACATAAATGTATAATAATAATAATAATTCTGGTTTATTGGACATTTTTGGAGGCCATGCAAGGTTCTTTTCCACTTACCCTTATGCATATCCTTTTTTCATGTGTTGTTTTTGATGATAAATAGAGATAAATTCACTTTTTTTTATATATATAAAATAATATTAATTAAAATTAGTTCAAATAATGAATGATCTTCATTGATTTCAAATCTGTTATGATAAATATGGAAACAAAACTTAATCATGCCAAAATATAGGAGTTTTTAAAGGATCCTAGAAATTAATTAAATTTATAATAATTTAATATTAATTAAAAAGTAGGATTGTATTCTTCTTTAATGTATACATAACTAAAACAGTCTCTGATATTTCTAAATACCATTTTTTTCTACCATTCAATCATTTTGGTTCCCTTTTTATTTCAATCAAGCATGAGTTATCACAACCATAAAATTCGAGAGTTATGGTTTTTCTATACTTTGATCCAATACCAATTTTATGTATTTCTGAACCAACATATGTTTTTATCTCTCTTATCCACTGGTGTTGTAGAGTGTTATCCTTCTTGAGGTAGGGGATTCAATACCTTCACAATTATTTTGGTTTATATTTTTAGTTTATCAATATTTTCTATTTTATCACTAATTAGTATGAATCAACTTAAAGAGGATACAATGATGGAAATGAATGAATAATGAACGGAATAAATGTAGTATATGGATGGCATTGGTTTTCTAATAAATATGGGAAATAAATAGATTAATGCATATAATTTCGGTTGTCAATGGTGTATATTAATTTTTTCAAATGGACTCTTAAATAAGAACCCATGGTTAATGTATGATTAATTTTACATAGGGTTTGGTTGGTCTAGGATATAGTGTTAGCGATGGTGAGGGTATGGTAGTGGTGATAAGATGGTGGAATAAATTATTTATTTTAAGACATGTTATGTTCACCCCATGGAGTGGATATTTATAATAATATCTATACATATATTTTTAGTGATTTTTCAACACACTCTAGTTGAGTTATGTATTTTATAATGACTCCAACTGTTTGGGTACTAGGTGTTTTCCACAACATAAATGTTTATGAAGGTGGATGACTGACTACCCTCTGTTCCCCAATCAACCTTTAGTATTAGACTTGACATGATATCCCAAGGATGATACCACCATGAAAAGGGTTGGAGTGTCATTTTGTGTAACTAATGACATGGTGATGATCTGATGATGGATATGTGGTGGGGTTGTACATGGTAGGATAAGGGAATGAGGATGATTTCCTTCATTTTATTGATACCCTGCCACTATAGCTTATATGTGATAGATGTGTATGTGATGTTGTTGCGATGTGATTATGTGTCATGTGATTTTTCTATAATTCCAACATTATATGTCAAAACTTGAGAGTGTTGAGGTATTTAGGGTTTTGACCCAACCCACATCACACATGAAGGGAAGAGAGCACACGACATTTTATTTTTGGTTGTGAAAATGAACAACTAGGGGTCAATTCGTTGAAGGGTGCCTATGATTGTATTCTTCTAATTCTCATATTATAAATTTGGATGAAATGGATGGCGAGTTATCCATAGTGAGTCAAGGAATGGTTTTTTGAACTAATAGGTTTATGTCGATTCTACCAATTACCCACTAGAGCATTAAAATACTTTCACAAAGATTCATGAGATATTCTAAGGAGGATACCACTGAGTATACATGTTATTATCAACAATATATATATATATATATTTCTTTTGATCATAAGGGTTTTAGTGGTTGATTTATAATGGGCTAGGTTGAAGCTATACCTGTTTATCAGAGCTACGACATAAGAGATGTCTTAGATTTTTCTTAGGTTATTTTATATGAAATGGAATTCATTTTTATTTGTTTCAATGGATATTATAATTTTTTATATAATTTTTTGTTTGATCAGTTTTTCTATTTCTATCACATATTCATATCATACATTATGATGGTATTACCTTTCATCATACATTTTATACCCTCAGTGATAGTCACCAACCCTAAGCATACTAATAGTGGGCATCAAGGGTTTTTATTTATCTCTATGTCTATATAAAAATGGGTACTAGTGGGGGTTGATAATGTGGTACTAGATAAAAATTTTAAGATATTATGAAATTTGGAGTTCTAACCTATGAGGATTTCATGTGTTAGTAAAAAATTGTATCAGTTGAGCATGGTGCATGACATAGGCCAAGAAGACCATCTAAGACATGGGATTTTAAACCCCTATGATCAAAAATAGAAATATGTGTTTTCTAAAAAACCAAGTAACATGGTACATAATATGGGGTAGAGAGTTAGTAAAGGTACATGCATCAATCTTGATTGAGATTTTGGATGAATTGGATGATTTTCAATTAAATGAATAAGAAAAATTGAATAAATATAATTAAATGGATTCCATTATTTTAGGATTTAGTTTTTTTCCTATGATAGTATCATATCTTATGGATGAAGGAATACTAATAGGATTCCAATTATCCCATCATGAAACATTATTTTCATGATGATTTTTATAGCAGTGTTGGTAGTTTAGGACTATAAAAAATATATAATATCATGGTGTGGTGGATGGATTCCAAGACATGTATTCTTGTGTAAGCATCACTTATGATTATATATATATATTTATTAATTTAATTTTTTTGGAGTTTACTATGGTAGTGACTTAAAAAACTAAAAACAAATAAAATTTACTTATAGTAAATGATGAAAATAAATTTTATGATTTCTATGATATCTGTCTAGAATTTTTTTATAATTTTTAATTTTTAAAAAGATCCAAAGAAAAAGTAAACATAATAAAAAAAATTATTTTCACTCAAATTCTTTATGATCCATGTTATTTGATAATTTGAATTCCCCTGTTTTTAATCTATTAATTTTTTATTAACATGATGGAAAGAATGATTTGAAATTTTGATGTAGTCGATTAAAAATTTTAGTAGTGACTTTTTGACTTTTATTAAATCATGTCGTATTCCTTATAAAATAATGAAATGTTTTATTTTACTATTTGTAATTAAAACTTTTAATGTTATCATATAAATTATATAATGTCTTTTAGAAGATAATTATTTGTTTTTCATTAGATTTAAAATAAATATTTTATGTTTTTCTTAAAACATCTATGATGTATGATTTAAAATATACCAATAAATTTGTTTTTGGACTATTATAATGTTTTTAATGAATAATATTAATAGAAAAATATCTAGTTCATGAAACTGGTTTTTTCTATTTAATCTCTTATTAAGCATGCATTATGTAATAAAAAGGATATAAGGTGTAAATATGAATTTATGATTTGATTTTTTAATTTTTTTTGAGTTTTTATTTGAGTTAAAGTATATGGTTATACAGTTTTCATTTTAATTAGAGTGTTATATTTTTAAATTGATTTACTTTCGTTAGAACATAATTCTTTATAAGTTATAAAATGATGAGATACTTAATTACATTTAGTAAAATCATTATTAACCACTTATATGTTCATTACTAACATTGAATACTTGTCACCCTACTCAAAATGTCTTAAAAGTTTCTTAAGGTTTTAATTTCTTTTAATATGTATCTTGTAAATATTTTAATAAGATATTAGATAATCCATTAGTATCCTATTATAAATTCTTTGTTTAAGTATATTTAATGTTTTTAAATTGGTTTAGACTAAATTTTTAATGTTGTGCTTCTTAGAAAATGATTTAAATTTTTTCTTGTAGAAATTGGGAGGCTTATGTTATTTATCATTGTGATGTTTGGTGTTGGTTGCTTAAATTTCTATAATTGTTAAGAATTTAATTTAATTAAATTTTTAGCTCAAATAAGATTCACATATTTTTTAAAATATTTTGTGTGAATTATTTATTTAAACAACACTATTTTATTTATATTTGTATCAAATATTGATGACGAAATAACACTAGAATATTTTGTTCAAAAATTAGGAGAGGGACTCAAGAGATGTGGTGATGTTTTTATTTCAGAAGAAGAAGGTACTGAATTTACTTGTTTTATTATTAGGTACCATGATTGAGGAATGATTTGAAGAGGTTGAGGTCTCATTCATGTTAAAAAGGACCCCATACCATTTTTAGGTTGGTATAGGAGTGGGTAAGCTCTATAGGGTATCCTGAATGTCCTGCAAGATAGATCATGATCTGGTCAGGGAGTATCATTGAATTAATTCCAAATATTAGTAAAGATAGATTTCATTAAGTGGTTATAGGATTATAGTGAGAAGGGTGGGGGCAGAGCTTTGAGTTTTGGATATCACAAAAGCGGGAGGTAGATATTTTTTAGGTCTCTTGGGACTAAGGAACAACCCTGGGCATGGGGTCTATAAAGATCATGGAATTATTTGTGGGGAGGGATGAATTTCTTTATCTATGATGTGATTAGGCACAGAATTACCTAGTGACAAGTGTTTTTTGTAGTCCCTTGTACTTGGTGAAGTTGTTTGGTTATACCAAGGATGATAGGGTTTTCCATGGGTAGTAGTAAATAAATATTTTTTAAAATAATTATATCAAGTTTTTTCTATTGAATTTTTTTCCAAATTTTAGAATTGATAGCAGAAATTTAGTTTCACTATCTATTATTACAATTGATTTTATCATTCCTTTCATCTATGTCATGCTTCATAAATACAATTTTCAATGATTTAGGGGTATCTCCATAAGATAGTTTGGTATATGTTGATGTCGTAGATCATCAGTACCTGATAATTTTTAGGTTCTAATCACATTCAAGTTATAGAAAGATGCCAATTATTTGTATTTTGTGGTGGTTGTTTAGACATTCCCTTCTCAAATATTTTTGGTTTATTATTATTATTCATGATTAGAATAGTATTCTATGTATCTATAGTAAGGCATATACATTTTCATACTATTTTTCGTGTTTATGAGATTTATTAGGTTCTTTAGAGCCTAGAGATGGGATTTCTATTCTGAAGAGAACCATATAATAGTAGTGTTCATGGTGCTGGACATTTGATTTACTTAAATTAGTGAGTATTGGGTAGACCATTTGGGTGGAGTTTTTTTGAAGGGTAACAGTTTGGGAGTTGTTCGTGTAGTGCTTGGCACACCATGATGTAATAAAAAGGCCATGGGTTTTCATTTAAATTGTTGTTTCAATTTTTTTAGTAGTATACTAGACATTTCTACTCTGTAAAAGTAAATGTTTTACCTCCATGTGAGTTATATCTATATAATTTTATGAACACATAACTTTATTAATGTCAATGTTGGTTTCTAGATTGTACCACATGTAGGGAAACGATTTACCTCTCAATTTTAGAAGATATTTTGGATGAATAAACCACATGTGCAAAAAAGAAACAACTAAAACACTCTAATATAGCTATTTCGATTTTTGTGGTGTTGATATTATCATTATTTCAAATATATAATGATTATCATGTAAGGGAGGATGCAATATTGAGGATAGGGTCTCTACACCATGGTCTCCAACATGGATGACCAAATTGAATAATCTATATGCACAGAACCATGATGGTGGTTGAGTGTAGTTTCTGGGAGTGAATTTAAGGAACACACTATATGAGGCTCTCATTGAAGTGCTACATAAAATTCATGTATTATTGTTTATAAAATTGTAATGGGTAGTTTCAAAATCATGTGAGGAAAAAATTTGAATTATAATTTTCATATATGGATAATCATTTGAAGACATTATGGGTAGTTTCCATTTACCCTTACACAATACCTCTTAACACGTGTTGGTAGTGTTTATCAATAGAGATATTTTTTTTCTTTTAAATTTATCTATATTTCATTTAATAAATATAAATATAAATAATGATATAATATAAGGTATTTTAAATATAATAAGATGATGTTTTAAACAACCATTAATCATGATTAATTACAGGGGTATTATTAAGATAGTTTGAATTAATTATAATGAAAATAATTTATTATGAATTAAAATGGTCATTGGTTAGAGACCAAGGTGAAAATCGAGGAAAAATAATATTTTAATTATCTAAAAAAAATTCATTCCCCATTTGATCCTTTAGAGTGCCTTTTCATTTATCTTGAGCATGGGTGATCAAATTACTACCAAAAAATACCTATGAGATGTCTATAATATTATCTGATCTGAATCTTATGTTTTTTCCCACATACAAATATTTTTTAACTCACATTATTTGGTTTTATAGCATAAAAACATCATTGGGTTGGGGATTCAAGACCTGATCTCTTATGTGGGGGTAAATTATGATTTTATCATTATTTTCCCTTCACTAGGTAATTACATTAAATAACATAATTAAAAAAAATTATAATTTAATGAAAAAATAAAAGAACAACAATGGGTGATGGTTGATACTTATTAGTAGTTAATTATTATAAATAAATGAAAAAATGAATCAAATTTTGTATGGAAACAGTAAATCATTAAATTCGTAAATGAATGTTTAAATGGGAAGCTTAATTTACTATAATTTTTTTCACAGTTTTTGTCTAGTTTGATTTATATAGGTTGTGCCAATGGTTGATGATTAGTGGTGATGGAATGGTGTAAATAATGAGTTTTGAAGACTAATTATCATCACCCCATAGATGGGATCTCTATGAGACTATCTGTACATGAATTTTATATTATTTCTAAATTTACCCAATCAGATTCAATTATTTTATACTGATCCCTAATATTTTGGTTCAGAGTCTATTACCCAAAATTCAGGTTGTTGAGTTGTGTATAGATAAATACAACCTCTTTCAAAATATTTTATTAGAAATACAGTAGTTATGATTTCTGAAGTTTGGTACAAATATTAAAGATTGGGGGTTCAATATAGTGTTTCAAATGAAGTAGTGATGATGGGTTGATAGTGATTCTATTAGGCTTATATATGGTTGGAGGAGGAGACAACGTTGATTTTATTCATGGGAATGATACCCTGCTAATTTGGTTCTAATATAAAAAAGGGATATGTGAATTTGTTTTTCTATGAGTAAGGGATATATGTGGGTTTTTCCTAATGAAAATATTGTAATTTTAACTTTGAGAACATTAGGTATATAAGGTTTTCATTTTACCCATAATCGAATAGAATTCATATGATATTAATAAGTTTTATGTTGTGGTGTGATAGTCGAAAACCAATGGTTAAGTTGTTAAAGAGCGCCTATGATTGTATTTTTCTAATTATTATTATTTTAAAATTTGATGTGATACTTTTTGAGTGAGACTTATTGAGTATAAAAATGAGTAATTGACCTAATGGGTGCATATTGGTTCTACCCATTACCCACTGAAGCATGTGTATGATATCTGAAATTTGGATGAATGGTCTTGTGGAGTATCCTACTAGGTACAGATGTTATAATCACCCATATATATATATATATATATATCTTATTGTCATAAATTTTTTGTTTTGAGATCGACTAGGATATCTTAGAGCTAGAGTTTCTTTTTAGATCTACTTATTTATAATGGTTTTATCTTATTATTTTGGACCACTATTTATTATGAAATGAACTGAATTAAATTATGTATTTCTATATATCATTATTTTTTTATTGTGATTTTCTATTTACTAGAGTTTATCCTCTTATTTATTTTCTATAACATGTATTATGTGAGTATATCCTCCTATTATCTGTTTCATACACTCGGTGAGAGTTTCTAACCTAGGGAAAACTGGAGGTGAGCTTCAAGGGTCATTCTTTCTCTTCATTGTTGACATTGGAGGGGGACATGTGGGGGGGTTCTTGATAGATGTAATATTAGCTGGTATTATATAATATTGACATATGGTTAGTGTGTTTAGTGTGTGTTAGTTCGATATTTCTATGTGGAAGGAGAGTGAGATATGTATAATAGAATGTGTTTGTGTCATAGAATGTGATTTTTTACCTTAAAACCCAATTTTGGACTCTTGTTAGGGATTATAATTATAAATCCATGCGATTTATAGAGTAGTGATGGAGAATAATATTTTATTGCTATTAATTATGATAGAATTAAGGTGATCATGTTCATTATTGTATGTGTTTTAAAAAATTTAACACAAGGGTATTGTTCAATGTTTAATAATTATGTAAAGTTTCGATGTGATGAATCTAGGTGTGAATGATTGGATGACCGTATTGAAGATACTCAAGAGAGATATTCATTATGGATTATTTAAGGTGAATTGATTGATGATTATGAAATTATTTTGATGATGATGTTGATCTATTTTGATATTGAGTATAACTCATTAAATTGATTTTAATGTTGATATTTTGGATAATGGTAAAAATTTCGATTGAAATAAAAAAGGTTATTTTGATTTTGGTATTTATATATAGTCTAATATTGAACTTTTGGATAATGGTATATAGATAATTATCAAGGGTCGAATTAATAAAGTCTTTAGCTCAGTTAGCCCAAATCGATTCAAGATGGAGTAAACCACCTTTCATCAAGTATACCTCCCTATACACTAGAGGCTTTCCCCTAATAGTGAGGTTCTCTCAATACCATGGGGATATTATAACAACTATCAAATATCTACATATATTAGAATCAAAAATAAAATTATATCAATAAAATAAAGAACATAATATGGATATGACAATTGAAAAACATCATCCAAAAATATATAAATTAGTTGATATAAATTTAAAAAAATTTGGTTATGAACCTTTTCTCAAGTCCTTATCCTTATATGGTGTTGTAGATCATGAGGCTTATTTGGTTGTGTGGATTAGTGATTGTTAGTGGTCTAAAATCCATGAATAGGGATGTTTTATTCTCCACTTAGGGTTTTTTGGATTTTATCATGAGGGAGGGTGAGAGCTATTTTGTATTTTAGTTCCTATTAGTAATGTTAAAATTATTTCATTATGGTTATGGGTTTTCACCTTTATATGGTGCATCAAATGTGTTCACTAATTTTATTGGTCTCGTAGTGTGATGTACAATTTATTAAAATAGAGGATTTTAGGTGGCTTGTATCTTTGATTTCCCCCCCTTATATTTGTACATTTGAATGAAATATTCATTGGACATATCAATGATTTTGTATCACTGTAGATTCCATATACCAGTTCAAGCACAACAAATTAATAATATTATTTACTTCAATTCCATGTCATCCGAGGGATGTAGTTTCAAGGAAGTTTAGAGAGGTTTTTTAAGTGGTTGAAGGTGTTCTTTGAGGAGTGACCAATATTATATTCTCTCTTCTAGGGTTTGGTTTTCATTGCTCTACTCATCCATCTGTTGTTAATTCATGTCTGGTTTGTGGCTATAGAAATTTATCCTCTAATTTATTTTATTTTTTCAATTGTGGTTGGTGATAAATGGGTTGTTGATAGGCAATAGTATTTCAATTTCCTTTTTTGGGGAATTGTTTTTAGATATCATTTACTTTAGGTGAATTAATTATATTGTGTTCCATCAATAGATCTCTAAATGGGTTTGTTAGCGTTGAGGTTTCCAATGATCAGTGTTGCTTCCATTTAGTTGTTTTCCAATGGTTATGACATTAGAGGGGGGTTGGAGAATACTAGTGTCAATGAAGTATGATTCATTATTTGGTGTTTTTAAGGAACTTCAATTGAAGAAATCACCATGTTTTGATTATTTGTATTTGTTTTTTGAAATTAGACATGTGGTTTATGGTGTTTATGTGTATATATTTTTTCCCGATTATATGTGAGGTTAACAATAGACATGAATTTGGATTCTAAAAAAATAATAAAATTGTTATAGATTTCTCCACCAAGTCCAATATCCAAAATATACCATGCATCCAATATCAACATTCGAGAAGTAAAATCTTTCCCTTATGTGTATCCATGATCAGGATATTTAGACATCCACCAAGGTGAACATGCCTATTTTGAGAAAGGTAACAAATAAGACACTATTAAGTAATATTTTTATTTACCTAATATTATATTACAGTGTAATACCTATGGTCTATCTCTCATGGAGAATAGTAAAACGTACCATTTTTCTATTTTCACTATTTTATTTAACTAAAATATACTAAAAATGATAAACTATAACAAATTGAGTGGGAAAAAAAATTAAAATTTGGATTATGGAATGTCTATAATCATCGTTGAGTTATGCTCAAGATTGTATGACACACACCAATGGTTTAGTGATTCATAGGGTTATATGATATCATCTAACAAAAAATTGGTTTAATGGTACGTAATGACCAAAAGTTCTATCAATGGAAATTCCTATCTTTTATTTATGTCACCTAAAATTGCATTAGGAAACACAATTCCACATCAGGATTAAATGAACTACTAAATGGTATGTCACCTTTATAGCCTAGTCATCAAATAATTTTTCCACTTCTATGATTTTAATTTCAAAAACATTACATACATATTTGTGATCAGAAAGATATTTGGAGTCTAATAGGAAAAACATAATTTTTTGAATAGTAACTTACTCTTATGAATAGTAATGTTACCCTTTTGAATAGTAATATGACCCTTATGAATAATAAATTGGCCATATGAATAGTATTCATTCCGATGATAGTATAAATAAAATTTATCCATCTTATAAGAGATGATATGAAATAATGACATCATAGTATTAGTAAATAAATATTTTAAAAATTATAAATTAATTATTGGTATTATATAAGTCATAAATATTTAATTAAAATTCTATGATTGATTCAATAATTTGAAAGAAAATTAATTTTTGTAAAATTTATTCATAAATTTATATTTTTGTGTCTTCTGGTTTAAGGATAATTTTATAAGAACTTAAATAATTTTTCAAAGTGTTACAAAATCAGTTATTATTTTAAAATCTGTATTTTCCAAGTAAATTATGATTTTAATTAAAAATTTAATTACACATATTTAGAAAATTATTTTCATAAAATGGATTTCATTTTTGAATTCTGCATGTCAAAAAATGGTTAGGGTGAATTTTAGGGATATTTCTTTGTTACTTGATATTTTGGTGAATAGTAAAATATGATAATTTAAGATAAATGCTAAAAACCTGAATTTTTTAGTCATTATTCAGTCATGGGTGATGTAAGTGACTTTTTATTAGAACTCAAAAGCACTAATTACAGTATTTAGTAACAATAATCCTCTATATTTCTTATCTTTATAAAAATAATAAACTAATGATTAAAATAATAAGAAAACACCCCTCTTCTCCAATATAAATACCAAACCTATCACCCTTTTATCCTAACACCAATAAAGGGTGATACATTCCTAAATTCATCCCAATAATTTTTCTTATTCCCTCCCCGACTTCCAGGATCTCTTGGTCTCATCAAAAGACCAAGCCTAGGTGTCTTAAGAAGGATCTCAAGAGCAGAATTCAAGAGGTAAATCTTCTATATTTTTCTTTTAATTTCCTTTCAATTTAAATTTATTTTTTAATTAAATACTTACCTACTTTAATAGAAATGTATTTATAACTAAATTACCTTACATATAATGTAATTATATCATATTAATGTTAGATCTAACATTAACCTCCTCACTCTCTATCTCTTTTATCTTAAAAATGAAATCGTCGCCCGTGATGTGTCGATTTACCGACATCATGGGTGATGTAATTTAATTTTCCTTAAAAAACATCAAGAATGTTAATAATAAAGTTAAGGGGTTCAAAAAAGAAATTAATTTTCAAATTATAAACCTTTTTTATGTTCTATAAATAACTTATACTCATATTACTAAATGATAAAACAAAATGAGTTTGTTGTGATCGGAAAACCGCTAAAAATTAACCTAAAAGGATAACCATTAACTTATATCTAATGAGTAATCATAATGGTACATAGAAAAGTCCTTTTAAGATTATTTTATTTTATTTATGATCATTAATAACATATAATAACAATTCTGGTTTTTCATACTCATTTTAAACAAACTTCCATTATTGTATACAAAGGAAATGATCCAAAAACCAGGAAAATGAATGCTATTAGACGATGAAATTAAACTCTATAGCTCATAAAAAGTCTTATAAGAGAACATAATAAAACTATAATGAATAATATTCTTTTATAAAAGGTTTTTTTATTTTTAATTTATTAATCTAATGTGATTATATAGGTAATTAAAGTGAAGAATGCATTCGGACAAAAGGTAATGTGAATTTGGGAACCCAAATCTCTTTCTTTGGGTTTTCCCTCTTTCACCCCATTTTCAGTATGGTAATTCCTTAAAAATAATTTCTTCATAATTATATTATATTTTTGGGATATACATTTTTTCTATTATAGTTTAGGAAAAACACAATTTTTCTAAAAGACCACTTCTTTCAAAACACACCTTTTACTTCTAACTCAAGTTTAATGATTATTATATCAAGTATGTTATTCTCTATTTCATTAAGGAACCCAAATTTTGTGAATATATACTTCATGAAATTATAACCATTCCTTTCCATTGTTTATTTTATGTCCAATATTGATATATTTTCTATGTGGAAAGAATGATAATGTAAATGTCATGATATTACAGGTGTGCCCAGAATTATATAGAGCAATGAAAATGTTATGATGTGATGAGTTTTATATGAATTATATAACACTTCAATTAATTGGGTAATGTGATTAATCTCATGATTTAAAGTGAAATATGCATGAAAATTATGCTATCTTTTTTCACACCTATGTGTGATAGTTGACCACTAAGACATGATGTTTCATTTTTATGAATTTCCACATTCCATCCCTTTATCCAAGCTTCCACTCATTATTATAATGATGATGTTATGACTATGATCACCCCATGTTATATTGTTTCATGTTCTTATCTATCCTCTTACTGAACATTTAGGTCACCCCTTTTTGATGTATATCCTCAGGTGACTACTTGTACTAAGGATAATCTAAGGGTCAATAAGAAGCTAGAGAATAAGGAATTAAATAAATGTTTATGTTTTATGATGTAAAAGTTATGTATGGTCCATGTTTTCCTAATACACTAAACCTTTGTATCCTCAATTTGAAATGTTTTTATATTATTTACCATTAATATGATTTAATATTTATGTAAGAAAATTAGGGTTTCTATAGTTGGTATCAGATGATGGTTTAGTTAATTTTGGTAATTAGGACTTGAGAACCTTAATGAAACCCATATTAAGATATAAAGTATATGTATGCACACAGGAATATTTTCTAGGGATCCCATAATATATTCCATTAGAGTTAATTTTACAGTGGGATAGATTATTTATGAATTGTGGACTTATGTTTTGTTCTAACATTTTCTATTTTATAAAATTATGGGAACCAGGAGAAACCATGCCAATAACCCATATGATAGACAATGTAGTTATTGCTTGAATGACATCCCCGATGCTTTGGGAGGTGGAGTTCAGAATTTCATGGTGATGCATACCCTGCTATCTCATTTTATGAACAATAACCTGAATAATTTGGAATGACCTCGTTCTCCAAAGTGGGATGAACTAGCCATCGAATGTTTTATGAGACCAAGAGCACCGAAGTTTAGTGGAACTTATAATCCACTAGTTGCAGAACAATGGGTCAACTCAATGGAGAATATCTTTTCTATTATTCATTATTCTTATATAGAGAAGTTGAATCTTTTTATTTATCATCTAGTTGAAGTGGCCTATAAATTGTGGGATTTTATTAAGAACACCAAGACAAGGGAAAAAATTGAAGAGATATTGTGGGAATACTTTAAGGTAATGTTTCTTAACTTGTATTTACCTCAGACTCTTAGAACTAAGATAAATATAGAATTCATATAGCTGAATAAAAAGTAAGGATAATTTTTCACAAACTATAAAAAAATTTCACAGTGTTTTAAAATTCCGCTTTGTGTTTTGTTATAAAAAATGATAGAAAAATTGAAAGATTCTTTATTGGTTTAAAACTATACCTTCAAAAGTATCATCAAATTCATTACTTTGGGAGTTATGAAGAAATTTTTCATTGTGCTATCAATGTAGAGATGGAGTTTTGAGAATGGTCCCATGGATATAGTGATAAGAAAATAAATATGGATTTTTAATTTTGAGGATCTAATGAAAAACGTGGAAGGAAAAATCAACCACCCACATGTCAAAAATGTGTGAAGAAACATCATGGGAATAGCCACAAAAGACATGAAAATTCATTAAGTGTAGAATAGAAATCTACAAAGTTCATGCATGTCAAAAATACATGAAATGGCAGTAAAATGTGGTTTAGGAAAGGAGAGCACCACCCATAGTCCAATGCTACAACTATAGGGAGCAAGGGAAATGTGTAATCTAGTGAAGTAATCCTCGAGTCCTTGAGGGTAATCCGTGTCATCAGCCACCGAAACCAAAAGATCAAGGTAAGGATTATTCCATCACTACTGTGGAAGTGGATCAAGAAAATGATGTCGTACAAGGTACACTTTTTATTCCCTAAAGAATGAAAAAATTCTTATTTCATTTTGGATCAAAAAATTCTATTATATCTTGAAATATTTCTAGAACTATTGAATCAACACCCTGAAACCTTAAAGTATAAATATCCATAAAAACACTAGTGGTGTAATAATCACAACCCAAGTGTTGGACTCTTCCCATATTGGAATATGTGGGATGATTCTTCCAACAATTCTCATGATACATCCCTTGGTGGAATTCGACACTATACTGAGAATTGATTGGCTCTCATTATATAGGTCAAATATAAATTGTTGAGAAATGGAAATATATTTTCATATTCTGAACCATCCCATGCTCCTCTTAAAATTCAAGGAAGATCATGAATATCCTTGGAAAAATCATCTAATGGTGTGGGTGTTGATTACCTGTGAAGAAGCATACCTCACTCAAAAGGTAGAGTCAAATGAATGTATCAGCCTTGGGGAAATGCCCATCATGAGGGAATACAATTATATATTTCCTAAAGAGTTACTTAGAATACCCCCACATCGCGAGGTAGAGTTCTCAATAAAAATCATAACTAGATCCACTCCTATCTCAATGTGTCACAATATGATGGATCCTATCAAACTAGAGGAGTTAAAGAAGTATCTTCAGGATCATTTTAACAAAAGTTTCATACACCCTAGTGCATCACCCTGGGGTACACCAGTGCTCTTTTATGAGAATAAGGATTGATCAATGTGGATCTATATCGATTATCAAGAACACAACAAGATCACCCTAAAGAACAATAATCCTCCTCCTAGGATTGATTAATTGTTTGATCAGTTGAGTGGAGCTCTATACTTCACAATGGTGGATCATGATTCTAGATATCATTATATAAATGAGAAGAAGAAATATATTCATAAGAATGCCTTATATAAAAGGTATGGGAACTATGATCTTTTGGTGATTCCCTTTGGACTTACTAATTCTCTTGCAATCTTCCTGGATTTGATAAAAAGTGTCTTCATAGACTACCTCGACAAATTTGTGGTAGTGTTTATCTATGATATTATCATATACTCCAAGATAAATTAGGAACATCAAGAATATCTAAGTCTTGTGTTGGAAACATTGATGAAGTGGAAGGTGAACTCCAAGATCATAAATTGTAACTTTTGTATGCAGCAAGTCACATTATTGAGACATGAGATCATAAGTAAGGGAATGCATTTGGACCCTTCAAAAACCAAGGCAGTTGAGGAATAGACCAGACCCTCTAGTGTCACATAAATCTGAATTTTTATATTCTTAAAAGGTTAATATGAGTGTTTTGTGAGAAATTTCACACGATTGTCAAGCCCACTAACTAAGTTAAAAAGGAAAGGGGTAAAGTGTTTTTGGATTGAAGAGTGTGATGAAATATTCAAGGATCTAAATAGAAGGATTATCACTGCACATGTACTCAAATTTACAAAAAGTGGAGAATATTTTGTTATATACAGTGATTCTTCAATGAAAAGATTGTGTTTTGTACTCATGAAAAATGATAATGTGATAGACTACGCCTCACAGTAGTTGAAGATCCATGATAATAACTACCCTACGCATGATCTACAGTTAGCAGATGTGATTTTTTCCTTCAAAATATTGCATCACCACCTTTATGGTGAGAAGTGTGATATATATACCGATCACAAGAGCCTAAACTATATATTCACACAAAAGGATCTAAACATGCATAAAAGAATATGATTACAGTCAATAAAAGAATACAATTTCTCTATTAACCAATATCCTGGTAGGGAAAACAAGGTAGATGATGCTCTAAAAAGAAAAGAACCTACTACTCTATCTATGTTGCAGATTGATCAAGACCCTATCATTATGGATATTCAAAGAATGGATTTAGAAATCACAATGGTAGGGAATACATCCTACCTTGAAAAAATGATTTCCCAACCATCTATCCAAGAGAAGATTAAGGAGGCCCAAATGGATGCTTTGGAGTTGAAAAATAAGGTGAATGTAGTAAAGAAAGGGAAGCCACAAGAGTTCAATATTGATGATAATGGTTTTATATGGATTTTAATGAGGCTTTGTGTACCTTCATCACCTGGAGTAAATAATTATCTATTGGATAATTCATATAGATCAATATTCTGTATCCATCCTGGTAGAACCAAGATGTACCATAATCTTTGAGAACACTTCCAGAGGGACAACACAAAGAAGGATATTGTGGAATATATCTCATGGTGTTTGATATGTCAGCAAGATAATAAAGAGTGACAAAATTACAAAGGGATGATGCAACCATTTCCTATACCCATATAGAAATGGGAGGGTTTCACCATGGACTTTATCATGGGTCTCTCGAAGACATCCAAATGAAATAATGTGATATGGGTTGTGGAGGACCAACTCACCAAGACTGCCAACTTTATCACTATTCGGGAATATCTCTCACTTGAAAAACTTGAAACGATATATGTGAAGGAAGTGGTGAGAATGCATGGGGTTCCACTCTTGATTATCTCTGACCATGATACCAGGTTCAAAACTAAATTATAGAGGATTCATAAAAATTCCATGGGTACCGAATTGAATTTCAACATGACCTATCACCCACAAACTAATGGCCAATATGAACGGACTATTCAAACACTCGAATATATACCGAGAGACATCTCTTTTGAATTAAATGGTGGATGAGATTATCATCTCCCATTAGTTGTGTTCTCAAACACCAATATCTTCCACTCAAGTATTCTGACGGATTCGTGTGAATCTATATATAGAAAGTGATGTATAACATTAACCTATTGGGATGAATTTGGTGAAAGAAATCTATTTGGACCTAATATTGTGAAAGAGATGACATGGAAGGTTCAATCCATCCAGAAACATATCAAAGATGCTTAGAGTCGAAAAAAATAGCTATACTGACAACCGTCAAAGGAACATGGAGTTCAACGTTGGAGATGAAGTCTTCCTACAAATATGACCATACAAGAGAGTCATACGGTTTAGAAAGAAAGAGAAGTTATGGCCAAGTTACATTTTCCCCTTTGAGATCCTTGATCACATAAGAATTATGTCCTATTAGCTCGCACTTCCATCGAATATGGCTCAATTTCTTGATGTGTTCCACATATCACTCTTGAAGAGTTACATACCAGATCCCTCACATGTACTAAACTTAGAGGTGGTACAACTGGAAGATGATCTCTCTTATGAGGAGAAGAAATTAAATATTCTAGACCAGAGAGACAAGGTTCTACTCAATAATAAATCCCACCTTTTCAAAGTGTTATGGGAGAACCATAAGTATGAAGAAGAAACTTGGGAACCAAAGGAGGTGATGAAGGAGAAGTACCCTCCCCAGTTTATATAAAAGAAATTTCATGGCCAGAATTTCAAATGGGTGTATTAATGTAACTACCCAAATTTTTATCAATGAAAGTTCCCTTCTTATATCTATGTCACATAAAATCACATTAGGAAGCACAATGCCACATCATTCTTAAATGAAATACTAAATACTATGTAAACTTTATAGCCTAGTTGTTAAATATAATTTTTCCACTTTTGTGATTTGAATATAAAAAATATGACATACACAATTGTGATTAGTAAGATATTTGGATTGTGATAGGTGAAACTTAATTTTTGTTGAATAGAAATTTACCCTTATAAATAGTAATGTTACCCTTATGAATAGTAATATGACACTTATGAATAGTAAATTGACCATGTGAATGGAAATCATATAAATGATAGTATAAGTAATATTTATCCATCTTATAAGAGACAATATAATATAATTATATCATAATATAAGAAAATATTAATTTTAAAAATTATTAATTAAGTGTTGGTATTTTATAAGTCATAAATATGTAATTAAATTTTGTTGATTTATTTAATAATTTGATAGAAAATTTATTTGCATAAAATTAATTAAAAAATTAATATTTTGGTGTCTTGTGCTGTTTATATAATTTTATAATACCTTATGTAATTTTTCAAAGTGTTACAAAATTAGTTATAATTTTAAAATATGTATTTTCCAAGTAAAAGAAAATTTTAATTAAAAATTAAATTACTCATATTTTGAAATTATTTTCATAAAATTTAGTTCATTTTTGAATTATACACATTAAAAAATGGTTATAGTAAATTTTGGTATTTTTCTGAATTACTTGAGTTTTGTGAATAGTAAAATACAATAATTTACGATAAGTGCTAAAAACCTAAATTTTTTAGTCATTATTGAGTCATGGATGATGTAATTGAACTTTGGTTAAATATAACATGCACTAATTACTGTATTTAATCATAAAAATCCCCACTATTTCTTTTATTGAGAAAAATAATAAACTAATGGTTAAAATAATAAGAAAACATCCCTCTCATCCACTATAAATACCACCCCTAACACCTTATTCTCCTCACACATCTCATGATTTTAGCCTTGACTATATTATACCCAATACTCTTCCCAGTCCCTCCCTTATGTCTAGGACCCCTTGGTCTCATCAAAAGACCAAGCCTAAGTCCATTGAGAAGGATCTCAAGAGGTTAATTCAAGAGGTAAATCCTCTCTCTTTTTCTTTTAATTTTGTCTCAATTTCAATTTATTTTATTATTATATCCTTTCCTACCTTAATAAAAATGGAATGACAACTAAATTACCTTACATATATTTTAATTATATCATTTTAATGGAACATCCAACATTAAACTCCTTTTTCTCTCTATTTTATCGTAAAAATTAAATCCTTTCTTGTGATATGATAATTTACTAACATCTTAGGTGATGCAAATTCTTTTCCCTTAAACGTCTTTAAGGATGTTAATAAGAAAATTAAATGGTTTAAAACATAATTTTAATGATTATTTTATAATCCTTTTTTATGTTTTGTAAATAACTTATACACATAATACTAAATGAGAAAACAAAATGACTTCATTATGATCGAAAAACCGCTAAAATTAACCAAAAATGATCACAATTAAAATTTATCTATAGAATCATAGTCATGGTATAAAACAAAATATTTAATATATCATTTAAGATTATTTATTATCATCAATAAAATATAATAATAAATCTGTATATTCATCATCATTTTAAACAAACTTCATTTCATGTATAAAAATGAACCGATCATGAAAACAAAGAAAATAAATGCTACAGAATGTTGAAATTAATCACTATAACTCATAAAAAGAACTATAAAAGAACATAATAAAACCATAATTAATAATATTCATGTCTAAAAGGTTATTTAATTGTTAATTAATGAATCTAATGTGACGATACTGGATATTAAAGTGAAGAAAGAATTCATACATTAGGTAAGGGGACATCTTGAACCCAACTCTCTTTCATTAGATTTTCCCTCTTTCACCCCATTATTATTTTTTTTATTCCTTAAAAATAATTTCTTCATCATTGTAGAGACCCGAAGCTTATCGTACATGGACTTTACATTACTTTTGCGGAATACTTAGTACATAACAAAAATACACACACAAGGATCGTAATAGTTTAGTGTCTTTGGAAACTCGGAACGTAATCTTCTAATCCTGGTGAAAGATCTTCAAAATCTCCCACAAAGATCTTCTTTTTTTTTACCTAAAACCTTTCTTTATATCCTGGGGAAAAGAAAACATAAAAAGGGTGAGCTCAAATGCTTAGTAAGGGTAAACAAAAGAAATATCAATTACATAATTTTCATAAGAACATAACATTTTTGGAAATCTTAACCTGCAAAAGAGAGCATAATTTCATAACATGGGATAAATCATAGTAGTGTGAAATGAAATCATAACTTAAAACATTACTCATTGTGGCATACACACATAATCATAGAGAATCATTTCTTGTTAGTCAAGACTCATTGCCAAGACTATCTTAGTGGACAAAGTCCCTTTCTGAATCGAGTAATCCTCGTTTCAGTCCTGTTTCACTGAACCGGTATAACCTACCATTCCAGCCATGTCTATCTCATGAGATATAAAATCTTTACCCAATTCATTGGAGGGAGATATAGGTCCCACCCATCTCTTAATGAATCCTTTCTTATGTGTGCCACAAAATCATAAATCATACATCATCGCATAACCCATGTAATAAAAATGGGATTCTTAAACAGCATGACATCATAAAACCATTCTTATAAGATAAAGGAATTCATAAACATAATTCCATAACAACATAGTCAAACCAATGTAAAAATATGGATAGAAACAGAACCCTTTATTATCTTATATGGAAAATAATTTTGATAAAACACTTGAATTGAATTCTTGAGGAAAATATCCTTTCTTCTTCAAAATCAATTTCTTTTCACAAAACATCATGCAATTTTAAAAGAAAGAGATTTTATTGAAAATAGTCATGAAATCTTTTAGAGGAAGCTTCATGAAAATAAGGCTTTATAAAACAGTATAAATCCGTTCGTGCCGTATAAGTTAAAAAAACATTCTTCGTACTTTTGTCGGAAAAGTCAAAAAGTACCTCGTATGAAAAAGCGACAAAATATTCCTTTCATATTCTTTACTAAAAACTCACCGAAGAGTAAAATTGGATTTAAAATATTGTAAGTGGATAGAAACAATATTACATATTGAAGGAACATGGATGTGGATGATAAAATACACCCCAGTAAATACTTACGAATAAACAATCTCGGATAAAAATGAGATTGTGATATTTCCCTTACCTTAGGTCCGACTTGCTTTGTAAGTGTCCGAACCTCCTGTATAATGATTTAAATCATGTTATTGACTTATTACAGAATCATATTCATTGTTATGATATCATATATGGTTCACTTATGACATTATATTACCCGTTCTTTTGTAAACTCCATGTTAAAGAAGCGTTTTGGGTAAAATCGTTTCATTTATCGTAGGTGTTTTGACTTGTTGTTCTTGACATCATTATTACTTATATAATGATTTACTTACTTCCAGAATATAAAATATGATTTATATATCATATATATTCAGTATATATATATATATAATAGGTAGATAAATAAAATGAAAAACACCGTTCATGGAGACGGTAGTCCGTACGTACGCATGAACGCTGTTTTCCTTTCCTTATTGTCTTGAAATGGAAGTAAGTAGATGACATAAATATGTATATATATACATAAATCCAGTAGCTTTATAATGTCATATATTTCATTATTATTTCTTATATATACATTATAATCATTCTTAAATGGTTAACATGGAGAATGAATCTCATCGCGTCGTGGAGACGGTAGTCCGTACGTACGCACGAGCGATGATATCATTTCTATAAATATTGAATTGAATTGGAGTGGATTATACAATATATCAGAATCAATATGATGTTGTAATAACTATGTATAGTTATTCTTTACACCATTATACACATCCATGTAAGGTGGTGGTGGAAAATAGATTACACCACGGCGTGGAGACGATATTCCGTACGTACGCACGCGCGGTGATTTCTTTTTCTGTAGGATGGATAGATGGTGAAATAGGGTTGTTTCATACTTATAATAACATATCAGTATATTATTGATACTGATTTTATTACTTCATAATGAAACAACCTAAGAAGAAGAAGTGGAAGAAGAAATAAAGATGAAAGAATTGGTAACGGTAATTACCTCTTCTTTGAAGTGCCTATTTGAGACATCCTCTTAGGGAACTAAAATTTGTTTTTGAGGAAGACCAGAACCTCTAGGATGTTTCTAGGGAAGTGGAGAGGAGAAATTGGCAGGGGTTGTCCGAGCTTGAGTGCTCAAATTGGTGTGAGGAGGAGGGGGAGAAGGTGTCCTTTTATAGGGGAGGAGAGGGGCACCTTAGGAATTCTTAAAAATATTAATTTATAATAAATCTAACCCCACTTAAAAACCTCCAAAAATGACTCATATTCGAAGATTAGATGATATAGGGTTGTAATCTCATCAACCAATCAAATTTAGACATGTTTGGATATTATTTTAAACCTTATCAATTAGATTTAACTCTAAGTTAAATAATTTAACTTTTACCGTGTCTTTTTGTTTTCTTTCACTATATGGTTAATACACTTACTATAACATGCCAAACGAACCCCAAATTGTTTATTATTAATATATATATCCTTATCTAAGTCATTTGGCCGAGCCTTAGATTTTTAGGAATAAAATAACAATTAATAATATAATATTTGATTTAAAAACTATTTTGTGTCAATTTTGACACTATTTGATATATGATTTTTGTGAAAGTCATAACAGAATTAAATGTTCGAAACAAGTTGATTAAATCAACATTAATATATCATAGTAACCTAGAAAATTAGTGGAATTCATAAAAAATCTCAAATTACATTTATTTTGGTGTTTATAACATCAATTATGTCAATATTTCATTAATAAGATAATTACTGCATCATCGTTGTGTCATAAATAAATTAAATTATTTTATGTCTAGAAATTACAAATAAAATACCATCATGTAGGAAATCTTTTTAGCTTTCTAATGAATATTTAAAATGGAATTTATCTTATGTATAACCCCATATTAAAAATGATTTACTTATTAAACTTTGATTTTAACTATTTTAACCCTTCTTTAAATAAATTAATAATAAATGTCCTAATCTAATCCAAGTGGGCCTAAATGGTCATATTTTATTCCTAAGTTTGTTTTTGGTCGAATTACACTTGTCCAATAGAATTAGGACATGTGTTAGGGTAATATTAATATCATATTTACCCTTAGTTACCTTATTTACTATTAACCGTGGTAAAAAAGTAAAAAGTTACTATTCACCAAAAAATTATTTTCATCTCATTGAACCACATTTTAGTCCTTGATATTAACCGTGTCTCTCGGATTTTTGAAATTCCATTCACAGAAGCGGTAAAATTAAGTTTTATGCAAAATTCAGTTTTTAACCTACCACTTAGTAGTTTCACTATTCATCAAAAATTGATGTTTTTCAGAACAATGCCAAAATTTCATCCCAAGCTATATTTCATATTCCGAATTCAAAAATGAAGTCTATTTTACCAAATTCATAACATAAAAGTTGCATTAATTAATTTTATAATTAAATCCCGCTTGTTAAAACAAATAGCGTGTTTTTAAGAAACAATATCCATCAAAAGATTGACACTTGTTTATGTCTAGTTTAAATGTGAAATTACATCCAATGAGCAACATTGTATTAAATCGTAAAAATATATTCTAAATATACTTTAAAACCACTCAAATTAATGATTTATCACTATTAATTATTTCGATTAAAAAGTTGTTTTTAATTATAATTTAGTAATTTTCACTATTCATCAGAATATGAAAGTTATCCGAAAGGTACCAAAATTTCACCTTAGGCTAAATTCGATACTCCGAATCCAAAAATAAAGTTCATTTTGAAAAATAAGATTTACTGGATTTCAAAAAGTGGTTATTACTATTCATAACGGCTAGTTTTAATAATATTTTTATAGGATATTGTTGTTTAGTGAAACTCGGTATTGCGTACTACACACGCTATCGAGGAAGGTCGCGATTGCGTGTAATGCAAGGCAAGTCAAGGATGTGTGTTGTGCAAGCTCCTTTTGGTGTAGCGTACAACACAAGACATTAATAAAATTAAAAAGAATATATTTTTTTATAAAATCTTGGGCTGTTACATTCTACCCCCCTTAAAATGAATTTCGCCCTCGAAATTCGTCGGGGTTATAAATGATTTACTATTTGAAAGTTTCTTTAATAGAAACCCACATTGTAAAAGGGAATACCAAAACTTGGCTTTAAAAACTAAAGTATGAAATGTAACGATTACCCAAATAAACTAATCACTGGGTTTCCGCATAGGTGAAAATATGGATATGGAAGAGAAATCTAACCATCATGTTATGATGGAGAGTGGTAGAGAAAATGGCTATGGAAAATCCAGTAATCACAAATCCATAAATTTGTGACGATCTAAGGTACCATCTGATTCATCAGGTATAAGATCACTAGGACAACATTTTTGGTTTTCAAGATCATTTCCCTAAAGTTGAAAATTTGAATTAGAATAAATACTTACTTTATTTTGATACAATATCACTGTTGTTCGTGCCTTGAACAATTTCCACTTCATCTCTTAAATAAATGAAGTTGAATTTGTTATTCGTGAAGTGTTAGCAGATCATGTGATAGAATGACGGGTCATTCCATCTGTCTCAAACAAAAGGTAATCAAAAGTTATTAAATATACATAAGTCATTCTATAGTAAGATTAATCATATATAGTTCCTAAATGGACTTATACTTCATATATCATACTGCTTAATATAATAAAACTAGTTTCTACTAAATAGGGACTTCCTGTAGGCCAGTGGTAGGCGATAAAGGCCAGTCGCACTTCGGTTGTGGGTTCGATTCCCACAGCCTTGTCCGAAGCGATGGGCTGTCGCCCGTCCTGCAGGTTGTCCTTTTTCTAAAACTATATTACTATAACATCCCATAAATAATATCGAAAAAACTTCTATCCTTAAACAATACTAACTTATGTTCAACATAATCCATTCCAATCTTTAGTCCTATCCATAATACTGCAGTCCATTCTCATAACATAGTGAAAACGATTACCAGAGATTTAATACCATCGTTGATCCCCATATATCATAAGATATATCTTGTTGGACACATTCCAAACATTCAAATTCCTTAATCGTGTATTTTCTTGAATACCTTAGTGAAAACATGAGTGCAGTTAAAAGTTAACACTTTCCACATACCAAAATCCTCAAAATTCTATATACTCAAACCATGATATCACTTAGTCCTTATATTAATCATGAGCTCATGAATACTGTCAAATATTAAATTTTCTCCTTATCCCTTCATTATGCGCATATCATCTTTTTTTCCAAAAATACCTCAATCACTTCGAATACCACATTAGAGGAATACATAAATATTCCAATACACCATAAAAGTACCTCAACAACATTATTCTTGAATACCAATACATAAACACTTCAGTCCATCCACTTCAATGATTGTCCTGGAATAAGTCCTTCCTTGATTTAGAAGTATCTTTTTAGGTCAGGGCATTGAGTTGGGTAATGCCCATGTTCTCCACAAATAAGACATTGAACTCCATAACAATCTGTCACTCTATGACCCTTTTCTCCACACAGATAACATCGGTCCCTCCATTTGAAGTATTCCTCAAGGTTCTTCTTCCCTTCTTTAGAAATCTCAATCTTCCTTTCTTTATGATCCTCAACATGCGAACATGCATAATAGTTTATCTTCCTCTTCTTTGATGAATTAGTCATACCAATAAATTTCACCTTGTTAATCATATATCGTGATGACTGATTCGGCATAATCACAATATCTTTATCTCTAGGCATCACACAATTTTGTTGCTCATAGTCACAAATTTGTCCATTGGATTCAATGTTAACCGAATTCCTTCTGGTTCCCTCCATTAACTAAAACACAAAAAGAATTTTGTGAGAGGCGAAATCATGCTAGGGAAGACAACATAGTAAAGGGGGAGCACCCTCAATATCTAACATATTAGGTTAAATTCTAAGATCGTTACCGTAGTTCTAGGAATATATCCTATACGTATACTTATCCTTAGGGACATCCCTAGACATACCTTAGAAATATCTCTAGGGATCTCACTAACGTTCTCACATCCTAGTTTCCAAAGGTTGACTAAACCTTTCCTCTGATACCAACTGTAGAGACCCGAAGCTTATCGTACATGGACTTTACATTACTTTTGCGGAATACTTAGTACATAACAAAAATACACACACAAGGATCGTAATAGTTTAGTGTCTTTGGAAACTCGGAACGTAATCTTCTAATCCTGGTGAAAGATCTTCAAAATCTCCCACAAAGATCTTCTTTTTTTTTACCTAAAACCTTTCTTTATATCCTGGGGAAAAGAAAACATAAAAAGGGTGAGCTCAAATGCTCAGTAAGGGTAAACAAAAGAAATATCAATTACATAATTTTCATAAGAACATAACATTTTTGGAAATCTTAACCTGCAAAAGAGAGTATAATTTCATAACATGGGATAAATCATAGTAGTGTGAAATGAAATCATAACTTAAAACATTACTCATTGTGGCATACACACATAATCATAGAGAATCATTTCTTGTTAGTCAAGACTCATTGCCAAGACTATCTTAGTGGACAAAGTCCCTTTCTGAATCGAGTAATCCTCGTTTCAGTCCTGTTTCACTGAACCGGTATAACCTACCATTCCAGCCATGTCTATCTCATGAGATATAAAATCTTTACCCAATGCATTGGAGGGAGATATAGGTCCCACCCATCTCTTAATGAATCCTTTCTTATGTGTGCCACAAAATCATAAATCATACATCATCGCATAACCCATGTAATAAAAATGGGATTCTTAAACAGCATGACATCATAAAACCATTCATACAAGATAAAGGAATTCATAAACATAATTCCATCACAACATAGTCAAACCAATGTAAAAATATGGATATAAACAGAACCCTTTATTATCTTATATGGAAAATAATTTTGATAAAACACTTGAATTGAATTCTTGAGGAAAATATCCTTTCTTCTTCAAAATCAATTTCTTTTCACAAAACATCATGCAATTTTAAAAGAAAGAGATTTTATTGAAAATAGTCATGAAATCTTTTAGAGGAAGCTTCATGAAAATAAGGCTTTATAAAACAGTATAAATCCGTTCGTGCCGTATAAGTTAAAAAAAACATTCTTCGTACTTTTGTCGGAAAAGTCAAAAAGTACCTCGTATGAAAAAGCGACAAAATATTCCTTTCATATTCTTTACTAAAAACTCACGGAAGAGTAAAATTGGATTTAAAATATTGTAAGTGGATAGAAACAATATTACATATTGAAGGAACATGGATGTGGATGATAAAATACACCCCAGTAAATACTTACGAATAAACAATCTCGGATAAAAATGAGATTGTGATATTTCCCTTACCTTAGGTCCGACTTGATTTGTAAGTGTCCGAACCTCCTGTATAATGATTTAAATCATGTTATTGACTTATTACAGAATCATATTCATTGTTATGATATCATATATGGTTCACTTATGACATTATATTACCCGTTCTTTTGTAAACTCCATGTTAAAGAAGCGTTTTGGGTAAAATCGTTTCATTTATCGTAGGTGTTTTGACTTGTTGTTCTTGACATCATTATTACTTATATAATGATTTACTTACTTCCAGAATATAAAATATGATTTATATATCATATATATTCAGTATATATATATATATAATAGTTAGATAAATAAAATGAAAAACACCGTTCATGGAGACGGTAGTCCGTACGTACGCATGAACGCTGTTTTCCTTTCCTTATTGTCTTGAAATGGAAGTAAGTAGATGACATAAATATGTATATATATACATAAATCCAGTAGGTTTATAATGTCATATATTTCATTATTATTTCTTATATATACATTATAATCATTCTTAAATGGTTAACATGGAGAATGAATCTCATCGCGTCGTGGAGACGGTAGTCCGTACGTACGCACGAGCGATGATATCATTTCTATAAATATTGAATTGAATTGGAGTGGATTATACAATATATCAGAATCAATATGATGTTGTAATAACTATGTATAGTTATTCTTTACACCATTATACACATCCATGTAAGGTGGTGGTGGAAAATAGATTACACCACGGCGTGGAGACGATATTCCGTACGTACGCACGCGCGGTGATTTCTTTTTCCGTAGGATGGATAGATGGTGAAATAGGGTTGTTTCATACTTATAATAACATATCAGTATATGAGTGATACTGATGTTATTACTTCATAATGAAACAACCTAAGAAGAAGAAGTGGAAGAAGAAATAAAGATGAAAGAATTGGTAACGGTAATTACCTCTTCTTTGAAGTGACTCTTTGAGACATCCTCTTAGGGCATTAAACTTTGTCTTTGAGGAAGACCAGAACCTCTAGGATGTTTCTAGGGAAGTGGAGAGGAGAAATTGGCAGGGGTTGTCCGAGCTTGAGTGCTCAAATTGGTGTGAGGAGGAGGGGGAGAAGGTGTCCTTTTATAGCGGAGGAGAGGGGCACCTTAGGAATTCTTAAAAATATTAATTTATAATAAATCTAACCCCACTTAAAAACCTCCAAAAATGACTCATATTCGAAGATTAGATGAGATAGGGTTGTAATATCATCAACCAATCAAATTTAGACATGTTTGGATATTATTTTAAACCTTATCAATTAGATTTAACTCTAAGTTAAATAATTTAACTTTTACCGTGTCTTTTTGTTTTCTTTCACTATATGGTTAATACACTTACTATAACATGCCAAACGAACCCCAAATTGTTTATTATTAATATATATATCCTTATCTAAGTCATTTGGCCGAGCCTTATATTTTTAGGAATAAAATAACAATTAATAATATAATATTTGATTTAAAAACTATTTTTTGTCAATTTTGACACTATTTGATATATGATTTTTGTGAAAGTCATAACAGAATTAAATGTTCGAACCAAGTTGATTAAATCAACATTAATATATCACAGTAACCTAGAAAATTAGTGGAATTCATAAAAAATCTCAAATTACATTTATTTTGGTGTTTATAACATCAATTATGTCAATATTTCATTAATAAGATAATTACTGCATCATCGTTGTGTCATAAATAAATTAAATTATTTTATGTCTAAAAATTACAAATAAAATACCATCATGTAGGAAATCTTTTTAGCTTTCTAATGAATATTTAAAATGGAATTTATCTTATGTATAACCCCATATTAAAAATGATTTACTTATTAAACATTGATTTTAACTATTTTAACCCTTCTTTAAATAAATTAATAATAAATGTCCTAATCTAATCCAAGTGGGCCTAAATGGTCATATTTTATTCCTAAGTTTGTTTTTGGTCGAATTACACTTGTCCAATAGAATTAGGACATGTGTTAGGGTAATATTAATATCATATTTACCCTTAGTTACCTTATTTACTATTAACCGTGGTAAAAAAGTAAAAAGTTACTATTCACCGAAAAATTATTTTCATCTCATTGAACCAAATTTTAGTCCTTGATATTAACCGTGTCTCTCGGATTTTTGAAATTCCATTCACAGAAGCGGTAAAATTAAGTTTTATGCAAAATTCAGTTTTTAACCTACCACTTAGTAGTTTCACTATTCATCAAAAATTGATGTTTTTCAGAACAATGCCAAAATTTCATCCCAAGGTATATTTCATATTCCGAATTCAAAAATGAAGTCTATTTTACCAAATTCATAACATAAAAGTTGCATTAATTAATTTTATAATTAAATCCCGCTTGTTAAAACAAATAGCGTGTTTTTAAGAAACAATATCCATCAAAAGATTGACACTTGTTTATGTCTAGTTTAAATGTGAAATTACATCCAATGAGCAACATTGTATTAAATTGTAAAAATATATTCTAAATATACTTTAAAACCACTCAAATTAATGATTTATCACTATTAATTATTTCGATTAAAAAAGTTGTTTTTAATTATAATTTAGTAATTTTCACTATTCATCAGAATATGAAAGTTATCCGAAAGGTACCAAAATTTCACCTTAGGCTAAATTCGATACTCCGAATCCAAAAATAAAGTTCATTTTGAAAAATAAGATTTACTGGATTTCAAAAAGTGGTTATTACTATTCATAACGGCTAGTTTTAATAATATTTTTATAGCATATCGTTGTTTAGTGAAACTCGGTATTGCGTACTACACACGCTATCGAGGAAGGTCGCGATTGCGTGTAATGCAAGGCAAGTCAAGGATGTGTGTTGTGCAAGCTCCTTTTGGTGTAGCGTACAACACAAGACATTAATAAAATTAAAAAGAATATATTTTTTTATAAAATCTTGGGCTGTTACAATCATTATCTTATATTTTACAGGATATAAATTTTTTACTGAAGTTTATGATAAACACATTGTTTTCCAAAAGAACTCTTCTTTGAAAACATAGTTATTACTTCTAAATCAAGGTTAATGATTCTTATATAAAGTATGTTATTCCCTCTTTCATTTGGGAACCCAATGAATGTATGATTTATGAAATTATACCCATTCCATTACATGGATTATTTTATTTCCATGATTTATATATGTTTTTTGTGGAATGCATGATAATTTAAATGTTATGATGTGATGGGTGTGCTGGGAATTATATAGCGCAATGAAAATGGTATGACGTGATAGGTACGCCTGGAATTATATAGAACTCTAATGCATTGGGTAATTTGATGAATTCGATGAGTTAATGTGAAATATGTGTAAACATGATTCTATATTTTTTTAAAAATATGTGTGTAAGTTGACTACTAAGAAATGATGTTTTATTTTTAGGAATTCCCACATTCAATGCATTTATCTAATGCTTCTTCTCATGATTATGATGATGATGTTTTGACTATACTAACCCCATGATACATTATTTCATGTTCTTATATATCATATTACTAGGATTTTAATTAACCCATTTTTTATGCATATCCTTAGGTGACTACATGTACTATGGAGAATCTAAGGGCCAATAAGAAGCAAGAGAAGAAGGAATTAAATAAATTTTTATGTTTTATATTGTAAAAGTTATGAATGGTCCATGTTTTTTCTGGACACTAAACCATTGAATCCTCTATGCGTAATTTGTTTATTTTATTTACCTTTAAATTTATGTTATCATGATTTATGAAAAGCATGGGCACTATATCATTACTGTATGCCTTGTCATAGCACCACAAGAAAAACCTTTTCTCATGAGAAGGTCATGAGAATCCCTATAGCTGAAAAAATGTGATAATTGTGGCCATTGAGATGTATATGGAAATAAAAATAACCGAACTATGGTTTTAGGTATTTCAAGAAGGCCTATGACCATAATCTTTTCTTAACCATGATGGTATGGTTCTGGGCCCACCAAGGATATAATTTTTCAATGTTTAAAAGTTATAATTATAATAAAATATGTACACTTACATAATTGTATATATAAGTTGTTATATGATATTAGTAATTTCTTGGATGTAGTACGGAAGTGTTCCAGGGATCCAATCTTGATTTTTTCACTTTTTATCCTATCGACATGAGAAATTCCTATAGAAATAGGCCATTTGGATTGTAGTAATAGTCTTCATGTCTAATGTCCACATGTATAAGACTATTTCTATGAGATTTGACTATTCAAATAACAATATTGACCTATTTTCACAACAATGACACCATTCCCATGACAATAGCCTCTGTATGCTATAATACCATCTCTATTACCAACATCCTTGGTCAAAAGGACTATAACCATGGTCATTTCCAAGTCTATTGAGAAAATATAAACTTGTGGGGGTTGGAGAAGGTATTGCATATTCTATATATAAAAACATAAATGCCTGAGATAGAAAAATAATGAAACTGTAACACATTAGTTGATCCTCTGGGTTCAAAAATGGGGTCTGCGTTTTCTTTTATATATATCTTAATATAGTCAACAACACATTCAAAACCTTTTTTAGGTCGACACCATCTACTTTTATTACTAAACTCTTTGTTCCTTGGTGTCCTCATTGACACATTAATCCCAACTCATATGTAGTGTATATTATGTGAACACGATTAAACTAATAAATTCACCTTCCCCAAACCCATGTCAACCATATTCAAATAAACATTATAATCACCCCATAATAACATATATATTATATTCCAAATAAAGTGAGGTAAAATCTATTTAATAGAAAAGTGGATGAGACTATGTTTGATAATAGAGGTCGATAACTACTCAATCTATACTCTACACTAACAATATATCATCCAATTAAAAGAATATACTAGAAAATAAATAAAGGAACATATAAACACCACTTTCTCCCCCAATTATCAACCTTTGGGTATGTTATTCACCATAGTGATGATAAATGAAAATTTTGATAAATAGTAGAGAAAAAGATTGATGACAGAAAAAAATTAAAAATGAATGAAAAATGTTTTTTATAGAAACATATAAGACCAAATAAACTATTATATGAAATAAAAACTATGTATATAAGATAAAATGTTTATGAGGACTTATTTGTTTTGAAACTGGCCACCAATTTGAATGGTAGTGGAGAAAAAAGTTATATGTAAGAGAGTTGTTATTATTTCCCTTTAATTATTCCATTAGATTGTTTACACATATTTGGCCCTTTATATGTATGAATATTGTAATTTTAAAATATATGATGTCTATAATATACATCTTATGTCATTTTATATAAAATTTTAGGTCTATTTTTCTTGTGTAATAAATGTTATGGGTGTATTATGAAAGTTATATTTTATGTATTGGTATAATCTTAATATTCTCTTGATTGAGTTTCCAATGAATTAATTTGACTGAAAAATGGCTAAATATATTGTATTTATAGTTAATTAATTTGATTATTTTTCCTATTGATGATATCTTTATTATATTTTATCTCATTTGAAAAAACTGTTTAGTTGATATGACCCTAGCATTGAATGTTTTCAAAGTTGTGTGATGATTCCAAGGCCCTACTTGTATACTACATTTGGCCTTATTATGGTTATATTTAGAAACTGGTCATCTTTCATGAAATGGAACTTAATTACCATTAATACCTACAATATAGATTTTTTCAATTTATATTAATATGATTAATGTTGTTAAAAATATATCAATCTAATTAGTTCTATGGAAATAATATAAACATTGAAATTTCACATTTATTAATATATTATTATATAATTAATATTAAGTAAGGGTTAAATGAAAACAGGTTAAATTATGGGACACTAGACCATATAATATTATGAAATCAACTATATTAGTGGGTAAATATAGGATAATTAAGTATTCGATCACATTCCCACACATAATAATATGAAATCCTATGACAATGTCATATAATAAACATATAAAATTCCAAAAAAATCAATTATCATATATTTTCTATGATCCATATATAGTATAATCTATAATATCATAATTATAAAAAACATTCCCTACCATTTTTTGTCAAACATTAAAAAACTTTCATCATGAAAAATGAATCCATGACCCAAAACAAACTTATACCAAAATTATGTTCATAATCCTCTACACCGAAGTCAATTTTAATTTTATATTTAGAACCATACATTTTATAATCATATATGCCTATATGATTTTATGAATTCATAACTCTCACTCTCTTGAAAAATGTAAATTGATTCAATCATGATGTCTTTTCTATGTGATTTTTTTGGCTATGGGTCAGTGGGTAAAATATTTTGAAAACCCAAAGGCTTAATATAAGAGGTAATAATTTTAAATAAAATTAATTGAATATTAAATCGAATGGAAATATACCTTATATAATTCTTATTAAGAATTTAAAAAACCAGACCATATTTTTATAATGGAATGGGACTTGGTCAAATAATTCTTTAAATGAATGATTCTAATAAAATTCTCCCCTTTATTTTTTTTAAAAATTTAATGGAATATGAGATGATAATGAAATGTATTAAAATAATGAAAAATCATAAAATCATGTATAATTAATAATTTAATGTCTTTTATGAAGTTACCTACATTTAGGTAACTTTTTAACATTATTTTGATTATTCTTTGGTTCAATCCATCTTTTTGGTCTTTTTGTTTTTTTAAATTTCATAGGCCCATGGGTTTGTGTACAATTTTCAAATGGTTAGGAAATACCATGTGGTTTTCCCTAATAAATAATTCAGAAATGACTCGTACCTTGGAAGGTGGTTCACGGTTTGTCCAAACCATGTATGTACCCCTCTAAACAATGTAGCCTATAAAAAGTCGGTTTTTTCATGGTCAGTGCATAGTTAGTTTAAACATGTGGCCAAAATGTGCACCCTATACAGAACATCAGTAGGGGTTCACAATTACTCTTAACCATACTACCTCTCTAGAAAACCATGTGCATAATTTTTAATTTTTCTAAAATTTTAATTCCTGCCATGAAACCCTTTTGTTTAACTCCTAATCACAAAAATTTTACCCTAACAAGATTCCATGGTCCATGAAGGCTATCAAGAGATTATTTTGACAACCCAGCCTCTTTTTATCGATTTTCTATGGGCATATAATCTCATTACATCTCATTATTTTAATTGAATATATTATGATATTGTTTCTTCTGATATCATATTCACTCCTCTTTAGAGATATATTGATCACCATGTTTTTTATGGATATAATCTCAATTTTTTTGGATATTTGATGATAGGTTATTTCTAGATATCCAATTCCTTATTTATTCATTGATGAATCTTGTTATGGGTGTTTTGTTTTTTTAATCCATTAAAAAAGTGTAGTTTTTCCAATAAATATTTCCCTAAAATTGAAACCGTAAATAGATTTATTTTCTGAAATTCTAAATGACTTAAAACCTCTAAAGTAAAATGATATGATGTGTGATTTAAAATGGTATAGAAATTAAGAGAAACTCCTAATTCCAATAATGTTGGAATTATTGGATGGATTTATAAATTATGGTTTTATTTAAAAAATTGATTTGATCAATTGACTAGACAAAATGAAATTATTGAATTTAGAATGATTAAACAAATGGGTTAAATTGAATGATGATGTGAACGTTACATGAATTGATGAATATCCTATAATTTAGTTTTGAAATGAGAGAGGCATGTTCAGAAAAAAAAAATTGATAATTTTATTTTTAACTAAATTGAAATTCCTTATTTTATAATTATTGAATTATTTATTGATTATTAAAATCATATGTGATCTAGAGATGTTAGTCGGTAATTGAGAAAATAATTCTAGTACTTTTATTCCATAGAAATTTAATGATATTGAGAACTATAACTAAACCAGGTTCGACATTATTTCTTATGATGGGTTCCCCTAATGAGTTGTAGTTTGATTTGAGTCCACAAACCTATAAAGAGGCCTGTTAATTTTTTTGATGTGTGAAGATCCTATTAACTTGAAATAAATTACCAAATGGATTATTACATAGTTCTATGTGAATTTTTTGTTGATTATTTCATGAAATTTATTTAATGAAATTTTTTATTCATGCTAACTATTTTAAAAAAAATATTTTTTAAAAATTGTTCATTTATGCCTTTTTATAAATATCATCCATAATTTTTAGAATAAAAGGATGATTATTTTAAAATATCTAAATGAAATTTAATGTCTTATATATGTTAAGTTGAAATAATAAATTTTTTATTATTATTGTTTTGATTATAGAACACTTTCTGAGACCCTACAAGTCTGTTCATCTCACACCCTACCTTTTTATTTGGTCATTTGTAGATTATCTTTTTCTAGGTGAAAGCAAAGGGAAAGTGAAACTTGGAATTGAAAGATGCTATTTATCCTTGGGGAATAATGTTTTGGATGTGACCGGTGGATATGTGATCCACCTATTACTTGGGTTGTTTTAGTTTTATATTTTTATTTGCTATGTCACTTGGTGATATACCATTTTGGGTATCTTTTACATATTGGTTCTAGAACTTTCTCCCTTTGGAGTGTTTTTTAATACCGACTTCATCTTTTATCTTCAACTTTTTTTGAGGAAAAATCATTCCCTTTTAACTTTATATGATACAATATTCAAGTTCCAAATAATGTGGATTGATAATTCACTTTTGGATTTATCATAGCCAACTCAGGTATCAGTATACCAAGTTATCCAAATGGTTCATGACAAATAGGTATCAAATTTTTTGGTTTTTCACCATTTCTTGATGTTAGTATGCAGTTTGGGTTGTCTTAGTAGACATAAGGTAGAAAAATATAGATTTTAGATGTAGTTATGATTGAGTTCCTGGATTGATATCATTGTAACCATCCTTATATCACATTTGTTGTAAGGAAAAGCTTCCTTAATGAATGATCTAAATGTTTCAAGTATTTTCCCAATTAATCCTAGTGTATTGTTTTCCTTTTAAATCTTGGTTGAGGTGTTGATACATATTCCTTTTATGGTGTTTCTATGTTTTATTTTTCTATTTTGTACCATTATGCCTCTGAGAAGACATTTGAATAGGATGCGAGAGGAAGATAATTGAAAACCACAACAAGTGAATCCATTGGTGGAACAGAATCTTATTGAGATAGTGGTGTATTCATTTCCTAGCTCTAGGAAAGGTTGTTGCACCCATTTCTATTTAGGCTTTGGTATTGAAACATAAAAGTTAGTAATATAAGTGTCGTGATCAAGAATTTATTCATATAAATACTAAATATTTCCAAGGCCATAATGATCCTCATGATGTATTTCCTTGGATGAAAACAATTGAGTTTCCTTTTGAGTTCTTGCAAACACCTGAAACAATTAAATGGAAATGTGATGCCTTTATAATTTAAGAAACTACTATGATATGGTGGTATTTTATGATAAATATGAATATACATGAAGGCATGTAGTAAAAATACTTTATATTCCTTTCAATGAAAATTTCTATCAAGGATCGATGGTCTTGGATAAGTCCATGGAGTTCCTTATCATCTAGAAGGGTGGATGAATTATGAAGAAGTTTGTGAACTATTTTTGTAAGATAGTTTAATTATTTTCACGTGGTAGTGAAAATTGAGAAACTAAAATCCCTTATATTTTATACGGGTCTTCATTCTAAATTACAATATCATTTTTTCATGTTGATGCTCACTTCTTATACCGACATGCTGGATAAGATATTAATGGCTAAACTTGACTTGGAAGGTATGTCAGGAATGATGGGAGTTTCTATTTATCCCACTAAAATTTTATGAGTTCTAGTAAATTAAATAGAAAAATTAATGATCCTCAAGATAGTTTTGGATAGTAGGTTCCTTCAAAAACTCCTATAGTGTCTGGAAGAGTTGGTTTGATGTTGTCTTGACAAGTGTGTAGGTGACCATATCTCATATCTGGATGATTCTTCGAGAGAAGAATCTTGATGGTGGGGAGACCATCATTACTGGAAGTTCATTTCAGATAATATCCTATGATTCTATGACAAATACATTATATATTTTTTCCATTATAAAGGTTATAATGGGGACTCCCATATTTTCCAATGATAATTTTATCTGAGAAATAAAAATATGTTTTGTGATATGTGCCGATGATTTTGGTGGACAAGTATGATACTAGACATCACTAACTTTTTATAGTTTTATTATACCTTCCAATAAGTCAACACTAATAAACAGATACATTCAGGTTTACATTATTCTCTTCCAATGTTGACATGGATGTGGGATGAGATATTTATAGACTATTTGGTTAGGTTTTCAAATACCCCTCGAGGAAATAATTCCATATGGGGTGTGATGGATTGGATAAAAAATCATCTCACATTTTAAACATTTAAGATAATACTAATGTTAAGGATATGGTACCTATCTATATGCAGTATATTTTTAGATTTCAAGGAGTAATATTGGTTATATTCTTGGATAGGGATTCCAATTTCACTTGTAACTTTTGTAAAGGCCTAAAAGAGTAAGTGGTATCCTCGTTTATTTTGATCATTGATTATCATACATAGAAGGATGACCAGTAGATAGAGCTATATTGATTATTGAGGTTATGATTCATGATTGTATTCTTAAATTTAGTGATGCTTTGGATGAACATCTGGGACTTGTTGAGTTTTATTATGAAAAGAATAATTTTTCTACTATCATAATGGATCCTTTTGATGATTTTATAATAGAGATTTTAGATCTCTATTGTGTTGGTATAAGATCGGTAAATGTTCCTCAGTTGGACCCAGTCTGGTCTATGGGATGATAACAAAGATTTGGTTGATTCATGAGATAATAGTAACAACCTAGATCCTATATAAATACAATGATGATCATAATCAAGTTTCATTCATAGTTTCTATTGGTTACTAGTTTTTTTTTGAGATTTCACCTAGTTTGTGTCATTGGTGTATTGGGAAATAGGGAAAGATTCTACCATGATTGGTGGGTCCTTTTGAGATTATTGAGATGGTGGGGAAAGTGTCTTAAAATTTAACACTTCCATAATTATCTATTTCAATTAGATATATGATTCATGTATCATAACTTCAAAAGTATCATTCAAAAACATATCTGGTATTTATTTAGGAAGATATTGATTTCATGCTCAATTAATACATTATTAAGCATCTAGTCAAGATTATTTATTCTGAGAAAAAGGTTATTAATGGAAATATTATAACTTTGGTCCATGTTCTATGATATGATGGTTTGATTCACTTCATTCTTGGGATAAGGAGATGCTGATGAGAGTTTAGTAGCATCATCTCTTTGTTATAAAAATTTATTGATTTGATTTTGAGGAAAAAATGTTTTTATGATGGGTAGGATTAAACTATTTGATACCTTTTTTTATTCCCTGATATGTTATAATCATAAATTATTTTGTTTATTATTTAAATTTATTTTAATATATTATGAAAAGAATTAGAGACCCATGTGGTTGTACACAGTTGGAACATGGTTTGGGAAAACCATGCAGTTTGGCTCAGAAAACCATGAGGCCAATGGTGGTGCCTTGGAAGGAGGTGCATATTTTTTCATACCATACGCCTAATACTCCAATCTATGAATTCTATGTATAATGGGGTTTTCAGGGTTAATACATGGCTAGTTTAAACATGTGTCCCAATAGGTCACCCCATCTAGAACTCTGGTAGGGGCACATGGTTACTCCAAAACATTCTGCCTATCTAGTAAGCCATTAAAGTGATTTTTAATTCCAAAAAAACTTTTAATTAAAATTCTATAACCATATAGTTTACCCCATAACTAACACCATTGAACCCAAATAAGAATCCATGGTCCTTGAAGGCTCTCAAGAGGTGATTTTGAATCATCTAAAACCTTTTCCTTGGGGATCAATGTTTTGGTAATCTAAATTGATCTCCATTTAGTAAGTTAATCTCCTCTCATGTGGTTTATCCGAATATCCTCTTACCTACCATTTATATATTTATAGATTATCATGTTGATAATGAATATATTCATAATTTTTTATCTTAATTATATGATTTCTTTCTAGATATCCTTTTAATTTTTTTCTTCATTAGAAGATCTCATAGTGGGTGTTGTGTTGAATTGGTTCCTTGAATAAAGGTATGTGGTTCCATATGAACCTTAACTACAATTGAAACCTTAAATTGCATATATTAGGTTAAATGGGTTCTAAAATTAATTAAAAATTATTAATTTAAGTTTTTTATTTGAAATGGAATGTAAATTGAGAAAAATACTTAACTCCAATGATATTGGAATATTGGTATGGATTTCTAAATAATTTCATGATTTGAGAAATTTATTTTTTCGATTGAATTGATAAAAGTAAATATTTGAATTTAATTATTTATAAAAATGTATTAAATTGAAATATGACCTTAAAGGTGTATTAATTGATGAAAAATCTATGATATGGTTTCAAAATGAGAATGGTATGTTGAAAATTAAAATTGGGAAATTTTATTTTGAAATGATTTTAATTTATTTATTTTTACATGACAGAATGAATGATTGATTGCTTGAAGCACATGTGAGGTCAAGTTATTAGTTGGTATTTGGTAAAATCACACTTTGAAATTGATTCTTTAGAAATGAAATGACATTAAAAACCCTAACTAAACCAATTTCATCGTTATTTTTCGTTATGTGTTCCCCTAATAGGGTGTAGTTCTGTTTTTTTACACACTTATATAGATCTATATTGATTTTAGAGAAGTGTGATGATCATGTTATCTAGAACTAATGTACCACTATGAATATCACATGAATATTTGAGATGTTTTATTTGATGATTACATACCATTGATTTATATAACTCTTTTATTCATTCCATAATTTTTATATAATTTTTTCTCTTAATCCTGCTTTGAAATATCTTCAATCCTTTTGAGTATTAAATCATTATTTGTTAAAAATATATAAATTCATATTCATTCTTTATTTTATTAAAATTGGAATAAAAAATGGTTTATTGTTATGGTATTGATTATGGAACAATTGGTGAGAGAATACTAGGATGTTTCACTCATTTCATAACTTTTCCTTCTGTAATCTATTGATTAACTTTTTCTAAGTCCAATAAAAGTGAAAGAACCACTTGGAAGAGGTGTATGTTTTGGAACCTTGGGACCTCGAGTGATGATGGTGATCATTGGAAATGTGATTGACCTATTACATTGGTTTTTTGAGTTTTACCTTGGTATTTTTTGTGACACATGATGATATACCAATTTTGGGTAGTTTTACATGTTGTTTCAAGTACTTACTCTAATCCAGTGTTAAACATACTGAATTATATCTTTTATATTAAAAAATGTAATTATAAAATCATTCATTTTTATCTTTTATGAGGTTAGGTTCTAGTACCCAACTGATGGGGATCATGAATTCCCTTTAGGTCTATGTTAGAGACAGCTTATGTATCAACGTACTAGGGTATCAAGGCTAGTTCGTGGAAAATCACATCTTTATTTTTTTATTTTTTTTATTTTTTTAGAAAATATTGACATGAATGAAGTACCATTAACAATGAATGATTCCAATTTATCTCACTCCACTACCTAGAATAATGGCACACGCTACACAAAGCCCTATAATGAACCACATCAAAAATAATAAAAAAGAAAGGCCCATCTCCCAGACAAAAAGTAGAAATATCTATGAAAAACTATTTATATTGATGTCAGGTATGAAAAAATTAGCATGTAATTTGGTTTGAAACTATAATTCAATTCATTGATTCTAATACCAAACATGAGTAGATGTGAATAATAGATCATAAGGAAAAAATGTGGTTTTCTTATCAATCACCTCCATCATAATGAAAAGATTTACTAAACTTTATATCCTTAAATGAGAACCAATCATAGTTTCTAGTTCTCAAATAAAATCTAGGTTTCTCAAAAGAATTTAAGGGTATGGGGAATAATTTGTCAAACTTAATTATCGTAACTCATAATGCAGTATTAATAATTTGATTGAATGTTTTACTAACATAGAATTACCAAGTTTATAAAAATCCTTTATATATTTTTTTTAAAATCAAATACCAGGATGTATTTTCACATTAATAGTCATTTATAATACACTCATTCGAATATTATGTGTAATATCTCAAAATCAACTGAATAATTAAATAAAAATAATGAATATTCATTGAAGTCCAATGGTCCCAAAATAATGAAAAACTAAAAGAAAACAAAAATATTCATAATATGGTTGACACACCCCTACACTTAAATTAATATTTTCTTGATTTCATGTCATTTAGAATTTAAATAATAGGGAATATAAACAACTTAGAATTATAAATATAACCCATGTTTATATCATCATGGTTATCCTTTAGTTATAGTTCAAATGTTTTCCAAGTAAAATCTAAAAAAAATTATTTATTAAACTGTAACTAAATATAATGTCCACCAAATAAAATTTTAAATGTATTTGATTTTTTATCCCTATTATTATTTAACATGGGTTTGGGATTTGTCATGTAACACCCTAATATTTTAATATATTATTTTTTTAATAATTCAATGTGTTTGATAGGTTGATCCACACACAACACCAAACTAAAATTAACTATGATATTTTTTGACCATATAAACCTAGAAGTAAAATTTATGGGAATGAATAGGAATAACAGAATTATAAAATATTTATAAAAATTTAATAAATGAAAATTTTTAAATGAATTCAATCTAATTGGTATATCTAAAATGACTCATTTTATCTTTTTAAACAACTAAATTCATTTCTATAACTATTTCATTTTTATGAGATATGCATTTATATATCAAAAAAATAGATTAATTATGATAAAATATATTTGATACGAATAATTTGTTAATATTTGTTTAGTTAGTAAATGATATAAAATAATAATGAGAATAGAAAATATATTAAAAATGAAATTTCCCTATAGAAAAACATTTTCATTATATAAAAACATTTTATTTAAATGTTAAAATTATAAAATTAATATTTTTAATATAAAAAAATGGACAATATTTTTTTCTCACATTATTAATATTGTATTAAGATTATTTCTGAATTTTTTCAAAATAATTATTTTAGTTTAATAGTAAAAATATCATATTTATAATTAACCTGACTTTTATAACATTTTATGAATAGTATTATGAATTAGAAGTTCAAGAAACCATTTTATATGATCATATGTTTATTTAAAAAATTACATAATAATTTTGAATAAAAATCTATAATTTAAAAAATTATATTTAATATTTTAGAACAGAAGATACATTTGTCACAAAATTGTTTTTAATACATTGTATATTTAGTTCATTAAAATTATTTTTATCAATATTAAAAATTGGAAAAACTAAAATGGGATTAAATTTTGGAATCATTTTCCCCAAATTATCTAATAATTCCCACTTTATTTTTTTCATAAATATTATGTCACCATAGGTAAAAAATAATTATTAATGTAAATATGTAATTGGAAAAATTAAAAATTCAAGGGGTAAAGGGCTTGGAAAATTTAAGATGCATTTTTTGATAGAGATATTGATTTATTCTCGATATTATCAAATCCTAAAGTCAATTGGTCTATTTTTTTGATCCAAAATACATGTCTAAGATGTGAAACTATTATTTTATGTCGTAATATTTACAAAATACTCCATTCTCACCACTTATAAAAGTGTCCTCTCACCACCTCTTCACTACTACTCTAAAAATTAGGTTTTATCCTTAATACAAGTCCTTTTAGTAACATTACATTATTTTTATCAACCTTTTTTAGAATGAATTAATTTTCATTGATGATTTTCAATGAACTAAGTTAAACAGTCATTTCATACGCCACCGACTTGTTGTACATTACATGAAACACCACGTTTTACCAAAAAACAACATATTGTTAAAATATTATATTAAGCCATGACATATATGTTATGTTAGTTGTTATGAATAGTACTAACTATCTTATTAAATCCTATTTTTTACACAAATATAAAATGAAATAATTATTTACAATGAACCAATTGAATATAAATGGAATATTTTTATTTAAAAAATTTTATATGCTCACAAATATATTTTGTATTAATAAATTAAAATAATTAAAATTAGTGATTTATTTAAATTTAAAATATAAATTATATATTCAATCAAATATTTTATATATTCATCCAATAGATTCAATAGGCCTATGATAAGAACAAACCCAATTTTAAACATAAAAACTATATTTTTATAAAGCAACTTTTACTGCCTTTTGATGGAGAACCCAATTTAAATATAAATTTATTAAAACTTATAAATTTTATATGTAAAAATAAACATAATTTTTTAAAAATAATCAAAAAAATTATTTTAGGTTGAATTTTTGGTATTTTTCTATAAATTTTAATTTTTTAAATGAAAAGTGAAAATACTAAAATTTAACTCAAAACTGTGTTTTCATTTAATTTATTTATATTGGTAAATTATAATTTAATTTGGTTTGAAAGTATAATTAGATTATATTTGAGTCATTATGTACAATTTAGGTCATCATATTCAATTTCATTTTTAAATTGACTATAAAAACATAACAAACTTTTGAATGTTTTTACTTTAAAAACCCACATTGGCGTCCCGTCTACGGGACTATATTAAAATAAAATTTTTCCACATAAGTTTTTGGAATTTGGAAAAATGGATAAAATATTTGGTATCATAATAATTTATAATTAATAACAATATCAAATTATTTTATTGACCGAGAGTATTACTGAATGTAATAAAAATTAATTATAATAATTAAGCTTAAATTATGCTTAATAGGGGACTGAACCATAACCTTACGGACCAAAAAAACATATAAACTTGTCCAAAATCCATTTAATGGAAATATTTATACCCTATATTACATTTTATCTAATTTACACCATTATTAGATCCATGTTCAATAAAAAATACATGGGTGGGGTTTCCCACTTCCAAAATATTACAGGAGGGCCACTCCTCCTCCATTATAAAAGGCCTCCTATACTCCCACTTCCGCAAACCTATCAAGAAACTTTGTTGTAGAGACCCGTATCCTGACGTACATTGACATTACATTACTTTTGCGGAATACTTGGTACATAACAAAAACACACACACAAGGATCGTAATGGTTTAGTGTCTTTGGAAACTCGGAACGTAATCTTCTAATCGTGGTGAAAGATCTTCAATATCTCCCATAAAGATCTTCCTTTTTTTATACCTAAAACCTTTCTTTATATCCTGTGGAAAAGAAACATAAAAGGGTGAGCTCAAATGCTCAGCAAGGGAAAATAAAGGAAATAAAAATCATATCATATCTTTTTGAAAATCAAAAAAACCTGCAAAAGAGATCATAATATCTTAACATGGAACAAATCATAGAAGTGAAAATGAGATCCACATAATCATAACATAAAACTTGAAACTTTGTGGCATGCACACATAATCATGGAAAATCATTTCTTGTTAGTCATGACTCATTGCCAAGACTATCTTAGTGGACAAAGTCCCTTTCTGAACCGAGTAACCCTCGTTTCAGTCCTGTTTCACTGAACCGGTATAACCTACCGTTCCAGCCCTGTCTATCTCATGAGATATAAAATCTTTACCCAATGCATTGGAGGGAGATATAGGTCCCACCCATCTTATAATGAATCCTTTCTTATGTGTGCCACATAATCGTAAAACATACATCATCGCATAACCCATGTAATAAAAATGGGATTCTTAAACAACATGACATCATAAAACAATTCATATAAGATAAAGGAATTCATAAAAACGTTTCCATCACAAAATAATCAAATCCATGTAACAATAGGGATAAAAACATAACCTTTTTGTTATCTTAGATGGAAAATAATTTTGATAAAATACTTGAATTGAATTCTTGAGGAAAATATCCTTTCTTCTTCAAAATCAATTTCTTTTCAAAAAACATAATGCAATTTTAAAAGAAAGAGATTTTATTGAAAATATTCCTGAAATATTTTGGAGGAAGCTTCATGAAAATAAGGCTTTATAAAACCGTAAAAATCCGTTCGTGCCGTATATGTAAAAAAAAACATTCTTCGTACTTTTGTCGGAAAAGTCAAAAAGTACCTCGTACGACAAAAGATTCCTTTCATAGACATTACTAAAAACTCACCGAAGGGTAAAAATGGATTTAAACAATTGTAGGTGGGTGGAAATAATATTACATATTGATGAAACGTGGATGTGGATGATAAAATACACCCCAGTAAATACTTAAAAATAAACAATCTCGGATAAAAATGAGATTGTGATATTTCCCTTACCTTAGGTCCGACTTGCATTGTAAGTGTCCGAACCTCCTGTATAATGATTTAAATCATGTTATTGACTTATTCCAGAATCATATTCATTGTTATTATATCATATATGGTCCACTTATGACTTTATATTACCCGTTCTTTTGTAAATTCATGTTAAAGTAGCGTTTTGGGTAAAATCGTCTCATTTGTCGTTCATGTTTTTAACTTGTAATTATTAATATGATTACTTAGATCATGATTACTTAATTCCAGAATATAAAACATGATATATACATATATATATATATTCATAATATACATATATAATAAATCAGTAAATGGAAAGAAATACACCGTTCATGGAGACGGTAGTCCGTACGTTCGCATGAACGCTGTTTTCGTTTCCTTATTGAATTGAATGGAATTAAGTAGATGACATGCATATAAATAATTTCAGTATCATTATTATGTCATATATTTCATTAGTAATTATTATATATACTTTATAATCATTCATTAATGGTTAATCATTGAGAATGAATCTCATCGCGTCGTGGAGACGGTAGTCCGTACGTACGCACGAGCGATGATATCGTTCCCATGGTCGTGGAATTGTGTTGAAGTTTATGTATACTATTTCAGTATCAATATTACTTTATAATAATCATATATAGTTACTCATTAAACCATTATACCCATCCAATTAAGGTGGTGGCAGAAAATAGAGTACACCACGGCGTGGAGACGGTATTCCGTACGTACGCACGCGCGGTGATTTCCTTTCTCCGTAGGATGGATAGAAGGTTAATTAGAGTTGTTTCATATTTATAATAACACATCAGTATGTAAGTAATACTGATGTTATTACTTTATAATGAAACAACTAAAAAAGAAGAAGTTGAAGAAGAATGAAATTGAAAAGATCGGTAATGGATATTACCTCTTCTTTGGAACGCCTCTTTGAATCCTCCACTTAGGGAACTAATATTGGTCTTTGAAGAAGACCAGGACCTATAGGATTATTCTAGGGAAGTGGAGAAGGTATTTTGGCAGGGGTTGGCCGAGCTTGAGTGCCCAAATTTGTGTGAGGAGGAGGGGGAGGAGGTGCCCTTTTATAAGGGAGGAGAGGGGCACCTTAGGAATATCTCAAAATATTATTTTATATTAAAGTAAGAATCGGTTTATAATGGTTACAAAGGGTCTCATTTCGAAGCTAAAGTGGGGATGGGTCGAAACCATATCATCCAATAGGATTTAGACAAGTTTAGGGTATTATGTTAACCTTATCAATTAGATTTAACCCTAAGTTAAATAATTTAACTTTTACCGTGTCTTTTTGTTTTCTTACACTATATGGTTAATACACTTACTATAACATGCCAAACGAACCCCAAATTGTTTATTATTAATATATATATCCTTATATAATTCATTTGGCCGAACCTTAGATTTTTAGGAATATAATAACAATTAATAATATAATATTTGATTTAAAAACTATTTTGTGTCAATTTTGACACTATTTGATATATGATTTTTGTGAAAGTCATAGAAGAATTATATGTTCGAACCAAGTTGATTAAATCAACATTAATATATCATAGTAACCTAGAAAATTAGTGGAATTCATAAAAAGTCTCAAATTACATTTATTTTGGTGTTTATAACATCAATTATGTCAATATTTCATTAATAAGATAATTACTGTATCATCATTGTGTCATAAATAAATTAAATTATTTAATGTCTAAAAATTACAAATAAAATACCATTATGTAGGAAATCATTTTATCTTTCTAATGAATATTTATATTCGAATTTATCTTATGCATAACCCCATATTAAAAATGATTTACTTATTAAACTTTGATTTTAACTATTTTAACCCTTCTTTAAATAAATTAATAATAAATGTCCTAATCTAATCCAAGTGGGCCTAAATGGTCATATTTTATTCCTAAGTTTGTTTTTGGTCGAATTACACTTGTCCAATAGAATTAGGACATGTGTTAGGGTAATATTAATATCATATTTACCCTTAGTTACCCTATTTACTATTAACCGCGGTAAAAATAGTAAAAAGTTACTATTCACCAAAAAATTATTTTTATCTCATTGAACCACATTTTACTTACTGATATCAACCGTGTCTGTCGGATTTTTGAAATTCCATTCACAGAAGCGGTAAAATTAAGTTTTATGCAAAATTCAGTTTTTTACCTACCAGTTAGTGGTTTCACTATTCATCAAAAATTGAATGTTTTCAGAAAAATACCAAAATTTCATCCTAAGCTATATTTCATATTCCGAATTAAAAAATGAAGTCTATTTTACCAAATTCATAACATAGAAGTTGCATTAATTAATTTTATAATTAAATCCCGCTGTTAAAACAAATAGCGTGTTTTTAAGAAACAATATCTATCAAAAGATTGACACTTGTTTATGTCTGGTTTAAATGTGCAATTACATCCAATGCCCAACATTGTATTAAATTATAAAAATATATTCTAAATATACTTTAAAACTACTCCAATTAATAATTTATCACTATTAATTATTTCGATTAAAAAAGTTGTTTTTTAATTATAATTTATTAATTTTCACTATTCATCAGAATATGAAAGTTATCCGAAATGTACCAAAATTTCACCTTAGGCTAAATTCGATACTCCGAATCCAAAAATGAAGTTCATTTTGAAAAATAAGATTTACATAATTTTAAAAAGTGGTTATTACTATTCATACGGCTAGTTTTAATAATATTTTAATAGCATATCGTTGTTTAGTGAAACTCGGTATTGCGTATTACACACGCTATCGAGGAAGGTCGCGATTGAGTGTAATGCAAGGCAAGCTCCTTTTGGTGTAGCGTACAACACAAGACATTAAAAAGAATATTTTTTATAAAATCTTGGGCTGTTACATTCTACCCCCCTTAAAATGAATTTCGCCCTCGAAATTCGTCGGGGTTATAAATGGTTTACTATTTGAAAGTTTCTTTAATAGAAACCCACATCGTAAAAAGGAATATCAAAAACCATCGTTAAAAAAAAAGTATGAAACGTAACGGTTACCCAAATAAACTAATCATTGGGTTTCCACATAGGTGAAAATATGGATATGGAAGAGAAATCTAACCATCATGTTCTGATGGAGAGTGGTAGAGAACATGGCTATGGAAAAGCCAATAATCACAAATCCATAAATTTGTGACGATCTAAGGTACCATCCGATTCATCAGGTATAAGATCAATAGGACAACATTTTTGGTTTTCAAGATCATTTCCCTAAAGTTGAAAATTTGAATTGAAATAAATACTTTCTTTATTTTGGTACAATCTCACTATTGTTCGTGCCTAGAACAATTTCCACTTCATCTCTTAAATAAATGAAGTTGAATTTGTTATTCGTGAAGTGTTAGCAGATCATGTGATAGAATGACGGGTCATTCCATCTGTCTCAAACAAAAGGTTTGCAAAAATTATATACATAAGTCGATCTATAGTGAGATTAAACATATATAGTTCCTAAAATGGACTTATACTTCATATATCATACTGCTTAATATAATAAAACTAGTTTCTACTAAACAGGGAATTCCTGTAGGCCAGTGGTAGGCGATAAAGGCCAGTCGCACTTCGATTGTGGGTTCGATTCCCACAGCCTTGTCCGACGCGATGGGCTGTCGCCCGTCCTGCAGGTTGTCCTTTTTCTAAAACTATATTAACATCCCATAATATCGAAAAAACTTCTATCCTTAAACAATACTAACTTATGTCCAACATAATCCATTCCAATCTTTAGTCCTATCCATAATACTGCAGTCCATTCTCATAACATAGTGAAAACGATTACCAGAGATTTAATACCATCGTTGATCCCCATATATCATAAGATATATCTTGTTGGACACATTCCAAACATTCAAAGGCCTTAGTCTTGTACTCTCTTGAATACCCATTGAACCTTAGTGAAAACTTGAATGCAGTTAAAAGTTAACACTTTCCACATACCAAAATCCTCAGAATTCTATATACTCAAACCATGATATCACTTAGTCCTTATATCAATCATGAGCTCATGAATACTGTTAAACATTTCATTTTCTCGTTTTCCCTTCATTATGCGCATAATATCTCAATCACATTGAATACCACATTAGACCAATACATAAATATTCCAATATTCCATGATACAACATTATTTTGGAATCCCATTACATAAAAACATAATCATTCCACGACATCGTTGTCATATTCAACATTGCCAATAGTGATCGCATGTGACTTCCCTTTGTCCTTTTCCTTAAGCGGTTGCTCATGTCGATCATTACTAACCCTTGGATTAGGGCATTTATTGGCATAATGTCCCATCTCCTTGCACTTGAAGCATTGAAGTGTTGGTTGTGCGTTCTCTGCAGTGTTTGCTTTATTCAATTCATTAGAATCCCTTCTTCCATTACTTCGACACTCAGCTACTCGATGACCTTCTTTTCCACACTTAAAAAACATTTTCTAGTCCCTTTAAGACAATCTCCACCATGCTTCATTCCACACTTTGTGCATAAGGAAACATTCATCTTCTTTTCACCATTATTCTGAGATTTCTCCTTGAACTCCATCTTTCGTTTCTTGTCAAAACCATGAGATGGATATGTAACACCAACTTCCATTTCTACCTTGATATCACAACGCACAATTTTTTCATAGCTAATGAAGTCTCTTATAGCTAATGCCCTTCGAAGACTTGGTTTTAAGCCACTGAAAAATCGATCAACTTTACTTTCAGGTTGGATGATAATGCCAGATGCATACCTTTCAAGTCTTGTAAAATTCGCTTCGTATATACCAACGGATTCATCATCCTTTTGCTTTAGTTCAAGAAACTCCTTCTCCATCTTCGTTCGAAGAATACGAGGGAAGTACTTACTGAAAAACAAGTTCTTGAACTCGTCCCATTCCATGGAATCAATTTCATCTCTTTGCCTCGTACTCTTGATAAGATTCCACCATTGATCAGCTTCACCTTCCAAACGATATACTTCTAAGATGACTTTATCATGTTCAGAACATTGAAGAACTGAAAATATCTTTTCAGTAGTACTAGTCCATTGTTCAGCAACTAATGGATCAGTAGACCCACTGAAAGAAGGCGGACGCTGCCTCATGAAGGATTCAACAGAATGTTGCTCCTTCCTTTGCTCGTTTGGAAGTCCTGCATGATTCATAGCTTGAGAAAGTTGTGTGAGCATGGCTACATGATTTTTCATTCCATCTCCCATATCGTTTGGTTGCTCAGGGGGACAATCATTGCATTGTCCATTTCATTGATCAACACGGTTCCTTCGGGTTCCAGCCATCGTCTAAAACCCCAAAAGAATAGTGTGAGAGGAAAAAATCATGCTAGGGAAAACAACATAATAAAGGGGTAGTACCCTCAATATCTAACATCTTAGGTTAAATTCTAAGATCGTTAGAGCAATTCTAGGACTATAACCTATACGTATACTTAACCTTAGAGACATCCCTAGACATACCTTAGAAATATCTCTAGGGATCTCACTAACGTTTTCGCATCCTAGTTTCCAAAGGTTGACTAAACCTTTCCTCTGATACCAACTGTAGAGACCCGTATCCTGAAGTACATTGACATTACATTACTTTTGCAGAATACTTGGTACATAACAAAAACACACACACAAGGATCGTAATGGTTTAGTGTCTTTGGAAACTCGGAACGTAATCTTCTAATCGTGGTGAAAGATCTTCAATATCTCCCATAAAGATCTTCCTTTTTTTATACCTAAAACCATTCTTTATATTCTGGGGAAAAGAAAACATAAAAGGGTGAGCTCAAATGCTCAGCAAGGGAAAATAAAGGAAATAAAAATCATATCATATCTTTTTGAAAATCAAAAAAACCTGCAAAAGAGATCATAATATCATAACATGGAACAAATCATAGAAGTGAAAATGAGATCCCCATAATCATAACATAAAACTTGAAACTTTGTGGCATGCACACATAATCATGGAAAATCATTTCTTGTTAGTCATGACTCATTTCCAAGACTATCTTAGTGGACAAAGTCCCTTTCTGAACCGAGTAACCCTCGTTTCAGTCCTGTTTCACTGAACCGGTATGACCTACCGTTCCAGCCCTGTCTATCTCATGAGATATAAAATCTTTACCCAATGCATTGGAGGGAGATATAGGTCCCACCCATCTTATAATGAATCCTTTATTATGTGTGCTACATAATCATAAAACATACATCATCGCATAACCCATGTAATAAAAATGGGATTCTTAAACAACATGACATCATAAAACAATTCATATAAGATAAAGGAATTCATAAAAATGTTTCCATCACAACATAATAAAATCCATGTAACAATAGGGATAAAAACAAAACCTTTTTGTTATCTTAGATGGAAAATAATTTTGATAAAATACTTGAATTGAATTCTTGAGGAAAATATCCTTTCTTCTTCAAAATCAATTTCTTTTCAAAAAACATAATGCAATTTTAAAAGAAAGAGATTTTATTGAAAATAGACCTGAAATATTTTGGAGGAAGCTTCATGAAAATAAGGCTTTATAAAACCGTAAAAATCCGTTCGTGCCGTATAAGTTAAAAAAAACATTCTTCGTACTTTTGTCGGAAAAGTTAAAAAGTACCTCGTACGACAAAAGATTCCTTTCATAGACATTACTAAAAACTCACCGAAGGGTAAAAATGGATTTAAACAATTGTAGGTGGGTGGAAATAATATTACATATTGATGAAACATGGATGTGGATGATAAAATACACCCCAGTAAATACTTACGAATAAACAATCTCGGATAAAAATGAGATTGTGATATTTCCCTTACCTTAGGTCCGACTTGCTTTGTAAGTGTCCGAACCTCCTGTATAATGATTTAAATCATGTTATTGACTTATTCCAGAATCATATTAATTTTTATTATATCATATATGGTCCACTTATGACTTTATATTACCCGTTCTTTTGTAAATTCATGTTAAAGTAGTGTTTTGGGTAAAATCGTCTCATTTGTCGTTTGTGTTTTTAACTTGTAATTATTAATATGATTACTTAGATCATGATTACTTAATTACAGAATACAAAACATGATATATATATATATATATTCATAATATACATATATAATAAATCAGTAAATGGAACGAAATACACCGTTCATGGAGACGGTAGTCCGTACGTACGCATGAACGCTGTTTTCGTTTCCTTATTGAATTGAATGTAATTAAGTAGATGACATGCATATAAATAATTCCAGTATCATTATTATGTCATATATTTCATTAGTAATTATTATATATACTTTATAATCATTCGTGAATGGTTAATCATTGAGAATGAATCTCATCGCGTCGTGGAGACGGTAGTCCGTACGTACGCACGAGCGATGATATCGTTCCCATGGTCATGGAATTGTGTTGAAGTGTATGTATACTATTTCAGTATCAATATTACTTTATAATAATCATATATAGTTACTCATTAAACCATTATACCCATCCAATTAAGGTGGTGGCGGAAAATAGAGTACACCACTGCGTGGAGACGGTATTCCGTAAGTACGCACGCGCGGTGATTTCCTTTCTCCGTAGGATGGATAGAAGGTTAATTAGAGTTGTTTCATATTTATAATAACATATCAGTATGTAAGTAATACTGATGTTATTACATTATAATGAAACAACTAAAAAAGAAGAAGTTGAAGAAGAATGAAATTGAAAAGATCGGTAATGGATATTACCTCTTCTTTGGAACGCCTCTTTGAATCCTCCACTTAGGGAACTAATATTGGTCTTTGAAGAAGGCCAGGACCTCTAGGATTATTCTAGGGAAGTGGAGAAGGTATTTTGGCAGGGGTTGGCCGAGCTTGAGTGCTCAAATTTGTGTGAGGAGGAGGGGGAGGAGGTGCCCTTTTATAATGGAGGAGAGGGGCACCTTAGGAATATCTCAAAATATTATTTTATATTAAAGTCAAAATCGGTTTATAATGGTTCAAAAGGGTCTTATTTCGAAGCTAAAGTGGGGATGGGTCGAAATCCTATCATCCAATAGGATTTAGACAAGTTTAGGGTATTATGTTAACCTTATCAATTAGATTTAACCCTAAATTAAATAATTTAACTTTTACCGTGTCTTTTTGTTTTCTTACACTATATGGTTAATACACTTATTATAACATGCCAAACGAACCCCAAATTGTTTATTAGTAATATATATCCTTATCTAAGTCATTTGGCCGAACCTTAGATTTTTAGGAATAAAATAACAATTAATAATATAATATTTTATTTAAAAACTATTTTGTGTCAATTTTGACACTATTTGATATATGATTTTTGTGAAAGTCATAACAGAATTATATGTTCGAACCAAGTTGATTAAATCAACATTAATATATCATAGTAACCTATAAAATTAGTGGAATTCATAAAAAGTCTCAAATTACATTTATTTTGGTGTTTATAACATCAATTATGTCAATATTTTATTAATAAGATAATTACTGCATCATCATTGTGTCATAAATAAATTAAATTATTTAATGTCTAAAAATTACAAATAAAATACCATTATATAGGAAATATTTTTATCTTTCTAATGAATATTTATAGTCGAATTTATCTTATGTATACCCCCATATTAAAAATGATTTACTTATTAAACTTTGATTTTAACTAATTTAACCCTTCTTTAAATAAATTAATAATAAATGTCCTAATCTAATCCAAGTGGGCCTAAATGGTCATATTTTATTCCTAAGATTGTTTTTGGTCGAATTACACTTGTCCAATAGAATTGGGACATGTGTTAGGGTAATATTAATATCATATTTACCCTTAGTTACCCTATTTACTATTAACCGCGGTAAAATAGTAAAAAGTTACTATTCACCAAAAAATTATTTTTATCTCATTGAACCGCATTTTACTTACTGATATCAACCGTGTCTGTCGGATTTTTGAAATTCCATTCACAGAAGTGGTAAAATTAAGTTTTATGCAAAATTCAGTTTTTTACGTACCACTTAGTGGTTTCACTATTCATCAAAAATTGAAAGTTTTCAGAAAAATACCAAAATTTCATCCAAAGCTATATTTCATATTCCGAATTGAAAAATGAAGTCTATTTTACCAAATTCATAACATAGAAGTTGCATTAATTAATTTTATAATTAAATCCCGCTGTTAAAACAAATAGCGTGTTTTTAAGAAACAATATCTATCAAAAGATTGACACTTGTTTATGTCTGGTTTAAATGTGCAATTACATCCAATGACCAACATTGTATTAAATTTTAAAAATATATTCTAAATATACTTTAAAACTACTCCAATTAATAATTTATCACTATTAATTATTTCGATTAAAAAAGTTGTTTTTTAATTATAATTTAGTAATTTTCACTATTCATCAGAATATGAAAGTTATCCGAAATGTACCAAAATTTCACCTTAGGCTAAATTCGATACTCCGAATCCAAAAATGAAGTTCATTTTGAAAAATAAGATTTACAGAATTTTAAAAAGTTGTTATTACTATTCATACCGGCTAGTTTTAATAATATTTTAATAGCATATCGTTGTTTAGTGAAACTCGGTATTGCGTATTACACACGCTATCGAGGAAGGTCGTGATTGCGTGTAATGCAAGGAAAGCTCTTTTTGGTGTAGCATACAACACAAGACATTAAAAAGAATATTTTTTATAAAATCTTGGGCTGTTACATTTTTCTTGACCAAATAATTCAAAAATATCTCCCCAACATACCTCAATTCATATTTTAAGCCTCCCTTGAGCACAAATCCTTCCAAGGAATCCCTTTGGTGCAAACCAAGGGGATTTACCCGATTAAGAGGTAACACCCTCCCTCAAAATCCATTATGTTATTTTCCTTCTCCACTCCCTCCAATATTATTATTCCATTTATTTATAAAAAAATTTATCACAAATATACTATGTTTTTTTATTATAGTTTTTAACCTACACTTACAAACACATCCATCAAATGGGTAAAGAACATACTATTTACGTGAACATAGAACTACCACCACACCAAATGATGATTGTTGATTTTTCCTTTACCACCTCTAATGGTGAAAATTATGATGTAAAATATATTTATATATGTTATATATTATATTTATTATTTATTTAATCTTATTTATTTCTTTTACAACACATATCTTTATACTTTCCATTTTGTGTTAATGTGATAATTTCGTTTGAGGAAGTGTGGATTTCCACCCCCTCAAAGAGAAGTGAGTCATCCATACAATACATGTAATGTATTAAGGATGATTTTAGTGAATATATTTGATATATATTATACATATGATATGATAAAGAAATTTTATAATTATATATATTTATTTTACTTTCGTTCTTTTAAAAAGAAAATTAAACGGAAATAGTGTTCCTACATACTTACGACTTACCGTCTCCATGAATGATGTTTTCCATTTCACGCATCAATATTATATGGATATTTATAATTGAAATATAATGAATATAAAATATATTTAAATCATGGTTTACATTCTAGAAATCATTATATAATTAAAATGATAAAATAGAAAACAAATTAAGACACATGCAAAAAACAAAGAAGATATTACCCGAAGTGATACCTTAATAAAGAATTGTTAACAAGAGGGTAATATAAATCCATAATAAAACCATATATGGTATTATAATTAATATTATTTTTCTATTATATATTAATAATAAATTTATATTTATTATACTGGAGGTTTTTATGGGTACAATGAGAGTCAAGACATAAGGTAAGGGAATTTAATCTCACTTTTTATGTTCATGAGATACATGTCATGTTCACCACTATTTTCTTTTGTGTGGTGTATATAATTCTCATGAATTTGTTGAATGATGATTATTATTTATATTATTTTTATTTACATATCAATTCTAGGTTCTTTCTTTATTTTGGTTTATGTTTCAAAATTTTTATAAGTGCCTTTTGTAAGTTTTTTCATGGAAATTGGTCTTAAAATGGGTTTCAATATTCATTATAAGTTTCTAGGAAAAGGGTTTTCAAAATGTTTTCAAGATTCTATTATAAGTTTCTAATTTTATATAAAAGGGAAATATTTTCAAAAGTTTTTAGGTTTTAAATATTATTTATCAATGAAGAAGGATATTTTCCGCAAGAAAGTTGTTAAACAAATATTAAAAATTATTTCCCATTGGATATGACATCTGTTTTTGTTACTCAGGCCTCTCTAGGGAGATGATTTAATGTATCCATTCTTATTATTTATCTAAAAGGTTTGTTTTTTTTATGGTATAATGTTTATGATACTCATTTCTCTTTCATGGTTACATGCTTCTAAAACCCATTTCTTTTCATCGGTTATAATTTCGATGAAATTATTATGAATCACGTGTCTTTCTCCACGAGTTAGGATATGATTACATGTTTATGAAACCAATTTAATTTAATTTGTTATGATATTATTTTTTATGATTTTATATCACATGAATTTATGATTTCATTAAGAGATGGGTTGGACCTATATCTCCCTCCAATTTATTGGGTAAATATTTATATCTCAGGAGATAGATATGGCTACAACGAGGAGTGAAATCGGTTCATTATTATAGGGATACAATGAGGAGTAAACCTAGTTTAGTAATACGGGGCTAGAATGGGGAGTGGACCCATTTCATTAAAGGAATTTTTCCACTAATATGTCCTTGGAAGCGATTCCTTAACTATTATGTAAATCATAATATATACTTATGTGTTTTCCACAATTCAATGTTTTATTCAAATTTTATGATTTCATAGATTATATTATTTATTGTCTTATGATTAATCTCTTAAAAACTATCAATATTTAATACATGATTCATTTTAGTTATCTTTGATAAACATGGTATGATATTAAAATGTTTTGATCTCATTATCAAACTCTTATGATCATGTGTATACTTACATGCCTCCCTTGTTTACCCTTCTTGGGCATCTGATCTCACCCATTTTCATATTTCCTTCCCCAGGTTATGAAGAGATGTATTAAGTATGATAATTCTAAGAAGGTATATTGTCAATGAGAATCTATTAGGACATAATTTCGCTAACTTATGTACCAGGGTTCATGTTTCCATGCTTCCAAATTTACTAAAGTTATAAGGTCTTTGGGAATCAGTTTGTATAGTGTTTTATACGTTCTGCAAATGTAATGTAATGTCTATGAATATAAATTATGGGTTGTTATTGTTGGTATCAGTACAAAGGTTTGGTTAACCATTAGAAACTAGGATGAGAAAACCATAGTGCGAACTCTGAGGACATGTCTATGCCTACGTCTAAAGATAAAGAATAGTATATGAAAATATTTTAATATTTTGGTAAAAGATAGAGTGATTGGTTTCCAAGAAATACATATATATCTAGATACTACAAGTTGATGTTCCTCTAGCATAGATTTTCCTAGGGGTAACAACATCTACATGATATTACAAGCCTGACGTGGGGTTATTTTGTACACAATAATATGGCTTTCTACACACCTAGTTTTACACTCCTTCGGGATAATCTTTAGGAATTCACAAACGCTTCATGAATTATTATAAACACATTAAATAAAATTTGGATATGAATGAACTATGGAAAATATAATGTTTCATAGTTTAAGGAAAGTGTCTTAAACTAGACATCCTATATGTGAATTCTCATGATTATGTAGTTCCTCACTATGATAACTATTTCTTACTTTAAGATTTTTGGTTTTAGTCAATAGATAGAACCCAAAGGAACCACATTAATGGTGATTTCTACAGATAATGAAATGATTTTACTCCTTAGAAACTGAATGATGTGGGAGCTAGAATAAAAAATCACATTGTTATGCTCACATAGCTTTCTCAAAATATGAATCATGGTGGACTTCCAAATTGAGTCTTTCATGAGGAAACGTCCACCATCATTAAGAGGGTATTCTAATCCATTTATTAATGAACAATGGGTCATACTACTGAAAAGATATTCTCCATTATTCTATGTTTGGAGCCTGAGAAATTTATTCTTATTTTTTATCATTATAAGGTAAAGTGGGCCAGTTGTGGACTGTAATCAAGAATGTGAGGTAATAAGATAACATTGAATTCATGTAATGGGATGAGTTAAAAAACTTATTTCACAATAAGTACATTTCTAAAATTCTTCGTACCAAGATTGAGAAAGAGTTCCTTGAGTTGAATAAAATGGATTTTGAATATGTTGGTACCTTTGAAGTTAATTTCACAAGACTTTTATGGTACGCTTCGGGAATTATCATCCAACCTAAAAGTAAATATTATAGGTTCTTCATTGGATTAAATCCAAGTCTCATGTGATAATTGACTATAAGATAATTTTTTAGTGATGAATATATAGTTCATTCTTAAATAAAGTCTGAAATAGATGTTGGAGTCACATAGAAACCTCTTGATTTTGAAAGGAAAAGAAAAATTAAGTTCAAAGGAAACTTTAAGAACCATGGAGAAAAGAATATGAGTTTTCATTTATGCTCTAAATGTGGGAAGAATCATGGAGAAATTTGTATTAATGGGTCCATTAAATGTATTATGTGTGGAAAAGAAGGTTACTTGGGAATTGATTGTCGAAGTGGTGAGAAAAAATTAACCAACTGTTCTAATTATTAGAAAGTTTCACAAAATTCACCTCCCCCACATAGATGATACACGTGTTAGGAGAATGGGAATTATGCTAAGCAGTGCTCAAACTAAATGGTTGGGATGATGATTTATGTTAGCAACCTCTTGAGCTGAGTTATAAGTGTAAATCTCATGCAATCGATATTTCTTATGAGGGGTGCGAAAAATATAAGGATCCATCCTTAAACTTTATATAATCTTGACATAAGTCAATAATTGGACGTTATTTTTCATTAAAGATCTTTTTATGTTTGAATTTTTAGATAATTAGGCCACTACTATTACATAACAAATCAAAAATTACAAGTTTGACATTTATAAACACTATCTATTTTTTCAAAAAACAAAAAAAACATTTAAAAAGAAACATAGTTTTATTTCATGTTTAAACATCATAACTTTTCCTTGATCCAGTCCTTGACACTATTATCATTTAAATCATTTGAAGAACATTAAAAAAACATGGGATGAGAACAAAAATCTTAGTAAGGGATACAAAAAAAAGGAAAACTATTAGCCTTGTGAAAACATGTAAACCATGAATACGTTATCATAAAGTAATACTTTTCACTTATAAGAATTATTATATACTCTTCATTAAATATAATATCATTACATACTATTTTATTATTTAAAATATTACCATAAAACCCATATAAATCACATATAATAGATAAAGGTTACTTTCTACATAATCAAACTTAAATGTAATAACCATACGGTTGAATTCCACACATATCACGAAATGGAATAGTCATACAGTCAACTTACATACCCAATGCATTGTAGATCTATAATGGGAATTAACCTTCATATAATCTATATCAGGCTCACTCATGAGCTATAATGGGGATAAAGCATTTTTAGAATCTGTATCGGGCTAACCCATGAGCTATAATGTGGCTTAACCATTCGTATATTCTATATCGGAATCACCCGTAAGATATAATGGGCTCATCCCTTCGTATAAGCTATATCTGTCTCACACGTGAGCTATATTGGGGATCAACACTTTATATAAGATTTATCGATCTCACCCATGAAATGTCCAACTACCAATATACAATCATAACACATAAAAGCTTAAAAGTTTCAAATTTTCACTCATAAAATTTCATTTTCACTTATAATAAATCATTTAAATTTATTGAAATAAACAATCCATTTTCAAAAATCAAGTTAAAAAATTTATAAAATGATTTTTTTATTCAAATTTCCCCATACCACTATGAATATTTTAAATAAAATTTGAGAATTAACATTTTGAAACATTTATGTCCATATAAATATATCTATGAAATAATTTTGAAAACATGTACATGAATGAGAATGATATAGAAGAATAAATCTTTAAAAAACTTCAAACAATGTTATATAGTTAAAGAGTCCCATGCTGGTTTGAAAAATTAAATTACAAGACATAAGATAGTAAAAAATTTTAAAAAATAATTAATAACATGAGTATAGATAAAATATTGATATATAATATCAAAGGGTCTATATATACACGTTATAAAATAATAAAAGTTCATATCATCATGAAATGTCTCAATGAAAGGAGATTCAGACAAAATCCCAAACCATAAGTCTGAATTTTCACGTACAATATTTATATTCCTAAATAGTAAACTTAGGTTAATTATTTACTTTATTAAGAACCATTATAACATTAATTAATCAATTTATATGACCATTACCATTTCATAATAATTATTTAATTATTTATGTTCACCTAAGGCATTTTGATGATATTCGGTACTCGAGTCGAAAATGAACATTGTATGATTTCAATAGACCATGTGATCATAATTCCTTCATATCTATTCGTAACATTATTATCACTTTTATACATCAAATATAATTTTAAATCAAACTATTAGGTATTGTTAGGAAAAATGAACAATGTTATAATCATGGAGATGGTAGATTGTACGTACAAATGAGTAATGTTTTCAATTAATCATTGATAATTAAAGAAAGAAGGTAATAATTATTTATTCTTTCCATAATGACTGTAACATTATTAATAACATTTAAATATACTTATATATATATCATACAAGTGATTTAGTGAATAAAAATTAATTACATCGCTCCGTGGATGTGATAGTTCACACATACATACAAACAATGTTATCATTTTTATATGCATGGAAAGTAAGAAAATAATTGATATATTTTTATATTATAATTATTAAAATGTCATGAATATCACATATTAAAATTAATTACATCATTATAACCAATCTTGAGATACAATAATGAAAAACTAACTATATCAGTTTGCGAGGTGATATTTCACCGTACACACGAACGAAATATTTATTCTACATTTGATGAAATTAGAGTTGGATTTTTGTGGTGATAATAACAAAATAACATCTCATTATATATATTATATTGTAGTTTTTATTTCATCATGGTTGGAGTATATTTGATGGAATTGGAAGAATAAAAAATAAAAAAACTTAAAGAAAATGATACCACTTCTTCGGTTAATCACCTTTAAAGAATGCCTTAACACCTCTAATGAAGGTGTTATACCTAGAATAATGATTCAAGAATGTTGGGAGGTATTATAGAAAGTTTTTTGGTATGATATTTTCTACACAAAATTGTTTTTGAAATGTGAGTAATATAGAGGAATGGGTACCTTTTTATAGGAGAGGGGAGGGTCACTCTTGGAATTATTAAAAGTATTAAATATATAAAAATTACATTATGTCTCAATATGGTCCCAAAATGATTTATTTATAAATTTTATGATTTTGGGTCGAATCGCTGTCATCAAATTAAAATTATTCAAATTTTGAATATTTTTTAATCTTTTCCTTTCTGTTTTAATCTTTTTAACTCTTACCATTTTATTAAGTAATTTAGACGTTGAGTTAAACTAATTATCAAATCATGAAATAAAACTGATGAATGAGTTATTAATAAATTTTTTGTATTTATAGAAAATGTTTGTCCAAATATTAATTTTTCAAAAAATTTATTTCATTGAATTAAATATTTTATATTTTATGTTATGAAATATGTTTATTTTGACACTATTCATCACTTGACTTTTTTCAAAAATCATAACAACTAAATTTGTTCAAAAGAACTACACTGACTCAATAATAACATGTCATATTAATACATAAAATTAATTTATGGAATCAAATATTGAAAATTATACTTATTTTAATATTATTACTATCATTTATTTGATTCATCCTTTAGTAAATCTATTACAACATCGTCATTATGTCACAATTAAATTTAATAATTTAATTCCTAAAAATTATGAATAAATTACCATGATATATGTAATAATTTTATATTTATAAATACTATTTATATTCAAAGAGATACCCTACATAAATCTTTATTAAAATACTTCAATTTTTCAAAATAATTTTGTATCAAAAATGAATATTCATAGAATATAATAATATAAACGCATTAAAGTCATCCAACTTGCTCCAAGTGGCCCAAAAATAGACCCAAGGATACTCATGGTTGGAATAACCTTATTCAATTAAATTAGTACATTTTTTATGGTAGTTTTATATTATTTTAATATTTTTTTACCTTTAATTACCCAGTTTACCCTTAACCATTCTAATTAAAATAATTACTAAAGTTACTATTAATTATGTCCAAAAATAAAAGGGACCTGTTTATATAATTTATACCATTAGGATTCTAAATATAGAATCCATTTTCTAAATTAAAAACTCAAAATTGTAAAAATTAATTAAAAATTAATCATGTTGATGGAATGAGAAAACAAGTTTTCAAAGTAAAACGTTAAAAAAATCACATAGTTTTTCAATTTTATTTTAATTTGAAAAGGCATCCAATGAAATTCATTGTATTACCTGATAAAAAACATAATATTATTATGAAGTAAAAAAATGTAAAAGGATAATCAATTAATATAAATATATTAGATGAAAAGGCATTTTTGAATTAAAATTCAGTAATTTCACTATTCATTTAAATGTCGATTTAATCTAACAAATACCAAAAAAATTGTCCAAAATATATTTTTATGTCCCATTACAAATAAAAAATATATTTTTCCAAATATAACATCTAAAACTGTCAAAAAATATATTTAAAATGGATTCTTTATCAATAGGTGGTATAATGTATTTAAAAAAACTCATTTTATCTTTAAAATTTTATTTGTTCATATATAATGTCTATAAAACACATAATATGAATTTTAAACATTATATTTAATTAATATTTCATTAATTTAATCCCACAAGGGTGATTTTATTATTTTATGAATATACTTTTTCACATTTAAATATTTTTTCATTAAAATAATGCATCCTTTATATTCGATTGGTTTTTAGTTTCATTTCATGTTAATTTGGTAACCAAAGAATCATTAAATAAACACGTGTAAAAAATATTTTCAAAATTCAGTTAAAACTATTCATTCCTTCTATTTTAATGTCTAGTCAATAACTATTCTACTAAATTATAATATTTAGTGATTTTTTAAAGCTTCATGTGGTGTATCATGTATGCTATATAACATTGTGTATCCCTTTCAAAACTCAGGATGTTATATTCTCCACCCATTTAGAAATTTCATTCTTTCAATTTTAATTTTGTGTTGGTAACTAATTTATTACTTTTCAAAATTCCTTTATTGCAATCCCACATCGAAAAAAATATTTATAAAAATACCACTTTAAATTAAAGAAAAGATAGTACGAAAGTCGCCTGAGATAACACATACTAGAAATCCATGTAAAAAACATGGATATGGAAGAAAAACTAGCCATAATGTTCTGATATTGGGTGATATAAAACATGATTGGGATAATTTTAATAATTACAAAACCATAAATTTGTGATTGGTTAAATGCTGTTTGATTTAATAGTAGGAAAATTAAACGAAAAACATTTTTATTTTAAGAACCTTTTCATATAGTTCAGGAATTATTTTACTAATTAGACTAAGAACGTAAAGAAACATACTTACTGAACAAGTAGATTTTCATCCTTTAAACAATTTATACGATAAACTCATCTTTTTATCCAAATGATTAGTATTTAAGATGAATCATCTTCAATATAATCAATTAATCCACAAAATATTAACTATCCATTTCTCCTATCGTGAAAAATTAACCAAAAACAAAATGGTTAGGATAAAATAATATAATCCCCCAAATATAATTAACATTAAAAGAAAAATGAATATTTTTAATTTCCAAAACTCAAAAGTAATACCAAAAGTCCAACATAAACATTTAAACAAATAAATATCCTTAAAATTTCTCAAATATATTATAACTATGATTAAATGCCAAAAATTATAAGGACTTAATCAAATAATCTTCCAAGATAAGTTCTATGATTTAACTCCAAATAACCTTGATCACTCTTAAGGTCTCATACCAAAAATGTAATTTCAGAAATCAAATATACTTCCAGATAGGTTAAGAATTTGCATAAATAACCTGAATCTATATAATTCTGCAACAAATATATCGATTTTTACAAAATAAAATTCAACCATTACTCCTAAAATAAAATCCATTAGTATTCTATTTTCCTTAGGCATATAGGGTTCCCAAAATCATGAATGCATTCCAAAATAAAATTTATCACTTAAACCCAAAATCATTTTTCAATACCAAGGATATCCTTTTGATAAAACATTAGTTCCCAAAATAAACTAATCAAATCTTTTACCTAAATAGGATGAAGTAATACTAACTAGGGACTTTGCATATGGTAGTGGTATGTGATGCACACTTATCACCCTTCTGTTGTGGGTTTGATCCCCAAAGATTTTATAGACACGATAGGTTTTCACCCATTCAATGGGTTTTCCTTTTTATAAAACAATATAATTCTTATAATATTCCAAAAATATTATAAATACCTCAATAATAACCATAACAAGTTTTAACCACAGATGTTATTTCATACCTCTCAATTTGCATCCCAAAAACTCATAACCTATAATTACGTCAGAGGTTAATGTCTCTAAAAATACCATTAGTAGCCTTAAAAGTTCATAACATATAACCTCAAAATGTTTTGTAACACATTAAACATATAATCAAACTTATAATTATAAACTCTTGATGATATCCATAACCCTTTAGAAAAAATCCTAATATCCATAGTTGTCTAAACAATCCTCTGATTCCAACTACAAGGTCCAATCATTAAACATAACTTATACTAGTTTTTTTAACTAGAATTAAAATTATAAGATATTTTCATTTTAGAGTTTTTTGGAATTAGGAAAAAATCTTTCAAGGTTTACCCATACATTACTTGTGAACATTTATAATCGTTATCCACTTTTTCCACCAAAGGGAACCCTTTTAAAATAAAAATTGACTTCTATTTGATCCACATATTTAATTCATTCTTCTAGGAATATTCATTTTCCAAACCAATCTTAAGAACTATGAAAAACATTTCAAAAACATTGTATGGGAACAAAACACTCAGTAAGGGATACAAAAAAATTAAAACTATTATCCTTGCGAAAACACGTAATCTGTGAATCCATTATCATAAATTAATACTTTTCACCATTAAGAAGTAGTTAATACTCCTTACTGAATATAATCTCATTTATTACCGTTTATTTATTTAAAATATTACAATAAACCCCATAGTAATCACATATAACATATAAAGGTATCTTGGGACATAATCATACTAAAATGGAATAACCATATGATCAACTTCCACACATATCACTAAATGGAATAGCTATACAGCTGACATCCATACCTGATGTATTGAAGATCTATAATGGGGATCAAACCTTCATATAATCTATATCGGAATCACCCATTAAATTTACAATTATCATTATACAAAAATAAAACATAAAAGCCTATAATTTTCAAAATTTCATTCAAAAAATTTTATTTCCACTCATACAAAACATTTTATGTTATTGAAATAACCAATCCATTTTCTTTAAACAAATTTAAAACATTTATAAAAGATATTTATGAAAAAAAGTTTCCCATACAACTTTGAAATTTTGAAAAGAAATTATAGAATTAACATTTTAAAACATTTATGTCTATAAAAATAAATTCATAAATGAATTTTGAAAACATGTACATAAATGAGATTAGTTTTGAAGAATTAATCTTTAAAACACTTAAAACACTTTTTTAGGTAAAGAGACCCATTCCACTTTTAAAATTTTAATTATAAGCCTCATGCAAGTAGAAAATTTTAATAAACATTAAATATATTGATTATAGATAAAATATGGATACAGAAAGTCAAAGGGTCTATACATAATCTTTAAAAAGAATAAAGGTTCATATCATCAAGAAATGTCTCAATGAAATGAGATTGAGAAAAAATATCTTACTATAAGTTTGACTTGCTATGTACAATATTTATCTTCATGAATAATAACATTTGGTTAATTATTTATTTGATTAAGAACCTATATAAATTTAATTATTCCTTTTATATAACTATTATCATGCCGTACAAATTACTTAATTATTTATGTTCCCATTGGGCATTCTGACGATATTTGGTACTCTAGTCGATAATGAACTTGGTATGATGTAAATATTCTGTGTTCATAATTACACTATATCTATTCATGAAATTATTATCACATTTATACATAAAATATAATACTAAATCAAACCATTAGGTATTGTTATGAAAAATAAACAATGTTATAATCATGGAGATGGTAGGTCGTATGTACGCATGAGTAACGTTTTCCATTAATCATTGAGTGTTATGGAAATAAGGTAAGAATTATTTCATATTTATATAATTATCATAAAATCATTAATAAAATTTAAATATATATATATATTTATATCATAAAAGTTATGTAGTGAATAAAAATGAATCGCATCGCTTTGTGGAGGTGATAGTTCACATATATGCATGAATGGTGTTATCGTTTTTATGTGCATGGAAAGTAAGAACATAATGGATATATTATTATCATATAATGATTAATATTTCCTGAATATCACATATTAACTTTAATTTCATCATTATAACTAGTCTTGAGGGACGGTAATGAAAAATGAACTATATCGATTCGTGTGGCGGTATTTCGCCTACACACGAACGAAATGTTCATCTCCCATTTGATTAAATTGGTGAATGATTTAGGTAATGATATTAACAATGTGACATATAATTATATTTATGATATTTTAGTTATTATTTCATCATGGTTGTAGGATATTTGAAGTATGTGGAAGAAGAATAAAATATAAATACATAAAGAAAATGATTCCTCCTCTTCGGTTGATCACCTTTGAAGAACACCTAAACACCTCTAATGAGGGTGTTATTCCAAGAATAAGGCTTCTAGAATATGAGGGGGGACTCTTAGAAATGTCTTGGAAACATCTTGGATGATTCGAATTTTCTTTTAAGTTTGAGTAATATAGAGGAATTGGTTTTTTTATTGGAGAAGGGAGGGACACCCTTGGAATTATTAAAATTATTAAGTTAATATAAATTAAATTTTGGTTCAAAATGATTACAAACGGATTTATTTAGAATTTGTAAGAGTTTGGTTCAAATAATAATCATAAAATTAAAATTATACAGGTTTTTAATATTTTTAATCTATATCTTTTTGTTTTAACCTTTTCAACTCTTACTATTTTATCAAGTAATTTACACTTTGAGAGTTAAAATACTTACCAAATGATGAAAAAAGACATATGAATGAGTAATTAATGATATTGGATAAGTTGTATCAACTCTTTTTCCGAATAATGTTTTTTTAGAAATTTTATTTCATTTAATTAAATGTTTTATATTTTATGGTATGAATTATGTCAATTTTGACACTATTTGTCTGTTGACTTTTTAAAAAATTCATAATAACTAAATTCCTTCATAAAAAACTACATTAACTCAATCTTGACCTGTCATATTCATCCATAAATTTTTTTATGGTATAAAATATATCAAAATATATTTATTTTAATAGTAAGTATCATTTATTTGATTCTTCCTTTAATAAATCTATTACTGCATATTCTTTGAGTCACAATTAAATTTAATTATTTTACTCCTAAATATTATAAATCAATTACAATGATGTATTTAATAATTTTAGATTTATAAATATGATTTATAGTCAAATATGGCCCTTTTATAACTACATATTAAAATACATTACTTTTTAGAAATAAAAGTGTTCCAAAAATGACTATTCATTGAATATAATATTATAAATGCATTAAAGTCATCCATGTGGCACCAAGTGGTCCTAAAATCTACCCAAGGATTATCTGGGTTGGAATACACTATGTTAATTAAATTAGTTTAAGTTTTAGGGTATTTTCATATTATATTAATATTATTTTACCTTTTATTTCCTATTTTACCCTTAACCATAGTAATTAAAATAATTACTAATGTTACTATTCATAATGTCCAAAAATAAAAGGGACCTATTTAAAAATTTCTTCATTGTGATTAAAAATATGTAATCCATTTTTACAAATTCAAAATATATAATTGGTAGAAACTAATTAAAAATTAATTTTTTCGATGGATTGAGAAAACAAGTTTTTAAAGTAAAATGTCCAAAAGTTCACATAGATTTTCTCTTTAAATTTAATTTGAAAAATCATCCAATGAAATAAATTTGATAACCTGATAAAACCTTAATATAATTTTACCTTAAAACCATATAAAAGTAAAACGTAACAATATAAATAAATTATATTAAAAGGATTTTTTGAATTAAAATGAAGTATTTTTCACTATTCATTAAAATATGAATTTAATCTGAAAAATACCAAAAAATTATCCAAAATAAATTTGTTGTCCCAATTCCAAATAAGAATCATATTTTTTTCAAATTAAACTTATAAATGTGTCAGAAATAGATTTAAAACTGGTTCTTCATCAAAAGGCCGTAAAACGGTTTTTTTAGAAAAACACTCATTTTATCTGTAAAATTGTATTTGTTCTTATATAATTTATATAAAACATATAAGAAGAATCTTAAACATTAAATTGAATTAAAATTTCATTAATATAATCAAAAAAGGGTGATTTTCATATTTTATAAACACAATTATTCACATTTAAATAGTTTTTCATTAAAAACACAACCTTCATACTCAATTGGTTTTTAGTTTCATTTAAAGTTAGTTTGGTAACCAATGAATCATTTTATAAACATGTATAAACCATATTTTCAAAATATAGTTAACATTATTCATTACACCCATTTTAATGGCTATGCTGTAACTACCATACTAAATAAAAATATTTAGTTGTTTATTTAATCTCGATGTGGTGTATCACGTACGCTATTGAACATTGTGTTTCCTTTTAAAAACTTCGCTGATATATTCCCCCCTTTGGGAAATTTAATCCTCACAATTTAAATTTTGGTTTGGTTACGAAGGTATTAATTTTAAAATTACCTTTATTGTAATCCCACGTTAGAAAAATGATTAATAAAAATACAAATTTAAAAGAAAGAAACGATAGTATGAAGTTAAACTGAGATAAAACATATTAGGATTACATATAGGAAAACATTGATATGGAAGAAAAGCTAACCATCATTTTCTTATCGATAGTTATAGAAAACATAATCAGGAGAAAGTTAACAATCAGAAAACCATAAATTTGTGATGGATTAAATGGTCTTTGATTTCATAGTAGGAAAAGTAAAAGGAAAAAAAATTAATATCCTTTTCATAGAGTTGTAGAATTATTTTAATAATTGGAATAAGAACATTAAGAAACATACTTAATGGACGAGTAGAGTTTCATCCTTTAATTAATTTCCACCAAAAAGTTATCTTTTTCTCTAAATGACACGTATTAAAGATAAATGAACTTATATAGAATCACATAATCCACAAAAGATTAACTATACATTTCTCCAATCTTGAAAAATTAACCAGAACCAAAAAGGTTATGATAAAATAATATAATTCCACAAATATAATAAACTTTAAAAGAATAATGACTACTTTTAATTTCCAAAATTCAAAATTAATACCCAATGTCCAACGTAGACCATAAAAAAATAATTTTCCTTAAAATTCCTTAAATATTTTATAACTAAGATTAAATCCCAAAAATGAGATGGATTTAATCATATAATATTCCAAGATAAGTTTTAACATTTAACTCTAAATAACATTGATCGATCTTAGTGTCTCATAACAAAAATATAATTTCAAAAATCACATATTCTTCCTCATAGGTTAAAAATTTCCATAAATAACATAAATTTCTATAATTCAACAATGAAAACATAGATTCTTACAAAATAAAATTCAACCATTAATATTCAAATAAAATATCATAGTATTCTATTTTCCTTAGGCATATAGGGTTCCTAAAATAGTGAACATCTTCAGAAATAACATTGATCACATAATCCCAAAATCATTTTCCAATAACAAGGATATCCATTTTATAAAACTTTATCTCCCAAAATAAACTAATCAAAACATTTTACTAAAAATAATAAAGACATAATAACCAGAGACTTCACGTAGGCCAGTGGTAAGTGATGCGCCCTTGTCTTGCTTTGGTTGTAGGTTCGATCCCAATGGCCAGTCTAGACGTTACGGGTTGTCACCCATCCTATGTTTTGTACTTTTTATAAAACTATATAATTATTGTATTATTATAAAAATATTATAAATACCTCAATAATAACCATAACATGTTTTAACCTCAAAGGTTATTTCATACCTCTTAATTTGCACCACAAAAATAGATAACCTATAATTTCCTCAAAGGTGAATGTCTCCAAAAATACTATTAGTCACCTTAAAAGTTCATAACATATAACCTAAAAATGTGTTTTTATGACATTAAACATATAATAATCCTTAAAATTATAAACTCTGGATGATATCTCTAACCCTTTAGAAAGCATCATAATCTATAAAGTTGTCTATACCATCATCTATTACCAACTATAAGGCCCCATCCTTAAATATAAGCTACTCGAGTTTTTCAAACTAGAATTCACATTCAATTATATTTTCATTTATGAGTTTTATAGAATTAGGAAAAACTCTTTCAATGGTGACCCATACATTACATGTGTATAGTTATAATTGGTATCCACTTTTTCCACCAAAGAAAACTCTTTTAAATTAAAACATGACATCTCTTTGAGACACATATTCAATTAATTCTTCCAGGAATAAAAATTTTCCATACCAATATTAAGACATGTTAAAAAAAATTTAAAAACATGGGATGGTCACAAAAATCTCATTAAATAATACAAAAAGAGGAAAATTGACATACCTGTCAAAACATGTAATCCATGAATACTTTATCATAAAGTAATAATTTTCTCCTTTAAGAAGTAGTAAATACTCTTTACCGAATATATGGTCATTGATTACCATTTTTTATTTAAAATATTTCCATAAAACCCATAGATATCACATATAACATATAAATATAACATGGGACATAACTATACATTAATTAAATAACCATACGGTCAACTTTCAGACACATCGCTAAATGGAATAGTCATACGGCCGACTTCCATACTCAATGCATTGGAGATATATAATGGGGATCACCCTTCGTATAAGCTATATTGGGATCAAATGTGAGATATAATAGGGATCAACCCTTTATATACAATGTATCAGGCTCACTTGTGAGCCATAATGGGGCTCAACCCTTCTTATAAGCTATATCGAGCTCATCTGTCACCTATAATGGGGAGCAACCCTTTGTATCATCTCTATCTGGATCACTCATGAGCTATAATGGAGATAAACCCTTTATATAGGTTGTATTGGGCTCACCTATGAAATTTCCAAGTACCATTATATAATAATAACACATAAAAGCTCTCAATTTTCAAATTTTCATTCATAAAATTTTATTTTCACTCATAGGAAAATATTTCAGGTTATTTAAATAACCAATCCATTTTCAAAAAATAATTTAAAACATTAAAAAATATATTTTTGAATCAAAGTGTATCATACCACATGAAACTTTTAAAATAATGATAATAATTAACATTTTAAAACATCTATGACCATATAAATAAATCTATAAAATCATTTTGGAAAAAATGACATGAATAAGAATTATTTATAAGAATAAATCTTTAAAAAACCTAAAATAATGTTTTAGTTTAAGAGAAACATACCACTTTGAAAATTTAAATTATAAGCCACATGAAAGTAGAACATTTTACAAAACATTAAATAGCATGATTTGAGATAAATTGTGGATACAACAAGTAAAAGGGTATGTATATAAACATTATTATAGAATAAAGGTGTATATCATAATGAAATATCTCAATGGAAAGAGATTGAGATGAAATCCCTTACCTTATGTCCGACATGTCAGATAGAATTTTTATCATCCTAAATAATAATCATAGGTTAATTATTTACTTGATTAAGAAACATTATAAATTTTATTATTCCTTTTATATGACTATTATCTTGTTATAACAATTAAGTAATTATTTATGTTCACATTAGGTATTTTGATGACATTTAGTACTCGAGTTGAAAATGGACATGGTATGATTTCAATAGTCCATTTGGTCACAAGTTTATAAAATCTATTCATGAAATTATTATCAATTTTATACATCAAATATAATTTTAAATAAAACCATTAGGTATTTTTATGAAAATGAACAACGTTATAATCATGGAGACAGTAGGTCGTATTCACGCAAGAGCAATGTTTTCCATTAATCATTGATCATTATGGAAAAAGATAATAATTATTTCAAATTTCCAGAATTATTATAACATAATTAATAATATTTAAATATACTTATATATATCAAACATGTGATGTTGTGAATAAAAAGTAATCTCATCCCTTCATGTATGTGATAATTCACGCGTATGCACGAATAATGTTATCATTTTTATGTTCATGGAAATTAATAACATAATTTATATATTATAATATTATATTTATTAATATTTTATTAATATCACAAATTAACATCAATTTTATCATTATAACCATTCTTTAGATTTAGTAATGAAAAACTAACTATATCGGTTTGTGAGGCGGTATTTCTCCATACACACAAACGAAATGTTCATTTCCCATTTGATGAAATTGGAGATGGATTTAAGTTATTATAGTAAGATAATGAATTTAATTATATTTAATATAATTTATTTATTATTTCATCATTTTTGGATGATATTTTTTGGAATTTTAAGAAGAATAAAATATAAATACTTAAATAAATTGATACCTCTTCTTTGGTTGATCACCTTTGAAGAACATATTAACACCTCTAAGAAGGGTGTTCTACCTAGAATAAGGATTCAAGAATATGGGGAGGTATTCTAGAAAGGTTTTTGGGTAGATCTTGGCTGAAAAAATGGCCTTTTAATTGTGAGTAATTGAGTGGAATGGGTGCTTTTTATAGGAGAGAGGAGGGGAACCCTTAGAATTTTTAAAAGTATTAAATTAATTTAAATTAAATTTCTGTTAAAAATGGTCCCGAACTAATTTATTTATAAGTTTTATGATGTTTTTATGAATCTTCATAATCCAATTAAAATTATACTTGTTTTTAATATTTTTTAATCCTTATCATTTTGTTTTAACATTTTTAACTCTTACTATTTTATCAAGTAATTTGCACTTTGAGAGTTAAAATAATTACAAAATCATGCGAAACGACCTATGAATGAGTTATAAAAGAATTTTTTAGATTTTTATAATATTTTTGTAGAATAATATATTTTTAGAATATTTTTTTAATATAATTTAATATTTTATTTTTAATGTTATGATCTGTGTCAATTTTGACACTATTCATCACATAACTTTTAAAAAAACATTACTTGATTCCTTTAAAAAACTACATTAAATCAATCTCAAAATGTCATATTCATCCATAAAATTCATTTATGGCATAATATATATCAAATTATAATTATTTTAATATTATTAGTATCATTTATTTGATTTTTCCTTTAATAAATCTATTACTACATCATCATTATGTCAAAATTAAATTTAATTATTCAATTAATAAAAATTCTAAATAAATTACCATGTTTTATGTAATTATTATAGATTTCCAAATACTATTTATAGTATAATATATCCATAATATAACTCCATATTAAAATACTTTAGTTTTTAAAAACAAAAATGTAACAAAACCGACTATTCCTTGAATATAATATTATAAATGCATTAAATTCATCCAAGTGGATCTATGTGGTCCTAAAATTGACCAAATAATGATCATGGTTGTAATACAATAATAAAAATAAATTTTTACAAGTGTTAGGGTAGTTTTATATTAATATAATATTATTTTTACCTTTAATTACCCGATTTACCCTTAATTGTGGAAATTAAAATAATTATTGAAGTCATTATTTATAATTCCAAAAAAGGGACATATTTACATAATTTAGACCCTATAATTACAGATATTTAATCCATTTTTACAAATTCAAAACACATTATTGGAATAAATTAATTTAAAATTAATCTCGTGGATTAAATGATAAAACAAATTTTAAAAGTAAAATGCTCAACAGTTCAATTAGTTTTTATATTTAATTTTAATTTGAGGCATCCAATAAACTACATTATATTAAATGATAAAAAAATAATATAATTATACCCTGAAACCATATAAAAGGATAATATAACAATATAAAAAAATTAAGTGACAAAGCATTTTTGAATTAAAATGCAGTTAGTTTATTATTCATTAAAATACGAATTCAATCTAAAAAATGCCAAAAAAATTATCGAGACTAAATTTTTATGTCCTACTTCCAAAGAATAAGTTCATTTTGTCAAATATAACATAAAATGGTATGAAAAATTATATTTCAAATGGGTTCCCTGTTAAATGGTGGTAAAATTATTTTTTTTAGAAAAACACTAAATTTATCCGTAAAAGTGTTTTTGTTCTTATATAATGTCAAGAATACACATAAAAGGAATTTTAAAATTATATTGAATCAATATTTCATTAATATAATACAAAAATAGTTATTTTATTATTTTATAAACAAAATTATTCAGAGTTAAATATTTTTTCATAATAGAAATACATCCTTTATATTCGATTGGTATTTAGTTTCATTTCAAGTTAATTTGGTAAGAAATAAATCCTTATATACACATGTGTAAACCGTAGTTTCTAAACAATGTTGAAATTCTTAGTTCCCTCCATTTTAAAGTCTAGGTGAAAACTACCATACTAAGTAACAACATTTAGTTTGTTTAATCTCTATGTGGCGTATCATGTAAGCTATCGAACATTGTGTTTCCTTTTAAAAACTCAAGATGTTACAATAAATACGTTTTAGAAGGTACAACTACCATCCACTCTAGAACTTCTAATATCTTATTTTATTCATTATCTACCCTCTATTTTATATCTAATGAAATTTTAAAGGGTGTTATGATTCCACCAAAAACATTAAATGTGGAATTAGCAGTGAAAACCCAAAATGGTATGATGATTTCATCCCAACTCTATGATTCCTCTCCAATTGAAATTTTTTGGAAAATTATTCCTACAAATATTTTCATGCTTCCTTTGGTTGAATTTTATGTCATCAAAGGCATGTATTGACATTCACTGCATAAATCTCACATCAATTGTCGAGGAATATATGTTATGTTGGATATTTCAGAGCCTCCTTTGATTTACCATCAATGTTGTGATAAGTATAAACATTATATGGATATTACTACTACTGTATGTGTCTTAATTCCCATTCATAAGGGTTTTCATCTCAAATGGTTGGGGAAAAAATCAAAATCAACAACATGTCCATTTTTTTGAAATTTTTGTATGTATTTATAGAATATTTTATTATCCTTCAACCAAAATGTTATGTTGAGTTATCTATAAAACTTGTACTGGGTTCCACACCAATTTCAAAGACTCTTTAAATAATTTCCCTGAATGAGTTTCTAGATTTGAAGAAGCATCTCTATGAAAATATTGACAAGGGTTTTATTAGCCAGGTGTGTCACCTTGGGGTGTACCTATTATTTTTTTGAAAAATAAATAAGGATCAATGATAATCTGCATTGATTTTTGGGAGTTGAAAAATATCAAAATTAAGAACAAGTATCACCTTCCCCATATTGGTTACTAATTCAGTCAGTTGCACGGAGGTCAATACTTTTCCACGATTTACCTTAATTTTGGAAATCATCAATTGAGGGTCAAGAAGGAGGATATACCCACGAATTGATTTTGTGTGAGTAATTAACACGATGAATATATTGTAATTAATTTTTTTCTTACAAATTCCCTTACTATCTTCATGGATTTAATTAATAGAGTCTTTAGAGATTACCTTGATTAGTTTTTGGTAGTCTTTATAGATGAAATTATTATCTATTCAAAGAGAAATGAATAGAATGAATACCACATGATAATTGCACTACAGACCCTAACGAATGATATAATATATGACAAATTTATATATTGTGAATTTTGGCTATAAAATTATTCATTTTAGGGTAACATAATATCAATATATGGTATGGCAGTAGATACATAAATGATGGAGGATATAGAATGATGACCTAGACCAACCATGAAGACAGGGATCCATAAAATTCTTGGTTTAGCCAGATATTAGAGATTATTTGTAGAGAATTTATCAAGACTATATTATCACATGACCAAGTTAACTCTGAAAGGATTCAAGTTCCTCTGTACAGAGGAATGTGTGGAAAATTTCAAGGAACAAATGAAACGTTTGGTCACCACACCTATGATTACATTACCCTATAGTGGAAAAGGGGTTTTTATCTATAGTTATGTATCCAAGAAGGGATTGAGTTGTGTTCATATGTATAATAACATGGTTATAGACTATGCCTCATGACCGTTGATGATTTATGAGAAAATTTACCGTACTCATTATTTGGAGTTAGCATCTATAATTTTGGCATTAATGATGTGGAGATATAATATTTATAGATAATGGTTTGATATATATACTAATAATAAAGTTATGAAATATATATTTACATAGAAAGAGTTTAACATGTGTCAGAAAAGATAGTTCGAGCTTATAAAGGATTACTACTGCTGAATACATTACCACCCTGGGAAATTAAACAAGGTGGTTGATAATTTAAGTCAAAAATATCATGCTAGCTTATCTATAATGAGGATCAAAAAATATCCAATAGTAATTTATTTGAAAAGGATGTATCTATAAATCCTCTGAAAAGGGTAAAATATTATATTTCTCAAATAAATGATCAATCCTCTATCCAATTCAAGATTAAGGAGGCACTAAAGGAAGATGTAGAGCTACAAAATGAAGTCAGAATGTTCCTAAGTTTAACCATGATTCGGATGGAATGATAAGGTATAGGAACCATGTATGTATTCATTACATACCAAATTTGAAGAAGTGTCTATTATATAAATCTTATATTTCTTCATTCTCTATCCATCATAGATGTACAAAGATGTATAGGGATTTGAAAGATACTTCTCGTGGGATGGCATGAAGAAGGATATCGCGGATTTTGTATCTCGGTGCTTGGTATTCTAGTAAGTTATGGCATAAATAAAAAATTATAAAGGGATGTCATATCCATTACCTATACTAGAATGGAAATGGAAGAACATCACTGTGAATTTTTCCATTGGACTACCCAAAACCTCGAAAGAGTTTAATAACTTATGGGTGGTAGTCGATCAACGTACTAAGTTAGAACACTTCATTGCTATTAGAGAAGATTACTCTCCATATCAGCTTTCTAAGATGCACATTAAGGGGGTGGAAAGGATACATTGGGTACCACATCCATTGTATCCAATTGAGATCCGAGATTTACCTCAATGTTCTGGTGAAGTCTCCAATAAGAACATGATATAGAATTTAATTTCAAAACTAATTATCATCCTCAGATAGATGGTCAGTCTGAAAGATCAATTAAATCCGTAGAGAATTGTTGAGATCTTGTTCTTTGTATTTAAAATGTTTTTCAGATCAAAACCTTCCTCTAGTTGAGTTTTCTTACAACAATATCTTTCACAAAATAAATCATAAGTAACCTTATAAAGCCCTATATGGGAAAAAATGTGATGATCTAACGTGTTAGGATGAAGTTGCAGAACGAAATGTATTGGGACCTAAGATCGCTGGTGAAATGGAAGAGAAGGTTAGAGCCATTTATCATCACATCAAGGTATCTCAATATTGACCTAAAAGTTACAGGGAGACTGGTGGCGTGATCTAGAATTTTAAGTTGGTGAAAAGGTGGTTCTACAAATCTCAACATTGAAGAAAATAATGAGATTCAGGAAGAAAAGAAAACTATGAACTATGTTTATCAGTACCTCTGAGATTATTGATCTTATCGAGATAGTAGCCTATCACTTTTCACTTCTTCCAAATCTCTCTCATTTCCATGCTGTGTGCTATTTATCTCTCCTATGTAAGTACATACCTAACCCTTCACATATACTGAACATAGGCATCATACTACTAGAGTATGATCTTTCTTATAAGGAGAAACTATTTGAAATTATGAATCATAGAGGGAAAGATTTATTAAACAATAATTCTCACCTGATCAATGTTTTTTTAGAAATCAATAGTTAGAGGAAGCTATGTGGTAACCTGATGATATGATGAACCAAAAGTATGCTCATTTTTTGTACGAGAATGAAAACTTTTTGAGGGAAAAAATCATTTTAACGGGGGTATAATGTAACAAACCAAGTTTTTATGGACTTTTATTTCAAATTAATTAATTTTTATTTATTTTTTTCAAAGCACTAAATCAAAAATTCCTTTCACATCGCACCTACTTGGCGTATATTACACGCAACATCTATTTTTACCAAACAAAAATATAATATTAAAATATTATATTAAGACTTAAAATAGTTGTTAAGTTAGAAGTTATGAATATTAATAACTATCATAAAAAAACTATGGTTTTCACAAATATAAAATGAATTCATTAGTCATAAAGAACCAATTAAATATAAATGGAATACTTTTATAGAAATCTATATTTATGCTCACAAAGCCATTTTATCCTAATAAATTAAATTAAATACAATTATTGAGTGATACTAATGTAAACAATATATATTATCTTCAATTAAATAATTTTTATATTCGTCCAGTGGATTATATAGGCCTAATATAAGAACAAACCCAATTTTACACATAAAAATCTAAATTTTTATTATGGTACTTTTACGGCCTTTTGATGGTGAACTACATTAAATCAATATTTTGGAACTTTTATAAATTTTATATGTTAAAATTAACTTTATTTTTTAAAGTGATACATAAAAATTAGGTTAGTGTGAATTTTTGGTATTTTTCTATGCAGTTTTATTTTTTAATGAATAATGAAAATACTAAAATTTAACTCAAAACTTTTTTTCATTTAATTTATTTATATAGTTAAATTATATTTCATGTTGGTTTTGAAGTCTAATTAGATTATATTTTTATCAATCAATACAATTCATGTAATTATAATCAATTTAGTTTTAAAATTGACTATAAAAACATAGAAAACATTTAAACATTTTTACTTTAAAGAGCATGCATTGTCATCCAGTCTGCATGATTATATCTAAATTAATTTTTTCCACTTATGTGTTAGAAATTTTGAAAAAATGATTCCATATTTTTAATAATAATAATTTATAATGTATAATAAGTTCAATTTAGTTCTTTACCAAAAATATTAGTGAAAGTAATTAAAATCAATTACAATAATTAAGGTTAAATTTAGCTTAATAAGGGACTAAACCATAACCTTATGGACCAAAAAACATATAAATTTGTTGAAAATCCTGTAGATGGAAATGTTTTGACCATATCGAACCTTTTATATAATTTTTAACATTATTTGATCCACATTAAATAAAAACACTGGTTGGGTTTCCCTTTTCCAAAATATTACAAATGTGCCCCTCCTCCTCCATTATAAAAGGACTCCTCTTTTACCACTTCCTCACACGTATCAAGACATTTTGGATTAAAAAAACCCTACCAAAATAATTCCAAAATCTCCCTTATTTCCTCTTTTAATCCAATCATCGGGATAACTCCTTTCAAGGAATCCCTTTTGGGAAAACTAAAAGGAGTTACTCGATGAAGAGGTAACACCCTCCCTCAAACTCCTTTATTTTATTTTATTTCACCACTACCTAAAATATTATTATTACATTCATGTATAACAACAAAAATATCATAAATATAATAGTATTTTTATTCTACTTTTTTCTACCTACACTGACACACACTTCCATATACTGGGTAACAAACATACTGTTTATGTGTACGGAAAACTACTGCCTCACTAAACAATGGTTGTTAATTTTTCCATTACCGCCTCTCAAAGTCGACATTATGATGTACACTATGTTGATATATTTTTTATATTAAATTAATTATATATTTATTCAAATTTAATTCTTTTAAATCATATATCTTTATACATTTCATTTTGTGTTTATATGATAATTTGGTTTGAGGAAGTGTTGATTACCGCCCCCTCAAAGTGATGTGATTCGTTCATACACTACATGGATTGTATTAAGGATGGTTTTAGTGAATATATATGATATATATGATATAATAAATCTACAGTAATAATGATATATATATATGTTTGTGTGTGTGTGTGTGCTTGTGTGTCTTTTAATTTCTTTCTTTCAATATGACAATTAAACGAAAATAGCATTCATGCATACATACAGCTTACCATATCCATGAACAGTGTATTACATTTCATACATCTATATTCTATGGATTGTTATAATAAACAATACTGAATATAAATAATATTTAAATAGTGATTTAAATTCTGGTAATGCTTATGTTAATATAATGAAAAAAGATATAACAAATTAAGACACATGCAAAAAAACAAAGTGGATATTACCTAATGTTTAAAATTATCATAGAATTATTAACAAGTGGGTAATATAAGTAAATAATAAAACCATATATGGTATTATAAGTAATAATATGATTATGTGAAATATTTATAATAAATTTATATTTATTATACAATAGGTTTGAATGAGTACTATGAGATTCAAGAAATAAGGTATTGGAATTTCATCTCACTTCTTATATTCATGAGAAACATGTCATGTTAATCACTCTTTTCTTTTGTGTTGATTATATAATTATCAGGAATTTAATATATTATTATTATTATTATTTAATTTATTTTTATTTACATATCTATTATATTTTCTTTCCTTAGGGGTTTTTCTATTACAAATGGTTTTTAAGAGTCTTTTGTGTATTTCTTATAGAAAGTTTTTTAAATGGTTTTAAAGATTATTTATAAGATTCAAGGAAAAGGGTTTTCAAAATGATTTCAATATTATATTATATTTTTTCTTGTTTATTTTAAAATAATATAGTTTTAAAATGTTTTAGCTTTTCAAAAAAATCAATGAAGAAGAAAATTTTACTGAAGAAATTTTTTTAAAATGTATTTCAAAATTATTTCCCATATATGATGATATCTATTCGTGTTACTCAATAATTTATGAGAAGATTATTCACTATTTCCATTGAAATTATTTCTTTGAATGGTTTATGTTTTAATGGAATTTTTTTATGATACTCATTTATCTTTCACAAGTTATATGCATCTAAATCCCACTTGTTTTTAAAGGTTATGATTTTAATGAAAATATTATGAATATAAGGCCCCAACCTTAAACATTACATAATCTTGAATTAAATGAATAATTCACATTGAGGATCTTTTTTGGTTTATATTTTTAGAGAGTTATGTCATAACATTTACATAACAATATGAATATTACATGTAGACAAATCTACTCAGTATCCTTTTTTTTATAAAATAAAAACTCTTGAAAAAAAGAGTCATGTCTAGTTCTATGTTTTGGACAGAAATACTTTTCCTTGATCTCATCCTTGACCCTATTCACCTTTAAGTCCTGTGAAAAGCATTTCAAAACTTGGGATGAGCATAAAAAAGATCAGTAAGCGTTACAAAATAAGAAATAAATCATTAGTCCATCAATACATACAAAACATAAAATCTTTTACTTACCTCATTAAATCATATGATTTATGAATGACACGTAGTAATCACAAATAATAAAGGTACTTATGGCATTCATATCATACTTACATTGTTGATATCACAGCTACACAGGGAGTTAAAATGAAATACCCATCATAGTATGTTCCCTAAATCTCTTAGGAAAAGCATTCAAGTTTACCTTCTTCACATTACCCAATTCATTGGAGAGCTATCTCTGGCTAAACCACCAAAGTTTTATCATGGAACTGCCCGTATATGTATCAATTTCCAAGAGACATAACATATTCATAACACATAAATCAAACATAATGGAAAGATAAAATTTACAAATTTAAATCACAATATATCATTTAAATATATTGACATAAAAAATCCATTATCAAAACCATTTTAAATAACAAAAAATGTAAAATGTATATGGTATTTATTTTCCTTTTAGAAAACACTACAGCTTGTTAAGGAATCCAAAGATCAAATAATACTCGCTGCAGCGGAAAAAGGTCATTTTCACCTCTTACATTAAAAAACATTCCTTTTTTCATATACTAAAACGCTTCATATAAAATGATTCCCATTAAATGAAATAAAATTTAAAAGGGGTTTATACACCGTATAAAATAAATTCATGTATGAAACAATATATGCCTTAATGAAAGGAGATTGAGACGAAGTCCCTTACCTCGTGTGTGACTTGTCCCATTCATTCCTTAATCTCCAGAATAATAAACTAATGTTAATTACTACATTCTTAATAACCCTTTTAAAGTTTATTATTACTTTTATGTCACTTATTACAATTTTATACACATTATGTAATCCTTTAAGATAATAACGTTCGTTTTGTTGATATTTGGTACTTAACTCAAAAATGGACTTCTTATAATTACAAGTTGTTCACAAGGTCAAAATTTCATTATATCCAGGATTATATTCATGATTTAGATATCATATAAATCATATATATCCAATATATATATATATGTATTTATAATATTACATAACATTTTGGAGATAATAAATGAAATGCTCCGTTCATGGAGACGGTAAGTTGTATGTACGCATGAATGCTACTTTCATTTCAATTTCATACTTTAATGGAATTAAAACATAATTATACATAGGTATATTATAATTCCTGTATAATATCATATATAATATCATTAACACTATCCTTTATACTTCCCACATATGGCATTAACGAGCCATATCACTTTGAGGGGGCGGTAGTCCGCACTTCCTCAAATGAAATTATCACGTTTACCCATTATGGAAACCATAAAGGTAAGATATAATTGTAAAATACAGAAGCATGTAGGAAACATAAACATAATATATATCATATATAAATATATATCCATCTTAATGGCCACCATGAGAAGCGGTAGAAGATAATATAACAATCATCATTTTGTTAGGCATTAGTTTTCCATCCACAGAAACAGTATGTTATTCCCCAATTAGATGGAGGTCTGTGTAAGTGTAGTTAAAATAATTCTCATAAAAACATACTAATATATTAATTATACTGGTTTAGTTATGAAATAAATGAATAAGAAGATTTTAAGGGCTGTATAAGTAAAATAAAAGAAAATAAGTTAAGAGAAACGGTTACATTTCATTTGGCTAACTCCCTTTGGTTTGAACCAAATGAACTTATTGAAGTGCATTATGCCTAAGTTAAAGCTTATATACGAAGGAGAGGGATATTCATATATTATTTGGTCAGGGGATGGATTTTCCAAGGGGCTTGAGAGGTGTGAGGAATGAGTAAGAAATGAGGGATTCTTATTAGGGGGAGGAGACGCTCTTTAGGAAAGTGTGAAAATATTATTTTATAATATAATGATATTCAGTTTATAACGGTATAAAACAAATTAATTTAGAATATAAGATGACTCATGGTCGAAATAAAATCATCCAATAAGAATTGGACATGTTATGACATTGTTTTAATATTTATAATCTTATTTATTTAAATCTTTTATTAATGAGGTAAATACTACATCATTATTGTGTCATAAATAATATAATTTATTTGATGTATAAAAATTATAAAAAAACACCATGATGTAGAAAATATTTTTATCTTTCAAATTAATATTTACAGTCGAAAATATAACTTAGATAACCCCATGTAAAAATTTATTTACTAAAAGATATTTTTTGGGTCATTTTTATCATTACTTTATGTTAATTAATCTAAAGTGTCATTATCACTCCTAAGTTGCTCTATGGTGTCCCAAAATCGACCCAAATATTCCCATGGTCATAAATGACACAACTAATAAGGTTAAGATAAGTGTTATGGTAATTTTGTATTATTATGATATTCTTTTTACATTGAATTACCTTATTTACTTTTAACTACGGTAAATAAAATTCAAAAGTTACTATTAACCAAAAATTATTTTCATCTTATTGAACCAAATTTTATTTACTAACAACAACCATATATATTTTATTTTATAAATTCAATTAACAGAAGTGGTAAAATTTCCTTTAAATGAAAAAGTCAGTTTCTTAACTACTACTATGTGGTTTCACTCTTCATCAAAAATTGATGTTTTTTAGAAAAATATGAAAAATTCATCCTAAGATATATTTGATATTCCAAATTCAAAGATTATGTCTATTTTAAAAAATTCAAAACATAGATGTTGAATTAATTAATTTATGATTATTTCTCGTTGTCAAAACAAAGAGCGTGTTTTTAAGAAGCAATATTTATCAAAAGATCGACACTTGTTTATGTACAATTTCATAGTGAAATTAACTACAATTACCAAAATTGAATTAAATGGTAAAAATATATTCTAATTAAACTTTAAAACCAGTTAAAAAGATAATATTACCATATAAATAAATTAGATTAAAAGGCAGTTTTGAATAAAAATATAGTATTTTTTCATTATTCATTAAAAAATGAACTTTACCAAAAAATACAAACAATTTACCCAAAGTAAATTTTGATGTCCCTAATCTAAAGAAGAATTTTATTTTGTAAAATAGAGCATATAAAAATGAACAAAACTATATTTAAAGAGGGTTCTCCATCAAAAGATGGTAAATCGGCCTTTTAGTTAATATTGGAGTATTTATGATTAAAATAAGATTCATTCATATTTTAAGTCCCTAAATTTTATTGGATAAATGTAAAAACAATTAACAAAGATGTATAATCATATTTTATTTAGTTATATTCATTCCTTCCAATACAACAACAATGCATTTACTACCATTTAAAATAATAATATTAAATTATTAGTGTGCAACGTATGATTTTAAGGAAACCTATTGTTGCGTATCAAGTAATCCCTCCAACATAGCATCCCCTTTAAAGTAAAATTAATATTTAATTCAAAAATATTAATAAATATGAAAATGTATTATTATTTATTTACATGGGAAGTTACATCCTTCCCCCATTTTGAGAATTGCATCCTCACAGTTTTTTTCACTTATCAAATAAATTTGGGTATTATCCCTCATATCATTTTAAGATTACCACGTTGACTCTTCATCCATATGGTTTTTCCAAAAAACCATTACCTGGTGAATTACCTTATTCTGTAACACTTTCTCTCTACGGTCAATAATCTGAACTGGTTTTTCCTCATAAGAGATATTATCTTCTAACTGAACTACCTATAGTATCCAAACATGAGAAGGATCTGGCATATACTTTCTCAACATTAAAACATGAAAAACATTGTGTACATGAGATAAACTTTGAGGTAAAGACACTATGTACGCAACTGATCCAACTTTCTCCAAGATTTCATAAGGTCCAATGAACCTCGGACACAACTTTCCCTTCTTACCAAAACACATCACACTTTTCGATAGATAATCTTTGAGAATGACATGATCACCTACCTCAAAAGATAGATCCTTCTTCTGATTATCTGCATAACATTTCTTCCTGCTCAAGAGCTATTCTCATGTTCTTTTGAATCAACTGATCCTTTTCAACCATCTATTCTACCAATTTTGGTCCCATGAGCTTCCTTTCACCTACTTCATCCCAAAATACTGGAGTTCGACAACGCTTTCCATATAATTCCTCAAATGGATCCATCTGTATACTTGAATGAAAACTGTTATTATAAGAAAATTCAACCAAAGAAAGATGTTGGTCCCAACTTCCCTAGTAATCCAGTGAACAAGCACGTATCATATCCTCCAGGGTTTGAATTTTTCATTTGGATTTCCCATCTAATTATGGATGAAAAGTTATACTAAAATTTAATTTAGTACATGATGACTTCTGAAGGCCATTCCAAAAGATAGAAGTAAAACTGGGATCATGATCAGATACAATAGAGAGGGGAACTCTATGCAACCTGAATATCTCTTTAACATACAACCAAGAAAGTTGATCTAGAGACAAAGTATCTCGAATAGGATGGAAATGAGCAGATTTAGTCAACAGATCAACAATAACCCAGATTGCATTATTACCACAAAATGTCTTTGGTAATCCCACAATGATGTCCATGGATATATTTTCCAATTTCCACTCTGGCACCGGTAAAGACTAAAGAATTACATTCGGTAACTGTCACTCTGCTTTAACATGCTGACAAGTCAAACACTTCATAGTAAAATCTGCAATATCTATTTTCATTCCATCCCACCTGTAACACTCCCGAAGATCTCTATACATATTTGTAATTCCAAGATGAACTTAAAATGGGAAACTATGAGCTTCACATAAAAACTCATTCTTCAACAGTGAATCACAAGGCACACCTAATCATTTTCCAAACCTCAAAATACAATCATTATTAATGTTAAAATCATAAAACAAACCCTTGTGAACCAACTCTACCTTTTTCTATAATTCACTGTCTTTCTTCTATGTTTTCTTAATTCTGTCTGATAGGGATGATTTCACTCACACATGAAACAAAACAGAAGAATTTCCTGCTCCAACAACTTCTATGCCAAAGTTCATCAAATCAAAAACCAAAGTATCTTGTTCAAAAAATAACATGGTTAATGAAGATTTACTTTTTCGACTCAAAGCATCAGGCACTTTAATTGCCTTTCCTGGATGGTAATGAATTGTGAAATTATAATCCTTGATTAATTCCAACCATATACTATGTTTCATGTTAAATTCTTTTTTAGATAATATATACTTCAAACTTTTCTGGTTAATATATATTTCACATTTAACTCCATTCAAATGATGCCTCAAATTTTAAAAGCAAAAAACAACAAAAGCTAATTCCAAAACATGTGTAGGGTAATTTAACTCAAGAGGCTTCAACTGATGTAAAACATAAGAAATTACCTGACCATTCTACATAAGGACACATCCAATTCCTTTCAAAATAGAATCACTGTAAATAACAAACTCACAATTTCTAGAAGGCAGTACCAAAACAAGAGCATTCAGCAGTCTTCTTTTCAATTCCTAAAAAAATCCTCACATTCTTTTTTCCAAATGAACTTAACACCTTCTTAAGTTAACTTAGTCAGTGGGATAGATAAACATGAATATTTCCCAACAAACCTCCGATAATAACATACTAAACAAGAAAACTATGTATCTTGGTTTTATTTGTGGGTCTTGGTCATTCCTCAACAACATTTGTTTTAACAGGATCAACAGTTACGCCATTTTTTGAAACAATGTGGCCAAGGAAAGAAATTTATTATAACCAAAACCCACACATGATGAATTTCCCAAATAGTTTCTGTTATTTTATGGTTTGAAAGACAACACTTAAATAGCTTTCATGTTCCTATTTACTTTTGGAATAAACCAAAATATCATAAAGGAATACAACCACAAACTTATCCAAGAACTCATGGAAAATTCTATTCATAAGATCTATTAATATAGTAGGTGCATTGGTTAAACCAAAAGGCATAACTAAAAATTCATAATGTCCATATCTAGTATAAAATGAGGTCTTGAAATTTTTTGTTTCCTTTAATTTTAACTGAAGGTACCCTAACCTCAAATCAATCTTCCAAAAATACTGAGCTCTCTACAGATGATCAAAAAAATCATCTATATGAGGAAAATGATACTTGTTCTTAACAGTGATGTTATTCAGTGCTCTATAATCAATGAAAATTCTCATTGAACCATCTTTTTTTAACAAATAAGACATTAGAACCCCATGGTGATGTGCTAGGTCAAATTAAACATTTATCTAATAACTCCTGGAATTTATTCCTTATCAATAAAAATTCAATTTGATCCATTCAATAAGGTGGTTTTGAAATTGGCTTAGCATCAGGAACTAATTTAACAGTAAATTCAACTTCATAATCCGGTTTAATACCAAGTAACTCATCAAGAAAAACATCAAGATATTCATTTACTATTGGCACATAATTAATCTCAACACTTCCATTATTTTCAACAATATGAACAATGTAACATTCATTTCCATCTTTTACTAGTTTCTCAGCTTCTTGATATGTTATCAAAATCAAGGGTTTATTCTTGTACACAAACTGAAAATCTTTCTGAAAAGAAACCTCTTTATCTCTACAGTCAATATTAGCATGATAAAAAGAATGCCAATCCATACCCAAAATAACATCAAACTATACTAGAAGAAAAACAAAAAGGTTTGCAGGTAGATTCTTCCCGCACACAAGGACAAGAGGGTTCTTATAATTTCTTTTTTTCTCAACATTTCCCCCCAGTGTTTTTACCATAAATTCAGGATTCATATCTTCATATGGAATTCCCAATTTACTAAAAAACTTCTCATAAATGAACGAATGTGTAGTCCTTGAATCAAAAAACACATTGGTATAATCTAAACAATCAAATAGTGTACCTGATACTACTTCATTTGATTTCCCAAAATCTTTTGAAGTAGTTTCAAATTATTCCACCACCCCTTTCTTCTTATAGTCTGGCTGCTTTCTCTCAGTTAAGTTCTTCGTTGGAAACTAATTTGCATAATGACTCATTTTATTGCACTTAAAACATTTTACTGACTGTAAATCATATTTTGTCTTACCATTAACCTGATCTTTTTCAGTTTAATTATGAGCCTTATGTCCCATTTTACCACATCATTAGAACTTACTAGAATTCAAAAGACATTCCCCAATATTCTTTTTACCACAATTTTCACAAAGTGTAGACTTATGTTTCTTACCATCAGTCTTTTTTGAAGAGTTATTCCCTTTCACCTACCACCTTGACCTCTTATTATGTAGTTTTTCAAAGAACACCTAATAATAGGAAAACTCCATTTACACCTTCTTCGCACAACGAACAAGTTTTTCATAACTTTTTAACTCACAAGATGCTAATTCCCTTCAATACTCTGGCTTTAATCCTGAGTAAAAACGGTTGATTTTACTATCAAGATCTCGTATGAAATTTGGAGCATACCTTGCCAGTCAAGGGAATTTTTCTTCATAAGCAGCCACTGAGTCATCCTCCTGCTTCAATTCCAAGAATTGTTTTTCCATTCTAAGACGAACCACTTTAGGAAAATATTTCTCAAGAAACATACCTTTGAATTCATCCCAATTAAGAGAATAAATCTTTTCACTATCCCTGATATTTTTTACCATCGGCCACCACTGATCAGATACACCTTTAAAATGGTAAATAGAAAGACTACCCTTTTGATGTTCTGAACTCCACATGACATAAAAAATCTTCTCTAGTGCTTTAATCCACCTATCTGCTCACACAGGGTCAGATGATACTCTGAATGATGGGGGATGCTGCCTCTTGAAATGCTCCACTACTAACATGTTCCTCCTTGGTTGATCTGGATAATCTTGTGAATGGATACCACCACCATTTATAGCCTAAGTCAACTATGCCTTCATTGCAACAAACTGTTCAGTTCTGATTCTGGCCATCTCATGTTGCAGATTTGGAAGGTTTTCTTCCTCCTAATGTCGTCCAAACATAGCTTCCCGGTTTCCTCTATAGAAAACCATTCTAAACACAGAAATAGCTTAAGCAAAGCAACATAGTAATCTATATATTCTATATCATTTCAATCATAAATTAAACTAAAATAATTTTTGGATATTAATTTAACTATATTCTAACTTCTAAATTTTTCTAAACTGACCTCTCATACCATCTATAAGTCCCTAGCCTAAAATATTACATAATCTTGAATTAAATGAATAATTCACATTAAGGATCTTTTTAGGTTTATAGTTTTAGAGATTTAGGTCATAACATTTACATAACAACAGGAATATTACATATGGAAAATTCTACTAAGTATCCATTTTTTCATAAAATAAAAACTCTTGAAATAAAGTGTCATTTCTAGTTCTATGTTTTAGATAGCAAGAATTTTCCTTGATCCCATCCTTGACCCTATTCACCTTTAAGTCATGCGAAAAACATTTCAAAACTTTGTATGAGCATAAAAAAGCACAGTAAGGGTTATAAAATAAGAAATAAATCATTAGTCCATCAATACATACAAAACATAAACTCTTTTACTTACCTCATGAAAACATAAGATTTATAAATGAAAAATAGTTATCACAAATTAGATAAGTACTTATGGAATTCATATCATACATACATTGTATTTATCACAGCTACATAGGGAGTTACGTTGGAATAACCATCAAAATATATTCCTTAAATATCGTAGGAGAAACATTCACGTTAAAATCTGTCACGTTACCTAGTGCATTGGTGAGCTATCTCGGGCTCACCAACCCTTGGTTTATCAAGGAACCACCCATATACGTAATAATTCCCAAGAACAATAACATATTTGTAACACATAAAACAAATACAAAGGAAAGATAAAAATTCCACATTTAAATCACAATATATCATTTAAATATATTGGCAGAAGAAATACATTATAAAAACCATTTTAATTACCAAAATATGTAAAAAGTATATGGAATTTATTTTCCTTTTAAAAAAACACTACATTTTGTTAAAGAATCCAAAGATCAAATAATACTCGTGGCAGTAGAAAAAGGTCATTGTCGCCGCTTTCATTAAAAAACATTTATTTTTTTTGTTTAGTAAAATGCTTCATATAAAAATATTCCATTTGAATGAAATTAAAGGTCAATGGGGTTTATACACCATATAAAAAAAATTCGTTTATAAAACAAAATATGCCTCAATGAAAGGAGATCGAGATGAAGTCCCTTACCATGGGTCTGACTTGACACGTTCATTCTTTAATCTCGTTAATAATAAACTAAATTTAATTTATACTTGCTTAAAAACATTTTTAAAGTTTATTATTCCTTTTACATCACTTATTTCCATTTTTTTAACATTATGTAAACATTTATGTTAATAACGTTTGTTTTGTTGATATTTGGTACTTGAGTCAACAGTAGACTTCTTATAATTACAAGTTGTTAACATAGTAAAAATTTAATTATATACGGAATGTATTCATGATTGAGATATTATATAAATAATATATATCTAGTTTATATATGTATTTATAACATTACATAACATTTTGGAGATAAGAAATGAAATGCACCGTTCATGGAGACGGTAAGCCGTACGTATGCATGAAAGCTACTTTCATTTCTATTTAGTAATTTAATGGAATTATAACATAATTATACATAGGTATATTTTAATTATTGTAAAATATCATTTATAATATCATTATCTCTATCCTTTATACATCCCACATATGGATTAACATGTCATATCACTTTGAGAGGGCGGTAGTCCGCACTTCCACAAATGAAATTATCGCATTTACCCATTATGGAAACCATAAATGTAGGATATAAATGTAAAATATAGAAGAATAAATAAAAAATAAACATAACATATATAATATATAAATAAATTTCCATATTAATTGATACCATGAGAGGCGGTAGGAGATAATCGAACAATCATCGTTTCGTGAGGCGTTAGTTTTCCATCCACAGAAACAGTATGTTCTACACTAATTAGATGGAGGAGTGTGTAAGTTTAGTTCTAATAATTCTAATAAAAACATCCTAGTATATTAAGGATACTATATTTTTAATAAAATAAAGTAATAAAAAGATTTTAGGGGTTTTATAAGTAAAATAAAAGAAGAGAAGTTAAGAGAAATTATTACCTTTAATTTGGGTAACTCCCTTTGGTTTGAACCAAAAGAACTTCTTGAAGTGCCTTCTGCCGAAGTTAAGGCTTTTAGGATGAGGATAAGGATATTTAGAGCTTATTTAGTCCGGGGATGGTCGATACAAGGGGCTTGAGAGGTGTGGGTAATGAGTAAGAAGTGATGGATTTTTATTAGGGGGAGGAGGGGCTCTTTAGGAAAGTGTGAAAATTTTATTTTATTATATAATGATATTCGGTTTCTAAAGGTCCAAAACTAATTAAATTTAAATATAAGATTACTAATGGTCTAAGTAAAACCATTCTATAATAATTGGACAGATTTTGGATATTTTTGTAATATTTATCACCTTATTTATTTAAATCTTTTATTAATGAGGTAAATACTGCATCATTATTGTGTCATAAATAATTTAATTTATTTTATGTATAAAAATTAGAAAAAAAACCATGATGTAGTAAATATTTTTATCTTTATAATTCATATTCATAGTATAAAGTATAACTTAGATAACCCCATGTACAAATTTATTTACTAAAATAAATTTGTTTGGGTCATTTTTTTCATTACATTATGTTAATTAATATAAACTGTCATTATCACTCCTATGTGGCTTCATGGGGTACCAAAATAAACCCAAAGATTCCCATGGTCATAAATGACACAACCAATAAGGTTAAGATAATTTTTAATACAATTTTGTATTATTATGATATTCTTTTTACCTTGAATTACCTTATTTACCTTTAACTGCGGTAAATAAAAGTCAAAAGTTACTATTAACCAAAAGTTATTTTCATCTTATTGAACCACATTTTACTTTATAATTACAACCATGTAATTTTTATTTTCTAAATTAAATTCACAGAAGAGTTAAAATTTCATTTAAATGAAAAAGTTAGTTTTTTAACTACTACTAAGTGGTTTCACCATTCATAAAAAATTGATGTTTTTTCAGAAAAAAAATAAAAATTCAGACTAAGCTATATTTGATATTTCAAATTCAAAAATGATTTCCATTTTTCAAAATTCAAAACATTGATGTTTAATTAATTATTTTAAAATTAATTCTCATTGTCAAAATAAATAGTGTTTTTTTATGAAATAATAACTATCAAAATATCGACACTTGTTTATGTCCAATTTCAAAGTGAAATTAATTCCAATGACAAAAATTAGATTAATAGGTAAAAATATAATCTAATTAAAATATATAACCTATTAAAAATATAATATAACCATATAAATAAATTATATTAATAGGCACTTTTGAATAAAAATACAGTATTTGTCACTATTCATTAACAAATGAACTTTAACAGAAAAATACAAAAAATTAACCAAAGTAAATTTTTATGTCCCTAATATAAATAAGAATTTTATTATGTCAAATACAACATATAAAAATGGCCAAAACTAGATTTAAATAGGGTTCACCATCAAAAGGTGGTAAATCGATCTTTTAGTTAATAGTATTTGTGCTTAAAATTAGATTCATACATATTTTAAGCCCCTAAATTTTATTGATAAATGTAAAAACATCTAAAAAACAGGTATAATCATATTTTAGTTACTTCTGTTCATTCCCTCCAATACAACAGCTAGGTGTTAACTACCATTTAAAATAACAATATTATATTATTAGTGTGCAACGTAAGATTAAAAAAGAAACCTATTGTTGCGTATCAGGTAAGCCATCGAACATATCATCTCTTTTAAATTAAAATTAATATTTAATTCACAAAATATTAATAAATAGGAAAATTTATTTTTCTTTATTTACTTGAGATGTTACAATGAATCCTGTATCTATTTTCAAAAGTTATGATATGATTATATGTTTATGAAACCCATATAATTTCATTGGTTAAGATTTTATTTTTTATGATTTTTTGGCACATTTATGTATGATTTCATTATGAGATTTGTGGGACCTATATCTTCCTCCAATGAATTCGGTAAATATTTATATCTCATGAGACAGACATGGTTGGAACGAGGAGTGAAATCGGTTCAATATTATAGGGATGGAATGAGGAGTGAACTCGGTTCAATAATATGATATTGGAATGGGGATTAAACTCAGTTTAGTAAAGTAATTTTTCCACTAAGATGGTCTCGGCAATGATTCCTTGACGTGTACGGAAATCATATTATATGCTTATTTGTTTTCCACAATTTCATGTTTTATTCCTCTATTTTTCTTTTATGGATTATGTTATTTATTAAATTATTATTCATTTGTTATGAAATATCTACCATTATTACATCATTTGTGTTTATGGTCTTTTTTATATAGGGTATGATCTTCAAATATTTTTCTCACATTCTCATACTTTTATGCTCATATTTATTCTCCCATGATTCTATTATTTAACCTTACTGAGCATTTGAGCTCAACCCATTTCATGTTTCCTTCCCCACGTTATGAAGATATGTATTATGTATGCTATTTATAAAAAGGGTTTTTGTAAAGAAGAACCTACGAGGAGATAATGTATCTCACTTTTGTATCGGTGTTCATGTTTCCATGTTTCCAAAAGCATTAGAATAATACGGTCATTGAGCATCTGTTTGTATAATGTTTTAAGTATTATAAAAATGTGATGTAATTTCTATCCATATTGGGATCAGGTTTTTATAATTTTCATCCCCAATAATCCATTTTCTTTATATATTTTTTCTGTTCAACCGAGATTAACCTATGATATCCATTTTACAAGGATCGTCCAAGGAAATATCAACATCCTCTACCTGAGTAATCATTTTTACCTAGATTCATGCATTTATATTTTTATTTTACAATAATATAATTAAAATACCTATGTAATGAAATAATTTTTAGTTACATATATAATAATATAATTCATTGGGAATAAAAATTTAACACCTCTCTAGTTTTTATTAAGAAAAATGAAAAATGTTAATTGTGTGTTGTGGGGACTACCACCTCTAAAATGCAACATTTTTTTTCTACACCACCATAAATTGTGGGTTCGGATTGAGAATTTAATATATATGTAAATTATTTATGAAATATTTTAAATATCAAAATACAAAAACCATATTAGTCAATTTTCCCATTTTATGGAAAGCGATATAATCATTTATGCAAACGTTTGGACTACCGCCTCCATAAAATGATTTTTTTCCATTTTTTTCATAAACATTATATATTGATTGTAATGAGAATTATTTCAATTGAGAAGTATATTTTTTATGTAATTAATATGGTTTTCGAAGGAATATTGGGAAACTTATTAACAATTTATCCCATAAATAACCTTGGTAAATTCAACTGTCCAAAAGCATGTTCTAAGTGGAAAATGATGAATTCTTCATATTATCAAGTAACCTCATATAACTTATATTATTTTTAAAACTAATTAAAATTAATATATATCATAATAAATATTAAATAATTTAATTTTAATTATGTTATAATGATATTAAAAATAAATCAATTCATAATCATCCATTGATTAAGGAATGTTCTTCTTTTGGTCAGTTTAACAAAACATATGAATAATTGTATAAATTTATTTCCAAAGAGACTATGAGAAGAAATTTATAGGTATGATATGATATAGATAATTATATAATTATTTTATTTTGGATTTGGTAAGGTTATATGAATATTTATCTCTTTAATTAATAAATCACACTTCGTTCATTGGGAAACATTGAAACACACTCATTGTCGATATTAACCTTGTAGATCGTTACCAAAAAATTCCAAGAAATGAGATAATATATTTTTTAACTATGTTGTAACAACAATTAATGTAACATATATGATATAATAGTGATTTAATTTGGAAAAAGTATATATACCAATAACTCTTTTATGGAACTAGTTCCTTGGGATAAATATTACTTAGACATGGTATTGGAAATTGGTAACAACTAACTAATATATATATATATAATGATTAAAAATTAGGATTATATATGGTTTTAGTACTAAATAATGTTATTTGGAATGTAATTATTTTACTTAACTTAATATGAAATTGATTTTTTTGAAGCGATGAATGAATCAAGACTGAGGTAAGTATTATAATCTTAAATTCCAATATTTTGAAACATGTTTGTTTTTATGAACATTATTTTATTTATGTACTTTGTATAGTACCTATTTGAGATATCATAACTTGAATTATCATTTAGTCAAGGTATTTTTTTTCAATTCAGATCCCAAAATTTTAAGGGGTTTTGATTTAAATGTTACACAATCAAAAAGTGTTTGTCATATCCTAATTTAATTATTTGAGATATATTTATGTCATACACCATGATTTCCATTTATTTTTGTATTCAATATCTGTGGATATATCATTATATCTTATTTTTTTGGAAATACTAATTTAAATCATCTCGTTTTCATCAAATAGTATGTTACCTAATTTTTACAAATGTTTTTAGTGTTTTTGGTAACTCAATTTTCATTAATTAAGTTATGATCATTTATCTTGTAATTATATCACATAATTTGGTTACATAATACCCTTTTATTATATTTTATGTTATTTATTATTGAAATCTATTCCACATAAAATGTTATTTTGAAATATTTCTTACTTCAATTAGTATGTTTCTCCTAATGTATATTTATAACTTCAATCTCCTCTCCAAGAGTAATATTGTTTTACACGAACTTATTTATTTAATGAATGGTTCTTAAACCATTAAATTTTTTATAGGATACTATTTTTACCTCTATTTGAAAAAATATTTTTTTATAATGAATGATTTTTTACAATGTGATTTTTTAATGAGGTATTTTAAAAATAATGAGAAGGGAGTTCCTATAACTTTCATATCTTTTACCTTATTGTCCTCATTCCCCTAAGATAAACATTATATCATTTTCGAGAATTCGTTTTTTGAGATTCCATTAGAAAATAATTGTTTTAAAAATCACCCATGTCAACTTTTCAAATTTACCTTATAAAGTGACATTTATTTTTATATTTTATTTTTATTTTAAACATTTTTTCAAAAATATATTTTATGTTTTTAGTTCTACATTACTAATTATTTTCAAAATGATTTACTATAATTGGGTTTATGTTTCATGAAATATCATTTCATATATATGTGTGTGTGTGTGTGATTTTGGGGATTGAACTTGTTATATCAATAAATTCTATTATGAATCCCTTAATTTATGATACAGTTCGAAGAATTATTTTGTGAATGTTTTTTTTTTCATTTATGTCAACACCCTTCCGTGTGTCCTTAATTAGAATGGTGATTTTTCATTTTAATAAAATCCATCGTCTTTCTCTAAATAGTTTATGATCTATATTTATAACATTGAATTAATTATATAAACATTACCCTATATACTATGAACATATCATTTTAAAATATTCATATTGAAGGATGTATACCTTAGAAGAATATTTATTTATTTTTTCTGGGAAGTATTTAAATTCATGATGATTATTCACAAAAAATATAGGATGATTTTGTTTTGAAATTATGTATATTTCATTATATGTTTAATAATTTTTTTATTCCACTAAAGGTAACTTTGGGAATTGTATGAAATTCTTGGTTGACTACTATGGTGAATTAATTAGACTCTATTAAGTGGTGGGTGAGACCAAATATAATATAACACCTTGATTCTGGGATGGGTCTCATGAGACATAACAAATTTTTTTATGGTGTATACCTCTCCCTATATCAGATAGTGTAATATAATATTACATTGAAAACATGTTATCATCTATGAAATTTTGTATCCTCTCAGTATGTGAACATTAATTTTTTATACAATGTTTTTATTTATCATCATAATTATAAATTGCTCTCAGTTTTTTTTATTATAGAATTAGGATGATTAATTACTCCTACCATAAATTTTATGGAATTTTTATACCATTATATTCAAAGTGGTATGTTTTCCATTAAGGATAATTTGATCTCACTACTTTATTATGATTCTATTTCCCTAGGTTGTGATTAAAATAATTAAACATGAGAAGTATAACGTGATAGTTTTTGTGGATATTTTGTTGGATATTTTTAAGACATGTTATGGATTATGTAATACCTTCTAATCGATAACATATACATTAGTTGAGAATGGACATGAATTTTATTAGTTTATGATATATCTCAATAATTTAATGATTTTAGAATAAAGTTTATTTGTAATATACTTAATAATAATTCTTATTTATTTCATGTAATTATGGGATAGTAATTTTTAGGATCCAACAGTTTGTATTGAATCCAGCATGTAATGTATGTCTTATTCATAATGGATCTAAGTGTATGGGTGTAAGGAACCATCGTTTTTTAGAGCACTGTTTAGTTAACAATTGAGATTAGCATGTTAGCTGATGATAATTTAAGGCATTATAAGCTACAGTTGAGTATAATTTCAATTGAGTAGACAACCCTTTAGGTTAGTTGAGCTAATATTGAATATTTTATAGATTAGTATATTTTTTTGAAAAACATGGGTATAAGTTTCACGGATGATTCTAGGTATAGGATAACATTATGATGTTTAGATTAATTAGATATTATGTGGTTCTCCTAGAAGTTACATCACTATCTAGATACAACATGTAGGAGTAGGGAATGGGATAGATGTTTCTATGGGTAATAAACTTGAAAATAGAGGATTGGGTATTCTCATGATCATCGCATGGTTCACATAAAGTAATCCTAACTTGATAACTAGTTTAGCACACCCATCCAAGATTCTTTGGTTAATAAAATTATCATTACAAGCCCTTATTAAGGAGTTATTTTTTAATTACATTGGTTATGAAGTATAAGAGAATACATATTAATGTATTTTTGGTTCATCCAAGAGACTTATAGGATGAACCATGTGTAAAATAGGTGATATGAAAGTATCATAGGCTGAAAAGAACGTCAATATTGAGAATACATCTTAATATTGGCATAAATATTGATATAATCATTTAATAAGATTATATTTTATATTTTCAAAATTAGTTTTGTGTCATTATTTATTGGAAATAGGATTATAAATATGAAGCTAAGAAAGGTGTGTATATTCAATCCCATATAACATATAACTGAATAATATTGCATTAATAAATGATTAAGATATTTATAAAATGCTTATGATTATGGAAATGGTGTGTTTCATAATCTTACCAAAGGTTGAGATATTAATATTTTATAAAAAAATTAAATCATAAAACTCATAGAAATTTTCATTAGTGAGTGGTATTTATTGATGATATTTTAGTAGAATCTATAAGGGTTGATAATTTCAAGAAACATCTAAGGTCTTTTCTTCATTAGTTATCCTTTTTTGGTTTGGAAATATATAAAAAATGGGATCAATAACATTCGAAAGTGATTTAATAATAATGTTATATTTTATGTGAGAACTATTAGAGAACACATGATTAAGGTATAGATAAATATTTGGTTTAAAATATTCTTGATGATGATGGTCTAAGGGGATGGTTGATTTTCAGAATTGTGAGTTAAATAGTTTTGAAATCCATTAAATTGATTATTGATTTAATAAAAAATTGATCCATGATTTATTTTCTGAAATTTATCTCATTTGTGGTATTATAATATATATTCAATAGTGTGTTATCTTATGAACTAGTGGCTAATATCTTTTGAGTTTTAAATATGGCATTAATTTTTGGAAGAATATATGGTTTCATTATGGTTTAATGTCATAATAATTTAGAATGTTTTGCAAATGTAATATTTTAGAGAATATTTTATTAGTTTTTATACATACCAAAGTTTTTGATTGTATCGTAGATTTATTTTTCATAAGAAATATACATAACTTATCTAGCTAAATAGAGTATGGTAGATTTCATAAAAGTTTCTTTATCCTAAATTATAAATATGTTATGAGTACCCCCACCTATATTTTTTAGTTAGTTATAATTATAATTATGAGGAAATAATTTATTAACTTTGTGGTGGGTAATTTATCACCTACAAATTTCAAAATTTTAGAGTATTTACGTGATTCAATGTTTTTGATTGATTTCTTGATGCACAATATCGAAATAAAACATCACCCATATATGTTTGGACTATTAAAACCTAAATTTTCATTAGTGGGAAAGAATAGGAGTGACTATATTTTTAAATATTTATAGAATGAAAATGTTGGATCATTTTAATTTGAATGAAATTCGATTTTTATTAAAAAAATAAAAAATATGGTCATATTATTCTTAGAAAAGAATTTTTATAAATATTTAATATTTATTTGATATGAATTTCAATTTCAATAAACTTATGCTTAATGATGATAAAATATATTTTATCTGAATAATTATTTAATACTGATTTTTTTAGGAAATAGTTGTAAATATGAATGATGATAGTTAATATTCAAAAAAAATCTTATTTTCCTATAAAAAAAGTTATCAACATATTTGACCTTCTTATTTAAATGATAAATTTTTTAAATATAGAATATTAGTTTTAAAATTTAACATTATTTTTGTAATCATCTTAGTAATATATATTTATGATAATTTTTTTTCATTTTTCTAAAAAAATTATTTTATCTTTGAATAGTGAAAATATCATTTTAATAAATAACAAGATTTTTATGAAATTAATAAAATATAAAATAAATTGAAATAAATGGAAACAAATATTAGTAAATTTAAATAACTTATAATATGATTTGTAATTTTAATTTTTTTCTAATTTACAAAAACATATTTTACATTTTAGAATATAGGTTATACTTTTGAAAAAACAAATTATTTTTATTAGACTATACAATAAATATTTTAAAATTATTTTTTAATAATTATTTTAAATTAAATAAAATAAATAGTATTTAAAAAAATTAATCCTTATGTTCATATTATCTCATTAGACCCCCCCCCTTATTTTTATTGATAAATATTATTTTACCTTAAATAAAAAATTATTACCATAGTAAAATTTGGAATGGAAAATATAATATTCAAGGTGTAAATATCTTTAATCATGTTAAAAAATGTTTAATTAATTTATTAAGAGATTATAGACATTATATAACACATAAATAAATTATTTTACATTTTTGGGGCCACTTTTCATGTTTAACTTGTTCTCCCTTTATATTTTGTAGAAATATTTACAAAAATTCTACTCTCATCAACTACAAAAGGGGCCTATCACCACACCCTAAATAAAACTATTAAATTTAGGGTTCCTCATTAAAACCAATAATGTTACCTTCTAGTAGAATCTTAGTTTAATATTTTGAGCTTCTTTTCAAAATATATTATCATGTTCTATATATTTCTAGGGGATATTCAAACGAAATTTTAAAGTTCTCCACATGAGTAATCAATTTTTACTAAACATCATATTTTCTCTATGTATTTTCAAATTATAATTTTTAAGTACATATGTAATGAAATTATAATTTTTGATATACCTAATTTTGTTTTTATATGAGAATAATCATTATCTATATTTCAATTTTCTATTAAGAAATAAGAAAAATGTCATTTGTGCATTGTGTGGAGTACAACCTCTATGACACAACATGTTTTTTTCCTCAACCCCCTTACAGGGATGGTACTATTAGGAAATTTAATATATAATTATGATATTTATGAAAAAATTTGGAGCCTAAAATAATAAACCATATTAATCCATCTCCTTATTTTATGGAAAATGCTATCATCATCCAAGCATAAATGAGGACTTCCAACTTAATAGGTGGATAGATTTAAATTTTTATTTTCATCATCTCATTACATGGATTGTAATGGGAAAGAGTTTAATATATAAATATTATCTTTTGAAAATATTATAGTTCTGTAAAGACACATTGGAAAACCTACTAAAAATATATGAAGTAAACAATCATGGTAAATTCAATTATCTAATGGGGATTTCTAAGAGAAAAAAATAATTTATTCAATTTATAATAACTTTTTTCATGTTATAACATTTTATAATTCACTAAAATTATGATATATCACACAAATAAACACTAAATGATTTCATTAAACTTCTTGTATAATAATATTAGAACTAAACCAATTCATAATCATTCATTAATTATGGAATGTTCTTATGTGGGTCGGTTTAACAACTTACATGAATATTATAATGAATATATATCATGGTTCTCTATGATAACTATATTAAAAGTATAATATGATATATATATATATATAATTATTTTATTTTATCTTGCATAATGTTATTATAATATATATGTTATTAAATAAGAAATGACCCTTATCTCATTATGAATCATTGAATCGTGCTCATTGTTGATTTCAGCCTCATGAATCATAAAAAAACATCCTTGAAATGATATTATTGTTTTATAATCTATATTGGAATAAATATTACATCACCTTATATGATATTTAAGTTATGTAATTTGTTAAATTAATAGATATAAACCCCTCTTTTATGAAACTGGTTTAGAGAAATAATGATTACTTACACACATTGTTGAAAATAAGCAAACAATAACTGATATATAAATATATAAAATGATTATAAACTAGAAGAATAAATTTTTATATTTATGAATTATGTTCTATGATATTTATTTAATGAACATAATTAAATCTTTTAGGACACATTGTGAAAGTGAAGAATGAATAATGATGAGGTAAAGGTTTTCATCTCAGATTCTTTTCTTCGAGACATGTTTTGTATTAGGAGCCTAATTTTATTTATCTGGTGTATATAAAACCCATATGATAAATTATATCATGAATTATATATTAATAATTAATTTTTATTTTAAATTAAATATGTTTCCATTTATTTGGATTGGATTAAAATATTTCAAATGCCTCAAGGGTCAATTGACCCAAACATTAATTCCATGATCTATGTTTGTATTATGAATCATATCTTCATTTCAATGTTGTATTAAATTCCAATGGATATATAATTATTACACATTTTTTATTCATTTTAAATAATCTTCCAAGTAATTTGATTTTTATCAAATTTCTTTTCACCTAGTTATTACACCAATTTTAAGGATTTTTGTTAATTAAAATTTCCTTGAGTTATAATAATTTCTCTTGTACATATTTCACATTTGTTAGGTAAATTTGACCTTTTGTTCATATTATGTTGAATTTTATTTATTCTAATTTAATCTAAATAAAATAACTTTTTGAAATTTTTATTACATCCCTGAATCTATTGCGCTTAAGGGATATTGATAACACCAATATCTGTTCATGGAGTTACATTTTTTCATCATGATTTTCTCTAATATATACATAAGTTATCCTACCATAATATATTATTTTATTATAATATCACTACCAATATTTGGGAAGAGTATATTTTATTCAAATTAATTTTATCATATAATATGTGTTCTAAACAATGGTACTTTGATAATAATAAAAAGGTTACTAACTTTTAATTTCATATATTCTTTATTACACTATTGATTTATTCTAGGTAAAATTTATATCATTTTCAAGGATCCATTATTTCATATTCCTTTTAAAATTAATGGTTTTAAAAATAACTCATAGAACTTTTCAAAAGATACATTTGAATGTGACAATATAATTTTGATTTTATGAAAATGTTAAAGATGTATTTTAAAATATCTTTTATGTTTTCACTTATATATCGCATATAATTTTCAAAATAACATAACATAATTGGAGAAAAATTCATATTTATTATATATATATCTATATATATTTAAATTTTTTTTTGTTTACCTCCCAATATTAGTCAATTCAATTCTGGATGCCTTCTTTTTTGATACTGTCGAAACCTTCTTTTGTGAGGGTGTTTTCATTCATGTCAATAACCTTCAATGATTTCTTTCTTGAACTGGGGATATGTTCTTTTTTAATTATACATATTATTTATATAGATGGTTTACTATCACATTATTCTAACACTAACATAATTTTATACACATTACCCAATATTTTATGAACATATCATGTTACAATATTTAGATTCAAGGTTGATAACCTAGAATGAATTATAATTTACTTATGAGGGAAGAATTGATAAACATGATGATTATTCACTACCAAAATAGGTAAACTATGTAATGTTATTTTTTATCCATCATTATATTCACAAACATGTTCTTATTTGGAAAAAGTATCCATATGAAATAGTATAAAATGTCTTGTTCACACTTCTATTTAATTTATTAGACTTAATCTAGTGATAGGTGGGGCTAAACATTATATAGCCCATTGATGCATCAATATTTCTCATGAGATAAGAATGATTGGATTTTTTTGTATACCACTCCACATATCAGTATATTATCTTTGAAAAATGCTTTTATTACAAAATTTGAAGTGTGATATTAGGAATTCCCTTATTTAGAGATTAACAAATATTATTATCCATGATTTCGTATATTTTCATGGATATAGAATGATCACGATTATAGTTTGTTATAGAATTGTGATTATTTTTTATTCCTTCCACATTATTTATTCCATGTCTACGCCATAATTTCCATAGTTGGATGCTTTCCCTTACTTTTCATTTGAGGTCACTAATTCCTTAGGTTTAAATTTCCCAAGATGTAGATAAAGGAAATACACAAGATTATTGATTCAATAGTTTCCTTATATCTTTTTCAATTCCTTTATGTTTTGGAAATCACAAACACAATTTTTTATCAATCCTTCTATCTTTAAGGATTTTTATATGTAAGAAAGTATAATGTATTACTAATTCTCTTTAATGTCTTGCATGTTGTTTTCTAGCTAAGTCTAACCATATTTTCCTTAAGATCGAATACCCGCTGGACTTTCTCAAAGATCATATGTTTTCTCAAATATCTTACACTTTCTCAAAAATCTTACATTTTTCAAATATCTTACACTTTCTCAAGATCTTATAATTTCTCAAGATGTTACACATTCTCAAAGACCATACAATTTCTTATAATATTATAGTTTCACTATTTATTAGATTTTGAACTGCCTAGAATATTGATTCAAAATTTTTTTGTTTATTAGGTTCTGAATCGCTAAAAATTCTCGATCTGATTGGTTTCTTAAATTTTGAAACACCACATTTACTAGATTATGAATCACTCAGAAAAATTGATTCTAAATTAGCTAATTTCTTATATTTCAAATCACTCAGAAAAACTGATTCTGAATCAGCATAATTCATAGATTCTGAATCACTTAGAAAAACCAATTATGAATCAATGAATTTTTTAGATTCAAAATCACTTCAAAAAAACCCATTCTAAATCAGTCCATTTATTATATTATTAATCTATTCGAAAAACCTATTCGAAATATTTCCTTTAACTTTCTTAAAATCTAATTTCTTATCTTTATTAAAGTTTTCCTAACTTTCTTAAAGTTAGGATATTTCCTTAATGTTGTGATTTCATAACATTATTAAAGATTATATATTTCATTAATGTTTCGTTTTATTAACTTTCTTAATGTTACGATATTACTTTAATATTTCTTACATTCAGTTTCATACATATTATCACAATGATAATGTTACCTGTGATAGTAATTTTTTTATACTAAATGTTGTCGTTCTTTCAATTACAATATGACTTTTATAAATGCCACATCTCCAAGTCCCTCTATGATTTTAGGGAAAATATGAACCATAGAGGAAAATGATACCATTGAAGATCTCGACTATAAATACCCAATCATTTGAACATTTTCAGAGTAGTAAACATTTAGGATAATTGACAAACTATAAGAGCTCTTCCATATTTTCTTCTTATGAATGTTTTGAAAATTTTAAGTTGTGAACATCATGTTATACTTAATTAAATCTTCAACAATTTTTTTTGCCTTGTGTGATTTAAATTGATGTTTTATACAATCGAGGGCTTCCATGATGAAAGAAGATAGAGGTACTGATTAACTGCTTAATCGAGGACTTCCAAGTTTAATGAAGATAGAGGTGTTCACCACCTTACATATCGAGGTCTTACAGGGATAACAAGATAGATTATGATCTTCATATCGAGGTCTAATCCTTGTGTGAATAAGACAGACTTTTTTAAAAGTATAAATCAATGTACCTTTACCCAATTCTATTGGATACCCTTCTATTAGAGTTAAAATATTTCATTACACTCTTTCACTTGTTTAATTACATGTTCTTTAAATGTTGCTGCATTTTTTTAAAGGTATGAAGTGTAAAATTCTTATACTTTCAATATTATATTAACTATAATTCAAGATTCTATACAATTTTAGGTAGAATATTACTTAATTATTCATGTGTGATTATTTATTTTTAATACCTTTGTAATCAGATCATGGACCTTTCGATCTCTTTGATAAAGATAATAGAGGCTTTTTTGAATCTTTTTTTTAACTTTGTTAAAAAAATTTCCTTATGTTTAAAAACAAAAGTTTTTAAACGTAAAATTAACCCCCCCTCTTGTAATTGATTATCTACATATTACATTTTTATCCTAAAATTGGTATCAGAGATGGTCTCTGAAATACTAATATACATATTTTTATTAGTATAGGAATCCTCTATGGTTTTATTACATGTTTTCTCTTACAATTTATACTTATTTAATTGATAAATTATCTATTTATAAAGACATACTATACTAACGTGTGGAGTGAAAATTGTATTGTATTTATAAGATGGAGGAAAAAAATGTTGTATCCTTGGATACTCTGAATCTTACAAGACCACCAATTTTTAATGGGAATGAATATAAATATTAGAGAGATGGAATAAAGAATTTTTTATCAATACAGGTATAGATAACATCATTATGATCACAAGAGATTATAAGATACCTAAAAAAGAAGTCCGGACATTTACAAATCCTGAAAAGAAATAATATTTGCTTAAGAATAAGGTATGAAATACATTGTTATGTTCTATGAAAAAAAATCTATATATCCAAATATCTTAATATGAAACATCATAATGTATTTGTAAGAAACATGAAGTTACACATTTTGTTTTATAGAATGTTATTGAATCTAGAGGAACCATAATGAGATCATATTATCATGATTTTGTTTTTTTATAAGGAGAACTAATAGTTAAAGTTCACAAATATTAATAACTATTGTGAATAGTTTATAATAAATGGGTGGAATGGATTATATGATGAATTTTTTTTGATAAGATTATTGATATCATCCTTAATGAATGGGAATGAAAGAGAAGTATTATTGATGAGTCAAGGAAAGTTATAACAGTTACTCTTGATGAGTTATTTGGGACTCTCTTACAATATGAAAATAGAATAAATAGATATGGATAGAATATGAAGAAGAATAATAGGAGTGTTGATTTTAAAAATACATCAAATTATATGAATTTTAAGACTCATGAGAAATTCGTTAATTCAAAAAATTATAAGAAATTTTTTATTCAGTCAGACTCAAGTAAATATGACCAGTTGGAGAATGAGCTATCTAATCTTGCTCTTAGGATGGAAAATATTTTTAGTAATAAATATTTCCAATATTTATATAAGAAAAAGGATGGGAAAGATAAAAAATATTATGAAGTCACATGTTATGAATGCAATAATGTAGGACATATCAGACCAGATTTTCCTAGACATAAAAAAGGATAAGAAAGATAGATATTATGATAGGAATTAGAAAATATATTACAAGACTAAGGGAATGAAATTATTAAAGTCAAATGATTCTCGGAGTGAAAGTGGTGGAGACTAATCTAATGAATCATCTAATATATAATGTTCTGGACATAAGAATATTGGCCTTAATGCCAAAATACCTATTGAAATTTAATTTTTCATGGAAAAGATACACACTACAAAATCCTTAACCAATATGTCTTTAAATGAAAAATATCTTGAAAATTATTGATATATTTATTCAGATAAAGATTCATCCTTAGGAGAAGATACCATACCTTTGATTGAGGAAGTATATAGGTTTTACAAGTTACTTGAAAATGAAAATAGTAAGATTAATAAGTTACTTGACAAGGAAATATTTAGAACTAATGTTTTAACAAAATAAGTATCAAATATTTCTAAATATCTAGATGAAAAATCCTTTGAAAGTTTTTCTATCTCAAAAAACCTAGAGAAAGTTAATTCTAAAATGGATAATCTTTCAAAGGATCTTGAAAATGTTATTTCTAAGAAAAATGTTTTATAGAAAAAATCAAATTCTATGACAAATGACTATAAGGATTTGAATTTAGTCATAAGAAAAAAATCTGAAATATTTTACTTATATAATATTTTTCGAAAATTTATTGTTGGTAAAGAAAATTTTGATAAAATGTATTCACAAATTCATCCTCTTAGAAATAGTTCATGATTTGGTTTCTCTCACACAAAACCAGATTTTAGTCACAATTATTTTGTACCTCAATATGCCCCATTTTGTAATAAGTGTAAAATTGGTGGAAATTGGGAGAATGTTTTATATTTAAAATAAATAAAATCCTTAGGTTTTTTAAAGATTACATTTCTATGAAAATGTGGATACCTATTATTTTACTTTCTAACAATTCTGGATCCAAACAAGTTTGGATTCCGAATGTCTAACTATTTTATTATCAAGAAAACAAAACAATTTCCAACAACAATACATGGTACATGGATATTGTATCTTCCTAGTACATTAATGGTAAAAAAAATTATTTGAAAATATTTTGAAGATGAAAGGTGGAAGAGTGAATTTCAGAGGCAATGCTCGAGGGGAACTTTTTGGTATAAGTAACATTGTTCTTCTTGGAAAATCTTTAATTTCAATTTTTTTATTTGTTTATGTTATTAAGAAAACCCTTATAAGCATAAAGAAATTATGTGATTAAGGTTACCTAGTGAATTTTAGGAATAATAAATGATTATTACATAATTACAAGGATGAATTTATTCTATCTTCCCATCGACATGTGAATGTGTATACACTTAACTTATAAGACCTTAAAAACCAAGACTTACCTATCCTAAATGTAATGGAAGACAAATCTTGGTTATGGAATAGAATATTAGGACACTGTTATCGTAGGAACTTATATTAACTTCTGAATAAAATACTTGTTAAGGATCCACCGGATCATAGATTTGATTCTTCACAAGTTTGTGATCCTCTTAAATATGGATGGAAACATAAGTCTAGATTTAAATAAATAAGTTATGTCTCAACCTCTAATAAATTATAGCTAGTGAATATGGATCTTTTTTGTCTAACGAAAAACTGGATGTATTGGAGGAAAATACTATGTATTTGTTATAGTTAGTGATTACACTTGATTTACATGGGTCTATTTTCAAGCAAAGAAATCTTAATCCTTCTGTTATTTTAAATGTTTTTCCGCCAAAGATAAAAATCAAAAAAAAACATTACATTGATAACTATTTGTAGTGATCATGTAGGATAATTTTAAAATTCATATTTTAAAACATTTTTTAGTAATGAAGGCATTATTCATAACTTCTCAGCCGCAAGAACCCCCCCATCAAAATAGTGTTATTGAAAAAAGAAACCGAATTATTTAAGAAATAACTTGAACTATGTTGAGTGAATACTAAAATTATACAAAATTTTGGGATGAAGCTGTAAGTACTTATTTTTATACAATAAATTGAGTTTTAAAAATGTAATTTCTAAATAAAACTCCCTATGAGTTATGGACAGGCCGAAAACATAATGTTTCATACTTCGAAGTATTTGGATGAAAAGTATTAATTTTGAATACTAAGGATAAATTACACAAATTAACACCCAAATCTGATGAAGAAATATCCTAAGGCTACTCTACAACTTACAAGTCTTATAGAGTTTTTAATAAAAATACTTGTACTATTGAAGAAATAGTACATGTTAAATTTGATGAAACTTATCCTTTTTTTAACCCAACCTACATATTCATATGTGTTTTCAAAAACTGATTATAAACCCTTAATGGAAGATTCTTATAATTAGAGTAATACTCAAAAAATGTTTCTGAATTATTTAATCTAGAAGATTTTCTACCCTATGTTGATGAATAGGTTTTACAAAACCCAAGTCAGTTGTTTCAAAAGAATAATCCCTGTGAGAGTATCATTGGTGATGTACATCAACCTTTAATGACTTGAAGTTCCTTAAAGAATAAAGTATATCATCTAACATTTATTTCCCAATTATAACCTAAAAGTTCTTATGAGGCTTTAAGTGGTGACGATTATATTAAAGCTATGTATTATGAGCTAAATGAATTTTAAAGATACAAAGTCTGGAATTTGTTTGAAAGACCTATAGAAACTTCTGTAATTGGAGTATAGTGGGTTTCAGAAATAAATGGGGTGAAAATGGAATCATGGTAAGAAAGAAATAAACATTAGTAGCTAAAGTCTATAATCAACAAGGAATAATAGACTATGAATAATCCTATTATCTGGTAGATATACTTGAATCTATTCGAATTCTATTGGATTTTTCAGCATTCATTAACTTCAAAAATTTTCAAATGGATGTGAATTGGGATTTCCTTAATGGATATACTGATGATAAAGATTATTTTGAAAAAACTCCTCGATTTGAAGACACAAAACATCCTGAAAATGTTTTTAAACTAACCAAAGATTTATATGGTCTTAAAAAAGCCCCTAGACACTTGTATAATAGACGTACATGATTTTTGTTACAAAAATACTATGTTAAGGGAACTTCTAATCCAACCCTTTTTATAAATAAAGATATGAAAATTGATTTAATTGTTCAAGTTTATATTGATGAAATTATATTTTGATCAACTTAGTGATTCTAAACTGATTAATTTTTTAATCTTATGAATTATGGGTTTGAAATGAGTATGATGGGTGAGTTAACTTCTTTCCTTGGTTTACAAATATCTCAATAACTAGAAAGAACATATATATATCAACATATGTATATCAAAGATCTACTTAAAATGTATGGAAATGACAACATTATTTTTCTAGAAATGAATTTGTTTTAAATTTTTTTTTTCAGATTATGACTTTGGTGGTTGTAGAATGGATTGGAAAACTGCATTTAGAACTCTTCATTTCTTATGCGATTCATTAGTTTCTTGTTAATGTAAGAAATGACACCCTATAGTACTTACCACTGCTTAAGCTGAATATGTGGCTGTTGGAAGTTTTTGTGATCATGTTTTTTAGATGCAATGAACACTCACAGATTATGGAATGCATTTTACTAAAACTCAGATACTATGTGATAACACTAGTGGCATAGCCTTAATCAGTAACCATGAACATCACTCTGATGAAAATCATATAGATATTAGGAATCTCTTTCTTGGGGATCACACACTAAAAGAAGATATTATTCTACAATTTATCAGAATTCAAGAACAACTTGTTGATATTTTTACAAAATCATTACCGTACGATAGATTTGAATACATTAAAAAAAAATATAGGAGTGATATCTTTAAGTTAATCATTCATATCTTCTTTTTGTTAAAACAATCTCCTAAAATTAAGATAGTCCTTTTAATAGGGGGAGTACATTTTTACCTTAAATATTTTTTCCCAATCTAAAGCTTTGATAACCTTAAAAAAAGTTTTCATAACCTTAAAAAAAGTTTTTTTAACCTTAAAAAATGTTTTTGTAACATTAACTAAAGTTTTTCTAACCTTAACAAAAGTTTTTGAAACCTTAAAAAATATTTCCTAACCTCATAAAGTTATCAAACTCTATAAAAACTTTCTAGAACCTAATATTTCTATGAATAATCTTACCAATATTAACCAACATCCATATAACTGCAAAAGTTACATATTTTTTACTTATTAATTCATAACATTCATTTATGTATGTTTGTATTTCAGTCTCTTTATAAGAAAAGAATAAACAGATTCATCTTTCCTTAAATAAATTTTATTTCCATAAAACCTCAAAGGATCAAAAACTATAAACCTTTGTTGTATTAATCTCAACTGTTGGATCTTGTCTATGTGTTTTCAACCATTGGATCAAATTGGGGAGACAAATTGTTGCCTTGATTCCGATATAAACAAGTGACCCACTCTATAATGCTCTTACCCTACCTCATTTGCTTGATAAGGCAGTGAGGTGCTACTAGGCCTTAAGTAACATTCCGAAGGCACCAAAGGTTGGTAATAAATACCAAGGGATTCAAGAAAAAATTGTGGAATGATTTTCCCTTGATATAAACCAACCAACCAAACAAGTCATTACCAACAAAACTACATGATGCAGGTTCAGATAGAAACCCGAACCATATTGTACCAAAAGGCAACCAAACTATCCATTACAATTCCCAAAAACCAATACAACCCATCCAAAATTAGAGCACTAAGTGGTAGACTAGACAAGAGACCCAAAGTAAACTCAGACACCCTCCACTACTCCACAACAAACTCCATTCTCTTTGCACCACCAACCCATCCAAGCATCACGAAGAACCGCTAGCAAAATGAGATGCCTTACTCTTACCTATGTCATAAAAAACAACATTTACAAAAGCACCAAAGTGGAAAATAAGGGGTGATTAATAATACTCCGTAGGATTTCCCCAAATGAATTCCCTACACACGCCACTAAGAAAGAACCATTAGAACAATTATATAAAATAGTTTATATGAATCATCAAATAGTTTAACAACTTCAAAAAGATAAACATACTATTACCAAGCCATGTCAAAAAAGGGAAATTCACAACCATGCCATAAGACACATAACCAACACACATTATCACAAAAATATCCATCATGAAAAAAAATACCCAACAAGGAAAACAACCATGCTAGAAATTCCTATCCAAACCAATTTAATAATAGTCCAAACTAGTGGTGCTTCTTAACCACTTCTCCTTAATAGTGTCCCTTCCGTACACTATCCATCACCTTTTATAGTGATACTTTCTGCCCACCTCCACATAATCAACACAATCAATAATACTTAATGAACCAAAAATCATAAAGCACCAAGTCCCAACATTATTCATGCAACCATCTCCAACACATGCCAATTCACTTCAATAAATAACCCATTTTTTGAAAGCACACTTTAATAATTTTCCATGACAACGCGCATTTCAATAAAACAATATCTTTATTGAAAATAATTTTCACAAACCATTTTTATGAATCAATCCAATTAACTAGTTTTAAAATATTTCTTTTAAAATCCATCAATAATAAAATTTCACCACAAAACCCCTTTTCCCAAAAATACACAAAAAATTACACTACCAATGTGATTTCTAACCATTTTTTCACATCAAATTTGTAACTAATTTCAAGAAAAACAAATAAATATCAATTATGCCTCATGTTTTAACAATTTGGGGTTGATAGAGGGGCCACCTACCTTAGGGCTCCAAAGAAATTGACCCACAAGCAACCACACCAAAAATAAGTTATAACACTCCACCAAAACCACTCTAGATCTTCTTCCCTATCATAAAAAATACTTAATATCATTTATTAAGGCAAAAAAACACTATATCTACATGTAATATATGTAGATCTATAAAACCTAAAGAGAGGGAAGAGAAGTTCAGAGAGAGACACAATAAAACTAAGAGAGAAGACTTACCCAAGATGAACCACCTTCAAACCACCCTCTAGCCCCATTGATTTTCTTCCAAAGGAATCCCACATGGGGTTTGTATGGGAGTAGAAAGGAGAGAATTAGGGAAAATCCTGACTAAACTCATTTTATAAAAACCCGTTTTTAATGGGTCGCATGGTTACCTCGCAAGGTTTGAAAAACCATGCGCTAACTGTATGGATGATACTGTTCGAACAGTGGAATATCGCACAATTACATGGGATTCTTTCATGGTTTCCCCTAACCATTCTCAAAGCGTGCTGCCTTAAAAAGGCCTCCAAAATTTTCCTAAACCATTATAAACTCTCCCAAACTCTCCCAAACATTTCCCAACCACTTTCTATGAATAAAAAGGTATAAAAAGGGTTACATACCACAAGATTGGGGTGCAACATTCTCCCCACAATTATACATTCCTTACTCAGAATGTAGAGAAACGCCACTATGTCAAAACAGCATGCGCCATTGCTCGACCATCTCTTTCTCCCTCTCCCAATTCTCTTATTTAATATTATCATGAAACCACAAAAACATAACTAAACTAATTCTTTTACCATGTATGCCTTTCTTTTTTCTATCCAAAATACGCATGGGAATGTGCACCAAAGAAACATCCAGTTCTAGCTCAACATAGTCTCAACGAATCACATGTTCACAATCTGGATGATACTTTTTCAGCTCTGACGCCTGAAACACATTGCACCCCACATTAAAATGTGGTGGAAAATCCAAATGATAAGACACCTCTATAATCCACTCAAGTAACTCAAAAGTCCTAATATTACATGGAGATAACTTACCCTGCTTTCCAAAATGATGATGCCTCAACCTAGGAGAGATTCTAAAAAACACATGATCACCCCCCTTGAACAAAAATGGTCCTCAACGACGCTCCACATACAATTTATGAACACTTTGAGCTGTCTCCATTCTCTTTCTGATCAACTTGATCATCTCTGTAGTCTCTTTTACAAGTCTCAGTCCAACTATCAATGTTTCACCCATTTCCACATAACATTTTGGAGAATGACATAGACATTCATACAATGCTTCAAATGAGGAAATATGTATTGAATCTTGATAACTATTAGTATAGGATAACTCTACCAATGATAAGTGATCCTCCAATGAACCAGTAAAATCCATCACACAAGACCTTAGCATATCCTTCAAATTTTGTATCGTCCTCTAGGAATGGTCATCTATCAGAGGATGATATGTCATGCCCATCATAAATTGTGTCCCATGGGATTACTGAAAGCATTTCCAAAAACAAGAGTTGAACCTCATATCTCTATCTAATGAAACATAAACTTGAACACCATGCCTCTTTACCACTTCCCGATATAGATTTTGGATAGATTCTAAATTGTATGAGATTCAAGAATCATGATGAAATGGGCTGAATTTGCGATCTGATTTACAATCACCCATATGGCATTGTGTTTCCTCACCATTTTCAGGAGACCTGTCACAAAATCTGTCATTATTTGTTCCCACTTCCACACTAGAATATGAAAAGATTGAAACATTCATAATGGTAGCTAATTCTCTCCATTGACTTTTGGAAAATTCAACTGTAAGAACCCGGATCTTGGTTTCATGTATGTTTTCCTTTTTCTGGATTTTTTGAGAAAAATAATGTTTCTGGAAATATTTGAAGTACACGCCGTGTACTTTCTGAGTACACGTTGTGTACTCTTTTCCCGCTCAATGCTGTGTATTGGCCGTGTCCAGGACACACCCACGGTGTGTAGGGGTGATGTGGAGGCTGATTTTGGCGGAGTACGGAAAAACCCACTACACGCCGTGTACTCTAAAAGTACATGTCGTGTACTTTTTTTTCATTAAACAGACCGGGGTCGCGCCTGATGGACATAATGATCTTATTCTAGGTATGGTTCGTCCGAGAGAAATCGTACGGCTTCAAAACTTCTCTGGATTCCCGAGCCCCCATCTATTGTCCGTTTTGACTGCCTTCAATTGTGTCTGAACCGCAGTAGTGAGTTCTTCATTCTTCTTAAGCCTTGTTTTTCAATTCTTCATCTTTCTCAAGTTATCGTAGGATGAGAATTTTGGATGTTTTCTCAGATCTACGATGTTAAAAGAAGAATAAATCAACGTGGTTCAAGTATATCGATCTCATAGGATCGAGGTAGGTGGTTTGTGCCTTACCGTGGAATGTCTTTGAGTTTTATGCGCAAATTTCACCAATACCTGTGAACGGGGTATTGCGTGTTTACCTTTTTTCCCTTGTTGTTTTCATGCCTTGTTTGTATGCTCGTGTAGAGGTAAACTAATCATGTTAGAGGATATTTTGTGTTGTTATTGGATGTTATTCCATGATTTTCTCGGTTTAAGAACTTTGGGTCTTGTTAGCCTTTGGCCGTTATGACTGATGTCAAGCCTTGTGTCTATAGGATGGAATGTTTTTCATTACATGTTTGTTGCCCTATATACTATTTAGACAAGTAGCTCTATAAGTGTACTTTGGTTATCCAAGTATCTCTATAGGTGTACTTTGGCCTTATAGAATTATTATGCACTGACTGGCACGAGACTGAGAGAACCTGGTGCAATAGACTATAAAGGATAGACCGACTAAGTTTCCCATAGAGTCTTTGAGATTATAGAAAACATGAGGGTAGAATGAGTGAGGTTCCTCAGTGAGTCTTAGACATTATAGGCCACTGGGGATAGACCGAGTGAGCTTCCCATAGTGCCTTCATATATTATAGACTACAGGAGGGTAGACCGAGTGAGCTTCCTCAGAGAGTCTTACTTTATTTGAATTTTGTATGAACCTTCCCAGGATAGATGAGGAATTGACCGAGTGAGCTTCCTCAGAGATTCTGTGGTATACCTGAGGCTATAGGAGGAATTGAATGAGATAGATTCCTCAGAGAGTCTCGAGACCTTGGGTCTAAGAGTGTTAGACCTTGTTATCCTCCTCAGAGAGTCCCTAAATACCCTAGACTATAAGGGGAATTGACCGAGTGAGCTTCCCTAGAGAGTCTTATAAATTCGTATGACCAAGACAGAGGGGTTAGGGTGAGTGCACTGCCCATAGGGTTGTGGTACTTATTGGTTAGGACTAGAGGGAATGGCTGCGAGTACTTCCCAGAGGGTTTCCTGCTTGTTAGTTGTTTGCTTCACAGATGTTGTTAGTTGTGGATTGATTACTATTGTGTATCATCCTGCTTTACTTCTTACTGCTTTGTTGTTGTTGTTGTTTACTACTTATTGTACTTTTACCTGCCATATACTCACTGACTGTTAGGAACAGATCTTCAGGTGAATGCCTACTAGGATTTAGTCTCACACCGTGTTTGGGTCATACTTTTGGTCCCAAATAGACTAAATTGTTGCAGGCATAGACAAGGGAAAACGCCCTTCGACTTCCGGTACTTTATTTCTTAGAGTAGAAGAGTAGGGGACCAAGCTTTGGCTTGCGATGCTGAGGAGCTGTTTTATTTTCTTTTGTACTTGTTTTGGAACTGAAGTGTTTTCCAGCATTGAGGCTTGTTTGGCTTCTTTCCTATACATGTATCATGAATCATTTCATATATACATATGTGCTCCAGTTTGTTGATTTAGGCTTCCACTGTTTATATTGTTGGTTATTACTGCTTCCACTATTACATGTTTATTTTTCTTTCGTTGTGTACTCTGACAATAAGGGCATAGTTTCCCCACTATCACACCCAAGGCCCTCACAGCTAGTTGGCAGCCTCTGACATTTTGGGAAATGTGTTTGAGTCCATGTGACCAACCGGGTACGGGGCGCATCTATGTGGATTATGAAACCGAGATGTTACAAAGTGGTATCAGATGAATTCTTTCATCTTGAATTACTATTTGGAGACTTTAGCTATGGATAGGATGGATTCGATACTTGGTAATAATCTATGCCTGGGAGTAGCTAACCTGTGTACGGGGAAAATCCATACTGCCTCGATTATTTCAGTTTTCTGGATTTGAGATTTTATGGTTGATATGATTTTACCTAGAGTGATTCACATGCTTTGTGATGTTATTGTTTTGATATTATGGTTCTATTTATGTCGTAACCCAATGAGATAAGGGTATGCCATCGCATGAATCATATAGGCACTTGTTAGAAATCGCATGCAATGCATTCTTGCCATACCATATAGGGTGCATTAGCGATTTCATGTTTTTGTGATAGACACTATGTAAATTATGTATGCTATTGCGATAGATGCTTGATAGAATCCCTGGTGCTTTGTTAGAGGGTTTTTGTATTGTACTTTTCTTAAATGAACGCCAAATTTTGATTCTTTAGGTGTTATGGGCCCTCTTGAATCAGAATTTGGTGGATCATGATCCTGTTTCCTCTTATACATGACTGTAGGAGATGCCATGCATGGATTCTCGGGGAGTATGGGCCCTCACGGATCGGAATATGGAACCTCGTTACCTTGTTTTCAGTGTTTCTGGGCTTCTGTGCAATTTATGAGCTACTTCCTAGAAAAACCCAGAATACACGTCATGTACTTTCTAGTTACATGTCGTGTAGTTTTCTGGCCATGTTACTGCCTATGTGTGCAAGAACACGGTGTTGTAGAAATAACTTCAGGAACACGCAGTGTAAGGTAGCTACACGTCGTGTAGTTCGGAGCTATTTACTTGGCCGTGTCACTAACAACATGGGTTGGGGAAGCTCGAGTAGAACATTCCATGTTGTAAAGGAACACATCGTGTAGTCCTATCCAGGTACCCGACTGTATCACGAACAACACGGGTCTGGGTTACCTTCTCTTAGACACGTCGTTGGGAACGAGGACATCTGGAGTACGTCAGTGCAAAGAGTTCCCTATTGAGGTTGCGGGGTGTCATTTCTTATGGGACCTCTATGTCCTAGAGATGACAGGTAATGATTTCATTCTCAGGATGGACTGGTTGGTTCCTTTCTGGGAAGTCGTTGATTGTTATCGCTGCAAGGCGAGTTTCATATCCCCAAAGGGAAGATCTTTCCTTCATAAAGGCGAGTGGGATGTCCAGGCAGTTAGAGCTGGATCAGAGCATCATGGGCTTGGGGAATTTATAGCCCAGATTTCCAGTCTTTATCTGGATGACTAGTGGACTTCACAGTTAGACTTTCCTCCAGTGCTGGATCGTTTCAAGGATTTCTTTCCAACGGAATTTTCAGGTTTTCCTCTAGAGTGTGAGGTAGACTTCTCGATTGAGCTCGTGAGAGGAGTGGCACAGGTGTCCATTCCAACTTATAAGATTTCTACACCTGAGTTGCAGGAGCTCAAGAAGAAGTTAGAGGAGTTGTAGGAAAAGGGTTTTATTCGACCCATTACTTCTCCTTGGGGTTCTCCTATCCTGTTTGTGAAAAAGGTAGACGACAAACTTCAACTTTTTGTGGATTATCGGAAGCTGAACCAGTTGACGGTCAAGAACTGATATCCCTTGCTAAGGATTGATGACCTATTTGACCAGCTTCGGGGAGCTCATGTGTTCTTGAAGATTGATTTGTGGTACGGTTATCATCATTTGCATGTTAGACCATCAGATATACCTCTTACAACCTTAAAGAGAAGGTATGGTCTATACGAGTATACAGTCATGTCGTTCGATCTCATGAAAACGCCTGCAGTTTTCATGGAACTGATAAAACGAGTGTTCCATCCTTACTTGGACTCCTTCGTCGTGGTCTTTGTGGACGATATATTGGTGTACTCTCACACTGGACACGACCATTACACACATATTGAGATCGTTCTGAGTACACTGAGAGTGCATCGGTTGTATGCTAAACTCTAGAAGTGCCACTTTTGGATGGATCAGATTCACTTCTTGGGTAACGTCATCTCAGAGGATGGAGTATCTGTGGACCCAGAGAAATTGAGAGTTGTAGTCTCCTGGGAGCAGCCAAAGAAAGTCTTTGTGGTGCGGAGTTTCCTAGGGATGGCGGGATACTACAGATGCTTTATTCAATACTTATCATGCCTAGCTCCACCGTTGACAGGTCTGACCAAGAAGGGGGAATAGTTATTATGGTCAGATTCTTGTGAGTCCGCCTTTAAAGAGATGATGGGGAGGTTGACGTCTGCACTTATAGTAGTCTTTCCAGAGCCAGGCAAGAGGTACACTGTTTATTGTGATGGTTCAGGTGTCGGTCTAGGAGATGTGCTTATGCAGGGAGATGGAGTTGTTGTGTATGGGTCCCGACAATTGAGGCCACATGAGAGGAATTACCCTACACCTGATCTGGAGTTGGCAGGTGTTGTTCATTACTTACGCTCTTGGATACCATACCTTCTGGGAGAACACTATGTGATTTTCACTGACCACAAGAGTCTCGAGTATATCTTCACATAGCGTGATCTGAATCTGAGACATCGTAGGTGGGTGGTGTATCTTCAGTCCTTTGACTTTGAGCTCGCCTATACATCGGGAAAGGGTAATGCAGTGGCTGATTCCTTGAGCACGAGAACTCAGATTCAGGAAGTTCAGGAGGCCATCAGTGAGTGGCAGATTATGGCTCTGTTATATGAGATGCAACTGGAGGTGCACGACAGGCAGGGACATACATTCCTTTCTTCTATAACTGTTACCTCTATACTTCTTGATCGGGTATGGATGAGGCAGCTACTAGATTCAGAGGCCTTAGCCCTTCAGGAGAGTGTGTCAGGAGGGGACCCTCTTCCTGGATGGACAGTGGGTGAGGATGGGATCTTTTGTTTTTATGGATGCGTATGGGTGTAATCAGACATACGTGAGGAGCTGATGCAGGATTTTCATTCCTCAATTTGGGCAGTTCATCCTAGCATCACCAAGATGTATCAGGATCTTCCTCGCAATTACCGGTGGCTAGGTATGAAGAGAGATGTTTCTGGTTTTGTCATGAGATATTCTACTTGTCAGCAGGTGAAGGTAGAGCATCAGCGACCAGCAAGGATTTTGCAGCAGTTACCCATTCTCGAGTGGAAGTGGAACGATGTCACAATGGACTTCGTGACTGGGTTACCGAGGTCACCTCAGGGAAGTGATGTTTTTTAAGTTTTTTTTTGGATTACGAAGGTTTCACACTTCTTGACAATCAAGGAGACCTTCAGTGTTGATGATCTGGGATGACTGTACATCCGATAGATTGTACGTCTACATGGAGTTCCACACACCATTGTTTCAGACAGGGATGCGTTCTTTACTTCTCGGTTCAAGCAGGGACTTCATTAGGCTTTGGGCACATAGGTACTTTTGAGTACAACATACCATCCTCAGACTGATGGCCAGTCCGAGCGCACAATCCAGTTGCTTGAGGATATGCTCTGAGATTGAATCCTAGACTTCGACGGTTCTTGGGAGAAGCATATCCCTCTGGTGGAGTTCGCCTACAACAACAGTTTTCAAGAGACCATTCAGATGGCTTCATACGAGGCTTTATATAGTAGGCCATTCCGATCACCCTTATGCTGGATAGAGGCAGGAGAGGCTGCTCTGCTAGGACCTCGTCTTGTTTAGGAGACCTGAGAGAAGATAGAGTTGATTCAGAAGAGGATGGCTACAGAATAGTCTCGACAGAAGTCTTATGATGATCAGCGGAGGCGACCTCTGGAGTTAGAGGTCGGAGATCAGGTTTTCCTGTCTGTCGCACGGAGGTTGGGACACAAGAGGATTCAGTGACATGGTAATCTCTCACCGCAATACGTCGGGATGTTTGAGGTGTTGGAGAGAGTTGGGCCGATTGCCTATCAGTTGCTGCTACCTCAGAGGTACTGGGCTATGCATGATGTCTTCCACGTTTCTCAACTCCGACATTACTTTTCAGACCCATCTCATGTCTTCCAACCCAAGGAAGTTGATCTTAAATCGGATGTGTCATTTGAGGAGCATCCTATCTAGATTGGCGATCGCAGTACGAAGGTTCTCTATGGGCGGTCTATTACTCTAGTACGGGTGATATGACAGCATGTGCGAGTATAGGATGAGACCTAGGAGAGGGAGGCCAATGTACGATCGTAGTGGCCGGAGCTATTCAGGGTTTCTTCTTCTACGCCTCTCTAGGGAAATTTGGGGACGAATTTCTTTAAGGGGAGAAGTTTGTAAGAACCCGGATCTTCGTTTCAGGTATGTTTTCCTTTTTCTGTAGTTTTTGTGAAAAAAAAAATTTCTAGAAATTTTTGAAGTATGAGCCGTGTACTTTATGAGTACACACCGTGTACTCTTTTCCCACTTGAAGTCGTTTGTTGGCCATGTCCGGGCCACACGCATGGTGTGTAGGGGTGACGTGGAGGCCAATTTTGGTGGAGTACAAAAAAACCCACTACACGCCCTGTACTCTACAATACACGCCGTGTACTTTCTTCATTAAACGGACCGGGGTCACACTTGACGGACAGAATGATCTTCTTCTAGGTCTAGTTCGTCCGAGAGAAACCGTACGGCCACGAAACTTCTCCGTATTCCCGAGACTCCATCTATTAGCCGTTTCGACCACCTTCAATTGTGTTGGAACTGTTGTGGTGAGTTATTCCTTCTGCTTGAGCTTTGTTTTTTAATTCTTTCTCTTTATCAAGTTATCGTAGGTTGAGCGTTTTGGAAATTTTCTCAGATTTATGACATTCAGGGGAGAATCAATCGTCGTGGTTGAAATATATCGATCTCCTAGGATCGAGGTAGGTGGTTTGTGCCGTACCGTTCAATGTCTTTGAGTTTTATGTGCAAATTTCACCAATACCCGTGAATGGGGAATTGCATGTTTACCTTTTTACCCTTGTTGTTTTCCTTCCATGCTTGTATACTCGTGTAGAGGTAAACTAATCATGATAGAGGATATAATCTGTTGTTCTTGGATGTTCTGCCATGATTTTCTATATTTACAACCTTTGGGTCTTGTTATCCTTTGGCCGTTATGACTGTTGCCATTCCTTGTGTCCATAGGATGGAATGTTTTGCATTACATGTTTGCTGCCCTATAGACTGTTTATCCAAGTTGCTCTATAGGTGTACTTTGGTTAGCCAAGTAGCTATATAGGTGTACATTGGCCTTATAGCATTATTATGCACTGACTGGCACGTGACTGGGAGAACCTGGTGCTACAGACTATAAAGGATAGACTGAGTGAGCTTCCCAGAGAGTTTTTGACATTATAGACTACATGAGGTAGACCGAGTGAGATACCTCAGTGAGTCTTAGACATTATAGGCCACAGGGGATAGACCGAGTGAGCTTCCCAGAGTGCCTTCAGATTTTATATACTTCAGGAGGGTAGACCGAGTGAGCTTCCTCAGAGAGTCTTACTTTTTCTGAATTTGTTAATAACCTTCCCAGGCTAGGGGAGGAATTGACCGAGTGAGCTTCCTCAGAGATTTGGTGGTATAACTGAGGCTATAGAAGGAATTGAATGAGATATATTCCTTAGAGAGTCTCTAGACCTTGGGTATAATAGGGTTAGACCGCGTGATCTTCCATAGAGAGTCCCTGACTACCCTAGACTGTAAGGGGAATTGACCGAGTGAGCTTCCCCAGAGAGTCTTATAAATTCGTATAACCAATCCAGAGGGGTTAGGATGAGGGCACTTCCCATAAGGATGTGTTACATCTTGGATAGGACCAGAGGGAATGGCTCCGGGTACTTACCAGAGGTTTTCCTACTTGTTATCTGTTTACTTCACTGCTGTTTTTAGTTGTGGATTGATTACTATTGTGTATCATCCTGCTTTACTGCTTACTGTTACTTCTTACTACTTTGTTGTGGCTGTTTACTGCTTATTGTAATGTTACCTTACATATACTCACTGACTATTAGGCACAGATCTTCGGGTGAATGCCTACTGGGATTTAGTCTCACACCCTGTTTGGGTCATGCTTTTGGGCCCAAACATATTATGTTGTTGCAGGTATAGACAAGGGAAAGTGCCCTTCTACTTCCAATACATGATTTCATGGAGCAGGAGAGCATGGGACCAAGATTCATCTTGCGATGATGAGGAGCTGTTTTATTTTCTTTTGTACTTGTTTTGGTACTGTAGAGTTTTCCAACATTGTGACATGTTTGGATGCTTTCCTAGACATGTATCATGCATCATTTCATATATACATATGTTCTCCGGTTTGTTGATTTTGTCTTCCACGGTTTATGTTTTTTGTTATTACTTCTTCTACTATTTCATGCTTACCTTTCTTCCACTGTGAACTCTTTCAATGAGGGAATAGTTTCCCCACTATCACACCCAAGACCCTCACTGCTAGTCTGCAGCCTCAGGCATTTGGCGAAATTCACTTGAGGCCATGTGACCAACCTGGTATGGGGTGCCTCTTGGTGGCTTCCAGAATAGGGACGTTACATCAAGCATCTTGAAACTAATTAGGCCACTTTCATTTTCATACCATCCCATCAAAACTACACTTTTAATTCCTTTATTTTTTTTTAATTCCATGATGGATTTCCCACTTGGAATAAAGATAATCCCTAAGAATTTCCTCCTTAAATGAAACTAATACCACCATCCGATTTTGAAAACACAAAACTGAAATCTCATTTAGTTTCCAACCCTCAATGGTTTCCCCACCATTGAGTTTTTACCTCATCGCCATATAATCAGAATCAGATTCCTTATTCTCTTTAACCAACCCAACCAAGTCAGGAACCAACTAAATTGGAAAGAAGACCGCTCTATCACCCCAGTCCCCACATTCCAACTACTTGTTGGCTTTGACCGACATGGAATGCCACTAATCCAATGCATGTTTCACCACCTGAGCATATGATTTTATACTTAATGAATCTGTCCCCGAATTTCCCTTAACTGATGTGTACATTAAGTCAAAATCAAACTTTTATAGATAATCTATCCATATTTATTTTCTCATGTTCAAATATATTTTTGATAAATGATTTTTTAAAATATTTTGATTGGTAAAAACCATGAATTTCTCACCAAAGAGATAATGATGCCACATTTTTATAGCATGAACCACTACCACCAACTCTAAATCATGTGTTGGGTAGTTCTTCCCATGAATCCTAAACTTCCATGATCCATATATAACCACATGATCCCCCTACATGAGAACACACCCCCACCCTGATCCCAATTTGTCACAATACACTACATACCCTTTCCCTAGTTCTCGAAAAACCAAGATTGGTGCTAGTATAAGGCGACCCTTTATCTCTTTAAGACATTTCTGAAACTTCTCATCCCATTGAAATGGAACATTATTCCTTATCAATTTTTTCATCATTGAGACCAATAATGAGAAATCATGATCAAAATTCAATAATTTCAATCTAGACCAAGGGAGATCAATATCTCAAAAACGTTCTTTGGAAGTTGCTATGAGATAATACCTTCTATCTTTTCTGGTTCAATAGAAAAAAACCCATCTCATAAATAACATGGCCAAGGAAACAAACCTCTAGTATCCAAAAGTCACACTTTGATAGTTTAGAATAAAAATGATGAACCCTTAAGGTCCCTAGAACCATCGCCAAAGGTTTCTCATGCTCCACCCTTGTTCTCAAATATAATAAAAAAATACCACCACAAAAGAATCCAAATATCTCTAAAAATCCAATTAATGAATACCATGAACATTGATGGTGCATTGGTTAGACCAAATGGCATAAGCACATTCTCGTAATATCCATATCTTGTTTGGAAAGTTTCTTTGGTAATATCCTCCTTCCTCACTCGCAATTGATGATATCCTGGTCTCATGTAAATATTGGGGAACTACTGAGCTCCCCTAAACTGGTCAAGCAAATCATCAATGCATGGAAGTGGATATCAGTTCTTTATCATAACCAGATTAAGTCTACGATAAGATACACAGAGACACATAGTTCAATACTCCTCTTTAACAAACAAAATTGGCACTTCCAACAGAGACATGCTAGGTCGGATGGACCATTTTTTCTCTAGTTCATCCAACAGCACATTTAATTCCCACAATTCTGCTAGTTCCATTCGGTAAAAAAAAGTGAGATTAGACTGGTCCTCATAAAATGATCATTTGTAAACTCCACTTCTTTCAAGGGTGGAAACCCTAATAATTCTTTGGGAAATACATCCATAAACTGATCAACAGCTACTGAAAAAAAAAATCTCTACTAAAATGCTTCCCTTGATTCCATGTACAACACCGCTAACTGATACGAGATCATGGCAACAGCTGGTTCCAAAAAAAATTTCACCCAGCTTTTCATTCTTCTCCCCTCCAAAGTGATGTTCAACACCATCCGCCATCGTTAAACTAACCATTCACACATTAAAATCGATGCGGGCCTTCAGTATCAGTAAACAGTCCATTCCTAGGATTATATTATAAGCATCCATGTCAAGAACTGAGAAATCCCACATCAATTAAATGATATCCACAACTAAGAAACATGCTCTACATAGGAAGGTTCAACACTCTCTTTGACCTAGAGGAGTTAGATGTTTAAAAAAAGGAGTCATTTCCACGGTTAGACACAAAAAACTAATAACACGAGAAGAAATAAAAGAGTGGGAAGCACCTGTATCAAACAAAGCTTGCAATAACATTAAATTCAAAAGAACCATACCTCACACTGTGGATGGTCCCAAATGATCATCCATCACAACCTATTTAGATACAAACAATTGTTGTCTTTCTACACTATGCTCTTTGTTACCCTGCTAAGGTGTCATGGTATTTCTAGAACCACCATGACTAACTCGGATCTACTGATGAGGAGTATGATACAACCCCCATCCCGTCGAGGCATATGATTCCTACGACCCCTGAGGAGTGTCATCAACACTCAACCTTGGAGAATTATGACAGCACCGCTGAAGATGCCTCATCTTCTTACAGTTATGTCATTCTCAAGGTTGTTTCATATAATCCTGCTTGATGTGACCCATAGAGCCACACTGATAACATCTCAGCTTTCTCTGAGGCTTCGAAGGAAGATTCACCAATCCTACCATTAGATTATGAACCATACTTCCACCCTTTAAATAATTATCCCTCTTTCACATAAACCCAGCATTGGAGTTACCACTATTTCCCATGGGTACCAAAATAGTTCCCCCACTGGTAACACCACAAAAGATCCCATTCAGATATTGTGTCTCAATTCAACATTTCCATGTAACCATTTATACACATCACTACTATCTTGGAATGAATTAACAGCTTCAACCCAACTTCAAAAATTTGTGCCTTCAGTGATGTGCTACCTTCTACCTCGAGGGAAAACTGCACTACGTTCATAAACATAGATGGATATTCCATTACCGAAAGTTTCTCCAACTTCAAATGGATTAAATATATTGGGCGCTAGATTCTGAATGTATGGGGGTAGAATTTTTTATTAAATAATTCCGCAAAACGCTCCCATGTCACACCTTTGTCCGTCCTAGCGTGGACTGCCAACTCCCACCACTGAAGGGAAGGATCTTCCAACATGTACATGTAGAACATCACTTTAATCTCTTCCAATGTTCCCAAGAATTAAAATATCATATTCGTTATGTCCAGGCATGCTTCCGCCCTTTAGAACTCTGAATCACCCCTAAAAAAGGGTAGACTCTAATTTTGAAACTGAACCGCAAGATCCACATGCTTTGTTTCATCCCCTTTATACCCATGTTCCACATCTTACAATTCTTTCACTATATTCTGCACTAGCAGCTAGTTCACATGAGGCTCAGGTGAAACCTAATTTTTAGATGTCTCCTCTGGATTCTCTCTATGACATATACCTGGATCTATTTCTATCAATACAAAAACAACCATAAGTTTAATTCCCTTAATAGTAAAAGGTATACAATTTTCAAATTCAATTTTATTACAACTATCATAATCGGGCTTTCCATGTTTTCACATTTCCCATGTTGTACAATTTTTGAAGAATACACCATTTTTTGAAAATCAACCCATTTTCAAAATACCACAACCATTCCTATTTTAAATCCAACCATTTGAATAAATTTCCATATTTTCCACAAATCCATATATTCATACCATAACATAAGTCATTATACCTAAAAAATATTAATCCTAGAGGGAATTCATTTCTACCATGCATGCCATGCTCATCTCATTGGCTACACTAACGACAATGAGATATCCAATTCCTATAAGTGTCTCTAAAAAATTTATGTACCCAACTCCCTAGTAACTTGAAGTTCATCATAAAAGGGTTAATTATGTTATTTGATGTTATACATTCGATGTTCCGACAATCCTATGCCTTTCTACCATCCCGAATCAAATAATGGTCCAAGAACAAATTTAAACACCAAGACCAATAAATTACACCAAAGTACCAAACAAACTGATACCACTTGTAACGCCTCTCCCCTACCTCAATGGATTGAGAAGGTGGTAAGGTGCTACAAGGAGTTAATCAATGTTCCCAAGGTGAAAAATGCTGGCAATAAATGTTGATGACTTTGAGAATAAATTAGGGAATGAGTTTCCCTTGAGATAAACCAACCAACCAAACAATGCATTAGCAACAAAACTACATGATGCATGTTCACATAGCAACCTGAACCATATAGTACCAATATGAAACTAAAATAATCCATAACAATTCCCAAAACCCAATACAACCAAACCAAAATTAGATCACTAAGAAAAATACTAGACAAGAGTCCCAAAGTAAACCAAGACACCCTCCACTGCTCCACAACAAGCTCTATGCTCCAAGAACCACCAAACCACCTGAGCATCATGAAGAAGAACTAAAAAAATGAGATGCCTTACTCTTACGTGTGTCCTTGAATACAAAATATACAAAATAACCAAAGTAAGAAAGAAGGGGTGAGTAATAGTACTAAGTAGGATTTCCCCAAATGACTTCCCTATACATGCCACTAGTAAATAACTATTAGCATATTTATATAAAATAGTTTATATGAATCATTAACTAGTTCGACAACTACCACAATCCAAGAATATAATTACCAAGCCATTTCAAACAAGGGAAATCCACAACCATTCCATAATTCACATCACCACCACACATTTTCACAATAAATTCCATCTTGGAAAGAAGCACACAATAAGGCAAACAACAATGGTGTAACTTCCCTTCCAAACCCATTTACTACTTTTCCAAACTAGTGGTACTTCCCAACCTCTTCTTTATAATGGTTTCCCTTCCCTCCATTATCCATCAGATTTTATATGGAGACATACGATCAAGTTTCACACAATCAAAACAATCCATAATAATTAACCAAACAACAAGCATAAAGCACCAAGGCCACACATTATGCACAAAACCATCTCCAACACATGCCAAATCACACCAATAAATCTCCTAATTATCAAAAACACCCATTAACCATTTTCCATTCCAACCAAAATTTCAATAAAACAACATCATTATTGAAAAAAATTTCTTCAAAACATTTTCATGATTCACTCCAAGCAAAAAAATTTAAAATAACCCTTTTAAAATCCAAAAATAAGAACATTTCACCACAAAATCCATTTTTTAATAAAATCCAAAAACATTACACTACCAAAGGGATTTCCAACAAATTTCTCACATAAAAATATCAATTAATTTCAAGAAAAACAAATTAATTGCAATTAAGCATCGATTTCAAAAAATGTGGAGTTGAGAGAGAAGCCACCTACCGTAGGGTCCCAACAAAATTGATCCACAAGAAACCACACCACAAATATGGGTGAACGCTCTACAAAGACCACTCAAGATCTCATTAACTATCATTAACAAGCCTTTATATCATCACTTAATCCCACACCAACCATAGATCTATATTCAATAGATGTAGATCTAGAAAACCAAAAGAGAGGCAAGAGAAGATCTATAGATAACCACATAGAAACCAAGATATAAGACCTACCTGAGATTAACCTCCGACAAAACACCATTAAACCCCTTCGATTTTCTTCCAAAATGGGTGGGAGAGCCCCTCTAGCCCTTGAATTCTAGCAATCCCATGTAGGGTTTATATGGGAGGAGAAAGGAGAGAGTTAGGGAAAATCTTGAATAAACCCATTTAAAAAACACATTTTTAATGGGTCACACGGTTAGATCGCAATGTTTGACAAACTATGCAGTAACCATGTGGATGCTACTATCTAAATAGTGGCATATATCATGGTAACCTAGGATTATTTCATGGTTTCCCCTTACTGTGCTCAAACCGTGTAGCCTTAAAAAGGCCTCCAAACTTTTCAAAAACATTTCCGAACTCTCCAAAACACTCCCAAAACTTTTGCAACCACTTAATATGCATAAAAATGTATTAAAATGGGTCACATACCTCAAAATCAGGGTGTTACACTCTCTGTTCCCCACATCGGTTTCCAGTGAATTCTTTTGGAAACTCTGTTTCTCTTCAAAGTCAATATTCTGAATTATTTTATCTTCCATAAAGTTCTGAATGTCTTTGAAGATATATTCCTAGACATAAATGTCTGATTATAAGGAACATAAAGATTGGATTATATTTAGAGAAAGGATAGTTGATCAAATTTATTTCTCAAATATGATTTCTTGATTTCAAAAATCATTATGTTCAAAGTATGGGAGAGTATTTGTGTCATTAATAATGAAGGAGAATAAGATCCCGTGTATATAGATTTGGTTATTGAATTCTACCACTTAATAGAATTTTTTCTTAAAGGTTTCAAGGAGAAACACCAGTTTAAGAGTTATGGAAATATCTACTTGATCCCTTATAAGAAAGTTTCTATCATTATTCATATACCTTATAATAGAGAATCATATTATCCTTATTATAAGATGCTATATGATGAAGGTACTTTAAACAGTTTTAATGCTTTTGTATCATTAGGACTTAAGGGATTCAAGAAGCTCAAACTTTCTCATCTTTCAACTAACATATGGATTGTTGCCTTATAGTTACATGGTTTTTAAATACTAAGGAAAGGAGATAAGGACACACTTTAAATCACAGATATCGTCATATTAGGATTTCTGATTAATTTAAGCAATATTTGTCTTGTTAATTTTATCTTTCATACGATTATTAAGATAAAGGATGATACAATAAAGTCGCAATTTATTATGTTCACGGTAATTTTTTCAATGCTCATCATGAGTTATTTAGATATTTCCAATGTTCCATACATCTCAAAGACTGAGAATTTTAACATCCTCTTATTAAGTGATGACACTTTGAAAAGAATGAAATGATCCTACTATGTTGAGAAAAATGAATTCATTGATCTTAGAGGAAAAACTTGTCATGTTGCAGAATGTTCCAAATCAAAACTGAAGAAAAGAAAATCTCAAGTATTAGAAACACAGACAACCCATGTTTTTGAACCCCCAATGTCTAAGAAACAAAAATCTTACTCTGATGAAGTTTTAACTATGTGGAGAGAAGATATAAAGAAAAAAAATAAGGTGGTCTAGTGTTTGGGATAAACCCAACTGAAGCAAAGGCATTAAAAATTCAATCCACTAAAGATTTTGATAGGTAGGCTAAGTAAAATAAGCTTAAGAATAAGCTTTCTAAAACTGAGATAGTTCATTCTTTATTGAATGATACAAAAAGGGTCTCAGAAAAGAATCAGGTTCTGGAATCCTTTATCCTTGAAATCAAACCTACTAAATAATTATATGAAATGGTTGTAGTAACGTCCTCAATAAATGGAAAGGAAGCTGTTTCAAGCATATTTTTGAATGTTCAAGAACTATCTCATGTAGAAGAAGAAGAAGAAGAAGTGAATAGTGAAGAGCAGGAAAGTGATGATGACATTAGGCAAATTAATGAACCTCAAAGGAATAGTCAATCAGACAATTTATCGATAATAACAACTCAATCCTCCTCTACTAATCTTCAATCAGAAGGAAACACTATTCAAAAATCTATTCAAAAAGAAGATAATGTTTTTGAAACTAAAGTGAATAAAATACCATCTAATGATGATGATGTTATGGAGTTGATATTAATAAAGAAGATGATGTTGCTGAAGATAATGGTGGTAGTAGATCCAATGATAATGATGATGATGATGGTGATATGATTATTATAGTTTTAGAATAAAGGAATATAGTTCAAGAACCATAAAATCCAATTCCTAAGAAAAACAAAGGAAAGAAATTAGATGTTGGGACATCTAAAAAGTTTCCTCATAATCAGAATAGTTTTCCTTCTCCTTAGGAGATGACTTTGTTGTTCAATCGTTGAATAATTTGGTGAACTCCGTTCCTTATTTTCAAAACCCTGAGTCTAGAATCCAACTTATTCAAGATTCAGTAAACCATAATTCAGATTCTATAAATATTTTCATGGAGAAACTGGTAAAACATGAAGGTTATTTCAAATCCTTTTTCTAAACTATGATTCTTGTAGGAAGTCATGCAGAGAAATCACAAATTGGTCTACGAAATTCAACCATGATCTTAAGGTTTTTGATGACTAGTTTTCAACAGTCAAGGGAGATTTCAAAGAACTTGAGGAAAATGTTAATGATCTTTATAACAAGTTATCAAAGAAGATCAAGAAAGAGCAAGATATCCAATTTCAAAAAGTTGTAGAGCTTAATGGGAAACTCAAATCTGTTTCTCTCGATTTTGAATGAATAGATTCTTATAGAGACGAATTGAATGAAAATATTGACTCTCAAGATGATAATATTTAAATTCATCAATAAAATATTGAGTTTCTTTAAATGAAGAGCTAGGATCAAAAATATATTATCGTGATGTTCCAAGATGATCACAAGGAGATAAAAAAGTTGAAGTTTATGCTCAAAAATTTAATTCTAAATAAGGATGAACAATTTCTTTTCATTCTGATATTTTGTTGTATGAAATTTTTCATTAATCAAAATATTATTATCCATTGTTTCGTATTGTATGTTTTCTGACGTTTTTTGGTACTTTATAGTTTCCTCCATTCCTTTTTTAAAATCACAAAGGGGGAGAAGAGAGAATCTGTTATAAAAATAATATAAATATAAGGAATATAATATCAATATAAGGGGGAGATTACTTAAAGAAGACATCCATAAGAAAAGGGGGAGTTATTTCCCTAAGAAAAGATGACAATTTCACAAATTCAATAATATGATCATTAGGGGGTTTCAAAACCTAAGTGGGAGTTAGTTGTATTCACTTTAAGTCATAAAAAGGGGGAGATAAGTATTTCTTTTAAGATTAAAATATGATGTTTTTCAACCATTATATACTTTTCATTAATAGTTGTTTGTTCATTCCAAAAAGGGGGAGATTATTGAGTCAAAATTTTCCTTATGACATTTTTCATTTCATTATGTATTGGAAATCACAAACATATTTCCTTATTAATCCTTCTATCTTTACAGAAGTTTATATGAAAGAACATCTAATATCTTACTAATTCTCTCTAACTTCTTTCATGTTGTATTCTAGCTATGTCTAACCATCTTTTCCTTAAGATCGAATAGCCTCTTGATTTTTTAAAAAATCCTACAATTTTTCGAAGATCATACACATTCTCAAAGATCTTGCATTAATCCAAGATCTTACACTTTCTAAAGATTTACACTTTCTCAAGATCATACACTTTCTTAGAATCTTATTGTTTTGATGTTTACTAGATTCAAAACTTCCCAGAAAATTGACTATGAAACATGTTTTTTCTTAGAGTCTGAGTCACTCAAAATTTCGGAACTGTTGTGTTACTTAAATTCAAAAACACCATATTTCAGAGATTTTGAATCACTCACAAAAACCAATTCTGAATCAGCAAATTTCTTAGATTCTTAATCACACAAAAAAAATTCTGAATCAGTGCATTTCTTATATTAGAAATCACTCAGAAAAAATAATTACGAATAAGTGCATTTCTTAGATTCAAAATCACTCGAAAAAACAAATTCTGAATCCGTGCATTTATTTGATTTTGAATCACTCCAAAAAACTGATTTTGAATCAAGTCTTTAACATTCTTAGAATCTAATTTCTTATCTTTATTAGTGTTTTCATAAAATTCTTAATGTTATGATATTTTGTTGATGTTAATATTTCATAACATTCTTAAAGATTCTATATTTCATTAAATTTACGTTTTCATAACTTTCTTAAAGATACAATATTACCTTAATGTTTCTTACATTCATTTTCTTATATATTATTGAAAATATAATGTTACATGTGATATTTATTTTGTAAATTTTGCCATTCTTTCAGTTATAGTATGACCTTTATGAATTCCACCATTCTAAGTCCCTCTAATATTTCACGAAAAATATGATCGTTGGAGGAAAATGTGACCGTTGGAGATCTCGACTATAAATACCCAATCATTTGAACATTTTAAGAGAGATGAAATTTTGGGAAAATTGACACTACGTGAGAGCTCTGCCTGATTTTTATTATGTTAAATCCTTTAAGAGTTTAATTTGTGAAAAAAATTCTAATTACTTAAATTTTCAACAAGATATTTTTGCCTTGTAAGATTCTGATTGCTGTTGTATACAATCAAGGGCTTCCAATCTGAAGGAAAGACAAATGTACTGATTACCTTCTTAATCGAGGGATTCCAAGTTAAAGGAAGGCAGAGGTGCTGATCACCTTAAATATCAAGGGCTTGTGGGGATAGCAAGACAGATTTATATCTTCGTATTGAGGTCTTATCCTAGTGTGTGTAAGACAAACTTTCTTGAAAGTATAAATCAATGGACCTTTATCAAAGTTTTTCGGATACCCTTCTCTTTGGGTTAAAATATTTCATTACACTTTTTTACTTGTTTAATTAAAAGTTCATTAAATTCTACAACATTTTTGTTAAAGATATAAAGATTAACTTTATTACACGTTCCCTATTATATTAACTCTCATTCATGATTATATACGCTTTAAGGTAGATTCTTACTTAAGTATACATATTTTCTTATTTCTTTATAATATATATGTAATCAAACCTTGGGACCTTCTGTTCTCTTTATTAAATATAGTATAGGGTTCTAAGAATCTTTTTTGTATAAAATTGTTAAAAAAAATTTCATTAAGGTTAAAAATGAGTGTTTTTAGACTTACAATTCACCCCTCTCTTGTAATTGAGTATGTTCATCTTATATTTCGATCCAAAAATGATATTCCTAAAATGAAGGACTATATAGAGAATTGGTGAGGGATTGTGAATAATTATTAGGAATTAATTAATTTCATAGAGTTGAAAAAAATTACCTTTAGTTGAGAAACAAAAAGTGTTTATTAGTTTACGGTTTTTTAATTATATCAAGATATATGCCTTAAAGGGCCTTGGAAAAGTATGTAATGAATATATTTATTCAATTCAAGTTATTATGTGTATGTTATGTATTGGAATCTACTATTGTTATAGAATCTAGCTTGTAATGTATATTTTATATTCACTAAATATGGGAATTTGGGTCTAGGGAACCACATATAAGATGAATACCAGTGGATTTGGTTGGAATTTAAGAATCATTAGGTGCACCATGGGAAATACCTTATCATAAAGAAATTTTTGTTGTGCTTGGAGTTCACTAATATAAAATGAGGAAATTGTATTTTTTTCTGGCCTGAGAGAGTGTAAGAATATGATGAACATTTGGAATGACATGAGGTGGAGACAAGGTACGTTGGCCTTGTATCTAGAATCATGACATATATACAGAAAAATGACCTTGATACTTGACATGAGGCTTGTTGGAAATTTGAAAAATCATATATGTATGGGGTCATGGGATCAAACCATGTCTATTTCATCTATTATGACATTCCTTTTACTATTGATATGAAGCTGGTGTATTCAGAGATCATGGAGATTTGGTTAGTGAATAGTATCTTGGATCATGATCGATTAATTATTATTAGAATATTTAATTATTATCAAGAAATTCACCGCTTCTTCATATGCACTTATGTTGAGGAATCATTGATGGTTTCCTAATAGGTTTATACTCACACATGATATGGAGTTCATGATGCATCTATAGGAATCGTGATTAGATATCTGGGTAAGGGAATGTGACTATCAGTAGGTAGTTGAGGATATGGAATTTTGACAAAAAAGTTATACAAGGATTAATTATAAATAGATTATATATGGTTTTAGTTTATATCCTACTTATTTTTCTTATACTCAATTTTGATCTTCCACGTAGGGGGTGTATGGTTATCTTATAATATATGAATTGGGTGGAATGGTTTTAGATTTAGGGTATTGATTTAGTAACAAATTTATTTTTCAATTATTATTATTTTATTGTAGTTATATAGTGTATAGTTATTGATACTAAGGGTATAATCTCCCACAATAACATGCATACCCTTTCTTATTATCAGTAATCACTAGTATACAAGGATACACACATGAGGTCATGTGAAATACCAACCAGAATCATTGATTCAGTTATCACATTAAAAATGGAAAAATTGATGTTTTAATTTCATTTTTTTCATTGATATATTTGGAAACATTGTATAAAGAAGATAGTATGTGTGTAAATCTGGTATGGGATTTTAATGTGTGCCTATGAAAAAGATGTGGAACTATACTTTGTGTTACTAGTGATGATATTTCTATCATAATTGTTGATTCATGGTTTCATACTGATCTTAAATATGTTTTTCTTTTATAATTTATTTTATTTAGGTGCATTATTTCATCATGGTTAATAACATTGTATCACATATATATATAATATGCCTATTTATTTCTATTAATGGTTTTTCATTTGATGAAATGTATTTACCTCCACTTCTATGATATAACATTTTAACATTGAGATTGTTTTGGGAATGATTCATTTTTTATTGTATATACTTGACTGTGAATAACATGAAGGTATGAGGTTCAAGGCATTATACATAGTTGTTTAAGGAGGGATTTCATTGTTATTTTTTGTAGACTGTAAGGGTGGTTCTCTAGTAGAAATGATTTAAATTCTTATAAAATAAATGAGTAATTTCCTTAAGGGATATTTTATAGGTTTTACGTGCTTTTTTATTTTAGATAATTATTCCTTGATGTCATGTTATGGGAAATCCTAGGGAATGTGGGTCAGAATTCCCCTTTAATGAAGGATGTTCATATACCAGCATCAAATGTGTAAGGGAATGAATTTGGGAAAACTACTAGATATTCTATAAAATTTCATTTAATATAATCAATATAGTGTGAAGTATGTCAGATAGTGATTCTTTAAAGTGGAGTACGTTACATGTCAATGGTCGATTATGCTCCTGATTTCTTGATTCAGCATACCCCATCATTCCATGGCACTGGAGGACAACATGGTTATAAGTATTAGATTAACACTGTTGAGGGAATATTTAACCTAATTGAGGTTATTGAGGAATTATAGGTTAATATGGTTGTTTTTATGCTTCTCATACCTTAAGGTGGTGGTAGGGTGTCATGAACAAGGAAGGATGAAATTAGAGTCCTATGTGGGTTTCCTTTAAGGACCGTTTATTTGAGGAGTTTTTCATATACATAATGAAAATGGTTAAGGAATATTAGTTTACAAAGCATTAGATAGGGATGATATCAGTTCTATCCTACTCTTCTCATTTCACAGAGCTTCTTCTGTTCACTTCACTCCTGGTCGAGAACAAGACATAAGATGTTAGGGAGTTTTATATTTGACTTAATCAGAAATAGATGGGTTATGCAAGGATATTTGAACTGATGATCTATCTAGATGATATTTGTAAGGCCTTGAAAATTTGGATTGGTCTAGAGGAATGTATATTTGTATGACTTATTCAAACTTGTAGTGGATTGAATTACAGAATCCCCATTATTATAGTGGATAACACTAATGAGAAATATTAAGGAGTGGTTTTAGGTTATCTGAAGGAAATCAGTGTATAAAAGGGTTCCTTAAGCCCCATTTGTAGGAGTATTAGGTTTACAGTGTTTCAATTATAGGGAGAGTGGGAATTATTGTATTTTTTTCTAGTGACTCTAAGAAAGTGTTGTTAATGTCAGAAAAAGAGGCATAATTAGATGTTTTTTGCGGTAATTGAGGATAGAAACTAACACAGGTATGTGGATATGTGTATTATGACCTAGGGATCTAGTTGTGGTCCTAAATATCATTTATAAAATCTATATACTCTGATTACTCGGGATAGTTATACACTTTCTAGGAAGGGTTTAAGGGGTGGGATAAGAAGAGTTTAGGGGGTTAACTAGGTCCTAGTAGATGGTGGAGTGGGAACATAGACTATTAAATGTATAGTATTGATTATAACTACTCTATATTCATTATTTATTGATATATGAACTTCTCATTAATTTATGTCTTCTCAATTTACAACTGGGATAGATTTTCTTGTCAAGTTATCTTATGAGTTTTCATCTCATGGAACACCATTGGGGATGAAAGTGGATCATCTCTAGATATATCTAGAATGTATTGTAGCAATGGTAGTCTATATGTATGTATAGTATTTAATGATTCTTTAGATGACTATATTTTATGTAATTTTGGGCATGGACTAATTTCCTAGTAACTAGGCACACACACACACTAGTATTGGAGACATGTATCATTTACTTTTCCTAAGGTAGTAATGTTCATTTTAACTAGTTAATGTGATATTAAAAGTAATATAATGGTTATATACCTGAGATATTTTAGACAAACTAAATTGTAGCTATAAAGCTCAATTCTTTAGGCTAATCAGTGAGTAGCTCACACTACATCTCCTGTAGTATATGATCATCTCAAGGATATATTTCAAGATTATTTCAAAGGATGTACTCATTAAATAAGAATTAATTTTCAAATATTAATTATTTCGAGAGAATATCCAATATTTATTCCCCTATAACACATAGCGCAAAATGAGCAAATGTAATAGATGGTGCATCTTGAGGATTTATATATAAGGGCTATATCAAATTCATCACATATCAAAAAGGTTCTCTAGTGTTATATTAAAATAAGGTTGATGGTGTCTATTTATTATGTGTGTAAAAAAATATTCTGAACCCTTTTATTGTGATTAACAGATACCTATTACTGAATATCAATGACTTTTCTGATCATTTGTGTGGTTCCTGAGTATTCACCAAGAATGATCTATGATCAGGCTTCCACCAGCTTCATGTCAGAGTGGAGAAAACTACTATAAAAATATTCAAGAATAGAAACATACTATATGATTAACACCCTATTAATTTACACTATTTTCATTTGAAAATAATTTTATTTCTATCTTTATTAATACACAACACTATATTGGCTTGTGTTTCACACAAAACTGAGTTCCTTTGATACTTTATAATACATGAAAGACCAATAATATAAGTGTATATAATAACACAATAATTAATAATATATTTAATTTTAGTATATATACTAAATAAAATGTTTTTAAATTCATCCTATAGATTTTATATACATATTATAAGAACAAGTCCAACTTCACACATAAAAAAGCTATATTTTTCAAAATAAAATTTATTCACCTTTAAATGGTGCACTTATTTTAAAATTAAATTTTTAATCTTTTATAAATTTAATATTTCCAAATAGAATTTATTTTTTAAATCATAATGTAAAAATTATATTAGAGGAAACATTTTTATTTTTCAAGGAAGTTTCATTTTTTGATGAATAGTGAAAAATACAATATTTTAGATGAAAAATACCTTTTTGCTTAAAAAATTATTAATGTTAAATTGTATTTTAAATTTGTTTTAAAGTAATAATAGTTTAATTATACATATATTAATATAATTTAATCATTCAAATATTTTTTATATTTAATTTATATATAGAAACTTAGTGAACTTTTGAACATTTTAATTTAAAAAACCCCATATTCCCGCAACGTCTATGGGATTAGCTTCAAATTTAATTATTCCACTTATTTGAATTTAATTTATAAAAATGTATATAAATAATTGGAATTTGTACAATATTTATATTCTAGTAAGATCAAATTAATTTTTTACCATATTAATTAGTGAACAAAGTTAAAATTAATTACAGTGATTAATGTAAAAATGAGTAACCCAATGGTTAAAATTTAAACATAAGGGGCCAAATGACCATAAAATTTTTCAAATTCCCATTTTATGGAAATATATAGACCATATATAATATTTGGGATAATTCTATGAGTTATTTAGATATTATCCCATGAAGGTAACCTATATAATAAATTATGTAAGGAAAAAAGATAAAAAAATGAACCTTCCTTAACTTTAACATTTACAAAGACTTGATATAGAGGAAACAAACACATTATTTTGGTTATATAATTTATTATAAAAGAAAAAAGAGTTATTTTTATCAAATTAATTAAAATTTAATGTTTTGAGATGAATTGTTTAGTTAAACTACTTTAAGGAATGCCAATGCGGTAATTATATAGTTAATAATTAACTAAAATAAATGTTATTAAAACTTTTCAAAGTGAAGTAAATTTAATGAATTACTATATCTAATTATTTTTTTATGAATATATCATGTTAAATTGGGTTTATCTTAATATATTAAAATTTCATCATTGAAATTATATTTTTAATTTTTAATAAAATTAATAATTTCAAAATAAACTATAATGCTACATCATAATATTTGATATTTTATTAATTTATTTAAAATTAATATGAATTGAATATTCATTAAATAGGTTTTTAAATTTTAATATATATAAAATATTCTCTGTTAATGGAAAAAGTATTCTATTATAATTAATATATTGACCTTTAAATAGTAAAAAACTCATTTAGCATGGTTTTGGTTTTAGCTGTCTTTTTTCAAGTTACTTGCGCTTGTGCTGAAAATAATTTCCAAAACACAAAGGATTTTTATTTTGTAAATTATATATCTTATATATATTCAGTGGTTAAAAATTATACTAAAATTATTATTTAATTTTAGTATTAATGGATAAAATACATAGTTTAGAAAACATGTTACCTTAATAAAAACCAAAATGGTAAAAGTGGAGGAACATAAGAGTTCAGGAAAAAGTTATAAAAATGAACTTGTTTTTTTATGTTAGAGGTTTTTATCGACCACACATTCACATTAATCAATTATTTTCATATTTTTGAGGAAAATAATGTAAGTAAGACCTCTCAATAATGTTTAACATTTAATATTTATAAGAATTACACTCCTCCACTATAAAAAGGCACTCACCCCTCACACTAATTCACACCAGTCAAGCCTATTATCTCTGAAAAACCTTCTAAAATGGTCTTATATCATCCCTCAACTAATTCTATAATCCTCACTTGGGGTGGAAATCAAATCATGTAAGTCATTTGGTATAAACAAAACATGTTATCCGAAGAAGAGGTAGAATTCTTCAACGAGCAATTTTTTTATTTATTCCTCGAACACCTTAGTTTAGTTTTATATTTTACATATATAATATCCTTAATATAAAAAATTTAATTTGACTTTTTTATTCTAATGGTATGACATAAACTCACATAAACTTCCATATAATGTGATACACATTCATCGTTCGTGAGTATGGAAAACTACCGTCTCGCGAACTGATGCCATTTGTTCTTCCATTACCACCATCCCAGGTTGGTTATAATGATGTATTTATAGTTTATATATGATATATATGATATAAATAATGTATTTATTCTTGTATAATTTTTATATAACACATACCTTCATGGATTCCATTTTGTGGGAATAGGATAACATTGTTTGTGGACGTGTGGACTATGTCCTCCTCAATGTGATGTGACTTGTTCACACATTGCATGGAATGTATTAAAGATGGTATTAATTAAAATATGTGATAAGTATTATATTAATATGATATCATAATTATAATACATATATATATCATTTAATTTTATTTGATTCAGTAAGATAAGAAAATGGAAGCAATGTATATGCGTATGTACATCCTACCATCTCTATGAAGGGTGTACTTAATTTCCTATCTCCAAACATTATATATTATTTTAAATACATATAAACAGAATATATATAATATTCTCATGGGTATGGGGGGATATTTTTCTTATGACTGATGGATCTATTTTTGGACCAAAATATTAATTATGAATTCCATATACTTTGATGACCAAGGATAGTTATACACATTATGGGCATGGTTGAAAAGCTGGGATAAGAAGAGTTTAGGGAGTGGACAAGGTCTTAGTAGATGGTGGAGTGGGACCATAGACTATTTAATGTATTGTCCTGATTATAAATACACTATCTTCAGCCTTTTTTATATATGATCTTTTCATTAATATATATCATCTCATGTTACAACTATGATATATTTTCTTGTCAAGTTATCTTATAAGATGTCATCTCATGAAACACCATTGGGGATGAAGGTGAATAATCTCTAGAAATGTCTAAAATTTAGTTTTATAGTGGTAGGATAGATAGATATATATATATATATATATGTATGTATGTATGTATGTATGTATGTATGTATGTATGTATGTATGTATGTATGTATGTATGTACATAGTATTTCATGATTCTTGAGATGACTATTTTTTATGAAATGTTGGGAATTGACTTATTTCCAAGTTACTAGGAACACATATACTATTATAAGAGACATGTATCCTTCAATTTTCCTAAGGTGGAAATGTTCATTTTGACTGGTTAATGTGATGGTTAAAAAAATATATTGGTTCTATACCTGGGTTAGTTTAGAAAAATTACAGTGTAGATAGAAAGCTCAGTTCTTCAGGCTAATCTGTCAGTAGCTGCCACTATATTTCCTCCAGTATTGGATCATGTCAAGGATACATTTCAAGATGATTTCCTATGATGTTGTCATAAAAGAAGGATTAATTTTTAAATTGAAATAATTTATATAAAATATCCAATAATTATTCCCCTATATCACATTGCATTAAATGAGTTGATGGAACTAATGGTATAACTTGAGGATTAATAGATTATGGGCTATATCATATTCATCACATCTCAAATTAGTTCTCCAAATTTATATCAAAATAATGTTGACGGTATTCATTGATTTAGTGTAGAAAAAATAATATAAACCATTTTATTTTGAGGAATATATACTTTTTACTAAGGATTAATGACTTTTCTGATCATTTGTGTGGTACTTGATTATACTCCAAGAATGATATATAATCAAGATACCACCAGCTAGGGGTCATAGTGGAGCATATTATTGTGAAAATATTCAATAATAGAAACATAATATATGTGTAACGCCCTATTAATTTAAAATATTTTCAATTTATAATAAATTTAATTTTTTCTATCTTTCTTTATATGCATCACTATGTTGGCATGTGTTAAACACAATGACAACTTCCTTCGATACCGTATAATACACGCACGACCAATCATAACAGGGCATATAATATCATGATAATTTAGGATAGGTTTAATTTTATATTATAAACTAATTAAAATGTGTTTACATTCATCCTATTGATTTGATAGACATATGATAGGAAGAAATCCAGCTTCCCACATAAAAAGTTATATTTTTCTAAAGGCAGTTTTTCCACCTTTTAATGGTGTACCTATTGTAAAAGAAATATTTTAAAATTTTATAAATTTTATTTTTTAAAATAAACACAATAATTTAATGAATAATGTTAAAATTATATAGGGGGAATTTTTTTAATTTTTTGAAAAGATTCATTTTTTAATGAATAGTGAAAAATACTATGTTTTTTTTGAAAACTATATTTTTTCTTAAATAATTATTTATGTTAAATTATATTTTAAATTAATTTTGAAGTCATAATAGATCAATTGTACATTTATTAATATAATTTATTAAATGGAATAATTTTTATATTAAATTTAGATATATAAACTTATTGAACATTTGAACATTTTCATTTTAAAAATGCCGCTTTTTTCCAAATATTCCTGATTATCATTAAATTTAATTTTCACATTCAATTTAATTGAATTTGAAATAAAATATTTTTAAACATTTTTAATTTTTATAATATTTTTATTCTAATAAGATCAACTTAATTTTTGACCATAATAATTAGAGAAAGAAATTAAACTTAATTATAGTGATTAATATATAAATGAGTTACATAGTGGTTAAAATTTAATCATAACGGGCCAAATGACCATGAAATTTGTCCAAAATCCATTTTATGGACATATATAGACCACAAAAATTATTTTATATAATTTTAAGATTTATTGAGATATTATTCAAAGAAATTATCCTATATAATAAGTTATATAAGTAAGCGACAAAAAATGAGCCTTCCTTACCTTTAACATTTATAAAGCCTTAAGATATAGACAAAAAATCATAGTAGTTCGTTTATACACATTATTTTTAAAGGTAAAGGGGTTTTTTCATCATATTAATTTAAATTGTATTTTTTGAAAGTAATTAGTTGGCTAAAATGATTAATGAATGCCAATTCTGTAATTATAAAGTTAGTAATTAACTAAAATAAATGGTACTAAAAATATTAAAGTGAAGTAAATTGATTGAATTATTGTCTCTAATTATTTTTTTGACGAATATATCATGTTAAAATTGGTTGAAATTAATATATTCAAATTCCAACATTATCTTGATATTTTTAATTTTTAATTAAATTATTAATGTCAAAGTTAACATTAATTCTACTTTATAATAAATGATATTTTATTAAATTATTTAAAATTACAAAAAATCATATATTCTATAAAGAAGTTTTAAAATTTTTATAAATATTAAATATGGTTTTTTAATGTAAATGTTATTCTATTATAGTAACTATATTAAACTTCAAATAGTGAAAAAAAAATTAGTGTGGTTATAGTTTAATTTGTGTTTTTGCACGTTGTTTGTGCTTGTGTTAGAAATAATTTCAAAAAACCAATAATTTTTTTTTATAAATTATATATATTAATTATATTCAGTGGGTAAAAATTATATTCTAAGTATAATTTTATTTTAGTCTTAGTAGATAAAATACTTAAGTTAGAAAAAATGTTACCTTAATAAAAACCAAAATGATAAAAGTAGAGAAACATAGAGGTTAATAGAAAAAATTATAAAAATAAACATCATTTTGTGTTTGGATGTTTTGATCAAACCCACATAAAAATTAATCCATTATTTTCCAATTTTTTAGGCACATGATTTAAGGATAAAATCTCAATAATGTTTTTCTTTTTATAATTACAAGAATGTCACTCCTCCTCTACTATAAAAAGGCACCCACTCCTCCCACTTATTCACAACTCTAAAGCCCATTGTCTCACAAAAAGCATCTGAAATAATCTACAAAAATCCCTAACATAATCCTAGAATACTCACTATCAAACCCCAACAGTACGTCTATTTTATTCTATGATTTCTTTGGAATTGAATTAATTTTCTGGGGTTCATGTTCAGTTTGAGATCTGATTTTTTAGTTTTTGTTAAAAAGTGTGTATTTCGGGTTGACGTTGTTGGCGTCTAGGCACAACGCGTCTTGAAAAACCCCACACGTCCCCTCCCGGACATTGTGCGGCCTGCCATCTTCATAAAATAAATTAATTAATTAAAATAAATGGATTTTTTAATTAGAACTCACATTAATTGTTGCGTCATTTAAAATTTTTATTGTGTTAATGATTTTATTAATATTGAGATAATATGAAAACATTTATTATTTTTATTTTTATTTTTATTTTTCATCATGTTATTATTGTTATCCTAAATAGTATAAATAAAATAATTTTAATTCAAACGATTGTTCGGAATTATTTTATTATTGTAATAACAATATTGTTGTTTTGAATATTATTAGTATGATTATTATTATGGTTATTATTCTTATTATTATTATAAATAAGGTATTATTATTATTATTATTATTACTATGTTAATGATATTTATATTTGGTTTATTTTTATTTTTAGGTTTCTTCTATTTTGTTAGGGTTTCCAGCAGACCAATTTTCTTCCCTCTCTCTAATGTCCTCGCCCCCCCACCCCTACCCCTTTATGTGGTGCGATCCTGAAGCCCGCATCTCCCAGCCGACTGTAACCCCACTCAACCCCTGGCCCCCTATTATGCTCCCCTTTGTAGTGCATATCCCCACGTGGAAGCCTGCTACAGTGACCCAGCAGCCCGCACTGCCTCCTCCTCCCTGTAGCATGCCTCATGCTTCCCTCGCTGCAGCCTTCGCCCGCACAACATCCCCTTCGTCACCTCCTTTTTGCACGACGTCCTCCCAGTGCGGTGGCCCGACGACCAGACTCCCCCTTTCCTTCCTCCATTCTGGTGTCTCCCCCTCGCCCTCACCTCCAGCAAGCTGACACCGAGTGTCTCTACCCTCCCTTCACCCCGGCTTTAGACTTCTCCCCATCCACATAGGCGCCACCTCGACCTCCTGCCCGACCTCCCCATCGAGACCCCCGCTTCCTGCTCTGCCTTTTTCCTTCGGCCGACTCTCCACTAAACTTCATTGGCGTCCCCATCACCCTCCTCTCACAGCAACCCAACACCGGCCCTCAGCCTCCTAGATGTGCACCCCAGTACCCCTGGTTCCTTCTCCCTACCACTACATCTTCAGCTTGCCTGCGTCATAGCCGCTGTCCGACCATTCTCCCTCTCTCCCCATCGGTATACCATTTTCTTTGTTTTATTTTATTCTTTTTTTCTTCATTTTTCTCTGTTTGAGATTGCGTTTATTTTGGTATCGTTTTGGTAGCGTTGGGTTGGATTCAACTTCTGAAGCGTGCAGTTGAGGTGCGAACGAGATCTCGCATCGGTTCCGAACAAGTGTTGTTTTGTTACGCCTAGGTTATGAGGTAGGATTCCCATGCACTATTTTTTTGAAATTAAGAATCATTAATTTTATGATTTCTATACCCTGTATGATTAATATATGTTAATTTCAATCTCTTGTCCAAATTAATTTAGTGTGAAAGTGTTATTTTAATCCTTTCTGATTATTTTTGACTTTGTTTTGTGAAATAATGCTCACTGAATGTAGGGTCCTATTGATATTGACTTATAATATGAGTTTCCACTATTTATTCTTGTTCTCCCTTTATCTAGGTGTTAATTTTCACTATGAAACATGTGGTTAATTCATTTTGTTTGTAAAATGGGTAGTTCCGACACTATTTTATGAAAATTGTATCGTCCAGTTATAGTTGTGCATGTTGTTTTTCTTTAGTTAAATGTTTTTTTGGTCCGAACCTAACTTCTGAGTTTTAGAACATGTTTTATCTTTCTTAATACGTTCATTACATGAAAATTGGTGTTTTATGACTTTGGGAGTGTCTACTTAAATATTTTTTACGCATTTCATGTTTTGTTTTAAAAATTGTTCTCGGTTGGCTTTTAGGTGCCAAAAGAGATATAAAGTAAAGTTTTTTTGTTTTTGTTAAAGTGTTGACTGCATGAGAAATTAGGTTTTGGGGTTCATAATTAGGTGAGTGTTAAATTGAAATTGTTTTATTCAACAATGCATGCCTTTTTTTCTTTATAAAATCCCCGTTTGGATTTTCGGAGTTAAGTGTGATGTAAAATGAATTTTTGGATATTATAAATGTATTAGCAGCGTGAAGAAAAATGTTTTTAGTTCTTTATATGGTTCTCCAAGTGGAATTTCTTTTAAAAATGGGTGTATTGTGTTTTAGCATGTTCTGGAATTTTATTAAAAATGGTCGGGTCTTGAGTATATAGCCTAAATATATTAAAAAGAGTTTTATCAATGTTTAGGTGTGATAAATGATGTTTTTACACCTTCCTTGGAAATTTGAATTATCTTTTATAAATATATATTGTGATTTGATGCTCGAAGACATCTGTTGACTCCCCTTATATATATATTCTTGCGATATAAGAACCTGACATATTGAGAGAGTTGTCTGAGACGAGTACTGCACTGGTAGGTTATGGTACTGACCAGTGTCCCATAGTAGGTGGATATTTTTTCAATGGTATTTTCCCCTTGGACTTCCTAAGAAAGGATGGATGAGCGTTTTGGAGCGTTATATTTCATCATATGTGGCATGCTACTGTAGATGGGGTCGTAGGTATTAGTGTTGTCTGGATTATTCTAGATCTCTCGGGTTCGCTTATGTCTAGTGTTACTATTAGCTAATGAACTATTACTATGATACTAGAACACCTATTTAAATTTCCCTTGTTATATCTGCCTTCGTACCCTTGTGTGGTGTTTTTCATGAAAAGTGTCATTTTGGTTTTCCAACTCCCATGATAATGTTTTCAAAATAAAATGTGTTCCAAACCCTTTTTTTCTCGTTTTTCAAATGACTAAGGGAAATGGTTTTTACTTTTCTTTAAAATAAAAATTATATAAATAAATATTTTAATACATTGTAGTTCAAACTTAAAATTGATGTTCCTCAATTTTAATGGTAGTGCATTGAGAATAGATATCGGGCTAGCCTACTATGTTTTAATAATCATGCCTATAGTTATTTTCTATTTTTAGTGTTTTTTCAGGCTACAAATTGAGTGTGCTCGCCTTGGGTGATGCATGATCGTTGAGTCATAGAGTGACCCGCAGGGTCACACGGAGTTAGTTCGGATGTCGAGTTTGGTTAGTTTTATTTTCTTTCAATATTGTTTAGTCACATTACCTGGTTTATTTATTCTCCACTACTCCATATTACTTCTACTGTTTTATTTATTTGTATCGGGAGAAATCGTTCCCACAATCTCTGTTGATTCCCTGGTGCTTGTGGCCAACCCGAGAGGATCGGGAACGCCTCTTGAGCCATGTCATAGATCAGCACAGGTGACTCGTTCAGGATCGACCTGGGTTGGTTCATGACAAAAATGGTATCGGAGGAGGTCATCTCATAGCCAACCTCTATTTTCAGAGTGCCCTTTGTCATTTGGTATGTCAAGGTAGACGGAGTCGGATTGTTTGGACTCAAGGGGTAGGAGTGGGAAGAGAGTTTATAACTCTTGCTCCTTGTGATCCCTGGGTTTCCATGGGAAGTTCAGTTAAACTATATTCTTCAAGATTTAATGGATTGTTTTGTTATTGTGATACAAGAAAGGGTGTCGGGCCAGTAGTCCTCTTAAGCCGCACGACCTAGCAAGCCATGTGGAGCTAGGGGCGTGGTCCAAAAAGACTCTCTGTGTTAGTGACGTGTTTGGAATATGGTCGCCAACCATATGATCAAGTTGCCAACCGACACTAGTTCCTTGTTTGAGATGTTTTGGGTCTCTTGTAACATCTGAGAGTGCTTTGAATTTGACAAAAAAGGGTTTTTGAAAAAAAAATGGTTATTTGAAATGACATGTTTAATTTGTGGTCTCTTTTAAAATAAGTGGTATGGATGGTTTGTTTTTGGAAAATGATGTTTCTTTGTTTTGGCCTTCGTGTTCCTTGGGGTTCTCACATGCATAGTAGCATGTTGGATTATGAGTGGATTTCTGGTATGATGGATGGATGCCCGGGGTGGCACAGGTACATGCATATGAGTGAGACTCTAAAGAATACAAAGGGCGAGGGTTAATCCACCAAGCTTGTTTTAAATTAAAGATGTTCCCAAAGAGAAAGGTTTTGATGTTATGATGAATTTTTTTATTGTTTTTCAAGCTTTTCACCAATGCAGTGTTTGATTTTGAGGATTTTATTCACTCATTGAGTTGGAATTGAATGGGTTCTTGACTCCTTTTTTCCAGCGTCTATTCCTTTGAAGCTTCAATGGGTGATCGTAGTATGGTTGATCAACCTAAGGATTTTATGCTTGAGTTTCGGAAGTGAGATACACTTCTCTTTTATGGTCAAGAAAACTATTCCATGGTAGAGGAGTGTGTTGAGACCCGAAGCCTGACGTACATTGACATTACATTACTTTTGCGGAATACTTAGTACATAACAATAACACACACTAAAGGATCGTAATAGTTTAGTGTCTTTGGAAACTCGGAACGTAATCTTCTAATCCTGGTGAAAGATCTTCAAAATCTCCCATAAAGATCTTCCTTTTTTTACCTAAAACCTTTCTTTATATCCTGGGGAAAAGAAAACATAAAAGGGTGAGCTCAAATGCTCAGTAAGGGTAAACAAAATAAATATCAATCACATCATATTCATAAGAACATAACATTTTGGAAATCATAACCTGCAAAAGAGAGCATAATTTCATAATCATGGGATAAATCATGGCAGTGAAAAAGTAATCCCAATAATAATAACTTAAAAAATGAAACTTTGTGGCATACATACATAATCATAGAGAATAATTTCTTATTAGTCAATACTAATTGCCAAGACTATCTTAGTGGACAAAGTCCCTTTCTGAATCGAGTAACCCTCGTTTCAGTCCTGTTTCACTGAACCGGTATAACCTACCGTTCCAGCCCTGTCTATCTCATGAGATATAAAATCTTTACCCAATGCATTGGAGGGAGATATAGGTCCCACCCATCTTATAATGAATCCTTTCTTATGTGTTCCACATAATCATAAATCATACATCATCGCATAACCCATGTAATAAAAATGGGATTCTTAAACAACATGACATCATAAAACAATTCATATAAGATAAAGGAATTCATAAAAATATTTCCATCACAACATAATCAAATCCATGTAATAATAGGGATAAAAACAGAACCCTTTTATTATCTTAGATGGAAAATAATTTTGATAAAATACTTGAACTCCATTCTTGAGGAAAATATCCTTTCTTCTTCAAAAACATTTTCCTTTCTTAACATGTCTTACAATTTAAAACTAAAATAAGTTGATTAAAAATAAACTTGAAAACTTGTAAAGGAAGCTTCTTGGAAATAATTTTTTAAAAATCCATTCATGCCGTATAAGTTAAAAAAACAGTCTTCGTACTTTTGTCGGAAAAGTCAAAAAGTACCTCGTACGAAAAACGACAAAAGATTCCTTTCATATCTTTTACAAAAAAACTTACCGAAGGGTAAAATTGGATATAAAATATTGTAGAAGGATTGAAATAATATTACATATTGAGGAAACATGGATGTGGATGATAAAATATACCCCAGTAATTACCAATGTAAAAACAATCTCGGATAAAAGTGAGATTGTGATATTTCCCTTACCTTAGGTCCGATTTGCTTTGTACGTGTCCGAAGCTCCTGTATAATGGTTTAAATAATGTCATTGACTTATTACAGAATCATATTCATTGTTATGATATCATATATGGTTCACTTATGACATTATATTACCCGTTCTTTTTAAAATTCCATGTTAAAGAAGCGTTTTGGGTAAAATCGTTTCTTTTATCGTAGGTGTTTTGACTTGTTGTTCTTGACATTATTATTACTTATATCATGATTTACTTACTTCCAGAATATAAAATATGATTTATATATCATATATATTCAGTATATATATATATAATAGATAGATAAATGAAATGAAAAACACCGTTCATGGAGACGGTAGTCCGTACGTACGCATGAACGCTGTTTTCCTTTCCCTATTGTCTTGAATGGAAGTAAGTAGATGACATAAATATATATATATACATAAATCCAGTAGCTTTATAATGTCATATATTTCATTATTATTTCTTATATATACTTTATAATCATTCTTAAATGGTTAACATGGAGAATGAATCTCATCGCATCGTGGAGACGGTAGTCCGTACGTACGCACGAGCGATGATATCATTTCCATAAATATTGAATTGAATTGGAGTGGATTATACAATATATCAGAATCAATATGATGTTTTAATAACTATGTATAGTTATTCTTTACACCATTATACCCATCCATGTAAGGTGGTGGTGGAAAATAGATTACACCACGGCGTGGAGACGGTATTCCGTACGTACGCACGCACGGTAATTTCTTTTTCCGTAGGATAGATAGATGGTGAAATAGGGTTGTTTCATACTTATAATAACATATCAGTATATGAGTGATACTGATGTTATTACTTCATAATGAAACAACCTAAGAAGAAGAAGTGGAAGAAGAAATAAAAAAGAAAGAATTGGTAACGGTAATTACCTCTTCTTTGAAGCGCCTTTTGGAGACCTCCTCTTAGGGAACTAAAATTGGTCTTTGAGGAAGACCAGAACCTCTAGGATGTTGCTAGGGAAGTGGAGAAGATATTTTGGCAGGGGTTGGCAGAGCTTGAGTGCTCAAATTGGTGTGAGGAGGAGGGGGAGGAGGTGCCCTTTTATAAGGGAGGAGAGGGGCACCTTAGGAATATCTCAAAATATTATTTTATACTAAAGTAAAAATCGGTTTATAATGGTTCCAAAGGGTCTTATTTCGAAGCTAAAGTGGGGATGGGTCGCAATACTATCAACCAATAGGATTTAGACAAGTTTAGGTTCTTATTTTAACCTTATCAATTAGATTTAACTCTAAGTTAAATAATTTAACTTTTACCGTGTCTTTTTGTTTTCTTTCACTATATGGTTAATACACTTACTATAACATGCCAAACGAACCCCAAATTGTTTATTATTAATATATATATCCTTATCTAAGTCATTTCACCGAACCTTATATTTTTAGGAATAAAATAACAATTAATAATATAATATTTGATTTAAAAACTATTTTGTGTCAATTTTGACACTATTTGATATATGATTTTTGTGAAAGTCATAACAGAATTATATGTTCGAACCAAGTTGATTAAATCAACACTAATATATCATAGTAACCTAGAAAATTAGTGGAATTCATAAAAAGTCTCAAATTACATTCATTTGAGTATTTATAACATCAATTATGTTAATATTTCCTTAAAAGGGTAATTACTGCATCATCGTTGTGTCATAAATAAATTAATTTATTTAAAGTCTAAAAATTATAAATAAAAAATCATTATATAGGAAATATTTTTAGCTTTCTAATGAATATTTATAGTCGAATTTATCTTATGTATAACCCCATATTAAAAATGTTTTAGTGAATAAACTTTGATTTTAACTATTTTAACTCTTCTTTGAATTAAATAATAATAAATGTCCTAATCTAATCCAAATGGGCCTAAAAGATAATATTTTACACTTAAGGTTGTTTTTGGTCGAGATACACTTGTCCAATAGAATTAGGACATGTGTCAGGGTAATATTAATATCATTCTTACCCTTAATTACCCTATTTACTATTAACCGTGGTAAAAAAAAGTAAAAAGTTACTATTCACCAAAAATTATTTTCATCTCATTGAACCACATTTTACTTACTGACATCAACCGTGTCTCTCGGATTTTTGAAATTCCATTCACAGAAATGGTAAAATTAAGATTTATGAAGAAATTAATTTTTTTAACTACCACTTAGTAGTTTCACTATTCATCAAAAATTGATGTTTTTCAGAACAATGCCAAAATTTCATCCTAAGCTATATTTCATATTCCGAATTCAAAAATGAAGTCTATTTTACCAAATTCATATCATAGAATTTGCATTAATTAATTTTATAATTAAATCCCGCTGTTAAAACAAATAGCGTGTTTTTAAGAAACAATATCTATCAAAAGATTGACACTTGATTATGTCTGGTTTAAATGTGAAATTACATCCAATGACCAACATTGTATTAAATTGTAAAAATATATTCTAAATATACTTTAAAACCACTCAAATTAATAATTTATCACTATTAATTATTTCGATTAAAAAAATTGTTTTTAATTATAATTTAGTAATTTTCACTATTCATCAGAATATGAAAGTTATCCGAAAAGTACCAAAATTTCACCTTAGGCTAAATTCGATACTCCGAATCCAAAAATGAAGTTCATTTTGAAAAATAAGATTTACAGAGTTTTAAAAAGTGGTTATTACTATTCATACCGGCTAGTTTTAATAATATTTTAATAGCATATCGTTGTTTAGTGAAACTCGGTATTGCGTATTACACAAGCTATCGAGGAAGGTCGCGATTGCGTGTAATGCAAGGCAAGTCAAGGATGCGTGTTGTGCAAGCTCCTTTTGGTGTAGCGTACAACACAAGACATTAAAAAGAATATTTTTTATAAAATCTTGGGCTGTTACATTCTACCCCCCTTAAAATGAATTTCGCCCTCGAAATTCGTCGGGGTTATAAATGGTTTACTATTTGAAAGTTTCTTTAATAGAAACCCACATCGTAAAAAGGAATATCAAAACCAATCTTTAAAAACAAAAGTATGAAACGTAACGGTTACCCAAATAAACTAATCATTGGGTTTCCACATAGGTGAAAATATGGATATGGAAGAGAAATCTAACCATCATGTTCTGATGGAGAGTGGTAGAGAACATGGCTATGGAAAAGCCAATAATCACAAATCCATAAATTTGTGACGATCTAAGGTACCATCCGATTCATCAGGTATAAGATCACTAGGACAACATTTTTGGTTTTCAAGATCATTTCCCTAAAGTTGAAAATTTGAATTGGAATAAATACTTTCTTTATTTTGGTACAATCTCACTATTGTTCGTGCCTAGAACAATTTCCACTTCATCTCTTAAATAAATGAAGTTGAATTTGTTATTCGTGAAGTGTTAGCAGATCATGTGATAGAATGACGGGTCATTCCATCTGTCTCAAACAAAAGGTTAGCAAAAATTATATACATAAGTCGATCTATAGTGAGATTAATCATATATAGTTCCTAAAATGGACTTATACTTCATATATCATACTGCTTAATATAATAAAACTAGTTTCTACTAAACAGGGACTTCCTGTAGGCCAGTGGTAGGCGATAAAGGCCAGTCGCACCTCAGTTGTGGGTTCGATTTCCACAGCCTTGTCCGAAGCGATGGGCTGTCACCCGTCCTGCAGGTTGTCCTTTTTCTAAAACTATATTACTATAACATCCCATAAATAATATCGAAAAAACTTCTATCCTTAAACAATACTAACTTATGTCCAACATAATCCATTCCAATCTTTAGTCCTATCCATAATACTGCAGTCCATTCTCATAACATAGTGAAAACGATTACCAGAGATTTAATACCATCGTTGATCCCCATATATCATAAGATATATCTTGTTGGACACATTCCAAACATTCAAAGGCCTTAATCTTGTACTCTCTTGAATACCCATTGAACCTTAGTGAAAACTTGAATGTAGTTACAAGTTTACACTTTCCACATACCAAAATCCTCAAAATTCTATATACTCAAACCATGATATCACTTAGTCCTTATATCAATCATGAGCTCATGAATACTATCAAACATATTAGATTCTCTTTATCCCTTCATTATGCGCATATCATCCACTTTCCAAAAAAAAATATCTGAATAACCTTTCATTGTTACTCATACCATTCATCATAAACTTTCAAAACTTAAGGAAAGACAACAGTGTAACAATCCTTAGATGTCTTTTTATTCTATAGTACAACATTACACTTGATAAACATGTAATCATTCCACTACCTTCTTAAACCATTGACCGAGCTTCAATAATTCTTTCATCTCACATATCATTTGTAGTCTCTTCATCATCATCAACATAAATACTTCCCATACGACCATACTGATTATCTTCATGAGACTTTCCCTTAGGGCATTGGTTTGCATAATTCCCGTACATTCCACATTTAAAACATTTAACCATTGTTGATGTCGTAGTAATACCATTATCCTCATCCATGGTGTTAACTGAACCTTTTCCTTTGCACTTACTTGCTTTGTGTCCTTCTTTTACACACCCAAAGCATCTTCCAGTTCCTTTGAAACATTCTCCTTGATGCCTCTTCCCACATGATTTACATAGGGGAAATTGAACTTTCTTTCCTCTATGATCATCATAAAACTCCATCTTTCTCTTATTAGCCGAGTCAGGAAACTTACCAAATTTTACTTTATTGATCATATTATGAGATTGCTGATTCGGCATAATAATGATGTTTGGACTTCCAAATCCCATTTCACTATGAAGAATATCATTCCATTGTCCATCATATCCTCCATTATCGTGAATCATCTTGTTTCCAGCCATTTTCTAAAAACCAAAAAAGAATAGTGTGAGAGGCAAAAATCATGCTAGGGAAAACAACATAATAAAGGGGGAGTACCTTCAATATCTAACATCTTAGGTTTAATTCTATGATCGTTAGCATAGTTCTAGTACTATAACCTATACGTATACTTAACCTTAGGGACATCCCTAGACATACCTTAGAAATATCTCTAGGGATATCACTAAAGTTTTCGCATCCTAGTTTCCAAAGGTTGACTAAACCTCCCTCTGATACCAACTGTAGAGACCCGAAGCCTGACGTACATTGACATTACATTAATTTTGCGGAATACTTAGTACATAACAATAACACACACTAAAGGATCGTAATAGTTTAGTGTCTTTGGAAACTCGGAACATAATCTTCTAATCCTGGTGAAAGATCTTCAAAATCTCCCATAAAGATCTTCCTTTTTTTTTACCTAAAACCTTTCTTTATATCCTGGGGAAAAGAAAACATAAAAGGGTGAGATCAAATGCTCAGAAAGGGTAAACAAAATAAATATCAATCACATCATATTCATAAGAACATAACATTTTGGAAATCATAACCTGCAAAAGAGAGCATAATTTCATAATCATGGGATAAATCATGGCAGTGAAAAAGTAATCCCAATAATCATAACTTAAAACATGAAACTTTGTGGCATACACACATAATCATAGAGAATCATTTCTTGTTAGTCAAGACTAATTTCCAAGACTATCTTAGTGGACAAAGTCCCTTTCTGAATCGAGTAACCCTCGTTTCAGTCCTGTTTCACTGAACCGGTATAACCTACCGTTCCAGCCATGTCTATCTCATGAGATATAAAATCTTTACCCAATGCATTGGAGGGAGATATAGGTCCCACCCATCTTATAATGAATCCTTTATTATGTGTTCCACATAATCATAAATCATACATCATCGCATAACCCATGTAATATAAATGGAATTCTTAAACAACATGACATCATAAAACAATTCATATAAGATAAAGGAATTCATAAAAATATTTCCATCACAACATAATCAAATCCATGTAATAATAGAGATAAAAATAGAACCCTTTTATTATCTTAGATGGAAAATAATTTTGATAAAATACTTGAACTCCATTCTTGAGGAAAATATCCTTTCTTCTTCAAAAACATTTTCCTTTCTTAACATGTCTTACAATTTAAAACTAAAATAAGTTGATTAAAAATAAACTTGAAAACTTTTAAAGGAATCCTCTTGGATATAATGTTTTAAAAATCCATTCATGCCGTATAAGTAAAAAAAAACATTCTTCGTACCTTTGTCGGAAAAGTCAAAAAGTACCTCGTACGAAAAACGACAAAAGATTCCTTTCATATCTTTTACAAAAAAACTTAACGAAGGGTAAAATTGGATATAAAATATTGTATAAGGATTGAAATAATATTACATATTGAGGAAACATGGATGTGAATGATAAAATACACCCCAGTAATTACCAATGTAAAAACAATCTAGGATAAAAGTGAGATTGTGATATTTCCCTTACCTTAGGTCCGATTTGCTTTGTACGTGTCCGAAGCTCCGGTATAATGGTTTAAATAATGTCATTGACTTATTACATAATCATATTCATTTTTATGATATCATATATGGTTCACTTATGACATTATATTACCCGTTCTTTTGTAAATTCCTTGTTAAAGAAGCGTTTTGGGTAAAATCGTTTCTTTTATCGTAGGTGTTTTGACTTGTTGTTCTTGACATTATTATTACTTATATCATGATTTAATTACTTCCAGAATATAAAATATGATTTATATATCATATATATTCAGTATATATATATATATAATAGATAGATAAATGAAATGAAAAACACCGTTCATGGAGACGGTAGTCCGTAAGTACGCATGAACGCTGTTTTCCTTTCCCTATTGTCTTGAATGGAAGTAAGTAGATGACATAAATATATATATATATATATACATAAATCCAGTAGATTTATAATGTCATATATTTCATCATTATTTCTTATATATACTTTATAATCATTCTTAAATGGTTAACATGGAGAATGAATCTCATCGCGTCGTGGAGACGGTAGTCCGTACGTACGCACGAGCGATGATATCATTTCCATAAATATTGAATTGAATTGGAGTGGATTATACGATATATCAGAATCAATATGATGTTTTAATAACTATGTATAGTTATTCTTTACACCATTATACCCATCCATGTAAGGTGGTGGTGGAAAATAGATTACACCACGGCGTGGAGACGGTATTCCGTACGTACGCACGCGCGGTGATTTCTTTTTCCGTAGGATAGATAGATGGTGAAATAGGGTTGTTTCATACTTATAATAACATATCAGTATATGAGTGATACTGATGTTATTACTTCATAATGAAACAACCTAAGAAGAAGAAGTGGAAGAAGAAATAAAGATGAAAGAATTGGTAACGGTAATTACCTCTTCTTTGAAGCGCCTTTTGGAGACCTCCTCTTAGGGAACTAAAATTGGACTTTGAGGAAGACCAGAACCTCTAGGATGTTGCTAGGGAAGTGGAGAAGATATTTTGGCAGGGGTTGGACGAGCTTGAGTGCTCAAATTGGTGTGAGGAGGAGGGGGAGGAGGTGCCCTTTTATAAGGGAGGAGAGGGGCACCTTAGGAATATCTCAAAATATTATTTTATACTAAAGTAAAAATCGGTTTATAATGGTTCCAAAGGGTCTTATTTCGAAGCTAAAGTGGGGATGGGTCGCAATACTATCAACCAATAGGATTTAGACAAGTTTAGGTTCTTATTTTAACCTTATCAATTAGATTTAACTCTAAGTTAAATAATTTAACTTTTACCGTGTCTTTTTGTTTTCTTTCACTATATGGTTAATACACTTACTATAACATGCCAAACGAACCCCAAATTGTTTATTATTAATATATATATCCTTATATAAGTCATTTCACCGAACCTTATATTTTTAGGAATAAAATAACAATTAATAATATAATATTTTATTTAAAAACTATTTTGTGTCAATTTTGACACTATTTGATATATGATTTTTGTGAAAGTCATAACAGAATTATATGTTCGAACCAAGTTGATTAAATCAACACTAATATATCATAGTAACCTAGAAAATTAGTGGAATTCATAAAAAGTCTCAAATTACATTCATTTGAGTATTTATAACATCAATTATGTTAATATTTCCTTAAAAGGGTAATTACTGCATCATCGTTGTGTCATAAATAAATTAATTTATTTAAAGTCTAAAAATTATAAATAAAAAATCATTATATAGGAAATATTTTTAGCTTTCTAATGAATATTTATAGTCGAATTTATCTTATGTATAACCCCATATTAAAAATGTTTTAGTGAATAAACTTTGATTTTAACTATTTTAACTCTTCTTTGAATTAAATAATAATAAATGTCCTAATCTAATCCAAATGGGCCTAAAAGATAATATTTTACACTTAAGGTTGTTTTTGGTCGAGATACACTTGTCCAATAGAATTAGGACATGTGTCAGGGTAATATTAATATCATTCTTACCCTTAATTACCCTATTTACTATTAACCGTGGTAAAAAAAAGTAAAAAGTTACTATTCACCAAAAATTATTTTCATCTCATTGAACCACATTTTACTTACTGACATCAACCGTGTCTCTCGGATTTTTGAAATTCCATTCACAGAAATGGTAAAATTAAGATTTATGAAGAAATTAATTTTTTTAACTACCACTTAGTAGTTTCACTATTCATCAAAAATTGATGTTTTTCAGAACAATGCCAAAATTTCATCCTAAGCTATATTTCATATTCCGAATTCAAAAATGAAGTCTATTTTACCAAATTCATATCATAGAATTTGCATTAATTAATTTTATAATTAAATCCCGCTGTTAAAACAAATAGCGTGTTTTTAAGAAACAATATCTATCAAAAGATTGACACTTGATTATGTCTGGTTTAAATGTGAAATTACATCCAATGACCAACATTGTATTAAATTGTAAAAATATATTCTAAATATACTTTAAAACCACTCAAATTAATAATTTATCACTATTAATTATTTCGATTAAAAAAATTGTTTTTAATTATAATTTAGTAATTTTCACTATTCATCAGAATATGAAAGTTATCCGAAAAGTACCAAAATTTCACCTTAGGCTAAATTCGATACTCCGAATCCAAAAATGAAGTTCATTTTGAAAAATAAGATTTACAGAGTTTTAAAAAGTGGTTATTACTATTCATACCGGCTAGTTTTAATAATATTTTAATAGCATATCGTTGTTTAGTGAAACTCGGTATTGCGTATTACACAAGCTATCGAGGAAGGTCGCGATTGCGTGTAATGCAAGGCAAGTCAAGGATGCATGTTGTGCAAGCTCCTTTTGGTGTAGCGTACAACACAAGACATTAAAAAGAATATTTTTTATAAAATCTTGGGCTGTTACATTCTACCCCCCTTAAAATGAATTTCGCCCTCGAAATTCGTCGGGGTTATAAATGGTTTACTATTTGAAAGTTTCTTTAATAGAAACCCACATCGTAAAAAGGAATATCAAAACCAATCTTTAAAAACAAAAGTATGAAACGTAACGGTTACCCAAATAAACTAATCATTGGGTTTCCACATAGGTGAAAATATGGATATGGAAGAGAAATCTAACCATCATGTTCTGATGGAGAGTGGTAGAGAACATGGCTATGGAAAAGCCAATAATCACAAATCCATAAATTTGTGACGATCTAAGGTACCATCCGATTCATCAGGTATAAGATCACTAGGACAACATTTTTGGTTTTCAAGATCATTTCCCTAAAGTTGAAAATTTGAATTGGAATAAATACTTTCTTTATTTTGGTACAATCTCACTATTGTTCGTGCCTAGAACAATTTCCACTTCATCTCTTAAATAAATGAAGTTGAATTTGTTATTCGTGAAGTGTTAGCAGATCATGTGATAGAATGACGGGTCATTCCATCTGTCTCAAACAAAAGGTTAGCAAAAATTATATACATAAGTCGATCTATAGTGAGATTAATCATATATAGTTCCTAAAATGGACTTATACTTCATATATCATACTGCTTAATATAATAAAACTAGTTTCTACTAAACAGGGACTTCCTGTAGGCCAGTGGTAGGCGATAAAGGCCAGTCGCACCTCAGTTGTGGGTTCGATTCCCACAGCCTTGTCCGAAGCGATGGGCTGTCGCCCGTCCTGCAGGTTGTCCTTTTTCTAAAACTATATTACTATAACATCCCATAAATAATATCGAAAAAACTTCTATCCTTAAACAATACTAACTTATGTCCAACATAATCCATTCCAATCTTTAGTCCTATCCATAATACTGCAGTCCATTCTCATAACATAGTGAAAACGATTACCAGAGATTTAATACCATCGTTGATCCCCATATATCATAAGATATATCTTGTTGGACACATTCCAAACATTCAAAGGCCTTAATCTTGTACTCTCTTGAATACCCATTGAACCTTAGTGAAAACTTGAATGTAGTTAAAAGTTTACACTTTCCACATACCAAAATCCTCAAAATTCTATATACTCAAACCATGATATCACTTAGTCCTTATATCAATCATGAGCTCATGAATACTATCAAACATATTAGATTCTCTTTATCCCTTCATTATGCGCATATCATCCACTTTCCAAAAAAAATATCTGAATAACCTTTCATTGTTACTCATACCATTCATCATAAACTTTCAAAACTTAAGGAAAGACAACAGTGTAACAATCCTTAGATGTCTTTTTATTCTATAGTACAACATTACACTTGATAAACATGTAATCATTCCACTACCTTCTTAAACCATTGACCGAGCTTCAATAATTCTTTCATCTCACATATCATTTGTAGTCTCTTCATCATCATCAACATAAATACTTCCCATACGACCATACTGATTATCTTCATGAGACTTTCCCTTAGGGCATTGGTTTGCATAATTCCCGTACATTCCACATTTAAAACATTTAACCATTGTTGATGTCGTAGCAATACCATTATCCTCATCCATGGTGTTAACTGAACCTTTTCCTTTGCACTTACTTGCTTTGTGTCCTTCTTTTACACACCCAAAGCATCTTCCAGTTCCTTTGAAACATTCTCCTTGATGCCTCTTCCCACATGATTTACATAGGGGAAATTGAACTTTCTTTCCTCTATGATCATCATAAAACTCCATCTTTCTCTTATTAGCCGAGTCAGGAAACTTACCAAATTTTACTTTATTTATCATATTATGAGATTGCTGATTCGGCATAATAATGATGTTTGGACTTCCAAATCCCATTTCACTATGAAGAATATCATTCCATTGTCCATCATATCCTCCATTATCGTGAATCATCTTGTTTCCAGCCATTTTCTAAAACCCAAAAAAGAATAGTGTGAGAGGCAAAAATCATGCTAGGGAAAACAACATAATAAAGGGGGAGTACCTTCAATATCTAACATCTTAGGTTTAATTCTATGATCGTTAGCATAGTTCTAGTACTATAACCTATACGTATACTTAACCTTAGGGACATCCCTAGACATACCTTAGAAATATCTCTAGGGATATCACTAAAGTTTTCGCATCCTAGTTTCCAAAGGTTGACTAAACCTCCCTTTGATACCAACTGTAGAGACCCGAAGCCTGACGTACATTGACATTACATTACTTTTGCGGAATACTTAGTACATAACAATAACACACACTAAAGGATCGTAATAGTTTAGTGTCTTTGGAAACTCGGAACATAATCTTCTAATCCTGGTGAAAGATCTTCAAAATCTCCCATAAAGATCTTCCTTTTTTTTTACCTAAAACCTTTCTTTATATCCTGGGGAAAAGAAAACATAAAAGGGTGAGATCAAATGCTCAGAAAGGGTAAACAAAATAAATATCAATCACATCATATTCATAAGAACATAACATTTTGGAAATCATAACCTGCAAAAGAGAGCATAATTTCATAATCATGGGATAAATCATGGCAGTGAAAAAGTAATCCCAATAATCATAACTTAAAACATGAAACTTTGTGGCATACACACATAATCATAGAGAATCATTTCTTGTTAGTCAAGACTAATTTCCAAGACTATCTTAGTGGACAAAGTCCCTTTCTGAATCGAGTAACCCTCGTTTCAGTCCTGTTTCACTGAACCGGTATAACCTACCGTTCCAGCCATGTCTATCTCATGAGATATAAAATCTTTACCCAATGCATTGGAGGGAGATATAGGTCCCACCCATCTTATAATGAATCCTTTATTATGTGTTCCACATAATCATAAATCATACATCATCGCATAACCCATGTAATATAAATGGAATTCTTAAACAACATGACATCATAAAACAATTCATATAAGATAAAGGAATTCATAAAAATATTTCCATCACAACATAATCAAATCCATGTAATAATAGAGATAAAAATAGAACCCTTTTATTATCTTAGATGGAAAATAATTTTGATAAAATACTTGAACTCCATTCTTGAGGAAAATATCCTTTCTTCTTCAAAAACATTTTCCTTTCTTAACATGTCTTACAATTTAAAACTAAAATAAGTTGATTAAAAATAAACTTGAAAACTTTTAAAGGAATCCTCTTGGATATAATGTTTTAAAAATCCATTCATGCCGTATAAGTAAAAAAAAACATTCTTCGTACCTTTGTCGGAAAAGTCAAAAAGTACCTCGTACGAAAAACGACAAAAGATTCCTTTCATATCTTTTACAAAAAAACTTACCGAAGGGTAAAATTGGATATAAAATATTGTAGAAGGATTGAAATAATATTACATATTGAGGAAACATGGATGTGAATGATAAAATACACCCCAGTAATTACCAATGTAAAAACAATCTAGGATAAAAGTGAGATTGAGATATTTCCCTTACCTTAGGTCCGATTTGCTTTGTACGTGTCCGAAGCTCCGGTATAATGGTTTAAATAATGTCATTGACTTATTACATAATCATATTCATTTTTATGATATCATATATGGTTCACTTATGACATTATATTACCCGTTCTTTTGTAAATTCCTTGTTAAAGAAGCGTTTTGGGTAAAATCGTTTCTTTTATCGTAGGTGTTTTGACTTGTTGTTCTTGACATTATTATTACTTATATCATGATTTACTTACTTCCAGAATATAAAATATGATTTATATATCATATATATTCAGTATATATATATATATAATAGATAGATAAATGAAATGAAAAACACCGTTCATGGAGACGGTAGTCCGTAAGTACGCATGAACGCTGTTTTCCTTTCCCTATTGTCTTGAATGGAAGTAAGTAGATGACATAAATATATATATATACATAAATCCAGTAGATTTATAATGTCATATATTTCATCATTATTTCTTATATATACTTTATAATCATTCTTAAATGGTTAACATGGAGAATGAATCTCATCGCGTCGTGGAGACGGTAGTCCGTACGTACGCACGAGCGATGATATCATTTCCATAAATATTGAATTTAATTGGAGTGGATTATACAATATATCAGAATCAATATGATGTTTTAATAACTATGTATAGTTATTCTTTACACCATTATACCCATCCATGTAAGGTGGTGGTGGAAAATAGATTACACCACGGCGTGGAGACGGTATTCCGTACGTACGCACGCGCGGTGATTTCTTTTTCCGTAGGATAGATAGATGGTGAAATAGGGTTTTTTCATACTTATAATAACATATCAGTATATGAGTGATACTGATGTTATTACTTCATAATGAAACAACCTAAGAAGAAGAAGTGGAAGAAGAAATAAAGATGAAAGAATTGGTAACGGTAATTACCTCTTCTTTGAAGCGCCTTTTGGAGACCTCCTCTTAGGGAACTAAAATTGGACTTTGAGGAAGACCAGAACCTCTAGGATGTTTCTAGGGAAGTGGAGAAGAGATTTTGGCAGGGGTTGGCCGAGCTTTATTGCTCAAATTGGTGTGAGGAGGAGGGGGAGGAGGTGCCCTTTTATAAGGGAGGAGAGGGGCACCTTAGGAATATCTCAAAATATTATTTTATATTAAAGTAAAAATCGGTTTATAATGGTTCCAAAGGGTCTTATTTCGAAGCTAAAGTGGGTATGGGTCGAAATCCTATCAACAAATAGGATTTAGACAAGTTTAGGTTCTTATTTTAACCTTATCAATTAGATTTAACTCTAAGTTAAATAATTTAACTTTTACCGTGTCTTTTTGTTTTCTTTCACTATATGGTTAATAAACTTACTATAACATGCCAAACGAACCCCAAATTGTTTATTATTAATATATATATATCCTTATATAAGTCATTTGTCCGAACCTTAGATTTTTAGGAATAAAATAACAATTAATAATATAATATTTGATTTAAAAACTATTTTGTGTCAATTTTGACACTATTTGATATATGATTTTTGTGAAAGTCATAAAAGAATTATATGTTCGAACCATGTTTATTAAATCAACACTAATATATCATAGTAACCTAGAAAATTAGTGGAATTCATTAAAAGTCTCAAATTACATTCATTTGAGTATTTATAACATCAATTATGTTAATATTTCCTTTAAAGGGTAATTACTGCATCATCGTTGTGTCATAAATAAATTAATTTATTTAAAGTCTAAAAATTATAAATAAAATATCATTATATAGGAAATCTTTTTATCTTACTAATTAATATTTATAGTAGAATTTATCTTATGTATAACCCCATATTAAAAATGTTTTAGTGAATAAACTTTGATTTTAACTCTTTTAACTCTTCTTTGAATTAAATAATAATAAATGTCCTAATCTAATCCAAGTGGGCCTAAATGATAATATTTTACACTTAAGGTTGTTTTTGGTCGAGATAAACTTGTCCAATAGAATTAGGACATGTGTTAGGGTAATATTAATATCATTCTTACCCTTAATTATCCTATTTACTATTAACCGTGGTAAAAAAAAGTAAAAAGTTACTATTCACCAAAAATTATTTTCATCTCATTGAACCACATTTTACTTACTGAAATCAACCGTGTCTCTCGGATTTTTGAAATTCCATTCACAGAAGCGGTAAAATTAAGATTTATGAAGAAATTAATTTTTTTAACTACCACTTAGTAGTTTCACTATTCATCAAAAATTGATGTTTTTCAGAACAATGCCAAAATTTCATCCTAAGCTATATTTCATATTCCGAATTCAAAAATGAAGTCTATTTTTCCAAATTCATATCATAGAATTTTCATTAATTAATTCTATAATTAAATCCCGCTGTTAAAACAAATATCGTGTTTTTAAGAAACAATATCTATCAAAAGATTGACACTTGATTATGTCTGGTTTAAATGTGAAATTACATCCAATGACCAACATTGTATTAAATTGTAAAAATATATTCTAAATATACTTTAAAACCACTCAAATTAATAATTTATCACTATTAATTATTTCGATTAAAAAAATTGTTTTTAATTATAATTTAGTAATTTTCACTATTCATCAGAATATGAAAGTTATCCGAAAAGTACCAAAATTTCACCTTAGGCTAAATTCGATACTCCGAATCCAAAAATGAAGTTCATTTTGAAAAATAAGATTTACAGAGTTTTAAAAAGTGGTTATTACTATTCATACCGGCTAGTTTTAATAATATTTTAATAGCATATCGTTGTTTAGTGAAACTCGGTATTGCGTATTACACACGCTATCGAGGAAGGTCGCGATTGCGTGTAATGCAAGGCAAGTCAAGGATGCGTGTTGTGCAAGCTCCTTTTGGTGTAGCGTACAACACAAGACATTAAAATGAATATTTTTTATAAAATCTTGGGCTGTTACAGAGTGGATGCACAATATTGAAATAGAATTTAACCTCGTTGAGTTTTCCGAACCGTTGATGGTCAAGTTTGCAACCATGATGCTTGAGGGTTCACCGTGTATGTGGTGGATGTTGGTTTCTCAGAACAACCCTCGTCAAGAGCTTACATGGGAGTTTTTCGAGGCCTTGTTCATTTGACAGTATTTATTTGAAGAATAAAGGGTGAAAAGGGGATGGAGATTTGTTGTCTGCAGAAGGGTAAAAAATCCGTGTTGGAATATTTCCAACGCTTTGTAGAGCTAGTACCTTATGATTCAGGGTATTCCATGAATGACCCCATGAAGGCTCGATGTTTGAGGAGGGTCTCCGCCCTGATCTACAGTCGAAGGTTTCATATTACAACCTAACTTCTTTTATTGATGTGGTGAGACAAGATTTTCATGTCGAATTTGTGATGGTAGGAGTGCTCATAGTAGTTATCCCTCCTTCGATCCCTATAAGCAGTGATGAATATTCTGGAAAGGAGATGAGTAAGAAAATGAAAGTGGATGGAGCAGGTTGTGGAATCAAGAGGCCTTAGGGTCTATCATCAACCTCTTTGGAGCGAGAGATCCTCATGTGTTATCAGTGTGGCAAGCTGGGTCACAAGAAGATGTCGTGCCCAAGCGCTCTGAAACCCTGCTAGGCATGTGGATGCCTCGGTCACTTGCGACGATTCTGTCGGGGTGTTGCTAGAAATCGTCACAAAGGATGTTCTCATAAGTGATGTGATGTTGGGTTTTTGTTCAAAGTTTCTGGTGTAAGTTTCCTTTCAGTGTAAGGGATCTTTTATCGTTGTAGTTATACTGATGGTGTTTTGGGTTTTTACATGCATGGGATGTCTTGGTTCTTTTGATGAACTCTATTTTTCAATGCCAGTATGGTTTTTATTTTAAAATCTTGTCCTTTATTTTGTCAAATCAAAATATGTATGTTTCTTGTTGGGATTATCAGAACCTGACTACGAATCAGGAGATGCTTTATCCATCAGAGCTCCATCCAAAAGGCCTCAGAGTGAAGCCAGTGTGTAGTTAGGAACCCCCGAGGAATTTTAAGGAGTCTGGATAAAGTTGTCCCTCTACCGTGTGGTGAGACAGTTTTGGTGTTGTTGCTCTGGTTTCCTTGTCATTCTAATTATTCCTCTAGTCCCAAAGAGCATGATTAAATTATCCCTCACGCAATGTTAGTAATTGTCCCTTTGGGATGCAATTTGTTGATCAGTTACCTTATTTGGGCCACCCATGTAAACCAGTTGTGACTTTGGTTTTTTTCAATCCGAAGTTATGGGCCTTGAGTAGTTGTATGTCATGGTTTCATTGATCCAATCCTTGGTCACTCCCTCCCCGACCATGGGGTTAGGGTTTTTAGTTGGTGCAGAAATTGCGTTTAAGATCTTATCACTTTCGGACGAGAGTGAGTGGTTTAAATTTCATTATTGTGTTCTTTCCAGCTTGAGTAAGGCCTGGTTCAGGTGTAAGTTGTATTTCTATTTGGTCTCTATAAGGTTGGTTCTTTATGGTGAGGAGACCCACCGTGAGTCTCTTTGAATTTTTCTTAAGTCATTATCAGATGGTAGTTGAGTGCTTATAGTGTGGAGCCCGTGCTGGCCTCCCCTATGCTGGTGATTTATTTCAGGAAATGAGGTTGACTCCCATTAGTCATCGATGGAATTTCCTTGGGTTAAGAGGTTGGATCGTGTTTATGTGAAATCCTTAGGTGTTGATCGTTCAACTAGATAGTGTTATGGATTTTCGAGGGAGGAAAGCGTTATGGTAAGGACAATTTTCACACCCCGACCGTGCATTTTTTTTAATTTAGGATTTCTTTGGCTTCAAATTATTTTTCTGGGGTTCGTGTTCAGTCTCAGATATGATTTTTGAGTTTATGTTAAAAAGTGTGTGTTTCGGGTTGACGTCATTGGCGCCTGGGCGCAACACGTCTTGAAAAAACCCACACAGCCTCGCCAGGACATTGCGCGACATTCCATCTTCGAAAAATAAATTAATTAATTAAAATTAATGGATTTTTTAATTATAGAACACATTAATTGTTGAGTCATTTAAAATTTTTATTCTGTTAATGAATATATTAATATTGGGATAATATGAAAAAAATTATTATTATTATTATTATTTTTATTTCTCATCATGTTATTGTTGTTATAATAAACAGTACAAATAATATAATTTTAATTGAAATGATTTCTCAGAATTATTTTATTTTTGTAATAACAATATTGTTGTATTGAATATTTTTAGTATGATTGTTATTACGATTATTATTACAATTATTATTCTTAATATTATTATCATTAATGTATTATTATTATTATTATTATTACTATATTGCTGATATTTATAATTGGTTTATTCTTATTTTTAGGTTTCTTCTATTTTTTTATAGTTTACTGGGGACCTATTTTCTTCCCCCTCTCCAATCTCTTCGCCCCCCATTACCCATTTGTGTGGCGCGATCCTACAGCCCGCATCTCCCAGCCGGTCGTAACCCCCCTCAAACCCCAGCTTCTTGTTCTGCTCCCCTTTTCATTACATAGCCCCACGCGGAAGCCTGCCACAGTGACCCAATAACCGGATCTGCTTCCTACTCAACGTAGCATGCCTCCTGCTTCCCTTGTAGAAGATGTTGCCCGCGCAAAATTCCCTTCGTCGCCTCCCTTTCGTGCGATGTCCTCCCAGTTCGGTGGCCCGACGATTGGACTCCCCCTTTCCTTCCTCCATTCCGGCGTCACCCCCTCTCCCTCGCCTCTGACAAGATGACATCGAGCACCTCTGCCCTCCCCTTAGCTCGGCTTCGGCCTTCTCCCTAACCACCCAGGCGCCGCCTCGACCTCCTTCCCGACCACCCCATCGAGACCACCGCTTCCTAATCTCCCTTTTTCCCTCTGGGCAACTCTCCACCTGATGTCGTCGGCCTCCCCATTTCGCTCTTGTCACAGTAACCCAACACTGGCCCTCAGCCACCTTGCAGCGCACCCCAGCACCCCGGATGCCTTCTCCATACCGCTGCATCTTCAGCCTACCCGCCTCACAGCCGTTGTCCGACCATCCTTCCTCTCTCCCCGTCGGTATACCATTTTATTTTTTTATTTTATTCGTGTTTTCTACATTTGTCTCAGTTAGATATTTCATTTATTTTGGGTTCGTTTTGGTAGAGTTGGTTTGGAGTCAACTTTTGGAGCGTGCAGTTGAGGTGGGAATGAGATCTCGCATCGGTTCCAAATGCGCGTTGTTTCGTCACACCATGGTTCTGAGGTAGGATTCCCATGAACTATTTTTTTAAAATTAAGAATCATTAATTTTATGATTTACACACCCTATATAATTAATATGTGTTAATTTGAAGCTCTGGTCCAAATTTATTTAGTACGCAAGTGTTGTTTTAAGCTCGTTTGTTGATTTTTTACTTTGTTTTGTGAAATAGCACACACTGAATGTAGGTTCCTATTGCGCTTGACATATAATATTAGTTTCCTCAATTTATTATTGTTCTACCTTTTTCTAGGTGTTAATTTTTACTGTTCAACATGTGGTTAATTCACTTTGTTTGAAAAATGGGTAGTTCCGGCCTTTTTTATGAAAATGGTATCGTCCAGTTATAGTTGTGCTCACTATTTTCTTTAGTTAAATGTTATTTTGGTCTGCACCTAACTTGTGAGTTTTAGAACACGGTTTATGATTTTTAATAAGTTCCTGACATGAAAATTGGTGTTTTATGACTTTGTGAGTATCTTCTAAAAGTGTGTTTTTCAAGCATTTCATGTTTGGTTTTAAAAACGGTTCTCGGTGGGCTTTCATGTGTCAAAAGTGACATAAAATGATTTGTTTTTTTTAAGTGATTATTACATCCAAAATTAGGTTTTGGGGTTCATAATTTGGTGATTGTTAAATTGAATTTTTTTTATTAAACAATGCATGACTTGTTTTCTTTATAAAATGCATGTTTGGATTTTCAGAGTAAAGTGTGATGTAAAATGAGTTTTTTGAGCATATAAATGTATCATCATCACGAGGAACAATGTTTTTGGTTCTTTCTATGGTTCTCTAAGTGGATGTTCTGGATCCGAAATAGCATTTCTCTAATTTTTTAAATTTTACATGAGCCTCGGACTTTGATGTTTTTTTCATGGTGAACCTCTTAATAAGAACATCTTTGTGTTCTGGAAGATAAATATTTTGTTATAGTTTATAAATCCATCTAAATAGAATATTTTGGTAAATATTAGTTAAGGAAGGATGATTTGTTCCATTTCAATTGTCTATACCAAAAGTGAGGATACATAAAAATAAATTTTATGGAATGAACTGGATAAATTTGATCTCAGGGATTCAACTTGGTTCATTTGGGGTGATTTTAATGTAATCCTTGATTCGTCAGAAATGAATGGCGGTGAAATATATATAATAAGATATCATTAGTCATTCATTTACTTTTCCTATCAAAACACCCTCCATGCCATGGTTTTTAAATGAGATAAATTCACATGTTGTAATAATCAAAAGGGTAACCAGTGTACTGGGATTAGAATGGACCATTAATTTGGAAACCTTTAAGATATTACTTCCTACATTAGCGCTAAATTTGATAATCTTGGGAGGAATCTCTTTGAACATAATCTGCTTCTCAACTAGTTCGTTCAAGGATCCATGATTAGTAATATTTTTTCTATTCCTACTAATGGTTGTGTCATCACATTTTCACAAAATGGTTTTCACATCCTGGTTGAAACCCATATAGGGAGTCTGGTGGATTGGTTCGCATAAAAAACTACATCTCGTATGGTCTGATAATAGGATGGTATGTTCCTCTAACCTGGAGGTAATGAAGATTTATATTGGTCACACTGAATGAAATATATAGTTGAGCATTGATGATGATAGTTTATGTATCATGTTTGAGAAGAGAAACTAGATATAGGTAATCCTTTTAGAGTAGGAAAGGATTTCTTAGGGGAACTCTCAAGTAATGTGGATCAGGGAAGGTGATTAAAAAACTACCTTCATAAAATGTTTTTTAAAGGAAAAAAGTCATGATACTACTCCTAATATTCAATAGGAATATAGTTCATTCACTCAGGATTGGGAGATTGTGGAAGGTATGGCCACTAATCACTTCAAGTCTTCTTCAATTGTTCCTAACCATAGTATGAAGAGAGGCTATCTGAGTGATCAAATAGACATTTTCAATGACATACCTCAGGTTGTCTCCAATAATATCAACATTTTTTAGACCGTTCCAAAGGAACATGGGATCTTGGAAGTATTTCATTCTCTTAATCCCAAGAGGTCTCTAGGTCCTGATGCTTATTTGGGATAATTATACATTTATTTCTTGGAATTTGTGAAGAATTATCTAATCACTACCATTCCACTCTTATTTATATGATGAAGATTTCCTCAGGTGCCATGTGCATCCACCATGATTCTTATTCCAAAGGTGAGAGATCCCTCTTCCATTAATTATTTCAAGACAATCAGCATGATAAATTTTCTGTATGAGGTTTTGGAAAATATCACGAACAAAAGTCACAGGCTTCTTATTCCTCAATGAATCTAATAGAACCTATAAAGATTCATAAATGGAAGATCTGCACATAAATCCATTATCTTGGTCCATGAAATGGATGTAAATATTAATAAAAAATTTATTAGATAAATTTTTATGGTGAAGACAGATATGAAAAATACTTATGACAAGATGGAGTGTGGATTTATTAATAGATTGTTGAATAGTTTGCGATTATCTTGTTGTATGGTTTATCTCTTATTTAGATCATTCAACTCACCCTCACTATCAGTTTCTATCATGGGGATAAATGTGGGTTCTTCAAATCAACCCATGGCCTCAGATAGAGAGACCCTATTACTCCGAGTCTCTTCATAATGGTTCAAGACACCCTCATCATGCACTTGAAAAAAAATCACTAATAGACTCATTCTTCCTTACCATTGCAGAGTAAATACTATAAAAAATTATCACATTTTCTTCTTAAGTGACTTGGTCTTCCTATTGAATGTTAGCATAAAAATATCTAAGAATTAAATCATTTGATTTGTACGTATGTCATAAAGAGCATAAAATATATCAATATGAAAATAATGTAATTTTTCATCTCTAAAAGGTTATCACTTTGTCATGTTAAAATAATTAGGAATGGCATGTCCATGCATAAAAAATCTTTCCACATGGAATATGTGGGAGCACCCATATCTCCATGAAAAACTTGAAATAAATAATTTGATGGATTGGTTGATAAATTTACGTCTCACACCACCAATTAGAAAAATATATTTCTACTTTTTGGGGGTCTCATTACTCTTGTTAATTGAGTTTTATCTTCCTTCCCCATTCCTGTGATGTAGGTGATCAATGTTCAGAAGGCAGTTCAATAAATCATTAAAAATATTTATATGATCTTCATCTCGGATTCCCATGCTAATTGATGGATTCGTTGGGATCCACGGTACATGATAGCCAGGACAGTGGGAGAGGGTGGCATTAAATTGAGGAGTGTCAAGGACACCTTGCATAGTTTACAAGAAAAAACATGCATGAGACTATCTAGAGGGTATGTCATTGTAGTAAAAATATATCTTGAAAAAATATTGTCACCATAAGGTAACTATAAGGTGGTGTTCCCAACTCTTTTGATTATATCTCTCTATATCACTACTCTATAGGACAAATCGAGATAGATCATTGGGTGTGGCTAGATTATGTTGTTGACTGATAAATGGTGGGCTTAGTTCATGGATTTCTAGGTTTCTTAGTTCCAAAAATATTGTCACGACCCGTCCTCAGGGCCCATGCCGTGACTATCCCAAGCCCGCCTTCCATAGGCCAGGGGCTGGCGTCTAGCACCAAAGGCATACATCCCGATAACTGGGAAGGCATTGCCTTTATAAAAGTAACAAAACACCACAAAGTACAAGTGGAAGTAAAAAACTAAGTACAAAAAAGTGCTGAAAAGTAAATGGTCCAGAATGCAAACCCAACTGGAAATACAACTACAAATGAACAAAAGTACAATAGAAAAAGACAACAGCTGGAAGAAAGGAAGCATCTCCTGGGTCTTCCTCCTCGGATACTACCTGAAGGGTAGGTACAGATAGCATAGCTCCTGGATCATCCACCTAGGATCCTACCAGAAGGGTAGGTACAGATAGCGCAGCTCCTGTATCGACTCCCATGGATCCTACCTGAAGGGTAGGTACAGATAGCGCAGCTCCTAGATCCTCCACCAAAGATCGTAACTGAAGGGTAGGTACAGATAGCCCAGGTCCTGGATCATCCACCACGGATCCTACTTGAAGGGTAGGTACAGATAGCACATCTCCTCAATGCTCTCGCTCGTCAACCCCCTCCGAGTGTCATCTCGCCGTGATGTCCACCTCTGGATACTGACTCGTCGGGTGGTCCACCTCCGGGTACCATCCAGTCCTCGAACACTCAGCCTCTGTCAGCACTGCCCGTCATCTTCATCCAACACAATGAGGTGCGGGCATATCCCGTGCAGGTGAGAGTATAACGATACTTAGTAGGGACCCCGATACCCTCAAGGTCTCACTAAAACCAACAAGGATAACCACAAACAAGATCTCAATAGATAACCTCTACATAGGTATATGCCCATACATATACCTAAGTTATCAAATAACCCATCTCAATCATGAGGAAACACAAGATTATGAAATCATCGGATAACCACTACCTAGGTATATGCCCATACATATACCGAAGTTATCAAGTGACTGTTCTCAATCATGAGGTAAACACAAAGGTCAAATATTCATCTCAAACCAGGATTTTTATTATCGAAACAGTAACTTCTGATGAGTCCGTCTCTAGAGTGTACAGTGATCCTGTCACAACTCCGAGGTACAGCACACTAACCTAAGACTGCTGGGGTACTCCTCTTGTCGAGTACCGCGGGTCTGCCACCTCACACAGTACTGCTCTTCTGTCGTGGGTCTGCCACCTCACACAGTCGTGCTCCCCCTCATAGCCTACATAGGTACTCCCCCTGTCGAGTACCGCGGGTTTTCCACCTCACACAGTAGTGCTCCTCCGCCATTGGTCTGCCACCTCACAAATTAGTTCTCCCCACTGGGCTATGATAGTCACTCCAAATCGAATCAGACAAGCATTCATCGGTTACAGCCAGCTACACAGTCTCCATACTCTGTATGCTTGTCTCCGGGAGGGTCCCCTCCATGAGCTACAGGTCGATACTCCATGTATCACAAGTTCCACGAAGAAGTATCTCAAAGGACTGCCTCGTCATAGGAGTCTCAACGCAACAGACGGCGCGTCAATCGGACGCCCGGTCTGTGAATTATTAGCCTTTTCATCCCAGGGGCCCGGTTGATTTCGCGTGCGAACCAACCCGGCCGTATCTCAACTCTACCCCGAACTCTCAAAGGGTATACTCATAGGGATCGTTTCTCAACGTGATCACCAAGGCCGCTGACGGTTCGTCAAACGGATGTCCGGTCTGAAAGATATCAGCTTTTCCGTTCCAGGGGCCCGGTTGGATTTCGGGTAGAATCCAACTCGACCATACTCCAACTGCATCCAAACCTCGGGAGAAGTATGCCAAAAGTTTTGTCTCATCAGGATGAATTCAACGAGACATACGGTGCATCAATAGGACGCCCGGTCCGTGAGTTATTGGCTTTTTCGTTCCAAGGGCCCGGTTGGTTTCGTGAGCGAACCAACCCGACCACACTCTAATGGTGTCCAAACCTCGAGCAAATTAAGCCAAAAGTTTCTTCTCATCAAGAGGAAACCAAAAAAGTTTACGACACATCAATCGGACGTCCGTAACTCAACATATAAGCGTTTCCGTTCTGAGGGCCCGGTTGGTTTCGTATCCGAACCAACCCGGCCGAACCCAAAGTTCTCCGAAACCTTGAGTGTAATATACCGAAACGACCATCTCGATCCAAATATTTTACTGCAATTGACGGTGCATCGATCGGAGGTCCGTATCCCATGATATGGGCAAAAGACCTAAAGAGGTCTGAAAGCAGGGGGTCTGGGCCCGGACCGACCCTGCCCAACCCCCCTGGGTCGGCCCTAACCGGGGCGACCCGGCCCGGGTCCAACATGGGTGGGCGCGGCCCGGCCTGGTGGTCCGGCCGGGCAGCTCGGCCCGGCGCACTGGAAAAGTGGCCGCGCAAGGGGGGACCACCCCCTGGACGAAACCGCGGCCCCGCGCGGGGGCCGGTCCCTGTCAACGGACGCGGCGCGATGCTGCGTCCCTTTGGTCCCATGCGGCCGCCGGACCAGCCGCCCGCCTCCGCGACTTCAGCCGCGGCGGTCCCTTTCCGGCAGCGCGCCCGGCGCCGCCGCCTCCTAGCGGCCGGCCGGTGCCGGCCGCCGCCTCCGACCACCGGCGGAGTCTTCCGCGGACCACCGGAAGCGCTCCGGTGGTCTGTTTTGCTCGCCGCTTTCCCCAACGGCCCTCCCGGGACCCGACCATTACTGCGGAGGCTTCAAAATGGCTTCGCAGCTCACCTCACTATCATCCGTCGATCCGCACTTCGACAAAAAACTGCGGGGTCTTCGAATTGACTTCACCGCCCCGACTCCGCCAGCGGTTTCGTTCTGGCTCAACGGTGCGGCGCGACGGCGCCGTGTTTCTTCGTCGCATTCTTTCTCATTTCCGCACGGTGCAATGGCACCACGCTACCTTTCACGTGCCGCAACAAATTCAAAAAAACATGGGGTGGAGGAGGGTCGGCCGTGTTCGTGCGGTCTGACCTCCTCCCGTTAGTATGATAATAGGCGGCCAAAATGAAACCAAGAAAGGCGACAGATGAGATCACGATCAACAATAAAATAAACCCCCACCACATTCCGCAACAAAATATTCCCAACCCGCAAGGAAAACATTCGCAGATCAACTAGATAATAAGTTGATCTGTGTTCTTTGTTTTCTTTAGAATGAAAGAATCAAGGGAATAAAATCATTCTCAAAATAATTCCCTACATCAAGCGTTGTCGTCGAACGAGATTTGTCGCAGAAAGGGATGTTGCGGAAGAAGACATCGCAGAAGGGGTATCGTCGCGTCGCGGAAGGAGCATTGTTGATTTCCGAGGATTTGGTGTTCTTCGTCGGAGATCGGTGTGTTCTTCGCATTCTTCGCGTTTTTCACGTTCTTCGCGTTCTTCGTCGAAGAAGAACGCTTTCCTCCAAATCCTCTCCACACAAAAATTTCTAAACGAAATAAAATAAGAAAAGTCTTATTTTATTAACGCACGATTCATCCTTTGAAATTCAAAAAGAAACAATCAATTCAACGAATTAATTTTAACGATTTAACCGCCCAAATTAATGAGGCTTTTCTTTACCAGAATAAACGCACGATTTGACTTCATTAATAGGGGGTGCGGGTTCGTTACATAAGAAGAAAAGAAATGGTGGGGCTTGTGCGGGCCCAAACTCACAAATATCCTACCAAGTGGGTAGGATATTGTGGGTCCCATCTTATCTGCTTAACTTAGGTTTAAGCCTCTTTAAGTAAAATAAAATAAATTGTCGCACCACCTTTATTTTATTTCGTAACTTAACCCCAAAAATTTTAAACCACACTCGAGCAAACACAACTTCAGGAAAGGTGTTCCTAAGCAATTACCGGTGCTGCGAGTTCATCGGTGCACTCAGATTTCAATTCCGAGCACTGCTTCAAAAGTTAGAAAAACCCGCTCTTTCCTTCACTAAAGGTACCCGAGCTAAACTTCGGAAAATGATTCTGGGCACACCGGGCCGCAGAATCAGGTGCCGTCAGAAACTGCGTTCTTGTAAAATTCCAAAAAAAATTAAGAAAAAAATTTCCTTGAAATTTCTGGGTCTTTAAAAATATAATTCATGTATACAAGCATATTTATGTCATTTATTCATACCAACCTTGATAGTCATCAATTGAAGATCTTTAACAACTTTGTCATTAATTCTGAACCATACAAAATTGTTTTCATGGGTACAACATCAGGAACATTTTTAGAGAAGGCTTACAACAAAATTTATCGTGTGTTGGCCAAACAATATGAGTGGGGAAGAGTCCCTTGGTGTAATGAAATACCAATGAAGTTCAACTTATTTGTTTCTTGTATTACAAATTTCATGATTCCCACGTATGAGGAGGTTATAATGAATGGGATTAACCTTGTTTCTATGTGATCATTCTAAAAACAGTCCAATGAAGAAAATTTCAAACATCTATTCGTTGAGAGTGATTGGGAAAACATCATTTTTAAATGGAATATATGAGTTCTCAGGGGTGGGAGAATGTATCTTCAATCATGATTTTTTTACACACATGGTTTCTGGAGGTGGAAATCAATGTTCTTGAATAGAATGAAAGGGTGGTTATAATGGATGTTTGTTGTTGGACCATATAGACTTCTAGGAACTAAGAACATCATGATTATATACTAACTTATAAAATAGGAATTATGAATAAAACTAGAAGCCTAATTGTTTATTTTGTGTTTCTTGTTAAATGCTGGGAGTTTTCATCCTTCTTAATAATTATACTGGTTGGAAAATGTTCACTCTCTCATTCATAGTATCTAATCAGGTAGTCTCGATGGGTGAGATGGTTTCCTCTTCTCATTGTCTTTATGATCGGCATGGATGGTTCTTGTGTTTCCATCATCATGTGGGGGGTGTTTTTCATGAAAACCAAGGATCAATGCTTCTTTATTTCTACAAAGGCTATGAACATGGGGATTATCTGGTGGTACAGGCATGCTCTATGTTGAAAGGTATTTAATTGTGTCATTCTCACCACATCAACCTTGAGGGGGTGGAAATAGATTCAAATGTTACCCCTGATTCATAGTATCAGAAGATCCAGTTTCCATGGTCAATAATTTTCCTCATCCAGAAATCCAAATCTCTTCTAGATTCTCAAGTGGCTATTAGTCACACATAGTGGTAGGGGAATAAGGTTATGGATATTATGGCATATTGGGCATCCTATGACAAAAACAGATTATTTTCTAGTATGGATTATTTTCTCTACATGTGTGATGGACATGTTAGATAAGATTCCCTCAGGCTTATCTATTTTATACCTCCTTTATGTTTTTTTGTTCTTGGACTTGGCCTACTTGTAATAAAAATTTTAACTTTTAATGAATAAGAGTTAACATTCTTCAATGAGGGATTTTGTTTTATTTATTCATTAAAACCCTTAATTTTTCATTATATTATTCTTATATAATAACCATTGTATAATTAATGTATTGATATATTGTTATTCTAAGGTTACAGCTGACACTCACACAAACTTCCATCAAATGGGATATGCAATTAGCATTGGTGTGTATGGTAGACTACCACCTCATGAACCGTTTTTTTTTCATTCTTCCATTACCACTATTCGTAGTCTGAAATAATGATGGATTTATAGTTAATATATGATATATATTATATATATGATTCAATTTTTTTTAATTTTTATATAACACATACATTCATGCTTTCCATTTTGTAGGAATACAATAAATTGTTTTTTGGATGTGTGGACCACTGCCTCTTCAATGTATTGTGATTTTTTCATGCATTACATAGTATATATTAAGGATTGTTTTAATTAAAATATGTGATAAATATGAAATTAATATGATAATATAATTATATATATATATAATATAATTTTTATTCTTTTAATACAACATGAAAAAATAAGTAGCATTGATGCATACGTACAACCTACCGTCTTGATGAACAATGTATTTAATTTCATATCTCCAAACATTTTGGATTAATATAAAAACATATATAGTAAATATATATAATATTTAAATCATGGTCCAAATTTTTTAGATGATTACATCATTATTTAATTAATAATAATGAAAAATAAAAAACTGATACATACCTGAAAAACAAGGGAATTGTCACATGAAAGGATAAAAATAATGAAATATTAATAACAAACGGGTAATGATATGTATAATTTGATCATATATAACATCATAAAAATTAATATGATTATTTTATATGCTAATATATTACTTAAAACCATTATATTTAAGGTTAAATTATGTTTAATAAAATGGAAGTGTAATGTAAGGGATTCTTTTCATACTTTTATTTTCATGAGGCATACTCCATTTTCACCACTTATTTATTTTGTGTCATTTATATAACACCACTATTGTATTTCATGTAAACAATAAATTTATATTAATTGTATTTAATGTTTCATTTGAATTTATTTATTTTAGGGGGATTATAAATTTAGAAGTTACCAAGTGGTAAGTGATTTCGTCTCAAATTACATTACATTAGAACTTATTTGTTATTATGAAAAAATTCACTATAATGTGGTGTTTATACTGCACCATTATAACTTAATATCACGATTCACTCCTAATTCATGGTTTTTTATGTTTCATGTTGGGTTATCCCGTTCAAGGGGTTTGATATGAAAATTACCAAGCGGTAAAAGTTATTTTGATATCTCGATTTCTTTTGTGATTGTCAACATTCTCTTAAAACAATCGCTATATTATAATAATTTTTCATTAGAAATTTAAATTATCTTAAATATAAATATTATTTTGTTATGGATATGATTATTTTCTTAACCATATAAAATTTTTACATATGGAGTTTACTTTGAAATTTATTTGATTAACTGGGGAAAATTGAGAAATTTGTATCCATTACACAATATGGATATTTGATAAGGAACATTATTTATGAATTAAATAAATTATTCAATATATGGGGAACATTTTGGAAATACACTATACATGTTGAGGAATGTTAAATGGAATCCCCTTGATGCATTGGTAGTATCATGAGACGAATCAGTTGGACAAATTAGATGGGTTTTTACTAATTATGTTTTAAACTGTCTTGAGGATAGACCTTAATGATAAAAGAAACATGTTACTAGGAAACAATAAATCTAAATAATAATAATTTTCATTATTTTGAATTCAATTATTATAATCATCAATGATATTTTTGGTTTGAAATTTTCTATGGATTCATTTTCGTTGTCAATTTATTGATTTAAAAGGAATGAGTGCTAAGTTATTACATTTCCATATTGATTATTGATTATTAATTCATGATAAATTCCACTATATATAACCTTTACTAAGAATTTGATCACACCATTATTTTTTTCCCTTTGCCAGGTCATTAAGAATAAATCTTTGAATATTATTTCAAGGATGTTGTTTATAAGATTTTGATATGTATTATGTTTTCTTTTATTTTACCAATATTTTATAGTTGTCATGTATGTATTCTAGTTTTCCAAAAATAGTATACTGATCAGTTATTTGGGATTTGATTTCTTGAAATCATGCCAATTTAATAAAGTAAGGCACTAGATCTAGGCTTCTGGGGTTATGGTGTTACATTATGAATATCGTGTCATTCATTTTTGGTCAAAAAATTCATCAATTATGTTCATGGATCTCATGAATAAAATCATTCATCTATTTCATAAATTATAAGTTATTGTGTTTTCTAATGATTTTTAAAATTTTAAAAACCATAGAGATTTATTCTAAGATCTAAAACAGTATACTGAGTACATTTTGAGCAAATTTTTTATTTTCAAAGCTTATGAAATTTCACTTTTAGATCTAGTATGTATTTTTTCTATATCATGCAATCTCTGAGGTAGGAATTTAGATTAACCATTAATAAGATGAGGATAGGATGTCCTAAGAACACAATTAGAACATGTTTAAGATAATTATATTCCCTAGTTTAGATATGAAATATGTATATTCCATTTAGAAATTCTCCCACCCTATAGGATTTATGGCTGGGCTTACTAGGTAGGAAATGATGTTTGAGTGGACAGATCAGTGTATATAATCCTTTTTAGATTGGAAGAGGAGATTAATGAAAACTCTTATCCTAAAATTTTTCATTTAGGGGATTATATATTTTCTGTTCTTTTATTCTTATTTTTTTCTCTTATAATATGTATTAATGTAGAGGGGTAAGGTATTAGAATTTGGGTGACTTCCGTTATGACCTCACGAGAAGAACTACGTGGCACGTGGATTGGAGTTGGAAACTAAGGTCCATGATTGGAAGTTTTATCACCACTATCTCTTCAGAGAGATATTTTTCATATACAAAAACCATAACAGGTTGTATTACATCTTATATTCATGGTAAATAAACATTAATAAGAATATTTAGCTAGATTAGTTATAAAAATTTGATATTGAAATGGATTATATTCCGATGAAGGTTAATGTTGTTTTATATTCTATCAAGAGAAAAATGGTGGTTCTTAAAGAGAGATATATTTAGAGGAGTAGTATAGTTTTAAGATATTATTATCTGAATGGTTGGAGGAAATGTTTTAGGACCAATGGGAAATTTCAGGTTTTCACTTGCATATTATATCTTTTTCTGTGGGATGGGTGAAGGTCATCTATGTATAAGATTCTAAATTCTTAATAATACAAGAGTTTTTTGTAGGAAGTTTCCAAGTTTTGGTATGGATGATGAATAATGATGAAGTGAAATTTTTTCATGGGAGAGTAATGGTTCCTAATTGCATGTGGGATGATTTAACGAGGGAATCCCATTTCTATTAGTGGTTAGTTCACTTGGGTTCGAAGAAGATGTTTACCATATTAGAAAACAATTCTGGTGTCTTTTAATGAAGGGAGACATCATGGGATTTATCTTTATTTTATTAAACTATTAGGGGAACAAAATGTAGCTTCTATTACTAGTAGAATTTCAGCATCCTATTCCCAGGTATATGTATAATTGTTATGTTTTTTTGAAGGACTTCAGGATGTGGTTTCCAAGGAACCTAAGGAGTAATGATACTCTATGGGTGATAAAGGATCAATTGATGAAGGGGACACAATTCTTTCAAATATGATATAGTCTCTTTATAAGTGATTTGTAATGATTTTTTATCTAAGAGATTATAAAAATTCATGTATTTACATCAAGTATCATGTTAGAGAGAGAGAGACATAATTTACATCACAGTTTTGGTAGGTATTTTAGATGGATTTGGGAAATCAGTTAATGCTATGTATGATGTATCCCCTATAGAATGATGGATAGTCGGATATGGTGATCTAGATCTTAGAAGATATGATTTGGGAATTTGATATAGATATCATTGGAGTAAGGGATTATCATATGTCCTTAGTGGATTTCATATAGAGTAACATTTTTTATTCGTTGATTTAGATGGAATTGTTAGAGGATCTTTATGGTCGGCCATGTCACTCAATGATGTTTTGGAATGAGGCAAGTGAGGAAGCTATAATAGGGATGAGTATGATGTAGGAAACCTTATAGATGGTGCATTTGGTTAGGAAGTGTTTGGTTTCCACTCAAAGTAGAAAAAAAATCATATTATGATAGTAAGAGATGAACGATATCGTTTACTATGGGTGACTAGTTGTTTTATAGGTATCACCTCAGTTAGGGAATTTTTCATTTTTTATGTAATGGAAGTTGACATAATGATTTTTGGGAAAATTTGGGGACATCAATAAATTCAAAATAGTGTCACACCAGTTGGATCTTACTCTATAATATAAAGTAATGAATAATTTTTTTCATGTGTCTCATATTTGAATGTATGAGCCTGATCCTATTCATGTGGTAAATTAAGATGATATTGAGATGGAACATGATGCATTGTTTGTGGAGATACCATTTTAGATTGTGGACCAAAGTGAGAAAATGGTTATGGTAAAGGAAATTCCACTTGTTCTATTTTGAGAGAATCATGAGCATATCCAAGGGGTGAAATGGGAGTGAGAATGTAATACCTCATGAATTTATGATATTTTATCTATAAATAAATTTTATTTTATTGATAGCTTTATTTATATATATCATGAAGTTTAATCAAAATGGGATATACAATTAAAATATTATTTTTAATGTTACAATTATCATCTATCTATAAGATAGGGGGTCTCAATAGGACCAACTAAACTATTGAAAATTATTATTTACTCATATTTCGAAATAATTATCAATCATACATAGATAATCAACTGGTTAGAAACTAACATAAAATAATTTGAATGTAAAAATATATATTTTATTGAAAAATGATATTTTATTTTCAAAATGTGTGTATATCAGTGTAATATATACATATCCATATTGCTGAATGATTATAATTAAATGTATATATTATATATTCAAAAAAGTATTTTATCATTCACATAATGCTTTTATTAGGAAAGGAATACCAATAAATTCAATTTTATCCTTAAAAACACATTTATGGAATAATAAGTTTTCATTGTCGTTTATGCATTAACATTAAAATTGATTTCATCTAATTATATAAACTTAATCATAAAAAAATGATTCCATATTTGTAATTATAATGTTGAAATATTTAAAGTAGTTTCATTTTATTTTTTTTCATTCTGAATAGTATCCTTCAAAAATATTTGTCACATTTTTAAGGGTAAAAGAAGTAAAACATGGTTTAAACAATGGGTTTGGGATTTAAAATATATTTAGCCTTTTTCATTATCTATTTTATTGGTGTTTCGTGAAAAAGTAAACTTTTAAGGAGTTAAATATTTTATTTTAAAACCTTAATTTTATAGTTAGAATCTATGCTGGTATTTAATCAACATATAATATATTTTATTCAAATTAATTTTTATTTTCAAACATTGAATTTAATTTAATTTTTAGAAGGAACGATTTGATTTTTTAATGATAAAAATATATGAAAACTTTATTTTTTTATAATTTAATGAAAATTATTCAGGGAAATGAACTTGAATCTTGATTTCACGGAGATATAAATTTTTACATTAAATTAGGTATTTTCCAAAAAACTATTTTTCTACCTTTTACACATTTTTATTAAATGTAATTTTGACCACCAGTATTTAAAAAATATTAAAATGGATTAAATTTTTTGAAATATATTTCTAAATATGGTAAGAATTTCCCCTATATTTTTGTGCTTATAATAATATTGTCATGGAAAAATGTTAAGTTGTCACAATTAATGTTAAATTATGTTTAAAGGGGATTTAGATGGATGATAAGGTTGAAAATGCATTCAAAACCAATATAAATGGGATATTTCGAGTTTATTTTAACCCTATAATATATTCTCTATGAATTGGGTCTACCTATGTTATAATTTAAAATGAATATGTCCTTATATTAAATTAAACCGTTGAATAATTATAAGAGAGACACTCCCCTCACTTATAAAATAGAACCACTTATACTCTCTTCTTCAAACCTATTAATTCACATATATTTCCCAAAAACTAAATTAAATACCCTATATATTCTTTAACCATGTTCTAGAAATTTTTTCATTATACAAAGACCTTCATAATAAGGATTAATGAGTAAGGCAAAGGAATTATTTCAAATAATAGGGAATTATTTTACCGGATACTTTGAACGTTTATTCATTCATCTACATCCTCTAAAAAATATTTTATACAAACTATTATAATGAATATAGTATCACAATATGATATTATTATTTCTATAAGAAATATTTTCTCTCACTCCTTCTGATCCACCCGAAATTAATATCATCGCATAGGGATATGTGTGGAACACCACCTCCACAAAGCGAAGTGAATTGTTTTTCATTTTATTTTTATTTGAAAAATAATAATGATATATTTAATGAATATATATGATATTTATGATAAATTATAATTCTATAATGGTGATTTATTATTTACCTTTATTTATTTCTATGTATCAAAAAGTAAAAACATAACTTGTGCATACATGAGGACAACCAACTCTATGATGTAATGTAATTAATTTTTCAGTACCAATTTATAATAATGGTTCTAAAATTTTATATAATTTATAAATATTATTCTTAATTAATGATTTATATTCTTGATTTGAGGAAATAATTATCAAGATTCATGGCTTGTAACCACTGAACCAAAAACTGCATGAAAAATGAAACAGTTATCAGATGATGAATGATTTTAAAAAAGTCTTATTAATGAATGATTGATAATATGTTATAAGTAAAAAATGTTTGGTATTATTAATATGATCCCAGTTTTAAAATAGATTTATTAAAAATATATATTTTTCATATATGAGGCTTGAAACTAAAATATGAAATACTAGACTTGAGGTTAGGGTTTATTGTCTCAAATTGTATTCTCTAGGAAAAATGTTAGGTTATAAACATATATTATCTTTATGAGGTGAATTTTCATCTCATTTGATATGTTATATCCTGAATTAATCATACATAATAATATTTAAAATAAATATTTTATTTATTTCATCGAATCGATCATGATTTAATTTTTTCTAAAGTGGTAATGGATTTATGTATCAATCTCATTAAATCATGATTATTTAATATTTAATTTAAATTGGGGGAAATTATATGATTAAAATATATTAAAACCCATATATCATCATCTCCTATATTTATCTATGTAATTTTTATGTTTTATTATAAGATTCCTCTTTTTTATCAAAATGGTGTAGAAAATGAATTTTTGAAAAGACGACCATATTTATCCCTTAGATCAACAATATTTTCTCCTCCATAGCAATCATTTCTAAAAGGATTTCAAGAATTTTTTACTAATATTATATTATTTTTTTAAATCATATTTATCCATTTTTTACTTTCAATAAAATTGTTTTATAATAATCTTATTGTCATTTTCTGAATGCTGTATTTCTTTTCAGAAGGTGTGAACGAAGCAATTATTTTAATAGCTATAGAAGCTATAAAATTTTCCACCTCAAGACTACTCAATTATTAAAATATTCATTTATATTCTACCAATATTTATTTCAATTGAATTCAATTCCTTAATATTTTTTAAATATTTATATTTTAAATAAGTTATTTCAAAATGTAAATGGTATTTTCATTAGGAAATATACCAATTATATTTTAAAGGAATTTCTCATCAATCATAAATTCATTCCTTGTAATTTATGATTCAGTGGGGATATGATCCAATGATACCATCCTTTTAGATTCATTTATTTTTTATTATTATGATGAATAAATTTTGATCAAACACATTCTATTTTCCATAAGTTATTTAATGATGAAATTATTAATGATTTTATTATCATGTGGCCTATAAATTAGTTGATTATGATTATGTTATAGGTGGGTTGGTTATATACCATTAATTTATTGGGTATATAAGGATAAATGATGAGATCATTATGTTATGTGTGAACCTATTTTATAGATAAAAACATTATACATGGACAAGATTTAATGTCCTAATGTTTATAAAAAAATGTGATTTTATGTACACAACTTAATGAGTGAACTTGTTACTATTTTTACATATTCATAATGTAACCAATTTGTTTGAGAAATAGGTTTCACATTCTTGACATTATGAGTGTATTTATTATTATAATTATATATATGTTCAAAATATTATTATTTCATAAGCTTATTCTTGTTCCATATTCCTATATTTATAGTATTCTCTCAAGGATCATGATTGATTATTAATGATTCGGAAATTATTTGAATATTTCCTTTTGTTATGAAAAATATTAATTACATGAGTTCTAATTAATGATAGATAATTTTTTTTACAAATTTCATATGATGTGATCATTTTCTCACACCATTATTCTCACTGTTCATAGTTGATTGATATCTTCTTTTTCCTTCTTTACTGAGATTATATGTTCACTCACACTTATTCCACAATATTTCTTAAGTTAAGAATAATGGTTTATAGTAGGTTACAACTAAAAATATTACTATGATAAATAAAAATTCTTGAATATGTTTTTATCTCATATGAAATAATATTTTTATGTATCTAGTCTCCAAATAGTTAAAACCATTTTTGTTATGTGCCATTTATAAATAATTTATGTACTTAATATTATTATAAAATTATGTCACATTTTATTTATGTTATAATTGTATTTAATCATTTTGTATCAGAGTGTTTTTCTAGTTATTTTAGGAGATAAGTATTCAAAAACGTTATTCATAACCCATAAGATACTCTTACATATAGAAGAGCATCCTAATTTATGATAAATAATGAAATGTTTCTTTCTTATAAAATAAATCAAATTATGGACACTACAATGTAGATGTGATTGTGGGATAGATGAACCTAGGAGTAACAACACCAATGTTTTTGGATTGTTAATTAACATTATTGTCACCAATGCACACTGGGTGGGATTTAGACTTTACACCATGCTAGACACTCCTGAGGGGTATTCTTGTGTTAAATAAAATTTTATTTATAAACCATTATAAAGGGTTTAAATATATTGTTACCATGAATGACCTAGGATAATCATTCGGTTTCAAATATTGAAAATAAGTTGTAATAATTTCGACATCATATTAAGTATTTTTCATGACAATAGGTTAAATCAATATGATTATTACTGCTGAACCTAGTTTTTTCATTTGATATAACCAAGAAGAATCATGTTAAGGATGAATTTTATAGATAATTTAATGATTTTACACAAGAGAAAAAACTGAAATGAGATCTAGAATGTGAAAAAATAAAATTATGCTAAACCAGCTATCTCAATATATGATTAACAACTTCATCATTTTTTATTTACTCGGTAGACCAAATAATAGAAAAATAGTGTTTCATATATATAAATTTCATTAATTTCATGGAGTAAAAAATATTAATCTTCATAGAGTTCGAGAATGACGAAGAAGCACCTAGTGAAATTTTGGAAGGAAATGATAAGATGTTTTATCTTTAAAAAGGAGTCTGTGTAGAAAGTAATTATACATAGAAAATAAAGAATTTGATGGGTTAAAATAAATTATTTCCTAACATACCATTTTTGGTTTAATATATTATATTATGGGAACATAAAAATTATCTAATTCAACATCTAATCTAATGGATTACACCATGTACACGGAAGTTACTATTTTATATCCATCACTAAAGTGGATCTTTATTGTTAAAGCACACTTATCCTCCACTATAGAGTTGGGTATTTCCTATCCATGATTATTATAATGTTCCCTATGAAAATAATTTTACATATCTTTTATTATAGTTTTATGTGGTTTTAATTATTGATATGGTCTCCCTATAAAGATCAAATTTTAATTGCTGGAATATGAAAATTAGATTTAACATTCTGAATGCAATTATGGTTGTCTTTTTTTAGAGTATGAATATGAACTTCTAATGGAAATTAATCACGTAGTGTGTGTCCCACAATATATTTCTGATATAAATTTATCTCAAATGGATGGGGATAATTTTTATATTGAATTAATGCATATTATATAGGAATAGACATATTTATTTTCTAAATAATTTTATAGTATTACAATGAATCGAAATGTTTAATTTTTAATAGAATTCATAAACATTGACACACCTATTTCAGCGACTCAATATAAATTTAATCACTGGATTTATTATAACTAAAGATTAAAATCAAGGATAATTTTGATAAGGGATGAATAAGCTCAAGTGGATCACTATAGGGCACAACTATATTTTTATTATGAACAAGTATGTTTCAATTCATATTTTCTTTGATTATTGATAATATAACAATATCACTATATTGAAAAATTATCCATTACCCTATATTGGTTACATATTTGATTAACTATGTAGAGTTCAATAATTTTCAAATATTGAAATTCATTTTGGATATCATAAAATATGGGTAAATAATGAGGATATATTGTAGAAAACTATTCGTATGAGGTATGAAAATTATGAATTTTATGGGATTCCATTTGGAATTACCAATTCCTCAAATATATTCATGGATAAAATTAATTATGTATTAGGAAATCACCTTGATTAGTTTTTGGTATTCCTTAAAAATGATATTATTATATTATCAAACATAAATTAATAGCATAATGATAATTTTATGATTTTTAAGACCCTATGTGTAACACTATAATATGTTATGAAATATTTTTTTCCAAAACAATTAAATTTCTTTGATTGATTATGTTACACGAAACACCATGTTTTAATAAACCATGATAAAATATTGATATTATTATTTAAAAAATACCATTATTACCTACATGTTAAACATGGTGGCATAAATAGGAATAAAGATATTTAAAATATTAATTATAGTGGTTGTTAATTAATAAAACTTTTTGATAAAATTTCCTTAATTTCCATTAATGTCTCTATATGTTTCGAAAGTACAATTTTCTTAAAAAAAACTTGATTGTTTATTATTTATAAAATTAGTAAATTAAATTTTTTACCCTTTTAGAAAAAATAATTTGAAAAAATTATGTTCATTTTTGAAATCATCATGTCAAAATTAACTGAGGGTAAATTTTGGTGATTTTTTTAAAGATATTAATTTTTAAAAAAATTGTGAAAAATGATTTTTGTTATTAAAAACTTCCTTTTCATTTAATGATTTTCTAATTTTATTTTTTATTTTTAAATGTGATTAAAAATAACATTAATTCAATGGTATATTAATTAATCAAATTTAGGTTATTGGAATTGTAGCACCCTCAGTTTTTGTTATCTAACCCTTTCTCTATGATTTTTATGTATATAATGAATAAGGGTAAAGATTGTGAGAGTTTGGAACTTTTTGATAGTTTTTATAGATTTTTTGTAGGTTAACAAGTCGGTGCATGGTTTCTGAAAACCATTCAACACTTGTAGGAAATTATGCACATTGATACATGGGATAAAGGGGAGGCGCACAGGCCACACATGGTTTGTCCAAACCATGAGGAAGCCTTGGAGAAACAATATACTGTAGTGAAAATGTTTTATAGAGAGCATTGGAATGGTCAGTAGATAGTTTGGGAGCCGTTTAAACAAACCGTGTGAGGTATTTTGTAATATAGATATATGAGAATGGCTAGCTCACAATTTATCTAACTATGTGACTAAAACGTGCATGAGTCAAAACCACCTCCTTAAAAAGTGGATATCACTCTTCTTTCCCTTTAACTCATTATTTTTTCCTCCTATGTGGCCCTAAATTGGGACTCTAGTCTCTCAAAGGTTGGATACCCTCTCCCATGTGAATTAGAATTGATTTTGGATCTTTTCCTAGGTAAGTTGATGCCCAGTTCTTGCGATAAGACTTTGTTATTCGTTGCTCTTAATGTGTTTTCTGAGATCTACTTAGCCCTTCCTATCATTTTCTTATAACTAAACCCATTATGGGTATATCTAAGGTTATGGATTCAAAATATGATTATATTTTTCTTGGTTCTTGATAGGGGAAGAGATCTAATATGGGTTTGTGGTGGTTCAACCCGTTTTTGTGATGTTTTTCATGTCATTTATCATTTTCACCAAAAATCATGAGGTAAGTTTCTAAATCTTAACTCATCTAGATAGAATTAAATAAAATAGTTTAAAATTGATTTAATTTATTGTAATTGATTGTGTAATCTTGGTGTGGGCATGATATAAATCCTCATTAGTGACAATTAATGGGTTATGGTGAAATTGTGGAATTTCGAGGTTTTGTTGTGAAAATTTATTTAGTTTCAAGATTTTCAAATAGTGATTTTAGAATATGGATTTTTTGGATTTGTGAAATGATTTATTGGAAAAAAAATTAATAAGAATGATATTTTATTGAAATTAGTTTGGAATTTTTTATTTTCATGATTTTTTGGCATACATTGTGTGTGTGTTCATATTGAATTTGTGAGGCTTGGTTGAAATATGACCTTGTGCTCAGTGCCAAAGGTATAATGGAACATGGGATATAATTACAAGGTGATGACTTGGTAGGTCGATGAAAAATTTTTTATGAGTATGGAACTATCATAACGATACATGCATGGTAGGTGGTGTGGATATGTGAAATGGAATTGATATTCCAAAGGAAACTTGTAAAAAGGTTTTAAAGCATTGTTTTGTTATTTTTCTAAAATCTATTTTTATGGAAAATTGTTGATATATAACTTTTTTATATTTTGTTATAAACTATTTTATAAGTTGTTTATTTTTGGTTTAAACTGGTTTAATTTTTTTTATATAAACTATTTTATATAAATGTTTTTAACTATTTTATACTAGTGGTGTGAGTAGGGAAGTCATTGGGGAAAACCTGTTGAGTTTTAGCTCTCACCCCTAATTATTCACTTTGATGATTTTACAGATATCATCTATCAGGATATGGGAAAAGTTAATATATCACACGTCTTTAGAACTACTTTATGAAACTTGGGTTGTTTAATAAAGTTAGATCATGGATATTATAGAGCATAGAGTCTTGTGTTTGTATTGGAGTCTTGTTATCCTGTCTTTTGTTGTTTACTTTGGTAGTGTAGTATTTTATTGTGTTACATGATTTTATTATGGTTTTGATAAATGAAATTTTGAGTTGGTTTTCATTTTTAGCATCTTTCAGTTGTTTGTTTTTAGTGTGGATTTATCTAGTTAGTTGTTTTATTATTAAAGGAAAAATCATCCCCCAAATTTATTGAAGCCATTTGGTATTTACTATCATCCTTTGGCATCTCAAGGATGTCTATTTTGGCCTAATAAAATCTCAACACCCTATCAATCCAATGAGAGTATGAGGTATGTTACAAATGGTATCAGTATTGTTCTGTCCCAAAGCCTATTTATGATAAATGGTATTAGCTTGTTCATTTTCTTGTGGAACATGTAGAAATCTGTTTTCTTGATTTTGGAGTTGAATTCATTCTTTTCTATTTCATGGGTTTGGATATTATAAAGGATTAGGTTTTTCAAGACATGAAATGTAGATTATAAAAATTCATAGCTAATAATTTTATGTTTAACATCATGTTACTAGGGATTTGGGTACATATGTGTTTTGGAGACACTTATAGGATTTTGGAATCTCATTGTCATGTGTTTAGACAATGAGAAGAGAATGACATATATGAGAGGAATGAATTTCCACTAGGATTTAATATATCATTTTGAGTAATAATATATGATTTTCTGCAATTTGTTGATTTTTGAAATTTCATGAAATAGTCTTCAAATGAACGATTTTGAAAAAGAGCATGGCTAAGGTATTTTGAAAATATTTCGATTTTCCAAAGGAAGAGGAATTTTTCCAAACATGATTTAACATGGTAGAGGTTGATTTCGGAAATAATTTTTTTGGTATTTAGTGTGGTATAATTTTAAATTTTTAAGCCTTCAATAGATAGATAGTGGGACTTATGGCATTTTTTTGTTTAGAAAATGGCACTCTATAGGTGTTGTAGAAACTAACTAGAAGAAGCTATGGGGAATGTGGTTTCACCTAAACCATAGGAGAAACAAAAGATAATTCATAGTATCATTCAAGTATTTCCGGATATAGACACAAGGAACCAGAGGAATGATCCAAGGAAATTATATCATTCCATCTAGTTCTAGAAGTATAATCCTCCCATCTTCCTAGGTCATTCTAAACTAGAACGTGTAGAGTTGTGGATGAATAGGGTAAATCGTATCTTCTATTTCATCAGCACATCAAAAGAGAAGAAATTCAATCGCCAAACATATATGATCTAGGATCTTTTATGCAAGTGGTAGGATCTATCGATGCATGATATAGTGTATTAAAGCCTTATTTGGGAGAATTTGAAGTATTGTTTAAAAAAAAATTCTATCCTCACACGTTCGAGATCAAAAGAACGATGGACTTCTTCATCCTGAAGTAAAAAATATATTTTTAACAGAACATGTTGTTAAATTTTGGAATTTAGCTCACTTTTCACCTGAAGTTCCTGCTAGTGCGTCATTGAACGCACACAACTTTGAATCGGGGCTAGATCAGGAGATTCTCTCAAAGATTTTAGTGCTCTGTATTACTGAATATACAGGAATGGTCAATAGAGTGATAGTGGGTGAATGGGACATTTCAAGAGCCATGGTAAATGAAGTATTTTGATACCCATTGGAACTCGTGGGATATCTATTGTTGGAGGCAAGTGGAAAAGGGCCACTTACTTCCAAGGTAAGAGCTAAAATTAGAATCAGACATCTAGATCAGTGAATCTTTCTCCAAGTCCCAAGACAAAAGAAGTATGTTTCCAATGTGTTTCATTCAACCACATGAATCTAGAGTATATATAACCACCAATAACATTCAATAATTACAATAATATGGGACATCTTAAGTGCTATTTTCTCATTTACCCGAGTTCAGTTTCTCAAGAAACATATCTGGAGTTGTAGGCATTGTATGATTTAATAGGGTGAGAGAAATAGAACCAACTCATTGGAAGAGAAGAGCTATCCTTGGGGATTCTTGGAATTCCATGACTCCTTATCAAGGAAAATATCAGCAAGGAAATAATGAGAAAAGTACAGCGTTAAAAAAATTATATGGAGCTAAGAAGATGATTGTGGATTATTAGGATGGACCATCTATGGTGTGAGGCTTGATTCTTTTAAATTATACCTGTATGAAAGTGTTATTTGATACTAGGTAACCACATTCCATCATTTCATCTTGTGTTTTTTATATTCTATGTTTAAAACTTGTGATGAGGTCTTCTAGGATAAAACTTCAAACTCTTATTGGGGAAAGAGAATGTTGAGCCTTCTTGTGTGGAGAATGTTCTATAACTGCTTATGCAACTAAGATGAAATGATATTTATCTATATTTGAAATGGATTTTTATGGAATAATACTAGGTCTGGATTGGTTGACAATATTCAAGGCTCACATTTAATTTTATAACCGAATAGTTAGTTTGATGACTTAGGATGGTGTTGAGAATCTCTTTAAATGAGACAATCTTGTAATGAAATGTGAAATGGGTTTGTTGGAACTAGAAGTAAGAATGATCTCTTACCAGTTGGTGGCATTGAATTTGAAATCAATAGAAGATATAGAAAATTGTAGTTTTCCAGTAGTGGGGGATTAGTTTCCAGATGTATTTCCAAAAAACTTATTTAGGTTACCATTAGATATTACCAATGATTTCTTTGGTAGTTATAAGGACTATCATTGATCATGAAAACTTTAAAAAAAATTCCATTTCAATAGACTAAAGAATGCCATAAATATTTTCAAGAGATGAAATTTCTCCTTACATTCACACAGATATTGATTTTTCTAGAATCTGTATAGGGGTATCTGGTGTATTATGGTACTTTTGGATCTGGTTTAGGGTGTGTTCTCATGATAGGAGACCATGTTGTTTTTTTATTGATCATGGTAGTTAAAAGTGATTGAGAAACACTACTCAACACATGATTTGGAGTTATATTCAATTTTCCATGATTTGAAGACTTAGTGTCATTATATCTTTGGTGAGAAATTTAATTTGTTCATGGATCATAAGATCGTGAAGCATATTTCTCAAAAATATATTTGAATATGAGACAAATAATATGGATGGAGTATCTCCAATTGTTCGACATTGACATGATGTATACACCTAGAAAAAGAAAATTTGGTGGAAGATGTGTTAGCCAGAAATTTCTACACTTGGTTGGAAAAAAGAGGATTCATATGAGTGGCATCGAATGTCATTCCTAGCCAACATGCATGTGGAATGTGAAGACCGAGGTGATGTTGTGGTTTTATTTTCAGTTTTTCTTGTTCCTAATATGGTAAATATGATTAAATATCCACAAAAATTTGATGTAGAATGGCTTTCCATGAGGTCAAAACTCAGTGGTGGGGAGACCATTGAGGGCTGAAAAATAGATAGAAGTTTAGTTTTGAGGTTTCAAAATAATATGGTTATACCAATGGATTTTCAAGAACAAGTTATTCATTCTTACCATCATTCGATATGGATTGTTCATCCGAGAATATATAAAATGTATATGGCATTGAAGGAACGGTTCTGGTGGAGTGACATGAAAAAGAAATTGGCAGAGTTTATTTTAAGGTTCATAACTTTTCCACAAGTTAAGGCATAAAATCAAGGACCAACAGGTTTGTTGTAGCCCTAACTTATTCTAATGTGGAAGTCGGAGAATATAGAAATTTATTTTGTAATAGGTCCCCAAAAAATATATTAGAAACATGATTCCATATGGGTGATAGTGGATCTACTCACAAATTCAGTTAACTTCATACCTATTCATGAAATTCATACGGTGAAGGATATATCCAAAATATATTTCCAATAAGTCATAAAGAGATATGGAATTCCAATTTCAATCATATCAGACAGAGACATGAGGTTTACATATCATTTCTAGAAATCCTTACAGAAATACCTGGGGACTTAGTTGACTATGAGTACAGTGTATCATCCTTAGACAGATAAAAAATATGAAAAGATGATACAAACATTGGAAAACATGTTGTGGTATTTTCTAATAGATTGTTTAGGCTCATGGTAAGATCACAAGTTGTTGGTGGAGTTCACATATAATAATATCTATCAGGACATGATATATATTGCTCATTATATAGAATTGTATGGTCATCCTTATCGTTCTCTACTTTTTTGGGTGGAAACAACTGAGACATTACTGTTTGTACAGAGCCTTTTCCAAGAAACAACGAAGACGATTCAGTTGATCAGAAAGAGTATATAGAGGCTCATAGTCATTAGGAATCTTACGCAGATCATCATGTATAGTCATTGTCGTTTGTAGTGAGTGATCATGTCTTCTTGAGAATATATCTAAGGATTGGACATCATATTTTTGGGAATCATGGAATGTTATATCCTCGATACATAGGATTTTTTGAGATAATGTAATGGGTTATAGAGGTGTCATATCCGGTGGCATTGCCACAACATTTTAGTCTCATGTATAATGTGTTTCATGTATCATAGTTGAAAAATTATCAACCTGGTCCTGACCATGTGATCAGATGAAATTACATTGACATTGATCTGGATACATGGTCAGTACATATCACATTTCATATTTTTGATAGCCATGAGAATGTATTTCATGGTAAAATCATAATCCTAGTTTGGTTTTTTTGGCAACATGGTCATATTCAAGAAGAAACATGGAAATGTGAGAATAAAATGAAAGAGAAATGGTTAGGACTATTTCAAGTAAATGGTGGTTTTCTACTTTCTGAGGATGGAAAGTCCAACGGTGGGGAGAATGTAGCATCCCCTATTTCTTTTATGTAACCCTTAATTTATTATTTTTAAGTATATAATGTATAAAGACGAATGTTGTGGGAGTTAGATAACATTTTGAGAGATTTTGAGGATTTTCTACATGTTTATGGGTGGTGTATAGTTTGTAAAAACTGTGCAACACTTGCAGAAAAAAGTACATGGTGAGATAAGGGCTAAAGGGGAGGCAGATAGGTCGCATAAAAGTTTTCCAAACCAAGCAGAAGCCTAGGAAAAACCATGTAGTGTGGTGAAATGATGGACATAGATATTTGGAATGGTCAACACATGGTTTGGAAGTTTTGAAAAACTACTATGTGAGGTATTTCTTAAGATATAAGTCGGATCATGGTTAGCATATGGTTTATCTAACCATGTGACTAAACAGTGCGTAGCTCAAAACTACCTCCTTAAAAAGTGGATCTCACTCGGTTTTCCCATTAACCCTTTTTTCCTATGATGAAGCCATAAATCATTATTTTGGCCTCTAAAATGTTTTAGAACCTCTCCCAAGTGAATTGGAATCTATCTAAATCATTTACTTGGTGCGTTGACGCCTGATTCTTGTGGTAAGGCTTCATTATTCATTGTTCATGATGTGTTTTATTAGATCTACTTTGTTCTTCGTATCATTTTCGTAGATCTACACCCTATATGGGTAGATATAAGGTTTTGGATTATAAATATGATTATATTTGTCTTTATTATTGATATGGGAAGATATATAAGGAGGTTCCATGGAGGTTCAACCCATTTTTGTGATGATTTTTTGTAATTTTTATCGTTTCCACCAAAACTCTCAAGTTGCGTGGTTTCAATCTCGACTCCTATTTCTAGAATTGATTTTCTTAGATTCAAATTGATTTCACTAATTATAAATGATTTTTAAATCTTGGTTTAAGCATGATATAAATCCTATTTAGTGATGATTTATGTATTTTGGTGAAATTGGGTAATTTTAGTGTATTATTGTGAAATTTAATATAGTTTCTTGATTTTAAAATGGTGATTTTAAAATATGGATTTTTTGGATTTTTGAAATGGTTTCCTAGACAATGTTTTTAAATAAAAAGGGTGTTTTATTGAAATAAGATTGTAATTTTTGTATTTCCATGAGTTTTGGGCATACATGGTTTGTGTGTTCATATTTCTTTTATAAGGCTTGGTTGAAATATGACATTTTTCTCAATTAAAAAGGTGTAATGAAACATGGAATATAATTACCTAGTGATGAATTTGTAGATCTATGAGAAACTTCTCATGAGTATGGTACTATCATAACTATACATGCATGGTTGGTGGTGTTGAATTTTTAAATGGAATGGATTTGCTAAAGAAAAGTTATGAAATTATTTTGAGGCATTGTTTTGTTGTTTTCTTAAAAAATAGATTTTACTAGAAAATTGGGTGTTTTCATAATTGTTTATATTTTGTTATAAACTATTTTAGAAGTTGTTTATATTTATTTATAAAATGTTTTAGAAATTTTTTTACATAAAATATTTTGTATAAATGTTTCAAACTCTTCTATCCTAGTGGTGTAAATAGGGAATTCTTTGGGTAAAAACTAATATGTTTTATAACTCACCCTTACTTTTTCACTTTGTTTATTTTTCAGATGTCGTATACTAGGACATGGGAAAAGGTAAAGTATCACATATTTTAAGCACTATTTCTTGAAAATTGGGATGTTTTGTGAAGTTGGAGCATGGATCTCATGGAGCATGGAGTTTTGTGTTTGTCTTGGAGTCTTGTTATCTTATCTTATTCTATTTACTTTGGTAGTGTAGTCCTCCACTGTGGTACTTAATTTTTGTATGGTTTTGATAAATGAAATTTTGAGTGGTCTTTCATTGTTATCATGCATCATTTAGTGGGTTTTTTGGTTTGTATTTATTTTTTTAGTTGTTTTATTCTTAGAGGGAAAATTGTTCCCCACATGTGTTGAAGCCCATCAGAATTTATTTCTAGACTTTGACATCTTTTGTATATATATAAGGCCTAGTAACATCTAACCACCCTCTCAATCAAATTATATTATGAGGAATGTTACATGAATCATTTTCATTTTGACTTTTATATAAAAACACTTTAATCTTGTGAACATTTTCACTTTGGAAAACTGCTTTCTTTTTTAGTCTACCAGTTAAATTTTAAATCATATTTTTTCACTTTTGTGAATGTAACTTAAAAAAATAATTCAATATTTGTAATTAGGGATATTTATATTAACTAATATAGTCATATTAATTTTTTACCAAAATTAATAGTAAAACTATGAAAAAATATTTGCATTAGTTAAGGAAAAAATAGGTTAAAATTGTTTAAACTAACATGATATGGGTTAAAATAAAACAAAACATTTCAGAAAACCACTTTATGGACATATTTAGACCTTATCATGTATAAATATATATATAATGGTTCATTTTAGATCATCATGGCATGTGAAAAATTTGGTTACACCTTTTCCTTTCAAAAAAATTACAAGTGTGCCACTCACCTCACTATAAAAGGTCACCACTTCACCTCTCCTCTATACACTTAAAAACCCAGTTATTTGGACATTACATTAAAAAATATCTTCCTTAGACCTCTAATATCATCCTATAATTCTTATTTTGGTTATAATTAAATCATAGGGAGGCTTTTGGGGAAATCCTAAGGAGGTTGCCTAAGGACGTGGTAACGTTCTTCAATGTGTGTTTTTATTTTATTTCATCCTCTTCATCCTTAAATTATTATTGATACATGATGATATTATGACCTAATTTTCATATATATAATGTAATGTTTTTATGTTTCTGGATTAACCTACTAGAATATCCAATTCAATAAAACGAGATATGAAATAATCATTCATGTGTACGACAGACTATCGCCCTGCAAACCGATGTTAACCCTTTTCCCATCATCACCTTTAAAAAATGGATATAATTATGGGTTAAATATTTACATATTAAATTTATTATAATATTAAAAATTTTGAATTATTTTATCACATTTAACTTATTATTTTTTATTCAGTGGGAATATGATAACATCGAACGCGTCTACGACGGACTACCACCTCACAAAGTTATGTGATTAATTTGTGCATTACATGTAAGTTAATAAGGATGGGTTTAATTAATATATGTGTTATATATTACAGAAAAAATTATTCAATATTATTAATATAAATTTTTCCCTTATTTCATTCAATCCATCATGAAAATGGAAACAAGTTCATGCATACGTACGATCTACCATCTCTAAGAACAGTGTATTTAATTTTCCATTTCTAACCTTTATAGATTACTATAAATACATATATAATAAAAATATACTATATTTATAACATTTTTAATATTATAGAGACTATGTAACAATGATCAAAGTAATATTACCAAAAAAATAACAAACTTGAACATATTCAAAAAAGTTGTTATTGCTCGAAATGTGACATTAACATGGAATTGTCAATAAAGGGGTAATAAAAGGTAATAAGTAAATAATATCTAGTATGATTAATATATTTTTGGTTCTATAAAATAGGTTTAATAAAGTTATAATTATTATATTGGAGCCTTTATTGTGTACGAAGGATGTTGATGCTTATGGTAAGAGATTTATGTCTCACTCTTTACTTTTGTGAGATACATTCCATATTCACCACCTATTTCTTTCATGTGGTGTATATAATACCCATGAATTTATTTTATGATTTATATAATTAATATTATTGGGATTTACATATCAATTTTTGGATCTCTATTCATTTCATTTACAGTTCAGAAGATACTGAAGCGGTAAGAGATTATTGTCTCAATTTTCCTTCTTTCAGATATATGTATGTAATGAACCTATCTTATTTTATAAGTTTTATATACATACCCATGGAAATTTAATATAAAGAATTTTTTCTCATCATGTTATATTTTTCCTTTAATTTAATTATATCATGGTTCTTATGATTCAAAGTTACCAAGTTTTAAGGATTTTATGGGATGATCTTATCATTTATCGAGATTACTCATGATTAATCTTCCAATAAGGTAATATTATGATATATCTATTCAGAAACTCATTAATTTTATTATAAATATATTATTTCAATATAATACATGTTTCCCTTCATTTTACTCTATATATGTACTCAAGAATTCAAAATGATGTTTTAAAGAAAAATCTTATTTATTTTTCTCATCGTTTGAAAACAAATTTTATTCAAAAACAATGTTTCCTAAAAATGATAAAATAATTTTTTTAACATTCTAAAAATTATTTATTAATGATATTTTTACATATATTATGAATTTTTAAATATTTTTTTGAAATGAATCTTATTTTTGTTTCCAAAACATGGCATGTTTATATGTTATTGAAAATATGAAATAAATATTTGTTTTAATGTGTACAACATGAGTGTAAATTTAACATAGTCATGATAATTATTTCATTGATCAATCCTTTATATTATTTGAAGGTTATTTTCAATGATAAGTATTTTTATAATATTTTATGAATTATTAATTTTAAAAATAGTGATTTTTGAATAAAAAAATATTTTCTTAATGAAAGGTTCTATGTGATTTTTCTTTCAAAATTAATTTCCCAATAAGATAACATTATTTGATGTTAATAATGATATTATGGCTATATAATCCATGAATAAATGTAATTTTCTTTCTCTAAATGATTTATGTTGATGATGACAATATGTTTATGAAACTTTTTTCTCTTCCATGGGTTATACAATGATAAAATGATTATGAAACCCATTTATTTTTCCACGGGTTATGTATTGATGAAATTATGAAATGATAAGGAAACCTATTTATTCCCCACAAGTTATATTATGATGAAATGTTTTTGAAATCATTTTTATTTCATGGGTTCTGATATGATAAATTTTTTATGATATTGTGGAAACATATGCATTGTCAACCACTAGACCGGGTACCCTGGTAACCGGATCACCGAGCTAGCCCTGATACAGCCCAAAGGGGAATCTTGATCCCCATAGGTCAGCGACTATCACCTAGAATCATACAAACTAAAATTGGGAATGATTTTTCAACTAATGATGTGGAATAAATAGAAACAAGACAGTGTGCACATCCAAAGAAACTCCACTCAGAGTAATGTACCAAAATTCAACAAGGAATATACAAGCCTATGTACTACAAACCATGTACCAAAATATAAAAAAAACATCCCAACTCCATAAGGAAACGACTTACCATACCTGAGGTTCAATAACTTGATCCATATCCAAGAGATCCTTTCCCCTTACTCAATCCTTAAAGGAGATAAACTACAAACACCTGATGGCACAAGTTGGGTGTGAGATAAAAAGACCAGTAGGGTCCCCCTAGAATTTTATAATAAGTTCCAATATTAAATTAACTAAATAAATGATTTCTATTTTAAATATAAATATGTTGTTCATTTCAAATTATATTTAATAAAATCATGATTTATAGTTCAAATGATTGAAAATACATTAAGAAAAGGCATTACAAGTGATGGAATATTTTTAAAACAATGGCTTAAATAGGAAATTGTATATAAAATATACTTTATAAAATTACAAGTGAATTTAAAATAGTTTAAAAATATTGGAATACATTTATATATCAAATATAAATAAGAGAGAAGCATGGTCATTTACCAAATAGGTATGAAAGTTCCAGGATATAAGTCCTTGCACTCTCTAAGTGATCATGAAAATATGTTTACTCGCGGGTCCTCTAGAAACTGGTCAAATAAGTCTTGTCACCATCGCCTAAGGTATGTGACTTGTGGCATTTATGTTTCATAACGTTGTATAATCCTAGAGTGTGTCCAAATAACTCACAATATACCTAAGTTTTTCTTGCGATCTTATAAAATCAATGATGCAAAATTTATTTTAAGACTGCTTAAAATATAATTAAATATCATTCCCCCATTCCAAATTCCGGTGTTCCATTTAAAACAAAAATCGGTTTTAATCAATAACATTCCATTTAAGAAATATAAAACCAATGTGTTTATATCAAAAAAAATTAATCCATTTTGACATTTTAACAAATTCTATCAACTCTATTTCAATAAATAAATTCATAAATTCAATTGAAACCATTTCCATCAATTCTCCGACACACCTTAATTAAACAGAATTGGGGGGTTTTCCAAATTTATTTCCAAAACCATCTCAAACCTATCAATTCATTGGAATTTGGTTTTAATAAAAAAAATTGAATGCAATTTCAAACAATAGAATATAAATGAACAACTAAAATAAACCTATCAATATAAGGCTAATCAATTTGGCCAAGAAGAATGGAATCACATACCATTTTTTCAGAACTCAATGCCCACAAAGAAACCCACCAACAAGAAAGAAGGAATAGAAGACCTTGAATCACTACCAATAAATGATAATCGATGTCACATTGTTTAGATCATAAAATCCAAATATGTTCAATAAAACTCCATGGAATATAGAAAGAGATGATGAGATGGGTAGAACACTTAACTGGTAAATCACACCATGACCAGAACAATGATCAAACACTGAATGGAATGGCCTATAAGTTTTGGAGGGATCCAAAATCTCATGGGAAATCCTCTATAGTCAAGAGAAAATGAAAACTAGAGAGGATCAAAAGAGAAATCAGTTTTACTTCCTATTTAAAAACAATTATCAAGAATTTACACAACCTGTAACCTAGTTACACATTGTGAAATTGTTTTGTATCATGTACAATGTAAAACCCTTTTACTATTTATTAAAATAGAAATAATTTTATTTTAGTAATTACAAGATGTGTAACATTATTAAACACCATGAAATTATTCTGCGGTCTATAGAAACAACTGGTTTAACATGGTAACCCAAAACATCTCTGACTTCACCGTTATAGGTGTCCTATCAATTCATTATCAACCCTACCCAATTAAAGAAATTGAAAAAATCCATGATAATTTTAAAGACATACCTATCAGATCGATAAAGGGATGTCATAACCTCCCCACCATAAAATCTTTATGTCCCCAGAAAGCCTATAAAGAATATTTGATGAAATGAATATAAGGCCAATTCTCTCTCATCAGTGCCTCATGTTCCCATATCTCATGAATATCAAATCCATGCATCCGTAGAACTTGAACTAAAGTTATCGTCCTCCAATGAAGTACCTTGGTTTCAAAATCATCTATCCTGACTAGTTGCTCCGTCAATGATTAATCAAGTTCAATATCATGATCACTCTAGTTCAAAACATGTGGTGGATCAGAGATATACTTCCTCAGCTATGATTCATGGAATATGTTATATATCAACTACCGTAGTGGTGGAAGTGGAAAATTGTAATATAATTTCCCCGCCTACTAAACAACCTCAAATGGTCCCACAAAATGAGGTTAATTATCTCTTTTCTTTCCAATTAATCAATGAATAAACTATGGTTAAAATTTAAAGAACACCTGGTCACTAACTAAAAATTCCAAGGTTTTATAGTGCCGATTAACATAAGACATACATCGGCTCTGAGCCATTAACATTCTCTAATGAATCAACTAAATCTTTACTATCGTCTCTTGCACCAAACTTGGAACAACCAAGGAACCTTCACCAATCTCTGAAAAACACAATGGAGGTTTATAAGGTTAGTCATATAGGCCCTCAAAATAATCTATTCTGATCATGGATTATTAACTACTGTTATAATAAAACATAACAATCCCCAAATGATCATCTTGAGTGACGCCGATGTTGAGAACACAAATGCAAATCATATCCTAAAAAATATTTATAGAACTCTCTTCCTGGTCATATGAATACAGATAGTAGGCCATGATCAAATGGACCTATGATCCCAATGATTCTTAAAGGCCTTTATAAAATTGATAATTGAACTGAGGATCCCTATGAGAAAAAATAGCAGGTGGAACTCTGTGTAAATGGATAATCTCTTTCACATAGATATTTCCCAACTCCAAGAATTTGGATGTATCATGAATGGGTATGATGTGATCTGACTTGGTCTTCTAGTTGGCCACAACCCATATCAAATTTATCTTTAACATGGTATGAGGAAACCCAACTAGAAAGTTCATAGAGATTTCATCCCACTTTAAAGAAGGTACTAAAATTGTTTGAAGTAAACCCAAAGGTTTAATATTATTTTCCTTAACCTATTGGAACGTATAATAGTTGGAAACAAACTCATAAATTACACATCTCATTGCTAGACACCAGAACCATCTCCTCATGTCATAGAACATCTTTTTGTTTCGTAGGTGCACTGCCCTTTGAGAACTATGGAAATCCCCTATCACAACCTTTCTTACTACTAACGACACCACATAATGATTATGATAACATAGAACACCCTCTATTGAGAATTAACACAAGGAAATTGTCTCCCCTCCATAAAGAGAGTCTCTAATGCTACCAACATTAACATCAAGCTATTGATTCTGAAGAATCATCTCTAGTAGATGTCAATTGGATTATAGATAAATAAAGATTATCCAGTTTCTTCTGAACACCAATATGAAAATGTGCAAAAATATCCATTAAATTCCACTCTTCGAATATTTATTTCACTGCTTGGGTTGGAAGGCTCATACTCAAATGATCTGTAATGAAATTACCTTTCCTTGGGGTATAGGAGATGTCAAAGTTGAATGATTATAGGTACTCCACCCAATGCCTCTGGAGGAGATTAAAATATTTTATAAGATAAGATATAACTCAATCTATTGCGGTCTGAATACACAGTAATCATTTCTCCATAAAGTTATTTCCTCCAACTCTAAAGAGTATGCATTATAGCTTAATGTTATAGGTTATGGGTAGCATAATTCTTCTCATAGGGAATAAAATAAAGAGATCTATAGGATATGACATGATTACCCTACATAATATCACATCCCATACCCAAACTCGAGGCATCCTAGAAGACCACATAAACCTTCCCAGTCTCTATAAGATTCAACACAGGAACAATAGTTAAAATACGTTTTAGATCAATAAAATAACATTTACATTTTTCATTCCAAGAAAACATCACTACATTCTTAGTTAGAGAAGTCATCAGAGAAGACAACATTGAGTGGTCTATGACAAACTGATATTAATATCTGGTGAAACCTATGAGACTTCAAATTTTGAAAACATTACATGGTTGTTCCATGTCATAAAAACTTTTACCTTTTTAGGATCAACTGAAACTCCTTTTTTCGACACTACATGTCCCATGAATTTTACTTACTGAATCCATAAGTCACATTTTTAATGCATGGAATTAATTTGGTGACTTCTAAGAAAACTCATAACTATTCTAAAATGAAGCACGTGATCCTCCTCAGTTTTAGATTAAAAGAGGATTTCATCCACAAAGACTAATACAAAGGTATACACTTATTCATGGAAACTACTATTAATTAGCAACATAAAGACTGTAAAAGAATTTCTTAAAACAAAGAGCATAAAAAGTTATTCATAATGATTTTACCTACTTAGGATGTTGGTTTTTTAAATGTCAGATTCTATTATTCTCAGCTAATGGTAACCAAACTAATGATTGAACTTTGAGAACAACATTGACCCTTTTAATTGATCAAACAGATGATCAATATGTGGAAATGGATAGTTGTTCTATACCATAACTTAGTTTAGTTTTCAATAATTCACAAATAATTAAAGTGATCCATCAGCCTTCGTAGGAAGAGAACATGTACCTCCCAGGGTGACACACTCTGGCATATAAATTCTTTCTATAAAAAATCAACCAACTAGGACTTCAGCTCTTTTATTTATGTTAGATCCATTAGGTAAGTTGGAATAGAAATTGGCTAACTATTATGTACCAAATAAATATAAAACTCTTCCACCCTTACTGGTGTCAAACAAGAGAAGTCCAAAGGAAACACGTTGAGTTAATCAATGGTTATTGGATAGAGATCACCGCCCAAAGTGTAACGACCCAATGTTTTTCAATAGAAATTAACTTCTCATAATTATGTCATAAAATCACATGAAAACACAACATAATAAACTAATAATTTCTTAGTGACCTTTATACATAATTTTTACACTTCTGTGTTTGGAATTTCGAAAATCTAGCATACACGGTTGTAATAAGTAAGTTATTTGGAGTCCGATAAGAAAAAACGTAATTTTTGGATAATAGTAACCTACCCTAATGAATAGTAACATACCCTTATGAATATTGATATACCCTAATGAATAGTAACCACATCTATGATAGTATGAAAATAATATTCATGTTGGAAGTACGATATACCTATATTTCAGAATAAGTTAATGAATGTTTTAAAACTGGTTTTGATAATAAATTATTATTTTAATTAAATATTAAAAAAATCATATTTAGAAAATTATTTTTTTAAAATGGACTTCCTTTTTTGATTCTACACATCGAAAAATGGTTAGGGTGAATTTTTGATATTTTTCTAAATTACTTGAATTTTTATGAATAGTAAAATACTATAATTTACAATAAATGCTAAATAAGGGATTTATAGAGTCATTGATGATGTTATGATAATGTAAGCCCACTTGATTCGAGATCACATGATAAAATTACTATTCTTTTTCATGGAATACTTACTATTCCTTGTCTGGTGAAAAAATAATAAATTAATTATTATAATATTATGAAATTCCTCCTCTCCTCCACTATAAAAATCCCCCTTCACTCCCTCTTATCTTCACTCCTCTCAAGACATGTGCCTTGCCATTATTCTTTCCAAATATCTCCCCCATGTAGAAAAGCTCCTATACTCTTCAAAATAGCAAAACCTCTCCCCTTAAGAGGTTCTCAAAGGAGGAAGTCTCGAGAGTTAAATTCTTCTTTCCAATTCCTTCATTTATTTTAAGTTTTCTTTATTTTTGTTTCTTTCCTCACCTCCCTTCACCATAATAGTATGATAAATCCAGTAACATACATGTCTAGGAATTGTTTCAGGCTAATGGTACATTTCATTATCTTCTCTCTTTTCCCAAACTTTTTTTGAAAGAAATGAAAGCACTGTTTGAGATGTTGTAATTTAGCACATTCAAGGACAACGATTTTTCAATTTCTATTATTATCTTTAATTATGGTAATGAAACCATTTGTGTTATGGTTGAACCAGATTATTATATATTTAATATATCATATTTTTTGTTCTGTAATCCTTTTGTAAAAATGGTATTAAGTTATAAATCAAAACATATTCTTTGTAATCAAATACACTGATTAACAAAAACAGTTATCACTAAGGTTATATATATAATAATTCGACTTCACTCTAAGTAACGTAATTAAAATTTAAACCATTTAATATCATGACTTTTTACTAAATAATATAACTTCAATTAGTTACAACCACTTTAATCATACATATAGTCCAAACTTGAATATAAGTGAACCGATCTTTTAAAGCCAAGTAAACAAACGAGCCCGAACAATGAAATTGAACCTTATAACTAATCAAAAAGGATTTGAATGAACTAAAAAGGGTTATAATAAATAAATTACATATATAAGAGTTTATTTAATTATTAATTAATAGGCCTTAATTTTTTTATTCAGGTCTTTAATAACAAGTGGAGAACACCAACAGATTTAAGGTAAGAGATCCTCTCCTTTTCACTCTTAGACAAGATTGTTCTCTATGATATGCCTTTTTGTGTAATACAAAGTGATGAGGTATATTTACTCACCTCACCCATACTGCCATAATGTTTTATACGTGATGATAAACCGCTTATCTCTCTCGTCAATCTCTCTTATTTACACCTGATATCATGCCGATAAACTATAATGGTTTCTACCCGAACTTCCATCATTCCTTCGAGTTGCTCTATCTTTATTTTTTACCAAAATGTATTTGTCTTTTATTTTTATGTAAAAATTATACATGATTTTTATATGCTCCATAATCATGTTCGAAGATCCATCTCTCAATCTCTTTTTGGGATATACATGCTTTTAAGTGAATCCCTCCTCAATACTTCCCAATAAGCACACTCGTTTTAAAGGAACTTCCCGAACTTTTACCCAATATCATGTGCACTCTATCCTATGTTTTATGAAAACATTGTCTTTATAAAATCAGTATTTTTATTGTTAATACCTTCTTGGTTCAATTCTGGTTTTATATAAAATAATGTCTTTTTTTACTATTTTAAAAGCTATATAGTATTTTCCTTAAAACCGCACAAAAATGTTTTAATGATAATGTTTATCAAATTAATTTCTTATATTATGTCACTTATATATATTAAAACCTACCATGTTATATGCCTATATTACCTTATTAACTTCCATGTATGTTCTAATACCTTTCTTTCATGGACACTTTCATGATACACTCATTAGTTATGCTTTATGTCATGATTGTGGTACCCAATTCTCTCCATGGGTAACCTTATGTTTATGTATGGTTGATTATGTATGATTATTTATGTCGAAATAATATTTATGTGGAAAGAATATTCATGAAAATGTTGATATGGGTGCACCCAAATAGCGCTCTAATGCATTGGGTAAGATTAAGCCTCATGAGATGCGATGTGAAACGGGATTGGTGGTTAGCCTTAGCCCGTACTGAAATGGGAAACGGGATTGGAGGTTAGCCTTCTCCCATACTAAAGAAATGATTTATGACTCTGCCACATTTATATGATTAAATTTTTATATTATCCCATGATTATATGATATTATTTCATATTTTCCATGTTCTGGATATCAGTATGTCATGCCTCCTAACTCATGTGCTTAAGATGTATCCTTATGTTCATTCCTTTACTGGGCTTTTCAGCTCATCCCTTTGTTCATGTATTCCCCAGGTTACCCTATGCAGATGTAAGGGCTCAAAGGAAGTTAGAAGCTCTATATGGAGATGAAAAAAATAAATGTTTTCCCCATCTTTTATGTTATATGTACCTAGTCTTCCAAAACACTAGACTTAACGATCCTTAGCTTGTACTCTGATGATTAATTATGTTTGAAATCATGAAATGTTATATGTAAAAGGATCGGGATGCTATATTTGGTATCATAGGATGGTCTAGTTATTTTTGGAGATTAGAAATAGAGCACCTTAGTGAGAACCTTAAGTATGAGACTAAGTATAAGAAAACATTCCAGAATTTTGGTGAGTATTGAGTAAGTGGTTTATCAAGAAAATACATCCATGTTTTGATAAAAGTAGGTAGAGGTGGCTCTGGCATAGATTTATCTAGGGTTAAAACATGAAAACACCTCTTTGAGCTAGACTCGAATGGGAATTGGTGCACGACAATGGACCTTATTGTACTCTTGGTTACGACTCTCCCTAGGGATATGCTTTAGTAGATTCATGAGCTTAGGACAAACCGTTATTAAGGGACAAAAAGAATCCCATAAGAATATAAGTTAAGAAATAGATCGAGGATAACTTGGATATAAACCTAAGGAATCCCAAGTCAAGATATAATTCTTCTTTATAAGTTTATACTTTTATGTTCAAGTTTTACTTTTTATGATCAGTAGATAAGTATTCAAGACCTATAATTATATATCCTTTTTCTTAGTTAATGGCGGGAAATAGAAGAACATGTTCTAACAACCAATGTGATAATAAATGTAATTATTTCCCTAATGATATGCCTGATGTGACAGAATTAGGTGCTCAAAACTTTATGGCAATACTTCCTCAGATATCTCGAGTTATGAATAATAACTTGAATCATGTGGAACATCCTCCTCCTCCATGAAAAGATCAAGTTTCCATATAATCCTTCAAGAAGAAAATTCCTCCCATGTTTAGCCAGTATTATGATCCCCTCCTTGCAGAACAATGGATTAACTACATTGAAAATATTTTCTCCATCCTCCATTGCTCGAAAGAAGAGAAATTTGTATTAGAGGTATATCGTTTTGATGGGGAAGCTGATTAATGGTGGCCACTGATAAAGAATACAAAGTCCCAAGAGGAAATTGATTCCTTAGATTGGGAGGAATTCAAGAGGATGTTTTTCAACAAATATTTTCCTCAAACCCTCCATCTTAAGATGGAATGAGAGTTCCTTGGAATCAAGTAGAAGGAAGATGATACCATCCAGGCATATGAAGCGAACATTACAAGTCTTGAAAGGTATGCCTCTATCTTTTTCATGAACACCAAAAGAAAGGTGGATTGCTTCTTTAGAGGAATCAAACCGAGTCTACGAAAAGTGTTTTTGATTCGAGACTTCGACAGTTATGATTAGATTTTCCATTGTGTCTTCAAGGTTGAAATGGATATTTGAGACTCTTCATGGTCTTTTGGGCCTAGCGACAAGAAGCGGAAAATGGAGAACCTCATGGGTAGTTCATCAAACAAATCCCATGATGGAATGAAGACTCACTTTCTCCTTTTAAAAAATTGGGGGAAGAAGCATCTTGGTGACTATCTCAAGGGAACCAAGAATTGCTTCAAATGCGGAATGTTTGGTCATCTAGCTAAGAACTACAAAAGGGATATGAAAAATCCCACTAATGTTGAAGAAGAGAGGAAGATTTAGATCAAAACTCAGCCTACATTATAGTTTTACAACTACAAGGATCTTGAGAATTATGCAAACAATTTCCCTAAGCCAAGGGTTATCGGAGGAAATCAGCAAAAACCTCCAAGGAAAAAAGGAAGGGCTTATGCAATCATTACTGCTGAGGTAGAGCCAGAAAACAATGTGGTGAAAAGTATGCTTGTGAATCATTCAAGAATAGTGAACGTACTATTTGATTCTGGATCTATGAAATCTTTCATATCTTGCACAGTTTGTAGAACTATTCAAACACATCCTCAAAATTTGGAGGACAAGTTATCTGTGAGAACAGAGAATGGGGAAATTATTGGGTCCATGGTTTATAACTCCTCCCCGTTTAATGTTTGTGGACTAAACCTCCCAACAAATATCTTCATTCTTCCTTTAGTGGAGTTCAACGCTATCTTGGGCATGGTTTGGATATCATTGTACAAGTCCAACATCAATTTTCGGGAAAGGTAGATCACTTTTAAGATCCCGAAGCTTCCTCCGATTCTTTACAAGTGTAAGGAGGAAGATGAGTCTCATTTAGAATCTTCGTCTCAAGTTTGGATATCTCTTCCTTGTGAGAAAACATATCTAGCTCAAATGATTGGGAAAAAGGATAGAATCATGCTTGAAGGCATTCCAACCGTGAGATATTACACTGATGTATTCCCTGAAGAGTTGTTTGGTCTTCCTCATAACCGAGAGGTTGAGTTCTCAATTGAACTTATCCCTGGATCTCTGCCAATCTCAAAGACACCTTAGAGAGTGGCCACCGTGGATCTGGAAGATCTAAAGAAGCAGTTATAGGAGAATATGGAGAAGGGTTTTATACGCCCGAGTGCTTCACCATGGGGTGTGCTAGTGCTCTTCATCAAAACGAAGGATGGATCAATTTTCATCTACATTGATTATCGTGAGCTCAATAAAATCAAGATAAAGAACAAGTATCCCCTTCCATAGATAGATGACTTGTTCGATCAGCTTCGTGGGGCCAGTTATTTATCTAAAGTGGTCCTTCAGTTGGGATATCACCAACTAAAGGTGAGGAGGGAAGATATTCCCCAGACTGCCTTTCAAATGATTTATGGATACTATGTGTTCATAGTTATGCCCTTCAGACTCACTAATGCTCCAACAATTTTCATAAATTTAATGAATAGTGTCATTATAGATTACCTCGACAAATTTTTGGTTGTCTTTATTTATGATATTTTGATATACTCCAAGAGCAAGGAGAAACGTGAGGAGCATTTGAGAACTGTGTTAAAGGATTTGTGAAGGGAGAAGTTGTATGAAAAATTACAGTAAATGTGAGTTATGGATGGAGGAAGAATCATTCTTGGGGAATGTTATCACCAGTAGAGGGATATCTGTGGACCCTCCGTGATAAAGGAAATTGAAGAGTGGCCGAGGCCGACTTCAGTAACAGAGATCCGCAACTTTTTGGGTCTATCTGGGTATTATCAACGATTTGTGAAGAACTTTTCATGGTTTTCAAACCCAATGACCAAGATGACACTAAAGGAAGTAAAGTTTTTCTAGACACAGAAATGTGAAGACAGTTTCAAGGAGTTGAAAAAGAGTCTTACCACTGTGCCAGTACACACACCCCCTTTAAGTGGAGAACTCTTTGTGGTGTATAGTGATGCTTTTATGAAATTCATAGGTTTTATGCTAATGAAAAATGATAAAGTGATAGCCTATTCCTCAAGGCGGGTGAAAATAAATGATTAAAACTATCCTACGCATGATTTAGAGTTAGCGGCTGTGATCTTTGCGTTGAAAATCTGGAGGCATTATCTTTACGGGAAAAAATGTGAGATATATACTGACCACAAGAGTCTCAAATATATATTATCACAGAAATAGCTTAATATGCGCCATCAATGATGGATATATCTCATCAACGATTATGACTCCTCAATCCACTACTATCCTGGTGAGGCAAACAAGGTGGTAGATGATCTAAGTAGAAAGGATCCTACATCTTTATAAATGATGAGAATTGAAAAGGATCTGATATTAATAGATTTTAAAAGTATGGAAATGAGAATCATTAAGGGAGGAACATCATCAATCCATTCTCAAATGATTGCTGAACCATCCCTCTTAGGGAAAACAAAAGACACTTAATGAAAAGTTGTTGAAATTCAGAAAATGGTGGAAGCTATTAAAAATGGGAAATCATCCTATTTAAAAATTGATGAGGAAAGAGTTGTAAGATTTGGGACACGATTATGTGTACATTCTAATACAAATATAAAGAAGGAGCTATTTAATGATGCACATAGCTTGACCTTCTCTATCCACCCAGGGAGCACAGAGATGTATCGAGATCTCTGAGAAAAGTTTTGGTGGGACAATATGAATAGGGATATTGCCGAATATACATCAAAGTGCCTCATATGTCAGCAAGTGAAGGCTGAGAGACAAAAGTCAAAGGGGATGATGCAACCACTACCCATACCAGTATGGATGTGGGAGAACATTACCATGGACTTTGTCACTGGACTTACAAAGACATCTTGAGAAAACAATGCTATATGGGTCGTTGTGGATCGTCTTACAAAGACATCTCACTTTATCATGGTTCGAGAGGACTTCTCATTGGATCAAATTGCATGGATTTATATCAAAGATGTGGTAAGGCTGCATGGAGTTCCACTATCTATTATATCCGATCGTGATCTGAGGATCACCTCAAAGTTTGGGAAAAGTATCAAACATGCTCTAAGCACTGAACTAAACTTCAGTACGACCTATCATCCTCAAACTAATGGCCAATCTGAGTGAACTATTCATACATTGGAAGACATGTTGAGAGAATATTTAATGGAATTCAATGGATTATGGGACCAAAATCTTCCACTGGTTGAATTCTCCTACAACAGTAGTTTCAACTCAAGCATCTGAATGGCAGCATATGAAGCCCTTTATGGGAAAAGATGCAGAACATCGGCATGTTGGGATGACATCAGTGAGCGTAAGCTGCTAGGACATAAAATGGTCGAAGAAATGGTGGAGAAGGTGAAAACCATTCAACATCATATCAAGGCAGCCCAAAGTCGATAGAAGAGTTTTTCAGATAAAAATCTATGATACCACGAGTTCAAAGTTGGAGACATGGTATTTCTATGCATATCCTCATGGGAGAATTTTATGAGATTTTGGAAGAAAGGTAAGTTAAGTCCCAGGTACATCATCCCCTTAGAGATCCTTGATCGAGTCAAAGTTGTGGCCTATCGACTGGCACTTCCACCTACCATATCGAAAGTACATGTTGTCTTTCATATATCCCTATTAAGTAAGTAAATACTAGACCCTTCACATGTACTCTCTTCAGAGGTTGTACATTTGGAGGATGATCTCTCTCATGAGGAGAAGCTAGTGAAGATCTTGAATCATAGAGATTATGTTCTACGTAACAAGACTACTCATCTGGTAAAGGTAGTATAGAGAAACCATAAGTACAAAGAGGAAACATGGGAAATAGAGGAAGCAATGAAGGAAAAGTACCTACACCTGTTTTGGCTTAGAATGTAAAACGAAATATCAGGGGCGAAATTTCCTAAGGGGGGAAGAATGTAAAGACCCAATGTTTTTTAATGGAAATTACCTTCCCATAAGTATGTCATAAAATCACATGAAAACACAACATAATGAACTACTAAGTTATAAGTGACCTCTAAACATAAGTTTGACTATTCTGTGTTTGGAATTTCGAAAATTCAGCATACACAGTTGTAATTAGTAAGTTATTTGGATTCCGATAAGAAAATCATAATTTTTGGAGAATAGTAACCTACCCTAATGAATAGTAACATACCCTAATAAATATTAACCTCACCTATGATAGTATAAAAATAATATTCAAGTTGGAAGTATGATATACCTATATTTTAGAATAAGTTAATGAATGTTTTAAAACTGGTTTTGATAATAAATTATTATTTTAATTAAATATTAAAATAATCATATTTAGAAAATTATTTTTGATAAATGGACTTCATTTTTGGATTCTAAACGCCAAAAAATGTTTAGGGTGAATTTTTTGGATTTTTCTGAAATACATGAATTTTTTATTAATAGTAAAATACGATAACTTACAATAAATGCTAAATAAGGGATTTATTGAGTCATTGATGATGTTCTGATGTGTTAAGCCCACATGGTTCTATATCACCTGATAAAATTACTATTCTTGGTCATGGAATACGTAATATTCCTTGTCTTGTGATGAAATAATAAATTAATGATAATAATATTATGAAATTCCTACTCTCCTCCACTATAAAAACCCCCCTTCACTCCCCCTCCTCTTCACTCCTCTCAAGCCTTGTGCCTTGCCATTATTCTATAAAAATATCTCTCCAAGATCCTCTCCCATGTCCAAAATCTTATAGCCTCTACAAAATACCAAAACCTCTCCCCTTAAGAGGTTCTCAAAGGAGGAAGTCTTAAGAGGTAAATTCCTCTTTCCAATTCCTTAATTTCATTTAAGTTCTCTTTATTTTTGTTTCTTTCATCACCACCCTTCACCATAATAGTATGATAAATCTAGTAACATAAATGTACTGGATTTTTTTCATGCTAATGATCTATTTAATTATATTCTCTTTTTTCCCCTCCTTTTTTGAAAGAAATGAAAGCACCGTTTGAGATGTGCTAATTGAACAAATTCAAGGACAACGATTTATCAATTTCTATTATTATCTTTAATTTGGGTCATCAAACCATTTGTGTTAGGGTTGAGCCAGATTATTATATGTGTAATATATCCTATTTTTTTAATGTAATCCTTTTGTATAAATGTTATTAAGTTATAAATAAAAACATGTTCTTTGTAATCAAATCCACCGATTAACAAAATTAGTTATCACTAAGGTTATATATATAGTAATTTGACTTCAATATAAGTAACCTAATTAAAAATAAAACCATTTAATCTATAGGTTGTTCACTAAAGAATATTACTTCAATTCTGGAAAACCAATTTCATCTTACATATAATCCAAACTTGAATATAAGTGAACCTATCTTTTAAAGCCAAGTAAACAAATGAGACCGAACAATGAAACTGAACTTTATAAATAATCAAAAAGGCTTTGAATGAACTAAAAGGGTTATAAAAAATAAATTACATATATAATAGGTTCTATAATTATTAATTAATAAGCCTAAATTTGTTTATTATTGTCTTTAATGACTAGTGGAGAACACCAACAGATTTAAGTTAAGGGATCCTCTCCTTTTCACTCTTAGTCATGATTATTATCTATGTTATGACTTTTTGTGTAATAATAAGTGATGGGGTATATTTTCTAACCTCCCCCATACTTCACTAATGTATTATAAGTGATTATAAACCCCTTATCTCTCTCATAAAGATCTCTTAGTTACACCTGATACCATACCGATAAACCTTAATGGTTTCTATCCGAACTTCCTTCATTCCTTCGGGTTGCTCTATCTTTCTTTTTTACCATAATGTATTTTTCTTTTATTTTTATTTAAAACTTATAAATTATGTTTATATGATACATAATCATTTCCCACTATCTATCTCTCATTCTCATTTGGGGATATACATTCTTTTAAGTGAATCCATCCTCGATATTTCCCAATAAGCACACTCGTTTTAAAGGAACTTCACAAACTTGTACCCAATATCATGTGAACTCTACCCTATTTTTTAAGAAACCATTGCCTTTATAAAATCAGTATTTTTATTAGGAAAAACTTATTGGTTCAATTCTTGTTTTATATAAAATAATGTCCTCTTTACTATTTTAAAAGCTCTATAGTATTTTCCTTAAAACCGCACAAAAATGTTTTAATGGTAATGTTTCTCAAATACATTTCATATATGATGTCACTTCTATTTATTACCACTTACAACTTTATATTCATATATTAACTTATCAATGTCCATGTGTGTTCTAATCCCTTTCTTTCATGGAAAATTTCATGATACACTCAATGGTTATGCTTTATGTCATGATTATGGTACCTAATTCTCTCCATGGGTAACCTTATGTTTATGTATGGTTGATTATGTATGATTATTTATGTGGAAAGAATATTTATGTGGCAAGAATATTCATGAAAATTTTGAGATGGGTGTGCCCATATAGCGCCCCAATGCAATGGGTAAGGTTAAGTCTCATGAGATGCGATGTGAAATGGGATTAACGGGTAGACATGACATGTACTGAAATGGGAAACGAGATTAGCAGTAAGCCTTAACCCATACTAAAGAAATGTATTATGACTCTACCACATTCATATGATTTCATGTTTATATGATCCCATGATTATATGATACTATTTTATATGTTCCATGTTTTGGATATCAATATGCAATGACTTCTAACTCATGTGATTAATATGAATCCTTATGTTCATTCCCTTACTAGGTTTTTTAGCTCATCCCTTTGTTTATTTTATCCCCAGGGTACCCTATGCAGATGTAAGGGCTCAAAGGAATTTAGAATCTCTTTATGGAGATTAAATAAAGAAGTGTTTTTTTAGCCCCATGTTTTATATCATATGTACCTATTATTCCAAGACACCAGACTTAACGATCCTTGGCTTGTACTCTGATGATTAATTATTCTTGAAATCATAAAATGTTATATGTAAAAGGATCAGGTCACTATACAAATATTCTTACTCTGGGTTAAAATAAAAAATAAGTATCACTTTCCATAACTCCAAATAAAAATTTCTGGCTCTACCCGACCTCTAGTACCATTCTCTCTGAAAGATATGGAAAACCCCCTTCGGTGCAATAAAGGAGACCCATCAAAGATAAAAATTGATCCATGATTTATTCGGAATCAACCAATATATCATGAGAATGATGTCAAGTGGTTTAATTTTGATAACCATAAAGTACAATGTAAACTCTTCATCTTCGAAAGAGAAAGTATAAAAGGGACTACAGAGACCCTGTTATTTCTTCAATCCATGTTGTGTAGCAATATCCATTATATAGGATAAAATATCCTTAGTAATATTTAGAATATTAATAGTGTAGGTTGAAATAATAGGGTGATATGCACCTGTATCAAGTATAGAGGTCTCTAATGACAAAGCTATAGTAATTGTACCTCTCATTGTCATTGGACCTATATCCACTTCCTTAGGAGATTCCTTCACTTTGTGAAGAATCTTTGTACTGGATTCCTATGGTTGTAACCCATTCATACATGAAGAATCTGTTTTCACCAAAGTTTATGGAGGTGATGATGATCTTGTGCCACTCTGTGGAGTGGATAAATTTTACAAGAAATTATGTAAGTGTCGTAAACATCTTTTAGGTGATATTGTTTTTGGGTGCCTCAATGAAAACCATATTTTAATTCCCTATGTGAAAACACTAGTATCATATAATATAGACTCTACTAGGAACTACAGGAGGTCTGGAACGACCCTATTATCGATAACTACAACAAGATTCATCACAATTCCTCTTTCATTTAAAAGAACACATGATGTCACTAAGAGAAAAAGGAACTCTCTCCATCGTTGACATACCATCCAGGTCAATATCAACTATCATCACACTACCCATCATATCAACATTAATGGGATTTTTTAGTAAGAAAAAATGAGAAGAGGTATTTGATGAAAGTCCCATCTTGAACTGTCAATCCTTCATCTTCTCATTAGATACAATCTTAGGAAAAAACTTTATAATCTCCAAAAAGCGATTTGAATACGCAGTCCCCATTTTTTTACCAGCTCATTCTAGAAAAAATACAAATCTTGGCCAACACCATTAAATCTAGATAGAATTTTTCTATGAAAATAACCTTGAATTCCTTCCACTCTAATCCTTAATGTTTCTTCATTGTCACCATCATATCCCACCATCTACTTATCTGTCCCTCTATTATGAAGGTGGAACACTTCACCTTGATCTTTTATGGTGTCTCCATGAACTCAAATAAACATTATATCCTACCTAACCATTCCACATCATGTTGAGGATTAGTGGATCCTTTTAAAAAATGGTGGATTCTTGTGAAGAAACTCTTGAGAAGAGTTCAAATGAAAATCCCTTAAGGCTCTACAACAAGAGCATGAATGGGGATTGGTGGTAGTATTTTTCCTAAAGCATGGATAGTACACACGATCACCTCAACCAGATTCAGACCTACAATAAGATTCACTTACTAAGGTTTAGTATCGGCTTCTTCCTATATCTGATTGGAATGTATTATTAGAGTCATGATGCTATACAACATCGGTAGACAACATTTAATACATAAGATAATGCTCAAAAATATAAATGAGGGAAACAAAATCCCAATCGATAGAACATACATGATTTTTATTTCACTATATCCAAATCAAAATAGTAATAATACTATAAATAATTTAAAATATAACTTTCCATCACTAGATATGGGACCTTAAAGTTTATTATGGTGAGAGATTGCTAGACACTCAATTAGAACTACCTCATAAGTCATGATAAGAATTATCAAATGCATACTGACTTCAAGAAAACATACTAATATTAACCTCCCTCTAACAACACTTTGTCTTGAACAAGCACGGGTACCCTGGTAACCTGATAACCTAGCCATCCCTGACATATCCTGAAGGGAATTCCCAATCTCCATGGGTCGGTAACTAGAACCTAGCATCATAAAAAATTTATATGGGAAGTATTATTCCACTAACAGTGTTGAAGAAAAATAAAAAAGGAAGTATGCATATCGAAATAAAGTCCACTAGGAGTAATGTACTACATGTAAACAAGGCATAAACAAGCCCAAGGTACTAAAACCCAAGTACAAAAATAGAGAAGAAACCCCATGTCCCTATGGAAACAACCTACTAAGTACGAGGTTCAACAACTAGATCAACCTCTAAGAGATCCTTTGCACTTGCTCAAACCTGGAAGGAGATAATCTACAAACACCCGAAGGCACTAGTAGGGAGTGAGTTTAAAAGCCTAGTATGGTCTCTAAAAGGATTTTTTAATATACTATAATAATAAATTAACTAATGGAATAATTTAATTTTAAAATAAAAAGGTTTTTAATTTCAAATCATATTTATAAAAATCATGTTATAGTTTAAATGATGGACATTTATTTAAGAAAAGGATTTAAAAGTGATGGAATATTTTTAAAAAAATGGCTTGAACAAGGAATTTTATATAAAATAGTTTATACAAATTCATAAGGGCAAGTAAAATAGTTTAACAGAATTTTCATACATTTATTTCTGAAATATAAACAATTGAGAAACATGGTCATCTGAAAATAGGTATGAATGTTATAGGCTATATGAACCTAAAATCTCTATGTGATGATGAAAATATGTGTACACATGTGCCCTCTAGACACTGGTCAAAGAGGAATCATCATTGTTTCAAAATGGATATGACTTTCTACGTTTCTGTTTTAAAACAATGTATAATCACAGAGTGCGTCCAAATAACTCACAATCTACCAAAGTCATGAATGTTCTCTTATACAATCAACGATGGGAAATTTATTTTCAGACTATTGAAAATAAAATTTAATCCCATTTTCCTATTCCAAATTCTAATTTTCCAGTTAACCAAAAAATGTTTTAATCAAAACAATCATTTTTACAAGATAAAACCACTAGTTTTTTATCAAAAAAATAAGAATTTTTACAATTTAAAAGATTTGATCAATTATGTTTCAATAATTAAATTTATAAATTCAATTGAAACCATTTCCATTCAATTTCAAAGACTCCCAAATTCATTAGAATTGGTTGTTTCCCCAATTTCTTTCCAAAACCATTTCAAACCTCCCAGTTCATTTGAATTGTTTTCTAATAAAAAACAATTAAAATAAATTTCAATCAACTAATTTTAAATAAATAACTAAAATAAATCAAGTAATTTAAGGTTAATTAGTTTTCCAAGAATAATGGAATCACCTAACTTTGTACCAGAACTCAACGCGTGCAAAAAAACATGACACCAAAAAAGAAAGTAAAAAAGACCTCAAAACTCAACCTAGTAATGAGATATGATTTCACGGAGTTTTAGATAAAAAATACCAAGATGCTCAATCAAACTCAAAGTAAAGAATATAGAATGACATGATGAAACTGGGAGAACTCTTACATGGTAAAAAACACCCTGATCAGTTTCATGATCAAAAGCCAAAAAAAATTCTAGGAAGGTTTGGAGAGATCCAAAATCACCTAGTTAAGCCTCTAGCGTCGAAAAAAAATGAAAAATTGAGAGGATCATAATAGAAATTAGTCATTGTGTCTATTTAAAAACAATTATCTAGAAATTACACAACTTTTGACCTAGTGACACATCGTGAAATTATTATGTATCATGTATTCCATGAAACCCATTGCCTCTTGCATAAAATATATTTAATTTTATTTTAGGAATTTTATGATGTGTAACCATATTAAACACGGTGAATTTATTCATTAGTCTATAGAAACGACTAATTTAAGATGAGAACCCAACAAATCTCTAAATTCACTATTATAAGTATCCTCTTAATTAATTGTAAACCCTACCCATTCAACAAAAATGAAAAAATCTATGACAAGGTTAAATATGTACATTTCATATTGGAAATAGGATATTACATGCATAATATTCATTATGTGATGGTTGGGACCTATATCTCCCTTCAATGCATTGTGTAAGGATTTATATATTATTATATAAATAAGACTAGAATTTTGAGTGAACCCTATTGAGTATAGGACTATATCTACTTTGATAGTCATGGGAGTGAAATGTGAATACTATAATGGTTTAGGGGAGTGATCCTAATTCACTATGAGAAGCCTATAAATGTGCCTTGAACTACTAAGGAAATAATTTTATATGCAAATGTATACGATAAAAATGTATTATTCCAATGTTATGCCATCATAGTTTATGATTTTTGATTCCATTATGATTCATGTTTTAAGAAAATCCAGGATTTATTCCAGGCGCCAAATCTAGGTGCCCTCTTTTCCATGTGTTCTAAGATCGCTTTGCGCCAAAGCCTGGGGCCCGCTTTTTCAATGATGTCCTTTTTTATCTGTAACTCCCATAGACTGGGTTCCTGGGATAAGACTGACTACATTTCCATAGAGTTGAGGAGGTCCAAGGATCCTATTGTAGTTATCTATGAACATAAGAATAACTAATCTAGGATTGTAGAGTTTTCCCGCAGTATTAGGATGCATGGATTTATCCATGCGGATCCGATTAACAGTCACATATGGATTTTCTAGAATAAAGATATTTCTGTAGATTTGGGATATGAAGATGACCAATTCATTATGACTAGAGTGTGTATTTTAAATTCTTCCATGTTTTCCACATTAATTTATGGGAGTTGTGATGATCATAGAAGAGAATCCTTGTGGTATGGGATCAACTCTTTTGCCCCTAGAAATTATCCTTGGATTTTTGAAGGTGACTTTGATATCACTGCTGACTCGGATGAGAATAGAGGGAGAGGTCACTTCCCATGGAAGGAGAGCTTGGATTTTGTGTATTTCATGGATGTAAAGGCTCTATCAAACATGGGATATACTAGGGATCATTTTACATGGTGTACTAATAAAATAGGTGGATGACACTCTTAGAGTAGACTGGATAGGTGTCTAGACAATATTTAAGACATTTTTTCCTACCCTAATTCCCAAGTAACTCACCTCGCCTGGGATATTTTTGATCATTATCTTCTCTTGGTTTCTCTTTCATCATGTCAAGAGAACTAGAATTTATAATGATTATATCACTTTTGGACATACATGTAAGGATATCATCAAGTGGTACAATGCTTGTGGGGGATCCCTCTACAGGGACACACTTAGATCGAGCTTCGTAACAAGATGAGATGCATCAGGAAGGACTTTTTGGTCTGGTTCAAACTGCAACCCTCTATCAATAAGGACATACATGGTATGTTAAAAGAGGATGAACAGTTGGAAGAAATACTATAATATTTTTTGAATTACTAGTTGTTTGATGATCTTGATAGGAATAAGCATAGTTTGGTGGTTATGTTACTTAAACAGGAACGTATGGCTTGTGAACAATCGTGGGTCAAATGGCTAATCGAAGGGGATAAAAATACTACCTACTTCCATGCCTGTATCAAGGAGAAGTTGAATCATATCAAACCCAATTTATGGTTGGAGTATGGATCCTACTAAAAGTATAATGATGTTGATGGGGGTTGGATTTTTCCTACTTCAAGGAGTTACTTTTAGGCCCCAACCCCCATATGCCTGAGGGCGATCCATGTGGTAGGGCCCCCTTCCTTGATGTGATCCCCCATCATGTCTCCGTCCAGGATATTGCGACCTTAAAAGTTATCCTAGATGAGAATGAGATTAATGAGGCCATGATGAGCCTTAATCCCAATAGTTCTTTGGGAATGTATGTCTTTCCAAGGTCATTTTATATAGAGTCTTGGCCTATGGTTCAAAAGGACATTATTTTGGCCATTCAATATTTCTTCTGAGGCAGTAGCATCCCTCATGTGTCCAGTGAAATGAAGCTTGTTATCATTCGAAATATCAAATACCCCTCCTCTCTCCATCATTATAATCTCGTGAGCATGTGTAACTACCCATATAAAATCCTTTATAACATCATGAAAAAACGGTTATCTTCTTTTCTTCCCCACTAGATTTCCTTAGAGCAGCATGGATTCATGAAGGGAAGATCCATCCAGGGGCAATAGTAGTGGATCATGAGATGATTTCTAACATCAACACCAAGGTCCATGGATAAAACTTGGATATAAAATTAGACATGAAGAATTCCTATGACGTGATTAAATGGAGCTTTATCAATAAAGTGTTCACAGGTATAGAACTTTCCTCTCGAGGCACTAACAACATTTTTAGATGTTTCAGCTCTTCTTGGCTTGTTGTATATTTTATGGGAAAGACTCATGGATTTTTAAAGGCCACCTGAGGTCGTAGGAATGGGGATCTAATGTACCCTACCATCTTCATTATCACCTTGGATGTGATGGGCTGCTTGATTAACAGGAGTATGAACCAGGGGAAGATTCAACCTTATCGAAGTCTATCGATTTCCTCCAGCATTCCTGACTTCATGTTTGTCGACGACACCATGATCATCTTGAATAGTAGAAAAAGGCCAGTTCATAGTTTTAACAAGGTGATGGAGGAGTACTACAACTAGAGTTTCCATGTGATAAACTGCTCAAAAATAAATCTCTATTTCTCCAACAGATGTACGGTGAGTTGTGCTTCCTCCTTATGCAACTTTATGGATAGGAAAATTGGTAGATTCCCTCTGGATTATCTAGACATGCCTCTTTTTCCTCATAGAATTTGAATCCACGACATCTATCACAATTTTCAGAAGATCATGGGTAGATTACTGAAAAAAAAGAGCCGATTTCTATCATTTGGAGGAAAAATCACTCTAATCAATAGTGTTCTGATGGATATTATGTTCATGTTATTGATTACATTACATTTTCAAAGGGAGTTATCACCTTCATAGATAGGATCTTTTCTGGTTTTATCTGGTACACCTTATCATAATGATAACTACATTGGGTTTCTTGGTGGTGAATGGCTAAGATGATTTGGGATGGAGGTATTGACGTTCAAAATATTTTTGACACCATTCAGTGCATGCATGTCAGGTTGGAATGGGATGATTCTGAGGGACATTCTTTGTGGGGAAAGGTGATGTCTGTAAGGTGTAGTGTGGTCCCAACGGTTGGTTCCAGTTATTGCTCACCCCTTTGGTCGATGATATCTACTCACCTCCCTACTCTACTGTCTTTATCTCGATGGATTTTTTGGAATGGTGGTATACTTTTGTGGCACCATAATTGGGAAGGGGCTAGGCTTGGATATCTAGGATGTTCAGATACTCATATCTCCTTTAAGTAGGCAAGTAGGTACCCTTATTTCATCAAGGATGTATTTGATATGGATCGGCAGGATATCTTTGAAACCATTGAGGTGAAAATGGATCCAAACAAGTGTGTGTTTACACCTTTGACTTCAGGGGCCTTTTCCACCAGAGAAGTTTGTAGAGTCATGTATTTTCAGGAGATATCTGACACATGGAACAATCTCATGTGGTGTTTTAAGATTTAAATGTAGTATAATTTCCTCTCTTGGTGAATTAGGAACCAGGTGGTGCCGACCTATGATAACATTATAAGAATTGGAATCCCTTTTCTTTCAACGTGTACATGATATCAGGTTCATCAGGAAGAGATTTCACTTAATTTATTTTTTGAGGGGGACTGGGTACAAGCTGTGTGGGGTTTCTTTGATTATTTCATTGCTTATAAATTTATAATGTCTTCAGAGGTTCCTTTCATGGATCGATGGTTCCATGGCTCACCAGAGACTGGTCTGGAGAGAAAGTATCGGGCGATGGTCTTGATCGCTGGTTGTTGGTTCATTTGGCCAGTAAGAAACAGAGCCAGGCATAAGGGTGTTTAGCTATCAAGGAGCTCCATTATCATCAGTACAAGGAGTGTTCTCATTGACCTAATTAGGCTGCATAAAAACTTATGATAGACTCTTATGCTCAGACCTATTCAATCGAGTATGTAGGACGCTATGAGTCCTCTCTATTCCACCATGAGACATTGGGTTCACTAGATATCTCCTTCCCTGGGAATTAAACATAACATAGAACGATCTTGTATGTGAGGTATTATGTGGGGAATAGGGGAGGACCATGATTCTAGGGGATCTGTCATCAGAGTGTTTACAACGCACTATGGTTGTTTAAATTCCCTATAGGACAAGGCAATGGTTATGTTCACTGGTCTTAGCCTATACTACTAACATAATATTGATATCAATGAAGCAGAATTGAACTATATGACTCTATCATGCTCTGAATGGAATAGTTTATACTTCTAGGTTGGTCTCCTATATTATTAGAAAATGAAAAGGCCTTCTCAGTAGTAGCACAAATGTGTTTCACACCTGGCGCGAGGGAAAAAAGTGGCAGATCATCTAGCTTCCATTTCATCTCAAAATTCTATATCATTGGGAATATATGATAGGATTATCCTCAAGGATGAGGGATAGGACCTTGTTATATGGGATTCCCTCCATTTACATTACTTCAGACCCCCTAGCCCCTATCTCTCTTGTGATCTCATGTTTTGGATTGTTTTGTGTATCGTTTCCTCTTATAAATAAATAATGATGATGATGATGGGGTATGGTTTTTGAATGTTATTATCATGTTCTCATACCCATATTCTCATTATATGTTGATATCTCACTCGTTTACCCATATTGAGCATCTGAGCTCACACTTTATTATGTTTCATTTTCCTAGGTTATGATGAAATGTGTTATGTAATATATTTCAATAATGGGATATAGTGATGAATAACATGGTGGGTGATGAATTAGCTCACTTATGTACCAATAGTTTAGGTTTCAATTATTCCCAAGTCATTATACCTTTATGGTCCTTATGAATGCATTTGTCTAATGTAATGAATAATCATATAAAAATATTTAATAGCTATGTTTGAGAAGTTTGGGTATTTGTTATTGATATTAGAGGATAGGTTTAGTTTAACTTTATAAACTAGGATGTGAAACCTTTAGTGATAATTATATGCATATGACCAAGGATGTGTCATATAATAAGTCTAAGTATTGGTTAAAGTGTAGGAAAATGTCCTAAAATTTTGATAAAGAATAAAGTGATTAGTTTCCAAAAAATTACATCCCTATTTTGATATTGAATGTATATATGGATCTATAATAGAAGTACCTAGGGGTTAAAATCTAAAAAAGTGGAACATAGATATTGAATCAATATTCACCCATTGCATGACAATGGGCCTTATTAAAACTCATGGGGGATATTATTTGGAAATTCAAAATATTTATGAACAATCATGAACGATTTAAATATATGATGATTATGAATGACCTATGATAAACATAAGGTTTCCTAGATTAAAAACAAGGTTCCCTGGTTGATACATCCTATATGTTATTTTTCATGATTATGTTGTTCTCTACTATGAATATAGTTTATTACCAAATGATTTTTTTTCTTTATTCAATGGATAGAACAAGAAGGATCCATGTTAATGGTGAGTGTGATAGACAATGCAATGATTGTCCACTTAATATAACAAAAGTTATGGGATATGGAATGAAAAAACTTTTTTCTATTCTCAAAACACATTATTAAGCTATGAACAATGATAAACATTCAAATTTGAAAATAATCGAACAAAATTGTATTGTGTCCTTCAAGAGGAAATTTCCAACTTCTTTTAGTGGTTCCACAAATCCACTGGTTTCTATATAATGGATAAGTACATATAAAATGATATTTTAAATTCTATAGCATTCAAAACATGGAAAATTCATCTTATCTCTCTTTCCTTTTGAAGAAGAAATTGATAAATTATGGAATCTCATTGAGATTATAAGGAAACATTATGAAATTTACTCCATTGAGTATGATGAGTTCATGATCTTATTTTACAAAAAATATGTCACTCATATGATTCATATAAAAATTGAAAAGAAATTAAATTAGTTAAAACAGAAGGATGATAAATATATTGGTTCCTATAAGTAAAATATTAAAATAAATTGGATGCACACTTCTGGAATTATCATCAAACCAAAAGGAAAGGCTGATTGATTCTTTAGTTTTTTAAAACCAAATATCTTAAGTGTATTAGCCATAATGTACTACATTATCTATAAAGAAATTTTTTTATGTTCTCTCATGGTGGGAATGAATATCATAGTTACCCATTAATCTCAGGGTTTTGACAAGAAAAGGAAGATTAATTTAAAAGGAAACTATAAAACCCAAGGAGAGAAGAAGATAATATTTTTATCATGCTCAAAGTGTGGAATGAAACCTAGATGAAATTTTCTTAATTGGAATATTAAATGTTTCAAGTATCAGAAGGAAGGTCATTGATAAAATAATTTCTTATTTCATAGAAATAAGATAGCTAATGATGTGAATTGAGAGAAAGATATAAGGATTACGCCACCCAAACTTTAGTGTTTAAAATTCAATGAGAATAGGAACTATGATAACTTGTTTCTAAATGTAAAGGATAAACATGATGATCGATTCTAGTAAACGCTTAATATGTGGGACAAGGGTAATATCTTGTGCTCACTATTTCTGATGATGGTGGAAAAAATATGTGGTAAAGGTACACTTACCATCCACTATATAACTACTAATGTTTTATTTGACTATAGATCTATCCATTACTTCATATATGATTAATTTTATAGTTGTATCAAGATGACACACAAATGATTATATGTATAGTTAGCAGTGAAAATACCTAATGGTATGATCATCACATATCAAGTATATGATTCCTCTTTGATTAAAATTTGTGTGAATGTTATTCCTAAAAATATTTTCATTCTTACAATGGTTTATTTTGATATTATCTTAGGCATTTATTTTGATTCTATACAAAAATCCTTCAATGGTTTTCAGGGAAGGAAAGTCGCATCTGATATTCCAAAACCAACCTACGATTGTTTATCTGTGTGATATTAAATATTAACTTCCCATTGAGATCATAGGCATTGTATGGGTCTTGATTCCCATTCAAAATGTGTGTTTTTTTATATGGTTGGGGAGAATCTTGACAATAATGATATTCCTTTTTTCAGAATTTTGTTGAATTATTTTTTGAAGAGTTTCATAGTCTTCCACCGAATCATGAATTTTATTTTTCAATAGATCTAAAAACTAGTGCCACAGCAATTCAAATGATTACATATAGAATGGAACCAACTGAGTTATTGTAATTAAAGAAAAAACTCCAGGAGAACCTTGATATGGTATTCATTCATCCAAGTGTGTCACCATGGTGTGAACCTGTTCTTTTTATTAAAAAGAATGATCGATCAATGTGGATCTGAATTTATTATTGAGAGTTAAACAAGATCACAATCAAGAACATGTAGCCTCTACCCCATATTGATAACCTATTTGTTCAACTACATGATGCTCAATACTTTTCCATGATAGACCTTCAATATGGATATCATCAATTGTTGTCCAATGAAGTGGATATAAACCATAAAATATTTCATTCAATGTATAGACCCTATGAATATATAGTGATTCCATTTGATCTTACTAATTCCCTCACTATCTTCATGGATTTAATGAATTGAGGTTTTATAGATTATCGTGATCATTTTTTGTAGTCTTTAAATATTATATTCATATATATTTAATGATCAAGTATGAGAATAAACATCATAATAGAATTATATTAAAGACCATAAGGAAGGATAAACTATACAAAAAATTTTAAAAATGTTATTTTTTAGATGAAAAAGGTTGCATTTTTTGGGTCATATAATCTCAAGTGAGGGAATATTGGTAGATCCATCGAAGGTAGAGGTTGCTGAATATTGGATCAAACCAACCATAATGACTAATATCCATAGTTTCTTAGTTTATTTGAATATTTTGGATATTTTCGGGATAATTTCTCATTACTATCTAATATAATCACCAACTCAACTCAAAAGGGATCCATGTTCCTCTAAATAGTTAAATGTGAGGATAATTTCAAGGAACTAAAGAGAAAACTAGTCTGCACACCAGTGATTGTGTTACCACATAGTGGAGAGGGATTTCTAATCTATAGTGATGTATCTATGATGTAATTTGGATATGTTCTTATGAATAATGACATGGTAATATCTTATTCATCGCGATAATTTAATTTTCATGAAAAAGATTACCAGAATCCTGATTTTGATTTATCTTTTTTAATTTTTGCATTAATGATATGGAGGCATTATATTTATGAAGAAATTTTAGATATATATACCAAACAAAAAATATAAAAATACATATCCACACAAAAGAAGTCGAATATGTCCCATTGAATATGGTTTGAGTTGATTAATGATTATGAATACTCAATACATTACCACCTAAAGAAACTTAAAAAGGTGAATCATGCTTTACATCAAAATAATAGTGATATTTAATCTATAATGAGGATAAAGAAGCTCCCATATTTTTGAACTTGAAAGGGATGGATCTATAAATCCTGAGTAAAGGAGTAAATATTATCTTGCTCGATTTAATGATCAACCATCTATCAAAGGGAATATTATAAAGGAACATAAAGAAGATATATATATATATATAAGTATGTTATAAATTTTCCTATGATTAAACATGATCATGATAAAATGGTAACGTTTAGGAAGCATGTGTTAATTATATCCGTACCATATCAGAATAAGTATTTCTTATAGGAATCCCATAGTTCATCATTATCTATTCATCCTGGTAGAATGAAGATGTTTATATATTTGAAATAGTATTTTTGGTAAGATGGAATGAAGATATCATAGAGTTTGTATCCTGGTGGTTGGAATTTTAGCAATTTAAGGCTAAGAGACAAATTTCCAAGGCGATGCTACATCCCTTACCCATTCTATAATGTAAACAGAAAAACACCACTATGGATTATTTCATTAGACTCCCCAAAACATATAAAGTGAATAATGCTATCTGCGTTTTCATTGATCTCTTTATAATGTCATCACACTTCTTTAATATCAGAGAATATTTATATCCGGATCATATATATAGGATATAAATTATACAATCATTTAGGATTCAGGGAGTACCGCATTGAAATGTAACTAATCAGGATATAAGGTTTACCTTAATGTTTGGAAAATTATTTTGCAAGATCTTGATACAGAGTTGTGTTTCAACAATAAATATTATCCCCAAATAGATGGTAAATTAGAAAGCAAGATTCTAACCCTGATGCATATGTTTATATATTATTCACTATATTATAAAGGTGTTTTCCATCAACAAATTTCTCTAGCCATGTTTTTTAGGAACGTAGATTTCACTCAAGATTTCAGATGGTTCCTTATGATCCCCTATATTAATAGAAGTGTAGAGATAATAAATTCTTGAATAATGTTATAGAAAGAAATATTATATGACTAGAAATATATGAAGAAATTGAAGATAACTTTAGATCCATTTTACAACACTTAAGTGTGTCACAAAGTTGATAGAAATGTTATTCTGATAATCTTTGACGTGATCCGAGATTTAAAGTTGGGGATGAGGTTTTTGTCACGACCCGTCCTCGGAGCCAGCGCCGTGACTACCCCAAACCCGCCTTCCATAGGCCAGGGGCTGGCGACTAGCACCAAGGCGTAAATACCTATAAAAAAAGGGAAGGCATTGCCTTTGTAAAGTAAACAAGCACCAAAAAGTACAAGCGGAAGAAGTAAACACTAAGTAAAAAACAGAGTACAATAGTAAGTACGGAATGTAAAAGGGGCCGGAAATACAAGCCCAGCTGTAAAGTACAACTCGAATGGAAAAACAGCAACTGTAAAGTAATGCCGCTATGCCGAGTTGTCCACTAGAAATCCCACCTGAAGGGTGGGTACAGATAGCTCCAATGCTCATCGGGTCCCGCCGTCCGCTCCGAGTACGTCCCTTCCAGTGGTCCACCTCCAGGTATCGTCTTGCTCTGCAAGCCTCAACCATGATCAACGATGTCTGTTGTCTGTAACCAACACAACGTAGTGCGGGCATAGCTCGTGCAGGGGTGAGTATAAGCTACTCAGTAGGGACCCCGAGACCCCGAAGGATTCCCAAAATCCACAATGAATAAACCACAAAGGAATGATACAATCACGAAGTAACAACTGACACTGGTTAGGTATATGCCCATACATATACCTAAGTCATCAATTCCAGTATGCTCTAACCTTCGATCCCAAGTACAACCTAGTCCACACAGGAAAGTATACGGATTCCACACAGGAAAGTAAAATGTAATCCACACAGGATAGCACAACACAATCCACACAGGAAAGCAAACATGATTCAGCTCACACATTTATACTTCTTCAAATGACAATATAGATGATCAGATGTAGCCACTGATTCATCTAAGCAATCAGACCCACAAAGGATCGGTAGGTACTAACCCCCGCAATGACCTACACAGGATCGTTCAGGAAGTTGAACCCAAAGCTATTGGGAAACTCATTTTCCATCAAGTACAGTGGTTATGCCACTACAAACAAGCGCTACACCTATCGAGTACTGTGGGCCTGCTGCTACATCCAAACGCTCCTCCGTCGTGGGTCTGCCACTACAACCAAGCGCTCCCATGTGCCGCTACAACCAAGAGCACCTCTGTCGTGGGTCTGCCACTACAAACAAGCGCTCCCCTGTGCCGCTACAACCAAGCGCACCTCTGTCGTGGGTCTGCCGCTACAACCAAGCGCTCCCCAGTGCCTCTATAACCAAGCGCTCCTCCGTCGTGGGTCTGCCGCTACAACCAAGTGCTCCCCTGTGCCGTTATGCTTAACACACCGAGTCGTTTGATCAGTAGTTGTCAAGTCTAAACCGGCTCTAGGGTTTCCATACACAGTATGCTCGTTCCGGGAGGGTCCACTCCACAAGCTAAGAGGTCGATGCATCAACTGACATGTAGTCCGGAGTTGATGTATCCCAAGATGTACCATAGTGGTCACTGCCGAAAACACGGAGGATTCCCGTACTGTTTTCTTCATCGTCGCAGTTGAATCCACTGAGGATCTTTGTATAGTCGTCGTCGTCACAGCAGCAGTTGCAGCCAGCTCTAGGGTTCCCGCACACAGCAAGCTCGTTCGGGAGGGTCCGCTCCACGAGCTGAGAGGCTGATACATCAACTGACACATGGTCCAGAGTTGATTTATCCAAAAGTTCTGTATCGTCAACAGGAACTCAACGCAACAGACGGTGCGTCAATCGGACGCCAGGTCTGAGAGTTATTGGATTTTTCGTCCCAGGGGCCCGGTTTGTTTTTAAAGCAAAACCAACCCGACCGTACTCCACCTGCATCCAAACCTCGGGCAGAGTATGCCAAAAGATCCTTCTCACTAAGAGGAACTCAACAAAGTTGACGGAACGTCAATCGGACGTCCGTAGCTCAAGATATGAGTGTTTCCGCTCCGAGGGCCCAGTTGGTTTCGTGTACGAACAAACCCGGCCGAACTCAAAGTATTCTGAAACCTTGAGTGAGATATACCAAAACGACCGTCTCGATCCAAGTCTCGCATCGCCACTGACAGCGCATCGTTTGGAGGTCCGTAGCCCGAGTTATGGGAATTTGACCCCAAAGAGTCCGATAACGGGTGTTTCGGGCCCGGACCGACCCGACCCGATACCCCCGGTTGGCCCGAACCGGGTCGACCCGCCTGGGACAGGGTCAGCACGGCCCAGCATGGCTTGGCCCGGCTGGGCCCGACCCGGCCCGGCGTGGCCCGGCCTGGCAAATCGGCCGGGAGCCGGTCCGGCTGGGGACAACGCGTTGTCTGGTTCGGCTTTAGCCGAGCTGTTCGGCAAAGGGGGGGGGGGGCGCCTGCCCCCTGTGTAACTACGGACCCCCACAATTAAGGGGGGCTGTTTTGGCCAGCCGGCCAGCCGGCTGGGGGTTTGAACCCACGGTTGCACACCGGTCCGGCCGGTCCCCTTCTTTCCGACACCGGCGGCCCGGTCCGGTCGCCGGTCACCTTGCGCTACCGTGGCCCAGAACCGGCCGCCACCCTTGTCGTCTGGCGCGGTGCAACGACACCGCACCCCTCCGCCGCGGCCCTGCTCCGGCCGCGGCGCCTTCAATTTTCTTCGACGCGGTGCGACGGCTTCGCGTTCTTAACTTCTTTCCACGGCGTGGCGTGACTGCGCCGCACAATACTTACCGTGTGATTCCTGCACAGTGCGACGACACCACAACATCCCGTTCCATCCGCAAAGAATCAAACATGAACATAGGAGGGTGGTTCGGCCGTGTTTGTGCGGTCCGACCCCCCTCTCGTTAACCGATATCATCTAGTCAAAAATCCACGATAAAGATGGTCCAGGTCATCCAGGAGCAGATGAAGACATCTCAGAGCCGACATAAGTCTTTCACTGACAGGAGGCGGAGGCCACTAGAGTTTGAGGATGGTGACCACGTCTTCATTTGGTTCTCACCTCAATGTGGATTATGGAGAATTGGCCAAGGTGGAAAGTTGTCCCCATGCTTTATCAGACCCTTCCAGGTCCTCAGCAGGATTGGCGAGGTGGCTTACCGCCTAGCTGTACTGCCTTTGTATCCTTAGTTTGTGTTGAAGCTTTACGGGGACGTAAAGCCCTATATTGGGAGTAATGTAAAGACCCGGAAAATTCAAGGAAAATTTTTTCTTAATTTTTTTAGAATTTTACAAGAGTGCGGTTTCTGACAGCACTTGATTCCGGGCACACCAGGCCTCAGAATCAGGTGCTGTCAGAAACCGTGCTCTTGTAAAATTCCAAAGAAAATTAAGAAAAAATTTCCCTTAAATTTTACGGGTCTTTACATTACTCCCACCACACGGATTAACGTCCCCGTAAAGCTTCAACACAAACTAGGGATACAAAGGCGGTAGATCTAGGCAGTAAACCACCTCGCCAATCCTTGTGAGGACCTAGAAGGGTTCGATAAAGCATGGAGACAACTTGCCACCATGGCCAAATCTCCGTAATCCACGTCGAGGTGAGACCCGTATGAAGACGTGGTCGCCATCCTCAAACTCTAGTGGCCTCCTCCTCCTATCAGCGAAAGACTTCTGTCGGCTCTGAGCTATCTTCATCCGCTCCTGGATGACCTGGACCATCTCTATCGTGGCCTGGACCACCTCTGGTCCCACAAGAGATGCTATGATTTCTTCTTTTCCGATAAGATAAATCCGGTCTCATCACTTGGATGAACCATGTTCTTTGCCTAATACAGTCAATCCCAACATGGATGATACTAATCCATACCAAGGATGACGTCGTAAGGCCTCGACGCTACTACCAAGAGATCCAACCGTTACTCTTGCCCCCAAGGGTTGAGTCACACTGTCGGCATCAATGTGTGGTAACTGGGTCTCCTCCAGGTGATGTCTCAAAAGTGAGGGTCAAGTCAACTGTCAAAACTGGAACCTCTTAGTAACAACAAAAAAGAGGACATGAATGAAAACATCACAAAGGTATGCGTCTTTTATTATTGTAGCTCATAATACAAAGATGCTACACAATAGTAACAAGGAACTAGAAGTACAAAAAACATATCCACTAGTTCCGCTCCTGTCCATTTGCTCCCAGAGGACCATGATCGAAGGCCTCAGCTGCCTGAAGCTGAGCTCTCCCATGTCCACCAACTTCCTGCGGTCGGGGCAGACCTTCTGGTGGTGGTGGTGGCAACACCTCGAAGAGTCGTCCACCTCCAGCTGCACGACCAGCTCCCCTGCCATGGTCGCCTGCTCCTTGCGGCCCGCCCTGACCGAACCGCTTCCTCTGCCTGGGGGGTCCTTCGTTCATCTGCTGTTCATCCGTATGGCGGGTCGGACAGTCACGAGCCATGTGACCAATCCCTCCGCAGGATTAACACTGCCCTCTCATGGAAAGTCATTTTCCACGCCGAGTGCCTCACACAAACGATCCAGAGTCATGCTGTCGTCCACCTGTAGGTCTAGTCCTCTTGGACCCCTGCGTCATCTGTCTACTGCCCGCTGCAGAAGACTCTTCCGCATGCCGGCTAGTGGTGGGTCCAGCTACTGGAGACTGCTCAGCAAGGAAACTCTCCACCAAGAGGGCTCACTCCAACACTCCTGTCTGAGTTGGAATGCTGTGAGAAACAACTAAATCTCTGATCTCTCGCCTGAGCCCCTGCTCGAAGGTTCGGGCCCTGAAGAAGGGGTCTCGTACCATGTCTGTGGAATAGCGCGATAGATCGGTAAACCTCGCCGCTTACTGGGCTACTGTCATGTTGCCCTGCCGCAGCTGTAGTAGCTCCTGAATGCGCACCGCACGGAGGGTGGCTGGGATGAACTCTGAGAGGAACAGGCTCTCGTAGTCCGTCCAAGGAAGAGATGTCTCGTCCTGCACCTAGAGCATCAAGCTCCACCATCGGCCCGCTGCTGCGTGCAGGAGGCTCGCTGCAAGGACCACCATAAGATCCGATGTTGTCCTCACAAACCGGAAAACTCGTACGACTGCCTCCATCCAGTCCTCGGCTGCCTGGGGGTCCATCTCCCCACGGAACCTGGGTGGTCTCTGGCGATGGAACTCATGTAGTGCACTGAGGTGACGTGCATCATCAGCGGCTGGTGCTGGAAGTATCGGTGGCTCGGCGGGTAGAGCTACCCCCGGTGCCACTGCTAACAAAGGGCCCTGCCCTGAGGCCTCGTCGCTCGGTGGGATGTCATCACACTTGACTCTCAGAACCCCAGCTGGCTGCCGTCGTGGGGCCATCTTGAAAAGGAAACAGGTGTGCCATGGTCAGAACAGTATACCTGGTGAGTTGATACAAAGTAATCACAAGAAAACGTGAAACACACATGCAATCCATGTTTTCGTGCATTAAGTCAGAAATCAGAAGTCAGGGTCCTGGTGTACGGATACGTCTGCCGCCGCACCAACACTGGACTCCCTGGACTGATAACCACACTAAATACGCTAAACACTATTGCTTCACATAGAAAATATCAGAGTTCGTGGAAGAACCGAACTCCTTTGATACCAATTTGTCACGACACGTCCTCGGGGCCCGCGCCGTGACTACCCCAAGCCCGCCTTCCATAGGCCAGGGGCTGGCGACTAGCACCAAGGCATAAATCCTGATAAAAAAATGGAAGGAATTTCCTTTGTAAAGTAAACAAGAACCACAGAGTACAAGCGGAAGAAGTAAACACTACGTAAAAACTGAGTACAACAGTAAGTACGGAAAGTAAAAGGGGCCGAAAATACAAGCCCAGCTGTAAAGTACAACTCGAAAGGGAAAACAACAACTGTAAAGTAATGCTGCTACGCCGAGCTGTCCACTAGAAATCCCACCTTAAGGGTGGGTACAGATAGCTCCACTGCTCACCGGGTCCCACTGTCCGCTCCGAGTACGTCCCTTCCAGTGGTCCACCTCCAGGTACAGTCCTGCTCTGCAAGCCTCAACCACGATCAACGATGTTCGTCGTCTGCAACCAACACAACGTAGTGCGGGCATAGACCGTGCAGGGGTGAGTATAAGCTACTAAGTAGGGACCCCGAGTCCCCGAAATTTTCCCAAAATCCACAATAGATAAACCACAAAGGAAAGATACAATCACGAAGTAACAACTTACACTGCTTAGGAATATGCCCATACATATAACTAAGTCATCAATTCCAGTATGCTCCAACCTCCGAGCCCAAATACAACCCAGTCCACACATGAAAGTATGTGTATTCCACATAGGAAAGAAAAAAGTAATCCACACAGGATAGCACAACAAAATCCTCAACGAAAATCAAACAGGATTCAGCTCACACAGGTATATTTCTTCAAATGACAATAGAGATGATCATATGTAGCCACTGATTCATCTAAGCCGTCGGACCCACAAAGGATCTATAGGTACTAACCCCCGCAATGACCTATACAGGATCGTTCAGGAAGTTGAACCCAAAGCTATTGGGAAACTCCTTTTCCATCAAGTACAGTGGTTATGCCGCTACAACCAAGCGCTACACCTATCGGGTACTGTGGGCCTGCTGCTACAACAAAACGCTCCTCTGTCGTGGGTCTGCCGCTACAACCAAGCGCTCCCATGTTCCGCTACAACCAAGCGCACCTCTGTCGTGGGACTGCCGCTACAACCAAGTGCTCCCATGTGCCGCTACAACCAAGCGCACCTCCGTCGTGGGTCTGCCGCTACAACCAAGCGCTCCCCAGTGCTGCTACAACCAAGTGCTCCCCAGTGCTACTACAACCAAGCGCTCCTCCGTTGTGGGTCTGGCGCTACAACCAAGCGCTCCCCTATGTCGTTATACGTAACACACCGATTCGTTCGATCAGTAGTCGTCAAGTCTCAACCGGCTCTAGGGTTTCCGTACACAGCATGCTCGTTCCGGGAGGGTCCACTCCACGAGCTAAGAGGTCGATGCATCAACTGACATGTAGTCCGGAGTTGATGTATCCCAAGATGTACCGTAGTGGTCACTGCTAAAAACACGGAGGATTCCCATACTGTTTTCTTCATCGTCGCAGTTGAATCCACTAAGAATCTCTGTACAGTCGTCGTCGTCACATCAGCAGTTGCAGCCAGCTCTTGGGTTCCTGCACACAGCAAGCTCATTCGGGAGGGTCCGCTCCACGACACGAGAGGCTGATACATCAACTGACACATGGTCCAGAGTTGATGTATCCAAATGTTTCGTATCTTCAACAGGAACTCAACACAACAGACGGCGCATCAATCGGACGCCTGGTCTGAGAGTTATTGGCTTTTTCGTCCCAGGGGCCTGGTTTGTTTTTAGGGAAAAACCAACCCAACCGTACTCCACTTGTGTCCAAACCTTGGGCGGAGTATTCCAAAAGATCCTTCTCACTAATAGGAACTCAACAAAGTTGATGACACGTCAATCAGACGTCTGTAGCTCATGATATGAGCGTTTCCGCTCCGAGGGCCCGGTCGGTTTCGTGTACGAACCAACCCGGTAGAACACAAAGTATTCCGAAACCTTAAGTGCGATATATCGAAATGACCGTCTCGATCCAAGGATCGTGTCGCCGATAACGACGCATCGTTTGGAGGTCTGTATCCTGAGTTATGGGCATTTGAACCCAAACAGTCTGATAACGGGGGTTTCGGGCCCGGACCGACCCGGCCGGGCGCCGGTCCGGCTGGGGAGCGCGCCCAGCGCGCTGTCAGGCTCGGCTTTGGCCGAGCCGTTCGGCAAAGGGGGGGGGGTGTGGGGGGGGGGGCGCCTGCCCCCCTGTGTAACTGTGGCCCCCCACAATTAAGGGGGGCCGTTTTGGCCAGCCGGCCGGGGGTTTGAACCCCAGGTTGCACACCGGTCCGGCCGGCCCGCCTTGGCCGGCCAGTTCCGGCCTCCACGGGACCGGCGATGGCCGGTCCCCTTCTTCGCTGACACAGGCGGCCCGGTCCGGCCGCCGGTCACCTTGCGCTTCCGCGGCTCGGAACCGGTCGCGACCATTGTCATCCGGTGCGGTGCAACGGCACCGCACTCCTCCTCCGCGGCCCCGCTCAGGCCGTGTCGCCTTTGATTTTCTTCGACGCGGTGCGACGGCGTCGCTTTCTTAACTTCGTTCAACGGCGCGGCGCGACGGCGCCGCACAATACTTTCCGTGTGATTCCCGCGTTGTGCGACGGCACCACACCATCCCGTTCCATCCGCAAAGAATCAAACATGAACATATGAGGGGGGTTCGGTCGTGTTTGTGTGGTCCGGTCCCCCTCTCATTAATCGATATCATCTAGTCGAAAATCCACGATAATCAATAAAATAGAATCATGAAAGGAAATAAGTAAATAAAATAATCATCTACCTCGGTTCAGGAACGGTGTTAGTCAACGAGCCGCGGAAGATGAGCGTCGTGGAGGTCGGGCGTCACGGGAGAACATCGACATCACGAAGCGAGGATTCGAAGTTGTTGACGGCGATTCCATCGCGGAAAACCGTCGCGGAAGAGATGACGCAGAAGAAGAACGTCGCGTCGCCGATACGGCGTCGCGGAAGAACCGTGTTCTTCGGCGGAGAAGTTCTTCGTTGAAGAACGGTGTTCTTCGCGTTCTTTATCGAAGTTGAAGAAGAAGAAGACTGCTTCCCCAATTCTCTCAAGGTGACAAAACACTAACCAAAAATAAAATAAGACTCTTTATTATTTTATTAACACAACAACACATTTGAATTTCAAGAGTTTGAAATTCAATAACCACACACAACTCACCTCATTAAACTCATTACATTTAAGTCATAGGTTATAACTTAAGTTAAGAAAATTAAAGTGGGAGTTGAGGGGGGTTTTAGAGGATATGAAGGGGTGGGGTTCGTGTGGGCCCCACCACCCTCATAACCTCCTAAGGGAGGATGGGTGGTTACCCAACTTCCATCAAGAGCTAACACTTAGAGTAAAATAATAAAAATTGTAGTGTAATTATAAAATAAACTTCCATAATTTTTATTATCAACACTCGTGTAAACGCAACTCTGGAACAGGAGTTCATAAGCAATTACCGACGTTGCGGTTCCATCGGTGCCCTCAGAATTTGATTCCGGGCACTGGTTCAAAAGTTAGAAATTCCCGCTCGTTCCTTCACTGAACGTACCCGAGCTAAACTTCGGAAATTGATTCCGGGCACACCAGGCCTCGGAATCAGGTGCCGTCAGAAACCGCGCTCTTGTAAAATCCCAAAGAAAATTGAGAAAAAATTTCCCTTTATTTTTCCGGGTCTTTACACTTTTTCTAATAGATACACCATTGATGAATTTAATGAGATTTGGAAAGAAGTAAAAACTAATCCATTGGTATTTATTTACCTTATAAAATATTTATCATATTAGGATGGTATCTTATCTGTTGGTGCTTCCACAAAACCTCTGTAATGTTCGAGATGTGTTCCAAGTATCTCTCTTGATCATGTACATACTAGATCTTTCACATGTACTAATCTAAATGGTCATACTGTTGGAGAAAGAACATTCTTATGAGGAACAACCATTAGATATTCTATATCTTAAAGATAATTTTTTCTGAAACAAAACCACTCACCTTGTCAAAGCTTTATAGAAAAACCACCAGTTTGAGGAAGATATATGGGAACATAAGGATATGTTGAGGTTGAAGTATCCCTATTTGAATGTATTGGTGTGATTGAATTTTAAGGGTGAAACTAATTTTAAGTGTGGTGTAATATAATACCATAATTTTTAACAGTATATAATTTTTTTAACTAATTAAGTTTTCCTTGATGACTTGGGATACACACAACACCGAGTTTTAATAACCCATGAAAAACTATTAATATTATTCTTTGAACAAGACCGTTATTAAAATAATTTTAATCTAGATAGAATGAATGGGTATAAACACATTTTAAATATTAATTATAATTCATTTATATAAAAAAATATTATTAATTTAAAAATACCTAATTTTATGTATGGTTTTTATATGTTTTGAAAAATATTATTTTCTCACAAAAATGTTTTTTATTTCTTTTTGTGAAAAATAATAAACTTTATTTTTTACATAATGCTAAATCTAGATTACTAAAATAAAATTAATTTTTTAAATAATTATGTCAAAATTATTTTATTGTGTGTATTCTGTATTTTTCTGAATAGATTATTTTTTTGGAAAATATTGAAAAATACTAGTTTTTATTGAAAACATTATTTTTATTAAAAGAATTTATAAGGATTTTTTTAGTTATAAAATGGTTTTAAAATTTATAAAATTAAATTATATATATCAATTAATCAAATTTATATAATTGGAATCATTTTCATATTTAATTTTGATATAAAAACCTTTGAATCTTTTGAACATTTTCTCTTCAAAGAACCACCTTCTCAACTCATCTGCATTTTTAATATTAAATTAAAAATTTCTATATATGTAAATTAAATTTGTAAAAATATATTATATTTTTTGAATAATAATAATTTATAATATAAAATATGGTAAATTTAATTTTTTTACCACAAAAAATTGTATAAAGAATAAAAATTATTCACCACAATTAATGTAAAAATGGGTTTAATGAGGGTTAAAGTAAACATATTTGGGTTAAAAATGAACTAAAAAATTTCCAACACTAATATAATAGACATATATAGACCTTATATTTTTTATTTCTTTGTTATGGACCATTTTTGGCTACTTTTATCAAGTGAAAAATGAGGTTACACCTTTTTTTCTTTCCAAAAAAATACAAGTGTGCCAATCACCTCACTTATAAAAGGTCACCCATTTTATTTGTATCTTCACACTTACAAAACAAATTGGTTCAGAAAATACCTAACCATTTAAAAAACTATATTTCGTAATATTTTATTGACTTTTTATTATAGTCATAAATGCATCCTAGGAAGTCTTTGGGTGTAAACCGAAGGAGGTTTCCTGAAGAAGAGGTAAAGTTATTCAATGCTAATTTTAATATTATTTCTTCCCACGCATTATTAATTATTATTAAACCACAAAGATATAATAAACTCCGTTTATTTTATATAATGAGATATTTTTATTTTAGGATCTTGATCTATAACCATATCCACTTCTATAAAATGGTATACAAAATCATCATTACTATGTATAGAAAATTACAGCCTCGTGAACGGATGTTATTTTTCTTCCATCACCACATTTCAAGGGTCAATATAATTATTGAATAAAATTTTATCTGTTATATTTGTGATAACATTATATATTTTTAATTAGACTATCGCATATAACTTCATAATTTCCATTCTATGGGAATATGATAAACTCACTCATGTGGACGATTGACAACCACCCTGCAAAGCAATGTGATTCGTTGACACTTTACATGGAAGGTAATAAGGATGATAAGAATGAAAATATATTATATATATGATACATAATTGATTATATAATGGTAATATATTATCTAACATTATTTTCATCAACCATTCAAAAAAATGGAAACAACAATCATGCCAACATGCGGCCTACTGTCTCCTTGAATGATGTATTTCATTTTTAATCTCGTAATTTTATATATTACACTAAATTCATATATTATGAAAATATATGATATTTATATAATGGTTAATATTATTTATATTATATAACTATGATCTACTAAATAGGAGAGAAATAAAAAATCCAAACGTACATGAAAAAAGTAATTATTGATTGAAAAGTGACTTTGATATGAAATTGTTAATAAAAGGTTAATGAAAATTCATAATTTAATATTATATAGTATTATATATATTTTTATGGTAATTTAAAAGTTTTATAATAAATATATATTTATATATAGAATTATTTAATATTTAAAAAGCATGTCGAGACTTAAGGGGTGAGATTTTGGTCACACTTTTTATTTATGTGGGACACATGCCATATTCAGCACATATTTATTTTCAATGGAGCATATAAATACCATTAATTTATTTTGGTATTCACATCCTAAAAATTATTGCTATTTATGCATCCATTTTATGATCTCACTTTCATGGGGTTTTTATTTGGCAAGTTACCAATGCACTAAGCGATTTTTGTCTCAAATTTCCTTCTTTGAGACATATGTTATGTTATGCACCTATATTCTATTTTTAGGTGTATATTCAACACCTTTGACATGTAATATCAAGAATTTATATATTATAATTATATTATAAGTATCTTTTAATATTTTTCATCCATGGGGACTTTCATTTAATGTAACTAATATGGTAAGGGTTTTATGTTACAATCTCATTTCTTGTCAGGATCTCCCTTGATTATTATCCAAATGATGAAATCATATGATATTTCTCTCAATAATCTCATGTATTTTATTTTCGTTCTTTAATATATAGAAAAAATATTTTCCCATTATTTTTATCACATTATGTACTCAAAATTTCAAAATTAGTTTTTTAAGAAAAATCATATTTATTTTTCTCTTCAGTCAAAAACTTATTTTTATCTAAATTTTTTCCTTTAAAACCAATTTGGATATATTTTTTACATTATAAAAATGATTTATTAATGAAATTTTTACTCATTTTTTAGTTTTTATCATATAATTTGAAAGGAAGTATCTTTTCATTTTCCATACAAGGCATGTTTGGAATTTACTAAAATGTGAAAGGAATATTTGTATTATCATTTATTACATGAATGGATATTAACCAATGTCATAATTTTTTTTGACTTAATGATTCCTTTATATGTTTTCTAGGTTATTTTAAAAATCATTATTTCCAAAATATTTTATGAATTTTTTATTTTTAAAAAGGTAATTTTTAATGAAAGGATGTTTTCCTCATTAAATTTTCCAGGTGATTTTTATTTAAAATTAATTTTCCATATATGATGACACCAATTGAATTTACTTATGATTTACTAGGGATATGATTCAAGGACACCATTCTGATAATTTTTCTGAATTTTTTATGATTATATTTAATATAATTTTATGAACCTAATTTCTCTTTCACAGGTTATACCATGATAAGATTTTATGAAACCCACTCATTTTTCAGTAATTTATACTTTGATCAAATTATGAAATGATTATGAAACACGATTATTTTACACAGGTTATGTTTTTTTGAAATGTTTATTAAACCTATTTCATTTAATGGTTTTTGATATGATGAATGTAATATATTCTTGTGGAACTCATATGTATTTTTTTCATTATGTGATGGGTGATACCTATATTACAATCCAATGAATTAGATAAATATTTATATATCATGAGATAAACAAGACTAGAATGGGTACTGAACCTAATTCACTAAGGGACTATTTGCACTATGGTAGTATTATAATTGAACCTTTAATATAAATATGGTTTTGGAAGTTAAATCAATCCACCGTGATTGTTTTGAGAATGGTCTATGAAATACTAAGGAAATGATTTCTACACTTATGTGTATGCTAAAAATATTTGTATTATACCAATGTTATTATCTCATGGTTCATGTTCATTGATTCTATTCTTATTCATGTCATATGTATTTATAATATTAAAACTATTTCTCATGTTTATGATCGATTAATTGCATCATATATTTTTTAAATGTTATTTTCATGTTCCCATACCCCTATTCTCTTATTGTATTCAAATCTCCCATGTTTACCCAAGTTTAGAATCTAAGCTCACCCTTTCTTATTTTCCTTTCCCCAGGTTATGAGGAAATTTATTTTGCATGATATGTATAATAAGGATTCTATTTTTGAAGAAAATATTGGTATATTATGTAGATCACTTTTGGACTAGTTTTTTTATGTTTCTATGTTTCAAATGGCACCATACCTTTTTGATCCTTAGGTATGTGTTTGTGTAATGTAATGTAAATTCATCTAAAAATATGTAATATCTATGTATGATAGTTTTTTTCCTTGACAATATGTAAAGAGAATATGTATGTAATATTTATATACTGTGATTTATAGCTAAAAAAAGTTTCATTCTTGGGAAATATAATCACAAGTGTAGGTATATCAGTGGATCCTTCAATGAATGAAAATATTGGAAAATGTTCCAAAAAACCATGGTGATGGGGATCCTTAGTTATCTTAGGTTGGTAGAATACCACTAATGATTTGTGGTAAATTAATCACTACTATAGAATCCACTAACATTGTTGAAATGGAAGGGAGACATGTTCCTGTAGATTGATGAATATAAATAGAATATCAAGGAGTACAAAAGAATTTTTCTCAGTGTACCAGTGCTTACACTAAGCAACAGTGGAGTTGGGTTCGTTATATTAAATGATGCATCGATTAAGGGAATGGAATTTTTCCTCCTATAGAGTGACATGGTTATTTATTATTCCAAACACCAATAAAGAATTCATGATGAAAATTACCCATATCATGATTTGGATATTTCTCTATTAATTTGTTCATTGAAAATTTTTAGTAATTATATATATATTGAAAAATGTTACATATTTACTAATCATAAAAATTTAAAGAATATATTCACACATAAAGAGTGTAATATTTTATAGAGAATATGAATGTGGTTGATTTAATATTTTGGTTAATCATTACATTATAAGCCTAGGAAGGTAAACTAGGGGTAATTTTCTCTACTTCAGAAAGATCATGCTAGTTTCTCCATTAAAACGATTGAGAGAAATAAAATATTTAATAATTTTTTAGAGATTGATCATGATATAATTAGTAATGGGTCATATGCTATATTTATAAGAATAATGGTCAGGAGACAATTTATGTGAGGATTAATTAGGAACAGAGAGGATATGTGGATCTATAGAAGAAGGTAAGAATTTTTCTAGTGATAATCATCGATTATGATGGAATGAGGATATTAGTTAACTAGGTCTGTGTCCCTAGGTAACTTGAAATGAAAATGGTGCTATTGGATGATGCTAATATTTCATTATTCTCTATTAATTATTGTAGTAAAAAGTTGTATAGAGATCTGAAAGAGTATTTTTGATTAGGAACATGAAATGCGATATTTTAGAGAATTTATATCAGTGATTGGTATGCCATCAAGTAATAGTTGGATGACCGAATTATAAGAAAATTTTAAAAACATTACCTATATATGTATGGAAATGGTAATATATCCACATATAATTTATTATAGATTCTCTAATACATCTAGAGTGAATAATTCAATTTGTTTATCTAGATCCTAGATGGATCGTATAGAGACACTGATGAGGTGGGGAAATTTACACAATTTTTTAACGAACATTACATTATTTTATATTATCCCCTATTACACATGAACCTATAACCTAGTTAAGAGGAATGTATCTGATTTTAACTCTCAAAAAACAAATGTATTGCAGATAATAAATGAGATAATAGTACACAAATTTTATAACAAGGTTTCATACAAAGACCCATTCCTTTCTGTGATCAACCTATTTTTAATTTACAAATTTTATAATCACTTAACATTGTAGTGATTACAAATACCTAGAATTAGTGAAAAATACATGATCTATAAAATATCCATATTATGGAGTTAGTAGAATTATTTATACTAGTACCATAGGTTCCTTAATGAATTTTTTTATACTGGAAACTCCATTTCTCCAAAGACATTCAATAAAATTCTTAAAAAGATTTCTCTACCATAGTGATTGTATTTTCATCAACTAAAAAACAATGTGCCACAACTGAAGGAATTTGGATACGATTTAATTAACAATACTGTTTGAAAATTATCATAGTACTCATCAATAAGTGTAATATGAAAAATCCATATGAAGTCATTGAATTTTCATAATGATTGACTAAAGAATTGGTCAACATGATCAAAGTTGTCTTCTTCCTCAATTATCAAATGTATGGGAAAATACTCCTCCTATCAATGTAGTTCCCAACCTAAATTTATGAACTTAATAAAATCAAAATCTCTACCTGAATGGGATTTTAAATCATGGATCGTGACATATGAACCTAAAGCACATGTGATTCCCATTTATTTAATATGTTTTAGCTACATTATAAATAATTTTGAATGCATGTATTTTATAAATATGCATTCACATTACATTATCAACTATCTTGTGCATAAACATAAATGTGCATGTAGTGTTCTTCAATTTTATTCATGTTCTTTACATGTTAATACAATCTTTCTTGAATTTACTTCCACATGAAACCCCATTTATGTTTTTCACAAATCTAAATGGTTGTAAGTGTGTTGTTCTTCTTTGTGCAAGTCCCACAAAGCCACTACACTATGTTTTATGTAAAAATACTTAATACAAATAATTTATCATATATAATATTCACCCTATTTGTGAAAGTGATGGTTAAGATTGAGGATTCAAAGTGATTCACCAAAACTAGATAGTTTAATGATCCTTCATTATTGTCTCATTATACTTCAACAAATCCAATGGGGTTACAGGTGGGGGTATCATACCCTCCCTAGTTTTATTATAGAATTTTTTTCATGAATATAATGAGTGTGTTTTTTATAAATAAAATAAAAGTGATAATATATTATTCATGTGACTATGTAGGGAATTGATTTTTTTATTCTTCATGTAAGAGAGTGTGTGGTTATTATACATGTAATGGAATGTCTTATTGATTATCCCTTTGCAAAGGGCATATATGTGCTCTATTTTCATGATGGAAATGGAGATATCTCAATGTTTTTCATCAGACACTCTCATCCATCATGAATTTGTACTTATTGGTATGATCTCTATTTCCTTACAACACCTTAACCATTTATTTTTATTTCATTCAGAGACATTGAGTTAAGTTCCAAATGAATGATGATTTTAAAAACCTAAAGATACTGGGTTAATTGAATCTTTTGAATGTGAGTTTACTTATTTTCATGTGATGCGGAAACATATAACATCCCTTCTAATTTGAAAAATCCTCCTTTTAAGATCACGTGCATGCCATTAGTTCATGTAAATATTTTTAATAAAAAGATCGACACATTTTTGTTTCTTGGAATCATGATAAGATCACAATAGTTATGTTTTCATTTGACATAAGGTCATTCATAGCATTATCTCATGCATCCATGATAGATTTTTCATGAATATATTGAGGATAATATGTTCTATATGTTTTCAAAGATGGTATGATAATTAGAGATGAATGAAAATTTGGTGTCGCAGGAAACATTGAACCTATGGAGTGCGATTTTCCAAAAAAGCAGTGAAAGTTGAATATGATGTGAAGGTTTGATCATATGGATGAGATTCATTAGATCAATTTTTTATGTTGTTTATGTATATTTTTAATTATAGAATAGTATAATAATTTATCCTACATCCCATTTAATTTTTCACCATAGTCTGTGACTCCCATTTTTTATAATATATTTCACATTCTAGTTGTGCCATTGAAGTAGGGGATCAATACCCTCATACACCTTCACACACATAGGCTACAGGACAACCAGTCCACATGCCTACATGCTCACATATGAGTATGCTCCTACAAACCTACATATATCCCACTCCCCAAACCTATAGTAACCTATAATAAACATACATTGATATATCATTATTTTAGAATAATATTCCAAGTATTACAAAAATACATTCATGAGGATCGTAATAGTTTATTACCTTTCGAAACTTGGAAAAGAATATAAAAACTAGGTGAAATATCTTCAACATCTCCCTTAAAGTTCTTACTCTTTAGTTCCACTTATTAAAACCTTTCTTCATAACCTGAGGAAAAGAATCATAGTAAAAGGGTGAGATCAAATACTCACTAAGAGTAAAAATAATGGAGATACATAAGCATAACATAATAAAAGGTTATGATAACATCAGAATATCATGGAAAATTTAACCCTGTATATCAAAGAGCATAAACCTAAATCATGGAAGAAATATTGGATGTTTATACGACATGAATCATAAGGGAATCAAGATCATAATACATGAAATCATAACATAATCATAAGACATGGGATTTTGGTAGACAGATAAACAAATAAAATAATTTCCATAGTAGTCAAGGAATCACTACCAAGGATATATTAGTTGTATGGATTCACTCCCCAAACTATCTCTGTAGTCAAGGTTCACTCCTAAGACCATATTAGTGGACCAAGTCCTTTAGTGAACCAGGTTCACTCAACATTCCAGCCCTATATTATTGAAATGGGTTCACATCCTATTCCAGCCCTATATTATTGAATCGATTTTACTCCCCATTATAACCCTGTCATATAGAACTGAGTTCACTTCTCATTCCATCCTTCTCATACAGAACTGAGTTCACTTCTTGTTACATCCCTATCATACTGAACCGAGTTCACTTCTTTTTTCATACCTATCATGCCAACCTAATTTCACTTATCATTCCATCCTTATCATACTAAATCAAGTTCACTTCTCATTATAGCCCTATCATACTAAATAGAGTTCAATTATCATTCAAGACCTGTCATTCTAAACCATGTTCACTTATCATTCAAGCCTTATCATAATTAATTTATTTGACCTCTCATTCCATCCCTATCATACTAAATCTAGTTCCCTCTGGTTCCATTCCTATCATACTGAACCATGTTCACATTTGTTCCAGCACTATCATACTGAATCAAGTTCACTTCTTCTTCAATACCTATTACACTAGACTGAGTTCACTTCTCATTTTAACCTTATAATTATTATGAGATATAAATCTTTACCCAAGTCATTGTATGTGGATGTAGTTCCCACCAATCACATAATAAAATCATACATCCATGTCCCGTAAAATAGTAAAATATTCATCATATCATAAACCGTAAAAATAGATATAATATCCTAACCCATGAAATGAAATAAATTTTATAATCACTTAATCCTATCATGACACATGGAAACGTGAGAATCATCACAATAATTTCATTATATAATAACCCATGCAAAGAAGTAGGTTTTTTAATCATTTTATCATAGCATAACCCCTGGAAGAGAAACGGGTTTCATAAGAAACTTATCATCATCAACATGAAACATTGAAAGAAATAATAATAATGTTGTCCATAGATCATATCTAAATAAATTATAAACTATATCTATCAATTTCATCATAGATGGAAAATAATTTTTAAAGGATTTCATAAAAAATTTCTTATGTAAAATAATCTTAAACTATTTCAAAGTTTTATATACCAGTTTGAAATATTCGAATCATAAACCCCATGAAATAATAACATTAAATGAATATTATAATTTCATGAAATGAATTATATTGATGATATAAAATTTAAAATGGTATTATATACACGTATTATAAGAATATAGGTGCATTACTGGTCATTTTTTTCAATAAAAAAAATTGAGGCAAAATCACTTTACCGATTTGGTAACTTTTGAACCATAAACCCCATGAAAGAGAGATTATAAAATGGATGTTAAAAAAATAAATTTAACAATAATAATCATATAATACAATAAGGGGATTTATATACACTAGACCAAATAATTGAGTGGTTGATATGAAATATATCTCATAGAATTAAAAGTGAGACGAGAAAACCCTTACCATAAGTCTTGAATTTCATCGTACATGTTCAAACCTATTGTAAAATAAATATATGTTTATTTTTAATATACCATAGAACCATATTATTATATATAATAACATATTTTTTTTTATTATGACCTTATATTACCCATTTATTTGCAATTCCATGTTAATGTTATGTTTTGGGTAATATTTGCTTTGTTTTTCGTTTACATTTTGACTTGTTATTATTAACTTTCTTACATAGATCAAGATTTACTTATTAAATGAATGTAAAAATGTTATAAATATCATATATATCCAATATATTAATATTTATAATAATCTATAAAACATAAATATATGAAATGAAATACACCGTTAATGGAGACGGTAGGTCTTACATACGTGTGAACGTTGATTCCGTTTTCTTGTCGTATTGAAAGAATCAAATTATATGATATATATATATGTGTGTGTGTGCGTGTGTGTGTGTGAGTGTGTCTACATATATTATTTTTAGAATAGAATTAATATGTCTTAAATTTCATATAAATTTACTAAACCCATCTTTAATACATTCCATTGAAAGTGTGAACGAATCACATCCTTTTGAGGAGGAAGTAGTCCACTTTTCCACCAACAAAGTTATCGTATTTTGACAAAAATTGAAAGAAATATGGTTTTTTATGTAATTATTAAAGAATAATAAATTTATTATAAATATAATATATATGATATAAAATTATATTTCCATCTTAATTCCCACCATGATAGGTGGTAAAGGAAAAAACAAGCAACATCATTTCATGAGGAGGTAGTCCACCAAACACATGAACAATAAGTTTGTTACCCATTTGATGGAAGAATGTGTAGGTGTAGGTAGAAACATTATAAAAAAACACATCAGTACATTAATGATACTTATGTTATTATATAATCATTTAATAATAATAATAATTAAGGGGGTATAGAATGAAATTAAAACAAAAGAGCTTGTCGATGGATGTTGCCTCTTCTTTGGGTAATTTGTCATGGTTTTCATGTAAGGAATAAAATGGATTTATTTCTATCCAAAGTGAGGTTTAAATTTGTAGAGGATAGCTTTTGAGAAATTATTTTGTTAGGTTTTGGATGATACAATGTGTCTTGAGAGGTGTGAGGAAGGGGAAGAGTGAATGCCTTTTATAAAGGATGAGGGTTCACATTCTTTTAAATACCAAAAAGGAAAATTCTATTGGAAGATATCCCTTACCTCATGTAATTAAAAATTTTAAAACTAATATATTACAGAGGAATTATGTTCTTTAAAAACCTAAACCTCACAAAAAACCATTTTTATTATTTTTTCAAGTCTTTATGTTTCATTATTTTTATCATTTTTTTAATAGAGTGTTTTTTTCTCTCCTAAGTAATTTAACCATTAATACTAAATTAAAGTTATATTTATTAGAAAATACATAAAAACATAATTCTAAATATTATATATAATTTAAAAAATATAAATCCCATATGTGTTGGAAATTAATTTTAAAACAAGAGCATGGGATGTGAAAACACAATGATTTAACATAATCCATCAAAATAACGTTTTTACAATATATGGGTGAATATATTAATTATAAAAGATAATTTGGTTCATTAATGGACGAAATTATTTAATTAATACCACATTAAAATCACCTATAAAAAGATATTATTATTATTAATACAAAATCAGTTAATAAAATATGATTTACTATAAAATAACATTAATGTCAATTTTGACATTATTTATTTAATTTTAATTAAAGATATAAAAACTATATTTTAATTAAAATATATTAAGTTAAAATATGTATAAAATAACTTATTCGTATAAAAAAATAATGGAACATAATAATTCATTAATATTACTTCCCTTTAAATGTTTTTAACAAAATTTATTTTTTTAATTATTAACTAAATAATCCATGTGTTAGCATTTGTTAACTGTTCAATGTAACTAATAAAACTCCAAAATTATAGTTAAATTATAATGATAAAAACCTAATTTAAATTTCAATATAATTTTTATAATAGAAACTATATTGCTTCTTCCATACTCTAAATCTTTATAAATTGTAAAGGTAATGAAGGTTTCTTTTTTGAATTTTTATTTACTTAATTTAATATAAAGGACAACTAAATGGAATAGTATCCCAATAACTCATAAAATTAAAAAAAAGGGTTTATAGTCCAAATATGGGCATAAAATAGATTTTGGACAGGTTTCTAGGACTTTTTTGTCATTAAATTTAAGGTTTAGATCTTTGATAAGATTAATTTAACCCTAATCACTCTAATTAATTTTAATTACATTCACTAATATTTTTTGTAAAAAAATATTTGAACTTATTAGACTATAAATATTATACTGATTAAAAATTTTTATGTCTATTTTTCAAAATTCAATTCATAGATGTGACTAAAATTAATTTAAAATTAACCCTACCGACGATGCATGATAAGGGGTTTTTAAGGAGAAAAGTTTAAAAGTTTGAATTTTTTATATCCAATTTCAATTTGAAATTGTTTTAAATTAACTAAATTTGATTAATTTATCTACAGTTGATCTAATTAATATTTCTTGTAAAATTTTAATAATATTTAACTATATAAATAAATTAGTTGAAAATGGGTTTTAATTAAAACTCACTATTTTCACTATTCATCCAAAAATGAAATATTTTAGAACATATCCCAAAAAATAACTGTAATATATTTTTTAAATTATAATTTGAAATATGATATTTATTTTATCAAATTAAATTTCTAAAAGTTTTCAAAATTAATTTTATTATTGTTTATAAAAGTACATAAAAAGCATCTCATTTGAGAAAATATTATTTCCAAACATATAAAGATTTTACCAAAAATTATATGTTTGAACATAATTATGTTATATAATGAATAAAAATTAGTCATAAATATTTATATTAATATTTTGAATGGTTATGTTATAAATATAAAATTTAAATTACTGTAATAATAAAATGTTGTTTTGTAGAAACTCATTGTTGTGTGTAATGCATTCCAAGTCGGTATTGCATGTAGCACAAGATTATATTGGTGTAGAGTATAATGAAATTGTAACATTGTATATCATAAAAAGAAATAATAACATGGTTCTTTCATATAAAAAAAGTTATTTTTAGTGTTGTGTGAAATGAAAATTATCAAGAAGTTTAAATTATTTTGAAAAAAAATCATAAAATCTCAAGGTGTTACATTCTAACCCCATTAAAAAAATTTCATCCTATAAATTCATTTGGGTTATCAATGGTTTAATACTTGAATGATTTTTTTAATATAAATCCACATCATAAAAATGAATACTAATAATTCATTTAAATTCTTTTTGATACCATAACAGTTACCCAATGTAAGTTATAACGAGGTTTTAATGTAAGAGAACATAGGTTGCAAGTGAAAACATGGTCATGGAAGAAAAGTGTAAATAATCATAGAGATTGATAATGATCACTTATCAGAAGAAAGTGGGTGATCCATAGAATATTAAAAATCACAAAACCATAGATTGAAGAAGCATGAATGAGGTTGTTGATATCATCAAAAATGATTATAATAAGACCAAATATTATTTCATGACCCATTTTCATAAAGTTGAATAATTTTCTTGTGAAGATATAGTTACATGATTTCAGGAGAACCTTGACCTTTGTTGTAACTTGATCATCTTCCACTTCAATAGTTATTCCAAGAGATGAAGGTTAATTTTTCATTCTTAATGAATTAGTAGATTATGATATCCATAAATAAAATGATATATGTTTCCATATGTCTTTAGATATAAAAAAAAATTCACATGTTGTCCAATATTCATAAATAATCATATGTAGAGACAATACGTTAATATCTAAAACCTCATCAGATGTTTAATGTAAACCATTCCATAAATGGTTAACCTTATAACTCTTTAGAAATATGGAAGTCAAATAATTTATAAATAACGATAATAAATTTCTTAAAAATATCTTATCATTGATCCCTAGATATCATAAATTATCTTATAGTTCTCCACACCCAACATGCTAATACCCTCATCACGTATTCTCTTGAAATATTATAATAAATTTAATTACCCAAAAAATATGTTTATAAAATATCCATGTTCCCTTACTAAAAAGATTATCTGATATATTCCTTAAATAGAAAAATGTTGTATACATTACCCATTTAACTTAGACTAATTTGGAATCCAATATTTAATCAGTTCCAAGGAAATCTATATTGTCTAATTTTCATATTCATATCCAACATATCTTTTTTAAAAAATAATTATATCAACATTATGAACATATTAAGGTCTATATTTCTCACAATCTTGTAATTGCCATGAATATCACCTTCCCATTATATCACTTTTCTAGTCTATCAGGACCATTCTACATATTTCTGTAATTTCGTATAGAAATACATAAATAGAACAGTAATTATATATTTCACAATTAATATAACATAATTCTTGATTCCAGATATGTAAACACTTGGATTATTTCACTTAATCCTTAATCTATTACCAAGTATTAATAATCTTATTCCCTAATACATGTTTCTTAAAATATAAAATATGAATCATATCATAAAATTCATAAAACTAAAATTAATAATTCGTATAAACAATACTATTAGAATAAAAAAACTTTAATATTCCATTCATGGAATCTTCAACATAAATAATAAAAACATTACTCATAAAAACATGTTGAGTAACATCGTGAGATTTCCCATTAAGGTATTTCTCTGTATAATTCTCATAATTTTTTCACATAAAAAAATTCAACTGTTTATAATACCTTCGGGTGGACAATATTTCCATCCATTTCATTAACTAAACATTTCATTTTCCCTTCATAGTTAACTATTTTGTGGCATAATTTTCTAAATATAAAACATCTTCATGTTCCTATAAGACATTCACTTGTGTGTTTATTCCCACATTATTGACATAAAGCATATTGAATATTATTTCATATGTGGTCTCCATTACCTGAATTCTCAACAAACTCTTTTCTTTTCTTCTTTGGTGAGTCGACAGTTGATTAAGGTACACATTGTTAATCATGTTCTATGAAAACTGATTAGGATTTTTTATAACATTCTTCACTCTAGTGACCATCCCATTTAACTGATCATCAAAAAAGTTTCCATCACATTCTTCATTAACTCGATTTATTATGGTTCCCTCCTTTGACTTAAAATCAGAATTCCTTGTGTGAGAAACACATATCATATTAGAAACACATAATGATGAAAAATTACTAATAGTATGTCTAAATCATGATAGCTAATTTTAAATCTATGACACTTTAGGATTATCCTTAGAGACATCCCTGAAAATATCCTTAGAAACATTCATAAGGATATCACTAATTGTTTCTCATCCTAGTTTTCAAATATTGAATAATCCTTCCCATTGATACAAACTATATCTACCCTGACTTAACATAAGTCAATATTAAATAATTTTAGATTAATATTCATCACATAATGATCATAATAGTTTAGTGCCTTTGGAATCATGGAACAAAATATTATAACTAGGTGAATAATCTTCATTATCTCCCTTAAATATAATCCCCTTTATTACTCATACATAAAACCTTTATTCATAACCTTGGAAAAGGAAACACAAGAAAGGAATGATCTTAGATTCATCGTAAGGGTTAAAATAAATGAGATACATACGAATAACATAAGAATAAGGGTATGAGAACATGATAATAATATAGAAAATCATACACATCATATCAAAGAACATAAAAAATTAATCATGGAACAAATATTATAATTTCATAATACATGAATCATAAGTAAATCAAGAACATTATCCATGAAAGAATAACATAATCATAATACATGCAATTGTGGTAGACACATAAACATATAGAACTATTTCCATAATAGCCAATGAATCGTTGAGAATGCTATATTAGTGGTATGGGTTAACTCCCCAAACCGTATTGGTAGTCAGAGATCACTCCCAATACCATCTTAGTGGAAAAAATACATTACTGAACTGGGTTCACTCCCCAACCCATCAATTTATTATTTAACAGCATTCACTTCTCATTCCAACCTTGTATTACAAAAATGTGTTCACTCCTCGTTCCATACCTATCATACTTAACTAAGTTCACTCCTCTTTCCATCCCTATCATATGGAACATAGTTCTATTCTCATTACATCCCTTCATATTGAACAAATTTCACTTCTTGTTCCAGCCATGTCATACTAAACTCAGTTCACTTCTCATTCCACCTTTGTCATGTTGAACCGAGTTCAATTCTTATTCTAGCCTTTTCATACTGAATTGAGATCACTTATATTTACAAACCTGTCATACTAAATCTAGTTCACTTATTATTCCTTCCCTATCATACTGAACTGAGTTCACTTTTTATTACATCCCTGTCATACTTTTTTGAGTTCACTTATAATTCAATCCCTTTCATACTGAATCGAGTTCACTTTTCGTTCCATCCCTGTCATAAAAAACCAAGTTCACTTCTAATTTCATCCATCTAATACTGAATCGAGATAACTTCCCATTCTATACCTTCATACTCAAGTGATATAAATCTTTACCAATTTAATTTTAGGGAGATATAGGTCTCAAAAGTTATATAAATAATCCATACATCCATGTTCCATAAAATAATAAAACATGCATCATATCATGGACTATAAAAAGAGGTATCAAATCATAAACCATAAAGTGAAATGGATATTATTAAAAATAATCTTATAATAACATGTGAGAAATATATATTATTCACAATAATTTCATCATATAATAACCCTTGAAAAGAAGAGGCTTTCATAATCAATTTACCATGGTGTAACTAGTGGAAGAGAAACCCATTTGATAAGAAACTTTTCATCCAAAACATGAACCATTAGAATATAGAATAAGAATGATTTCCATATATCCTATCCTAAATAAATAATAAAATATATAAAATTATTTCATCTTAGATGTAAAATAATTTTGAATGGATTATTTAAAATATTTGTTGAGGAAAAAAATCTTGAAACATTTCAAAGTGTCTCATACCAGTTTGAAACATTTGAATCATAATACGCATAAAATAATAAAATTACTAAAGCTTATAATATCATGAAAATAAGGATATTAATTAAATAAAATGTATAATTATATTATATAAACATTATATAATTATATAGGTGCATAACATGGCATGTTTCTCAATGAATTAAAATTGAGACAAAATTACTCTACAGATTTGGTAACAATTGAACAATAAAACCCACAATAGAGTGATTATCAAATGGATATGTAAATACTGATATATTTAATAATAATAATCATACAATAAATTCATGGTATGTATATAAACCAAATAAAATAAATTAATTGTGAATATATCATATATCTCATAGAAAGAAATGTGAGAAGAGAAAACCCTTATCTTAAGTCTTGAATTTCTTCAAACATGTTCAAAACTCCTATGTATTAAATATAAGTTTATTATAAATATCAAAAAGAATTATATTATTATATATAAAACAAGGTATTATTTTATTATGACTGTACATTACCCTTTATTAACAAATTCCATGTTAATTTTACATTTTGGGTATATCCGCTTTATTTTTTGTATACATTTATTCTTGTTTTTCTTGATCTTGTTACTTATATAATGATTTACTTTTTACAGAATGTAAAAGGTGATATAAATATAATATATATTCAGAAAATAAATATTTTTAATAATCTATATAAGATAGTAATATGAAATGGAATATGCTATTCCTAGAGACGGTAGGCTGTAAGTACGCATGAACAATATTTATGTTTTCTTGTCATATTAAAAGAAAGAAAGTAAATGATATATATATACATATTGAAATATACTATTATTATATTATAATTATTATTTCATAAATATCATATATATTTACTAAACCCATACTTATTAAATACCATTAAAATTGTGAATGAATCACAACGCTCTGAGGAGGCTGTAGTCAAGACTTCCATCTATCCAATGGCCCGAAGGCCTTCATTTTTTATTGATGTTTGATAATCCACATTTCAAGGAGTGAGTTTAAACCCTTACAAGGCTTGTAGTCATAAGTATTACATGGTCCGTAGGCCTTATAGGGATTCATTTCCTGTAGGCTTCAAACATTACATACAACCCAGACTAACTACTTGGAACTGATCCTCCCCAGCATCTTCATTGTGAAATCAGCTCTCCCCCTTTGCATGGATATTCGTCTAGGATATATCATGCATGAACAGGCTTATCCCAATGGTAGGTGTCATATCCTCTCTTTATTTTAATCTGTGTAGATTCTATTGTGGTGAAAGCTCCTTTCAAATCCTCTTATAGAGCTTGTTCATTGTTGGTTGTCTGGTTTTCATCTGTACTTAAGGTGGCCTGAAGGCCTTGAGGTGGCCCGAAGGCCTTACTAGCCAGATGTCTTGGGTGGATTGAAGGCGATAAAGGACTCGATAACCAAATCAGTGGCCCGAAGGCCCAGAATGGGGAAAAAACCCGGCTGTTATAGTGCTAAACAGTGCCTAGTACAGTACCTGCTAGAGTACTACATTGTTCTCACTTTAGTACCTGGTACAGTACTTCTACAGTACCTGATACAGTACTTCCATAGTACCCGTAAATTATATCCACAAACAAAGTTATCGTATTTCCAAAAAATTGAAATCATGGTGGTGTTTTATTATGTAACAATTATAGAATTACGAGGAAATAATAAATATGGTATATATAATATAAAAATTGTATTTCCGTCATATTTTCAGCCATTATTGGTGATAAATTAGAAAACTAATGACATCATTTCACGAGGAGGTAGGTCGTCGTAGACATTAAAGGTAAGTTCGTTACCTATTTGATGGAAGTGTACATAGGTTTAGATATAACCCTTATAATGAAAAAAATATCAGCATATTGGGGATAAAGTGTTTATTATATAATCATGGAATAAGAATAATTGTGGGGGTAGAGATAGAAATTAAAACCAAAGAGATTGTGGAAGGATGTTACCTCCCCTTTGGGTAATTCCTCTTAGTTTTCATAAAAGGAATAACATGGTTTTTTAATCTTGATTTGAGGCTTATATATTGATATTAAGGAATTAGATATATTTTTTGTGTAGGTCTTGGATGACAAAAAGTTTCTTGAGAGGTGTAAGGATTGGGAAGAGTGAATGCCTTATTATAGTGGAAGAGGGGTGGCATTCTTGAAAATACCAAAAGAAAAACACTATTGGGTGGTCTCCCTTACCTCATGTGCTTCCAAAATGGAAAAATATTTAATTAAGGGGTATTTATGGTCTATAAACCCTCATAACATAGAAAAATAAAATCATTGCAATAATTTTGTTCCACATTCATTACGTTTTATTATTTTTTATCATTTTAGTTTTTTTATTAAAATAACTATTTTTCAATCTTAATTAATATAACTAGTTAAACTAAATTACAGTGAGATTTATTATAGATTGTATACCCATGTATTTCTAAATATTATATCTAATTTAAAAAATAAACACTCACATTTTTTGGAAATTAATTTTAAAATTAGTACTTGTTACACACAAAAACACTACTTTAACTCGACCTATGCTAATAATGTTATTACTATCTATGGGTCAATATGTTATTTATAAAATAAAATTTGGCCAACCAATGGGAAATATTTTATATTTAATAAAACATAAAAATAACTGGGAATAGGATTGATTATTTATTAATTTAAAATTATTTAATAAAATATCATTTGTAAAATAAGATTAGTGTCAATTTTGAAATTATTTATTTAATTTTAATTTATTGATATCAGAAAAATATTATAATTCCCACATATTAAGTTAAAATTTATTTAAAATGATATATTAATATACTAAAAATAATTTAACACAATAATTAATTAAATTTACTTCTATTTTAAAGTTTTTGAAATCATTTATTTTATTTAATTATTAACTAAATAATTGATATGTTAGTGTTTGTTAAGTGTTTAATGTTCCTAATTCATCTATAAAATTATAGTCAAATTATAATTAAAAAAAGAATTTAAATTTAAAAATAATTTTTATAACCAAAACAATGTATCTTCTTTCATACTCTAAAGTGTTATAAATGTTAATGGTAAGGAAGGTTCCTTTTTTTGTCTTTTTCTTTACTTAACTTGTTATAAAGGTCACTTTAATGTAATATTATCCCAATAACTCATAAAATTATATCAAATAGAGGATGTTATTGAACTATTGGTATCAAATGAATTTTTTACAAGTGTCTATGTCATTTTTGTCCCTTATGTTTAAGGTTTAGTACCTTGGTAAACTTAATTTTACCTTAATCGATGTAATTAATTTTAATTACTTTCACTAATATTTATGGTCAAAAACTATGTTGATATTATTATAAAATAAATATTATAATGATTAAAACATTTAATGTCCATTCTTAAATATTAAATTCATAAAGGTGGAGAAAATTAGTTTAAAATTAATCCTAAAGATGCTGCGAGACATCAGGTTCTTAAGGAGAAAAGTTTAAAGGATTGAATTGTATTTATATCCAATTTCAATATGAGAATGGTTAAAATGTCCTTAATTTGACTAATTAATGTAAAATTGATCTAATTAATATTTAAGTCAAATTAAAATATGATTTATCTATATACACAAATTAGAGAAAATATAGTTTTCAATTCAAATTCAGTAGTTTTCACTATTCATCCAAAAATGAAATATTTTTAAAAAATACAAAAAATTCACCATAAGATAATTATGAAATATTGAATTAAATATGATTATTATTTTATATATTTAAATTTTATAAAGTGTCTAAAATTAATTTTATGACTCATCACAGAATGATATAAAAAGAAATTCATTTGATAAAATAGTATTTCCGAAGATATAGACTTTACAAAAAAATTATCAATTTTTTAATAATTATGTTTTATAATATTTAAATAATTAGTTATTAATATTCATATTACTATTTTTAATAGATATTTTATAAATATTTCATTTAAATAAATATAATATTAAAATACTTTTTTGGTAGAAACTTAGTGTTGCATGTAACGGAAACCAATTCAATGTTTCATGGAGTACAAGATTATCTTGGTGTAGAATATAATGAAATAAAAATATGTTAAATCATATATATCAATAAAAACTTGTTAATTTTTAATAAAATAATATATATTCAGTGTTTTGTGAAATGAAAAATATCAAAAACTTTAAATTAATTCAAAAAAAAATCAACACAAAATTAGGGTGTTACAAAACCCTACGACCATGAAAAATACTTAGTCCCTATCTCTCCTTGGGTTTAACAACAAGTACCTTATGTGTTAGATGGTAAATACCTTATGTTATTTCTATGGTTAGCCCAAATGTTTTTACAGGATACCACCATACACTTATAATACATATATTTAATAAAATATTACACCATGTGAAAATTCTCAAAATTCTTCTCCATGTAATAACTTACATTATGCAAGGCCCAAATTATATATATTATTCTCCATGCATTAAATCTTTATTTCATGGAATGTATATACCATATTTTAATATGATGTATATTTAATGGCCTTCATTTTTAATTCATCCAGAAACAAATAATCATGAAAATTAATATTTCATGGATTTCACTTATTATACGCAATTTTCTATCATAATAACATGTATTCTACATTTAAATATAAGTTTAAAAACAATATTAATTAAATAGGTAAAATTATATTACCAATAGACATCTAATGGGTGCATAATAATTCTCTAAGTATCATCAATTTAAACATGGAGAATTGTGTTAGTAAGTGACTTCCAATGTATCCATAACAATTCATTAAAAATCATCACCATCCTTATTCAAAATATCTTATAAATATTTAATATTTCCCATTCCATGATTATTCAATTTTTAAAAGATACATCTTCATTCATTGACTTCAATTCATTCTTATATATTGAAAATAAATACAACCATACTCATCAATCATCCATGTGGCGTTTTATGGGTTATAGTCGATTACATTTTGAATTCAAGAAATTAAATTGAAATTAGAGATGATTTAAAAATATATCATAATTAAATAATATAAATTATGTTATTTTAAGGTTTCATGGTGTACCTATCACACCTGTATTTTTAATCCCAAGCTTTGTTCCAAATCCTCTTTTGGTTCTTAGCTTTCTTTAAGTTTCTGGGTGTTTCAGGTTTGAAATTTTAGTATCCTTTTTGTTATTGATCTATGACCTTAGTATTGGGGGTATTGTGTGGTACTTTTCATCATATTTTTTCAATATGATTCTATTAGATTGAGGTGTTTTTCAGTTGGTTTTATGACACTCTAACTGGAACCACTTGTGGGGTAAGTTGTTGTGGTGTCTTGTACCCTTGAGTTGGATGAGTTTTGGGGTGAAAAGAGTACTTTGTTTTGGACATTTTTCTCCCTTATCCTTGTCATATATTTCCCAATTTGTTTTCCCCTTGAAACCACCTGAAATTGGAGTGTAATTAATGGTTTTTGGGTGGCCAAAATAGGCCGTACGGTTTGGCCGCAAGGTTTACTAAACCATACAGCCAAACCGTACAGGGGTTTCCAGGTCATTAAAAATATTTTCTAATTACCATTTTTTCATTCCATAATAAACCCAAATCCTATAATTTATTCTCCATTTCGTTTCTTACCTCCATGAAAAGACTCCAAGGTCACTCACCCTCCCATGGACCTCAACATTGAAGGGAGACTTGATGGGGGGAACATCAAAATCATGCAAGTATGTCATTATCTATTTGATCTCTTCCCTTTACTTAGAATTTATTTCACCAATTAATGAGTTATAAAATTTCTAGAAGTTTGGGTTCAATCCTAGGGATTAAATTCATGCCTTTGGGTGAAATATTGTGGTTTTACGTTGGTTTTATCTTCCTTTTGGTGTGACGGTGGTGCAGTTGATGTTTCGCAGCAAGATTTGATGGTTTCGACAAAAAAGGTAGGTGATTCCAAGTGTAAACATTCCATGATGAGTTATAATGATTTATTTACTTACTTTTCATGTTCCTCATTTGTTTTTTGTGGTTTAAAAACTTTTTTGATGGATTTGGTTAAGTATTTAATTTTATAGATGCATTTTAGCTTGAAATAGGGTGTTTTTCATGTGTGACTCTTGAGGTAATATTTGGGTGGGTTTTATAACACATGAAAGTGATTTATTTGTGTTTAAGGGGGATTAAAATTCTATTTTGTTAATTCTTTGGTGTCATGTGGGCATCTATAGGGGGGTTTAATGGTTTTTATGTGAGAAACCTTGTTGGGCTTCTTGAGAGTATTTTAGGAAAATGTGTGTTTTCATGTGTATCTTTTGTGGTATAATTAAAGGCTATTTTATAAAAATTTATAGTGGTTTTATAAATGTTTTTAGGGCTTTCAATTATGTTTTGGATTGGTAGTGGTGTGATTTGGACTTGAAAGAGGTTTTTGAAATGGGTCATAAGAAAAACATGGTTATAAGAAAAACATGGTTATACCCCTTGGGTTGGTTTTATAAAAATTTAATGATTTAATGAGTTACAAAAAGTGTGCAAAGGATTTTTATGTACTGTTTTGTTAGGTTTATATTATTAAAATGTGTTTTGGAAAGATAAAGTGGTCGGTTTTGGTGTCAAACGTTTTGAGAATGTTTTGTAATTTGTCGAGATGATTTATGAAATTGTGATGTGGGTGTGAAACATGTTTGTGGGTTCTTTTGTGTGAGTGTGGTGTGAAAAATGGATTTTTTTTATCAAATAAGTATTATGGTATTTTTATGTGGGATTTTATGTGATTATTATCATTTTGGGAAATATATTATAAAACTGTTAAGGGATTTTTGGAAGTGTTAAAGAAATGTGAAAATGTGTTGTGGGTTATTTTGGTGTGAGTATGACTTCAAAATGCATTTGAATAAAAAAGTGTATTATGTTACTTATGTGAAATAAATGTGGGCTGTTTGTTGAATGTTTGATGTGTAAGTGGTATTTTCATGTGAAAATTATATTTCAATGAAGGTTGACCTTCTTTGAGAACAAGAGGGAAACTCAGATATCTATGTGGGTGATCGGGTACTAATATACTAGTGATCTCGTGGGGTTTGGCCTCAGTTTCATGCAGCATGTTTGAATTTTACAACACTAACTAAACAATTACGATGATGATGGGGGAAAATTGGTTATGGGTATATTCCCTAATAGTGGATAGTGCATGAGAACAAATATTGTGATGGTTACTTTCACTGAGATACGAGGTACCTGAGACCCACAGCGAGCTAGTGCTTAGGGGTTATTTCCCATTTCTTATGATCATTGGATGATTTATGATTACCGTTATCATATGGTATGATTGGCAGGAAATATTCAGTAGATTTGGTATTTTATTTTAAAGTGTTGATTATTTAAAATAGACCACTTGAAAGCTGTTTTTATTTAACTTTTCATACTTTAGAAGTTGTAACTAGCATTTCTTATTTACCAAAACATGCAAGACTTTCATCTTTGAATGTTTATCACATGGAATATCTTAGTGTAGTATCCTATTGGGATGTGTCTCACACCCTACTTATACCTTTGGTTGTAATTAGACTTGGTTTTTTTTGCAGGTTTGGGTACAACTTCTATGCCATTGGTTCTGGTTTTTAGCAATCCATCTTGATGCTGTGTTTTGGAGATGGCTTTAGGGAGGTACCTCTAGCCATGTGGAGGTTCTTGGGCTGTCATTTTTGTTTTTGTACCTTTGTAATGGTATTTCAGAACTTTTTTGAATTGTGTAATTCAATTCAGAAATTTTGTAAAAGATGATTTTTTTTAATACAAATTCATTTTATTGGATTAGTTAGTTGTTTTAAGTGTATATAATCAAGAAAATTGCTCCCAGTTCTCATATTATGATACCCGGGCACTTGTTCTAGCCCATGAGGATTGGGAAAGAACTTCAGGACTTGTCACGGGCCGGGTGTGGTGTCGGTTTTGATGGAGACCAAATTCATTTCATTATAAAATGGTATCAGAGGACGTTTAGGTTAACTCTTTGGGTCGTGTTATTTGCGGAACGGTCATGATAGACCGAAGTTAGGATTATCAGAACAAGACATTCTGGTTATGAGTACTGTGCCTGGCCAGCACACCCCATTATGGGATTTGATTCACTATGGGAAGTCAGGATTTTTCAGAGTCCTTTGGTTTTCTTGGTTTGATGATGATTAGGGGAAATGAAAAGAGATTTGGGTTAATTCTCTAAGTGAGCTCGCAGAGCCTGGTAAGCCAAGTGGAGCTTGAGATATTTCCTTATTAAATTCTCTATGATAGTGAAGTGATTATAATATGGCCTCCAACCATATGTTCAAGTCACCCACTAAAAATAGTTTCCTCTCACATTGTCTTGTGTTCTTTAGTTTGAAACTTTTTTAAGATTGGTTTTAAAGAAAAATGACTTGGTTTTAAGAAGATTAATGTTTTGTGAAAGGGTTTTCAAATAAAGATGGAATGGTTTGATTTTCAAAATGGTGGAACTGAATTTTTAGAATTATTTTGAAAAGGAAAATGGTGTGTTTACACCTCTTTTGAAATAGGAACTATGTTAATGTTGGTTTTGAAAAAGTGTTTCTAATATTGTTATCTAAAATATTTAAATGGTGTTTTTCATGTAATTAGAATTGTTCTGAAATGGTTTCAAATGATTTGAAATGGTTTTGAAAGTCATGAAGGTGAGTTTTTATTGAATTATGGGTTCTTTTAGAAATTTATATGTAAGATTTAAATTGGGTTTTGATTTCATGGTTAGCAGTCTGGAGAAAAGGGAAGTATTGGCTGACTGTTTTGGTTTTGAAAAGTGGAAATACTTTTTTTAACCACTGGTATTTCCATGACCAACCAAATGAATGGGGTTATGTGGAATTATGGATGTTTAATGGCATAACTGGATGAGTTCTGGGATGGATATGAGTAGGGTTCCCGGTGCGGCACAAAAACATGCATGTGTAAGGCCCATGGGGTACCTTTGATGGATACACTAACTATTGAACCATTTGTTTTCAAAGTGTTTTATTACGGAAAACATGATGACTTGATGATTGGTTTGGGATGGTGTGTATTATGTGTTTTTAAAAATGTCTATTTTTTGGGATTTTTTGAGTCCCAGAACCCTTCTTGTTTGAACATTTTTTTGGGTTTGTGTTTGGTCGGTAAGCTAGGTTGAAGGTCCGGTTAGTGGTCTCATATGAGAAATGTTTTGGGATGACTTTACGGTGGTTCCCTTAATGAGTTTTGTTCTGGTTTGTGGTTTTTCTTGACCAATGGACCAGCTTGGTTGGGTCCTTGGGTTGTCTCATTGGATAAGTTACACCCCCATTAAGGGTTAGTGCACAAATGCAGTGCAGTCCAGGTTGTTTTTCCATTGGAAGATCCTCTAGTTGATCAATGTAAGGAATATTTTCCTGAGATTTGTAGATTGATTCTACACCAGTTCCCTTCTTATTTTAGTTGATCCACTTGTTGTGGGAGAGTTCTCATGGAAGGTTGAAAAATAACTTGGTTTCTTAAGTTACTTGATTCATCGAAGGTGGAAGTTGTCTGGGGTTGTTAGTGTAGAAAGTGTTTAAGAGGGAATATAGGTCCTTTGTAGTCTCTTTGAAGCATGGGTTCATGTTGAACCATCAATGTGGGAAATCTGGTCATGAGAGGAAATTATGGCCACTTTCTAAAATTTTGTGATTTTTTGGGACATTGTATAAGGTCCCTATCCATGTATTGTGTCTGTCAGTCTCAATGGTCATGTATGGTGACACCTTGTGATGTCATGTTCTCGTTTGACCATAATGGTGAAGGTCATGCAATCCACTGAGAGTCTCTATGATGTTGGGAGTATATCTACCTTTGAAAAAACTTCAAAATCCTATTTTCTAGAGTAAGGTGTTTATATGTGTCATTTACTTTTGTTGTTTCTCACCCAAAGAAACATGGTGTGATGTGTTTGCATCTTATAAGACCTTGTTTCAGCGAAATATTGGGATAGGGTAAAGTGAGTTTTGGAATGAGTAATGTCTTGGTGAAACAATATTGGATTGCATTGTAGTTCTTTGTAGCACTGGAAGAGGAAATTTCATTCATGGGTGTTTAAATCCTAACTGTGAGGCCAAAGATTCTTCAATCATTTGAGCTCCATCCTTAGGTCCCGGAGAGAATCTGGCGTGTAGTCAGGGGAAATCCCCAGGTTTTTCAAACACTTGTACAAATTTTTGTCCTCAAAATGAAATATGGGAATAGTTCAAACCTCTAGTGTCAACATCTTGTTCCAGTTGTTCTCATTCGGTGGTAGTGGTGGGAGGACCACATTTCCATGTTATAGAATGAGTTTATAATTTCCCCTTTTGGTTTCGACTGGGGTTTTTGGAGTATGGTTGGGAATTTGGCTAGATAGGTTGAGCGCAAGGTTTTCACATGGTTAGTAGTAACCATAACCCCAAAAACCCATGCAAGTAGAAGGATCCACATGGTTATCACACGGTTTCTCAAACTGTGTAGATTAACCATGTGGCTATCCCAACTCGTTAAATTTGGTTTCTTCTAGTTTCATCCAATACTGGTATGTTGGGATGGTTGGTCGTTATGGTGGGGAGACCCACTATGATTCTAATGTATGTGCTTATGGAAATTTATAATTGAATTTTACCCCTTGTACCAGGGAGTATGTTCGCACCTCCCCCTGTTAGTGTCCTGATCCTATCTCAGGAAAATTAGAGTTGTCTCATATGGTGGGGATCCCATTTGTGTCTCACCATACTAGTAACTCAGATTTGTCCATGGTGTTTTCTTGGAAGTAGGTAGTCTCGTTCAGATCTATCTAACTACCAACATCTTCCTTGGGTTGATGTTGGGATTAGAGATCACCCAACAGTTTAGTTAATGTAAGGTAATTGTATCCTTGTTCGATGTTGTTATTTTTTTGGGTAAATTGCTTGAGTATTGTTCAGATAGTGTTTGAGGATTTTTCTTTTGGGATTATGTCTGAATGTTATTTATTGTTTTTGGAATGTGTTGTATGTTTTAGATTATGAGATTCTTTCTTCTTTAATTGATCAATAGAGGTATTTTGGTCTTTCGGGGTGAAGCTTGGAATAATAGTACATCTCGGTGTATCGATTGGGATTGGGTTTTATTTTTTCCTTGTTGTTGCTTTCTGGGCGGAGAAAGATTTGTGATTGGGAGAATTGTTAAACCCATATTTTTGATCCCAAGCTTTGTTCCAAATGCACTTTTGGTTCTTAGATTTCTCTTAGTTTCTAGGTGTTTTGGGTTTTAATATTTGGTGTCTCTTGTGTTATTGATCTATGACCTTAGTCTTGGTAGTATTTTGTGGTAATTGTCCTCCTATTTTTTTAACAGGATGGTATTATGTTATGTTTTTTTTTGAATTTGGTTTTGGGACACTCCTAGTGGCACCACTTGTGTGGTAATATGTTGATGTGGTTTGTACCCTTGAGTTGGATGAGTTTTGGGGTGAAAATACTTATTTGATTTGGGAATTTTTATCCCCTATCCTTGGCCTATCTTTCCCCCTTAGTTTTCCCCTTGGACCCCCCCCTGAAATTAGAGGATAATGACTTTTTTTGGGTGTCCAGGTTAGGCCACATGGTTTGGACGGACGGTTTACTAAACCATGTAGCCAAACCGTGTAGGGGTGTCCAGGTTATTAAAATTATTTTGTAATTCCTATTTTTCCCTTCTTTAATAAAAACAAATCCTCCCATTTCTTCTCTTTTTTGTGAGTTACCTCCATGGATAGCCTCCAAGGGCACTCACCCTCCCTTTGACCTCAACATTGAGGGGATATTTTATGGGGGAAACATCAAATTCATGAAAGTAAGTCCTTCTCTCTTATATTTCTTCTCTTTCCTTAGGGTTTATTTCAACCTTTCATGAGTTCTAAAATGTCCAGAAGTTAGGTTTAGAACCTAGGGTTTATCTTCTTGTCTTTTGGGTGAAATATTTTGTTTTTAGGTTGTTTTTATCTTCCTTGTGGTGCGTCGGTGGTGCGGTTGAAGTTTCACACCAAGATTTGTCGGTTTCGACACAAAAGGTAGGTGATTCCATGTGTAGACATTCCTTAATGAGTTATCATGCTTGATTTTATTATTTTTTATTTTCCTCATATGTTGTGTGTGGTGAAAAAACAATTTTTGATTGATTTGGTTAAGCATTTAATTTTATAGTTTCATTTTATCTTGAAATTGGGTGTTATTCATGTGTGACTCTAGGGGTAATATTTGGGAGTATTTTATAACATATGAAAGTGATTTATTATTCTTTAAGGGAGATTCCAATTCTTGTTTCTTAATTTTTTGGTGTCATGTGGGCCTTAAGAGGGTTTTTTTAATGTTTTTTATGTATGAAACCTTGTTATACTTCTTGAGAGTATTTTATGAAAATGTGTGTTTTCATGTGTATCTCTTGTGGTATTATTTGAGGAGATTTTATAAACATTGAAAGTGGTTTTATAAATGTTTTTAGGGATGAAAATTATATTTAGGATTGTTAGTAGTGTGATTTGGCCTTAAAAGAGGGTTTTGAAATGGGTTGTATGCAAAACATGGCTATACCCCTTGGGTTGGTTTTATGAAAATTGTAAATGATTTAATGAGTTACACAAAGTGTGTAAAGTAAATTTATGTACTATTTTGGTGGCTTTATATTATTAAAATGTGTTTTTGAAAGATAAATTGATTATTTATGGTATCAAACGTTTTGAGAATATTTTGTTATTTGTGGAGGTGATTTATGAAATTGTGATGTTGGTGAGAAACATTTTTGTGGGATGTTTTGTGTGAGTGTGGTGTGAAAAATGGATTTTGTTTATGAAATAAGTATTATGGGATATGTTTTTGGGGTATTATATTATGTTTAGAATCTTGGAAAATATTTTATAAATTTTTTAAGGGATTTTTGGAAGTGTTAAAGAAATATGAATATGAGTTGTGGGCTATTTTGGTGTTAATATGACTTCAAAATGCATTTGAATAAAAAAGTGGATTATGTGACTTGTGTGATATACATGTGGGCTGTTTGTTGAATGTGTGATATGGAATTGTTATTTTCATGTGAAAATTATATTTCATAGCATTTTAAACTTATTTGAGCACAAGAGGGAATCCCAGGTATCTAGGTGGGTGGATGTGTACTAGTATGCTAATGATACTGTGGGGTTTGACCTCAGTTTCACGGAGCAAGTTTGATGCTTACAAAACTAACTAAAATATTATGATTATGATTGGGGACCACTAAGTTATGGTTATTTTCACTACTAGTGGCTCGTTCATGAGAACTGATATTGTGATGGTTACTTTCACCGAGATACGAGGTACCTAGGACCCACAGCGAGCTAGTGCCTTGTGGTTATTTCATGTTGCTTGTGCTCATGGTATGATTTATGATTATTGACAGAATATGGAATGATTGTCTGAACAAATTCAGCAGATTTTGAATTTTATTTAAAAGTGTTGATTATTTAAAATATCCCACTTGAAAACTATTTTTATTTAAATTTGCATCCTTTGAAAATTGTAACTAGCAATTATTGTATACCAAAACATGGAAGCATTTCATCTTTGAATGTTTATCACATGGAATATCTTAGTGTTAGTATCCTAATGAGATGTTTCTCGCACCCTACTTACACCTTTGGGTGTATGTAGACTTGGTTATTTTTTTCATAGGTTTGGGTACAACTTTTGTGCCAATGGTTTGGGTTTTTAGAGGTCCATCTTGATGCGGTGTTTTGGAGATGGCTTGAGGATGGTTCCTTTTGACATGTGGAGGTTATTGGGCTGTAATTTTTAGTTTTTTACCTTTGTAATGGTCTTTTATAATTTATTTAAGTTCTTTAATTCAATTATTTAGGTTTTTAAAAGATGATTTTATTTGAGAAATCCAGATTCATTTTATGGGATTTGTTTATTTTTTTTGAGTGTATAAACTCTGGTAAATCGTTTCCAATTCTAATTTAATTATACCCGGGAACTTGTGCCAGCCCGTGGGGATTGAGAATTCACTTTGGGCCTTGTCATGAGCCGGGTATAGTGCCGGTTTTGATGGAGACTATATTCGGTTCATGATAGTACCAAATTGTATTGTATCTATTATACATCTGATGTTTACATCATAGGTGGTATGTTTGAACTCCTCCCATTGATGTAATTTTCTTACAATCATAAATTTCACATGAGTATTAAAATGGATCCATATAAAGTACCCTATGGTAGGAAGTGAATAAATCCATCATGCTATGTGAAGTTATATAAATAATTATATTAGGATTTGAGATATCATTGAAAATAAATGATATGGTTATAGATGTTAAACATCTCATTAAGAAAGATCAAAGATGATTTAAAAGTTATACTTGATCCTTCACATGTTATAAAATCATATGAAATACCATTATGGAAGGATCACTATTATAAATAATGGGAAATATAGATTCTAGATCATAGGAAAAAATTGTCCTGTAATAAGACCACTCACTTGGTCGATGTTTTGTGGGGGAATCATAAATTTGAGGTAAATACATGGGAACTTAATGATGTGATGAGGTAGAAATATCCTCAGTTGTTTATATCAGAATGATTGAATTTAAAAAGAAAAAAAATTATAAGGGGGAATAATATAACACCAATATATTTTATGATATTTTTCTCTATAAATATATTTTATTTTTTTTATATCTTCGTTTATACATAAAATCGATTTTAAATAAATCTCGATAGACTATTAAAATATTATAATTTAATATGATATTTATTTCCAATAAATTGGATTGGATGGTATGAATGTGTATAAATAAATACCAAAAAATTATTTTTTATAGATTTATAAAATTCATAATCAATCATTCATAGATTATCGATTTGAAATAAATTAATATAAAGTAATTTAAAGGTAAATAGACATATATTTTATAAAAAATGTCTTCTTGTTATAAATATTTTTTATCTAAAAGAAATAAATAAATATGTATTTATTATTGATTTAATAAAATTTATATAATATATTTTATATTTAAAAAAGTCACGAAATGGTTTTTACTGGACTTGGAAGTAGAATAAATTATGTTTTATGCTTTAAAACACATTTTGTTTAAAAATGTGTTTATGTTATATTTTACACATTCATATTAATATTGATTTCATAAAAATATATAAATTTTATATTGAAATATGGATTATATATGTCAATGATAAGATTCAAATCTGTAAATTAGGGCTCTTATTTTTTATCATTATTAATTGTAATCATCGTAAATATTTTTCAGGTTAGTATGGGTAACATTTGTAAAAAAGTGGCAAAACTATAGGGTAAGGTTATATAATATATGTAAAACATTGAATTAACATATTTTATGAGTGTTTTTAAACCAAATATATTTTTACAGAGTTAAATAATATATTTTAAATCATTATTTTAATTTTTTAAACCAAATAGTTGCTTTTATAAAAATTAATTATATTTTATTAAAATTTAAAACAATTTTTGGGTATTTGAATTTAATTGAATGGTTAGATTGTTAATTTTCATTTTCATTTTTCAAGATAAAAAAATCAAAAAAACATCCATTATTTTTTATTTATCCAAAAATGTTCATTGAAATAATTTTCTTACATTATTTCAAGGTGAAGTGATATTTATGTTTAAATCACATCTTTTCATAAAAACATTTTTTTTCATCCATTTTGCATAATTATTAAATTAAATTTATATTACATTTATATTATGATTCATAATAAGTGGATTCTATATTTTAAATGATAACATCTAATTTTTTAGATTTCCCATTTATTATTATTTCATACTGTTATGATATCATGTAAAAAAGTTAAGTTATCACGATTAAGGTCAAATTAAGTTTAAAGGGTGTTAAACTATGATATAAGGCTTAATGTTATCCAAAAAATGTATAAATGAGTTTGGTTAAGCTTATTTAGACATTATTAAATCTTATCTGTGAATTTTTGGTGTATTTGTCCCACTTTACTTGGAATATGACCTTATATAAATTTAGAACATTTAATAATTATAAGAGTTCCACTCACATCACTTATAAAATGGCACTACTTATATATTATTCACACCTCTTGTGTAATTTATAATAGACAAGAAAAAACTAAATACATTACTATATTAATTCCCCATTTCTTAGATTCATTGGTATTCTCCAAGGGCCATCACATGAAGACTTATAGTTTAACCCAAAGGAGGTATTTCAAGGAAGAGGTAACTATCTTACCTAACTCTCTCAAAGATAGTTTATTCATCTAATGATTGTGAACCTGTTGTATATATTCTAAAATAATTACACTATTATCATAAATAAATTTAGATGTTATTATTATTATGGTACAACCATTTTCTCTCTCCTTCAAATCCATTTGAAAATTATAACGCGACTCATGCAAATTTGCGGACAACCACCTCTATAAAGCGATATGAATCATTTTCATGTCATCTTTATATGGATGTTCATAAGGATATATTTAATGAGTATATGTTTTATATAGTATATAATTATTATTATTTAATTAAGAGTTATTATTTACCATGTTTTCTTTCCATTAATTAATAATTGAAATCATCACCCATGCGTACATGTAGACTACCACATCCACAATGTGATTGAATTCATTTTTCACAACACCTTTAAATGAATGGTTATAAAATATTATAAAGTTTAAAAATATTATACATATTTAATGATGAATAATATGTATTTTATGGTAAATTGTTTATGATTTAGGGCCTATAACTACTGAACTAATACATGCATGAAGAGCGAAACCCTACCACTTCGTTCAATTATTTTTAAAAATAATTATTAATAAAAATTCAATAATATGTTATATGTAAAACAAATATGGTATTATATGTATTAATATGTATTTTTAAAATATATATATAAATAATTATTAATTATATTTGAGGATTAAATTCATATGAAGTAAATCAAGACTTGCGGGAAGGGTTTATCATATCAAATTTTCATCTTTGGTATATATGTATTGTTAAACATTTATATTATTTTATAAGGTGTTCATAATTCCCATTTGAAATTATATATATTTAATAATTTTTAAAAGGTGATATTTAATGTTAAAATTCATGTTATTTCATCCAAGGGGTTAGGATTCAAAAGTGTAATGGCCAGGGTTTTTGGGGTCCATTACTTTGTGAAAATCTCATGTTGGGTTTTCTGGTCTTGGAATCTCGATGATGTTTGGCCTAACGGTAGGCCTAACATTAGCCTTGGCCTTCCGGTAGCAGGCCTACCGGTAGCTCAGTCTACCGGTAGCTGCAGCCTATCGGTAGTTCTGTCTACCGGTAGCTCGGTCTACCGGTAGCTGCTGCGACCGACAACTCTGTCTACCGGTAGCTCGGTCTACCAGTGGCTACAGCTTACTGGTAGCTCGGTCTACCAGTGGTTGCAGCCTACCAGTGGCTGCATCCTACTGGTAGCTCAGTCTACCGGTGGATGCAGCCTACCGGTAGCTCAGCTACCGGTGGATCTCTCCTACCCCCGCGGGGTCTTTCCAGTAGCACTCCTTTATTCCCGAATTGGGCTTTAAACCCTATTTTGACCCCTTCAATCTTGTTTTAAATCCCGGTAATGCCCATAAATGTTCTAATTAAATATTTAATTAATTAACCTGGTGTGTGCATCAGTTTAGAACCCTTTAATAATGTGCGGGGCCTCGTGGTCAACCCACAACCCCCGCTCCTTACACGGTTTCATGTTCTTATCTCAACCGTCCCTGACCCTTATAAACTAAGGGTTGGCTGTGGTTTCTTCTTTTCTTGATCACCCACTTCTAGTAGTACCCCTCGTTCAGACGAACGGATTTTCGTTCAGGCGAGCCGCATCATTATCCGTGAAGTTCTGTGCCCAGTCTCAGTGTCGATCATTGATCAACAAGTAGGGAATATCTCCTCAACTCTCCATTTTGTGTATCGTGTGGGGTGTGCATGATTTTGATTCTGTATAATTGGATGAACCTGAACCTTAATGAAGATAATGAATGGACTCAAATAACGAGGGGGGTTGTGTTTGATGATGCTCCCTTGTTTTATGATATTTTTTTCTGAATTGTGCGGGATTACGCCTACTGAAAATCATGGTCGTTGGTGGTCTTTTCTCTATGCACTAATGAACCCTTACCTCTGATGATGTTTCAATGGATTGTGATTGTGGTGGATAACCCTTACTGTGTAAAGGAATTTTTATTAATCACGTATATCAGGCTAAATAAATTGAAAGCACCAGGATCAATCCCTTCTGTGATAACCCCGGTCAAGGCACGAAAATTGAAATCATGGAGTGTGTTAAATCTTATAAATCTGAAAATACTGGTATGGGCCTACTTTTCGTGGTGGTGGTGGTTTTATTGTTCTTCTTTCATGGTCCGGTTGTTGGGAGATGTGGGAGGGGATGGGATCCCCTGTTTTTATACTCTCGGTGGTTGTGAAATTGGGGATGGGATCCCCTGTGTTATGCTTTCAGTGGTTGTGAATTTTACGACCGGGTGGTTACCTTGTTACATCACGAATTGGGGTAGGGTTTTCTGTTGTTTAGAAACCTTTTGGCTCCTGGATATTGAACATGGGGTCGTATCTTGGGGTTTTACTTGGTTCTTTTTTGTGGTTGTGACTTTACGAGAGAATCAGCTGTGCATGTTTAAGTTGATGTTGATTGTACTCTTTCCTTGGCTTGTGGTTATGTTTCTAGTTGCCCAAGTAGGTGTAGAAACTTATTTAAACATCATTACTGAACATGAAAACATGGATGGGACAAATGGGTTTTGTATGCTGTAAGTTGTGACTTGGACATGGGTACAGTTTGTGTTCTTTAAGCTGGCTGAAGAAAAACATATACTTTGGGTGAGTGCTTGTTACCTATACATATACTTGTAGTTTTGTGTTTCTTATTCGTTCCCCACCCAAGGTGAGCACTTAGTGCCAAACACCCCCAATTCATGGGGGAGGGTGTTTTCCCCAACACTAGTATTAGTGGCTGGTTATTAGCGCTTTTTCTGCTCCCTTTACCGGATAGCCCAAGTATCTTCGTGTAGGCTGTGTTGGCTTGAGGTCCATTATTAGCCCATGAACCTTCAGGCGGGGTAGTGTGGTGGTTATGGCCCAGGGTTGTGCAGGCAAGTAGTTTCCCAAGTATCTTCGGGATGAGGCCCAGGTGTCTATGGGCATGGCAGTGGATCTTCTAGCCTAGGTGTCTTTGGGTGTGGTGGTGGTTGTTCTGGCCTATGTGTTTGCAGGTGTGGTTACGTGTGATAGATGTGGTCCAAGTGTGTGCGGGCGGGATTCGGCAGTGGGACTGCGTGCAGTTATGGCCCAGGTGTGTGTGGGTGGGGTGTGGCAGTGGGACTATGGTGAGAATGGCTAGATTGGTTCGATGCGTAGGATGTCTTCAATAACCAGTGGGAAAGTGGCGCGGGGTACCCAAACATCGATGTGATATTACTATACATTACTTGACTTGTGTTATTTGAAGAGTGTTCCTTGGTGAGGCTTGGGTGGATAGTTTACCTTGTTAGGTGTTTGGTTTACTCTTTTTCTCATGAGAGACTTTAGTACGTTCCCCCACTTGTGCATGAGAGTCTTTGGTTTTTTTCTACTGAGTATACTTGTATGCTCACCCTACGTATATAAAACTGCTTTCAGGTTTCCAGGAGTACATCGGGGATCGTGCGGGACCATACTAGTGCGGGCCTTTGGGGCAGTTTCTATTGTTGTTTTTCTCTCTTTTGGTACATTATCTTTGGAGTTCTTGTAACATGTATCATTTACTTTTAAACATGCATGTGGGATGGTTTACTTTTGACTTTACTTTTCTTTCATTTTTATTGTTGTTGTGGCATTCACTATCTTATCTCCCGATCGTATTAAAAGAAAAATGGTAATGCCTTCCCTTTAGTGTGTGATTATATACCCCTGGTGCTATTCTCCACTCTGGGACCTATTGAAGGCGGGTGTCGGGGGTCATTATCTCTCCTTCAACTTAAAGAAGGAAGGGCCTGAAAATCTGCTGACCCTTCCCTCCATTTGGTGAAGGCGGGTTGTGACAGAATGGAATCAGAGGTGGAGGTTGAGAGATAGGATGGAGTCTAGAGTTAGGCATAGTTAGGATTACATGGGATGGTAGGAAAACCGTGTTGGGTGACCATGGTGCGTGAATTAGGCAAGGGAATACCGGTTAGGACAGAGGATTTGAGGCCCCCCCGTGATCCAATGTAAGGACTCTGGACCTACCGAATGACCAATTGAGGCCACACTGATTGCAGGGTAGAGACCCTAGGAAAGGTAAATGCATCATAATGACTTGTGTTCTCATGTTTATGGGGTGTCTTGGGAATTAAGAATAAATAAAAAGTTTATGGTGTTTTAAGAACAATATTATGCACTACTTGGGCTTAGGCATTCCTTGTTTACCTTGCAGCTATGGAACCTAGAAGGCGACCACGTTTGGTGTAGGAGATCGAGGCCCTGGAGACTACCCTGGTCGATCGGCAGAGAGCTGATCGGGAGGAGGAGGATGACCAGTGGCAGAAGACACTTCGGGCCTTCCAGCGAGAGACCCTCGAGAAGTATGAGGGCAACACATCTGATATGAAGATGGAGGGCTGGCTAGAGGAGCTGGTGATAGCCTTCGGCTTGATCCGGGCTCTGATCGAGTACTGGGTTCCACTGGCCATAAGCCAGATATGGGGAGCGGCGCGTCAGTGTTGGAAGCTTTACCAGGGGGAGGGGAGAGAGGCTGAGGTGGCATGGGCTGATTTCGAGAGGGAGTTCCAGGCAGAATTCCTCTCTTCGACGATGAAGGCATAAAAGAGACAGGAGATACTCTCCCTCCAGTAGGGGAGTATGTCAGTGAGGGAGCTGGGAATCAAGTTCAAGGACCTCCTACATTTTACTCTGGACCTCTTTCCCGATGAGGAGTCTCAGACAAAATGTTTGGAGTAGGTGCTCAGACCCTCCCTCCAGTATGATGTTACCCACGTTACCCTATCGACGTACATGGAGGTCCAGAAGAAGGCCGAAGTTGTTGAGAGGATGTACGCTCTAGGAGGTGTGTCATGAGAGGGGATCCAGCTGGGACCATCAAAGGGGAAGGGCGTCAGTACCAGGCCTCCAGTGTCAGGACCCTCTAGGTTCCGACCAGCAGGGAGCAGGCCGCAGTAGTTTCAGTTTCGATCCCCTGGTCCTCACCCTTTTCCTTCAGGACCGGGACCACGGTGGTTCGTCTGTGGGATTCATGGACATCTGTGGAGTTAGTTCCCGGACCAGGTACAGTACGGTGGTGGTGGACATCACCAACACCCGCCTCATCAGCAGATTCCAGCCAGGCCTTTCCAGCAGCAGCAGCAGGGATAGAGAGCTCCTGCTCCTCCGAGGGCAGACATAGGAGGAGGAGGCCGGCCTCAGGGCGATCCTCCGGGACCTCGACCGGGGCGTGGTCGGGGAAGTGGCCGACAACCGAGGGGCAGAAGAGTTGGGCGTGGATAGCCACACACCGCGGAGGTGGTAGTTTCAGCAGGGTCGGAGGTTGTTCGAGGTACGATCAGTTTGTTCAGTACCCTTTCGTTTACCTTGTTTGATACCGGAGATTCGGACTCCTTTGTTGCACCCAATCTAGCTCATGCATTGGGTCTAGATGTCGTGAGGATTTTAGTTCCCCTAGTGTTTAACACATTATTCGGAGGTCAGACTGACTTGTTATTTGTTTTTTGAGGATACAGACTGATGATATGGCCACATCAGTCGTTTAGGTATCTTCTTCTACTAGAGATACAGCCATACGATGTCATCCTAGGCATCGACCAGCTATTCTCTATGTGTGCAGTCATCGACCACTTCCATGAAAGGGTTGTGTTCTTGGACTTGGGCAGCCGACATGTTACCTTCACTGGCGAGCGGAGCAGTCAGAAGGGCCACAGGCGAGAGGAACCCATCCTCTCCTTGTTAGCTAAGTTGTCAGTAGAGTCAGTAGATGCTGAGATGGTGGAGGTGTCAGATATCCTCTATGAGTTTATGGACATCTTCCCTGAGGAGGTGACGACTCTACCCCCTCGACGTGATATCGAGTTCGGGATATACCTGCAGCCCGGCGCTCGTCCGATTTCGATGGCTTCTTACCGGATGGTACCTTCAGAGCTACGGGAGTTGCGGATTCAGATTGAAGATCTGATGAAGAGGGGTTATGTTCGGCCGAGTGCCTCACCGTGGGGTGATCCAGTCTTGTTTTCAAAGAAGGCAGATGGTGGTCTCAGGTTGTGCATAGACTACAGGAGGCTGAATAAGGTGACAATCAAGAATCGTTATCCTCTTCTGAGGATAGACAATCTTTTCGACCAGCTGAAAGGGGGAGGGTGGTTCTCGAAGATTGAACTGTGCTCTGGGTACCACCAGCTGAGAGTAAAGGAGAGTGACGTCCCGAAGATGGCCTTCAGGTGTAGATATGGACACTTCGAGTTTGTAGTCATTCCCTTTGGTGTTATGAATACCCCGGTTGTGTTCATGGGGCTGATGAACTCCATCTTCCGGGAGTACCAGGATCGGTTCGTAGTTGTGTTCATCGACGATATCCTCATCTATTAAAGATCAGAGGAGGACCATGTAGAGCACCTGAGAACTGTTTTGGAGGTCCTCTGACAGCACCGGCTCTATGGGAAGTTGCCAAAATGCAAATTCTGGACACGAGAAGTGCACTTCCTTTGGCACGTGGTGTCCGAGCAGGGGGTAGCGGTTGACCCAGCACTGGTTGAGGCAGTTGTTTCTTGGGAAGCACACAAGAATGTGGTAGAGGTCCGTAGTTTCCACGAGCTAGTAGGTTACTATCAGAGGTTCGTACCCAACATCTCCCGAGTTGCAGCCCCTTTTACGGCCTTGACAATGAAGAATCAGGTTTTCATGTGGAGTGAGCAGTGTGAGGCAGCCTTCGGCTATCTGAAAGAGAAGTTGGTTTGTTCCCCAGTTCTGAGGCAACCAAAATAAGGGGCGGCATACAAAGTGTTATGTGATGCTTTAGGGCCAGGACTAGGATGTGTGTTGATTCAGCGATAAGGGGTGATCTCTTATGGGTCGAGGAATCTACGCCCTCCTGAGCGTAATTATGCCACCCACGACCTGGAGCTTGTAGTGGTCATTTTTGTGATGAAGCTATGGTGGCACTACCTCATCGGAGAAAGCTTTGTGGTCTTCACAGATCACAAAAGATTGAGGTATATCTTCTCCCAGTGGGATCTAGACTTGAGGAAGTGAAGGCGGATGGAGTTCCTCTAGGATTACAACCTTGATATCTCCTACAATTCTGGGAAGGGGAATGTAGTGGATGATTCCATGAGCAGGAGATCATAGAAGGATGTGGTCTGAGAGTCGGCAGGCACCTTGAAGGCAATGGAGGAGTTGGCTGCCTTACACCTAGATGCGAGGATGGATAGCAGTAGAGGCTTCCTGTATCAGCTGACAGTGCAGTGTTCTCTATTGCAACAAGTGGAGGAGTCTCAGTGGGAAGACCTAGAGTGTGAAGTGATGTGTGACTGAGTTAAGCAGGGTAATGCTCCGGAAGGATGGACAGAGGATGGTCAGAACCGGATGCTTTTCCATGGAAGGTTGTTTGTTCCAGATGTGATGCGTGGAAAGGTTCTCAGTGAGTCCCCCAAATCACCCCTGGAGGTACACCTAGGAGTTTCCAAGATGTTCCAGGGACTGAAGAAACAGTTTTGGTGGCCCAGAGTTAAGTGAGCAGAGGCAAAGTTTGTGGCCAAGTGCTTAGTGTGTCAGCAAGTGAAGGATGAACACTGAGTTCCAAGCGGCCTACTGCAGTCTCTAGATGTCCCCGAGTGGAAGTGGGATGACATCTCGATGGATTTTATCATGGGACTACCCAAGGTCCAAGGGGGATATGACACCATCTAGGTAGTAATGGACTGGTTGATGAAATCGGCTCACTTTCGGGCGATCAGGGAGCCGAGTGCAGTGGATGCTTTGACATGAAGGTACGTGGATGAGGTGGTGTGATTTTATGGAGTTTTGAGGTCTATAGTATCGGATAGGGATGCAAGGTTTACCTCGCGAGTCTGGAGAGGATTGTAGCATGGTTTTGGCACCCAGCAGCGTCTTAGCACTACTTTCCATCCCCAGACAGATGGATAGACAGAGCGCACCATCCATACATTTGAGGATATGGTGCGGGCGTGTGTTATGGACTCAGGAGGATCATTTGTGAGATACCTACCACTGGTAGAGTTTTCCTACAATAATAGCTATCACTCTACCATTGGAATGACCCTTTTGAAGCCTTGTACGGGCGGCCATACCGCGCACCTGTGTGTTGGACCGAAGTCGGAGAGGCGGGCATCCTTGGCCCGGAGGTGGTGCAGGGCACGACAGAGAAGGTTAAGCTCATACGGGAAAGGATGAAAGCGGCCCAGGACCAACAGAAGTCGTATGCTGATACCAAGAGGAGACCATTGGAGTTTGAGGTTGGAGACCACGTGTTCTTGAAGGTATACCCTCGGCGTGGACAACAGAGGTTTGGAAAGGGGAGTAAGCTTTCTCCCAGGTTCATCGGGCCCTTCGAAGTGTTGGGGTGGGTCGGCGAAGTGGCTTATCAGCTAGCGTTACCACCGCCGCTACTGAGGATACATGATGTCTTCCATGTGTTCCAGCTCCATCCGTATGTGCATGACGATTCACACGTCATCGGGTGGGGAGAGCTAGACATCGAGGACGACGTGACTTTTGTGGAGAGACTAGTGATGATCGAGGATCACATGAAGATGGTGCTTCATGGGTGAACCATTCCCTTGGTTTGTGTGTTATGGAGACATAGTGAGCTTGAGGAGAGTACATGGGAGAGGGAAGCATAGATGTGTGCCCAGTACCCAGAGTTGTTTTGATTTTGGGATGTTCTGTTTGTTATACTTGTTGAGGTAGAATGTTTTACCTTGTTGGCTATGAAATACTGGTTTTCTTTCCTCTGAATGTTTGTGAAAAGCTCTGGCTGTGGGGAGGGGAGGACCCAACCCCTGATCAAGACGCATTAAGGTGGATGCGATTAAACCCGTGCGGGCGAGTCAATGCCGCCCAATGCGAATAGTATCTTGACATGGGGAAGGAGACACCCCAACCCACATGGATGGGCAGTTTGACATGTTATGTTAGTTGGTTCTTGACAGGAAAGTGTTCTTAGTTAACAATGAGGTTCACTCCTAAGAGGTATCTTTCGAGGTGGATGTTCGGACCCTCTCTTTCCTTCTGGTTTGTTTTGATTCTCGAGGACGAGAATTGTTTAAGAGGTATCTGATGTAATGGCACGGGTTTTTGGGGTCCATTACTTTGTGAAAATGTAGTGTTGGGTTTTCTGGTCTGGGAATCTCAGTGAAGTTTGGCCTAACGGTAGGCCTACCAGTAGCCTTGACCTACCGATAGCAGGCCTACCGGTAGCTCGGTCTACCGGTAGCCGCAGCCTATGGGTGGCTCTGTCTACCAGTAGCTCTGTCTACCGGTAGTTCTATCTACCGGTAGCTCGGTCTACCGGTGGCTACAACTTACTAGTAGCTCGGTCTACCGGTGGCTATAGCCTACCGGTAGCTCGGTCTACCAGTGGCTGCAGCGTACTGGAAGCTCGGCCTATCAGTGGCTACAGCCTACCGGTAGCTCGACTACCGGTGGCTCTCGCCTACCCCTACGAGGTCTTTCCAGTATCAGTCCTTTTTGAGAGAATTGGGGTTTAAACCCTATTTTGACCCCTTCAAACTTGTTTTTAATCCTGGTAACGCCCGTAAATGTTCTAATTAAATATTTAATGAATTAACCTAGTGTGTGCGTCAGTTTAGAACCCTTTAATAACGTGTGGGGCCACGTGGTCAACCCACGACCCCCACTCCTTATGCGGTTTTACATTATTATCTCAACCGTCCCCGAACCTTATAAACTAATGTATAGCCGTGGTTTCATCTTTTCTAGATCACCCTCTTCTAGTAGTACCCCTCGTTCAGACGAACAGAATTTCGTTCAGTTGAGCCGCATCACTATCCGTGAAGTTCCTCGCCCAGGCTCAGCATCAATCGTTGATCAACAAGGAATTTATCCTCGTCTATCCCTTTTGTGTATCATGCGGGGTGGGAATGCTTTTGATTCCGTAGAATTGGATGAACTCGGAACTTATTGAAGATAATGAATGGACTAAAATAATGAGGGGGGGGGGGCTGTTTTTGATGATGTTGCCTTGTTTTTTGATATTCTTTTCTGAATTGTGTGGGCTTACACCTACTGAAAATCATGGTCGTTGGTGGTCTTTTCTCTGTGCACTAATGAACCCTTACGTCTGATGATGTTTAAATGGATCGTGTTTGTGGTGGATAACCCTTACTGTGTAAATGAATTTTGATTAATCACATATATCCGACTAAATAAATTGAAAGCACCAGGATCATTCCCTTCTGTGATAACCCCTGTTAAGGCACGAAAATTGAAATCATGGAGTGTGTTAAATCTTATAAATCTGAAAATACCGGCATGGGCCTGCTTTTCTTGGTGGTGGTGGTTTTATTGTTCTTCTTTCATGGTCTGATTGTTGGGAGATGTGGGATGGGATGGGATCCCCTGTTTTTATTCTCTCAGTGGTTGTGAAATTGGGGATGGGATCCCCTGTGTTATGCTTTCAGTGGTTTTGAATTTTAAGACCGGGTGGTTACCTTGTTACATCACGAATTGTGGTGGGGTCCTCTATTGTAGAGAATCCTTTTGGATCCTGGATATTGAACATGGGGTTGTATCTTGGGATTTTCCTTGGTTCCTTTTGGTGGTTGTGACTTTACGAGAGAATCGGGTGTGGATGTTTAAGTTGATGTTGACTGTACTCTTTCCATGGATTGGCCTTATTCTTGCTAGTTGCCCAAGTAGGTGCAAAAACTTATTTAAAAATCATTACTTAACATGAAAACAAGGATGGGACAAATGGGTTTTTTTGTGTGTAATTTGTGACGTGGACAGGGGTACTGTTTGTGTTCATTAAGCTGGCTGAGGAAAAACCTAAACTTTGGGTGAGTTCTTGTTCCCTATACATATACTATTTGTTTTTTGTTTCTTATTCGCGCCCCACCCAAGTTGAGCACCTTGTGTCGAACACACCCAATTCATGGGGGAGGGTGTTTTTTTCCAACACTAGTATTAGTGGAGGGTTATTAGCTCCTTTTTTGCTCCCTTTACCGGATAGCCCAAGTATCTTTTGGCAGGCTGTGATTGCCTGAGGTCTATTATTAGCCCAAGAACCTTCGGGCGGGGTAGTGTGGTGGTTATGGACCAGGTGTGTGCGGGAAGGTAGTTTCCCATGTATCTTCGGGATGAGGCCCAGGTGTCTATGGGCGTGGCAATAGATCTTCTAGCCCAAGTGTTTTCGGGCATGGTGCTGGTTGTTCTGGACTAGGTGTTTGCTGGCGTGGTTACGTGTGATAGATGTGGCCTAGGTGTGTTCGGGCGGGATTCGGTAGTGGGACTGCGTGCTGTTATGGCTCAGGTGTGTGCGGGCGGGGTGTGGAAGTGGGACTACGGTGAGAATGGCAGGATTGGTTCGATGCATAGGATGTCTTCAATAACCAGTGGGAAAGTGGAACGGGGTACCCAAACATCGATGTGCTATTACTATACATTACTTGACTTGCGTTATTTGGGGAGTGTGCCTTGGTGAGGCATGGGTGGATAGTTTACCTTGTGCGGTGTTTGGTTTACTCCTTTTCTCATGGGACTTTAGTACGTTCCCCCACTTTTAGATGAGAGTCTTTGGTTTTTTCCTACTGAGTATACTTGTATGCTCACCTTACGTATATAAAACTGCTTTCAGGTTTCCAAGAGGACTTTGGGGTTCATTAGGGACCACACTAGCGCGGGCCTTTGGGGCAGTTGTTGTTGTCATTTTTATCTCTTTTGGTACATTATCTTTGGAGTTCTAGTAACATGTATCATTTACTTTTGAACATGTATGAGGGAAGGGTTTACTTTTCGATTTACGTTTCTTTCAGTTTTGGTGTTTTTGTGGGATTCACTATATTATCTCTCGATCCTATTAAAATAAAAAGTGTAATGCCTTCCATTTAGTGTGTGATTCTATACCCTTTGTGCTAGTCACCACTCTAGGACCTATTGAAGGCGGGTGTCAGGGGTAATTATCTCTCCTTCAACTTAAAATTTGAAGGGTATGACAATCTGCTGACCCTTCCCTCCTTTTGGTGGAGATAGGTCATGACAAAAAGTTTCCAGGTTATAAGAGGATTAAGTTTCAATCTCGTTTAATCAACATTATTCATGCCTGAATTTCCATTGAGGGAAATTATATGATACCTTTTTATTTTACCCAATATTATTTTTTGAACTGTGTTTTTTATATAATTGTGAAATTTTAGTACAATTTTCCTCTTTTTGGTACTAAAAATTGTGTAGAAAATGTTTTTAATAAAACCTGACATTATTTTTTTTCTATCAAGAATATTTTTTCTTCTATATCTATCATTTCTAAACAAATGGGAAAAAAATAACTAATATTATTTTATTTATTTATTTTATTTTTACCCATGTTTTACATTATAGAAAAATCTTTGAAAATAATATTCTTGACATTTTAAGAATATAGAATTTTTTTACTAAAGGTTTGAAATTGATTTTTTTAAACTATTAAAGCATGAAGGAAATTTTTAACCCCCGAGATTTATAAATTATTTAAAGATTTGATTTTAAATTTATTGTGTAAAAATTCAATGAAATTTTTTTCTTAATATTTTGGAAACATTTAAAATTTGAATAATTGATTTCAAAATATAGAGACTATTTTCCTCAAAAAAAAAATTTATAATATTTTAAAGGAATTTGTCTTCTATGATTATATCCTTGAATGTTACATATTCTTAAATGGGGATATGATCCAATTATACAATCCTAGTTAGTTTTTTGGATGGTTTATGATTATGTCGATGAAATGTTGGTCAAACTCATTTTCTTTTCCACAATTTAATGTATAATGAAAAAATAAATTATTTTATGATATTGTGTAATATATATTGCTAGATAATGAATTTGTTAAAAGTATGAAATTTATAACCCTCTAATGTATTGGGTAAATATAGATGAATCAAGAGATAACTATATTATATATGTAATTATTTTCATATCCATGTAATTAATCATTGACTCAGTTTTATGTTCATAAGTTTATATGAGGAATCAAGTTAATATACATAATTTAATGATTGAAACTACTAATGATTATACAATTTCACAATGTTATAATATTATATAAAGTCATGATTTCATGTCTTTTATATAATGAGAGAACCAGTTACTATTTATACATGTTCATGGTGTTATGATTTCAAATGTTTATCCTTCTTCCAAATTCTTATGTTTATGATGTGATCTCATGGGTCATGATTAATTATTTATAATTCCACACAATTATAGATTTTTTATTTTGTGATGACGAGGAATATTTCATGTAACAATGATTAATGATATTCAATTGATTGTGTATAACATTCTTATCTTATGATAATGTTCTTGTACACTTATATTCAATTATGATCATTGATTAATATCTTTTATGGTTACCATTTCTGAGAATCTGAGTTCACACTTCCCTATGATTTTATTTTTCCTAGGTTATGAAGTATGGTATTATATAGGTTATTTATAAGAAGATTAATAGTATAAAATTTATTTCTATGATATTTTGAAGATCCTTTATAAAATAATATGTTTATGAATCTAGTCTCCAACAACACTAAAAAATAATGGTTATTAGGAATGTATAACTATGTTATACAATGAATATTATTATAAAATGATGTATCATATATATATGTTATACTTTGGATGCCTTTGAGAGTTATATGTTTAGTTTCAAAGACCCAATTTGTTTCATCATTTCAAATAGAGACACTTCTCTAGGGAAAGAATTCATTATTGAGGGAGATTTATAACATCCAGAATTTTAAAAAATTATAATATTTTTACCTTAGTGATGGTTTATCCCTAGTCCAAGTTATATAAAATATATCATTTGTGTTTTTGGTGTTAATTTGAAAGATTTAGAGATACCATGGGCTAGACCGTGATGTTGTGGAAGATTTTTTTTCACTAGAGTTTAGTGGTGTTAATCGAGGACATCAACAGAAACATATGGGCATGGTCTTAGGCATGATGTTCTAAGAGTATCCCTATAGACCATGTTCAATATAGCCTCACTGAACCATGGTGGATTAATGTTTTATAACATACCAAAGATAAGAATATATTAAATAATATATTATTTTTATGTTTTTGATGATACATCTCACAAAAAGTGACACAAACTCTGGATAGAAAGGTTTAGTGTCTTGATTAATAACTAAAAAACATATTTTACAAAACATTCAAACTCTACTTCATTATCACATTCATATAGAACCTTTTAAGCATATCAGATGATATAATCATCTTCATAATACATGGTATTGAAATATAAGATAGGGGTGAGCTCATGAACATAGTAAGGGAAATACATTTCATAATGTGACAGATGATAAACCTAAGGGAGAACATGATGATGAATTAAATAACTTAATAAAAGATAATAAGATGATAGATGATAATCACAAAACAAGATTGATAAAGATAATATCATAATAGAATTGTTAAGTAATCACAATAGTTATTATGTGGATCAAAATATATATCAATAAAAATAACATATATTAGGATGATGTAAAATTTCAAAATACATTAAATATAAGGCATAATCATGACAATATTTCATTCCAAGTAAATTAATATAATATTTAAAATATTTTATAACTATATAAAAACATAGAAATGTTGAATATTCGTAGGAATTATAAAAAACATTATGATAAAACCCATTATTCTCATGCCTTTGTAAACAAACTCATTATTTTCATGATAAAAATTGTGTGCAAACCCAACATGCTGACTCCTATGGGAACAAAATCATTATGTCCATGATGGATTATCTCATGATATGTAAACATAAAAAAAATCATTTAATGGAGATATATTACCCTAACCATAATAATTTATTCATATGTGGGGCACTTAAAATCAATAATCACCATATCATAAGGAACCAAAGGAAAACAATATTTGGATTCTTAATAATCGAAAATTAAATCATTCAAATTAAATATAGAACCCATGTAAATATAATAGGTTTCATCCAATAATAAAATGGTATAAAATAACATAATGAATTACATATTTTGATACCAAAAACATAATCACCCAAAATATTAACATAATCAAGGAAATTATATAGTAAACAAGAAATAAAACTCTGTTGGTGATAGATAATTTTAGGATATTAATACCAAATAATGAAAATATCTTTTTGAAAAAAATTAGTATTCATCACTATAAAATTTATGGTTACAAATCTCTATTTAAAATGTATCCTTGGTTTTTTTTAAAATATGTGAAATTAAACCCTTTTGTGGAAATTAATTTATATAAAAAAAATATTTTTTACAATAAATAATGAGTTAAAATCATTTTAAATGGAGTGTAATCGGATAAAAAGTTCTATAAGAAATTATATAACACACAGAATGGAGTTTTGGTTACCAATTTCCTTAATCATACAATTGAATTATATAGATATTAATTGACATAATATATCATAAATATGGTATTATTAAATACATATTTAATAACCATATTCAAATAAATTTTCATTTACACCCTTCACTAATAACAATTCTATTCATGTATTAGATTGTTATAATCTCTTTTCAGCATCTGTTGAAAATAATCATGACCAATTTGAACTTTGATTGTAAAAGACATGTTGATATTTCTTTTTATACCAATGGTAATTATTTAAGAAATAATAAATATAAAAGAATTTATATTTTGAAAATACCTAAAAATTTTAATTTAACTATTTTGGGGATTTAATCACATTTCGTGAAGGAAAAATAATGACGAACTAGTTTGAAGTTATTTACTCATATCAATGGATTGACTTATAAAGATAATTATATTTTTGGTTATCCAAAAAGAACCATTTTAAGGATATATATTTCTTATATATATATATAATATGAACTAATCGAATATAAACTACAATCATCTATGCCTTCAATATTGAAAAATATAATGCACTATTCCTTGGAGGCAGTAGTCCACACATATGCATGGATGATGATTTCATTTTTAGAAGGGATAAGGAAATAATTAACAAGGTTTTTTATGTCAGGAACATATATATGATATATATATATTGGAATCAAAAAAATTAGTTAATTCCTCTTTCATACTAGCGAGTTTAGGCGTTGAAGGAAAACTAAACATGTTTCTTTGTATAGACGATAGTTTTCATAAAGACATGAGTCACATTATTGTTTTTCTTAAAGGAAGAGGGAAAGTTGGTTAGTTATTATAGAATCATCATATTAAAATATAAGTATACAAATTATAAAAATTATATCATTTTAATATGGAATAATGGATGTTGATGAAGAAGAAGTGAAAACAAATAAATATAACTGGGGAAGGAGTGGTTAGAAACTTATTCCATACTACATGGATTATCTCTTTTTAAAAGGGGGTAAAACCTTTTGGGGATTGAAATTTTGGATGACCAAAAACACTTTAATGTGTATCAGATTGTTTAATATAGTTTTGGGTATATTTCGGGATAAACATTATACATTGTGGTGTGAGGGGATGTGAGGAGAGGGGTGCCCATTTTATAGGTTAAATGGGGTGGCATGTTTGTAAATACCCAAAAAATCATTATTAGAAATGAATTATAAAATAAATGGGTTGAAAAGTGATAAATAATTTTGGGTGTAAGACATATGTTCAATAAAAACCTAATACATTAAATTAAATATAAGCTTTAAACATGTTGTAAATTGTATCATTTAGGTTACTATTTTTAGAATTTTTGGTGTTCACCATGGAAACTAATTTTTACTGAGGTAATTTATCCATTATTTTGATGATAAAATGGATGTTAATATATTATTTTAACCTAATGATTTCATGTTTGGAAAATATTTTTTTATTCAATTTTTAAATTAGTTAAAAGTTAATTTTATAATACTAATGTTATATAGAATTAAAATAAATTTTATTAAAAAATATAACTTATGTTTTAAAATGTCAAATAAGTGTTCATAAATTAAAACAAACATTTTTAATGTAATAAGTTCACTTATAAAATAAATATTTTTTACAAGAAAATTAATTCATGAATTTTAAATTCATAATTATATACTAACAATTTCATAAAATTAATGTTATTATTAAAACATTATTTTAACTATTCACCAAAAAATATTTTTTAAACATAAATAATTAATATTAATTTAATATTTACATGTTAAATCCAAAAATGAAGATAATTTTTTGAAATTTTCGTATTAATATATATATAATTATTATTTAATTAAAAATAGAAAATATAGTTGAACACCCTTTTATAGGAAAACGAGTTTTGGTATATTATATTTTTTATTCCACATTAATATTAATTAAAAATTAAAAAATTGTTAATATTTTATTAATATCAAAATATATTTTCCTTAAAAATAATTAGATGTTATAAAAATGATTTATTAGTTTTTTGGTTGTAACAACCCAACACTTTATAATAATTTCATTTTAAAATAATTTTAATTTTATTATATTCTTTTATTTCATGAAACACCAAGTTAATATTACGCTACACACAATAATGAGTTGTCTTGCATTACATGCAAGGCCCAGTTCTACTGAACGACAATATAATAATAAAATATTAGTATTTAATATAAGATATATCTTAGACATTAAATTAGCAGTTGTGAATAGAATTAACCACATTTTGAATTTTATATATTCCATATAATTTTAACATTAATCTTATATATTTTATATATATGATATAAAAAACGATTCTATTTTTCGGATAAATGAAGTATTTTTAAAAAAATACAATTTTTCCATCTTTTAATGGCGCACCCATTTTAAATCTAGTTTTTAAAAATTGTATATATTATATTTTAAAAAATAATATTCTTATTTGGAATCAGGATATAAAAATTTACTTTGGATGAATTTTTTATATTTTTCTGAAAAGTTCTATATTTTGATGAATAGTAAAAATATACTAAATTTTAACTGGAAATAACTTTTTTCATCAAAATAATTTATATTGATAAATTATATTATTTAATGGTTTTAAATTAAAAATAAATATATATTTTTGACATTTAATATAATTTTGGTCATTGGAATTAATTTTAGCATGAATTTTGATGTAAAAATATTTCAATCTTTTGCAATGTTTAAACTTTTCAAAACCCATTTTTCATTTAGAAACCGAGATTAATATTAAATTAATAATAGAAACTTCTGTGTTTTTAATTTTTAAAAATAGATTCCATATTTTTAACCTTAATGTCTAAATTATTTATATAGGTTCCTTTTATTTTTCGACATTATGAATAGTAACTTTTGTAATAAATTTTATTACCACTTTTAAGGGTAAATCAGGTAATTAATGATAATTATTATATTACTAAAATATTAAAATTACCCTAAAACATGTCCTAATTTAATTTAATGAGTTTATTACAAACAAGGGAATCTATGGGTCCAATTTAGGACCACTTGGAGACACTTGGATGACTTTAATACATTTATAGTATTATATTCAATGAAAATTCATTTTTGTTACACTTTTATTTTTAACAAGTAAAGTATTTTTAATATGTGGTCATAGAGGATATCACTTCGAATAAAAATAGTATTTATAAAGATAAATTAATGACCTAAATCATGGTAATTTATTTATAATTTTTAGGAAATAAATGATTAAATTAAATGGTGACATAATGACGATGCAGTAATTTCTTCATTAATGAAGAATCAAATAAATGATATTAAATTTATTAAATAAATAAAATATGACATAAAAAATGATACACACGAATTTTATAGATATAATAAACAAGTTAGTGACATATTAGAAGTATTTTTTTCGATGTTATCCTATCGTTTTTATATTTTTAAAAATGAAAATATTGAATAGTATCAAATTTGAAATAAATGATACATTAAAATAAATAATATTTCATTAAATGTTATAAAATTATTAAAAATCTATAATTCGTCCAACTAATTACGTTAATATCAAATACATCATAATTATCTATTTTTAATCATTTATTGGACACTTATCTATGAAAATGACATAGATATTATTAAAATCAATGAATGTGACAACACGTCACACACTCATTTCCTATAAGTACAATAATTTTAATATGGAGATAATATGAATATTAATTAGATCATGAATTTTATATGGAAATATAAAATAATTGTCTACATCATATTAAATTATTAATAATTTTTAAAGACTAAATAATTATCATAAATAATGACATAATAGTAAAGAAGTACTTATTTTATTAACAGAAACATCAAATAAATGATATTAAAAAAATTAAAATAAATATAATATGTAATAATTAAGATAGTACAAGAATTTTATAGGTGACTACGACATTTTACAAGTGTATTAAATATTTGGTTCGAAGTTATATTTCTGTTTGGATTCTAATTACAGTCAAAGTTATGAATAATGTAAAAATTAACACTATTGATATTTTATAAAAATAACATTTTATTAAATTATTTAAAAATAATTATAATTATTAAAATCTAAAAAAATATAATTATAAGGTAAAAAATTTATTATATTGTACAATTATGGAAAATTTACACCACATAAGTAAATATTTCTAACATATTAATATTTAGAATATTATTACCACAATTAAAATTAAATAGATTAAATAAGAACAAATCAAAATGATAAGGTTTAGAATAAAATAAAAACATGTATCAATTTTATTAGTTGAGAATATTTATACCCATCCTCTTCTTATCTTCTAAAGTTTTCACTTTGGATTAATTTGGTGTTGAAAATTAATGTATATTAATTTAATATTTTGATAGTTTCAAAAAGTTCACCTTACCTCTCTTATAAAAGGGATCCTTTCATTCTCTTTTATTTAAACCTATAAAGCCCTTTGTCTCAACCAAATACTTCCCACTTATCCTCCCAATTTATCTCAATTATTCTTAGAGGCCATACTTTGGTCATAAATCCATCCTAGGGAGTCCTTTTGTTCAAATCAAAATAAGATACCCAAAAAGTGATAATTATTTTATCAACACATTCATAGTTATTTTCTTCTTCCACTTCCTATTCCTAGGATGTTTCCATACTAAATTAATAAATAAATTATATTCTACATGCTGATATGTTATTATGATTATGGTAAAACCATATTCCTTATTTTTTTCATCTTATGATTAATAATGTCACCATGCGTGCGTACGTACGACTTACCGTCTCCACGTCATGGTGTAATTTTTTATTCAACACTGCTTTATTTGGATTGGTATAATGATGATTAAAATGGATATAAATAATTATTATAAAATTATATTTATTATTTATAATTAATATATCATCCAATTCCATACCATCTAACCATCAAGGTAATGATATCATCGCTTGTGCATACGTACGGCCTACCGTCTCCACAGTTCAGTGAGATACATTATCCATGATAAAAATTAAAGAATGATTATAAAATTTATATGATGATTAAAAATAATAATTATGAACTTAATATCATTATAGGTATGAATAAAATACTTCCAATTCATAACAAACATGACTAACACAATAAAAAAGGCATAGGAAAATGAAGTAGTTAACACCCGATACAATGATAATACTAAAATATTATTAATAAAATGATATAACCAGATCATATATGATATCATAAATATGGATATGGTCCTGGTATAATTAAAAAAATTAACCATTATACATGATGATAACCCACACTCTACTAAAGGAAAGTACAATTTAAGGTTTAATTTCAAAATCTCATTATTATCAGAGATTGTTTATGCGTAAGTATTTACTGGGGCATATATATCATCCATGTCCATATTTCTTAAAAAAATTCAAAATAAATATTTTTAAGGTTTTATGTAAGGTAGTATTTTACTAAAACAACATTTTAAATGTATTAAATATTTATTCTTTTAAATCATTCTCATTAATTTCCTTGATTTTAAAATGGTTTTAAGGATTTATTTATATGGACATGAATGTTTTAAAATATTAGTTCCTTTAAAAAGATTCAAAGTGGTATGGAACACATTGATTCAAAAATATATTTCAAATGTTTTCTTTAATAAATTTAATGTCTTTTAATATTTTCAGTGTAAAAATGTGATATTTCTATCATATAGTTTTAATGATTTTATTAGATTATTTTTCATCTATGTCAAAATTATTTTTTCGATTTTATTTTTAACTGAGGTTAATTTGTTTTGATAAAATAAACCATATTATATTGAAGAGTTTATGATATGTTTGACTGTGGATGTGCTATTTTAATACCATTAATTGTTTATGGTTAATGTATTAATATTTTGTATTATATTTTTAATATGAATGTTTATGTTGGTTATGTTTTACCCCTTTCATGAGAGGAATGCATTGTACTTAGTAAGTGAAAGGTGGGGCCCACTATATCCCCTTGATGCATCGTTAGGTCTCATGAGACAAACTAGTGTCTTGGTATGGGGTGTTGATGGTATGGTTATGTGTGGTCTTTTCACAACTCATTGACAGTATGGTTATGATCTATAGGATTATACATTTCCTGGTTATGAGATAAGTTATTTATCTTACCAGTGATTATTTGACTAGTATAATATCCATTTTAATGATTTAATGGAATTATTTGATTTATTCTTGCTATATTTCATTCATTTTTTTGTTTAGAAGTTTTTTTTCAAGTTTATACTTACCATAAAGTTTATGGTTATTTATGAAATCTTATGTTGTATTGTTTATCCTTATTGAGTATTTGAGCACACCCATTTATTATGTTTTATTTTCCCAAGATTCTAAGAAGTGTATGTTGAATTATATATAGGGTTAAGCTTGGATAATAATGGAATTATAAAAGGATTATTAATGTTTTATTGTATGTTTTTAATTGAAATTTAAAGTTCATGTATGTAATATTTTTTTGATTAGTGCAAAAATGATTGGTCCTAAGGAATTTGATTCCTTATAATCATGTCAATGTATTAAAATAATGCACCAGCTTTAGGCATCTAGGGTTTGTGTGTTACAGTTGGTATTAGATGAAGTTTAGAAACAACCTTGGAAATTAGATTTAGAAAAACATAGATTAGGGATCATAAACCTAAGATAGATATTGAGGACAATTATATAATAACATCTTAAAATTTTTGTAAGGTAGAGATTATGCGGGTATTCATAGAAAATACATCCCTGTATGGATACTATAAGTGGATGTGGTTGTCACGACCAGTCCTAGTGGGGCCTGAGCCGCAACTCCCCAATCCCACCTCTAATAGGCCAGGGGCTGGTGACTAGCACTGAGTTGGCATGCTACTAACATGGGAGGCATTGCCTATAAACCTGTACACACGCACACACATCTCTAAGCCCAGAAGCTGAAAAGTAAAAACTAAAAAAAGAAAGGATTCATGCATACACTAAAACCGAACCGCAAAGTACGACAGGGAGGTAAAGTACAGTAAAGTAAAACCATGGGCCAAAAGTACAAGCCCACCAAAAAGGAAGTCTGCAACAAAGTCCAACCTGGAGAAAAAAGTACTGAGACTACAACCCATCGCCGAAGGAACACACCATGGCCTGTCTGATATCATTGAACACCATCCGGTCCTAAACTGCATAGAATCCTGTCAAAGGCTCGCTCTTCTGCACAAGACACGACACGTGCGGGCAAAGCCCGTGCAAGGGTGAGTATAACAATACCTAGTAGGACACCCCCAAAACAACAAAGGAAAATACAACAAAGGAAAATACAACAAAGAATGGTACAGTCAGCTCTACAGAGTATATGTCTACAAAACATATAACAAGAATAACCAGATATACTCATACACAAATGACCATCGTGAAAACCGCCACTAGGATCTAGCTCGAAGATTCCACTAAGCCTACCATTGGGAGAACACACTCCTAGGTCTGAAGAGAGAGATACAAAGTACTCGTTCTGGGAGAACACACTCCACATGTACCTTGAGAACATGATGCTCAGATGAGGATCACAGCCATGTCATGGGGTGATTCCGACAACTCAGTCTGAGGTAATCCGCTAAGCAGAGGATCAGCGCCCAGGTAAAGTTGGTCACGTCGATACCATGAACTCTACCTAGGGTTCTAGAAATGAATAGAGGATCTAGCTCTAAGCCTCATAGAGGGGATTCCAACAACTCTATTCAGGATGTTATGTTGAAGGGATCATACTCCTATATAAAGGAATTGATACCAGAACCTTCAGGGAATTAATAAGGGTACGAACCCTAAGAACTAGTCCAAGTCAGAAAAGGAAAGTGGCTCAAGCCGTGAAGAAAAAGTTACACGGCGTGTAGATAAGTTACACACCATGTTTCTTGACCCCGGGTACTGCCCGTGTAAATGACCCGTTTCCTTCGTTCAAGTCGTGCAAAACCAAACTACACGGCGTATAGAAAAGTACACGCCGTGTTCCTTGACCCCTGGTGCTGCCCGTGTAACCAGCCCGTGTCATTCGGCTTGTCAGATAGAAAACAACTACACGACGTGTAGAAGAAATCACACGCCATGTTCAAGCACCTGAGATCGCTCTGTGTACGATGGCCATGTGCCCGTACACGGTCTCTGCCCGTGTCCGTGTCGCCTGCCCGTGTACCAGTACATGGGGTATCCCGTGTATCTGGCCGAGTCTGGCCGAGGAGGGGTATACACGGCGTGTCCATGGCCATGTACCCTGCCCGTGTTCGTGTACTCCCGGAGTACACACCAGTTCGTTCACCGACGAACAGACGTCGTGTATCCCATACTACACGGCGTGTTGTCGGGAATTTTCCAGAACCGCCGCCTTCCTCTGTGCGACTCGGATAACCCTTTGGATTTTGATCCAACAGTCTGATCATCACGAAACTTTGGATTTTTGGGTCGTCCCACCCCTACGAAACTGATTCCACTGGTTTCAGGCTTCTGATCATTCTTGAAAACGCATCCCGATCCATCAGCATGAAAACGCTCGAAGAACAGGAACTTCCGAATCGCACTGATTCATCCGCCACCGTCACCGTCGCACCTCCTCTAGGTCTCCGTGACATTGTATCATTGATTTCAGATCGTTGCGTCAAAAAACAAATGTGCAATGATAGATTTCCTCCAAGAACGCGTAGAACGCAACGAATAACATGAGGGGGAAAACAAGAATCAATAAGAGGGGCGAACCTTGATCATTGTCTGTGACGATCTAAGTTTGCTGCCGTTAGATTGAAAACCAAAACAATCTCTATAATTAAAGCCTCAAATCCCCGCATGTACCCATCCCGTAGGAACGATCGACCCACGGGCTAATCTGTTCGTGGATTAGTCCGCATTCATCATGGAAATAAAAAAGGCGGAAAAGAGGAATCAATAAAAATTATCCTACATGGATTCGCTGCATTTTACGGCAATGATCTGTTCGTCGTGCCATCGTCGCTGTCGAAATCCGTCAAGAACGTCGCCGCCGCGTTGGGGGTTTCCTCCAGAACTTTCCCAGAGCCTCCAGAGAATTTCATGGTTATGGGGATTTTAACCCTGATTCCCATGTCAAATCTCTATTTAAAGATAAAAGATATTTGACGTAAAAGGATTTAAAAAAACATTTTAATTAAATATTTTATTACAGTTACGCCCCAAAAAACAGATTTCACCACCAACCCACGCCGGCCAAAGTTAGTCCTCGCCTAAGGTAAAATTGATGTTCTAAACGCAACAGTGCCCTCATATTTCTGATCCGAGCACTCGTTGGGGAGTTATCTACTTTTTCAGGAAAACTGCACACGCACATAATTTAATTATGAAATTAAATTCAAACATTTGTTTCGGGCTTACTAGGCCTCGGAACTGAACGCCTCCTTAGAGCCTGGTCTCGAAATATTTCCCATATAATATTAAAATAATACATGTAAAAATCTGGGACATTACATCACACCCACCGTAGGGATTTTACAGCCCCAAAAAGCCAAAACAAGGACTACTCAATAAGGTGTGGGTACTGTATGTGAATCTGAGCCTCCCGATCCCACGTGCTCTCCAGGATATTACTTTGCTACCACCAGACACGCAACAAGGGAATAGCTTGTCCAAAAATGATCTTCTCCTACCAATCCTCGATCTCCACTGGGTACTCAGCAAAGGTCTCTCCATCGTCGAGGTCTAGCTCGCCCCAGTCGATGATGTGCGACAGATCATGCACGTACCTCCGTAGCTACACCCCATGGAAGACGTTGTGTACCCGGTCCATCTGAGGAGGTAGATCCAAGCGATACGCCACCTCGCCAACTCTACCCAAAATCTAAAGAGGTCCAACGAACCTCATAAATAGCTTGCTGCCTCCACCAAATCTCTGCAATCCCCGTCGAGGAGAGACCTGAAGGAACACATGGTCTCCTTCCTCGAACTCCAACGACCTCAGCCTCCGGTCGGAATAAGTCGTTTTCTGACTCTGCGTAGTCTTCATCTGCTCCTAGATGACCATCACCTTCTCTGTAGTAGCTCTCACCATCTCTGGAACCATGATTGCGGACTCTCCCGGGTCAGTCCAGCAAAGCGGCGACCTGCAAGGTCGCCCGTATAGAGCCTCAAATGGTTCCATACCAATAATGGAATGATAAATATTGTTTTATGAAAATTACACTATTGCTAGGTGATCCTCCCAGCTATGACCAAAGTCATGTATGCAAGCTCGCAGCATATCCTCCATGACCTGGTTGGTCCGCTCTGTCTAACCATTAGTCTGGGGATGAAACACTGTGCCCAAGCGTAACTGAGTCTCAAAAGCTCCCTACAATCCCTTCCACCACCGGGATGTGAATCAAGCATCACAATCTAAGATGATTGTGGATGGTACTCTATGAATCCGAACTATCTCCTGTACGTAGGGGCATCCCATGCTCTCTACTGAACTCTGCTTCTGTATGGCTAGGAAGTGGGCCGACGTGGTGAGTCGATCAACGATCACCCAGATGGCATCGTGTCCCCTGGACATGCGTGGTAAACCTGTCACAAAGTCCGTGGATATCTCATCCCACTTCCACTCTGGCACCTCAAGGGGATGAGTCAAACCTACTGGCACCTGGTGCTCAACCTTTACTTGCTGACAAGTAAGGCACCGAGAAACAAACTCTACCATGCTCTTCTTCACCCCTGGCCACCAGAACTGACATCGGAGGTCCTGGTATATCTTTGCCACGCCTCAATGCACCGCCAAAGGAGATGTATGGAACTCCCTTAGAACCTCCTCCCGCAATGTCACTGGTACTACCGTGTTCCCCTTGAAAATGAAAACGTGCTCTCCCCCTTTTGAATATCCATCAGCAGCATCACCTATGGATATCTGAGCACGTAGAGTCTCACAGCTAGCATCCTCGCGATGTGCTTCCATGACACTCAATAAGAGTGGAGGGGTAACAACCATCTACTGAAGGTAATCTCCCTCATCTCCATCCATAAAGGACAACTGGAAAGAGGCCAACTACCTTGTCACCTCATCCAGCAACTGAAAACTGGATTTCCTACTGAGAGTATTTGTCACCACGTTCCCCTTCCCAGGAGTATAAACGATCTCCAAGTCGTAATCCTGGAGGAACTCAAGACATCGTCGTTGTCTCAAATTCAGATCCTTCTAAGAAAAGATATATCTGAGACTCTTGTGATCAGAGTAGACGGTAAACTACTCACCCATCAGGTAGTGCTGCCACATCTTCAATGCGAAGACTACTGCTGCCAACTCGAGATCATGGGTTGCGTAGTTCTACTCGTGTGGCCTCAACTAACGTGAGCCATAAGAAATCACTACTTTCCTCTTCATTAGGACACAACCATGCCTGGTTCCTGATGCGTCGCAGAACACTATGTACTCGACACCCTCCTCCGGTAATCTCAAGATCGGGGCACTTGTCAAACTCTATCTCAACTACTGCAAAGACTGCTGGAATTTCTTGGTCCATACGAATGGTTGTCCCTTTCATGTCAAAGCTGTCATTGGTGCTGCAATCCTGGAGAAATAATGGATGAATCTTCGATAGTAGCCCGCCAACCCAAGGAAACTCCGCACTTTTGTCATGTTCCGGGGGTGGCTCCCATGCTAGCACTGCCTCCACATTTACTGGGTCCACTGCTACACCATCCGCTGAGATAAAGTGTTTCAGAATGTGGACCTCATGTAAACAGAACTGACACTTCGAGAGTTTCCCATACAACTGGTGCTCTCGGAGTGTGTCCAGAACTATCCATACGTGTATCGCGTGCTCCTCCTCGGATGCGGAGTACACAAGGATATCATCGATTAAGACCACCACAAACCAGTCTAGATAAGGCTGAAAGATCTGGTTCATGAGTCCCATGAACACTGCTGGGGAGTTCACACGCCGAAGGGTATCACCAAGTACTCATAGTGACCGTAGAAACATCTGAAAGCCGTATTAGGTATATCATCTTCCCGTACTCGCAACTAGTGATAGCCTGATCGTAGATCAACCTTCGAGAACCATCGTGCCCCACTCAACTAGTCGAAGAGGTCATCGATCCTTGGTAGTGGATACTGGTTCTTCACGGTCACCTGATTCAAGCACTGGTAATCCACACACAGCCTCACGCTCTCGTCCGCCTTCTTGGGAAACAACACTGGGGTCTACCAGGGTGAAACGCTGGGTCTCACAAAGCCCTTTTTCTGTATGTCGTCCAGCTGCACCCTCAGCTCACGAAGCTCTGAAGGAGCCATCCGATAAGCTGATGGTGATATTGGGGTGATCCCAGGTTGCAACTCAATGCAGAAATCTATCTCTCGATGGAGAGGTAGCCCAGGGACATCCTCTGGAAAGACTTCCTCTTACTCAGCCACCACTACTGGAAACTGGAAACTCGTAACATCTGTTGTGCCGAGGGCAAGGCTAGCCAACTGATGTGAAATAGGTTGTTCCCTCTTATGCACCAGTCCATCCTATGCTGCCTGGGTCTCTCTTTCACCGATAAAAGAGAACCTCGTTCCATCATTGCGGACACACTGCACCCTTCGCCTAAAACAATCAATCTGGGCATCAACTGTGGATAACCAATCCATGCCAATAATGACATTGTAAGGCCTCGACGCTACCACCAAGAGGTTCCAACTGAAACTCTCGCCTCCAAGGGTCAGGTCACACTACCTGCAAAGGTGTGTGATCTCTGAATCTTCTCCAGTTGGTGTTTCTAAGCGTAATGGTCGAGTCAACGGCTCAACGAGAATCTCAAGGTCTTGAATAAGATATGAAACCAGAAAGGAATGAATAACACATGTGTCTATCAATACGGAAGCCAAAGAAGAAAAGACATAGATAATACCTCTAATCATTCCGGGAGTACCTGGGTCATAAGCCTCTGCCGCCTGCAGCTGTCCCTGCCTCTGTCCAATAGCTCCCTGAGCCTGGGGTGGACCTCCTAGGGGTGGTGGTGGTAAAGGGTCGAAATGCTGACCACCATTAGCTGCTCTCCCAACTCCTCTGCCACATCCTCCACCTCACGGATCTGCCTGCTCCACACGTTGCCTCTTCCTCTGTGGTCCATCCACTTCTCCCGGGTTAGTAGTACATCAGGTCGGACAATCTCGAGCGAGATGTCCCCTGCCGTCACATGAGTAACATCGCCTCTCTCTAGGCTGGCTGGAAGCGCCCTGTGAACTACGAACAACTGATCCCCTATCCTGTGATCTCCTCTGGAAACGTGTCACATGCCTGGGTCCCTAACGTCCTCTCCCTACCGCTGAGGTCTCTGCTCCATCTCACCCACTACTGACAATTGTCGGCTATCCCTGCTCCACCAGGAATCTCTCGACCACCAAAGCCCACTCGAGCACCCCAACATAAGTAGGAATGCTCATAGGGATGATGCTAGCTCAGATATCTCTGCGCAAGCCCCGCTGAAGAGTCCGAGCTCTGAAGTACTGATCTCTAACCATATCCATCGAGTACCGCGAGAGGTCGGTAAATCTCGATGAATAGTCATCCACCATCATGGTTCCCTGCTGGAGATGAAGAAGATCCTGTATACGTACTGCTCTCAGGGTAACCAATGAAAACTCTTCTCTGAAGAGATGCTCAAACTACGACCATGCAAGAGTCTCCTCGTCGTGAGTCTGGATGTCTAAACTCCACCATCGCCCTGCCGAGCCCAGCAGAAGGCTCGTTGCTAGGATCACCATCTGGTCTGCTGGTGTCCTGACCAAACCGAAGACTCTAGTCACTGCCTCAAGCCAGTCCTCTGCTGCCTGAGGGTTAGGCTCGCCTCAAAACCTAAGGGGTCTCTGTCTCTGAAACTCATGGAGTGTGCTCAGCCTGTGATCCTCCTCCACTAGTACAGCTGGCGCTAAACACTGCTCTACATGGGGTGGGATAGCTGGCATGCCACCTGGGGTAGAAATGGGGGATCTGATCTCTGTATCGAAGCTTTATCACTGAGGGGGTCATCCTCATGATCGAGCTGCCTGATCGTAGTGGGCGCGCGTCGCGGAGGCATCCTGTTTAAGAAAAAAGATGTATCATAGTCACTGAGTATATCTGGAGAGCTGACTCAAGATGGAATGGAAACCACAAACCATTCCTGTATGATGCATGTACCATTATTTTTCCCCATACAACTAGTGTCTTAATGTTCCGAGTCGAAAACCAAGTTATCAGATTCCTGGTGTATGGATACGTCGGCCACCGCACCAACACTGGGGTCCCTGGCATGAGATCCAAACTCAAAACACTTAACACTGTTGGCCCAAACCAACTCACAGACTCTCGGTCCTAAGGTAGAACCGACCACCTCTAATTGCACTCTGTCACGACCAGTCCCAGTGGGGCCCGAGCCGCTACTCCCCAAGCCCGCCTCCAATAGGCCAGGGGCTGGTGACTAGCATCGAGTAGGCATGATAATAACATGGGAGGCATTGCCTATAAACATGTACACACGCACACACATCTCCAAGCCCACAAAGCTGAAAATTAAAAACTACAAAAAGAAATGATTCATGCATACACTAAAACCCAACCATAGAGTACGACAGGGAGGTAAAGTACAGTAAAGTAAATCCTTGGGCAAAAAGTACAAGACCACCAAAAGGAATTCTGAAACAAAGTCCAACCTGGAGAAAAAAGTACTGAGACTACAACCCGTCTCCGAAGGAACACACCTTGGCATGTCTGATCTCACTTAACACCGTCTGGTCCTGGTCCACGTAGAATCCTGTCAACGGATCGCTCGTCTGCACAAGACACGACACGTGCGTGCAAAGCCCGTGCAGGGGTGAGTATTAAAATACCCAGTAGGACACCCCGAAAACAACAATGGAAAATACAACAATGGAAAATACCACAAAGAAATGTACAGTCAGCTTTACACAGTATATGTCTACGGAACATATAAAAAGAATATCCAGATATACTCATACATAAACGACCCTCGCAAAAACCACCACTAGGATCCACCTCGAAGATTCCACTAATCATATCATTGGGAGAACACACTCCTATGTCTGAAGAGAGAGATACGAAGTACTCGTTCCAGTAGAACACACTCCACAAGTACCTTGAGAAAATGATGCTCAGATGACGATCCCAACCAATTCATGGGGTGATTCCAACAACTCAGTCTGAGCTAATCTGCTAAGCAGAGGATCGGCGCCCGGGTAAAGTTGGTCACATCGATACAAAGAACTCTACCTAGGGTTCTAGAAATGATTAGAGGATCTGGCTCCAAGTCTCATAGAGGGGATTCCAACAAATCTATTCAGGATGTTCTATTGAAGGGATCATACTTTTATATAAACGAATTGATACCAGAACCTTCAGGGAATTACCAAGGGTATGAACCCTAAGAACTAGTCCAAGTCACAAAAGGGAAGTGGCTCAATACATGAAGAAAAAGTTACATGGCATGTAGATAAGTTACACGCCATGTTCCTTGACCCTGGGTAATGCCCGTGTAAACGGCGCGTGTCCTTCGTTCAAGCAGTGAAAAACCAAACTACACAGGGTATAGAAAAGTACACACCATGTTCCTTGACCCAGGGTGCTGCCCGTGTAACCAGCCCATGTCATTCGGCTTGTCAGATAGAAAACAACTAAATGACGTGTAGAAGAAATCACACGTCGTGTTCAAGCGCCTGGGCCCGCTCCGTGTATGCTGGCCATGTGCTCGTACACGGTCTCTGCCCGTGTCCTTGTCGCCTTCCCATGTACAAGTACACGGGGTATCTCGTGTATCTGGCAGGGTCTAGCCAGGGAGGGGTATACACAGCATGTCCATGGCCGTGTACCCTTCCAGTGTCCATGTACTCCCGGAGTACATGCCGAGTTGTTCGCCGACGAACAAATTCCATGTAGCCCATACTACACGGTGTGTAGTCAGGAATTTTCCAGAACCATCGTCTTCCTCTATGCGCCTCGTCTAACCCTCCTGATTAGTATCCAACCGTATGGTCATCACGAAACTCAGGATTTGACGTCATCCTGCCCCTACGAAACTGATTCTGCCGGTTTCGGGCTTCCGATCGGTCTTGAAAATGCATCCCGATCTGTCCGCACGAAAACGCCCGATGAATGGGAACTTCCGAACCGCATCGATTCATCTGTCGTCATCACCGTTGCACCTCCGCCAGGTCACCTTGACCTTGGATCTTGGATTTAGGATCATTGCGTCAACAAAAGAATGTGAAACTATCGATTTCCTCCAAGAATTCGTAGAACGCAACGAAGAACGTGAGTGGGAAAAACAAGAATCAATAAGAGGGGAGAACCTTGGTCGTTTTTCGTGATGATCCGGGTTTGCCGCCATTAGATTGAAAACAAAAACAATCTCTAGAATTAAAGCCTCAAATCCCCGCATGAACCCATCCCACAAGAATGATCGACCTATGGGCTAATCTGTTCGTGGATTAGTCCACATTCATCGTGGAAATCAAAAACGGGGAAAGGGGGAATCAATAACAATTATCCTACCTGGATTCGATGCGTTTTCCGGCAAATATCTCTTTGTCGCATCGTCGTCGCCGTCGAAATCTATCAAGAACATCACCGCCGCGTTGGGGGTTTCCTCCAAAGCTTTCCCAGAGCCTCCAGAGAATTTCAGGGTTATGGGAATTTTAACCCTGATTCCCCTATGAAATATCTATTTAAAGATAAAAGATATTTGACGTAACAAGCTTTAATAAAACATTCTAATTAAACATTTTATTACAATTACCCCCTAAAAACCATATTTCACCACTGACCCACGTCGGCCAAAGTTAGGCCTCACCTAAGGTGAAATTGTTGTTCTGAATGCAACGGTGCCCTCAGATTTTTGATCCGAGCACCCATTCGGGAGTTATCTACTTTTTCAGGAAAACCGCACGCATTCGTAATTTAATTATTAAATTAAATTCAAACATTTGTTCCGGGATTACTAGGCTTCGGAACTGCATGTCATCTCAGAGCCTGGTCTCGAAATAATTCCCATATAATATTAAAATAATACATGGAAAAATCTGGGACATTACAGTGGTTCTGGCATAGATGTACCTAGGAGTAAGGACTCTGACAAGGTATTCCAAGCTTGACTTCTGGTAACCTGGTATATGACAAGATGACTTAATTTGCACCTGGTTTGATAGTCCCAGGGGATATGCTTTGGGTAATTTACATTTTAGTTACCCACCATTATGAAGGATTTCATAGTAAATATGCCCCCAAAGTTAAAATTTTTTATGATTATTGGATTGAAGATTAATTAATTTATGTTATGTGATATACCATATTTAGAGTTATAAAATGTACATAACTTTATAAGATAATCCATTACTAACATATTATAGGAATGGAGCCTAGAAGAGGGAATGATAGCTTCACCAATGTAATGATCCAAAGAGTAAGAAAGATCATATATTTCCTGGACTTAAGCCAACATTTCAAAGGGAAATAATCCCCCATGTATTCTCATCATATGAGGGAGTAGTATCATGTGTTTAAAAGATAAGTAAGGAATTATCTGAGTCTTATGACTTTGAAGGGAAGCAAGAGAATAATAGGATGGTATATAAAAAGATGGATAATGGTAAGAAGGGAAAGAATTATTTTCCCACATGTGATAACTATGGAAAGAATCACACTGGTAAATGGTTGAAGGGAATGGAAGTTTGTTATAAGTTTAGAGAAAAAGGACACAAATTCCATGATTATAAGGGTAAGAAAAAGGTTTCCAATATACAATACCTCAATTGTAAGGAGATCAGACACTATGTGAATCAATGTCCCATTCATCAAAGGAATATACCATAGATGATGATATTGGATAATGATCAAGTTATGATACTACTACATATGAAGAGGAATGATTAATATGCCACTTCAAGATTTATTTTATTTGAATATTTTATTATTAATGTACTGGTTATAAGAATTATAGTGTATATAAGTATTGTACAAAAATACTATTTCATTATGAATTTGAGATTGTATGGTACCAAGTAAAGTGACACAGTTGCATGTTAAACTTTTTGGAAAATATATGGTTTAGGGAAGATACACTTAATTTGGTTCTGATACTGAGATAATAATGTTTGAATAAAGAGTTGATTGATTTGGATAAAGTATATTGTATATTATTGAATACCTTGGAAATGATTAATGGTTTGTTTATTCCATCGTTGTTGGAGTTTACAACATTTTTTGATTTAAGGATTCTATCTAATAATCCACGTTTTATGTAAGGAATAATGAATCATGAACATATTCAATAAGGTTTTTTGGTAAATTAGTGTATTAACATGTTTTAAGAGAATAGGTGATGAATGTATTCAAATGTTTGATATGTGACAAAAAAATATCTTCATTATGTTATGTTGAATTTAGAAATTTATTACCTTCCTTATAAATTTTTAGACTCTGAGTTTTGATAGAATTATTTTAGATAAGATTAAAGGTTTGAATGGATTATTGGATAGTATTTTTAATGTTAAAACATTTATTAAGATTATTTTTTGAATTTTATAATAATATAGTATTATGAAAAGGAAAACCCGCAAGTCAAGTGATAACTCATCGTGTCTGGAAGGGCCACAAGACCTGAACCTGCAACTGAAGGGCAGAAACGATTCATCACATACCACTGCCCTATGTGATGTCCTGGATAGTATATCATATTTTTATTTATTTAAACAATATAAAAGATGAAGTATGAATTCATTTTTGGAACCCATTATGATTAAGATAAATCTAATATTGTTTAATTTTATTATCTTTAAGAGAGAAAGAAGCGTTTTTGTATAAATTGATTAAAGGATGAAACACTAATCATTAAGTAACTACTTTTCCTTATGTTCTTAGTTTATGAAGTAAATTAATTATTCAAATATAGGGAAAGGATATTGAAACAAAAAAATAATATCCTAGTACTTTTTTTGATTAATCAAATGGTCCCTTAGATCATCATATATTTATATGTTTTTGATAGTTAACTTTCTCCTAACCATGTTCTCTATCACTCTCCGTCAGATCATGATGATTAAATTTTTCATTCATGTCCACGTTTTCCTATATGGAATGCTTGTGTGTGTAATCCCAGATGACCTGCATACTTTCCTTTATTTATTTTAAATTAGGGTCTCATTAATCCTTTTCTAATGTGGGATTTCAACAAATATTTTTTTAAAGGTCAAACCCCTAGTTTTTGATCCTATGTTTAAATTTTGAGCACATAATTTATTAAAGTAGGGGATAATATAACACCTCGAGAATTTATAATATTTTCATTTCTAAATAAATTTCATTTTATTGATTTCATGGTTTTTATGAAATATAATGTTATGATTATTCCACACACAATAATGAGTTGGCTTCTATTACACATAAGGCTCTGTTCTACCGAACAATAATATATTAATAAAACATTATTTTTTAATTTAAGATATAACCTAGAAGTTAAATTAGCTGTTATGAATAGTATTATCCACATTTGGAATTTTATATATAACATATAATTTTAACATTAATCTTCTATATTTTATATAAATGATATATGAAAATATTCCATTTTTTGGATAAAATATGTATTTTTCAAAAAATGCAATTTTCCCACCTTTTGATGGTGCACCCATTTAAAATCTAGTTTTTGAAACTTTTATATATTATATTTAATAAAATAAACTCTTTATTTGGAAGCGGGATATAAAAAATTATATTGGATGAATTTTTTATAATTTTGATAAGTTTTATGTTTCGATGAATAGTAAAAATATACAAACTTTAAATAAAAAAAACGTTTTTCATCAAAATAATTTATGTGGATAAATATATTATTGAATTGTATTAAAGTAAAAATAGAATTTATTTTTATCAATTAATATTATTTTTTTAATTTTAATTAATATTACCATGAATTGTGGTGTAAAAAAATTTCAATCTTTTTCAATGTTCTAACTTCTAAAGACCCATTTTTCTTTCAGAAAACGGGAGTTAATTTTAAATTAATTACTAAAACATATGTGTTTTTAATTTTTAAAAATACATTACATGTTTTTAATAATAACGTAAAAATTATTTGAATATGTACATTTAATTTTTTGAAATTATGAATATTAACTTTAGTAATACATTTTATTACCATTATTAAAGGTAAATCAGGTAATTAAAGGAAACTATTATATTATTAAAATATTAAAATTAGCCTAAAATTCCTCCTAATTTAATTGGATGATTTTATTCCAACCAATATAATACATGTTTAGAATTTAGGACCACTTTGATCCATATGGATGACTCTAATTCATTTATAATATTATATTCAATAAAAAGTTATTTTTATTATCGTTTTGTTTTTTACAATTAAAATATTTTTAATATCTTGTCATAAAAGAGATATAATTGACTATAAATAGTCATTAAGAAGATAAAATAATTACATACATCATGGTAATTTATTTATAATTTTTAGTAAATAAATAATTACATTAAATAGTGACACAATGATGATTCAATAATTGCTTCATAAATGGAAGAATCAAATAAATGATACTAAAAATACTAAAATAAACATAATATGACTTAATAAATTATATAAAAGAATTTAATACATAAAATAGACATGTTATTTACTTATTTAAAGTATTTTTTAGAAGTTAACATGTTGGTTTTATATTTTTTTAAATGAAAATATTGAATAGTATCAAAATTGAAATAAATGATACTTTAAAATAAATAGTAATTTATTAAATGTTATTAAATTTTAAAAACAATAAAATTATTCCAAATCACTGGAATAATATCACATATATCATAATGATCGATTCTGAATCATTTAATGGATAGTTGTACATGTAAATGATATAGATATTATTAAAATCAAAGAATTGAAAATAATGCCACACCCACATTTATTATAAGTGAAATAATTTTAATGTAGAGATAACCAAGAGTTAAATTAGATAATTAATAGTCTATGGAAATCTAAAAAATTATCTAAATAATTTTTATTTATTTATAATTTTTAGAGACTAAATAATTACCATAAATAATGACACAATATTGAAGAAGTAATTATTTTATTAATAGAAATAACAAATTAATGATATTAATAATATTAAAATAAATAAAATTTTACATATTTAAGGTGATCCACGAATTTTATAGGTGCCTATTACATGTTTTGAGTTTACTAAATAGTTTGGTACAAAGTTATATTTCTTTTTGGATATCAATTAAAGTCAACATTATGAATAGTGTCAAAATTGACACAATTTATATTTTATAAAAATATTATTTTATTAAATTATTTAAAAATCATAAAAATATTTAAAAACTAAAAAGATATAATTATAAGGTATGAAATTCTATAAAGTGTCTAATTATGTAAAATTTAAACCACATAAGTAAATATTTATATCCTTTTCATATTTAGAATATTATTACCCCAATTAAAATTAAGTAGATTAAATAAGGATAAATCAAAATGATAAGGTTTAAAATAAATTCAAAACGTGTATAAATTTTATTGGATGAGATTATATCTACCAATACTCATCTTATATTCTAAATAACTCACTTTTTATCCATTTTTAGTTGAAAATGAATTTATATTAATTTAATATTTGGATATTTTTTTAATGTTCCCCTTACCTCTCTTATGAAAGAGAACATTTACTTATCTTTTATGAACACCTCTAACGCCCTTTGTCTCAGCCAAACCCAAATCACATATCCTCCCAACATCCCTCACTTCATCCTAGAGGCTATAATTTGGTAATAAATCCAACCTAAGAGTCCTTTTCTTCAAATCCAAATGAGATGCTTGAAAAATAGGTAATTGTCTTATCAACTCTTTCAAAGTTATTTTCTTATTCAACTTCATCTTCCATTGTTATTTACATAATAAAGTAAAAAATCTAGTATATTATACATTCTAATATGTTATTATTATTATGTTCCAACCATATTCATCTTTTTATTCATCCTATGAATAACAATATCACCATGTGTGCTTGTGTACGACTTACTGTCTCTATGTGGTGCTGTAATATGTTATTCAACACTATTTTATTTGGATGGGTATAATTTTGAGTAAAATAGATATAAATAATTAATATAAAATTATAATTATTATTTATAATCAATATACCTTCCAATTTGATACCATTTAACCAGGAAGGGAATGGTATCATCACTCGTGCGTACGTACGGTCTACCATCTCCACGATGTGGTGAGATACATTCTCCATGTTAGACACTAAATAATGATTATAAAATTTATATTATAAGTAAAAAATAATAGTTATGAAATTAATATCATTATAAGAATGAATAAAATACATCATCTTCATAAAAAACATGACATACACAATAAAACAGGCACAGGAAAATGAAGCAGTAAATACTTGAAACAATTGTAATACTGAAATATTATTAACAAAATGATATAAGAGGATCATATATGATATCATAAATATGTATATGATCCTGTTATAATTAAATAACATGTTTCATCCATTATATATTATGTTAAATCACCCTCAAATAAAGGAAATTATAATGTAAGGGTTAATTTCAGAATCTCATTATTATCTGAGATTGTTTATGCGTGAGTATTTTCTGGGACATATTTATCATACATGTCCATGTTTCTTAAAAAAATTCAAAGGGAATCCTTTTGAGTTTTTATATAAGAGATAATTTAACTAAAAAATCATTTTAAATGTTTTAAATATTTATTGTTTTGAATCTTTCTCATTAAAGTCCATGTTTTTTAAATGGTTTTAAGGATTTATTTATATAGACATAAATGTTTTAAAATGTTAATTCCTTTAAAAAGTTTCAAAGTGGTATGTGAAAAATTGAATCAAAAATCTCTTTTAAATGCCTTTTTTTATAAATTTTGTGACTTTTAATGTTTTCAAGGAAAAAGAGGGATATTTCTTTCGATGATTTTTAATCATTTTATTAGATTATTTTTCATCTATAACCGCATATTTTATTGGATTTTATTCTTAACTGATGTTTATTTGTTATGATAAAATCTACCATATTATATTGAAGGGTTTATGATATTTTTTATTATTGATGTGATATTTTTATACCATTAATGGTTTATGGCTAATGTATTAACATTTCATATAATAATTTTTATACGATTGTTTATGTTGGTTATGATTTAAAGCTTTTGTAAGAGGAATGAATTGGACTTGGTAAGTGATGGGATGGGCCCAATATATCACCTTGATGCATCATTAGGTCTAATGAGACAATCTAGTGTCTTGGCATGAGGACTTCATGGTATAGTTATGTATGGTCCTGGAATGATGCCTTGATTGTATGGTTATGATGTCTGAAATTATGCATTTTATCATTATGAGATTAGTTATTATTATTACATATGATTATTAAACTATTATAATATACATTTGAATGTTTAAATGGAATTATTATATTTATTATTTCCATATTATGTTCAATTTTATGTTTACAAGGCTTATGTTTTAGTTTTATACTTGACTTAAAGTTTATGGTTATTTATGATATATTATATTGTATTATTTAACCTTACTAAGCCTCTGAGCTCACCACTTTCTTATGTTTTGTTTTCCACAGATTCTAAGAAGTGTATTAGGATTTATATATAGGGTTAGGCTAGGATAATAATAAGAGTGTTATCAAAGGATTTTTTATGTTGTTTTTTTGAAATGTAATGTGATGTTCATGTATGTAATCTATTTTCCAAGACTGCTAAACCGATCAGTCCTTCTAGATTTGATTCCTTATAATCATTCCAATTTATTAAAATAATGCATCAGCTTTAGACAACTAGGATCTGGGTGTTACATTATATGAACTAGTTGGGTATATATTTTAATTAAAATTTATTTTAGTATGTTATATATATAATTAAATATATTTCATCATTCCATTAAAACTGTATATAACTACTAATTATATGGATCCCTTAAAATGGTCAATAATATTTTTGTTTCTATATTGTACGTGGATAATGTAATTGAACATATTATTTATTTTAAGAGAAAAAAGTAGAGTTATTAAAATCTAACACCATAAAATGAATTTCATCCTCAAAATTTTATAAAATGAAATAAAACATGGGAGGGTAATTTCCTCTCATCGCATACTTAGGTTCCTTGTATCCTCATCAAAATATGATTTATTCATAGATTTTTGACATGATGAGTTGTCTTTTCCTTTGAAGGTTGTGTTTTTTATTCCTTTTTTTGAGGTTTTTCTTCAAATAAAAGATTATATTATTGTTATACAGCTTTAGAGCTCAGTACATGTGATGGATCTGGTATATACTTACTCAAAAGAGATATGTTTAACACATCATGAACCCATGGTATGTGTGGTGGGAATAATAAGTGATAGTATATTAACACAATATAATCAAAAATCTCAAAGTTAATAGTGGTTATAAGGGCTCACCTACCTCTCTCGTATCTTATAATGTATATCTATGGAGATATTCAAAGAAACACATTATCACCAAAATCAGAGTCTATATATCATTGTAAATTATATGTATAAATATTATATTATCATTGTGGAACTTTCATATGTTATTGAATATTTTTAACATTCTCTATAATTTCTTATCCTAGGCCAGGACCAATCAACTTCCTCACTCCAACTTCATCATAGAAAGTTTTAGACTTACATATGTTCCCATAAAGAGGCTCATATTGGTCCATCCCAAGTCTGCAATGTAAAATAACATTCTAAAATGATACTGCAATTGGGAGAAGTTAATCCTAACATCCTTGGAAATCCTTTACTTAAGATCACAACATACCCATTAGAGTTTGAGTGTTCCTAACAGACTTGACATATGTATAAGGATGATAGGTAGTCATTAATCATAGATTTATATCAACAAAATATAGAAGACTTCTCTATAACATTGAGGTAAACTTCAGATCCTAATCACATACAATGGATAATAGTACTCCAAGTAGCCTAACCACTTACCTTACATATAACATGGTATTTTTTCAAGGGATAAAATTTTTTGATTGATATAAAATCTAGTAAATTCATATGGTGATCAAATAATACCCAAATTGAATTATTTAATTTATAAATATTGGGGATTCCTACGATTAAGTAAATGGTGAATTTTCCCATTTCCATACTAGAGTGTGTAATTTTTTAAACATACCCGTAGAATTTTTTCATTCATCCTTAACTTATTGGCATAATAAGCATTATGATCTGTATTTTTTTAATTTCTTTCTTCATGTTATCCAACAAGTTATTTTATTTTATCTATATAAATCTTCATACTTCCTAGATTTATAGATAATTATTACAAATGTACATCATAAAAAAGTTCCTTCATCAATTTTTTTATGGGATATATATTAGGGTTCAAAAACATATAAATGTTTCCTTACCAATGTTGAACTTTGGAAAATTCATTACATTTGTTAGTATAATTACATCATCATTAACAACTTATTTGGATATTGAATGAATAGTAGGATGATAAATCAATTTAAGAATATATGATTTATACCCCCCCCCCAACTAAGACCACAAGACTCATTTTCTTCAAATCCCTAGGAACTTGGTCTTTTTCAATCATTATCGTGGATAAATTAGTATGGGTCAACCCACTCAGAGAATCAGACACCATATTTTCCTATATATTATAATGATGTTTTGAGTAGTAATAATCATTTATTTATTCCAAACATATTCTTTAGTGTAATTCAATTCCTTTAATGTGAATATATATTTCATGCTCTTTGTATTTGTATATTTGTCACGTTTTTTCCATAGAGATAACATTTTAAAATCATTAATAAAATGATTACTGCTTCCAAGTAAAAATCTTGCATCATTTTTTTATCACATGAATTTTAAATTGGACTGAGGAATAAGAAATTAACTTATCATTCCAACTGATAACACATTCCAAACCATACTTTGAAGCATTAATTTATTTTATAAACCCTTCCCCATATCATGGAAATGTATGTACATGAGTAGCGACTGACCGAATTTTTAGTTCCTCAAAAAATTATTCACATTACTCTATTTAAAGTAGCTATACTATATTATATGTTATTTTGGATAATAGATTTCATAGATATGATGAATTTCTCTCAAGGAACCGTTAATATCCTGATAACCCAAGAAAATAATGGATATAGGTTAAAGTGTTCAATCATGTTCATGCTTGATAATATTCATCCCTAAAAATTCTATTGATATGCCCTTGTGATTACATAACCCAATAATGGTACCTTCTACAGCCAGAAGTCACTCTTTCTAAATTTTTCATTAAATTTCTCTTTTTTCGTGTCTTTAACACAATCTAAAAATGATCAATGTAGTATCTATAAAATCATATCATTACATCCCTGAATACATAAAAAAATTCAAAAGTAAAAAATGTAATCAATGTAAATATATAGTTCCCATACATCATATGAAATGAATTATTAGATATATTCTCCATTTTAACCTTTCACTGATGATATTTATATCAATGTTTAATCTTCAAGAAGTATCAATCTCTTGTGATATTATAAAAAAATCAATTATTAGATGTATATGATTATATTTCTTGATCATTATTTTCTTAACATTATGATAATCAATATAGCGATGCATTAATGAATCTTTCTATTTAGAAAAGTGTAATGGTGCACTCCGTGTTGATTTATTGGGGTTTGTAAAACCCATTTCCAAATTATCTTTAAGTTTCTTATTTAATTACACTAATTCAATCGAAATTATTCTATATCAACTCATTCATATAGGCATATATCCAGTTATAAGTTCAATTGATAATATATCCTCATGGTCTAGGGGGATACTAGGAAATTCATCCATTAAAACGTTAATATACTCTCATAAAACAGGAATTTCAAAAATTTAAACTTCCTTTTTGATAAATTGAGTCTAGAGTCCCACATTTTTGGTTGTCATAAATCATATTATAGAATTTTCGTCAACATGGGATCATAATTATCCTTGTGTTGATACACAAAAATATATTGATTTGGAACAAAATATTCAACAAAAGGAAGTAGAATTAGATCCACCAAAACTATCCTCCCACAGATCACAATTCAATAAAATTTACAAATATTAGACACGATCATTATTCCACTAAAGGTTTTCACTAATTTTTTAATATCCATTATTTTGGGTGGTGAATCATCATTCTTAGAAAACATGTCTGATATAAAGCAGTTCAATGAAATGAAATAAAATGTGTTATTGGAAGATCTATAAAAGTGATCAGTTGTACCTCAAATCACATAATTATTGAGATCTACCTCAACGATAGTGATAAAAAAAATAAATCCTTACTTCCTTAGATTGGGGAGTTTTTTAGGAGTATTTTCATCATTTCCCATAATTTGGAGTATTAATTTACATAATTTCCAAATTCCGTACACTTGAATTATTATAGTGTGGGTGGATCATTATATAGCGAATTATTCACTTTTGTTGTGGTAATTAGCCTCTAAGACTTATTTTGATAGTTTTGGGCATGGTGTCCCTCTTTAATACAATTCAAAATTTTATATAATACTGTGAGTTAATTCAATATGTGCTTTATCTGGTATTTCATACAGATATGATATTAGACATTCTTCCCACCGTGTGTTTTATCATCGGTGTTTATATGATGTAACACTTTTATTTTATTTTCCATAAAATATAGAGATATTCTATCCATATTTAACAAAAAAATCACATAAAAATATCTTTTAATAGCTGGTGAATTCAATAATGTATAACCCCATTCCATGATTATTGTTCCATAGGATCTTGATAACCAATGAGAAGGGGGAGTAGAATCAGTGGTGAAAAATAATTTTTTTTAATTCTTTTGAATAATAACATTGAAACATTTTTGATTTTTTATCATTATCAACATTATAAAACAACCTCACAATAATTAAAGGATAATAATTTTTAATATGGAACACTAGATTTACAAGGTTTTCCCCCTATGTGGTAGACTACATTTTTCCATGGATATAGGCATTTGACTATTTAAATCCACTATTTAAATAAGTATATACAACTAGATCCAAATCTCATTAGACTCCATCTATCTTTTAGTGGGAAAGGGTATACTAACTCAGGTTATTTATAAAGGTTTTCTCTTGAAATTGATCTTACACAAGAATGTAAAATTTTTAAAATAGATACTAATAATATATTATATAGGTCACCCATCTAATTTCCTCTATTTTAAAGAAGTCAATTTCTTATTCCCTATCTTCATATAGTGTACTCCATTTGGTAATAATCACTAACTATTCCTCTATTCAAAGTTCAATCTGATGAACAAAACCATTTTTCCTCCCACATTCTTAGAAACTCTTTAAGAAACAAAATATATTTGGTATATTTGAGAGATGTCTCTATCTGAAATATCTGATTGGAACCCCAATTTGGTACATTTTACAAAAAACCTATGTCTACTATTTTTCAAATTAAACTAAATCTTAACCTCATTGGAAATATGAACAACTTGAAAAACATCTATGTATCAGCTATTTTGTGTAAGATAAATTGTTTTATATGAGTTTTATGTTCACCTAATTTTTATAAGTGATGTCATAGAATAAAAGGTGAAAATCATATTCTCAATCAATGAAAAAACTAACTTCAAATTCCCTGTTAATTAAATCTCAATGGACTCTTCTCAACTCTTATATAATATACATGGATATTCATAAAGACTCTGGCATCCATAATATTCTTTGAACTTCCTTAACCTCAGTGTTAAGAGACTTATTTGAACTTCTTAATATTAGATATATATATAAATATTAAATTCACAACATCACTTCATCTTGTTAAGGGGATTTAAAATGTTTGGTGATTCTTAAAAAAATGCCTTGTTATTGTTCATCCAATGTAACTATGAGAACATCACTATATATCTCTACTCTATTTTACTCCCTTAAATCCAATCAATATGGATTGATTAACTTTATCTCATGAACTCTAATACCTATAATTGGTTATCTTAAATTTATTCCTCTAACTGATGGTGTAAAACAAGATATTTTATGATATATTTGTTTTTTATATAAATTTTATTCATTCGATAGTCTACGATATATGAAACCTTGAGTCTAAATGAATCATAATATAGTATATCATTATCACCAATCCATTGGATTGGTGGGTTTTAATAGGACTGAATAAATAATGAATAATTTATAGATTAAACATGTATAAAATTAATTAAGTGGTTATCAATTTATTATGAAATAAAATAATAAACATTTGAAACTAAAAGAGATATTTTTTCTGAAAAAACTATTTTTTATACAAACATTGTCTATTTTTTGTAAAAAATTAAATTAACCACAATTTTTGAAATATTATAATAAAATTTAAATATTATATATTCAATAAAAAGTTTTAACATCAATCTAATGTTTTATATATGAATGGGATAAGAATAAATTGAGAAATATGCTTAGAAATGTATTTCCATTAAAAAATAGGTTTCTTCATGTTTTGTGATATTATTATAAAATTAATTCATTCTACTTATATACGTTGAATAATAAAAAATGGATCCCATATTTGGAATTAAGATATTAAAATTATGTAAATTGGTCCCTTTTATTTTTGGTCATTACGAATATTATCTATTATGTATTTTGTCACATTATCAAGGGTAAAAATGGTAAAATAGGGTTTAAACATTGGGTTAAGGTAATTAAATTCCTCTAAACCAATTCTTTATCTTATTATATGAGTGGGGATCAACCATTATCTTCCACTTCTTGATGATATAGACCATTGGTTATATTTTTCATTGATTATTACATTTATATTATTTTATTAAAATGATAAATACTAAATGTCCCCCTCTTGAATTTAATATCCCCAAATTTTTCTTATTAGGATAAAATAAGGATACATTCACATATAATTGATTATTTGAATTAAAAACTAATTTTTTAATTAAGATAATTAACTTCTAAATTTTAGTAATTTATTAATTTCCATAAATTCATACATAATTCGAACATATCTTTTATTCTATTAGTAGAAAAAATATTTGACTTTATAAAATATTAAAATAAATTAAATTTTAGTGAATGATTGTATTCTATGAATTTAAGGGATATAACATATTAAAAAGTTGTGAAAGGTTTTGATTTTTAATTTCATAGATTTAGTGTTGTATTTAATGTCAAATTTATTGATTGGTGTCAAAAATAAAATTAATGATATTTTATGTTTAATAATACTTTATTGAAGTTTTTATAAATCATTAAAATATTACAAGAGGAAATGTAGGATAAATAATTTTAAAATTCACTCGTTTTCATTTATGTTCTTATTGTTAAAATATTTATAAAATTATAACCCATTAATATTAAAAAAATCCTTACAATGGTTAAGATTAAAAATTGTTAACAAAGGGATTAAAAAAATTATGGTTTAAGATGAGAAAAAAACAATTCAAAATTTTATTTGGTAATGATATTTATAACATAGACTATTTTTTAAAATATTTATCTATTTATAAGATTTTTTTTTAAGAATTACTTAATTATATTTTAAATTTTTTTCATAAGTCCATGTTTTTCCTTTCCATCCATATTCCAAGGTCACCCCTTCTCTCTTTTTTTTCTCCTCCTTCAGTAATCTAGCATGAATAAATCCAACCCATTTCTCTTTTGTACCTCCTTATACATGATGTAGAGGGTTTTTTTCTTCTTAAAAGACCATTCTAATGGTCTATATGAAGAGATCTAAAGGAATCCTACCAAAGAATAGGATATTAGATCACTTCTAATGAAAACCAAACTCAAGGTCTGGGTTTTATATTACAATCTCATTATTTATTGGGATTGTTTATTATTATGTTTCTAATAATGATATTTTATGATACAAATACAATTAATATCATGGTTTTTGTTACCCTGTAGTTATTTTTTGAGATTAAATATTTTAACTCCCCCCTCTTTATGTACATAAAAGACTAAAATAATATTTTTATTGAAAACTGAATTTATTTATCTCTTTAGTCAAAAATCATTTTTCCTCAATGTATATGTTTTTTAAAAATATTTCCAGGAATTTTTTTACTATTGTCCTATAATTTTTTAAGTATATTTTTACCCTTGTTTGAATTTTTTACAAAATTTATTAAAAGGAATATTCATTTAATTTTCCAAAGGAGGTAATTTTTTAATTTTAATAAAAAAAGTGAAAGAAATCATTTTTTAACAAAAATGACACGAACATAATTTAACAATATCATGATCTGATAAAATAATAGATTATTCCTTATTATTTACAAGGGTATAATTAAAAAAATTGTAATATTTGTGATTTTTTTAGAATTTGAATAATAAATTTCAATGTTAAAAGGGTATTTTCTATAGGAAATGTTCTAGGGAGATTCTAAAAAATATATATGATAACATCCTATGATGTTACTTAGGATTTACTAAAAACATAATCTAATGATAAAATATTTATTATTTCTTTGGATGGATAAGGTTTAATATGATTAAATATCATTGAAATATGTTTTCTTTTCCTAAGGTTATGTTATGATAAAAATGTTTATGATCTTATGGAATAAATATAAATAGATTTATAACTACATAATGGGTGAACCAAAAATTATATATAACTCCATTTAATTAGTTAAAGATTAATGTTATTTGATCTAAAAGGGTGCATGGGAGGTTATCCTAAGATCAAAACAAGAGGGTACATGGTAGGTTATCCCAAAACCAATACAATAGGGTAAACGGGAGGTTATCCCCTGATCCAAACAGGGTACACAAGTAGTTATCCAAATATTTAAGCATGTAAATGGATAGTTAGGGTAATACTAACAATTTATAAATATCTTGGTGGCTATCCTCGATATAATATTTATATAATAAGGATTATGAAATTAATTATTCTACTCTTTTATGACATGATATTTTACAATTTTATCTTTTTATGGCTTATGTTATTTTATCCCTTTATGATTCATGTCTTATTAATGGACAATATTTATTCCCTAAATAATATTTTATATTTTATATTTTTTGGGTATAATTAGAAAAGGTTAATATAATGTTGTCATAATTTTTATGATAATGTTATGTTTAACTGATCAATAATTTCTCTCTTATTTCCCCTTACTGACCATTTGAGCTCACCATATCTAATGTTTACTTATCTAAGGATCTAAAGAAATGTTTTATGAATTGTATATATAAGATGGGTTCTGGTTATGATGAACATTTAGGGAGATTATTTAAATCTATTATGATAATTTTTTATGAAGCTATGATTCTAATGCCGCTAAACCTATAGATTTTAGAATGGATCGTAATGGTATGTAGTTAATATTCATCAATAAAGATTTAATATCTATGTACGAAAAGAATAGGATTCTATATTTGGTATCATAAAAATGTATGTTCACCTTAGGAATTTAGGATGAGAAAACATTAGTGATAACCCTTATAACATCCCTATGTAGAGGAAAATATCTTATGTTATGGTAAAGAAAGGTGTTTGGTTTTCCTAGAAAGACATCCCCACCTGAATACTACAAGTAGATATGGTTTTGGAACAGATGAATCTTGGTGTAATGACCTAGAAAATAGTTGTTCAAATATATCTCACCCATCATTCTGGTTCATTGTTAGTGTTGTCTTACTTCACACCTAGTTTTAGACTACTAGGGGATATGATTGGTTTAATTAAAACTTTCCTTATGTATTATCATTAAGTATTAAAATAGTTGTATTTAATGGATAAACATGGTTAAAACTATGGTGTATTAGGTTCAATATATTATTTCATGATTTAGATAACCTATAAATTAGTTATCATGATTATTTTGTGTCTCAATATGATTATTGTTTTTCACACTTTGGTTTTTTTAATTAAATGAATGGAACCTGAGGGAAATATTTTAATGATAAATGTGATATAAAATGAAATTATTATCCTCCCATGTAGTCAAATGTTATGTGATATGGATTTTAAAATATCATTGTTATACTTACAAAATGTTCTCAAGAATTGAATCATGATGATTTTCCAATCAAGAATAAAAGTGAACAACATTATTTTGATTCCATCATGAGGTAATATCAACCTTCCTTTAGTGGTTTTACTGATCCATTTGTTGCTGGGAAATGGATTTGTACCCTTGAAAATATATTTTCTATTATCTATTATTTAGGGCATAAAAATTTAATTTTGGTTAAATGTAATTTGGAAGGAGAATTATATTCGTAGTGGACTCCTATCAAGAACATGATACAATAGGTAGAAATATACTCCATTAGGTGGGATGAGTATAGAAGGTTATTTTTCAACATGCACATTTCTATTATTCATTGTATAAAAATGTGGATAGTATTCCATGACCAAAGGAAGAAGGGGTATGAATCCATTTGTGAATATGATAATCATTTTACATGAATTGTTAGGTATGATTCAATTATTGTCATTAAAAAAATGTAATATTGGATGATTATTCAATGGATTAATGCTAACTCTCATAAAGTACTTATCTGTAAGTTAATTAAATGTTTATGAAGAAATAATTTTTTTTGATACAAATTTGGAAATGGAGTTTGGAGTTACCCATCAATATTATGGTTTTCATAGGAAAATAATGATGGAATTCAAAGAAAATTATAGTAATTAAAACCATAGAGGAAAAGAAGGAGACTTACATTAGGATCAATTTGTAGAAGGATACATTGAAGAAATTTTATTAATGGGACATGTAAATTATATATGTTTGGAAAGGAAATCCGTAGAAAAATAGAATGTCGAAGTGATGGGAAGATGTTATCAAATGATAGATGAAAATCCCCAAAGAATAAAATGCCAAAAATCCAGTGTTTCAAATGTAAGGATTATGGGAATTATACTAAATAGAACTCCAATACACATGTAAATGATGATGACAAACATAAGTAAACTCTCAATATCAAAGATAAAGGGAAATATCATGCGATTAGTATTACCATTGTGGAGTTTGATAAGGAATTTTTGAAAGTTGAACATACCATCCACTTATAAATCATAACATCTTATTTAATTCTAGATATAACATCTTTATTATATGTTATGATTTTTTAAATGGGATAATAATACCATATCAATGATTAGATGTAGAATTATCATTGAAAAATATTAATGGTGTGATGATTTTATCTCAGGTCTATGATTATTCTATAATTGAATATTATGGGAATGTTTGTAAGAAACTATCTTTTCTATCAATGTATGAACTATTTAAAATTTATTTTAACAAATTTTTTGTTCCCTAATTGAAATTACTAATGAGTTTATTGTGTTTTTGGGAGTGTTTGAATATTTTTTAGAGCTCAGATCCCTAGTTATTGGGACGAACAACTAAGGTGCACAGTTAGTGCACAGTAAGTTATAATTATGTACCCCAACCATGTAGACTATAGAGTGTGTCACATTGTTTTTCAAACTATTCACCATAGGCTTCATAACCACATAATAAATTTAATACCTATTACAGATGATTTTTGTATGTGCTGCACATTTTTAGTCTAACCATGCACCTCACCGTGCAAGGGGGTGTTTTCTTTGTAAAATGTTATCACATGGTTGGTGCACGATTTACCCAACCATATGGACAAACCATGCAGCTATTTAATGTTTTGTGAAATGTATATTATTCCCTTAAGTTCTATATTTTCTTACCCTAACTTCCTCCTTCTTCTAAACATAGTAACCTACTCCCTTCGAAGATCTTCCATGGTCTTCTAACCTAGGTTTTGATCTCTCCACAATGCCCAACATCTGATTCAACTTCCATTCATGTCATTAGATTTCTCATAGTAAGTGATTAAACCCAGTTCCTTAATTTCTCAAATAATCTTTCCATCTTCAGTGGTCTTTCTATAAAAGCTAATATTCCAGTTTTTGGGTATTCATATATATCTCCATTTTTTGTTCAAGAATATATCTGAGGTCAATACTATAAGAGTGTTACTCTAGCCTTATTTGGTAGGTGGTCTACCTTTATTCCCACAAATAATATTAATTTATAAATGTTTCCAACATTCTGTATACTTGAACCTCTACACATTTCCATATAATTATGAAATATAATAATTTAATAGTGAGAATTATGACATATACCCCATTTATGTTACCCATTGACCTTCTTGAAGGTTTTAACCTCACCACAGATCACCCCATTGGGTGATTACTTATACACATGATCCCTTGAAACAATTTACATAAGGTTGTTTTAATTTTAAAAGAATTTTATTAATTTATTAATGGATGAATAATTGTGATGTAGTGTAGATTATAGCATTCTCTTAGACCATAGTAGATTTTGTATAAAATACTTAAAATGCGAGAATACCCTTATAAACCATTTTCATTCATAAATGAAATGGAGATATTTTTAATAAAATAGAAGGTTAAATAGGAATAGATTAACATGTGGGATTTTATTACTTATAAATGGTGATAATTGATTAAATATCAGTTTCTTGTTAATGGAGATGTCAGACTTGACCCTTCCTTGGATTCATGAGGGAATTACTTAAGCACTCAGAGTACACCACCCCAATTCATATTCCAGTTACTAAGGGAGATAGCCACCTTGTAATTCTACCTTTTTCTTAGTATATTAATGTATCAACATATTATAGATGATTTATTAAATTTATATGCAGAAATTAGAATGGCATGGAATATCTTATTGGATTCATCTTGTTGTATTTGAACACATGAAGGCTTGGATAATCACCTAGGTATATATCCATTATTAACCTAGAATTATCATTGGATATACTCCAAGGAATCTGTTAGAGATAGTTAACCAGTGGAATTTCATGTCTGTACCCTTCAGATTACACATAGAATCTTAAGGTAGGTGTTAAGGTTATTATCATGAGATAACCTGGTCTCTTAAGGTCATGGATTCCTCGGTTTCACCTTTGTTCATCCATAATAGTTATTGTTATTGATTAACATTATCATATTAATTGTCCTTGACCATTTAGATGTCAAATGTTCAGATGAATTCAGATTAGGATGAAGTAGGTACAGTCGGTTGGGTATCCGATGAGTATTCTTTTCCGGACTTGGTATTTATTAAATTCATTTTAAATCCACTACTAATTTAAACACCTACAAACTATTAAATTTATATCCAAATAATTTATTTTTTATAGACATAGTTTGTGATGGCCTTGTAATTTTTACTCACACCCTATTTGGTCCACTAATCAATACTCGGATAGACTTGATAGTTTCAAGTCAGCGAAAGGGAAAAGGGTATGGATCTAGATTCTTGATTTATAAGATATGATTGTTTATGCTGGAAGAGGAAAGATCATAGGCTTGGTATTCTTTTAGAGTTTATAATTTTTGTCATTTTGTGTTTTTTATAGCATGTATTGATGTATGTCACCTTCACAATTATTTTATAGTATCATCTCATCATCATCATCTATATATGAATGAGCTATTATGGTTTCTATATAGTTATATATATCATTTTTGGTGGATTTAATTTTTCTGGTTTAGATTATTGTTTATGCTTCTAATATCTGTTATATGACTAATTCTGATGTGATGGATGTGATACACCCAAACCTATGGGCATATTCTCTCTATAAACACACACATGGCCCTCATAGGTAGTCGAAAGCATCTTGGATATGGTGATATGTGTTTGAGTTCCTTTATCCAACCTGATAGAATAATTATTATTGTATTCCATATTGGGATGTCACAAATTGGTACCAGATCTTTTTTTCCTTATTGTTTTACATTTTTTTGGGTTTATAGATAGGATATTTTGAATTTGATGGAATTTGGTAATTAGCATGTTCTTAAGGGTAACTAACCTGTGTATAGGGAAATATCTATATTTCGTAGGATGGAATTTGATGTTTTTTCCACTTATTATAGTTTTACTATTTTAACTATTTGGTGAAACATTTAAATAATGGAATTTATTATTATTGTAGATTTTATCATCATCTATGGCTCTATATGGCATAGAGATAGTGTCTCATGAATTATTATATAAACATGAGGAATCAAAATCCATGAATATTCCATGCCAAATTTATTGTTCTATATGGATTTCCTAAGACACGTATAGTGTCTTGATTTCTATATATTATCTGGCTAATATTTCTTATTGGGATACGAATAATTGGATTAATTAAAATGTTTACAACAACATAAATGGTTTTTCCAATATAGCTCAAGGGTGGAACCTTAATTAACCAAATATAACATGTTTGATCCATGAACCATTTGTCACATGAGTAGAAATGTTGGTTATCTATGATTACATGAATTCCAATTGAAATTTAAAGAGTGTGTTCCTTGATATATTGGGAATGGTTATTCATTTAAATAAATGATAATAAAAGATTGGATTTGGTTACATGTAATTTTTTTTCATCTTATAAAGTATAATAGTTTATAATTTTGAAATGATAAATGTATTCAAGTCAACCATAAAAAATATATACATATACATATAATTTATAAAAATAAATACACATGTGAACATTTGAATTATATATTTAAAAAAAATTTGTTTCTTTCAAATGGGGATGCTAATTAAAAATTAAATGGGGTTTTCCTTTTTTAACCTATAATTGAAACTCCATATAATAGAAATGAAATAATTGAAACATGGAACCTAACAAATACACTAAAATTGGAGATTATGTGGTTGGGTTAGTAGGTTATGGGTACTGAACCTTTATTCTTATTCCTATACAATGATAATTTCATTATGAATTTATCAAATTTAAAAGGTTTGTTTTTCTAAATGGTTGATATACGACTCTATGATAGTCTTAAGTCGAGTTCTAGGAAGGTGGTGACCACCATGCTTTTGAAGTGGTAGAACCTAACCTTCCAGTATATCCACCTAAAGCACCTCTAATTTTACCTACTATTATACCTAGACTGGACACCAAAATTCAGCTTCATGAAGTGTTTCTATGCTTACTGTTATCTATGGATGGATACCCATGAACCTCTTTGACTATTTTAGAGTTGATGAGGGAGCTCCAATAGAAACACCAACCTACTTTATTTGGGTAGTGTGGCCCTTAGGCTGCATAATCTTAGTTAGAGGTCATCTTAGCAATTCTTGAGAATCTAGAGACACATTTATAATGGAGTCTCAATATCATCACTTATATTCTATCTGGTGCATCCATGAATAGGTAGGTTGTTTTAATACAATATTATCAACATCATGGTATAGTTTGGGGAGATTTTCAATATCACATCAATGATTACTTCTTTCCCGAGATGTTGAGAGCAAATCAACTAAGAGAGTTAATGTACCTAGAGTAGGGAACTATGTATATTATATACTATTCTACCTATTTCACAAATATTTAGAACTTTGTGCCCAATTTTTATGGTCAATATTTTTCAAAAGAGAGTCTTTTTGAGGACGGGATAATGAATTCCATCAGATATTAGGTAAATATCATCAGATTAACTACTTTTTTAGAAATAGTGAACTAGATTCTAATTAATGAGCTCAATAGGAGTTAATTGAGGGTACATGGTAGTGTTCTGTTGTATCAAGGAATTAAATTACATAAAATTACAATAATATTCATATGGATGGTTCTCTAAGGATTAGTGGGAGCCAATGTATTTTCACTGGTAGTTCCGTTATTTTCCATCAGTGTGGGTGACCTAGTCACATAAAGCCTTAGTGTGTTCGAGACCTAGTGTAGTATCTAGCCTATAGTAAAATGGGATATCTTAATATATTATTCCAATAATTACCATATGTTATTAGTGAGAGATGATTCACACCACCTCCACCTTCTATAGTAGGATTAGTAGCATCATGTCAGACATGGAGTAGGAGTACTAAATGATATATAGGATGAGGAGGTGGATATGGCTTAGGAGGACAACCCCAGGATGTGAAACACTAAAAAAATTGAATATATATAGGTGTTCTAGTTGTGGATTAGGGATAGGGATAATTATATATATATAGATTATATCCTACACCTAATTAGTAGGGTTCCAGACCTTCAATAGTGAGATGTATTATTTTAGTAGCCTCTACTTTGTTATCTTCTCTATTTGATGTAGGCTCTTCGCACATATTTGTCTTTGTACCTATCATGTAATGCCTTGTTCATGATGTTTTTTATATGGAATGATTACACTTGACACCACATTGTAAATTCAATCAAAATGTGTTCATAAGTGTAAGGAACTCCCTAATGATGTTGGCGGATATTGTTTCTTATGGGACCTCTTCCTATTCAAGATGATAGGTTTCTGTTTCATTATTGAAATGGTCTGGTTGGTCCCCCTATAATGATTATGTTGATTAATATTTCTATAGGGGGTTCTTCACTTCACCATAGGGTGGTAGATATATTCATAAGGGTGAACATAATGTATAACCATGTAAAACTGGACAAGAGCATCATGAGTTGGGTAGATTAACAGTCTAGATCGCTAGCAAGTATTAGAATGTAAAGGGGACACATCAGGGTGATTTCCCTACCATAGTAGATTATTTTAAAGATGTATTCTGCGAATATTTTTATGGACTACCTCCCATGATCTAGGCAGATTCTACTATCAATCTATTTCCAAGAGTTGTATTGGTATAAATTCCTCCATATAGGATAGCTACTACTAAGTTAGAGGATCTTAAGAGGCAGCTAGAGGACTTGGGAACTAAGGGTTTTATACAACCCTTTACATCACCATGAGGTTAACTATTAATTTTTTCTAATAATGAGGATGGAACACTTCATCTTTTCAAGGATTACCATTATTTGAACCAGTATACGATTATGAACATGTATCCATTAACACATATGGATGACCACATTAACTTTCTATGTGGAGCGAGGGATTTCTCTTGGATCAATTTGTGGTTTGGATACCACCATATAAATTTTAGAACCTTGAACATATCATCTAGTGTTTCATAACAGTTATATTCATTATGAGTATTTGGTTATGTCATTTGGTTTAACGAATGTAGCCATTATTTTCATGGATCAAATGTATCATGGTTTTCCACCCGTATCTTTATTTATTTGTGGTGATATTTATGAATTAAATCTTAGTTTATTAACTAAATGAACCTTTTTATCAATAATTTTCACTTCATTTCTCACATAATTCTGAATGTATGAGTGTCTATTGACCTAGTGAATGTGAGAGTAGTAGAGTACTGGGATCATCCTAAGAATGTTTTACATGTCTGGAGTTTTTTGAGAATAGATGGAAATTAAAAGTAAATTATTTATTAATTTTAAAATATAGAAGAAACTCCCAAAGGCTTGAGAAGGATGGTAATTATATTTGTATGGTATGAGTCATGTGAGAGAGGCATTTATATGCTAAAAGGGAGACTGAATTCAATGATGATGCTAATTTTTCTAGATCCATAAAGAACCTATATGGTTTATTATAATTCATCAAGAATCATTCTAAGATTTTTTTATGTAGTAAGACTGAATTGTAGCATATGGGTCTCATATTTTGAGTCCATGCGATTGGAATTTGCTTACGAATGATCTGGATCTTGAAGTAGTATTTCATATGTTGTGTTTTTTGGAGGAATTATTTTCGTAGAGAGTGATTTGTGATGTTTATAGAAAATAATATCCCCAATTACATATTTACGCAATGTTACATATATCTCAAAACGATGAGTTGGGTTGAATAGATATAGTCCTTTTATTTTTAGCTTTCATATATTCTTGGTAAGGGTAATGCTATGACAAATGATCTGAGCTAGAGAACTCAAACACAGGCAGTTACGAAGACAAGTGGTGAGTGGTAGTTGATGAAACTACTCTTTAAAACACTCATAGAGGTATAATAGAATAATAAATATCCTATACTTACATTATTAGAAGTGGCCTATTCACATCTGGGTAGAATGATATTGAGGATACTTCAAAACCTGAGGGCCTAGTCTGAAGGTGGATTGTTTCATGCAAGGACCTACCGCCATGATGGATCATTAACAAGGATGAGATACTATTCATTCATGGACATATCTAGATTTATACAAACATATAATAGGAGTTGATGTGTGAGTATCATGACTCCATTTGGGAAATACATCCAAGTTTTATTGAGATGTATCATGACATACATATGATGTATTTGTGGCTATAGATGAAAATGTGGATAACATGTTTTAATGGTAGATGTTCCACCTTTCTATAGGTGATGTAGGAACACCAACAACCCGCACGACATTAAAATCCATTTCCCATTTTGTACATGAAACATATTGACATCACCATTGATTTTTTGAATTTTTTTTATAGAGATCCCCTTGAGGAAGTGATGTTGTATGGGTGATCATCTACAGGATAATGATTGTCACTCACTCTATAACAATAAATGAGACCTTTACTATGGATGATCATGGTGGGTTATATGTATGAGAGATTATATTACATATTGGTGTTCCATGTTCTATCATATCATATAGAGACACTTGGTTTAGATTATGGTTTTCGTAAGGGTTGCAGGAAGATCTCGCTACACTGGTGCTTCTAAGCATAACTTATAACACATAGGATGATGGGAAATCTAAATGTTTGATACATATATTTGAGTACATTATTGGATAATGAGTCCACTATTTAGAAGGTTCATGGGAAAATCAAATACCTCTTCTTAATTTCAATTATAATATTAAATTTCTAAGGATAATACAGATGGATCCTTATGAGGCCTTATGTGGTTGGAGATGTTGTTTACCCTTGTGCCAGTTAGAGGCATGAGAGGTAGCCCTACTAAAAACTATTATCATTCTAGAGAAATCAGATAAGTTATAACTTATTTATAATTATATGGATTCAACATTGTTTAAGATGAATTCTTATGTTAATCATCATCGACAACCTCTGAATTTTGAGGTTAGGGATCAATATTCTTGAATGTTTCCCCAAGGATGGGCCGTAGATAGATTTAAAGATATGGTAAACTATCTCCATGTTTCATTGGGAATTTAGGTATATTTGGGAGAGTCGGGTCAATATCCTATCAGATACCCTTCCTCAGAGGTGCCAGGAAATTCATGACGTATTCCACATATCTCAACTTCAACATTACTATTTTGACCCATCTCACATTTTAGATCATGTGGATGTTGATATTGGACCCATATATTATTTTTTGGAGTATCCAATCACTACGAAAAACTAGGTTTCTACAGCGCCACCCTTTAACAATACTAAAAAAACCACTGATAAAAGGGGTGCCTTTATTAGCGATTTTTTATCACTCTTAAAAGTTCCCCCTTTATCATCGTTTTTTAGTAGTGCTGATAAAGGGGGGACATTATCAGTTCTTTTTTTCCTCGCACAGATAAAGTGTATATTTTTAAAAAAATTTAAAAAATAATATATTGATATATAAATATAATATATATTTTTAAATATGTTTTAGATAAGTATAAATAAATATTTGCACTTAATATATAAGATATGTAGTGAAAATGAATTATAAAATATCTTAAAAATTTATTAATTAATAATATTATAAATATCATTGACTAATAATAATTTAATAACAATTTGAAGACACAAAAAATAAAAAAAAGATCTAAAATAAGTTGAAAACGTAACTCAAAATTTAAACGACCATAACTTTTGATCCGGGTGTCTGATTGATCTCTACAACATATCAAATCGAAGCCTACAATGATTTCTATACTTTGGAATCACAAGGAAACCTTATATTTCATTTTTTGAGGCCAAAATGTACTACGAGGCCTCCAAAACTACGTTTTTAGTCCAGATATCAAATTTTTTTAACATTTGATGTAATTTCAACCACATTTAAGGGGGACTTTTTGCCCTTTTTCAGTGGGGAATGATTTTATTTCAAGATATTACATTGATATTCATAATATGGATTTGATATTTTATAATTTTTTATTATGTACTATTATTTATAATGAAATATATAACAATATATACATATTTTTTATATATTCACACATAAACATTTAATTTTATAATTAAATAATTAAACATATTTACATATAAAATATATTTCACAATATATAAGACTTATCTAAAAAAAATTAATATCCTTTTTATTTAAAATATAAATATATGAATATTTATATACCTATATAATGTGTATGTATATATATATGTGTGTGTGTGTGTGTGTGTGTGTGCGTCTGTATTGACAAACTAATATATATTCAATATATATTCTAAACATATATATATACATATTAATATATAATATTTGTAAATACATATAACTATTTATAATTATACTTATAGATACACATATAATATATGTGTGTGTGGGTTGTATATATGTATTTATTTATTTATAAACACACACAAAAAAGCATATTTTATAAATTTATTTAAAGATGATCTTATAAATATATGTTAATATATGAATAAATATATTAATATATAAATATAACTATATATATATTAATATATGGATATATATATATAGATAAATTATTAAATGGAGAGCAATGCAATATGGTGGACTGGTAAAGGTTTAGGCGAGCAGGCAAGAGGTTCCGAGTTCGAATCCAGGGAAAGACAAGGTGTTTGCATGGGTGGAAATGGGGCTAAGCACTGTTAAAGGCTGGGGTGGGGTGGCTGCTGGGGCATGAGAGCTGGGGGTGGCTGGGGCGTGCGGGATGGGGTGAGGGGGCACTGTTGAAGGGGGCTTCAAGTGCTGTTGATGCTCCTCGCTGAATTGTAGAAATATTTTCTTTATTTTTTTTAATGTTTTTTAACTTTTATCAATGTTTTTTCAAGAACTGATAAATGAGGTATTTATCAACATTATTTAGCACTGATAAAAGTTACACCCTTTTATCAGCACCACGATTAATAGCACTTGTGGTAGCGCTGTCAATGGACTTTTCTAGCTTTTTTAAAGGTCATATTTGCAGTAGTGTATATGTATCATTGATCATAGTATAAAGGATATCCAAGGAAGGTAATTTTCTTTAGTGCAGGTGCTATTTTAGGATAAAAAATACAGGATGAGACCTGGGAGTGAGTGGTAGATGTATGTTCCCAGTGGCGAGAGAATTTATCAGAAATTGTTTTACCACGCTCGAAAGGGAATCTTGGGGGTGAGTTTTTTATGGTTATGAGACTGTATGATGCCAAATTTTATCTCAAGTTATTAACCTTATATATTTTAGTTTTAATATAATTTTTATCCTAATAGAAATTTCTAATGAGGTTACCGAGGTTTCATGAGCATTTGGGTATTGTTTTGAGCCTAAGGAAATATATTTTTTAGAACAGATTAGAAAAATCAATATTATTAATAGTTCCACAAAACCATATAGTCCATATAGGGTGTTGCACAGTTTTTCAAACTATTCACCCTAGGTCGATCGTCCATGCATGAAATTAAAGACTAGTTATAGATGGGTTTCACCTAGGCTATGCATGGTTAGTCTAACTATGTACATAACCGTTTAAGGGGGTTTCTTCCCTAGATAGTAGTTGTACATGGTTGGAGCATGTTCTAAAAAACCATGTATAAAAACTATAAGCCTCTTTAAATAAAGGTGAAATGTTTATTTTTCCCTAAATTCCATATATTTTATTACTCTATCTTCCTCCTTCTTCTATGAAAATCACCCTCCTCCCATGGATTATCTTCTATAGTCTTCCAATAGAAGCTTTGATATAGCCACATTATCTAATGTTCATTTTTTCCACCAATCATCTTATTATATTAAACTCAGTAAGCACTTCAATCCACTTCCTTCCTTTCTTTGTTTATATCTACAACTTCAGTATTATATTTATTTAATCTACTGTGTCATATTTTTAGGTTTTTCATTTATTTATCCATCTTATCTCATTCTATACTACATACAAGTTCAATAATGGATGATTCTCCCTCTAATATCTTACGGTAGGTGGTCAAAACCATTTCCCTCAAAGTATCACTAATTATAAATGTTTTTATCATGCCTCATGGTGGAACCATTGGACATTACATTATAATTATGAATTCTATTATTTTAATGTAGGTTACTATGAACTAAACCCTTTTTTTGATACTATTTGACCTTTTTGAAGGTCGTAACCTCGCCTAGGATCCCCCCTTTTGGGGAGAACATATAAACATGATCCTTTGGAACCATACACACATGTTAGATTTACTTTTATATTGTAATTTGATTAAGTTATAAATGAATGAATAATTTTGAGATAGTAAGGAAATTATCTTTCACTTGGAACATTATTTATTATGTATAAACTAAATAAAGTGTCATAATTCACTTATGAAACTTTTCATTCATAAATGAAAATGTGATTTTTTACATAAAACCTAATAGTATAGATGTGTAGATTTTAACAAGCCCTTTGATTATTTATAAATGGTTCCAATTGATTATAGAACTTTTCTATGTTAAATGAGTTGTTATACTTGAGCCTTCCTTGGATTCTCGAGGAAATTACTTGAGAACTCAGAGGATACCACCCTGATTCATTGATCCAATTTCCATGGGAGATAAAAAAAATTAATTTTCTCTTTGTCTTAGTACATGATTTTTTTGGCATTTTACTGATCATTGATTTTATTTATATATAAAAATTGGAATTCCTTGGATTATCTTTTTAGATTCAACATTACTTATTCAAATATGTTAAACATTGTATCATTGCCTTAGGATCCAGTCAATCCTTGCCTAGTATTTACTTTTGACGTGCTCCAAGTAAATTTTTAATGATTTTTCATGAGTGGAATTACAAGGGTGTATCCCATGGATTACACTTAAGACCCTTTATCTGGGATGAATTTTGATTACCACAAGCTATCCCAACCTCCAAAGGTTTAGGATGCCTTACTCTCACCTTGTGTCCTCTATCATTACTATTATTATTATATTTTTTTTCTTATCATACTCATGGGACCTGAGCATTTATATGTCACCTGTTTAGACACATCTGAATTAGGATAAAGCGGGTATGGTCATCTAAGAATCCCATGAGGAGTCTAATCCCAATATGGTAAGTATTTCATGAATTTTAATTCCACTACTTATTCATATAAGTAAAAAATATTAAATTTATATCGAAAAACGTTATTGGTTATAGAGACCAATAGTGGTGGCCTAATGAGATTTACACACACCTGATTTGGGCTTCTGATTGGTACATGGACATACTTCACGGTTTTTTATCAATAAAAGGGAATGAGTTAGGATATGGTTGTTTTAATTATGTGATAGTATGGTGTATATTATTAGAGGATAGAGCATAGGATTTAGATTATTTTGGAGTCCATTCTGTTGTCCTTTTGTGTATAATTTGTATAATATGTATTAATGTATATATTCTTATAGTTTTTTTTATTGTATCATGTCATCATCATCATATGTATATGACATGTATATTGTGGTTTATTATCATTTATATATATATTGTGTTTGTATTATTTACTTCATCAACATTATATTTTCATTACTGCTTTCGTTGTTTGTTATATGACTTATTATACTTTACTAAACTCTAACATAAGGAAATATTATCTCCATAGACACACTCTTGTACATCACTACTAGTCAACAACCTCCAATGTATAAGAAATTTCACTAGAGGACATGTGGAAAATTGGTTTGGGAATTGTTAGTGAATTATAGTTCAGGATGTCATAATGTGCTACCAAAAAATCTCCTTATTATCCTTCTTGTACAATTTGATGTTATCTTTGTCATGGAATAACATTCATTAAGAAAATCCCACAAGAATTATTGGGTATGGGAAGTCATGTATGAAATTCTAAACTAACTTATGATAATATGTCAATGTGATTTTAAAAATGACATTCTGATGTAAAGTTTATCCATTATATGAGTCTATATTTCTATCCAAATCGGTTTTTTATCCTAAGTGGTGGGGAGAAACTCATCATCAATTAAATGAAAATTTTATGGTTGTTTTTATATTTTTTCTATAATAATTTCATGTTATTCCTCCGAATTTTGAAGTTATGTTTTCAATTGGGCTCATACATGGTGCCTCACTTATTTCAAAGAACCTATATAGTGTTTCCCTAATTGATTGGAAATAATTGAAGAAGAAACTCCATGAGAATATAAAAAAGGGATTCATTGAGAAAAGTGTGTTGCCTTGGGGTGAACCTATTATTTATGTTATGAATATATATGGGTCAATTCAACTCTTCATTGATTATTAAAAAAATCAGGATCACAGTAAAAAATAATTATTCTTTACCCCATATTAATGACATATTTGATAAGTTACATGGAGTTCAATACTTCTAAAATATTGAGCATCATTTTGGATAATGTTAATTAAGGGTTAAGAGGATATAAATAAGAAATTATTTGTTGTATGACATAGACATTATGTATTTAATTTATGCTATTTGGTGTTACTAATTCCCCCAATATCATCGTGTATTTAATGAATGGAGTCCACAGAGATTACCATGATCAGTTTACGGTAGTCTTTATAAATGATATTGATAAATATTAAAAGATAAAATAAGAGCATTATTATCATTATAGGATTTTACTAAATACCATAAGTAAGTATTATCTATATGAAAAATATACTTAATGTGACTTTTGGCCATAAAATGTTTTATTTCATGGTCACATAATCTCAATATATCATATATCGGTTGGTCTATATAAGACAAAAGTTATTGAACATTTCCACAAACCAACAACTTTGATTGAGGTTAACAAATTTCATGGGTTTTCTTGATATTAATATTGTCTTATTGGTAATTTATCATGGATATCTAATCCACTCTATATATTAACTCATATGGGATACAAATTCCTTTTAATAGACTAATGTTATAAAAATTTCATGGAAATGAAGGGAAGGTTAGTTAACCCAACTCTTCTTATATTATCCATTAGTTTAAAAGGGTTTGTGATCTATAGTTACAAATCAATTAAGGGAATAAGTTGAATCCTCTTTAAAATGATATGGTGATAGCTTATACCACACACCAATTCATGGTTTATAATAAAAATTACCCAACTCATGATTTAGATATTTATGTGTTAAATTTTTCATTAATGATATGAAGTTATTATCATTATAGACAAATGTGTGATATTTATATTGATCATAAAATATTAAATTATGAATTATCTCAAAAAAAGTTGAATATTTTCAAGAAATTATAGTTGGGACAGATTAAATATTATGACTTCTAATTACATTACCGCCCATGGAAAGGGAAAAAGGTGGTTTTTGTTTTGATTTGAAAGCCTCATTCCATATTATCAATGAGGAGGATAACAAAAGATCCAATATTTTAAGATTTCCAATGGAAGGATCTTGAAATATTCATGTAAGGGTTAAAATACAATCGTAATATAATGAGTGTTCATCTATCTATCCATGTGAGGATTAAAGAGGTGAAGAAGGAATATATGGGAATACTAAAGAATTTAAGATGTTTTCATGTGTTCAAACTTCAATGTGATTATTTTTATGTTTATAGAATCATTTGTGTGTTTCATTCATTCCATATTTCAAGTATTTTATGGATGTGGCTCCTAGTTAATTATTCTCTATCCATCTATGAATCGTGACTATGCATAGAGATCTGAAAATATATTTTTTTTGGGAAAAGATGAATATAGATATCACAAAGTATGTATATTGCTGCTTGCCATGTTATAAAGGTAGGGATGAGATATATAATTATATGGGTATGTCATAGAAATTACCCATACAAGAATTGATATGGGAATGCATAACCATGGATATTATCATCAAACTCCAAAAAATATCTACATTGATAATACTCTTTGTGTAGCATTTGATTGCCTTTTGAAGTCATTACATTTCATTGAGATCAGAAAATATTTATCTCTTGATCAGTGTGTCATAATATAAATTAAATAAGTTGTATGTTTTCATAGAGTATAACATTCAATTATATAATATTAGGATTTGAGGTTTACCTTCAGGTTCTGGTGAAGTTGTCCGAATTCTCTAGATACAAAGTTGGGGTTTTGTACTTCTTAATATCATTAGGAAAATGGTTAGCCTGAGAGAACCATTCAAACCCTAAAGGACATACTGAAATCTTATTTGATATATTTCATAGGTGGTTTATTTGAACTACTACCTATAGTCTAGTTTTCTTACAAAAATACTTTCACTTGAGAATTCATATGATTCATTTTGAATCCCTATATGGAATTATGTGTATAACTCAAATGCTCTAGAATGGAGTTAGAGAAAAAAATATATTATGTCTTAATCTAGCTTAAGAAATTGTAGATAATGTTGGATTCATTTAGTAGAATATTAAGGAAACTCATGGGGGATAGAAAAGTTACACTAACAATCATCGATGAAATCTTGAATTCAAAGTTGGTGTGAAAATATTAATTTGAATTTCTCTATTAAATAAAATTATAATATTGGGAAATAATGAAAGACGAGTGTTAGGTATATTTCCCCTTTCAATATTTTTGATCAAGTATAGATGAAAACTTATATCTTTGTGTTTCCATCAATCCACTCTCAAGTTCATGATGTGTTCCATGTGTCTCTTTTGATAAAGTATATACCGAATCCATAACTTGTACTAAACCTAGAGCTCAATATACTATAGAATGATCTGTCATATGAATGAAAACTAATGAAAATCATGGATTATAGTGATAATGTTCTAAATAATAATACTACTCATCTGGTTAATGTTCTTTGGATGAATCATAAATTCAATGAATCTAGTTGAGAACATGGAGATTTGATGAAACAAATATTTCCTTAATTGTTTTATTATATAATGATAAATTTTAATGGTAAAAATTCATTTTAAGGGTAGTATAATGTAACACTATGGAATCCTGTATTTTTATTATATGATCTTTTTCATTATATACAATGAATTGTATGATCTTCTAAATTTTAGTTTCTTGGAAATTCGGAACATAATAAAAGAAAAAACAAAACATTATTCTAATCGATTTTAAGTGATTCTTTATGGGATCAACCTTGGTTACGTTTACTATATATAATATCATGGGGACAAATTTTTGAGGAAATAGGTGACCATAAATCCCATTAATGGAATTTTCAAGGGAGACATATAGAAAGTGAACATGAGACATAATAATAATAACATATGGCATAAAATATGGCATGAAAAGTAGAATATAAGGAATATAATAATGAAAATAGCATGAATCACAGTACATAAATGTGTCTATTGAATAAAAAGGAGGCATTCAAAATCATATCACCATGTTTTAACATTGAGGTGTCTTAAATGAAAATTACCATTGTTATTCACCAAGGTATCATAAAACATGTCTTCTATTATTTTAAATTCATTAACCATTGAATTTGAGAACTATAAGGGAAAATCATCTCATATGTATTAATTTAAGGTGAGCCACATTGTTCATAATAAATTATTTTTTCAATAACCTATGGAGAATAATGTACAAGTTTTATATAAAATCATTATGTATGCAAGTACTTATAGGTTGGCCATAACATCATTTTTAACCCAAAGAAAGAGAATGTGGGATTATTATATATAAATATATGAATAATTAAAATATATCAAAATATAGGGGAATAACCATGGATAATTAAATGGTGTTTGTATTCACAATATAATAATTTCTCACAAAAAATAGTTAAATTTTAGAAGTAGATTATGCAACATGATGGGTATAAAACCTGGATTTAGAAAACAAGAAAATAGGAGAAAAAAATATCCCCACATTGATAGAAAATATTTTATCATTAATTGTTTTATCAAAAGTTAATAAAGGATATTAACATAACATTTATAAGACATATACAAAAAATAGGTTCTTAAATTGAAGAGAAAGGGAGGAGAATTCCATTCTCTTGAATAGTTAATCCTAAATCTTATGGATAGAAACTTGGGAGATTAAGGAAAACATATGGGGTCATTCGAATGAAATATTTCAAAAAATTCAAGGATTATGGATTGTGAGTCATGGGGAATTGTGAAATGGATGGGTATTTATAGAAAAAATGTATAAATTGATTAATAATTTTCAAATATAGGTCTTATAAATCTATGTTGTGAAAAATGAAAAACCATGGGGATGAACATGGTTTTTTATCTTGTTTTTTTGGATATTTGAGTCAAATTTTATGATATTTTAATCATTTATAACCAAAAACCATTTTTTAAAAATTCTTTTGACATGTACAATTAATATTTCCACAAAATAATGTTTTTAAAATAAAAAGTTTTCATTAGACAATGGAAAGTTTTTTATTAGTTTGTAAATTGATTGAAAGATATTGAAATAAATAATATTGATAAAATAACATATTTTTGGTCATGGATTTTGATTAATTAGTTATTATATAATTATGACATAAATATGAATTCATAAGTCATTGAGAAAACACAATATTGTATTTTTACTCTTCACTGATAAATAAATTATTAATGAAATTTATAAAAAAAATCATCCTAACCTAATTTCGATGTGATGATTTAAAATTTTATATTTATTTAATCAAAATATTTAAATAAATATGATAATTTTATCTTTTAAATACAAACATCCTTATTTTTTTGAAATATTACAGTTTTTAATAGAATCAAATTTATGACACTTATAAGAATTTTATATGATATGATAAAATTATTTTATAATTTATATTTAAATAAGTGTGTTTCAAAAAAAATTCATCTAAAAAATATGATTCAAAATACCCATGTTTATTATAAAAGTGTATATATTTTCTAAGAAAATATAATTTTATTATTTGTATCCAAAAACATCTTATAAAATTCGTCTTATATAAACATATATTTATTAAGAAAAAATATTCTCAAAACGAGATTAATGGAATAAAAATTTTATTTATATAACTTCAATTAAAATTTATGGTAAAAATTCATGGATAGATAACCCCTTTATATACCTATGTATTCTGTAAGGGTAAGGTATGCAATGGTGGTGGTTTCATAGGGTACCTCGGCTAACATTGGATGAGTGGTAATCCCCACTAACATTAACTTCTCATGTATGTGATTTTTTAAAGACACACTTTTTTAATCTCACCTTGGGATTGGTTAAGGATGAATCCCAATGATGCTACCTCCCTCCCATGTTCTGACAAATGGGATTCAAACAGAATGACTATCCTGGTTGAGGCCATCATTTCTCCTTCCTACATTCATTATCTTTGTCCATTACTACTTACAAATACTTATTATAATAGTAAATTTATAATAATTGGGTATAGTTATAAACATTCAAATTGACCAATGGTTATATAATAGTTGAATCCCAATAGTCACATTTCACTTCATGCTATATAAATATCACTTCATTCTTTCACTAAAAATTCACTACAATTCAACCTAAGGTTATATTTTCATTTTACAAGATGTCGATTGGTTTACTAATATTTCATTTATTTTCTATAATATTTTTAATTATGGGGTTGATTCTATAATATTGGAGTGATATATACTTTCATATTTTAGATTTACTATTTTTTTGTTTAATTTTAATGGTTGGCATTTTCATTGGTTTTGAAGCTGACTAATGTGATGATATTAATTAATGTGATATGATTTTTTTAGATCCTTTATATTTTGTATATGCATTGTATAATATAAAAATCATTTTTTTCAGGAAAAAATATCATTTAAAATTATTGGGTCATTACAATCACCCTTATATTTTATGATATATTTACTTTAACACAAATTTTATTTGTTTGATAACTTGATATATAAGTAACCTCGAGTGTAAATGAATCATAATATATTATAGTGTTATCAAATTACCATTAGTTTGGTGGATATAAATTAGAATAACTAAATGATTAAATATTTATTATTTACACATTTATAAAATGAATTCATTTGTAATCAATTGGTTTGAAATGAAGATAAAAATATTTTAAAGTAAAAGGGAAGTTTTTCTGAAATTTTTCATGCTTAATGTGTTTTTATATTAATAAATAAAATTAATCACCATAAGTGAATTATTTTAATTAAATTTATATATTATATATTCAATAAAAAATTTAACAATCATTTATTTTTTTTCTAGAAGTGGTATACGAATAAACCATATTTTATGTTTAAAATGTTAATTTTTTAAAATAATTTTTTTCCAAATCTTGAACAATAATTTGAAAATGAAGTTATTATTATTAAAGAAATAAAATCATGAAATATGGATCCCATATTTTGAATCATGAGATTAAAATTTGGTAAATAACTCTGTTTTATTATTTCATCTTGAATAATAACCATGATATCATTTTGTAACCACAGTAAGAGTAAAATAGGTATAATTTGGCTAAAACATTGGGTTACAGATTTATAATTCCTTTAACACATTCCATTATCCTATTGGATTATTGGAGTTTGACCATTGTCACTCAAGTCTCAAAAGAATTTTTACTTTATTCAATATTTATTTGGTTATGTCCTTTATGTTATTTTATGAAAAGGATAAATAAAGAATGTCACTCCCATTAATTTAAAAAATATATATTTTTATTAAATTGATAAAAAAGGATAAGTTCATTTCCAGATATTTATTTTAAATATGAATATGTTTTTTATCAATGTAATATATTTATTATTTTTAGTGATTGAATAATTAAACTAAATTCTTATTAAATGCTGACACACTATTTATTCGATTAATAGAAAAATGAAATCAACAAATTTTGAAAATATATTATATATTAAAATTTAGTGGAATTATCATGTTCTATAAATTTTATGGATAAATATAAAATATTATGAATGTGTGAAAGGTTTATATTCAAAATAATTTTCTTTCATGTAGTATTTTAAGTATAATTAAATGAATAGTTTCAAACAATTTATTATAAATATTTTTTTAATTATATTTTACTACATTATTTAAAAAATCATTAAAATCCTTCATGATGACAAGTAGGATGGGAAAAGGTTATAAATTTCACCTCTTTGCAGTATGTGAGCTAATTATTGATATATATGTAAAATTATAACCCTTTAATATTAAAATACTGTTTACTATAGTTAGTAATGAAATTGGTTAAGAAAGAAGATAAACCAAATGATAAGTTTTAAAATGGATAAAAATACGTTTAATTTCATTAGATAATGATATTTGACCACATAATATTTTTCTTTGAATATATTTCCATTTGGAATCATTTATATTGAAAATAAATTCATTATATTTTGATACTATTACTAGTTCTAAGTTTCTTTTCTCCCAACATTATAGAAGGACACCCCTTCTCTCTTTTCATTAAACCTCCATGATCCAATGAGTTAAACCTAAACCTTCTCATTTGTATTTTCCACATTCATAACCATGATTCAGTGGTCTCCGTATTTTTAAAATATGATCCCAAGGGTCATTAATATGGGATCTAAATGAGGCATACCAGAGAAGAGTAGGTTATAGAGATTAAAATAAAGGTTAACTTGAGTTAAGAGTTTTATGTTAAAATATCATTATTTATTGATATTGTTTATGATTATGTTTTTTATATTAAATTTCATGATTTACCTTTAATTAATCTCATGAATTTTATCTCTCTATTTCTAGAGATTATATTTTTTCCATTCATTTTTCTCCCTTTATGTATTCTAGAAACTAAAATAATATTTTTAAGGAAAACTGGGATTATTTCTCTCTTTTGACAAAAAATTATTTTCTTCCATGCCCTTATTTCAGAAAAAATCATGAATGTTTTTAATATTCTCTTATGATTTTTTAATATCATTTCTATCCACATTTTTATTCTTAGAAAATGTTTTAACATGAATATTATTTTCATTTTATAATTGAGGTACTTTTTAATTTTTCCAAACATTTAAATGGAATGTTTCTTTAAATTTATACGACATGAATGGAATTTCAATATTTCTTGACTGATAAAATATATTAAGCATACATTTCATGTTTCAAAGTTTCTTTTTGGAGAAAATATTTTCAAAAGATATTGGTTTTTTTATTTTAAAAAATGGATTTTAAAGTTGAAAGAGAATCTTTCTCATTATATGTTCGGGTGACCTTTTAAAGTAATGTTTCCTATATAATAACATCTTTTGGTATTACTCCGGATATAATGGGGATTTAATCCAATGATACCATCTTTATTTTTTCTTTGGATAATATATGTTTATGGGGATGAAATATCGATGAAGCCTGTTTTATTTTCCAAGGTTTATGTTTTGAGGATTTTTTTTCTTTTAGCATAGATATGAATGAATTTATGATTATTTGAGTGGTGTGTATAGAATTATATATCTCTACAATAAATTTGGATAACATTAATGTTCTATGAGCTCAAAGGGTATATGGGAGGTTATCCTTATTCCAAAACAATATGGTACACCAAAAGTTATCCCAATCTGGAAACAAGAGAAAACACAATAGGTTCTCAGAAGCCTAAAAGATGTTACACAAGAGGTTACCCAAATGAAAAATAAGGTTCAAATGTGTTTATCCTAATACTAACATGTTATGATTTTTTTTGGGTATCATTGACCTATGATTTCTATTATTATGATTATTTTACATATTATTGCACTATTTTATGGCATGATCTTATGCTAATGTTAGGCTTTCATGGATAATATTCTTTGATCCCATTATAATTCATATCTTATGATCTTCTAATATTTATTCATTGAATCATTTTTATAATATAAGAATTACTAATTATGATTTTTAAAATATAATCACATGTTCACATACTCTTTATACACATGTTATTTTTAAATTATCATTGATATCTCATTATTTAACCCTTAATGAGCATATGAGTACACCCTATATTATGATTCATTTCCATAGTTTATGAACAATGGTTTTTTTAAGATAAGTCTATGAAGTTTTTTAGTTACGAAGAACATGGAAGGGTATAATATAGATATTTTATAAATAAGTTTATATGTATTTAAATTTCTAAAGAAACTAAACTTATATTATTTTGGCATAGATGGTAATGTTATGTAATGAATTATTATCTTTTAAGTATTAATATCTATGAATGAAAATTATGGGTCACTATTGATAGTAATTATAAATTTCTCTAAAATGTGATCTATAAAATGGGTCAACAAGAATCTATCGGATAATCCTTCCTCAACTCAAAAACTTCATAAAGAATTTAGATAAACAATATATACATAGAATAACATCTTAATATTATCTATTCTTTGAAATCATGATATTTTGATTGATGTTCATCAATTTGATGGAATTTTTAAATATATGTATGAACATGAATTTTCTAAAACTTAGTTTGAGGGTACTTTGTCTGATGGAATTTAAGTAGTGACATAATAAAAAAGTTATCTTTGTGATTTTGACCTTCATATACTTGTAAAATCATAATTTTATATTCTAATTCATAAAATTTTTTTCCAGGAACTTCATCTACCACTATACACTTTACATAATCCATTTATTTTCTAATAACATTGTTGAATACTCTAAATAATTCTATCAAAAAATACTTCTCTATCCGGTTACATTGAATTAAAAAATGATCTTCCCTCTTTCTCTCATTACAACATGCTATCTTTGTTTAGTATTGTACATCAACATTGTACTACTTCTCAAACATCAACCTTCTCATACCACTACAATTATTTCCTTTTAGACATATCAAAAGTTTTATAACTGTAACGCCTCGACCCTAGTTACCCAGATTCAGTGCATTATTACATAACATTGGCATGATCCCAAAAGATCAAGTCTCGAAAGACTGATTAGTTTAGTAGACATGGAAATACTAGATATATTCATAATTATTACATTACATCATAAAGTGAAAAAAACTAAAACAACATATTGTCTTCACATACCCTCATACATTCCCTGCAGTTCATTCATAAAATACTTCTACACATCCAAGGAAAAATTAAAACATTAAAGGGGTGATCTCATATGCTCAGTAAGGATAACAATATAGCATAAACTTTCATAAATAAACATAAAAATTTAAGACAATGTATAACTAAAACAAAATCATTTTAAACTTTAACTTCAGAATAATATTGAAAATATAAAATTAAATAATTCCATTTACTTATTCACATGGATATTCTACTAGTCGAATAATCGAATGCAATATCAATAACCACTTTCATAATGATGGAATGCATAATGCCAGACTATCATAACCACCTAGTCAAGGCCTCATGTCACGACTACAAATAATATTTGTTAAGGCCTTGTTCTAAGACAGTAGTTTGTCTCATGAGACCTACTAATGCATCTAGGACCTATAGAAGGCTCCACCCATCACTTATTAAGTCCAATGCATTCCGCATATGAACATGTTTAAACATAACATAAACATTCATATTAATCCTAGCATACAAAATGTCAATACTTTATCCATAAACCATGAATGGTAAAAAAAACATCCACATTCAAACATATCACAATACCTTCAATACAATTTGGAAGTTTTTTATCATAATAAATCAATGTCAAATAAGCTTATAATCCATCAAAGGATGTTGACATAGATGAAATCAAAAACTATTTGATAGAAATATCTCCTTTTTTGAAATCATTTAAAAGTCACATAATTATAAAATAAAACATTTACTTTCAAAATATTCTTATAAGCCTGTAATGGAAGCTTCAAAGATTTTATAATGGGGGAAAATAGCCACACCCACCGTATAAGTAAAAAAAGACATTCTTACCTTAATTTTGTCGAAATGCTTAAAAACGGACATTGTTTGGAAAACGTCAGAAATATTCCTTTATAAACATATTATAAAAAGTCAAAAAGGGTAAAAATTACTTTAACCCATATTCTATAAAATAGTAAGAATGATTTGAAATACTTTTTTAAGAAACATGTATGTGGATGATAAAGAGGTCCCAGTAGATAATTACGTATAAAAAACCTCGGATAATAAAGAGATTGTGAAATAAACCCTTACCTTGTAATTTTACTTGGTTGAGGGTAGGTTAACCTCCTGTATAATGGTGAAATAGTTTTTATTAAATTATACAAGAATCATATACATTAATATGATATCATATATGATCTTTTAACATTTCTTTGTTAATAATCTTTATGTATTATCGTCGATTCGGGTGTTAACTTACTCGTTCTCTTTTATATGTTTTGTGACATAAGTCATGCTTATTTTGGATAGGTTGTATATTATTCATATACAGAATTATATAAAGTTCTTAAACAATAATTTTAATCATCAAATGATAATTATTCTTGAATGGATACGATGGGGAATGAATCTCATCGCGTTCGTGGAGACGGTAGTCTATACGTACGCACGAGCGACAATATCATTCTTTTGATATTAAAATAATATATAATTGGATAGTATATCACATATAGAAAATAATTATCATGTTATATTTATTATTTAAATGAATTAAACATCATTATTATACCCATTATAATAATAATATATTGAATAACAGTTACACCACGACGTGGAGACGGTAAGCCGTACGTACGCATGTATGGTGACATGTCATTCAAAGGATGGATAGAATACTGAATATGGTTGTACCATATTTATAATAACATCACAATATATACAATATACTGGAGTTATTATTTTAGAATGTAAATAACAAAGAAATAAGAAGTTGAAGAAGAAAGGAACTTGAATGATGGTGGTGAAAACATTATCTCTTCTTTGGCTTCTTCCTTTTGATTTGATCAAAAGGGCTCGTTAGGCTGGATTTCTGATCAAACTAAGGCCTCTAGGTTGAATTTAGGGAATTTTAGAGAATATTCTGGCCAGTGTGGGCTAATCCAAAAAGCTTTGAATATGTGAAATTGAGAGAAGGGGGGGGTGCCCTTTTATAAGAGGGGTGAGGGGCACCTTTGGAAAAGCTAGAAATATTATGTGATAATAAATTCATATTCCGTTTCTAATGGATACATGGTGTATTATTTAAATGTTAAGGTGGGGATAGGTCTAACAACACTCAACCAAAAGGTTTTATAGAGGTTTGGGTCACTTTATTAACCTTATCTTTTAGTTTTAACTATTCTTTAATTAGTTTGAAACTTACCACGTCTCTTTAAATTTTTCTATTATATAGTCAATAAACATACTATAATATTCCAATAGTCCCCCAAGTGTTTCATTAATGATAAACCTCTCATAATATAAGTATCTTGTCTGAACCTTAGATTTCTAGGAATAGAATATAAATTAATAATATAATATTTATTTTAAAAACTCTTTTATGTCAATTTTGACACTATTTGGTATTTTATTTTTTTGAAAATCATAACAGCATGATTACTTAGAAAAAACTTTATTAAATCAATACTAAAATGTCATATTAACATATAAATTTTTTTTAATTCTTAAAAAGTCTCAAATTACATTTATTTTGATATTTATAATATCAATTATTTTAATATTTCATTAATTAGGTAATTACTACATCACCATTCTGTCATAAATAAATTAGATTATTTAATGTCTAAATATTATAAGTAAAAAACTATTATGTAGGAAATATTTTTATATTTATAATGAATATTTGCAATTGAATTTATCTTATGTATAACCTTATATAGAAATTTGTTTCCTAAAAGATATATGCTTATGTCATTTTTGTATTTACTTTAACTTAATTAATATAAAGTGTCACTATCACTTACAATTGGATCAATGGGGTCCCAAAATCGACCCAATGATTCCCATGGTCGGATATGTATCAACAAATTGGGTTAGGAAACATTTTAGAGTAATTTATTATTATTATTATAATATTATTTTTTTACCCTTATTTACCGGATTTACCCTTTAACAATGGTAAATAAAATATTTACCGAAATAATTATTCAAAATGTCTAAAAATAAAAGTTACCTATTTACACAATTTGGTCCTCCAGATTCTAAATATGGAATCCATTTTTCTAAATTCAAAACACAGAAGTTGCAAAAATTAATTTAAAATTATTTCCTGTTGTTAAAATAAAAAGCGTGTTTTTAAGAGATAATAACTATCAAAATATTGACACTTGTTTATGTTCGGTTTAAATGTGAAATTATGTCCAATGACCAACATTGTATTATATGATAAAAATATATTCTAAATATACTTTAAAACCACTCAAATTCATAATTTATCACTATAAATTATTTTGATTAAAAAAGTTGTTTTTAATTAAAATTTAGTAATTTTCACTATTCATCAAAATATAAAAGTTATCCGAAAAGTACCAAAATTTCACCCTTGGATAATTTCGATATTACAAATCAAAAAATGAAGTCAATTTTGAGAGATTAAATTTTTAAAATTTCAAAAAGTGGGTATTACTATTCATGTAACAGCCCAAGATTTTATAAAAAAAATATTCTTTTTAATTTTATTAATGTCTTGTGTTGTACGCTACACCAAAAGGAGCATGCACAACACACATCCTTGACTTGACTTGCATTACACGCAATCGCGACCTTCCTCGATAGCGTGTGTAGTACGCAATACCGAGTTTCACTAAACAACGATATGCTATAAAAATATTATTAAAACTAGCCGTTATGAATAGTAATAACCACTTTTTGAAATCCAGTAAATCTTATTTTTCAAAATGAACTTTATTTTTGGATTCGGAGTATCGAATTTAGCCTAAGGTGAATTTTTGGTACTTTTCGGATAACTTTCATATTCTGATGAATAGTGAAAATTACTAAATTATAATTAAAAACAACTTTTTTAATCGAAATAATTAATAGTGATAAATCATTAATTTGAGTGGTTTTTAAAGTATATTTAGAATATATTTTTACAATTTAATACAATGTTGGTCATTGGATGTAGTTTCACATTTAAACTAGACATAAACAAGTGTCAATCTTTTGATAGATATTGTTTCTTAAAAACACGCTATTTGTTTTAACATCGGGATTTAATTATAAAATTAATTAATATGTTATGAATTTGGTAAAATAGACTTCATTTTTGAATTCAGAATATGAAATATAGCTTGGGATGAAATTTTGGCATTGTTCTGAAAAACATCAATTTTTGATGAATAGTGAAACTACTAAGTGGTAGGTTAAAAACTAAATTTTGCATAAAACTTAATTTTACCGCTTCGGTGAATGGAATTTCGAAAATCCGAGAGACACGGTTAATATCAAGGACTAAAATGTGATTCAATGAGATGAAAATAATTTTTTGGTGAATAGTAACTTTTTACTTTTTTTTACCACGGTAAATAGTAAATAGGGTAACTAAGGGTAAATATGATATTAATATTACCCTAACACATGTCCTAATTCTATTGGACAAGTGTAATTCGACCAAAAACAAACTTAGGAATAAAATATGACCATTTAGGCCCACTTGGATTAGATTAGGACATTTATTATTAATTTATTTAAAGAAGGGTTAAAATAGTTAAAATCAAAGTTTAATAAGTAAATCATTTTTAATATGGGGTTATACATAATATAAATTCGACTATAAATATTCATTAGAAAGCTAAAACGATTTCCTACATGATGGTATTTTATTTGTAATTTTTAGACATCAAATAATATAATTTATTTATGACACAAAGATGATGCAGTAATTATCTTATTTATGAAATATTGACATAATTGATAATATAAATACCAAAATAAATGTAATTTAAGACTTTTTATGAATTCCACTAATTTTCTAGGTTACTATGATATATTATTGTTGATTTAATCAACTTGGTTCGAACATATAATTCTGTTATGACTTTCAAAAAAATCATATATCAAATAGTGTCAAAATTGACACAAAAGAGTTTTTAAATAAAATATTATATTATTAATTGTTATCTTATTCCTAAAAATCTAAGGTTCGGCCAAATGACTTAGATAAGGATATATGTATTAATAATATACAATTTGGGGTTCGTTTGGCATGTTATAGTAAGTGTATTAACTATATAGTGAAAGAAAACAAAAAGACACGGTAAAAGTTAAATTATTTAACTTAGAGTTAAATCTAATTGTTAAGGTTAAAATAAGAACCTAAACTTGTCTAAATCTTATTGGTTGATAGGATTTCGACCCATAACCACTTTAGCTTCGAAATAAGACCCTTTGGAACCATTATAAACCGATTTTGACTTTAATATAAAATAATAGTTTGAGATATTCCTAAGGTGCCCCTCTCCTCCCCTATAAAAGGACACCTCCTCCCCCTCCTCCTCACACCAATTTGAGCACTCAAGCTCGGCCAACCCCTGCCAATTTCTCCTCTCCACTTCCCTAGAAACATCCTAGAGGTTCTGGTCTTCCTCAAAGTCCAATTTTAGTGCCCTAAGAGGAGGTCTCAAAGAGGCACTTCAAAGAAGAGGTAATTACCGTTACCAATTCTTTCATCTTTATTTCTTCTTCCACTTCTTCTTCTTAGGTTGTTTCATTATGAAGTAATAACATCAGTATCACTCATATACTGATATGTTATTATAAGTATGAAACAACCCTATTTCACCATCTATCCATCCTACGGAAAAAGAAATCACCACGCGTGCGTACGTACGGAATACCGTCTCCACGCCGTGGTGTAATCTATTTTCCACCACCACCTTACATGGATGGGTATAATGGTGTAAAGAATAACTATACATAGTTATTACAACATCATATTGATTCTGATATATTGTATAATCCACTCCAATTCAGTTCAATATTTATAGAAATGATATCATCGCTAGTGCGTACGTACGGAATACCGTCTCCACGACGCGATGAGATTCATTCTCCATGTTAACCATTTAAGAATGATTATAATGTATATATAAGAAATAATAATGAAATATATTACATTATAAAGCTACTGGATTTATGTATATATATACATATGTATGTCATCTACTTACTTCCATTTCAAGACAATAAGGAAAGGAAAACAGCGTTCATGCGTACGTACGGACTACCGTCTCCATGAACGGTGTTTTTCATTTTATTTATCTACCTATTATATATATATATATATACTGAATATATATGATATATAAATCATATTTTATATTCTGGAAGTAAGTAAATCATGATATAAGTAATAATTATGTCAAGAACAACAAGTCAAAACACCTACGATAAATGAAACGATTTTACCCAAAACGCTTCTTTAACATGGAATTTACAAAAGAACGGGTAATATAATGTCATAAGTGAACCATATATGATATCATAACAATGAATATGATTCTTTAATAAGTCAATAACATGATTTAAATCATTATACAGGAGGTTCGGACACTTACAAAGCAAGTCGGACCTAAGGTAAGGGAAATATCACAATCTCATTTTTATCCGAGATTGTTTATTCGTAAGTATTTACTGGGGTGTATTTTATCATCCACATCCATGTTTTATCAATATGTAATATTATTTCCATCCACCTAAAATTGTTTAAATCCATTTTTACCCTTCGGTGAGTTTTTAGTAATACGTATGAAAGGAATCTTTTGTCGTTGTTCGTACGAGGTACTTTTTGACTTTTCCGACAAAAGTACGAAGAATGTTTTTTTTAACTTATACGGCACGAACGGATTTCTACTGTTTTATAAAGCCTTATTTTAATGAAGCTTCCTCTAAAAGATTTCATGACTATTTTCAATAAAATCTCTTTCTTTTAAAATTGCATGATGTTTTGTGAAAAGAAATTGATTTTGAAGAAGAAAGGGTATTTTCCTCAAGAATTCAATTCAAGTGTTTTATCAAAATTATTTTCCATCTAAGATAATAAAGGGTTCTGTTTCTATCCATATTTTTACATTGATTTGACTATGTTGAGATGGAATTATGTTTATGAATTCCTTTATCTTATATGAATTGATTTATGATGTCATGATGTTTCAAGAATCCCATTTTTATTACATGGGTTATGCGATGATGTATGTTTTATGATTTTGTGGCGCACATAAGAAAGGATTCATTAAGAGATGGGTGGGACCTATATCTCCCTCCAATGCATTGGGTAATGATTTTATATCTCATGAGATAGACATGGCTGGAACGGAAGGTTATTTCGGTTCAGTGATACAGGACTGAAACGAGGAGTGAACTCGGTTCAGAAAGGGACTTTGTCCACTAAGATAGTCTTGGCAATGAGTCATGACTAACAAGAAATGATTTTCCATGATTATGTGTGCATGCCACAAAGTTTCAAGTTTTATGTTATGATTATGGGGATCTCATTTTCACTTCTATGATTTATCCCATGTTATGATATTATGAGCTCTTTTGCAGGTTAAGATTTCCAAAAAAGCTATGTTCTTTTGTATATGATGTGATTGATATTTCTTTTGTTTACCCTTACTGAGCATTTGAGCTCACCCTTTTATGTTTTCTTTTCCCCAGGATATAAAGAAAGGTTTATAGGTAAAAAAAAGGGAAGATCTTTATGGGAGATATTGAAGATCTTTCACCACGATTAGAAGATTACGTTCCGAGTTTCCAAAAACACTAAACTATTACGATCCTTGTGTGTGTGTTTTTGTTATGTACTAAGTATTCCGCAAAAGTAATGTAATGTCCATGTACGATAAGCTTCGGGTCTCTACAGTTGGTATCAGAGGAAAGGTTTAGTCAACCTTTGGAAACTAGGATGCGAAAACGTTAGTGAGATCCCTAGAGATATTTCTAAGGTATGTCTAGGGATGTCCCTAGGGATAAGTATACGTATAGGTTATAGTAATAGAATTACGCTAACGATCATATAATTAAACCTAAGATGTTGGATATTGAAGGTAATTACCCTTTATTATGTTGTTTTCCCTAGCATGATTTTTGCCTCTCACACTATTCTTTTTGGGTTTTAGACGATGGCTGGAACCCGAAGGAACCGTGTTGATCAATGCAATGGACAATGCAATGATTGCCCTCCTGAACAAACAAATGTTATGGGAGATGGAGTGCAAAATCTTATTGCTATACTTACACAAGCTATGAATCATTCTGGACTTCCAAATGAGCAGAGAAGGGAACAATATTCTATTGAGTCCTTCATGAGGCAACGTCCACCTTCTTTCAGTGGGTCTTTTGATCCACTTGTGGCTGAACAATGGATCAGTACTACTGAAAAGATATTTTCAGTTCTTCAATGTTCTGATCATGATAAAGTCATCTTAGCAGTATATCGTTTGGAAGGTGAAGCTGATCAATGGTGGAATCTTATCAAGAATACGAGGCCAAGAGATGAAATTGAGTCCATGGAATGGGACGAGTTCAAGAACTTGTTTTTCGGTAAGTACTTCCCTCGTATTCTTCGAACAAAGATGGAGAAAGAGTTTCTTGAACTGAAGCAAAGGGACGATGAATCTGTTGGTACCTATGAAGCAAATTTTACAAGACTTGCAAGGTATGCTTCTGGAATTATCATCCAACCTGAAAGTAAAGTTGATCGATTTTTCAGTGGCTTAAAACCAAGTCTTCGAAGGGCATTAGCTATAAGAGACTTCAGTAGCTATGAAGAAATTGTGCGTTGTGCTATCAAGGTAGAAATGGAAGTTGGTGTTACATATCCATCTCATGGTTTTGACAAGAAACGAAAGATGGAGTTCAAGGAGAAATCTCAGAATAATGGTGAAAAGAAGATGAATGTTTCCTTATGCACAAAGTGTGGAAAGAAGCATGGTGGAGATTGTCTTAAAGGGACTAGAAAATGTTTTAAGTGTGGAAAAGAAGGTCATCGAGCAGCTTAGTGTCGAAGTAATGGAAAAAGGGTTTCTAATGATGTGAATAAAGCAAACACTGCAGAGAACGCATCGTCAACACTTCAATGCTTCAAGTGCAAGGAAATGGGGCATTATGCTAATAATTGCCCTAATCCAAGGGTTAGTGATGATCAACATGAGCAACCACTGAAGGCAAAGGACAAAGGGAAATCACATGCGATCACTATTGGCAATGTTGAATATGACAACGATGTGGTGGAATGATTAAGTGTTTATGTAATGGGATAATGTTCTATCATTGAGTATTGCAATATTTATTGATGTGGTATTCAAAGTGATTGAGATATTTTTTTGGAAATAAGATGATATGCGCATAATGAAGACGAGAAAATGAAATGTTTAATAGTATTCATGAGCTCATGATTGATATAAGGACTAAGTGATATCATGGTTTGAGTATATAGAATTTTGAGGATTTTGGTATGTGGAAAGTGTTAACTTTTAACTGCACTCATGTTTTCACTAAGGTATTCAAGAGAATACACGATTAAGGACTTTGAATGTTTGGAATGTGACCAACAAGACATATCTTATGATATGTGGGGATCAACGACAGTATTAAATCTCTGGTAATCGATGTCACTATATTATGAGAGTGGACTGCAGTATTATGTATAAGCCTAAAGATTAGACTGGATTATGTTGGACATAAGTTAGTATTGTTTAAGGATAGAAGATTTTCGATATTATTGATGGGATGTTATAGTAACGTAGTTTTAGAAAAAGGACAACCTGCAGGACGGGCGACAGCCCATCGCTTCGGACAAGGCTGTAGGAATCGAACCCACAACCAAAGTGCGACTGGCCTTTATCGCCTACCACTGGCCTACAGGAAGTCCCTGTTTAGTAGAAACTAGTTTTATTATATTAAGCAGTATGATATATGAAGTATAAGTCCATTTTAAGAACTATATATGATTAATCTCACTATAGAATGACTTATGTATATTTAATAACTTTTGCTTACCTTTTGTTTGAGACAGATGGAATGACCCGTCATTCTATCACATGATCTGCTAACACTTCACGAATAACAAATTCAACTTCATTTATTTAAGAGATGAAGTGGAAATTGTTCAAGGCACGAACAACAGTGATATTGTATCAAAATAAAGTAAGTATTTATTCTAATTCAAATTTTCAACTTTAGGGAAATGATCTAGAAAACAAAAAATGTTGTCCTAGTGATCTTATACCTGATGAATCAGATGGTACCTTAGATCGTCACAAATTTATGGATTTGTGATTACTGGATTTTCCATAGCCATGTTCTCTACCACTCTCCATCAGAACATGATGGTTAGATTTCTCTTCCATATCCATATTTTCACCTATGTGGAAACCCAGTGATTAGTTTATTTGGGTAGTCGTTACATTTCATACTTTAGTTTTTAAAGCCAAGTTTTGGTATTCCCTTTTACGATGTGGGTTTCTATTGAAGAAACTTTCAAATAGTAAACCATTTATAACCCCGACGAATTTCGAGGGCGAAATTCATTTTAAGGGGGGTAGAATGTAACAGCCCAAGATTTTATAAAAAAATATTCTTTTTAATTTTATTAATGTCTTGTGTTGTACGCTACACCAAAAGGAGCATGCACAACACACATCCTTGACTTGACTTGCATTACACGCAATCGCGACCTTCCTCGATAGCGTGTGTAGTACGCAATACCGAGTTTCACTAAACAACGATATGCTATAAAAATATTATTAAAACTAGCCGTTATGAATAGTAATAACCACTTTTTGAAATCCAGTAAATCTTATTTTTCAAAATGAACTTTATTTTTGGATTCGGAGTATCGAATTTAGCCTAAGGTGAATTTTTGGTACTTTTCGGATAACTTTCATATTCTGATGAATAGTGAAAATTACTAAATTATAATTAAAAACAACTTTTTTAATCGAAATAATTAATAGTGATAAATCATTAATTTGAGTGGTTTTTAAAGTATATTTAGAATATATTTTTACAATTTAATACAATGTTGGTCATTGGATGTAGTTTCACATTTAAACTAGACATAAACAAGTGTCAATCTTTTGATAGATATTGTTTCTTAAAAACACGCTATTTGTTTTAACATCGGGATTTAATTATAAAATTAATTAATATGTTATGAATTTGGTAAAATAGACTTCATTTTTGAATTCGGAATATGAAATATAGCTTGGGATGAAATTTTGGCATTGTTCTGAAAAACATCAATTTTTGATGAATAGTGAAACTACTAAGTGGTAGGTTAAAAACTGAATTTTGCATAAAACTTAATTTTACCGCTTCTGTGAATGGAATTTCGAAAATCCGAGAGACACGGTTAATATCAAGGACTAAAATGTGATTCAATGAGATGAAAATAATTTTTTGGTGAATAGTAACTTTTTACTTTTTTTTACCACGGTAAATAGTAAATAGGGTAACTAAGGGTAAATATGATAAAAATATTACCCTAACACATGTCCTAATTCTATTGGACAAGTGTAATTCGACCAAAAACAAACTTAGGAATAAAATATGACCATTTAGGCCCACTTGGATTAGATTAGGACATTTATTATTAATTTATTTAAAGAAGGGTTAAAATAGTTAAAATCAAAGTTTAATAAGTAAATCATTTTTAATATGGGGTTATACATAAGATAAATTCGACTATAAATATTCATTAGAAAGCTAAAACGATTTCCTACATGAGGGTATTTTATTTGTAATTTTTAGACATCAAATAATATAATTTATTTATGACACAAAGATGATGCAGTAATTATCTTATTTATGAAATATTGACATAATTGATAATATAAATACCAAAATAAATGTAATTTAAGACTTTTTATGAATTCCACTAATTTTCTAGGTTACTATGATATATTATTGTTGATTTAATCAACTTGGTTCGAACATATAATTCTGTTATGACTTTCAAAAAAATCATATATCAAATAGTGTCAAAATTGACACAAAAGATTTTTTAAATCAAATATTATATTATTAATTGTTATCTTATTCCTAAAAATCTAAGGTTCGGCCAAATGACTTAGATAAGGATATATGTATTAATAATATACAATTTGGGGTTCTTTTGGCATGTTATAGTAAGTGTATTAACCATATAGTGAAAGAAAACAAAAAGACACGGTAAAAGTTAAATTATTTAACTTAGAGTTAAATCTAATTGATAAGGTTAAAATAAGAACCTAAACTTGTCTAAATCTTATTGGTTGATAGGATTTCGACCCATCCCCACTTTAGCTTCGAAATAAGACCCTTTGGAACCATTGTAAACCGATTTTGACTTTAATATAAAATAATAGTTTGAGATATTCCTAAGGTGCCCCTCTCCTCCCCTATAAAAGGACACCTCCTCCCCCTCCTCCTCACACCAATTTGAGCACTCAAGCTCGGCCAACCCCTGCCAATTTCTCCTCTCCACTTCCCTAGAAACATCCTAGAGGTTCTGGTCTTCCTCAAAGTCCAATTTTAGTGCCCTAAGAGGAGGTCTCAAAGAGGCACTTCAAAGAAGAGGTAATTACCGTTACCAATTCTTTCATCTTTATTTCTTCTTCCACTTCTTCTTCTTAGGTTGTTTCATTATGAAGTAATAACATCAGTATCACTCATATACTGATATGTTATTATAAGTATGAAACAACCCTATTTCACCATCTATCCATCCTACGGAAAAAGAAATCACCACGCGTGCGTACGTACGGAATACCGTCTCCACGCCGTGGTGTAATCTATTTTCCACCACCACCTTACATGGATGGTTATAATGGTGTAAAGAATAACTATACATAGTTATTACAACATCATATTGATTCTGATATATTGTATAATCCACTCCAATTCAATTCAATATTTATAGAAATGATATCATCGCTCGTGCGTACGTACGGAATACCGTCTCCACGACGCGATGAGATTCATTCTCCATGTTAACCATTTAAGAATGATTATAATGTATATATAAGAAATAATAATGAAATATATGACATTATAATGCTACTGGATTTATGTATATATATACATATGTATGTCATCTACTTACTTCCATTTCAAGACAATAAGGAAAGGAAAACAGCGTTCATGCGTACGTACGGACTACCGTCTCCATGAACGATGTTTTTCATTTTATTTATCTACCTATTATATATATATATATACTGAATATATATGATATATAAATCATATTTTATATTCTGGAAGTAAGTAAATCATGATATAAGTAATAATTATGTCAAGAACAACAAGTCAAAACACCTACGATAAATGAAACTATTTTACCCAAAACGCTTCTTTAACATGGAATTTACAAAAGAACGGGTAATATAATGTCATAAGTGAACCATATATGATATCATAACAATGAATATGATTCTTTAATAAGTCAATAACATGATTTAAATCATTATACAGGAGGTTCGGACACTTACAAAGCAAGTCGGACCTAAGGTAAGGGAAATATCACAATCTCATTTTTATCCGAGATTGTTTATTCGTAAGTATTTACTGGGGTGTATTTTATCATCCACATCCATGTTTTATCAATATGTAATATTATTTCCATCCACCTAAAATTGTTTAAATCCATTTTTACCCTTCGGTGAGTTTTTAGTAATACGTATGAAAGGAATCTTTTGTCGTTGTTCGTACGAGGTACTTTTTGACTTTTCCGACAAAAGTACGAAGAATGTTTTTTTTAACTTATACGGCACGAACGGATTTCTACTGTTTTATAAAGCCTTATTTTAATGAAGCTTCCTCTAAAAGATTTCATGACTATTTTCAATAAAATCTCTTTCTTTTAAAATTGCATGATGTTTTGTGAAAAGAAATTGATTTTGAAGAAGAAAGGGTATTTTCCTCAAGAATTCAATTCAAGTGTTTTATCAAAATTATTTTCCATCTAAGATAATAAAGGGTTCTGTTTCTATCCATATTTTTACATTGATTTGACTATGTTGAGATGGAATTATGTTTATGAATTCCTTTATCTTATATGAATTGATTTATGATGTCATGATGTTTCAAGAATCCCATTTTTATTACATGGGTTATGCGATGATGTATGTTTTATGATTTTGTGGCACACATAAGAAAAGATTCATTAATAGATGGGTGGGACCTATATCTCCCTCCAATGCATTGGGTAATGATTTTATATCTCATGAGATAGACATGGCTGGAACGGAAGGTTATTTCGGTTCAGTGATACAGGACTGAAACGAGGAGTGAACTCGGTTCAGAAAGGGACTTTGTCCACTAAGATAGTCTTGGCAATGAGTCATGACTAACAAGAAATGATTTTCCATGATTATGTGTGCATGCCACAAAGTTTCAAGTTTTATGTTATGATTATGGGGATCTCATTTTCACTTCTATGATTTATCCCATGTTATGATATTATGAGCTCTTTTGCAGGTTAAGATTTCCAAAAAAGCTATGTTCTTTTGTATATGATGTGATTGATATTTCTTTTGTTTACCCTTACTGAGCATTTGAGCTCACCCTTTTATGTTTTCTTTTCCCCAGGATATAAAGAAAGGTTTATAGGTAAAAAAAAAGGGAAGATCTTTATGGGAGATATTGAAGATCTTTCACCACGATTAGAAGATTACGTTCCGAGTTTCCAAAGACACTAAACTATTACGATCCTTGTGTGTGTGTTTTTGTTATGTACTAAGTATTCCGCAAAAGTAATGTAATGTCCATGTACGATAAGCTTCGGGTCTCTACAATTCATAAAGACTACTTTGATTGGTTGCAGTGTGTTAGAATCTCGATGTTGCGTACAACACATGCTACTGTATTATTGAAAGAGAAGCGTACCGTGGAAGCTTGGGGTGTTACAATAAGTATGTACAAACTCAGTGCATCACAATTCTTATTTTAGCTAAAAATATTACTTTTTATTAATCTCTATCAGATAACAGTTATCCTGGTTTATCTAGTGACATTTGGAATTATCTATTTGGTGACATTATGCATTATATATCCGGTGGAAAGTTTTTAATTATTTTCACTAGTATGAAGATTAAAATTTCATCTTGGATCATGAGTTTCTTCATGATGTAAGAATATTTTATAACTTCATATAATCATCGAGTATAAGGAATATTTCACAATAAGGTTAAGGAAACTTGTAGCGGCTCAAGCCTTTTACATATAAAATTACATGATTTTAAGCATAATTATACATTAGAGTATATGCCAAGGATCGTTAAGTCTAGTGTCTTAGAAGACTAGGTACATAAAACATCAAACATGGGGCTAAAAAACACATTTTTATTTAATCTCCATAAAGAGATCCTAACTTTCTTTGAGCCCTAACATCTTCATAGGGTACCCTGGGGATCACATGAACAAAGGGATGAGCTAAAAAATCCCAGTAAGGGAAAGAACATAAGGATACATATTAAGAACATGAGTTAGGAGGCATGACATAATGAAATCCAAAGCATGGAACTTATAAAATCATATTATATAAGCATGGGATCATTTAAAAATGGAATCATATAAATGTGTAAGAATAATAAAACATGTCTTTAGTATGGGTCAAGGATAACCGCCAATCCGGCTTCCCAATTTATTATGGGTCGAGGCTTACAGCCAATCCTGTTTCCCATTTTAGTACAGGTCAAGGCTAACCGCCAATCCCATTTCACATCACATCTCATGAGATTTAACATTACCCAAGTCATTGGAGCTCTATCTAGGCGCACCCATCTCAACATTTTCATGAATATTATTGTCTCATAAATAATCATACATAATCAACCATACATAAACATAAGGATAATCATAGAATGAATTGGGTACCAAAATCATGACATAAATCATAACCAATGGGCGTATCATGAAAGTGTCCATGAAAGAAAGGGATTAGAACATACATGGATGTTCATAAGTTAAATAGGAATATAATGTGGTAAGTGGTGTTGAACGTAAGTGACAACATATAATAAATGTATTTGAGAAACATTATCATTAAAACATTTTGTGCTGTTTTAAGGAAAACACTATAGAGATTTTAAAATATAAAAGAGGAAACTCATTTATATAAAACATGAAATGATACAAGAAGGTTTTCATAATAAAAAGACTGATTTTTTTAAAGAAAATGGTGCCTTAAAAAAGAGGATATATTTCACTTAAAATTGGATAAAAAATTGGGATGTTCCCTTAAAATAGGGTCTCTTATCGGAAAGTTCTATGGAGGGAATCTTTTAAAAACATGTATATCCCCAAAAGAGATTGATGAAAGGGTATTGATAAATGAATTTTTTAAAAATAAACATAATTTAGAATATGTACATAAACATATAATATGAAACAATTTTGATATAAAGAAATATAAGGCAACCCGAATGAACTAAGAAGGTTCAGGTAGAATTCATTATGGTTTATCGACATGGTGTCGGGTTTACCTAAGAGCACTTGATGAGTGAGAAAAAGGGATTTATAATCACTTATTCATAATGAGGGAATTATGGGGGAGGTGTGAAATCATACCCCATCATTTGAGATTACACATGGAAAGGCATAGCATAGAGAACAATCTTGATTAAGAGTAAAATGGAGAGGATCTCTTACCTTAAATCTATTTGTGTTCTCCACTTGTTATTAAAGACCCGAATAAACAAATTAGGTTTATTAATTAATAATTCCAAAAATTATTCAATATTTAATTGTTTTATTATAATCATTTTAAGTTCATTTATAACCGTTTTTATTGGTTATGAGGTTCAATTTCATTGTTTAGGCTCGTTTGTTTACTTGGTTTTAATGACAGGTTCAATTATATTCATGTTTGGATAAACATGTAAGATGAAAGTGGTTGGACAGAATTGAATTTATATTCTATTTGTTAAAAACCAGTAGATTACATGGTTTTAAATTTATTTTGGTTACTTAGAGTGAAGTCGAATAATTATATAAAACCATAGTGACAACCATTTTTGTTAATCGGTGGGTTTGATTACAAAGAACATGTTTTGATTTATAACTAAATACCATTTGTTAAAATGGATTAAAGAACCAAAAATATGATATATTAAATATATAATAATCTATTTCAACCATAACACAAAGGGTTTCACGATCAGAATTAAAGATGATAATAGAAATTGATAAACCATTGTCCTTGAATGTGCTAAATTGGCACATCTCAAATAGTGCTTTAATTTCTTTCAAATAAAAGGTGGGGAAAGGAGAGAAGATAGTGAAATATCCCATTAGAATAAAAAATTACAGTACATGTATGTTACTGAATTTATAATACTATTAGGGTGAAGAGAAGTGAGGAAATAAACAAAAAGAAAATAACTTAAAAGAAAAGAAGAAATTGGAAAGAGGAATTTAACTCTTGAGACTTCCTCCATTGAGAACCTCTTAAGGGGAGAGGTTTTGGTATTTTGAAGAGGCTAGGAGATTTTGGACATGGGAGACGATCTTGGGGAGATATTTGGGCAGAGTATTGGCAAGGCACAAGGCTTGAGAGGATTGAAGAGAAGAGGTAATAATTGGTGGTTATTTATAGTGGAGGGAAGAGGGGTATTCTCAATATAAAATTCATTAGTTTATTATTTACCCAGAAGACAGGGAATAGTGAGTCTTCAATGACCAAGAATAGTAATTTTATCATGTTATCCCGAACCAATTGGGCTTAAATCATCAGAACATCATGCATGACTCAACAATTAGCTTATTTAGCTTATTTTTTAAATTATGGTATTTCACAATTCATAAAAAATTCATGTATTTCAGAGAAATATCAAAAAATAGACCTAACCATTTTTTGATGTGTATAATCCAAAAATGAAGTTCATTTTTCAAAAATAATTTTCTAAATATGATTATTTTAATATTTAATTACAATCATAATTTATTATCAAAAACCAGTTTTAAAACATTCATTTATTTATTCTAAAATATATTTATATCATATTTTCAATTTGAATAATATTTATATGTTACCATAGGTAAGGTTAATATTCCTTAGGGTATATCACTATTCATAAGGGTATGTTACTATACACCAAAAATTATGTTTTCCTTATAACACTCCAAATAACTTACTGATCGCAACTGTGTATGCCAGATTTTTGAAATTCTAAACACAATACTGACAAACTTATGTTTAAAGGTCACTTATCACATAATAGTTCATTATGTTGTTTTTTCATGTGACATTATGACATATTTATAAGAATAAAATTTCTATTTAAAAACAATGGGTCGTTACATTCTTCCCTGCTTAAGAAATTTGGCCCTCGAAATTTCTCCAGTTCCCATGTTGCATCTTTGTACTTATGGTTTATCCATAGTACCTTGACCAGAAGAGTAGTCTTGTTGCGTAGAACTTTGTCTCTAAGATCCAAGATCTTGACTGGTAGCTCTTCATAGGAAATATCATCCTCTAACTGTACCACCTCTGAAGAGAGTACATGTGAAGGTTCTGGTATGTACTTCTGTAAGACGGATACATGAAAGACATCATGTACTATCAACATGATAGGTGGGAGTTCCAGTCGATAGGACACATCTTCAACTCAATCAAGGTTTTTGAAGGGGCCTATGTACCTGGGACTTAACATCCCTTTATTTCCAAACCTCATGAACTTCTTCCATGGAGATATGCATAGAAATACCATGTCTCCAACTTTGAACTCAAGGCCTCATCGACGGTTATCTTAATAACTCTTCTATCAACATTGGGTTGCCTTGATATGTTGCTGAATAGTTTTCACCTTTTACATCATTTCTTCAGTCATTTCAGGTCCTAGAAACTTACGCTCACCAAATTTATCCCAACACGCTGGTGTTCTGCACATCTTCTCATAAAGGGCTTCATATGGTGCCATTTAGATGCTTGAGTGAAAACTATTGTTGTAGGATAATTCAACCAGTGGAAGATGTTGGTCTCATCCTCCTTTCAAGTCTATAAAACACGCTCTCAACACGTCTTCCAATGATTGAATAGTTCGATCAGATTGGCCATCATTTTGAGGATGATAGGTCGTACTGAAGATCAGTTTTGTGCTTAGAAAATGTTATACTTTTCTAGAACATTGAGGTGAAACTTGGATCATGATTGGATATAATAGATAGTGGTTCTCCATGCTAACTTACCACTTCTTTTATGTAAATCCTTGAAAGATGATCCAATGATAAGTCCTCTCGAATCGCGATAAAGTGAGTCGTCTTTGTAAGATGATCCACAATGACCCATATAGCATTGTTTCCTTAGATGTCCTTGGAAGTCCAGTGACAAAGTACATGGTAATTTTCCCCCAAATCCATTCAGGTACGGGTATTGTTTGCATCATCCCCTTATACTTTTTCCACTCAGCCTTTACTTGCTGACATACCATGCAATTTCATGTATATTCAGCAATCTCCGTTTTTAATATTGCCCCAGCAAAAGTTTTATTGGAGATCTTGATACATCTTTGTTCTCCCTGGGTCGATAGAGAAGGTTGATTTATGTGTTTCATTCATAATCTCCTTATTTTTCTCTAGATCAGATGGTACATATAATCATGACCCAAATCTTATGAGGCCTTCCTAATCAATTTTGAAATCATAGGATTTTCCATTTCTGATAGCTTCCACCCTTTTCTGAATTTCCACATCCTTTCTTTGAGAATCCTTTATTTCCTCCAAGAGGGATGGTTGGGAAATCATTTTATAAAGGATTGATGATTTTCCTCCCTTAATGATTCCCATGCCCATCCTTTGAAAATATAAGAAGATCAGATCCTTTTCAATTCTCATCATCGATAAAGATATAGGATCCTTTCTACATAGAGCATCTGCCACCTTGTTTTCCTTACCTAGATGGTAGTGTACTGAGCAGTCATAATCCTTGATGAGATCTATCCATATTCACTGGCGCATATTAAGCTCTTTCTGTGTGAAAATATATTTGAGACTCTTGTGCTCATTATATATCTCACACTTCTCTCCATTGAGCTACATATGTTATTCAGAAGCTACTTATTTATCTCTGGATCAGATGGTACACATAATCATGACCCAAATCTTACGACTCCTTCCTCATCAATTTTGAAATCATAGGATTTTCCATTTCTGATAGCTTCCACAATTTTCTAAATTTCTACATCCTTTCTTTGCGAATCCTTTATTTCCTCTAAGAGGGATGGTTGGGAAATCATTTGAGAAAGGATTGATGATATTCCTCCATTAATGATTCCCATTCCCATCCTTTGAAAATATAAGAAGATCGGATCCTTTTTAATTCTCATCATTGATAAAGATGTAGGATCCTTTATACTTAGAGCATATACCACCTTGTTTGCCTTACCGAGATCGTAGTGGATTGAGCAGTCATAATCCTTGATGAGATCTATCCATATTCACTAGCGCATATTATGCTCTTTTGTGTGAATATATATTTGAAGCACTTATGATCAGTATATATCACACACTTCTCCCCATTGAGATAATGCCACCATATTTTCAACACAAATATCATCACTGCCAACTCCAGATCATGCGCAGGATATGTGGTTGGGAAATTATTTGAGAAAGGATTGATGATGTTCCTCCCATAATGATTCCCATGACAATCCTTTAAAAATCTAAGAATATTGGATCCTTTTGAATTCTCATCATTGATAAAGATGTAGGATCCGTTCTACTTAGAGAACCCAACACCTTGTTTACCTTACCGAGATGGTAGTGGATTGAGCAGTCATAATCCTTGATGAGCTATATCCATCTTCACTGGCGCCTATTAAGCTCTTTCTATGGGAATATATATTTGAAACTCTTGTGCTCAGTATATATCTCACACTTCTCCCCATTGAGATAATGCAGCCACATTTTTAACGCAAATATCATCGCCGCCAACTCCAGATCATGCGTATGATAGTTTTGTAGATCATGCGTAGGATAGTTTTGCTCATGGATTTTCAGCTGCCTTGAGGCTTAGGCTTTAACATTTTCATTTTCCATCACTACAGATCCTATGTGATAATTGGGCCCCAATGACAGCACAGACACCCCACCTTAACATGGTCGTTGGGTCCTAGCCCGCTAGATACCACCAGTTTCCCCGCAAACACGTGGTCCCCACCCAAGGGTCCACCCACATGCCTGAACAGGTCATATGACTAATGATAGTCCCCACAGGCCAACACTTGTCCTTTCCAGTGTGTTTTTTCCTCACTCAAACATACCCTGGAAAACTTCCTAGAAGGTCACTCATCCTCTTCACTACTCCAAGCCAAGCACGCTTAACTATGGAGTTCTAATCAAATAGGCTCCTGAAAAGGAAGGTGCACCTTGTTGACATGATTCATGTCATTTAGTCATTTAACCCTTTGTCATTTAGGGGTGTTACAATCACCCCCCATTAGAGCACAACGTCCTCATTGTGGTCCTTTCATCTCAACCTAGGTAATGCACCCCACTTAAGGCTGGGTACCGCCTTTGATACCAAATGTTACAATTGGGCCCCCGTGATAGCACAAACGCCTGCCTTAACATGGTCGTTGGGTTCCTAGCCGGCCAGGTACAACCAGTTGCCCCGCAGACACATGGTCCCCACCCAAGTGTCCACCCACATGCCTGAACGGGTCATCTGACTAATGACAGTCCCCACAGGCAACACTTTCCTTTCCAGTGTGTTTTTCCTCACTCACAAACACCCTGAGAAACTTCACATAGGTCACCCATCTTGATCACTACTCCAGGCCAAGCGCGATTAACTATGGAGTTCTAATCAAATAGGCTCCCTAAAAGGAAGGTGTGCCTTGTTAACATGAGTCATATCACTTAGTCATTTATCCATTTATCATTTGGGGGTGTTACAGCCTCAGAACATCTTAGAAGCATCACTATACACCACAAAAAGTTCTCCACTTGTAGGGAGTGTGAGTATTGGTGCAGTGATAAGCCTTTTTTTCAACTCCTTGAAACAGTTTTCACATTCTTGTGTCCAGAAAAACTTTACTCCCTTCCATGTCAGTTTGGTCATTTGGTTTGAAAATCCTGAAAAGTTATTCATGAACCATATATAATACCCATCTAGACCCAAAAAGTTGTGGATCTCCATTACAGAAGTTTTCCTGGGCCACTCTTTAATTGACTTTGTCTTGGAAGGGTGTACAAATATCCCTTTACTGGTGATAACATGCCCCAAGAATGAAACTTCTGCCATCAAGAACTCACATTTATTGTACTTTGCATACAACATCTCCCTTCTTAGAGTATTTAAAACAATATTCAAATGTTCCTCATATTCCTCCTTTCTCTTGGAGTATATCAGAATATCCTCAATAAAGATGACCACAAAATTGTCGAGGTAATATCTAATGACGCTATTAATTAAATCCATGAAAATTGTTGGAGAAATAGTGATTCTTAAGGGCATCACTATGAACTCCTAGTGTACATACCTCGTTCGAAAGGAAGTATTGGGAATATCTTCCTTCCTCATCTTTTATTGGTGATATCCCGACCAAAGGTCCACCTTAGATAAATAACTGGCCCCACGAAGCTGATCGAACAAGTCATCTATCTGAGGTAGGGGATACTTGTTCTTTATTGTAATTTTGTTGAGCTCGCGATAATCAATATAGAGGTTCATTGATCCATCCTTCTTCTTCACAAAGAGGATGGGCACACCCTAAGGCGAGACACTCCGATATATAAAACCCTTCTTTATATTCTCCTATAACTGCTTCTTCAGCTCTTCCATCTCTACAGTGGCCATTCTGTAAGGTGTCTTCGATATAGGAAAAGATCCAAGAATAAGTTCAATTGAGAACACAACCTATCGTTCAGGAGTAAGACCAAGAAACTCTTCAGGGAATACATCAGTGTAATCCCTCACGATGGGTATGTCTTCAAGAATTACTCTCTCATTTGTCTCAATCATTTGAGCTCGATATTATTTCTCATAAGGAAGAAATATCCACACTTGAGACAATGATTCGAAAGTAGATTCATCTTCCTCCTTACACCTGTATAGAATTGGAGGGTTCTTTGGGATGTGGAGAGTGATCTCCATTTCCCTACAGTTGATGTTATATTTTTATAAAGATAACCAATCCATACCCAAGATAGCGTCGAGCTCCACTAAAGGAAGTATGACAAGATTATTTGTGAGGTTCAGTTCACAAACATTAACCAGGGAGGAGTTATAAACCATGGATGAAATAATTTCCCCATTCTATGTTCTGATATTTATCATTTCCTCCAAATTTTGAGGTGGTATTTGAATAGTTCTTCTAAACATGCAAGATATGAAAGAATGCGTAGAACTATAATCAAATAGTATGTTCACTATTCCTGAATGAATAACTAGTGTACCTATCACCACATCATTTTATGGAACCACCTCAACAGTAGTGATAACATAATCTCTTCCTTTTTGTCTTGGAGGTTTTTATTGATTGCCTCTGATAACCCTCAGCATAGGGAAATTGTTTGTATAATTCCCATGCTCTTTACAGTTGTAACACTGCACTACAAGATGAGTGTTGATCTAAACCTTCCTTTATTCTTCAACATTAGTGGTATTTTTAATATCCCTTCGAGAGTTCTTGTCCAGATGACCAAAATTTCTACATTTGAAGTAATTCTTTGTTCCCTTGAGACAATTACCCAGATGCTTCTTCCCATAGATTTTACAATGGGAAAAGTCATGCTTCTTTCCATCATGGGATTTTTTTGATGAACCACCCATGTTGTTCTCCATTTTCCGCTTCTTATCACTAGTCCCAGAAGACCACTGTGAGTTATAAATCTCCATTTCATCCTTGAGGGCATAACCAAAAATATTCTCATAACTTTCAAATTATCGAATCACCAATGATTTTCATAGACACGACTTTCATCCTCTAAATAAGCGATCCACCTTTCTTTCAGCATTCATGATAAAGCCAAATGTGTACCTTGAAAGCCTTGTAATGTTTGATTCATACGCCCCTATGGACTCTTCTTCCTTCTACATGAGTCCAAGTAACTCCCATTCCATCTTGAGATGGAGGGTTTTAGGAAAATATTTATTAAAAAACATCCTCTTGAATTCCCCCCAATCCATGGAATCAATTTCCTCTTGGGACTTTGTATTCTTGATCAGTTTCCACCACTGATCAGATTCCCCATCAAAACGATAGACCGCCAGTACAACCTTCTCTTCTTCTGAGCAGTAGAGGATGGAGAATATCTTTTCAATGGAGTTAATCCATTATTATGTGAGAAGGGGATCAAAATATCCACTAAACATGGGAGGCATTTACCACATGAAGGATTCTACGACAACTTTCTATTTCCTTGGAGGAGGAAGTAATTACGCATGATTGAAATTATTATTCATAACTCAAGTTAGTTGATCAGGTACTGCCATAAAGTTTTGAGAACCTGCTCCTGTCATATCAGGGATATCATTAGGGAAATCTTCACATTGCCTATCACATTGGTTATTGGAACGCATTCTTGTATTTCCCACCATTAAATAAGATAAATAACGTATAATTAGAGGTCTTGAATACTTAATTATTGAGCATAAAGAGGAAACTTTGAGCATAAAAGGATAAACTTATAAAGAAGAAGTATATCCTAACATGATATTTCTTAGGTTTATATCTTGGTTATCCTTGATCTATTTCTTAACATATATTATTATGGTCTTTTTTCCTTAATAGTGGTTTTTACTAAGCTCGTGAATCTACCAAAGCATATCCCATGAGAGTGTCGTAACCAAGAGTGTAGCAAGGCCTGTTGTCATGTACCAGGATACCCTGGGTCATGCTTGAAACTCCTTTTCGGAGTTTTCACTCTTATGTACATCTATTATAGAGCCGCCTCTACCTGATCGTATCCAGACAGGTATATATTTTCTTGATAATCCACTTACTCAATAATAATCAAACTTTTAGGAATGTTTTATTATACTTAGTCTCATCCTTATGGTTATCACTATGGTGCTCTATTACTAATCTCCAAAAATAACTAGACCATCTTTTGATACCAACTATAGCGACCCAAACCTTTTACATATAACATTACATGATTTTAAGCATAATTATACATCAGAGTACAAGCCAAGGATTGTTATGTCTAGTGTCTTGGAAGACTAGGTACATAAAACATCAAACATGGGGCTAAAAACACTTTATTATTTAATCTCCATAAAGATATCCTAACTTTATTTGAGCCCTTACATCTTCATAGGGTACCCTGGGGATCACATGAACAAAGGGATGAGCTGAAAAATCCTCGTAAGGGAAAGAACATAAGGATACGTCTTAAGAACATGAGTTAGGAGGCATGACATAATGATATCCAAAGCTTGGAACTTATAAAATCATATCATAAAAGCATGGGATCATATAAACATGGAATCATATAAATGTAGAAAAATCATAAAACATGTCTTTATTATGGGTCAAGGATAACCTCCAATCTTTCTTCCCATATTAGTACGGGTCAAGGCTAACTTCCAATCCCGTTTCCCATTTTAGTACGGGTCAAGGCTAACTGCCAATCCCATTTCACATCACATATCATGATACATAACTTTACCCAATGAATTGGAGCACTATTTGGGCGCACTAATCTCATAATTTTCATGAATATTATTGCCACATAAATAATCATACACAATCAACCATATATAAACATAAGGATTCCCATGGAAAGAATTGGGTGCCACAATCATGACATAAAGCATAACCAATGGGTGTATCATGAAAGTGTCCATGAAAGAAAGGGAATAGAACATACATGTGCGTTCATAAGGTAAATATGAATATAATGTGGTTGGTGGCATCAAACATAAGTGATAACATATAATAATTGTTTTTGAGAAACATTAGCATTAAAACATTTTTGTGCATTTTTAAGGAAAATACTATAGAGCTTTCAAAATAGAAAACAGGAAAATATTTTATATAAAAAACAAATTGAACCAAGATGGTTTTCATAATAAAAAGAATTATTTTTTAAAGACAATTGTGGCTTAAAACATATGATATAGTGCCCTTGAAATTGGAAAAAAATTGGGAAGTTCTTTTATAATAGGGTCTCTTATCAGAAAGTTCTAAGGAGAGAGTCTTTTAAAAACATGTATATCCCCAAAAGAGTGTGATGAAAGGGTATTTATAAATAAATTTTTTAAAACTAATCATCATTTAGATTATGTACATAAACAGATAAGATAAATCCTTTTTGATATAAAGAAAGATAAGGCAACCCGAAAGAAGAAAGAAGGTTAGGGGAGAATTCATTATAGTTTATCGACATGGTGTCGGGTGTAACTAAGAGGGCTTGATGAGAGAGATAAAAAGTTTCTCATAACTTATACATAATTAGGTATGTATGGGGGAGGTGAAAAATCATACCCCATCATTTGATATTACACATGGAAAAGAATAGCATAGAGAACGATCTTGATTAAGAGTGGAATGTAGATGATCCCTTACCTTAAATCAGTTGGTGTTCTCCACCTGTTATTAAAGACCCGAATAAACAAATTAGGTTTATTAATTAATAATAATATAAAATATTATATATTTAATTGGTTTAGTATAATCATTTTATGTTCATTTATAATCTTTTTGATTGGTTATGAGGTTCAATTTCATTGTTCGGGCTCGTTTGTTTACTTGGTTTCAATGACTGGTTCGCTTATATTCATGTTTGGATAAACATGTAAGATGAAGGTGGTTGGCCAGAATTGAATTTATATTCTATTAGTGAACATCTAGGAGATTACATGGTTTTAAATTTAATTTAGTTACATATACTGATGTCAAATTATTATATAAAACCATAGTGACAAACGTTTTTGTTAATTGGCGGGTTTGATTACAAAGAACATGTTTTGCTTTATAAAATAATACCATTTTTTCAAAAGGAATACAGAACAAAAAATTGGATATATTACATATAAAATAATCTGGATCAACCATAACACAAATTGTTATATGGCCTGAATTAAATATGATAATAGAAATTGATAAACGGTTGTCCTTGAATGTGCTAAATTGGCACATCTCAATCAGTGCTTTAATTTCATTCAAATAAAAGGTGGGGAAAGGAGAGAAGATAATGAAATTTCTCATTAGCATAAAAACAATCTAGTACATTTATGTTAATGGATTTATCATACTATTTTGGTGAAGAGAGTTGATGAAAGAAAGAAAAAGAAAATAACATATAAGAAAAGAAGGAATTGGAAAGAGGAATTTACCTCTTGATATTTCCTCCTTTGAGAACCTTTTAAGGGGAGAGGTTTCGGTATTTTGAATAGGCTAGGAGATTTTGGACGTGGGGTAGGATCTTGGAGATATATTTGGGAAGAATATTGGCAAGGAACAAGGCTTGAGAGGAGTGAAGAGAAGAGGTAAGAATGGGCGGTATTTATAATGGAGGGGAGAGGGGTCTTCTCAATATAAGAATCATTAGTTTATTATTTCCCCATAAGACAAGGAATAGTGAGTCTTCCATGAACAATAATTGTAATTTTATCATGTGGTCATGAACTAATTGGTCTTACATCATTTTAACATCATGCATGACTCTATAATTAGCTTATTTAGCTTATTTTGTAAGTTATGGTATTTCACTATTCATAAAATATTCATGTATTTCAGAAAAATACAAATAAATCACCCCAACCATTTTAAGATGTGTAGAATCCAAAAATGAATTCCATTTTTCAAAAATAATTTTCTATGTATGATTATTTTAATATTTAATTAATATCATAATTTATTATCAAAAACCAGTTTTAAAACTTTCATTTACTTATTCTAAAATATATGTATATTGTACTTTCAACATGAATAATATTTATATATTAACATAGGTAAGTTTACTATTAATTAGGTTATATAACTATTCATAAGGTTCTGTTAGTATTCATAAGGGTAGGTTACTATTCACCCAAAATTATGTTTTCCAAATCAGATTCCAAATAACTTACAGATCGCAACTGTGTGTGTCAGATTTTTGATATTACAAACACAGAAGTGACAAACTTATTTTTAAAGGTCACTTAGCATTTATTATTTCATTATGTTTAGTTTTCATGTGATTTTATAACATATTTATAAGAAGGTAATTTCCATTGAAAAACATTGGGTCATTACAAATCTTCCTTCACCTCCTCTATAAAATTTTATGGAATTTTTTTTACCAACATCAATAAATCATTCTCACAGAAATAAAAAAAATCACAACATGATATATTTAAAATAAAATAAAAAATAAAACTTGATTAAAAACCAAAAAAATTGATCATTATCCCCCCCATTTGGATTTGTTGTATACATTCACTATAAACATTATCATTTTTTTAAAACTTTTTTACCAAATATTTATCAAACCAAAAAAATCATAAGGAATGTATTAACTCCACATTATTGGATAAATAATTGTTTATGAATGAATTATATCCCTCGATAAAATGAGATTTTGTAACTTTGACAAGATAAACTCCTACTCAATTTTTTCTCTCCCCCTTTTTATTATAACAACATCTTCAGATAATAAATGAAATAGTAGTACAATTTCTAAAAATGTATTACTTTATCTCCCACTTTTTCAACATAATCCAATGATTGGTGTAGGACATACCTATGAACTTTGGAAATACTTTATGGGAGGTGAAACATGTAGTTGCAGCCTCAATTCAACAAATATTTCCCTTTATATAGCTTTAGTTAAAAAATCAAAAACTTCATACTTCAATGAAATATACTCGACTGTAAGGCCTTGACTAGAAACATTCACCTTTATGAAATGGTACTTAATATCAATGTTAATAATGATTTTTGTATAATATTTTATTAATAACGAATTGAACTATGACAATCACAATGAATCTTCAATAGTTTTCTAACATTCACTTTCAAATCATACTATTGAACCTTCATCCATATAATTCGTGTACAAGCATGGGTGGAGGAAATATATTCTACTCCCGCTATGATAAAAGTAACATAACATTGTTTCTTACAATGCTAACTCACACAAAAAACACCCCAGAATAATGTTCCTCATAATGCATATCTTCTATCATTACAATCTGCATTTTATTCAATTTCCTTGAATCCAAGAATATTCATGTCACATGTACTTTTGTACAATAACCCATGTAATGATGTACCATTAATATACCTTAGTAATCATTCATCTTCCAACATGTGAAATTCCTTAGGATCACTCTGATATATTTCATATAATGAAATATCATAAACAATGTATATTAAAAACTGTTAAATTAGAGTAAACTTCCTATTAATCATGCAAGTATTTCTAATTCACACTTTTCCCAGCTTTATCTTTACTCATATTCATGAAAATAAACATGATAGTAGAAACGTAGTTCTAATATGAAATGGAAATATTCCATGAAAACTATTTAGAATAATTTTCCTCTGATAGAAATATATATATTTCATTCTGTTGAAACCATAATCCTATAAAGGAATTCAACTCTCCAAGAATTGATATTTCATTTTGTTTCTTCATTTGTTCATCAAATTATTCAAATGTTGTATCCTAATCACCTCCAAAAATTATATCTACATAGTAAAAAATGGCAGTTAGGGTACCTGTACCCACCTACATTACATATAATTATATATAAACTTGTCCTATTGAAATATTCAAAAGTTTTATGCGACTGGAAAATTTAGAGTAAAAGGCCCAGGGAGCATATTTCAACAGGTAAATGTATTTATTCAATTAATGAACAATTTATTGATATTTATTAATTATGAACCCACTTGGTTTCTCAATATAAAATTATTCTTCAATCTCACCATTTTAAAAAGAATACATAACCTCCATCTGATAGAATTTGTAACCATTATGTACCTAAACATCCCATAACATTCTTATAGTTTGATGTCTAGCAGTAGGGGGAAATGATTTTATAAAATAGAAACCTTCCACCTATGAATAAACATTGAAAACAAGTCATTCTTAAATAATGAGGATTTATCTATTTTGTGAGTTTATTTCATTGCACCCACTTTTTTCCAATAACATTATTTCATACTAGTTGTGGAACAATATCCCAGGTGAAAACTTTCTCAATATGATCTAACTCTTCATTCATCACATTTTTCGACTCGCTATGTTCAAATTCCACTAAAACTATTTTGTTCTCCACCCATGAGTTAATAAATATTTTATGCTATAACGTTCACTTTCTTCTATTCCAGAATTGGGATTTTTGATTTCCAATGATGTTTTTTTATTTCACCAACTTTTCTGTAGTACGAAATCTGTGATATTTTCATCCTGTCTTGGTGATTTGAATCCATCAATCTATCTCCTGTAACATCATCTGAAACTATTTTTGTGAATGTTGGATTTTCTAGAAAATTCACATCATCAAAACCAACCAACATTTGTAGATGTTTTTTTACAATACATTTATATTCATACATTAGCTTAATATTCCAGGAAAATTCATTTCTCCATTTCATCATCAAACATTCCAAGATTATTTTTTTGAGCTTTAGAACGCAACAAATCACAAAAAGAATATATTTTTTAACCATTGGCTATTTCTTATACCAAATCTCATAGGATGTCATTTTGGATTATAACCGGAGGAAATATGTCTCTTGAAAATGAACAATTACACTTATAGATTCATTCTCAAAGAATTTAGAATGTATTCGGTGATCAGAATTCTTCCCATTTTTACCATACTTTAGTTTTTTTCTTTTATCTAGTCCATTTTTTGAAGAGTGTATAAAACACTATATTAGTGTTTGATTCCATGTTTTAAAGAGAGAATTTAAAATCATTTCTTGTGTAGTACTTTCCATTTTCTATTCTAATCTTCATTATATAAACACCCATTTCTATTTCAACTTCCCTTATTAAAAATCTAAACATCTCTATTGCCCCTAGTTTATTCATCATAAACATTATGTTGTTCATCAGGGTTAAATTATCAAAAAAAAATTAAAATGAACAACTCCACTTTTGATTATTAATGTTTCATATTCCCATTATGATCAGATTGTATCAGTTGATAATATCTGGGGTATTGGATTTCAACATTCATACATATATTACTTACCATCATCCATTTCTGAAATGTTTTATACAAAATATCATATTTCATTTTAAATTTTGGTAATATTCATACAAAATCTTCCTTGAAATGTGTTCTCATATAGCTATGATTACCAAGACTTTGATGTCATAATCTATTTTTATCATCAACACAAACGAAAAATGGGCTAAAAACATCTTTAATGTAGAAAATATTTCCTATGGTTACTTCTCCCTTATTTTTTCGCATCCTTCAGGCACATGATTATAGAAACTATTTATTGAAGATAAATTTCTTATTATCATTGAAAAAAATAAAAAACAATTATTATGTTGTTTTTTATCCCATCAACATTAAAAAGATTCCATTGATTTCAGTTTTTGAGCATCAATCTCAGTAGTTTCTATTCCATTTATTTTTAAGTAACCATCATTTTGGAATGTAACTACTCTTCCGTCATGCTATTCAATAACATTCATGATATTTATATAACTTATCATATGTGAGAAAAAAACTCTATTAAGAATACATTTATATTATCCCTTATTTCATCTTTTAGAGTTTTCCAATAACAAAATCTCTTTACCAATGTTTTTTTGTAAATATCTTTCATTATTTGTAAATATATTTCCCTTGGTGGCACCGGTGATGACGGACCACCTTCCCTCGGAGGCTTTTGGTGTAGTGCTTGCCGCCTCGCAGTCTTCAGATCAACATCCTCCAGATCTGGTTTTTCCTCATGGTCCATCTTTGATGGATGTTCTCCTCATCTCCCCCTGGTCAGCCCACCTCTTCTTCCCCATTCCGGGTAGTTCAGATTTTTGGAAGACGTAGAGAGAGATTAATGATGGTCACCGCATTCATTAAATTTAATGAATTTGACACCCTACAATTATTTCCCCAATTAATTTGGTAAAAGTCATTTATTTGAGGGAAGACCAACGAGTGTGAAGGAAGGCTATAAAAAGGGATCTCCTCCTGGACTTTTCATCATCGGATTCAGAAGCAACACATCTTCATCCCGGAGTGCAGTATTTTGTGAGGCGTTTTTCCATATTTTACAAGAGATATTTTCTTGAGTGTTTTCTCCTTGTAATTAAGAGAGAATTTGTACCCACATTTAACCATAGTGAAATCCTTCTATTTGCCCGTGGTTTTTACCCCATTAATTTGGGGGTTTTTTGATGTTACATCTGGTGTTCACTTTAATTATGCATTTTTGAACTTTATTTTTAATCTCGCAATTATCGTTGTATCAAAGGACCAGTCATTTATGATCCTAACAAGTGGTATCAGAGTCAGGTTCATGGCCCAAGAAAATTCTGGACCAACGGCGTGTCCAAATGGTGTCAAAATACAAGATTAAAAAACTCAATGGAATTAATTTTTGATTGTGGAAAATGAAGATTCAAGCAGTGCTGCAGAAGGATAATTGCCTACAGGCGATTGGAGAGAAAACGACAGGTGTGACAGAAGTGAAATGGAGAGAAATGGAAGGGAATTATATTTCCAACCTTCATTTGGCTTTAGCAGATGGGGTCCTTTCAAGCATTGTAGAGAAAAATATGGTGAAAGAAATTTGGGATACTCTAACAAAACTGTACGAGGAAAAATCACTCCACAAAAAAAATTTCTTGGAGAGAAGATTATACACTCTTCTAATGGCGGAGTCATCATTAGTGAATGACCACATCAACACCCTCAATACCCTTTTTTCTCAACCTACAACTTTGGAATATAAAATTGTGGATACGGAACGTGTGGAGATCCTACTCCAGAGTTTTCCAAATTCATATGACTAACTCATGATCAACCTCACCTATAATATCCTGACAGATATTTTGTCCTTCAATGATGTTGCAGCTGCGGTTCTCAAAGAAGAATGTCGGCACAATAAAAAGGAATACAGACAAACTACTTCACACCAAGTGGACGCTATATCGATGGAAAGAGGAAGAATGATGGAGCATGGTTCCGGTGGGAGCCAGAATCATGGTAGGTCTAAATCAAGCAGCAAGAAGAAAAACGTCAAATGATACAATTGTAGTAATAGGGGGCATGTGAGAAAAGACTGCTGGAATAATAAGAGTGCTGAGAAGAACTCTCAAGGAAATGTGCTGAGTTCATCGGGAAATGGCGACGTACTAGTCAGCGATGCGGTGATGACTATTGAAGGAAGACATCACCTCGATGATGCATGGATTATCGACTTAGAAGCAACATGGCACATGACGTCTCAGTGGGAATGGTTTGACCAATATTAAACCATCCTGAAAGGACTTGTGTACATGGGGAACGATCACACTCTGAAGATCGTTGGAGTCGGTACCATCAAACTGAAGATGCATGATGGTATTATTCGGACCGTCCAAGGAGTACGTCATGTTAAGGGACTAAAGAAGAACATATTGTGTTTCGGACAATTTGATGACATCGGATGCAAGACTCGCACCGAGAATGGAGTGATGAGAATTGTGAAGGGCGCGCTTGTGGTAATGAAGGAGGAGAAGATCTCAAATAACATGTACGTTCTTATGGGTGAAACGTACAAAGAGGCGGAGATAGTTGTTGCATCAACTACCTCGACGGAAGCATTGACGACGTTATGGAATCGGAAGCTTGGCCATATGTCAGAATGAGGCCTGGAGATTCTTGCGGATCAGAAGTTGTTGCCTGGGCTGACAAAGGAATCCTTACCATTTTGTGAGCATTGTGTTTTGAGCAAGCAACACATGTTAATGTTCGGGACATCAACAGAAAGAAGTCAGAAGATATTGGAGTTGATCCATTCCGATGTTTGGCAAGCACCAGTTATATCCCTAGGAGGAGAAAGGTACTTTGAAACTTTCATTGACGATTATTCTAGGAGATGTTGGGTGTTTCCAATCAAAAGGAAATCAAATGTTTTTGATGTCTTCAAAACATTCAATGTGCGAAAGAACATGAATCCGAAAATAAGATCAAGTGTCTGAGGACTGAAAATGGTGGAGAATATACAAGTGAATAGTTTGATTATTTTTGTCAACATGAAGGAATCAAGAGACAATTCACGATGGCGTACAGTCCTCAGTAGAATGGAGTAGCAGAGTGGATGAATAGAACTCTGTTGGACAGAACAAGGGCGATGCTGAAGACTGCAAGAGTCGACAAGACATTCTGGGCGGAAGCAATAAATACTGCCGGCTTTGTGATCAATCGATCCCCTTCGGTGGCAATTGATCTCAAGACACCGATGGAAATGTGTACTAGTAAACTCGCTGATTATTCTAATTTTCATACTTTTGGAAGTCTTGTATATGCACTGCTTCATGACCAGGAAAGATCGAAGATAGACTCAAAATACAGAGAATGTATCTTCTTGGGATACGCTGATCGTGTGAAGGGGTATCATTTGTGGGATCCCACTACCCACAAATTTATCATCAGAAGAGATGTCATTTTTGCAGAAGACAAGGTGAAAATGATGATTGACAAAGACACAGAGAAAGAAAGTACAGAAACTACAACAGTTAAGGTGAAGGAAGAAACAAAGGAAGAACCAGTTTCCTATGAGGCATTACTAGAGCATGATGATCAAGAACCAGAAGATCCTGGACTACGACGGTCAAATCGAGAGAAAAGAGCGCTGATATGGCACTCAGATTATGTCACTGAGAGCAATGTTGCGTATTTCTTACTGAAAGAGGATGGAGAGCTATCATCTCTTTCAGAAGCGACCCTGAGTCTGGACGTATCTTCATTGATGGCGATGATGTAGGAGGAACTCGAAGCCCTGCACAAGAACAAGACTTGGGATCTTGTTCCATTACCTCATGGAAGGAAGGCCATTGGGAATAAATGGGCCTACAAGATCAAGAGGGATAAAACAGAATAGGTGGAACGATATTGTAAAAGACTGGTGGTCAAAGGATATTCTCAGAAGGAAGGTATTGATTTAAATGAAATATTTTCTCTTGTTGTTAGACTAACGACTATTCGGGTAGTTCTTTCTATGTGTGATGAATACACTCTACATCTAGAGCAGTTAGATGTGAAAAAACTTTTTCTCTATAGTGATCTTGATGAAGAAATTTATATCCTCCAACCAAAAGGTTTTACCAAAAAAGGTAAAGATAACTTGGTTTGCAGGTTGAAAAAATCTCTGTATGGTCTCAAACAGGCACCAAGGTGTTGGTACAAGAGATTTGATTCCTATATCATGAGCCTTGGATACAAGAGACTTAATTCAGATCCTTGTGCTTATTTCAAGGGTTTAAATGGTAATGATTTTATCATTTTGCTATTGTATGTGGATGACATGTTGGTTGCATGCCCCACCAATGATCAAATCTAGGAGACGAAGGCACAGTTGGCTAGGGACTATGATATGAAGGACTTGGGACCCGCAAACAAGATTCATGGGATGCAGATTTACCGAGAAAAGAATAATGGAAAGATTTGGCTATCACAGAAGAATTATTTTAGGAAAGTCTTGAAATGCTTCAATATGCATGACTGTAAGCCAATTTCTACCCCTATTTGCATTAATTCCATGTTATCCTCTACAATGAGTCCTAGCAGTGAAGTAGAAGGGATGTAAATTTCTCGAGTGCCATATGCATCAGTAGTGTGGAGTTTAATGTTCACTAAGGTTTGTACTAGACCAGATATTGCACATGTAGTGGGATCAGTTAGTCGGTACACGACGAATCCAAGAAGAGAGCATTGACGCATGGTGAAGAGGATCCTGAGATAAATCAAGGAAACCTCAGATGTTGAATTATGTTTTGGAGGATCAAATTTTACTATCACTGGATATGTTGACTCAGATTTTGTAGGTGATTCTGACTGGAGGAAATACACTACGGGTTATGTGTTTACACTTGAAGGAGGAGTTGTGAGATAGATCTCAAAGCTACAATCAGTTATGGATTTATCCACGATAGAAGCAGAGTACATGATAACTACACAAACTTGCAAAGAGGCGATTTAGATGAGAAGGTTATTGGAGGAGCTCGGGCACAAACATGATCATATTCCATTATTTTTTGACATTAATAGTGTCTTGAACATTGCAAGGAATCCATCTTTTCATACCAGGACAAAGCAAATTGGCGTACAATTCCATTTTGTTTGAGATGTGGTGGAGGAAGGAAGTGTGGAAATGAAGAAAATTCACACTAAAGAAAATATGGCAGATTTCCTGACAAAGGCAATTAATTCTGAAAATTTCAGATGTGCATATCTTCAAGTGGCCTTGTAGATACATGAGCACTAGATTGGGCAGATATAAAGGATGTGTGGAGATGTGATTGAAACTTAATCAAATCTCCAAGTGGGATATTTGTTGGAAGACGCGGAGAGAGATTAATGATGATCACCGCTATCACATCCCGTGTCATGAAACAGATTAAATACGAAGGTTTTGAACTTTTTCCTTTATCAATGGGTCGGCATTAAAAACCGATCTTCGGAACGAGGCCCCGAGTTTTGGAACCGTTTTAAGAGGTGATATCGGATGGTGCGCGGTAGGTTTAACCGTTCGGACCAGCCGTGCGGGATACCCCGGGTGTCCGATAGCAGGTGTGCGGGATGCACATGGTTTTCCAGACGGTGCTGGTCAAACCGTGCGCTTGGGTGTGTTTTGGGATTTTGATTAATTTTCAAATAAAATAAAAATAAAATAAATTAAACCTAAACTAAACACCTCCCTCACCCTCACTCAACCCGCACGCAGCCCCCTCCTCTCCCGTGAGCCGCGCTCGACACCCCCTCCTACGACCTCTCCCATTTGTCTATTTTCATCGGATCTCCACCGGTTTCCGGTTCGAATCGCCACGGTAAGCTATTATCTCCCTTCTCCACCCTGTTTCCGGATTTATTTCTACCCAATCGGCACCTGGTGAGGTGCGGCCAAACCATAGGGCTTAGAGGTGGTTCGGTTTTTCGTCTTATTCTTGTTCTAGGTCGACACAGGAGGTCCGTTGGGACTCCTTGGCGCGCGTTCCGGAAACCGCCGCCGAAGGCGAAGCGGGTCGGGTCGTTTCGTATAGTTGGAATGGTTTCGGGGTGAGGTTTTCAACTTTCCCATTGTTTTTCACTTGTTAAATTTGGGTCTTTTGATGTTTATGATCCCCGACTTGATGTTGGCAGTGCGTTGAGCTTGCGGTGTGGGTTTGCCTTCGTTTTGGTTTGTCGCCAACACCCGAGGTAAGGGTTTATTATTTCTGGTTGGTTTTTCCTGGACTAAATTAGTTTATCTTTGTGTATTAAGGTTCGTAGTGGTTGTGTTATAGTACGTTGGAGGTTTCGGTATGATTTCGGGTTGCCGGAGTATAGGCGACTCACCTGCGCAGGCATAGGTACGTATTTATATGTACGTGGGTTCCCCCGGCGTGTGTATATTTGTCCATGGCAGCGAATATACACACGTACGGTGCTAGTTGTCCCCATTGCATATATAAAAAGTGCCTGTGCAGGTGAGCGGAGACATGCTTATGTGTATAAGCATATGTATAAGGATCCTCTTGCACACGCTCATGGCCATGCGAAGCGTGTGCATAGAGGATAGGTTTCCTTATACATATGTGAAATAACATATTCCTCGTGGGGGAGCAGTTGCGGCAGCTTTAGTTAGAAAGCGCCAAGAGCCGGAGTAGACGGATGGATCCACCTTGAGGTATGGTCCCTCTCCTTGCCCTTTTTATTTAAGTAAAGTAATAGTGAGTTTAATATTGCACTTATCATTTTAATTATGCAAGTTTAGTTCCGATTAAATGCTTCTGTGCAAATCGTGTGAATTGCAGGAATAAGATAAAAGTGGTTGCTTGGTCACTAAACTAACGATTTATTAATAAAACACCACTTTCGAGGTGCGCTGCCTTCAATCTAAAAATGTAGCAATAGAATTTCATGATTTCCTTCCTTACTGTTTGGTTCTTAAATTTCATAAGTGTTTAATGAGTTTTAAAGTAAATTCTAAATATCACTAAATTAATTGTTTGATGAAGTAATGTCATGTTTTCTAATAAAAATCATCCAATGGAGGTGAGCTGCCTTCAAAATAAATGTGTAGTAGTAGTTTTCCTTTTTTTTGTGATTGCTTGCTTAAAAGTCTTATGACTCTTTATGCTTGACATTATACTTGATAAATTAAATTCTTGTACTCGTACCATACTGGTTACCTCAAATGACGTTGCTTCTTGAGAAATAATAAATGAGCCATGACACCTCCTAAGTTCATGGCTTAACATGTAATTAGAACTTTTAGGGTAGGGTGTTTACCCTCATCCCTTTACTTCGGCGCTTATGTCATGCCACGTCTTGTGTCGCCTGTCGCAACCTTTCGGCGATGCCTCTTTTTTTTATTATTGAATTCGTTATGGTAAAGCCCACCCTAGGTGCTCGCCTTGCCTCTTGGCCACCCCTTTGGGTGTACCCCGCCTAAATGCCCCTTTTTCCTTGTTCTTTATGTTATAAATTTAATGTGATAGATTGAACTAAATGACCTGCTTGAACAAGTTTGTTAGCATGTACCATTTAATGTCATTAATCACCTAACATAGCGGCATGTTGATTCCATATGCTTTTGTTTACCTTCTATTGCTTGTGCAAGTTCCAGAATTTTGAACAAGGATAATTAATTATGAGAATTGATTATAAAAAGATGAGATATGATTTGGATAACTAAATGTGAAGAATTAATCATGAAATGAGAATTGTGTTGACTGAATAATTAATTGATAAATGGTAGTAACCAAATGTGATATGGGGTGTTAGACATGGAGATCTACACCGAACGATAATCGAGGTGTTAGACATGGTGATCTACACCAAATGTGATACGGGGTGTTAGACATGGCAATCTACACCGAACGATTATCTAGGTGTTAGACATGGCGATCTACACCAAATGTGATACGGGGTGTTAGACATGGCGATCTACACCGAATGATTATCTAGGTTTTAGACATGGCGATCTACACCAAATGTTATACGGGTTGTTAGACATGGCGATCTACACCGAACGATTATCGAGGTGTTAGACCTGGCGATCTACACCAAATGTGATACAGGGTGTTAGACCTAGCTATCTACACCGAACGAATGATAATAATGATTTATGAAAAGAATGAGAGATGTGGGTAAAACCCATGTGAATTTTGATCAAATAAAGAAAGGTAAGAATGAGTGGATTTTCAGTCTGAGTTGAAATGATTAGTGAATAAATAGAGTAAGTGAGAAAAATGATAAAAAGTGTTTTTATGCTTGAACCATTTACTTGTGTTGTTTTAAACAGGTTCTTATCTCGGCTACGGGCCGAAGCAGGTATTGCCGTCAGGTGTCCTTTTTGGAACCTGGACGGGCGATTATTGTTTATATTGTGTCATTGTTGTTCAAAAATACCAGCACTTTGTCTAATTATATTTCATGGTCTAGAGTGGGATAGACCCCGGTGGTTCCGGCCTACTGAGATATATATCTCACACCCTACTCGGGCCGCCATTGCACTGGGGTACCCGAGTAGATTCCATTTGGTTGCAGGACCTTGTTGTTGTTGTTTCTTATACTTGGAGTTAGGAGAAAAGGACCGAGTTAGGGCTCAGGATGCTCATGGAGATCGCCCTCGGGGCTTGAGACTTTTGTTCATTTACATCTGCATTGATGTGTAAGTATGTCGCATTATTTAATGATTTCATTGTATCATTATCATGTCATGCATGCATCTCTTATATAAACTGTCGTTCGCCAATTTTATTCAAACCTTATAAATGAAAAAAAAATTATGCTACTTTCTTATTATTATTTACACTACTTCTGTTTCTATATTTTTGGTCCCTTTGTTCCACTTTGATAACAGGATATAGTCTCCCCCCTGACTTACCTTACACCCTCGCTGCTAGTCGGAAACCTCTGGCGTAAGGGGAGATGCGCTTGAGGCCATGCCGTGGGCCGACTCAGGTGACCTGGGTGTCCGGTTTAGGGTCGACCTGGGCTGGTTCGTGACAAAATGGTATCAGAGGAGGTTTATTTCTTTTCATTGTCTTACTTTTTTGGGATTGGTAGACATGAGAATAGGAATGTGTCGGCACTTGGGTAATAGCCGTGTCTGGGACTGATCACCCCACGTACGGTAAATGACCAAGTGGCCAGGGCTGGGAATTGATGTTCATGTTGTTTGTTGTTATAGTTGATGTGATTTCACCATGGGTGAATGTTGTACTTTCCACTGCTTATTTTTTTATGAGGAGGTTTTGAAAATTTTTCTTGGCCCGATATGGCTAGGAAATTGCATTGCATGCATCATATTAGACACTTATAGATTCACATGTCATGCATATGTTCCATGCCATGTAGTTGCATTAGTAGGATGCCTGCTGATTTTGATTGTGTGCCTTGGAAATATGTCATGTCTGGATTTATTTAGCACGCCTCTTTAGAAATCATGTTTCGGTGATAGTTAACATGTTTGGGTGATAATATGTCATGTTTTCTATCATGCTTGTGTGTCATGCTCTGGGTTATAGCATGTTTTAATGATTTCATCTTGTTGCTTTGTGTTAGCTGTTTGTAGTGGCTTGTTAGCTTGCTGGCAAGTGCTTGGTTGCGATTGCGACGGAGCCAGTTTTCCATTATATGGTGTATGGGCGCCTTATAATTGGGAAAAGGGTAAATCTTGTTTTCGAACTTTTTAAAATATTGCTGCTAAAGTTTAAATGTTAAATTTTGAAGAGGAAGTTTGTCACAACTTTCCTGTTTTGCCCATGGGGCGTTGTTTGACAACCAAGTACTTTGTTGTGAAATATTACTTGTGGGTTTGTTAAAATCTTCTTTCAAATGATTAAAGGTTGAAATGAATTAATGAAATGGATAAAATCGAAAGGGGTTTTTGAGCCTAGTAATCCTTTTTTTACACGACCAAGAGTTAGGGTCGACGCGTGTGCTTCATAAGGGACTAGCCCGTGCTAGGTAGTACCCTTAGAGCTTGAGTTGCCTTGTTTTCAGTGTGAGCTTATGATGTGGTGATCGTAGTTCAAGGGACGTCACATGTGTGTTAAAGTGTTTCAAAAATAGCGCACCGGTGAGCGGCTAGTTCTTGCGATGAAATGGACATTCCTAAGGTGGGTAGTGTCGCATGAGTTCCTATTTTCATGTCGGTGCTTTCTTGGCAGCACGACTTTGATAAGGTTGACGGTTTGCACAAAACTTTGGAAACTCCGTTAGTGCGGGAAGAGTTTCAGTGGTTAAGATTGGACGAATAAGAATGCCTCGGGTGGTATAGGCATCCGAGTTTGGCCCAATTGATCTTCTCAGCGACCTTGGTTTAATCTTACTGTACTCTGCTGGACGAGACGAGCATGTCCCCCATCTTGACGTCATCTTGGATACACTAAGATAGTGTCGGTTATACGACGCGCTAAACTTTAAAAGTTGTTGGTTTGTTTCGTGATCTCCCTCTGGTTGTGCGTGGGATGCACAATTTCATGGAGTTACACTTCGTGCTGAGGCACAATAGTTGTATAATAGTATTGTGATGGCTTGAGAATATCATCGAAGGTCGTGTAAGGACTTCGGTGTACGCGTGGTTGATAACGGAACAGTTTTAAAAGAACGTCGTCGGTTTAAGGGCGAGTGTGAATTTTCGGGTTTGCGATGTCTTTCGAGGAAATCATGCATGACCAATTTTAGTTGGTCGATCGAGATTCGACCGTTTTCTTTGGTTGAGGTCCCTATAATGGCCTCGGTTGTAAGCACTGCTTTGATGTTTCAGTTGTAACGTGAGCATTGGCTCGAGTTATAAAGTCTTAAGTGCAGTTTTCTTAGAAAATGCTTAAAGGTGCATTGGGTGTTGGAAAGACAATGTGACTGGTTGAATGAAACTTCACGACCCTTGTAGGTCGGGTGATGTTTACGTGGTTCCCGAAGGCTTCTCGGGGACGAGAAGTTCTAAGGTGGGAATTTTGTCACATCCCTTGTCTTGAACCGGATTAAATACGAAGGTTTTTGAACTTTTTCTTTTATCAATGGGTCGGCTTTAAAAACTGATCTTCGGAACGAGGCCCCGAGTTTTGGAACTGTTTTAAGCGGTGATATTGGACGGTGAGCGGTAGGTTTAACCATGCGGACCAGCCGTGCGGGATATCCCGGGTGTCCGGTAGCAGGCGCGCGGGCTGCACACGGTTTTTCAGACGGTGCGGGTCAAACCGTGTGCTTGGGTGTGTTTTGGGTTTCTGATTAATTTTCAAATAAATTAAAACTAAACTAAACACCTCCCTCACCCTCACTCAACCCGCACACATCCCCCTCCTCTCCCGTGAGCCGCGCTCGACACCCCCTCCTACGACCTCTCACATTTGTCGATTTTCACCGGATCTCCACCGGTTTCCGGTTCGAATCGTCACGGTAAGCTATTCTCTCCCTTATCCTCCCTGTTTCCGGCTTTATTTCTACCCAATCGGCACCCGGTGAGGTGCGGCCGAACCCTAGGGCTTAGAGGTGGTCCGGTTTTTCGTCTTTCTCTTGTTCTAGGTCGGCGCAGAAGGTCCGTTGGGACTCCTTGGCACGCATTCCGGCAACCACCACCGAAGGCGAAGCGGTTCTGGTGGTTTCGGATTGTCGAAATGGTTTTGGGGTGAGGTTATCACCTTTACCTTTGTTTTTCACTTGTTAAATTTGGGGCTTTGATGTCTATGAGCCCTGACTTGATGTTGGCAGTGCATTGAGCTCGCGGTGTGGGTTCTCCTTCGTTTTGGTTTTTCGCCAACACCCGAGGTAAGGGTTTATTATTTCTGGTTGGTTTTTTCTGGACTAAATTGGTTCATCTTTGTGACTTAAGGTTCGTAGTGGTTGTATTATAGTGTGTTGGAGGTTTCGGTATGATTTCGGGTTGCCAGAATTTAGGCGACTCACCTGCGCAGGCATAGGTACGTATTTATATGTACCTGGGTTCCCCCGGCGTGCGTATATTTGTCCATGGCAGCGAATATACACACGTACGGGGCTAGTTGTCCCCATTACATATATAAAAAGTGCCTGTGAAGGTGAGCGGAGACTGGATTATGTGTATAAAAATATGTGTAAGGATCCTCTTGCGCATGCTCATGGCCATGCAGAGCGTGTGCATAGAGGATAGGTGTCCTTATACGTATGTGAAATCACATATTCCTCATGGGGGAGCAGCTGCGACAGCTTTAGTTAGAAAGATCCAAGAGTAGGAGTGGACGGATGGATCCACCTTGAGGTAGGGTCCCTCTCCTTGCCCTTTTTATTTAAGTAATGTAATAGTGAGTTTAATATTGCACTTAGCATTTTAATTATGCAAGTTTAGTTCCGATTAAATTCTTCTGTGCATATCGTGTGAATTGCAGGAATAAGATAAAAGTTGTTGCTTGGTCACTAAACTAACGATTTAATAATAAGACCCCTCTTTCGAGGTGCGCTGCCTTCAATCTAAAAATGTAGCAATAGAATTTCATGATTGCCTTCCTTACTTTTTGGATTCTAAACTTTGTTAGGTGTTGAATGAGTTTTAAAGTAAATGCTAAAAATCACTAAATGAATTGTTTGATGAATTAATGTCATGTTTTCTAATGAAACTCCTCCAATGGAGGTGAGCTGCCTTCAAAATAAACGTGTAGTAGTAGTTTTCCTTTCTTTGTGATTGCTTTCTTAAAAGTCTTATGACTCTTTATGCTTGACATTATACTTGATAAATGACATGCTTGTACTCATGCCTTACTGGTTACCTCAAATGACGTTTCTTCTTGAGAAATAATAAATGATCCATGACACCTCCTAAGTTCATGGCTTAACATGTAATTAGAACTTTTAGGGTAGGGTGTTTACCCTCTTCCCTTTACTTCGGTGCTTATGTCATGCCACGTCTTGTGTCGCCTGTCACAACCTTCCTGTGATGCCTCATTTTTTTATTATTGAATTCGTTATGGTAAATCCCACCCTAGGTGCTCGCCTTGCCTCTTGGCCACCCCTTTAGGTGTGCCCCGCCTAAATTCCCCTTTTTCCTTGTTCTTTATGTTATAAATTTAATGTGATAGATTGAACTAAATGACTTGCTTGAACAAGTTTGTTATCATGTACCATTTAATGTCATTAATCACCTAACATAGAGTCATGTTGATGCCATACGCTTTTGTTTACCTTCTATTGCTCGTGCAAGTTCCAGAATGTTGAACAAGGATAATTAATTATGAGAATTGATTATAAAAAGTTGATATATGATTTGGATAACTAAATGTGAAGAATTAATCATGAAATGAGAATTGTGTTGAATGAATAATTAATTGATAAATGGTAGTAACCAAATGTGATACGGGGTGTTAGACATGGCGATCTACACCGAACAATTATCGAGGTGTTAGACATGGCGATCTACACCAAATGTGATACGAGGTGTTAGACATGGCGATCTACACTGAACGATTATCTAGGTGTTAGACATGGCGATCTACACCAAATGTGATGCGGGGTGTTAGACATGGCGATCTACACCGAACGATTATCTAGGTGTTAGAAATTGCGATCTACACCAAATGTGATACGGGGTGTTAGACATGGCGATCTACACCGAACGATCATCGAGGTGTTAGACATGGAGATCTACACCAAATGTGATACGGGGTGTTAGATCTGGAAATCTACACCGAACGAATGATAATAATGATTTATGAAAATAATGAGAGATTTGGGTAAAACCCGAGTGAATTGTGATCAAATAAAGAAAGGTAAGAATGAGTGGATTTTCAGTCTGAGTTGAAATGACAAGTGAATAAATAGAGTATGTGAGAAAAATGATTAAAAGTGTATTTATGCTCGATCCAAATTTACTTGTGTTGTTTTAAACAGGTTCTTATCCCATCTATGGGCCAAAACAGGTATTGCCATCAGGTTTCCTTTTTGGAACCTGGACGGGGCATTTATTGTTTGTATTGTGTCGTTGTTGTTCAAAAATACCAGCACTTTGTTGAATTATATTTCATGGTATGGAGTGGGCTAGACCCCAGTGGTTCTCGCCTACTGAGATATATATCTCACACCCTACTCAGGCCGCCATTGCACTGGGGTACCCGAGTAGATTCCATTTGGTTGTAGGACCTTGTAAATGTTGTTTCTTGTATTTGGAGTTAGGAGAGAAGGACCGAGTTGGGGCTCGGGATGCTCATGGAGATCGCCCTCGGGGCTTGAGACTTTTTTTCATTTACTTCTGAATTAATGTGTAAGTATGTCGCATGATTTAATGCTTTCATTGTATCATTAGCATGTCATGCATGCATCTCTTATATAAACTTCTGTTCGCCAATTTTAATCAAACCTTATAAATGAAAAATGTTTTCTGCTACTTTCTTATTATTATTTACACTACTTACATTGCTGTATTTTTGGTCCCTTTGTTCCACTTTGATAACAGGGTATAGTCTCCCCCCCTCACTTACCTTACACCCTCGCCGCTAGTCGGCAACCTATGGCGTAAGGGGAGACGCGCTTGAGGCCATGCCTTGGGTCGGCTCAGGTGACCCGGGTGTCCGGTTTAGGGTCGACCTGGGCTGGTTCGTGACAACCGCATTCATTACATTTAATGAATTTGAAACACTAAAATTATTTCCCCAATTAATTTGGTAAAAGTTATTTAATTGAGGGAAGACCAAAGGGTGTGAAGGAAGGATATAATAAGGTATCTCCTCCTGGACTTTTCATCATCGGATTCAGAAGCAACACATCTTCATCCCGGAGTGCAGTATTTTGTCAGGCGTTTTTCCATATTTTACAAGAGAGATTTTCTTGAGTGTTTTCTCCTTGTAATTGAGAGAGAATTTGTACCCACATTTTACCATAGTAAAATCCTTCTATTTTACCGTGGTTTTTTACCCCTCTCATTTGGGGGTTTTTCCACATTACATCTGGTGTTCACTTTAATTCCGCAGTTTTTCACTTTATTTTTAATCTCACAATTATCGTTGTATCAAAGGACCTGTCATTTACAATCCTAACACAGATGGATTCCTCTTATGCTAGATCAAGGAACGAGACTCCGATGCTCACATTTCTGGCATATTCTTTTGAAGATGCCTCGACACTTCTCAAATGGACTTTATTGGCTTGCTTCAGTGTGGATAAGCCTTCATTGGGTCTCTTCCAGAACATTGTACGATCCTAGAAGTTAAATCCCCTAGCCAAATTCTCTGAGTTAAATTGTAAAATTTACTGCACCATTCTAGAATATCGAGAGGACATTGTGAGAGTTTGGGCTGGGAGCCCTAGATCGTACAACCGATGGTGTTTACACATCTCCCGATTCTCGATGGAGGTTCATCAGGTTCAGGATTCCCCCTTGTCATTAGTGTGGGTTATGGCCCCCCGTCGCCCGCTTCCCTTTCAAATAAATTCTTTTCCAGAGAAGATAGTAGAGTTCTTATATGTAGATGATCACACCCTCTAGCTTCAAGATTCTGTGTCATCCTGGATATGCGTCTCCATGGATCTCTCATATCCCCCTCTGTCGCAGCTATTTCTTCCGGTCAAAGATTCAGTGGAATGGAAAAAACATTTGTTTTATCCCTCGGTGCATGGAAACTATAGAGATTTTCACCTCCTTGTCCATTTGGTGTCAGATTATTGAAAGTGGGATCCCATTTCCTATCTCAAAATCAGGCAAGTCTCGTGGTTGAGGAGTATCTCCACCCCTAGAAAATGGATTTGATCTTCTTCCTGATTTCATGTATTTCGTGGTTTGTGAGGTGATTGGTTACTCTCTGTGTAACACCCCAAGATTTCATAGTGTGTTATTTCTTCAAAATAATTCAATAACTTGCACTACACGCAACACCGAGTTCAATCACACCATGAATTACAAAAAAAATCCATTTAAAAGAGGTCATGAATAGTATTAACTAAATTTTAAACTTTATATAATCCTTATAATTTTAGAATCCATATTATGAGTTTCTTAGTCATAATGCAAGAACAGATTCATTTTCAGTATTGCACTTTTATCAACTTTTGATAGTGAAACCTTTTTAAATACAATATTTTATACTTTTTGACTAAATGGGGACATCAAAAAATTTAAAATGAAACATCTCAAGCTTCCACGGTACGCTTTCCTTTGAATAAAACCGTTGCGTGTGTTGTACGCAACTTCGAGTTCTAACACACCGTAACCAATCAAACTAGCTGTTATTAATAGTAATACCTACTTTTTGAAGTTATATATATTTTATATTTTAAAATGGACTTCATTTTTGGATTCGGAATATCAAATTTAGCCTAAGGTGAAATTTTGGTACTTTTCGGATAACTTTCATATTTTGATGAATAGTGAAAATTACTAAATTTTAATTAAAAACAACTTTTTTAATCAAAATAATTAATAGTAATAAATTATGAATTTGAGTGGTTTTAAAGTATATTTAGAATATATTTTTACTATTTAATATAATGTTGGTCATTGGACATAATTTTACAATTAAACCGAACATAAACAAGTGTCAATCATTTGATAGTTATTATCTCTTAAAAACACGCTTTTTGTTTTGACAGCGGGAATTGATTTTAAATTAATTTCTGCCACTTCTGTGTTTTGAATTTAGAAAAATGGATTCCATATTTGGAATCAGGATGTTCAAATTGTGTAAATAGGTAACTTTTATTTTTAGACATTTTGAATAATTACTGCGGTAAATATTTTATTTACCATGGTTAAGGGTAAATCCGGTAAATAAGGGTTAAAAAAATAATATTATAATAATACTAAATTACCCTAAAACGTGTCTTAACCCTATTGGTTGATACATGGTCGACCATGGGAATCTTTGGGTCTATTTTGGGACCCCATGGATCCACTTGTAAGTGATAATGACACATTATATTAATAAAGCTTAAATAAAAATAAAAATGGCATAAGCTTACATCTTTTAGAAGAACAATTTTTACATAGGGTTATACATGTTGGATTTTCGATTATAAATATTCATTAGAAAGATAAAACGATTTCCTACATAATTATATTTTATTTATAATTTTTAGACATTAAATAAGTTATTTTATTTATGACACAATGATGATGCAGTAATTACTATAATAGTAAACAATTAAAATAATTGATATTATAAATACCCAAATAAATATAATATGAAACTTTTAATGAATTAAACTAATTTTATAGGATAATATGATATATTAGGATTGATTTAATTGACTTTGTTCTAAGTAATCAATCTGTTAAGAGTTTCACAAAAATCAACTATTGAATAGTGTCAAAATTGACATAAAAGAGTTCTTAAAACAAATATTATATTATTAATTAATATCAAATTCCTAAAAATCTAAGGTTCGGCCAAGAGACTAATATTATGATAGGTTAATCATTAATGGACCACTTGGGGGTCGCTTGGATGTATATAGTATGTTTATTAACCATATTATATAAAAATACAAAGAGACATTGTAAAAGTGAAACTAATTAACTTAGAGTTAATACTTAATGATAAGGTTAAAATAAGTACCCAAACCTGTCTAAATTCTATTGGTTGAGTGGTTTTCGACCTATCCCCACCTTAACCTTTTAATAATAAGCTTTGGAGCCATTATAAACCGAATATGAATTTATTATAAATTAATATTTCTAGCTTTTCCAAAGGTGCCCCTCACCCCTCTTATAAAAGGGCACTCCTCCTTCTCATTTTCTCACACCTCTCAAGCCACTTGGCTCGTCCAAACTCTGCCCAACTAAGCTCCCCACATCCCTCTCCTCCTCCTTGAAGCTTCCCCTTAGGCAGAAAGCATTTCAACAAGTCCTTTGGTTCTAACCAAAGTGAGTTACCTAAATTAAAGGTAACGATTTCTCTTAAATTATTTTCATTTATTTTGCTTCTCCAACCCCCAAACTCTTTTTATTTCCTTTCTTTTGTAACAGAACCAGTATCCTCAATATACTAGGATGTTGTTATAAGAAGGATTCAAACTACACATACACACAACTCCATCTAATGGATGATGAACATAATGTTTCTGTGGATGGAAAACTAACGCCTCACGAAACGATGATTGTTCAAATACATCTTACCGCCTCTCATGGTGGCCATTATGATGGCACTGTAATTAAATATGATATTAATGATATATATTTTATATATAAGCTTCTGTAATTCCATTTTATTTCATACCATTATTCGTTTCATGTTGTATATACATACGATAATTTCATTTGAGGAAGTGCGGACTACCGCCCCCTTAAAATGATATGACTCGTTCATACCACACATGGAACGTATAAAGGATGGTGTTAATGAACTTAAGTAACATATATAAAATATTATATTATACTGGAATAGTAATATACCTATGTATCATTTGTATTCGATTCTTTTAAAATAAAAATTAAATGGAAGTAGCGTTCGTGCGTACGTACGGACTACCGTCTCCACGAACGCGATGAGATTCATTCTCCATCGTATCCATTCAAGTATAATTATCATTTAATTATTTAAAAATGATGTTTAAGGACTTGATATCATTCTGGATATGAATAAGATACAACAAACATGACTTATGTAACAAAACATATAAAGAAAATGAGTAAGTTAACACCCGAAACGGCGATAATACTAAGATATTATTATCAAATCAATATTAAAAGATCATATATGATATCATATTAATGTATATGATTCTTGTATAATTTAGTAACAATTATTTCACTATTATACAGGAGGTTAACCTACCCCAACCAAGGAAAAGTACAAGGTAAGGGTTATTTCACAATCTCTTCATTATCTGAGGTTGTTTATACGTAATAATCTACTGGGATCTCTTTATCATCCACATCCATGTTTCCTTGAAATGTATTTCAAAACATTTTTACTATTTACAAGAATATGGGTTAAAGTCATTTATACCCTTGTTTGACTTTTTATAAGAGGTTTATAAAGGAATATTTCCGTCGTTTTCAAAACAAGGTCCTTTTTAACCTTTTCGACTGAATTGAGGTAAGAATGTTTTTTTTAACTTATACGGCGGGTGCAGTTATTTTCCGCCGTTATAAAATCGTTGAAGCTTCCCTTACAAGCTTATAAGAATATTTTCAAAGAAAATGTTTTATTTTATATGGATCTTAAATGATTTCAAAATAAAAGGAGATATTTCTTTTAAAAGAATTTTGATTTCATCTATGTCAACATCCTTTGATGGATTTTACGCTTATTTGAAGTTTATTTTTTATAATACAAAACTTCTATATTGTATTTAAGGTTTTGTGATATGTTTGACTGTGGATGTTCTATTTTATACCATTCATAGTTTATGGTGAAACTATTGACATTTCGTATGCTAGTTTTAATCCGAATGTTTATGTTATATTTCAAACTTTTCTTCAGATGAATGTGCTAAACAAGTATGTTCCGGGTTGGGGACCGGTAAAAGTAAGCCCTCCAGGTTGGGGACTGGTAAAAGTAAGCCCTCCAGGTTGGGGACTGGTAAAAGTAAGCCCTCCAGGTTGGGGACTGGTTAAAGTAAGCCCTCCAGGTTAGGGACTGGTAAAAGTATGCCCTCCGGGTTGGTGTCCGGTTATTAGAGGCACTCCGGGTTGGTGTCCGGTTATTAGAGGCACTCCGGGTTGGGTTCCGGTTAGAAGTAACCCCTAGGTCTTGGGATGAGGCCTAGACAATAAAATTAACGTTTGACATTATGCATTCCAACATTATGAAAGTGGTTATTGATTTTTGCATGTGATTATTCGATTAGTAGAATATCCATGTGAATAAGTAAATGGCATTACTTAATTTTATTTATGCCATACCATGTTGAAAGTTCATATTTAAAAGGATTTTATTTTAGTTATACATTGCCTTAAATGTTTATTCTTATTTATGAAAGTTTCCGCTATATTGTTATCCTTACTGGGCATTTGAGCTCACCCCTTCTCTATGTTTTATTTTTCCCAGGAAGTGAAGATGTAAGTTATGAATGACCTGCAGGGATATTATGAGGGGATTATAGTGTGGACTGTGGAAACATTATGTTGTTGTAGTAGTTTTTCATTTTATGATGTAATGTAAAACTTATGAATATATCTAGTGTTTCCAAGGCTACTAAACCAATCGGTCTTTCGAGATTTGATCTTTCTTGTGATCATGCCAATGTTATGTAATAATGCACCGACTCTGGGTAACTGGGGTCGGGGCGTTACAGTTGGTATCAGAGGAAGTTTAGTACAAACCTTGGAAGCTAGATTTAGATAAACTCTGATTAGAGCACGTAGACCTAAGATGAGCTTTGAGGATTAGTGTAGAAGAACTTCCTAGAATTTGGGTATTGTAGAGATTTTGTGAGTTTTCCGAGCAATACATCCCTGTCTGGATACGAGCAGATAGAGGCGGCTCTGGCACAGATGTACCTAGGGGTAAAACCCGAAAACACCGCTTTGAGCTAGACTCGAACGGGAACTGGTGCACGACAACGGGCTTTGCTGCACTCTTGGTTACGACACTCCCGGGGGATATGCTTAGGATAACTCTCATTTTCTTTACAAATCATTATGAAGGGTTTATGAGTATATACTTCCTTAAAGAAAACATTTTTATGATTATGGATTATATCCATAAATAGTTCAATTTATGTTAAGTGTTTTATAAGTATGGGATTATGTGTTTTGATTCATAAACTGATCTAGTTTATGCCATGGTATAGAAATGGCGCCCAGTAGAAGGAATGAGAACTCCAGAAATACACATGATTCAAAGAGAAGGAAGGATCATATATTTCATGGTCTTAAGCTAGAATTTATAAGAGAAATAGTCTCCCATGTATTATCATCATATGAAGAAATAATATCATGTATTGATAAGATAAGTAAAGAGATTACTGAGTCCTATGGCTTTGAAGGGAAGCAAGAGCAGAAAAGGATGGAAGAGAGAAGGACGGATAAAGGGAAGAGGGAAAAGAAGAATTTTCCCATATGTGGTAACTGTGGAAAGAAACACCTTGGAACTTGCCTGAAAGGAATGGGAGTTTGTTATAAGTGTGGAGGAAAAGGGCACAAAGTACGTGACTGCAAGGGTAAGAAAATGGTTTCAAATGTACAATGCTTCATTTTCAAGGAGTTTGGACACTACGCGAACCTATGTCCCAGTCATCAGACTATGCCGCAAATGATGTTATTGGATAATAATCAAGTTATGATACTACCACAGATGAAGAGGAATGATTAGAGTTCTTATGTTGATTATGTCAATTGAGTGTTGTATCAACAATGTACTTGTTATAATAATTATGGAGTATGTAAGGATTGTACTGCAGTACTATTTCATTAAGGACTAGAGATTTTTTGGAACAAAGAAAAGTGACTCAATAGCAGGATAAATTTTTGGAAAATATATGGTTGAGAGAATGATAAACCATAATATAGTTCTGATACTGAGGTAGTGATTTTGGAATAATATGTGATTGTTTCGGATAAATTGGATATTCTTGACTACCCTGGAACTGATTAATGATTTGGGGTTTAAAATTTTTTTGGATTAATGAAGTATATCCAGCTTTCTATATGGAATAAGGGAGCATGAATGTAATCAATAAGGAATATGGTAATTCGGGATGTTTCAGTGTATTAAAAGAATACATGATGAAGGTATTCATATGCTATTAAGGGGTAAAAAGGATCTATATTATGTTTACCTTCCTTATAAATGTTGGACTGTGAGTTTGGACAGAAGTATTTTGGATAGTTCTAGTTTGGATTATTTTGGATTACCATAAAAGGAAAACCCGGAGGTCGGGCGACAACCCGTCGCGTCCGGCAAGGCTACGTAACTTGAACCCGCAACCGAAGGGCGACAAGGGTGTATCACCTACCACTGGCCCACGAGATGTCCTGGATTAAATAATGTAGTTTTTATTAAAAGATCGTGTAGATGAATTATAAATTCGTTTATTTTGGAACCCTATACGAATAGTGTAAATAGAATTTTTACGTTCTATTATCTTTTAGAGTTAAAGATGAGTTTGTGGTAGAAATTTATTAATGGATAAAACTCTAATTATAAAGTAAGTATATCTCCTTATGATCTTATCCAATCTCATAAATAAATTCCTCAACATTAATAAAAGGAACTCAGAACAAAAATGTTGTCCTAGATGGTACCTTAAATCATCACTAATTTATGGCTTTGGGATTTTTGGCCTTTTCATAGCCATGTTCTCTACCACTCTCCATCAGATAATTGATGGTTAGATTTCTCCTCCATATCCATATTTTTCTACATGGAACCCTAGTATGTGTTATGTTCGGTAATCTTCATACTTTCCACCCTTTGTTTAAAATAGAGGCCTCATTAATTCATTTTTCGATGTGGGATTTCAACTATGATATTTTGAAACATCAAAAATGTGTTATCCTAATACTCTATGTTTTGTTGAACCGATGGTATTTCAAATCATCATAGATTGATGAATTTAAGGACCTCAATTTTACACTTGTTTGTGATTGATGACCTCAATCAATACCTATAAATATTTACGTTTTTCCTCCAATTATATGTCTCTAATTGCCACCAATGTTCTCCTAATCGAGATCATAATTTGGTGGTGACCCTTTAATTTCTCTTTTCCTCATATTAAGACTAAATTTTAGTAACCCAATTTCCGATGTGGGTTTTCCCACAAAGATATTTTCTATTTTCAACCTTTTATTTTCGAAGAACAATTTCAAATTGCGAGGACGCAATTTATTGAAGGAGGGGAGAATGTAACACCCCAAGATTTCATAGTGTGTTATTTCTTCAAAATAATTCAATAACTTGCACTACACGCAACACCGAGTTCAATCAAACCATGAATTACAAAAAAAAATCCATTTAAAAGAGGTCATGAATAGTATTAACTAAATTTTAAACTTTATATAATCCTTATAATTTTAGAATCCATATTATGAGTTTCTTAGTCATAATGCAAGAACAGATTCATTTTCAGTATTGCACTTTTATCAACTTTTGATAGTGAAACCTTTTTAAATACAATATTTTATACTTTTTGACTAAATGGGGACATCAAAAAATTTAAAATGAAACATCCCAAGCTTCCACGGTACGCTTTCCTTTGAATAAAACCGTTGCGTGTGTTGTACGCAACTTCGAGTTCTAACACACCGTAACCAATCAAACTAGCTGTTATGAATAGTAATACCTACTTTTTGAAGTTATATATATTTTATATTTTAAAATGGACTTCATTTTTGGATTAGGAATATCAAATTTAGCCTAAGGTGAAATTTTGGTACTTTTCGGATAACTTTCATATTTTGATGAATAGTGAAAATTACTAAATTTTAATTAAAAACAACTTTTTTAATCAAAATAATTAATAGTAATAAATTATGAATTTGAGTGGTTTTAAAGTATATTTAGAATATATTTTTACTATTTAATATAATGTTGGTCATTGGACATAATTTTACAATTAAACCGAACATAAACAAGTGTCAATCTTTTGATAGTTATTATCTCTTAAAAACACGCTTTTTGTTTTGACAGCGGGAATTGATTTTAAATTAATTTCTGCCACTTCTGTGTTTTGAATTTAGAAAAATGGATTCCATATTTGGAATCAGGATGTTCAAATTGTGTAAATAGGTAACTTTTATTTTTAGACATTTTGAATAATTACTGCGGTAAATATTTTATTTACCATGGTTAAGGGTAAATCCGGTAAATAAGGGTTAAAAAAATAATATTATAATAATACTAAATTACCCTAAAACGTGTCTTAACCCTATTGGTTGATACATGGTCGACCATGGGAATCTTTGGGTCTATTTTGGGACCCCATGGATCCACTTGTAAGTGATAATGACACATTATATTAATAAAGCTTAAATAAAAATAAAAATGGCATAAGCTTACATCTTTTAGAAGAACAATTTTTACATAGGGTTATACATGTTGGATTTTCGATTATAAATATTCATTAGAAAGATAAAAGGATTTCCTACATAATGATATTTTATTTATAATTTTTAGACATTAAATAAGTTATTTTATTTATGACACAATGATGATGCAGTAATTACTATAATAGTAAAAAATTAAAATAATTGATATTATAAATACCCAAATAAATATAATATGAAACTTTTAATGAATTAAACTAATTTTATAGGATAATATGATATATTAGGATTGATTTAATTGACTTTGTTCGAAGTAATCAATCTGTTAAGAGTTTCACAAAAATCAACTATTGAATAGTGTCAAAATTGACATAAAAGAGTTCTTAAAACAAATATTATATTATTAATTAATATTAAATTCCTAAAAATCTAAGGTTCGGACAAGAGACTAATATTATGATAGGTTAATCATTAATGGACCACTTGGGGGTCGCTTGGATGTATATAGTATGTTTATTAACCATATTATATAAAAATACAAAGAGACATTGTAAAAGTGAAACTAATTAACTTAGAGTTAATACTTAAAGATAAGGTTAAAATAAGTACCCAAACCTGTCTAAATTCTATTGGTTGAGTGGTTTTCGACCTATCCCCACCTTAACATTTGAATAATAAGCTTTGGAGCCATTATAAACCGAATATGAATTTATTATAAATTAATATTTCTAGCTTTTCCAAAGGTGCCCCTCACCCCTCTTATAAAAGGGCACTCCTCCTTCTCATTTTCTCACACCTCTCAAGCCACTTGGCTCGTCCAAACTCTGCCCAACTAAGCTCCCCACATCCCTCTCCTCCTCCTTGAAGCTTCCCCTTAGGCAGAAAGCATTTCAACAAGTCCTTTGGTTCTAACCAAAGTGAGTTACCTAAATTAAAGGTAACGATTTCTCTTAAATTATTTTCATTTATTTTGCTTCTCCAACCCCCAAAATCTTTTTATTTCCTTTCTTTTGTAACAACACCAGTATCCTAAATATACTAGGATGTTGTTATAAGAAGGATTCAAACTACACATACACACAACTCCATCGAATGGATGATGAACATAATGTTTCTGTGGATGGAAAACTAACGCCTCACGAAACGATGATTGTTCAAATACATCTTACCGCCTCTCATGGTGGCCATTATGATGGCACTGTAATTAAATATGATATTAATGATATATATTTTATATATAAGCTTCTGTAATTCCATTTTATTTCATACCATTATTCGTTTCATGTTGTATATACATACGATAATTTCATTTGAGGAAGTGCGGACTACCGCCCCCTTAAAATGATATGACTCGTTCATACCACACATGGAACGTATAAAGGATGGTGTTAATGAACTTAAGTAACATATATAAAATATTATATTATACTGGAATAGTAATATACCTATGTATCATTTGTATTCGATTCTTTTAAAATAAAAATTAAATGGATGTAGCGTTCGTGCGTACGTACGGACTACCGTCTCCACGAACGCGATGAGATTCATTCTCCATCGTATCCATTCAAGTATAATTATCATTTAATTATTTAAAAATGATGTTTAAGGACTTGATATCATTCTGGATATGAATAAGATACAACAAACATGACTTATGTAACAAAACATATAAAGAAAATGAGTAAGTTAACACCCGAAACGGCGATAATACTAATATATTATTATCAAATCAATATTAAAAGATCATATATGATATCATATTAATGTATATGATTCTTGTATAATTTAGTAACAATTATTTCACTATTATACAGGAGGTTAACCTACCCCAACCAAGGAAAAGTACAAGGTAAGGGTTATTTCACAATCTCTTCATTATCCGAGGTTGTTTATACGTAATAATCTACTGGGATCTCTTTATCATCCACATCCATGTTTCCTTGAAATGTATTTCAAAACATTTTTACTATTTACAAGAATATGGGTTAAAGTCATTTATACCCTTGTTTGACTTTTTATAAGAGGTTTATAAAGGAATATTTCCGTCGTTTTCAAAACAAGGTCCTTTTTAACCTTTTCGACTGAATTGAGGTAAGAATGTTTTTTTTAACTTATACGGCGGGTGCGGTTATTTTCCGCCGTTATAAAATCGTCGAAGCTTCCCTTACAAGCTTATAAGAATATTTTCAAAGAAAATGTTTTATTTTATATGGATCTTAAATGATTTCAAAATAAAAGGAGATATTTCTTTTAAAAGAATTTTGATTTCATCTATGTCAACATCCTTTGATGGATTTTACGCTTATTTGAAGTTTATTTATTATAATACAAAACTTCTATATTGTATTTAAGGTTTTGTGATATGTTTGACTGTGGATGTTCTATTTTATACCATTCATAGTTTATGGTGAAACTATTGACATTTCGTATGCTAGTTTTAATCCGAATGTTTATGTTATATTTCAAACTTTTCTTCAGATGAATGTGCTAAACAAGTATGTTCCGGGTTGGGGACCGGTAAAAGTAAGCCCTCCAGGTTGGGGACTGGTAAAAGTAAGCCCTCCAGGTTGGGGACTGGTAAAAGTAAGCCCTCCAGGTTGGGGACTGGTTAAAGTAAGCCCTCCAGGTTAGGGACTGGTAAAAGTATGCCCTCCGGGTTGGTGTCCGGTTATTAGAGGCACTCCGGGTTGGTGTCCGGTTATTAGAGGCACTCCGGGTTGGGTTCCGGTTAGAAGTAACCCCTAGGTCTTGGGATGAGGCCTAGACAATAAAATTAACGTTTGACATTATGCATTCCAACATTATGAAAGTGGTTATTGATTTTTGCATGTGATTATTCGATTAGTAGAATATCCATGTGAATAAGTAAATGGCATTACTTAATTTTATTTATGCCATACCATGTTGAAAGTTCATATTTAAAAGGATTTTATTTTAGTTATACATTGCCTTAAATGTTTATTCTTATTTATGAAAGTTTCCGCTATATTGTTATCCTTACTGGGCATTTGAGCTCACCCCTTCTCTATGTTTTATTTTTCCCAGGAAGTGAAGATGTAAGTTATGAATGACCTGCAGGGATATTATGAGGGGATTATAGTGTGGACTGTGGAAACATTATGTTGTTGTAGTAGTTTTTCATTTTATGATGTAATGTAAAACTTATGAATATATCTAGTGTTTCCAAGGCTACTAAACCAATCGGTCTTTCGAGATTTGATCTTTCTTGTGATCATGCCAATGTTATGTAATAATGCACCGACTCTGGGTAACTGGGGTCGGGGCGTTACAGTTGGTATCAGAGGAAGTTTAGTACAAACCTTGGAAGCTAGATTTAGATAAACTCTGATTAGAGCACGTAGACCTAAGATGAGCTTTGAGGATTAGTGTAGAAGAACTTCCTAGAATTTGGGTATTGTAGAGATTTTTTGAGTTTTCCGAGCAATACATCCCTGTCTGGATACGAGCAGATAGAGGCGGCTCTGGCACAGATGTACCTAGGGGTAAAACCCGAAAACACCGCTTTGAGCTAGACTCGAACGGGAACTGGTGCACGACAACGGGCCTTGCTGCACTCTTGGTTACGACACTCCCGGGGGATATGCTTAGGATAACTCTCATTTTCTTTACAAATCATTATGAAGGGTTTATGAGTATATACTTCCTCAAAGAAAACATTTTTATGATTATGGATTATATCCATAAATAGTTCAATTTATGTTAAGTGTTTTATAAGTATGGGATTATGTGTTTTGATTCATAAACTGATCTAGTTTATGCCATGGTATAGAAATGGCGCCCAGTAGAAGGAATGAGAACTCCAGAAATACACATGATTCAAAGAGAAGGAAGGATCATATATTTCATGGTCTTAAGCTAGAATTTATAAGAGAAATAGTCTCCCATGTATTATCATCATATGAAGAAATAATATCATGTATTGATAAGATAAGTAAAGAGATTACTGAGTCCTATGGCTTTGAAGGGAAGCAAGAGCAGAAAAGGATGGAAGAGAGAAGGACGGATAAAGGGAAGAGGGAAAAGAAGAATTTTCCCATATGTGGTAACTGTGGAAAGAAACACCTTGGAACTTGCCTGAAAGGAATGGGAGTTTGTTATAAGTGTGGAGGAAAAGGGCACAAAGTACGTGACTGCAAGGGTAAGAAAATGGTTTCAAATGTACAATGCTTCATTTTCAAGGAGTTTGGACACTACGCGAACCTATGTCCCAGTCATCAGACTATGCCGCAAATGATGTTATTGGATAATAATCAAGTTATGATACTACCACAGATGAAGAGGAATGATTAGAGTTCTTATGTTGATTATGTCAATTGAGTGTTGTATCAACAATGTACTTGTTATAATAATTATGGAGTATGTAAGGATTGTACTGCAGTACTATTTCATTAAGGACTAGAGATTTTTTGGAACAAAGAAAAGTGACTCAATAGCAGGATAAATTTTTGGAAAATATATGGTTGAGAGAATGATAAACCATAATATAGTTCTGATACTGAGGTAGTGATTTTGGAATAATATGTGATTGTTTCGGATAAATTGGATATTCTTGACTACCCTGGAACTGATTAATGATTTGGGGTTTAAATTTTTTTTGGATTAATGAAGTATATCCAGCTTTCTATATGGAATAAGGGAGCATGAATGTAATCAATAAGGAATATGGTAATTCGGGATGTTTCAGTGTATTAAAAGAATACATGATGAAGGTATTCATATGCTATTACGGGGTAAAAAGGATCTATATTATGTTTACCTTCCTTATAAATGTTGGACTGTGAGTTTGGACAGAAGTATTTTGGATAGTTCTAGTTTGGATTATTTTGGATTACCATAAAAGGAAAACCCGGAGGTCGGGCGACAACCCGTCGCGTCCGGCAAGGCTACGTAACTTGAACCCGCAACCGAAGGGCGACAAGGGTGTATCACCTACCACTGGCCCACGAGATGTCCTGGATTAAATAATGTAGTTTTTATTAAAAGATCTTGTAGATGAATTATAAATTCGTTTATTTTGGAACCCTATACGAATAGTGTAAATAGAATTTTTACGTTCTATTATCTTTTAGAGTGAAAGATGAGTTTGTGGTAGAAATTTATTAATGGATAAAACTCTAATTATAAAGTAAGTATATCTCCTTATGATCTTATCCAATCTCATAAATAAATTCCTCAACATTAATAAAAGGAACTCAGAACAAAAATGTTGTCCTAGATGGTACCTTAAATCATCACTAATTTATGGCTTTGGGATTTTTGGCCTTTTCATAGCCATGTTCTCTACCACTCTCCATCAGATAATTGATGGTTAGATTTCTCCTCCATATCCATATTTTTCTACATGGAACCCTAGTATGTGTTATGTTCGGTAATCTTCATACTTTCCACCCTTTGTTTAAAATAGAGGCCTCATTAATTCATTTTTCGATGTGGGATTTCAACTATGATATTTTGAAACATCAAAAATGTGTTATCCTAATACTCTATGTTTTGTTGAACCGATGGTATTTCAAATCATCATAGATTGATGAATTTAAGGACCTCAATTTTACACTTGTTTGTGATTGATGACCTCAATCAATACCTATAAATATTTACGTTTTTCCTCCAATTATATGTCTCTAATTGCCACCAATGTTCTCCTAATCGAGATCATAATTTGGTGGTGACCCTTTCATTTCTCTTTTCCTCATATTAAGACTAAATTTTAGTAACCCAATTTCCGATGTGGGTTTTCCCACAAAGATATTTTCTATTTTCAACCTTTTATTTTCGAAGAACAATTTCAAATTGCGAGGACGCAATTTATTGAAGGAGGGGAGAATGTAACACCCCAAGATTTCATAGTGTGTTATTTCTTCAAAATAATTCAATAACTTGCACTACACGCAACACCGAGTTCAATCACACCATGAATTACAAAAAAAAATCCATTTAAAAGAGGTCATGAATAGTATTAACTTAATTTTAAACTTTATATAATCCTTATAATTTTAGAATCCATATTATGAGTTTCTTAGTCATAATGCAAGAACAGATTCATTTTCAGTATTGCACTTTTATCAACTTTTGATAGTGAAACCTTTTTAAATACAATATTTTATACTTTTTGACTAAATGGGGACATCAAAAAATTTAAAATGAAACATCCCAAGCTTCCACGGTACGCTTTCCTTTGAATAAAACCGTTGCGTGTGTTGTACGCAACTTCGAGTTCTAACACACCGTAACCAATCAAACTAGCTGTTATGAATAGTAATACCTACTTTTTGAAGTTATATATATTTTATATTTTAAAATGGACTTCATTTTTGGATTAGGAATATCAAATTTAGCCTAAGGTGAAATTTTGGTACTTTTCGGATAACTTTCATATTTTGATGAATAGTGAAAATTACTAAATTTTAATTAAAAACAACTTTTTTAATCAAAATAATTAATAGTAATAAATTATGAATTTGAGTGGTTTTAAAGTATATTTAGAATATATTTTTACTATTTAATATAATGTTGGTCATTGGACATAATTTTACAATTAAACCGAACATAAACAAGTGTCAATCTTTTGATAGTTATTATCTCTTAAAAACACGCTTTTTGTTTTGACAGCGGGAATTGATTTTAAATTAATTTCTGCCACTTCTGTGTTTTGAATTTAGAAAAATGGATTCCATATTTGGAATCAGGATGTTCAAATTGTGTAAATAGGTAACTTTTATTTTTAGACATTTTGAATAATTACTGCGGTAAATATTTTATTTACCATGGTTAAGGGTAAATCCGGTAAATAAGGGTTAAAAAAATAATATTATAATAATACTAAATTACCCTAAAACGTGTCTTAACCCTATTGGTTGATACATGGTCGACCATGGGAATCTTTGGGTCTATTTTGGGACCCCATGGATCCACTTGTAAGTGATAATGACACATTATATTAATAAAGCTTAAATAAAAATAAAAATGGCATAAGCTTACATCTTTTAGAAGAACAATTTTTACATAGGGTTATACATGTTGTATTTTCGATTATAAATATTCATTAGAAAGATAAAAGGATTTCCTACATAATGATATTTTATTTATAATTGTTAGACATTAAATAAGTTATTTTATTTATGACACAATGATGATGCAGTAATTACTATAATAGTAAAAAATTAAAATAATTGATATTATAAATACCCAAATAAATATAATATGAAACTTTTAATGCATTAAACTAATTTTATAGGATAATATGATATATTAGGATTGATTTAATTGACTTTGTTCGAAGTAATCAATCTGTTAAGAGTTTCACAAAAATCAACTATTGAATAGTGTCAAAATTGACATAAAAGAGTTCTTAAAACAAATATTATATTATTAATTAATATTAAATTCCTAAAAATCTAAGGTTCGGACAAGAGACTAATATTATGATAGGTTAATCATTAATGGACCACTTGGGGGTCGCTTGGATGTATATAGTATGTTTATTAACCATATTATATAAAAATACAAAGAGACATTGTAAAAGTGAAACTAATTAACTTAGAGTTAATACTTAAAGATAAGGTTAAAATAAGTACCCAAACCTGTCTAAATTCTATTGGTTGAGTGGTTTTAGACCTATCCCCACCTTAACATTTGAATAATAAGCTTTGGAGCCATTATAAACCGAATATGAATTTATTATAAATTAATATTTCTAGCTTTTCCAAAGGTGCCCCTCACCCCTCTTATAAAAGGGCACTCCTCCTTCTCATTTTCTCACACCTCTCAAGCCACTTGGCTCGTCCAAACTCTGCCCAACTAAGCTCCCCACATCCCTCTCCTCCTCCTTGAAGCTTCCCCTTAGGCAGAAAGCATTTCAACAAGTCCTTTGGTTCTAACCAAAGTGAGTTACCTAAATTAAAGGTAACGATTTCTCTTAAATTATTTTCATTTATTTTGCTTCTCCAACCCCCAAAATCTTTTTATTTCCTTTATTTTGTAACAACACCAGTATCCTAAATATACTAGGATGTTGTTATAAGAAGGATTCAAACTACACATACACACAAGTCCATCGAATGGATGATGAACATAATGTTTCTGTGGATGGAAAACTAACGCCTCACGAAACGATGATTGTTCAAATACATCTTACCGCCTCTCATGGTGGCCATTATGATGGCACTGTAATTAAATATGATATTAATGATATATATTTTATATATAAGCTTCTGTAATTCCATTTTATTTCATACCATTATTCGTTTCATGTTGTATATACATACGATAATTTCATTTGAGGAAGTGCGGACTACCGCCCCCTTAAAATGATATGACTCGTTCATACCACACATGGAACGTATAAAGGATGGTGTTAATGAACTTAAGTAACATATATAAAATATTATATTATACTGGAATAGTAATATACCTATGTATCATTTGTATTCGATTCTTTTAAAATAAAAATTAAATGGAAGTAGCGTTCGTGCGTACGTACAGACTACCGTCTCCACGAACGCGATGAGATTCATTCTCCATCGTATCCATTCAAGTATAATTATCATTTAATTATTTAAAAATGATGTTTAAGGACTTGATATCATTCTGGATATGAATAAGATACAACAAACATGACTTATGTAACAAAACATATAAAGAAAATAAGTAAGTTAACACCCGAAACGGCGATAATACTAAGATATTATTATCAAATCAATATTAAAAGATCATATATGATATCATATTAATGTATATGATTCTTGTATAATTTAGTAACAATTATTTCACTATTATACAGGAGGTTAACCTACCCCAACCAAGGAAAAGTACAAGGTAAGGGTTATTTCACAATCTCTTCATTATCCGAGGTTGTTTATACGTAATAATCTACTGGGATCTCTTTATCATCCACATCCATGTTTCCTTGAAATGTATTTCAAAACATTTTTACTATTTACAAGAATATGGGTTAAAGTCATTTATACCCTTGTTTGACTTTTTATAAGAGGTTTATAAAGGAATATTTCCGTCGTTTTCAAAACAAGGTCCTTTTTAACCTTTTCCACTGAATTGAGGTAAGAATGTTTTTTTTAACTTATACGGCGGGTGCGGTTATTTTCCGCCGTTATAAAATCGTCGAAGCTTCCCTTACAAGATTATAAGAATATTTTCAAAGAAAATGTTTTATTTTATATGGATCTTAAATGATTTCAAAATAATAGGAGATATTTCTTTTAAAAGAATTTTGATTTCATCTATGTCAACATCCTTTGATGGATTTTACGCTTATTTGAAGTTTATTTATTATAATACAAAACTTCTATATTGTATTTAAGGTTTTGTGATATGTTTGACTGTGGATGTTCTATTTTATACCATTCATAGTTTATGGTGAAACTATTGACATTTCGTATGCTAGTTTTAATCCGAATGTTTATGTTATATTTCAAACTTTTCTTCAGATGAATGTGCTAAACAAGTATGTTCCGGGTTGGGGACCGGTAAAAGTAAGCCCTCCAGCTTGGGGACTGGTAAAAGTAAGCCCTCCAGGTTGGGGACTGGTAAAAGTAAGCCCTCCAGGTTGGGGACTGGTTAAAGTAAGCCCTCCAGGTTAGGGACTGGTAAAAGTATGCCCTCCGGGTTGGTGTCCGGTTATTAGAGGCACTCCGGGTTGGTGTCCGGTTATTAGAGGCACTCCGGGTTGGGTTCCGGTTAGAAGTAACCCCTAGGTCTTGGGATGAGGCCTAGACAATAAAATTAACGTTTGACATTATGCATTCCAACATTATGAAAGTGGTTATTGATTTTTGCATGTGATTATTCGATTAGTAGAATATCCATGTGAATAAGTAAATGGCATTACTTAATTTTATTTATGCCATACCATGTTGAAAGTTCATATTTAAAAGGATTTTATTTTAGTTATACATTGCCTTAAATGTTTATTCTTATTTATGAAAGTTTCCGCTATATTGTTATCCTTACTGGGCATTTGAGCTCACCCCTTCTCTATGTTTTATTTTTCCCAGGAAGTGAAGATGTAAGTTATGAATGACCTGCAGGGATATTATGAGGGGATTATAGTGTGGACTGTGGAAACATTATGTTGTTGTAGTAGTTTTTCATTTTAGGATGTAATGTAAAACTTATGAATATATCTAGTGTTTCCAAGGCTACTAAACCAATCGGTCTTTCGAGATTTGATCTTTCTTGTGATCATGCCAATGTTATGTAATAATGCACCGACTCTGGGTAACTGGGGTCGGGGCGTTACACTCTGTTGTTGTCTTCATCACCCCTTGGATATGGTTGTTTGTGAGGTGATTAGTTACTCTAAGCTATTGTTCTCATCACCCCCCCCCGTCTCTTCAACCTCATCATTTAAGGTGAGGTCTTCCTCAGTCTCCCAATGCATGGCCCTTGTTCCCTACACCCCCTTCTACCTCCTCTCCCTCTGGTCACCAATCCTCTCCCCATATTATCTAGCCATGCTATTAGGATGTCCAAAGGGAAGGAGCTCCTTCATTCTGGGTCTCCTCAAAGGTCACCCTTCCCTCGGGACCCTTTCCCTTCAACTTCCATGGTTACATTTTGTTATTGTATGTGTATGAATTCCCCTCTTCCATCAATGTGATCAAGAAGTGTGCTAAGTTCGAATCTCAGGCTCTAGCGGAGGAGCCTCGGTCTCCCCTCATACCAGCTGCATCCACTAATGGGTTATGCACAAGATCTCTAGCTAGAAGGACGTTTTCTTATTCCAGTGCACAAGGCATGAGGCTTTGGTGAATGTTCCGGGTGCACCCTTTTCTAATTTTCTCGATGATAATTTGGAACTCCCGAGTCCTTAGAACCCAGTTGAAGACAAACTTCATCTGCAGCGAGGCATCCGAAAATAATGTTTCACTCATGGTTTTTCTAGAATAAAAACAAATCTCCTCCCAAATTGGAGAGTTCTCTAAAAGGATTTCTATGCGACACTTTACGCATTGATAGGTCGTGAACCAACATATTTGGGTTTTCTAGAAGTTCTCTATAGTAGTGTAGATGTTTGTGGTTTCTGATCTACATGTTTCAGTAAGAGTGGATGCCAGAAATATATTTTTTTCTTCCCTTTCATTTATGTCAAGTTTATACCACTATTATCAGACCATCTATAGTGTTACCTTTAATCATTCAACTCGGGGAAACATCATGGATTGTCAGAGGAGACATCAACACAATAATGGATGCATCAGAAATAAGGGTGGAGCCACTCTTTATGATAGAGATAGGGTCACGTTCTCATCCATTATTGTTGTGGAAGGACTCCTGGACTTCGACTGTTCGGGTGACAAGTACACCCGGTTCAATAATCAGAGAGGAAATTGATTATCATGGTGTAGGTTGGACTGTTGTTTTGGAAACCTCAAAGCCATCTCTTCCTTCCAAAACATAGAGGTCTTCTACTTAGTTCATACATTGTCGGATCACTACCCTCTTCTCGTCCATCTTAAGTCGAGAAATACTGGTTGGAGGTGATTCTTATCCTCCAACCGGTCATCGCAACATCATCGTTTCCTCGCTACAATGCATGAATCCTAGGAGAATTCGATTCAGGGAGGATGTTGAATTGGATTTGATAAAAAAATGCAACGCCTAAAAAAGGCCTCACAGCTTTGGCTAATTCACTCCCCTCTACCCATCCGAGCATGTATGATATTAAAATTGAAATTGGGAGTGTAGAAGTGAGTCCAGAAGAGGCATGGGATGATGTCCTCTTTGTCCTTCTTCTTCTAAAAAACAACAATTTAATGAGATTCTTTTGAACCACAAGGGATGTCTTCATGAAATGTCTCAGGCTTCCTAGATTAGGGAGGGAGATCAAAACACTGCTTTTTCTGCTGAATTTGCGAAGGAAAACATCGTGGTAGTGCTCAGAATATCCGGCTAGAAGATGGATCCTTCATTAGCATCCCATAGATGATTAGCAGTGTGATGGCTACTCATTTCAACTCATTATGAAATCCTAACTCATGTATGTAGAATGGGTATCCCAACGGCTAAGAAAAATTCTTTAGTTCGATCCCAAAAGTGATCACTTCCCAAGTCAACAACCTCTTAGGATGTATTCTGGAGGAGAAAGAGGTGTGAGACTCAATTATATCTCTCAATCAAGAGATAAATCTAGGCCCTGATAGGTTCCCAAGGCCATTCTGTTGTTAGCTCATTGAATGTCATCAAGAACGATTTCATCAATGATTTTCATGATCTCATCTTTGGAGGGATTCTACCCCATGTTACATGTGACACTACTATGGTCCTTATCCCTAAAGTGAAACACCCATTTTCTATCAATCATTATAGTCCCATTAGCATGTGAATCTTTTCATACACGGTGTTTTCTTATTTCATCAATCAAAGATTCTCATGGTATATCTTTTCATGGATCTCAGAGGAGAAACATGATTTTATCCAAGGTAGGCTCATCCAAGGTGCAATGGGTATAAATCAAGGAATGGTTGGAGAAATTAATAGGAAGTCAGTGGGTTCCATCATCATCGTCATGGTGGACATGGATAAGTCATATCACCTCCCTGAATGGAATTTCATCATTCGAATCATGAGGTGCATGAGCTTCTCAGAGTGGGTTGTTGACTTTCTATATCAGTGTTATAGCACTCCCAGGTTCATCATAATGGTCTTGGAGAGGCAATGTAGCATCTTGAAATCGGTTATAGGGATTATATAAAGAGATCCAATTTCCCCCAATATCATCATCATTGTCCAAGATGCTCTTAGTAGACATGTTGCCTCCTGTATGCAGTGAGGCCTCATCAATCCATACTACTGTGGCGCCCACTTCACTGGGGTGTCTAACCTTCTCTTTGCTAATGATCGAGTCTTATTTATCAATTTCCGCAGATCTTTTGTTGTATGATTTATTAATATCCTATAATATTACACCAGATGGAGTGAGGAAATCATCAACTGAGAAAATATATGCGTGTTTTTTCAACATTCTTGTCCGAACAAGCGAAGTAATAACATTAAATCCATATTGGGGATTCATAAGAATAAATTTCCCATGTAGTATTCAGGAGAACCAATTTCCCCTGGAGAGGACCAGTTTTGGGTATGCCTGACACTGAGAGGGCGGTGTGAATCAGTGTTGGGGACTTTTTAAACCAATTCCAACTTGTTATCCATGTTGTTAGGATCTTGATTCTCTTGTTCTTTTTTCCATGTCACATGAAATAATATGGAAACAGTAAAAATATAACACAATATTTTTACAAGGTTCAACACTCAATAAGAGTAGCCACGTCCTTTCTATGTATGGTAATGACTAGTGGATAGACTCTCCACTATAATGTTGTAACTGTTATAGTGGGTTGGCTAAGAAAACAATTCATAATCCAGTGTGAGTCCCTACACTTTTGAGGGGGAAGGGGAACAATTCTATCTTCCTGAACTGGTGATGACCTAGTCCAACTTACAGCTCCTCGCTGGTTATCTATACTGCCTTTGAAGATAGTCTTCTCCATATTGATAAGGGTTTGCAACACCAATGGAGTCTTCCACCCATTGAGACCTATTGGATGTCACACTACTACTTGATCATCCTTTCTTCACTTGTTACTTGTCAAACAACATGCAAGTAACCCTTCTTTCTTATTTCCCAGTAGTAAAACTGAAAGCTGCACAATCTTCTTCTCCTTCTTCTTCAGTGCAAAACCAGTTGCACTGAATTTTCTTCTTCTTCTTGCTAGAATCACAAACACCCTTTTTGATTGTCAAAATAATGAGGACTAGCTCATCTTAGCATAATCCAAATTGATATGGCTTGATTAATTGAATATAGATTGGCCAATTTCTATTTCTTCTTCGACACACAATAATGTGTATTAGTGTAGTATTGTCTTGATCTCCCTTTATTCTTCACTTTTCTACCCAAAAGCTGGTAAGAACTTCTAGCACAACTCTCAACTTGCGCACCACTCCCTTCTTGCGCACCACTCAGTAATTGTGTGCCACTTCTAGCTTGCACACAACTCACTTCTTGCAACTCTCTACTTGAGCACAACCATATGTTTACGCGGCACATCCAGCATGTGAAAAACTCACAGCTTGAGCGCCACTCACTACTTGTGTGCCACTCACTATTTTCACGCCACTCTTTTGCGCAACTCAAAACATGCATGCCACTTCCTCCTTTCGCGACACTCCCTACTTGTGTATCTCCCTACTTGCACGCCTCCCTACTTGCACACCACTCTTCTTGCGCACCGTATGAATAACTGCCAACTTGCGTGACCTCACCACTTGCATGAACAAAGATAGAATTTTCTCTATGTTTTGATCTTGTATAAAATGAGGAGGGTAGCCATCTATTTATTTGTATTTTGGTGACCCTGCATGTCAGGCATGCAACTCATCTTGTCTGACACTCCACGACTTGCGCACCACTCCATGACTTGTGCACCACATACACCTGCACGCCATTCTTTATTACATGCCACTTATACTTGTGCGCCACTCTTTAATTTGTGTGCCATTTTCTTTCGTTTTTCATTTTTTGATGTGATGATTTTGAAATATTACTTGCACGCAACATACACTTGCATGCCATTCCTGCTTGTGCGCCACTTATACTTTCACACCACTTCCTACTTTTGCGCCACTCTTTAACTTGCGTGCCACTTTGTTTCCTTTGAAAAAAGCACTTATTTACTCTCCCTACCCTTCATAAGGATTGCATCACAAGTTCTCTAAACTTATGATATTTTTTAAATAAAAGTCAGTGAAGCATCGTCATTGTTTCTTTTCATGCAAATCAGAATCCAAATGATCTTCAAGCTTTTCCATGGTTTTCTTGAAACAATTAAATATTTAATAACCCTTAATTCCTCTTATTCTTCTAATCTTTTTGGAATATGTATTCTAAAGAACTTCTTCATCCTCAAATTCACCATCTTCATTGTTTTAGACAATGTATCTCATTTGATACATGTATTTTGAACTTAGAACCAGTTCAACAATCGTCTGATTTTGAAAGCTAAGCACATGCATGCTTTCTCTTTTCCTCTTAATCTTCATCCACCATATATGGCCATCTTCAAATACAAAGCCAATACACCCTTTATGTTTTCCTCCTATTCTATTATTTTTGTAACATGACTTCCAAATCCCTTATCACATGGATTATGACTCTATCCATCTTCATTGTTATAAAAAATGTGTCACCTTTGACACAAGTTCTTTGAACTTAGGATCTGTGCATCAATCTTCTGATTTCAAAACATAGAGAATTGATCATATTTGGAATCAAATGCTATGGGTCCATAACAATTATATAGGTATCATCAATTCAACCAGTTCTATTAACTTTGGATGTCCTTCTTCATATTGATTTACATTGAAAATCATTGACACTCTTTGAAAATAAATACAACTCATACACAAAAGTGGTCCCAACAATCCCCCCTTTGTATTTGTTGACAATACTCAAAGTTCTCTCTCAAATAAATGTGTCAATATCAATATGAGAATCTTCTCTCTCCCCTTTACTTTTCTTTCATTCCACCTTTCACTTTTCAAACATTCATTTCACTTTTTCTCCCCCTTATTGACAATAAATACAACGTTCATGGGAAAGGGTATCAATCCATACTTAATCAATGTTCCATAAATGATTTCACTCTAAGTATACTTGAGAAATTCTTCATATATAAAACAAGAGGATTTGATTTAGATAACAAAGTTTTCCATTATCCGTGATATGATACATTATAAGATGAGAAATCATGTACTTGTCTTCAAGGGTCTTTCTACTTTCATTCCAGGTTGTGATATGAAACCATCTTAAGAACAATCAACGTAAAAATCTTGCATTCACTACAACAAATGGATCAAAAAAATTCAAGTGCAATAGGCATGATAAGTGACCTTGGGGCACTGCTATTCTTCTTATATCACTGATTGATTCAATTACCCCCCCCCCCCCTTTGTAAAATGATCTTTATTTTGAGTAACCAATTATGAGAGATTGAGAAATGACATATCTTTTCCAATGAAATAATATTTAATAAATTTCTAGAGTAATTGAATATGATATTAATTGATGTTGATACTAATTGAGATAATAACTCTGACAACTTATTCATTTGTCTCCCCCTCAACAGAAAGACACGTCATCATCTTCATCAAAGGATATCCTTCATTATATTAATATTTGTGTACCAATTGAATAATCCTACAAGGATGGAAACCTCTTCATCTTTGCTATCATGTGTTGACAACACTCACTACTTCTCAGGTTCTCCCCCTAAGAGTTTGTTTCACCTTCAATTCCTTGTATTATCAGAATAAATACAATATAAAAATAGTTAAGGGAATAAGTTGGATCTTCCTTGCATCATAAATGTGAACATCAAGGTTGAGATGGTTTTCTCAACGAAGATGCTTCATTTACTCTAGTATTCACACATGTATATATGGTCTTCGATTCTGATTGTGGTTGTGCAGATCTTATCACTTATTCCATTTCATTGTGTGTGATCCTTCTTTCTTTAAGATATTTCAATGAACTAGAATCTCCTGGTGAAACTATAATCTTCTTGAGGATTTCTTCATGAGATGGAATAAATGAAATTCAATTTTAAACACTGTGACTAGCCTTGTTGAACCTCACACATAGATCTTCTCTAACTATATGTGAAATATTTTTATTTCCATATGCACTAGCCTTATCATGTGCATCTTCCATTTTTCTCATTTTTTCCAAATCTTCAAGCTAGATAACTGATATATCATTAGGAACTATGGCAGCATGTTTCGATTTTCCACATGGATTCTTCTAAGAGTCATCCTTCTTGGCAGTTCTTTTGGAAGCACCACACTTTACCATCTTGGATTTGGAATCCAAGGCCTTCTCACCTTTCCTTCTTGAAAACTTCTTAGGAGGATTTTTTTACAAGATTTATCTAATATATTCCCAAGGAATCTTCTTCATTCCTTGCCAAATTCAATGTATTTTTCTTCTTATCATCTTTGGAAGTATGTTGAGATGGGCATTCACTAACATTGTGACCATTGGCATTTCATACATCATAGATGTTATCAATCACTCCAAATCTATTTTCAGTATACAGATGCTTCTGGATCTGTGGATATTTCTACTTCCTCTCAGGCTTAATATGGGCTTCCTTTTTTTCATTTATATTTTGAGGATTATAACTACAATTTAGGGAAAAATTCCCAAACCTATTGCAGCACCAACATTGACCCACAAATCTTGACTTCTTGATATCTTATGTATAAGGTTGTTGGGAATTCTTATTAATTTGTTGTGTTCTCTACGGGGAACCATATTCCACATCATTCTTACTATCCACCCTAGTCATGGGGGTAGGTTTCTTATTACCTTTCCTCATCCAAATTAGTTTGGTGTTTTTCACCCAATCTACTCTATTTGTGGAAATATATTTAAAAGCATGAGTACAAGATGGTATGGATGGTACCTTAGCTTTCTCAGCTAATTGTGGTAGATCATTTAATGAAGTTATGATCTTCTTATCACATGTTGGAGGTATTTCATCCTTAGAATCCTCTAGTGAGCATTGATTACCAACACCTACTATTTTCCTCTTTTGTGAAGTCTCAATATGAGTCTTTTGAAGGTTAGACAATTGAGCTTCAAAATCTAGACATTTCATACTGAGAGTGATTTTCTGATCTTCCATCATAGTCATCTTCTCATAATAAGACTTATTCATTATTTTAACTTCATCTTCATGTATCGTCACATTGTTCTGAATCATAGAGTCAAGTTCCTTGATCTTCTTGGAAGTTTCTTTCGAATATAAACCCACAACTTCAGTGTTGTTCTTTATCTCATATTCAAATGCATGAATATTTTCTCCAAGAGTCTTGTTGACTACATCTTTCTATTTAAATTCTTTGAACCATCTTGAAGATATTATTTCAAAATCTCTCTTTGTTGCATCAAAGACTCTAACCTATCTGTAGAGCTTTAAAAATTCAATAATTTTTTCTTGCAATCATTTCTCCAAAACATCATTTTCTTCTTCCAGTTGGGTGATATCTTCTAACATGAATTGAAATACTGCACAAACAAGAGAGATATTTTCTTCAGAAATTCTATACAGGATCATTCTTAATCTATCAATTTATAACTCTTGAGAATTTGTAGATTGATCACCACCAATTGTTCTAGCATTTTGATCATGAGAATAATTTTCAAACGTACTAACACATACCTCTTGATCACTTCAGGTAAGAAGGTTATCCATCATCTTGGTGGAAACTTGAGCCACCTTCTCATTACTTTCCGTGTATGATATGTCCCCATTGTTAGGAAGGTATGGAGAACTAGATACTTTATCTTATTTAGATAACAGGGACATATTCTTAAACTTTTTATTGTTATTTTTTCCTATTCATCATGGTCTTGGAAGATATATCCTTATGCTTAGAGGTTACTGAATCTTCCACAAAACCGCACTTCATTGTTGAGTTAGGAAAGAAACTCAAGTCTTTAAAAGAGAATACATTCAATGTAGAGAATCTAACCAAGGTAACCTCCCTGTGATACCAATTGATTGGATCGGTTTGGGATATTCTTAACACTAAGAGGGGGTGGGGTTGAATCTGTGTTGGGGACTTTTTAAACAATTCCATCTTTTTATCCATATACATCTTGACGTGTTAGGATCTTGATTCTATTGTTCTTTTTTCCCGATCGCATGCAATAATATGAATGTAGTAAAAATCGAACATGATATTTTTATAGTGTTCACCGCTCAATAACAGAAGATACGTCCTTTCCGTGTATAGTAATGACCAATGCAAATATTCTCTATTATAATGTACTAACTATTACAGTGGGTTGGCTTAGAAAACAATCTGTTAGCCAGTGTGAGTCCCTACACTTTGGAGGGGGAAGGGAAACAATCCTATCTTCCTGAACTAGTGATGACCAAGTCCAACTTACAGATCCTTGTTGGTTCTTTATAATACCTTTGAATACATTCTTCTCCTTGTTGATAAGGGTGTGCAACACTAATAGAGTCTTTCACCTGTTGATACCTGTTGGATTTCACACTACTTCTTGATATTCCTTTGATCACTTGTTACTTGCTTATAATCATGCAAGTAACCCTTGTTTCTTCTTTCCCAAAAGGAAACATGAAAGCTGTACAATATTCTTCTCCTTCTTCAGTGAAAAACTTGCTGCACTAAATTTTCTTCTTCTTCTTCTTACTAGAATCGCAAACTCCCTTTGTGATTGATAAAACAATGAGGACCAGATCAGCTTAGCATTATCACAATTGTCATGGACTAAATAACTGAATATATATTGGACACTCTCTACTTCTTCTATGACACACAATAATGTGGAATAGTGAAGTAGTGTCTTGATCTCCCCCTATTATTCACTTTTATACCCAGAAGCTGGTAAGAACTTATGACACAACTCACAACATGCGCACCACTCCTTGCTTGCGCGCCACTCAGTACTTACGTGCCACTTACATCTTGCGCAAAACTCACTGCTTTCAAATCTCTACTTGAGTGAAACCATCATCTTGTGAGACACTTCTGGCTTGTGCAAACCTCAATGCTTGAATGCCACTCACTACTTGCACGCCACTCACTGCTTGTGTGCCACTTTTGTGCGTAACTCAACCCTTGTGTGCCCCTTCCTTTTTGAGCGACACTCCTTGATTGTGTATCTCCCTACTTGTGTGCCTCCGTACTTGCACGCCACTATGATTGTGTGTCTCCCTACTTATATGCCTCCCTACTTGTGTGCCACTCTTCTTACGCGCCTTATGAATAACTCCTGACTTGCGCAACCTCACCACTAGAGCGACCAGAGCTCGAATTTTCTCTAAGTGTTGAGCTTGTATAAATTGAGAAGGGTATCCATCTATTTATAGGAATTTTGGTGACCCTGTGTGCGTGGCATGAAAATCATCTTGCGCACCACTCCATGACTTGTGTTCCACTCCATGACTTGCACACCATATAAACTTTCCTACATTGCTCCTTGCACGCCACTTATACTTGCAGACCAATTCCTATATGTGCGCCACTCTTTAACTTGGCACAATACTTTATTTCCTTTATCACAATTTGATGTCATTATTTTGAAATAATAATTACGCGGAACATACACGTGTGTTCCATTCCCACTTTCACACCACTTATAAATGTGCATCACTTCCTACTTGAATTCCACTCTTTAACTGGCACACCAATTTCTTTCCTTTTCCAAAAAAACTTATTTACTCCCACTATCCTTCATAATTCTTACATCACAGGTTCTCCAAACATATTATATTTGTGAAATAAATATAAAAAAATCATCATCATAGTTTCTTTTTGTGAAAATCAGAATCCAAATGTTCTTCAAGATTTTACATGGTTTTCTTGAAATAGTCAAATATTGCATGACCCTTAATTCCAATTATTCTTATAATCTTTTTTGCAATATGAATTCCCAAGAACTTATTCATCCTCAAATTAACCATCCTCATTGTTGTAGATAATTTATAACCTTTGATACATGTATTTTTGAACTTAGTAATAGTTCAACAATCATCTGATTTGGAAAGCTAAGCAAATGCATGGTTTCTCTTTTCCTCTTCATATTCCACCACCATAAATGGCCATCATTGAATGCCAATACAATGCACCATTTATATTTTCCTCCTATTATATTATTTTTGGAACATGACTCCCAAAGTACTTCTCAATTGGATGAGACTTCATCCGTCTTCATTGCTATAAACAATGTTTCACCTTTGACACATGTTCTATGAACTTAGGATAAATGCATCAAACATATGATTTCACAACCTAGTGAATTTCTCATGTGTGGAATCAAATGTTATGGGTCCACAAAATTTATCAATGTATCATCACTTCAAACAATTTGTATTTACTTTGGAGGTCCTTATTCATTTTGGTCAACATTGAAACTCAATGAAAACAAATACATCACATACAAAAAAGTGGTCCCAACAATATCCCCCATTATTTTTGTGGTATAAACTCAAAGTTATCTCTCAAATGAATCTGTCAATATCAATATGAGAATATTATCTCCCCCCTTTACTTTTCATTCTCTCCACCTTACAATTTTCATCCTTTCATTTCACTTTGTCTCCCCCTTATTGACAATAAATACAACGTTCATGGGAAATGGTATCAATCCATATTTAAGCAATGTTTCATCAATCATTTCACTCTAAGTCTACTTGATCAATGATTGATGTAGAATACAAGAGGATTTGATTTAGATAAAAAGGTTCTCTATTATCTACTGATATGATACCTTATGAGATTAAAACTCATGTAGTTGTCTTCAAAGGTCTTTCTACTTCCATTACAGGTTGTGATATGAAATAATATTAAGAACAATGAACCTGAAACTCCTTCACTCAATTAAACAAATGGATAAAAAACATTCCAGTGTAATAGGTAGGATAAGTGACCTTGGGGAACTTCTATTCCTCTTATTCCACCGATTGATTCAATTACTCCCCCTTTTTAAAATGATATTTATTTTGAGTAACCAAGGATGAGAGATTGAGAAATGACACACCTTTTCCAATGACATAATCTTCAGGAAATTTATAGAGTAATTGAATTTGATACCAATTAAAGTTGATACTTATTGAGATAATAACTCTGGTAGCTTCTTCATTTGTCTCCACCTCAAAAGAAACACTCATCATTATCTTCATCAAAGGTTATCCTTCATTATATTAATATTTGAATACCAATTGAGGAATCCTACCTGGATGGAAACTTATTCAACTTTTCTATCTTGTGTTGACAACACTCAGTACTTCTCAGGTTCTCCTCCTAAAAGTTGTTTCACCTTCAATTCCCTATATTATAAAAATAAATACAATATATAAAGAGTTACGGGAATAAGGAGGATCCTCCTTGCATCATAAATCTGAAAAACAAGATTGAGATGGTTTTCTCAAACAAGATGATCTATTTACTCAAGTATTTGCACTTTTACATATGGTCATCAATTTGGATTGTGGTTGTGCAGATCTTATCGCTTCTTCCATTTCATTGTTTGTGAGACTTCTTTCTTCATTATCCATCTATGCACTAGAATCTAATAGTGAAACTTTAATCTTCTTGAGGAATTATTCTTAAGATAGAATAAGTGCAATGAAATTTTTAACAGTGTGACTAGCCTTGTTGCACCTCACACACATATCTTATTTAACTACATGTGAAATCTTTTTATTTTCATATGTACTATCCATATCTTGTGCATATTCCTTTTTTCTCATTTTTTCCAAATATTCAGGCTAGATAACCAATATATACTTAGGAACAGTGGTAGCATGTTTGAATTTTACACATGGCTTCTTCTGAGTGTCATCCTTCTTGGTAGTTCTTTTGGATTCACCCCCTTCACCTTCTTGGATTTGGAATCCAAGTTCTTCTAACCTTTACTTCTTGAAAAAAATTTGGGATGATTTTTTTAGAATATTCATCAGATTTCTTCTCAATGATGCTTCATCATTAATGGATAGCTTCTTTGGTCTTTTTTTTATCAGATTTGGAAGTATGTTGAGATGGTCATTCACTGACCTTGTGACCAGTGGAATTTCACACATAATATATATTATCAAGCATTCCCAATCTATTTACAATATACAGATTCTTCTAGATCAATGTATGTTGCTTATTCCTCTTGATCTTTCTCTCCATTGATATGGTCTTCCTTTTTGATTTTATATTTTAAGGATTATACCAAAAATTTAAAGCACAATGCGCAAACCTATTGCAGCACCAACATTGACCCATAAATCTTAGCTTTTTGATGTCATATGTATAAGGTTTTTTGGAATTATTCATAATTTTTTTTGCTCTATGTGGGGAACAATCTTCCTAATTCTTCTTAATATCTTCCCTAGTCATGGTGGTAGGTTTCTTATCACCTTTCCTCAATCATTTTTATTTGTGTTTTTCTCCCAACCTACACTATTTGTGGAAATAGATTTAGAAGCATGATTTCAATATGGTATTGATGGAAACTTACATTTCTCAACTACTTGTGGTAGATCATTGAATGAAGTCATGATATTCTTATCACATTTTGGAAGTGTTTTATCATTAGAATCATGTAGTGAGCATTGAGTACCAGCAGCTACTATTTCCTTTTTCTGTGAAGTCTCAATATGTGTCTTTTCAAGGTTGAAAAAATGAGCTTCCAAATATAAAAATCTCATATTGGGAGTTATTTTTAAATCTTCAATCATAGTCATATTCTCTTCACATTCCTTCATCATTATTTTAACCTCATCTTCATGTAGGTTTACATTGTTCAGAATCACAGAGTCAAGTTACTTTATCTTCTTGGAAGTTTCTTCCCGATATAAACCCTTGAATTCAGTTCTATTCTTCATCTCATATTCAAGTGTATGGATCTATTATTATAGAGTCTTTATGACTCTATCTTTCTCTTCAACTTCTTCGAGCCATCTTGAGATGATTATTTCAAAATCCCTCTTTATTGCTTTAAAGGATCCAACCAGTCTATAAAGCTTTAAACATTCAACAATTTTCTCTTGCAAGACTTTATCCAAAACATCATTTTATTTTTTCATTTGGGTGATATATTCTTGCATTAATTGAAATAATCCACAAACAAGAGAGAAATATTCTTTAGAAATGCTATGAAGATACATTCTTAATCTATTAACTAATAAATCTTGAGAATTTGTAGATTGATCATCACCACTTGTGCTAGAATTTTCATCATGAGAATAATTTTCAAATGTTCTAACACATATCTCTTGATCACTTGAGGTAGAAAGGTTATCCATCTTCTTGGTAGAAACATGATCCACCTTCTCATTACCTTCCAATTATTGTATGTCCTAATTGTTAGCAAGGTATGGAGAATGAGATACTTCTTATTATTTAGATAAGAGGGTCTTTTTCTTCAACTTTATCTTCTCTTTATTTTTCATATTCATCGTGGTATTGGTTAATATATCCTTCTTCTTAGAGGTAACCGAATCTTCACCAAAACTGCACTTCATTATTGAGTCTGGAAAGAAAATCAAGTCTTCCAAAGAGAATATCCTCAATGTAGAGAATCCAACTGAGGTAACCTCTCTATGATACAAATTGAGAGGACCAGTTTGGGATATGGCTAAACCTGAGATGGGGGGGGGGGGAGTGAATCAGTGTTGGGGTTGGGGACTTTTTAATCCAATTACAACTTTTTTTCACTATACCTCTTGACTTGTTAGGATCTAGATTCTCTTGTCCTCTTTCCCTGTTTCATACAATAACATGAAAGTTGTAAAAATAGAGATTGATATTTTTACAAGGTTCACCACTCAATAAGAGATTCTACGTCCTTGCCATGTATGGTAATGACCAGTGCACATATTATTCACTATAATGTAGTAACTATTCTAGTGGGATGGCTAAGAAAATAATCCATTATCTAGTGTGAGTCCCTAAACTTTGCAGGGGGGAAGGGAAATAATCCTATCTTCGTAAACTGGTGATGACCTAGTCTAAATTATAGATCATCGTTGGTTCTTTATACTACCTCAGAAGATAGTCTTCTCCCCGTTGATAAGGGCTTGGAACACCAATAGAGTCTTCCACCCATTTATACCTGTTGGATGTCACACTACCACTTGATATTACTTTTTTCACTTGTTACTTTCTTAGAATCATGCGGGTAACCCTTCTTTATTCTTTCCAAGTATCAAATTAAAGATACACAATCTTCTCCTCCTTTTTCATTAGTACAAGACCAGCTGCATTAAATTTTCTTCTCCTTCTTTCTAGAATCAAAAACACACTTTTTGATTGTCAAAACAATGTGGACCATATCATCTTAGCATAATCAAAATTGAAATGAAACGAATAACTAAATATAGACTACCACTCTCTATTTATTCTTTGAAGCACAATAATGTGGAATAGTGTATTAGTGTCTTGATCTCCCTTTATTCGTCACTTTTCTACCATGAAGTTGGTAAGAACTTCTGGCATAACTCACAACTTGTTCGCCACTCCCATCTTACACGCTACTCAGTACTTGCGTTCCACTTCTAGATTTCAAACAACTCACTATTTTCAACTATCTTCTTGAGTGCAACCATCTTCTTGCGTTCCACTTCCAACTTTTGTGGAACTCATTTCTTAAGCGCAACTCACTGCTTGTGTGCCACTCTTGTGAAAAAATCAATACTTGTGTGCCACTTCATCCTTGTGTGATACTCCTTGATTTCATATCACCCTACTTGAATGCCTCCATAATTTTATGCTACTCTTCTTGTGTGTCTCCCTAACTGAATGCCTCCCTACATGCGCTTCACTCTGCTTGTGTGCCTTATAGATTAGTCCTGACTTATGTGACCTCACCACTTCTGTGACCAGAGATCAAATTTTATCTAAGTGTTGAGTTTGTATTAAATGAGGAGTGTTTCTATCTATTTATAATAATTTTGTTGACACTACGTGTGAGGTATGAAAATCATCGTGCGCAACACACCATGACTTGCACGCCACTCTTTGACTTGTGCACCACATACACTTGCATGCCATTCCTACTTGTGTTCCACTTATACTTGCGCGCCACTTCCTAATTGCGCACTACTCTTTAACTTGCACGCAATATTCATTCCTTTTTCATTCCTTGATGTGATGATTTTGAAATATAACTTTCACACAACACACAATTGTGCACCATTATTTCTTGTGCACCACATATACTTGTGCACCACTTCCAACTTGCATGTCAGTCTTTAACTTGCACGCCACTTTCTTTCCTTTTCAAAAAACACTTCATTATTCCCCATATCCTTTTTAAAGAGTACATCACAAGTTCTCAAATATTATGATATTTGTGAAATAAAAATTAACAAAAAATATTTATAGATTTTTTTCATGCAAATCTGAATCCAAATGTTCTTCAATATTTTCCATTGTTTTCTTAAAATAGAGATATATTTCATGACCCTTAATTACTCTTCTTATTCTAATAATTTTGGAATATGAATTCAAAAGAACTTCTTCATCCCCAAATTCACCATATTCATTGTTGTAGACAATGTATCACCTTTTAAACATGTATTTTGAACTTAGGACCAGTTCAAAATTCTTCTGATTTTGAAATCTAAGCACATTAATGTGTTCTCTTTTCCTATTCATCTTCAACCACCATACATGGCCATCATCGAATGCCAAGAAAATGGAACCTTTATCTTTTCCTCCTATTCTATTATTTTTGGAACATGACTTCCAAATCACTTATCACATGGTTTATAACTTCATACATCTTCATTGTTGTAAACAATGTGTCACCTTTGACACAATTTCTTTGAAATTAGGTTCAATGCATCAATTTTGTGATTTCACAACATGGGTAAATGATCATATGTGGAATCGAATTCTATGGGTCCATAAAAATTCTCCAGGTATCTCCACTTCACCCAATTTTTATTAAATTTGGAGGTCATTCTTTATATTGATCAACATTGACAATCATTGATACTCTTTATAAACAAATACAACTCATAAACAAAAGTGGTCCCAACAATATCCCCCTTGAAAAGTCCTATTGAATAAATTTTATGGCATGGTTATCAAGATCACCAATCATATTACAAATTGGAAAACCATTTTATTTTGTTTGGTGGAAGAATTACCCTTTTCAACTCTATGCTTCAATCAATTCCCATGCACATCCTATCAGTGCTGAAGGTGACCAAGGATATTTTGAAGAAGATTGAGAACCTATTAAAATCATTTATCTAAGATCTATAAAGGGAGGTAAGATGACACTAGGACTCTTAGAATAATCTTTCCAGATTAGTGAAAATTGGGGGAATCAACATGAGTAATGTGGTGGAGGCGATGTATTTTCTTCATGGAAAACTGTCGTGGGAAGTTATTAAAGGGAGGTCTTGTAGAGTAGGGTTATAAGAGGTAAATATGGAAAGGTTTTGAGAATGAAATGAGTAAATACCTCCTCCTTATAGAATTATCTACAAGTCCAAATTCTAGGTGTTGGGAAAAAATCCTTCAATGCATCCTCTTGGAGTTTTTTGGTGTGAATATGTTTGTTGAAAAATCCAAATGACCATGAATGAGTATGGTTGGTGTTTTTTGAAACATGTGGTTATGGTGGCACAATTTCCCATTGGTTTCCAAATTTTTGGGCCTCAAAATTGGGACTTTGTTTTTGGAAATAGATGATTTTCTGCATATGAGGAAAGAGTACACAGATCACAAAAGATAGTTCACAGAGAGCAAAGGTGGTACACGGAATGGTGAAGGAATTTCGGCAAAGGAAACATTCTACATTGTAGTGCCAAGTATACATCAAAGTTCGGTTTGTGGACCGCATAGAGGAAATAGTTCATGGGAAGACATACAGTTTGTGGGAGGATAATGATTCACTAGATGTCCTATTGTTTTCGGAAATGAGGAAGTGATTTCTGGTGCTATGAAGGACATTGTTTGTAGAAGAGAACGATTTCCGTGAAAAAGTAGTAAAGGCAGTACACAGACCACAAAGGGAAGAACGGTTCATGGAACGCGTACGGTACTCAGTGAAGGCTATACCATATAAAATATTTGGGAAAATCATTGATTAGTAGATTTTTCAGATATATCTTCCTATATAAGGATGGTTAATCCCATCATTATCGAGAGAGAATTTAAATAGAGAAAATATTTGTTCTGAGAAGAAATTTGGCTAAGTCTGAAAGAGTTTCATGAGGAGGATTCCACGAAGTGTGAAGTAGTTCGTGGAATCAATTCTGCAAAAGGGGTTTGCAAGGCATAATTTTAACGACCCAATATTTTTTAATGGAAATTAATTTATTATAAATATGTCACAATCACATTAACTACTAAGTGCTATGGGACCCTTAAAACAGAAGTTTGTCACTTCTGTGATATGAATTTCAAAAATCTGACATACACAGTTGTGATTAGTAAGTTATTTAGAGTCCAACAATAAAAACGTAATTTTTGGTGAATAGTAACATACCCTTATGAATAATAACATACCCTTATAAATGTGATATACCCTAATGAATAGTAACCTTATCTATTATAATATATAAATAATATTCAATTTGAATGTACGATATACCTATATTTTAGAATTAGTTAATGAATGTTTTAAAACTATTTTTTGATAACAAAATATGATTTTAAATAAATATTAAATTATGTAGAAAATAATTTTTGAAAAATGGAATTCCTTTTTGGATTCTACAAGTTGAAAAATGGTTACGGTGAGTTTTTGGGATTTTTCTAAAATACTTTGTTTTTTGATGAATAGTTAAATACAGTAATGTACCGTATATATACATTATAAGATAAATAGACTATTCTGAGCATCACGAATGATGTCACCACACTTAATACGAATTCAAATGATAAAATTACTATTCTTGGTCATGGAATAATTACTATTACTTGTCTTGTGAAGAAATAATAAACTAGTGAGTTTTATATTAAGAAATCCCCTCTCTCATCCATTATAAAACCCCCTCTAACCGCCTCTTCCAATCACTCCTCTCAAGCCTTGTGCCTTCTCCAAAATCTGTCCAAACACCCACCAAACCTCCTCTCCCACGTCTATAATGCTTTGGTCTTATTAAAAGATCAAAATCTCACCCTTAAAGAGGTTCTCATGGAAGTTTGGTTCAAGAGGTAAATTCCTCTTTTCAATTATATGTCTTTCCTTTCAAGTTCACTTGTTTTATTTTTCTATTACCTCTATTTATCCAAATTTAGTGATGAATACTGTAACTTATATGTACTGTACTTTTTACATGATATTGGAATAATTTATCATCATCTCACCGTTTTTACCTTCTTTTATACCAGTAGCAAGAACACCATACGAGATGTGTCAATTTTACACATTCAAGGATGATGGAATTTCGATTTCTTTTATCATTATAAATTCATGTCATGAAACCATTATTGTTATGGTTGAACCAGATTATGATATATAATATAACCTATTTACGATTATGTAATCCCTTTTTTCAAATGGTATTAGGTTATAAAGAAAAATGAGTTCGGTGTAATCAAAACCCACAAATTAACCAAAACAATTATCATTAAAGTTCTATATGATAATTCATCATCATTTCACGTAACCAAGTTATATAAATGAAAAATAACACCTATATATGTTCATAAATAATAAATAATTTCAATTCTAAAGATTTACATCCATTCCACTTCATTACATAAAATTAAGTGAACTGAATATGAAAATAAAGGAAACGAACACTCCAGAACGATGAAATTCAATACAATAACTTATCAATAAAGACATAAATGAACTAAAAAAAATTAGGGTAACTAAATAAATGTCTAATTGGTTCTGAAATAAGTTATTAAAAAGTATAATTTCATATTCCAGGAGCTTACGTACCATAGTGGAACACGTTTGGATTTAAGGTCATGGTTTTTTCCACCCGAACTTCCATTTTCATTCGGGATACTTTCATTGTCTAATTACCTCAATGGAATTATTATGTATTGTTATTTACTCATCATATATTCTATGTGAGTATCATATATATGTTTACAAACTAGAACAATTGATTGTTTTAGGGATAGTTACAAATTATTAATGGAACTTTCAAAGTTGTTTCCAAAATACAAGCCTGATCCAAGGGAATTTCTCAAATAAATTCCTATTTTCAAGGGCCCTCTATGATATGTTTTTGGAAACATTTATCTTTATAAAATCACTCATTTTATTATGGAAATACTATCTTACCTCACTTCTGGTTTCATTCAATGATTTTTCTAAAAGAACTCTTCATTTCAAAATAAAAGAGAATTTATATCAAGAATTTCATAATGATTTTATAAAAGTGTATTCGTCTAATTCAACACTCTTGTTGATTCCATGTATTAATTGGGTTTAATCATTTATGAAGTCATATACCATATTTGATTTAATAGTTTATGACTAACTCTATTGTGGATGATCTATCCTAAAACCATTCACCATATTATTCTGAATGGTTAGTGTTTTATATTTAATGATTGGGGAAAGTTAGCTACATTTCATATGATAGTTTCAATATGAATGTATATGTTGTTTATATTGATCCCCACTCATATGAGAATTGAATTGGACTTATTATGTGATGGGTGGGGCCCGTTATATCCCCTCGATGCATTGGTATGTCTCATGAGACAAATAGACATGGAATTGGCCGAGGCATTTCCCAAAGTGATATGGATTTTGGCCGAGGCCTTAATCACTAGATGTCTTGGCCGAGGCCATGACATAATGATTCAGAATGTCCGGAATATGCACTTTCATCATTATGAGTTCATCTATTGATATTTCATGTGGTTATTCAATTAGTAGAATACCCATGATTATGTTTTATTATGACATTATTTACTCAGCTCATTTTCCTGCCATAATGTGTTCATGTTTGTTATTAAAGGCATGTGTTTTAAATTATGCACCATGTATTATGTTTATCCTATCTTCTGCTGTATTTTTTACTCTTACTAAGCATTTGAGCTCACCCCTTCTCTTATGTATCATTTTTTTTCAGGGAATGAAGAAGTTTATTATGAATGACATGATGAAATAACGTAGGAGTTATGGGTGTTGTCTAAGGAGTTTATATGTTGTATTTATCTTCACGTTGTAAAGATAAACTCATGTGTGTATCTTTTTTCCAATAATACTAAACTACCTGGTCCTTCGGGATTTGTATTCCTTGTATGTATGGAAACGTAATCAAATAAAGGCACCGCCTCTGGGAAACTGGGTTCGGGTCCTTACAGTTGGTATCAGAGAATGTTTGGTAGAATACTTGGAAACTAGATTTAGAAAAATTAGAATTATGGAAGAGTCCCTAAGACAGTTTTTGAGGATATACATACAATAACATTATGGTATTTTGGTAAGGAATAGATTATGTGGATATTTCAATCAATACATCCCTGTCTGGATACGATTAGGTAGAGGCAGCTCTGGCATAGATGTATCTAGAGGTAAAACCCGAAAACACCGCTTTGAGCTAGACTTAAACGGGAACCGGTGCATGAAAATGGGCCTTGCTACACTCTTGGTTATGAAACTCCCGGGGGATATGCTTAGGATAATTCACATTTACTTAACAAGCTATTATGAAGGATTGAAATGTAAAATATTCATTAAAGAAACCATATTTGTGAAAATGGGATTATCCATGCGTAGTATCTCAATTTTCCTGAGTATTTTTATGTTAAGATTATACATTTTGATTCATAACCTAATCTAGTGTATTCCATTATCTAGATATGGTTCCTAGTGGACGGAATGGAAATCGCATGAATGCACGTGTCCCCTGTAGGGATTCTCCTCTCATGCAAGACAATGATGTTGGCTCTGGTGCTGTGACTGGTGCTGAGCAACTCATAACTATACTAGGAAAACTAACTTAGTTTATGAATAATAACCTTAACCGTATGGAGAATCCAGATCCACCACATGGAGGAGCTATGCTAAATCACATTATGTGACAAAACCCTCTATCTTTCAATGGGACTACAAACCCTTTTGTAGCAGAGTAGTGGATATGTTACCTCGATAAGATATTTCTCTCTTTGGGATGTAATGGAAGAGAGAAGGTTGTCATGGAAGTATATCGTCTATCGAGAGATGTGGACCAATGGTGGTCATTAATCAAAAACACAAAGGAGGAGGAAGAAATAGAAGAGATGGAATGGAGGGATTTTAAGGAAATCTTATTAGAAAAATATATCCCTCGTGAACAAAGAGAAGATATGGAGAGGAAATTCTTGAATCTGAGGAAAAAGGAGGATGAAATTGTCGCCAAGTATGAAGCAAACTTTACAAGGCTGGAAAGACATGTTGTGGACTACATAAGAAATCCAAGGAGCCAAATTTATCGATTCTTTGATGGCCTAAAGCCATTCATCTGGCGGGCACTGGTCTCCCAAAATTTTTCATCACATGAGGACATGGTTTCATGTGCTATCATACCGAAAAATAATTCCCTATGTCTTATGACTTTAAGGGAAATAAAGAAAATAATATGGCTGCTGAAAACCATGGGAAAGGAAATAAGAAAACATGGAAGAAGGGAAGAGTTGAATTTCCACCATGTGATGATTGTGGAAGGAAAAACCCCGATGCATGCTTAAAAAGAAAAGGAGTATGCTATAAATATAATCAGAAAGGCCATCTTGCCGGTGATTACAAAGGAAATAAGGAATCCAATGATGTTCGATGCTATAATTGTTAGGAGATGGGGAAATATGATAATAATTCTCCAAACGTCAAGGAAATATATAACAGAAGAGGTCAAAGGAGCAAGGACAAGCATATGCGATCACAACTGCAGAGGTTGAAGTTCCACGTGACGTGGTGGCAGGTACAGTGATCATTTCATCAAGCTTAGCCAATGCATTATTTGATTATGGATCATCAAATTATTTAATATCTTCCTAGTTTGCTAAAAAAATATATATTTTTAGTTTGATTTAACAAGGGAGTTGTCAGTCAAAACTCCGAAGGGAAGTATCATTACTACGAAGTTCTGTCAATCAGTTCCCATTAAGGCATATAAATGTTCTTTATCTGATGATATCATCACCATACCCATGATTGAGTTTTATATAATCCTCGGAATGGATTGGATTTCAGATCATGATGCAAACATTTATTGTAAGAAGATAGAGGTTACGATTTTTTATGACGATGGTAAAGAACGCCTTATCTTTAGAGAAGAATCCTCACCACTTGATTCTTATCTAGATCCACCCACAACAGCTCAACTAAATTCAATTATTGGGGAGGAACAGAATGAAATAACTATGGGTGAGGAAAAGAATTTTCAAATAGAAGATATACCTGTTGTGCAAGAGTATATTGATGTCTTTCCAGAAGATTTACCTGGACATCCTCCAGAGTAGGAAATTGAGTTTTCCATTAGCTTAATTCATGGTTAAAGACCCATATCAAATACCCCTTATAGAATGGCCACTATGGAGTTAGTGGAACTAAATAATCAACTAGAATAATTGAGTGATAAAGGATTTATTCGAACTAGTGTTTCATCATGGGGAGCCCCTATCCTATATGTTAAGAGGAAAGATGGACCCATGAAGCTATGCATTGATTACAAGGAAATCAATGCTATTACAATAAATATTAAGTATCCTCTACCAGTAATTGATGATTTATTCGATCAAATTCATGAAGCCCAATATTTTTCACAGATTGATCTTCGATCTGGATATCATCAGTTACTTGTGAGGAAGGAAGACATTCCAAAAACAGCATTCCGAACCAGATATGGGCATTACAAGTTTATAGTAATTCCTTTTGGACTAACTAATTCACTATCTACTTTTATGGATTTGATGAATAGAGTCTTCAGGGAATATCTTGATGACATTGTGTTGGTGTTTATTAATGATATCCTGGTGTACTCTAGAAGATATGAAGAACATAAAAATCACTTGCGCACTATTTTGAAGACTCGGAGAAGAAACAAATTATATGGGAAGTTTAGTAAGTGTGATTTATGGCTCCAATCAGTTTCCTTTCTGGGCCACATTGTCTCTTAGGATGGAATATCTGTAGATCCTGCAAAGACAAAGGCTATGAAATAATGGCCTACTCCAATGAATGTAACTAAGGTCCATAATTTTATTGGTTTAGAAAGTTATTATCAGAGTTTCATTCAGAACTTCACCCGTTTAGCTAACCCAATGACCAAGCTCACACGAAAAGGGGTTAAGTTCGTATGGACCAAGGAATGTGAAGAGTGTTTTGAAGAATTGAAGAGTTGGTTAGTGAATGCTATGATCCTAACCCTACCATTGGGGAATGATGGGTTTGTTATCTATAGTGATGCATAAAATAAAGGACTTGGTTTTGTCCTTATGCATAATGATCGAGTGATTACCTATGCATCTAGGCAACTAAAAATTCATGAACAAAACTATCCAACCCATTATCTTGAGTTAACATCGGTAATATTTGATCTGAATATTTGGAGACTTTACCTCTATGGAGAAAAATTTGAGATATATACAGATCATAAGAGTTTGATGTATATATTCTCAAAGAAATAACTCAATAAGAGACAAAGGAGGTGGATTGAGCTACTCAAAGATTACGACTGCACAATACACTATCACCTGGGGAAATCAAATAAGGTAGATGATGCATTGCGTAGAAAAGGCCATGGAATTATGAATAGGATGAAATTTGAAAGGGATCCTATGTTCATAGATCTAGTAAAGATGGATATGGAAATTATTAAGGAAGGTAGCACATCACTAATTTTTCAAATGGATGCCCAACCTTCTTTACTAGAGAGGATAAAAATTTCTCAGGCTGATGATGAGGAGTTTCAAAAGAAAATTAAAGCAATAAATAATGTGAAGGTGACTGACTTATCTCATGAATATGGAATTTTGAAATTCGGGAAGAGACTTTGTGTTCCCGCTATTCCTGAGCTAAATAGAGAATTGTTGGATGATGCCCATAGCTCTAATTTCTCTATACATCCTGGTAGCACAAAGATGTATCGAGATCTCTGAGAGAACTCTTGGTGGGACAATATGAAAAGGGAGATTGCTGAATATACGTCAAAGTACCTGGTATGTCAACAAGTGAAGGATGAGAGGCAAAAGTCTAAGGGGATGATGCAACCACTACCCACACCATCATGGAAGTGGGAGAACATTACCATGGACTTCGTTACTGGACTCCCAAGGACATATAGAGGAAACGATGTTATATGGGTCATTGTGAATCGTCTTAGAAAGACAACTCACTTCATATCAATTCGACATGAATTCTCATTGGATCAACTTGTACAGATTTACATCAAAGAAGTTGTAAGGCTGCATGGAGTACCACTCTCTATTGTATCCGACCGTGATCCTAGATTCACCTCGATGTTTTGGAAAAGTCTCCAACAAGCTTTAAGCACTGAACTGATCTTCAGTACGTCCTATCATCCTCAAAATGATGTCCAATCTGTGGGGACTATTCAGACACTGGAAGACAAGTTGTGGGAATGTTTTATGGAATTCAAAAGAGGATTGGACCAACATCTTCCACTAGTTTAATTCTTCTACAACAATAGTTTCTACTCGAGCATCTGTATGGAACCATATGAAGCCCTTTATGGGAAAAGGTGTAGAACACCGACGTGTTGGGATAATTTCAGTGAGCGAATGTTGCTAGGACCTGAATTGGTTAAGGAAATGGTGGAGGAGCTAAAAACCATTCAGTAGCATATCAAGGCAGCCCAAAGTCGACAGAAGAGTTGTGCGGATAACTGTCGACGAGACCTGGAGTTCAAAGTAGGAGACCTGGAATTTCTACGCATATCTCCATGGAATAATGTCATGCGTTTTGGGAAGAAAGGAAAGCTAAGTCCCAGGTATATCGTCCCCTTCAAGATCCTTGACCGAGTCGGAGCTGTGGCATATCTACTGGAACTTCCACCAACCTTGTCGAAGGTACATGATTTCTTTCATGTATCCCTCTTAAGGAAGTACATACCAGACCCCTCACATTTACTCTCTTCAGAGCTGGTACAGTTGGAGGATGATCTTTCCTATGAGGACCAGCCGGTGAAAATTTTTGATCGTTGAGACAAAGTTCTATGCAACAAAACTACTCATCTGGTCAAGGTACTATGGAGAAACCATAAGTACGAAGAGGGAACTTAGGAACTGGAGGAATCAATGATAGAGAAGTACCCCCACCTGTTCTTATCCTAGATTGTAAATGCAATTTCGAGGGAGGAATTTTTGTAAGGAGGGGAGAATGTAACGACGCATCATTATTTAAAGGAAATTACTTTATTATAAATATTTCATAATCACATTAACTACTAAGTGCTATGGGACCCTTAAAACAATAGTTGGTCACTTCTGTGATGTGAATTTCAAAAATCCAACATGCACAGTTGTGATCAGTAAGTTATTTAGAGTTCAATAAGAAAAACATAATTTTTGGTGAATAGTAACCTACCCTTATGAATAGTAACATACCCTTATGAATAGTGATGTACTCTAATGAATAGTAACCATACCTATGATAATATATAAATAATATTCAAGTTGAAATTATGACATTCCTATATTTTAGAATAAGTTAATGTATGTTTTAAAACAGGGTTTTGATAAAAAATTATGATTTTAATTAAATATTTAATTAATAATATTTAGAAAATTATTTTTGAAAAATGGACTTAATTTTTGGATTCTACATGTCATAAAATGGTTAGGGTGAATTTTTGGGAAATTTCGAAAATACATTTTCTTTATGAAAAGTAAAATATGGTAATTTACCGTATATATTCATTATAAGCTAAATAGACAACTCATAGCATCATGACTGATGTCACCACCATTAATCCGAATTCAAATGATACAATTACTATTATTTGTCATGTAATACTTACTATTAATTTTCTTGTAAAGAAATAATAAACTAATGAGTTTTATATTAAGAAATCCCCTCTCTCCTCCACCATAAAACCCCCTCTCACCCCCTCTTCCAATCGCTCCTCTCAAGCCTTGTTCCTTATCCAAATTCTGGAAAAATACCCTCCCAACCTCCTCTCCCACGTCCAGTATGCTTTGGTCTTATTAAAAGACCAAAACCTCTCCCTTAAGGTGGTTCTCATGATGTTTGGTTCAAGAGGTAAATTCCTCTTTTCAATTCATTGTTTTTCCTTTCAAGTTCATTTGTTTTATTTTTCTATTACCTCTCTTTATCCAAATTTTGTGATGACTCTAGTACCTTATATGTACTGTAATATTTTCATGATATTGGAATAATTTATCATTATCTCCCCCTTTTTACCTTCTTTTATACTAGTAACAAGAACACCATCCGAGATGTGTCAATTTTACACATTCAAGGATGATGGACTTTTGATTTCTTTTATCATTCTAAATTATGGTCATGAAACCATTATTTTTATGGTTTAACCAGATTATTATATATAATATAACCTATTTAATATTATTTAATCCATTTGTTCAAATTTTATTAGGTTATAATGAAAAATGAGTTTGTTGTAATCAAAACCCACAAATTAACCAAAATAATTTTCATTAAAGTTTTATATGATAATTCATCCTCTTTCAATGAAAACAAGTTATATAGATGAACAATAACACATATTTATGTTCATAAATAATATATAATTTCAATTCTGAATATTTACATCCATTCCAATTCATTACATAAAAACAAGTGAACCGAATATGAAAATAATGGAAATGAACACTCTAGAACGACGAAATTCAATACAATAACTTATTAATAAAGACATAAATGAACAAACCAGAATTATGGTAACTAAATAAATTTATAATAGGTTCTTAAATAAGTTATTAACAAGTATAATTTCATATTCTAAGAGCTTATGTACATGAGCGGATCATGTTTGGAGTTAAGGTAAGGGTTTTTCCACCCGAACTTCCATTTTCATTCGGGATACTTTCATTGTCTAATTACCTCAATGAAATTATTATGTATTGTTATGTACTCATAATATATTCTGTGTGAGTATCATATATATTTGTAAAAACAAGAACAATTCCTTATTTTTGGATAGTTACACATTTTTAAAGGAACTTTCAAAGTTGTTTCCAAAATACAAGCCGGATCCAAGGGAATTTCTCAAATTCATTCCTATTTTCAAGGGCACTCTATGATATTTTTTTGGAAACCTTTATCATTATAAAATAACTCATTTTATTATGAAAATAATATATTACCTCACTTATGGTTTTATAAAAAGATTTTTCCAAAAGAACTATTCTTTTAAAAATAAAATAGTATTTATCTCAAGAATTGCTTAATGATTTTATAAGAGTGTTTTCGTCTAATACAACAATCTTGTTGATTCCATGTATTATTTGGGTTTAATAATTTATGAAGTCATATACCATATTTTATTTAATGGTTTATTACTAACTATATTTTGGATGATCTATCCTAAAACCATTCACCATATTATTCCGAATTGTTAGTGTTTTATGTTTAATGATTGGGGAAAGTTAGCTACATTTCATATGATAGATTCAATATGAATGTATATGTTTTTTATATTGATCCCTCCTCATATGAGGAATGCATTGGACTTATTATGTGATGGGTGGGGCATGCTATATCCCCTCTATGCATCGGTAGGTCTCATAAGACAAATAGACGTGGATTTGGCCGAGCTCTTTCCCAAAGTGATATGGATTTTGGCCGAGGCCTTGATCACTAGATGTCTTGAATGAGGCCATGAAAAAATGATTCATAATTCCTGGAATATGCACTTACATCATTATGAGTTCATCTATTGATATTTCATGTGGTTATTCGATTAGTAGAATACCCATGATTATGTTTTATTATGGAATTTTTTACTCTTCTCATTTTCCTGCCATAATGTGTTCAAGTTTATTATTGAAGGAATCTGTCTTCCATTATTCACCATGTCTTATGTTTATACAATCTTCCACTATAGTGCTTACTCATACTGAGCATTTGAGATCACCCCTTTCTTTTGTATCATCTTTTTTCAGGACATGAAGAAATTTATTATGAATGGCATACTGAAATAACCTAGGAGTTATGGGTGTTGTCTAAGGAGTTACCATGTTGTGTTTCTCTTCAAGTTGTAATATTGAACTTATGTATGAATCTTGTTTCCAATAATATTAAACTACTCGGTCCTTCAGGATTCATATTCCTTGTATGTATGCCAATATAATCAAACAAGGCATCGACTCCGGGCAACTGGGGTCGAGTCCTTACAATAATAGCCTACAATGGAAGATGAATTCCACCGAAGCGGAGGCGATACGTTGATGTATTATGCATAATTGGTATGTAGATGTAGTTTGCGGTGGTGGCACGCAGAGGTAGTATGCGAAGGCCATACGCGGAAGAGGCAGTTTAAGAAGCATACAGGCTACGTGGTGAAAAATAGTTCATGAAGGATGTAGGTTGTTTGCAAAGGGACTTTAATAGTACATGAATGAAATTTCTACTAAATAACACTATGTTGAAGAGTGGTTTCCATATATGGGTGAAAAAGGGACTTCAATAGAGAATCAATCTATAGTTGAGGATTTGTTCTTTCATGCAAATGAAGGGACATACAAGTCCACAAGCTCTGAGTGGATCTCTTTTAACAGAAGTGAGCGAATGAAGGGAAAGTTAGTGATCCTTTCCATAGATAGTGAGCCAGAGAAATAGATATAGGGAGTTACCCTAGGGAATGAAGTGACGAGATCCTATATCTTGTAAAGGCTATGAGCCTGGGCATAAAAGTGATTTAGCCCAAACCTCGTAATTTGTCAGTGAGCCTTATTGTATTTGTTACATCGACACAATGCCATTATATGATCCTTAGATATATCCTAGTGGCGGTGAATCAAGTAAAATTATTGTGTGTCATGAATGATTTAAATTCTTTTCATAAATTGCAATGGGAAAGAGAGATAAGAGAGTTTTGTTTAACCACAAAACAATATCCTAATGGGAATTGGTTTTAATCTATCATACACTGATCCACCCCACTCTTAGGGTATTTAACCTAATTGGGATAACAATTTGTATTATAGGGAAAGGTTGAATGTTAGTGGTTCTCTCTCAACTGATATTAAAATGAAATAATTTTAAATTATGGAAGAATCAGATGCAACACTACTTCTGATCATTAGGAATAAATGTCTTTACAACAGCTATGCATGGAATATTATCCAAAATCGATAGTAGTGATTTATCAGAAGATGATAGAAATGAATTGGATGTTGATGCTAAAGGGATTAATTCTATAGGGGGATCCATATCAAATTAAATATATAAGAAGTTTATGTCATGGAAAAAAGCACATACTATATGGGAAAATCTGTCAAATATTTATGAGGGTGACTGAAAAGTCAGAGAAGCAAAGCTGCAGGTTCTATGGAATAAATATGAGTATATCAGAATGAATCCTAATGAGTCTTTTGATACATTATTTGATCAGGTGAATGTTCTTGTTGAATACATGATCATTCTTCAATAATTTATTGAAGATTTAAATATTGTCAAGCGTATCTTGAGAAAACTTTCAACTCGGTTCAATATGAAGGTTTTTGTATTGGAAGATAATGATCTGAAGAAGCTAACATTGGATAAATTTCATAGTACTCGTGTTGCATATGAGATGAGAAATGATGATAAAGATTTTGTGTAAAAGGGAATGTCCAACGATGTTTTAGGCAAGTATATAAAAAATATCTCTTGTTAAGATATTCAGGAGGAAGGAAATTTGGATGATGTCATGTCATTTACCTCTTAAAATCTGTAAAGATGAAAAGGAACGTTCAAAGGTAAAATTCCACTTGAATAATTCCAATGTGAAAAGATTGGACATTTTTTAGTAACATGTCTTAAGAAGATTGAAGACAAGAATAAAGAAAATGATGAAATTACCAAGAAGAAGTATTCAGCTAATGTGAAAGGTTGGAGTAGTGCAAAGATAAGTATCTTCAAAAAGAATAATTTTCTTTCAAAAGTATATTAATTTTCAGAAGAATATATTGCAGAAGAGTTGGAGGACTGAATGGATCATAAAAAGATGCTATGGTTGCAGTTGTGGGAAACTCTCAAACAAGGGAAGAAAGTGATTGTGATGAGGGAGATATAGAAGGAAGAGTTGACCTTCAGACTGAATTAGATGCTGCTCTTGAAGAGGTAGATGCTTGGAGAGCCAAAACAAATAATGAAAACAAATTGGTTTGGGATGACAAATTCTATATGTATCATCAAGAAGAAGATAAGTCTAAGATGAATGAAGAAATTGAAAAACTGAAGTCTTTAATGCTATAAATCTTAGAAAAGGTTCTTGAGTACAAACTCAAAATTGAAGAACATAAAAGAGAGATTGATAGTCTTACTAATATTGGAAAATAACATATCTAACATATCTAAGAGTTTGAAGAGGATGTTTTCAGTATTAAAAGAAATGTGAAAGATTAGAAGAAATTCTTGATTCTAGTAAAATAGGACACACATGCAACATAAAAAGGAAAAGTATATTTCAGAGTTACAATGAAGTAGACAAAGGAGTGCTAGGAAAGGAAAATAATTTATTAGAATGATACAATTGGTATGGGGCTTGATCACAAAAATAAAACAATAATGTTTGAAATTAGACCATAAGATCCCACTTCAAGATTCAAGATTGATTAGGGAATGAATCATGATCAGAAAATTCATAGAACCCAAGGGAGTACAAGTGGTGTAGTATTTCCACACTATAATGAAACCTACATGATATGTTATTATTGTGGAATGATGAGATACTCAAAAAATGTATGTTCCATAGCCAATAGGTATTTAAGGGAACATGATCAACAAAGGGATCCATAAAGACCTCAATTTTCCAGAAGATCATTTAATGGTCATTGTTTTAGGTGCGGAGGATTCAGACACATGGTAAGATATTGTTCATTAATAATAAAAATAAATGTTCTGCAATAGTGGTTATAATAATCAATTCAATGTATCATCAACTGAGATGAATATTCAAATTCATTTTATTGTATTGCAAGATGAAGTTGTTCTATCATACATTATGGAAGATAGTGTTTATCAATTAGTACCTGGTGTGAAGTAAAAAACATGGATGAAAAAGAATAAGATAGTTGAACAATTAGTGGTTTTAGAGATTACTTTTAAAGTACCATATCACACCAAAATAAGGATAATTGATAGTGGATACACCTCTCATATGAAAAGTAATAAAGATCTGGTGTCCAGAATCAGGTACAATAAGGAAGTTATTGAAAAATTTAGCAATGATGAAGGCAGAAATATTGTTGGCTCAGAAAAAGCCAAATTTGGGGGAAAATATATGAGATATACTGATATCTTAGTTGTTGAAGGTCGCAGTCACAACTTGACTTGTGTCAGTCAACTGTATGACTCAGGAAATTCCATAATATTTTCAAAGAAATTATGTATCATCAAGGTAAAAGATGGTGAAGTTATTTTACAGGGAAAGCATAGGAAATGAAATCTCTATCTTGTGTGTGGAGAAAAATATATATGCTTTCTATTCAAGGAAGATGAAAAAAATTATGTCATAAACATCTTGTCCACTTGATCTAAACATCCTTGGAAGATTTGGTGAAATATGATGCTACTCTAGATCTCCTTATTTTATCATGTGATCATACCCATACATGCGATGCCTTCCAAAAAGGGAATATCATTCAAAATACATATAAGGAAAAAGAGAAAATGTCAACAAGATTTCTTGATTTGGTTAATATTAATGTGTACAGACCAATTTAACTAATATCTATTGATGGGGGGAGATATTATGTTCTATTTATTGATGATTTTATCATAATGGCATGTGTTTCAATCATTACCCACAAATCGGAGGTATTCAGTAGCATAGAAACTTATAAAAGTGAAGTTGATAAAATGATGGGTAAAAAATTCAGAAGATCTGTATAGATAGAACATTGTTCACAAAATACAAAGTGAAGGAGTATCTCAAGAAACATGGGATAAGGAATCAAGTATTCATTGTAAGAATTATATAGAAGAAAAAAGTTATTAAGAGAATAAATCAGATAATTAATAAAATGGTTAGGACAATGTTCATTGAGAAAGTCATTCTAGAGAAATTTTGGAAAGAAGCAGTGATGACATAGGTCTACACATCAAATAGAGCATTACAATGACTAAAAGAATAGAATATTACATATGAGTTATGGTATGGAAATAATCCATCATTGAAGAACTTTTGGGTATTCAGAATTAAGTGTTTTATTCTCAATAAGGAGAATCATATGAAGTTTGAATCCAGTGGAGATGAATGGATATGTCTTGGATACTAAAAGTAAAGAAAGGTGTATAAATTATTTAATAAGTGGATGAGAAAAGTTGTTGAAATCCATGATGTAACTATAATAGAGAATGAGAAAATTATTTAGCAAATGAATGATCAATCATGGAAGGATAGTGATTAAGAGATAAACAGATCAGTGGATGTTCAATTCCATAAGCTGATTCAGAAGAAGATTCAGATAGTGAAAAGGATGAGCAGAATTCAGTATATGCACAATGATAGAAGAGAAGAGATATTGATAGATAGAATATAATTGGTGATCAAAAAGTACCAGTGTTGATAAGGAGGATGAAGACTCTGTAGAAATAATCGTACTTATCAAAAGTAGTGCCTATATATTTGAATGAAGAAGCTGGAGATGGGAATTAGGTTCAGGATATGAATGAAGAGCTTGACCAAATTGAGAAGAATCAAACATGTGAGATTGTTTCGAGACCAACAGATAATAATTTCATCGGGAATAAATGGTTCTTTAAAAAAATGAATGAAGATGGTGTAGTAACTTGAAACAATGCATGGATAGTGTGCAAAGGGTACTCTCAGATAAAAGGTATCGATGTTGATGAAACATTTTCACCAGTTACAAGGCTATATATAATCAGATTATTCTTTTCCATAATAGTGAAAATAATGTTTAAGGGTTTCAGATGGATGTTAAGTCAAATTTTCTAAATGGGTTTCTAGAAGAAGAAGTTTACAATGAGAAGACAAATGTTTTTCTCATTCATGAAGATAAAAATAGAGTTTCTTAGCTGAAGAAGGTTTTATATGGTTTGAAGAAAGAACCAAGAGCATGATATTAAAGGTTAGATCAATTTCTAAAAAAATATTGATTTTCAGTGCGTTGGAGTTGATTACAATATATATGTCAATCATGATAGTAATCGAAGTATGATGGTGTTAGTGTTTGTCGATGACATAATCTTCCGTGGATCAGTTAAAGCACAATATATATAATTTTTCGAATTCATGAAATGTGAGTTCGAAATATCAATGACTGGTGAACTGATGTTTTTACTTGTTTTACAGGTGACACATGGAAATAAATAAACATTCATTTCTCAATCCATATATTCTAAGGAGGTTTTGAAAATATTTAGAATGGATAATTGTAATGATAAGAAAACTCTGGTGGCTACTCGAATGAAACTTTCATGGGATGATAAAGGCAATGAAGTCAAATTACTAAAGGGTTAAATGACAAAATGATATGACTCATGTCAATAAGGTGCACCTTCCTTTTCGGGAGCATGTCTGATTAGAACACCACAGTTAAGCGTACTTTTCCTGGAGTAGTGATCAAGATGGGTGACCCTCTGGGAAGTATTTTAGGGTGTGTTTGAGCGAGGAAATAACACATTGGAAAGGACATGTGTTGGCCTGCAGGGCAGTCATTAGTCAGATGACCCGTTCAGGCATATGGGTGGACCTTGGGGTGGGCTCCACGTGTCTGCGGGGCAACTGGCGGTACCTGGTGGGCTAGGACCCGACAACCATGTTAAGGTGGGGTGGTTCCATGACTACCCCAAGCCCGCCTTCCATAGGCCAAGGGCTGGCGACGAGAACCAAAGGAATAATTCCCGATAATTGGGAATGCATTGTCTTTATAAAAGTAAACAAAACACCACAAAGTACAAGAAGAAGTAATACACTAAGTACAAAAGGAAGTGCTGAAAAGTAAATGGACAAGAATACAAACCCAATCGAGAGTACAACTACAACTGAACAAAAGTACAACAGAAAAAGACAAACAGCTGGAAGAATGGAAGCAGCTCCGGGGTGGTCTTCCTCAGATCCTACCTGATGGGTAGGTACAGATAGCGCATCTCCGGGATCGTCCACCATGGATCCTACCTAAAGGGTAGGTACAGATAGCCTCCAAAATGCTCTCTCCTGTCAACCTCCTCCGAGTGTCGTCTCTTCGTGAGGTCCACCTTCGGATACTAACTCGTCGTGAGGTCCACCTCCGGGTACCGTCCAGTCCTCGAACACTCAGCCTCTATCAGCGCTTCCCGTCGTCTCCAACCAACCCAATGAGGTGCGGGCATAGTCCGTGTTGGGTTGAGTATACGATACTCAGTAGGGACCCCGAGACCCTCAAGATCTCACTAAATCCAACAAGGATATACACAAAGAAAGATCTCAACAGATAACCTCTACTTAGTTATATGTCCATACATATACCTAAGTTATCAAATAACTTATCTCAATCATTAGGTAAACACAAAGGATATGAAATCAACGGATAAACACTACCTAGGTATATGCCCATACATATACCTAAGTTATCAAGTGACCCATCTCAATCATGAGGTAAACACAAACGTCATAGATTCAGCTCAACCAGGATTTTCATTATTGAAACTGTAACTGCTGAAGAGCTCTGTCTCTGGAAAGTACTGTGATCTTATCACGACTCTGAGGTACTTCTCACTAACCTAAGACTGCTGAGGTACTCATCCTGTCAAGTACCACAGGTCTTCCACCTCACACAGTAGTGCTCCTCCGCCATGGGTCTGCCACCTCACACAGTAATGCTCCCCCTCATAGCCTACATAGGTACTCCTCCTGTCGAGTACTGCAGGTTTTCCACCTCACAAAGTAGTGATCCTCCTCCATGGTTCTGCCACATCACAAAGTAGCGCTCCCCACTAGGCTATGCTAGTCACACTGAATCGAATCGGACAAGAAGGCATCAGGTCTCAGCCAGCTACACGGTCTCCGTACTCCGTACACTCGTCTCTGGGAGGGTCCGCTCCATGAGCTACAGGTCGATACTCCAAGTATCACAAGGTCCCACAAAGAAGTGTCTCAAAGGACCCCCTCGACATAGGGGTCTCAATGAAACAAACAGCGCATCAAACAGACGTCCAGTCTGTGAGTTATTAGCCTTTTCGTCCCAGGGGCCCTGTTGATTTCATGTGCGAACCAACCCAGACGTATCTCAACTGTACCCTGAACCCTCATAGGGTATAATCATAGGGACCGATTCTCAACGAGATCACCAACTCCGCAGATGGTTCATCAAACGGAGGTCTGGTCTGAAAGTTATCAGTTTTTCCGTTCTAGGGGCCCGGTTGGATTTCATGTACAATCCAACCCAGCCTCTAACCAACTACATCCAAAACTCAAGAGAATCATGCCAAAAGTTTCATCTCATCAAGTGGAATCCAACAAAGTCGACGACACGTCAATCGGACGTCCGAAGCTCGAGATATAAGCGTTTCCGCTCTGAGGGCTCGGTTGGTTTCGTGATTGAACCAACCCAGCTGAACCCAAAGTTATCTGAAACCTTGAGTGTAATATACCAAAATGAACGTTTCGATCCAAGGATCTCATCGCAGCTGACGATGCGCCGATCGGGGTCCATAGCCCACGTTATGGGCAAAAGACCGAAAGAGGTCTACGAATAGGGGGTTCAGGCCTGGTCCGACCCGGCCTGATACCCCCTGGGGTGGCCCGCTCCTGGTCGACCCGACCCGAGTCCGGGTCCAGCCCATTAGGGAACGGCCCGGCCCGGTGGGCGCGGCCCGGCCCGAACTGGCGCGCTTGCGCGGTCCGCGTGGCCAGCTCGTCTGGTGCCGAGCTGAGCGGAACCGGGGGCGCGCTGCCCCCCTGATTGAGTAACCCCCCCCCCCACATGGTGGACGCTCTTTGTTCCAGCCGGGGGTTACGAATCCCCGGTCTCCCCCCTGAACAGCTGACCTGGTCTGGCTGGCCAATTGCTTTCATTGCGGGACCGCCGCGGTCCCGCCCTCCTACTCCGGCGGCCGGAGGTTTCGGCCGCCGCTCCCCACACCATCGCGACCATAGGCTGCGGCCTTGTCCGATCGGTGCGGCGCGATGGCAATGCGCCCCTCCAATGCGGCCCCGCTCCATCCGTGGCCTCTTCGAGGTTCTTTGGTGCGGCGCGATGGCACCGCGACTTGTTCGACTTTAACGGCGTGGTGCGACGGCGCCACGCTTCTTTGCCCATTTTCATTGTTTCTGTTCGGTACAACGACACCGCGCTGCCTTTGCTCGTGCCACAACAAGTTCAAAAATCAAGGGGGGAGGAGAGTCAGCCGTGTTCGTGCAGTCCGACCTTCTCCCGTTATTGCAATAACAGGCGGCCCAATTTATAAAACAATGAACCGAGACGAAAGTATTCACGAACATAAACAAATAACCCATACCTCGAAGAAAAATTTGAAGGCTTGTCCCGGAAAAAGGACCGTCTCGTCGCGGAGAATAGATTCGTCGGCGTCGCGTTGTCGATCTCTGATGATCCGACGTTCTTTTCGACCTTCGTCAGAGGTTGGCATTCTTCGCGTTCTTTGCGTTCTTCCTCAAGGAAGAAAAAGGTTCAAGTCTTCGAGTAATTCTCTCAAGCCCTCTCGCACAACGAACCCCTTTAATAAAATAAGACTTGTCATATATTATTAACACACATGCCAAACGTTTTGAAATTCAAAAATTGAACCATTCAATTTAATTGAATTAATTGAGAAGTTTAAACCTCCCAATTAAAAGAGGTGTTTCATAATTATTTAAATGCAAGATTAGACCTCCATTTAATGGGGGTGCGGGTGCGTTACCTATTTAATAGGGCTGAGGAAGTTTAATGGGTGGGGTTCGTGTGGGCCCCACCCAACAAATATCATACCTAGTGGAGTAGGATATAGTGGGTCCCACTCCAACCACTTAGCTTAGGTTAAACAACATTAAATAAAATAAAATTGGTTTCACCACTTTTATTTTATTCCTTTACTTAACCCAAAAATTTAATAACCACACCTGAGCAAACGCAACTCCGGAAAAGGTGTTTCTAATCAATTACTGGGGCTGTGATTCAATCGGTGTCCTCAGATTTCGATTCCGTGCACCGGTTCAAAAGTTAGGAAAACCCGCTTATAATGACCCATACTTTACATACATTATTAATACTTCAAAATTGAAGCATACTTATTACAAAATATAACAAAACCAAGAAAGGACCATATAGGTATAGTGTCTTTAGAAACTGGGAAACATAAACAACTGGTTCATAAAGCATCTACACTGTCTCCCATTTATTTCATCATATCTATAGTCCATTTTGGCATATCTTACTTAATAACCTTCTTCCTGGCCTGCGGTAAGAAAACATACAAAAGGGTGAGCTCAAATGCTCAGTAATGGTAAACAAAACAAATATCAATCACATCATATACATAAGCACATAACTTTTGGAAATCTTAACCTGAAAAAGAGATCATAATTTCATAACATGGGATAAATCATGGCAGTTAAATGTAATCACAATAATCATAACATAAAACATGAAACTTTGTGGCATACACACATAATCATAGAGAATAATTTCTTATTAGTTAAGGCTCATGGCCAGGACTATCTTAGTGGACAAAGTCCCTTTCTGAACCGAGTTCACTCCTCGTTTCAGTCCTATTTCACTGAACCGGTATAACCTACCATTCCAGCCATGTCAATCTCATGAGATATAAAATCTTTAACCAATGCATTGGAGGGAGATATAGGTCCCACCCATCTCATAATGAAACCATTTTTATGTGTTCCACAAAATCATAAATCATACATCATTGCATAACCCATTTAATAAAAATGGGAATCTTAAACATCATGACATCATAAAAAAATTCATATAAGATAAAGGAATTCATAAAAATATTTCCATCACAACATAATCAAATCCATGTAATAATAGGGATAGAAACAGAACCCTTTATTATCATAGATGGAAAATAATTTTGATAAAACACTTGAACTCCATTCTTGAGGAAAATATCCTTTCTACTTCAAAAACATTTTCCTTTCTTAACATGTCTTACAATTTTAAACTAAAAGAAGTTATATAAAAATAAACATGAAAAAATGTAAAGGAATCTTCTTGGAAATAATGTTTTAAAAATACATCCATGCCGAATAAGTTAAAAAAACAATCTTCTCGTACTTTTGTCGGAAAAGTCAAAAAAGCACCTCGTATGAAAAATGACAAAAGATTCCTTTAATATCTTTTACTAAAAACTAACCGAACGGTAAAATAGGATTTAAAAAATTGTAGGTGAATGGAAATAATATTACATATTGAGGAAACATGGATGTGGATGATAAAATACCCCCAGTAAATACTAATGTATAAACAATCTCGGATAAAAATGAGATTGTGATATTTCCCTTACTTTAGGTCTGTTTTTCTTTGTAAGTGTGCGAACCTCCTGTATAATGATTTAAATAATGTTATTTACTTATTCCAGAATCATAATTATTTTTATGATATCATATATGGTCATATTCTTAGCTTCCTAGTAGTAATATTTCATTGTTACTTGTTATTCGGGTGTTTATAACTTTTTGTTCTTATGCATGTTTCGTCGAATAAATTCTTATTCTTATCTTTAGGTTATAGATACCTCATTTCCAGAATGGTATTAGTGTAATATATATCATATTAATTCATTCAATTCATTTATATGATCATTATGAAATTAAGATCTTGTAGAACGAGTCGCATCACATCGTGGAGGCGGTATTCCGTAGGTACGCACGAGTGATGATATCGTTCCTATGATCGTGGAATTGTATTAGATTGTATGTATACTATTTAAGAATTAGTATCATTTTATAATAGTCATATATAGTAATTATTTACACCATTATAACCATCCAAGGAAGGTGGTGGTGGAAAATAGATTACACCACGGCGTGGAGACGGTATTCCGTACGTACGCACGCGCGATGATTTATTTTTCCGTAGGATGGAGAGATGTTGAAATAGGGCTGTTTCATACTTATAATAACATATCATTATATTAGTGATAATGATTTTATTACTTCATAATGAAACAACTAAAGAAGAAGAAGTGGAAGAAGAAATAAAGATGAAAGAATCGGTAACAGACATTACCTCTTCTTTGAAGTGCTTCTTTGAGACCTTCTTTTAGGGCACTAAAATTGGTCTTTGAAGAAGACCAGGACCTCTAGGATATCTCTAGGGAAGTGGAGAGGTGGAATTGGCAGGGTTTGGCCGAGCATGAAGGCTCAATGTGGTGTGAGGTAGAGGGGGAGGAGGTGCCCTTTTATAAGGGAGGAGAGAGGCACCTTTGGGAAAACTAAAAATATTATTTTATTATAAAGTCATGTTAGGTTTTAAATAGCTCCAAATTGATATATTTAGAAGATAAGGTGTGGATGGGTCTAAATTCTCTCATCCAATATAATTTAGACAAGTTTAGGTTCCTATTTTAACCTTATCATTTATATTTAAAATTATGTTAAATAAGTTTACTTTTACCGTGTCTTCTTGTGTTCTTATACTATATGGTTAATAAACTTACTATAAGCAGCCAAAAGAACCCCAAGTTGTTTATTATTAATATATATAACCTTATCTAAGTCATTTGGCCTAAACTTATATTTTTAGGAATAAAATAACAATTACTAATATAATATTTGTTTTAAAAACTATTTTATGTCAATTTTGACACTATTTAGTAAATGATTTTTGTGAAACTCATAACAGAATTATTAGTTCGAACCATGTTAATTAAATCAATAATAACATGTCATATTAACCTATAAAATTAGTGTAATTCATAAAAAGTCTCAAATTACATTTATTTTGGTGATTATAACATCAATTATGTCAATATTTCATTAATAAGATAATTACGGCATCATCATTGTGTCATAAATAAATTAAATTATATAATGTATAAAAATTACAAATAAAATATATTTATGTAGGAAATATTTTTATCATTCTAATTAATATATATAGTCGAATTTATCTTATGTATACCCTTATATTAAAAATTATTTACTTATTAAACGTTGATTTTAACTATTTTAACCCTTCTTTAAATAAATTAATAATAAATGTCCTAATCTAATCAAAGTGGGCCTAAATGGTCATATTTTATTCCAAAGTTTGTTTGTGGTCGAATTAAACTTATCCAATAGAATTAGGACATGTGTTAGGGTAATAATAATATCATTTTACCCTTAATTACCCTATTTACATTTAACCGTGGTAAAAAAAAGTAAAAAGTTACAATTCACCAAAAATTATTTTAATCTCATTGAACCACATTTTACTTACTAAAATCAACCGTGTCTCTCGGATTTTTGAAATTACACTCACAGAAGCGGTAAAATTATGTTTTATGAAAAATTCATTTTTTTTAACTACCACTTAGTGGTTTCACTATTCATCCAATATTGAAAGTTTTCAGAAAAATACCAAAATTTCACCCTAGACTAATTTTGATATTCCGAATCCAAAAATGAAGTCCATTTTAAAAAATAAAATTTATAAAATTTCAAAAAGTGGTTATTACTATTCATAACGGCTAGTTTTAATAATATTTTAATAGCATATCGGTGTTTAGTGAAACTCGGTATTGCGTACGATGCAAGCTATCGAGGAAGGCCGTGATTTCGTGTAAAGAAAGCCAAGCAAGGGTTGTGAATAAAAAGATTCTTTTGATGGTTTATATAAAATAAAAGTCTCGGGTGTTACATTCTACCCCCCTTAAAATGAATTTCTCCCTCGAAATTCGCCACTTTGTAACAAACAGATGAGGATACCTCTCCCTCATCATATCCTCAAGCTCCCATGTAGATTCTTCTAATTAGTGGTTCCTCCATAAAACATTCACCAATCGAGTGGTCTTGTTTCCTAGGACTTTTTCGCTACGATCCAGAATCTCTATCGGTTGTTCTTCATAAGAAAGATCTTGCTCTAGCGGTATAACTTTTGAGCTAAGTACATTGAAGGATCAGGTATGTAATTTCTCAAGAGAGATACATGGAACACATCGTGAACTTGAGAGAGAATTGGTGGAAGCGACAATCGGTAAGCTACCTTCCCAACACGATCCAGTATTTCGAAAGGACAGATATATCTAGGGCTCAACTTCCCCTTCTTTCCAAATCTCATGACCCTCTTCCAGGGAGATATTCATAAGAAAACTTTATCACCCACTTCAAACTCTAGGTATTTTCTTCGGTTGTCGGCATAACTTTTTTTTTCGACTCTGAGCTGCTCTTATGTGTTGTTGAATAGATCTGACCTTCTCTGCCATTTCATCAACGAGATCGGGTCCTAATAGCTTTCTTTCCCCAACTTCATCCCAGCAAGTTGGAGTCCTGCATTTCATTCCATAGAGAGCTTCATAAGGATCCGTCAGAATGCTGGAGTTAAAGATATTATTATAAGAAAATTCCACCAAAGGTAGGTGTTGATCCCAACCACCTTTGAAATCTATAGAGCAAGCTCTCAACATATCTTCTAGAGTTTGAATTGTTCTCTCAGACTGATCGTCTGTCTGAGGATGATAAGTAGTGCTGAAACTCAACTCTGTATCCAGAGTATGCTGAAGACTTCTCCAGAACTTCGAGGTAAATCTCGGATCCCGATCATATATAATAGAAAGTGGTACTCCATGCAATCTTACCACTTCCTTTACATATATCCTGGAAAGCTGATCCAGAGAGAAATCCTCTCTAATAGCAACGAAATGTGCAGACTTGGTAAGACGATCAACTATGACCAAGATAGAATTATTGCCTTTGGATGATTTAGGAAGTCATGTGACAAAGTCCATAGTGATGTTTTCCCATTTCCATTTTTGTATGGGTAATTGTTGTAACATCCCCTTAGACTTCTGTCTCTCATCTTTAACTTGCTGACAAACCAAGCATCGAGAGACATATTCAGCAACATCTCTTTTCATTCCATCCCACCAGAAGTACTCTTTTGGGTCCCTATACATCTTCGTGCTTCGAGGATGAATAGAGAATGAAGAACTATGAGCCTCATCCAGCAGCTCCTTCTTTAATTCGGGGATGGGAGGAACACAAACCTGATTCCTGAACTTTATTATCCCATCACAATCAAGGTTGAATTCAGGAACATTTCTCACCTTCTTTTGTAACTCGACATCTTATTTCTGTGCCTCTTTAATCTTCACATGTATAGATGGTTGAACATTCATTTGAGAAAGATAATACTTTTCCCCTTCCATTATAATTCCAAGATCCATCCTTTGTAAATCCATAAATATTGGATCTTTTGTGATCATCATTATGGATAAACTAGCATGGTCTTGTCGACTTAATGCATCTTCCACCTTGTTTGCTTTCCCAGGGTGGTAATGGATTGAGCAGTCGTAATCCTTAATCAGCTCCAACCATCTTCTTTGACGCATATTCAGCTTCTTTTGTGTGAAAATATACTTTAAACTTTTATGATCAGTATAAATATCACACCTTTCACCCTAAAGATAATGCCTCCAAATCTTTAATGCAAAAATTACCGCAGCTAACTCCAAATCATGTGTTCGGTTATTTTGCTCATGGATTTTCAACTGTCGTGACGCATAAGCTATCACAATATCATTTTTCATAAGAACACACCCCAATCCCTTCTTGGATGCATCACTATATATCACAAACCTTTCTCCACTACGAGGCAGTGTGAGCACAAGTGCACTGGATAACATTCTTTTCAACTCCATGAAATTCTCTTCACATTCCTCCGTACATACAAACTTAACTCCTTTCCGAGTCAACTTGGTGAGTGGATTAGATAATCGTGAAAAATCTTTCACAAAACGTTGATAATATCCAGCCAAACCAAGAAAACTTCGGATCTCAGTTACTATTGTTGGTCTCGACCATCTTTTGATAACCTCTGTTTTTGATGGATCCAAAGATATCCCCTCTTTTGAGATTATGTGACCCAAAAATGCAACTTTTTGAAGACAAAATACACGCTTGGTAAATTTGGCATAAAGATTTTCTTTTCTCAGGGTCTTCAATATAATTCTCAAGTGACCTTCATGCTCTTCATTGCTCTTTGAATAGACAACAATATCGTCTATAAATACTACCACAAATTGATCAAGATAGTCTCTAAAGACTCTATTCATCAGATCCATGAAGATAGTAGGGGCATTAGTAAGACCAAATGGCATCACTATAAATTCATTGTGTCCATACCTTGTACGGAAATCCGTCTTTGGTATATCCTCCCTTTTTACCCTTAATTGATGATACACTGAATGAAGATGAGTCTTGGAAAAGTATTGAGCTCCGCATAGTGGGTCAAATAAGTCATCAATGCGTGGGAGAGGATATTTGTTATTGATAGTGATCTTGTTAAGTTCTCGATAATCAATGCAGAGTCTCATTGATCCATATTTATTCTTAACAAATAGATCAGGTACTCCCCAAGGTGACGCACTAGGGCGTATTAATCCCTTATCAAGATTCTCTTGGAGTTTCTTCTTTAATTCCTGCAACTCAATTGGGGTCATTCTATAAGGTGTATTTGAAATAGGCAAAGCACCCGGTACGAGTTCTATTGAAAACTCAACTTCAAGATTTGGTGGAAGACCCGGTAATTCCTCCGGAAAGACATAATCAAACTCCCGTACAATGGGAATATTCTTAATCGTGAGTTTCTCACCCACCATTTGAGATAAATAACCTTCATTTAGTGGAATCAATACCCAGAAAATGGAAGAAATTTCCACTGGAAGGTTATGTTCATCCTTCCATCGATAGACGATCATAGATTGATCTGGAATATGAAATGTGAATTCCCTTCTTTGGAAATTGATATGAGCTCCATATAAAGAAAGATAATGCATGCCAAGAATCGCATCAAATTCCACTATAGGAAGGATCACAAGATTCGCAGGAAGCACTTTCCCACAAACTTCGATCGGAGAAGAATGAAAAACTTTTGATGCGACTATTGTGCCATTAGGTGTTTTCACAGCTAACTCAACATCTAATTGTTGAGGTAATATGGTGATACCCTTAGAAAATTCTTCAGAAATAAAGGAGTGGGTGGATCCAGAATCAAATAAAACATTTTCTACTTTAGAGTGGATGGTAAGTGTTCCTTTCACCACATCGTTATCGTACTCCACATCGCTGATAGAAATTTCATGTGACTTTCCTTTGTATTTAGCCTTAAGAGTTTGTTGACGTCGAACATCATCGTCAACCATTGGATTAGGGCATTTATTGGCATAATGTCCCACCTCCTTTCACTTGAAACATTGAAGTGTAGTAGGTTCATTCTATGTATCCCTTCCTTTGTTTGCATCATTAGACATCTTCTTCCCATCATCGCGGCATTCAAATTCCTGATGACATTCCTTTCAACATTTGAAACATTTACTTGTCCCTTTAAGACAACTCCCTCCATGTTTCTTTCCACACTTTGAGCATAAGGAAAAGCTCATTTTCTTTTCAGTGTGCTCTTTAGATTTTCCTTTGAATTCCATTTTCCTCTTCTTATCAAACCCATATGACTGATGGGTTACTCCAATCTCCATCATGACTTTGAGAGCACATAGAACGATTTCTTCGTAGCTATTGAAGTCCCTTATGGATAACTCCCTTCGAAGACTTGGTTTTAAGCCACTAAAGAATCGATCGATCATACTCTCAGGTTGGATAATAATACCAGAAGCGTACATTGAAAGTCTTGTAAAATTTTCTTCATAGGTACCAACAGATTCATCATAATTTTTCTTCAGTTCAAGAAACTCTTTCTCCATCTTTGTTAGGAGAATACGAGGGAATTACTTATTGAAAAATAAGTTCTTGAACTTGTCCCATTCCATGGACTCAATTTCACCCCTTTGCCTCGTATTCTTAATAAGATTCCACCATTGATCAGCATCTCCTTCCAAACGATACACTGCTAGGATGACTTTATCATGTTCATAACATTGAAGAGATGAAAATATCATTTCAGTAGTACGAATCCATTGTTCAGCAACTAATGGATCAGTAGACCCGCTGAAAGAAGGTGGGCGCTGCCTCATGAAGGATTCAACATAATGTTGCTCCTTACTTTGCTCGTTTGGAAGTTATGCATGATTCATAGCTTGAGAAAGTTGTGTGAGCATGGCGACAAGATTTTTCATTCCATCTCCCGTAACGTTTGGTTACTTAGGGGGACAATCTTTGCATTGCTCGTCGCATTCCGCATTAACACGATTCCTTCGGGTTCTATCCATTGACTAAAACCATGAATAATAGTGTGAGAAACACTAATTATAATAGGAAAACCACATAATCAAGAATAAAATTTCACACTTAAGGTATTATCCTAGGTTATTCATGGCCATTTCTAAATCACTAGGATTGTGTTCTATGCTTAGACTTATCCTTAGGGTTCTTATTAAGGATTTCACATCCTAGTTTCCAAAGGTTGACTATACCTTTCCTCTGATACCAACTATAACTAACCATACTTTACATACATTTTTAAGACTTCAAAATTGAAGAATACTTATTAAAACATATAACAAAACCACGAAAGGACCGTATAGTTATAGTGTCTTTAGGAACTGGGAAACATAAACAACTGGATCATAAAGTGTCTACACTGTCTCCCATTTATTTCATCATATCTATAGTCCCTTTTGGCATATCTTACTTAATAACCTTCTTCCTGACCTGGGGAAAGAAAAAATACAAAAGGGTGAGCTCAAATGCTCAGTAATGGTAAACAAAATAAATATCAATCACATCATATACATAAGCACATAACTTTTGGAAATCATAACCTGCAAAAGAGATCATAATTTCATAACATGGGATAAATCATGGAAGTGAAATGTAATCACAATAATCATAACTTAAAACATGAAACTTTGTGGCATACACACATAATCATAGAGAATCATTTCTTATTAGTCAAGGCTCATGGCCAAGACTATCATAGTGGACAAAGTCCCTTTCTGAACCGAGTTCACTCCTCGTTTCAGTCCTGTTTCACTGAACCGGTATAACCTACCATTCCAGCCATGTCTATCTCATGAGATATAAAATATTTACCCAATTCATTGGAGGGATATATAGGTACCACCCATCTCATAATGAAACCATTCTTATGTGTGCCACAAAATCGTAAATCATACATCATTGCATAACCCGTGTAATAAAAATGGGAATCTTAAACAACATGACATCATAAAACAATTCATATAAGATAAAGGAATTCATTAAAATATTTCCATCACAACATAATCAAATCCATGTAATAATAGGGATAGAAACAGAACCCTTTATTATCTTAGATGGAAAATAATTTTGATAAAACACTTGAACTCCATTCTTGAGGAAAATATCCTTTCTACTTCAAAAACATTTCCCTTTCTTAACATGTCATACAATTTTAAAATAAAAGAAGTTTATTAAAAATAAACTTCAAAACATGTAATGGAAGCTTCTTGGAAATAATGTTTTAAAAATTCATTCATGTCGTATAAGTTAAAAAAACATGTTTCTCGTACTTTTGTCGGAAAAGTCATAAAAGTACCTCGTACGAAAAATGACAAAAGATTCATTTCATATCTTTTACTAAAAACTCACAGAAGGGTAAAATAGGATTTAAAAAATTGTATGTGAATGGAAATAATATTACATATTGGGGAAACATGGATGTGGATGATAAAATACACCCCAGTAAATACTAAAGTATAAAAAATCTCGGATAAAAATGAGATTCTGATATTTCCCTTACCTTAGGTCCATTTTGCTTCGTAAGTGTCTGAACCTCCTGTATAATGATTTAAATAATGTTATTGACTTTTTCCAGAATCATAATTATTTTTATGATATCATATATGTTCATATTCTTAGCTTCTTAGTAGTAATATTTCATTTCTACTTGTTATTCGGGTGTTTATAACTTTTTGTTCTTATGCTTGTTTTGTCAAATAAATTCTTATTCTTATCTTTAGGTTATAGATACATCATTTCCAGAATGGTATTAGTGTAATATATATCATATTAATTCATTCAATTCATTTATATAATCATTATGAAATGAAGATCATGTAGAACGAGTCACATCACATCATGGAGACGGTATTCCGTACGTACGCACGAGTGATGATATCATTCCTATGATCGTGGAATTGTATTAGAGTGTATGTATACTATTTAAGAATCAGTATCACTTTATAATAGTCATATATAGTCATTATTTACACCATTATACCCCACCAAGTAAGGTGGTGGTGGAAAATAGATTACACCACGGCGTGGAGACGGTATTCCGTACGTAAGCACGCGCGGTGATTTATTTTTCCGCAGGATGGATAGATGGTGAAATAGGGTTGTTTCATAATTATAATAACATATCAGTATATGAGTGATACTGATGTTATTACTTCATAATGAAACAACTAAATAATAAGAAGTGGAAGAAGAAATAAAGATGAAAGAATCGGTAACGGACATTACCTCTTCTTTGAAGTGCTTCTTTGAGACATTCTTTTAGGGCACTAAAATTTGTCTTTGAAGAAGACCAGGACCTCTAGTATGTCTCTAGGGAAGTGTAGAGGAGGAATTGGCAGGGTTTGGAAGAGCTTGAAGGCTTAAAGCGGTGTGAGGAAGAGGGGGAGGAGGTGCCCTTTTATAAGGGAGGAGAGGGGTACCTTTGGGAAAACTAAAAATATTATTTTATTATAATGTCATGTTGTGTTATAAATAGCTCCAAATTGATATATTTCGAAGCTAAGGTGGGGATGGGTCTAAATACGCTCATCTAATAGAATTTAGACAAGTTTAGGTTCCTATTTTAACCTTATCATTTAGATTTAACATTAAGTTAAATAAGTTAACTTTTACCGTGTCTTCTTGTGTTCTTATACTATAAGGTTAATAAACTTACTATAAGCAGCCAAACGAAACCCAAGTTGTTTATTATTAATATATATAACCTTATCTATGTCATTTGGACGATCCTTAGATTTTTAAGAATAAAATAACAATTCATAATATAATATTTGTTTTAAAAACTATTTTATGTCAATTTTGACACTATTTAGTAATTGATTTTTGTGAAAATCATAACCGAATTATTAGTTCAAACCAAGTTAATTAAATCAATACTAACATGTCATATTAACCTAGAAAATTAGTTGAATTCATAACAAGTCTTAAATTACATTTATTTTGTTGTTTATAACATCAATTATGTCAATATTTCATTAATAAGATAATTACTGACTCATCCTTGTGTCATAAATAAATTAAATTATTTAATGTCTAAAAATTAAAAATAAAATATCATTATGTAGGAAATCGTTTTATCTTTCTAATGAATAATTATAGTCGAATTTATCTTATTTATAACCTTATATTAAAAATTATTTACTTATTAAACTTTGATTTTAACTATTTTAACCCTTCTTTAAATAAAATAATAATAAATGCCCTAATCTAATCCAAGTGGGCCTAAATGGTCATATTTTATTCCTAAGTTTTTTTTGTTCTAATTAAACTTATCCAATAGAATTAGGACATGTGTTAGGATAATAATAATATCATTTTTACCCTTAATTACTCTATTTAATTTTAACCGTGGTAAAAAAAGTACAAAGTTACAATTCACCAAAAAATTATTTTCATCTCATTGAACTACATTTTACTTACTGACATCAACCGTGTCTCTCGGATTTTTGAAATTCCACTCACAGAAGCGGTAAAATTATGTTTTATAAAAAATTCAGTTTTTTTAACTACCACTTAGTGGTTTCACTATTCATCAAAAATTGAATGTTTTTAGAAAAATACCAAAATTTCACCCTAGGATAATTTTGATATTCCGAATCCAAAAATGAAGTCCATTTTGAAAGATATAATTTATAAAATTTCAAAAATTGGTTATTACTATTCATAATGGCTAGTTTTAATAATATTTTAATAGCATGTCGTTGTTTAGTGAAACTCGGTATTGCGTACGACGCAAGCTATCGAGGAAGGCCGTGATTTAGTGTAAATAAAACCAAGAAAGTGTTGTGTAGAAAAATATTCCTTTGATTATTTATATAACATAAAAGTCTCGGGTGTTACACCGCTCGTTCGTTCACTGAACGTACCCGAGCTAAATTTCGGAAAATGATTCTGGGCACATCGGGACTCAGAATCAGGCGCCGTCAGAAACTTAATTCTTATAAAATCCCAAATAAAATTAAGAAAAAAATTTCCTTGAAATTTCTGGGACTTTACATTACTCCCACCTCAGGACTTTACGTCCCCGTAAAGACTTAACACAAACTAGGGATACAAAAGTGGTCCTGAGCATGCATCTGAGCCTTCCGCTCCCAGGTGCTCCCCTGGAGGTTCCTGCGCTGCCAGTGAAAGCGCATCTGAGGAATCGATCTTTCACGTAGGACCCACTCCTGTAGATCCTCGATCTCCACTGGAATCTCCATGCATGTCACCCTTTCATTGGCGTCCAACTCCCTGAGGTTGATGATGTGTGAAGGATCATGCACGTATCTCCTCAGCCGAGGTACGTGGTTGATTTCATGCACCCGGTGAAACTGTGGTGGAAAGGTCAAGCAGTAAACCACCTCTCCCACCCTACTGAGGTCCAGGAAGGGTCCGATGAAGCACATAGATAACTTGCCGCCTCAGCCAAATCTCTGTAATTCCACGTCGAGGTGAGACCCATAAGAAAACGTCCTAACCATCCTCGAACTCTAGTGGAATCTGCATATTGTCAGCATAAGGCTTCTGTCGACTATAAGCTGTCCTCATCCCCTCTTGGATGACCTGGACCTTCCCTTTCGTGGCCTGGGCCATCTCTGGTCCCACAAGAGCTGCTATGATTTCTTCTTTTCCGATAAGAGAAATATGGTCTCATCCCCTGGATGAACCACGTTCTTTGCCTAATACAGTCAATTCGGACATGAATGATGTATTCATTCCATGGAAGAATTCGTAAGGCCTCGACGTTACTACCAAGAGATCCAACCGTCACTCTCGCCTCTAAGGGTTGAGTCACACTGTCGGCATCAGTGTGTGGTCACTGGGTCTCCTCCAGTAGGTATCTCAAAGTGATGGGCAATTCAATGGTTTTTAAACCAGAACCTCTCAGTAACAACAAAAAGGAAGGAAGAAAATGTCATAAAGGTAAGTGTCTTTTTATTATTGCAGCTCATAGTACAAAAACAGAAATGTAACAACAACACTGAACTAGAAGTACGGAGAACAATAGGAAACCACTAGTTCCTCTCCTGTCCACTTGCTTCCGGAGCTCCGTAGTCGTATGCTTATGCTGCCTAAAGCTGAGCCCTCCCATGTCCACCTGTTCCCTGCGGTTGGGGTGGACCTCCTGGTGGTGGTGGCGGCGACTCCTCGTCATGAGATCTACCTCCGGGTACCGTCTAGTCCTCGAACGCTCGACCTCCATCAGCGCTGTCCGTCGTCTCCATCCAACACAACGAGGTACGAGCATAGCCCATGCAAGGGTGAGTATAACGATACCTAGTAGGGACCCTGATACCCTCAAGGTCTCTCTAAATCCAACAAGGATAACCACAAATAAGAAACTCAATAGAGAACTCTTACTTATGTATAAGCCCTTACTTATACCTAAGTCATCAGTAACCCATCTCAATCATGAGGAAACACAAAGGTTATGAAATCAACGGATAACCTCTACTTAGATATATGAACATACATATACCTATGTTATCAAGTGACCCATCTCAATCATGAGGAAACAAAAAAGTTATGAAATAAACGGATAAACTCTACTTAGATATATGCCCATACATATACCTATGTTATCAAGTGACCCATCTCAATCATGAGGTAAACACATAGGTCATAGAATCAGCTCAAACCAGGATAATATTCATGAAAAAGAAACCACGACTATTGGAGAACTCCTCCTCTATTAATTACAGTGGGCCTGCCGCAATAACCAAGCGCGTCCCACTAACCTTGGGCTGCTGAAGTACTCCACCTGTCGAGTACTGTGGGCCTGCTGCTGCAACCAAGCGCATCCCACCATGGGTCTACCACTACAACCAAGCACACCCCCTGATAGCCTACCGAGTTACTCCTTCTGTCAAGTACCACGGGTCTGTTGCTACAACCAAGCGCACCTCCATCGTGGTTCTGCCGCTACAACCAATCGCACCCCACTAGGCTATCTGAATCACTCTGAATCGATCGATCAGCAGTCGTCAAGTCTCAGTCACCTACTAGATCTTTGCACTCTCCTAGCTCGTCTCCGGTAGGGTCCACTCCACGAGGTACTGTCGATAATCCAAGTATTACAAGTCCCACGAAGAAGTATCTCAAAGGACCGCCTCGTCATAGGGGTCTCAACGCAACTGACAGCGCGTCAATCGGACGCCCGGTCTGTGAGTTATTAGCCTTTTCGTCCCAGGGGATCGGTTGGTTTCGTGTGTGAACCATCCCGGCCGTATCTCAACTATACCCCGAACTCACATATGGTATACCCATAGGGAACGTTTCTCAACGTGATCACCAACGCCGCTGACAGTTAGTCAAACAGATGTCCAGTCTGAAAGTTATCAGCTTTTCCTATCCAGGGGCCCGGTTGGATTTCAGGTACAATCCAACCCGGCCACTATGCAACTGCATCCAAAACTCAGGTGAAGCATGCCAAAAGTTTTTTCTCATTAAGAGGAATCCAACAAAGTCAACGACATGTCAATCAGACATTCGGAGCTCAAGATATAAGCGTTTCCACTCCGAGGGCCCGGTTGGTTTCGTATCTGAACAAACCCGACTGTACTCAAAGTCCTCTGAAACCTTTAGTGTAATATATCAAAACGATTGTCTCGATCCAAGGATCGCATAGCAGCTAACGGTGCATCGATTGAAGGTTTGTATCCCAATATATGGGCAAAAGACCTTAAGAGGTCTGCGAATAGGGGGTTTGGGCCGGGTCCGACCCGGCCCGTTACCCCCTGGGTCGGCCTGACCCGGTTCCGGGTCCGGCCCATTAGGGAGCGGCCAAGCCCAGCCTGGGCACAGATCGGCCTTAACAGCAGAGCAGCAGGGGTGCAGGGCGCGCGCTGCCCCCCGCCTGTTCGTGTATTCGTGACACCTATGTGGGGGGCCGCTCCTATCGGCCAGCCGGGGGTTACGACCCCTAGATTTCTCGGTGACCGGCTGGCCCGGCTGGCTGGCCGTGATGCTGCCGCGGGACCCTACGGTCCAGCCCTCCTACTCCGGTGTCAGCGGCCGGAAGCCGGCCACCGCTCTCTACTCTGCTGCGGCCTTGGTCCGTCCGGCGCGGCGCGAATGCACCGCGTCCCTCCGCCGCGGTCCTGATCCGGCCGCGGTCTCTTCCAGGTTCTCCGGCGCGGCGCGACGGCACCATGGCTTGTTCGACTTCAACGGCGCCGCGTGACGGCGCCACGCTTCTTCTCCCAATCTTTATTATTTTCCATGTGCTGCACCGGCTCCGCGCTGCCTTGTTCGTGCCACAAACAAATCAACAATCAAGGGGGGAGGATGGTCGGCCGTGATTGTGCAGTCCTACCTCCTCCCATTATTGCGATATCAGGCGGCTCAAAAAGGATGATAAACAGCGAAGAAATTATTCACGAACAAAAATAAAGAATCCCCTACCTCGAAAAAAAAGTTTATGGCTCATCGCGGAAAGAGGATCATCGCGTCGCGGAGAAAATATTCGTCAGCATCGCGTTGTCAATTTCCGAGGATCTAGCGTTCTTGTCGACCTTTGTTGGAAGTCGGCGTTTTTCGCGTTCTTCGCGTTCTTCGTCGAGGAAGAAAAAGGCTAAAGGCTTCGAGTAATTCTCCCAAGACCTCTCGCACAACGAACCCTTTTAATAAAATAAGACATGTCTTATTTTATTAACACACAAGCAAAACGTTTTGAAATTCAAAAATTGAATCATTCAGTTTAATTGAATTAATTGAGAAGTTTAAACCTCCCAATTAATGTTGCGTTTAATAATCCACACAAACACAAGGGTTGACTTTCATTAAAGGGGGTGCGGGTGCATTACATAATTAAAGGAGTGTGTTGAAGAAATGAATAGGTGGGGCTCGTGTGGGACCCACCCCACAAATATCCTACCTAGTGGAGTAGGATATAGTGGGTCCCACTCCAACCACTTAACTTAGGTTAAAATAAAATAAATTTGTTGCACTATTTTATATTATTCTTTTACTTAACCCAAAATTTTAAGTGCCACACCCAAGAAAACGCAACTCCAGAAAATGTGTTTCTAAGTAATTACCAGCGCTACGATTCCATTGGTGTCCTCATATTTCGATTCCGATCACCGGTTCAAAAGTTAGGAAAACTCGCTCATTCGTTCACTGAACGTACCCGAGATAAACTTTATAAAATGATTGTGGGCACACTAGGCCTCGGAATCAGGTGCCGTCAGAAACTGTGTACTCGTAAAATCCCAAAGAAAATTATGAAAGAATTTTCCCTGAAATTTTTGAGTCTTTACATTACTCCCACCTCAGGGATTTACGTCCCCGTAAATCATTTACAAAAACTAGGTATAAAAAAGCGGTACTGAGCACACATCGGAGCCTTCCGCTCCCATGTGCCTCCCGGAAGGTTCCTGTGCTGCCAGTGAAAGCGCATCTGAGGAATCAATCATTCAGGTAGGACCCCCTCCTGTCGATCCTCGATCTCCACTGGAATCTCCATGCATGTCACCCTTTCATCGACGTCCAACTCCCTGAGGTCGATGATGTGTGAAGGATCATGCACGTATCTCCTCAACTGAGGTACGCGGATGATTTAATACACCCGGTGCAACTGAGGTGGAAAGGTCAAGCGGTAAAATAGCTCACCTACCATGTTGAGGACCTGGAAGGGTCCGATGAATCACGGAGATAACTTTCCACCTCAGCCAAATCTCCATAATTCCACGTCGAGGTGAGACCCGTAAGAAAACGTGGTCACCATCTTTGAACTCTAGTGGTCTCTACCTATTGTCAGCATAAGGCTTCTGTTAGCTCGGAGCTATCCTTATCCGCTCTTGGATGACCAGGACCTTCTCTGTTGTGGCATGGACCATCTCTGGTCCCACAAGAGCTTCTATGATTTCTTCTTTGCCGATAAGAGAAATCAGGTCTCATCCCCTAGATGAACCACGTTCTTTTCCTAATACAGTCAATATGGACATTAATGATGTATTCATGCCGTGGATGACGTCGTAAGGCCTTGACATTACTACCAAGAGATCCAATGGTCACTCTCGCCTCTAAGGGTTGAGTCACACTGTCGACATCAGTGTGTGGTCACCGGGTCTCCTCCAGTAGGTATCTCAAAGTGAGGGTCAAGTCAACGGTTTTTAAACCAAAACCTCTTCGTAACAACAAAAAGGATGGAAGAAAATGTCACAAAGTTAAGTGTATTTTTATTATTGCAGCTCATAGTACGAAGACACAAATGTAACAACCACATGGAACTAGAAGTAAGAAGAATAAAAGGAAACCACTAGTTTGTTTCCTGTCCACTTGCTTCCGAAGCTCCGTAGTCTTATGCTTCTGCTCCCAGAAGTTGAGCTCTCCCATGTCCACTTGTTCCCTGTGGTCGGGGTGGAACTCCTGGTGGTGGTGGTGGAAACACCTCGAAGCGTCATCCACCTCCAGCTGCACGGGTCCAAGAAACACTGATTATTATTATTATTATTATTATTACGGGATTTGTATCTGACATATATCTCTCATACGGTGTCGGAATGATGAACCGTCTACGACATTGTGACCCTGGAATTAAGATGGATGATTGAAGACCAATTCTGTATATTTAAGCTGAGGCCGGGGCGCGGGCCCCACGAGGCCCGGTTCACGCGTGTTGGGGTGAAATGAAACTTTTTCACTGGCTATCAGTTTTGGACCAATCGGTAGTCCATATCGTGTGTTTTTCAGTATGGATCACAATGATGTGACATGTTTGGTTAACCGGTGACATTTGAAGTATGGCCGGGTTGGTTTGAACCTGAAACCAACCAGGCCCTCGGAGCATAGACGCTTATAACTTGAGTTCCGGACGTCCGATTGACGTACCGTAGACTTTGTTGGATTCCTCTTGATGATACAAAACTTTTGGCATACTTCGCCTGATGTTTGGACGCAGTTGGATAGTGGCCGGGTTGGATTGAACCCGAAATCCAACAGGGCCCCTGGAACGGAAAAACAGATAACTTTCAGACCGGACGTCCGTTTGAGAAACCGTCAGCGGAATTGGTGATCCCATTGAGAATATGTCCCTATGAGTATACTCTATGAGATTTTGGGGTACATTTGAGATATGGCTGGGTTGGTTCTCACACGAAACCAATCGGGCCCCTGGGATGAAAAGGCTAATAACTCACAGAACGGGCACCCGATTGACGTGCCATCTATTGTGTTGAGACCCCAATGATGAGGCGGTCCTTTGAGATACTTCTTCGTGGGACTTTGAGATTCTTGGAGTATTGACCAATACCTCCTGGAGCAGACCCTCCCGGAGACGAGCGTACGGAGTACGGAGACCGTGTAGTTGGCTTAGACCTGATGACTGCTTGACTGACTCGACTTGGAGTGAGTCGACTAGCCCAGTGGACGGAGCACTACATTGTTTGGGTGTAGAACCATGGCGGACGAAGCACTACTGTGTTTGGGTGCAGACTCGTGGTACTCGACCGGAGAGTACCTCTGCAGGCTATTAGGCGGGATGCACTACTGTGTTTGGTTGGAAGACCCCGGCGGGAAGCACTACTGTGTTTGTGTGGCTGACCCGCGGTACTCGACAGGAGGAGTACCTCAGCAGTCTTAGGTTAGTGAGCAGTACCTCGAAGTCATGATAGGATCACTGTACTCTCCAGAGATGGGGCTCTTCAGCAGTTACAGTTTCGATAATGAAAATCCTGGTTTGAGCTGAGTCTATGACCTATGTGTTTACCTCATGATTGAGATGGTTCACATAATAACTTAGGTATATGTATGTGCATATATCTAAGTAGTGGTTATCCGTTTATTTCATGACCTATGTTTTTACCTCATGATTGAGATTGGTTACTTGATAACTTAGGTATATGTATGAGCTTATAACTAAGTAAGGGTTATCTGTTGAGTTTATTTTCTGTGGTTATCCTTGTTGGATTTAGAGAGACCTTGAGGGTCTTGGGGTCCCTACTAAGTACCATTATACTCACCCCTGCCCGGGCTATGCCCGCATCTCGTTGTGTTGGATGCAGACGACGAACAACGCTGACGGAGGCCGAGCGTTTGAGGACTGGACGGTACCCGGAGGTGGAACTCACGACAAGTCAGTATCCGGAGGTGGAATTCATGATGAGAAGATACTCGGAGGAGGTTGATGGGTGAGAAAGTTGTGGAGGCTATCTGTACCTACCCTTAAGGTAGGATCCGTGGTGGACGATCCAGGAGCTGCTTCTATTTTTCCAGCTACTTGTATTTTCTGTTGTACTTTCATTCTGTTGTAGCTGTACTTTCAGTTCGGTTTGTATTCTGGCCCATTTACATTTCAGCATTTCTTTTGTACATTTTGTTTTACTTCCTCTTGTATTCTCTGGTGTTTTGTTTACTTTTATAAAGGCAATGCCTTCCCAGTTATCGGGATTTATGCCTTTGGTGCTAGTCGTTAGCCCCTTCCCAGTTATCGTTATACTCACCCCTGTGGTTGGGGTGGACCTCCGAGCCGGGCCACACCAGCTGGGCTGGGCTGCGCCTTATTGGGCCGGACCCGGACCCGGGTCGGGTCGACCCGGTTCGGGACAACCTAGGGGGTCGCGGGCCGGGTCGGTTCGGGCCCGAACCCCCTATTCTCGTACAGTTTTCGTTCAAACGCCCATAACATGGGCTACGGACCTCCGATTGATGCACCGTCAGTTTCGATGCGATCCTTGGACCGAGAAGGTCGTCTCAATATATTACACTCAAGGTTTTAGAGAACTTTGTTTTCGAACAGGTTGGTTCGAACCCGAAACCAACCGAGCCCTCAGAACGAAAACACTTATAACTTGACCTCTGGATGTCTGATTGACGTGCTATCGATTTTTTTCTATTCCTCTTGATGAGACAAAACTATTGGAATACTTCACCTGAGTTTTGGACGTAGATGGAGTAAGGCCGGGTTGGATTGAACCCGAAATTCAACCGGGCCCCTGTAACGGAAAAGTTGATAACGTCCAGACCGGATGTCCGTTTGACGAACCGTCAGTGCCGTTGGTGATCACGTTGAGAAACGGTACCTACGAGTATAAACATTGAGAGTTCAAGGTACAGTTGAGATGTGGCCGAGTTGGTTCATACACGAAACCAACCAGGCCCATGGGATGAAAAGGCTAATAACTCACAAACTGGGCATCTGATTGACGCGCCGTATGTTTCTTTGAGACCCCTATGACGAGGCGGTACTTTGAGATAATTCTTAGTGGGACTTTGTGATACTTGGAGTATCGAACAGTAGCTCATGGAGTGGACCCTCCCCTTGACGAGCTCGCAGAGTGCAGAGACCTAGTAGCTGGTTGAGACTTGACGACTGCTGATCGATCGTCTTTGAGTGATTCAGATAGCCCATTGGGGTGTGCCTAATTGTAGTAGGAGACCCACGGTAGAGGTGCGCTTGGTTGTAGCGGCAGAACCGCAGTACTCGACAGAAGGATTACCTCTATAGGCTATGAGGGGGTGCGCTTGGTTGTAACGGCAGAGCCCTGGTGGGATGCGCTTGGTTGTAGCGGCAGGCCCACAGTACTCGATATGTGGAGTACTTTAACAGTCCAAGGTTAGTGGGGAACGCTTGGTTGTAGCGGCAATCCCACTGTACTCGACAGAGGAGGAGTTCTCCTGCAGCCGTGGTTTCGACATCCTGAATAAAATCCTGGTTTGAGCTGATTCTATGACCATTGTGTTACCTCATGATTAATATGGGTCACTTGATAACTTTGGTATATGTATGGGCATATAACTGGGTAGTGGTTATCCGTTGATTTCATAACCTTGTGTTTCCTCATAATTGATATGGGTTACATGATAACTTATGTATAAGTATGGGCTTATACCTAAGTAAGGGTTATCTGTTGAGATTCTGCTTTGTGGTTATCCTTGTTGGATTTAGTGAGACCTTGAGGGTATCGGGGTCCCTACTGAGTTTTGTATACTCACCCATGCATGGGCCATGCCTGCACCTCATTGTGTTGGTTGCAGATGACGAGCAGCGCTGACAGAGGCCGAGTGTTCGAGGACTGGACGGTTACCGGTGGTGGACCTCACGACGAGTCAGTATCCGGAGGTGGACATCGCGACGAGACGGTACTCGGAGGAGGTTGACGGGCGAGAGCGTTGTGGAGGCTATCTGTACCTACCCTTCAGGTAGGATCCGTGGTGGATGATCCAGGAGCTGCACTATCTGTACCTACCATTCAGGTAGGTTCCGAGGTGGACGACCCAGGAGCTGCTTCTATTATTCAATCTCTTTGTCTTTTCTGTTGTAATTTCGTTCAGTTGTAGTTGTACTTTCAGTTGGGATTGTATTCTGGCTCACTTACTTTTCAGCACTTTCTTTTGTACTTAGTGTATTACTTCCGCTTGTACTCTATGGTGTTTTGTTTACTTTTATAAAGGCAATGACTTCCCAGTTATCGAGATTTACGTCTTTGGTGCTAGTCACCCGCCCCTGGCCTATGAAAGGAGGGATTGGGGTATTTACGGAACGGGCCCCGAGAATGGGTCGTGACAAAATGTAAAGACTCGGAAATATCAAGGAAATGTTTTTCTTAATTTGCTTTGGGATTTTACGAGTACGCCGTTTCTGAGGGTACCTGATTCTGAGGCCCGATGTTCCCGTAATCATTTTCCGATTTTTAGCTCGGGTGCGTTCAGCGAACGAACGAGCGGGTTTTCCTAACTTTTGAACTGGTGCTCGGAATCGAAATCCGTGGACACCGATGGAATCGCAGTGCCAGTAATTGCTTAGAAACACCTTTTCTGGAGTTGCTTTTTCTCGGGTGTGGCCCTTAAAATTTTGGGTTAAGTCAAAAAATAAAAGAAAATGGTGCAACCAATTTTATTTTATTTTAACCTAAGATAAGTGGATAGAGTGGGACCAACTATATCCTACTCCACTATATAGGATATTTGTGGGGTGGGTCCCACACGAGCCCCACCTATTCATTTCTTCAACCGCCTCCTTTAATTAAGTAACGCACCCGCACACCCTTTAATGAAATTCAACCCTTACGTTTATGGGTATTAATAAACGCCACATTAATTGGGCGGTTTAAACATCTCAATTGATTCAATTAAATAGAATGATTCAATTTTTGAATTTCAAAACGTTTGGCTTGTGTGTTAATAAAATAAGAGAAGTCTTATTTTATTAAAGGGGTTCGTTGTGAGAGAGGGCTTGGGAGAATTACTCGAAGCCTTGAACCTTTTTCTTCCTCGACGAAGAATGCAAAAAAACGCGAAGAACGCCGACCTCTGACGAAGGTCGAGAAGAATGTCGGATCCTCAGAGATCAAAAATGCGACGCTGATGAATCTTTTCTCCGCGACGCGATGATCCTCTTTCCGCGACGAGCCTTCAACTTTTTCTTCGAGGTAGGGGATTATTTATTTTTGTTCCTGAATACATTCTTCGCTATTTATCATCCTTTTTGAGCCGCCTGATATCACAATAATGGGAGGAGGTCAGACCGCACAAACACGACCGATCCTCCTCCCCCCTTGATTGTTGATTTGTTTGCGGCACGAACAAGGCAGCGAAGTGCCGATGCACCACGCGGAAAATAATAAAGATTGGGCGAAGAAGCGTGAGGCCGTCATTCCATGTCGTTGAAGTCGAACAAGCCGCGACGCCATCTTGCCGTGCCAAAGAAACTGGAAGAGACCGCCGCCGGATCAGGGCCACGGCGGAGCAGAGAGCGGTGACCGGCTTCCGGCAACCGGCGCCGGAGCACGAGGGCGGGACCACTGGGTCCCACGGCAGCATCATGGCAGGCCAGCTGGGCCGGCCGGTCACCAAGAAAGACGGGGGTCAAAACCCCCGGCTGGCCGACAGGAGCGACCACCCACATGGGGGCCACGGTTACACAAATAGGCAGGGGGTAGCGCCCCCCCCCCCCCCCCGCACCACTGCCGCTCGGCCATTAAGGCCGAGCCGCCTGGCCACGCCGGCCAGGCCAAGCGAGCCAGGCCGGGCCGCGCCCTAATGGGCCGGACCCGGACCCGGGTCGGGTCGACCCGGTTCGGGCCGACCCAGGGGGTATCGGGCCGGGTCGGACCGGGCTCGAACCCCCTATTCGCGGACCTCTTATGGTCGTTTGCCCATATATTGGGCTACGGATCATCGATCGACGCACTGTCAGCTGTGATGCGATCCTTGGATAGGGACGGTTGTTTCGGAATATTATAATAAAGGTTTCGGAGGACTTTGTGTATGGCAGGGTTGGTTCGGATACGAAACCAACTGGGCCCTCGGAGCGGAAATGCTTATATCTTGAGCTCTGGAAGTCCGATTCATGTGTCCTCGACATTTTTGGATTCCTCTTGATGAGAAGAAATATTTGGCATGTTTCGCCTGAGTTTTGGATGCAGTTGGATAGTGGCCTGGTTGGACTGTACCTAAAATCCAATCGGGCCCCTAGAACGGAAAAGATGATAACGTTCAGACCAGACGTCCGTTTGACGAACTGTCAGCGGCTTTGGTGATGACATTGAGAAACGGTCCCTATGAGTATACCCAATGTGATTTCGGGGTACAGTTGAGATATGGCCGGGTTGTTTCGCACACGAAACCAACTGGGCCCCTGGGATGAAAAGGCTAATAACTCATATACCGGGCGTCCGATTGACGCACCGTTTGTTGCGTTGAGACCCCTATGACGAGGTGGTCCTTTGAGATACTTCTTAGTGGGACTTTTATTACTTGGAGTATCTAATGTAGCTCATGAAGAGGATCCTCCAGGAGACGAGCTAGCATAGTGGAGAGACCTAGTTACTGACTGAGACTTGATGACTGCTGATCAATCGATTCGGAGTGATTTGGATAGCCCAGTGGGGTGCGCTTGGTTGTAGCGGTAGACCCACGATGGAGGTGCAGTTGTTTGTAGCGGTAGACCCGCAGTACTCGATAGAAGGAGTACCTCTGTAGGCTATGAAGGGGTGCGCTTGGTTGTAGCAGAAGACCCTTGGTGGGATGCGCTTGGTTGCAGTGGCAGGACCACAATACTCGACAGGTGGAGTACTTCAGCAGTCCATGGTTAGTGGGACGCACATTGTTGTAGCGGCAGGCCCGCTGTACTCGACAGAGGAGGAGTTCTCAAGCAGCCGTGGTTTCGTTTTCATAAATAAAATCCGGATTTGAGCTGAGTCCATGACCTATGTGTTTACCTCATGATTGAGACTGGTTACTTGATAACTTAGGTATATGTATGGGCATATATCTAAGTAGAGGATATCCATTGATTTCAAAACCTTTGTGTTTTCTCATGGTTTAGATGGGTCACATGATTACTTAGGTATATGTATGGGCATATATCTAAGTAGAGGTTATCCGTTGATTTCATAACCTTTATGTTTCCTCATGATTGAGATGGGTTACTGATGACTTAGGTATAAGTAAGGTCTTATACCTAAGTAAGAGTTATCTGTTGAGTTTCTACTTTGTGGTTATCCTTGTTGGATTTAGAGAGACCATTAGGGTCTCGGAGTCCCTACTGAGTATCATTATACTCACCCCTACACGGGCTATGCCCGCTCCTTGTTGTGTTGGATGCAGATGATGGACAGCGCTGATGGAGGCCGAGCGTTTGAATATTGTACGGTACTCATAGGTAGATCTCACGACGAGCCAGTACCCGGAGGAGATAGACGGACGAACGATCAGACGTGGAGTGCTGAGGAGGGAATCTGTACATACCCTTCAGGTAGGATCCGTGGTGGACGATCCAGGAGCTGCGTGTCTTCTTCCAGCTTCTTTTCTTTTCTGTTGTACTTTCTTTCTGTTGTAGCTGTACTTTCAGTTGGGTTTGTCATATGGCCCATTTACTTTTCAGCACTACTTTTGTACTTAGTGTTTTACTTCCTCTTGTACTCTGTGGTGTTTTGTTTACTTTTATAAAGGAAACACCTTCCCAGTTATCGGGAATTACGCCTTTGGTGCTAGTCGCCAGCCCCTGGCCTATGGAAGGCGGGCATGGGGTAGTCACGGGATGGGCCCTGAGGATGGGTCGTGACAAAATCAATCTTAAAGAAACACTCTTTCTTGCAGTGAAAAGAATACTTTGGTATATCAAGGGAACAATGGAATTCAGTTTGATGTATAATGAAAAATCTCAACTAGGGTTATTTGGATATATATATATATATATGTGGATTGGGTTGGTTCAAAAAATGATAGAAAATAAACATCATGTGGTGCATTATATCTTGGAGGATTGTGTATTTCATTGCTAAGAAAGAAACAACATTTCAATTTATTAAGCATTATAAAATATGAGTATATTACAGAAACTCAATAATAAACACAACTATTGTTGATGAAGATGTATCTTGATAATATAGGAGTTTAAGTGAAGCCTCCGATCGAAATATATTTTTATAATTCTAGTTATATAAATCTTTGAAAAAATCCAGTCTATCTCTCAAGGAAAAAGCGTATTGAAATCAAATATCATTTCATCAACGAGAAGGTAGAGCAAGGTCTTGTGAAGTTGGAGTATGTGCCTACAGAACTGTAGGCTATAGAAATTCTAACAAATGCCCTACCCAAAAAACATTTTAAAGGAATTGATTTGAACTAAGAGTTCATTTGACTCCCTATACTTGAACAAGCGTGGATGAGGAACCCCCTCTCCCCACAGTATGATGTGTTTTCCCTTCTATGATAATATGAGTTATTTACCCTATTTCATACCTAAGAGGAATGACCTTTGGGTTTGTTGAAAAAGGGTGAGAAATTTTTGATTTTAAATGGGAGAAAATGTCTTATTAAAGACACAAGGAGAATATTCTAGGTGGAGTAGTGATATAGGGGGAGTTGAAGATGTTTGGGGGAGCAGTTATGTGTGTGTGTGGGGGGGTATTAAATATGATGATGCTAGAAGTTATTTATCAAATATTATATATCATGGAAGCTGAGGATCGTTATGAAAGTAGAAGAGTGGTTTTGGAATGAAATAAAGTGGTTCATTTCTAAAATTTACATTATACTATAGTTTCTCATGCATGAGCATGGATCATGTGAGATTAGAGTATGTGTTGAGTAAATCATTGATCACTATCTTAATCACAAGAAGTGAATGCTAGCCGAAGTTAAAAGAATAATTAATGATGATTCAATTTTTAAAGAGTTTTCAACAAATCCTAAGGTGGAGATTATTGGGAAAAAATACTTCAAGATATCCTCTCAGTGTTTTTGGGTGTGATTGAGTTTGTTGACAAAGTCAGCTGACTGTGAATGAGTCTTGTTAGTGTTTTCCGAATTAGGTGTTTATGGTGGTGTAGTTTCCCAGTTTTTTCTAAATTATTGGGTCACAAAATTGGGTCTTTGTTTTTGGAAAATAAATATTTCCTGCATATGAGTGAATAGTATGCAGATACGTCACAACATTCATTATGTATATCTTGGAATGTTGTTCAAGAAATAAATATTCCACAATACCGATGAAACATGTTGTGTTGGTGAGTCTATCCACAATAACCCATATTTCATTGATTCCATTAGATGTTCTTAGTAGACCAGTGAAGATGTCTATAGTGATATTATCCCACATCTATGTTGTTATGGGTAGTGGTTACAATACCCCTTTAGGAAGTTATCCCTCTGCCTCCATTTGCTGAAATACCAAGAACCTTGTAGTGTAATAAAAAAAATCAATTTTCATATTATCCCACCAATAATGATCATGAAGTTCCCTATATATTTAGATATTATAGGAATTACAGAGAATGTAAATATATGAGATTCATCCTTCAGATCCTTCATTATATCCAGAATAGATGGAACACATATCATTGTGAATATTTCTATATGCCTTCTTGGTCAATATGAAACTCAAGAAACCTACCATTATTCTCACCAAATATATTCTATTGTATAAAAGGATATTCCCGATGAGATATATTGATAATATATAATAATGTCAAATGAGAAATAATTTGGGATAGGTTTGATGATATCCCTTCCCTTTTAATTCCCACGTCCAACTTTACTATATCCTTGATTAAGGGATCTCCTCGAATCCTCATCTTCACTAGCACAATAGTGTATTTTTGACTTAGTGCATCAGCAACATTGTTTTCTCTTCCATGTAAATAATTAATTGAATAATCATAGACTTTATGAATTTACAACCTTCTCCTTTGTCTCACATTCAATTCCTTTTTGCATGAAAATATACTTCAAACAATATTGTTTTATGTATATATCACAATTTCTTCCTATAAATATAGTGCCTCCATATTTTCAAAGAAAAAATAACTATAACTAGATACAGTTCATGTGTAGGATAATTCTACTCATGTGGCTTAAACTGTCAAGATACATAAGCAATCACCTTATTATTTTGAATAAGGATTCACCAAAACCCTTTTAGAGATGCATCACAATATATAAGAAATCCTTCTTCAACAGAGGGTAGAGTTAACCTAGGTGTAGTAACCAATCTCTTCTTTAGTTTATAGAAACATTATTCACAATCCTTTTGTCTAGATGAACTTATCCCCTTTTTGAGTTAAATTTATTAGTGGATTAGAAAGTCATAATTTTTTTTCCACAAACCTCCTATAATATCTTGGTAAACCAAGGAAACTAATAATCTCAGTTACTATTTTGGAATGTGGACACTCCTCTAAATCCTTTATCTTCATGGGGTCAACTTATATTCTTTCATTTGTTATAATGTTCCCCAATAATGAAACTTTTTGTAACCAAAATTCACATTTTCTTAATTTTTCAAAAATCTTCTCATTTCTCATAATTTTTCAATACAACCCTTAGATGATCCCCATTATCCTTACTACTTTTGTAATATATGAGAATAACATCAATTAAATCTACCCTAAATTTATCATTTTAGTCCTTAAATACGAAATTCATAAAATCCATAAATATAGTAGGAGCATTAGTTAAGCCGAAGGGCATAAAAAAACTCATAATGACCATATCTAATTCTAAATTAGTATTTGGAATATATTATTTCCACACCATCAATTTATGGTACCTATATTAGTGTTAAATATTGGAGAATAATTAAGCACCATGAATTTGGTGAAATAAATCATTAATCCATGGTAGATGGTACATGTTCATCATTGTGATCATATTAAGTTATCAATAATAAATGAATAGTCACATTGATCCCTCCTTATTCCTCACAAAGAGAATATGTACTCCAAATAATAAACACTTTCTCTAATAAATCCTTTCACCAAAATATATTTATGGTGTTTCTTTAATTCCTCTAAATCCATTTTTTCCATTATATACGAGGTCTTTGATATCAGCTTGGATCTTGGTATGAGTTCAATGGAGAACTCTTCCTTTATTTTTGGGGGAGGTCCATGAAAATATTTAGGAAATACATCAATGTATTCAGGAATTATGGGGACATTATCAACCTTTATAGATTTATTTCCTTTCTATATTTACAGATCATCTCTATAATAAAGGTTGTGGGAGGTGCTTCTAGAAAAAGATCAGGTCGGGATATCTCTCCTTTAAAAATGACTGTAGGTTATCCTTTTAAGACTACTAAAATTTCCTTGTTTCTATATTTGATATTATAATTATAGTTTGAGAACTATTCTATCCCTAGTATAGTGTCCACATCTACCAAGGGAATGACTACTAGATTTGTGATGAGATTGTACTTTCCAAAGTGAATACAAGAGTTTCTATATACTATTGATAGTAGGATAATCCCTCAAGGAGTCATGACTAATGAATCTAATTATAACAGTTCATGGATTGATTCTATATTCGTATAAAACTTAGATAAATAAAGGAATGTGTAGAACCAAAATATAATATTGAATTTTCTATCATTGATAGAACAATGCGAGTACCTACCACCACATCATTTGGAGACTCTATATCATCCATCGTGATTGAAAATTCATAACCATTGTCCATTTTCTTATGCTGAGGTAGATTGTGGTTACTCTATATTATCATATTATTTAGAAATTTATTTGAAAAGTACCCAATATTTCAACACTTGAAGCATTTAACTTCTAGATTGGCCTGCACCATCATCCGATTATCATTAGTGATGAGAATTAAAGGCTTCAACTCACCAAGATAGTTCCAATATATATTCCCATCTCTTCATAATTTTTAGCACTTTCCACTCCCAAGCAATTAATTCCCTAAAGGATTCATCCAATATTTTTTTCATGTGGGAAGTTTCAATTTATTTCCTCCTCTTCTTTGATGAAGGTTCATCCATGAGTTTGGATATATTGATATCTTCTTCTCATTATATCTACAGGACCACAACATATATTCAAACTCTAATTCATCCTTTACAGTCCTCTACACTATTTCCTAATAGCTTTTATAGTCATGATTTTATAAATTCCTCCAAAAATGGGGTATCAGTCCACCAAATAATCTATCAACCTTTCCCTTATAATCCATAACAAATCTAAAGGTGTATCGATAAAGCCTCGTAAAGTTAATCTCAATGATTCCTAATGATTCATTTTCCTACATTGTTTCTAATAATTCCTTCTACATTTTTGTTCTCATAGAATGAGGAAAATATTTATTGAAAAATATTGCACTAAACTCTTCCCACTACATAACATCAATATCCTATCTTGGATTTATTTTTTTAATACGTGTCTTCAACTGATTATATTATTAATATAAGAGGTATAATTCCAAGGTGACATTATATTCTAATGAATAATGTATTATAGAAAAAATATTTTTTATAGATATTTTCCATTTTTCAATAACCAATTGGTCAATAGATCCACTAAAAGAAGTTGGTCATTGACACACAAAGTAATCAATATGTACTTGTTCCCTCGAGGTTCTTTTTGTCTCTCCACATGAGTAATGTTATTTTTCACAACTTGAGTTAGTTGATTTATCATCATCATAACTTTTTCCATTCCATCTTCCACCGGAATGACATAAGTGCATCGTCCGTTGCAATCATCATTTACGCGGTTACTCATATTTCCAACCATTTTTTATAAAATAAGAAAAACATAATGAGGTAAATGTTACTTTTATGAATTCTATAATGCTAAAGGAATTTGTTTCTTAAAAAATCAAGCCTAAAAATTTTATTAATCTCCTTTAATAATAATTACAATTTATATATGTCCTTCATAATGGTTCATAAAAATATTTTGATGAACCCGACATATCCCCTAGGAGTGTCAAACCAAGTTTGATGAAACGTCCATTATAGTTTAAAAATTCCCAATTGAGTATAGATCAATGCATTGTTTTCACGTGTCACCCCAAGTTATATCTATTCTAGAGCCACATTCACTTGTAGTATCTAGATATGGATGTATTCTTTTAGAAACCACTTACTTAATACTTACCAAAATATCCGGTTGTTTTCATATATTTATACATGTACCTCGGTTTCTTTCCAATGTTTTAAAGTATTAATTTCTAAAAATAACTAATCCATACTTTGATAAAAACTATTGAATCCCACCTTTTATTTTATAACTTTTCATTACACGATAAACAAAGAGTATCTTGTAATGTTTGTTCTCATGGAAATAATGTACATAATACATGAATACATAAACAATTCTTCTAAATCCACTTGAATGAAATATTCATGTGTTCACCACAAGTTACATTTATTATAAATAATATCATAGATACATATATAAATTTAATGGGGTGGGAATGAGTCCTTGTATGAGAATAATCAAGATAGACATATAACAAGTGATCTTGAGACAAATCAATAAAAACATGAGGAATAAATGAAAAGCATGAGTAATAGAAATATAATTATAATAATAACATGAATCATAACCTAGAAATGTGGATAAAACATTAAATCGATACATTTATAATTATATCACCAATTTTCACCACCAAGGTGTCATAAATGAAAATCATCAATGTTATTCACCAAGGTTTCCTAAAACATGTAATCTATAGGGATTAAATTCTTTACACAATGAATTGGAGTGTCATTAGGGCACACCCTTCATATGTATCAATTTAATGTGATCAAATTAGAACATAATAAAACATTTTATTAATGACCCATGGAGAATAGATAACTTGTTTCTTATCAAAATGATGGCATAAAAAAGATCTTAAATACAACATCATTATGCCATTTTAACCTACTAAAGGAAACAAGGGTTTCAAATGTGTAAATACGCGAATTAAAAAGAAATTTTTAAATATATTTCAATACCCATTTAAATGAAAAGTGGTTTGGTATTCAAATAAAAAGGAAAATGTAATTTATCATTCAAAAGGGGGAAATTTGAAAAGTAAATTCTGCAGCATGATAGGTATAAAACATGGTTTTCAAAAAAGTAAAAAAGCGAGCGGAAAAGGGAATAACATGAATAAAATAAACTTATTATAGTAATGGGATAATATAAATTGGAAAAAATAACTCATTTTTGTATTTATTTGACATATCACGAAATGGAACATGAATGGAAAAGAGAAGTCAAGATTTTACCATACCATGATGATTCGTTCATAAAAATTGAGGATGAAACCTTAGGGGCTAGAGGATACCTTGGGGTAACTCATTGGGTGCATAAAATAACTAGAAATATGTGGAAGGTCAATTGGGGGTGAATAGAAATTATGAATTAGGTGGGTATTTATAGGAAAATTGGAGGAATTGTTTAATAGTTTCAAAATACAGGCCTTTGAAATCTAGGTCGTTGAAAATGAAAAACCATAGGCTTACGTATAATTTTTTGTTCATTGTATTGGCCATTTGGGTCACATTTTATGATATTTTATTCCACTAGAACTGAACACCATTTTTTAATAAAACTTTTGGCATGAAAATATAATGATTCCATAAATTAATTCTTTCGAAAATTAAAATTTCATTTTTAGAATTTGGAATGTAACTTGTAGTTTTAGAAATTGATTAAAATCTATTAAAATAATTTATAATAATAAAATAAAAAAAATTATGTGTTTTATTATGTTTAATTAATTATTAGAGAATTATCACATAAATATGAAGTCATAAAATATATTCAAAACCCAAAACTATATTATTACTATTCATGAAAAAATAATGTATTTTAGAAAATTCTCATACATTAACCATAAACTAATTTAGTTGTTATGATTACAAATTTATTATTTATTTTTCCAAATTAGTTTTATAAATATGATATGTTTTAATTTTAAATATAAAAAACCTAATTAATTTAAAAATAATTGTTTTGAAGTCATTGTTAAATTTCTAACCCTTATAAAAATTTTCCTAGGCCATTATAGAATTATTTTATCATTTATATTTATGTGGTAGTGTTGTAAAGAATATTTTATTAAAAAATATTATTCGTAATGCTTGAGTTTATTATTAAATTGTATATATTTTCTAGAAAAATATAATTATGTGTTTTTTTGTCCAAAAATCCATATATGAAATTCATCTTATTTAACCATATATTTTATTAAGAAAAAATATTCCTAAAAGGAATTAATTGAATAAAAAATTCATTTATAAAATGGAAAATACACTTCATTTAACTAAGGCCTAGACATGTATCCATTTATTTAACTCACATACACCCTAAGGATGAGGTGTGAAATGGTTTTAGTTTCATGTGGTGGCATGGCTAACATCGAACGAGTGTTAATATCCATTAACCTGAACTTCTCACATAGGTTATTTAGTTAAATATTCACTTGTTAAAGCACTACTTGGGATTAGTTAAGGGTGAACCCCAATGATCCTACCTCCCACTCATATTTATATAAATGGGATCCATATGTCACACCTCTATTGGTTGAGACCATCAAATATCCTTTCTATACCAATTATCCCTTTTCATTAAAAATTATAAAAACTAAATATAATGGTAAAATTATCAAAAAGGGGTATAATTTCTTGTGGTCATATTGATCAATGGTCATACTGACCAACAATCATATTTCCCTTTATTCCCTATAAACACCACATCATTATTTCACTCAAAATTATCTACAGTCCCTCCCTAAGCTTATATTTTCATATACTAATATATTGATTGGTTTAAAAAATATTATGTTTCATTTCTATATCATTTTCAGAGGGGGATATGATTCAAGTAGTTTGGGGTGATCCATATTTTTCCATTTTAGCTATTCAATTTTATATTCATCTTTGTGTTATAATGTTTGGAATTTTATTTAGTTTCATAGATGACTAATGTAATGATATTAATTAATAATATAAAATTTGTTGGTTTCATTTTTCTTTGTACATGTATAGTATTATATAATACGTAACATCTTGTATTTAAGAAATAAATTTCATTTAGAAAGTCTGGGTTGTTACACCATAATACTTTCTTCTTACTTTTTCTTTAAGCTAAGGATCTTTCCCTTAATCTATGTTTGTTTCTCAGGAAGGAGATATTTATTGAAGAATGTATCCTTAAAATATTTCCCTTCTAGGAGTTTTATCTCCAATACCACCCTAGTATTATAGTTGAATGACCACCATTGATCAGCATTTCCTATGATACAGTACACTACATGTGTAAGATTTTACTTTTCACTATATCCCAAAACCAAAAATATCTTCTCTAGAGACATAATCCATCACACAGTTCCAAATGGAAAATTAGTCCAACTAAATGATGAGAGTTTTTGTCACATGATGTGATCCAACATAAAAGAATCATGATATGGAACATGTTTCTCCATCATAGAAATGTTATTTTTTAGAACCTGATTAAGATTCCCTAATACAGTGATAATTGTTTTAGTTCCAATACTATCTATATTATCCCCCTCAATATAAAATTCTATATATTGTCTATAAGTATTGATACCGTTATTCCTTCTATGTTCCATTTCTAAACAATGGAATATACGAGATTAACTTATAAAATTATGAATTTTAAACCATAATGTATATTTAGAAATATGATGTAACACTTATCATAAATTAAAGTTAATGCATTGTTAATATGTGAATTATGATATTGGTTTCTCTTGGGATATCCTTATTTTAAAATCCTTCATAATGTTTTTAATGAAATTACGAATTATCCTAATAAATCCCCTAGGAGTGTCAAACCATGTGCAAATTATGGTGCATTTGGATGCACGTAGTATCATTAATGTGTATCCCAATTAACCTTTTTTAGCTATTAACCCTAGGTACCTCCATTCCAAAACCATGTTTACATTTAGTATATAGATAAGGATGTATTTCTATGAATACCCAAATAATAACATTCTTAACAATGAATTAGGATTTTCATATTTACATATCCTCAATGTCTATATTAGGGTTATGTTCCATAATCTATGTTTTTCTTAATGTAATCCCTAATGTTTCTACTAAAATTCTTTTGATATCGATAATAAATACCCTGACTCCAGTAACCTAGAGCCAGTTTCTATGTTATTACATTAACATATAAATATGGAATCCAATTCAGAATGACTAATTGGTTTAACAGTTTGGAATAAATAGATACATAAATGGTATCCATTTGACATTGGTAATACAATAATAAAACATAATACATCACAATAATAAATAAACATAATCTTTGAAAATTCATTCGAATATCTCTTCTTCATCCAATGGGGAAATGAACACAAATAAGGATGAGCTCAAATGATCTTAAAGGTTATGTGAAATAGAAAACATCATTAATGAACAAATAATAATCAATATGTAAAGGTAACTAATTTAATTCACATTCCATTTAAATAACTTTACTAAAGGAGTATATAATACATAATCAATACGAAAAGGTAAAAAACTGAAAACACAATCTATTTAATAAATAAAATGAGTATGAAATACATCCAGAGATAAAATCATTGTGAAAATATCCTGGATAATAATAAAAAAATTCTCAATGATGGAAATTATTTATTATTGGATGGCATGTTTAAGGAACATGATACCTCTATCATCATGATCTATCCTTAATATAGTTTAAATATAAAATGTAAAATCCAATCTAGTTTGGACAAATAGTTTGTATCTTGAGACCAATCAATGCATCGAGGGGATATCTATAACCATGCCCTAACCATCTCTGCATTTCCAAATAATTCATTATATATCGAAAAATCAATTAATTTCATGAATAGTATTCTTATCATCATATATCCATATGGAGTAAAAGATATAGATTTATCAATATTTCCCAAGTTAACCAAATAATATTCAAAGAAAACAACACATGTAAAATGTTAAATGGATTATGAAATAATCATATACATAATTAAATAAAATTTATATTTAAGAGAAATTTAATTCCAAAGAAAAGTATTAAAATAATTTTATTTATTCATGCTAAAGATAACAATCATTTAAGAAGGTGATATTTTATAATAACTTTTACCACTTGTCAATTTTCAATTCAAATAACTTTGAATGAAATTATTCAAATTGAAACATAAAATAACATAAATTATGAGTGATAAATGATATTAATGTTTAATGGGTAATCATATACACCACATAAAAGTGAATTGGTATATAATAATAAACAAGTCTCAATAGAATGTAAATTGAGACGAAATCCCTCACCTCACACTTCTTTTTGGTTGAACATTCCTTAAACACTTGTATAATAGATTTAAACAAGTTATTAACTAATAATATAACCATATTAATATTTATAATATCATATATTATCCTTTTATAACATCATATCACTCGTTCGTTAATATTATTTCATTATTTTCAATGTTTTGGGTGTTAATTGTGTTTTTTTCTCATTCATGCTTTGTCTGGGATGTTCATGTTCATTTTAATATTATATAGTTAATTTATCTCTAGAATAATAATATGTCATAATTATAATATTTATACATAAATTATACTTTTTATACTGACCTAAATTATTTTTTTGATAAATAAAGTAAGTTACGATCATGTAGACGGTAGTTCGTATGTACACATGAGTAATGTTTTCATTTTTCAGTGACCATTAAGAAAATAAAGAAGCTAATATTTTATCCTTACAGAATGGTCATAAAATTTTATATACCATATTATTTATTTAAATATATATATATATTTATATATATATATATCATCCATGTTTCATGGTGATGAAAATAGAGTCACATCCCTTCATGAAGGTGGTTTTCCACACACACACGTGCAACATTATAATTTTTCAGTGTAAGAAAGAAAATTATATATTATGTTTCCTAAATGATAAATATAACATGAATATAATTATTATGTAATTCATATCAAATATAATCATTAAATTTATCCTTCTCACATTACATATGAAGACATATTTAAAGAAAAATAACATTTCTTCATGAGACGGTAATCCACCATACACACGAGCGACATTATTGTATCCACTATGGAAAAGAAAGGAAAACAAATTATATATGATATAATGAATCCAAGGGTATAAATATTTTATTAATATCACATATATTCTTCATTTCAATAATAATACCCAATCGTTAGAGGTGTTAATGAAAAAATGAATGACATCAGTTCATTAGGTGGTGGTCCTCCATACACACAAATGATGATTTTATAAACCATTTGATGGACGTGGAGATTTTTGAGGGTCATAATCATAACATAAAAACATATAAATATATAAAATATTATGGGGTTATTATATAATCATCTTTTAGTAATAATTTAATGATATTGGGGATGAAATAATATAAAAATGCTACTTTAAAAACGCAACCACTTCTTCAGGTATCCTATTTAGGTTTTAAACAAAGCATTCCTAGGATATATTTCACCCAAAATAATTATTACATGATGATAAAATTTATGTTGGGAAGTTATTTTATATGTTTAAAAAATGGTTTTTAGGTGTGAATAGTAGAGGAGAGGAGGTGACATTTTATAATTGAGGTGAGTGGCACACTTGTAATTTTTTAAAATAATGAATTCCACCAACATATGTTTCATGTAACTAGGATAATATAATATAAGTTATATATAATATAATATATATGTTCTAAATATTTCTATATAATATATTTTATGCACGTTTATATGCCATTTTAACTCTTATATTTTTAGTTTAACACCCCAGTAAATGCATTTTTACCTTAACCCATATAATTGATTTTTATTGTTTGAAGTATTCATTTTAGTGAAAAATTAAGCTAAAATTATTATAAATTATAATTTATTATAATTCCAAATATGGAATAAATATTCCCAAATTTCATTTACATAAGTGGAATAATATAATTTAAAATTAATCACAAATACGCGATGAGAAAAAGGGGTTTTAAAGAGAAAATGTTAAAAAGTTTAGAAGATTTTTATATCAAAATTAAATATTAAAATAATTACAATGTAAAAAATTTGGATATTTATTATAATATTTAAACAATTTAACTTTTAACCCAATTTAATATAGAAATTAACATTATAAATTATTTAAATGAAAAAGAAATTTTTAATAAAAATTCATTATTTTTCAATATTCATCAACAAATGAAACTTTTCAGTAAAATTTCAAATATTTACTCTAAAATAATTTTCTTATTATTATTTTAAAATTTATTATTATTATGTCAAATATGTTTTCATAAATTTATAGAAATTAATTTAAAATTACATTTTCTATGTGAAACAAAACCTTGTTTTTGTTTACACACGGTGTCACATGTATACAGGCTATTGATGAAATTAAATTTACACAAAAATATATTGTAAATTCTTGGGGAGTTAAATATTGAGAAAAATAAAATTTCCCTATTTACTAAATTTTTACCTCATAAATTAAATATTGAATCCATTTTCATGATTCAACTCACAGAAATGATAGAATTTAATATCAAATTAGTCCCACAAAATGCAATGAAAAAAAAATTCATGGTAAATGTGTTTGGAAGCCCAGAAATTTACTTTAAAGACAATAATGTTTAATGATTATTAAAATGAAATTAATTAGATTATATATAACTAAATATTATTTATGTTCTTTTTAAATCAATGTCAAACCATTAATGGGTTTTTTTAATATAATGAAAATGACAGTTTTAAAAAAAATCATTATTTTCAACATTCAATAAAAAATAAGGACTTTTAGAAAATAAAAAAATTAATCCCAATATAATTATTACATGAGGATTTAAAAATTTAAATTAATAATCTAAATTTTATTTTATGAAATTTACAGAAATTAATTATAATATTCATTCATAAGAAGAACAAAAACATGATTTTTAACAAGACTTATTTTTAAGGAATAAACTGAAATCAATAAAAATAAGAGTTTTATTTACAAAAAATTAATTAATACATTAGAAATAATCCAGACCATTATATTTTGTAATATTTTTAACACTATTCCTTTCCACCTATTTAATGGTTATATTATAATGGTAAAATTTAAATAATAATATTTTTTTGTTCATTTAGGCTTGGTGGTTTGTATATTTTATTCTATTGAACATAGTATACCAATTTTAAAATCACATGATCTTACATTCTCTGCCCATAAGAAATTACGCCCTTTTAAATTCAATCCACACCTTGGTAACGAGGGTTTGAAATTTAAAAATACATTTTTCTAACCTACATCATAAAATGGTTCAATAAAATTTCTCTTTAAAGGATAACAAGGGATGTATATAAGTAATCTGAAATAAGAAATTACATGGTTTCCATGTTACACATGGATTCTCAATTCCATGATTTGTTTTGAATCTTCTTTTGGTTCTTAGTTTCTGGGTGTTCTGGGTTTAAATTTTGTGTCTCATGTGTTCTTGACCAATGTATTTAGTCTAGGAAGTATTGGATGGTATTGGACTTGTCTTTTGTTAATGGGAAGGTATAAGGATGAGTTGGCTTGAAATTGAATTTGTGACACTCATAGTAGAACCTTTTGTGGGGTATTTTTATTGGGGTGGTTTCTTCATGATCTGGGCCAAACCATGAGCCCATTTCCAGATTTAAAAACAAAATTTATTTCTTTTATCACACCATATTTGTTTAATATTTATCACCCATTCTACTTACCACTTGTCCTCCCCTGACATATTCAATCCATAATATCCACTTAGAACTCTTAGGAACTCAAAATCATGGTGGATTGGGGTGAATTATTCACGCATTGGGCCAACTTGTGATCCAATTTCCAATTTCAATTATTTATATTATATCTCATTCATTTTTAATACTTTTTTGATATTCCACCTCTCACTCGAGTCCAAAAACCCTAGCCTCTCCCCCAAGATCCATTTTCCCTCTTTGGAGATCATATTTATTGTGGTTAGGGTGAATTTTCTCTAGGTTTCTCAAATCATCCAGATTAGAAAATGTAATTTTTTTCTTTCATAAATAATTTACTTCTTACTATTTTTACCCAATTACAGTCCACACTCAACCAACTCAGCCTTATTCAAAACTCCATTTCAATTTTGTATTCTTGGAGATTCAACTATTAGTGTATTTGGGTCATTTTCTTCAAAGTTTCTCAAGTAAGTGAATTCCTCACTTGTTTCTTCTATTTTCTTTAGGGTTTCTTCCCTCTTCCTTGATGTTTCAAATGTCCAGAAACTAGGGTTTTGTAACTAGTGTTTATTTTTGAGTTTCTTGGTTCAATATTCTTGGGTTAGGGTTCATTTTAATTCCCTTGTGGTGTAGCAGTGGTGTGGTTGAAGTTTCACACAATGATTTGGGAGTTTTGACACAAATGGTAGGTGATTCCATGTGTAATAATTTGTTGATGAGTTAACTTGATTTATTTACTTATTTATAATATTACTTATATGTTGTGTGTGGTGAGAAATTTTCATGACCTGTACCCTGAGGCTCATGCTGTGACTACTCCAATCCCACATTCCATAGGCCAGGGGCTGGTGACTAGCACCGAAGGTGTATTATCTAAAACTGGGAAGGTGTTGCCTTTATATCCTATAATCACATGTAACCTAGCACAAAACAAGATACAAACATGTGTAAAATTATTAGTAAATAGAGTGAGTAAAGTAAGTAAAATGGGATAGAATACAATCCCAATTGGAATGTAAAAGAAACTAAAAACTAAAAGTAAACTGAAAAAGCTCCTATGGACACCTGCCAAGGATCTCACCTGAAGGGTAGGTATAACTCTCTAATGTTCGTCTCTGTGGAACACCTCGTCTATAGTTCACCTCCGAGATACCTCCAGTCCTAGTACACTCGTCCTCAATCAACGTTGTCTGTCGTCTGCACCAAACACAATATGGTGGAAGCCTAGCCCGTGCAGGGGTAAGTATAACGATACTCGGTAGGGACCCCAAGACCCTCAAGGTCTCATAGAAGCCACCAAGGATAAACCAAACACCATGAAATCAACTGACAACCCTACTTAGGTATTTTCCAATACATATACCTATGTTATCATGAATACTCATCTCAATCAAGAGGAAACACAAAGTGCAACTCAAAAGCCCAAAGATCAACTTTTACATAAATGAAGGAATACCAAGAAGGTAAGTACCACAAAGGTACACCACACAGAAGAATTCCACCAAGGTATCACCACTAAGGTAGGTACAACACAGGTATTCCATAGAGAATAATACCACCAATGTATCACCACGAAGGTAAGGACTCAGCTCATACCAGGTATAACTTAGGTAAAATAGTAGAGATGATTAGATGTAACTACTGAATAACCTTATTTTGTTAAGAGGTAGATCCACGTAGGATCTTAAATCATCGTCAAACCCACATAGGATCCTAGTATATCATCATACCCACACTGAATCCTAGTATAACATCAGACCCACACAGGATCCTAGTACATAATCAGACTCACATAGGATCCTAGTACATTATCAGACCAACATAGGATTCTAGTACATCATCACACCCACACATGATCCTAGTACATTATCAAACCCACACAGGATCCTAGAGTAGTCCCACATGGATTCATAGAGAGGATCCACGTGGGATCCTCAAATTGAGACCCACGAAGGATCCCTTTCTCATGTTACAGCCAACTACAGGGTTCTCACACTAAGCCCTCATGTCTCCGGTAGGTTATTCTCCCTAAGCCATTGGTTGATACTAAAACTACCAATAAGTCCCATGAAGAAGTATCCCAAAGGACCACTAAGTCATAGGGGTCTCAACATAATATGCGGTGTGTCAAACAGACGCCTGGTTTGTAAGTTATTAGCCTTTTAGTCCTAAGGGCCCAGTTGGATTCGTGCTCGATCCAACCTAACCATACACCAAATTAATCCAAATCTCATGTTGCATATACCAAAATGACCGCCTCGCTCCAAGGTTTATGGTTCCAAAAACGGTTTGTCAAACGGACACTCATAGCTCATGATATGACCGAAAGAACGTATAGGGTCGAAATTTGACTGGGTCCGGTACGACCCGTCTCGACCTGGCCCGACCCGGGTCTGGCCCTGGGTTGGAACCAGCCCACGGGATCCGACCCAGCCTGATGGGTCCATCCAGTATGCGGGACGTTCTGTGGGTCCCACTCGGTCGAGGTCGACCAGTCGGAATGGCCGAGACCTTCTCCTTCCGGCAGCACATCATGCACCTCCCCTCCATGGCTTGCAAAATTCCAGTCGCCTTCCCTTTTCCAACATGACACAAGTCGCAGCCCTGCTCACTGGGCGGCGTGGACGCGCATCGCCACCCCCATCATACGACTGGCCGCTGACTGCCATCACCTTTGCTCCACTGTGGCCGATGGGCTGTGCCCCTTCTCCGGTGGCACAGTCGCACCGTCTCCTTCGTGATGGCCGGTCATGGTACCGGCTGCCACTCTCGAGTCCCACTGGTGCTAATCGCCCACACCGGTCTCCTTCCTCCTCTATCAGGAAGAACATAACAAATATTACACAAAGATTTGTGGAGTGGTCGGGCCATGTTTGTTTGGCCCACACCCTCCGTGTTAGAGTAGTAGCAAGAAGATCAAATATTTCTTGATTCATGAAGAATTTTCAATAACGGGTAAGGGGAAAAATCCAAAACATCAATATCTACCCTATTTTATCATTGGAGAATATTATGAGGAAGAAGAAGAAGTCGTTGGAGAACGTTGATATTCTTTGCCTCTACAAGGTGCTTCCGATCCGGGCTCGAGGTCTATTCATCATTCTTCGTTGAAGAGGCGTTCGTCATTGAAGAGGAAGAGTTTCTCCACAAAATTCTTCAAGGCTTTTCCATACATTTTCCAAGGATTTTCCCCATCCCAAATAAAATAATATCCAACTCCTTAAATTAATTTTTGCAATTAACTATGTTGCTGTTGGCATAATTAAAATCATTACGTTGGCACAATTATATAGGAGGACAAAGAGTCACCTCCCTCATTAAAAATGGAGTTTAAGGGGGTTGGGTGGTCCCCACCATTAAGAAGTCAGTTTGGGGGGTTTCCAAGATCAGGTGGTCCCCACCAGTACACATACAAAAATGGGAGGTTTTAAGAATAAAATAAAAGTTTTTCCTTATTTTATTTTTATTCTTTAACTCTCCCACAAAATTTATGAAAACTAACTTTCACCCTCGACCTAATATGGTTGAGGTGGAGGTATCCTTAAGAGAATACAGGCGTTGCGAGCTTAACAGTGCCCTCTGATTTCAATTCTGAGCATCAGATAAAAAGATACAAAAACCCGCTTGCATGTTTAATAATCTTACCCGAAGAAAAGTTCAGAAATTCATTTCGGGCACACCGGGCCTCGAAATCAAGCGCCGTCAATTTTCAAAGACTCGTAAGATTCCCATATAATTTATAAAAAAATTACATTGAAATTACAGGTCTTTACATTCTCCCCACCTCAGGGATTTTCATCCTCGTAATCCATAACTAAAAACTAGGAAAACAAGTGGGGGTACTGAGCATGTATCTGTGCATCTTGCTCCCATGTGCTCTCCTGGTGGTTCCTATACCACCAGCAAACCTGCACCAGAGTTATTGACCGCCCATGAAGGACCTGATCCTGTCAATCCTCAATCTCCACGAGAACCTCTATAAACGTCACCCCCTCATTGATGTTCAGCTTGTCATGGTCGATGATGTGAGAAGGGTCGTGCTCGTATCTCCTTAGCTGGGATATGTGGAAGACTTCGTGCACTCTGTGTAATTGAGGGGAAAGTACAAGGTGGTAAGACACCTTGCGAACTCTGCTGAGGACATGAATGTGTCTGATGAACCTTAGAAATAACTTTCCACCCCAGCCAAATCTCTGCAATCCTTGTCGGGGTGAGACCCGTAGGAAGACGTGGTAGCCATCCTCGAACTCCATAGGTCTCCATCTCTTGTCGGCATAAGATTTAGGCCTGCTCTGTGAATTCATCATACACTCCTGGATGATCTGCACCTTCTCCGGGGTAGCCCGTACCATCTCTGATCCCACTAGTGCAAACTCCCCCAGGTCAGTCCATTACAATCGTGATCTGTAAGGTCAGTCGTACAAAGCCTCAAAAGGTGCCATCCCAATGGTGGAGTGATAACTATTTTTGTATGAAAACTCAACCAAAGGAAAGTGATCCTCCCAGCTACGACCAAAGTCAAGGATGCAAGCACATAGCATGTTCTCGAGGGACTGAATGATTCACTCAGTCTGACCATTCGTATGAGGATGGAAGGTAGTGCTCAAATGAAGCTGCCTTCTGAATGCCTTCTACAACCCCTTCCATATCCGAGAAGTGAAACGTCTATCATGATCAGAGAAAATTGTCAAGGGTACACCATGTAGCCAAAAACTCACCTGCACATAGAGGCATCCCAATCTCTGTACTGAACCCTGCTCTCTGATCGGTAGGAAGTGGGCCGACTTGGTGAGTCAGTAGATGATCACCCAGATAGAATCATGACCCCTAGATGTGCATGGGAGTCCTGTCACGAAGTCTATGGATATCCTGTCCTAATTACACTCTGGGACCTCCAAAGGCTGAACCAAGCCTGCTGGTACCTGATGCTCCACCTTTATTTGTTGACAAGTGAGGCACCGAGAGACGAACTCTACTACTACTTTATTCATTCCCGGCCACCAGTGCTGTTGTCGGAGATCTCTATACATCTTCACCACTCCTGGATGTACTGCTAGAGGGGATGTGTGTAACTCCCTCAACACTTCCTCCCAAAGAGACAATGGTACCATGGAACATCCTCTGAAGAGGATGAAGTGCTCCCCAACTTCAGAAAATCCATCAGGTGCTTGTCCTATGTATATCTGAGCATGTCGAGCCACACAGTCAGTGTCCCCACGCTGCACCTCCCTGAATTGCTGAAGGAGTGGGGGAGTGACTGTAAGAGACTGAAGAAAAGATACTCTATCATGACCCATAAAGGATATCTGCAAAGCGTCCGACTACTTCATCGCCTCACCAAGAAGCTATATACCATATCTCCTAATGAGTGGATCTGCTACAACATTCCCCTTCTTAGGAGTATAAACTATCTTGAAGTCATAGTCATAGAGAAACTCAAACCAACATCGCTGTCTTAGGATCAGGACATTCTGAGAGAAGATATACCTAAGACTCTTGTGATCCAAGTAGAATGTAAAACGTTTACCCATCAAGTAATGTCTCTACATCTTCAAGGCGAATACCACTATTGCTAACTCCAGATCATGAGTAGCGTAGTTCTTCTCATTCCGTCTCAGCTATCGAGAACCATATGAGATCACTTCTCTCTCCTACATCAGGACACATTCGAGTCTGGTCCCTGATACTTCACAATAGACAACATACCCAACGCCCTCTTCTGGAAGCCTCAAGATGGGGGTCACTCGTCAGTCTAAGTATCAAATCATGAAAACTCTACTTGAATCTCTCCGACAACATGATGGGTTTCCCCTTATTCATCAATGCTGATAAAGTTGATGAAACTCTGGAGAAATTTGGCACAAATCTTCAGCAGTATCCATCCAAACCTAGGAAACTCCATACCTCTGCCACACTCCTGGGTGGATCCCAAGAAAGTAACGCATCAATCCACACTGGATCCACCGCAACTCCATCCTCTAAGATGACATGTCCCAAAAAGTGAAACTTTCGAATCCAGAACTGGAACTTCGAGAGCTTACCATAGAGATGGTTCTCTCGGAGTGTGTCCAGAACTATATGAAAAATGATAGGAATGTTCCTCCTCAGTAGTTGAGTAGATTATAATGTCATCGATGAAGACTACTACAAAGCGATCGATGTATGGCTGAAATATCCTGTTCATGGTTCCCATGAACACTGCTGGAGTTTTGGTCATGCCGAATGACATAACAAAGAACTCATAGTGACCGTACCGACATCTGAAATCCGCCTTCTACACATCCTCTTCTCACACTCGGAGCTGGTGATAGCCTGATTTGAGGTATATCTTTGATAACCATCGTGATCCCTTCAGCTAATCAAAGAGTTCATCAATCCTCAAGAGTGGGTACTTATTTTTCACGGTCACCTTGTCATGCACTGATAGTGAACACAAAGTCTCAAGTTCCCATCCGCCTTCTTGGCGAACAAAACTAGGGCTGACCAAGGAGAAACACTAGGCCGAACGAATCCCTTCCCCTGTAAGTCCTTCAATTGTACCCGCAGCTCAGGAAGCTTCGCGAGAGACATCTGATATGCTGGTGTAGATATCAGTGCCATCTCGGGGTACAATTCAATGTAAAAGTCCACCTCTCTATGAAGAGGTAGACCCGAAACATCATGAGGGAAGACATCTGCGTACGGGTCCACCACTATAGGATAACTTAGACTCTCCACATCAACCGCTCCAAGGGTAAGGCTAGCCAACTGATGAGTGATCAGCTGCAATATCCTCCCAATAAGTCCATCATGTGCTGAAAAGGACCCCTTCACGCTGGTGAAGGTAAACCTAGTCCAATCCATGCGGACACACCGCAATTTGTGCCTAATATAGTCTATCTTAGCATGGACTATAGATAACCAGTTCATAACCAAGATAACATCATAAGGCCTCGACGCCACTACTAGGAGACCCCAGATAAAGCTCTCACATCCTAGAGTAAGCTCAAACTAATAGAACCAATATGTAATCATCAAATCCTTATCTGTAGGTGTCTCTAGTCGTAAGGATCGAGCCAACGACTATGTCAGAATCTCTGAGTTCCAAAAAAGGGCAGAAGAAATAAAATAATGACTACCACCTGTGTCTATAAGTACTATAGATAAGGTGGAGTAGACACAGATCGTACCTTGAATCCTCTACAGAGTGCCATGGTTATAGGCCTCAGGTGCCTAGAGCTGAGCTCACCCCTGTCCACTTGCACCCTGTGGTCGGGGTGGACCACCTGGTGGTGGTGGTGGAAACATCTCGAATCGTCACCCACCGCTAGATACAAGACCAAATACTCTACCACGTCTGCCTGATACCAGTGGACCTCCTTAGTAGAACCTTTGTCTCTACCTGGGTGGTCCTTCAACCATATGCTGATCATCCGTATGGCGGGTCGGACAATCAAGATCCATGTGAACCTACCCGCCGCATATGTAACACTGCCTGTTACTCACGTGACTTGATCTGTCTCTGGTGCCCCGCACAACCAACCCTGAATCCTGTGGTCATCCACCAATAGGTCTGGTCCTCTTTGACCTCTATGACATCTTTATACTGCCAGTTGCAGTAGACTCCACTACATGACGTCTGACGGTGGGTCTCGCTGCTGGTGACAGCTCAGCAAGGAAGATCTCCACTAAGAGAGCTCACTCTAACACCCCCGTCTACATCGGGATGCTTAGAGAAATCATCAAATCCCTAATCTCCCACCAGAGTCCCTGCTCAATGGTCTGGGACCTGAAGAATGGGACCCACAACATATCATTGGAGTAGCGTGAGAGGTTAGTGAACCTAGCTAAGTACTGAGCCATAGTCATGCTGCCCTGCTGAAGGTGTAGAAGTTTTGGTATGTGCACTACACGAAGAGTCATTTGGAAAAACTCTGCCCATAGCAGGCTCTCGAAGTCTGCACAGAGAAGTGTCACCTCGTCATGAACCTAGAGCATCAAGCTCAATCATCTTCCTGCTACTGTCTATTGTAGACTGGCGACAAGGATCACCATGAGATCAACTAGTGTCATTAACAGTTGGAATACTCTCACCACGGCCTCCGTCCAATCCTCATCCACCTGTGGGTCCGTCTCTCCCCTGAACCTAGGTGGCCTCTAGTGCTGAAACTTGTGCAACATGATCAAGTGGAGGGAAACCTTTGCTGTTGGGGCTGGTGGTATCGGTGTACCAACATGTAATGTTACCGCTAGTGCCTCTAGTTGTGCCTCTACTAGAATAGGTTCCTGCACCGAGGCCTCATCGCTCAGTGAGCTATCAGTGTCTACTATACCTGGAACCCTTTTTGGATGTCTTCATGGAGGAATACTGAAAAGAAACAGGTGTTCTATGGTCATTGAGTTATACCTGGCGAGCTGACTCAAAGAGATAAACAAATTTTCAAAAACATACACACAATCAGTGTCTTCATGCACTGAGTCAGAAATCAGAAGTCATGATCCTGGTGAATGGATACATTGGATGCCTGACCAACACTGGACTCCCCGAATTGAGAACCACAATCAAAACACTTAACAATATTTCTCTACACAGAGAAGATCAGAGTCCTAGTTCTTTGGTAGAACCGAACTCCTTTGATACCAATTTTTCACGACCCGTCCCCAGGGGTCCGTGCCGTTAATATCCCAAGACCACCTTCTATAGGCCAGGGGCAGGAGACTATCAACGAAGGCATATTCCCTAAAACTGGGATGACATTGCCTTTATATCTTGTAATCACATGAAACCAAGCACACAACAAGATACATACATGATTAAACTGAATAGTAATTATAGTGAGTATAGTAAGTAAAAGGGGACCGAATACAAGACCAACTAGAAAGTACAAGAAACTGAAAAGTACAAGTAAAATGAAACAACTCCTGTGAACACCCTCCAAGGATCCCACATAAAGGGTAACTACAGATCTCAAACTGTCGTCTCTGCGGTACGCCTCATCTATGGTCTACCTCTGAGATATCTCCAATCTTGGTACCCTCTTCCTCAGTCAGCGCTGTTTTTAGTCTGCACCAAACACAACAAGGTTTGGGCATAGCCCATGCAGGGATGAGTATAACGATACTCAGTAGGGACCCCGAGACCCTCAAGGTCTCACAAAACCCACAAAGGATAAATCACACAACATGAAATCAACTAAAAACAATACTTAGGTATATGCCCATACATATAACTAAGTTATCAAGTATACCCATCTCAATCATGAGGAAGCAGAGAGTCCAACTCAAAACCCAAAGCTCAACTGTTCCACAAAGGAAGGAATACCACATTGGTAAGTACCACAAAGGTACACCGCACAGAAGAATACCCCCAAGGTATCACCGTGAAGGTAAGTACCACAAAGGTATTCCACATAGAATAATACCACCAAGTTATCACCATGAATGTGAATACCACATAGGTATGCCACATAGAAGAATAACACCAATGTATCAACATGAAGGTAAGGTCTCAACTCATACCAGGTATAACTTAGGTATAACAGTAGAGATGATTAGATGTAACTACTAAATCAACTTATTATGTTAAGACGAATACCCACATAGGTTCCAAAATCATCTTCAGACCTACACAGGATCCTAGTACCTCATCAGACCCACATAAGATCCTAGTACAACATCAGACCCACACAGGATCATAATATATCATCAGACCCACACATGATACTAGTACATTATCAGACCCACAGAGAATCCTAGTACATCTTCAGACCCACACATGATACTTGTACATTATAAGACCCACACAGGATCATAGAGTAGTCCCACATGGATTCCTAGAGCGGATCCATATGGGTTCCTCACATACAGACCCACAAAGGATTTTTTTCTCATGTTATAGCCAGCTATAGGGTTCTTGCAATAAGCTCACTTGTCTGTGGGAGGGTCTTCTCCTCAATCCATTGGTCGATACTCCACTTACCACGATGTACCACAATGAAGTATTCTAAAGGATATCCATGTCATAGGGGTATAAACACAATAGATGGTGCATCAAATGGATGCCCGGTCTGTAATTTATTAGCCTTTAGTCCCTGAGGCCTGGTTGGATTCGTGATCAATCCAACCCGACCATACCCCAAATTTATCCAAATATCAATTGGGGTATACTAAAAGGACTGAATCCCTCCAATGTTTCCATCACAATAGATGGTTCCTCAAATGGACACCTGTAGCTCAAGATATGGCTGACAGAATGTGTAGGGGTGAAATTGGTCTGGGTCCGGTCTGACCTGGTCGGGCAGACCAGGTTTGGGTCGACCCGGTTTGGGTCAACCCGGCCCCACCTGGGTCTGGCCTTGGGTCGGACCTAGCCCGTGGGATTCAGTTTGGCCCACGCTGGGTGGTCTAGCCCATGCAGGGCGGCTCGGCCTGGGCGGGCCAGCTTGGCCGCGTGCAGGGGGGGAGTCACAAACCCCCTGCCTTTACTCACCGAATGGCCGAAGCTGTTCAGTCACCATCCAACATGCAGGACCCGCCGCAAGTCCCCCTCGGTCCAACTCCGCTAGCCTGAATGGCCGACCCCTTCTCCTCATGGTGACACATCGTGTGCCGCCCCTCCACGGGCGTCCGAATGACAGTCGCCTTCCCTTCACCACCGCGGAACAAGCCGCATCCCTACTAGGCGGGCGGCGTAGATGCGTGCCGCCGCCCCCATCATGCGGCCGGCCACCTTTGGCCGTCACCTTTTCTCCACCACGACCAACTGGTTACGAAACTTATTCGGGGGCGCGGTCACGCCGCCGCCTTTTTCATGGCTAGCTATGGTGCCAGCCGCCGCTCTCGAGTCCCACCAGTTCCAATCACCGACACTGGTCTCCGTCCTCCTCCATCATGAGGAACACAACAAATATTAAACAAATATTTCCAGAGTGGTCGGACCATGTTCGGTTGGCCCACACCCTCTGTGTTAGTGCGGTATAAAGCGGCTCAAATATTTCTTGAATCACGAAGAATGGTCAAGAATAGTTAAGGAGAAAAATACAAAACATCAATCCCTACCTTGTTTGCTCATTGGATAATGTCACGTGGAATAAGATGAAGTCGTTGGAGAACGTCGACATTTTTTGCCTCCGCAAGGTGCTTCGGATATGGGCTCATGGTCGGTTCCTTGTTCTTCATTGAAGAGGAATTCTTCATTGAAGAGGAAGAGTTTCTCCACAAAATTCTCCAAGGATTTTCCAAACCTTTTCCAATGATTTTCCCCAACCCCAATAAAATAATAGCCAACTCTTTAAATTAAATTTGGCTATTAACTATGTTGATGTACGCGTAATTAAAAGAATTATGTTGGCACAATTAAATGGGAGAACCAAGAGTCACCTCCCCCATTAAAGAAGGAGTATAAGGGGGTTGTTTAGTCCCCAACATTAAGAATTCAATTTGGGGGGTTTTCTAGCTTGGGTGGTCCCCACCTCTGCACATACAAAATTGGGAGGTTTTAGGAATAAAATAAAAATTGTTCTTTATTTTATTTTTAATATTTTAACTCTCCCATGAAATTCACGAACACTAAATTTCACCCTCGTCCTACTACGGTCAAGGTGAAGGTCTCCTTAAGAGAATACTGGTGCTGCAAGCTCAATGGAACCCTCATATTTCAATTCTAAGTACTGATTCAAATGTTACAATCACCCGCTCACACATTTACTGTACATACCTGAAAAAAGGTTAGAAATTCATTCCAGGCACATTGGGCCTTGGAATCAAGGATCGACAATTTTCACAGAATTGTAATATTCCCATATAATTAAAAAAAATTACATGGAAATTCTGGGTTTTATAAAAATATATTTTTTGATGTAATTGGTTATTCATTTAATATTAAAGTCACATTTTTTCATGAAATGGTGAGTTTTTCTTGTATAACTCTTGTGGAATCATTTGAGGTCATTTTATAGCTTATAAAAATGGTTTATTAAGTGTTTATTAGGCTTCCAAATATGGATGGGTATGGTTTTGGTGTGATTTTGGCCGTGAAAGAGGTTTTTAGAATGGTTTTTATGTTAAAAAACATGTTATACTCATTGAAGTTGTCTTATAAAAATCTAAAATGGTTTATTGAGTTACATAATGAATAAAAAAGATGTTGAGGTACTATTTTGGAGTGTGTATGTTCTTAAAATGCTGTTTTGAAAGGTAATGTGATGATTTGTGATTTCAAACATTTTTAGAATATTTCATAAATTGTGGAATGATTTATTAAATTGTGATAAAGGTGTAGGACATGTTTATGGGTTGTTTTAGTGTGAGTATGATGTTAAAATGAATTTGAATGCGAAAAAGTGTTTTTTTGGCTTTTGGGTGAGATGTTTTATGTTTTTAAGATTTTTAAATGACATATCCACGTGCAATGATATTTTATAAGATTCGAAACATGATTGAGAACAAAAAGGGAAACTAGAGTATTTGGGTGGGCGGACGTGTACTAGTATGCTAGTGATCCAGAGTGGTTTTGTCCCTATTTCACATGGCACTTTTTATAATGAAATCACTAACTAAACTATGATGATTATTTTGGGGACCAATAGGTCATGGGTTATTCCCATACTAGTTGCTCGTGCATGAGAATATATATTTTTTATGCTTACTTTTCACCGAGATACAAGGTACACGAGGCTCACAACTAACTAGTTCATAGGGGTGTTCCCGTTAATAGTGATAATTGGATATTTTTTAATTAAAATTGGAATACGGTGTGTTTGGGATAGAAAATTCATTATCTATTGAATTTTCTTTAAAAGTGATAATTCTTTAATGTTTCCCACTTGAAAACTGTTTTTATTGAATGTTGGATCCTTTAAAAAGTTTTTCTGGAATTTCTTGTTTATAAAAACTTGCATGATTTTTGTCTTATAATGTTTACAACATGGAATATATTTTGGGTGGAATCATATTGGCCTTAGTCTCACACCATAGTTACACCTGTGGGTGTAACTAGGCTTGTAAATCTTTGTCGTAGGTTTGGGTGAAGCATTCAAAATTGGTAATTTGGGTTGTTAGCTTCCATCCTCGATGTGATGTGGTGGATAAGAATTGGGGATGATGACCCCTTGACTTGTGGTGGTTCTTGTATTGTGATTACTGCTACTTTTGAGTTGTTTCCCTCTTGGGATTTGTCTAAAACCATGTATTTAAAATATGAATTTTTATTAAAGGCTTGTTTTGATTAAATTTTCAGATTGAGTTTATATATTTCTTTTGTTGTTTTATGTTTATAAATATTGGTAAATAATTCACAAATTTTTCTATATAATAACTAGGAACTATTGATATCCCATGGGTATCAGAAATTCCCTTTGTTCCTTGCAACATATCAGGTTAGGTGGTGGTTTTTATGAAGATGAGATCTGGTTCGGGACAAAAATGGTATAAGAGGAAGGTTCTTTCTTTTGGGTCATGTTATTTTGGGAAAGAGTCTGGGTAAACTGGAGCTAGGAATTTAGGAACTAAACTATCTTATTACTAGTAAGGTGCTTGGATAGAACACCTCATGTCGGGACTTGAGTTACTAGGGGAATTTGGGTTTCATCTGAGTCTTTTGGTTCTTGTGGTTGTTCGTTATTTGGGAAATGAAATGAGAGTTAGGTAAATGGTCTTAGTGAGCTTGAAAATTCTGATAGGCCATGTGGAGATGAATATATTGTCCAAGAACACTATTTGTAACAGTGGTGAGACTAGTGTATGGATTCCGACCATATTTCCGAGTCACCCATCGACACTAGTTTTCCCTTGATTCATTCAGTATCTTTATATGTTTTGGAAAATAATTCTGGAAATATCTTTTTTAAAAATTATAGATACTATATTTTAAAATTGAAATGTTTTTGAGTAAATGGTTTTGAGTTTATTAGAAGTTTATTTTCATAATTTCATCATGTGTTTTACAATAAATAAGTATTTGGAAAGTTTAAGTTATGTCAATGTGTGTTTTGGAAATCTTTTTTAAATGGAATTTTAAAGTTGTAATTGTGTGATTTTTAAAGGGATTAAAATGGGGTTTCAGAACAGTTTTGAATGAGGCTTTTAAAAGGTTGATTTTCATGAATCTATATTTGTGTAACACGATATTGGATTTTTATAATCAGAACTTTTGGATTCACAAACTTGACGGTTTAGAAAACAAAGATAATTTTAAAGTGGGTTTTGAGATTCTATTTTGAGTGGAATAAAATATCTTGGTTTCAAAAGTGTAAAGAACATTGTTTTGTTCATTGGTCTTCTCATGGGTTACAACACGCATGGGTTGTGTATAAGGAAGAGTGGATTAGTGTCCAGGTTGGCTTGGGGAGGGTGCTCATGGTGGCACACAAACATGCATGTGTGAGGCCCTTTAGATACCATTAGTGAATATGATAATCATCGACCTCGTTTACATTCAAAGAAATGATTTTTAAGGAAATTTGATGTTTTTATAACTATTATTTGGAGTGGGGTTTCTTATGTGTTTTTTAGAATGTTTTGGTGGGGTGTATTGAGTTCGAGAACCCCTCTTGTTTGAATGGTGTTTTGAGTTTTTTTGTTGGTATGTTGGGTTGAAGTGTTGATTGATGTCCCTCTATGAGATTTTTTTTTGAATCCCCAGTGGTTTCTCCCTTCATGTGTTAGGTTCTAGTTTTTGGTATGTTTTGGCCAAAGGAACGACAATATTGAGTCCTTGTGTTGTATTTTTTATAGGTTACTCCCCCATAAAGTGTTAATTCATGATTGAAGTGCAACCACAGGTGATTTTCTATTAGTAGATCCTCTATTTGATCAAAAAAGGAATTTCTTCTTGATATTTGGATATTGACTATAAAAATATTTTTTTTGGTAAACTAGCTCCTCATATAGCAAGAGATTGGTTGTGGATGTTTGAAATACACCTTGGTTCCCTAATTTGCCCGAATCATCAAAGGTGAAGTTTGACACTGTTGTGTCTATTGGTTTTATCTGGAAGTGGTGAAAGGGAATCCCAAGGATGAAGGTGAAAGAAATTCAGGATTGTTAGTGTAGAATGATGTCTTAAAGATCCCTTGGGTATTTCTTCAGTCCCCTCAAAGAAAGAGTTCATATTATCCACCAGTGTATAACTGGTCATTTAAGGCCATAATGGTCACTTGTGGTAATATTTTGTTAATTGGAAATATGTTCAAGGTTCCACTCTAGGTAATGACTCTATCAAATTCAAGAGTCATGTTTGGTGGTGTCTTGTTGAGTTGTGTTTTCTTTTAGGGGAAAAGGTCGATATTGAAAAACCTTTCAAGGGATTATTCTTAAATGAAATTGCATTTTTATATTGATAATATGAATTCATTGTTCCACGTGAAGATGTATTCCATGTGTTCTCCTTATACTATTTCTTTTTAGGGGTGAAATAGGTGGTGTTTTTGCATCTTCCAAGTCCATATTTAGGTAAAGGTCTGTTTATTTTGATAGTGAATTTCATGGGGTGTTGTGATCATTAGATCATCACTGCAGTGAAACAGATGCTTCAAACATAAGGGCTCCAACCATAGGCTATGGAGTGAAGCTTTTCACATAGTCATAAAATCACTGGGGGTGTAAGGGATCTTGGTTCAACTTCTATCTCCAGTGAGGGAGGGGGTGACAGTTTGAGGTTTTGATGTGTTGGATTCATTTCAAGTGGTCCTAGGTGGTGGAATGGGATGTGAGGACCCTATCCCTCTGGGTTTAATCATCTATGGTGGAGAATTACCTCCTTTTTATAGGGAGGAAAGATGGTTTTATTTTCTCAAACCTAGTTCCTGAACCCTTGTGGGTGAAATTATTAGTATGGTTGTTCATGTATGAATATATTTGATGTCTCTTTTCTATCTTGGTTTTGGTTGGACACATCCGATGATGGTAATGTTCAAGGGAGTGATGTACTAATTAGTGTCTCTGTTGGTATGGAGTGTGTTGATTGAACCCCCTTGCAGTTGGGATTAGGTCTTATGGGGTATTTTTCATTTCAGACCATGCTAGTTAGTTAAGAAAGATGGTTCTTATGGTGGGGATACCCACCATGGGTCTCATATAGGTACTCACGGAATAAGTCTAATGTTACTCTATCCCATATGGTGGGGAGTCCATCTGGGACTCCCCTTATTGGTGTCTTAGTTATTTCTTGGGAAATCAGGTTGGTTCTTATAATGGGGAGTCTATTTGGGTCTCCCGATATTAGTGTATCAGTTAGGTCCTTGGTGTTGTCTTGGTGATGGGTATTCTCATTTGGATCTATCTAACCACCAATTTATTCCTTGGGTAAATTTAGGCGTTGGAGCATGCCCAACAATTTTGTTGAAGTATGGCTGTAGTAATGTAGACCATTTCATGATAATGGTGTAAATCATGGTTGGTGAGAGTATTCCTTCCTTTTCTTTGATCAACTAGAGGTGTTTTTTCCTTCTGGGGTCGGGCGAAACATGGCAAGGGAGTCCATCTGAGTCTATTGGTTGCGTTTTGTTTTGAATCTAGAATTGCTGTGGATTTCCATATTTATGGTGGGGCGAATTTTCACACTTGTATATTCAATTACATGCTTTTTTCGAATCTTCATTTGGTTCTTAGTTTTCTATTGGTTTTTGGGTGTCCTGGGTTTAAATTTGGTGTCTCAAGTGTTCTTGATAAAATTATTTAGTCTTGAATGTCTTGGATGGTATTTGGAATTGTCTTTCTTAAATGGAAGGTATAAGAATTAGGTGTCTTGGAATTGAATTTGTGACACACCTAGTGGAACCTTTTGTGGGGTATGTTTATTGGGGTGTTTTCTTCAAGATTTGGGCCAAACCGTGAGCCCATTTCCATATTTAAAAGAAAAATTTGTTTGATTTATATATCATTTGTTTTTTAACAATTTCCACCCATTCTACTTCTCACATGGCTTCCCCTGACCTATTCAAGCAACCATATCTATTTGGACCTCTTAGGAACTCATAATCATGGTGGATTTGGGTGATTTATTCAGGAATTTGGCCAACCTATGAGTCCATTTCCTATTTAATTTTTTTTATTTTATATCTCATTAATTTTATAACAATTATTGGTCATTACACCTCTCACTCAATTGCATAAAATATAGGTGCACCCCCATGATCCATTTTCCATCTTTGGATCTCATATTCATCATGGATTAGGGAAAATGTTCTCCATGTTTCTCAAATCATACAAATTTTGAAAGGTAAATTTTTTTATTAGATAAATCATTAATCTCTTACTCTATCCCCAAATTTTAGTCCCCAATCGACCTCCTCAACCATATGAAAAACTCAAATTCAATTTTGGTTGTTTGGATATTCAACTATTGGTTTATTTGGGTCGATTTATTCAAACAAATTTCAAGTATGTGAATCCCTCTCTAGTTTATTCCATTCTCCTTCTGGTTTCTTCCCTCTTCCTTCATGTATAAAATTTACAACAACTAGGGGTTAGTACCTAGGGTTTATTTATGAGTTTATTGGTTCAATATTCTTGGATTAGTGTTCATTTTCATTCCATTATGGTGTGGCAGTGGTGAGGTATAAGTTTTGCACAACAATTTGGGGGTTTTGTCAAAAATTGTAGGTGATTCCATATGTAAATTTTTTTTATCTATTATATTGTTTGATTAAATTATTTATCACGTTACTTATATGTTGTTTGTGGTGAAAAATATATTTTTTATGGAATTGGTTAAGTGTTTAATTTTAAAGTAACATTTTTTTCTTGAAATTGTGTGTTTTCCTTTTGCAACTCTGGTGGTATCATTTGGGGTCATTTTATAACATATGAAAATGGTTTATTAAATGTGTATTTGAATTATAAATATATTTTGGTAGGTTGTTGGTGTGATTTTGTTATTTAAATAGGGGTTTTAAATGGGTTTCATATGTAAAAGCTTGTTATACTCCCTGAAGTTGTTTTATAAAAATCCCAAATGGTTTATTGAGTTACAAAAAGTGTGAAAAATTTGTTAAGGTATTATTTTGGAGTGTATATGTTAATTAAATGGGGGTTTGAAAGAGAAAATTATTATTATTGAATTAAAACATTTTTATAATATTTTATAAATTTTGGAATTATTTATTAAATTGTTAGAAAGGTGGAGGACATGTTTATGGTCTGTTTTAGAATGATTATGATGTTAAAATGAATTTTAATGTTAAAAGGGGTATTTTGTGGATTTTGTGTCAGTTGTTATATGTGTTTATAATTTTTTATTGGAATTTACATGTGAAATGGTATTTTATAAGATGTAAAACATATTTGAGCACAAAAAGGGAATCCTGAGTATCTAGGTTGGTAGATGAGTACTAGTATGTTAGTGATCCAGAGTGGTTTTGTCCATGTTTCACATAAAAAGTTTAATGAAAAAAACACTATATAAAATATGATGATGATTTCAGTGACCTATAGGTTATGGGTGATTAATATACTAGTGGTTCTTTCACAAGAACATATATTTTTTATGGTTAATTTTCACCAAGATACGAGGTATCTGGGGCTCACAACTAACTAGTGACTTGGGGTGTTCCCATGACTATTTCTCACTGGATATTTTGTACATACCTTTTTAATATAGTTTGTTTGGGTTGGAAAATTCAGTAGCATGTAGATTTTCTTTAAAACTATTCATTCTTTAATGTTTCCCACTTGAAAACTATTTTCATTGAATGTTCCATCCTTTAAAAATTATTTATTGAATTTCCTAATTATTAAAACTTGCATGATTTTTGAATTATAATGTTTATCAGATGGAATATATTTTGGGTGTAATACTACTGGGTTTAGTATCACACCATACTTACACATTTGGGTGTTAGTAGGCTGGGAAATATTTGAAGCAGGTTTGGGTAAAGCATTCGAAATTGGTGGTTCAGGTTGTTAGCTTCTATCCTCAGTGTGGTGTGGTGGATAAGGCTTGGAAATGATGTACCCTTTCCTTGTGGTGGTTCTTGGGTTCTGTTTACTGATAATGTTGAATTTTCTACCTATTGGTATATGTATAAAACCATGTATTTCAATTCTTAATTTTTACTAAAGGCTTGTTTGGATTAAATTATCAGATTCCGTTTATTTATTGTTGTTGTTGTATTATGTTCATAAATGTAGGTAAATAATTACCAAATTTTTGTTTATCATACCCAGTCACTTGTTACAGCCCATGGGGATTGGTAATTCCCTTTGGGCCTTACTACAGACTGGGTAGGGTGTCAGTTTTGATGGTGACCAGATTTGGTTCATAACATTCCATGTAAAAAACAATTTGTGGGAAGTGAAAAGATGGAAATGGAAGGGAAAACTATCTCCCATGAAAAAATATTGGATGATAGATAACATGATCTTGATAAAGATACCATAAAATAATAAATCTAGTATTGGTTAAAAGGAAAATTATTTCACAGTAATAGAAGTAAACAGATACTATTTTTGTTCCAAAATCCTTTCAATAATGTTAAGTAATTATTTTGTTGTCTAGATTGATAGCATAAGGAAATATACTTACATAACAAGTATAAATTAATAATTTAATCAATTCCAATAAAAATATCATATATTTCTCCAAATTATGAGTATTATAGATGAAAATGTTTAAGCCTAAAGCATTGGAATAAAATTTTATGGATCATAAAATCCAAACAATAATAACAATATATTTCTACTATCATTATGAATTAACAAAACCCAAAATCATTAGTATATTGTATGATAATTACCAACTAGAATAAACATTAATATGAAGAAAACTACTTTAATCTAAAAAATTTAACAACAATACAAAAATATAAACACAAATAATTTATAAAATAATAATCCTTAAAATTCCACCAAAATTTTCTAAACTACGACTAAAACCCAAAAACGGATGGATTTGATCACATAGTCTTACAAGATTAATTTTAATACTTATCTCCAAATATAATATATTACTCTTGAAATCTCAAAACAAAATGTAATTTACCTAATCACAAAATCACTAAGATATGATAATAATTTATATCAATGACCTAAACCAATAAAAGAAATTATAAAATCATATATAATTCCAAAAGGCAATTCAACCAATACTTCTCATACAAATTCCCATAATATTATTGTAAGGACTCGACACTAATAACCCAAAGCCATTGGATACTTTATTAGATTGAAACTACATACAAGGCATCACATCCCAAAAGAACAAATAGTTTATGGGTCTTGTTAAACTAGATACAAACTTTTATTTGAAATATATTTGAAAATATAAAATACAACATTGTATTATCTTTTAGAACACTATTATTCCCATTATCATATCCTTGAATATCAATCATAAGGAACTTATTGGAATCCTAAAGAAGGAAAACATAAGAATGGTTGAGCAATAATTCCTAGTATGGGTATGTGTATAGAGGACTCTATTAATGATCACATAAGCATAACATGAGTGTAAGGGTATGAAAATATCATTTGACGATTAGACCCTACATATCAAAGGATATAGTCATGAGTCATGACATAAAGAATGTTAGTACACAAGATTTGCATCTTAAAAAATCAATGAGAATAAGGTATGTGGGCATAACCTAAGCATATAAAACCAAATTGATGTAGACACATAAACCTATAATATAATTTCATATGTTAAGGTTAATTATCGATACCATCAACATAGTGGATAAAGGAACATATCCTATTTCCCAGAGTGGCTTAGGATGAACTTGTTTCCCATATTGGATAAGGATGCACCTGTTTTACATAGTGTTTCAAGCTTGTTTAATTGTTTCCCATGACTATCTAATGATATATAAAGATTTATTCAATTCATTTGAGGGAGAGATAGGTAACACACAACACATAATAAAAACCATAATTATGCATTCCATAGAATCATAAATTATTCATCATATAAAAAACCATGAAAATAATATGATTTCATAAACATTTCATTATATCATATCCTGTGGAAAATGAAAAATCTAAAATAACATTACCATTTCATCAAAGAATAACCCATGGGAAATGAACAAGTTTCATGAATATCATTCCATCATAATAATGAATATAAACCCCCTAGATAATGAATAAGGATGGTAATATTGAATCACATAATATGATCAAAATCATATATAGAAAATAATTTTGAAATATCATTTTAAATATTTCGAATAATATCATTTCCACTTTGAAAAACAATTTTTTAAAAACATTTTCAATATCATTTTTTACTTTGAAAACACAACTTCGATGGTAATGTTTTTTCAAAATCCTTATCCTTGATAATAAACTAAATTTTATATTTAAAAAATTTTAATTTCTTTTTGGAAGGAATGGATGTGTAAAAAAATAGATTTTTGATCCAAGAGAGAAATTATGTTTAATTTTAAAAAAATATGTTATTAAAAATTTCATGTTAAAAAAGTGGTACAATGGTACTATTACATGAAAACATCTTTAATAACCAGAGGAGAAGAAAAGTGATGTGTTTCTAGAGATATGTATTATAATATTTTCTAATAATAATAAAAAATATTAATAAACTATGAGATTTTAATATAAAATAATTACCACTTGTTAAATGTGAATCATTATCCCCATAAAGGAATACGTTTAAATGAAAATTAAAATATCTTCAGAAGAAATAATAATAAATGAATCATAAAATAATATGATAATAAATAAATTCAATATATTACATATAAATTCGGATTTATATACACCTCAAAAAATAAAATTGGTCCATAACATAACATATGTCTCAAATAAGGTAAATTGAGAGAAAAATACTTTAACAATTTGGTAATTTTTTCTAGATTGTAAACCCTATGAAAGAGAGGTTATCAAATGGATATACAATTCACAATAAATTTAAGAATAAGAATCATATAATAAATGCATGGGTATTATAAAAATCACATAAAATAAATATGCAGTGACTATTAAAAGTGCATAATGTAAAATAAAAGTGATATAGAAATCCCTTACCTTAAGTCCTGACATCCTATGCACACATTCGACCCTCCTCTTATTCCATGAAATTATTTTGGATCCCTTATTAAGGGATACTGTATTGTTGTATTGGATGTACCAAGATATAAAGAATAAAGATAAGTATTTTGAGAAGAGAAATAACTAGGGTTTGGTTGAGAATAAGGATCAAGGTGGTTTAAAGAAATGAGGGATGATGTACCCTTTTATATTTGAGGTGAGGGTCATTTTTGGAATATGCTAGAAGATTAAATTATACTATATTTATTTCACATACTAATACCACCAAATGACCTTATATTAAAGGATAAAATAATATAATGTTGGAATATGATCAAAAAATATAATGTAGACATTTTTTGGTATTTATTTAAACCACATCATTTTGATAAACCCTTAGTTAAACTATTTTAATTTTAGCTATGATAACAAGTCCTTCCATATTAAAAGATTTTACTTTTTGCTTTTATTGTTCTTATTGGAAAATAAGTGAAAATATATGATATTTTTGACCATATCATAACCTCCTTATATTAGTTTAATAATTTTATTAATTTCAATGAATTTAGCAATATATTATTTTGATAAATTATCATTATTGTCAATTTTGACACTATTCATTTAATTAGGCTTGAAATACATAAAGGAAAAGTGGGAATTAAAATATAATGTCTTAAAACCTCCCTAATATTCCACATATAGATTAAAATTTCATGGTTCACATTAAAACATTCCTATTTTATCAATTTTAATATTTTTTAAGTAATTTATTATATTTTTTTTAACCGAAGAATACCGAAACATTGTTGCATAAGAAATTAAATCCATTATATAATTTATATAAATTAAAATAAATTTATATCATGAAAACAATTTTATTAAATTAAATATGGATACTTAGATTTATTCATTACCTATTTTTTTCCTATGAGTACACATAAGAAATAATAAACTGAAAAAGAGAAATTTTGTGACTTTTAATGATTTAAATAATATATAAGACATTTTCATGAAAAAGTTTCCATCAAAAACTAAATTTAGATCCATAAATTTTAAGGGTTGAATTCCATTCATCTAATAAAATTTAGGATAAATAGTGATTTCTTTATCACTCATTATAAATATTATAAACAGTATTTATTTGATATATATATATATTAATTGAATACTTATTGCATCACTATTATGTAAGAATTTATGGTAATTTTTTTCACTAAAAATTAAAAATAATTTAACAATATGTATATAAATATTTTATATTTGAAGATACTATTTAAAATGTAACATATCCTCTAGAAAATACCATATTAAAAATAGTATAGATATTATAAATAAAAGTGTGAAATGTTTAACATTTCATTAAATAAAATAATGTAATGGTCAAAATCTTCTACAAGTGGTATTAAAAGTGAAAAAAACATTTCCCATGGATTAATATGGATGATACAAACTAATTCAATAAATTTGGGTCAGGTGCCTAGGTAATTTCCTAATCCATATCATTTTTTTTACCATTAATTACCAGATTTTCCCTATACGGTGGTAAAACAATTTACTAATGTTACTATTCATAATGTATTAAAATAAAAGGGGAATATTTACTAAATTTTGAAATCATGATTCCTAATATAGAATCCATTTTATCAAATTCAGTAGAAATAAATGGTATAAATTCATTTTAATTTACGTGAGAAAAGTGTAACCAAACAACTTTTTAGAAAAATATTACTTTAACAATAAAATTTGATTTTTCCTTATATCATGCCAATAAAACCTATTATATGACATTAAAAACATTATATTGATTATATATTACATATGTTGTATAAAAATATTTTAAAAATAGTTATTAATTTAATTTATTAAGGTAACACACCTTTAGGCCCATTAAATAATTTTTTTTCATAAATACATTTCTTTTATATTTAATTGGTTTTTATTTTCATTTATAATGAATTGATCAGCATTGAAATCATTTTAAAAATGTTTAAAAAATATATTTTCATAATATGTTTTATAATATTCATAACTGGCATTCCAAAGGCTTGGTGATAACTATCTTATTAAATAATAATATTAATAATATATTATTTTTTGGTTAAAAAGGTGTTTATGTATAACGCAAGCTATCAAAAAAACTCCATGTTTCATGAAACATGAGCAAACATCAGTGTTTCATTTCTTGCACACTATTTAAGATACCTTTCATTACATGTAACACAATCTATCAAAAAAATTAAATAAATTAAAACATGACTCATAAAATATAAGGATGTTATTTTATACCCCCCTTAAAATGAATTTCTCCCTAAAAATTTGTGTTAGTAATAAAAGGTTTAACATTTGACAATTCATTCATATAAACAAAAATCAAAAAAATTAATAATACAACTTACCTTAAAAAGTTATATTTGGAAACATAATGGTTACTTTAAATAACATATGACTAAGTTTCCACATAGGAAAACATTTGGGGGAAAAAATTAAAAGATGGTTTTGGATGGGAAAAGATATTCCTAGGAACTAATAGAGAGTGATAGAGAACATGGTAAAGTTAAGGCTAATAAAAAAACCATAGACCAAATAGGTCTGAAAAAGGGAATTAATATCATTAGAAATGATGCTAATATGATAACATTTTATTTCAAAATCCTTTGAGATGATATAATTTCTTGATTTCATTTCATAAGTATAATATCACTCTTTGGTTGTGCCTTGATCAATTTATTTTTCATCACTAACTCCAAGAAAATAAGATGAAATTTTAATATTAGAATAATGATTGGATCAGAGGATCCATAAGGGGATGAAAATTAATTCATTCTATCTATATTTATCATTATAAAAAAATGGATAGAACATGTTATTCAATAAGAATAAATATTCATATGTTGAAGGATGAAATTAATCTACATAACCTTATAAAAATTTAAACATAAAACAATTTTATAAGTGGTTAACCTTAAGAAACTTCCAAAGGATTAAAATCCAAAATATTTGATTGAAGTTCACTAAATTTATAAAATAACCATATAATTAATCCCCCAAACAAAAATGATGTAGCTCTTAATTTCCATACACAAAAAATGTGAATACCATTATCTTTTATTCTCTTGAAACATGGTAATAACCTAAATTACCATAAATACTTAATAAAAACATGTTTTTTTCAAAAATTAACACTTTACTCTTACGATAAATATTAAAATTCTATAAAATCAATCCATTAAATTATAAATTACCTTTTTATTAAATAAATAATCAGTTTCAAGGTCACCAATACTATCAAATTTATTTTATAAAAATATAGAATCTCTTTATTTAAAATTTAAACCAACATAATGGACATATAAAGGGTTATCTTTCCCTTAATCACGTGTTCTATAAAAATATTACCTTACTACCTCAATAACAATTCATGTTCTTGAGTACCGTTAAAAATGTGATTTTATATCCTAATAGAAAAATTATAGTGAAAAAATCCTTATATTTTTAATTATTCCATAATACCATAAAAGTACTTGTATAACATTAATCATTAATTACAATACATAAACACTAAATCATTCCACTAAAATTAATAATGAATAATTATTTTATTCCTTAACACTAATTTTATCTCATATATAATTCATAGTCACTTTATCATCATCAATAAAACTATTACTCAGATAACCTTTATTTGATGAAATAAACCGAATACCCTCTCAAACTGCTACCTGACCCAACATGTCACATACCCCGAAGGGTGTTACTGATCCCCACTGGCGGGAGACTAGCACATAAGAATCAAAAAACACCAAAAGTAAATGATTTCTCCCAACCTGAAGTAATGAAATGAAAAATGTACATATAAATAGTCAATAGTGGAAAGAATATACATATACCATAACTGAAAAAAGATAGAATAAACCAAAGAAAAAAAGAGTAAAAAAATATCTAGGTATAAGTAAAAACCTAAAGGACTACTAAAACATGGAAAAAAACTAATCCACATGGTAGCTGGGGAAAACCCACCCCATTTACCATTTAGCATCCCAAACTATGCTAACCAAAACCTCATCATATTATTAGGTTTTTTTCATTTCCTTGCATAAACAGACATACAATAGTCTACACACCATATAGAAGAGAACACGGTGTTAGATAACACACTCAATAGGGCCCCACATAGATGTTCCATAAAAAATCTCTACAAAAAAAAATCCAAGTATTCTTATTTGAATTAAAACATTAAATTATAAGAAATGAAGTAAAAAAATTCTATACAATGTCGTTTTTAAATAAATTTCAAAATAAAGGTATTTATATCAATTTCAAATCCAAATCATTCATATCAAAAATAAAATTAATTCAAATCCCAAAAAAAGTTAAATGACAAAAAGTAACTCAAAATGTCATGATAAAAAATTAATCATACCAAAAGAACAAAAAGTACAAAAAAAGTATGTAGAACACATGCCAAATGAGAATAGAAACACTCCTTGAGTGAAACCCCCAAAAATGGAAAAGATGTACCTAAAACAATAGTCCTATGGAGCACCTAAAAGACCTATGAGAAAATCCCCCAAAGGTAACAAGTATGATGGCCCAAAGTGTATTATCCTATATTTCTCCATGTATTATTTTTAAATATTATATAGATTAATTTTAAGACCAGTCATTGAGACAACATGCAATTATGAGGCCCTATGTTCCCAGAATAAATGTTTTAAATATATTAAAATATTGAAAATAATGCATGAATGGTTTTCATGAAAAAGTAGAGTAACATCTAAATGGGTTCATTGATAAAAAATCTGAGGGCACCATTGAGCTCAGAATAATGAATTTACCCTAGGCATGAACAAACATTTGTTAGTGTGGGTCTCTTGTGAAAATTTTATCACGAGCGCAAAATGTATGAAATCAATTAGTAAAATTTATTTTATTTCAAATGTTGAAACAACGACCACTGGACTTTAAATAAACGTGATTTTGAAAAATAGAGGGTTAGCCTCATAACCCTGGAATTACTTGGATATGTCAGAGAGATAAACTCTGAAGAATCCCTCCAAAAAATGATGACAAAATCTCGGATCTAAGATCAGCGCGCACCAATCTTGTTCGATCTCACCAACGACAATGATGCAACGACCGTTCTTTTTCATTGAGAGATTTGATTCCAATTTGGATGTTTTATTTTGATTTTATTTTCCCTGTTCTTGATTCCTATGATGAACTCAGACTAATCCATAAATAGATTAGCTAGTGGATCGATCCAATTTATAGGACGAGTTCATTTTGAGATTGATTGGGAATTGATGCTAGATAAATTCTTTGATTCATTTATTATTATAATGGTGATAAACCAAGATCAGAATGAACATCGATCAAGATCTGTCCCTCTCGATTTGTTTCAATTTTCTCCCCTGAATCTTGGGTTCTCCATATGCTTTAATTTTTCTTCCTCATATTTGAACCCACTTTTGGAACAATAAATTATTGCACCTTCAGTTCTTGGTGAAACAATCCAAAAACATAGATCCGACATCAAGACGACTCGATGGAGGTGAGACAGTGGGTTTTGTAGTGGATTGAATGACAGTGGGTAACAATATTTAATTCTTTGGTGGTAATGAAAAATGAATATAATTTCATTTTTTGATTTGACTGATGACCTGAATCCCATCGATTTTGTGTTAGAGTGGAAAAACGACTTTGGATCTAGAGTTTCGAGGAGAACCAAACACCCAGAAAGAATCTGAGAGATCAACAGTGAGAGCAGGAGAAATAAGATTGGTTTATGAAAAAACCCGATCCACACAGCGTGTAGTCTCTGACTACCCGATGTGTCATCCACCTTGGATGAAAATAGCTTGTACATGGGAAGTACATGTACATAAGGTTCAATACACGAGTTTCCTAAATGGTGTGTACTCCTCCGGATGATTTGTCCGGTACTGATTACATGGACTACCCCATGTACTTGTACAAATGTACGGAAACACAGGTTGGTATCGTGTAATAGAACATGGCCGGAGTACTCGGGTGGACCCCAGATGTAAGGAAATAGAATTGGTCCTTTTCTACATGTTGTGTACCGCTGTTCAACATAACGTGGTTAGAATGACATGGGTCATTATACACGAAAATTACCTGGGGTCAAGTGATATGAATTATGACCCTACTACACACCATATACCCCATTCTACATGGCTTGATCTTCTTGTCCTCTATATCATAGACATGTTTCATTAGAGTTTATTACCATCACTATTCCCCTAAAGGTTGGTATGAATCATTACTTACTCTTAGGACTAGGATTCCTTTCATAGTAATTCGTAGATAAAGTTGATGGAATCCACCAAGAGACCCAGAGAAAGATCCTCTATTCATCTTTATAACCTAGGTAGAGTTATTGGTATTGATGTGACTAACACTAAACAGGATATGATCCACTACATAGTCGGTTAAAATAGATTGAGTGATTGGTATCACCCCATGGCGCTAGCTATGATCCTCATATGTTGTATCATTTCTCTCATTAGATCTATCTGCATATCACTCGTGAAAAAATATGATTTAACATTATTTTTATTAAATTTTAACATTGGTTTTTAACCAACATCTATTAAGGTGTTGCTCAAAACAAGGTTTTGGGCATCATTTTTTCAAAAACCAAAACTGAAAATATAATGGAGCTTAGTTTTTGGCATCGGTATATCTATGAAACTGACGCTGAAACCCATTTTTTTAAAATGATTCTCCATCGGTTTTTTTTAAAATAGATGAAAAAAGTTATTTTTAAAAAATTATAAATATTACACCACATAAAAAATTAGAATCTTTATAATAGAAAAACATTATACATCCATAAAACAACATTTATGAATGAATAAAAATCAATAAAAACATATATACTTTTAACATGTTAATCAAAAAATTATCCATGCCTTTGTATTATAAAGTAGAATTAAAAAAATAGATCTAAAATTAAAAACATGATCATTGTTTGTTATTGTTGAAGCATTTGTTTGATATCATTATGTTCAGACACCTATTATAAAAAAAATTTATTTTTGAACACTTGTTATTAGGAAAATGTAATAGTAATTAGAAACATTAGAATATACATACCATAAATCATTATCACACTTAACAAATACATAGAAAACAAAGATCAAAGACGGTCAATTTTATCTTTTATGTATAAATTGACATAATTAAATACCTACAATAACTCTTAATGATATAAGATTAAAAAATAAAATACTATGATAGAAAATATAAAATAATTAATATGTTTGACCAGATAAAAATCAGTCGTCACCCTAGTTGTGATTATCTCATACATGAATTGAAGAACATAATGACCACATTCAACACATCCATTTTTATGATGAAACTATAATCAATAAATAATTAACGTGATAATAAAAACTAATATATACATTTATATATATAGATAAAAATCAAAATAATATCTAATATAAAATATAATTACCTTTAATTTCACATAGTTGATTGCATTTAGATTCGCTATTGACAAATGATCTTTGTTAAAAAAATTCCATGACCTACATTTTCATATATATAAAATAATAATACATGTATCAATAATTATAATTAAATATAATGAGATTATAAAAATCAAATAAACATAATTTTCTAATATTGTGGAAATGTTTTTACGAACACCACCTAATAAAGAGAAAAAAATATAATGTGTTTTCAGTTGGGTAGAATACGCCTAACATTAAATGAACCCTATAATAAAAGAAGTTCACATTTAATGAAATTATAATGAAAATTAGTTCATAATTATGTTTTTTATTACCCATCAAGAAGTAGAAAAAAAACAACACCCTATATTCATAATTAATAACCTATCACATATATATGCCTCTCTGTTTTCAGTTTACACATATAGCACAACCGCTGAAATGAATTCTGGATTTATAAAACCATAAACACCTGTGGTGTCATTTTGAACAAGCCACATGTGTAGATACCTAATTTAAAAAGAAATATAGTTATTCAATTTAAACCATCATTATTTTAAAAAATAAGAACTGAAAAGTCAATTTACATACATGGAAAACAACTGCAACACATAATCACTGAAATCATCAAAATTAATTAGATCCATGATGTCTTTTGAAAATATTCTCATGGGATAGTCTCTTCCACATACATTAGATGACATCCAAAACTTATAGAAATTAGAAAAGGAATAAAAAACCTGAGATAATATTTTTATCCCATAAAAAATATATAATGTATCTATAATTGGTTATTGCTGAACATTTTGTTTCATTTGTTCCATTTTATTGGATTTAAGAGACTTCTATATATGTTAAATGTAAAAAGCAATTATAATTAATTTTCAATCAGATTTAGTTAATATTTAAAAAAAATGTATACCTTGTATGAAATATTATGAAGAAGGATATATGGCCTATGTAAAAATTGACCCATATAATTCCAAACTCCTGTAACCACCACAATAAGGAATGGTAGTTGAGCAGTAGGATCAATAATATCATGTACCAACACACTAAATTGACCCATATGTATATGATAGTGATGTACAAAATCCCCCAAAAAATGCACGGCTCCAAATTGTAAAATATTTAAATTAGGATCTCTTACATACAACTCATAATATAAGGTTGGGTCTGAGCAAGGAGGTGGAGGATCTGAGTTGGCAGGCCCAGTAGGCTGTGCAGACTGTGATTGTCTCATTAATTATTCTAACATAGAATGATACACAGATGCTTTAATTTGATATCCCATGGACTGTTTCATATCTTTCAACTGAGCTTTTTAGGATTCAACTTTTAGTCTCTTGATTGTTTAAATTGATGATAAAAACATCCTGAATACTAACACCCACCTCATATCCTCTTATGAGGCCGAGGGGTTCTATATTTCCTAAAGAAATGGATAATATGTCTATCCTACCCTTAGGTATAAATGTACTAGGTTTTTACTGCTAGTAAAGTTCATCATGAAAGGAAAAATGAAAATGGTATATTTTTGTTACTAATTTATAAATTAAAAAATTCATGAAAAATAATAATTTTTTACTTATAATTATTTTAGCTGCATTCTTAGATTTCTCTATAAGATACTTTTAATTTTTGTCTTCTTCTAAATATTTTCCATTTCTCATGGCAGGTGGGTAGAGAGGGAGAACCGAATTTGAACTCATCAGATGAACTAGTGGAGAAAACTCATAGTGATTCAAACTTTTCCTCACTATTTTTTTCTCCAATAAATGATACCCTCCACATGATAAAGTATGAGGGTATACATTCTGAAATTGGATGTCTTGATATGATTTCCTTAAGGAATGTTATATAAGAAGTAAACTATTAAGTAATAATGTACATATATAAGAAACTTTACATTATAATATATTGTAATTATTATACCAATAATGTTTCATCATGTTAGGTGGAAAAATATTTCTTCCATGTATCTTCATATAAAAATGGTTACTTGAGGGAAGGGCTTTCATTTTCTGTCCTTCCAAACACATAATTGTTTTTCAAATTTGTTTTGAAATCCCTCCATCAAACCACCACTAAAGTAAGTAATCTTTTATTAATTGATTTTGTTTCTTAAAAATTTAAGGTCATCTGTAATTTCATAAAATAAATATTATTAACATAAAATTTATCATATTAAAAAAATGAGATAAATAAATAAATTTAGTTTTTTTACCTTTATGATGTACCAAAGTTGATATATCTCTACCTTGTCGATAGACTTCCAATCAGGATATAAAATTCTTATCCTATAATTGAACTGCATGCCAATATAGTTGGAAAACTACTTTGCATATTGGTCAGTTTCATTTTTGTTATCATCAAAACTTATATGTAATAGCTGATTTACACAAGAAAGTGATAGTTCTGGTAAATTTTTATTGCCACATTTACTAACTCTAGAATTTTATTTCGAAATACTAAAAGTAGATGACTCCCCCGTTGAAGTCTCATCAGTGGTCCTGTAATTTTTTTTTGTAAATTAAATTATTTCATTCATTAGAAAATTATATTACTGGATATTTAATAATATGAAAAAAATAAAAATAACTCATATATGTTCTTATGTATATGTATCTGTATATGTTATTATAATCGGAGATTGTAATGAAATTCTTGTGTACCTAAATATTATTAGAGAACTGAGTAATTAGAAAATAGGAAAAAAGGGATTTTAAAAAAGAGGCAAGAAGGTTTTATTTAAAATAATAATAAAAATGTTATGATTCTAAACCAGAAAAAACATGCAAGGTGAAATATTAAATATAAAAATTACTTATATTGAGATTAAAACAATTAAAAATTTAAATATCAAAATTTGAAAATGTGTTCTCATTTGAATAAATTAAACCTAAATATAATAATATACGTCAGTTATTTCAATTAATTTTTAGCCATAATCCAGTAATATCAAAATTTAACAAAAAAAAATCAAATAAAAAATCAAATATATATTATTAAATATACAATAGTTATTAAATAACACAGTTTTTACACATGTAGATTTAAAAAATAAATATAATTTAAATAATTACTTGATTAATTAGGATATTAATTTAGTGTTTTCCAATATCCCTTTAACATGGCCATTTCATATTGCATGTACTATGTCTGTATTAAAGTCATTGTTAACTAGAAATCATGTAATAGAAGAAAAAGCCTCATATAAATCAATAACATCATAATCATACTAATCATCAAAATAGATTCTTTTCCCTTGAAAAATGATGGACCACTGGTCATTCAATGGATCAATGAAATAAAATATCTTCTTTGCATGTGTGGCCATGATAAATGGTGTTCCTCATTACAAATAAATGTTTTCAAATCAACCAGTTTAAACCCATATTCACCAAGTTTCATAATTCTAATACTTGAAACCCAATTACACTTAATTGCGATGAACATAAATTAAATATAATCAATTTTACATATGTCTTAAAGAACTCCAAAATATGGCGCTGATTCCAAAATTAGGGTTTTTATCTTTTCCACTAAAAAAATGCAGCGATTCTGCGATGACCATTTCACCACTATTTTGAATGGTACTCTTTTCATTTAGCTTCTTTGTGTAAAATTTTCACCCATTAATATCAAAACTAGACCATGTGATCACATTAATAGATGGTCCCCTTCCAAACATTTCAATGTTTATGATGCAGAAATATCTATGTTGACTTTCTTCTTAAACCATGAAACAAATGTTTTTTATGCTCAATCATCATCCAATTTTCATTTCAATTTAGATATCATAACTTTAATTTTCTAATATTTGATGGTATATATGATTGCACCTCATTTATATTGGTCAAAATGTATAAATGTTCCTGCTTCACTTCATCACATGAAATGAACTTTAACATTAAGCCTTGAATCCCTCTACATTCACTAAAAACTGTTAGTTGTTGAGATTTTGGGAGACCAATATACCCTACTTTATAAAAATAGTCAGTTCTGATACATATTTTTGAATAATAGAGGCCTCTAGTCGATAATTTTTTTAACATATCCCTTTAAATTTTTTATACATCTTTCAAAAGGATACAACCATTATAAATATACAAGCCCACATATTCTTATCTCACACACCAAATGAATCACTAGATGAACAATTATATCAAAAAACTGTAGGCGGAAAATACATTTATAGTTGACAAAGAATAAAAGCAGCTTCATTCTCTAACACATATAACAAATCCGGATCAATGACTTTGCTACAAATGGGTTTGAAAAAATTACATAACCTGATGAGAGTCTTTCTAATAACTATCGATAATATACCATACAGTGCGAATGGTATAAGTTGTTGCATAAATACATGACAGTCATGATATTTCAAACCTATTAACTTATAATCCATCAATGAGACCAAATTCCTCAAATTTGATGAATAACCACTGGGTAATTTAATACAATGAAGGAACATACAAAAATTAAACTTCTTAATCTTTCTTAATGCCTTACAAGCTGAAGGTAAATATGTGTTGTCTCCTTTCATAGTGAGAGCTAACTCCAAATGTATCCCCATTGATATCATGTCCAATATATCATGAAATCCATCTTTTGTCTTTCCTTTTATGTCTAAAAAAGTTCTAATGAAACTGTCACAGATGTTTTTATCAACATTCATAACATCAATGTTATGTTTTATCTCTAAAAATCTCCAATAAAGTAGTTCAAAAAAGATAGTCTATTTCTTATAGATATTTTTTTTGAAGACCAAAACTTCTGTTTTTTTCAAAATTTCGAATAAATATTTTCCACCATATCCTAAAATTATTCAACTAAAAATGGTCAAGGGGGAATATTGTATTCTTGTAAATGGTTAAATGCTTTTTTAATATACAATATGGATGATCAATTGGACAAAAATCATTGATGTCTCTTGTATGCTAACTTTCTTCCATTCTATAATTGATAATATGAAGTCTATTCTTCAAAAATTGGGCACACTTTATATCCCTTAACACTGTATATAGAAAATTTCCATATGCATGAATTTTATTTATAGTGAACATAATCATAGCACACAAAAGAAAATACACTTTCATGTATACATCAAAAACTATAACACATGTCTCCCATAACTATTTCAAATCATCAATTAATGGTGAAAGATACACATCAATATCATTTCCCTGAAAATTTTGGTCAAAAAATAACCAAGATCATCATAACATATTTTTCCTTCATAAATATATGTTGGGACATGTTGTAAACTAACAAAAAAAATTCCATGATCTATTTTGGTTGTTTAGGATCTAATATGGATTTATTCCATCAGTACAGAATCCCATTATGATATTTCTAACTTTACTTCCAAAATCATTAAATTGTTTATCAAGCTATGGTGAATCAGTAGGGTGAAGTAAGTTACCATCAGAGATGCACTCATCTGAATTCTGTATTAAACATTTTTTCGTCAATTAAATCTGAAAATAGACGCTTCAAATAGAGAATTATTGGAAGGTACCCAAGTAAATTAGAATGAGATTTGATTCTGGTACCAAATAATAAATCACAGTTTAATTATCAAACTTATATAAAATTATTATTTAATGTTATCTTTAGAGTGTACAAAATTTATTTTTCATGAGGTTATATGTTAGTTCTTGAGAATGAATTTTAGTTAAAATTTTCATCCAACTTATAGAGTGATGTACCACATGTTGAAACACTTGATAAATATACATATTATTTCTTATAAAACACACAATCATTCAGGAAAGAATGCATATTTTTATACCCCAATCTCATTGGGCATAATATTTTATTCACCTCATAATTATAATCTAGAAGCATGTTTCCTTTTGCAAGTATTGATTTTAAAATCTCAAATAAGTTGGAGAATCTTTTATTACTCCACCAATTTCTTTCTTTCAAGTTATATTAACTCAAAACAACTGATAAACTGTATATTTACTGCAACATGGGAATAAAATTTTCCTAGAATATCCATACAATTGTTCAATATATAATTTTTTTTCTATGGTTTGAACACCTATATTAGGAATTAATTCTTCAATATGATCCTCTGCCTCATTATGAATATTATCATCAACATTAGATTTTGATTTTTCAATTATTCCACCATGCAAGATCCAGTATGTATAATTAAGGCCTAAACCATAAGAAATTAGATGATCCTTGATTTATCTAGAGTTTAACTTTGACATATTCATATAGTTCACACAGGGAAATAAAATCAAATCTCTTTTTTGAGGATTTCATTTAGAAAATTACAAGAATTAATCAACACCTTTTTCGTATTCACTAGTGGTTCATTGTGAATTTATCCAATTATGATCCATTAAATACTTAATATCACAATATAATCAGTGAATATATTAAAAAATATAATAAATTATATATAAATATATAAACAGATAAATTTTAAAAATAAAAACATTCAATAAAAATAATTTGTAATCAAATACGAAACATCAAAGTAATATAAAAATTAATTAATGAAAATATATTATTTCAAAAGAATATGACCATTTGAACTTTACTGTTTTAAATATTATTTTATTAGAATATGAAAATTAAGTAATGATAATATATTAGTTCATATAATGAAATATTTTTTCAATCATTTTATAGTGGTCAATTTAATTTACTAAGTTCAATTACACAATATGTTAACATATTTTTTTTGAAAAAAAAATTTCTATATTAATATAAATTATATAAATTATGAATTTAAAAATAGTAAAATTTTTATTTTTATATTATATACATGTGTTTTATTGATATTATATTTTAATTATTTTCAATCATCTACATGTATTAGTTCTTATTACATAGTTGTTACATTAGTTCATTGTTTCCTATGTGAAAAGGTATCGAGGATTATATTAATTTAATGGGTGAAAAATATAGATTCATTACATGTGATGTACATTATATTGATGAATAATGACATAATATATCATTGTTAATTGAATAATATATATCATCACAACGATTTGATAATTTCATCAATTAAAAAATTTATCATCATAAACAATCTTTGAGAACAACATTTATAAATATTAATCAACTACATATAAATAATTGAAATAATAACTCAACAATATATCTAAATGATAAATAATGTAACGTAAAATTTTTAAAAACTTAAAATGTTTTGATTTCAACATGGAAAATTGATCCCTAAATTGAAATTGGTCCCTCAATATCATTGGAAGAACAAACATTTCATAATCTAACAAAAATGATTGTAAAAAAGAACACTAAAGAAGAATAAAGAAATAACATAAAACTAAAGATGGTGGTTGGCCGTAAAATGGTTTCAGAAGAGACATACTTCCATAGATGATGAAATGATGATAGATGATTAGAAATTGAGACGATAAATAATTAAATGATTATAAATATCAAATCAAATAAAGAACAATCGACATTAGGATCATCAGGTCACTATTGGGTTCATCGTGAGTTGAGAGAGGGTTTCCATGTTCAAAAAAATGAGGGTTTTATCATAACATGTTTTTCTAAAACAACTTTTGGTGTTAGTTTGTGTGAAAAATGACATTGAAAAGTATTTTTATTTATGGCATCAGTTTTACTGAAAACTGATGCTGAATTTTTCATTTACAACGTTATATTTTGTAAAAAACTGACGTAGTAAATCAATTCCTATTATGTTTTTAGCATCATTTAAAAAAAACTGACACCAAAAGTTAATATTTTATTTTGGTTTATGTTAAAAATGATGAAAAAAAATTCCCACATATAAATTTTGTATATTTTTATAAAAAACTGATTTTATATCTTAGACGTTGAAGGCACTATTTCTATTAGTGTACCCTTCTCATGGTGAGATCTAATGAATAGTACCTCTCAGATGGATGTCATCAGTACAATCTGACTCCGAAGTGTGTTCTCTCAGATGAGTTCTTTATGATATATTCAAGCTAGAAATACTAGTGCTACTATATAGTTTTTGCGAGTTACCTCTAGACTATGTGTCTTGAATTGAGTATATCTGGATATTTTTATTATATGTTCTATAGACATATACCTGTATAGAGATGACTATATTTTCCTTTGTTGTTTTACTTTGTGGTTTTAGGGCTCCATACTGAGTATTGTTATACTCACCCCTATATGGGATTTACCCACATGTGTCAAGTATTGTGAAGACTATTGACCTTTTGACAGAGTTCTAGGAAAACCAGGACCATTTGGTGCTTAGTGAGACTAGAAAGACCAAGGTGTGTTTTTGTGACTTTCAGAAAGCAGTACCAATACATTTGTCTTAAAAGTTGAACTTGTTTTATAGAATCTTGTCGTGGGATTGTATTTGTAATTTTTTACTTTACATTACTTCTTTCATAATCTGGTTGTGGGATATAGTGGTATGCGTGAATTGTTTACATAGTGATTTTTACATTTAAACATTTTGAGGGGTTAGAGATGTGTGCATGCGTATAGGTACATAAGAAATACCTCCCATGTTAGTGATATGCCTACTTAGTTCTAGTAACCATCCCATGACCTATTGGAGGTAGGCTTGGGGAGTCACAACATGAGACCCACTAGTAACGACCATGATAGAGTGGTATCAGAGGCTGGTAAGTTCTACTTTGGGAATGAGAGTTTGTGAGGTCGGTTTGGGGCACCCGTTTTTATTGTTTATAGTTCATATTTTAGGTCAAGGACTCCAGTATTGGTGTGGAGGATGATATATTTATACACCAGGACTCTGATAACCTACTTTTTGACTCGATACATTTGAAAATTTGTTGTAGGGGAAATAACGGTACATGCATCAAATACAAATAATTTGTGGTATCCATGTCCCTCTCAATTCATATCCACAGATATACTCATTGGATGTGGTACATCTTGTTTGTTTTAGGATGCCTTCATGACGTATACCATCTAGGATTTAGAAGCTTGATCAGGTGGATGACCCCCTCAGTGTAAAGGATTTGATACAGGGACCAGTTCCCCAGATGTTACCTTCATGTGGTGTACCATCCATTCCACCACCCGTAGAGAAGCACATAGTACCCGTAGTAGTAACAGATGAAGAGAGTAGGCTGAACACAGTTCACGATTTTCAGTTGTAGAGACCCCTCATGTTTTGAGGCGAGCCTAACACTTAGGTAGCTGAGGATTGGCTTGAGGTGGTGATCTGAGTTTTTTTTCTAGTTAGGACACCAACATATCAGATGGTGGTCCTGGAAGTGAACCTTTTTCACGGATTAGTAGGACGATGGTGGAGTTTGGTTTCCCAGACTGAGGATGAAGTAACTATTTTGTGGTAGTGTTAGAGTGCCTCTTTAGAGAGGAGTTATCACTACTTACTGAAGGTTTATGCATATTCTAGAGATTTTGAAGCTTCATCAGGGAAGCATATTAGTGGATGGTTATTCATTGAGGTTTACCAATCTTCATTGGTACTAGATGGATATGGTTCGAGATAAGTATTTCAGTGCTTAGAACATTGAGAAAGGTCTAAATAGAGACATTTGGGATAATGTTATAAATATGTGAATTCCTACTTATGATGGGGTACATGAGATGGCTTTGTTTGTTGAAAGGTTCTCGGTTGAGCAGATACAGTCGGTGATAGTCAGCAGTGGGTAACCAGGAGCAGGGACCTTGGCAGCAAGGAGAAGATGTTAGACTTAGGGACCTAGATGTGGGAGAAGTTTCAGGAGGAGGTCCTAGGATGGAGGATCTACATTTTAGGGCTCACAAGGTGGGTCCAGTCACCCTAGAGAGAGTCCATGATATTCATGTGATGGAACAAGAAATATTGGTTGAGATTATCCAATCTATCATACTACTGATAGGGAGAATTTGGATGGACCTTCGAGGAAGAGGTTGTGGTAGGAGCTGGTAGATCCATACAGAGGCGTATGTGGTAGAGGAGCTGGGAGAGAAGTAGGAGGTTGTCAATGTTTTGACCTATTACCACCACCACCCCTAGGTGGTCTGCGCTAGGTTCTAGGAGATGGGGGACATGGGTTGGGACAACTACGTGCGATTGAGGCTTACGACCTAGGGGATACATGAATGTTTTGATGTACGATCTGTGTCTTTTCCAATTTAGATGTAGTTCTTATAGACACATGTTCTAGTAATTTGTTTCTCACCACATGTCTTATAAAAGACCTAGATATTCTAATTGAATCGTTGACTTTCCCCTTAAACTTGTAGAAACCTACTGGAGGAGACTCAATGATCACACACTTATGTCGATAGTGTGAATTGAACATTGAAGGAAAGAGTTTCACTTCAAACTGCTTGGTAGAAGCATTGAGGCCTTATGATGTAATTCTTGGAATGGATTGGCTATCTACAGTCCATTCCCAGATTGACTATTTTAGGTGAAGGGTGCGGTGCATCTGTTGTGATGGAATGAGTTTTTCCTTTTTCGGTGAATAAGAAACCCATATAGCATCCCGCCTTTTTATCACATAAACTTTCATTACATTTTACAAAACTGGGGATCTTTAAGGTTTAGTGTCTTGGAAACCAGGAACTTTAAACATGAAAACATAAAACATTCTTCTAAAACACTTGAAATGATTCTCCTAATGTTCATCTTAGGTTCATTACTGCATCACATAACCTGGGGACATAAATCAAAATAAAGGGTGAGCAAAAATCCCAATAAGGGAAACAAGAGAAACATTTTACATGTGAACTTGAGATACTTCAATAAGGTCATGAAAAGAACATTAAGGCATGAGAATGAAATCATGAGGCATATCATAATAAAAATAACATTTTCATAACTTGAAGAAGTGGCTGCAACATTTAATATTGACAATAATTTCATTTCACCAAGGTTCATCCCCAAGGTGTCATTAAATATTACCAAGGTTATTCACCAAGGTGTCAGTCTAAAGAGTCATCTCTAGAGATTAAGTCTTTACCCAATGCATTGGAGCGCTATCTGGTCACACCCTTGACATGTCTTTATTATCATTTCAACCACATATATCATCATCAATCATTTCATAAACAACCCATATAGCATAAAATAAATGGGTTTCATTTCATAATCATAACGTTTTAAAAACTACTTTAAAGACATGATCTTTATGTCACTTTAAACCCACGGAAAGGGAATGCAGGTTTCATGTATGTAAATCCCAGAATATAAAATAGAACATTTTTATATATATGTTAATACCACTTTAGGAGAAAGATCTTTGAGTATTCACTTAATAAAATAAATTAATTTGAGAATAAGAGAGAGACATTTTGAGACGGAAATTCTGCAGCATAACGGCTATGTTACAAGGTTTTTAGAAAACATTGAAAAGAGAGAGAACATGGGTCAAACATTCATAAATTTCCCATAAAACAGTAGAGGGATAGAATATAAGAGATTTAAGAACATGATAATGAAATTTGAAAATATACCATATGAAATGAAGAACATGAAAGGAAGACAAAAATAAGATTTCTATTTTGAAAATTCGGCATCCTAACAGCTTTACATAAACTTCAACCAAAAATGAATTGATGAGATCAAATAGGGTCTCCCATCATATGAAAATAAAATATCAGTATGATAGATATAGAGATCATACCCCAACATAATAAAATGTAACTTGAAAGACTTGACATGGAATTAGAACTTTGAAAAGGGAGAAAGGGGCAAGGACCACTTAAAAATTCAGCATCCTAACGATGCCACTTAAACTTCAAAATACTGAATTGAAGAGATAAAATGGGGTCTCCCATAATATGGTCATAAAAGATCAGTATGATAGATATAGATATCATACCCCAACATAACAAAAAGGAACTTGAAATAATTGACCTGAAAGTAGAACTTCAAAACGAGAAGGGTGAAGAACCACTTAAAAATTCAGTAGCCTAACAACGCCACTTAAAACTTCAAAAAAATTAATTGAAGAGATAAAATGGGGTCTCTCATAATATGGTCATAAAAGATAAGTATGATAGATATAGATATCATACCCCAAAATAACCAAAAGTAACTTGAATGAATTGAAATGAAAGTAGAACTTCATAAAGATAAGGGTGAAGAACCACTTAAAAATTCGGCAGCCTAACGACACCACTTAAAACTTCAAAATACTGAATTGAAGAGATAAAATGGGGTCTCTCATCATATGATCATAAAAGATCAGTATGATAAATTTATAGATCATACCCCAACATAATAAAAAGGATCATGAAATACTTTACATGAAAATAGATCTTGAAAAATGAGATGGGAGAAAGAATCTGTTAAAAAAATTTCGGTAGCCTAACGGCACCACTTAAAACTTCATAAAACGAAATAATGAGAGTAGGAGGAGATCTCTCATTATGTGAACATGAAAAGGGAAGTAATAGGAGTATAAAATAACACCCTTTAACATAATAACATGGAGCATAAAAGAAATTACATAAAAAAGATTTCTTAAAAAGAAAGAGAGCGATTGGATCCCTTACCTTAAAATGTAACTCTTAAAACTCAAATTTTGGGACCTTGAGGGCTTGGGGGCACCTTGGGAGGACTCCTTGGGAGGTAATGAGACCAGAACATAGTTGGGGGAGAGTGGGGAGTTGAATATATTAGAGGATGGCTTGGTATTTATAGGGAAAGTGAGGGGACAAGGCATTAATGGCCAAGGGACACCTCATTATTGGTTTTGGCCAAACCATGGGCTTTCCCATGGTATTTGCCCATGGTATTGGCCACTTGGGACACCTAATACCTTATCTTACTATTCATAAGTCGACCATATTGATTACATACCTAATACATCATTTAATGATTTCATTAAACACACGTAACTTAAAAACATTATTTTCACTATTCATCGAAAATTCAACTTTCTCAGAATAGTCCCAAAATTTCACCTTAACCAAATATCAATGCTCTGATTTCATAAATGAACTCCATTTTATAAAAATAATTTTCTAAATATTTTTAATTTATTTTTTAAATAAATACACTATTCACCAAAAATTCATTTTTTCAGAAAAAAACCCTAAAATTACCATAACATTATATCAGTGCTCTGAGTTCAAAAATGAAATCCATTTTATAAAAATATATTTTTTTAAATATTTCTAATTTAATTTTTAATTAAAAAACACTATTCACTCGAAAAAACTAATACTTGAATAATAATTTATGAAATGGTCATTTAACCATTTTATTGAATCACATTACTTAATCAATGTGCCTAGATTATATTAATACTTTTCTAAGTGAGATTAATAATCCATTTTGACACATTACTAATCCTAATCATAAAATCACTATTCATAATTTACTATTCATCAAAAATCAAGTTGATCTTATTAGACTCAAAATTTAGTACTGAACATAATTGTAGAAGACCATATTTTGAAAATCATTACACATTTTTAATTATTTCAGGTTTACATAAACATTTTTAAAATATCATTTTTCTAAAATTCATCAAAAATATGAATACTATATTTATCCGGTCATTTAAAAATTCATAAACTTCATCATAAGAAGAAATCCCAATTTTTTATTTAAAACAAAGGATTACACAAGGCAGTTACGGTCTCCTTATATATCCCCTTATCACACCAGCATAGGACCTAAGTGTAAGGTGTGCTAAGGTGAGAGAATTTGAGGGAGGCTCAGCTAACATCGCACGAGTAGTAATTTCTATCAGTTTGAACATCTCGCAAAGGCGATTCCATTCTAGCTTCACACGATGAAGTTCGGCTTGGGTTTGGTGCAGAGCAAAGCCCAGTGGTGCTACCTCCTTCCCAAGTTCTGTTAGATGGGCTTCGATCGGTCCAAGACTACTAGGTGAGGACATAGAGTCTTCTTTCTATAATAATTAACCAAGATTACTTGTATTTAGAGACAATAATCAAAATGTTTAGTTTCCAGTGGTTATATTGACCAATGGTCATATAACTGTCTAAACCCAAAGGTCTCATTTTAATTATAATCATGTTATCAAATGAAACATTTTTGTTGAGTATAAAAATAAAATAAAATAACACATCAAATTAGGAAACAAGACTTATTCAAAATTTTGGGTCGTTACATTCTTCCCCCCTTATGAAATTGTTTCCTCGCAATTTTTAAAATTGGGTTTTGAAATTTCATTGAAAGTCCCACATCAGAAAAGGTGTCAGTAAAATTATTACATTAAAATAAAGAAAGGGAAGTACAAAGGTCACCCGAGTTAACCCACACTAGGATTCCATGTAGGAAAACATATACGTGGAAGAAAAAACAAAGGGTCATGTTCTGGGGGAGAGTGGTAGAGAACATTATTAAGAGAAAGTTAACAATAAAAAAATACCAAACTTATGATGTGTGTAAACGGTCTTTGATTACCTAGTAGGAAACGTAAACCAACAACATTTTTGTTTTACGTTCCTTTTCATAATTTTGAGGAATTCATTTACATCATAAAACAAAAACATAAGAAAATATACCTATCTTCATGTATATTTTTATCCTTTAATAAGTTTCTAACCAAAACTAATATTTTCTCCAAACTATGATCATTCAAAACTACTTGGTCTCATCAAAACATAAGAATCATCTTCTAGAAAATCACATAATCCACAAAATATTAACTATCTATTTCTTCTATCTTTAAACATTATCCCAAAAACAGAAAGGGTAAGGTAAGACAACTCTTCAAAAAGAAATAATCCCATAGGAATGGAAACTACATTTAAATCTTCAAAGTTCCATGGTACTACCCATAGTTCATCATTGACCATTCCATAAATAACAGTCATTAAGGTTCCTCAAAATAAACCAAACTAATATTGAAACCCAAATACAAGAAGGATTTGATAACATAGTCTTCCAAAATAAACTTCATTGTCCATCACCAAACAATATCAACCACTCCTAACATATTATAATAAAAGTAGCTAACCTAAACATATTTTACCCAAGATAGGTTAATAATTTCCATAAGTAACCTAAATTACTATAAGTCCACCTTAAATTCATAGATTCTTCAAAATATAAGTCAACCTTACTCCTCAATGAAAATACCTTAGTAATCTATTTACCTCGATCATATAGGGTCCCCAAAATAGTGAACGTCTTCCAAAATAATAATCATATTTTAATCCCCTAATCATCCCTGTCATATTAATATGACAATCGTCGCATTTCCTATCACATTGGTTATTGGGACATGTTCATCCATTTCCTGCCATTAACTAAGAAAAGAAACTATAATTAGGGGCTTAATTACTTAGACAATAATCATGAAAAGGAACCGAAAGTATATGAGGATAACTTGTAGAAGAAAAGTATACCCTAACTTGTGATCCCCTAGGTTCCCATCTAGGTTATCCATGATCATATATTCTTATGTGAATCTTTATTTTATTTTATCATTATTCCTTTAACAATGGTTCATACTAAGCTTATGAATTTACCAAAGCATATTCCCCGGGAGTGTCGTAACCAAGAGTGCATCAAGGCCTGTTGTCGTGTACCAGTTCCCGTTCGAGTCTAGATCAAAGCGGTGTTTTCGGGTTTTACCCCTATGTACATATGTGCCAGATCAACCTCTACCTGCTCGTATCCAGACAGGGATGTATTTGCTTGGCAACCCCAAACTCAATACTCACCAAAATACCAGGAAGATTTCTTATATTTTAACTTTTCTATAGGCTTCTTCATAAAGTTTTCATATCCTAATTTCCACAAATAACTAAACCATCCTTTGATACCAACTATAGAATCCCACCTTTTTATCACATAAACTTTCATTACATTTTACAAAACCGATGATCTTTAAGGTTTAGTGTCTTAGAAACCAGGAAAATTAAACATGAAAACATAAAACATTCTTCTAAAACACTTGAAAGGCTTCTCCTCATGTTCATCCAAGGTTCATTACTGCATCACATAACCTGGGGACATACATCGAATGAAAGGGTGAGCAAAAAGCCCAGTAAATGAAATAATAGAAACATTTTACATGTGAACTTGAGATACATCAATAAGGTCATGAAAAGAACTTTAAGGCATGAGAATAAAGTCATGAGGCATATCATAATAAAAATAACATTTTCATAACTTTAAGATGTGGCTACAACATTTAATATTGACAATCATTTCATTCCACCAAGGTCCATCCCCAAGGTGTCATTAAACATTACCAAGGTTATTCACCACGGTATCAGTCTAAAAAGTCATCTCTAGAGATTAAGTCTTTACCCAATGCATTGGAGCGCTATCTGGGCGCACCCTTGACATTTCTTTATTATCATGTGAGCCACATATATCATCATCAATCATTTCATAAACAACCCATATAGCATAAAATAAATTTTTTTCATTTCATAATCATAACGTTTTAAAAACTGCTTTAAAGACATGATCATTATGTCACTTTAAACCCATGGAAAGGGAAAGTGGGTTTCATGTATGTAAATCACAGAATTTAAAGTAGAACATTTTGATATATATGTGAATACCACTTTAGGAGAAAGATCTTTGATTATTCACTAAAGAAAATAAATTATTTTGAGAATAAGAGTGAGACTTTTTGAGACAGAAATTCTCTAGCATAACAGCTATGTTACAAGGTTTTTAGAAAACATTGAAAAGAGAGGGAACATGGGTAAAACATTCATAAATTTTCCATAAAAAAGTAGAGCGACAGAATATAATGGATTTAAGAACATGATAATGAAATTTGAAAATATACCATATTAAATGAAGAACATGAAAGGAAGACAAAAATAAGATTTCTCTTATGAAAATTCGGCAGCCTAACAGCGTTACGTAAACTTCAACCAAAAATGAATTCATGAGATCAAATAAGGTCTCCCATAATATGAACATAAAAGGTCAGTATGATAGATATAGATATAATACCCCAACATAATAAAAAGTAACTTGCATGACTTGACATGGAATTAGAACTTTGAAAAGGGAGAATGGTGCAAGGACCACTTAAAAATTCAGTAGCCTAACGCCGCCACTTATACTTCAAAATACTGAATTGATTTTATCAAATGGGGTATCCCATCATATGTTCATAAAAGATAATTATGATAGATATATATATCATACCCCAACATAACAAAAAGGATCTTGAAATAATTGACATGAAAATAGAACTTCAAAACGAGAAGGGTGAAGAACCACTTAAAAATTCACAGCCTAACAGCGCCACTTAAAACTTCAAAATAATGAATTGAAGAGATAAAATGGGGTCTCTAATCATACTGTCATAAAAGATCAGTAAGATAGATATAGAGATCATACACCAAAATAACATAAAGGAACTTGAAAGAATTGACATGAAAGTAGAACTTCAAAAAGAGAAGGGTGAAGAACCACTTAAAAATTCGGCAGCCTAACGGCGCCACTTAAAACATAAAAATACTAAATTGAAGAGATCAAATGGTTTCACTCATCATATGATCATAAAAGATCAGTATGATAAATTTAGATATCATACCCCAAAATAATAAAAATGAACTTGAAATACTTTACATGAAAATTGATCTTGAAAAATGAGAAGGGAGAATGAATCCGTTACAAAAATTTCTACAGCCTAACGGCGCCACATAAAACTTCATAAAACGAAATAATGAGAGTAAGAGGGGATCTCTCATTATGTGAACATGAAATGGTAAGTAAGAGGAGTATAAAATAACACCCTTTAACATAAGAACATGGAGCATAAAAGAAATTACATAAAAGAGATTTCTTGAAAAGAAAGAGAGAGATCAGATCCCTTACCTTAAAACGTAACTCTTAAAACTCAAAGGTTTGGACCTTGAGGGACTGGGGCACCTTGGGAGGACTCTTTGGGAGGTAATGAGACCATAAATTCGTTGAGGGAGAGTGGGGAGTCGAATGGATGAGATTAATGCTTGGTATTTATAGAGAAAGTGAGAGGACAAGGCATTAATGGCCAAGGGACACCTCATTAGTGGTTTTGGAAAAAACCATGGGCTTGCCCATGGTATTTGCCCATGGTATTGGCCACATGGGACACCTCATACCTTATCATACTATTCATAAGTCTACCATATTGATTACACACCTAATACATCATTTAATGATGTCATTAAACACCCGTAACTTAAAAATTGTATTTTCACTATTCATCGAAAATTCAACTTTCTCAGAATAATCCCAAAATTTCACCTTAACCAAATATCAATGCTCTGATTTCAAAAATGAACTCCATTTTATAAGAATAATTTTCTAAATATTTTTAATTTATTTTTTAAATAAATAAACATTTCACTGAAAATTCATTTTTTTAGAAAAAACCCCAAAAAATACCATAACATAATATCGGTGCTCTGAGTTCAAAAATGAAATCCATTTTATAAAAATAATAATTTTTTAATATTTTTAATTTAATTTTTAATTAAAAAACACTATTCACTTGAAATAAATAATACTTCAATAATAATTTATTAAACTGTCATTTAACCATTTTATTGAATCACATTACTTAATCAAGGTGCCTAGATTATATTAATACTTTCTTTAGGTGAGATTACTAATCCATTTGTACACATTACTTATCCTAATCATAAAATCACTATTCATAATTTACTATTCATCAAAAATCATGTTGATCTTATTAGACTCTAAATTTCGTACTGAACATAATTGTAGAAGACCATTTTTTGAAAATCATTACACATTTTTAATTATTTAAGGTTTACATAAACATTTTTAAAATATCCTTTTTCTAAAATTCATCAAAAATATGCATACTATATTTATCCGGTCATTTAAAAATTCCTAAACTTCATCATAAGAATAAATCCCATTTTTTTATTTAAAACAAAGGATTACACAAGGCAGTTACGGTCTCCTTACATATCCCCTTATCACACCAGCATAGGACCTAAGTGTAAGGTGTGCTAAGGTGAGATAATCTGAGGGAGGCTTAGCTAACATCGCACGAGTAGTAATTTCTATCACTTTGAACTTCTCGCAAAGGAGATTCCGTTCTAGCTTCACACGATGAAGTTAGGCTTGGGTTTGGTCCAGAGCAAAGCCCAGTGGTGCTACCTCCTTCCTATGTTCTGTTAGATGGGCTTCGATCGGTCCAAGACTACTAGGTGAGGACATCGAGTCTTCTTTCTATAATAATTAACCAAGATTACTTGTATTTAGAGACAATAATCAAAACGTTTAGTTTCCAGTGGTCATATTGACCAATGGTCATATAACCGTCTAAACCCAATGGTCTCATTTTAATTATAATCATGTTATCAAATGAAACATTTTTTTAAGTATAAAAATAAAATAAAAGAACACATCAAATTAGGAAACAATATTTATTCAAAATTTTGGGTCGTTACATCCCATGAAGCATAATATAGACTCATGTATAAGAGTGTTCAAATGATTACCCATAATTTGGCTAGATGGACCTTTGGTGTGGTGGATGTTAGGAGATTACAATTTACTATAGTAGGGGAGGAGTACAAGAATGTCTTTCCTGAAAATGTTCTAGGTTTAACTGCTCACTGAGAGATAGACTTCTTAATTGATCTATAACACAATATGACATTGATATATGCACCAGAATATTAGATTTCCCACATATAGCTTTATGAATTGAGGGTGTAGTTGTAGGACTTTTAGAGGAATGGATTCATGAGACCCAGTGTTTCACCCTAGGTAGCCCCAATTTTCTTTTCAAAAATTCAAACAGAAGCTTATGGTTGTGTGTGGATTTTCGGTGATTGTGAAGTGAAAGTATCCAATAACAATGATCAATGACATCTTTGATTAGTTAAGAGGGGAACAATGGTTCTTGAAGGTTGACCTCTAATCAGGATATCACTAGTTGTGAGTGTGGGATGAGGATATACCTGTGATGGCCTTCATATGTCGTTATGGTCATTATGATTACATGGTTATGACATCTAGTGTAAAGAATTCCCATGTAGTGTTCATGTAACTAATTAAACAGATATTTCATCCTTAAATCGGTTCATGTTTGTCTTCATCGATGACATCCTAGTATACTTGACATCCAAGGAGGATCATATGAGGCACTTAAGGATATTTTTTGATATACTCTGAGAGAACCAGATTTATAGAAAACTATTGAAGATCCAATTATGGATTAATTTAGTCCAATTTTTGGGACCCATTATCTTAGTGAACATAGGGGTAGTGGACTCATACAAGGTTGTGTCAGTGTTAGCATGTGAGATACCTAAGAGTGTAATAGAGGTGTGGAGATTCCTCAGTCTAGAAGACTATTAATAGATATTTATATTTGATTTCTAAAGGATGTCAACACCTTTTATATCTTTGAATTGCAGGGGGTATCCTTTTTTATGTATATAGAAGTGCCAAAAGACTTTTTAGTAGTTGAGGTAGAGTTTTATGAGCACGCCGATCAAGAGATTTCTAGAGGAGGGTGTTGAGTACATAGTATTTCGCAATGTATCAGGAACCAGACTTGGTTGTGTCCTGATTCAAAGGAAAGAAGTGATTGCCTATGGATCTCGCCAGTTGAGACCACATGAGTAGAACTACACGACCCATGATATTAAGTTAGGAGTGTAAATATTTTCATTGAAGATGTGGATACACTACCAGATGGGAGAGTGTTTTATCGTCTAATCTAATAATAAGAGTCTATAGTATATCTTCTCTTAGTAGGATCTTAAATTGAGACAAAGGTGATTTATAGAGTTCCTCTAGGATTATGACTTTAAAATTTTCTATACTCATGGGAAGGGGAATGTGGTATAGATTATCCTAGTAGGAGATATAGTTTGCTATTTCTTAATGACGTATTAGAGCAGTTAGCCTCATTACATTTATCCTTTGTGGATGTAGATGCATCAACTTACCTCTCATCGATGATTTTCACCCTTCCACTCTTATTGGGAGTCAGGGAGGCACAACTTGGGGATACCGACTGTGAGACACTATGTGCTCGTATATCCACAGGGAATGCTCCTGATGGATATTCAAAAAGTGGGGAGCATGTCGTTGTTTTTAGATGATGCATAGTGAGGCCAGTGATTTTGTGAGAGATTTTTTTGAGGGATTTTCATACACCCCCTTTGGCAGTACATCTAGGTGTGGAGAAGATTTACCAGGACCTCCAACATCAGTTTTGGTGGCTATGAATGAATAAAGGAGTGGTAGAGTTCATTTCTCAATGCCTTACTTATCAACAAGTGAAGGATGAGCATCAAGTTCCAATGTTTTTAGATCAAACACTTGAGGTTCCATAATAGAAGTGAGATGATATTTCGATGGAATTTTTGATGGTATTACCACATATTTCTAGGATACAAGATGCCATCTAGATAATTGCGGACTAAGTCACTAAGTCATCCCACTTCTTAGTTATCCAATAGCAGAGTTCAGTAGAGAGATTGGGATGCCACTACTTGTAGGAGATAGTCTGACACCATGGTATTATATTGAAGATTTTTTCATATCATGATGCTCACATTATATCCTAGTTGTGGAAGGGATTATAGGAGGGTTTTGGGACCCATTTGAGCTTGAGAACAAAATTTCACCGACAAACTGATGGCTAGAATGCGTGGACCATTCAGGTTTTGGAGGAAATGATATGAGCATGCATGTTGGACTTTGGATGTAGTTGGGAGGATCACCAACCACTGGTGGAGTTTTCATAAAACAACTATAATTCCACCATTTTTATGAATCTATTTAAGGATTTTTATGGGTGATCATTTAGGTCACCACTTTATAGGACTGAACCAGGAGAGTTAGCACTCATGGGCTTGGAGTTGGTGTGAGTTACTATAGGGAAGGTGAATGTCATATAGGAGCCTATGAAGACTACATAGATTCATCAAAAATACTTATACTAATAGGTGAAAAATTTCATTTGAGTTAGAGTAAAGAGAAATTTTTTTCCTATGGGTTTCATCTCAATGTGGATTGTGGATATTTATTAGGGGTTGCAAGCTATCTCTGAGGTTCATTAGCTCTTTTTAGATACTGCGTAGAGTTGGTGAGGTGGAATACCAATTAGATTTACCGCCGTAGTTAGACTGGGCACATGATGTATTCCATGTGTTGTAGCTACGGAGATATGTGCATGACCCATCACATCTCTTTGACCGGGGATAGCTAGAGATCGAGGATGGATGGAATTTTGACAAGCACCTAGTAGAGATCGAGAATCTAAAAGAGAGGAATCTTTATAGGTGATCGATTCCTTTGGTGTGTGTTTGTTGGAAGCATGAGAATCTCTAGGAGAGCCCTTGGGACCGGGAGGCTCATATGCATGCTCAGTACCATTATCATTTTGAGTATCCATTTTTTTGTCTTTTCATGGATGTAAATCCCCAAGGTGGGGAAAATTTAACATCCTGGATTTTTTCATGTATTATTTTTCAATATTATATAGATTAATTTTGAGAATAGGTGATGAGGTGGCATCAAATTCCAAGGCCCTATGTTATAGGAATAATTGTTAGAAATATATTAAAATATTAAATAGCAAGTGCATGGTTTTCCTAAAAAAGTGGAATAACATATAAATAGTTACCTGAATCAGAAATCAAAGAGCACCTTTTAGTTTAGAACAAAATCTTTACCCAAGGAATGAACTAACAGTGGTCGGCATGTGTCTCTTGTGAAAATGTTATCAGATGAGAAAAATGAATAAAAAAATGAATAATATTTAATTTATTTTAAATGTTGACATAGTGACCGATTAAACTTTAAATAAGACCCTTCTTCAGAAATATAGGGTTATCCTTAGAACCCTGGAATTCTTTAGAGATGTCGAATAGAGAACCTTTGGAGAATTCCTCTAATAGAAAATTAAGAAATATCAAATCCATGATTGACATGCACTAATATTGTTAGATCTTTCCAAACAACGACTATGTGGTGACTTATCATCATCAATGATGGATCGAAATCCGAGTTGGTTGTGTTATTTTGTTTTTCTTTTCCCCATTATTTATTCTTATAATAAATGATGACTGATGAATGAACATATTAGCCTACAGATTGATCATGTTTTCCATATGGGTTAATTAATGGATTTATTAGGAAATGATTCTAGAGAATTGGTTTTATTAATTTACCATTCTAACGGTGAAAAACAATGATCGACTTAAACATTGATCTAGGTTCTTTCCTCTTGATTTGTTGTGATTTTCTCCCCTGAATCTTGCATTACTCATACATGTTCTTTATTATTCCATGTATTTCAACACCCTTAGTGAAAAACCAATCATCTCACCTTCACTTCTTGGTGAAATGATCTGAAAAAATTGACCAGTAATCAGGACGACTCGATGGAGGTGAGACGGTGGGCATGACAGCAGACCAAATGACGGTGGGTGCTGAATTCACATTCGTTAGTAATAAAAAAATTTCTACGATTACATTTTAAAAGTAGATTGAAGGCCCAAAACTTATTGATTCTATGTTAGAGTGGAAAAATGCGGTAGGATTTTGAGTTTTGAATAGAAATTAACACCTGACCGGAATATGGGATATCAACAGTGCGAGTAGGATGAAGATGATGGGTTTCTATAGAAACCCAATCCACATGGCATGTGGCCCCCCATGGATGAACTCAGAATGTTCATGGGAAGTAAACAAGCATGGGGTGGAGTACACAGTTTACCTACATAGTGTGTACACCCCCACCTAGCTGGGTATGTACCGATTACATAGACAAACCTATGTATTGGTACACGAGAAGGGATACACATGTTTTCACCATGTACTGGTACATGGCTGAAGTACACAGGAAGACCTCATATGGAAGGACACAATGTGTGAGCTTTTCTTCAAACCATGTACCACTCTTCTACATGACATGGTTTGATTCACATAGGGTGCTGTACATGAGTAGTACCCGAGGTCAAGGGACACAATGTGTGGCCCTACAACATGCCATATAACCCTTTCTATATGGCTTGACCTTCTTTTCCTGTGTATCATTTAAATGATTATTTATTGTTTGTTCCCTCACTATTCCCCTGAAGGATGGTACAAATCATTTCCTACTCATAGGACTACAATCACTTCTATAGGAATTCCTGGATAGAGTTTTTGGAATCCCCTGAGAGGCCTGGATCATGATCCACTATTCATCTTCATTCCCTAAGTGTGGTTATTGGTATCGATGTGACCAAAACTATGTGGGCACTGATATTCTACATAGTGATTTAATCTAGATTGAGTTGTTGGTATCACCCTATGGCACGAACTATGATCCCCATATGTTTTATCATATCCATCTTTTGATCTACTATCATATCCTTGTCATGTAGAGACCCAAGGGGATGTACCTCTCAGATGGATGTTATCAATACAGTCAGACAACGAAGTGTATTCTCCCATATGAGTGCTTTATGTAATCTTCAATCATGAAATACCAGTGGTGGTATACAGTGGTTGTGACTTACCTCTAGACTATGTGTCTTTGATTGAGTATATCTAGAAATTCCGTTTATATATGCTATAGACATATACCTATGAATAGATGACTGTACTTTCTTTTCTTGTATTGTTTTGTGCTATCGGGGTGTCCTACTGAGTATTGTTATACTTGCCCCTATATGGGTTTTTCCCACACATGTCATGCCTTGTACTTATGATCAACCTTTCTATGGAGTCCTAAGAAGACCAAGATTAAACGATGCTTAGTGAGACCAGACAGACTAGGTTGTGTTCCTAAGACTTTTAGAAAGTAGTCCTAGTACCTTTTTCTTACAGGTTGGGCTTTTGTTATAGACTCTTATGGTGGGCTTGTATTTGTCCCTGTTTACTTTACTTACTTTCCATCATACTCTAGTTGTGGGATATAGTGGTATTCATACATTTTTTACTTAGTGGTTTTTACATTTCAACATTTTGAGGGCTTGGAGATGAGTGAGCACGTATAGTTACATCGTTAATTCCTCCCATAATAGTGATATGCCTACTCAGTGGTAGTCACCTTCTCTTAACATATTGGATGCAGGATTGGAGAGTTGAGGAATGGGCCCCACTTGGACGGGTTGTGAGACAAAGCTAAACCTCTCACCAATATACCCAAGGCTTACCATGTGATGCATTTCATAAATCATTTTGATTCATTGAAAATACCCCATTTTACCTTTATAAAAAACTACAGAAAAAACCGTCTTTTATCAAAAATCCATTCAGACACACAAATAACCAGGAAAAATTTATTTATAAATAAATTTATAGAAATAGGAGAAAGAGTGTTCATCCAACACAGTCTAGATATGGAACCCCCTACCTCAATAATCAGGGGGACACACACCCATGATGGATCCACCAACAAGAGAATTCAACAACAACAACAAAGGCCCTAGAATCAATCTAAACATCATTGAATTAAACTGATTTAAAAAATGGGTTGGAAGAGAATAGGAAATGATTAATAACTCAAAAAACACACCCACCGAACAATAACCAACTAAATCAATGACCCCCATAATTAGATCACACCATGAGTCTAGAAGGTAAGTTAAATAATCAACACTATATAACAATTAGTATGATAATGCAATGCCATTATGCTACCACAATCAAAGAAACAAAGAATAAGAAAAGATTAATCACTCAGAGAGATGAAAATCAACCACAATGATGAAAAAATACTGAAAGGATCAATTTGAATTAATGGAAGTCTCTAAAATCAATAAAGAATCCTCTTTGGCTGAGTTCCAAGAGGTCTGTATGAGAAAGAAATAAAACTTCAACCAATAAGTTCCTCAAATCCATGCTCATGAGAATTATATGGTATGTAATCCCTTAACATGTTGTGTAATTGATAACGATCACATACACTAGAAAACCTATAACCTTTTTAATTAAAACTAATCATGAAGCATTACATGTTGTGTAACCCTTAAATATTGTAATCACCCAGCGTACAAAAAATAACTCCAAAACCAACTTGGGAATATTATGGACTCGGGTTGAACCCCATAACGTTTTTAATAAGATTTATACCCACATTACATTAATTAAAACACAAACACAACCCTAAACATTGTGTAATTTCCCCCTAACAAATTCTCTCCATCATCATGAGTCCCATTTTGCACACATTGAAGGAGGAAAGCATGCTAAGAGAAGGGAATTACCTAATGGAGGTTAAATGGATGTTAAAAACTCCCCACTATAAGGCATTATATACTAGAGAAGTAATGTGAAAAAATGAAGGTTGTTAAATAGGTGAGGACACTTCTCTATCATCAATGACTCACACTCTTATGTCTCATGAGAAACTAATTTGTGTCTCCATAACACTATGACCAAAAATAAACTTCCAACACATGAATTTCACATGAGAGTCAAAGATCTCAATAGGATGTTAAAAAATAGAAACATATGGATTTAACTCAATATCTTCCCAACTCAGAATGTGATAGGGAAAATGATGAAATTTTATGAGCTGTGATATGTGGAAAATATCACTAATTATTTTCAAGTGAGACAGAAATTCTGACAGATAAGACACCATCCCAAGCTGCTCAATGACCTCAAATGGTCCCACATATCTCAAACAAACTTTATCTATTTTCTAAGTCGATAGAGGCCCATATGAGGAGAAAATTCATGGAAACCTGGTCACCTATAGAAAACTCCAAAGGATGATTCCATTGATCTACATAAGATTAATGTCAAATCAATGATACAAACACACACCGAAATATATCTTGAATTCTAAAAAATGTATATTGAACAAAACTTGATCCCACCAATGAAGATTCTCCCACATCAAACCAATAAAGTGGTGACCTATACAAGAGACCATAAATATTCTCAAAAATATCCATTCTAATTGATGAATAAATACTATTGTTATAAGGAAACTAAACCTACCCTAGATAGATTTCCCATAATACAAAAAAATAAGATATAAGTATGAATCATATCCTCTAGAATATGAATAAAATTCTCTATATTACCATATATCTATGGATGATATGATGTACTCCATCAAACATGAGTCCCCATCTCCACTTATTTAATTCTACAGAACCTCGAAGTAAACCTAGGATCCCTATCTGAAATATTTTTTGAAGGAACCCCATGTAACCTTATTACTTCCTGTACATAGAGATTACCTAGATCTTAAAATTTAGCGGTTTCCATGATCAAGATTAAATGATATGACTTTTTAAACCAATCAGTCACCACCCAAAAAGAATTTCTCACTCAAGGAGTCCATGGAAGCCTATGAAACAAATCCCATGGAAATGTCATCCCATTACCAATCCGGTACTAGAAGAGGATGGAGTATATTATAAGGATTAAAATGATCTACCTTTATCCATTAGTAAGTGAAATAGTGAGAAACATAATCAATAATGTCACAATTCATAATTGGCCACCAAAATCACTATTTCATGTCCTAATATATCTTTTTTACATCCCATATGAATGGACCATGAACAAGTAAGAAAATAAAAAAACACTATGATCCTCACTATTATAAGATAATAAATGGATCCCCAAATCAGATTATACCATCTAATGAGAGAGATCAACCAGAAATAGTCTCCCCATCATTTATGGTTTCTTGAATTCCCGTGAAATTGACATTCTAATGCTAACTCTATAGTATAGATTCAAGGAGAGATAATGATAAGTGAATATTGGTTAGAACCATACTAGAAGTATCAACCTGAGTATCAAGATGCAACTTAAAAAAGAGCCCCAAAATGTTCCACTCATCTTTCAATTATTGAACATCTTAAAATGACACTTTTCTACTAATATTTTCTATAATGAGATTCCCCTTCCCCAGGGTGTACGAGATATAGAATTCAGACATCAGACATTATTCCACCCACTTCCTTTGTCTATGATTCATGTCTTTATCAGAAAAAATATATCTCAAACTGTTATGATAAAAAAATACTATGATCTTTTAACCAAAAATATAATTATACCAAAATCTAAGTGAATTAACAACTATATAATGCACTAAATAATGATTGGGGGAATTATTCTCACGTGGTTTAAGCTGATGAGAACCATAATCCACCACATGATCATATTTCATGATCACACAACCCAAACCCGCACTAGAATCATCATAGAAAACCAATAACACTTTTATAGCCTCATGTAAAATCAAAATAGGAGTGGATGTTATATTTCCTTTAATCTCATCAAAATAAAACCAAAAATTTTCATCCCCAATTAATTTCAACCCTTTCATTGTAAGAGTAGTAAAATGTGATGCCAAATTTGATAAATAATTAATGAAATTTTGATAGTATCCAACAAGACAAGAAATACTCTAAATTTCAAAGAACTTTTGTGGCTCTTCACATGAAAAACAATCTTTACCTTTTAAGGGTCAACTGATAATCCATGCTTAGAAATCACGTTCCCTAGGAATTTCACTTCTTGAATCCAGAAGATTTATTTGTAATGAATTCCATATAAATGTAGAATCCTAATTATTTCTAAGAGCAAACTCAAATGGTGTGCTTTATTTTTCTTAAATTTTTAGTAAAAAAATATTACATCTATGAACACTGCCAAAAAAGTGACTAGATACTGATGGAAAATCTGATTCATCAAATACCTGGAAACTGCATGAGCATTAGTTAGACCATATGAAATTACAAGATATTCATAATGGTCATTCCTAATCCTAAATGCTGTCATCTGTATATCAAAATCCAAAATTATAAGATGATGATAACCTGACCAAATATCAATCTTTGAGAACTTCTTTGTCCCATTTAATTAATCAAAAAAATCATTAACTTGAAGAAAAATATAGCTGTTCTTCACTGTTATCCAGTTTTACATAAGGTAGTCCACACATAGTTGGATAAAACTATCAACCTTCTTGGTAAATATAATATGGGATGACTAAGGTGAAACACTAGGGTGAAAAAAAAAACCATTTCTCACCAGGTAATTAAACTAAAACTTGATCCCTTTCAGCTGCACTGGTGCCATTTGATAAGAAGGTATTAATATCAGATGGATCGATGGAACTAAGTAAATTTTAAACAATACCTATCTCTCTAGATAAATCCTAGATAAATCATTAGGGAATACGTTAATAATTCCCATAATAATGTTAGGAATATCAATGATATAAGAAACATCATCGAGCTAAACAACAACAATAGACAACAAGCTCCATAAATAATTATAGGATTATCCTACATGGATAGACCTCAGATCAAACACTTCTTAAAAAACCCATGACCCCCCATAATAAATAATTAGTTAGACATTCTATTAATCAAAATTATCCTTACCTTGACGAGAATCCAGCCAATCCACCCTGATGATATCGTCAAACAGATCCAAATCGTGAATGAGAAAATACAAAGCTAACTTTATATTAGCATATAAATAGTGAAAAAAGGACACCAAACCTTTTCTCTTTCCTATTAATAGGAGGTGTCTCATACTATATAATAAAGGAAATGAGTTTCATAATAAGGTAAATTATTTCAAAAAAAATGGCCAGATATAAACTATTGGGAAGAACCATGATCAAATAAAGCAATCACTATCGAGGTTGTCATAAATATTGTACCTCTCAATATCTTTGGACAAGAATCTAACTACACTAGAATGTAATCTACTACATGAAGGTACCTCACTCATGAGGATTTTGGCTAGAGCCCTTTAGACATTGATGTATCTGACTATGCCGCAATAGTGTTTTGATCCAACGATCCTAGACTATATCGGGGAGTAGACATGGACTGAAAGAAATATTTTAGATGACGGTAATTCCCATAACTATTACACATATGTTTTGTGGTGGGAAAATAATTTCATTTGTGGTTGACCTTACCACACTGATATAAAGTTAGACGCACACTACCAACTATAACCAAAGGTTCTAGGGAGTCCTACTATCAAGAACAATCTCCACCGCTCCTGTGATGATCCTGTCACTTCCTCTTTTTCCCTGGAACGCCACTAAAGCTACCACTATATGGAAGGGAAAGGGACGAATATACAACATTTCATTCTATATTATTCTTTTTCATTATATCCCTATCCACTATCTCCAAAACTATAAGCATAAATACATGTAATCTGAAATCTAATCGTAATCCATATAGGTACTTATGAGCCTTCAACTGGTCATTCATTACAACTTCTAGTAAAAAAACCAAATCATCAAACAAATTGGTGAATGATGACACCACACACTATCTATATATTAAATATAGGAACTCTAGGGAATTATCCATCATCAAATACTCTTTAGAAAACTACTTGAAGAAGAGAATCAAGAATATATTCAAGTCCAAGGCCATATGATTATCATCATATACCATCGAATCCCACTAATGATTGTAAGTACCCATAAGTACGAATTCTACATAATTCACCTTGATATTATAAGGTGTTTCAAGGAAGTTTATTATTTGATCAATTTTGTCTAGCCAGCCCTCCGCCTCTAAAGGCTCATTCGTACCTTTAAAAGAATGTGTATTATCAATAATGAACTCCCATGATATATTTTTTTCTCCTAAAAAACTTGTATATAAATAAACAATCATGTTCTAAACTTGTGGAAAATTTTGGTCAACAACACAAATATAATTCAAGATATCCTTTATAATGTTCTGACACATTAGAGGACACCCTTGTAGAGCATTGGCTGCACCCTCCAGAAGAACTCATGGAACATGTCTTAGAGGTATACTACTACACAAAAAAAACAATTTATATGATCATGAAACAAAAATATCTCAGTTTAAACAATAAACCTTAATAAAAAACTGAGATCAACTATAAGAAGTCAAAATAGGATACACACATCCCAACATCCCATGGTAACTTGAGTCTCATTACAGAAAGAGCTGGCTGGACATGCATTATGACATACCTATGAAGTCATGAAAATTATATCTTAAGGCCAAAAAACGTCCCAAGACAAGGAATCTTGGGGAAAGACCACCTCTGATAAAACACTATGAAAAAAAAAACCTAAATACCCTCTTAAATTGGTACTAGTATCAACACATCACTCAACCAAAGGGTGTTCCCGATCTCCTTTGGCTGGTGACTAGCACCCTGGAATCAAAGAACAACCAGAGGAAAATTTTTTTCCCAACATGAAGCAATGAAATAAAACACATATATATAAGGATACATTAGAATAATGAATATATATTCCACAAGTGAATGTATAAAGTAGAAATAAATTAAAAAAAGAGTACAACAATATCTATGTACAAGTCTAACCACAAAGGACTAATAAAATAGGAAAAATAACTACTCGATGTGATAATATGGGAAAACCCACACCATATCACTGTCTAAATACCCATAATCATGTCACAAAAAACTCACCACCTCACCATAGTTCCTTACCTTTCTCTATATTGAAAGACATAAAAAGGTCTACATACCAATGAAGAAGCATGCATGGTGTGATCTAACAAGCACATTAGGTTTCCACCTAGGTATTACATAATAAGTATTTGTAAAAACAATTCATGTATTCTAATTTAAAAAAATCATGTTATGATAAGCATTAAATAATTTTTAATGAAAATCATGGGAAATATTTCTCCTTTTCCAACAATTCAAAAACAAGGGCATGTATATCAATTTCAAAGATAATGACTGCATATCAAAAACCAAAGAATTTAAAATCCAAATAACATGTAAATAATGATAAGGATCATAAAATGTCAATATATAAGACTAATCATACCATAATAAATGACTAATGAACAATAGTTTTTTATGGCACATGCCTAAAGAGAAGAGAAACACCACATGATTGAAACCCCCAACAATGTCAAACAAGTCACTAGAACAAAAAGTAGGGGAGCTGAGAACATCACCCTAAAAAAATCCCTTGATGGTAACATAGACAATAGACCTAAGCTATACCATTAACCTATGTAACCAAGTCTTACCTTTTGAAACATTTCATAAATCATTTAAATGATTTCAAAATACTCCTTTTTGCATTTACAAAAAACAAGGGAAACAACCTTTTATCAAAAATAAATTTACACATAGAAAAAAATCATGCCAAATTTATTTATAAGTAAATTAATAAAAATTAGAGTAGTGCAATTCATCCAACATAGGCTAGAGATAGAACCACTTAGCTAAATACAGATGGTCGCACAAGCCTATAAAGGATCCACCAACAAGAGAATGAAATAATGACAATAAAGGCCCTAGAATCAATCTACACATTTTAGAATTGATCCAATTATGAAAAAATGTTAGAGGGGAATAAATGACACATACCTCAAGAAAACACATCCACCAAACAATAAAAAACATAAGAAAAGACCTTTAAAACAATACCTCACCATGAATCTAGAATAAAAAAAAGAACCAACACCATGTATCATGGAATCTGATAACACAATTCCAATATGCTACTATGATCAAAGATATGAATATACATAAATGGTCACTCACTTAGAGAGATTGAAACCAACTGAAATAGTGACCAAACATTGAATGGATCAATACAGATCTAATAGAGTCTCTAGAAATTTATAGATAAGCCTCCTAGGATGAGAGCCAAGAGAGATTTATGAGAAAGAAATAACATTTTAACCGACCATCACCATAAAATTCCTTCTCATGGTAATTACAACTCTGTGACCCCTTTACACACCATATATTCTATGTTGATCAAATATACACAAAAATTCATCATATTTTTATTTAAAACTAAACTTTATGAATTTAACATCGTGTAACCCCTTTACATGTCATGAAATCTCACAATGTACAATAGAAAACTCTAAAACCTTCTTGGGAATCCTAAAAACTATGGGAGAATCTCACAAATCAATTATCAAATTTATTCTCGAACTCCATTAATTCAAACTGACACACAACCTTGAACATTAGGTAATTTTTCCACAAATAATTATTTACATATATGGGATTCCCAAGATGTACACAATTAAAGAGGAAAGAAACTAAAGTGAAGGAAATTACCTAAAACTGGGTAGTGGGATGAAGCACTTTTAGATTCTCTTCACAAGGTTTCCACCTAGGGAATCGATTTTCAAAATTCTTATACATTTAACATTTAAAAAATTTAACTGTTGATGGTTCCTTAGGAATATCATTATTCTTATCCATTGATTTAACTGAACATTTCAATTTCCATTTGGAATTACTTGATTTGTGTCCTTTTCCAAAATTAAATTATCTCCAATTTCCTTCAAAACATTTTCCTTGAAGTCTCTTCCCACATGATTTACATGATGAAAATTGAACATTCATTCCGATATGGTCACCATAAAAGTATGTATTTCCATTAATAAGTTATTCAAGAATCTAAACATAGTTTATATTGAACATATTATGATCTTTATAATTATAAAAATTAACAAGGTTTCACCTTATGACTCCAATTTCATTTAATTTATCATGTGTATGATCATTATATTGTCCATCACATTCAGAATTATCTTGAATCCATCTAGTTACAACAAATTTATAAAACCGAAAAATAATTGTATGATGAAAAATAATGATATTGGGAAACCACATAATCATGAGATATTATGTATAAATCCTGATTTTTTTCTAATCAATGAAACATTATGTTTCACCTAGGTCAAACAAGATCTTCACTTGTTAAAATATTTTATAATGTTTCAAAAAGAAAACTTGTATTTTCAAAATTATATCCCCTTGAATTTTCAAACCATGTGCACTGTAAAGCCTATTTTCACACATGTTCCCAATTGATTCTAACTCCGTACTATGTTTTTGGGGTTATTACCCCTAGGTAATATGTACTAGAAAAACATCAACTTGTAGTATCCATATTGAGAAGTATTTTTAGATAAACCACATAATCTATTCCTTACCAAAACTTTAGGATGTTCATCTAAGCATATCATAAATGTCAATCATAGGATTATCTTCTAAAATATATATTTTACTAATTCTCTTTCCCATGTTTTATTATATAAATGATCTAATACCAACTGTAAAGGCCCTAACTCTAGTAACCCAGAGATGGTGGTGGATTTATTACACTAGAACATGATATAATTTATCACATATCGAAGTATATAATACCTTAGTAGTCTTGGTAAATCGGATAAAAAATATAATTTCAAATAAATTTAACAAAATAAAATACAACATAACATTATATCTGAGAAAACCATTATTACCTTTAGCACACTGATTTATATCAGTGATAAATAACTTCTTGAAATCATAGGGAAAAGAATAAACTAAAAAGGGAGATCTCAGATTCACGGTAAAGGTATTAGTACTGTGAAATCTATCAATGATCAGATAATCATAAATAAGTGAAAGGGTATGATAAAAAAATCTGATGATGATACCTTTCATATGAAAGGTCATAATATTGAGAGATGACCTAAATATTTGATGTTCATAATACATAAATCATAATGATATCAAAATGATAACCCATGAATGAATAAACTAGTCATAATACATGGAATTGTGTTTGACACATAAGACTATAAAAACAATTCACATGTTAATGGTTAGTTGCTAAGACCATCAACATAGTGCATAAAGACTCATCTCTAGTTACCAATAGTGGATTAGGACACCCCTATTTCCCATATTGGATCTGGACACTCCTGTTTTCCACAGTAGATCATGCCCATAAACTTGTTTTACATCATTATATCATGAGATATAAAGCCTTACCCAATAAATTTGACGGAGTCATAGGTCCCACCTATCACATGTAAAAACAATATTTTTGGGTTCCCCAGGATCATAAATAATTTATCATATAAAAAACCATGAAAATAAACGGGTTTAATAAAAATTTCATCATATCATATCCTATGGAAAAAAGAAAAGTTGATAATCATTTCACCATTTCATCATAGCATAAACTATTTGAAAGAAACGACTTTCATGAATATATTTCCATAATAATCATAAACATAATACAACAAGAGAATTAATAGGGATTTTATCATGGGATCATATGACATGATTACATCTTATATGGAAAATGAGTTTGAAAGATCATTTAAAAAAATATTGAGTAAAATATTCTTTCTAATTTTGAAAAACACATTTTAAAAAACATTTTCAATATACTTTTTAATTTGGAAACACTTCTTTAAACATAATTTTTTTTAAAATCCTTTTCTCTAGAAATAATCTTTAATTGCTATATGATAAAATCATTGAATAAAATTTTACAAATAAATGATGTGGATGAATTTAGATTTTTGACCAAAGAGTGAAATAAAACTAAATTTTATAGAAAATAAGTTTTCAAATATTTGAACTACCAAAGATAGGTAAGATGTTGTTATTACTTGAAAACATCACTAATAAGTAGAAGAGAAGAAATTTCATGAGTATCATGATATATGTATCATGATATTTTATCATAATCATAAACAATCTTAATAAATGATTATATTGTAATATAATATCATTACAACTTCGTAACTTAGAATCATACGCTCCATAGATAAATTATTATAAATGTAATATAAAAAATAATGAGATTAAATAACATTAAATGAAACTTAACATAACATAATAATAAATAAATTCACAATATTAGATGTCAATTGGTAATTATATTCACCTCATTAAATAAAAGTGGTTCATAACATAACATATGACACAAAGAAGGTATATTTTAACTGAAATACCTTACTGCTATGATAAAAAATTTAAACCATGATCCCTATGTAACAAAGATCGTCAAATGGATATGTTATTCACCATAATTATCAGAATAATATTTATAAAATAATTCATGGGTAGTATATACACCACATCATAATGAAGAACCCAAGTGGATTATTTAAGTTGAATTTTTTTTCAGCGAGTTGAGAAGTTAAAAATTCAATGAGCTCTAAATTTGATGAGTGTGTAACTGATTAGTAGTTTAAAAGACATGTATAATTATTTCCTTAAAGAGACATAAATTCTAAAAAATATAAAAAGTGGACATGAAAAATAGTATTTATTTTTCATGATAATTTTAGAATGTTTACATTTAAATTTTTTTGTATCATTTTTATTAGCCTTTAATTTAAAAAATAAAGCCTCCCAACCAACAATACAAGGGATCCAACTATACCACTAATAATGTGGGAACAAGGATCAACCAATCATATCTAGCTGGCATAGCAGCCACAAGATTCATAGCACGCCACATGAGAGGCTCAAGGGAGCACACAAGCCACCTTACAAGGGGCACAATGGAAGAAGAGTGTGCTAGCATGGGTTGGTGGAAATGGTAATAAATTTTGAACTACATCGACAACACTTTTAAATAAAACGGAGTGTGTGACTGAGTTTTCAACTGATGTGGTAATTTATACCATGTGTTAATATTTCTCCATTTAAAAAGATACTTAATTAAAACTATCTATCTAATCTTCTTGATTTATATCATTCAATCAAGCCCATGCATTATCTTCTTCATTGATCCTCACTGGAGGACTGCTGCTCGGAGGTATCTTCATGCAACATTGTTTGAAGATTGAGATGTGGATTTCAATGTATAATTTGATCATCATGAAGATAAAAAAACAATTTAAACCAAATACACTTTGTTTTAATGTTTAATTAAGGATTAAAATTAAGTAAAACAAATGTGGAGTTAATTTTTTTTACAGTGATAGTGATTTCTAGAAATGAATAAGCTAATATAGTGTCTGTATAGAAAATAAGGCGATGCACATGAGTTGAGTTAGTGGATATTTGTCAATAAATGTCCCATAAGGATATAATTTGTATCTATGGTTTTAATTCACATAAAATAGTGATTATTGAGATATAAAGACTAAATAGAGGCTGTAAGCACTCTGTATTCATGAGGTTTTTCTATGAACTCATGTTATGATTTTCAACAGCTTCAGGCTCACAAGATATGTTTTAGATTTTGTAAACCATTTTTAATATTCACCCTGAGTTCTTCAAAGGATAAATAAGAAATTTAAACCTCTTATATAGTTATGTGATGAATATAGTTTCCGTGAAAATATTATAATGCAAAGACCATGAGAAATTTTCATGAAATTATATCCATACATGAATGGAGTTTTTTGTGAATGGTTTTTGTTGAGAAGATTTCATGTGTGATTTGATGAAAAGAAGTATCACATGAGTCAATGATTTCAGATATTGTGAAGGAATCATTTGCATGAAAGAATAGTATAGTACTGTCACACAATATTCTTGGACAAAGAGAAGCACTTATAATTTCACACAAGAATTCCTCAAGGATGTTATATTTTTTTTTTGAAAATACATGTTGAGAGTTTCATAAAGAATAATGTTAATAGTGTGTGTGTGTAGATATGTATGAACATTAGAATTTTATTACTTAATGCCTTGATGGATCATGCGGAAGTGTGATTAGGATGTATAGAACAAACTCAAAAGTGAAGATATAAATGAGACAAGTTTAATGTGATTTCATTATTCAACACATTCATACACATGAAATAATGATTGCATGAAAATGTAATGTTTATGAATTTTTATTATTTCAACTTTTACATTGAGAATTAAATTCAATGTATTATATAAATGAATTATTTTTTAAGAAATATTCATTAAATAGAAATTTTATATTAAGTGATCTGTGTGTCTAAGAATGATACTGAGAAATAATTTATATCAGTGTTTTAGGAGGAATTTATATATAAGTTTCCATAATTAGGTGAGGTTGGCTATTCAACAAAAGAAATAATATTTTCTATAGAAACGTTGTATTGAGGACATTAGTCATCTATAGTTGATCATAATTATTGAGTCCGAACATTATTTATGAAAAGATTATTTAATTTTACATGAGCTAGTCTGATTTAGAAAACTCATGGAGGAAAATCAAGAGATCATACTATGAGTGGATTAGATATTCTAAAGATGAAGAAGGAGTTTGTGACTAGTGTATAACAAGTTAATATAGAGTATTTAGAGACTAGGTTTCTAAATAGTTGAATAGTTGGGTGTCTAACCATCTAATTCAGAATAGTTGGATTGATGGGGTGTATTATCCGGATCAACTAGAGGATTGACTACTAGGGTGTATAATGAGTTTCTACTTGAAACATTGTAATTGATAATAATATTATAGTGAATAATCCATAGTGGGGGTATAAATAACATTTAAATGCATAGTTTAAAGTATTAAACAATGTAATAAAATATAATTTTTCATTTCGTTTACTTTCTATATAAAAATATGATTCACTCATCTTAACATGTGATAGTGGTTTGAATTAAAAGGAGAAAAGAATTCAGTAAAATGGGTCAATTTTTATTCACCACCTCTCATTGTGACTAAATGTTCCATTAGAAACATCACAATGAAATATATATTTTTTATGGAATGTGTCTCATGGATAAAAAGGTAAGATAAAAATCCCTTACCTTAAGTCTTCACATACTTTGTACATGTTCAAACATGTTCTTCTTCGATGAAATTCATTTAGTTATCCACATAAGGGATTTAGGTTTGGAATTTTAGAATTTATATAACCTCAATAACATAAATAATAATGTTGATAAGATAAATGTGTAGGGGTAGGTCGAGATAGATGGATCAATGTGGTGTAAATAAGTGAGGGAGGAAGTTCCCTTCTATAATTGAGGTGACATATACTTTTTGAATCTATCAAAAGATTAATTTATAATAAATTCATTTAATATCCAAATACAACCAAATGGAATTGAATTAGATGATTATATAAGGTAATATTGTAATATAATCAAATAATAGAATTTAGACATTGTTTGGATTTTTTAAAACTTATTAATTTTAATAACCCTTTGTTATCCTATTTTAATTTTAGATATGGTAACAAGTTATTCAAAATTAAAAGGTAATAATTTTTACCTATAAGTTTCCAATTGGGACGTAAGTAAAACATTTATGATATTTTATAAAATATACTAACCCTTATATATTCTTTTAATATTTTTAAGAGTTCTAAATAAGTTAATAAATTATTATTTTGATAAAATATTATTATTGTTAATTTTGAAACTATTGATTTAATTTGACTTAATATACATAAAGAAAAAGGGATAATTATAAAAAAATTCATTAAAACATACCTAATATGTTATATGATCAACAAATATCATGGGATACATTAAAATATTCAAATTATATCAAGTTTAATATTTTAGAAATCATTTAATATATTATTTTATTAAATGGTAAAATACTATGTTAGTGTCTCATAAGATATTAAGGCCATTATATAATTACTAAAGATTTAAATAAATTTATATATTGAAAAAAAAATTTTAAAATTCAAAATGGACACTTATATTCATTAATAGTTAACTTTTTCTGCTATGTTGATACATAAGAGATATTGAAGACATAGAAAGTGACATTTTGTGAGTTTCATTGATTTAAATAATATATAATACATTTTCATGGACAAGTGATCACTAAAAAACTCAATTTATATCCATAAGTGTTAAATGTTGAATTAAATTATTCGTATAAATAATTTTATCAATAATTAATCCCTTACCAATTTTTTAAATTTTTTTCATTATTTATTTGATTTTTCAATTAATTTAATAATTACAACATCAGCATAATGGATGCATTTAAGTTAATTATATTTTCACTAAAAAATACAAATAAATTTCCACGATGTAGATAAATATTTTATATTTTAATAAAATATTAATATTCTAAAATATCCTCTATAAATCACCATATTAAAAATAATATACTTATTAAATAAAGATAGTGGCATGTTTGTCTTTTCATTAAATAAAATACTCTAAAGAGCATAATGTTATCCAAGTGAATCCAAAAGTTCAAAAAATTGACCCTTGGATGATAATCGTAGAATATTACTCATCTAATAAATTTTTTTCAGGTGTTAGGGCCATTTTTTAATACTTATCATTTTATTTTTACTGTTAATTACCAAATTTTACCCTTTATCATGGTAACAAAAAATAGGAAAGTTACTATTCATAATGTTTAAATATAAAAGGGACCAATTTTCTAAATTTTGAAATCAAAATTCCAAATAGTAATAGATTTTATCTAATTAAATACCTATAAATTGAAAAAAATTCAATTTTATGCATATGGGAAAAATGCGAAAAAACTATTTTTTAGAAAAATAAAATTTTAAGTGTAACCTTTGAGTTTTAATATCGAATTACTATAAAACCTATTATACTAATTTTAAAATAATATGATTATATTATAATATATATATTTCATTAAAATAATCTCATAATAGTGATTAATTTAACTTATTAAGATAAAACTCCTCTTGGAAGATTAAATATAGTTTTCTTAAAAACAATTCCTTTATATTATATTGGTTTTTATTTTCATTTATAATCAATTAATAACCAAATAAATAATTTTATAAAAGTTTAAAATATAAATGATTATAATATAGTTAATCATTTTCACACTCACCATTCTAATGGCTAGGAAATAATTTTTATTTTAAAAAATAATATTAATAGTTTATTGTTTTTTGGTAAAACATGATTTTTCATGTAATACAAGATATTGAAGAAACTTTATGTTTCATGAATGTTGAGATAAAATCAGTGTTTCATTTCATATATTCTATCTGTGATACATTCAATTTTATTGCACTCATGTTATCAAAAAATTTAATTAAATTGGAAAATGTTTCATAAAATTTCAGGATGGTACAATTATGTTTACTATAATCCAATAATGTTCCCTAAAATAATAGTGATTTTATTCCCAAATGAAATTATTCACTTAAACATCAAATATTCTTCCAATCTTTATTTATCTAAATGATAAAACATACTTTCCAAAAAATGAACTATGCCTTTATCTATTAGATCAATAAAATAAAGAAAAACATTTTCATACTAACCTGGATATTACATAGGCCTATAATAGGAGATGAACACTTGTCACACATCATTTATGGGTTCAAACCACAATTCCATTCCAAATATTATGTTTTTTCACCCAACCTTTTGGTTTTTATTTTTTCTCAAAAGATAATCCTTATAACATTGGGAAAAATGTGAAAAAACATATGAATAAATAATTATAATATATTCATCATTAATTTTTTTAACCTCAATTTTTATCTCATACCATTCATTTTTCGTCCCAAAATATAAAAACCCATAATTAATATAAATTAATATTTCACAATTGAATTGATATACCAAAATTTTATAATTCACTTCCCTATTATTTCAATAAAATTATTAAATGACAAAAATAAAAGCAGGGCATACCTTGACCATGATGTCCACCTAATTTCATTGTTATTTTGATCAGGTAAATAGATGGTCCATGAATTAGAACAATGATATGTAGAATCATCAAATTACCATGTTTCCTTTTTCTAGAACCACCTTATACAATTTGGTTTGTATGGATACGGGAAGATCAATAGTTTTGGGAAATATTTTTTATGATAAATATTTTAGAAGCAAATGATAAAACTTGATTTCATAAAACATTCATACCAAGATTGTTTTCAAACTTTCAATCAATGGTACATTTAAAATACCTGAGTATTGTCCCAAAATACTTTACGTTAATACCAAATTTAAATACAGTTCATGAAGGTATCCTACAATTTTATATGTTGTAAAATCATAGTATTCATAAATGTCCTGTAATAAGGTAATGTTTTTTAAAATTCCTCAGTGATATTTCCCTTATTTTGAATATAAGAGAACTTGCAATTTTTTATTTTCTTAAAAATAACCCATATACCATGGTGTTATTGAGGTATAGAGGAGGTGTTTAATATATCATAATTTTTTTTAGAGATTAGAATGTTCGAAAAATTATCATAATCATATGGACACGAATTTGTAATAATTATTCCATGCAAGAGCTTTGAAAGCTATAGAAATGTTGTTTGGGATCCTCCTCCTTCCATTTTTTATATAATTATCCTCAGCCAAAAATAGTTTCAAAATATGGATAAGAATATACTAATAAAATTAACCTATTCTTTACAAAATGTCATAATATTCAATTTTCTCTAAACCCTGCTCTGATACCAACTGTATAGGGATAGTGTTAATTATCACATAATCTAGTTTGTTTAGACAATAATACAATTTATTTCATTCCAGAATATAGTTTAAGTTTATAGCTTTAGAGTCCTAGGTCATAATTCTTACATAAGAACAAATATATAACAAGGTTGAAACTTCTGATCAGTATCTATATTTCTCAACTAACACAACATTTAAAAAAAATATTTTTTCCTTTTTTCCTTTCATTTCTTCAAAATTTTTACATGGAACTCAAAATTTTCCTTATTTATCCCTAAATTCTCATGAAAAAACTTTTAAATATTTAATGAGAAAAAAATCGTAATAAGTCATATTACTTTAATGAAAACCTTTAGTCTAGTAAAAATATGAAAATACATGAAAATTGTTTTCCTAAGGGGAATATACATGTTTACCCTAAAGGGTATAATAATTTTTTTTTAAAACAAGTAATATTTATCATACCTTTAAAAAATAAATTATTTCGATTAAAACTAATATGAAGAAATAGAAAATTCAAGTAGGTTCATTGATATATAATTGTCATATAAATATTAAAATCACTATTAGAAATAAAATAACTATACAGTTGACTTCCACCTTTGGGGAACAAATGCATTATAATTATATATGGTCCCACCCACTATATAAGATATTATAGGCTAAATAATGAGAAATAATGGAAATAAAACCCTTTTAAAAACATTCCAATGTCTATATCATGAAAAAACCTACAAAAAACATTTTTAAACCAATGTACAAGACAATTTCAGATATCAAAAGAACATTTTTATCTTTATAATAACATTTAAAATCTAAAAATTACAGACATAATATTGATGCAATTTTATATGAAAATAAAAATGTAAAATTTAAATCAATTATAATATAATTGAGGTTTCTTGATAAATGCATATTTATATCATTTTGTATATGTTAACAAAACATACCTTTCATATTTTTGTCGGAAATCCATAAAGTACTTCATTTGGAAAACAAAAAAAAAGATTCCATTAAAATTATTTTGTAAAACAAAAAGAATAGGTAAAAATGAAATAAAAAACTTAATAGGGGAATAGTGAAAATCCTTTTATAAGAATGTTTATAGAAAATATGTATATGGAATAAAAATAGTGTTTTATGGGAAACTACAAAATATTATTTTAAAAAAAATCCCCTTACCTTGAGTGAAAAATATCACATACATTCTCTACACTCCTAAATAATAAAATTATGTTAGTTATATAATTTATTGAGAAAAAGTTTCATGTAAATTATACCTTTTATTTTGGTTATCACCATATTATTACAATTAAATAATTATTTAAGTTCACATATGATGTTTTGATGATATTCATTTCATAAGTCCAAAATGAGTTGGGTAATTTGAATATCTTAAAAGGGGTCATTGCCCCAAAATCTCTAGAATAATATTCATAAAATATTTATCAATTTTATATATTAATTATAATTTTAAATAAAATATTGAAATATAGTCATGAAAAATGACCCATGTTATAATCCTTGAGACTATAGGTTTTACGTGCGCATTAGTAACATTTCAATTCTTCAATGATCATTATAAAAACAAGATAAGAATTATTTTTTTATCCAAATAGTGTTAATAATGTCATAAATATTATATAAATTAATTAAATATACTTATATATATCATCCATGTGATTTGGTGATGAAAAACAAATATCATCGCTTAGTGGTGGTGGTAGTACACATGTATGCCTGAACGACATTATCAATTTTAATTTGATGGATGTAAAAGGCATATTATATATTATTAATTATTAAAATGTTTTTGATATCATATAGAGACATTAATTATATCATTATAACCCATCCATGAGATATTGTGATGGAAAAAAAACTATATCTATTCATGACGCAGTAGTCCGCCGTAAACACAAATGACGGTTTTGTTTCCCATTTGATGGAAGATGAGATGGGTATGGTTATAAAATTAACATAATAAAAACTATGTATACATATGATATTAGTAATATTATTTTATTATTTTTGAAGAATATTTATAGTAGGTTGACGAAGAAACAAAACTCTAACATGAGGATAAAATAATTCCTATTCTTTTGAAAAACTATTTTGATTAAAACCTTATGGCCTCTAAGGATGTTTTTATCACTAAAAAAAGAACAATAAAATGCATGGAGGTATTTAATGAAGTTCTTTTGGATTTTATAGTCCCATAAAAATGGATTTTTACGCATTAATGAGTGATAATAATAAGTTTCCCTTTATAAGTGGGAGGATGTAACTCTTGAAATTTCCCAAAATATAAAATTAATATAAATAATAATTCATTAAAAAATGGATAAAAAGACATTTATTAATAATATAAAATTATTATAGGTCTAAAAAATGTATACAATAATTTTTTTTACAATTTTAGGTCACATCTTTACACTTATCATTTGGTTAGCCCCTCATTAACCCTTTTAAAACATAACGTGACAATACTGATTTTTAATCTTTGAGGGTCAATATAATTACTATAAATGGAAAAACGGCTATAAATGGAAAATTATTGATATAATAAACCATATCTCAATCCCTTGTTTGAATATTATATTTTATGAAATTTTATATCATTTAATAATTTATTATTTAATTTGTAATATTAGTAATATCAAATTTTAGAAGAATTCATTACATTGAGTTTAATAATTCAATATAATATGTATAAATCAATCTAACTATTTTAATACATAACTTAAATTTAATGTTAATCTATAAAACTCTTAGATCATATCATGTATCTCATATTATATAACGTTTAATTTTTAAATATAATTTATTCAATTTTTTTATTATTTTAATAATTACTCCATCAATGTTGTGCAAGTATTTATTGTAAATATTTAGTTACTAAAAATTAACACTAAATTTACATGAATAAGATAAATATATTATATTTAAATATATTAGAATTATATATTCCATACAATCCAATATTAAAAATATTATTATTATTAAAAATAAGAGTGTCATATGTTGGACTTTTTTGAAATAAAATTTTATAAAAGTCGTAATCTCATACAAATGGAAATAAAATTCCATATAAACGAATATTGTATGAATTTATAATAATTTTACTCATGGATTAATATTAACTTATTACTTATGGTAAATTTATAATCTTTACCATTTTATTATTATCTTTTACTACAATTTTTACCCTCTATCTTTCTAATAAAAACTACTAAAATTACTATTCATATAAAAAAATTAAAGGTACCTATTTACTAAATTTATAACTTCATATTAAAAATATTAAATCTTTTTTTCATGTTTAATCTCACATAATTAAAGGAATTAAATTTAAAATTAATCCCACAAAACACAATAAAAAAGAGTTTTCTTGATAAATTCATTTTTAACCCCAAAAACGAACGTATAAAAAAATAATGTATATTGATTATTAAAATGTAATAAATTAGATTATATATATAAAAATATTATATATGTTAATTTTATATAAAATTAAAACCATAAATGAAAATTTTAATATAATGAAAATGATAGTTTTATAAAAATCTGTATTTTTCACTATTCATTGAAAAATTAATCTTTTCATAATATTCTCAAAAAATAATATTATAATATTTTTTACATTAATAATTCAAAAAATAAATAAATTTTTTAATTTTTTCTTCTAAAATTTCTTGTAATTTTATTTCATATTCACTCATAAAAACAAGGAAAAAGTATTTTTGGAGAATAAAATGACTTTACTAAAAATTGGGTACTTATTTAAGAATAATTAATTAATTAATCAAAATTATTACGACCATTATATTTTATAATTTAGTTAATAAAATTCATTCCATGTTATTTAACAACTACTTTATAATGGTCACAAGTTAAATAATAATATTTTTTGTTCGTTTAAATTCATTATTGTGTATCTTATAGTCTATTGGACATAGTCTATAATTTTTAAAATATTACGATGTTACATTACCTTGACTACATTGTCTAATATAAATCATGGAATGATTAAAATTAAATTAAACAATCTATATATGAGGAAATTATAAACATAGAAGTTTGATTTTAGAAGTATAATGCAGACATTTCCATTTGAATCATTAGGTATAAATCTCAGTTATATATCGTCATTTTCTTATTAGGATATCTTAACTTGTTATAAAAAATCATAATAAAATACTTCTTTATGGTTTGTATGGATAATGATATTTACCAAAAAATATGTCACATGAGTATCAAAACAGGTCTGTAGTTAGGCCTCTTTGTCGTGTATTATGTGGTGATTATGTTTTTACAGAACACCATTTTTTGTGGGGATATAACCCCAAGGTACATCTATTTCATAATTGATATCAACTTATTCTATCTAGAGAAGGATGTAACATCTATGAGAACTATAAAACACTACATTTCCAGAATTTCAATATGATATCTTATACTAAGGCACAACCCATAGAATATTCCCTAGGTTTTCACTAATTCTCTCTAAAATAACATTAAAAAAATAATACAACCCTCCACTTATAAAAACTATAATAGAACTAATCAGAGAATAATATTAATATTACATTAATTTATTGGTTTATATAATAATAATAACAAAAATTCATACAAACCATGGACTGAAAGGTTTTTTTATATTAATTAGTAGCAACATAAAAAATTAATTTTACAACACATAATAAATTTACTCTATAGTGGTACTCTTAAAGACCCATTTATACATATCAAATGATATAATAATCATCCTAACATAGGGTATGTAAACATAAAAATGAGGTGTTATAATAACCTCATTAATGGAAAAACATATCATAATGTTTCATATCTTAAACTTGATGGAGAACATGAGAGAGAAATAAATATCATTATAAAAGATCATAAGACCATATATAATAGTCATAAAATAATATAAAGAAACATAAATTAATAACATTATTGTTAATGAGGTGTAAAATTTATGAAATGACTCAAAATACAAACCACTAAACATAAAACATAAGATCATGATATGATGGTATGAAATGAAATAGAAATTATATATAATCAAGAATATATATGATTACATATAATTGAAATGAATCATGAAAATGGGGATAATTTTTATAAGAATATGGAAATGTTTCAAAACAATAAGAATGTGGGAAATATATGTGAAAAATCTTTATACCCATTATTATCTAAAATAAATAATTATTTTTATGCATGAAAATATGTGAAACCCCATCAGGCTCAAACCTATTTGAAAAAAATATTTCTGTCAATTCATGGCTATCTTGTGAGATATAAAATAAACCAACGAATTGAAGTGAGATATAAGATCCTACCCCTCATCATCCATACATATTTATTCAACTTAATTTATATAATCATTATATCCTAAAGAAAACATAAAAAAATATTGGCATTCTTAAACACACAAATATAAAATATTCCCATTATATAAAAAACCATGGAAACTAAATTGTTATCATAAAAAAACAGATGGTTTAAAATAAAATCATGAATTAAATCATTTGATATTAAACAATGATCACATAAATTATCACATAAAAAAAGAAAATATATGGGAAACAAAAAATATAAATCCATTGGAGATATGTCATTTTATTTCATTGAAATCCACATCATGGGATAAATTTTTTTGAATATTTTTTGTATTCATCATTCAAAATTCTATAGTTAAGAGTTTATTTTCAAAATGTATCATATGATTTATTTAAAAAACTTTTAAAAAGAAAACTAATCATCGATATATATTTTTATAATAAAATAAATTCTATATAAAATAAATAGTCAAATTCATTCCATAATGGAAATCCCTGAGAAAAATATGGTCAATATGAAATTGTATAACACATTGAAAGGTGTCTAAGTTACAATGTCCCTTACAATTACCCATGATTTCTACCAATGTTTTATAACCTCGTGTTTTATAATGATATAAATAATAATTACCTATTTCAGAACCATATTGATATACATTTCCATTTAAACTCTATTTTAATAACAATTCTATTTATGTCTTTTATTGTTATAATTTCCTTCCAACATCATGTGTTAATAAGCATAACCATTCTGAACTAGGTTCACAAAAGTGATTCTATTATTAGATTTTATCAAAAATATAATCATTTAAAAACTTTAAATGTTTGTAACTAGTAGTTATTATAAATACTTATAATTTTATAATTCAATTACATGGATTTTTTTGTTTTAGTTTTTGAAGATGATAATAATGAGGAACTAGTTTCATGTTATTTATTGATATCAATGGATTACCATATTATAATTTTTATGTTTTGTGTCATCTAAATCTTAGAATATAAATTATATATAAAAATTATATATATATATATATCATATATACTAATCAAATATATACTACACCCATCCAAGCTTTGGTGTTGAAAAAAGGAATGCATTATCACATGGAGGTGGTAGTCCGCATGTATGGTGGATGATGATTTGAATTTTTGAATAGAGGATTAATGAAATAACAAGGTTTATAATTTGAATAAATTATATATATATATATCTTAATAATTTATTTAATTCAACTTTTTTAATAGTAAGGATAGAGGGTGATGAAAAATGGAACAAGTTTCTTCGTCATGGTGGTAGTCTACACGCGTACAAATTATTCGCATTTCCATTTTCCATAAAGGTGGAGGGAAAAGTTTTTAAAGAAGGTAGTATCATCATAAAAACATACCAATATACCAATATAAAAATTATAATTATATTTTCTTTTTAAAATGGTTAAATGTATATTGGGGAAGAAAAATTATAAACAAATAAATAGAAATGAGGATTTAGTAATAAGAAATCTATACATCTCTATATAGATTATTTTCACTATAATAGGGGTTAAATTATTGAGAAATTATATTTTGAGAAAAAAAATTCTTTAACATGTATACTGGCTACATAGAATGGGTTGGGTTTAGTTTGGGCTAAATATATGGTGATGTGGTGTGAGTGGAATTAAGGATAGGAGAGGCCCTTTTATAAATTTAAAGGGATACTATTTTATTAAATACCCAAAACATTCTAATAATGTGATGTCATACTCCAAGAACATGGCTCTAAAATTGGGAAATAAAGTATTGGGTAATAAATAATTTCGATAAAAAACACAATAACTTAATTAAAAACATTTATTTACATATTGGGCCCTTTTTCTCATTAGTTACCCATTTTTATCATTTTGGTTTTTACGATGGTAACTAATTTTTACCTTAGTAATTTAAACATTATTCTAAAAAATAAATTGTTCCTTAGTATATAATTTTTACATAATGATTCTAAATTTGAATATCATGTTTTATTCAATTTTTATATTTTAAAAAGATTTATTTTGATAAAACCAAATGTGTAATTTATTTAAATTTTTTTTATAAAAAATATAAATTCTGATTTAAATGTGATTTTTTTTATAAATTAGAGTCAATTTTTTTATAATTATAATTTCACATAAAAAAATAATTATATGTTATTTTAAATTGGTATCACAAATTGTCAATTTATATTTATATACTAATAAGTTCATAATAATCATGTTATTTTTAAATGCAGTATTTTTCACTATTCCCATAAAATTCAGTTTTTTAAGAAATATATCACAATAAAGATTAAGATAATATTTATAGGTTTAACCAAAAAATTAATTTTATTTTATTAAATTATCATCCTAAAATTTGTAATTTTAATTTTTTACTAAAAACTATTAAACACAGTGAAAAAAATGATTTTTATTGGATTTTTTGGTATATTATCTATTCATCTTGCTGTTTCATATAAATTGATGATTAAATAATTTATAATTCATTATTATTATCAAAATATACTATAATTTAAAATAACTATGTATTATAAATCAATTCATTATCAGTTTATTTGCTACACTAGTTGAATTGATATTTAATTTAAACATTATTTTGTTTATATATATATATATATCATTATTCAATTACCAAAATTTATACCATCAAATTCTAAAAATACCTTACAGTGATAAATATTTTTCTTGTTTTAGTGTTGTTTGTGGAGTATTATATCTATCTTAGTAATTATTTCAATTAAAAAAACACAAGTCATGATAGTTGTAGGGTGAAAAAGACCGAGGAATAAATTTTACTTTTTGGTGGGTCATAATTTTGGATCTTATAGAACCAAGTGAGATTGAAGATACCACTACTATGGTAGAAATAACCACACAATTATGATAGCTATTACATTTTCTTTGAAATAGGTGAATTGACCACATAACATTATGGTGTTTTTATGTTAAAAATGGAATCCACATGTGATTATACTTAGGAAGTAATTGATGTTATTTTTACTCTATCTATCCATTGAAATACCAAGATTTCCATATATCATAAGATACGATGATAAAGAAGAATCCAATGTGATGTTTTAAGAAAATATCCTTGTCCTCAATTTATTCTTTATGTCTATAATGATCTATACAATTTAAATATATCTGTATCATATCTAGATTATTGTAAACCTCCCATTTGGTTGAATATAGATCAACCATTGATGGATTTTTTCATTCAGAACCCTTTCTAGGTGGGATTTCTCCAGTTGGAGTGTGGTTATGATATGCTTATATGAAATAGAATAATCTCATAAATTTCTATCACTATTATTCTGGATGGATGTTTGTTAACATTTTTTACCTATAGAAGTTATTACTATGATATTTATTGTCTGAGTGTGCATTTTTATCCCATGTGACCCAGGAATGATTTTGATAAAATGTTTGTGTGTGTATCTCATGAGACTAATTTTTGATGATTTTTATATGTATGTATGTGTTTGTGGCTACTAAATATCGAGATTGATATGATATGTTTTTCTTATATGTGCTATACCTGGTTGTGTGTGAATATATCTCATGAGGATGTTTTTAGTATTATGGAAAGTGGTAGTTATAACATCATGGAATGGATATCCCATAAGAGGGAAGCATGTGTGATATGGGTCGATGAATAAGATGAACCTAGAAATAGGACAATAATATAATGATATTTAATCATATCCTAAGGTAGTGGTGGGATACAATGACATTGTGTACCATGTTAAGGTATATGTGGGGTATGATTTCCTTTCCTAATTATCTATGACTGATATGGGGCATGAACACCATGTGACCCAACATGAGGCTTGTTCACCAATTGAAAACCGATAGATGAATGGTCCCATTGGGACCTAAAAATATTTATGAATTATTCTATTTGTTTCTATTAAACAAGGAGCCTAGTTAAGTATGTTTTGGGTCTTTGGAATATTGGTTATCGCAGAGTCATGTAACAAATGTTTGACTAATGATTTCTAGTTCATTTAATTGTTTTCAAAGAATACATATCTTTTGAATGTTCCCTTCAATTAAGGATGTATTTTTGTTTTGTTAAAAGTTTAATACTCACACTTGAGTCATGTATATCAGTGTATGTGAAAGCTTTATGATTAAAGATCTATGAAAGTATAATGTCTTTGTAACAGGTAGCTTAGTAGACGAATCAAAGATTTTGGAATAATTACTAGGGAAAACACAGTATAGATGCCATAATCTTTTTTTATTTAATTCATGTTGTTTTTTCTTTTAATCTATCCTGACCGACCATAGATGGATTACATGGTTATTTTTATATTTCATGGCTTGGATGGTATGGTTGTATCATTATGATATTATTTTAGTTACCAACATGTTTTTTTATTACTTTTTTCTTATTTTTTGTTGTCTTTGGCTAATTATATTGAGGGTATATTCTTTCACTACACATTTTGAACCCTCTACTAGTTAGCATCCTCTTACATATGGGAAGATGAGTGTGATGTAGTATGAAATTTCAGTTGTAACCTATGATTTAGTTAGGGAATTACATAAATAAAAGGTAGAAATAGAGAAATATAATATTTAAATGAGAATATAAAGGGATAATAGTTTTTGACTTGCCCTTATTAGGAAGTTATATTTCTTTATCCCTAATATAAAGGATGATTTTTTTGATTCCCAAAACCAAAACATGTTTTCTTTCATGATCCCATGAGTAGACATCGATAATAGAGATAAAAAGGATTTGAACTACTCCAATCCCAAATAAATAAGAATGAGAAAAAAATAGTGAAGGGGGTAGAAGGTTAGGGGGATACTTGTATTATTCATTTGGTGTTAATTGGTAACGAAGACATAAGAACAAAATTGATCATTTCATCTAGTTATTATGTAGAAAATAATTCAAAAATTATTACTAGTATTTTTCAATTATCTTTTTATGAAACATTATATTACTAAACTGGATCCTTTATTATCTCCATGAGATCAACTATCCATTATTTGATTTCTTCACTATCTTGGTCCTGCTCCTATATTACCAAATATAACTAGGAGTCATGTTTATTTTTGAAAACCAAACTATTTTATCATACTACCAACCATATATTATAATCTAATAATATTGCTTCAATCTCTATATACATCTCTACAACTTTCATAGCTTGAAAGAATCATTTTTATCTTCTAGAACATAAGGATATATCATAAAAAAATCAATAAATACAAATTTTCTTCTAGTGAAATAAATATAAAAATGTATCTTATCATTATAACATGTTAAAATGTTTATTCTTTATCAATACGATAAATTTTAAGTAACAATTTTCCACCAGGTGTGATTTATAGGTAGACCCTAAACCATCCATGTCATTTTTCTTATGTAAACCACTATCTCCATAGGGGTCTCACTAATTAAATTTCATTCACAATGTTACAAAATTGGTCAGTGTACATAATTCCAATTTTTATTCCCCCAAATCTAACCATTTTTTTGAATTAGAATACCCAATAACCTCTCTAAAGGTTATACAATGATCTCTTATAAATATTACATTATCATCATAGTCCATAATAAATCTATATATATTAGTATCCTAATGAATATTTCTATAAAATTAATGTTATTTTTTAGATTTATTATATTCTTATACCAAATTAAATTTGGTTTCATCTCAACATCCATCATAGGAACAAAACCTATTTTTTAGTCTTTTTCATCACCTTGTTCATATTTTATCCTAATAATACACTAATTTATGTTTTTCTTCCCTTGTAAAAACCCCCTTCTAGATACAAACAATTTGTGTTTACTAGGATTATAAATTATGTATTTTCATTTCACTTTATGATAACCAAATAAATAAGAATATCTCTTATTCAAGGATTATTTTATCAAAAGGAAAATTCTGTACATTAAATTTATAAATACAAATCTTCACAAAATATATATTTATATGTTTACCATTCCACATATAATATTTTTTATTTGTGACTACATTACCTAGATCTTTGTAGTGTAAGAATAGATAGTATCCTAATAACAATTCTTAAAGGAAGGTCACACATACTCATAATCAATCAATGAATGTCCTTATGGATCAATTCCTCTTCCTAGATAAAAAATTATACTATGGTGTTTTGTGAGGTGTTAGTTATAGTAAAATTTAATATTCTCTCATATTATGAGGTAATCACTATCTCATAGATACACCAAATTTATTTGATAAGAAAATATTAATATTTTTCCCATTTTATTTTATACTTTTCTTAACACACATTTAACATTAGAAATGTTTCATAATTGTGTCTCATTATAAACACATAACCATACCAAATAACAACATTTATAAATGTAATAATGTTCCATAAACCACCAATCCCTTTTGTACTTAATGGTTTATATAAATCCCTATGTATGAGATCCATGAGAATAATTTACCATTATACGTTTCAACTAAAAATGAATATTTTCATCTTTCATGACAAACAAGATTCTCATGTTTCAAATGATACATAATCAAATGATTCCAAAAAGAAACATCTATAGAGCCATTCGAGGTTAAATTGGAACCCCATCCCATCTCAAAAGGTTTTAGTATGGTCTATAAAGAAAACTAACTCATCCCAATAGACTCTATGGTGTACACAATAATGAATGGAAACCTCTCACTATAGACTATATGGATGTTAATAAATAGAAAATGTAGACAATGAAAAATATGGAATGTCACCCAAATCACAAATGAATAGCTCACCACTGGTGCACTATTCTCATAAGTACACATCCCACATTTTTAAAATAACTAAATCCCATATCAGCACTCCCAAGTGTCTGTCACATCCTTTTAGACTAATAATGACTTTAATATCATAATAAAGGTTCTCTCAAGTATACCCACACAACATTAATGCATCAATATGAAAAACATGTTCTCATTGGAAAAAAAACACAACACATGAATAAACACACACAATCCAAAAATACTAACACATGTAAATAACAAAAATAAAATAGGTTTTGTTAAAAAGGAAATACACCTCAAGATTCCAAATGATCCCAAATGACATTCTAGACCCTTATAGATCAATTTTTAAATACCAATTGAAATCCTCATTTTTAAATACATTTTCAAAAGGTATCTCATGTTTTTATAATAATTATAGGCCCCTAGACACAAATAGTGGGAAAATTTAAACAATTATATACCATCACCATAACCACTTTCAATGGCGTTCATACATTGTTCCAAGTCCTCCTATAAAATAGTTGAGAAAAAGAACCTTTTATTATGCCTTATTTTACGATGATATGGTCAAATAGACACTCAACCCTGACCAAAATCAAATCCAAAATAGTGGATAAATAAAAAAGAATGTGCGGGTGATAACATAAGTATATATCACTTTATATTGCTATGAAATTTCACCTATAATCCTCACAAATTGATGGTAGAAGGGAGAGGGGGTGGTATGGTCGTTACCCCTCCCATGTACATGATCATATGCCAATTGATATGAGGATATGATGTCCCTTCGAATTAAAAAATGATTTCCACACTTTAATGCCATAAAATAATGGTTCACACCATGACCCACCCAACTCTAGGACCCCCACTCCTCTATCCCAAAATATCACACCGTGAAACCCTTCTTAATGTTGTGAACGACCTGTACTAACTATAAACTATAGCTCGTACACTCTAGTTCTCATATGAAATTCACATGAACACATAATGCGTCCATATATCTAAAAAACACAATTTTTAGATGTTTAAACCCACATGTTCCCAACCCGACTCCAGGTTCTAAAAAATAACCATCCCTTAGATGGAAAAGTCAATCTATTTACAAAACACAACGACCCTAATTCCAAGGGGAGGTACAATAATAAATAATAACTATCAATAGAAAATATATTTTAAAAATAATAAATAAATAAATTATAATAATAAACTATGATTAGATAATAACCATCAATTATTTAGAAATAAGTTTAGTAATTTAGGGAAATAGGTCATAAATACAATAATAAATATTAATTTCCAACAATTAAAAAAAATTATAATAAATAATAATTTTATATATACATTATATATATAATATAAAAATATATGATATTACATATAGATTATTTTCAAATTAAATAAATATGTATTTAAATTATTCTCATTTCATATTTATATTAAATTTATGCCATATTTACATTATATATTAATTTTATCATGCAAATATAACATAAATGTAAATTTATATATTGTTAATATAATGAAAATATATCATTATTTTACCATTACATAATATCAAATTATCATAAATAGAATTAAATATAATGATATAATGTTATATTACATAAATATAATGTTATATTTAGGAAAATATAATGCTTCATAACATAAATATTATGGAAAATTAAAATTAATTAATATAATCATAATGTTATATAATGTAAATAAAATAGTATACATAGATTAAATTTACATTATATAAATTATACAATACATTATATAATGTAAATATTATAGAAATTGAATGTTATATAATGTAAATATAACATTATATAATTTGAATATAATAGAAATATACTATAATATATCAAAAACATAACATATACCTAAGGAAAATATATTGTAAATATAAAATTATATTTCCCTTATATAGTGTTGTATTTATGTTATATAATTTTTTATGAGTATATATATTTTTTATATTTCCTATTTCTATTTTAGTTACATTATATAACATTATAAAAATTTTATACTTGTGTTATATTAGAATTATATAATGTAATTGAATTATAAGTGTAACATGAATATAATTATTATGTCATTTATATCACATATATTCATTAACATTATCCTTATTACCTTCAATGTAAAGATTTAGTGAAAAATGAATCACATTTCTTCATAAGGTGTTAGTCATCCGTACACACAATTGACATTATTATATCTCTTATGGAATGGTAAGTAAGAATATATATGTGATACGATAACTATATAAGTTTTAATATGATAAAAATATCACATAAACACACACACACACACACACAAATTTATAAAAAATTAAAATATCCATGAGAGGTGATGATGGAGAATGAATAACATTAGTTCATGAGAAAGTAGTGTTATGTACACATGAATAATGATTTTTATCCCATTTGATTGATGAATTTAGGTTATCAAATTAATATAATAACATAAAATTATATGTGAGATATATGTGTTATTATATAATAATTGTTGGATACTTTATGAAGGTTGTAAAATAGGAAATAAATAAAAAATTCATAGTTAATAATTTTAAATATATGGTATACTTATAAAATCCTATTAATATTTATTACCAACGATTTATTAAAATCAAAATAAATAGTGATAACCAATTTGTTATTCATGCTTATTTTGTTTGGAAGTCACAATACCACTACATTGATCATGGTTCCAACATCCAGATAATGTTAGTAATATAATATTTATTATTTATAATATTTATATACACTTTTATAACAATTTATCTAAATAGGTGATGAAAAATGAATTATATCACATCATTGAGATGATATTCCGTATGTATACACGAGTAATGTTTCCACTTTTTGATGGATGTAACAAAATAATATTTTATAATATTAAAAAGTTCAATAAATTTTTATAATATCCTAAATATTATATATATTCAGTAAATACTTCATTATAACCATCCATGTGTTGTTGTGATGTATAAAGAAACACATCATTTCATGGAGGTGGTATTCCACACAAACTCATGAGTGATGTTTACATTTCCTAAGGGTCATAACGGAGGGGAATAATGTATGACTCATCCTAATAAAAAGAATTATATTTATTATATTAAATTCATTATTTTCTTTAATTTATAAATTTTTTTTAGAGGAGTTAAAAGATGAAATAAAATTTAATATAAACAAATATTAGCTATACTTTATCATTGATAAAACTTTTGTGGAATATAAATTAAGCCTTGAAAGGATAGTATTATGGTAATACCAAAATCGTTAAATTGTGTGGAATCAAGAAATTATAGTATTAGGGTAGATATTGGATAATCTATAAGTCTCCAACTATGTCAATAATGGAGAAGTTGAGGTGACATTTTATAAGATATTAAAGGGTCACCCCAGTAGTTATTTAAGTTAATAAATTAATTTAAATTAAAATAAATTTAAATATGTCTCAAAATTGATATATTTTGAATTTATTATGAGGATTAGTTGAATTAATCTCATCCATTAAAATTTACACAAGTTTAAGTTATGTTTTATAATTTTTCTCTATGTTTTAACCCATGGTAACCCTTTTGATGATTGTAATGATATAAATGTTTCTTTCTCTTTAAGGATCATGAATATTACTATAGAAAGAAAATTGACCCATAAATATTTAGTGGTTGATATTATAGACCATATCCTATTCTCCTTATAAAATATAACGTTTTTATGAATTTAAAATAATTTAATGTAATATTATATAACATAAAATTTCATTAATCTCATTTTTAGGACAAGTGACATAGTCTGAAATTAAAATTAGCATGATAGAAATGTAATTATAATTAAAACTTATAAATAATAAAAAATAGGTTATACTTGTTTAAAATAGTCATGGAACCTTATAAATCATTCTAATTTAATAACTTTTATTATTTTTTGAAATCATTTCTTTTATTTTTCAATTAGAGGAACATGTCTTATATCTTTGTTTTGAAAGAATTTAATATAAATATTTCATAAATAAAAATTAAAAATTTATTAAAGGAAAAGAAAATATTAATTAATATATTATATAACCATTTATAAATAAAAATAACACAACTTTATCCAAATGAAAAAATATTATAGAGAATAAAATAGAGAGTGAAATTTTTATTTAATACTTCGTAAAATTATATTAATGTCATTATCAAATAAAAGTTAAATTAAAATGATAAAAATTAAAATATACATGATTATTGTTGAAAGGAACCTATAAAATAAAATAAACTAATGTCTTTTAGAGATTTACAGGCATTATCTCATATTTTTAACCATGTTTTATCTATTTTACTATTACTAAGGTGAAAGATATTAATCTTGTTTACAAATAATAAATAAAAAAAGAGGGCCTATTTAAAAAATATTAACATCTAAATTCCTAATTTGGTATCCATTTACCTAATTAAAAATCCAAAAGTGGACGAAATCCATTTTAATATAATAACACAAAACACAGTATAAACTATTTTTTGAAAATATAATTTTAAATAGAAAAATATATTTATTATAGGCCCATGGAGAGTAAAAAATTTAGAATAACATGAAAAAATATTATTTAATATATAATCTACACATTTAAATAAAATCATTAATAAATGGTGTATTTTTTTAATTATGTATATTAAAACCCATTATACACATAAAAATAGTTTTTGAGATAAACACGTATTTTTTTCATTAAAATAATTTTAACAATTGATAACCAATTAATTCATTCTATACATGTGTTAAAAAAATTTATTAATGATTTTGATACTCATATTTATACTCACCAATAGAATTTCTGGTAAACATGTATTGCATTAATTAATAATAATTCAATAGTATATCACTATTTTTTAAACCATGTTTTGCATGAAATTAAATTTATCAGGTGAATTATAATTTTTTAAATTAAAAATATATCATTCTATCTTTGGGTTTTATATTCTACACACCATATAATAATTTATTCCATGAAATATCATCAATATTATATAAATAATGTTGATACTTATTCCTCATATAATTATTGATTTTTGATGTAGCATAATAAAATATATGGGTTATCCACAGAACATTGACTAGTTTAGTGGTATTATTCAAAAAACTATCTCTCTTCAATTTAGAAACACTATCAGTTATTCCACATAATAGTGACCATTATCTATATGTATGAAATAAATGTTTAATTTATGTTAAGAATTAGGTATTTAATTTATATTGAGAGATAAAAAGAACACATCAGGAACTTGAGAGAAATTTAATGTATGTTACAAGTGATACGGTACCGTCCTAATATGATCAATAATTTTGAAGGAATTGTTATATCTAGGGATCATATTTCTATAATTTCTAAATCTTGTAATTTTTCCTAATGATATATTCATAAGAATACCCTACCACTAACCTTGACTTCCAAATTTCATTGATTCTTATTACTATTACATTTATTTCAACTATGGGATTCCCTAATGTTTTACTAAATAGATCTAACCATATCTTACATTTCCTCACCAATATCTTCTCCCAATTTCATTATTTCTCCAAATTCATACCAAAAATTATAGTTTTTTATTTCCTTTCAAAGGGAACCACCTGAAGAGATATATGAATGTTCAAGTGAATGATATAATTGTATGAAAACTCTACCAAAAGATAGTGTAGATCCTAACCCTCCTTGAAATCAATCAATCAATATCTCGATGTATATTTAAGAGTATTAATGATCCACTAAAAATGAAAATCTATATGAGGATAACATGTAATAATGAAACCCAACTATGTGTCTAGATCCTGATAAATACCTCTCAAGAACACTGAGGTAATCCTTTGATCCTGACTAGTTTATATAAAATGTGGTAATACATGAAATATTACCACATATTTAATGTATATACTGAAAAGATGAAAAATATAGTAATATACTTAAATGGAAACAAAATTTACTAATTTTTTAAGTTTAAGGACTACCAAATAAATATAGTAAGGCCTTATGATGTTTTGGGGAGTGATAAGATGAAATACATAGTGATGTCTTCTCATCTTTACTTTATTATGGGTAGTGGTTGTAAAATCACCTTAGACATTTGTCCCTTATCCTTAAATTCCTATCTTACTGAAAATTAGGATATAAAATATACTATATCACATTTAATGATTTCCCATAAAAAACCTTTCATATCTCCATACATATTCATAAACCTAGGACAAATAGAGAGTGATGAACTATAAGAATCATCTTATAAATCCTTCTTCAATTTGGATATTGGAACGAAATAGACAATAATCATGAACCGTATCATTTCATCACAATCATGGATGATCTATGGACCATTAAAATAGTCAAACATTGTTATACATTAACCTTACACTCATATTTAATCCTCTTGGTTTTTTTAACATTCATTTGAGAAAGATAGGATCAATCCCTTTATCATAGGATTTCATGTTCTGTCTTATAAAAATCAAGAATTATTTTATATAATAAAATACTCATCATGGAAAATATAGGGTGTTTCTTTCAACTAAGACAATCAAATTCCTTGTTCTTCTTCACTATGTGGTAATGTATTTAGGATTCATAATCCTTAATCAAATTCCTTGTTCTTCTTCACTATGTGGTAATGTAGAACATATTTATCTCTTTCTATGTTAATATATACTACAAGAAGTTATGATCTATATATATGTCACACAATTCACAATAAAGATCATTCCACTATATATTCAATGAAAAAATTATCATTTAAATCCTCAAAACATATTTTGAATAAATTTTATATTGTATTTTAAAATTTAAATAGGAATTTTCAATCACCATTTCAATCTACATATATACACATACCAATACATTCTTTAATACATCACAACAGAACAAAAATATTATCCACTAAAGGGTAGTGTGATAATAGCTTCATTTAACAAACATATATTTAGAACCATAAATTTTACTTTATAGTCATCTATCTACAAGAACATAATTACCTTTTGAGTTAACATTTTCAGTGGATTTAATTGTCTGGAAACATTCATCAAAAGGCATTGGTAGTATCCATCAAATAAATCAAAACTATGGATCTCAGTAAGTCTGGTTGGCCTTTTCCACTGATCAATAACAACCATCTTTTGGGGGATCCATGAATACACCTTATATTGAGATTATATGACTCCAAAATGAAAATTTTTGTTAAAACAATTCACACATGGTAAATTTAGCATACTACTTATCCTTCCTCCTAAAACTCAACATAATTCTAAAATGATATTAATACTCTTCCTAACTCATAAAATATATAATAATATCATCTATAAATTCTATCATAAACAAATAAAGGAACTTCAAAAGACTATATTCATTAAATTCAGGATGATAGAATGGAAATTAGAAATTCTAAATGGTATTACATATAAATTCATAATGACCATACCTAATAAGGATTTTTTTCTTTGGAATATTATCCTCTATCACCCTCAATTTAAGATATCTAAAATGAAGGTAAATAATATAAAATTATTGATCTATAGTTATTTGATCAAAAAATTCATCAATTCATGGTAAATGATACTTTTCTCATGATTGTGATATAGTATGGTTCTTGATAATCTATGAAAATATGTATTAACCAAAATTTATTTTTTAAAAATAGAATAATTTCACTAAATAATTTCCAAATATAGAATTTGAATCCCATTTTAAAATTCTCATCGAGTTTCTTATTAATTTAAAAGAAATCAATCAAAGATATTCTATATAGAGTGATTGGATTTGATTTATCACCAGTAATGGGTTCTATTAAAAAATAAAATTCATGATTCGAGGATAGAATAAGAATTTATTAATGAAATAAAATAGAATAATCGTGATAAATATAAATTTATTCAATGTGGAGTTTCTCTACAACTATTTGAGATAAATAACACAAATCACAAAAAAATAAATATCATTCTCCAAAAGGGGTATATCTGTTGGTAAAAGTTCATTTTCTATTGTAAAAGAACTTGACCAACAAAAATTGTCTTGTCACTAATTTATTGGTAAAAAATATATCGATGAATGTTATTGAGAGAGATAAAATAGTTCCCTTATAATTATAATAATACGCATAGATAATATATATGTTGATTAAGGTGTTTAAAAACAATTTAATATGAGAAATTTACCTTTAGTAATAGTATCAACCACTATTTTTACATTTTTTATAAGTAATATCAATGATTAATAGTTATTTATAAATTATATTTTGAATAAAATATTATAAGTGGGAATTCCCACATTTATTGAATTATTCAAAATTATATTTAGTTATATATTTATATACATTAGATATGTTATATTTGTTATATATTCATTATAAAATTACATTATATGAACATTTTAAACCATAACAAGAAGGTGTAAGAAACATGTTACAAATATTTTTAAAATTATTTTAACTCAAATAAACATTAAAGCAAATTCCAACTGTCATTCATCATTTTTAAATATAAGGTTTAAAATAGATGTGGGTCCATTCATGAAGTAATCATCTTCCTCTCCACCCTGATATGATCCCCATTACTGTTTCATGCCATGATAGCCCCACCCATAAGTCTCCACTGTAGAATATTTTCCTCAGGCATGTTCCATGCCATGATATCTCATGAACTTCTACTCATGCCCATTACATTCCATTATATCACCACTCATGAGTCTTACCTACAATATATTCTACTAATTCATATTCCATTCTGTGATAACACCACCATTCCATGCCACAACTGCACCACAATGTCATGTTCCCCTTATGTATTGATGGTCCCATAGTGGAAAATTTGAAGTTCCATTATAAGATTTTCCACACTAAACATGAAAAAAAATTTATATGGTTCAATTACATATTCAATATAAATTCCTAATAAATCATTAATATATATGAAAAAATATTTAATCATCATAAATAATTACCAATAGAAGAACATATAGAAAATTATTAAAAATAAATATGCATAAGTAATTTTTTCCTCAAATGGTTGTAAGAAATATTAATAAATTCATCAAGTAATATAAATATCAGATAAAACTAGAAAAAATAATAGAAAAAGGGCAAAAAACCATACATTTAAAGGTACAAAATCCAGAAAATTGTAACCCTTAACTCAACTAAATCACTATCAATTTTTCTTCTCAGTCTATCACATTTAGTTATTCACAACAGAGAGACTTGTAAAATGTCCATGCATGGCCTATAAACACCCATATAGAGAAAAATATAAAGGAATAATGATCAAAATAACGATAATTAAAATATGATATATATATATATGAATGAAATTAAATAATGAATGAATGATAGTAAAAAAATGGAGTTAGAATGGCCACATAAAATTAAAATAACCAGACCTATCTTGTTAATCAATTAAACCCATCCTTAATTACATAGAAAGGATTACTTCCTTTTAATTCCTCACAATTTTAGTAAAAAATAATTTATTATGTATATCACAATTCTAAATGTATATATTATTTCACCACAATAAAAAATGATGGAATTCAGTTACAAAGAGTGCAAACCTATTTATCAATAAAATGATAAACAAGAAGATTTAATCTAAACTCACTATTCTCAAGCCTTATTATCAAGAACATGAAATTTCAACCATGAATAAAGGTTCCTCTAACTTTACCCAAATATTCTGAACTCATTCCATTGTATTTGAATTTAATATATGAGACAGAAATAATATGATATCATAGTGAAAAGATTCATTAATTACAGACAACAAAAATATTCATTAATCAAAACCAAAAGACACAAGAGATATTTAACAACAAGAAACTAAAATAAGTATATCTTAGTAAGTTTCTTCAAGATATTTTTATTTGTTTATAAATATAGAAATTATAAAAACTTGGATATATTATAGTTAGAGGGAATATGAAACCTATTACAACATGTGTAGATGAAGAAAAACATCACCACTATCAAAATTACATAACTAGATAATGAATTTTATATAATTAAGTATTTAGAACATAGGGAAATAACAAAAGAAAATAGTTTTAAAACTAGAAACAAGGATGGTAAGTCTTCAATATAGGTCCTCATCCTATTTAATAATGCAATAAGAAGTGGATTGAATTTACCCTGAATCACAGCTTTATTACACCTAGAATTAATATCTATTGACTTTTATCATCAACTATGCTCACATTTTCTTCACCCCCTAATAAAACTATCCACCTAAACATTATTCCAATGAAAACCATCTTAGAAACCTCATAAGTCATGTTTTCGGTCTATTTTTACTTTATTTGTTTTCAAATATAATTTAGTTCAAACGACCAAGGCCAATTCAACTCTTAAACAAATAACCCAATTCAACATTATAAAACTTTGGAATTAACAACGTGAGTATCCATATAAAACATCATCATCTTCATGCCCCCAAACATTATGCCATGGTAATACCATTAAATATTAAACACACAATGAATAATATTTGAAATATTCACTTATTTCGGTGTAGTAAACATTCACTGAACCAAGTTATATTCATATGATCCTCCAAAAATAAATCCTCATACTAATCTTATATTGATCACATCACATGAACATGAAATACTATCCATACCTTGTCAGAAAATCAATAAACACCTAAATAAAACATATCTCTATACTACAAAACTCCATCCCATGATAGACACTATTGATGACAGTGGCTTGAAACATAAAATAAGAATATAATACCCTTTAATGCTCAATTATCCATTATCAACAGTTTTCTATAAAGAAACACCAATAAATTCACAACACTGACCTCCTTGGATGAAACCCAAAATTCAAAATATCTCTTGGACTCATAGCCAAGAAGTGAGATGGATCATGGGAACTATATTGAACTTTCATATGTAGAAGCTCCTTTCTCGTTCCCTATTTTAAATTGAACTGATTATCTTATATACCCATATTTTTATTTGATAAATAATATTTGCAACATCAACATCTACATAGTAAATTATCCATGACTCAATAGGAAGAACCAGATGAAACTCTTACTCTAGATCTTGACATGAAAATGAAACCACAAAAATAATCAATGTCTTGGATCCCCATATTCAATGAATTGAGATACATATCTTCAACTAAAACTATCACACCAAGATTCAAACATGGATGTAACAATCAACAAGTGAATTATGAAATTATTATAAATAGGTAAAAATATTTATTTGAGAATCAACAGATAAGCGATAACCAAAAATTGAAAACTCAATGATGGAATTTTATTAGAATTAAAATTAATTTTTTTACCCGTGATCTATAAACATCAAAAAGATAGCGAACCAACCCCTTTGACCATGTCATCGACATTATTGATGCTAAGTTTCTAGGAATTTACATATAAGAATAGTGTTTCATCTTTCTGTCGTTGTGAGAAATCATGGAGGTAACTCTGTCTCTTTCTGCTTTATATTTTCCTTTAAACTAAGAAATCATTATGGCTGAGGGAATGAGAACACAAACTGGCGGTGGTAGAGAATTATGACACCAATGTTTATCTTCTGTTGTCTCCTCCCCATTTGAGTGTGTTAGGGTTTGCAGGTATCAAATTGGAGAGGATGATGAGGCATAATATTTTTCATTTCCATTGAATTCATATAGATAATAAATAACTACATATTATATAAAAATATTCAATTTTAATATATATATATATAATTCATATGCATCCAATTTTTTTGAATTTTTAAATTTTGAGTTATTATTGTTTTTATATAATTTATCAATAATTTTATATTCTATATATTTATTTAATGAATCATTATTAAATTATTAATATTATAATTAAATGTATAAACATGTGGTTTTATATTGAAAAAAGACATGTTAGATGTAACTAAAAAATACATATATATTAAATAACTACTAAGAGATTTATTCTTATTTGATAAGTTTTTGTAACATATATTTTTAATGGTAAATTTTTTATTAGTAATAATAATTAATACAATAGATTTATTTGTTGTTAAAAAATTTTCATTATCAATATGATAAAACAACAGATCTAACTATTAGTAAAATACGTGTTGGTACAGAATGATTAATACTATCATACATAGTTAATGGTTAAAAACATTTATTAGTACCTAAAAATAATACCAACAAGTCTTGATATATGTTGGAAATACTCATTTTTACCAATAGATATGTCATCTTTCATTAAATTTATATTAGTACATGTAATTTATTTTTTAGTATATGTATAGGTTGTAAGGAATATACACCAGAGGTAATTTACATTGTATGTTCATATTCATCCATTAACTAAAAAATGATAAAAATTTGATTCATAATATCAAACATAACATCCCTTGTCAATTGTTATTTTCTATTTATAGAGAGATCCAATATTTTCCAAAAATTACAACAAATTCAGCTACATGGTTAATCTAAATTTTTTCAAGATGCATATTCCAAAAAACATTAACCATGGAAGATTATAAACCTAAGATAAAATAATAATATCATTATGTGTTTCTAATACTAGCTCAACATAAAATCATTGAGGTGGATATGCAATATCTATAATAAATTCTTATGATATTAAATAGTGAGTTGAGCTAAGGTCAAAAAAGTCATTTTTAATTATAGAGTTGATAATATATGTACCAATCACCACATCAATCTCAAAAACCACTTCAGTATTTGGGATCACATGATCATTCCACATTTATCTTATATGAATAGGTCACTGACATGAATTTTCATCATTTACCATTGGATTAATTAAAGAGTTATAATAATGTCCATTCACCATGAAATTATAGAATTTGAGTATTAGTTAAACATTTGGTATAGATTTCTCATCATCCATTCTATTGAATATCATCTTCACATCACTTTAACATTTGTTGATTAATGTATTCCTTTTCCATACATAATATATTTACTAGAAACCATAAGGTAATTTAATTGCTACTTCCTTCCACACATCTAGAACTAATTACGATAAATTTTCAACCCTACAGGTGTTTTATAGTTTGAATTTCCTCAAAATTACACCTTCCTCTTTTTATCCCAACACAATGAGAATATTGAGATTTCCATTTATCTACTTCTAGAATTAAAGGAAATCAGATGATTTATTGAAAATTTTTAATTTTAGTTACATAATATTAATTTTAGAGACTTATTATTACAATACTAATCAAATAATTAATTTTCCATTTTTGGACAATGATAAAATCCAATATGTACATTGGAAGAGTTGTGAAATTTTCCGTATAGGTACAAATGGATTTTTTATCCTTAAATATTAATTTCTTGAATTCCCCATCAATGTTAGTTTATAGGGTTAAAGATATGTAGTTATTGAATAAAACATTCTTAATCTCTTCCCATGTTATAGAGTTAAATGCATCTTCTTACATTGTATACTAGTTAAGAGTAACCAAATAATCTCACTTAACATCAAAATGAAAAAAATGTAATTTTTTTTAATTCCCTAAGAGCTATAGAACAGAAAATATAATTTCAATGGTATTAATCAATTATTTAGAAATTATTTGATCAATGATACCACTAAATAAAGGTGGATGTTTCTTCATTAAAGGCTCAATTGTAAATTTATCCCGCCTTTAAATTTTTGGAATCTTATCATTATTCATATGTTGATAATATTGTGTAAACATATCATTAGGATTGTTAATTCTAGATTTAATAAAATTTTGTTTCTTAGAAGGATAATAATTTCATTTTCCATCACATTCAACATTAACATGACCCCTAATAGTTATATAAATTGACTAAAACTAAAAACTATTGTGTGAGAATCAATAATCATAGTGAGAAATATATAATCATGAAAATTAGTTTGTAGTTTTCTAAATAAAAACATATATTTTTCAATCTATGACTCCTTAGGTTTAACTGTGGAAATCCATGGTCCTTATCTATTCAAATACTTTATAATGGTTAATAGAGAGAATGTTAGTTTTACCAAGAACATACCATGTGATTTTATATAATGGTGGTCATTATTTAGCCCACTCATTATAAACCAGTGGAAATTTATTTTATTATCAATATTTACTTTTTAGAGTTGATACCTTTTTGTGTATGTATTCCAAAGACGCATTCACATTCAATATCAATAAAATTATGTTTTTTATAAGAAACCCACACAATCTCTTCATTAAGAAAACATTATGATAACATCCCATAAGTGGACTTATCCCTATGGTTTAAACTAATTCTCTATAATCCTAATCTTTAAAAATTATTGAAACCCTAAATTTATTCTAACTAAGGTTACCCATGTATAATTTTCATAAATATTTCATTAGTTTTAATAAATATTTATTAAATATCATAACGATAAAAACTCTAGGATGATATAAGATTTTTTTCTTTGGGGACTAGATCCATAAACAACTTATTTAATGAATTATCATCAACACCATCCATAATGAGCTTATCAAATAAGATCCCTTTTATACTTACCCCACTTAAAGGCTTTCTTTATAACATTGGAAATTGAAACATAAGAACGTGCGATCTTAACATAATTATAAGGATATGATTACATGATCATAAATTAAAAATATAATACCCAATCTATCATAGATCATAAGCCTGAGTCCATGAATAAATCCATATATTTTAAAATGATTGTAATAATCTAATTAAGGAGCTATCATTAATTAATCATGAACCATGATAGCATATTATAATTATTTGAACATATCCTAAATTTTTTCCCAATCTAAGATTAATCATATAATGATTTTAGGAATAAATTATTCATCATGGAATCACTTAAAAAAGAAAATTCCAATATTCTATTACGAGTAAAATAAATAAAGTTACCCCTATCAATTATTCAAAGTTTATTTGATATATCACCTCTTAGGAGTTACATAATTATATCCTATCATGGGATTTTCTTAACCACATCAACATTAAAAAATTAATTGGAGGGATATATAATATCATTACCACCCATCATATAATCATAATACATTAATATATATGCCTCACAATCATAAAACATTAATCATATCATCAAAGCATAACCCATGGAAAATAAACAAGTTTCATAAAAATATTATCATTAGAATCAAAACCCTTGAAAAGAAAGAAGAAGGATGGTGTCATTGAGTCATATCCCTTGTAATGAATATATATCATCAATGGATGTTATCATGGATAAAAAAACTATTACAAGTTCATAGAAATATTTCTCAAGGAATGAACCCATTTTATTTTGGAATCACATTTTTAAAATCTTAATTTTTTTAAAAACAAATATGGGAAAAATTTATTTGAAAAGTAAACATGAAAAATTGGAATGAAATAATCAATTAAATTAGAATTCATGATATATGGAAATTTAGTTCATCCTTTAATTAATAAAAATAAGGATTTTGTTGACACCTTCAGTAAAAAGTACGTTATTCGAAACATTAAAAGGTGAATATATTTATGTTTTTTATTGAAAGTTAAAAATGTATAGAAGTGATTAAAAAAATTATTCCATAATATTAAAAATAGTATCCTAACCATTTTATAGAACATAGATATAGTAGAGAATGATCCCTGACTAGAAGAACATAAATAAGTTTAGCTTTCATAAAATGAAATTATGAACAACGTTTAGTTAAAAAGAGAGGAAAATGGTTTTAAGACATAAAAACTATATACATAAACAAATTTCATTAAAATTAAAGTGGGATATTAGTTATATATCATGAAATATCTATCTTTGAAAATTCAAGGATAAAATTTCTAACTAAAATGAGACTGAAACCACAATACCTTACTACATTTCTCATCATTATATGTGCATGGTCTACTGTCATATATTATTAGTTTAGATTTATTATTAACAAATTATTGAAAAAATTTCAAATATATATTATTTAACACCCCGAGATTCTACGATATGCTTCTCTTTGAATAATACAATAGCGTGTGTTGTATGCAACTTTGAGTTCTAACACACCACAACTAATCAAACTAGCCGTTATGAAAAATAATAATTTTTTTTGTAATTTTATAAATTTTATATTTTAAAATGGACTTCATTTTTTGGATTCATATTATCAAAATTAGCCTAGGGTGATTATTTTTGTATTTTTCTGAATACTTTCAATTTTTGATGAATAGTGAAAAACCCTGAGTTATAGTTTCACAACTAATTTTTATTTAAATAATTATTTATTTTATTTAAATTTATTTTAGGTAAAAATAGATACACAATACCTATATAAGTTCAATATAATTCATTGGAGTCAGTTTATAATAATTTTAAATATATAAAAAATTTATTGATCTTTTTACCGTCTTTTACCCACCTCCTAGGAGTAATTGCAGATTTACATAGAACTTAATTGTACCACTTCTGTGAGTTGAATTTCAAAAATCGCAGAGACACAATTGATATCAGTTAGTAAAATGTTGTTCAATGAGATGAAAATAATTTTTGGTGGATAGTAACTTTTTTACTTTTATTTACCACAGAAAAAAGTAAATAGGGTAATTAAGGGTAAAAATGATATTATTATTACCCTAACACATGTAATAATTATATTGGTTATGTATAATTTGACCAAAAAAACCTTAGGAATAAAATATGATCCTTTAGGTGAACATGGATTAGATTAGGACATTTATTATTATTTAATTCGAAGAGAAGTAAAAAGTGTTAAATTCAAAGTTTAATAACTAAACCATTTTTAATATAGGGTTACACATAAGATAAATTAAACTGTAAATATTAATTATGAAGATAACAAATTTCATAGATAACAGTATTTTATTTATTTTTTAGTCATTATATAATAAAATTTATTTATGACACAATGATGATGCAGTAATTACCTAATTTAGGAAATATTAAAATAATTGATATTATAAATATCCATATAAATGTAATTTGAGACTTTTTATGAATTAAACTAATTTTATATGTTATTATGACATGTTAGGGTTGGTTAGATGAATTTTTTATCGAATTAATAATTTTGTTATGAATTTAGGAAAAACAAAATACCAAATAGTGTCAAAATTGACATAAAAGAGTTTTTTAAAACAAATATTATATTATCAATTTATATATTATTAATAAAAATATAAGGTTCGGCCAAAAAACTTATACAATGATAGGTGTATCATTAGTTAACCACTTGGGGTTTAATTAGAAGTATATAGTATGTTTACTAACCTTATAATATAAAAATACAAAGAGACATGGTAAATGTCAAACTATTTAACTAAGAGTTTAATATAAAAGATAAAGTTAATATAGTGACCCGAACCTGTCTAAAACCAATTAGTTGAGTGGGTTTTGACCAATCACCACCTTATCATTAAAATAATTCATTTTGTAGGCATTATAAACCGAAAATTATTTTATTATAAAATAATATTTACAGCTTTTCCTAAGGTGCCCCTCACCCCTCTTATAAAAGGGCACTCCCGATTCCCTCAAATTCACATATTCAAAGACTTTTGGATCGTCCAGACCATACCCAAATTCCCTCTAAACTATTCTCCCTTCATCCTAGTGGCCTTATTTTAGGCAGAAAGCCAACCTAAGGAGCCCTTTTGATCAAATCAAAAGGAATAACCCGAAGAAGAGGTAAATATTTCAGCACCTCGTTCAAGTTCCTTTCATCTTCCACTTCCACTTTCCTTGTTATTTCCATTCTAAAATAATTAATCCAGTATATTCCATATACTATTATGTTATTATAAATATGGTACAACCATATTCATTATTCTATTCATCCTTTGAATGACATGTCACCATACGTGCGTACATACGACTAACCGTCTCCACGTTGTGGTGTAATTGTTATTCAATACATTATTATTTGGATGGGTATAATAATGATATTTAATTAATGTAAATAATAAATATAACATGATAATGATTCATTATATATGATATACCATTGAATTATATATTATTTCAATATCAAAATAATGATATTGTCGCTCGTGCGTACGTACGGATTACCGTCTCCACGAACGCGATGAGATTCATTCCCCATCATATCCATTCAAGTATAATTTTCATTAGATGAAAAAAATAATGTTTAACGACTTAATATAATTCTGAATATGAATAAGATAAATCCTATCCATAATAAACACTACTTACATAACAAAGCATATAAAGTAAAACGAATCAGTTAATACCCTAAGCGATGATAATACTAAACTATTATTAACAAAGCGATGTTAAAAGATCATATATGATATCATATTAATTTATATGATTAATGTATAATTTTATAACAATTATTTCACCATTATATAGTAGGATAACCTACCCTAACCCAAGGAAAATCACAAGGTAAGGGTTTCCTATCTCACTTTTTATTCGGTGATATTTATATTGTTCACCACATATTTATTAAATTTGGTATATTGTGTACTTCCATTTGATATATATTATCATGATTCTATTTATATTCATGGTATTTTGTGCTTCATTTTGTGGTCATTAACTTCTGGTCATGGGACTCAATTGATTACAATTAAGTAAGGGTTAAATCTACAATCTCTTCATTATATGAGGTTGGTTTTACACAATTATCTACTAGGACCTCTTTATCAACCACATCCATGTTTCCTAATAATTTATTTTAAAAAATTATTAATATTTTATAGACTATAGGTTAAAGTCATTTATACCCTTTTTTGTCTTTTATATGATTTTTATAAAGGAATATTTCCATTGTTTTCCAAACAAGGTCTTTTATAACATTTTCGACAAAATTAAGGTAAGAATATATTTTTTTAACTTATATGGTGTGTGTGGCTATTTTATACAGTTATAACAATGTAAAAGATTATATTACAAGATTATAAGAATATTTTCAAATATAAATTTTTTATTTTATAATTATTTGACTTTTAAATGATTTCGAAATAGAAAGAGATATTTCCCTAAAAAGGTTTTGATTTCATTTATGACAACATCCTTTGATGGATTTTAAGTTTTTTTGAATTTTATTTATTATAATAAAAATCTTCCATATTGTATTGAAGGTTTTTTGATATGTTTGAATATGGATGTGTTATTTCATACGATTCATGGTTTATGGAAAAAGTATTGACATTTTTTATGCCAGTTTTAATATGAATGTTTATGTTATGTTTAAACCTTTTCATATGAGGAATGCATTGGACTCAGTAAGTGACGGGTGGAGCCTGCTATAGCTCCTCGATGCATTTGTATGTGTCATGAGACAAACTAGTGTATTGGCACAAGGCCTTGACAAAATCTTATTTATATTATTGGCACAAGGCCTTGACTATGCGGTTATGAAAGTCTGGGATTATGCATTCCATCATTATGAATGTGTCTATTGATATTTCATGTGATTATTTGACTAGTATAATATCCATGTTGGTATGTAAATGGAAATATTTTGATTTTATCTTTGGAATATTATACTAATGTTTAAGTTTAAAAGGATTTTGTTTTAGTCTTATACATTGCCTAAAATTTTTATGCTTATTTATGAAAGTTTCCGCTATATGTTTATCCTTAATGAGCATCTGAGCTCACCCCTTTCTATGTTTTATTTTTTCCAAGATGTGAAGAAGTATATTACGACTGACCTGCAGGGATAGTCTATGAGAACTTAGTGTTGTGTATGGAAACAATATTGTTGTATTTTTCCATTTTATGATGTAATGTAAACCTTATGAATGTATCTAGTATTTCCAATGCTACTAAACTAATTGGTCTTTCGAGACTGGATATTGTGTGGTCATTCCAATGATACATTATAATGCACAGACTCTGGGCTTCTGGGGTTGGGGCGTTATATAATACCATATATGATTTAATTATAACATATTAATTCCATTTTATTAATAATACTTTATTAAAATAAATTTTTGTTTGATAATATCTTTATTTTTTTAATCATCATTCTATTTGGATTTCCTGGTCCTTCTATATTTATCATGGTTAAATTTTCTCTAGATTGTGAATCATTTCACTAGTTTCATATGTGATCATTATATACAAATTTATAATTATTGATATAAAAGAGTTATGAAAATTAAAATACATTATTTTATGGAGGTGTTAGTGCGTATGAACATTTAATTGATGTTTCTAATTTTCAATGGATAGAATGAAATAAAATAAAATAATACATTTTTAAAAAAAATAAAAAAATTATAAATATCCTATATATTCTGTAAAACCATCATTGTAGCCATGATAGTGGAGCAATGTCAAAAAATAGAATGCATAACATTATTGAGGTTAGAGCCAATGAGTACAGACAAGAAGTGATTTCATTTCCAATTAGATGGAAAAAAGTGGAAACTGGTTATTCCATTATAATAATAAAAAACTATTATAATTATAATAATAACAATTTAATTTATGTATTGATACCATACATTAATAGGAGGTATAAGAAGAAATAAAATTGAATGTACTTAGTTAAGAGTTATATGTATTTATTGAGGAACCACCATTTTCATACAAATTAAGCCTTGAAATAAGGTTATTAGGAAAAAAAATGAACCTCTAGGACATGGGTCAAGAATATAGGATGGTACCAGGGTAGGATTTGGCCAATATAGAAGGTCTAAAACTATGAATAAAGTCTAAGATGAAGTTCCCATTTATAAGTGAGGGGAGTGATACTGTAGGAATTATCTAATGAATTAAATTAATAAAAAATAATCTTCATATTCATGTGGATGAAAATAAAAATATTTAGAATCCTAGATGAGGTTTAGATTAAATAATCTCATCTTATAACATTTATACATGTTTAGGTGATGTTTTAACACTTATCTGTTAGATTTAAAGCTTGATAACAAATTTTACAATAACTACATTCTCAATTTTCATTATACTCTAGGAATCATGAATGCATTTATAAAAGGTATAATGATCAATAAAAGGAAAATGGATGATGCTCTAGACCACTTTACATTACTTTTAGAAAGATTATATTTTTAATTAATTTTAATGTATTTAATAACATATTTTTTTAACATAAGACACCATTAAAGTAATTTTTTGGTTTATTCACATATTCTATCGTAAAAAAATAATGAAATGAAAATAGAGTAATTTTTTTAAACAATCACTATAATGTTATATTTATCTAAAAAACTCATTTAATAGAATAATTCACTCTAATTATGTTACATTAAATATGTTTTAAATCATTTTTTCCTATTTTTTAGTTAAGTAATGTGTCAACATTGTGTAATAATTTAGTTTAACATTCCCCTTAATAAATATTAAAATTTAATTAACATGATAAAAAATATTCATCATTTATATAGAAAATTATAATAGAACATAAACCCTTTTTATAATAATAATAAAATATTACATATATTAAAAAAAATAGAGGGAAATTTTGTATTTATTATTTACATAAAATAATATTAAATTCATTATCAAAGGAAATAGGGGAGAAATATTAAAAAATTTAAAAATAAAATAAATAATGTCAAAATAAACCTATTCAATGAAATAAAGATTTTTTTTATATTTATATGCATTTTATCATTATTTAAATTCCTGTTTTCCCACACCGATTGAAAAAATATTTAACATGGGAATTATTCATTATGAATATAAATAAATGTGGCCTAATAACTAAATTTTAATCTTTTGATAAAAAATATTGAATCTATTTTTCAATTTTAAATTTCTATAATTTTTCAAAATCCATTTTAAATTAATAGATGAAAATATAATGAAAAATTTTTTTAGAAAAATTGTATTTTAATAATAAATGAGATTTAGTATACCATAATAGCAATTAACAACCATTTGACTAATTTTAAAACATTATATGGAATATATAATATATAAATTTTATCAAAATCATTCATCTAGAAAGAATAATATAATTTATTAGGATGAAAACAAATTTTGTGCAAAAAACTATTTATTAAAAAAATATTTTTTTTATTCAAATAATTTAATTACATGATAAATAATGAATCAATTCGATAAATTTTTAAAAAATACATTTTCATAATTTATTTTTCTTTATTAATACATGCTGATCAAATGGATATGTGATAACTTCCATATTAAATAATAATTTTTTAATATTATATTAATGTTATTCTGAACAAGGTGTTGCCTGTAATATAAGATTAAAAAGATATAAAATTTATTTAAGATACATATATCATAAAATTGTGGAGTCAAAGAAATAAAACATCATGAAAACACATATTCATTAAAAAATATTGGATAAATAACCTACTCTCTAACTACAACACTGAAGTGAGAATGGCCATGCAATCTCTGATACATGAAGCATAATAGATGTGTGGTCTTGAATAATGATAAGGATAACATTATTACTACATTATGAGAAAATATTAACTGAATTACTATTTATGTAGCCTTTAATAATGATCTGAGGAGATCTTTCAAGAGTATTTATAAATACCACATTAGTAGATGGCCGGATTTTTTTTCAAGATATTTTCATCATGAAATATGAATATATAGGGAACCATTTGAGAAAAGGATTATATATTTAGTAGTGAGAACATATTTTTGTAAAATTTATATCAATCCTTTCAGGAGATGAGTTTAACATTTACATAGTGAATTATAGTAGAGAAACTAGGTCTTGTAACAGTATTTGGACATATAAAGAAGTAAGCCTTCAAAGATAAACCGAAACAATACTCATGTAATTACCGTTATTACATATTTAAACTTATGAGAAATGTTCAGTTAACTCGAATAAGCGAATCTAGATGTTTTCTAGGAATAATTATTAACAAAAATTTAATAATTTATAAAAGAAAAAGGGACCAATAATTCACCCCTCAACATCTTAGTGATATCAACTGATCGAGGAACTATAAAAAATTTAAATAATTAAAAATTACCTTAATTTAAATTTTATGTTAAATTTATTTTATTTAAATGTGATATTAGAAATTTATTGTAACAGGTTTTAATGTAATTCCACTACATGTTTTTTTATTGATCATGATATTTGTCTACCAATATATGAAATGTATTTTTATTAAATTTTATATCATTTCATGGGTTTTAATATGTGACAATGATTTATTAAATCAACTCTTATGGAAGTTGATTCATCCCTCTCATCTTGATTATAAAATACCTATATATTGATTACCTATTTTATATATCTAATTCTAATTTTTATCTTCTTTATCGTGCTTTTAAAAAGAATCTATGGATGGATCACTAGGATAGGTGGTGGTGCCAAACTCAAACCACTTTGAAACCTTCTATGAAGATTAAATGGTTGATGGTGGAATAAAACAACTCAATCCAAGACCAAATTAAAGAGTTTAAACTATGTTCATATATTATGTTATCTTATACTGATATATAAACCATTAGAAACATCAAAATAAAGTCAAATTATTCATTAATTTATTTTTTTTTAATTTCAGGATTATTTATTTTATGCAATGAATGTTTTTTATGATAGACATGAAAAAAGAAATTAAGTAAGGAAACAAGATGTTCAAGATAAAGTAAAATAAATATATTATTAGTAAATTATTTTTTCAAATAATTATTTATTAAATATGTAAAATATACATAATATTAAAAAGTAATGTAAATAGTAATATCATGATATTTATTCTTAAATAAAAAAATAACTCCTTGAAATTGTATGTTCATAAAAGAGTCATATTACTTTATTTTGATTTAATCTAGAAAACTAAATGTTTGTCAATCTCTATTTCAGACAAATACTTTTATTAGAGAGTTTAAATTATGTTTTTAAAATGAATTAACCATGATGAAAATAATACAATTACCACATTATATAAATTGTGTAATATGAAGGAAGGTGCTCTGGGATTCTGAATTAGGATTTTAGGATTGGGGTGTCCATTAAAAAGATTAAGGAGCTATGAAATAATAATTTGTAGGACATCATAGATAAATACCATTCAGTAATTTAATATACTTATTTTTTTTAGAATAGAAATATGTATCCTTGACATGTGATTGTCAAAGTGATTGGTAATTCTAATTCAATTGGTGTGGTATATTGAGAAATAATAAAATTTTAAGGCATTATTGATATATTTAGAATCATTACATGTCATTTATTTTGGTAATAAAGATTAATTATTAATAAAATACTTTAAATTCTATGGAAATATTGAAATAGAAACCATGTGATCATTATTATCATTCATTTACTCGGGGAATATCCTTAAGAAGAGACATTTTCATGAGTGATATGATAATTCATAAAAACCACTAAATAACAATTCTTTTAAATGTGTTAGAGTCCCCTATACTTGATAGACCTTCCCACAAAGAGTGTGCATATGAAAAAGAGGAATATTTTTTATTAATAGAAGTTTCATATTATTTATTTTGTTTCCTTTTTAGTTTTGTTTTATGGGATTAGGGTGAAACAAAAGGACATGGATGATGACACCCAAAAGATCCATCTCTATAAACTTAAGGATATAATGATATGATCAAAAGACATAATAAGCATATTCCATATATAGTTCTCTAATGAGAGGATATGTATTTATAAGAACATAGTTCTTCATTCCTTATGATTTTAGAACCTAGGTCGGGTGTAGCCACTGGGAGTGTGAGGGAGTGAATCCATGACTCTTTTTCTTCACAAGATAACCTATTTTTAATTATCCTTGATGGAAAGATAATGTCATATCCTCTCTTATAATTATATATATAGTTAAATTAAATATAAAGATTATAAAATTCATAAGATATTGGGATATACCAGGTTTTTTCATGAATGAAAACATTATTTAAGGTTGAGGTGATGTTCTAAGTCTTGGATTCTCTAATACGAATAACTTGAATAAAGTGTTCATGAAATCTATAAAAAATGAATCATAAAAAATCTTCAAAAATTCCCAAAAATCAATTTCATAAAATATCATTTCATAAAGTATTCATAGTATCCTCTTACTGATGGATTTTGTATACTGCAACATCTCTAGTTTAGGAAATCTCTCATAAAGATTCAAGAAACCTCTCCTGAGGATTTTTATATTATCAACCAAAATATCTTCAAGGTTCCTCCAAACTCCTTCTCTAATAGGTCTTATTTCATGTATTCTATTTTGTAAATAGGTATCCTTTTACGTTTTCAATTATTCATGTCCTTTCTCCATAAGGATGGATTCGAATTACTCATAAAATATCTTGTAGATTCAATCATATCGTAGGTAGTATGAAGATGTTCATATCTCTAACCATATCCTTACCATAAAACCAAAAATATTTTTTTTATTCCTTATCTTCAAAGAAATTAATCTCTTCAACAATATACAAATATTCTCCAATGATACACTATAGATAATATCTTGAGTACCAGTGAAGGGGACACACACTATTTTCTAATTTTATAAAATCATGAATCTATACACATAATAATTTCATTCATATCACAACTCATTTATTTTTCTAAAAATTCTCTTTATATTAACACTAAATAGATTCAAGTATATTTCACATAATCAGACTATTTTTAAATACCTACAATGATTACATATAATTCCATGCATTAATATTACTTTTATAACCCTAGTCCCCTTCATTAAATTTATCATGCGGTATATAAATATCTATTGAAATATATTATTCATATATTTTTAATGTATCACTCCATTATTTATTTCCATTTAAAACACCATATGTCTCATAATTCAATATATATTCTATTAAACACATTCCAAATTGGCATGTTGACACCCAATGAACATGGGATATAATTCTTAATAGCATATGACCGTATGGATGTAGTTTAAATATATAACTAGTCATAGAATATCTCCTAATAGTCATACATGAAATATTTCAAGAACATCAGAGGAAAAAGAACTACATGTAATTTTAGAACCTTGAATCATGGAGTCCAGACATGTATCATGTCTTCTCTTGAGATAACCTATATATGTGACTTTAATGGTATATGAAAAACATGGTTAACAATTTGAAATCATATTTTATTTTTTTAACATGATTTAATACATTTCAATAGGAACTAAATTATTTTATTGATATTTTGAATTCTATCTCACAATTAGTAAATAAATATTTTATAGTTATAAAAATAATTATAGGGAAATATATAATAGCATATACATATAATAAATATGCATTCCTTATGATTGGACAACCAAAAAATCGATCAATCAGCCATCAGTTTTTATGATAGGTTAAAAGAACACACAACAAAATTCCCAACTCGTGGTAGGTAAATCATGACCATGTAATTTCTCCATAAACAATTCCAGAAGACACACCACATAATCATTTGAGTGACTATATGATCACCATTCATATGATAGGTCCATCTAGTATTTGGAAATCCATTTATGTGAAAGGTGATGGATCTTTATGCAGCTAAAACATTATCCCTGACATCATATTTTATATGGTATCTTTCTTCTAATTTCAGGCTCTGTTTTCAATTTTTTCATATTGGGGCCTGTAGGATCTCTATGTTGTAGGTCTCATGTTCTTTTTGAAGAATCTCAAGATCATTCCTTACAGTAGGACAATCATGTAATGACCCAAACATTTATAAATATAATTTCTTTATGAATAAATTCATTTTAAAGTAATGTTGTTATAGAGAAACATGCAGTATATATTATTTTTTATTTTTATTATTATAAATTATAACCATAAGTTGTTTACATGGATTAAAATTTTGTTAAAAACCATAACTATTGATAATATAATTTTCTATATTTACTATTATAATTAATATATATTAATGGTTATTATGAGGACTAGATTACACATGAAGAATATGTGATGGATTGACCGATAGGATTGCACCATATTAATCCCATTTATCATAGCTTCGTAGGGAGATGACATCACTAGAAAATTCCCATGACCAATACTAAGCTAAAATTAAACATATAAAATATGAGTGAAAATATTTAAGGGATATTTGTAATATTATTGATATCATGTCACAAACTATATTAGTTAAACAAACCAAAAAATGTATCAACATCGTGTACATTACCCCTAGGGTGTACGCAGGTTTAATAAGTGGTTTTGTTTCTAAAACATAATAGTATGTGTTTTAATTTTTTTTAATAAAATCATTATTATATTTATTATTTCCAATAACTTCATTAATAATTATTATATATAGATTTTGATAAAAATTTTATTTTATTACAAAGACACCAAAATTGTATTTTTTCGGGAATTATTTATTTTCAATTAAAACAATCTTTTTGAAAAATAAATAAATTTTATATAAACATTTTTATTAAATATTGTAATTAAATAATATTTACTAGAATATAAATTATAATACAATTTAATAAAGTCCAATTTTATTTTTATGGGATTGAGAATGTTGTTAGTGTCATAAAAACTAGTATTTTCCTTTAAAAAGTTTATTTATATAATAGTGTAATTTTTCATATATATAAAAATACATTGTTAAAATAAATATTATCTTTTAAATCAACATGTTGTAATTATCTAATGGTGACACTTTCATAGTTTTCCAAGATCATAAAATTTTGGGTAAAAAGTAAATAGAGTAAGAATTTACATTATGTATTATGATATCATAATAGTCTAAAAGTAATGTCAAAAATAGTTTTAAGGGAATATATTTACAAAAATAGTTTTCCAAATTAAGATAAGGTTTCTTGTATTTTTTGTTAATTTTAAAAACATATTATGAATCACCCCCAAACAACTATTATATTTTACGGTTTAAAAAGAATTCATTATAAACACGACTCACTTACACATCACTAATGGTATTACTCTAATGATTTTATTTTTTAACAAAATAGAGATTTCGAAACCTATCTTCCATATAAGAACCTATGTGTCAAAACCATGGTAAGGTTTTTGGTTTTCATTATTTTATCACAAAGAGTCTAAAACCAATGATTATAAATTAATAATGAATTCCCCAATGTTTCAATATAAATTCCCACTCGTAATTCCATTCATCCCCATTCAAAAAATATTTTGATAGAATTTAATATCCCCCTCTCCAATTAATTAAATCACAATGTGTTTCTAATCTCTTAAAAATAACCACCAAATCTTCTAGATATACCATCTCAATGTAAGGGATTATATCTTTTTCCTTTTTATTCATGTACTTTCTTTGTCCTATACATTTTTAATTCAAAATTTTCATGTTGTTATGTGTTCTAACACATAACTTTATTGTAATTATCAACCCCAAGTAAATAAATACCACTTTTAACTCTCATTAAAACCACCCAAAAACCCTTACATACATCCATTATGCAAACAAAATTATCATGTGATTTTATATTCCAAACTTTTGTGTTGTGAATATCCATTTCCATTTATTCTAAAGGGTATTAACATAGGTATACCTACCCATAATTGATTGGGGACATACATTTATGTAGCTAACACTCTATAATTATGTTATTAAAAGTTATGAATGATGGTTCTATGTTTTATGTTCTATATTGAACACAATTTAATGTACATAATATGAATGTGATGGGTCATCATAGAATTATGTAGCCCCCACTATCTTGGGTAATGTTTTTATAACATAACATAAAATTTATAGTGCATGGTCAGTTATCCTATGCACACTATATTTTGATTTCCTAGTGGTTATCCTTGACTTATTCTTATGATTTCATGTTTTATAATGTTACCACATTCCTTTGATTCCATGATGGTATCATCTTATATAAATCATTGTTGTTCATGATTATTATTATCATCAATCTTGGTCATCAGGTGATGCATCTTGACTCACATTTACTACATCATATAGTGTTATTATTTGATTATTCCATTAATTTGTTTTGTATGTCACCCCTTTATTATGTAGATCCCCATGCTATCCCATGCAATATTAGAAGATGAATAAAATATATGGGAATATTATGGAGTGTTTAAATAATTTCATCGTAACTATGTTTCATGATATTGTTTAATGTATCTAATTTCCAAAAAAAACTAGGCCTCATAATAATTTAGGATTTTATTAAGTGTATCATGATGTAATAATTATGGGAATAACCTATATCAAAGATATGGGTTGTAATTGTGTGTATCAGAGAAAGTTGTTGTTATTTTTGGGGATTAGTATTAGAAAACTATTGTGAAAAATATAGTGATAAGACAATACATAGGTTATCAGCAATAAATAATTTTAAAATATAGAGTTCTTGGTTTTGTATGTAAATAAATCCTAATCTATAACTAGAAAATGTATTTTTCTATATAATAGTTTTACCTAGGTTTAAAAACACTTAAAAGGATCGACAAGGTATTAACATTATCATCAATCAGTGTGTGGAAAGAGTCTTAAGACTGTAAAACACTCTAGATTCTTTGGGGAAATATTCTTTTTTTAATGAATTTATTCTTACAAAATATTATTAAGAGAACAAATATGATCATGAAATTTAATATTATAAAATAGACTATGTATAACTACGATTTAAATATAGATATCTATAGGTTATGGAATGCATTTTATTTAGGGTATATCTATCCAATGTTTATAGTTTTTCATTACATGTTTAATAGTTTTAATGTTCTCATGCCAATATCTATTTTGGTTGATGTAAATGTTTATAAATATAATCAAATAGTAAAAGGAAGTATTATCATCCATGCTTAATCGTTAAATATCTTATGTGATTTTTTTCAACTCAATTATTCATACCATGCAATATTAGTAGAAATATTCAAACACTACCTCAAAACCTTGAAGTTGAGTTATCATTGAAAACAAAAAATTGGTCAATTATTATATGCAAAGCATAAAACTCACTCTCTATAAAAAATTTTGGATGAATTTCCATGAAAACCCCATGATACCCCCTTTTTTAGAATTTTAGTTTATTCTAGGCATGGATTGGATTTCCTTGTATAGTTCCAACATAAATTGGTTAGAGAAGGAGACCATCCTCTATATCATGAATCATCCTTTGATTTAATACATTTTTTAAAAATTAGGATCAATCTTCTTTGGAATCATCCTATCATGTATAGATATTATTTCTTTATGAGAACGTGTACTGAGATGAAATTATTGACACTAAAGAGTGTATAATCCTTGAATAAAAACCCATTGAATGTGAATGTGGGTATATGTTTCCTAATGAATTTTCTTATATTTCTCCAAGACAAGAGTTTCAGTTATAAATAAATCACATACCCATATATTTACTAATATTTAAGACTTAATATAGAATGGACACTATTCTACATGAAAAGATTAATACACAACAATATGATAATCATGAAAAAGGGTTTATATACCCATGTGCACCACCATGGCGTTCATCAGTCCATTTCTCCAAGAATAACTATGGGTAAATGAGCCTTTATATTGATTTTCTGAGCTCATATAGATCATTATAATTAACAATAATCATCTTCCATGGAATGATGATGTATTCAATTAGCTATATGGATACTAGTACTTCCCTATAAGGGATCATTACTCATGATATTATCAAGTAATGATGAAGAAGGATGATATTACCGGGGAAAAATTTCATAGAACATATATGCAGTATGAGTTCATAGTGATTCTATTTAGACTCACTAATTCTCCAGCTATCTTTATGGAGAAAATGAATAGAGTCTTTCGGGATTACCTATAAATTGTTTTGGTCATAATTATAAATGGAATTCCAATCTAATCTAAAAGTAAGGAAGAACATGAAGAACATTTGGATTCTATATAGATGAACTTGTGAATAAAAAATTTATATGTGTCATATAGTAAATTCTATTTATGGATAGATCAAGAAACTTCCCTATAAAATTAAGTCATATTAAGAGGGATATCTATGGATCCTTCAAATATTCATGCTACTGAATGATATCTATGATAGTGATCCATTATTTCAATAAATTATCTAGGTAATATCCTTTATTTTTGATAATTATTTGATACTTATCAATCCCAATAACCATGTTAACATGTAAGGGAGTGACTTTTTTTTATAGACTAATGAACGTGATGATGTATTTAAATTGTTAAAGAAGAGCGTAATAATTACACATGTACTTCATTTTCATACTACTGTAGAAGGATTTGTGATCTACATAAATGAATCCAAAAAGGACTTAGGTTGTGAACTTATGAAAAATAAAAAGTGATAGAATATGCCTCCTACTAATTATTTATCCATGAAAATAACTACCTAACACATAATCTAAAAATGGATATAGGTTTCATCACATGGAATATTTTGTGAAATTAACTCTATATGGAAATGTTTGACATATATAGTGATTATAAAATCCTAAAGTATTTATTAACACAATATGAGCTCAATATATGTTAATTATGTTGTTTAGAGATGATCAAAGATTATGAATCAATAAAATATTACCATCTTAGAAATGAGAAAAAAGTGGCAGATGCTCTAAGTAGAAAGGATCTCACAATCTTATCAATGATGAGTATTAAAAGGGATATAATATTTTTGGACATGTATTGGATGTACATGGAAATCATAAAAGGAAATTTAACATAACTTACTCAAATAACTTCTCAACTATCATTTCATGATTGGAATAAGGAGGCCTAAAAAGATAATGGAAAGCTAAAAAATGAGTGGTAGTGAATATTATAGAGTTCAATATTTATAAATATAATGTAATAAGGATCCAAAATTGGATATGTGTCTAAAAAATTGATTTGAACACAAAACCACTGATGATGTGCATGGATAATCCTTCTCTATTCATCTAGTAAGTACTAAAATGTAATAATATTTTATGAAAAACATCTTCTGGGATAGCATGTTAAGGGATGTTGCAACATTTGTATCTTGATGGTTGCTATATAAAAAAATCAATGCTCAATGGTAGAATTATAAGGGTATGATAAAATCATTTCCCATTCCTACATGGAAAAAGGGAAACAGAAACAAGGATTTTTTCATAGGACTCTCCTATAAATCTAAAGGAAATAAAACCAATTATGTGGTAGTAAAACACTTAAAAAATAATCACAAGTCATTGTTATTAATAAATTTGACTAACATTTGATGTTATATATAAGATAAGTGGTAAAGTATATGGAGGACCACTATCAATTATATTTTATTGAGATCTAACGTATACCTTTAGGTTCAAGAGAATCCTTTTAAAAGATTGGGTATAAAGATAAGTTTTACTATTTTTTATTTCACTCTAATGGATGGCCAGTTTGAAAGGACCATTCAAACTATAGAGGATATATTAAATCTTTTACAATTGATTTCCAAGGATATTGGGATTATCACCTTCCCCTTATATATTTATTATATAATAATATTTTCTATTTCAGTATTAAAAAAGAACATTATGAGGCTCTATCTAGGAATATTTTTTAGAATCAAACATGCTTGGATAATAATGGAGATCATAAGAACATTATAATTTATCTTATCTAATAGATGATAGATATGTGTAATATAATTTTTCTTCATATTAAATCTAAACAAATATTCATAAATCCTCCAAAAAAATTTATCAACTTGACCTAGAGTCTGATATCAGAGATTAAGTGTTCCTCCATATATAATTTTGGAATAAATAAATGATGGTTGGGAATATGGGAATATGCATCCCTATGTACATCATCCTCTTCGAGATTCATTATTAAATTAGATTAGTGGCCTATCCACTTAAACCCCCACCATACCTATATCATGTAAATGATTTTCTCTATGTTTTAATGTTATGGAAGTACATACTAGACCACTTACATGTAATAAATCCAATGTTGGAACCATTTTATAATGTGACATCCCAAACCTGGATGCCACTTAATAGGTTCCCCGAACCCTATGGGACACATGGACTCAATCGCATCTCCCCGAACCCCATAGGCTACTGAATAATAGAAAGTGATAGAGTGAGTTTGTGGGGAGACTATGCCCTCGTTATTAGAGTATAACATAACAGATAAATAATAACAAAGGTGAATAGTGGATGAAATATAAGTAAAAAGAAGAAGTAGTAAAAAGTAATAGATTGGAAAGGAAAAAAATAACTGAATCAACTAGAATTACTGATGATGATATGTCATGTCACAAGAAAGATGGAAAACATGGATACAAGACTACAGTAATAACATGTTCCACATTAGTATAAAGGAAATAAGAAGACTATCCCAAGCTTCCAAAGATCCGACTCAGTCAACTTCTATCAAGATCTATCATAAACATCAAGTAATCATGTGTTTAAAGTCATATTATTCTCTTATAAACACATTAATTCATGTAATATTCCCTAGGTACCAAGTAGAACCTGAAGTGGTTGTAAGATAAATCTCAGTGGGCCACCACAAACTGTGTCTATAACATATGGTCGGTGTAATGGAACTGTAATAGTGTGTAAGAATCTATATATAAAGTAATAAGTACAATGTAACTAAATACCCAAGTACCTGATTCATCCCTTGAAAAGTTTCCAAACATTTAACCAATTCATTATTTGAGTATTACCAGTTTATAAATAATTCAAACATTAGTGATAGTAAAGGTTCCAAGATGTAAAAAGGTAACCTGCAATGATATTAAATAATGAAGCTCCATGGTAACAACCTGGGAAACGTAGAACTCAATGGCATCTGAAAAAATAATGATTTTAGCCCGGCTGTAATATCCCAGAATGTTATGTGTATTAATTTAAATATTATATGGAATTATTTTGAGACCAGACTTTGAGATGGCATGTAATTACAAGGCCCAGTGTTCCCGGAATAAATATTTGAACAATATTAAATTTTAAATATAACACACGAACAATTTTTCTGAAAATGTGTAATAACTTCCAAAAGGCTTATCAGATTAAAAATATGAGGGCACCATTGCATCCAGAGTAGTAGCTTCACCAAAGGAATGTCCTAACATTAGACAGTGCATTCTATCTATGAATTTTATTTTTCAAATGTTTAATAAATAAAATAAATTGTTAATTTATTTTATTTTGACAATATTTTTATGTAATGATGTTTCCTTTTAATTATTCCTTGTTAGGAAATTAAGTGTTATCAACCAAACCATGGAATTCCAATGATATGTGGGGAGGAACCCTATTGATAAATGGTGAGGATGTATCAAGTGGATCATGGATCATCACACCAATGATGTTGTAGGATCTCATCAATGATGGCAACACAACTTTTATTCATCAACGATCGATCAAAACTCTAGGTTGAGTGGTTGTTTCATTTTTTCATTTCCCCATTATTGAATTCTATGATGAACACAAGCAAATCAATGAAAATATTTGCCCGTGGATTGGTTGTATGTTGTGGGAGTGATTTTATTGCTAGATAAAAACTTTTTTGCATTTGTTTTCAAACCAAAACTCTCTAATAATGATTGTTTTTCAAGAATAATTGGCCAATGATGTTAAAACCTTCACTAGTGTGCTTTTTTCCCTCGGTTCTTTGAATTTATTTCCATTGAGGCCCCTTTTCCATGTATAGATGTTTCTTGGATTATAGGCACAATTGGAAACATGAATTTGAGGTGAATTGACATCAGAGGACAAATTTGTGAAGATTGGGAGCCAAGAATCATGAATCTTCATCTATTTCAAAAATGAGTTCCAGAGGTATCCTGGCGGTTCATATAAGGGATCAAAAGTGTGATTCCATCATGGTGGTCCGTCAAGGAGAGGTGGTGTTGGTATGACGGTGTGATGTGGAGGTGGTTATCAATGACCAAAGGCGACCATATGCAGTGTTGTTGGCAGCTAGAGGTGGTGGGGTCGGTAGATGCGGTGGCTTGCATTCAAAGAGGATCCATGGGTGGACGTCGTCAAGTGTGTTAGAGATGCATGGGACGTGAAGTCCGGAGTAGACGTGGTGGGTAGAGCCACGTGGGGAGGTGGCCACATGGAGTGTTAGGGAGACCACATGTGACACAAGCCGATGGAGTAGGCCAGACACGGGGGGCGGGAGCTGGCCAACGAGGTGCGACTAGGAATGCCATTGAGACAGGGTGATGGAGAAGGATGGAGTGGTCTAGGTTAGGCCTAGTGGTTTGAGCTGATTGGGTTAGACCTGGGTCGGGCCCATAGGCCTATTAACCCCCTTTGAAACCTTAAAACATGCTTAACATTCAAACAAAGCATCTATTTGACAAGCCTTCTGCGGAGTTGGGATCCTAATGTTGTGATGGTCCTTTTGAGATGAATGTTGTGTTTTTATATAAAATTATTTCCAATTTCATGGTTTCTTTACACAAGAAGTACCCAGTGTCAAGGGATGTGGCAAGTGTGATCACTACTCACTGTGCACCTTTTATTCCTATGTAGATTGATTCTATCATCCACTTTATCTTAGATGAGTTTTATTAGGGTTTTTTCCCTTTATCAGTTCCTTGAATGTTTGTTGTTTTTTTACTACTCATAGGAGTATGAAACCTTCAGTAGGAATTCCAGGATAGAGTTGTTGGAATCCCTCTAGAGTCTTAGAGCGAATCCTCTATTCCTACTTCATGACCTAGGTTGAGTCTTCAGTATTGACCTGAACAAATTCACCAATCGCCAATCCTATACTTATAAGGTTATTCCATATGGAGTTATTGATATCACCCCATGGATCGAGTTGTGATCCTCCTATAATGTATCTTATCTCTATTCAGATCATTCAACGTATCTCTCTCTCATGATGGTTTCTGATGAACGATACTTCCTAGATGGGCATCATCAGTGCTATCAGACTCAGAAGTCTGTTCCCTTAGATGTGTGATTCTTGTAATATTTGAACTGAATTATTAGTGCTGGTGTAAAATGGTTATGAATTACACTGGATTGTGTGGTGTGGTTTGAATATATCTGAACATTATTGTAATATACTATATACATATACTTTTGAAGATTTGACTATACCTTTCCTTTGTGTTTTGATTTTTGGTTTTGGAATTTTATACTAAGTATTTTTATACTCACCCCTTCATGGAATTTTCCTACAAGTGCCATGTATTGTAGAGATGAGTGACCATTTTATATAGTCCAGGGCAGACCAGGACCAAACAAAACCTTGTAAGATCAGGAAGATCACGGTGCCCCTACAGCTTCAGACAGTAGCCGAAGTACCTTGCCTTCAGTTTGGATCAGTAAATGTTTTATATGGATGAGTCTTAGGAAATTTTTATAGAATTTATTTTTGGAGGGATTGTATTCTATTCTTTTTTACTTTCCATCTATTTCACAGATGTACTCTGGTTGTGGGCTATAGTGGTTTTCATGCATAATTTACTTAGCCCGAATGGCCAGAATGCCTTCATTTTTATTGATTTTTGATAACCTCCCTTTCAAGGGTTTCTGGGGGACCCTTAAAATACTCATAGGATTTGTGATGACATGGCCCACTAGATTAAGATATTACATAACCCAAAGGTATTAGGAAATTCAACTGGACTATAACTATAAGACACTGCCCACCACGAGCATCTACGTCATGATGGTAGCTCTCTACCCTCACATATCCGTCTGTCTAGGATTCCCATGCAAGAATAGGATAGTCCTAATAGTGTCTCCATACCCTATAATTCTTCCAATTCAATTTGGTTATACTCTGGCGAGTGCACTTGTTCTGAATCCTCCTCTTGGGATGCTCTTTTTTTTAGAGTCTGTCCGGGGAAACTGGCCTATAGAAGGTGGTCTTAGGGTAGTCATGGAACGGGGCCCTATGGGATGTGTCATGAAACTTGATAATGTTAAGAGAGTAATCCAAGGAGAATACTCTAAGTCATTCCCCAAGAAGAAACCTATAAAGTCTAAGGAATTCATCCAAGGTAAAATGGGGCTAAGCAATGACTGGGCCCGACAGGGTTTAACCATGGAACCTACTTTTCAATGATGGATCCAAGGAGTGTATATAAGGAATCCTATAATATTATTGAATGTATTCTATGGTTTCATAAAAGTTATCCAATAATAGATAAGAATCAGGTTCTAGGTGGGTCTCAACCAAATCCAGCAACATCCTTGAATCAGAATGGGGTTCCTAAGTGCTCAAGGAAATCCCTATTGAATCCAAGGTGATATCGAGGTAGGACAATGCAATTTGGTAATGAATTCATGTAATATAATATAATGTTCAATACATTACCTTTCATTAGTGTGAAAAATCTAATTTAGTATGCATCCATTTAATATTGTCTTAATTAATCAATAAGTCCATTTGGTTTAAGCCTTGCCTCTCTTTAGTGTGATAAGGCCAAGTAGCATGAAACCATTCATTTTAAAAATTTAAGGAATTTTCAAGAGTCATGGTACACTTATCAACCTTCCATTAGTATTTTATGGGGTTATATGAACATACAACCTATTATTCAATTACATTTTAAAATGGTAAGTCATATAATTAAGTATACTTTGTATACCTTCCTATTTCCATTTCAAATTTAATTATCAAATATAAGCACTTACCATTGGTTGGTTAAATGGTGATAATATATAGTAATTTCTATTATGAAATTAAAAAAATAAAACAAGAAATTTAATATGGAAAATCTTACTCTTAGAAAGTTCAATCCAAGGCACACCAGAATGACGACTCAAATGCACCAAAACACCAAAACAAAACATATGGGGAAAAAATCTTACATGGGATGGATAGAGTTGTGGGTGTGACTACAAAAAAATAAAAACATATTTGAAAATATCATAAAATATAGTTCTAATGATAATAATCCTGAAATATAACGTCAGTAAATGACACCAATGAAATCGGCGAGCCCAAATTTACAATTCAAAAATCAATAAACATGAGCGTTGAGTTATAGTGAAACCAACTTAGGCTTGTAGGACTCTCTGTATCCGATAATGGCCTCTAAGTTTTCATAGAATGGAGTAGATCTAAGAAAAAGGTAAAAAAACCTTACACCTTGATAACTAGGTTGAGATCAAGAGAGAGGAAGAATGGCCAAGGAGAACTCAAGTACACACCATTGTGCATCCAATGTGATGAAGAGAAGGTCAAATGAATCATGGATGAAGGATATCACTAGATATCTATGTTAGGACTTCAAGAGCTCCAAAATGGGAGAAAATGGAGGCTACATCCACTAGAATTTGGATTAGTAAAGAAAGAAGGTTTTAGTAGATCATTAAGGGTAATAATATAAAATTACCCAACATTTTTCTAGTGCACGGTTTGTTCGCATGGTTTTTCAAACTATATATACACCAAACATGGGTAACTGGAGAAGAGGAGAACTCGCAAGATTATATTGCATGGTTAGGGAAACCATTCACCAACCATGCAAAATTAATTTTACCGAAAATGCAAACCGTATGCATGGTAATGTCTAACCCTGATGCATGCCCACACAATTTCCTCTAACTATGAAATAGGACCACTTTTCCCCAAATGATGGTTTTTGAGCTTTAAAAAAGCACTTGACACCCTTAGGACCTTGGCTAGCCCATTAGGTATCAATAATAAGTATAAAATATAGAATTATACTGAAAATTTAAAGGATACATACCTGAGTGAAACAATAAGGCTATTATAGTCTTCCCACCTTAAAATAACTCATCCATGAGTTCACTTTCCATGTTTGGTGAAACACTTTATGAGAAAAATGTCTGGCCACTGGGCATGTATTTCAGCCTCACGATCCCAACTGTCATTATATACACAATTGAGATTCCATAAAACCCATAATAGAGGGACATACCGACCTCAAAGACGCTTCATACTCCATTCAATTATGTGTACTACTCAACCTCCTCTGGATCAAAATTACGATATGGGTTAGCATGGTACTGGAAAAGCTATGAAACGTGGAAAACATCTTTATTGGCACAATACCTCTAATGTAGTAGCAACAGATAAGCTACCAACCTAACTCTATCTAGAACCTCAAAGAGCCCTATGTAATGAGGCACAATCTTCCCTTTCATCCATAACTATCTATTCCCTAACTGGAGTGATACCCAAAGGAAAATATGATCCCTGTCCTCAAATTCTAAAGGCCATCAATGGTGTCTAGCATAATATTTCTATCTAGACTAAGCAGTATTCATACATATTATAATCAGTTGAACCTGTTCTGACGTCTCCTGAATGAGACAAGGACCTGGTAGGGATTCTTCACCAGCCTCTATCCAGCACAATGGTGAATGAAATGACGTACGATATAGGTCTTCAAAAGGATCCAACTAAATCATATCCTGAATCTTCCTATTATAGGAAAAATCAACGGGAGGGATATGCTTCTCAAAAGAACCACCAAAATCAAGGACTCATAATCAAAGCATATCCACTTGAACCTATATCTTCCATTCATATTTTCCATCAGTCTGAGGTTGAAAATATGTGTGTAGAAGCAGTTGTGTTCTTATAGCCTTTGGCGATCCATTCTAGAACTGTGAAGTGAAACAAGCATCCCTATATAAACCATAGTACGAGGGACCCCATATATTTGTATGATCTCACAAATATATAGTATTCCCAACTCATCAATTGATAAGGTCTCTCAAATATTAATTATGTGATACACCTTCATCAATATATCAATGAAAACCCATACAACATCGCTAACTATAGGCTACCAAAGTAAATTGACTAAAACTTCCATGGAAATATCTTCCCATTTCCATTTTGGGACTGGAAGTGGATGTAACAATTCTATAGGTATCTGGTGATCTTCCAACACTTGATAATAGGTGGAACACCTAGTGATGAATCCTACTATATGAAATTTCATCATAGATAACCAATACTAGCGTCACATATCTTGATAAATCTTGGAGACAACTAGATTAACTACTCACTGATAGGTGTGTGACTCTTTCATCAACTCCTCTCTCATATATATAGGAATCCACACATTTCATTGAATACATAGGTTTTTGTCTCTTTCCATAGACCAATCCAGAGTTGGGTTAGCTCCTGATATACTCTCACGAAGACCCAAGCCCTCAGAGTCTAAAAATTGTCTACCGTTCTCCTTCTCAAGGCAGGATGAATAAAATATCAAGGATGAGAGGTAATACTACTCATGAATATCATTTAAATAATGATTCATCACATAGAAGAGTTCAAATAATTTCTATTCATACCTGTAATCCCAAATGTCCCATGTTTGAGTTTTATGACTCAGTGCATCAGTGACTAAATTTCTATTTCTAGGTGTATAGGCAAGCTCGAAATCGAAGGAATGAAGATATTCAAACCATCTCCACTATCTAAGGTTCATGTCACACTGTGAAAAGATATATTAGATGATATTGTGGTCCATATAAACCAAAATTCACTCATACATAATATAGTGTCCCCAAAAAAGTAAGGAATGGACAAGTAATGCTAGCTCAAGCTTGTGCATCAGGTAATTTGTATCATGAGACCTCAACTATTGATATTCATACACAATGAATCTATCCTCCTATATCAAAACTAATACTAGGAAAATTACTAATGAATCATAGAATATGATATAACATATTCCAGGCTCTGGTAGGGTAAAAATATGTATCGAGATGAGCCTTTCTTTTAGTTCCTGAAAGGATTTCTCACACGCTTCTGATCACAAAAACTTAACACCCCTTTTAAGGCTAGAAAAAGGTGAATAATGGTGTGAGAAATCCTGTATGAAATGCTCATAATATCTATCCAACCCCAAGAACCTCTATATACTAAACACATTCTTGGGGTGATCTTAGGAAACTACAACAATATACTTTTCTAGGTCAACAGTTACTCCAGATTCCAATATGATATTACCAAAGAAATTGACTATGTCGATATAGAACTGGAACTCATTAAGATTAGCATAAAGATGATTCTATCCCAATGTACTCAGAATGATCTCAAGATGATTGGAATGGTTATTATGAGTGTGATAATGCACTAATATGTATTTCATAAAGACGACAATAGAAGAATTGAGATAGTGATAGAAAACCCTATTCATTAGATCCATGAAAATGGAAGGCGTGTTCGTAAGATTGAACAACACAACAACATAGTCATAAATACCATACCTGCTATGAAAAGATTTATGAGGTCTGTCTAATGGCCTCAAATACACTAGGTGATCTTCTGACCTTACATCGATCTTAGAGAAGGGCCTAGCTCCTTGGATCTAGTTGAAGAGATCATCTAGTTGAGGCAGTGGATAATGGTTCTTGACTATAAGCTGGTTCAATTTTCTATAATACATGCATAGACGTAATATTCCATCTTTATTATTATCAAATGTAATAGGATAACCCCAAGAGGATGTAATGGGTCATATAAAATCATTGTTTTATAAATCCTCTAATTTCTGCTTGTGATCATTAATCTCTATTTGTTCTATCCTATATGGATGAATAGAAATTAGAGCTACTCCTGGAACAAGATCAATTATAAAGTCTATATCTATCTTAATATGTAAGACAAAAAAATCATTGATAATGACATCCCTAAAATAATTCACTACTAAGAGGAAGAAAACATGACATAAACCCTAATACTCTATGATGATATTTGAAATTTGGGTGGTCACACCACCTAGACTATGATTCTCTTATCATGCTCCACTAGCCTGGACATCCAACTCACCCTTATGCAGATAAATACTTCCTTATAGTGATGTAAAGGATACCCTATAGAGATAGCAGTCTACAAAAGCATGATACTAAGCCAACCAATCCATCATGAGAATGAAATCGAAGCCTGTAATCTCAAGATTAAAGATGATATATAAGAAAGGGTAACTAGCTACCTCAAGGGGATAGTCCTTACATTGGTGTATTCCCTCTGACCAAAATCCTAATACTGTATCTAGGGTCATTACACCACAATAATACTATATCTATTATGAGATACTCTGCATGATATATATAGAGATAAAATAGTTTGAAGAACCTATATTAAATAAAAAATATAGTATAGTAGATTCCATTAAAATAGTACCTCATAATATAGATGGTCCCCTAGCCTGATCCTCGGTTACTGGTTGAAGTTCATGAAACTATCCTGATTCATGGTCCTTTGAAATAGTTGGAATGCCATGATCATAAATTCTTTGTTGGTGCTACTGGTGATATAGGGTCTGGAAGCAATGGCCATGACATCTTCTTTGGTATGTCTTGACGGTGCTATTCCAACTCCACGATTGATGTGACACAAAAGAACCCAATATTGAAGGTGGAGCTGGTGATGACCCTTTTTCACACGAAGATGCTAGAAAGGCCTCCAGAATCCATAAATATGCCCTATACAGACAGAATGTCAACACTCCATTGGGTCTCTATCAGAATGAGGCTTCAGGTTCCCACATCATCTACACTGATGAATCACCATGGAGTTATCAATACGTATCCTCTGGTTATCACTGTTGTGATAATAATCATTAAGGGAATGTTTCCTTACATCGGGAGAACTACTGGTATTCCATGACAATGATCCTCTATGTCCGGTGATATTTCCATTACTCAGCTTTCTCTCCATGATAAGATACTGATTGAATATTTCAAAAAAAAAGTATGTAGGAGAAATACATTCACTTGCATATAAATTGCATACATAAGACCATCCTCAAACCGTCTATCACATGAATCATCTTTACCAACTAGAAGTGGTTAAATGTGATGTAACGTAGTGAAATGAACTGAATATTCCATAAATAAAATAGAAAAATGCTTGAGATGCATAAATTCTATGGATCTATAAGATATCAGTGTCTAAGGAATGAACTGATCATAGAGGTTAGTCTAGAAGTCAACCCATAACATGCCCTAATGATGACCAGTCTGGTTAATCACATGCCACCCATGCTTGGACAAATCTTGTAGAATGTAAGTAGAATGTTAGAGCCTCCACTCTAGAGGCATCTACAGAGTCTCCAAGATATACATAGTGGCCTCTATCCAAGACTCAATAGCTTGTGGACCACTATCCCTTGAGAAAATTGGAGGATGCAACTATTGAAACTCGTGAGTTAGGTCATCCATAGTAGATGCAAATTCTGGAGAACCATGCATGGACTACATCGGACATAGGAAACAATAACAAACTTAGTAATCAGTTCCTAGATCATTTATAGATACTAGTGCCTCAAGAGGGACTCCTAGATGTATGATTGGAAGCTTAAGGACCACCACATTTGGATCATGATCATTTCAACCTTCCTGGCATACAATAAGAGGACTCCATCATCGCATTGGTCTATAAATTAAAATTACACAGCTTAGAACAAGATTAATGCAAATAGATATCCACACTTATGGAAAATAAACATTACAGGGATCACTAACCATGATATAATACCCCAGTTACCCACTTAGACGACTAGGTACTGGTAAGTGCTCAAGTATAAGTTTCATTTCATTTTACATTTAATTACCATGTTCACTTCTTTACCTTTCATAAGCATAACAAGGTGACATAAGGACATGAAACCATTTATCTTTAGATTTCATATTTCACTTTATAATGGATATTCATTCCCATTTAATCAATGCACATACACCTTATCATAGAAAATAAAACCTATTTATTTATATCACAATGGATCAACTTAGTAAATTACTCATCCTAACCCACGAGGGCCCATATACCTCATGAATCAATAAAAAAATCACTAAATCACAGCCAAGGAATATCACAAGAATAAGTTAACTATTATGGAATCACTCAACAATCATAGGCATATGAAGTAATTAAAGTAGTGAAATACACCTATATGGCATGAAAATATGCAAGATGTGTGAATTCTAGGTGCCTATATGATGCTTATAACAATTCCCATTTCCCTCCTCTCATCGAGCCAAGGATAAAATAAAATCTCAATCAGAATAATAATCAACAACACTACACATCATGTGAGTCACTCAATGGGGAAATTATATGAACTATAATATGAAAAAATATAATAATAATTGTCTTTCAAGAAACTTCTATATTACCCTGAACATGGGTTCACGATGCCCAAGCATGAGTTATAACCATGTAAAAAGAATTCCTAATCTCCAATATGTTTTCTTCAAATATTAAAGAAGGAAAATAACCCCTTTAATTGGATAATGTGACGTTCTAGACCCGAATGCCACATAATAGGTGCCCCAAGCCTGGTGTGACACATGACCTCAAGAACCGATCCCTGAACACCAAAGGTTTCTGACCAGTAGTGAGGGAATATGGTGTGTCTATGGGGAGACTATACCCTCATTACCAGAGTGTAGAACAATAGATAAATAATAAGAGAGGTAAATACTGGATGCAATATATGTAAACAACAGTATTATTCAAAAGAAATAGATCGACAAGGATAAAAATAACTGAATAAACTGGAATAACTGAGGATGATATATCATGTCACAAGAAAACTAGAAAACAAGGATACAAGACACCATGAATAACATGATCCACACAAGTATAAAGGAAATGAAAAGACTATCTCATGCATCCATAGCTTCAGATCAGTCATTTGTTTTCAATATCTATTCTAAATAGAAAAAAATCATGTTTTCAAAGACATATGCCTTCCTTTATCAACACCTACATTCATGTAATATACCAAAGGCACCAAACAGTGACTAAAGAGGGTGTGAGATAAATCATAAAGGGAAACCATTCACAGTTTCTATAACAAATGACTTGTTTAATGGAAATGTAATAGCATGAAAGCAAGTATATATAAAGTAAAGAAATAAAATGTAACTAAATACCCAAGTATATTCTTTATCAATCATCTGGTTTCCAAACATGTGACTGATTCATTATTTAAGTATTACCATTTTATAAATAATTCACCCATTAGAAATAGTGAAGGTTAAAAGATGTAACAAGGAAACCTATAATGATATTAAATAATGAAGTTCCAAGGTAACAACCAAGTAAAATTAGACTTCAAGGGTTGCCAACTCAGTGATGACTATATCATGGCTAAGGATAAGAGTGTAATACAAGGATCATAGTCCAATGCATTCAACAATATGATGCTTATCGAGTCCAAGGAGTTCATCCAAGGTAAAATGGGTATAGGCATTGACTGGGTCCAATGGGATTTAACCATGACACCAACTTGTCAATGCTGGATCTAGGGAGTGTATCCAAGGAATCTTGTAATATTATTGAATGGATCATACAATTTTATACTATTCATCCAAGAACATACAAGAATTTTGTTCCATGTTGGTCTCAACCAAAGAAATCTGCATCCTTGAATCTTAATGGGGTTACTGAGTGCTTAAGGAATTCTATATGGAATCCAAGGTGATCTCTAGTCAATCCACTCCTATTTGATATTTATGTCATGTAATAATTCGTATTGTTAAATCCATTAACTTATATTAGTGTGACAAGGATAATTGAGCATGAAACCATTTAATCAAGTCTTAGTTAATCAATATTTCCACTTTGTTCAAGCCTTTCCTTTCACTAGTGTGATAAGTCCAAGTACCATGAAACCATTTAATGAATACATTTAAGGCATTTTCAAGAGTCAAGGTCCATAATTCTCACTTCCATTAACATCATGAGGCATGATATGGACATGCGACCTATTATTAAATTACATTTAAAAAGGCCAAGTCATATACTTAGTATACTTTAGAATTTCCATTTCACATATAATTATCAAATTAAAGAACTTAACATAGGTGGGTTAGGTGGTGAGAATACATGGTATTTTACATTATGAAATTTAAAATATAACACAATCCATTTAATATAGAAAATCTTACAGTTAGAAAGGTCAATCCAAGGCACACAAAAATCGTGGATCAGAGGTGTCGAAACACAAAAACAAAAAATATGGAAAAACATCCAACATGGACGGACAGAGTTGTGGGAATAAAAAATAATAACTAATCACATATTAGAAAGATTATAAACATGTGGTTTTAATGATTTCAATTATGAAATATAAATTCATTCAATGAAACCCGATGAAATCGGAGGGCCCCACACAACAATTCCAATATCAATGAACTTGAGGGATGAGTCAAAGAACACCCACCTTAGGCTTTTATGAATATACTCATCTAGTATTAGCCTTTGATTCAGATTGGAATGGAGTATATTTGAGAAAAAGAAAATTTTATTACCCCTCAATAACTAGGTAGAGAGAAAGAAAGATGAAATTTGGATAAAGATCACTCGAGTACTTACTGTTGCGTATCTAACATGACGAATGAATTCTTGAAAAAAACCAAGATGAAGGATTTATATTGCTTCTGAGTTTAGTCCTTCAAAACCTCCAAAATGAGAGAAAATGGAGGTTTTGTTTTATGGATTTTGGATTAGGGAAGAATGAGGGCTTTATTAGATCATTAAAGTTAAAAATGTAAAATTACCCAAAATTTATCCTGTGAATGGATTTTTCCACACGTTTTTCCAAACCATACACAAACCATGTACGGGTACCTGGAGAAGAGGGGGAACACTAAAATTTATACTAATTAGTTAGGGAAACTATGTAACAACTGTATGAGATGGCTTTTCCAAAAGTGCAGACCACCCGCATGGTTAGATCTAACAGTGTGGCCTAATTGTACGGTTTCCTCTAACTATGTGAGGAGCCCACTTTTCCCCAAAAGTTGGATTCTGGGCTTCAAACAATCCACATACACCCTTGGGACATTTAGTAGACCATTAGGAATCCGTAAAAGGTACAAAATAAATAATTAGATCAAAATATTAAAGCATTTATACCTACGTGAAAAAAGGGTTCTTAGAGAGAATGATCATTCATACAAGGAGAAGCCAGTGAAGATAATAGATGAGGGATAAAAAGTTTTATGAAACTAGACAAATCACATAGTAAAAGTAATATGGAAAAACCAAAATTATGAGGGGGAAACGTGGTAACTAGAAGTGATGATGAAATAGAAGTACCCTCATCAGATTTTGTATATGAAATAATATATTGGGGAATAAATTTCTGATGGGGGTTTAATATAAATACCCAAAAATTTATAATTGAATTTTCCTTTTAAAGAAATTTATTATTGATAAATTTAGTTATAGAAACCACATATACTATATTTCATTTTTTATTTTGGACCATTATAATCTATATCCATAATTGATTATTCAGAATAAAATCCTATTATGAATTAAAACCATTGAATATAGAGTTATTCTACATTGTAAATTAATATAATTATATATTAAGGGTTATGTTATGGTTTAATTGACACATAATGAAGAGAGTATGTCCTTGAATAGTTTCATCATACCTAATGAATCGAATTTATTAGAGATTCTGAGGGATACAACATCACTAGGATTTTCCCTTAACCCTTCAAAATAGAAGATTCAACCATTTATACATTATAGAAACTATTGTTTGGATATGTTCAAGTTCATCAATATCACATCCCAAAGTATGTTCCCCGAACCACCCCAAGACAGTACCACGATCGCAAACCATACCATTAGGGAATACACTTCCATAATAAGCATTTATATATCTTTACCACAGCCGTAACAATTATTTTATTTTATTTTTAATTAAATAATGATTATATTTATCCCTTTTCATTATTACCTTATACATGAATATATAATGTGTTTTATTGAAGTTATTTTCAGATATTAAAAAAATAAAATTTTATATTGATGAAATATTTAGTACCAATTAAAACTCATATTTTAAAATATTCATGAATAATTTAATAAACGTTATATATATTAAATAAAAATTATAAATAATTTATTTGTAAATATAAATGATAAAATAATTTAATTAATTCAAATATAACTTTTATAATGTTCATACATTTTAATTATTGTAAAAACTAGAATTTTCAATTAAATAATGATTTTATTGAAAATTATAAATAATGATATCTATAAAATTATTTTTCATAAAATAAATATCATTTTTTAAATTTGAACAATAAAATAATCCATTGGTGAGTTTTTCATAATTCTCTATGTGTGTTAAATTTTTTGGGGGAAATTAATTGCAATAAAAATATATGATATGTATTATGTGACCATAATGGAGAAAAAGATATCTAATAGATAATATAGATGGAATTAAAGACAAAAAATGTATTAATCCATTATAATAATATATTTTTGAGGATATTTGATTAAATTTTAAACTTATATTGAATACTCCAAAACGTATATTATATTTTATGGATTTCAAAATAATTCATTAGGATTGTAACAGCCCGAGATTTTATAAAGAAATATTCTTTTTAATTTTATTAATGTCTTGTGTTGTACGCTACACCAAAAGGGGCTTGCACAACACACATCCTTGACTTGACTTGCATTACACGCAATCGCGACCTTCCTCGATAGCGTGTGTAGTACGCAATACCGAGTTTCACTAAACAACGATATGCTATAAAAATATTATTAAAACTAGCCGTTATGAATAGTAATAACCACTTTTTGAAATCCAGTAAATCTTATTTTTCAAAATGAACTTTATTTTTGGATTCGGAGTATCGAATTTAGCCTAAGGTGAAATTTTGGTACTTTTCGGATAACTTTCATATTCTGATGAATAGTGAAAATTACTAAATTATAATTAAAAACAAATTTTTTAATCGAAATAATTAATAGTGATAAATCATTAATTTGAGTGGTTTTAAAGTATATTTAGAATATATTTTTACAATTTAATACAATGTTGGTCATTGGATGTAATTTCACATTTAAACTAGACATAAACAAGTGTCAATCTTTTGATAGATGTTGTTTCTTAAAAACACGTTATTTGTTTTAACAGCGGGATTTAATTATAAAATTAATTAATTCAATTTCTATGTTATGAATTTGGTAAAATAGACTTCATTTTTGAATTCGGAATATGAAATATAGCTTAGGATGAAATTTTGGCATCTTTCTGAAAACTTTCAATTTTTGATGAATAGTGAAACCACTAAGTGGTAGGTTAAAAACTGAATTTTACATAAAACTTAATTTTACCGCTTCTGTGAATGGAATTTCGAAAATCCGAGAGACACGGTTAATATCAAGGACTAAAATGTGGTTCAATGAGATGAAAATAATTTTTGGTGAATAGTAACTTTTTACTTTTTTTACCACGGTTAATAGTAAATAGGGTAACTAAGGGTAAATATGATATTACTATTACCCTAACACATGTCCTAATTCTATTGGACAAGTGTAATTCGACCAAAAACAAACTTAGGAATAAAATATGACCATTTAGGCCCACTTGGATTAGATTAGGACATTTATTATTAATTTATTTAAAGAAAGGTTAAAATAGTTAAAATCAAAGTTTAATAAGTAAATCATTTTTAATATGGGGTTATACATAAGATAAATTCGATTGTAAATATGAATTAGAAAGCTAAAAAGATTTCCTACATGATGGTATTTTATTTGTAATTTTTAGACATCAAATAAGTTAATTTATTTATGACACAACGATGATGCAGTAATTATCTTATTAATGAAATATTGACATAATTGATGTTATAAACACCAAAATAAATGTAATTTGAAATTTTTTATGAATTCCACTAATTTTATAGGTTACTATGATATATTAATGTTGATTTAATCAACTTGGTTCGAACATTTAATTATGTCATGACTTTCACAAAAATCAGATATCAAATAGTGTCAAAATTGACACAAAATAGTTTTTAAATCAAATATTATATTATTAATTGTTATTTTATTCTTAAAAATCTAAGGTTCGGCCAAATGACTTAGATAAGGATATATATATTAATAATAAACAATTTGGGGTTCGTTTGGCATGTTATAGTAAGTGTATTAACCATATAGTGAAAGAAAACAAAAAGACATGGTAAAAGTTAAATTATTTAACTTAGAGTTAAATCTAATTGATAAGGTTAAAATAATATCCTAAACTTGTCTAAATTCTATTGGTTGATAGTATTTAGACCCATCCCCACTTTAGCTTCGAAATAAGACCCTTTGGAACCATTATAAACCGATTTTGACTTTAATATAAAATAATATTTTGAGATATTCCTAAGGTGCCCCTCTCCTCCCCTATAAAAGGACACCTCCTCCCCCTCCTCCTCACACCACTTTGAGCACTAAATCTCGGCCAACCCCTGCCAAAATCTCTTCTCCACTTCCCTAGAAACATCCTAGAGGTTCTGGTCTTACTCAAAGACCAATTTTAGTTCCCTAAGAGGAGGTCTCCAAAAGGCGCTTCAAAGAAGAGGTAATTACCGTTACCAATTCTTTCATCTTTATTTCTTCTTCCACTTCTTCTTATTAGGTTGTTTCATTATGAAGTAATAACATCAGTATCACTCATATACTGATATGTTATTATAAGTATGAAACAACCCTATTTCACCATCTATCCATCCTACGGAAAAAGAAATCACCGCGCGTGCGTACGTACGGAATACCGTCTCCACGCCGTGGTGTAATGTATTTTCCACCACCACCTTACATGGATGGGTATAATGGTGTAAAGAATAACTATACATAGTTATTAAAACATCATATTGATTCTGATATATTGTATAATCCACTCCAATTCAATTCAATATTTATAGAAATGATATCATCGCTCGTGCGTACGTACGGACTACCGTCTCCACGACGCGATGAGATTCATTCTCCATGTTAACCATTTAAGAATGATTATAATGTATATATAAGAAATAATAATGAAATATATGACATTATAAAGCTACTGGATTTATGTATATATATACATATGTATGTCATCTACTTACTTCCATTTCAGGACAATAAGGAAAGGAAAACAGCGTTCATGCGTACGTACGGACTACCGTCTCCGTGAACGGTGTTTTTCATTTTATTTATCTACCTATTATATATATATATATACTGAATATATATGATATATAAATCATATTTTATATTCTGGAAGTGAGTAAATCATGATATAAGTAATAATGATGTCAAGAACAACAAGTCAAAACACCTACGATAAATGAAACGATTTTACCCAAAACGCTTCTTTAACATGGAATTTACAAAAGAACGGGTAATATAATGTCATAAGTGAACCATATATGATATCATAACAATGAATATGATTCTGTAATAAGTCAATAACATTATTTAAATCATTATACAGGAGGTTCGGACACATACGAAGCAAGTCGGACCTAAGGTAAGGGAAAATATCACAATCTCATTTTTATCCGAGATTGTTTATTCGTAAGTATTTACTGGGGTGTATCTTATCATCCACATCCATGTTTCCTCAATATGTAATATTATTTCCATCCACCTACAATGTTTTAAATAAAATTTTACCCTTTGGTGAGTTTTTCGTAAAAGATATGAAAGGAATCTTTTGTCGTTTTTCCGTACGGGGTACATTTTGACTTTTCCGACAAAAGTAAAAAAGAATGTTTTTTTAACTTATACGGCACGAACGGATTTATACTGTTTTATAAAGCCTTATTTTCATGAACCTTCCTCTAAAATATTTCATGACTATTTTCAATAAAATCTCTTTCTTTTAAAATTGCATGACATTTTGTGAAAAGAAATTGATTTTGAAGAAGAAAGGATATTTTCCTCAAGAATTCAATTCAAGTGTTTTATCAAAATTATTTTCCATATAAGACAATAAAGGGTTCTGTTTCTATCCATATTTTTACATTGATTTGACTATGTTGTGATGGAATTATGTTTATGAATTCCTTTATCTTATATGAATGGTTTTATGATGTCATGTTGTTTAAGAATCCCATTTTTATTACATGGGTTATGCAATGATGTATGATTTATGATTTTGTGGCACACATAAGAAAGGATTCATTAAGAGATGGGTGGGACCTATATCTCCCTCCAATGCATTGGGTAAAGATTTTATATCTCATGAGATAGACATGGCTGGAATGGTAGGTTATACCGGTTCAGTGAAACAGGACTGAAACGAGGATTACTCGATTCAGAAAGGGACTTTGTCCACTAAGATAGTCTTGGCAATGAGTCTTGACTAACAAGAAATGATTCTCTATGATTATGTGTGTATGACACAAAGTTCCATGTTTTATGTTATGATTATTGTGATTACATTTCACTGCCATGATTTATCCCATGTTATGAAATTATGCTCTCTTTTGCAGGTTATGATTTCCAAAATGTTATGTTCTTATGAATATGATGTGATTGATATTTCTTTTATTTACCCTTACTGGGCATTTGAGCTCACCCTTTTATGTTTTCTTTTCCCCAGGATATAAAGAAAGGTTTTAGGTATAAAAAAAAGGAAGATCTTTATGGGAGATGTTGAAGATCTTTCACCACGATTAGATGATTATAGTCCGAGTTTCCAAAGACACTAAACTATTACGATCCTTGTGTGTGTGTTTTTGTTATGTACTAAGTATTCCGCAAAATTAATGTAATGTCCATGTACGTCAGGCTACGGGTCTCTACAGTTGGTATCAGAGGCAAAGGAGGTAGGAATGTATCCGATCCTTGGGAACTCTCACATGTGAGCGTTGGACGAAGCATGGCTCTCCGCCCAAGGGCTTCATGAGGAAATGGCTGCCACTGGGGATGGTGGTGTGTCCCGCCCAGGGGGTGTAGCCGCCCATGGAGTGCCCTGATAGGTATCAATTGTAGTCCACTGGAAGTAATTCTAGACCGCTACAGTTGGTATCAGAGGAAAGGTTTAGTCAACCTTTGGAAACTAGGATGCGAAAACGTTAGTGAGATCCCTAGAGATATTTTTAAGGTATGTCTAGGGATGTCCCTAAGGATAAGTATACGTATAGGATATAGTCCTAGAACTACGGTAACGATCATAGAATTTAACCTAAGATGTTAGATATTGAGGGTGCTCCCCCTTTATTATGTTGTTTTCCCTAGCATGATTTTTGCCTCTCACAATATTCTTTTGTGTTTTAGTTAATGGAGGGAACCAGAAGGAATTCGGTTAACATTGAATCCAATGGACAAATTGGTGACTATGAGCAACAAAATTGTGTAATGCCTAAAGATAAAGATATTGTGATTATGCCGAATCAGTCATCGCGATATATGATTAACAAGGTGAAATTTAGTGGTATGAATAATTCATCAAAGAAGAGGAAGATAAACTATTATGCATGTTCGCATGTTGAGGAGCATAAAGAAAGGAAGATTGAGATTTCTAAAGAAGGGAAGAAGAACCTTGAGGAATACCTCAAATGGAGGGACCGATGTTATCTGTGTGGAGAAAAGGGTCATAGGGTGACAGACTGTTATGGAGTTCAATGTCTTATTTGTGGAGAACATGGGCATTACCCAACTCAATGCCCTGACCTAAAAAGATACTTCTAAATCAAGGAAGGACTTATTCCAGGACAGTCATTGATGTGGATGGACTGAAGTGTTTATGTATTGGTATTCAAGAATAATGTTGTTGAGGTACTTTTATGGTGTATTGGAATATTTATGTATTGGTCTAATGTGGTATTCGAAGTGATTGAGATATTTTTGGAAATAAGATGATATGTGCATAATGAAGGGATAAGACGATAATGAGATGATTGATTGTATTCATGAGCTCATGATTGATATATGGACTAAGTGATATCATGGTTTGAGTATAAATAATTTTGAGGATTTTGGTATGTGTAAAGTGTTAACTTTTAACTGCATTCAAGTTTTCACTAAGGTTCAATGGGTATTCAAGAGAGTACAAGATTAAGGACTTTGAATGTTTGGAATGTGACCAACAAGATATATCTTATGATATATGGGGATCAACGATGGTATTCAATCTCTGGTAATCGTTTTCACTATGTTATGAGAGTGAACTGCAGTATTATGTATAAGCCTAAAGATTAGACTGGATTATGTTGGACATAAGTTAGTATTGTTTAAGGATAGAAGATTTTCGATATTATTGATGGGATGTTATAGTAACGTAGTTTTAGAAAAAAAGGACAACCTGCAGGATGGGCGATAGCCCATCGCTTCGGACAAGGCTGTGGGAATCGAACCCACAACCGAAGTGCGACTGGCCTTTATCGCCTACCACTGACCTACATGAAGTCCCTGTTTAGTAGAAACTAGTTTTATTATATTAAGCAGTATGATATATGAAGTATAAGTCCATTTTAGGAACTATATATGATTAATCTCACTATAGAATGACTTATTTAATAACTTTTGCTTACCTTTTGTTTGAGACAGATGGAATGACCCGTCATTCTATCACATGATCTTCTAACACTTCACGAATAACAAATTCAACTTCATTTATTTAAGAGATGAAGTGGAAATTGTTCAAGGCACAAACAATAGTGATATTGTATCAAAATAAAGTAAGTATTTATTCTAATTCAAATTTTCAACTTTAGGGAAATGATCTTGAAAACCAAAAATGTTGTCCTAGTGATCTTATACCTGATGAATCAGATGGTACCTTATATCGTCACAAATTTATGGATTTGTGATTACTGGCTTTTCCATAGCCATGTTCTCTACCACTCTCCATCAGAACATGATGGTTATATTTCTCTTCCATATCCATATTTTCACCTATGTGGAAACCCAGTGATTAGTTTATTTGGGTAATCGTTACATTTCATAATTTAGTTTTTAAAGCCAATTTTTGGTATTCCCTTTTACGATGTGGGTTTCTATTAAAGAAACTTTCGAATAGTAAACCATTTATAACCCCGACGAATTTCGAGGGCGAAATTCATTTTAAGGGGGGTAGAATGTAACAGCCCGAGATTTTATAAAGAAATATTCTTTTTAATTTTATTAATGTCTTGTGTTGTACGCTACACCAAAAGGAGCTTGCACAACACACATCCTTGACTTGACTTGCATTACACGCAATCGTGACCTTCCTCGATAGCGTGTGTAGTACGCAATACCGAGTTTCACTAAACAACGATATGCTATAAAAATATTATTAAAACTAGCTGTTATGAATAGTAATAACCACTTTTTGAAATCCAGTAAATCTTATTTTTCAAAATGAACTTTATTTTTGGATTCGGAGTATCGAATTTAGCCTAAGGTGAAATTTTGGTACTTTTCGGATAACTTTCATATTCTGATGAATAGTGAAAATTACTAAATTATAATTAAAAACAACTTTTTTAATCGAAATAATTAATAGTGATAAATCATTAATTTGAGTGGTTTTAAAGTATATTTAGAATATATTTTTACAATTTAATACAATGTTGGTCATTGGATGTAATTTCACATTTAAACTAGACATAAACAAGTGTCAATCTTTTGATAGATGTTGTTTCTTAAAAACACGTTATTTGTTTTAACAGCGGGATTTAATTATAAAATTAATTAATGCAATTTCTATGTTATGAATTTGGTAAAATAGACTTCATTTTTGAATTCGGAATATGAAATATAGCTTAGGATGAAATTTTGGCATCTTTCTGAAAACTTTCAATTTTTGATGAATAGTGAAACCACTAAGTGGTAGGTTAAAAACTGAATTTTACATAAAACTTAATTTTACCGCTTCTGTGAATGGAATTTCGAAAATCCGAGAGACACGGTTAATATCAAGGACTAAAATGTGGTTCAATGAGATGAAAATAATTTTTGGTGAATAGTAACTTTTTACTTTTTTTACCACGGTTAATAGTAAATAGGGTAACTAAGGGTAAATATGATATTACTATTACCCTAACACATGTCCTAATTCTATTGGACAAGTGTAATTCGACCAAAAACAAACTTAGGAATAAAATATGACCATTTAGGCCCACTTGGATTAGATTAGGACATTTATTATTAATTTATTTAAAGAAAGGTTAAAATAGTTAAAATCAAAGTTTAATAAGTAAATCATTTTTAATATGGGGTTATACATAAGATAAATTCGATTGTAAATATTCATTAGAAAGCTAAAACGATTTCCTACATGATGGTATTTTATTTGTAATTTTTAGACATCAAATAATTTAATGTATTTATGACACAACGATGATGCAGTAATTATCTTATTAATGAAATATTGACATAATTGATGTTATAAACACCAAAATAAATGTAATTTGAAATTTTTTATGAATTCCACTAATTTTATAGGTTACTATGATATATTAATGTTGATTTAATCAACTTGGTTCGAACATTTAATTCTGTCATTACTTTCACAAAAATCATATATCAAATAGTGTCAAAATTGACACAAAATAGTTTTTAAATCAAATATTATATTATTAATTGTTATTTTAATCCTAAAAATCTAAGGTTCGGCCAAATGACTTAGATAAGGATATATATATTAATAATAAACAATTTGGGGTTCGTTTGTCATGTTATAGTAAGTGTATTAACCATATAGTGAAAGAAAACAAAAAGACATGGTAAAAGTTAAATTATTTAACTTAGAGTTAAATCTAATTGATAAGGTTAAAATAATATCCTAAACTTGTCTTAATTCTATTGGTTGATAGGATTTAGACCCATCCCCACTTTAGCTTCGAAATAAGACCCTTTGGAACCATTATAAACCGATTTTGACTTTAATATAAAATAATATTTTGAGATATTCCTAAGGTGCCCCTCTCCTCCCCTATAAAAGGACACCTCCCCCCCCTCCTCCTCACACCAATTTGAGCACCCAAGATCGGCCAACCCCTGCCAAAATCTCTTCTCCACTTCCCTAGAAACATCCTAGAGGTTCTGGTCTTACTCAAAGACCAATTTTAGTTCCCTAAGAGGAGGTCTCCAAAAGGCGCTTCAAAGAAGAGGTAATTACCGTTACCAATTCTTTCATCTTTATTTCTTCTTCCACTTCTTCTTATTAGGTTGTTTCATTATGAAGTAATAACATAAGTATCACTCATATACTGATATTTTATTATAAGTATGAAACAACCCTATTTCACCATCTATCCATCCTACGGAAAAAGAAATCACCGCGCGTGCGTACGTACGGAATACCGTCTCCACGCCGTGGTGTAATCTATTTTCCACCACCACCTTACATGGATGGGTATAATGGTGTAAAGAATAACTATACATAGTTATTACAACATCATATTGATTCTGATATATTGTATAATCCACTCCAATTCAATTCAATATTTATAGAAATGATATCATCGCTCGTGCGTACGTACGGACTACCGTCTCCACGACGCGATAAGATTCATTCTCCATGTTAACCATTTAAGAATGATTATAATGTATATATAAGAAATAATAATGAAATATATGACATTATAAAGCTACTGGATTTATGTATATATATACATATGTATTTCATCTACTTACTTCCATTTCAAGACAATAAGGAAAGGAAAACAGCGTTCATGCGTACGTACGGACTACCGTCTCCGTGAACGGTGTTTTTCATTTTATTTATCTACCTATTATATATATATATATACTGAATATATATGATATATAAATCATATTTTATATTCTGGAAGTGAGTAAAACATGATATAAGTAATAATGATATCAAGAACAACAAGTCAAAACACCTACGATAAATGAAACGATTTTACCCAAAACGCTTCTTTAACATGGAATTTACAAAAGAACGGGTAATATAATGTCATAAGTGAACCATATATGATATCATAACAATGAATATGATTCTGTAATAAGTCAATAACATTATTTAAATAATTATACAGGAGGTTCGGACACATACGAAGCAAGTCGGACCTAAGGTAAGGGAAAATATCACAATCTCATTTTTATCCGAGATTGTTTATTCGTAAGTATTTACTGGGGTGTATCTTATCATCCACATCCATGTTTCCTCAATATGTAATATTATTTCCATCCACCTACAATGTTTTAAATCAAATTTTACCCTTTGGTGAGTTTTTAGTAAAAGATATGAAAGGAATCTTTTGTCGTTTTTCCGTACGGGGTACATTTTGACTTTTCCGACAAAAGTAAAAAAGAATGTTTTTTTTAACTTATACGGCACGAACGGATTTATACTGTTTTATAAAGCCTTATTTTCATGAACCTTCCTCTAAAAGATTTCATGACTATTTTCAATAAAATCTCTTTCTTTTAAAATTGCATGACATTTTGTGAAAAGAAATTGATTTTGAAGAAGAAAGGATATTTTCCTCAAGAATTCAATTCAAGTGTTTTATCAAAATTATTTTCCATATAAGACAATAAAGGGTTCTGTTTCTATCCATATTTTTACATTGATTTGACTATGTTGTGATGGAATTATGTTTATGAATTCCTTTATCTTATATGAATGGTTTTATGATGTCATGTTGTTTAAGAATCCCATTTTTATTACATGGGTTATGCAATGATGTATGATTTATGATTTTGTGGCACACATAAGAAAGGATTCATTAAGAGATGGGTGGGACCTATATCTCCCTCCAATGCATTGGGTAAAGATTTTATATCTCATGAGATAGACATGGCTGGAATGGTAGGTTATACCGGTTCAGTGAAACAGGACTGAAACGAGGATTACTCGATTCAGAAAGGGACTTTGTCCACTAAGATAGTCTTGGCAATGAGTCTTGACTAACAAGAAATGATTCTCTATGATTATGTGTGTATGCCACAAAGTTCCATGTTTTATGTTATGATTATTGTGATTACATTTCACTGCCATGATTTATCCCATGTTATGAAATTATGCTCTCTTTTGCAGGTTATGATTTCCAAAATGTTATGTTCTTATGAATATGATGTGATTGATATTTCTTTTATTTACCCATACTGGGCATTTGAGCTCACCCTTTTATGTTTTCTTTTCCCCAGGATATAAAGAAAGGTTTTAGGTATTAAAAAAAGGAAGATCTTTATGGGAGATGTTGAAGATCTTTCACCACGATTAGAAGATTATAGTCCGAGTTTCCAAAGACACTAAACTATTACGATCCTTGTGTGTGTGTTTTTGTTATGTACTAAGTATTCCGCAAAAGTAATGTAATGTCAATGTACGATAAGCTTCGGGTCTCTACAAGGATCATGACTCACTACATCACCAATGGTATTATTTTACCATGATAGGTTATTAACCAAACAATGTATTAGAAAACTGTCCTATTTTTTAGAAACCATTGAAAAATACCATGTTATGGTTTGTGGTATGATAATTTTATAACTTAGAGTCCAAAACATATGTATATAAATTAATAAATAATTCCCCTCCACTTTAACATAAATACCCACCCAGCCTCACACTAAAAATAACTTAATTTTTTTTCTTGATTTTAATATATGTTTACCTCTCTAATGGTTTCCCAAGGACTTCATATAATACAAATAATCTACTCCAGATATTTTAGAAGCACCTTATCAATGTAAGGTACTCAATACTCTTCTTTTTTATTCATGTACTTTCTTTGTACTATCATGTTTCATATGTAATTTTTTATTTTGTAATGTGTTTTTACACATCCCATTTCCATAATTATGATCCAAAAGTAATTAGAGAGTACCATTTACTCTCATTAAACCCTCCCAGTAATCATTATAGAGACCCATTATACTGAATAAGTTATCTCATGATTTTCCATTCCAAACATTTATGTTGTGAATACACTTCAAAATTTTCACTCAATGGTATTCAACTAGATGTAACTATACATCATTGACTAGGTAATTCCATGAATATTACCTTTACTCATCAATATTTGTATTATATGTAATGAACTATGTTCTTATGATGTATGATATATGTTTCACTCAAATGTATCTTTATAATATGAATGTGGTGGGTGGCCTCATAATATAATAGCCCTCCAATGAATTGGTTGATGTTTTAAAATTCTGAGATAACCTAGTATGGTTCACGAGAAGTTATCCTAAAGAACCTATGTTACGATATCGTGGTAGTTATAATTAAATTATTTTTCTTATGTCATGTTTTATGTTGTTTCGACATAATTATGATTCCTTAATTTCATAATCTTATATCATGATTTATTGTTCATGATTATGATTCAAATTTTTTTCATCATGTTATGGCTCTTGACTCATATTTACTACTACACTTTATGATATTTGTTTATTATTACCTTTATAAGATTTATAGGTCACCCATTTCTTATGTAAAATTTTAGGAAAACCCAAGAAGTATTTTAAGATAAATGGAATATAAGGTCCTGTTATGTTTTTATAAGATAACATATTTGGGCCCAAGATTCATGTTATGGTTCAATGTATATAATTACTCAGAGAAACGAGGCCCAATAAACTTTTCATATTGAATTAAGAGCATATTTATATACAAAATCTTTAAATAATGTGTATTAAAGATATGGTATGTCATAAAATAATTAACAATAACTGTGATCTATCATGGTTTTGATTCAAACTAATCATATGTTCAATTAATCAACTATATAGAAAACCTCACATGTGGTCAATTGAAGACACTAACCTTGAAGTATGAGAGACCTAAAATAATAAATTATTGTATGACCCACATTTTATCCAATTTTATTTAATGTGGAGATTTATTAGTTTTCCCAATAGAGTCCCATGTAAGAGTAAAATTCCCTCATACTATACTAAATAGTCCACAACAAGACCTAAAGTTTTCATCAAATGAAATAGGGTTGACTCCATGAGAACCCGGTACACATATTATACTGATTCATTCCCACATAAATGTATCCATTCCATCTATGCACACCCTACATGAACCCACTAACCAAAAAACCAATTCACTAGCTTTGACTTCATTACAATCCTCTAGTTACTAAGACTAGATTGGTGTGGTGAAGCTAGTTCCTAAATTGACCTTGTGGATATGGATGAATTTCTTCATTGATGGGATCAATTTGGACTTATTTTTTATAATGTAATGTTTAAAAACCTATCCAATATTTCAATATATTAGGCCACAATAAAAAATGAATTGGGAAACCTCCTCAATTCTTCTCAACAAATCATATTTTTGAAAAAATAACAGTTTTTTCATAGACCCCTAAATAACATATCGATCTCTAATAATTAATTTCGTTTTAAATAGTGTCTTATATTCAAATACAATATCATAAGTCTTAATAATAATTTACAGAAAAGATATATATATAACATGTCAAAATTTATTGAACCATAACACATATATTAAATAAAATATTGGAATTTATGGAAAAAAACATCAAAGAATAGTAGTTTTTATAATATCTTACACATATTTAATTTCTTATTGATAGAGAATACAATCAATATATAGGAAAATCAATCTAAAATTTTTTTATTGTTATATGTATCCTCCATTTATGCATGTCAACATGAGGGAATTTATCAGGTCTAGGTTTTAGAGAATAAATGAAAATGGAATGTAGGGGTTGAACCTCTCTTATTTCTTTATTATTATCTATGATAAAATGGTTTTACATAACAAATTATTTATTATTTTTCAATTTAAATTCATTAATTATTCAATTGTGAAATAAGGAAGGATTCACATGTCTTCACAGAAATGTACCTTTAGTTTATCAATATTTTCATGGGATTTCTCAATGTAAAAAATACAAGAGAATTCACTAAAGACTCAATGATGTAAAAAATGAATATACATGTGATACCACAATTATACTTCTCATTTTTGGGGATGTAAAAAAAATTCACATGAAATACATATTCTAAAAATCATTATTTTTGGGATATATATAAATTCCACATTATATATTTTTATAATGAATTATTATATAGTATACTCCCTATTATACTTCTCCCCCTTAGGGAGTGAACCTAGGTTTTCCTTATAATATCTATCTTGGTTTTCCTACCTTAATTTATATAAATGAAAACCTCCCCTAACATCCATATTTGGTTCCTACAATAAAATTATATAAGTAGATATAAAATTAAAGGAGATATGTATTTTATTGTATTCTTTATTAATGTGAGTAGGAAGGTTAAGGGATGTATCTCAACTAAGATCTTCTAATCTTTCTAACTTCACTATTAGAGACACTCATCTTGATTCTTTTCCCATATGTTGAAAGCATAGTTTCATATTGTTCTTGAAAATTTACTTATGTTGAATATCCTTTTTGTTATGAGAAATTATTTCCTATTCATTCTTATATTCTAGAATTTATTTTATTCTTCTATTTTTTCCCCTACTAGTATTTCCATAAAATCTTTTGCAACATTTGTAAGTCAATTAACATATTCTATACAATTATAATTTTTTCCCTTTCTTGTCTTTCATTATAACATTATTTTCCTTATTCTACAATCACTTATTCATTTTGACAAGATATATCATTCACAAAGTGATTAGTTAGTTTTATATTTCTTGGTGATTTATAAATATTGATAGCCTATGAATTCTATATTATCTTTTTTTACACCATTTAATGTTTCTTTCTAATATCATTTCTTATTCTAAAAGAACTTATCATTTGATTCACAAGTATTTTCCCCCTTAATTCAATCCATTTTTTCATGAATGTCTTGTTATACAAGTCATGATATGATTTATTCTTAAAATCTAAAAAACATTGATAATATATCTTAAATATTATTGTTTTAAAATATAGAGGAATCTATTGGGATTTTTTATTGGAATCTTTCACCCATTATTATAGTTATTTTTTGGGGTTTTTTCCATTCTTAACCCTAACCACTATAACTATATGAGTAAATAATTTAAAAAATTATTCATCCTTCATCCTATAGATTTTTCTATATATCATTTATTACTTAGTTAATAAGATTTTGTACCATCTGAAAGATTAGAAATATTTTATACCACTATTTTTGGGAAATTTCTCATATATAGCCTTGAATGTTTGGGATTTAATCACTACAGTTTTGATAAAATATTCTATGATATTAATTATTGTATTTTTCACCTTAGGGAATTGAGATTAAGAATCATTTAATTATTTATGTTATTATTCCTATTTTGATTTATTATTATACAAAATTATTTCTTGTTTCATAATATTTTCTTTTGAAATTATATTATCATCATTAAGATCAGTATTTTCCACATTTTCACTTTTTTATCCTTAACATAATGCTTGATCTAGTTTAGGAATTCTTTTCTTCTTATCAGGTCATGCCTGAAATTATGATCCTAAAATTTATTTAATGTAACTTTATTCTACTCTCACATCCCTTCTTGATATATCTTCTTACCCTTTAATAATAGAAATATTATCTATAAGCTTTTGAGTGACATCTTTGTGATATGATTCTATTGAGGATGTTTAGTTTATGAATTTTTTCCTTTCAAATCAGGTGTCTATTATATTTTATTGAAATTTTTTTTGTAATTCATTTTTTTATTGAAGAACTCTTTATCATTAACAATATCGGTTTCATCATATTTTAATTTTTTCTTAAATTAAAAAATTTAAGAGGGAACATGACTATTTATTTTTCTCTTCAACTTCTAGTGTTTTTGGATAAAAAATACACGACCTTCATGTATTACTCATGTTTATCTTCTTTATAATGTTATTATAGTTAATAATTATTTAATTTTAACTTGAAACTCCTCATGGAATAAAATTTCATTTATTCATTCACAATATTTTTGAATATTATGTATTTTATAGTCTCACAATTGAGAATATTGTTATAGATATATTCATGTGATAGATTATAAACATATATAACTTTTGATGTTTTTGAATGAAATCTATCTGGTAATAGTCTCATTATCATTTTTTTCAAGAGTTGAATCACTGAAAATATCACCAAAACCTATTATATGTATTCTAATCACATTTAACAAGGTGAAGTAATCACTAATAATGTCATAATATAACATCAAAATATCCACAAGAATTTCCTGCCAAATATTATTATTTGGTTCCATTGTCCCGACATTGTGTTCATACATATTTTCAATCTTTTCGCACAACTAATTCATAGTTTCAAGTCTCATTACTTTGCTATAAATGTTTTAGTTAAAGGTGAAATGATTCCATTCATTTCATTCTCATTTACTTCAATATTTTTATTATATATATAATTCATTTTATTATATCTTCAAACTATAATATATCTCACTATAATAGCAACACATTCCAGGATGCCTAATGAAAGTAGATATGGAAGCATTTGGCTCTTCAATTCATTGAAGTTATTTCAATCAAATAAAGGAATACTTGTACTATTAACTAAATTCAAAATATAAATATTCAATTCTCATAAATGTTTGGATATTTCCAAATAGAACCTTGTTAGCTCTGATTCCGCTTATATAACTTGGGGTTTGTGTGATCACAAATATGGAGATTTACAGAATATGTGATTATTTTTAATTTTTTATGATTTATATCATTATAATAATCTTCTAAAATTGGTTAATTATAGATTATATCTCTTTATTATATATCTACCTAACTTGATTATATATAATATATAATGAATAATAAATAACTATATATATGTTTCACCCTTCAAATCCCACTCCTCGATTTGTTTGGGTGATGATTGGAGACCTGAATTATCAAATATTAATCACTTGAATAATGTGTTTAATAAATCCCCCCAATATATTAATGAACAATCTACCAATATAAATTTCCAATAGTATCCCAAATTTTTTGGTCATCAAGTGTCCATAAAATTCACCGCCCCAAATTGTTATATATACTAGTATCCCTCTAGATCAAGCCATATTCTAAAAACCATTAAGCCACCTCATAATGGGATATTTGTAATACCCCTAACAATTATTCAATTGTATTTTTGTCTCCATAAAACATATTTTTATTTATATTATCAAGTAATATATGTCTAGCCTTGTTACTTTTTAGGTTACCATGTCCTCTCTCTATGAATATTTCTTTTAATTTCTCATAGAATTTATTAATGATATAATAAAAGTGCAGGTAGTATGATTTTTCATACCTATTATCTTCTATGTATTTTTAACACAACACAACTTTTGATATAATTATTACTTTTTGACCTTTAATTTATAGGATCTAGGAAATTATGTTTTATTATTTTATATCAATACAAAAAAATATAATTTTTAGAGGACTTGTATTTAAGTATCACAACAATTTCTGCATTGATACATAAATGGATATATAAAAACAATAATGTTGTTCATATATTATATCATTTAACATTATTATAATTATCCTCAAATCTGTAAAAAAATAATTTTGGTATTATTATATTTCATCCCATGTATTTTAAATTCCTATAGAAACTATTTATAATTCTGAGATTTAATATTCATTTAAAAATTCCTTGACACAAGCATTGGATTTATGAAATGGTATATAAATTTCAAAAAAAAATCTCATGATTTCATTTCACAAGTATTATAACATTAAATATTTCCATTTAATACATCATGAGCCTCAAAATTCAAATGTCTCTAAATAATGCTCATTCAGTTTTATTATTGAAATACTTGAAGTAATTGGGCTCTCATTAGTAAATTGTACTTATAAGAACATGGATAGAACATATAGTAATATTCAATAATTAATGATTTCATGAATATATCATAAAATAGATTTATACATTACTTTTTCTATTGGAATCATAGAAGATATTACATCATCATGCTTCTCCATGTGATGACCAATGTATGTGACTTCTATAGTGGATGAAAAGCTTGGTTAACACCTATAAATCACATTATCTAATTTTTACAGTCAACTTACATGCATTCAAGTGGAACTTAAATATTTTTTTATAAATGTAGAATTTTATCTTGTATATATAAGTATATAATCAGATATATTATATATTATTCATGAAATCATACATAAGTTCATAAAAAGACAATATTCATGTTTTCAATCTCTATGCCTTTCAATCTGTTGGAAACTCACGTAATTGATCCCTATTTCATTCTTATGGTATATTAGAAATCAATAATTCTAGAAATAAAAAATATCTGTATATATGGATTGATCATGTAGTTTCTATATCTACATTTTCAACTGAATCTTTATACAGAAATTTGTATAACTACGAAACCTCTATTCATTCTGTATGTCCATATTCAATGAGGACATCACTTTATTTAGAAAATGTTGGTTCTTCATGTGGTAAATACATAAACCATGACATCACACTACATAGAGTCAATTTATTATGTTTGGTATGTAGGTATAGATTTATTTATTAAAGTATCATGAAGGTACTTCATTATATAGGTCTTATATTCATCATGGAGTATCTTCATATCATGCCATATGATATGCCAATAAAGAGACAATGATGAAACTCTTTAATGAATTTTTTTCATACTACACATACAATTGGTTAATAAACCTTGAAAAAAACTATATATGTGTTAGAATAATGAATATGGTTTGGTAGCATGAGCGGTGTCATATCATTAATGATTAGATACCCAACATTTTGTCCTTATTTTTTAATGAAGATATAAAATAGTGATCTTGGAAGAGTCCCATATTAGAGTAACTATCATCCAACATCTACCAAACACCCCTAAATGTGGTATTAAACACTTGAACAAGGCACCAACATCAGAACCTAGATATAATCTGATAATCATCACATAGGTGTGTGAAAACCTATGTTCACCCATGCCTCCTATGAAAAACCTATATTACCCAACTCTCATTCCCACATATGCGTAGAAACTTCTCGACCCAAATTCATCTAGACACTTGCATGATCTAGGTTGGGTAGATCTATTTCCTATTTCCACATTTCGGTTGTCATGGAACTGATTTCCATGGATGACCTAAGATGGAAACAATTTTTATAAACTCGTAATAAAATACTTATCCAAAATTCCAACAACCAAAGATAACATAAAAATGAAATAGTGAGGATACTCAAATATTCTCAATAAAGTGTATTATAAAAAATATATATTATTTTCATGTACTTCCCAGTATATTTTAATTTCCAATAAATAATCATTTTTAAAACATTTTTTTATGTTTTAATACATTAGTATATGTCTTTAAAAATAAAACCAAATCATAAAACATCATATATAATGTACATCAATTTATTAACCCATCATGAGCTATCTAGGTATTGTCTTCATGCTCCATCATCAATTATTTATGAATTCCAGATTTATTAAACACAGAAACATATTGAATACATTATTATGATCTAATATAATTAATACGCGAGAACAGATATGATTATTAGAGTAATGGTACTGGTTTGAAAACCATGACCCTTTAACAAACATTGGTGCCTTTACAATTTACATTTTTAGAGGTAGAGGATTCTAAGAGAGACTGATGAACATGAAATAATATTCATCTCATTTATAAAGAAATAGTAAATTGGATATTGTTATTAAATGATTTAATATATAAGATACTACTTCATGTATATTCATAAATTTAATTATCCTAACATAATTCTTGTGTATTTATTAAATATTCTAACATACATGTATTTAGAAAATATAATCAATATATTATTTATATATTAAAAAATGTTATTTAAATTCTATATGGTGATGAATAAGGGTTTTTCCAAGAATATTATTTAAAATAAAATAACTGTAGGATATATTGATTGGATCGATGTAAAAAATTATTAATTTCTAATTTCCAATTTTTTTATCAGTATCTAATTCAAAACATTGAGGGACTATTTCAATTTTTTTAAAGAATGTTTTCAATATATTTCACACATTAAAAAATAGTTATAGTGTCCATTATTTACAAATAACCAAAATTAGAAATTATAGATGAATATATATAAATATATAAATGTTAATGAATATATAAATGAGGAAATAAAATTATGTATCCAAAAAAATTATAGTAGTTGAAATGTTTAATTCATAAAGGACATTTCATTCTCTAATATTATAATTCATAATTCATACTTACAAATACACTATAAAGTTTTAAATATATTTTCATTTAAAAATTATGGAATACCAAAAAGATACTAATTTTAGTTTAGAAAGAGCATAATGAATATTTTAAATATGAATGTAAGAGGTATGTTCACATACATTATGAAAATAATTTAAAATATTGTAGGAATTATCAATAATAAAATTAATACACTTTGTAAAATATATAGTACACTATGGGTAGGCTTGTTGGAGTGTATCATAATCAAGTATTCATAAATCAATAATATTTTGTGTGTAGCTAATCCAAAATATCCATCACCCTATATAGAAAAATTATTATAGTAAAACATTGGGTTCTATTAAATGTCACATCCATATTAACAAAAATCAATATTTTCTTCCAAGATATGTTCATATATATATATATATCTGTGTGTGTGTGTGTGTATAATAAGTAACTATGTTCCAAATATATTTACTAATGAGTATAATTTTAGTTGTAATAAATTATGCATAACATCAAATTTTTGATATGAATAGTTTATTAAAATATTGATTTAGCTATAACGAAACATTAATGAAATACTATATGAATCCCTATTAATTACCTTATGACCAATAAGAATATTATCATCTATAAATAATATGCTAGTCAATAATGAATTTGTTTCTACAATGATGAAAATACCACTCTTTATATAGCTGTAGAAGTCTAGAAAATAATAAATTTTAGGCTTCAAATGCACATGTTTTTGAATAGGAACAAAAGCACCTGTAATTTTTGTTGGGGGATTTTTTTCAAGAGAAACATATTCCATATGAATGTAAAAGCTGAAACATGGTTTTATATTAACTATGGTGTGTGGTATATATATTATTATTTTGGATAATTATTCTTACAAGTTGGAAGTAAATAGGAACATGAAAATACTGAAATGTATCTATGAACTTTGTAAGAAAACATTGTAAAAAACTATGTGATTATGTATTTTTTATTCTTCTTATCATGATATTTCTAGAGAGTGATTAATAAGAACTATACATGGGGTTTTTTAATTAGGCACTGATAAATCATGATTGGTTATTTAATGGAAATATTTTAATATAAAAATAGAATATGATGAAAAATCCATAACAAAATCCATTCTAAAATCCATTTAAATTATACTCAGCATAAAAAGATTTTATATTCATTCAATTATTAGGATATGTGAAAAGTTTATATTCCTTATTTTGAGATCCTATGGAATATGTATATATATAAAGACAAAAGGGTTGGTGACATCGAAAAATTCATAAAATATATTAGAAATTTCACCACTCCCTTTTTCTATTGTAGAAATCATAGCGATCAAAAAATATATTTTGTTATAATATAAGAGTAAAATATTTCTAGATGAGTCTAGTTATTTTGAAATAGTTTTAAAAGATATAAATTTTGATCACATAATAAAAATAAATATTTTCTCTTAGACGTTTTTTGTGAAATGGGAATGAATTTATAGAACAATTACATAATATGTCAAACAACATTATAGAGAACATGATCTATAAAATTTAATATATAGGTTCATAAATTTACTCAAGTACATATTTACAACTTCTATTAAAAATTTATAATGGAAAAATTCAAAACAAATTGTTTCTTATGTCACATGGTATAAAATATCTCAATAATAACCTATATGGGAAAATGAGGATATAATTATTATGAATATAATTACATATGATTATGTGATCAAAATATGTTATATATACAATTATATATATTAATTTTTAATATCACTTATGCACTATTAAAAATAACAACATATAAAAAATAATAAAGAAAATAAATAGACATGTAGTTAGATTATCAAATAGTACAAGGGAATATAAAACTAAATGATTTCTTATAAAAATTAGTTCTATGAATAATAGTGGTCATAAGGTATAATGGTAGTCTTCCTTAACATTAATTTAATCTACAATCATTTAAAGGGAGATGAAAAATAACTAAAAAATTGATTATAGTAAGAGGTAGTTATATCTATAGTTACTGAAAATAATACATATTCTGATATTTCATAAGAATTAGTTTAGAAATTATTTGTTCAAACTTATTTTATAACAATACAGTAATGTATTATTATTTCAAAGATAAAAATTTAATCATTTCATGAGATATGATTTTATTTTTCTCATAAGGAGACAAATAACAAATATTCTGGGTCCTCACCACCAAAATGAATTTTTCAAAAGTTGGGTGGTTTTAGTAAGTATAATTTCTATATTATTGCAAATAGATGAAAAATTTACTAAATCCCAATATCCATAGAATAATTAACTTCATGTAGAGCTATATGAGTCAAATTCATTAGTAGTTGGCTCAGGTGAAAATGGGTGTCAGTTAGAGTTGGTGCCCTAGAACTAAATACTTTATAACATAGATTACATGTATGTTGAAATGTTCAAATATTTAAGTTTTATTATAACATATTTATTATTCTTATGCATGACATATATTTTTATAATTATACTAATGTATTTTTCACATCAAAATTTCATATAAATTCCTTTATATAATGATAATCTTGATGTTATAAGACAATTATCTATAATATATTAGTCATATAGTTGAATGGTTTTATTTGGTGGTCCATATATCGTAATAGACATCAAGTTCTATATTATTGTATGAGGGTTGAGGATTCATCTGAGAATGTTTTCAATTGTAAATATCCATGAATAAATATTATAAAGATAAACCCTCAAGTTTTGATTCTAAATTTATTCATATCATTAGAATTTTATATCTACAAATGTGTGTATTTAAAATTATACTATTTACAATAATAAATTCATATCATGAGTAATGCCCTTTGATTTATTAAAAAAACTATGATGATTAATGTTCATTGGGAATTTGGATGTGTTGGGAACATCAGTAGTGGTATGGAATTAATGAATAAGTTAATAAATAATTTTTCCATTCGAAGACATTAATATAATATATCAAACTTCTGATTGGAATGGAATATCAAAAATAAATTCGAAGATCATGGTTATAGATGGGTTTACTTCAGGAAGTCATAAAATATAATATTATGAAAATAGGTTGATGACACATTTATGCATTCAACATGTTGGGATAATAAGATAAAGGACTTATATTAAAAAATTAGTGTCTTTATTTTATTATTGTTATTTAGAAATTAATGTTTTTTATCTACAGGTGCCTTTAAGGGTTTCTAGATACTGATATTAAAATTTATGAAAGCCTGCATAAATCTACCGAGGAAGAGGCCTATAGGGAAACATAGTGTTTCCAATGATCTTATTCAAAAAATTTATTAATTAGTTGGAAGAAATATTATTCTTATAAAAAAATATTTATTTAGGTTTTTTAATTGCATTTACTTAGTGAGTAATTATAATGCGAGAAGAATATTTAAATTATTGTTTATTCATTTGGATGTCAAATAGAATATTTCTTAATCTATAATTTTATTTTAAATGGTAATAAATTATATTTATAACTAATTTAATATTTAATTAGTTATATTAATATTAAAAATAATATATTCACAAAACATCTAATATAATATTTACTTATTTATGAAATGAATAATTTTTATTATTATTCAAGGATAGGTAAAAGTTGTTGAAGGTGTATGGGTTGATTTATATACCTTGTAATGGAAATAATATAATCATTAAATATTATTTAAATAAACATGTAATTTTTTATTTAATGGAATGATACTTATTTATGGAGGTTGATTCATGTCATTATTTAATAATAATAATAATAATATTGGAATGCAGAATATATTAGGATTAATATTTGATTAAGGGACTTAGTGAAATTATCCTAATTTCAACTATTCTCTCTATATACCCACTTATCTCATTTTTGATAGTGGGTGAAATCATTTTCTTCATACATAACACTTTCTCTCTTGAGATAATTTGAATGATGATGAATATATCTACGTTACCTCTCAAGATCAAGAGATTTATCCAACCTTACTATCACTTAAAATTGAGTGAAATACAATGAAAATATTTTAATCCCAATGTATTATGTTTCTACCATGTTGAACAATGTTAGGTGATATGATATGATGCACTAGAAACCAATCCTCTTTCATTATGATTTAGAGATTAAGGAACACATGTGTATTACTGCTTGAGGGATTTTATATTCGATTCTTTTGAAATAATGTAGATATAACTCAAACATGTTTTCAATTATAAATATCTTTATATAAGAAGGAATATCAAGAAATAGGTAATTCATATTATTAAATATATAATAAATTTAACATCTAAAAGATCATTTTTGTGTTTAAGGATTCATTTACTCTTGTTTCAGTGGTTATATTATATATATATTATGGATATTAATGATGATATTTGGAATTATCTATTAGATATGATGTAAAAACAACTTGGGAATTGTGCCAACCACTACATCCCTTGTTCCAAAATCCTTAATTTTCAATGTTTTAACATAATGCGAGAGTGAATAGGTTATCATGTATCATAATAATATTATGGGTTTGTAACATCCTGGATTCGTGTGCCACCCAACGGGTGCCCCGAACCCAGTTGGTCACATGACCTCAAGCCCATTTCCCCAAATTCCAGAGGCTACCGACTAGCAGTGAGGGCCTAGGTCTGATATTGGGGAAACTATTCCCTCATTTGTCAAAGTTTATCGTAGCAGAGAAGAAAAATAACAGACAAAAGTAGCATAAGAAATAAACTATACACAAATGATATGAACAACTATAGTAAAATATAATCAACTTCTATATAGATAATAATGAAACATGTCTCCAGTCCTACGAAAACAACCAGAACATGTTACACAGTAGTACAATACGATATAGTGGAAAGTACAGGTACAACAAAACAAAACAGAACAGCCAGCAACATCATGAGCCTGAGCTCGGTCCCATGCTCCCTTACACCTCAACAACACTCATGTACATGTATAGGGACCCTTTCCCTTATCCACACCTGTAAAAATATAGTCTGTTTGGGCCGAAGACATGACCCAAACAGGGTGTGAGAATGAAATCCCAGTAGGCACCCACCAAAGGCCCATTCCCAACGGTCAGTGAAAAATTTCCAACAGCTGTGTGAAATAAATACAGAAGACTAGTAAGAATTCAAAAGTATCTATCATTACCAGTTTCATTGCCATTTAAATATTGATTTATCAGTTGAATTTAATATCATTAAATGTTCCTCAGAACTAATCCCTCAGGGAAAATCAGAACCATGCCCTCAGGCTAATATGACCACACCCTCAGGCTTACCCTTAGGTATAATGAATGGTGCCCTCGGGCATATATAATCTCTCCCTTAGGCATACCGAATATTTCCCTCAGGCACAGAAGCTACTTACCTCAGGCATAAGATGTGTTTCCCTCAGGCTAAACAACTACTGACCTCGAGCTAAGAAAACAATGCCCTCATGCTAAAGTAAAACATTGACCTCAAGTGCAAGTAACCGGGCCAATCCCAAATCATAACAATCTGTTTTATGTACAATTCCTTTCAAGGAAAAAGTAATGTTCAATATAAACATGGCATGCCCTTGGGTATCCGGGCCAAACGGCTAAATAGAGGAACGAACCCCTATGTGGTCCTGGATGAAAGCAGTGATCTTAAATAGTAGTTTTACACTTACATTAAATTACCTATGAAATTCTAGATATTTAAATAGCCAAGGCCTCAGCCATATGACACCCCAACATGGGTTCGTAACACAATGGTACACAATAACACAAAACAGTTGGAATTTAAACACCAACCCACCTACCTCGATCGCTCCTGATCGATATACATGAACGACGCTCCTCGAAACGCCTGAGAATGATGTAGATTTGAGGTGAAAATAACCTCTTTCAAACTCAAATAACATCCTTTAGAGGTAGAATTTTGAAGATCTGTGCAAGGAGAAGGAAGAACTCACCCGTGCGATACCCAGGAGATCGAAGGTGCATAAAATGGGTTCCCGGTTTGCGTTCGGGATGTCCTCCAAGATCCATCCATCTCACTCAAGATCTCCTATGGTTTTAAGCTTCCTCTATGAACAGAGGAGGCTATTTCTCATTTTAAGTGAAAAAACAGACTACAAAGCTTGTACTATTGGGTACACGACTTGTACTTTTCATTTTTTTAACTATTCTGCAGACGGTTTCTCACCATCAAAACACTCTTCATTTGTCAACATGAGTACATGCCATGTAATACATATATACACGACATGTACTGTCACTCAGCTGGCCACCACCTTACTATATTCCTACTGACTGACTACACGGTGTGTAAATACCCACTACACGGTGTGTAGTCAGTTTTTACACCTTTCATCGCCAGCATGGCTACACACCTTGTGTACTCATCCCACATGGCCAAAGTACATGGCGTGTGGACAAGTACATGTAATGTACCCACACTGTTTTTTATTTTCCCCATTTTCCTTATTTTATCAAAAACACTTATGGAAAAAGGAAAAGATGAAGCTCGTACTTCAATAACAAGAACTTTGTTCTTACAAAATTCTCCCCTTAAAGAAAATTGTACCCCAATATCCCTTAGAAGGGTGGTAGAGATAATGTTCAGAACAAATATTTCCCTTGAGAACATACGTCGGTCTCCCGCTCCCAAGTTTCGTCTTGTACTTGGACATGCTGCCATATCACCCATATGAGAGGAACTGAATGGACTCAGAGAACCTCCGTGCTCCTATCAACGATATGAATCAGTTGATTCTCAAAGGATGCATCAACATGAAGCTCAACCTCCTTCGACTAAATGATGTGAGATGAGTCTCAATGATAACATCGCAACTGAGATACCTGGAAGACGTCATGCATATCCCGATACCTCTGTGGTAACTGAAACCGATTGGCAACTGGCCCAACTCTCTCCAGAATCTCGAATGGAAACACATACCTCGGTGAATGTTTACCCTGTCTCCTGATCCGTCTGTGTCCCAACCTCGGTGAAACACACAAAAACACCTGATCCCCAACCACAAACTCCAAGGGTCATCTGCGGCGATCAACATAAGATTTCTGACAAGACTGTACGGTAGCCATCTGCTTTTTTATCCATTGGACCTTCTCAGAAGTCTCCTGCATGAGATGTGGTCCCAGTAAAGCTACCTCACCTGCCTCCATCCAGCACAATGGTGATGGACATGGCCTACCATATAAAGCCCCATATAGTTCTATTTCAATAGTTTCCTGAAAAATATTATTATAGGAAAACTCGGCCAGGGGTATATGCTTCTACCAAGAGACCCCAAAGTCTAGTACGCATGCACGCAGCATGTCCTCTAGAACCTGTATCGTACGCTCTGACTGGCCATCAGTCTGAGGGTGGTAAGCTGTGCTCAGATGCACCTGTGTACCCAGTGACCTCTGAAAAATCTGCTAGAAACGATATGTAAAGTGATAGTCCCTATCTGAAATGATAGAATGAGGGACCCTATGGAGAAATACAACCACTTGGATATACAGTTTTACGAGCTCGTCAACAGTGAAGGTCTCCTTGATTGACAAAAAGTGATCTACCTTGGGGAGTCTATCCACTACAACCCACACAGAATCATTGCCTCAAGGTGACCTTGGCAACCCAGTCACAAAATCCATCACGACATCATCCCATTTCCACTTTGGAATGGGTAACTACAATAATAGACTTGTGGGCCTCTGATGCTCCGCATTGACCTGCTGACAGGTGGAACATCTAGTAACAAAATCAACTACCTTTCTCTTCATACCCGGCTACCAATACTGACATCTCAAGTGACGGTACATTTTTGGAACTCCATGATGCACATCCCAAGCTAATGCATGAAACTCTTGCATCAGCTTCTCACGTATATCCCCTGGAACCCACACTCATCCATGGATACGCAGTACGTCATCATCACCAATTTCCCGACTAGGAGGAGGGTCCTCACTTGCCACTGAATCCCATAGAACGAGGCCTTCTGAATTAGATAGTTGTCTCTTCCTGAATCTATCCAAAAGGGTAGAGGTAACAGCTAAGGAAGAAAGATAGGTCTTCCCCTGACTGTTGTGAACCTCCAAATTCATCTCATAGAACAAATCCATATGCTGCCACTCATCACTGGCCTCCTGCACTGCTTGTATCTGATTCTTCATGCTCAGTACATCAATAATTGTATAACCCATACTCGGTGTATAGGAAAGTTCAAAATCGAAGTACTAAAGGTATTTCACCCACCTTTGCTGTCCCAAGTTCAATTCACGCTGGGTAAAGATATATTTGAAACTTTTGTGTTCTGTGAAAACCAAAAAATGCTCTCCCAAAAGATAATGTCTCCAACAACGCAAAACATTCACAATGACAGCCAACTCATGGTCATGCGTCGGGTAATTCCTCTCATGTGGCCTCAACTGCCAAGACCCATACACAACTACTTGATTACCCCGCATCAACACTACTCATATCCCAATACCTGATGATTCACAATAAACTGTATAGATCTTCCCCTATTCTGGGAGTATCCGGATTGGTGCTAATGTCATCTTTCCCTACAGCTCTTGAAAGGCTGTCTTGCAAGCTTCAGACCAAATGAACTTCACACCCTTTATAGTTAATCATGTCAATGTCGTTGCTAAGAGAAAGAAGTCCTGGATAAAGAACCTGTAGTAAATAGCCAGCCCCAAGAAACTCCATATCTGAAACATGTTCTTATGCTTCTCCCTGGAAACTACTTCTATCACTATCTCTAGGTCTACTGACACTCCTGCCTCTAAAATGATATGACCCATGACGTGTATCTGGTCCATCCAAAAGTGGCCCTTTGAGAGCTTACCATAAAGCCGATTCTCTCTTAGTGTACTCAATACAATCTCAAGATGGGTAGCATTGTCGTGTTGAGTGTGAGAGTACACCAAGATGTCATCCATAGAGGACTACCACAAAAGAATATAGATAAGGGTGGAACACACGATTCATCAGATCCATGAAAATTGTTGGTGCGTTCGTGAGTCCAAACGGCATAACCAAGTAATCCTATAGACCATATTTGATCCAATATGATGTAAGTGGTATATCCATCGGTCTAACGCATAACTGATGATATCCATATCTCAAGTCAATCTTCGAGAACACTCGTGGTCCTAAATTTTGATCAAAAAGATCATCAATCCTAGGCAAGGGATATCAGTTTTTAAACGTCAACTGGTTCAACTTTCGATAATCAACACAAAGTCTGAGGGTACTGTCAGCCTTTTTCACAAAAAAGGACAGAAGAAACCCAAGGAGAAGTACTGGGTCAGATGAAACCCTTTTCCTGTAACTCCTCTAACTGTCTCTGGAGCTCCTGCAACTCTGGTGTATCCATCCTATAAGGAGGAATGGACACGGGTGCTGCTCCTGGCACAAGCTCAATAGAGAAATCCACCTCTCTCTTCAGAGGAAGACCCAAAAAGTAGTCCAGGAAGACATCCCTGAAACGATCAACCACTGGGGGGAAATCCTTCTGACATGTCCCCTAATCATCTAGATATATACTCACAATCTGGGATGTCACGCCACCTCACCCACGATGCTCAGGTCTAGCTCGGCTCAGATGGACATCCCATTTTCCCTTGTATAGAAACTCTCCGCCCTCGGGTGACATGAAACTCATCCTACGACGATAGAAATCCACGAAGGCTCGAAAGGGAACCAACCAGTCCATCCCAAGAATGAAATCATAGCTCGTTATCTCTAAGACATAGAGGTCCCACAGAAAGTGACACCCATCAAACTCAAGGGGGAACTCCCTAAACTGACGCACACCAACTGTCCTAGTTCCCAATGGAGTGTGTAGCGTCATGACATCGGAAGAAGAAGAAACACAGATCCCAAGACACTCTACAAAGGGCACCGATATATAACTATATGAAGAACCCGTATCAAAAAGTACTAAAGATAAAAAAACCTACAAGAATTATACCTCTGACAGTAGAAGGTCAGGCATAAGATGCGTTGTCCTCAGGCTAAACAACTACTGCACTTGGGATAAGAAAAAAACACCCTCAGGATAATGTAAAACACTGCCCCCAAGCACAAGTAACTGGGACATGCCCAAAGCATAATAATAAATTTTATATACAATTACTTTTAAGTAAAAAGTAATTCCCAATATACACATGGCATACCCTCAAGTATCAGGGACAAATGACTAAACAAAGGAACACAACCCTAGGTGGTTCTGGATCCAAGCAGTGATCCCAATCAAAAATTTTACACTTAAATTAAATTACCTATGCAATTATAGATATTTAAACAGCCAAGGCCTCAACAATACAACAACCCAATGTGGGTTCGTAACATAATGGTACACAAGAACACATAGTAGTTAGAATTTAAACCCTAGACCACCTACCTCGATCGATCATGATCAATATACATGAACGATGCTACTCGAAACGTCCGAGAAAGATGTAGATATGAGGTGAACATAACCTCGTCCAAACTCAAATAACTTCCTTTAGAGGAATAATTGGGAAGACCTACATAAGGAGAAGGAAGAACTCACCCATGCGGTTCCCAGGAGATCGATGGTATAGAAAACGGGTTCCCAGTGTGCGATCAGGAGGTCCTCCAAGCTTCGGCCATCTCTCCCTATCTCTCCTCTGGTTCTAGGCTTCCTCTATGAAAAGAGGAGGCTACTACCCATTTTAAGTGAAAAAATAGACTACACGACGTGCATTATTTGGTACATGACGGTTACTTTTCAATTTTTAACTGTTCCACTAGCGGCTTCTCACCAGCGCGACACTGTTAATCTATTGACATGAGTACACGGCATGTAATACAAGTATACACGGCGTGTACTATCGCTCAGATGGCCACCACCTTACTATTTGCCTACTGACTCACTAAACGACTTGTAAATACCCACTACACAAAATGTATTCAATTTTTACACCTTTCCTCTCCAGCATGGCTACACACCTTATGTACTCATCCCACATGGACAAAGTACACAGTGTGTGGACAAGTACACGATGTGTACCCACAATGTTTTGGATTTACCCGTTTTCCTTATTTTCTCAAAAAACTCTTAAGGAAAAAGGAAAAGAAGCAACTCGTACCTCATGAACAAGAACCAGGTTCTTACAAGGTTAGTAGAGAATCACCATTCAAAATACTTCTTGGTGAATGGGTCATCACCAATCGCAACACACAACTTGATGAATAAGATATCACCAAAACCACTATCCAAAATGTGAATGAGTTATCACTAAATACATGAGTCTAGGTTTAGGGATAATTTCTATTCTATGCATGATTAGGTGTAGAAGATATATTATAAATCTGTTATAAGGTTAATGTTGAATCACCATAACATAAAATAGTTGAATCATTTTTAATGAGTAAACTATCATTATTAATGGATGATACCCAATAGAATGCAGTATTAGTGAAGAAGCTACCACCAAATTATCAATATAAGTGAATGAGATATTCCTAATACATCACATCAAAATGGAATGGTTCATGACCACAATAATCCAAATAGACATGGGGGAGGTTTAAAATCTATACAGAAATAGATTTCAATGAGTCATTACCTTAATAAAACACATATTCAAGCTTGAACATGCTATAACAAACATCATAATACTGGTGGACCAGTCAACAACATAAAAATACACATATTTTTAAAAAAAAGTTATCAATAATATCATAAAATAGTTGAATAAGTCTCCACCATAATACAATCAATAAAAATAGTGAACATGTTGATACCTTTTACAAAATCAACAACACAATGAAAGTGTTTTCACTATATAAATAATAATAATCATAGAGAGTAATATATCACTATTCTTATAATGATAATAAAAAAGTACTAAATAATCATTATAATAATATAGAAGAAACAATTGAAGAAAAAATCACTATAAATATAAAAAATATCAAGAGTGATTGATTTTTCACATATGAAATTAGTTTCACTACTCCAATTTAGTGACTATGCTATTTACCCCCTCAACATTATACACCTAAAAAAAATATTTCAATATCAAACTACTCTTATAATGAATGATAATCCCAATTAATCACCCAATTCAAAAGGGTCATAAGAAAGTGGGATCTAATCATTTCCATGTCTTATATGAGGCTCTATTTTCAGTCTCCAAACCTCTACATGTGCTAACAACCATCAAGTAATTCTCATGGAAATCTTATAATGCTCTATAAATCATATAAAAATAATGGAAACACATTGTGAGTTCCAATACAATGGTTTTTCCCAACATTAATTAGTAAACAAGGAAATTAAAGTACATGTATAATAATCAATGGTTTCATAGGGTTTAAAATTTTCTAAATAGGTTATAATTACTCATGTGTTCAATGAAAAATACATTTAATTTTATTTCCTATCATTTTAAAATAATCTCTTAAAATCATACAATATATGTCATATGAAACTCATATAAAATTATTATATAATTTAGGGAATACATACCTTATACTAATAAATTCTCCCATAGAAAAAAAAAGAATGAACCGACCTCATAAAAGAAGAATAAAAAACCCAAGAAATACACCAATTAAAGAACATAAAATGTAATTATATGTAATAGTGAGAGCCACGAGATATCAAGGGCTGAATGAGGTAAAATTTACATATATAACAGTAATAAAATTATTTACACTTGAATAATTTGGGGAATGAGGAAAAAACTTTTTTTAAGGTTCTATCACAATAGGTAAAGGGGGGAGGTAATGCAACATTCTTAAAAAAATTGGAATATGGGTGTTTTCATAAAATCAAAGTCTTATAATGACCAAAAATACCACAAATTAAAGTGGGGGTACTAGGTTTTAATTGGAAATTTGTTGGAACACCTCCATAAAAATTGTTGGCCACCAGGATTTCTATTGACCCCCGTAGGGCCCCTGATAGAAGGATAAATAATGAATGCTTTGGATATTAAAAATATTTTGGTCTACTATTGAGAATCTGGTGGGAAGTTGTTTTCCCTTTTTTACATATAAAACCTATCTTGTTTCAATGAAACCGAATCCCCAAGAAATTATCTAACTCATCCAATAGTCTATAGAAAAAAATATTTCTCAATTAAATTTTAATTAAAAAACATACTTGGAGAAGTGGGAGGATACTACATAATTATTGGGAAAGTGTAATGTTTTTATAACATTATGAAATGGTCACACTTCTAGTAATATTGATTCATATATTAATGAATAATTTAAAGTTATAAATGAAGCACCAATTAGAGTTGATGAATGTTTCTCTAATGTTTAAAACCATAATATATGTCTAATTTACCCATAATGAACGTACTAGTATATTATCATTTTTACATAGGTTTCGTGAATGATGGTGTGGAAGTATCCTATGATTAAAATCAGTTAAAAAATATAGTTTTAATAAGTGTTTAGTGGTGATATAGTATCACTAGATGCTACAAATTGGATCACAAATATTTAATTTACATTGAAAATATCGGTACTTTGTGTGATTTGAATGTCGATATCGTCATTTATAAACAGTATTGTAAGGAAAATATATTATGAAGAATCGTATATGTGGAAAGTAAAGGTGAATAAGTATCCTAAATATGTTGAAATATGGAATTTTTTGATGTTTTATTATAATATTTTTGAAAAAATTTATAATGATCCTGGAGGGATTGAATTCTAGTATTTCATTTTAGAGATAGTTTGTCAATGATTTATATTGTTTTTTTTATTTCACATTTATATAAAAATATAAGTGTTATTGGTTATTATTCATGTTCTCCCCATGGGTATATATTTTATATTTTTTTCATAAGGTCTTTGTTTTTGTTATAATGGATTAAAAGTGACGATGTACAATTTATCATAGAGAATTAGGAGTTCCTTTGATCTAATAGAATGACCCATGGAATTGTTTTGTTAGTTTATGATGATCTATGATTATCTAGATTATTTTAAGAGAAATAACTAGATTTAGGAATTTTAGAACTATTTGAATGATGTTATATGAAATTATTTGGTGGGAAGCATCTTGTAATTGGATTTGTAGTAACACCAATATTTTTAAGATTGAATATAATGAGTATTCAGGGAATATATTTAATAAAATTGGGTATTTTCAAACCATGGATACACATTGGACCCTAGAATAAAACAATGTAATATATATTATTAATTATAGTTACTATATTTGGAAGTTGATATTGGGAATTATGGAAGATTGAATACTTATTTTAAGTGATGTGGCATTGAATATAGTGATTATTTCGGGTGTTACCCTTTAATTTTGATGTATTAGAGCTCCCAGAGGGAGAATAATATTAATGTTTTTGAATAAATTATTTATATAATGAACCAATACATTTATATGTTATCATAAATTTAGTGATGTCGATCAGGTGATTATTTTTTATAACTCAGATGAAATAGTTTCCTTGAATGGACATGAAATTTTGATTGTTGGAATTTGACATCAATGACCAATTATTGATATAAAAGCTACATTTATATGAAAATTGATTTTATTGGGGAAAATGATAAACTAAAACATATATCATTGGTTCATTGATGTCTTATAGGAGTATAATGATATTTTGAATTTATATTCTCGTATCACATGTTGTCATTTTTTAGGAGATAAAATTAGGGTTGGGTGATTTCTTGAGAGAATCATAATAAAATAAGAAGTATCAAATCATAAACCCATTTTATAATATTAATTTATAATGGAAATGTGTAATGATAACATTATTTTAATATATAGGGAGATGTGAATGAGTTTTTTATTAAAACATTGTGGTTAGTGTAGTTTACCCTAGAAAAATGATGATGCTTCTCTTTAGTGAGAGTCATAATGGTTTGTAGATTTTATTGAACATAGAAAAAATAGACCATTTTATTTTTTATATTATGCATCCAAATATGAAATTATGGATCGTGTTATTAAAAAGTTCAAATTTTGGAAACATATTGTTATGTTAATGTGGGAATGGGTTTGGTTTTTCTATAAGATTATAACAAACAACATGATGTACATGTTGATGAGAAAACATTACTCAGTATATCTCTAGTGGGATTTCCAAACTCACTAGATGGCTTTTGAAAAGTTCATGACTTGGTATATAGTTGAAAGTGAGCAAAAAGGTTCCTGATTATATCATAGATATATCCAATGGTCTATGGGGTGGAATTCCTTCAATAGTTATTTTTATTATTTTCATTGTTTTTTATTAAAAAAACACCCAATCCCTTACAGTGAATCATCCCATGGATCATTTTCATAGTTTTTTCAAAATCTTTTTCTTATGAAATCTCATTAGAAATTATATTTAAGATTCATCAGTGTTTATGACCTTCTATTATAATGTATAATGAAACATATCCAATTATTTTCAATTTATTTCATTGATTGACTGTGTATCACTCCAAATACCTAAATTATATTTTTTTCAATAGGTTATATATTATATTTTAATAAAATATTAATTAGTCCAAAATGTTTGATGAGTTATCTCTCATTCTATCATGATAGCATGTTTTAATTTATTAAATTAGTTTTTATGTTCCTTATCTTTCATGTAGTATACATGCATGTGTAATTGGGTTGGGAAGAGCCAAAATTAGAATTGAAAGAGTTAAAAATTATTTTATAGCATAGGTAGATCATATTGGATAAAAATTAAAACATTCCATTTTAGTAGTTTTTTAGTTAAGATAATATTTTTTTCTTCATGACTAATGTAAGATCATGTGTCTGTATAGGTTTCAATTCCTTGAAGTTACTTGATTTGTTTCTATTATTAGAGTGATTAGATTTTGAACTGATATTTGGAATGGAATTATGAATTGTTGTATGCCTTAATGTGATGATTTTGGATATGGTTAGATGTTAGTATGGTTTCATTGGATCTAAATAGAGTCTTGGGAGCTGTGGGATATGTTTTGATAGTTTTAGAGAACTATGACAAAGGTTCATTTTTTGAGTTATATGGTTTTGAGAAAACCATGCAGGTACTTAAATAATATAGATACATCAATTTAATTTATATAAAAAATTGTATATTTTCATGGTCAGATATTTTTTTAGTTAAATAATGTAATCATAAGAAGAAACCATGTGAGGTAATTTCAAATTAGGGTTGAGATCATGTTCTTCCCATGATTATAGAAAGACAATGGAAGATGCAATAGGCTGAGGCAATTCTAATTAGGAAAGTCAGTGTATGGTTTGGAAAACTCTATGTCCCAACCATGAGAGAGGTATTCACATCAATAGATCATACCATATTTTTAGTTAATTGTTTGGAAAATCATTTATCTAAACCATGGAATCTATTAATTATTTTTTTACCATTTACCTAGAGAATTTTTAATAGGTAGACCAAATTATTTCTTCTAATTTAGATCATATACATCCTTGGATTCCTTCTCCTATCCCTTTTTTAAGATTCCATTGTTTTTCAAGTGATTTTGATGATGTTACATGGTGTTTCCATTAATATATACCCTTGTTCATCTCCCTTCATCCTATACTCCATTTTTTATTTATTTAGTTTCTATTTTGATAGGGATTAGATTATGATTCAACTAAATCATGATGGAATCCACCAAGGATTATGGGGTTTTTGTGATCATCCTAGATAGGGTAGATTACGAGATGATGACTACCTACCAACATTCTTTATTTAGATAAAAGTATATTCCCTTTATTGGGGAATGGGACCCTCTATAGACTGCTCGTGAGTTATTGGACTTGGTTGGTGTGTGGTTTAGTGATGTGGTGAGTTTTATAAATTTATAAAATTTTCATTTAAAATGTAAAATTATATTTATTATATTAATTAATTATTATTTTATTATAAATAATTAATTGAGGTATGTTGAATTTTTTTAGGGTCTTAGGTGAGAAGGCAGTGACTAATTGATCTTGGGAAAGCTAACAAAACTAGGTAGATCATTCATACCGAGACATTAAAGTGGGATCTAGTTTCATAATGAGGTAGGTGTTTTTAGTACATGTACTTTGTATTTTTTATTGTAATATAAATTCATGTGTGTGTGTGACCTTATTCCCAACCCATGAGTTCTCCCACCGTTTTCTTCTCCTTCCCCTCATAACTAACCCAAGAGGCATTCCCATACACTCCCTTTAACCCCTGAAAACTTGGGTATTATTTTGATGATGTATTTTGGGATTTTGGGTGAAATATACCATTATTCTTTCTATATTCACCTTATCCTCTAATTTTTCCTTATTTTTTCATATTAGGAGAGGGATTATATTTTATTCACATTAGAGAATGGTAAAATTATATGAGTTTTATTGGGTTTTTACTCAAACTATATAGGGTATGTACTGATATGATCTCCAACTACCTTTATTAATTGTTATTCCAAAGGTATTGTGTCCAAATATGGGTAGGGGATATTTTTTGTACCTTCAGTGGGTTTTTTGGACATAGTTCTAACATGGTTCAGTGCTGTAGTGAGTTTTTGGTGTTTATTACATTTTTTTTAAATTGAAAAATTAAATTTATTTGATTAAATAATTATATTTTAGATATAATAAAAATAATAATGTATATTTATCTTCTTTTATGACCTTCAGTGTGAAGAGGGGTCTGATTGAGCATGGATCAGTATGTGTGGTTCTATGTGAGTCACGGTGGAGCTACCTGACTTAGACATGAAATAAGGATATTGTTTCACCTTGAGGTAATTGGTATGGGTGTTATCCGTATAATATTATGCATGGATTGTATATTAATTTCTATGTCTATGTCATATCTAGAAAGGTGGTTCCACATTGTTATTTGAAATATTAACATAATTAAAACAATTTAATTTAAAATGGAATTTTAATATCACGTGAGCACCTGAGGATAGAAAAAACATGATGTATGTGCAATTTTAAATCATGGGAATTATTTTTCCTCTATCCAATATTGGATGATGTTGGGAATAAGATGATAAATTTTCATGTTCACAAATAAAATAGGGGGTTTGGTGAGACATATGATGGATGACCCTAGAAGGTGTTTAGATCATTGAGACATTATTGGCCTTGGTGGATTAACCATAGGAATCATGGTCATGTGATGGGTTGAGTTGACCAGTCCCGAGTAACCCTATACATAGAGGTGGTACATGATATATCTATTGATACAATCTATTATGAAGAATACCCTTGGGGTTTATGAGGCTAAATGATGACATTGATAACACTGATGGATTGGATTTTCTATTAGTGTTGAGAATTGGCCTCAGAGACTATTTGGGATAAAGGTTACTTTGTGGGATACATCAATTATAATATTAATCTAGGTGACCCTAATGGGAACTACATATATATGTTACCATGAGAGTGTATTTGAGGATATGGGTAGAGATGGTTACATGTGTCATCATAGAATCTAAATAGACATGGAAGGCTAATACTGATGTGGTGATGGCAAGAGGTGTGGGTGTTTGTCAAAAAATTTATATGTTTATTTAAATTTTTTTTACTATATGTGAGTTCTCATTATGCCTAGGAATGAACCATTTGTCTTGAAAATGTGGTGATTTCTTGATACAGCTGATAATTACCTAATGTGATCGATGAGACCCTATGATTTCTACGATTCCTAGAATCAATTATCATAGTAATTTTTTGTAAGAGTATTACCTCAGATACTATCCATAAATATGGTTGATATAGGAATGGATCCATAGTGGTGGTACTAAGGATTTATAATTAGAGAAATATGATTGAGTTTTTATTTGAATGTATAGGACGGTATATATTAATTTGATATAGCAATATGATTACAAATTACTGGGTTCCAGTTTTCAAATGAATTTACTATTAGACCACAATTAATTCACAGGAATAGTGTTTTTAGAATAGAGATATGAGGCATTGAGAGGGTGTATATATATAGAAAAGAGGTCGTGACATCTCAAGCTTAGATGTTGGATCCCATCGATCAATTCCAATGATACACTTTAGGATTTATTAGATACCCTAGAGATAGATCAGATGAGTATACTTGAGATATTTAATTCCAGGAAGATTGAATTTGGTATCTATAGAGGGTATTCTATTTGATTTTCTAGGTCTCCCCTGAATAAGTAACACCTAGGTGTATATGATTACCAATGACCACCCCTATTAGGAATCAAACATCATCATGATAGAAATGAGCACCCAAGTCATACAGTGGGGTTCATCTTGAGTAATTTAGGATTATTGATTTTTTTTTGGAACCCCATATTCCAGTACTCATCATGATAGAGGAATGAGTGTAGGATACCCAAGGCATGGAAAGAGGATCCCCAGAGGTGATGCTCCTGATCAGAGACTCCTTGACATAGGTAATAGAAGTTATGGTTGATTGATAGCCCATGCCATAGTATTGATAATAGTGATTTGGGTTGGACCCTGTTATATAAATACAAATATGGGGTTATTGGGAAACTAGATAGATATGTCATCAATATATTCTTAAATACATTCTAACATGATGGAGAAGTAGGTCATATTATTGTTTTTGTTTATATTGATCGGTAGTTTATTTATTTATTCTGAGTATATCACATGCACATATCATTTTATTGTTGGTATAATACACGAACACATTAGGGGTTCCCTATAATTTTATGTACACACACCCTTATTCAGCCTCCATTTAACTATGGTACCCGAGTATACTCCCACGTGATTGAAGACACATAATAGGATGAGTTCCCAGAGTTAATGTTTTGTGATGGAGTAGTTTAGTTGAGATTTAGAGGTCAGGATAAAGTGAGGGTTAAGTATTTCATTTGAGCCTCATGTACATTTATCATAATATTTATTTCTTTTAAATATTTTATTATATTTATGTGAACAACAAAATTCACTAATTGTATTGTATTTCTGTATCCCTTTCATTCATTTTGATAACATTTATTCTTGTTATTTATATTTAATGTATACTCTTAAGGGATGAATTTATATTATTATTTTTAATTTAATATTGTTAGAATTATGATACAATGATTTTATCTTCCCCATTGTACCTAATTATACCCCTATACTAGTTAGAAACCATTGGAATTTTGGGATTCATTGTTGTGGTCATAAGGAGGTCCCGTCTGATTAATTTTAATAGTGAAATAGGGTTGGGGTTTACAAACCCTGGGCTAGAATAGTGATTTTTGAATTGAACGAGTGTTTGGGTGTGAGACAAATCTCAATGGACATTATTTAGATCTTTGGGCGTTTTATAGTTTGTCTAGTGAGTTTATAATATATAATTAGGGGTTTAGTGAAAAGTACTCCCTTTTAATTTATGTGAGTGTGTGCGTAAGAATTGTATTACAAACATAGTATTTTGCAAATTATTTATATATGAGTTGATGTGGTAAGAAATTTAGAGAGACCTTTTATGGACCAGAGAAAGCTATGAAAGTAAAATAAATAATGTTGACTTATTATTTAAATATTTTTAACATGTTTTCCTATGTGGAAAAATTGGATAGAAAGAATATGAATATGAATTAATGATTATTGAGTCACCTGGTGTTTAGAAAATGAACGAAAATCATTCGAGTGTGTTGTATTGTATCTTGGTGAGATGATCATCTGAGGAAAAAATATTTATATGAAAATTTAGTTATAGTTGGATTGATAATAAAAATATGATAATTTATTTTATAAACAAATAGACTTTAGATCATCTGAATGATGATCATTATGTGTAGTGAGTTGCATCTAAGATGAATTTGATTAGAGAATAGTGTATTGAGATTTAGTATATCTGAGATACATTGGTTCATAAGAAATGGATATGATAAATAAATTATTATTTCTAATTCATGAGATTCTCTAAATGGTGGTTGATGGTTAAAATATTAGGATCTATTATACTATGTTATCATTTTCTATTATCATTATTTTTATGTAATGAGAATTTATCATATATTTGTTATCCCGATAGGGTTACCCTAGATTCTACGGGATTGTAAATGTGTTATTGGACACCATTATGAGAGATTATAAAAATATTTTTCAATCTAAAGAATGGTATCTAGGAAATTGTTTTATATTGTATTGATTATTTGTCATCCAAAAAAACCTACGATAATAGTGATCTAGATAGATGAGAGTGGACACAACATAGTCCAAAGAGAGTTACTTATTAACACAGTTTAGATAGTAGTTCTTTTTCATTAAATTTACACATGTGGTAAATATTTCTACCAATGAAAAATTAATAACATGGAACATTGATACAGAAGATTTTCTTAATGACCACATAAGTTAGATAATCACAAAACAACTAGTGGTATAAAAAATAATCAAAACCAAATAAAGAAAAAAAATATTACATAACTCATCAACTATAGACAAATCCCAACAATAATAACTGAAGTATCTCAACATATGAAATAACAACTTTCAATATTTAATGAAACAAACTTACCATTAGATACTAGAATAAGAAAAAAAATGATGGGAAAATATATAAGAAAAGATAAATAATAAATTGTCAACTACAACCAATCATATCCACTAGTGATTAAAATTGAACCTTTTCTTGTAACAATAAAAATACTTGAACCAAAATTTGAAATGAAATATACTACATCAATGAATAACTTTATTGAATCTATATTGTGATAGGAATAAGAAAATAATTTACAGTAAGTGTACTCCCTACACCCCATGTATAATTATTTTAAATTAAAACATATTCTAACTACATGGAAAATACCACTATGATGTAAAGTCTTCAAATTTTAAATAAAATTATATCACATCAAACCATTATATTTTTTTAATTTATCCAATTTAATTTTATGATCATATAGATATATTTTAGGTGGTTTATATATTTCTAAATTCCATAGAATATTTTTTTAACTCTATATATTGTATCCTCATTGGTTTTATAAAGAAAATAAACGTTTTTTAAATGTACTTCAAGGTGTTTATAAATGTATTAATACTATTTCAGAAGATCCTATCGTGATAATCTTGTTTCTAAAATCAGGAAGATACTCACGATTCATGTTATGTTTATTAAAATGTTGATTTTTGATAATAATATGAATGAATTTTTTTATTTCAATGGATGTAGTTTATATGAATGTTTTTCTATTTATATTTAGTTACTTAAGAATATATTTGGTTTTAAAGGATGGAATTGTATTATAATTGTTTCTGTTCTAGTGGATAGAACTGTATAATAATAAATTTAGTTTCCCCAGATGGAGATATATAAGAATGATTTTAATTTCATCGGATGGTGATTTGTAGGAAAGTTTCAAATTTCTCGAAAAAAAAGATTTTTACAATGATTATAGTTGAAATATATAGAGTTTTAATTATACAAATTATATGAAATGTTTGTACAATGTTTTTAATAATTTTAATGAAAAGTGAATAGAAAATTCATTGTACATAAATCAAGTTATGAAATTTTGATAATGTTGAAACTAGAAAGTTGATTTTTAAAAATATTTCTTACTTTTATACAAAGATAAAGATATGGAGTCTATACACAACTCAAGCTAAAATAGTTTAGTTGAAACTTTAAAAATATTGAGTTATTAAGTTGGGTGACACAATAGTACCAAGTTCATGTTATGATGATTGTAAAATGATCAAGTTATAATGCATAGATGAATAAATTAAGATATGATGCACTAAGCTATATATAAATTATGTTATGAAGTAATAGAAAATGTTCTTACAAAAAATTTAGGTTTTATGAGATCTTAAAAAAATTATAATTCCAAAAATTTGGTTGATTCTTGGATGTGATGTCAATATTTAAGAATTTATTTTATATTTGAGGAATCTATAGTGCATTCATAGACTTGAATATTTGATAAAAAAATTATGATGATTTTTGATGATGGGTTTTTATGAATCATGGATGAAGTTAATTGAATATTTTAATAGTTTTAAATTATATAATTTTTTTTTCAACCTATTTAATTTTAAAACCCATATATCCTCTTTAATTTTCAGTTATGTTTTCATATATAAACTGGTCAGGACACCAGGAGAATTTTTATTGTTTAAAAAATAGTTAGAATATTTATGTTTTTGATCGAGGGAAATGGGAGGTACCAATAAGGATTTAAGTTGGTCGATGATAAGTTTAAATGTGATGTTTTATGAGGAAAATTGAGATCAAACCATGGAAAAATTATGGTACTTACATTTTATCTTTTTTTATCATTTTTAACAGGTGAGGATTATGTAATATATTTTAGTGGATCAAAACTCTATCAAGTTGATGATATTTATTTACTTGTCAAAAATGTTATATAAAAAAGTTACCCCTAACTCAACCCCTCTTCTAAGTGGTGATAAATATTTTTTCACTTCAATTGGAAGCATAGATGACTACTTAGGAAGATCGTTTTATTAAAAAATACTGAATTTAATATTAGTCAATAGTATAAGAGTTCCTACTTTCAATGGAAGGACCTGTTATATTTTGAACAGTAAAATGATACTAAATCATCATTCTCTTATCTATGAATTAGAGGTTGCAGAAACCATTGAATTTCCACCTAGAAAAAATGATGTAAGAGTGATGTTTTTAGAGAATATAAATATGGAAGATGATGGTATGGCTTAAAATTATAATGTTATGTCTCATTCTTAATGTTTTTTTCAAAGGTGATGGGACTTCAAACATCTAATGTTTTTTAGGATAAATTAAAAATTGTTATTGAAGGTGATGATAATGTAATGGTGGAAAAATAGGTTAAGTAAATTTGATGATATGAAGTTGGGAGATGAAGAAAATATTGCTTAATATTTCATCGGTTCTAATAAAATTGTCAGTAACATCAATGTTTTTTAGAGAAGCACTATTAAAATAAAATATTATCAATAAATGGATGATAAATTTTTCTAATAGGCATAACCTGAAGATCTCCTCCAAATATGATATAAAATCAATTTATCTTGATTAGCATGACAATAATCTCAGTACTTATGAAATAATTAATTCTCCTATCTTTTTGGAGAATGAGAATGATGAAATTTATTTTCATGTAGTAAAGAAAATAAATATTGATGATAAAGAACATTTCTACAACATGTCAAAATATTAATTAATATATGAGGAAGAATATTGAAAAGTTATAGCATTTATCCCAAATAAACATGTAAAAGTTAAATCCAATTACAAGGGTAATATTCCACTAAATTACTCTAGGTGTTAGTAAATCGACTTCATTTACCCTTTATTAACTAGAAATAAAAGGGAAAAGTTTTTAAAAGATGAATGAATAGTTGAGAATTTCATTAAATGTACAAATAATAAAAATAATCTATAGTTAAGAAAATAAGATACTTTTGATGAAGGTGAAAGAGTATATTATGTGGAGAAGATGAGAGTTAATAAATTGAATATAATTCATTCCATGATGATGTTATAGAAAAAATCACTAACATAAATGGTCATGTTGAAAATATGGAATATCTTTCTAATAGTGATGATGTATATGTGAAAAGAATATATAGATAATATATTTTGAGATTAGAAAATGAAGCATGTCTTAATAAACAATAAAAATTTATTACTCTAGATATACTTCATGGTAAGAAAGGAGTTGTAAATTTCATAAAAAACTGAGAATTATATCTTGATTAAATTAAATCCCTAAAAGTATAAGTTAATAAATAATAAAATATATTAAAATATAATTATATGGATATTTTCATGAAGGAATATGAAATATATTTAACTTAATAATGTATCTCAATGAAGAGAAATTCTCAAAAATAATTAATGAAGTTTTTTAGAGAAATAAATATGAACAAAAATATTCATGAATTTTTGGAGATGCCAGTTTTATAAAAAAAATGATTGTATTCAAACAACTAATATATTAGTTAATAATACCGTTTCAACAAACTATGTATGTTCAAATATAGTGCAATGGAATGAATGTATTATTAAGGAATGTGGAAAATACACTTTGATTAAATATTTCTTAAATGGTGATGGTGTCTCCAAGAGATATAATATTTCCTACTAATGAATGAAGTATGCTATAAACATCAATGAACCACAATGAAAATTTTTTCATAAAAAATTCATATTATTTTGTACAATCAAGATTTAGTAGTTATTGTTGGTGTTATAGTGAATTTGGAAATAAAACATATAATTAAGGGTACAACATGCCTCTTCCTTATATAAGGAATGAGTAAATTATGAGTAATGTTATAATAATAAGAAACATTTAATATAATTGATTCATGCACCAAAAGTTCATGAAAATTATAGAAATAAAACTGTTAGAAAGTTAAAAATGAATGAATTTATTAATGAGGATAGTTGTAAGAACCTAGTTTTTTCTATAAAATACTTTGGAATATTCTTGATGTTATTCCAAAGCAGCGTCTTCAGATGGCATGCAATTCTGAGCCCCGGTGTGGCCAGAATTAAATTTTCTGTGCCTTCACACTGGGCATGCAAAATAAATATGATAACTCCTTGACAGTGTTTCTGATCTTAAATCTGAGAGTACAGATGGGTCCGAAATGGGGTTTTTACCCCAGGAACGACATAAAACATGTCGGTGTGGGAATTTGGGATCCCTCGCCTGTTAAAAGAACATTAAACGGAAAAATAAAATAATTAATTTATTCATTTAATGGTTAAATGAAAGTATCTCTTAAATGGTGGCTTGGATTGGAAAACCGAGGGCACCGTTGAGTCTGGAGTGTGCCTTTTAATCTAGGAGGGGTGTAACATTCACGAGAACGTGCCTTTTGTGAAAAATGCCACCGAGGGCGTTTTTGTAATTTAGCAGCTTCAGTCATTAAATTTTGTAACTTTCGAACGGAGGCATGGATTAAAATTTTTAGACCACCATTGTGATCGAGAGGTGGTGTTTACCCTAGGGAGGCTTAACCTTGACCCCGTCGAGGGTTTCAGACGTGGGTCACATTGGGGGTTTATCTTAATAAAGACTTTTTATTAAATGGGTTTCCCTACTTAAACCCTTTACCGCCCCTCTGTCCCCCCTTGGAAATCCTCTGAGGAAAACATCAAGCTCACCCATGAAGCTCTCCCTCATGCTCCAACGTTCCTCTCGAAGGTGCATCCGGATCTGACTCTGGAGGATCGCACGTGAAGCGTCGGCCTACGCCTAATAGGTAGGTGTCATTTTGTTTCATATTAAGTTTCTATACCTTCTTTGATCTTGGTTTATAGCATCAAAATGCTGTTTTTTTCGAGCGAGGGTACTAGATGTGTAGGGGATGATCCGAGCTCCCCAACGCACTTTTCGGATCAAAAATCTGAGTCCCGACGAGTCTGAGGTGGTCCGTTGAAGTTTTCCGATGGTTTTGGAGGTTTTTTGGCCAGTTTTGGGGGTTATAGTGGTGGCAGGACAGAGCTCTGGTGGTGGAGTATGACTGTCCAGCTTCAGTGGCGGCAACGGCTGCGGCTTCAGGCAGTTGGCGCGGCGGTGGGGCGTCCGGTGTTCGGTGGCATCGCGCGGCGCAGCAGGCTCCAGGCACCGGCACAGCTTGCGGCGCAGTGCGGTGGACCGGGGTCGCGACGCGCGAACCTATGGGGGAGACTAAGACCCGCTTCCAGTTGTTCTCTGCATGGACCAGGGACTGGCCACGAAGGCCGATCGGTGGAATGGTGGACCACAGGTCCACGGCCGGCCCAGGCCGGTCCAACCCAAGGGGAATTCATCCCCTCGACTTCGGACGCCCGTAAACATCACTACGGGTGTCCGTTTTGTGTGTCGTCTATGGTAGTTTGATCCTTAAATCGTGAAAAACTATTTGACATGGTTTTAGGGGGTTTTAATTCCCGAAATGAGGTGCCTCGGAGGCGAGACACGCCTTTACGTGATTTTTTGTTTTTCTGAGGGTTTTTGTTTTGGGCTGCGCGGACACATCCGATGTCCATTTTGAGCGCCATCAGTGGGATTTAAACCCTGTAATCTAGATGAATATTTCCAAGGAGTTTTCAGGCATTGATGTCGGAGTTGAGGCGTGGGCCCCACGACCAGTTTTTTATGCTGTGAGCAGCATTTTGTATCTTTTTCATCGGACATCCGTTCGGGGCATGTGAGCAGTCAATTCTGAGTGTTTTGCTGAGGGCATTGCGATGGCGCAATCCACCCTCTTTAATTCTACACCATGGTACAGGTCCCACGAGGGTCGTTTTGGGAGTTGGTGTGGATTTCTACCTTCATCATCGAGTGTCTGTTTTGGACGAATGGATAGCCAGTCTAGCGTACTTTTTTAAGAGGATCGCAATGATGTGATCCGTTCATTGTGCTTCAGGACCGAGATGTGGGTCCCATGAAGCACCACTCGTGTGCGGTACAACGAAATGCATCTTTTTCTCCGTACATCTGTTCCATGCAAGTAAGTAGTCTATTTGATGTGTCTTTCCGAGGGGATCACAATTGTGTGATGCACCCGATTGTTTTCGGGGCTGAGGCTCAGGGCCACGGGACGTCGATCGGGCGTAAAGCGGTGTCAGATGACTTTTATGTTGGATATCCGTTAGTGGCGAGTAGATAGTCTATCTCGTGTGTTTTTCCACAAGTATTACAACGGTGTAATCTTTTTAAGCGAGCGGTGCCTCCTACATGATATTATTTAATGTAGAAATATGAATGGTGCTCCGGTGGCGGTTCTTCTTGATGTGTTCGGAAGTGAACCCTTGGAGTATGATCTTGTTCACTCCTGTGTTTGTGAAATTGATGTCTAATGACATGGGGTTGGACGTGCTAGGGCCATGGGAGAAGCAGGTTGGCGAAGTTATGTTTTCTCCCTTCACGTTGACATTGGGTGTCATTTTCATGATAGCCTTTGGGCTAGAGATGTGGTATACTCTAGAGTATACGAAAATTATTTGAGGTACATATTGTATCTTTTACCTAATAACGTTTGTGCACTTGGTTTGGAGATGAGTTTGGGCCACATGTTGTGTGGGCCCCATGTCTGTGTCGTGTTCTACTTTACTTACCTTTGACCTCTCATGATGTAGAGGGTCCTCAGGTTCTCGATGGTTTTGACCAGCAGGGTTGAGTGGGTCCCCCGGTTCTATTCTCGATGGTTTAACTGGCAGAGTTATTTTGGTTCCTCTGTTCATTCTGCTAAGGGGGGTTTTCAGTGTTGTGTCCCTTTCACCAGACTGCGACATCCATTATGGCTACGCGCATTCGTACAGTGTGGGTGTGATCCCACTTTCTGGAGTGAGTTGTCTCAATCTTCTTCGATAGTGGACTCAGCATATTGGAGCATGTATCACTGCGAGAGGCCCCGGGAGATCCTCACGTACCTTATTTTTCCCTAGTATGGTTCTTTGGGTATTAGTGTGACCAAAAAATTACGCTGGCACTGATCCTCTACCCAGGAGGTTGTTTCTAGTAGGTTACGGAGCCCCCAGTCAGCCATGGGCGCAGACTCCCTAGTTGTGTATCAAGATCATATCTTCCTTCTGTGATCTATCATGACGTGTTTCCAACTACGTGTTCCAGGGACCAGTGGTGTACCATCCAGCAGGGATGGAGAGTGAGGTACCATACAACAGGGATGGCCAGTGGGGTACCATCTAGCAGGGATGTTCATAGCAGATCCGGGTCGCCCACATGCGGATTACCCTTTCGCAGGGCTGGGCAGTGGGAACCCATCATCTTTGAGAATACCTCTCGACTGTGAGATAGTGACGAGGTGTGGTTTTAATTCCCCCAGAACTCTCAAGCATGATGGTCACATTCCCCACCAAGACGCGTCCTTGAGATGCGACCAAAAACCGTGCGGGCGTGTCAGTGCCGCCAAAAGAGGATAGTGTCAAGGTGCGGTGATTTGAGCCCCTTGACTTGCAGTTCGGGGCAGACATGTGGATACTAGGCATCGATGGTGTTTACTTCTAGGACTATTGGCTACCCACTTTCATGGGCTGAGCTACCAGATGGAGACCCCCTTACGATCTTGTTCGGTTTTCTTGACAGAGCATATATATATGTATACCTTGTTCTAGTACCCACTTCATGGGTTTTGGTTACTCTCCTTCCAGGAGAGGTGAAGACGCATGGGTAATTCCACGTGCTTTCCATGTCTAGATTCTCGTGGTTGGATGAGTGTAGTCTCCTGCTATATGTAGTGAAGACTCTATGAGAAGTTCGTCTTCTCACTATTTCTATCTCCTTGTGTTTGGACGAGTCTACCTCCTTCCTCTTATGTGGTTGAGTTGTACTCTTTACTGCACTCTCGGTTATACTACTTTACATTTCCCTATTCGATGTACTGCTCACCTCTTCAGTACCTCCTTTGTTGATCCCTCGAGCCTTCGGGGTATCCAACTGAGTATTTTTATACTCACCCCTTCTTGGGATTTTCCTGCACTTGGTGTTCCCTTACAGATGACATACAGGTTAGTCATGACATCAGCGGAGATTAGGAGTTCTGGAGATTAAACCGCGTGCGGTGGTCGTAGTTGGGATTCAGGTGTGGGACTCTCCCACCTGTTTTACATTTTTGTTTACCTGTTGCAAGGTTCTGGCACTTTTCTGTTTGGGCGCGTGTTTTTTCCCTTTCTGTTTCTGTTTACCCTCAGCACTTACTTTGTACTGTTTAGAGGTCGATGCACTTCGTGGTTTATTTATAGTAGTTGGTACTTTACTTTTATTTTTACTCTGCACTTCTGCATTGAGTGGGCTGTGTGTGTGTCTACAGGTACATCGGCAAAGGCCTCCCTGAGTTGTTTAGCCTTCGGAGCTGGTTGTCAGCACTTGGCCTATGGAGGTGGGATTGGGGTAGTTTCGGCTCGATCTTGGGTAGGGTCATGATAAATTGGTATTAGAGGTTGTTGGTTCCTTGAGAAATTGTTGAGACATCCCTAAAATGGAATTAGTTGGGATTTAGGGAAACAGTTTTAACGTGTCTCAAGAGCGACTCTCAGGCCAGGGAGTCCAGTGATGGTGCGGCGACCGACGTATCCATTCACTAGGACCCTAATAACCCTCTTGTCGACTCGGCATGCTGAGACACATTTTTCATGGAAAATTGGTTTCTGCATCACCTAGGATTGAGTCTTTGACTGTCCTTCTTGAGTCAACTCCCCATTGATGTTACTGTTATATACATATATGCTCAACTGACCGTGACACTCCTTGATAACATTCAGGATGTCTCCATGAAGACATACCGCCAGGATACCCGCTTTGGTTCGTGACGAAGACAATGTGAGCTACGAGGCCTTAGTCCAGGACCCATCATGTGAGTCCCTTTCTCCGGGTGGGATGGTAGCAGCACCCCCACCTGGTGAGCAGCAGACAACTTCAGCAGAGAAGACAGAGCTTGAGTGCAGGTTGAGCGCACTCTATGAGTTCCAGCAACAGAGACCGCTGAGGTTCAGGGGTGAGATAGACCCTAAGGCAGCAGAGGTTTGGTTAAAGATATTGGTTTTCCTCTTCAGGCTTGTGCAAACATTGACAGATCTTATGGTGGCCTTGTCCGTCAGCCTTTTCCATGGAGCAGCTTGGCGTTGGTGGAGTCTGGTGACTCAGTTTCTTGATGAGTCATCACTTTCATGGGGCGACTTTCAGCTGCTGTTTCGTGAGGATTTTTACCCCTCCTACTTATGCCCCGTTTAGATCCTAGAGCTCCTGCAGTTTTGGAAGGGAGGGATAATGGTAACTGAGTATGCGACTAGGTTCGTGGACTGTGCACGTTTTTACCCGGACTTGTTGCACGACAGCCACTTCTGAGTGCAGATGTTCGAGCAGGGACTCCGCAGAGAGATTTGTGTTGTCATAGTACCCTTGTGCATTTCCACTTATGCTGAGGTGCTAGAGCAGGAACTTGTGACAGTGATCTTCCTGTCACGCTCTACAGTTAGTGGTGGCAGTAGGCTCGACAGATCCGAGACATCTGCCGCAGCCAGCAGGCTTCGGCTGGCAGAACCACGACATAGGTGGTTTTCTGATAACCAGACTCAGGGTCGTGGTCATACAACATAGTGGAACCAGAGGGCACCAGTGAAACCTGAAGATAATTGGTGCTATTCATGTGATGGGTGAGGTCACCTGGTGTAAGACTACCCGACCAGGCGCACTGAGAATATCAGGCAGGCAGCAGGTGCACCACCACGACAGAGGCAGCACTGTGATCGGAGTAGCGCCCAAAGAGGAGGTGCTTTCATAGGAGAGAGAGGAGATGGAATTGGAGTGAGAACTTATGAGGTCTTCCCATCACCACCGGGTGGTCCACGTCATGCTCTAGGAGTAGACAGTTTGGACTGCGGACAACCGCAAGCTTTGGACGTCTACGATCCTGCGGAGGATTAGGTGGCAAGAGGTACGCTTTAAGACTTTTCTACTTTTTGCAGTATAATTGTTAGACTCTGTGTGTGAAATACTTTTCTCCCTACTCCTTATTTGAGTTATTACCAGGGTAGTGCGGGGCGTCGGTGTAACCTTGTGTTGGTAAGGTAAAAGGTGTGGGATCTTTTTTTTAGTCGACGATGTCGACTCCTTCCCTCACTGAGTGTGTAAGAGAGTATGGGTCATGGGACATCGACTATCAAATCGTGCGTGACTAGATATACTTGGGTGTTTCACCATGTGGATATTCTGAAGGAGGGAATCACCAGGCTTCTCCTAGGTCCAAATGGTGATTCCAGTCGCGGCGTGCGGCATAGAGGTTCGACCGGGTAGGTGAGATATCCCCAAGGTCCTTCGGGCCGTTTGAGACCGTGCGAATGGATAGCGTGGTTCCCTATCGCCTTTCCCTAACCCCAATTTATGGATTGGGTGCATGACTTCTCCCACATGGCTTACCTGAGGAGATGTGAGGGTGATCCTATGCATGTCATTGTCAAAGGAAGACTTCACATGAACAGATCAATCCTTTAATCTGTGTGGGGTGACACAGAACTTTGCAAGAGTTCTTCTGAGTACGAAAAAGCCAGGTGTGGGCTTAGTACCCTGAGTTGTTCCCTGGTTTTTCTTTTCAGGGACGAAAAGATTGAAGGAGGAAATGATTTAAGAATCCAGTTATTGCTATACAAGTCTTTGGAAAATTCATGATGTTATTTCAGAGCAGCGCCTTCAGACAGTGTGCGATTCCGAGTACCGGTGTGGCCAGAATTAAATTTTCAGTGTGTTCACACTGGGTATGCAAAATAAATAGGATAACTCCTAAATGGTGTTTCAGATCTTAAATCTGAGAGTATGGATGGGTCCAAAATGGGGTGTTTACCCCAAGAAAGACATAAAACATGTCGACGCGGTACTTTGGGACCCCTCACCCGTTAACGGAACATTAAACGGATAAATAAAATAATGAATCAATTCATATAATGGTTAAATGAAAGTATCTCTTAAATGGAAGCACGAATTGGAAAACCGAGGAACTATTGAGTCTGGAGCATGCCTTTTACCCTAGAAGGGTTTCAACATTCATGGGCGCGGGTCTTCTGTGAAAAATGCCATCGGGGGCATTTTCGTAATTTAGCGGCCTCAGCCGTTAAATTTTGTACCATTCAAACGGAGGCTCGGATTAAAATTTTGAGACCGCCGTTGTGCTCTAGAGGTTGTTTTTACCCTAGGGGAGGCTTAACCGTGACCCTGTCGAGGGTTTCAGATGCGGGTCACTTTGGGGGTTTAGCTTAATAAAGACTTTTAATTAAATGAGTTTCCCAACTTAAACCCTTTACCACCCATATCTCCCCCATGTAAATCCTCTGGAGGAAAAGATCATGATCACCCAAGGAGCTCTCCCTCAAGCTCCAACCGTCCTCTCCAATGCACATCCAGATCTGGCTCCGGCAGATCGCACGCGAAGCGTCGGGCTACGCCTAAGAGGTAGTTGTCGTTTTGTTTCATATTATGTTTCTGAACCTTCTTTGATCGTGGTTTATAGAGTTTAATTGCTATTTTTTTCTAAGTGAGGGTAGTAGATGCATAAGGTATGATCTGGGCTCCACAACTCACTTTTCAGATCAAAAATATGAGTCCCGACGAGTCTGGGGTGGTCTGTTGAGGTTTTTGGGTGATTTTGGAGGTTTTCCGGCCAGTTTTGGGGGTTCTAGGTGTGGCAGGGTGGATTTCCTATAGCGGCGTGCAGTGGTATGGCTTTAGCGGTGGTGGAGGATGTGGCTTTAGGCGGTTGCCACACCGGCGGGGTGTCTGGTGTTCGGTGGCATCGCGTGGTGCGGCGGGCTCTAGGCGCCGGTGCAGCTCGCGACGCAGAGCGATGGACCAGGGTCGCGACGCGCAACCCTGCGGGGGAGACTGAGACCCACTTTCAGAGGGTCTCCATGTGGACCAAAAACCGACCACAAAGTCCAATTGGCAGAAAGGTTGACCGTGGGTCCACGGACAGCCCGCGCGGCTGAGCCGCAGGCCGGCCTAGGCAGGTCCAGCCCAAGGGGAATTCATCCCCTCGACTTCGGACGCCTGTAAAGTCCACTACACGTGTCCGTTTTGTGTGCTATCTACGGCAGTCTGATCCTTAAATCGAGACTATCTTTTTGAGATGGTTTTGGGGGTTTATAATTCTTGAAACGAGGGGCCTCTGAAGCAAGACACACCTTTAAGTGTATTGGTGTTTTTTCGGCTGTTTTTGTTTTGGGCGGCGCGGACACCTCTGATGTACCTTTTGAGCGCTGTCAGTGGCGTTGCAACCCTAGCATCGAGATGATGATTACCAAGGAGTTTTTGGGCGTTGAAGCTGGAGTCGAGGCATTGCCCCCACGGCCCGTATTTTATGATGTGAGAATCATTTTGTAACTTTTTCACCAGACGTCAGTTCAGGGCGTGCGAGCAGTCAGTTCTAAGTGTTTTTCTGAGTGCATTGCGATGACACACTCTTCCCGCTATAATTCTACACGATGGTGTGGGTCCCACGATTGTCGTTTTGGGAGATAGCAATGATTTCTATCTTTATCACTGGGTGTTCGTTTCGGATGAATGGATAGTCAATCTTGTGTACTTTTTTGAGAGGATCGTAACGGTGCGATCCGTTCGTTGCACTTCGGGACTGAGATGCGGGTGCCACGAAGCACCGCTCATATGCGGTACAACAAAATGCATCTTTTTCTCTGTAAATCTATTCCATGCAAGTAAGCGGTCAATTTGATGTGTCTTTCCAAGGGGATCACAATGGTGTGATGTGCCTGACTATTTTTGGGGCCGAGGCTCTGGACCACGAGACGTTGTTCAGGTGTATAGCAGTGTCAGATGACTTTTACGTCGGATATCCGTTTGAGGCGATTAGATAGTAAATCTCACGTTTTTTTCTGTGAGGATTACAACTGTGTAATCTTTTCAGGTGAGTAGTTCATTTTACGTGATCTTATTAAATGTGGAAATATGAACAGTGCTCTGGTGGTGGTTCTTCTTGCTATGTTCGGAAGCGAACCCTTGGTGTAAGACCGCGTTCACTCCTGTGTGAGTGAAGTTTATGTCTAAAGAGGTGTGGTTTTCCATTCTAGGGCCATGGAGGAAGCAAGTTAGTGAAGATACATTTTCTCCCTTCGTGTTGACGTTGGGTGTCATGTGCATGATATTCTTTGGGCTAGAGATGTGGTATACTCTGGGAGTATACGAGAATGCTTGGTGGTATATTTTTTAGTTTTTACCTAATAAAATTTGTGTTCTTGGTTTGGAGATGAGTTTGTGCCACATGTTTTTTGGGCCCCATTTGGGTGTTGTGTTCTACTTTACATACCTTTGACCTCTCACGACATAGAGGGTCCTTAGGTTCTCGATGGTTTCAACCAGAAGGCTTGAGTGGGTCCCCTGGTTCTGTTATTGATGGTTTGACTGGAATTGTTGTTTTGGTTCCCCTGTTCTTTTAGTTGAGGGGGGTTTCCAGTGTTGTGTCTCTTTCACCAGACTGCAACATCGTTTACAGATATGTGCATTCGTACAGTGTGGGTATGCTACCACTTTCTCGAGTAAGTTTTCTCGGTCTTCTTCGATAGTAGACTCAGTAGATTGGGGCATGTATCATCCCGAGAGGCTCTGGGAGATCCTAATGTCCCTTCATGTTCCATAGTAGGGTTCTTTGGGTATCAGTGTGACCAACACATTATGTAGGCACCAATCCTCTACCCAGAAGGTTGTTTATAGTAGGGTACAGAGCCCCCAATGAGCCCTGGGCACATACTCCCTAGCTGTGTATCGAAATCATATCTTCCTTATATGATCAACCGTGATGTGTATCCCAATACGTGTTCTGGTTACCAGTGGTGTACCATTCAGAAGGGATGGCCAGTGAGGTACCATCCAACAGGGATGGCCAATGGGGTACCATCTAGCAGGGTTGGCCAGAGCAGATCCGGGTCGCCCTCCAGCGGATTACCCTTTTGCAGGGTTGGGCAGTGGGCACCCATCACCTTTTTGGAGACCACTCGACTGTGTGATAGTGACGAGGCGTGGTTTGACTTCCCCCAGAACTCTCATGTAAAAGGGGCACTTTCCCTAGGGAGACAAGTCCTTGAGACACGACCTAAAACCATGCTGGAAAGTCAGTGTCGACCAAAGCAGATAGTGTCAAGGTGCGGTGATTTGAGGCCCTTGACATGCAGTTCGGGGAAGACGTGCGGATACTGGGCATCGAGGGGGATTACTTCTGGGACTGTTGGCTACTCACTTTATTGGGCTGAGATACGGGAAGAATATCCCCTTACGATCTTTTTTCGGGCTTCCTGATAGAGCATATATATATATATATATAACTTGTTCTAGGACCCACTTCATGGGTTTTGGTTACTCTCCTTCCAAGAGAGGCGAAGACCCGCGGGGTATGTCACATGCTTTCCATGTCTAGATTATCATCGTTGGATGAGTCTACTCTCCTTCTATAGGTAGTGAAGACTTGATGAGAAGATCATATTCTCACCGTTTCTTTCTCCTTGTGTTTGGATGAGTCTATTTCCTTCCTCTTGTGGGTTTGAGATGTACTCATTACTGCACTATCAGTTGTACTCTACTTTTCCCTATTTGATCTACTACTCACCTATTTAGTACCTCCTTTATTGCTCCCTCGAGCCTTCAGGGTATCCTACTAAGTATTTTTATACTCACCCCTGATTGTGATTTGCCCGCACTTGGTGTGACCTTGGAGATGATGGACAGGTTGGTCGTGACTTCAGCAGAGCTTAGGAGTTCGGGATCTTTGACCACGTGCGGTGGTCGTAGTTGGGTTCTAGGTGTGTGACACTCCCAGCTATTTTACTTTTTTGTTTACCTATTGCATGGTTGTGGAACTTTTCGGGTTTGGCGCATATTTGTCCCCTTTCCTTTTCCGTTTACCTTCATCACTTGCTTTGTATAGTTTAGAGGTCGATGCACATCATGGAATATTTATAGCAGTTGGTACTTTAGTTTTCTTTTTTTACTCTGCACTTTTTCATTGAGTGGGTTGTGTGTTTGTGTACAAGTACTTAGGCAACTGCCTCCCTGAGTTGTTTAGCCTTCGGCGCTGGTTGCCAGCCCCTGGCCTATGGAGGCGGGCTTGGGGTAGTTACATCTCCAGCCCGAGTAGGGTCGGGTCGTGACATTAGTGTAGTTTGTGACCAATATAGATATCATCAATAGGAATATATGGAAACTTTTCCAAGACATGTTCAACTTATATAAAAATAAAAGAAACATAGAAAATTAATTATTAAACAGAATACGTTATTATATGGGTGGAATTAAAAGAATTCAAAAAAAGATAACAATTGATTCATGATAGTTGATGCTATTTAAACATTATTGGAGATATTGAAGCCATTTAAAAAACTAGAGAGAATTTTGGAGATATTTTTATGATTGAAAATGATAGTTCTATTATAAAAAATGGATTGATATATTTTAAATTGAATAAATAATATTTATGTATAATGATTTTATCTTTGATAATGGGCATAAACTGAATTTAATGAGTTTCAACCAACTTTTTTATGATTGGAATAATGTTACCTATTTTTTTCTACTTTATATTATTATGAATTTATTGAAATATTATTACAAAGGGTGATAAAACTAATGGAAATTTGATACTAATTGGTGATACATGTAACTTGTGTAATTTTAGTTAAATAGACGATAATGGATTGTATAACAAAACTTCTCTTTATTTCATATTAAAACATGATTTATTAAATAAAATTTCACTTATTAAAAATCATAAGATCCATAGTTATATTGTCTCTAGGGATTAGGAACATCACATAAAAACATAAAACATTAAATACACATATTTATTGAAAACTACTTTTACATGACCGCAACATTCCTTCATACTTATCATTGCATGGGATAACCTAAGGACATAAGAAAAGCTTGATACATAAATCTCAATAATAGAGTAAACTAGGAATAACAATAATAATACAATAAATGTTAAGAAATAGACATATAAATTAACTATAAGAGAAACTTGAACATAAAGGCATGATATAGCATGATTATTGTAACATGGGAATGTGGAAACGACTTAAAACACTATATCATTAACATAAAAGAACTAGGTAAACCCCTTTCGAAACATGATGAAAAAATGTCCTATAAAATAATTTGGTAATCTTATACCCCAACATGATTTATCATTATACTAAATATTACCCAATGCATCATAGTGTAATCAGGGGAGACCCTTCATAATCATTTCAATATCAGGCATAAGTGTGCCACATAGATCATATAACATGGCTTCAATCAGCATCATAATTTCATCCACGATCAAATAATGGGTAAAATATACATTTATGTCCCCAATAAATAATTATATTTACATAAATGTGAATACCCATGATAGAGGAATGGGTATGGTATTCACTACATAATGATTTTGGCATGGAAAATCGTGGTGTAGTTTCAGCAGCATAATGATGTCATATGGAAATTCATAAAATGGATAGATGAAAGATAAAGAGGTATCTCGACATTTATACACTAAAAGGATAGTTATGGGATCATGGAACATAATATCACAGCATATTAAATATAATTTAAGATGTATAATACAAATTAAGTGCTTGAAATGAAAATAAGAAGAGAGAAATCCCTTACGGAATTTTAGCATAATAATGACATAGGTTAGGTTCTAAATGGGGGAGGATAAATGATCAATCATTGAAATAACGTCATATGGAAAACATGGAATTTATTATAAAAGGATGAAAATATAACCAATTGAAATTATAAAGACTAATTTCAAACAAGGTTCTTGAATTGAAAGGAAGAGAGAAATGTATGGATTCTTTACTTGGATGTGTGATCCCAAAGGCTTAGTAGAGGCTTATTGAGATTAGGAGATCCTTGGGAGGACACTAGGGATAAGGGTGGATATGGAGGTCGATATTCAAAGATCTCGAGTGAAGAGGAATGGGTTCTTTGGTGGGTTTATAAAGGAATAGTGGGGGAATTATATATTATTTTGGTTTTGGACCCTACACACTAAAATATTCAAAACCACAAACCATCCCATGGTTTTTGCCCATGGTTTCTAGAAAACAGGAGCTGAATATATTATTTTTAAAGGATAATGTCCGAAGATATTAATATATTTACCTTTCTTATGTGGGGTTGATTCACACTTTCAAGGAAATTATTTTGAAATCATAGAGGATATTATATGTCATGGAGGATTCACTAAGGTTTTATAAAATAAATCAAATAAACAAAAAATTAGATTATTTTAAAGTAAAAAATATATTATTCTTATTATAACCTTTATATCATTTTATTACATCACTATTGTGTCATTATAATGTCATAAAACACATTATATATTTATATGGTATTTAATTTTTACCCAGAAATTTAACTATCATAGAAAATTATGAAAGAATCCCCATTGGATAATTTCGATGTCCTAATTCTAAATTTTATATACATTATATATTTATATTTTTAAATATGTGAATTTTTTATTTTAAAATAAAAACTGACATTTGTTGAAATTTTATTGATTTTGACAAAAATCGTTTTCAAACCTTAATAAAAATTACAATTGACTTCATAAAAATTATATGATAACTTATATTTAATAAAATTATTTTAAATATAATATTTTATTAAAATAATATTTAATTCAAAAATTCATTAATTCATTAAAATATATTTCTTAATTGAATGTGAATATTGACGAAAAATTCCCTTTGTACTTTAAAAATCATTTACATAGTAAAACTAATAAAATGAATGTATATTCATTATTATATACTAAAATAAAGAACATATAATAATTCTAGGGTCCTGTTACATATCCTTTTATTACACCAGCATTCACCCTATGATTAAGTAGTTTGATGGTTGGGATTTCATGGGGATCTTCAGTTAACATGGTTTGGGCCTTGATCTTGATGAGCTTGAACTTCTCCCATAAATGGTTTCAGTCAAACATAAGTTGTTGGATATCGTTTTGGGATTAGTCTAGGGAAAATCCTAGAAATGATATCTCCCTAGGAAGCTCTAATAAATGGGCTTCATAGGGTATGATCTTACTGGTTGAAGCCATCACTTCCTTTCTCTGTGTCAAAAGGATTTGTTAAAACCCTATATTTATACTTGTCATGTGATCACTATTCAACGACTAGATTATCATTGGTAAGGATACTTAATGGTCATTTAAATACAATTGGATATAACAAAACAAAAGGAGTGTATGTGTTTTCTATATACTTAAGACAGTTAATTAAAACAAATGAAATTTTATTGATAATAGTTTGGTTCATTACAGCCTTCCCCCTTAAGAAATGTCATCCCAAAAATGTCCTTTTCCCAAACTAAAATAAGTGAGGGTAACTCTAACTCATCACTTCATCTAGTTCCTATATCGCTTCATCAAAATTGTGGTTTCTCCACAATACTTTGATGAGGGGAATTTTATTATGCTATAGAACCTTTTATTTGTGATCTATGATCTTCCCCAAATTCTCCTAATTCGAGAGGTCATTCTCCAATGATATCACATCTGGATTGAGTACATGTGATGGGTCAGGTATTTACTTCTTCAACAGTGATACATAGAATAAATAATGTACTCAAGAAAATATTATTGGAAGATCTAGTTGATAGGCTACTACCCCAATGTGATCAAGGATCTCAAAAGGGATGATGTACCTTGTAATATGCTTTCCCTTCTTCAAAAATCACACAACTATCATACATGAAGATAAGAGGAGGAATACGATGTATCCAACATAAAATTATAGTCCTCTTTGAGAATTGTCAACACAGCTATTTTTTTGACTCTAGGTACCTTTGATGTCTGTTGGATGGTCTTAACCTATAAGTTTTCATTCCCCAACATCATCCCAACATGCTGTTGTTCTGCACCTCTTCACATAAAGGTCTTCATAAGGATCCAATTAGATGCATGAGTGGAAACTATTGTTGTAATATAACTCCACTAAAGTAAGATGTTTGTCCCATCCACCTTTGAAATCCATTGAGTAAGATCTTAGAATGACCTCATGTGTCTGGATAGTCTTCTTAGATTGGTCATCGATTTGAGGGTGATAGGCCATAATGCAGTAAAACTCATTGTTTAGAGCATACTGGATACTCTTCTGGATCATAGAGGAGGATATTGGATCTTGATCTGACAGAATTGATAATGGTACTCCATGAAGCCTTACCACTTATCTGATCTATATCTGTGATAGTTGATCAAGTGAAAAATCCTCCTGAATTACAGTGAAGTGTGCAGTCTTTGTATGGAAATACACAACAACCCAAATAGAATTTTTTTTACTTCGGTTGATTTCGAATTTCTACCAACAATTTCCATGGTAATGTTTTCCCATCTCCATATTGGTATGGGTAATGGTTGTATCATCCCCTTAGGATTTTCCCTCTTAGCCTTCAATTGCTAACATAACAGGAACATTGATTTATATTTAGTGATCTTTCTATTCATGTTATCCCACCAATAGTGTTCTTAGATATCTGAATTCATCTTCATATTTCTTGGGTGAAAGTAAAAATTTGAACTATGTGCATCATCAATAATTTCGTTCTTTGAACATAGATTTGATGAAACACACATTCTTGACCCAAATCTCAGAATTCATTCTTCATTTGCATTGAACTATGAGGATTTACCTTTTCTAATAGTTTCCACTTTCTTATGGATTCCCACATCATCTTTTTGAGAATCCTTTAACTTTTCCAATTGAGCAGTCATTTGTGAGAGGATTGATGATGTTCACTTCATTATGATTCCCATTTCCGTCTTCATAAAATCTAAGAAGATTGTATCCTTTTAAAATCACATAAATGATAAAATTTATGGGTCCTTTTAGTTAGAGAATCATCCACATTTTCACATTCCCAGGGTTGTAATGGATTGATCAGTCGTAATCCTTGATGAGTTCTAACCATATTCATTGGCACATATTCATCTCTATATATAAGAATATATATTTGAGACTTTTGTGATCCGTATATATTTCACACTTCTCCCCAAAGAGATAATGCTGCTAAATTTTCAACACAAAGATCACAAATGCCTACTCCAGATCATGGTGGGATAGTTTCACTCATGAATTTTCAATTGCCTTGTGGCATAGGAAATGAATTTTTCATTCTTCATAAACTCACTTCCCATTCCCTTCATCAAAGAATAGATAAAGATTACGAAAAGATCCCCTAGTATGGGTAGTGTGAGCATAGGGGCCATGATAATATTCTTCTTCAACTCTATAAAGATTTCTTCACAGTCATCATCCCAAGAAAACTTGACCCCCTTATGAGTTATCATGGTAAGAGTGCATGAAAACCATGAGAAATTCCTCACAAAGCATGAATAATATCTAGATAACCCTAGGAAGCTATAGATATCCAACATATATGTAGGCCTTAGAAATAAACCAATTGATTTTGTTTTGGAAGGATCCATAGATATCCCATTTATTGTGATGATATTCCCCACGAATGAATCATCCTTTAACCAGAACTCACTTTCTGTACTTTGCATAGAGCTTATCCTTTCACAAGGTCTCTAGTACAGTGCTTAGAAGATCTTCATAATCCTCCTTGGTTTTGGAGTATATTATAATATAATCTATAAGGACTACCATTTTTTAAGGTAATCTCTAACGACTCCATTCATCATGTCCATATAGATTACAAGAGCATTAGTGTGTCCAAAAGGAATTACTATGACTTGCTAGAGCCCATAAACTATACGAAAATAGTCTTGGGGATATCCTCCTTCTTCACCCTAACTTGTTAATATCCTAACCACAGATGCATCTTGTAAAAGTATTATGCTCCATGTAATTTATTGAATAATTCATCAATTAATGGAAAAGGATACATGTTATTTATTGTGATTTTGTTGAGCTGACGATAATTAATGAAAAGTCGCATTGACCCATCCTCCATCTCGATAGAGAGGACAAGTGCACCCCATGGTTAAGCACTTGGGGGTATAAAACCTTTAACCAGATTCACCTATAGTTGTTTATTTATCTCCTAACGATCCAAAAAATAAATTCTCTATAGAGTCTTGGATATGGGCAATGCCGCAGGTATAAGATTAACAGTGAAATCAATATCTCTGCTAGGAGGAAGACCAGAAAATTCCTTGAGAAACATATCCGTGAATTCCTTCACAATAGTTATGCATTTGAGGATGGTTCCTCAATTAGAATAAATCAACTGAGAATGATATGAATACTCATAGGGATGTAATATCGATGGTTGAGATGATGATAGTAAAGAATATTCACCCTCATTATTATACTTGTATAGAATTTGGGATTGATTCACAATATAGAGAGCGATTTCCATCTCGCGACAATTTATGTTGGCTCTATATAGGGAAATCCAATCCTTTCCTAGAATTACATCAAATTAAACCAAGGTATGTATGATGTGGTTATCCAGGAAGTTAAATCCAAAATAGAGATAGGGTAGGAGTTATATTCATGGGATTCAACAATTTCCCCATTTCCTGTATCCACCAACATCTCTACTTCCATTATTTGTGGTGATGTTTGGATTATTCTAAGAAAATTTTGGGATATAAAAAAAGGTGTATAACTATGTATGACAACCCTACCTTTAAATTTTTGATTCTGGTTCTACAATACCAATATAGACTTAGGGATGTTTATTTTTAAACTATTAAACAAATAAAGGGTAATCTAATAAAAAAAGGATAACTTATAAATTAAATTTATCTCATTAACTTATAAATTTGTAAGCTTCAATATAAGTTAACATAAATACTTAGGGTAATTTTTTTGTTCCCTTATTAATGGTTCATAACAATCTTATGAATTTACCAATGCATATCCCCCAGGATTTTTAAACCAATCATGCAACATGGCCCATTGTCATGCACCAGTTCCTGTTCGAGTCTAGCTCCAAGAGGTGTTTTCAGGTTTTACCCCTAGATACATCTATAATAGTGCAAATTCTACTTGTTTGTATCTATAAAGGTATGTATTTATTTGATAAAACACTAACTATATACTCAACAAGACTTAGGTATTATTTTATTATACTTATTCTTATCCCTATGGCTTTCACTATAGGGTTTTAATCATAATCTCCAAAATAACTATACCTATCCTCTGATATGAATTATAATAACCCTTGTCTTTATTTCATTTTTAAACATGATTTATTAAATAAAAATTAAATTAATACAACTCATATGATTGAGAGGTTTAGTGTCTTTGGTTCTTAGGAACTTCACACAACAATATAAAACATGAAATACACATATTTTTTGAAAACTATTTTTACATGACCACAATATTCCTTCATACATAGCATTGCATGGGATAACCCTAGGGCATGAAAAAAGGGTGAGATATAAATCCCAATAATGGAGTAAAAATGGAATAAACTATGGAATAAATTCAATGTTATGAAATATACATATCAATGAAGTATAAGATAAACATGAACATAAAGGCATGATATAACCTGATTATAATAACATGGAACTATGGAAAAAATTTAAAACATTGCCTCATTAACATTAAAGAGTAATGTAAAACCTTGTACCAACATGATGGATAAATTAATATAAATAAATCAGGTAAAACCCTATCCCATCAAGATGTATCATGATACTTAACACTACCCAATGCATTGGAGCACTATTAGGGAACACCCTTCATAATCATTTCAATCTCCCGCTTAAGTGCGCCACATAGATCATATAAAATGGGTTAATTCAACATAATAATTTATTACATGATAATAGAATGTGTAATACATACATGTATGCCCCCAATGAATAAGTATATGTGTATAAAGGTGAATACCCTTGATAGAGGAATGTGTATGGTATTCACTATATGATGATTTTGGCATGGAAAATCATGGTGCAATTTTGGCAGCATAACAACATGATATGGAAATTAATAAAATGAGTATATGAGAGAGAAATGTGTCTCTCATAAATTATACACGAAATTGATATTTAAGAGATCATGGAACATAATATCACAACTAATAAAATGGAATTTATGATGCAGAATACAAATGAAGTGCTTGAAATGGAAATAAGAAAATGGAAATCCCTTATGGAATTTCTACAGAGTAACGTCATAGGAAAGGGTCCAAATGGGGGTGGCTAAATGATCAAATATTTAAATAACATCAAAATTATTGTATGTAATTTATTGTAAATGGATTAAAATATAACAAATTGAAATTAAAAAGTCTAATTTCAAACAAGGTTCTTTAAATGAAAGAAATAGAGTAAGGTGAGGATGCCTTACATGGATATGTGATCCCAAAGGCTAGGGAGAGGATTATTAGGAGCTTAAAGGTTCCATGGGAGGAATATAGGGATTAAGGATAAGAGGGTGTCCAATAGTTAATGATCTTTAATGAAGATTAATGTGTTCTTGGGTGGGTTTATATAAGAGAGGTTGGGGAATTCTTTTTTATTTTGGTTTTGGACCCTACACACTAAAATATTGAAAACCACAAACCATCCCACAGGTTTTTGTCATGGTATTTGAAAAATGGGTGTGGTATAAATTATTTTAAAATAAAAATGTAAAATGATATTAAAATATTCCCCTAGCTTATGTGGAGGTGAGTCACACTTTCAAAAAATGATTTTAAAATTATAAAATATTTTATATGTCTTGGAAGATTCACTAAGTCTTTATAAAATAAATCAAATAAACCTAAGATTACATTATTTCAAATTAAAACATATATTATTCCTAATATAAACCTTATAGTATTTTATTACATCACTATTGGGTCATTATGATGTCATAAAACACATTATATATTTATTCAGTATTTAGTTTTTACCCAAAAATTCGACTGTCTCAGAAAATTATAAAAAATTACCCATTGGATAATTTTGACATCCTGTTTCCAAAAATAATATTAATTTTATATAAATAATTTTCTATATATGTGAATTTTAACTTATAAAATAAAAACCAACATTTATTGAATATTGACGGGTTTTTACAAAAACATTTTTCAAAACGTAATAAAAATTACAACTGACTTCATAAAAATTATATGATCATTTATATTTCATAAAAATAATTTAACAGTAATATTTTATTAAAATATTATTTAATTAAAAAATTTATTCATTCAATAAAATAATTTTCTCAATTGAAATGAAATATTAACCAAAAATACCATTTGTGCTTTAAAAATCATTTACAAAGTAACAATAATAAAATGAAAGTAAATTCATTATTATATATGAAAATAAAACACATAATCATAATGATAGGGTCTTGTTACATATCCATTTATTAAACCAACAAATTCCCTAAGAGTAAAGTGTGAAATGGTCAAGATTTCATGGGGTCGTTCGATGAACACGGCTTGGGTCGTGATCTCGATGAGCTTGACCTTATCCCATAAATGGTTTCACTCATGCATATGTTATTGGATATCTTCTTGGGATTGGTATTGGGAAAATCCTAAAAATTATATCTCCCTTAGAAGCTCTGATAAATGGGCATCATATGGTATGATCCTACTGGTTGAGGCCATCACTTCTTTTTTCTATGTCAAAAGGATTTGTTAAAACTATATATTTATGTTAGTCATGTGATAACTGTTCAATGGATATATTATCAATGGTAAGGATACATAAAAGTTATTTAAATCAAATTAAATATAATAAAACAAATGGATTTTATGTGTTTTCTCTATCTATAAGACAATTAATTAAAAGAAATGGAATTTTATTCAAAAAAGTTTGGGTCGTTACAAGTTGGGTCACAAAAGATATGTCCATACTAGATAAGGAAATATGAGAAAAATATGCATGGATGAATCTATGAGTGATCTTTCTCAACTTAATACAGAAAGGGAGATAATTAGTGGAACATGTTAAAAATAAATAATGGTTAGAAAAAGTTATTGGTGGATAGAAATTTATTCTACTAAATATCTTAATCATATTCACATTGATATATATAGGTCAATGAGATTAAAATTCTCATGAGGTTACTTATATTCCATAACCATCATTTATAAAATTAAATATATCACTTGAATAATGGTTATGAGATAAAAATAAGAGTATATTAAGATGTTCAAAAATTTTCAAAATGATATTTAGAAAGAACAAGGTGTATATACCAAGTTAATAGGATTTTTAAATAGAAGAAAGTAAACATAAAACCTATCAAAATCATAATTTTAAAGGAAATGGGTTGTACATCAATAGAGTGATACTTATAAAAAACATAAAAATCGAGTAGCAAAGAGAATAAGTCTAATTCAAGTTGAAATGGTTCCAGAAATTCTATAAATGTATAAACACTCCAAATACATCTTGTGAGATGAATTTTGAAAAAATGAACATATTCAACAAAGTTGTTTACTAACTCGATAAGAAAAAGAATCTACCAATGAATAGTTTTACAATAAGAGGCCTTTAATTATATATATCTAGGTTTTTAGAAACACTAATTTTATAATGATTAAAAATAAATACATAATAAAACATGATAAATGAGATATATAAATGAATTTTTTAGGGTACAGAAGTGATGGAAAAATATATATGTTCTATAGAAAATAATCACAAGAAATTTTGCAATCATGTGATGTTATGTTTTTTTAAAATAAAAATAATTAAATAGATAAATAAATTGTTTTACTATATTTATAATTTATGTAATTGTATAAATTTGTTAAAAAAATGAAGAGAAGAATAAAATAAACATACAATAGTTTCAATAGACACATTTAAAAGTTCTTAGTGATGAATATTAAATTGGGGAAATACAAAACTACAAAAATTCAAAGATAAAATAACACTGTGAACCCAAAAATATGATTAGAGATTATAAATCCCAAATTAAAACAAGAATAAAATTACAAATGCAATATTAAACAAACCTCATTTATCATGTTGAATAATGATTTTTAAGAAATTTTTTATCATAAAGCAATGTTTCCTTATATTAATGAAGATAATTATCAGATTTAAACCAATGATACTTGGGAATATATTCCATGACCAGTTGATAAGAATGATATTATAATAAAGTGGTATTCCAGAATGAGATGAACGGTAAGGTAGATGTTTCAACGAACCAAAATAGGATTATTTTCAATTTATTTTATCATTAGATGGATTTGATTTTTAAAAAACGTTATCTCCTATTACAATACATGAAACTATCATAATTTTCATGGCTATTACCACTCATTGAAAAAACTAGGTTTGTTAGTCAGATGCTAAGATTGTTTTCGTAAATGAAGATGGTAAGGATGATATTTATATTGATCAACTTGATAGGTTTATACATTATGAAAATAAAAGAAAACATAGTCATCTATAGGAATCCTTGTTTGGTTATAAGAAGGATCCAAGAGCTTTGTACTCTAAGATTAATAATATCCTATGATGATTGAACTCTTATAAAGGGGATGTTTATTGTAATCTCTATAAGAGAGAGGTAGATACAAGAAAATACATTTTTATTTTTATGATGATGATATAAACATTTTAGTTAATAAATATCATACGGGGGAAGCATTTTCTTAAGAGATGATGAGGTTTTGTAGAATTTCAATTCATAATGATATGGGAATTTTTTATTTCCTATGGATCCTTTATACTTAAAGATACATCATTAAATCACAATAATATTGTAACACCCCAGGAAAATAAAGAATATGACATTTCATATTTATCCATATTTGTGAATAAAATATTTAAATGACTTTAAAGGGGACGCTATGCTCGATGGCGTATCGAACACGCAACAACGAGTTTCTTGGAAATCTTACGCTGCACTCTAATAATAAAATAATATTATTTTAAATGGTAGTTAACATGTAGCCATTGTAATGGCGGTAATGGACAGAAATAAATAAAATATGATTATATATGTTTTTAAATGTTTTTAAATTTATCCAATAAAGGATAGAGGCTTAAAATACGGAAAGAATTAAATTTTAGGCATATATGCCCTAGTTTTCACTAAAGGCTCACTTATCGCCTTTCGATGGAGAACCATAATTAAATATAGTTTTGTTCACTCTTATACAATCTATTGGACCAAATAAAACTCTTCTTAAGAATCGGGACATCAAAATTTACTTTGTGTAAATTTTTGGTATCTTTCCGATAATGTTCATTTTTTTAATGAATAGTGTAAAATGATGTATTTTAATTCAAAACCTCTTTTTAATCTAATTTTTTTATATGTTTATATTATATTTTGAATTAGTTTTAAAGTTAAATTAGAAAATATTCTTCCCATTAAATCCAATAGTGGTCGTTGGAATTAATTTCACTTTGAAATCAGACTTAAACTAGTGTCAATCTTTTGATACTTATTGTTTTATAAAAAAACGCTATTTGCTCTCACAGCGGGAATTAATTATTAAATTAATTAATGTGACTAATATGTTTTGAATTTTGTAAAACGGACTTCATTTTCGAATTCGGAATATGAAATATAGCTTAGGGTGAAGTTTTGGTATTTTTCTGAAAAACTCCAATTTTTAATGAATAGTGAATCCACTAAGTGGTAATCAAGCAAACTGATTTTTCAGTTAAATGAAAGTTTACCACTAATGTGTATTGAATTTTGAAAATCCGACATACATATTTGTCATTAGTATGTAAAATGTGGTTCAATGGGATGAAAATAATTTTTTGGTGAATAGTAACTTATTAAGTTTTTAATCACGATTAGTGGTAATTAGTGTAATTTAAGGTAAAAATGATATTATAAGAATGTGAAAACACCATGACACTATCCTACACCTATTGGGTGAGTCATGGCCGACCAAGAAAATCTATGGGACAACTTGGGGACCCCATGGATCCACTTTGGTAGGGAAATGACATAAATAACTTTTTATTTAATGTAAAAGTAAAATTGACACAAACATGATATGTTTTACTAAATCAATTTTTAAGTGGGGTTATACAAGTCATATTTTTGATTATAAATAGTCATTGGAAAGATAAAAATATTTCCTACGTCATAGTAGTTTTTTTATAATTTTATACATTATATAAATTAAATTATTTATGACATAATAATGATGCAGCGATGACATCATTATTTGACGATTTAAATAAAATGGAAAAATAATGTAAAATCTATGAACTACACATGTCCAAAACTTATTGTATGAGTGTATTTAGAAGCCTTATCACCTTATCCACTAATTATATCAATGTGGCACCTTTTAAAACCGAAACACATTTTCAAATAAAGTAATATTTCTTACTTTCCAAAAGTGCCCCTCCTCTCTTCTTATAAAAGGCCCCTACCTCTACCTCATTTCACACACACCTCAAGCCTTTGGCTCGAACAACCCCTACCCCTATACTCTCTACACATCCCTCTCCTTATCCTAGAGGATTCCCTTTGGGAATAATCCTTTCAAAGGAAGCCTTTAGGCTCAAATCAAAAGGAGTTACACTTTTAAAGGTAATTCATTCTCTCATGTTCATTTGTTTTATTTTGCTTCTCCAACCCCCTAAACTCTTTTTATTTATTTCTTTTGTAACAACACAAGTATTTTAAATATACTAGGATGTTGTTATAAGATTTATTCGAGCTACACTCTCACACAACTACATCAAATGGTTAAAGAACATACAGTTTCCGTGGATGGCGAAATTGTGCCTCCCGAAACGATGATTGTTCAATACTCATTTAACACCTTCAAAGGTGGCCATTATGATGTAACTGTTTTTTTATATATGATATATAATATGTTTATGTTTTACTTATGCTTATTTATTTTTCTTTTGTGTCTTACCTTTATGGCTTCCATTAGGGGTATACGCGATATCTTCATTTTAGGAAGTGCGGACTACCGCCCCCTCAAAGTGATTTGATTCGTTAAATACCATATCTGGGACGTATAAAGGATGGAACTATGATATTATATATGATATTATACTGGAATTATAATATACCTTTATATAAATATGATTCCATTCTATAAAATACGAAATAGAAATGAAAGTAGCGTTCATGCGTACGTACAGATTACCGTCTCCATGAACGGTGCATTTCATTTCTTACCTATAAATGATTATATAATGTTATAAATGCATGCATGTACTGGATATATATGACATATATGATATCTAAATGATGAATACAATTCTGAATATAATAAAAATTTTGCCACATGAACAACATGTAATTGTAAGAAGTCCACTTTCGACTTAAGAACCAAATATCGGCAAAACAAATATTATTAACTTAAATTATTACATAATTTTTATGACATAGTAATAAGTTATATAAAAGTAATAATGAACTTGAAAAGGGTTCTTAAGGAAGTATAAATTAACTCAAGTTTATTATTCAGGAGATTAATGAACGATCGAGTCAAGTCAGACCCGAGGTTAGGGATCCTACAACTCTCTTTCTTTTTAAGTACACTATTTTATGTCATTTCTTTTAAGCTCATATTTCTTCTGATTGGGATGTTCTTTTATATTAATAATACTGTAATTTTTATGTTCATGTGATAGGAGGCCCTATCCTCTCTCATCAATCCATTTTGAAAGTTTTGAGTGGCGCTGTTAGGCTGCCGAACTTTCGTAAGAGATCTAACCTCTCTCTTTCTTTTTAAGTACTCTCATTTATGTCACTTCTTTTAGGCTCCTCATTGTAATGTTGGGGGATGATATTTTATATTCCTCTTTCTGTAAATTTTATTGTAATGTGATGAGATACCCAATTTAATCTCATCAATCCATATTCGGAAGTTTTATGTGGCGCCGTTAGGCTGCCGAGTTTTCGTAATGGATTTTTTCATCTCACTTTTATTCCCGTGATATTTATGCTACATTTTCCACAAATTCCATTTGATTGGTGTATGTACTGCCCATTATTCTACTCTTTGTGTAATATACTTTCGTTTATGAGTATTTACATCAATGATCTATTGTTCTTCTTTCATGGGGTGTATGTTTTGAAAGATACCCAAGTTGGTAAGGGAACCTTTCACCCTCGTTTTTTTTAAAAGACTTCTTTTGTTGGGTCTTTTAATTTACATATTTTTATGTTGGGATATGTTCTCATATATCCTTATTGATGTAAATTTTATGTCCAAGTGATGAGATACACTTTTTATCTCTCATCAACTCATTTTGATGTGATGCCGTTAGGCTGTCAAGGGAACTTTTTAACCCAATTTCGATTTCTTTGGGTTCAACATGTAGTCATTGAATATGTCATCCATTGAATATGTGTGAATGACCTTTTATTGTTTTACACTTAATATCCACTTATATTGGGTGTATTTATATTTGTCACACATATTTTTGAGATTGATTTGTCCTTAATTCAAGGATACCTTCTTTATAAGGGATTTCATCATATTTGACATTTCTATTGAAAGTTCATTGTTGTTATGCACAAATTCACTCTTATATGGTGTGTATACTGTCCTTTGACATATTATATCATGAATCCTTTTATTCTCATGATATTATAAAGTTCGTATTAAATGTTATTCCACTAGTATTTGTATTCAAGAGTCTCTCATTTTGTTAAAATATTTTTAACAAAAATATCATTTTATATGTTTTAAAGATTTATTATTCTAAAACATTATCTTTAATGTCCATGTTTTCAAAATGGTTTTTAGTATTTATTTATATGGACATTAATGTTTTAAAATTATAATTCCATTAAAAGCTTCAAAGTGGTATGTGACACTTTGATTCAAAAATCTCTTTTAATCGGTTTTTGAAAATGGATTGATTAATTCAATATCTGGGAATTATTTATTGTGATTGAAAATGAAATATTGTTATTGAAATATTTATATTTTCCATTTTTTATGTGTAATAATGGTACTTAGACATTATGACGGGTGGTGCCGTGAATACCAGGATGGGTGGTTCCGTTATAACCTCCAATGCATTGGGTATGGAAGTCGGCCGTATGGCTATTCCATTAAGTATGAATGGAAATTGTCCGTATGGCTATTCCATTTAAGTGATATGTGTGGAAGTCGACCGTATGGTTATTCCACTTAAGTATGTTTATGTCCCAAGTTACCTTTATATATGTTATGTGTTCTTTATATGGGTTTTATGGTAATCCTTTGGTTACAAAAAGGTAAGTAATGATACTTTTTTTTCAGTGAAAAGTTTTTACTACTTCATGAAGGTGAAAATTATTACATTGATAAAGTATTCATGGTTTACTTGTTGTCTTAAAAAACTAACAGTTTTCATTCTTTGTGTATCCCTTACTGAGCTTCTTATGCTCATCCCAAGTTTTTGAAATGTTTTTCACAGGACATAGCGAGGGATAGGGTCAAAGATGGGATCAAGGGAATGACATGCTACCTAAAACCTGGAACTATACATGTTTATTTTAAAGAGTTTTTATTTTATGGAAGTTTAGTAGAAGCAACTACTTTGTAATCTTTTGAGATGTAATAGTTATGTACTAATTCTCTAAAACTCTAAACCTGAAAAGATCCTAAATGTGAATTACTCATTTAATTCAATTTTAAGTGAGGTTTAAGGCTGGGGCCTTATAGTTGGTATCAAAGGTCGGTTTAGATAACTTTAGAGGTTAGGGTATTCTTTAAGCATAAGTGACATTACCATAATGGTTAGGATTTCAGAAAGAGTCCTAGTTTTAGATAAAGTGAATGAGTAAGTGTATCTTAGTGTTTACCTTCCTCATTAGTACATGATGGTTTTGTTGATATACTCACACTGACATTTCTATTTTTAGTGAATGGATGGATCTAGCAGGAACCAAAGAGACAATAGGTTTGAAGGAAACTGTGGTGGTTCTCTGATTACAATACTAGATAAAATGGAGGATTCAATGCGGAAACTCATGGTTGTTCTAAACCAAATATCAAGGAGTCATGATCAACCACTTCAACCTTGGTGAGTTCTCTAATGCATAATGTACGATATGGCCAACTCGATGTGGAAATTCAGTTAATAATTATTAAGGTAACCATTAGGGTTTATATGATACTTAATTTTTAGGTAATTATGGGTTACTCTATGATATGATGGAAAATGAAAGGAATGAGATAAACTTGAGGATAAAATATGTTATGATTATTCTTGAAGATTTTTTTTCTCATTTTGGATTATATAGTTTTGGAAAAAGGACAACACGTAGACCGTGTGACATCCCGTCGCGTCGGACAAAGCTGCGGGAATCGAACCCACAACCAAAGTGCGACTGGTATTTATCGCCTACCACTGGACTACGTGAAGTCCCGGGTTAGTTTGACTGATTCATTCTAGTTATGTGATTTTATGAATTAAGAGTAAGTTGATTTTGGGTTATTTATGAAAATGATGAACCTATCTTGGAGGATATGTGATTAGGTTAATTATTTTTCAAAACGAGACTTTAGGAGCAACTGATATTGTTTGGAGATAAATGTTACGATTTATCTTGGAAGACTATGCGACTAAATCCTTCAAATATTTGGGTTTCAATCTTATATTGGTTTACTTTGAAGAATTTTATGGACAAATTGATTATAGAATGGTCCTTGTTGAACTTTGGGTTTTGTTGGACAAATTTTGGAGATTAAGAATAGATTTTCTTTTTATAAAGGGTTATCCTTTTCTGGATTATCTGATCTTGTACTAGCCTTTTTGGTTTTGGTTTTGGTTAAAGACATGGGAAGTATATAATTCTATTTTTTGGATTAGGTGATTCTCTAGAAGTTGATTATAGTACTCTTAATGTGAACAAGTCTTCCTAAATACTCGTCTTTTGGAGAAAATATGAGTTTGTGTAAGGAATCTAATAAACGTTGAAAGTCAATATGATAAGTGATTATGTTTCCTTATGAAAAAATTTCTCAATAAAAAGTTACTTAAAACAAAAAATTTGTCTATTAACTTTTCCTACTGGGGAATCGAATACCGTTTAACCCATCACAAGTTTGTGATTTTCTCATGGTTAACTTTTTCCTAAACATGTTTTCTATCACTCTCCATAAGAACATGACCCTTTGTTTTTTCAACCATGTCCATATTTTAATACTTGTAATCCTAGTATGGGTTAACTCGGGTGACCTTTGTACTTATCTTTCTTTATTTTAAAGTGTTTGTTTTACCGACTTTTGTTCCGATGTCGGACTTTCAAGGATGTTTCCAAGCACAATTTTAAAATTGCAAGGACGCAATTCCCAAAAGGGGGGAAGGATGTAACACCCCAGGTAAATAAAGAATATGACATTTCATATTTATCCATATTTGTGAATAATATATTTAAATGACTTTAAAGGGGACGCTATGCTCGATGGCGTACCCAACACGCAACAACGAGTTTCTTGGAAATCTTACGTTGCACTCTAATAATAAAATAATATTATTTTAAATGGTAGTTAACATGTAGCCGTTGTAATGGCGGGAATGGATAGAAATAACTGAAATATGATTATATATGTTTTTAAATGTTTTTACATTTATCCAATAAAGGATAGAGGCTTAAAATACGGAAAGAATTCAATCTTAGGCATATATGCCCTAGTTTTCACTAAAGGTTCACTTATCGCCTTTTGATGGCGAACCATCATTAAATATAGTTTTGTTCACTCTTATACATTCTATTGGACCAAATAAAACTCTTCTTAAGAATCGGGACATCAAAATTTACTTTGTGTAAATTTTTGGTATCTTTCCGATAATGTTCATTTCTTTTAATGAATAATGTAAAATGTTGTATTTTAATTCAAAACCCCTTTTTAATCTAATTTGTTTATATGATTAGATTATATTTTGAATTGGTTTTAAAGTGAAATTAGAAAATATTTTTACCATTAAATCCAATAGTGGTTGTTGGAATTAATTTCACTTTGAAATCAGACTTAAACTAGTGTCAATCTTTTGATAATTATTGTTTTATAAAAACACGCTATTTGCTCTGACAGCGGGAATTAATTATTAAATTAATTAATGTGACTAATATGTTTTGAAATTTGTAAAAAGGACTTCATTTCTGAATTAGGAATTTTAAATATAGCTTAGGGTGAAGTTTTGGTATTTTTCTGAAAAACTCCAATTTTTTATGAATAGTGAATCCACTAAGTGGTAATCAAGCAAACTGATTTTTCAGTTAAATGAAAGTTTACCACTAATGTGTATTGAATTTTGAAAATCCAACATACATGGTTGTCATTAGTATGTAAAATTTGGTTCAATGGGATGAAAATAATTTTTTGGTGAATAGTAACTTATTAAGTTTTTAATCGCGATTAGTGGTAATTAGTGTAATTTAAGGTAAAAATGATATTATAAGAATGTGAAAACACCATGAAACTTGTCCTAAAACTATTGGGTGAGTCATGGACGACCAAGAAAAGCCATGGGACAACTTGGGGACCCCATGGATCCACTTTGGTAGGGAAATGACATAAATAACTTTTTATTTAATGTAAAAGTAAAAGTGACACAAACATGATATGTTTTACTAAATCAATTTTTAAGTGGGGTTATACAAGTCATATTTTTGAATATAAATAGTCATTGGAAATATAAAAAGATTTCCTACATCATAGTATTTTTTTTATAATTTTTAGACATTAAATAAATTATATTATTTATGACATAAAAACGATGCAGCGATGACATCATTATTTGACGATTTAAATAAAATGGAAAGATAATGTAAACTCTATGAACTACACATGTCCAAAACTTATTGTATGAGTGTATTTCGAAGACTTATCACCTTATCCACGAATTATATCAATCTGGGACCTTCTAAAACCTAACCACATTTTCAAATAAAGTAATATTTCTTACTTTCCAAAAGTGCCCCTCCTCTCCTCTGATAAAAGGCCCCCACCTCTACCTCATTTTACACACTCCTCAAGCCTTTGGCTCGGCCAAACCCTGCCCATTTACTCTCTACACAACCCTCTCATAATCCTAGAGGATTCCCTTTGGGCATAATCCTTTCAAAGGAATCCTTTAGGCTCAAATCAAAAGGAGTTACACTTTTAAAGGTAATTCATTCTCTCATGTTCATTTGTTTTACTTTGCTTCTCCAACCCCATAAACTCTGTTTATTTATTTATTTTGTAACAACAACAGTATCTTCAATATACTAGGATGTTGTTATAATATTTATTCGAGATACACTCTCACACAACTACATCAAATGGTTAAAGAACATACGGTTTCTGTGGATGGCAAAATTGTGCCTCCCGAAACGATGATTGTTCAATACTCATTTAACACCTTCAAAGGTGGACATTATGATGTCACTATTTTTTTATATATTATATATAATATGTTTATGTTTTAATTATGATTCTTTATTTTTCATTTCTGTCTTACCTTTATGGCTTCTATTATGGGTATACGCGATATCTTCATTTTAGGATGTGCGGACTACCGCCCCCTCAAAGTGATTTGATTCGTTAAATACCATATGTGGGACGTATAAAGGATGGAACTATGATATTATATATGATATTATACTGGAATTATAATATACCTTTATATCATTATTATTCCATTCTATAAAATACGAAATAGAAATGAAAGTAGCATTCATGCGTATGTACGGATTACCGTCTCCATGAACGGTGCATTTTATTTCTTACATCTAAATGATTATGTAATGTTATAAATGCATTAATGTACTGGATATATATGACATATATGATATCTAAATGATGAATACAATTCTGAATATAATAAACATTAGGCCACACGAAAAACATGTAATTGTAAGAAGTCCACTTTCAACTTAAGAACCAAATATCGGCAAAACAAATATTATTAACTTAAATTATTAGATAATGTTTATGACATAGTAATAAGTGATATAAAACGAATAATTTACTTGAAAAAGGTTCTTAAGGAAGTATAAATTAACTCAAGTTTATTATTCAGGAGATTAAAGAACGATCGAGTCAAGTCGGACCCGAGGTAAGGGATCCTACAACTCTCTTTCTTTTTAAGTACACTCTTTTATGTCATTTCTTTTATGCTCATATTTCTTCTGATTGGGATGTTCTTTTATATTAATACTACTGTAATTTTTATGTTCATGTGATGAGAGACCCTATCCTCTCTCATCAATCCATTTTGGAAGTTTTGAGTGGTGCTGTTAGGCTGCCGAACTTTCGTAAGAGATCTAACCTCTCTCTTTCTTTTTAAGTACTCTCCTTTATGTCACTTCTTTTAGGCTCCTCATTGTAATGTTGGGGGGTGATATTTTATATTCCTCTTTCTGTACATTTTATTTTAATGTGATGAGATACCCTATTTAATCTCATCAATCCATATTCGGAAGTTTTATGTGGCGCCGTTAGGCTGCCGAGTTTTCGTAAGGGATTTTTTCATCTCACTTTTATTCCCGTGAGATTTATGCTACATTTGCCACAAATTCCATTTGATTGGTGTATGTACTTCCCATTATTCTACTCTTTGTGTAATATAATTTCGTTTATGAGTATTTACATCAATGATCTATTGTTCTTCTTTCATGGTGTGTATGTTTTGAAAGATACCCAAGTCGGTAAGGGAACCTTTCACCCTCGTTTTTTTAAAAGACTTCTTTTGTTGGGTCTTTTAATTTACATATTGTTATGTTGGTATATGTTCTCATATATCCTTATTGATGTAAATTTTATGTCCAAGTGATGAGATACACTTTTTATCTCTCATAAACTCATTTTGATGTGATGCCGTTAGGCTGTCAAGGGAACTTTTTAACCCAATTTCGATTTCTTTGGGTTCAACATGTAGTCATTGAATATGTCATCCATTGAATATGTGTGATTGAACTTTTATTGTTTTACACTTAATATCCACTTATATTGGGTGTATTTATATTTGTCACACATATTTTTGAGATTTATTTGTCCTTAATTCAAGGATACCTTCTTTATAAGGTATTTCATCATATTTGACATTTCTATTGAAAGTTCATTGTTGTTATGCACAAATTCACTCTTATATGGTGTGTATACTGTACTTTGAGATATTATATCATGAATCCTTTTATTATCATGATATTATAAAGTTCGTATTAAATGTTATTCCACTATTATTTGTATTCAAGAGTCTCTCATTTTGTTAAAATCTCTTTAGCAAAAATATCATTTTATATGTTTTAAAGGTTTATTATTCTAAAACTTTATCTTTAATGTCCATGTTTTCAAAATGGTTTTCAGTATTTATTTATATGGACATTAATGTTTTAAAATTATAATTCCATTAAAAGCTTCAAAGTAGTATGTGACACTTTGATTCAAAAATCTCTTTTAAATGGTTTTTGAAAATGGATTGATTAATTATATATCTGGGAATTATTTATTGTGATTGAAAATGAAATATTGTTATTGAAATATTTATATTTTCTATATTTTATGTGTAATAATGGTACTTGGACATTATGACGGGTGGTGCCGTGAATACCAGGACGGGTGGTTACGTTATAACCTCCAATGCATTAGGTATGGAAGTCGGCCGTATGGCTATTCCATTAAGTATGAATGGAAATTGGCCGTATGACTATTCCATTTAAGTGATATCTGTGGAAGTCAACTGTATGGTTATTCCACTTAAGTATGTTTATGTCCCAAGTTACCTTTATATATGTTATGTGTTCTTTATACGGGTTTTATGGTAATCATTTGGTTACAAAAAGGTAAGTAATGATAATTTTTTTTCAGTGAAAAGTTTTTACTACTTCATGAAGGTGAAAAGTATTACATTGATAAATTATTCATGGTTTACTTGTTGTTTTAACAAACTAACAGTTTTAATTCTTTGTGTATCCCTTACTGAGCTTCTTATGCTCATCCCAAGTTTTTGAAATGTTTTTCACAGGACATAGCGAGGGATAGGGTCAAGGATGGGATCAAGGGAAAGTCATGCTACCTAAAACATGGAACTATACATGTTTCTTCTAAAGAGTTTTTATTATATGGAAGTTTAGTAGAAGCGACTACATTGTAATCTTTTGAGATGTAATAGTTATGTCTTAATTCTCTAAAACTCTAAACCTGAAAAGATCCTAAATGTGAATTACTCATTTAATTCAATTTTAAGTAAGGTTTAAGGCTGGGGCCTTATAAATATTATTATATGGGTTTTTTAAGAAATTTTTTAATTGAATAATTAATGTAAGATTATATATCAACTATAGTAAGTATAATTATGAACAAAAGAAATCATAAATAAGTATAAATTATAAATAATTTATAATAATGGTTGGAAGCTTGGACAATCATTCTAAATCACATCTCAACAATTATTATGTAGTAACATTGGGTATGTTATGTAATCATGATCCTATATAATCTCATATTATGTTATCTAAGAGAATTTATAGATATGTCAAATGAATATCTAATTTTGGTCTATTGTATAAAAAATTTAATGTGTTGAAGAAACATGGGATCAAAATATAGATTGGTTTAGAGATTCTAATATTTTAATATCAAGACATGGATGAACTTATTTCTTTGGAATATGTTGTGTATGATAGAATAGTACGAAAAATTTATCTTTCACATTATCTACAGAAAAATCTAACTATATTTCTGCTACACAGTTATGTACTCAATTGATGTTGATAAACTACCGCTAGATGTTTTTATAGTGAATGAAGGATATCATTTGAAAATATTCCAAGACAATAATATTATTATTTATCTCTCAATTATTCCTGTAAAAAAATTAATTTCTAATTTTTTTGGTATCAGGTATAACATTAAAAAATTCTTCATTTCTTATAGATAAGTTAAGATTAACTATATTATTATAGAGGATAAGATAGCATATTATTTCCCCAAATTCCCCATCAATGGAACATATTGTGGATCATAGGACGAAACATCATTTTTAAACTTCCCTATCATTTTAATATAAATTTTCAATGAAACACCCTCATTACTTTATATTATTCTCATATATGAGGATAAGTAATTTCAAAACTCTTGTTTGAATATTTTAGAATAGAAGTTGTGGTTATTACCATACATGTACAATTTTTTGGTGAGTTGATTGTGGAGGGAGGGTATTTAAACTTTAGACTCATATTTCATAACACTAAGAGATGAAATTATATCTAAAGAATTTATTTATTATGTAGTTCATTATTAGGATATTTATTTATAGTAATAGTGATAGATTAATTTCATGGTGTATTTTTAAATATAATAGTTGTTTATTTTTACCAAAAAATCAAAATAGTGAGATATAAGAAAACTTTTATTTATTGAAGAGATTGTATTTATTATCAAATTGCATGGAATGTTTTTGAGAAGGATTTATAATGTTGGAATTATTATTTTACAATGATAAAAATCATTTCTTAAATTTTGAAGATAAATTTTATGAATTTTTTCATTATAATGATAGATGATGAGATGAAAATAACTTATATTCTTAAATCATGTAGATACTCATTAATCTGGTTGATATTGTTTAATGGAATGTTGTTTAGAACATTCTCTATGAAATTTTTTAGTTTCACATAATGGATTTATATGAGAATTTTGGCAGTTTCCTTGGATAGAGTTCCGTTAGTATGTTTTCAGTTTCGTTGTATGGAGTTCTATATGAATGATTTTAGTTTCTTTGAACAAAGGTTTTTAAGAGAAATTTTGGTTTCACCAAATTATTTTTTTCAATAATTTATGTAGTTTAAATAGATTGATATTTGTAAAAAATATCTGTTTCACTAGATAAAGATTTGTAAGAATGTCATAATTCACAACATATGAATACAAATTTTTAAAATAGACATGAAATTTAATAAAACATTTCCTAAAATTTTAATAAAAATTCTCATAAAATGTTCATCATACACCATTCATGTATTCATGTTCATAAATAGTTGAAACTATGAATTTGATCTGTATAAATATGTATTACAATCATAGAATGTTTAATATAAGATATACATAAAATGTTCAATTTACAATATTGATGGTAATTTTTTTAAAAAATTTCTTCATGAATTTGGGATCTAAATAATGTTAAAGTTTATGTTATTATAATTTTAGATAGATTAATCTTTATTTTTATGTTTTTAAACATTGAGTAATAATATTAATCTATATGATTTTCTAGTTATGATTAAATTTATATTTTATGTATTGAAGATATATTTTTAAGAGCACTGAAAAATAATTATAAATTTTAAAATTTCGACAATGCTGAGATGCACTTTCAAAATTCAAAAAATTAGATGATTTTTAAATATTTTTTTGCTCCGTGATTTTGGAATAATTGATGAAGAATTTTGATAATGAGTTTAAGGTTCTTTGATTAATTTTGATGCCTTTTTTGAAGGCGAATAATGTTTGATAAGTTTTTTGGGGATGTTTATTTTTTCATCCCACACATCCTATTTTTTCAATCGATGTTTTTCTATTCAAAGGGGTAATGTCACTTTGAGAATTTGTTTTTGTTCTTATGGGGGAATCCCTATGGTTTTTTTAAAGGGTAGTAATATGTTCCAAAATTTACTTTTCTTGGTTAAATAATAGTTAAAAGACTATGTTTTAAAAGACAACGTGGGAATAAACCACGTTACAACTGTTCGCCTTTCATTTTACATTTTTTATCCTTTTAAAATAATTAGGTTTTTTTAATAAACTTTATTAGATAAAAACTCTAACAAGATTAAAAGTATTATTTACATGTGGAATAATGTTGCAAAAAATTTACTAGTAATTGAACCACCCTTTCTTAGTGGTTCAACATTCCTGGTCACTTGGAAAGAAACTCATCCATTTAAACATAATAAAGCTATAAATTTTATTATGAATGGATGGAATCTACACTATATGAAATAATTTCATAATTTTACTTTATATTTATATAGATAGAAGAAATAATGAAAAAGTAGACACTTTAACCCCAATTTAAAATTACTCAAAGAATACATCATAGTGTAATAAACTTATGCATTTATAAGGAAAACACCAAAGAAGATAATATATATCATAATATAATGAAATCATCTTGAATATAAACTGATGAATCACAAACATCAGTGGAATATGATATAAATATGGTATCGAATGTAAATAGAAATATTATACACTATTGTGGTAAAGAAACAAAAATAAATTTTTGGAATGAGAATTATTGTATTAGGGTCAAACCACACTAGGATCCATGTACTAATATTTATCATAATATAGTGTCTAAAAATGATAAAAATTAAAGTGTTATTTTTTGGAACATATTCTAGTTCATAAAGAGACTTCCATGTAATAGAAGAATCATAATATTATTGTTGTATTCATGGAATAATGGTATCATTCCCTGTAAGGCTAGGTATAGTGAAATTGATACCTAGTAACTAATTTTACTCAATCCTACCTACGTACCTAGGTTTCCAATGATAAACCAAAAAGAGATGATATAAATTAATCATGACATAATTCTCATAAGGTCTAAATGTCGCATAATTACACATAGAATATGTTTTAATATTCCCTCACCGTCAAAAACCATTTATATAAGCGACCCCTTTATATCAGAAATAATATCATAATATCAATATCAGTATATAATTTTCCTAACAAAATACACTTCTCTCTATATAGGTTCACTTATATTAAGAAATACCTTCTAATCAATTTCCAAAAAAGACATACATATCCTCATTAGATAAAACGAGTCTTGAAGGAACAATGAATATAAAATCAACGAGACATTATCAACACATCTCTGGAAATTAATGATAGTAAGGGAAAATCAAAAAAGAAACCAAACATACCATTAGTTTATATGAAATTAATTTTTAGATCCTATGAAAATAAAAAAAATAAAAAAAAACTCTTTAAAAAGGACCTGTTATATATTTAAATATTCTCTTTTTATGAACAACATATACGAAAAAATTAGATAATTGAAACATGATGAATACCCATTATCCAAATTTAAATAGATAAGAAAAATAACTTCCATTGTAAATTAGTTATATCTATGATTAATATAATTACAATGGTGTTTATACCATGAGAAAGTGATAAGAAAGAAGTCATTAATATATATTTAAAATTATCTACATGGAACTACTTATCGTGATACTATAAATTCACATGTCAATGTGTTATTCAACAAATATGATTCTAGGAAAACCCCTAATAGATTATTCATGAAAATATAATGAGAAAAAAAGTAATTAAAATAATGAAACATGAACTCTATTCCCCGATGATGTTTCTAGTGGAAGAACCAATGTGGAAAAGTAACATGAAGAAGGGAAGAGGTGGTTTACTACAATTTATCTCAAGGAATCATCATCAATGGATGAATTGAAATTATAAAAGATAAAGGAAGGATAGTAGATTGGATTTGAGATGAATAAAATTCTAATAAAAATATCATTAAATGAAAATGGACCCTGAGACATTTAATTAAAATGTGGGAAATTTTGGAAGATAAAAAATTTTACAACAAGACAGAATTCATCATGGTCTGACCCACTGGCTCATCGAATATTACCCTATACAATAAAAATATAAATTTGTAACATATAAAACAATCTTTATTACAATTATAAATAATATTAAAATTCATACGATTCAATTTATAATCATAGTGTAAGAAAAAAATGTTTCTATTAAAATAATTTTTAAAGATATAACTAGAATCTTAGAATACGATGGATTCGATGCATCACATAAATCATTCAGGCACTATAAATCTTATTTTAGGGTTTATAATGCCCCTAATAATCATAAAATATGATTCTGGCTAGAAATTAACACCTTATATTTATGAAAAATTTAATTACTCTTACATATAAGTAACATGACCCATACATATCACCCCTAATCCCATGAAAAAACTTTATATTTATCTTTCATCTATTAATATTCCAAAATTCTGGGAACCATACATATTTCATGACCCATACATATCATCCATAAGAATTCGAAATTCTTCAGGCCCTAATTCATTTAGGCTACCTCTACGTATCAAGGAAATTTATAATTTCATCTTACCATTTGAATGGAGATTTCATAATATATCATGGGGAAATATTGAAGGAAACATATATATCATATGTATTACTCATAACCTAGAATGTTTTCAAACCATATGAATAATTTTTCAAATAAATGGTAACAACTATGAAAAAAATTACAATTAAGAAATATGTAAATGTAGTTCATAACAAATAAGAAACATGTAATAGTTATCCCATTACCTAATAAATCATTAAATGTTGAAAGCCTCCTTATGAATTATTCACTTTTTATTATATCATATATATTAGGTTTATATCTTTAGAATAATCAATGTAGTGATTGTTTATGAATCCCTCAATTATTCCTATTTCCATTATGTGGCCTCTTCCTTTGAACTAGTTTTTTCACAAAATATATAACCCTTACACATTATCCAGATAATCCTGATGTGTATTAATGGAAAATTCTTCTGAATTTACCTATGTGATATTTTACATCATATATAATATTTTTACATTCGAAACAAATAAAATATATAATAAATTCCCCCAATACATAAAGTGTCCTTCATATATAATATTTTTCCCTTTGTTAAATTCACAGTTCATATGTATCACTTTTCACATGTGAGAGGATTTATTTGTAAAACAAAATTATATAAGATATTTAACATAAAATAAAAATAAATTTTTTTTAATGAATATAAAACATTAAATTCATTTCATACCTATTGTTTTTTATATAGAGTAACTTAAAAAAACAAATATGTAATATATTTTATATGCATATGGTTTTTACCTTATCTATAATAAACCATATTTAGTTTTTTAATATTTATATTTAAACTTTTATACATATAAAAAAATTAAGTAAATATTGGAAACATGACTGCAATTACGTCACATAATTGTGCCCTTAGGAAATTTCGTGACCTCTTTCATCGCCACAATTCATCCAAACCTTCTCTGAATTTCTCTAGGCCTATAATTAAACTAAAAGACAGTAGATCCATCCAAAATCACGAAATAAAATTTATAAAAAATAAAGGATACATTTATCACCAATAAATAACACAATTAGTGTTACCTTTGTAATAAGTGACAACATGATTTTGGATTACATCAAGTGTCACAGAACCCCAAATATGATTCATTCCCAAGGGTTTCATATATATTATGAATCCCCATGATTTATATGAGCTTCATAGAAGATGTTTCTATATTATTCACTTACATCTATTCAAATGATTTTCTATAATTAATTATAAGATAGGGAGGTCGTCCTGTGTATTATGACAACCCTTAGTATGGATTATGATTAGCGTGCTTTATCGACGTTGGGAGAAGAATGTAGTTTTGAGAATAATTGTGGGATATTATGCACCTGATGATTGAATATATCTATTTAAATTTTCTTGGTTTAAATATTATTTATATACTATAGATGCACACATATAGTTTCATTATATATTATTTTAGGGTCCCATTGGTTGTGTTTTATTGAGCTTCATAATCACCTAATTCACATGCACATTGGTGGATATGACAACTTCAAATTCTGTGGAAAGATGTTAATCAGTTTTCCTAGTGAAAAAATTTTACATAGTAGAAGTTGATAAGTATATATAGATGGTACTGAGATAATGACAATATATTTATTATAATCTTATTTTTTATTTTATTTTTGTGTCTATATATACCATGTATATGATTGAACTATAATGTGATAAAACATTAAATCAATGAGTTATATGATGTGGAATTAGTTTATATTTCATTTGATGGTTTAATTTATTTATTATTATTATGTTTCCAAACGTATTCGAAAATTTTATTTGAACTTAAATTCATTCAATAAGTTTCAGTATTGTTATTTTTAATAATAGTCATGATACCGAGGGTATTATCTTCCAAACAAAAGCTACATACCATAATCACTATTTCATTGCCTCTAGAATATATCAATACATGATTTCCAATATGTGGTGAACCTTGGTAGATTATTTGGGTGACAAGTGGGCCAAGTATAGTATAAAAATAATATTTATTTTTACACCATTAAATAATTAAGAAAATAAAATTATTTATTTGTATATTTTTAATTAAATTTGCGAATCCTTAATTTTATTTTTTATCTTGAAATTAACTTATTCATGTTTCTAAATAATCAAACATGTTCACGCATATGTGATGATTACCTATGTGCATGTATAATAACAATGCAACTCAATAATCATGAACCATAAATTAATGTGATTTAATTAAAAAATCAATTCAAAGTAAAAACAGTCCAGATTAACTATCTTTACTTGAATTATATGATATCTTTTGTTTCTACTATAAATATATAGAATAAAAATATTTATAATCCACTTATCTACTCCAAAACCCATCTAATATATATTAATAAACATTAAAATAAATCATAAACTCACTATGATACCATTTTTTAATGATCAAATTCATAAAACTAACGTGATACATGAGGTATATTTTCATTGTACGTGACATGTTTCCTTAAATATTTTATGATACCAAATAGATAATAATGAATAGTAATTCCATGGAAAGGATATGAACATTTGTAAAAATTAATTTCCATATGATGGAGAAAAATTGATTTCCTTATGGAATCATGAAAAAGATTACATCACCCATCATAACCATGTTGTTATAATAATATTTTAGGACAATAATAAATTAAAAACAAGAAGAATAAACTAGGATTCCGAGGATTATTGTAATTGATAAATAATGAATAGTTTATAAATGAATAAAATAATATAATTGATGATCTGCTTAAATACATGTGTGATAATCTGTCATGGAACTAAACTATAGTACCATGAATGCTCCATATCTCTATTCTCTTGTATTTATTACACGAGTATGATATTTACTATATATAAATAAGAAAAACATGTGAAACATGGTGAAAATTTATGGTGTGATTATGTTTACCAGTCACGCTTTAATAAATCATTAAATCATACAATCTTTGACTATAATAAAATCATATGATGTGAAAAAGTAATGTATCTACATTGCACTAAATAATAGTTCATGAAGAATGTTGTCTAATTTCATATACCTTATTGTTTCACATTTGTAAAAACCATTAAATAATGTATTCACACCTCAAATTTTATGTCTTTGCTCATCTCTAGACACACCATATATAAATGTCTAAAAGGGGAATTTTTCTATAATAAAAGGTTTTAATTACAGTTTATATATTTTATTCCAAAATTAAATTACCCTTATTTAGGTAATTATATGTATAAGAAATTTATTGTTTATAAATGAAAAATGATGAATAACTATTCATTGATTCATTATCAAATTTTTATAAATGATGATAAATTTAGTATATGGAATACAAAGATAATTTTTTGAAATATGTTTTTAAGTGTGGAACATATTTTATTATTATTAAATTAAATTCACCACTATTTATTAATGATTTCAATGAAATTTGAAGAAAATATATTATAAAAGTAAATTAATGAACATAAAATGTATTTTACTGAGAAAAAAAATGAGAATGAATTCATTTAATACTATTAAAATATATTTTCTTTAGAAAAATGATTTTTAGCATTTTTTCTGAAATAATTAAATTTATTTTTTCTTAAACATTACTATATTATATTTTGTTAAATTAAAATAATTTTTGGATTCATCATATTAAATACAGATTTGGATTTATTATAGGTATTATTCTCAAATGGCTATTTTTTATATCAATTGTGGAAGTAGTTTTTTAGAAATATCATAAATTTTATAATTTCATCATTATGTATGATTGATTTAAAAAACAAAAAAATTACCTCTATAAACTCAATGTTTAACGATCCATAAAATCCATTTAAAACAATTTTTTTTCAATTTTTTGACCCATGATTTAATTGTTGGATGTAATGTTTTATTTTATTTTACAAAAAATAAATTTTTTGATATTATCATTTTATAGAGTTGTTGGAAGGTTCCATTTTATTTTTTTCATTGTTCTAATTTTGTTATAGAATAGTGTTTTTAATAATAAGAAAATAAATTCTTCTAAAGAATGAATAACCAAGTGACTTTGGCCTTAAAAGGATAACATCAATTTTTGATAAATAATAAATTATTCAAAAAATGGTTTTTAAGAGTTTTTTTGAATATATTATAGTTAATTTATTAAAATTTTAGATTTTAAATCATAAAAAATGGATTCCATTATTGGAGTCATCATATTAATTTTTATTAGTGAGGTTATTTTCATTTTTCATCATAATTAATAGTTAAAATTGTAAAATTTTATCACTATGGTAAGGGGAAAAAAGTTTTATGTGGGGTTAAAATAAGAAATAAGTATTTATATATCTGAAAAAAGATTAAATATGATTGTTTTTGTAAACTTTTTATATAACCATTATGACCTCCCCAATAGGGTTTCCATGGTACCTTATTACAAATAAAATGAATCTATATTATTCTAATTTGCATGTTATTTAAAAGATTTTCAATCCCCTTAATTATAAAATGTTTTCTCCTCTCCTCCCTTCTCTAAAAAAAGTGATCACCTTAGTGAAAAATCATGTTTACCTGGACCACTAGTTAGTGGAATTATTGGAGGTCAAAACTATACCCAAGTCATGCCTCCTTATAATCCAAAGGATTTTGATTGGCAGTGGGGGTATAAGGTTTAAGTGTTAGGACACTATACCCCCTATGAAAAAGTTTTTAATAACTAGGAAATAAACCAAATCATCAACCACTCCAATAAAATGATAAAGTTCAAAAGATTAAATATAAATTCCATATAATTATAATAATGATGGAGGGGATACAATCATTATACACTTACCTCGAAATATTCCAATCACATACAATGAAATAATAATAGAAATAAAATAAAAAAATTACTCCACAAAAATTATGATCCATACCATGTATCGATCTATATGTACACACATAACTTATCTCGCTTGATCCGTTATGGGTTTTATTGAAACCTATCACTATAATATGTGAGCGATGCCCAGTAACCAAAGTGAAATTATTAGACATTCTTAATGAGGGTATATAACTCAGTATGTTTTCACTAATTCAGTTTTATAAATTTATACTAAAAGTAGTGATATGTGCACATGAAATACTCTAATGTAATAATTAAAAAATTCCAAAAATAGATATAATAGAAAACTGACCACCATTGATCCTCATTACCATAACCCCAATCTACATAACTACTTAAACAAGTTCTAGAGTGTCTCTAAGCTTGTTGTGATGATCATACACAAGGAACCATCCTTAGTCATTATGTATTCTATTTTCATTAGATTAGAATTCATTTTTTTAAATTCTGATGTAATTTTTGTTTTAGAGTTTTAGATAATTATGTTTTAACTCATACATTTAATTTCATATATTAATAATTAGAAACTTCTACTAAATATCTATTTTTTCACAATATCAAACATCTAAATGAAAACATGATTTCATTTCGTAAAAAACATGATGACTTTAAACATGACATCATCTTTTCCTCTAACCATACATAAATCATGTTAATTTTTTTTTCCAAACATGTATGATCACAGAAAGGCTTGAAAGTGATATAAAATGATGCAAATAATTCATTATTCCATAAATACTTATAAATATTATCCTTTTCAAAATATTGATTAGTGTCAAAATAAAAATTTTCTTACCATCAAATAGCCTTTAAAACCAAATAATTTCATAAAATGTTTCATAAGAAATATTGAAAGAGAGAATAAAATCCATAATGGTTTCTTTGAAAATATGATAAACTCAGGGAAAACTTTTTCACAAAGCAACGTACAATATTGTAATGGCCTGGACACTATAGGTACATTACTTAGCAAATATCTAGTGTTTGGGGTGTCCTGGGGACCATCAGTGACTCATTAAGAGTTTTGTAAATTTTTGGATTGAACGAACAATGGAACCAGTGAGCATCGATGACACCAATAATCATTACTGGCACCTATGTGCATCAGTAGCACCGATCAACATTGGTGCTACTAAGGAGAGTTAGTGGAACCGATGGGCATCGGTGGCACCGACAGGCATTTGTGGCCTCAATCTGCATCAGTGGAATCAATCTGCATGAGTGGAATCAATCAACATCTGTGGCACCAAGGAGCTTTAGTGGAACCGAGGGGCATATGTGGTACAAATCAGTATCAATGGATCTGATGGGCATCAATTGAACCAAGGTTTATTGGTGACACTGATGGGCCATCCATAGCACCAATCGGTGACAGTGCTAAGGCGACACTGCAAGGGGGACGGTTCTAGGGAAACGACAATAAGAAGATGGTGCTTGGGCGATGATGACAGGGCGTTGGTTCCAGGGCGACGATGCCAGGGCAACAGTGACTCACCTAATGGTGAGTCCATCCTCGTTTTTTCTAGGACCTTCCAGTTTCCCCCAATAACGTATCTTTTTAAGTAAAAGTGTATTAATACCCTTTACAAATCCATTTAAAGACCATAAAAGATATTTTAAATCCCCAATAGTCTTGAAGCCATTATGCTACAAAAATGTGTGGCTTTTACTTGGTCTCACACCTTCCTCGTTCTTTCTAGTTTCACCCCTCTTACATGATTTTATTTTTTTAGGAGATATATTTTAACTCATAGTTGTTATCTACACCATCTCTAACGATAATGATTAAATTACAATTAATCACGATGTGTGTAACTACCCAACCGCATGGTCGAGCCACAATCCAAATCCTAGGTTTTTCGAAATGATCTCCCTGATTTTAGGATATGGAATTTTTATTAGTCAAGATCATCTCTTCATTTCCTTTTCTTCTCTTTTGGTGCGTTTAGAGTCCCTGTTCCATAGATGAATCATGGGCCTATGCTGGAGCCCTTCCCACTCATCCTTGGAGTCCTTGGAGTTTTTCCTATAAAAGACATGCATCCCCAGTTCTTTGCATGAGTAGAAAACATCAATCGTTGATCATACATGTAGGGTTTCTTCCTTTATCTCTTGTTACTGTGTATCTTGCGGTGTGGTTATGATAATGTTTCCTTGATATGTGGATGAAACCAAACCTTAATGAAGATAATAAATGAAATATAATGAATTAAGGGATGTGTTTGATGATGATTTTGTTGTTTTTATTTTATCATTATTTATATGTTGTGAACTATATGGGATTATGCCCACTAAATATTATGGTTATTGGTGGTCCTTTCTTACACACTAATGAACATCTGTTCCCTTGGTAATCTCATGGATGAATGGATGTAACATGGAAAATAGTTAATCATGTAATGTTGTTCAATTAAATGGATTCCCAATGAACAAGAATCCTTGTGCAAACACCCAGTTTTACCAAACAGAAAGAAAGAACATGCTAAATGGTGTGGTTAAGCCTGAAAAATCCATTTATCTATTCTGCTAATACACATGGTCATCCTGCATGATGCTTGTGAGGTAACATGTATGAGGATGGGATCTCCTTTTGATAATATGTGGGTTGTGGATTGGGGCCATGTGGGGCCATATGTTGGGGGCTTGGTTTGGTTCTAGTACTCAGAGGGATCTCACAGATTCCTTTTGTTGTTATGAATTTATAAAAGAACCGAGTGTGAATGCTTAAATTGTTGTTTGGATGGTTTCTCCTTTAGAGATGTTTTGACTTATGGATGTTCCTATTATTTTATTGGTAGTGAAGAACTAATTTCTAACAAAACCACATGAGCATGATAACAAGAATGGGTGGTGCACTAGTTTTGGAAGTTTTGATTTTGTGCATGAATAAATAATAAAGAGGGTTTTTGTGTATGGGTTGGTTTCGGGACCCCTAGGCTAGGACGAGTTCTTGTTTACATATACGTATAAACTTAGTTCTTGTGATTCTCATTCTCACCCCACCCAATATGAGCACTTCATTCCAAACACCACCATTTCATTGAGGAGGGGTTTTTTTCTGCATTCTTATGATTGGATGTTTATTAGCTACTTTCTACTCCCTCTCCTATGTATCCCAAAACACTTTGGGTAGCCTGTGATGGCCTAATGGTCATTACGGTCAAAGAATCTTCGATAAAGGAGTGTTTTGGTGGTTGGACCATGTGTGTGTGGGAAGGTTTGTTTCCCAAGTGTCTTTGCAACAATTCCCATGTGTCTTCATGTGTGACAATGTTTATTCTAGCCCAGGTGTCTTCAGGCATGGCAGTGGTTGTTGTGTCCTAGGTGTCTACGGGCAGGGATCTGTGCAGTTGTGGTGTCCCAGGTGTATGCGGGTGATATGCATTGTTGTGATAGCCAAAAGGTTGATGTTGGGGAGATAGTGGTATTGCAGTGGAACTAATGGCGGAGGTCTGACACATAGGATGTTCTAAATAACTAGTGGGAAATGAAGTGCATGGTACAGAAATATCGATGTGCTATTACTATTACGTTACCTGAATTGCATTCTTTGGGGAGTTTGGATTAGTGAGGCTGGATGGATAGTTTCCTTTATAGGTGCTTTGGTTATCTCTATTTCTCATGGGGCATTTGAATTCCTCCCCACTTGTGAGAAAGAGCTTTTGGTTTTCCCTACAGAGTATACCTGTATGCTCACCCTATGTATATAAAATTACTTTCAGGTTTCTTGGAGGAATTTGAGGACCATTCAAGACCTTAGTAGATCAGATATTGGTACATTTTTCATTACTGTTTTTTTCTTTTGGTACTTTGCATCAGAGCTTTCTTTTACCTTGTAGTACATTGTTTTTAACATGCATATGGGAATGAAATTTTGTTTATACTTTTACTTTCAGTTTATGGAGTTATTTGGGATTCACCATCTTATCTCCTAATCCTTTTTTATAAGAATGGAAATTCCTACCATATTACATGTGATTCTATACCCTTGGTGTTATTCACCACTATGGGGCCTATTGAAGGTGAGACTTAGGGGTAATTATCCCTCCTTCAACTTAAAGAAGGAAGGGTATTTGAGTTTTTTATTCCTTCCCTCATCTTGGTGAAGGCGGGTCATGACAGAATGGTATCAGAGGTAGAGGTTTTTTGAGATATAAGATGGAATTTTGACTTAGGAATAGTGAGGATTTTATGGGATGGTAGGGAAAAATGATTGGAAATCATTGTGCATGAAGTAGTCTCGGGATGACTGGCTAGGACATAGGAGTTTATGCCCCCCCGTGATCTGATGGAAGGACACTAGACCTACCGTACAACCCAGTGAGGCTACGTTGATTGCAGGGTAGAGACCCTAGGAAAGGTGAATGCATCATAATGACGTGTGCTCTTCTGTATTCTGGGTGTTCTGGGAATTTAAATAAATAACAAGTTTACGAAGAATTAAAAAGGAATCCTCTACACTACTCGAGTTTAGGCATTCCATGTTTACCTTGAAGATATGGCCCTCAGATGACAACCACGAGTAGTGCGGATGATCGAGGACCATGAGGATGATTTGGATGATCATTAGAGGGATGATTGAGAGGAGGTGGATGACTTGTGGAAGAGGAAGTTTTGTGCCTTTCAGCGATAGACCCTCGAGAAGTATGAGGGAAGAATCTTAGACATGGAGACATAAAGATGTCTCATGTATTCAGTGATTTCTTTCAGCACGATTTGGGATCCGGATGATTACTAGGTTCCCTTGGTTATGAGATATTTTTGGGGAGCAGTGTGTCAGTGGTGGATGATCTACCCCAGAGAGAAGAGAAAATCTGAGGTTTCATTGACAAACATTGATAAGGAATTTGATGAAAAATTATATTCTTTTATTATGAAGGCTGAGAAGAGGAAAGAGCTTATATTCCTCTTGTAAGGGAGTTTTACAGTGAGGGAATTGAAGATCATGTTCAAGGATATCCATCATTTTTCATTGGACCACTTTCCAGATGAGGAGTCTTAAGAAAGACGTTTAAAGGAGGCAATCCAGAATTCCTTCAATATGATGTTACTCCCTTCACTCTACCAAGATTCCTGGTGGTTTAGATGAAGGATGAACTAACGGAGAGGATGCAAGTTATGGGATGTGTGCCACGTGAGGGGATCCAGTTGAGCGTATCATTGGGGAAGGCCATTAGCAGCAGATCTCCAGCATTAGGGCCATGCAGGTTTCAGCTGGCGGGGAGCATGCCACAATAGTTCCGGTTTTGATCTCACAGTCCTCACCCTTTCTCTACGAGCACATGAATGAGATTCTTCATCTGTGGTAGATTTTAGAACCTTCATAATTTGCGCCCAGGCCGAGTGTATTACGGTATGAGTGGTTAGGTTTATCTCCCACCTTTATAGTAGTAGTTTACAGCCAGACCTTTTCAGCAGCCGCAACATGGGACAACGTGGTCCCGCTCCTCTGATAGCTGACTTTGTATGAGGAGTCTAGCCTCCGGGCACTCCTCAAAGACCTAGAATAATGATTGGTCAGGGTGGCAGCTGACAACCAAGTGGTAGAGGATCTAGGTGTGGGTAGTTTCACACTGTAGAGTTAGCTGTCTTAACAGGGATGATGGTCATTCATGGTACAATCAACTTGTTTAGTACTCTTTCCTGTGACTTGATTGATTCAAGAGCTTTGAACTCCCTTGTTTTTTCCATGTCTATCCCATGCTTTGGTTGTGGACAATGAGATAATTCTTATTTCCCTAGTATTGAGTATTACAGTCAGAGGTTTGACCCTCTTGTCTTATGTATTCTGGTGACGTATACTGATGTTGGGGCCACATTAGTCAACTGGGGACCTTCTTTTGCAACAAATTCAACCATATGATGTCATTTTAGGTATTGAATGGTGGTTCTCTATTTGTACTGTTATAGTCTGTTTCTGGAGAAGGGTCCTATTTTCAGATATGGGCAGTTAGCATGTAACTTTCATTGGTGAGTGGGGTTTATCAGAGGAAATCCAGTGAGAAGAGCCCCTTCTTTCATTATTAGCTAAGATATTAGTAGATTCGGTAAATACAGAGATGGTGGATATACCGGGGATTGTCAGTGAGTTACTGGATGTATTCCCTAGAAAGGTGGTGACTCTACCCCCTTGATGTGAGGTTGAGTTCGAGATAGACCTAAAACCCGGTGCCCATTTTATTTCTACATCTCCTTATCATATGGTGCCTTCTGAGTTGTGGGTGTTGTAGATCCAACATGATGACCTAATGAATAAGGGTTTTATCCAACGGGGCACGTCACCATGGGGTGCTCCCGTCTTGATTACAAAGAAGGCATATAGTGGTCTGAGTCTATATATAGACTATCAAAGGCAATATCTGGTGATGGTCAACAACTGTTACCCCCTCTTGAAGACTATTTGACCAATTAAAGGGAGTAGGATTGTTCCCTAAGATCGACCTACAGTCAGAATATAACCAGTTGAGGGTGAAAAAGGGTGACATCTCAATGACTAATTTCAAGTGGAGATATAGGATCTTTTAGTTCATGGGCATGTTGTTCGGTTTTATAAAAGCACGATCCTTGTTCTTGGGTCTCATGAACTATGTCTTCTAGGAATATCTAGACTTTTTTGTAGTCATGTTTATCAATGACATCTCGATCAACTCAAAATCATAGGAGGATCACGTCTAACTGCTGAGGATGGTTTTAGAGGTCATCTGACAACACCAGATCTATAGGAAGTTGTCTAAATTCATCTTCTGGAATCGAGAGGTGAACTTAATTGGACACATGGTTTCCCAGATGGGAATTGTAGTGGACTCATCGAAGGTTGAAGCCATTGTTTCATGGGTAGCACCCAATATTGTGGCATGGGTATATAGTTTTTGGGTCCCATCAGGTTACTACTGGAGGTTCATTCCCAACTAATCTCATGTTGCAGCACCTTTTATATCCTTGAACAAGAAATAATAGGCTTCTGTATGGAGTGAGCAGTTCCAGGTAACCTTCAGTTAACTGAATGTAAAATTGGTCAGTGCCCTAGTGCCGAGGTTTCCAGAAGAAGGGGTAATGTTAGAAGTGTTCTGTGATGCTTCTAGCCTAGGATTGGGGTGTGTGCTGATGAAGTTGTGGGTAATGATCTCTTATGGGTCTAGAAAATTACATCCCCATGAGTTTAACTATGCCACCCACGATCTGGATCATGCAGCAGTTGTGTTTGAGACAATGTTTTTGTGGCATTAACTCATCAAAGAACACTTCATGGTCTATACTGATCCCAAGAGCTTGAGTTATATATTCTACAAATGAGACATGAACATGTGATAGTGAAGGTGGATGGAGTTTCTCAAGGACTAAATGTTTGAGATATCCTACAAATCAGGAAAGGGGAACATTGTGGCTGATGCGTTGAGGATGAAGTCAAAGAGGGAAGTAGTTCGAGAGTCAGTAGATTCTTGGAATGTGATGGTGGAATTGGCTTCCTTACAACTACATGAAAAATTGGAGGATAGTAGAGTATATCTGTTCTAGATTATGGTTATGTATTCCTTGGTACAATAAGTGGAGGAGTCATTTTGGGGGGATATAGAGGCAGAAGTAATGCATGATTGCATTAGCGATGGCAATGCTTCAGAAGGATGGTCAGAATACAGTCATACTTCAATGTTTTTTTGACGGGAATATGTTTGTACTATAGGAGTTTCTTAAGGGAATTCTATTTGAGTTCTATAAATCACCCCTTGTTGAACTCCCATGATTTTCCATGATGTACTGTGGCATGAGAGAAATGTTTTGGTGTCCCAGGGTGAAATGGGCAGCGGTGAAGTTTGTGGAAAAGTGCCTCATGTGTTAGTTGGTGAAGGCTGAAAACTGCGTCCTACGAGGTCTGCTACAACCTTTAGATATCCAATATTGGAATTTGGAAAACATATCAAAGGATTTTTTTTATGACACTACCCAGGGTTCAAGGAGGTTGTGAGGCTATATGTATAGTATTGAAACGGATGATGAAATCAGCTCACTTCTTGGAAGTCAAATAGTCGAGTGTGGTTGATAATTTAGCACAGAGGTATGTGGATGAGGTGTTGTGGTTTCACAGAATTCCAAGGTCCATAGTATTGAATTAGGATACATGGATTACATCACGAGTCTGAAAATGATTGCAACATGCTTTTGGAACCTAGATATGCCTCAGCACTACCGTCCACCCTCATACAGATGGGCAGATAGATAGGACCATCCAGATGTTGGAGGACATGCTACGGGCATGTGTTCTAGACTTCAGAGGATCATGGGTGAGACACTTTCCACTAGTAGATTTTGAAAACAACAATGGTTATCACTCTAAAATTGGAATGTATCTATTTGAGTTATTGTATGGAAGGCTGTGTTATTCACCTGTGTACTGAATAGAGCTTTGAGAGGCATGTGTTCTTGTCCTAGAGGTGGTGCAGAGCACGACAGAGAAGGTAGAGATTGTATGAAAGAGGATGAAGGAGGATCAAGACTAAAAGAAGTTGTATGACGATCATATGAGGAGGCCCTTGGAGTTTAGGGTTGGGGACTATGTGTTCTTAAAGGTCTCCCCTCACTGTGGGAAATTGAGGTTCGACGGGGCGAGTAAGCTCTCTCCTAGGTTCATTAGATACATTGAGGTGTTTCAACAGGTTGGTGAAGTGTCTTATCATCTGACTAGACCATCACCGCTTCTGAGGGTGCATGAAATCTTCCATCTACCTCAGCTTTGGTAGTATCTACATGATGACTCTCACATCCTCGACTGGGGGGAGATGGATATCAAGGACGAAGATACATTCGTGGAGAGAACATTATGCATCACATATCATTAGGATAAGGTGGTTTTTGGAGTAACCGTTTTCTTGGTTAATGTGTTTTGGAGTAATGGTGGACTCGAGGAGAGTACCTGGGAACAAGAGGCATAGATGTGTTCTAAGTTCCGAGAGCTATTTTGAGTTTTTTTCTGTGTTGTTTTTACTTGACTTTGATGTAATGCTCAACCATGTCAAATATAGGATGGGCCTTTTTTCCTTCCTTATTTGGTTTTGTATGTAAGGTACTTATTATGGTAATATGAGTACCTGATCCCTAATCTAAATGCATTAAATTGGATGTGATTAAACCCATGAAGGTGAGTTATTTCCACCCAAAGCTGATAATATCTCGACATGGTAAAGGAGACTCCATAATCCGTGAGTGCGGATGGTGTGACATTCAGGTGTTTGTGTGGTTACTTGGGGGAGAATATAAATAGTGTATCCATATTTGTTCAAGATATATATGAGGGAGAACATTTAATAGATAACGAGGTTGTTCCGAATTTCAAACGATTATAGGGTTGTTTGTCTTTGGGAGGTATCAGACGAGGTTGTTGTTCGAACCCCTATATTTTATTCAGGTTTATCCTTGAATTATCAAAGATGATATTAGTTTGAGAGGTATATGATGTAAAGGACCAGACCCTCCTGAACCATTACTTTGGACATATTTCATGTTTGGGGTGTCCTGTGGACCATCAGTGACTCATTAGGGAGTTTTCCAAATTTTAGGATTGAACAAATGGTGGCACCGATGAGCGTCCATGGCACTGATGAGCATCAGTGGCACTAATGAGAATTGGTAGCATCGATCGACATTAGCGGCACTGAGGAGCATTGGTGGCACCGATGGGTGTCAGTGACACCGATCTGCATCAGTGGCACCAATCGGTATTGGTGGCACCGAGGAGCGTTGGTGGCACCGAAAGGCATTAGTGACACCAATCGGCATTGCTGGCACTGGTGGGTGTTAGTGGAACCTATGGTTATCGGTGGCACTGATGGGTTGTCGATAAAACCAATCGTTGACCGTTCTAGGGACACAATGCCGGGGTGATAGTACCAGGGCGACAGTGCCAGGGCAACAGTGCTAGGATGATGGTGCTGAGGCAACAATGACTCAATCAATGGTGAGTCCTTCCCTATTTTTCTAGGACCATCCATATTTTACCCAGTAATGTATCTTTTGATCTAAAAGTGTTCAAATACCCTCTCTAAATCAATTTAAATATAGTAAAAGAGGTTTTAAACCCCTAATAGCTAGAAGGCCCTAAAGATACCAAAACACGTGGCTTTTACATGGTGTCACACCTTCCCCATGTTTTCTAGTTTCGCCCCTGTTATGTGGTTTTCTTTGTTTAGGGATATCATTTGACTCAAAACTGTTATCTCCACCAAAGTCGAGGATAATTATTAAACAAAAATTAATCCTAATGTGTGTAACTACCTAAAAACATGGTCAATACATGATCAAACTATTATTTACTTCAAAATCATCTCCTGGATTTTAGGATCATACATTTTTCTCAAGGTGATATCATCTCTTATTTTTCTTTTCTCTATCTCTTAGTTAATTTGGAGTCCCTCATCCATAGACGAATCATGTGCTCATGTCGGGGCACTCCCCGCTCAGCGTTGGAGTCCTTGGTGTTTCCCTATACAAGTCGTGCATCCCTAGTTCTTGGAGTGAGGAGAAAACATCGATCAATTATCACATAGGTAGGGTTTCTTCCTTCATCACTCTTTAATATGTATCATGCGAGGTGGGTATGATAATATTTCCTTAGAATGTTGATGGAACCAAACCTTAATGTAGATAATAAACTAACTCTAAATAATGAAGGGGTTTTTCCGATGATCATGTTAATATTTTTTTATGTTCGTTTATAAGTTCGGAACTGTATGGGCTTATTCCTAATAAAAATTTTGGTTGTTGGTAGTCCTTTATTATGCACTAATTAACATCTATTTCCTTGGTAATATTGTGATTTAATTGATGTAACATGGAAAATTGTTAATCGCGTAAATTAGGTCGATAAAATGGATGTCCAATGAACATGAATCCTTGTGTTATCACCCTATTTAACCTAACTTAAAGAAGGAATTTGATAAATAGTGTGTTTAAACCTGAAAACTACCTTGCTCTATTCAACAAATACACATGGTTTTTCTTATTGATGCTTGTGGGGTAATGTGGATGGGGTTGTGATCTCTTATTGATCAGTTGTGGGATGTTGATTGAGGCTGTGTGGGGCCATATTTTGGGGGCTTAGTTTGGTTCTAGTACATTGAGGGATCTAACAAATCCGTTTTTGGTTGAGACTTTATAAGAGAACTGGGTGTGAATGCTTAAATTGCAGTTTTGATGTTTTCTTTTTCAGAGTTGTTTTGACTTGTGGATGTGACTGTTATTTTCCCGATAGTGAATAATTAATTTCTAAAAAATACACTTGAACATGATAGCAAGAATGGGTTGTGCTCTAGTATTGGATGTTGTTCTTTTGTGAATGAATGAATAGTAATGAGGATGTTTGTGTATGGGTTGGTTTTGGGACCCCTAGGATATGATGAGTGATTGTTTAACTACACGTATAAATTTAGTTCATGTGCTTCTTATTCACCCACCACCCATGTTGATAACTTCATTCCAAAAACCCCCATTTAAAGGGGGAGGGTGTTTTTTCCAGCATTCTTATGAGTGGATGGTTATTAGCTCCTTTATATTGCCTCTGCTATATAGCCCAAGACTCTTTGGGCTGGCTGTGACGACTAAAAGTTCATTACGGACCAGGACACTTTAAGGAGGGTGAGTTGTGGTGGTTAGCCCAGGTGTGAGTGAGAAGGTTTGTTTCCGATGTGTCTTCGGGATGAGGCCCATGTGTCTTTAGGTGCAGAAATGGTTGTTCTGGCCTAGGTGACTTTGGGCGTTGGAGTGGTTATTATGGCCTAGGTGTATGTGAGTGGGTATTTTTGTAGTTGTGGTGGCCCAGGTGTCTGTGGATTGGATGCGTGGTTTTGATAGCTCGTATGGTTGTTGTTGCGGTGGAAGGGGGTCGGCCGTGGAACTTATGAGGGAGGTCTGATGCATAGGATATCCTAAATAACAAGTGTGAAATCAGTGTAGGGTACCCCAATATCAATGTGATATTACTATTACTTTACCTGACTTGTGTTATTTGGGGAGTGTGCCTTTGTGAGGATAGGTGGATAGTTTCCTTTCTATGTTATTTGGTTATCTCTACTTCTCATGAGGCTTTTGAGTGCATCCTCACATGTGCACCAGCACTTTTGGATTTACCTTTTGAGTATACCTATATGGTCACCCTATGTATATAAAACTGCTTTCAGATTTCCAAGAGGATTTTGAGGACCATGCCATACCTTACTAGCTTGGATATCGGGGTAATTGTCATTTCTATTTTTTATGGTACTTTTCATTTTATATTTCTTGTACCTTTTAGAACATTATTTTGAACATGTATATAGGAATGAACTTTTGGATTTACTTTTACTTTCAGTTTTTGGATTTGTTTGGTGTTCACTATCTAATCTCTTGATCTTTTACTATAAAAGGGTAATGCCTGCCGTATTACTTGTGATTCCATAACCTTGGTGCCAGTAGCCACTCTGGGGCCAGTTGAAGTCGGGACTTTTGGGTCATTATCCATCTATCAACTTGAAGAAGGAAGGGTCTATCCATTTTCTATCTATTCCCTCATCTTGGTGAAGGAGGGTCATGACACATATACTTTTCTATGAACATAAACTCAATAACTTATAATTTGAAAAATGTATAATTTTGTAAATAAAAGAGAGAATAAATAAATAATATAGGAAAATTGGGTATTAATTTTATTATCATACATACTTATGATGTACCTCTCACCACTACCACTAAATAACCCTCAAAGTTATAGTGTACATAACCCTAATTATTATAATTGGAGTAACCATCAAAATTATATTTGGAATAACCATTACAGTTATAATTGAATATACCCGATTGAATAGAGACTATCCTGGAACCACCCGTATTTGTTTTAAAATGGAACAATCCACCTTTATAATAAAAACATCAAGAACTATAACATATTCAAAAAATATGAATGATTGCATCATAAAAACATTCATTGAGGAATACTAATTATTTTTAAATAATATCACACACACAAAAAGGATATAATTTTCCTTGTAAATAAATATGTAATATTTTAATGGATGATTAAAAAAAATCGGCCTTCATGAATTCAAGAAAATATGAACATACCATTTAAGTTTAAAAAATGCATTCCTTCTAAATTTTATAAAAAGATACCTAAAAAGTGTATTTAAAAAAGAAAGTTCCTTACCTCAATTCCAACACATAACATTTGTTATTTTTCTCATGAATAATAATCCATTGTAAATTATTATATTTTTTAGAAAAATTATCAAAATCATCATTACTTTTATATCACTTATTTCCATGTTATAAAAATAAAAAAATTATTTAAGTTCACATCAGATGCTTTGACAATATTTTATTTGTTAGTCCAAACTGACTTTTGTAATTTGACTATGGTCTAAGGGGTAATTATTAAATCATCTAAATAATAAGAATCACGATATAATTATAATTTATAAACAAAATTTTATTTCAAAAAGTTGTATTTTGTTTTTAAAATTCAACTATGTTGCAACCATTAAGATGGAAAGCCATACATACGCATGAGTAATGTTTCATTTTTCAAGGATCATTATAGAAAGAAGGTGAATATTAATTTATATTTACAAAATTATCATAATATCACATAAATAATTTTTTTTAAATAAATAAATAAATAAATATAGAATCCATGTGATTTCATGATGAAAAATGAATCACATCACTTTGTGGACGCGGTAGTGCAGACATACGCACTAACAATGATATCAATCTTTAGTCAAATGAATGGTAAGATGGTAAATGATATATTATATTCTTTGAATGATAAATATGTTAGGAATATCATATATAAACAGTAATTCCCTCATTATAACCTTTCTTAAGATATGGTGATTGAAAATGAATTACAACGGTTTGTGTGGAAATTGTCATTTGTACACATGAAAGATGAATTATTTTCCCATTTGATGGAAGTGGACATGGATATGGGTGATACCAATAACATATTAAATTAAATTAGTTTAATGATATTTGATTTATAATTTTATCATGGATGAATAGTATTTTTATGAGGTGGAAAATGAAATAAATTAGAAACGATTTATTATAAAAAATACCCCTCTTGGGAAAACCTCATTAGAATAACACCTTAAGACCACAAAGGCTGTCATTATTCTTAAAATTATACCACAATAATATAGGGAGTTATTATAGGAAGTTAATTTTGAAGGTATTTAATTATCTTAAAATATTTTTATGTGTGAAGGATTATGAAAAGAGGTTTTCATTTATAATAGAGGGAGGAGGAACTCATAAATTTCTCAAACTATGAAAATATAATAAGAATATTATTGAACCATATTCTTAAAAATGTACTATGAATGAATAGGGGATGAAATTTAAGACCTTATTTTAACACATTTTATATTGTTTAATATTTTTTTGAATATTAAATATTTTAACAAATTATAAATCCTGCAAAATATCATTATTTCAAATTTTAATAATATTCATTACATGGTTATTAAAAACAATAAAAAAATTAAAATATGAAGAAAATATTTTTTTTCATCCTAAAAATTTCATGGTAATATATGTAATTCTTCTATCATCATAAACAACTAAAATTATATTTATTTCAATATTTTTATTATCATTTTTTTATTTTCTAATAATTAAATAATTATTCAATCATTATTGTCCATGTACTTAATAAAATTATTTGTTCAATGAAATTTAAAAAAAAAATCCATGATGAAGATAAATATTTCAAATTTAAAAAAAAATTATACAATGTATTATATATTTTATACAGCCCCAAATAATAAACATTACACTTCTTGAATACAGGAAGGTGATATGTTTGACGATTCATTAAATAAAATACCACAAAGGTCATAATCTCATAAAGGTGGCCCTAAATGGTCATAAATTCAATATTTGGATGATTATGGTATAGATATAATTAAAGACTTATATTTTTTTTATGTATTTTGGTCATTAAGTAGTTATTTTAATTTTATGTTTATATTTAGTTTGAATCATTCTATTGATTATTCTTTTACTTGAATAAGTAATGTGTTGGCGTTGAATAAGAATTTATTGCAATTATTTCACATTGAAATATTAAAAATAAGTAATTATAAAATAAATAAAATCATTAGTCCCAAGTTAATCTATAATATATTTTTTCATTATGTTTTCTTACTCATAATCAGGTTAAGAAAACTTTTTTAATTCGGTAATTTGACATTTTTCCTTATATTAGTATAACACAATCATTTGGATAATATCATTTTATCTAAAAATAATTTTAATTTATGATTTTAAATAACCATTAATAGATTATATTTCTTAAAATATAATGAAAATACTTTCTACCTTCCAAATATATTCTATAATAAACCGAACTTGATTTTTCCAATGTTTCATAAGTAATAGGTTAGCATTTAAAACGATTTTCATATTTATCAGGAAATGAATTATAATTTCAATGTTTTGACTTATTTTTGTATTCAATTTATATTTTAATAACGTATATAATTAATTTTATAAGTTTAAAACAAATTTATGTTATAATTATATCTTGATGGTATCAATAAATACCCTATTTTATAAAAAAACGGGATATTTTTATTATTCCCCAAATATTTAACTTTTTCATAAAATTATACAAATATAAACGTCGAAATTTTTTATTTTATTATTTTAAATATTATTTTCAATTTTTAATATAATTTTTTTAAAATTTATGGAAATTAATTATAATGTTCACTCTTAAAGAGAAGAAAAACTCTTTTTTGATGTCAACATATTTCTGAAGAATAAAAAGACTTTAATAAAAAATATGTTTGTATTTATTAGTAATTTAATAATAAATTTATATTTTGTAGGACCTGTATTTTTATTTAATAATTTTTTTACTTTATATTCATACCCACCCAATTAATTTCTTGGTTAAAATTTTCATTTTAGATAATAATATTTCATTTTTCGTTTAAGCTCAATGTTTCTTATCTTATATTCTTTTGATCATAATATATATATTTTTTTAAATTCTCAAGATGCGAAATTATAATCCCATTTAATAAATTTTATCCTTTAAGTTTGAAATTGAGATTTAAAATTACGTGTTTGAATTTAAAAATACTTTTATTGAAATCCCACATCGTAAATAGGATTAATACGAATTCCACTTGATAAGAGAGAAAAGGGAAGTATGATGGTCATCCAGAGTATCAAAAACTAGGTTACCAAGTAGGAGAATATAATTAGAAAGTGAATAAATGGATATAGAATATATATATACATCCAATAGATTAATATAGAGTTATACAAAAAATGGTTATGATAATTTTAACCATAAAAAAACTATAAATATTTGATGGGTTAAAAGACCATTAAAATCCTGATAAGAAATGAAAATAGATAAAGGTTTTCATTTTAAAAAGATTGTTCCCACAGTTGATGAATTTATATACAACATAGTCTACGAATATTAGGAAATATTCTTACATGAAATGAAGAGTTTCATCCTTTAATCAATTTCCACCACAAAATAATATTTTTCTCTAAATTATTAGTTTTCAGGATGAATATTTCCTTCATGAAGAATTGGGATCAATCTATAGTGATCAAAAACTCCCTTGAAAGACAACACACTATTCCTTCTATCTTTAGACCTTAACTAAAACCAAAATGGTTAGGATAAGTTTAGTTAATTCACCAAACATAATAAAACTAAATGATGAAAAATTACTTTAATCTAAAAATTCAGCATAAATACCCAATGTTTAACATAGAAAATGCAATAAATAAATATCCTTAAAATTCATAAATATAGTCAAAACTAATATTTCAACCCTAATATCGGAAGTAATTGATCACATAATCATTCAAAATTTAATTTTTTATTATCTCTAAATAACATTAGTGACTCTTAATGAATGGCTTCACAATATATATTCCCAGTACATATATTATCCATGATATGAGAGTAATTTATATAATCAAATTTAATCACCATCAACCGAAAAAATATATATTAGTCCAAAAGACACTTCAACATTAATTTATCAAAAAATTGAACAGTATCATATATTCTTCCCTAAATAATATTGATCCTAATAACTTAATCCAAAAATTAACTACCAATCCAATGGTTATGTATATGATATAATATATTCTCCCAACATATACTAATAATTTATTGTTTTTGAAATAATTTAAGAAGAAAAAATGTCATACTGACCAGGACATCACATATGCTAGTGTTTGCCATTGTAACCTTATCTCCATTTTATTGTGTGTTCAAACCTCATGATAGTTCTTGATGTGATGGTATATCAATCAACTTGTGGGTTGTCCTTTTTATTATACTATAATTATTATAAAATTACATAAAATGTGATAAACATACTCAAAATAACCATAATATATTCATTATTAAATAAATAATTTAACCTCAATGGTTTTCCCATACCTTTCATATTTCATCCCTAATATAATAATCCTTAATCAAGTCTAAAATAATTTCCTCCAAAGATATCATTATCACAAAAAAATCATAACATAAACCTAAAAAGGGGTTTTATAAGACATTAGACATATGATAAACCTTAAAATTATAAACCTATGATGTAATCCATAAATATTAAGATAATATATCATTAAAACATCATAATATCTAATATTGTTCAAAACCTCCTCTAATAACAACTATATAGACACATATTTAATCCTCACACATTATACTATTTGATGACTAAAATTAATATTCAAACAATATGAAGGATATTTTTTATATAGATATTTAGAAAAGTATTTTAATGACAGAAGTACTTATAACATATTTTGTTTTCATTTTGGAAATAAATAGTTAGATTCATTATAAAATCTTAACGAATAAGAGGAATTTATAAAAATTATGGACATTTAACTGACAGAATAGTAGGTTGTCCTAAAAAATAGTAACATTTCCATTATGAATATTAATAAGGCCAATATAATAGTATTATCACCTAATAAAGTATAAATAAATTTTATACATCTTATATATGAAAAAATGATATATTAATATCATTGAACATGTAAATTATTATTTTAATTATAAATTTAGTGTTGGTGTTTATGTGATTTATACATATTTATTTAAAATTTTATAATTAATATAATTATTAAAAAAATATTTTCATAAAATATATTCATGAATTATTATTTTGTTTCTTTATGTTGATAAGATAATGTTATGAAACTTTAAATAAGTTTTAAAATAGTAATAAAATTAATTATAGTTTTAAAGTGTTATTTTTTGAATAAATTATTATTTAAATTAAAAATTAAATTTCTCATATTAATAAAATTATTTTTAAAAAATTGAGTTCATTTTTGAATTCTACACATCAAAAAACTGTTAGTGTGAACTTTTGAGATTTTACTGAAATAATTTAATTTTTAATTAATTGTGAAATAAAATAATTTACAGAAACATGTAAATACATGAATTCTTGAGTCATGGATGATGTTTTTTTAGGTAAGAACCCTTTTTTTGAACTCACATCCACTAATTACTATTTTTATTCTCATATAAAAACACTGTTTCTTTTCTTGAACAAAATAATAAAATAATGATTAAACTAATGGAAAACCCTCATATTCTTCACTATATATACCACCCTCACACTGGTCTCACCAGAAGTCCCAAACCAAGGTCCTTAAGCAGGTTCTCATGGAAGAGAATTCAAGAGGTAAAAATCCTCTTTCATTTTTCTTTTATTTATTTCTCAATTATTTTTATTTTTTTATAAACTCTTAAAATCCCCTTATCCAAGAGGAATTAAAACTAAATTGTGTTATATATTCAGAAATTTTATCATTTTTATGGAAAATCCATCCTCATAATTCCTATCCTCTCTATTTAATGCTAAAATAAAAACATCGTTCATTATGTGTCGTTTTACCAACATCATGGATGATGTTTCCTAAATATCCATTACCACATTAATTGATGGTCATAAAATAATTTTTATTTCTTGAAACATATTGTAATGTTTATGAAATAACATCCTTTATGTTCTGGATTTAACATAAATACATTATTTAAAATTATATAATAAAACTAGTCTGTGATTATTGAAGAACTGCAAAAATGATCTAAAAAATATGAGTAATGTTTTATCTAATGATTAATTACAACATCAAACAAAATTACTGATGGTAATATTTAATATTCAGGAAACCAATTAATACCATTTCATTCAACTTCTAGAGTTTCGCTTCCATTCGACAAGAAAATCTTTTACGAATCGACTTTAGAAACCAAGTAATGAACGCATCCAAAACAATGGAGATAATAAAATATTATTGATAAATGGGTGGAATGTTCCTATAAAATGATAATAGAATGTGTTATAAGAATTAATATGTTCCTAAAAAAATATTAATGACATTGTTTTAACCATTATACATAAGTTTTAAACACTTTTGATGTAAGAAGAACCGGAGGTGAGGGAATTCCTAACCCAATTTCCATTCTGGGGGTTAACATTATATTGCATTGATTTTGTCATGCTATGATTATTTGTGATATTAATTTTTAATATATCATTCTATATTATTCTTATTTACATTGAGTATATATATTTATTTCATTTAATAATTTCTACTTCAATGATATGGTATATGTAAGGGACTCCTCTTTAAATATCCTATTTTAAATTTCTATTTTTACAAATTTTAAAATGAATGTTTTTATGAAATAATTTATCATTTATTATTATTTTATGTTTATTTTGAATTTTTTATGATTATGTTTGGAACTTATATCTCCATCCAATTCATTGGGTATATTTAATTTGTAGGGTGGCCATATAGTTACTCTAAGTATAATTGTGATGGTTACACCATAAGGTAGCCGTTAGGGTTACATTGTAAGGTAGATATGAGTGTTAGAAATGGTAAGTTATCCATGAGGGTTACAATATTAAGTCATCAATTCCACAAGTTACCTATATTTTTTATTTTTATTTTCCAATGTTTTATTGAAATATGATGTTTTCACAAAGTAACTACGTGATACATATTGGGTGAGAAGTATGCCTATGTAAAATGACTTCATATGTTTATAAGAAGTCATGTACTAATGGTTTCTCTCCTTATTTTTATATCCCTTACTGAGATTTTTGTTCTCATCACAAGTTTAAAAATGATTTTAAAAAGGTTTTAGGATGGGTAATAGAAAATAATAATCCAAGATGAATGTTGTGATGTTTTTTCATGAATGGATATCATGTTTTTATAAAAAAACTATTATTTTGTGATTAAATGGATGTTGTTTTTGTAGTATCCCCATTGTATGATTATAGGTTGATATATATGAATTATATACCAACATTATAAAAATATAAACAAAAAAGTTCTTTGTGAATGTGAGGAAGTGAATTATACAGGAATTTACTAGATTATATAATGTTTAATGTCGGGTCCCTATAGTTGGTGTCTGATCATGGTTTAGATAACATTGAAGGTTACAATGATGTTAGTAGAACACTATAAATGGTTATTAACTAATGTTTATATTGAAATTATATAATGTTTTAAGATTACCATTTTGATTTATCTATGATACATCTATTCATAATGGTTTTCCATAGAAGAAACAATGAAGATGATGTTGGAATGAACTGATGGGTTGATATCTATCTAAATTTGTAACTCGGAATAGTGGGAATTGGAACTGAACAATTTGTGATTGAAATAGACCAGTTGATGTATGATATAAAGGATGGAGGAATCAATGAAATATATCAACTAGATATACCACAAAGGAACATTATTATAATGAAACATTTTACGTGGAAACACCCTCATGCTTTTAATGTATCTTCTGACCCAGTGGTGGATGAACGGTGGATTAAATAACATGAAAAGATATTTGATGTTATGGGGTGTTAAGATAATAAAAAGTTTATTCTTGACATTTATTACTTCAATGTTGAGGCTGGCCAATGGTGGTCAATGGGAAATAATATATGGGATAAAGATGAGATAGATGCCCTAAAATATGATGAATTTATAATTATTTTCCTTGAAATATATTTTCCAATGGTGGTTAGACATAGGATGGAAAATTTGTTCCTTTAATTGAACCAATGGGAAGAAGATTACATGGATATGTATGATGAAAAATTCACCTCATTGGAAATGTATGCTTCAAATCTTATTCAGGACCTCAATAGTAAAATAAATAATTTTTACTCAATATTGAACAAAATATATCAAAGGAAATTGGCTTCCCATGAATTCAAATTTTATGAGAAACTTGTTCGATGTATCGAGATAGTAATAAGGAATTTTTATGTAGATTATGTGTATTTTGAAAACAAATAGAAGAATAGGTACAAATGGGAAGAGATGGGAATGAATCAATCAATGAAATCTGATGTTAAGATAGTCTAGTTTCCAGTTTGTGAAAAGAGTGGTCAAAAGAACCATGGAGAATGCCATAGAAAAATAGTTATTTTTTGGATTCTATAATATTAGAAATATTCCATGAAATTTAGTTTAAAATGATTTTAAGATCAATTTGGATAAGGAATATTTGAAGTTTTTTAAATGTGGTGATATGGGTCATTATGGAAATATCTATACAAAGAAATATCTGATTGATGGAAAGAATCTTGATTATAACTAGAAAGGTGCAATAAGATCCATTACGACTAGGTCAACAGGTATTGGGCTATACCATGAAGTGGTATCAGGTAATTTGTTTATTTAGTATGATTTGCCTAATGTATTTTTTGATATGGGTTATATATGTTGCATTATTTTTGATAATTTTTCTAGATAATTAGAAATTTCACCTCATGAATTGAGACTAGAACTTATGGTTCAAACACCAGGGGAATTATTAAAAAAAAAGGAATTATAATAATCTTCTTATTGTTTTATGTGGATCTAAATTACCTATAAACCTTGTGGTTTTACCCTTAGTAGAATTTTTTTGCCACTCTCGGTATGGATTGGATTTCTATTTATCATGCTAAGATTGATTATACAGCAAAAAAAGTTATTTTTAAGAAAGAGGTTCAATTTGTATACATGAATAAACCCAAAAAAATGATAATATACAGAAGATGAGAAACTGTTAAAAGATGTACATAAAATTTATCTTCCTCATATTGTTGAAAACAAGGGAAAAAATCATATTAATTATGTTATAGTGGTAAATGAATATATGGATGTTTTTATTGATGAGTTACCTGATGTTATACCTGTTCAATAAGTTTAATTTTCTATTGTCTTGGTTCCCAATGCTAATCCAATTTAAAAAACCCTTTAACAATTGGATCAAGTGGAACATCATGAATTGAAAAATCATTTGAAGGAGTTTCTTGATAAAGGCTTCATTCTTACTAGCACTTCACTATAGGGAGCTCATATTTTTTCATTGAAAATAATGATGGTTCTATGAGACTTCTAATTGATTATAGATCTTTGAATAAAATTACTATTATGAATAATTTTCATTTCCCACATGTTGATGACTTGTTTGATCATTTCCAGGGAGATATGTATTTTTACAGGATTTACATGTGGTCTAGGTACCATCAACTAAATGTGAAGGTGGATGACATTATGAAAAAAAACAAATTTTATACTAGATATGGGTATTATGAGTTTTTTGTTATTCCCATTTGGTTTGATAATTTACCCTACTATATTCACAGATATTAGGAATACAATATTCTTTGAATATTTGGATAAGTTTTTTGTTGTTATTATTAATGATATTTAATTCTTTTCCAAAAGTTATGAGGATCATGAAAACCATTTAAGGATTGTCTTACAGACTCTCAAATAAAAGAATTTATAATAGAAATTTATAAAATGTGATTTTTGGTTGTAAAAGATTTATTTTCTTGGGAAAATTCTAAATAAGGATGGAATAATACTAGATCTCTCTAAAAAATGTGGTTATTGAATTAAAAAGGCCTAAAAATATTATAGAGAATCACAGTTTTCTTGGATTAGTAGGTTATTATTGATTAGTTGTTAAAAAATTTTCAGGCTTATCTAGACCACTAACTATGTTAACACAAATAAGAGTTAAATTTATTTTGTCAGAAGAATGTGATATTAGTTTTCATGAAATGATGAAGAGATTGGTTAATGATCCATTTTTGGACCTTCTTTCCATAAATGATTTGTTTGTCATCTAAATCAATACATTAATAAGGGGATTGGTTTGGTTCTAATGTAGAATGATCAGGTAATTGATTACAGTTCAAGAAAACTAAAACCTCATGAGTCAAATTATCCCACACATGATTTGGAATTAGCAGCTCTAGTTTATTGCTTTTAAAATTTCGAGGCAACATTTATTTGATGCCAAATGTGAAATATATATTGACAATAAAAGTTGGATGTATATATTAACTCAAGAATAAATTAAACTTGAGGCAAATAAGATGTATTGGAAAGGTAAAGTATTACGATTGCACAATCAATTACCATCCTATAAGAGGAAAAAGTGGAATATTCCTTGAATTATTATCATCATGCTTCGTTAAACATTTTAGGATTAGAACATAACCCCTTGATTAATGGTTTGATGAATTTTTTCTTGGATGTTGTTAGTGTAAGAAATTCTTCTATTTTGGGTTAGGTGTTAGTGTAGTCGTCTCTCTAAGATGGAATTAAGAAAGAAGAAAAAGAATACCTTGATTTACAAAAAATTGTAGAATTGGTGAGAAAGGGTTTGTTTATAGAATTTGATGTTGATAAAGATTATGTTTTACGATTTGTGAAGAGATTATGCATGACTTGTGATTCCTAGATGAATAAATAATCATTATGTGAAGCTCATTATTATTGTTTTTTATTAATTCTTGAAACACAAATATGTATATATACCTTCATGAGTATTATTGGTGGGATAGAATGAAAATAGATATTGTAGATTTTATAATGAATTTATTGACTTGTCAATAGGTTTAAGAAAATAAAAATTACAAAAGTATATTTTTTAGACCTCTCCAGTGTTAGAGTGTAACTTGTAAAATATATCCATTGTATCTAAAATCAAGTATATTTTTAGGTTATAAGGAGTTTCTCTATCCATTGTATCTTTCCAAGATCCCAGGTTCAATTCTAACTTTTAGAAATCCCTTTAGAATTCATTGGGAATTGAATTAAATTTCACCACTTTTTTCATCTTCAAACATATGGATAGAATGAATGAACAATATATAGATTGGATGATATTCATTAAACTTGTTCAATGGATTACCAGTGTATTTGGGATAAATATATTTCTTTAGTTTAGTTTTCTTATAATAACTATTTTTATTCCAGTATACATAAGGAAGCTTTTGATGCATTATATGGGAAGCGATGTTGAACTCCATCATTTTGGGATGAGGTCTTGGGAAGAATGTTTATGGGACATGAATTCATTGATGAAGTGTATTTGAAATTGAATATTATCAAACAACACATGAGGATAACTTAGAGGAGGAAGCAATGTTATGCCGATAACATTAGGAAAGACTTTTTTTCAAGGTTGGTGATCATGTTTTTATTAGAATCCCACCATGGAAAAGTGTTATGTGTTTTAGTAAGAGTGTAATTATGAGTCCATAATTCATTGAGCCTTATGAAATCTTATAGAATGTTTAACAATATTATTAATAAATTACTTTGCCTACCAGTTTATCTCTGGTACCCAATGTTTTTCCAATTTATTATTTAGAAATTATGTGCCAAAATAATCTCATGTTTTGAGCCCAAAAGTAGTTCATGTATGAGATAATCTTTATTATAAAAAAATAATGTTCAGATTTTTGGTCATAGAGAGAATTTATTGTGGAATAAGGTAATCTAACAGGTTATGGTTTTGTGGACAAACCACATGGTTTAAGAAGAAACATGGGAATCTGAAAATGCTGGGAGGGAAAGGTACCCTCATTTGTTTAATAAGTAAATAAAAATTGTGAGGATGTAATTTAAAAAATCCGTAGTGAATGTAATGACCCAAGTACTAATATAATATATTTTTTTCATTTTGTAATTAAATTGTTAAATTCATTATAAAAGTATAATGAATAAGTGGAATTTATAGGAATTACTGACTTTAAACTAATGGAATAGTAACCTGTATTTAGGAATACTAACATGGCCATTAGGAATAGTAATCTAACCCATATAATAGTAACATAACCTAATAAAGTATATATAAAATTTATACATCTTATAAGTGAAATGATAATATGTTTATATCATTGAATAAGTAAATATTTTTATTGAATACTCTACATTATGTGTTGGTATTTTTGTGAGTCATGAATATTTAATTAAAGTTTTATAATTAAAATAATGATTTAAAAAATAATATATTTTAATACAATACATTCATAAATTATTATTTTATTTTATTATTATTATAAGATATTTTTAGGATACTTTAATTAATTTCTAAAAGTGTTATAAAAGCTGTTATGATTTTCAAATGGATATTTTCTGAATAAATTATTATTTAAATTTAAAATTATATTTATCCTATTAAGAAAATTATTTTGAAAAGATGGTGTAATTTTTTATTCTACATGTAAAAAAATATCTTGAGTGAGTTTTACGAAATTTTTCTTAAATACTTGAATTTTTGGTAAATAGTGAAATACGATAATTTACAAAATTAGCTAAATAAATGAATTATTGAGTCATGGATGAAGTTATGATGATGTAAGAACCATTGGTTGAAACTCACATGCAATAATAACTGGTTTTTGTCACAATAAAACAATCTATTTCTTGTATTGAGAAACATAATAAAATAATTATTAAAATAATGGAGAAACCCTCCTCTCCTTCATTATAAATACCATCCCTCACCCCTTCTTCTCCTCACACCTCCCAACATTGAGCATTGAAAAATTTCAACCCATGATTTTTCTTAAGAATTTTCCCCATTTCAAAGACCTTATGGTCTCTCCAAAAATCCAAAACCAAGGTCCATGAAAAGGTTCTCAAAGAAGAGAATTCAAGAGGTAAAAATCCTTGTTCATTTTTATTTTATTTTATTTTTAATTATTTTTATTTTATTATACTCCCATCACCTATCCTTATCCAAGAGGAATGAAAAATATAGTATCTTATATATAATTTAATTTTATCAGGTTTATGTAAAAATTCATCATCATACTTATTCTCTTATCCCTTTTATTTAATGAATAAAAATACCATTTGTGATGTGTCGATTTACCGACACTATGGATGATGTGTTCTCAAATTCCATTTCCAAATTTATGGATGGTCATAAACACATTTTAATTATTTAAATAGATTTAAAATTATAAGATATAACCTATTTTATGTTCTGTAAGTAACAAATATACATAATATTATATTATATAACAAAACTAGTTTGTGATTATCGAAGAACTGCCCAAATGATCTAAACAAATATCATTAATGTTTTATATTATGTTTCATCATCATATCAGAAAATAAAATAATTTATGATATCATTTAATATTTTCGATAAATTTTAATACCTTTTCCTTCCACTTCTATATTTTTCCTTCCATTCTAAAAAAATATATTAGGCACCAACCATGGAAACCATTTTAAGAACGCACCCAAAACAATGGAGATAAACAATATTATTAATAAATTGGTGGAATCATGATATAAAATGATCATATAAGGAGTTATAAAAATAAATATGTTTTTGTAAAATATTAATTACACTATTTGAACAATTATACAGAAGGATTAAACACTTTTTATGTAAGAAAAAACCGAGTTCTGGGTATTCGTAACATAATTCTCATTCTTTGGGTTAACCTTCTGCTTCAATGATTTTTTCATGATAATATTATTTGTGACATTAATTATTAATATATTATTCTTTATTATTTGTATCTATAGTGATTATATATATTACTTCCGTTTTATTAATTATTGCTTAAATGATATGGTATACGCAAGGGTCTCCCATTTAAAAATCCTCTATTAAATTTCTATTTTTACAAATTTCAAAATGAATTTTTTATGAAAGTGTTCATGTTTTATGATTATTTTATGGATCTTCGTAATTATTTATGATGAAGTGTGGAACCTATATCTCCCTCTAATGCATTGGGTATGTTTAAGTTTGAGGTTAGATGTATGATTACTCAATGTGTAATTGTAATGGTTCCAACATAAGGTAGCCATGAGGGTTACATTATAAGGTGGCCATAAGGGTTCCAAATCATTAGGTATCAACGAGGGTTTCAATATTAAGAAAGTAATTCCATAAGTTACCTATATTTTTTTTTATATTTTTCAACATTTTATGAAAATACCATATTTTTACTATATAACTATGTGATACTTATTAGTTGATAACTATGTATTTATGAAAATGATATCACATGTTTATAAGAAGTATTTTACTAACAGTTTATTTCATTAGCTCTATATCCCTTACTGATATTTTTTTATAATCATAATATTTAATATTCATTTAATATGGTTCAATAATGGGTAATAGAAAATGAAAATCCAAGATAAATTTTTTGAAACCATTTCATAAATAGATTTTAGGTTTTTATTAAAATATTATGTATTATGAAAAAATGTGTATTGTTTTAGTAGTATATAATTTGTATGATTATGGGTTGATATGTTTGAATTATGTACTAAATTTCTAAAACTCTAGACTCAAAAGATGTTGGGTAATGTAAAGAAGTGAATTCTAATGTAATTTACTGGATTATGTAATATTTAAGGCCAGTTAGATATATTTATTTCGTAAATAATAAACAAAACTCTTATATTACAAAGTAGACACTTTTGTTCATTATATATTTTTTCACTATATGTAATGTTTAAAACAAAATGTGATTTCATTTTATGAAAATTAATCAAAAAATTAAACATGAAATCTTCATTAAGTGAACAATAATTAAAACATAAGAAAACATTTGAAAACATGGGCTCAACCCAAAATGATTAGTAAGGGACATAAAAAGAAATAAACAAATAATTATTTTGTAAATAAATTTTAAATAAATTCCTTTTTCAAAATAAACATTGGGTTCCGAATAAAAACTTTCCTACTCAATAAAACAACTTTTCTACCCAAATCGTTACAAAAAATATTTCATAATAAATCTTAAGGAAAAATAAATTACATAAAGGTCTATTTGAAAACATGATAAACCCATTAAAAATTTTCACAAATAAAAGTAACATATACTTTCCTATAAACATAAACATAATAATTTACCTTATCCAAACAAGAGATTTATCTAAAAACATAGAAAGTTTAAATAATTAATATAGTCAAATTGGGGAATCATTTTATTATGACACTTATGATGTAACCCTCATGGATACCATTAAATAACTATCATGGTAATAATAAACATAACCCTCATGGTTATACTTGGAGTAACCAACATAGTTACATTTGGAATAACCATTATGATCAAATTAAAACATACCAAATTAATGGGAGGGATATAATGGACCCACCATTTTTTGGTTTAAAATAGAACAACTCTTCATCATAAAAAATGTACAAGAAGCATAAAATAAACATAAAATTTGAATTGCTTCATCATAAACACATTCCATGAAGAAAATATGTTTTTATAAAAGAATAATCCACATATTCAAAGGATAAAATTAATTTTAAATCAATTATGTAATCTTTTAAAGGATTCCCCAAAAAATTAATATTTCATGATGGTGGGAAAAAAAAACTTTTTTATAACATAAAATAACATTCCTTTATCTTTTTTTAAAAATCAATCATTAAAAGATGATTTTTAAAAGAGTGTCCCTTACCATGAGCCTGAAATGTCACATATGTTATTTGTCTTAATTAATAAAAATTATTTTTAATTTTTCATATTATTTTAGATCAATTTCTATCTATAATATTACTTTTATATCACTTATTACCATGTTATAAAAATTTCATAATTATTTAAGTTCACATCAGAAGTTATGATGATATTAGGTTCATTAGCTCAAAATGACTTTGGTAATTCGACTACGGTCAAAATGGTCATTAATAAATCATATAATAAATAATAATAATGAAATAAAATTAATTGATTTTAATTTAAATTCCATTCATTAAATATGGTTATGGAAGATGAACAATGTTACAATCATGGAGATAGTTGGCCATATGTACACATGATTAATGTTTCCATTTTTCAACGATAATTATGGAAAGAAGGTAAGTGTTATTTTATCACTATAAAACTAATATAATAGCACATATATCAAATAATTTACAAAAATTATTATTACATTTATATATATTATTTATTATTATGATGTGATGAAAAACAAATCACATCGCTTTGTGGCATTGGTTGTTCAGACATACATATGGATGACGTTATCATTTTTAAGTTCATGGAATGATATGAAGGTTAATAATATATTATATTTTCATAATGATAAATATATAATGAATATAAAATGTAGAAATTAATTGTATCACTGTAACTAGTTTTAATAGATGATGATGGAAAATAAATTACATCACTTCACGAGGCGGTGGTCTGCTATACACATAAATGATGAATTCTTATCATGTTTGTTATATGTGGAGATAGATATGGGTGATTCCAATGATATAATAACAAAAAAATATATAGATGATAGTTTAATTATTATTTTTTCATGGTTGAAATAGATTATAAAGAGGTTTAAAATGAAATAAAATAGAAGCACATGACTAAAAATATTACATATTCTTTAGAAAACCCCCTTTGATTAACACCTTAGGAAAACAATGTCTAGTGTTTGACCTAAAAAAAAGATATATAGAATGTGTGGAGGTATTAAAAGATGATATTTGGGAAGGTATTTATAGTAAACTAGTCATAACATTAAAGGATATTAGATTATTTAAGATGAATATTTATCACACTACAATTGTTCATGCCCGAGGACTATAATAGTTTAGTGTCTTTAGAAACATGGAAACATAATATAATATCAAAGATAAAAATACATTAAAAATACCCCTTAATGATATTTCAATTTATTACTACTACTTAAAACCTTTCTTCATAACATAGGGAAAATGATATATAATTAATGGTGAGCCTAGATGCTCAGTAAGGGTAAATAAAGAAAATATCTAAGTATGACATGAGTATAAGGGTATGAGTAAGTGAGAATAACATTTTAATATCATAACCTTAATATCAAATATTATAATATTAAGTCATGGTATAAGTATTGAAAGTTCATAAGACATTAATCGTAAAAAATTATAGATCATAATCAATGGGAGAATAACATTGGCATAAGACCTAGAATTTTGGAATACACATTGGATTAATAATATGAACATGTGTAAATTGAAGAAAGTTAATTTATAAAGCAAAGGACATGAAATTAGGCCATTGAATAAACCTATGATCATGAAACCAGGTATACACATAACATTGTGAACTATTGTAACCCCTGTCTTAATGATCACGAAGCCATCTTTTTATGATATTAATGATTTTTATGTTTCATTATATTATTTTATGATATACGTTAGTTTGGAGAAATTTGGTCTACATGTTAGAATGAACCAACTTCAGAAGATTCTCAACCTAAATGGATCACTATTGAAGATGAGTCAGGAAAGACCTTCCAAAAAAAATGTAATTTTTGAAAAGTATTGGAAAGACCCATTGTCAGATATGAGTCACCATTAGAATATAATTTTGGAAAGGTATTAGAATGTCCCATCATCATAATATAGTCACTGTTAGAATAAAAATTTGTCTCTATATGGGAATGTCTTACATATTGAATGGAGTAACATCTTATAATAACCAACTACTATATAACCTATCATTATAATTTACGTAACATAAATAAATTTTAGAAATGTCACTTGATGAGTGGTAATTTAAATTACTCAATATTGAGATGAGTCACTGTTGAAAAAGTCACAACTGAGACAAGTCACCATTGAGCATGACCCACCATCAGCCTTGAATCATCATTGGCATAACTCATCACCATCTTATGTCACTCACAGAATGTATCACTGTTATAAGATTCACCATCTCTATTCTAAGTGATTTTAATTAATTTTTTCCAATGGATATATTAGATAATTTAATAAAAATAATTATTTTAATGATTTTTTTAAACTATTGTTGCCATGAATTAATGTATGTGTCAGCATTCAATATGTGGTGTATATGATCTGGATGGTTTTTCGTCAAATGGATAATCCTTCATGATGTTGTGAGATTAATAAGTACACTACCTCATGTCATGATACTAGAATATTTTAGTGATTTGGAACCATATTGAATGAACTAGAAGAGTTTTGTGAAGTGTGAGACTTTCTAGTGAACATACATATTGAATCATTAATAATAAATGGATTTTCGAAAATTAAAAACAATGAGAATACATATACTTTCATAAAAAACTGAAAAATATAGATTATCATACACTATTTTATTGTGTTTTTATGACAAATGCCTTTAGATTATATCCAAGATATATCCAAGTAGTGTTAAGATTCAGAGCACATTAGGCAGAGAAACATCATTTCCTCATTATCCATTTACTTTCTCTTTCTTCTTATTACCTTTACATTGTGAGTCGTGTGTGGTTTAGCATATATATTAAACACACACGGACCCATGTTCTTTAACTAAATTATATGATATATCTTCTTACTCTCCCTTTATATCTGTTTATGCACTATGTTGTGGAAGGGGTTTATATATGGAATGTGCTTATTTTATTTCCCACGGTTATTATTAAATAGGTTCCTTAATAGCCTGGATAGCTAATTAGAAATTAATTATACCTCATACAGGTTGTGGATAAATATTATTTTATACAATCTTATTGACAACAGGCGATTTTGAAGTGGATGGGATTTGGTCTCATCTTGAGATTGACCATTTTGTATTTATTTCACTGTGTGTATTGTTTGATATTGATTCTTTTCAAATAATTAAACATAAAATCACTAACTTGATAGTTAATATTAATTACTATTTATATAAGTATTTTATTAATAAAAATGACTTCAAATGTTAAAACAGATTCTATATTTTATTAACTCAGAGTTAATAACTCCATGATCAATCTTTTAAAAGATCAGAAGATATATCAATCTACAATTTTTATTAACAAGGTTATTATTTTAATTTGGGTGATTTTATCCAAAGAAGTTTTAATTTAAATTTTATTGGGTACTAAATTTACCCCCTCTTGAGATACTCACTTTGAAAAATATTTTTTAAACAAAGGAATTTCAAAATCTTTTCAACTATGATGTTTAGTTATTTTTTTAATGATCATAAATTTTTATCAATTATAAATTTCAATTCATCAAAATATAATATAAAATAAGTTCATGAAACCAAAATACCTCCTTTAATTAATATAAATAACTATGATTAATGGAAAATAAAAAATTAAATTCACATTGAAAGCCCGGGTTTTGATATTTGGTCCGATATTGATAGAAAATATAAATTACATAAGATTGATAGGATTTAATTGGAGGATTCTACTAAACATTCCTATAACAATAACTCCAAATCAATGAATTATATTTTATATTACTTAAGAGATGTATTATTTAGTATTATATCTTTCTTGTAAAATATATTTTGATATTTGGGATACATTACCTATATGTCAAGAAGGAATTAATAATGTTAATGAAGTCAGATACACCACTTATATAATCAAATATGATACATAAAATTTAAACCCGATGAGATGACTTCATATATCATTCTCATGTTCACTTATATAGTGAACACAATTAACACCTTGGGGAATATGGTTTTATAGAAAGATCAAATTATTTGACTGATGATATGCATTCTAGAGAGATGAAGAGGGACATCAGATTCAATAAGAGAATCGTATGACATTAGTAAAATACCTATCAAGGAATTCATTGGGATTTGATTTTGTATGATGAAGATCCTGAGGTTAATCAATAAGAATATGACAGGAAAAATAAAAAATATATAGCATTTAATACTACATTATCAAAATAGAAATAAAAATAAAAATCACATGGTGTAAGCTCTAGTAACAAGGAATCACTAGCATAAAATAATGAGGAAATGTGCCATCTAGTAAGATGGTTTAATAAGTTCTATAAGAAGAAAATATTAATCAGAAAACTAAGATATACTAGAAATTATAATAATGGAGAAAATTTAAATAAGGACTATAAAAGTGATACTAATTCAATTGATATTACCTTTTATGAGGGTCAGAGAAAAGAACATGATAAGGATGACTGTCCCGTGTTGAAGTAAAAATTGAATTGCGATGATAAGGATATAATTTATATGAATCCCTTAAAATCCACTTGGAATTTATCTAAGGATATCCTTACCGACTCAGACTCAACACATAAAGATAAATATTGCAGAGATAATTTGTGCTTCATGAAAAACATATCTGACATAACTACAATATATCCTACGATTAATTATGATCATGATGGAAATGAACAAAATTATGTTGTTATGTCAAAAGAGGAAATTTTTGGATAGATACGTATTCTTGAAGATACTTTTAATGATATTGAAGACTAATAAATTTTTTTAATGAAACAACATGTTTTTTCTACTAATATTAAAAATGATCTTGTTGTAGAGAAAGAAAATACTGCTCAATTATTGAGAAAAAAATAAAGAACTAAAATATTCAAAGAAAAAAATAATTAAAGACATAGATAGATTAAAAAATTAAAGTGAAACACTCACTCAAACCCTAGGAAAAAAAATTCTTCTATGTATATTAATGGTCAAGGATACCGTCCTAGACAAATAGGAATTGTTAAGAGATCTATTATTCCTAAATTCAATTTTCTAAATTATTCTATAAATTTTTATTCAATTAGAATGAATAAATATATTATTTCATAGTGTTTATAATAAAATTATTGTAAAATAATTACGAAAATACGGTTTCAAAAATATTAATTAATAATATATCTATACCCATGAAAAGATGGGTACCAAAATCATTCTTGGTTTAAACATTTTTTTGTAAAGATATTGCTTGAAGAACTCCTAAAAAAATATGTGGTACTTGGAAAATGGATATTCAAGACATATGAATATAGATTACTCGAGATTCAGAAACATGATAAAATTTGATGGTGTACATGTCACATTTAGTGACAGTGATAATGTAAAAATAATTATACTTGTTCAAATTAGTATCTCTAATTGATTTTTAATTTCTAAATTACTTATTTTTGGTTTTTTAAAATATAAAATTATTATAATATTAAAACAATGTGATTGTGGTATTTATTTAATGGTTGAAAAAAATTCATCCAATGTTTTAAATTTTAAAAATTATATAGTATTTAATTAATTGAGAAATTAGAATGTATATTCTATTGATATTGATTCTAAAATTTTACAATTTTTTTGATTAAGTGGATTTTATGGAGAATCATGTCTTTTTTATAGGAGACTAGTCCACTGTAATATCCATTCACATGAAAATCATACTAGGAAATTTTAATTCAGGGAACTACCCAAAATTAAATTCTCAAATAACATGGTTTGTAACCCATTTCAAAAATAGAAACATCATAAAATTTCTATTAAATGGATGAAATAAGTTTCAAGTTATCAACCTCTTGAGTTGGTTCACATATACCTCTTTGGAACATACATAGTTTCTAGTTAAAAATAAAAAAACAGTTATATGTACTTGTAGATTAAATTTCCAGGTATGAGTGGGTATTCTTCTTTTCTCTAAGAGTGATTATTTCACTTATTTTACTGGGTATTCAAAATTTGTTGAAAAACTAAGTGCACATAGAATTTTAAACTTAATAAGTGACCAAACCCCTAAGTTTGAAAATAGAGTCCTTGATTCCTTTGTATCAAAAAATGTCTGTAACCATAACTAATTTTATCTTAGGATTCTTCACTCAATGTATTTTTATAAATAATAAATATAACACTTCCATAGATAGCTCAAACTATGATTAATGAATATGAATTACCTATCTAATATTGGGAAGATGATATAAATAAATCATGATATATACATAATTTTGTTTTTATTAGACATATCATGAAGAAAAACACATATTAACTATGGAATAATGGAAAACCTGAGGTTAATCAATTTAGATTTGTTCTCTGGCGATTCATCATTCTTAAAATAAAGTACAATCTTGAAAAGTTCTCGAAGAAAAGTGAATAAGGAATTTTTCTTGGTTATTCAACTTAAGTAAAAACAATAGAGTTTTTTAAAAAAGGAACCAATACATTGGAAGAGTTTTACTATGTCATGTTTTATGAGACCAATCCAAATGATCCTATAAATCCTTTAGAAAACCTTGAGATTGATTTATCTACATTGAACATAAATTCAAAATTGTCAGATTTTTCTTTAAAACATATAGAGAAATCCAAAAATCCTGAGGAACTCCCCAAAACAAAAATAGAATATATCAGATAAATTTATGTGAACAACCATTCTTTTTTTAGATATGATAGGACTCTTAGATACCATCCTTTATATGTTGTAGGAGGAGACTTAGATATAGGTCTATAGACAAGATCTCCTCTAAGAAACCATGTTGAAAATAATGAATTCTTTTCACAACTTGAACCTAAGAAAATCAATGATGTAATTAATGATAAATTATAGGCCATGGATATGAATGAAGATAACAAAAAAAATTTAAGAAATATTTTTTAGGAACTAGTTAATAGACCCAATGACACCTTGACTATAGGATCTAAATCCCTGTTTAGAAAAAGGTTGATGAATCTGGAAAACTAGTGGGAAATAAGGCTATAATAGTTTCATAATGTTATAGTCAATAAGAGGGTATAAAATATGAAGAAATTGTTTCAACTGTTTCCATTATTAAACCCACTTTAATTCTTATTTTCTATAAATCAAATATGGACTTCAAACTATATCAAATGAATGTCAAAATTGAAATCTTGAATGGACATAGTGTTGAGGTTATTTTTGTTGAAAACCCGCTAAGATTTCGAATCCCACATTTTTGAAATAATTTTTTTAAATTTAAAAAATCATGATATGGTTTAAAACGGGATCATAGAGCCTGGTATGATAGGATCACATATATTTTTATTTCAAAAGATATTTCAAAAGGTATAGCTAATCATATCCTTTTTATAAAATCAATTTCAAAAGTTTTTTAGTTGTTCAAAATTATGTAGATAATATTATAGTAATATATTGGACAAATTAATTATTTAGGGATGTTTTAAAGATTATGTAATTTTTCTGAAATGATATAAAAGGGTAACATAAAATTATTTCATGGTTTTTATTTTTTTTAAAAATAATGAAGGAATTATTTTAAATCAATGTAAATTTACTAAATAACTTTTAAAACATTTTGGTTTGAATACTACTAAATGTAATTTAAATCCTATGATAACCACATGTAAATTGCATCTCTATGAAGTTGGGAAATCAGTGGATCTGACCATATACATAGGTATGATTATAAGTCTTCTCTACTAAACTACGAGTCGACTAAACATTATCATTAATATGTGTATGTGTGATCAATATCAAGAAAAAACACAAGAGACTCAATTACATGATATAAAAATTATTATTAAATACCTCTAGTATACAACCAATTTACAAGTGTTCTACCCTAGAGTACAAGAATTTTTCCTCGATTGTTGATCAGATGTAGTTATTTGGTTTTCGCAAGTTAGATACAAAAATAACTAGTGTAACATGTTGTGTTTTAGTAAAGTCACTAGTTTCTTCATGTTTCAAGATTTTCTTTGCATGTTCTATTACTGAAGATGAATATATATGTACATTTAGATGTTGTAAAAAAAATTTCAGAATGGAACACACATTTCTAGACTACATATATCAATTCTGAAATGTAAAAATAAATTGTGACATAATAATTGATATAAATATTTTCTAAAAACCTATATATCACTATAGAACAAAAAAAAACTTATTTAGTACATCACTTCTTGAGATTTGATTTTCAAAAGGGTGACATACCTATTGAATATATTGGTACTAAACGTCATATTACTTATATTTTTCAAATCCATTTAATTCAAAGAGAACTAAATATATAAACCATAAATTATGAATGAATAGAATTTGTTAAAATTAATTTACTTTTACCGATTGTTGCTGTTTTACCCACTGTTTTTGTTTTTCCCACTATTGAAATAACCCACCATTAATTTTGAGCCACCTTTTATATTTTTCTGTGGGTTATTTATTTATTGAATTTTTATTCTATTAAAATTCTACTTAATATTTCAATTTACGGATCCCTAAATGATATATATTGAGGAATTTTCTAATTTTGATACACTCTTACTCCCCAAAACTATTACCTTTGAACCTCGTTATAACCATTCCCACCAGAATGTTATCCTTCCCTCAACATCATTCGATCCTTATGAATCAATCACCATGGTTAGAGTGAAGAAAGTTTTAAATTTCTACTCTAAAATATTATGTTCCCTCAAATAAGTAAAAACCATTGTCGATTCATCCAGCTATTGATTTAGGGAACCTGGATCTCACTAATAATTTAGTTGTAACTAAAAAATAATTTCATGTTGAGTAATTACTATCAATAAATTCTTCATAAAATAATGTTATTCAACACTAGGGACAAGTAGATTGGTCCGATAATAATGAGATGGTCTCCTCTCATAGTTTAGTGCACCTCTTCTATTAGTATGTAGAGTTTAGATTTGAAGAAGATAAAGTTTGGGTTAAAAGTAGAATAAATGGAAGAAAAGTTGTCTTCTCTTAATTCCAATAGTCCATATGTCTAATAGTCCCTGAGGAAGGTGGCTCAAATGGATTAAAAGGATCAATTATATGTAACTATGATAACTTTGTATATGATTATACTTTCACTAAATAGAATGGAGATAGAATTGTAATAAGGCCATCCATAAATAAAATTTATCGATAATTGAATTTGATTTTCATGTTTATCCAGCACATGATGTGTACAAGCAAGGGTGATTTCACCACAATGAGGAACAAAGAGGTATATTTATTATGTCTTATAATGATTGTAGAGGGGATCAATTTTTCTAGAAAACATAATGACTCATATGATAGAGATGTGCATGATTTCTTCTAGATAAAATTATATTCTTTATCCAAAGTTCATTTTAGCCATTTTGGAGACCAAGGGATTTTTATATGGGGAAGATGATGTTTTTTTAAAATATGGAGGTTTTTTTAATTACAAGAGTAATTTTTAATATAATTAAGATAATATGGAATTGATTTAAAAGGTTATGGGATGATCTTGTTGATGGACTTTATGATTTTTTTAATCCAATTAATCACCAACCTAGGCCAGAGAATCTTATAGATCCTAGCTTGGAGCCATATGAGGAGGTTGAGTACATAGATGAGGAAGTAAATGAGACCGTTTCTTCAAGAAAAGAGAAGGATGTATTTTCAGTTGATGTGGGTAGTGACCCAAATATTCCCAATAGTCCTCATGATTTTTCTTATGATGCACCATTCCGTCATAGATCTCTCCATATGTTAGAGAAAATTTTAAAATAATGAATTGTTGAATAAGAAACCTAATTTTATAGAGATAATGAGTTTAAAAGCACTTCTAAATATTCCAATGAAAATGGTAATTGATGCGGTGATGAGAATGGTGAAGATGTAGGAGGAGGAAATATAGAAGAAAATTTGGATTGAAAAGACAATGAATATGGTGATGGTGAGAAATATTAAATTGTTGGGGGGTTATGGCCATGATTGTCGGATAACCACATTGGTGTTGAGGAAGTTGAGATTCCTCAATCAGTTATTTCGTTTCTAGTGTTATAAGTTTTTTCAGGATATAATGAATCAAAAATATTAGTTCATGTATTTTTTAGAGCTATTAGTGATGAGAAGGAAGCATATTTTGATGGGGATAAATCCCCAAGCCTTATTAGTCAACATATTAGTCATGTAGATGTAGACCATGCTGAGCTTACAACAGATGAGTAGATAGTTTTTGTATAGAATATTGATGAAAATATTGTTGTTGAACCTAATGTTGTTGATCTTGTAGTTTTTGATCCTTCAGTTGTGTCTTCATTCAGGTGGGATGTCACATACTTTGAGGAATGGGAAAGGTATTCTAGATATGTCGGACTTGGTATGGATAACACTAACTCAGAAGTTGAAAGTCCTACTACTTAGGTAGAGTTTGATCCTATAGAATCAATAGTTGAATATATTGACTCTTAAGGGGAGTTATAATTATTTTAATCAGTTGTTCCAACTATTTAAGAGCCAATAGAGGCTACTATACCACTACCTTTACCTATTCACCCTATCGTTCACTTACCATTCGTTCTGTTCCAACAGATATTGTCTCGAGAGATGTATTAGAATAATTTAGAGACATGCTTCTTTTTTATTTTCTTTTCCTGATTAGATGTCAAGAACATATTTTCACTTGGTTTATAGAAATAGATTATATATATTTGTCTTAGTTGGTTATACATTACATCCAGACCAAAATGATGCATTAGATTTAATATGGGGAAATAGAAAACATAGTATTTTCCAATGTACTGAAGACTATGATATCAGTGATGGAGGGAATGAAAAATAACATTGATTATAGTGTGTCTTTTTTGTTAGAGAGGGTAGAGAAAATATCTTCCATGTATTTTGTATTGACTACAATACCTCCTTATTTGGATGTTGATTTGATCAGGTAAGAATATAGAGAAGACGTTTGTGTTGTTTTAGGAGATGTTCTAGATACTCTTTAATAATGTTTGTGACAAATATGGCATAATAGTGATCATGTTAATATAATTTTTAGAAAATTTATTATGTTTATAAAGATGATAGAAAAAAATTACTAAGTCTATAAACCATTAACATTGGAGGATTTACACTATTCATGAGCTCAACTCTCATTTTATGTTCCCTAATGAGAACTTCATAATGCCTCAAGAGACTCATGCCTTCAAAGAGAAGTCCAATAAAATCATAGTTATGAACCCAATGCTCATGTTTTTTATATAGGATAGAATGGAATTTTTAGTCTATTTTAGGAAAGGTATTTCCCGAGATCCCAATCCACATTTACATACAATGTTTTAGTCTTTTTATCTTTAATCATAGATAATATGCCCAACATTTTAGGTCTGTTATTAAATGAAATGCTCTATATTTAACTACTGTCCTAAAAACCATCCCAATAGATACCTAAGATTCAACCAGCGTGCCTTCTACTTCTATGAAAGGGAAGGGAAAGACAATTATTTTTTCTACTTCCCATCCTAAAAATTATTTATGTTATGCTTTTTTATAGGGCCATTTTGTATGAATTTATACCATTTTGGATATTTTTCAATAACTTTCTCAATAGAAATTATATTTTTCTTCATATTATGTTTCTTTTTATTTCATGTTTTATTTTCACTATTTTGTTATCCCAATGGTGGATAATGAATATGAAATTTATAATGAATATGGATTTGATTTAATTTTTTTTGTAATAAAATTATCCTTTTATAATATCATTATATTTTGATAGTGTAATTCGGTTTTTATGTTGATTCCATACCTTCGATGGAGTATTTGTTTATTTTTTCTCTTTTATATCATTTTTATTAACAATATAAATGACTATTTTCTACTTTTTATCTTTTCTTCAAAATGTATCTAATTTTATTCCCTTGATACAATCCATTTTTGGTTAATATCTTTGACACCACATTTGTAATATTCCATGTTTTTTCATAAAAGGGGGGATATTATTAGAAATCTAGATTTAATGATCACAAAATCCAAATTATTATAATAATAATGAATTTTAAATTTTATTCTTTCATTAAATGATATAAGGAATTTGGATAAATTTTGGCTAAGTGTTGGAATGACCCGTCGTGAGACTCTATTCACCACCAGAAATGGCCGACTCTTTAAGAAGAGTCAGTACAAGGAAAGACCCACCGTTAAAATGGAATTTCAGAAAATTATTGGAATGACCCACCATCAGAGATGAGTCACCATCATAATAAAATTTTGGAATTTTACTTTAATGTCCCAATATCCGAAATGAGCCACTATCCAAATACAAAATTGGCTAAGTATAGGAATGACCTAACATGAGAAATGAGTCACCACTAAGAATGACCCACCCACATAAAAAAAACCATCATAATTTAACCTGTATCCTAAATGTTGGGAGTGTGTATAGATGAGTCCCCATTGAAAGGAATAAGCATTGAGATGATTAACTATTGAAACGAATTTCCATTGAGACAACTCACCATTGATCCTGACGTACCTTCATCTATGACTCACCATTGGCCTGACTCACCGCCAACTGATGTCACCCCCATGATGTCTCACCTTTGGAAGATTCATCATAATTATTATAAGATATTTAAATTAATTGGTTTCAATATATATTATCAATTTTTTTTAGATTTATTTTAATGATAAATCTTGAACTATTGCAAGAATACATTAATGTTTGTTTCATGATTTATTATAAAGTGCAGAGGATCCAGATGACAGTTCTTCAAATAGATACTCCAGCATGCTAATGTGTTATTAAGAAGAAGAATAACACATTTTGTGACAGTATAATATACAAGTGAGTTGGAACCATACTGTATCAACTAGAATATAATTACGAAGTGTGAGACTTATAGGAGATATTACATGCTGCAACCTTACATACACACGACTATGAGAATGTAGAGAAGAATAATAATACATATCCATTAATATAAATAGAACAAGTGATATTATGATGCAAAATTTTACTATGTTTTTGGGAGAAATGAGTTGAGGTTATATTGGAGCTATATATGAGGACTTCCATGCTTTAGAGAACATCAGATGGAGAAAAACCATTTTATATTTATCATTTTACATTCTATTTCTTCTTATTACCATTAAGTTTTGAGTAGTGTGTGATTTACCATATATATTAAACACACACTTACTCATTGTATTTAATTAGAATATACAAGATATCTTCTTACTCATTATTTATATATGTTTACCCATGTTGTTGTCGAAGAGGATCTTGTGTGGCCAAAGCTCAATTTATTTACCATGATTATTGGAGAAAAGGTTCCTCCATGGAATGGAAAACTGGTTAGCTAATTTATATACCTGATATAGGTTGTGGATAAACCTTTTTTTAAACCATATTCTTAGAATATGGTGATTTCCATGTTGTGGAGATTATGTCTCACCATGAGACTGAAGATCTTGTATTTATTCTTTTGTGTTTTTTATATTTTTCTTATTTCAAAGAATTAAACTGAATTTGTTATAAACTATAATTAAAACCACTAATGTGATTGTTAATATCAATTACGGTCTATATGTTTTTTTATTATTTTAATTTATTTAAAAAGTTAAAATAGTTTCCACATTTTTTTATCAGTGACATAATCCCTCTTTGGGAAATATTTTAAAATATCACAACTTATATCAATCTAGAGTTTTGATTAATTGAGATATTATAATAATTTATGAGATTTTATTTAAATTTATTTTTATATAATATTTATTGAGTACTCAATTCACTGCCTCTTGAGAAACTCTCACCAACCAACATGAACACGTAATAAGGTTCACTCATAAAATTGTGATCATGTAATCAATTATATGCATACACATATGGAAACACAACCAGGTCCACCCATAACACCATGATCATGTAATAAGGTTTAATCTTATCATTATTAACATTTAATTAGGTGAAATTATAAACATATGGAAATCAAACTAGGTCCATCCATAATAGTATAAAAATGTAATAAGGTGAACAAATAACATTATAAACACATAATAAGGATCAGTCATAACATTTTGAACATGCAATTAGGTCGAAATATTAACATATGGACATGAAACAAAGTCCATACATAACATTATGAACATGTAATAAGGTTAACAGATAACATTTTGAACATGTAATAATGTTTACTCAAAACATTGTGAACATACAATCTAGTTCACACATATGCATCTATACCTCCTGGGTGGGACACACCACCATACCCTATGGTAGCCCATTTTTTATAGTGGATTTTTTACACCTTCATCAAATAGTGGATCAATACTATTGACATGATACTATCATTATATCAGGAGATATAAATCATTACCCAATTCATTGAATGGATATATTTGTCCCATCCATCAGACAATCAAATCAAAAAATGTGTTATACAATATAATAAAACATCAATCATATCATTATCCATAAAAGATAACAACATCATAAACATAATATCATAACCCATTAAATAAAATGGGTATCACAAAAATTTCATCATATTATAACCTTTATAAAATAGAAAATTTTCATAAACATTTCATCATAGAATAACCCATGAAATGAAGAAGGTTTTATATGAAATTTTTCATGGTTTAACCCATGGAAGAAAAAAACATTACAAAAAAAAATTTCATTACAAAAATAAAACCTTGAAGTAAATAATGTTAATGGTTTTATTAGATAATATCCCCATTAAATCATAAACCATATCAATGGATGACATATCAGATGGAGAAGTATTTGGAAGGATCACATGGAATATTTATTTAGGAAAATAATCATTCTATGAAAATGAATATTTCAAAAATGAAACATTTCAAATTATTTTTCGTTGAAGACCAATTTGAAATATTTATAAAGGAATACTTTAAAAATAATTTTAAACATGTATTGAGAAAATTATCATTTATTCATTGAAAATATGTCCTTTTTAAATCATAAAACAATTTGGAAACCACTTTCCTTAGAATCATATAAAAGAATAATTGATAACCATTTTAATTTTTTTCATAACATAAAACATTTTTGAAATGAATTTCCGTAAAAATGAGAATAAAATATCATATAAAAACATTTTATCATATATTTAAAGATCTTGGGTTTTCAATAAAACACATTTCTAACTGAAGAGATACATAAAGTTAGATTTCCATAAAAACAATATCTTAATTATCATATGTATGAAAGGGTTAAAAAATGGTACCATTATTTAAAGATATCATGAATAAATATATTATATGAAAATACATGAGGGTTATTTATAGTTGTATCATAATATTTTATCAATGGAAACATAATTATAAACAACCTTGATAGATAATGATATTTTAGAAATAAATTGTTACATGTTTCAAAACATTTAGTCATAATAATAATGAAATAAAAACATTTCATGATCTTTAAAATATCATTAATACAATTATATTCCTGAAATAACATGTTAATTGTAATTATTTACTCCTCATAGTAGAATATAGGTGAATAACCTTGCATGTTTCTCAGAGAAGGAAAATTGAGACAAAATTATTTTACCGATTTGACACTGTTTGAACCATAAACACCAGGAATGAGAGATCATAAAATGGATATGTAAATATAAATAAATTTATTGCTTAAAATAAAATAATATATCTATTGACAATAGATACAAAATAAAAAAAATTGGAGATGATGTTATATGTCTTGCAGAAATAAAAGGGAGACTAGAAATCCCTTTACTACTTGAGTATCTTTTGAATAATTATTCCCATGATAGAATAAAATCAATTGAAACATTGAATATCATAAAGTAAAGTAAATTAATGATATAAAATTTCATATGATATTATATACACCATAAATAAAGAATAAGGTGTGAATATAGATTATATATCAAAAAAATATATTAAAAGTAAGATGTGAAAACCCTGACCTTAATTCTTGACTTTTTCATTCATTTTAATAACTCCTATATAATAAATATAAATTTATTATAAATATAAAAAATAAAAAATATGTGACATCAAAGGTATTAATATAATATTTTTTATTAATATTTATTAATGAGATAAATATTTTACCTTAAAAGAGATGTTATGTCTAATAATCTACCAACACACAACAATGAGTTTTTTTAAAAAAATTGTGTTTCTCCAAAGATTGAGTTATACTAAAAAATAATATATTGATAATAAAATTATTTTAAGAAGTATATATTTCCTAGAATTTATACTAGTTTATCTGAATACAACTAACCATATTATTTTTACACATGTTTAATATTTTATTCTTAAAAGCACAATTTTTCTAAAATGTAAATCATTTTCCTTTTAGGGGAACACCTATTTTAAAAAAAATTTGGAACTTATATAATTTTTATATGAAAAAATATAATTCCTTTTTTAAAAGTGGTATATAAAATTTACATTGTGTGTACTCTTGGTATTTTTGGATAACATTCATATTTTGATGAATAGTAAATAGTACTTAATTTTAATTGAATAAAAAAATTTAATATAAATAAAATATATGGTTACATTATTTTTTAATTGATTTCGAAAGATAATTATATAAATTTCATATTAGTTAAACCAATTTATTTCATTGGATATAATTTTAAATTGATTATAGATAAAAAAAATAGAAAACCTTTCAACATATTCACTTTAAAAAACCCTCTTTTTCGTCCCGTTTGTGGGATTATTTTTAAAATATTTTCATCCACTTATTTTGTTAGAATTTTAAAAAATGGATTACATATTCTGAATCATTATAATTGATAATATTTAATAATGCCCAATTATTTTTTTACCGATAATATTAGTGAATTTATTTTAAATTAATTACAGTGATTAAGGTAAAAACGTGTTTACTTAGCGGTTAAACTTTAAAATAATGAAAATTAATGACTTAGAAACATGTGAAAAACCCATTGGATGGAAATTATTCAACCATATACTCCATTTTATAAAAAATGATCCATTATTGATACACATTATTTCATGGAGACCACTCAATAGTGTTTACCTTTTTATATTTACACAAATCCCAATCCTCCTTCACTATAAAAGGGAACCCCCCCACCCTCACTTCATCACATATATAAAAAAATTTGACTCATAAAAACCCAAACCAAATAGCTTCCCAACATTTCTACCATAATTATATAAGCCTCACATTGTGCATAAAGACAATCAAGGAATTCCTTTTCTATAAACTAAAAGGGGTTACCCGAAAAAGTTGTAAATTATTCAATTTTCATTTATGTTTTATTCATTTTTCCACAAATTAAATTATCAATATTCTATGATTATAAATTAATATCAGAATATAAAATAAAATTATCTATTTCAATTATAATTGTTATACCTACACCTAATCATAGTTCCACGAAATGGGTAATGAACTTACATTTCATGTGTATGGCAGACTACCACCTCAGAAGATGACATATTTAATTTTTTACATTACAACATTTAATGGTCAGTAATTATGATGTAAATATTTTTTTTGACATGACATATATGATATTTGTAATGTGTTAATACTTATTTAATTGTTATGTAACACATACCTTCATGGTTTACATTTTGGGGAAATATAATTACATCATTTATGGACATGTGGACTACCACATCCTAAAATGATGTAATTAGATATTATCATTACATAGAATGTATTAAGGATGATTTTACTAGAAATATGTGATATAAATAACATATATATGTTATTCCTGAAATTTTTACATTTCTAAAAATATCATATATCATTTTTTCTTTTTTTCAATTTCACACACTAAATAAGTTATAATGTTGTTCATGGAGGTATGGACTACCACTTCCTTAATGTGTTATGATTCCCTTAACATAAAAAATATTATTTATATAAGAATATATTATTAATAATATTATATTTATGATAAAACAGTATTTCTGGAAATGTAAATCTTACTTACCTTCTTTCCATAATGATAATGGAAAATTGTGTATGTTATTTATGTGTACGTATGACCTATTATCATCATGATTATAATGTTGGTTCATTTTTCATGAAAATATTTTATGATAGATTTTAAATATATAATTTTTGTATAAATATTATTATTATTCCATTGTTATTATTATGGATATGTTTAAATAATGTCCTCTTGGACTTTAGTTGTCCAACCCATGTCGTTTTTAACACACAGACCAAATATTGTCAAAACACCTATTGTAAACATAATTATTGATGAATTTGTATTCAAAATTTAATCAAGTGAATTAAAATTACTAATAAACATGAATAATACTATAAGAAAATTAAATAATTCACATAATTTTATTATTCTAGGATATAAGGAAACACATGAAATGTCAGATTCAATGTAATGGACATCGTTTTAAGTTTTATTCATTGAGGAATTTTCTAATGTTATGAACCTTTATTATTTTATGATGTGTTTATATAACCCCTTTTAGATATATTATAAAAAATTAAACTAATTTGATGTATTTTTTTCAAATATTTCAATGTAGTAATGTACACATTGATATAAAAATATATTTTTCAATGTTTAATGGTTTAATTTCACCATATTTTCCTCCATGATCAAATTTTCAATTTTAATTAATATAAAAAAAATAATGGAATAATTATATCTATTTTTAATTTCATTTAATTTTTTTCAATGATTAATATTTGTATGTATTTTATAGGGTATGTTTTAACAAATGAATAATGGAATGTTCTATTATTAATATACATGAAAACACTGAATTTTTCACTACCAAAGATATTATTTTATTTTTTGGATTCCATTGAAAGATTTAATGTTTCATTCAATAAAAAAACCATCTTTACAAATTTGCATGTTTTTTTTGAAAATTGGTTTTCAATGAAAAGGTTTATTTTATGAGGAAAATGGGGTTGTGAATGAAAAGGGTATGTTAATATTTTAAAGTGGTTCACAAAAGTGTTCAAAATATTTTTTAAAATGATGAAATATTTGATATCATGTGGTGTTTATTGAACATTATATATAATGTGTTTTCCTTAATAGCATCAGGTGAGTTTTATATAACTTAAATAATGGGTGCACCCAGATAGCATTCCAATGTATTGGGTAATGATTATATTTTCTGATGAATTATATTGGAAGTTGGGCTTATGTTTATTCTAATATGCAAGGGTTTTATAGGTTTTATTTGTAATTATGTCCCAAGATACCTATATAAATTTTATATATTTTCTAATCTGTTTTTGGGGAAGTTATTTATTTAAAAGTTAAAATAAAGGAACCTTTTAAAAGATTGAAATTTCCATTTTTGGGTAGAAAGTTATGTTTTAATTAAAGGTATTTTCAAGAGTTTTAATGATTATAAATGTACTAAGAGTTTCATTCTATTTTTCTTTCTTACTAGGGGTTTTATACTCATCACACATTTCTAAATATTTTTCACATGATTTATGGATGAGAAGGGGATTGTAAGAATCCATGTCAAAAGTTGTGAATAGTTTCTATAAAAGAGATCATGATTTATTTTAAAAGTATTATATTATGGAAAAATACAATACTCTTTGTAGGTGTCATATATAAATTATATGGTTTTTATGTTTTAGATATGGCCTAATTATCTAAAATATTAACCTAAAATGTTCCTCAATGTGAAAGAAGGTAATTTCTCTACTAAAACTCAATACTGTGTAATGATTAAGGTACAAGATATATAGTTTATATCAATGGTCAGTATAGATTAATGTAAATGTTATGGTAATATTAATAACTTTCCCAATAATTAGTTTACCATACATTCATCTAAAAATGATATATCATTTTAAGATTACAATTTTTTTTTCTAAACTAGGTTTTTTATAATGGTTTTCTACAGAGGAAAGAGGGAAACTATATTGGGAAGGAAACATGAGGAATATATTCCTAAAAACCAACATCTATAGATGTTTGGAATCACAAATAAATTGTTTGGTGTAGTGATAGATCATTTGACTCAGGATATAAAATGTCTTGGTGTCCATTCTAGAGAGGAACCTAATCTATAATGAAGAAACATGTATTTTTTGGAGAATTTCATAAGGAAACAACCCCCGTCATTCAATGGATCATCTGAGATGATGGTAGAATAAGGATGTATTAATTTTTTTGAAAATATATTTGATGAAATGGTTTGTTTTTATTGTCTAATGGAAACCCTTTTTATTTAACATTTTGAAGGTGAAGCTGATAAATATTGGTTTTTTGTTAATAATACCTGAGATAAAGAAGATCATTTTGACATGGAATGGGAAAAATAGATGATAATTTTCATGACAAATAATACCCTATGGTTTTTTTAATCTGAATAAAAAAATTCATAGAAATGAGAAAATTATAAATATTCTATGGGTACATATATAAAAATATTCATAAGATTGGTGATGTATGTTCTAGATTTAATTTAAGAAATTATTTGAAAACTTATTTGGTTTTACTCATGATTGAAACTACATCTAAGAATATATTTGGACAAAAGATATTTTAAAATCTATGAGAAATTTTTCTATTGTGATGAATTGTTTTAGATGTAGTTTTCTGACTCTTATGTCTCGTGTGATGATTAAAGTAATAAGTGATCAATATGGTTGATGTTGTGGAAACATATAAAAATTAAATATTTAGGTAGGAAAGTGAAGATCCAATATTTTTGAATGTGTGGTAAAAATGAACCCAGAATAATGTATTATTAAGGAAGTTACGTGTTACCAATGATGATATGTTGGCCACATGGATCACTAATATAAGGAAAATAATCCCAAGGAATCAAAGAATATGTTAACTAATATCCATTCATATACAAGATGTTTTAGCTACATGAAGATGGATCATTATACTAATTCATGTTTGAAGTTAGTTTCACTGAATGGAAGTCTTATTGACTGAAAACAAAAACTGTAACATAGTCATTTTAAACTACAAAAATTATTGTTGGGCCTTCAAATATAGTGGTTTCATGTATGTTACTTATGTATTTAAATTATTATAATAACCTATTCTACCATATATCTTCACAATATTTATAATCTAACAAATTTGGATGTAAATTTCAAATATCACCAAATAAATTTAAGATTGATCTTTTGGTGAAAACACTGCATCGAATTATTAAAGAAACAGAGACTGATAAGAATATTCCTATTATCATCAATGGGATGGTCCTTACTGAAAATCTTGTTAAAATAACCATATTATATTTTGATATCATTATTAGTATTTATTTTATTAAATTTTACCATTATATGAGAGATTTTAGTGCTCATAATGTTGTGTCCAATGATTTCATGCCTTATATAACATACAAAGAAGCTGAGAAATTAGATTATGGATGGAAATGAAAGTTAAATTTCTTATATTGTTCAAAATAAATAAATTATTAAAATTGGTGATTTGACCATAGTAAATGAATACATTGATGTCTTAATGGATGATTTTTTTAATGTTATCCCTAATCAAGAGGTTGATTTTACTATTTAAATAGTACTATTTGCTAATTCAATTTCTAAAATACTTGTTGAATGTATTAGGTGGAACTTTTAAAATTGAAATCAAAATAATAAGAGTTATTATATCAAGGTTTCATTCAAAATAGAACTTCACCATGGGGTTCTCAAATATATTTTTTTTATTAAAAATAAATATGTATTAATGAGACTTTGAAATGATTATAGAGCCTTGAATAATACCCCTATTATGAACAAGTATCCTTTGCCACATATTGATGATTTGTTTGATCATCTCTATCGAGCATTATATTTTTTGAAGGATCGCCTGAGGTCAGGGTATTATCAAATGAATGTTAATGTAGATGAAATTTCGAAGACAATATTTCGGATTATATATAGACACTATAATTTTTTAGTAATTCCTTTTTAGTTATCTAATTCACCCATTGTAATCATAGATTTTTTGACCAGATTTTTTCATGAGTTCCAAGATAAGTCTTTAGTTGATTTTATTGATGAAATCATGGTATATTCTAATTTTCAATAGGAATAAGAAATGCATCATAAGGTTGTTTAAAATCCTTAAATGAAATTAAAATTTATTTTAAATTTATAAATTTTAAATTTTGGTTGAAAAAAGTTTCATTCCAAGGTCATGATTTTTCAAAGGATGTAAAAATGTTGATCCTCCTAAAATAAAATTTGTTAAATAATGGACATTAAGCATAAATATCAAATAGACTCATAGTTTTCTTGTATTATCATGTTTCTATCTATGGTTTGTTAAAATAATTTATCTAATATCTACCCACTAAATATGTTAACTCTAAAATGAGTTATGTTCATCTGGGAAAAATAATGTGGTGATTTTTTTGGAATTGAAGAGATGATCAAAGAATGATCTATTTTTGGACCATCCTTCTAGAAATGGTGAATTCTTAATCTAAAGGGATACTAAATTGAAAGGAAGTGGTTGTGTCATAATCAATTATTATATGGTAATTGCTTATGATTTATGTTAGTTGAAAGCTTATGAGTTGAATAACCATGCACATAATTTTGAACTAGATCCTATTGTGTTTTATTTAAAAATTCAGAATCATTTTTATGGAGTAAATTGTAAAATATATAATGATCAAAAAAAATTTTTAGTATATAATCACTTAGAATTAATTAAACATGTGATATAGAGGATGATTGTAACTAATCAAGGATTATATTTTATTGATTTGTTATCATTTTGGAAATATAAATTAGGTGATAATTGCTTTGAGATGAAAAAATAATGCCATCCTAAACATTTTAAATCTGTAATGTGACCCATTGGTTAATGATTTAATGAATTTTTTCCTAGATGTTGTGGATGTAAAAATATAATCTATTTTATTATAGGTTTTAGTGTAGTCAAATTTTGTAGAAAGAATTATGAGAGCTCAGAAGGTGGATATATGTTTGCAAGAATAGATTGAATCTCTTAATAATGGTATGTTTCGTGATTTCAATATTTATAATGAATATGTTTTATGATTTGGAAAAATATTGTGTGGGCCTTATGATTCAATGATGAGGAAATAAATACTGACTGTAATAATATATACAGGGACCTTTGGGAGTATACCTAGTGGGATGGAATGAAAAGATATATTTTTAAATTTACCCTGATGTGTTTGACCTTTCATTAGTTCAAGTAAGAGAGATAGTTTTAGAATGGTGTGATTCATCCATTTATAGTACCATATCGGATGTGGGAAAATATATCAATAGATTCTATGGTTGGATTGCTAATGAAATATTATGATAATAATGTGATCTGTGTTATTATTTATCAATTAACTAAATCATAACATTTCATTCCTATTAAAGGTATGATATATTTGGAGAATATTTCATGAATTTCTCTAAATGATATTATCATGTTATATAGAGTTTCTCTCTCCATTGTATCTTACTGTGATCACAGGTTCTCATAATATTTTTGTAAAGGACTTCAAATGTTTTTAGGTATTGAATTAAATTTCAGTATGACTTTCATCCTCAATTTGATGGGAAATGTGAGTGGAAAATTTAGACAATGGAAGATATTATTAGTTCATTATCAATGTATTATCAAGGATGTTAGGATTGACATATTTATTTAGTTGAGTTTTCTAATAATAACAGTTTTCATTGTAGTGTACATATTGCACCATATAAGGTTTTATATGAAAAGTGGTGTTAGACAACATCATTATGGTATGATATAGGAGAAAATGAGTTGATTGAACCAGAGTTGGTGGAAAAAAAATAACTAAAGTTCAATTGATTCAGTGAAATGTGATATATTCTCATAGAAATATGAAATGTTTTTTATATAACTAGAGGAATAATCATTCTTTCGTGGATTATGCTCATGTCTTTCTAAAAGTTTCCCCATAGTAGAGTGTGATGCGTTTTTTAAGAAGGGGAAGCTAAGCCCACAGTTCATTATTAAATCTGAAATCCTTGATAAAGTGGTATAAGTTTAACACCACATGCTATTACCTCTATATTTATCCCAGTTACACTAAATATTTCATTTTACAATGTTAAGGAAGTGTGTACCAAATACATATCATGTTTTGAGCCATGTTGTAATTCAGTTGAAAGATAATCTTTCTTATGAGGAACAACAAGTTCTGGTAATTGACCATAGAGAGAAATTTTGTTTGTATAAGGTTATTCATCATGTTATGGTTTTATTAAAAAACGATATGTTTTACAATGCAAGATGGGAATATGAAAATTCTAGGAGGTAAAGATATACCCATTTAAGAAATTATGAGGATTCAATTTCTAGAAGGGGGAGAGATGTAACATCCATGTTAATGATAGAATAAGTTATATATATATATATATATTAATATTTATCAAATAAAAATTAATTTTACCTTAAAAGGGATGTTATGTACAATAGCATACCGAACACATGAAAATGAGTTTATATAAAATATTTTGTTGCACAAAAGGCCAAGTTATACCAAAAAAATAATATACTATTAGTATTATTATTTTAAGTGGTAGAAATTACATAGAGTTTATATTTTATGGTGTGAATAAAATTAAATATTTTATGTCTGCATATGTTTATAAAATATTTTTACATTTATCCAAAAAAAATTATAGGAATAGGATAAGAATAAATCATGTTTTACACTTAAAAGTTCTATTATTCTAAAAATAGTTTTACAATCTTTTATTTGTGCACCAATTTTAAAAATAAATTTTGAAATTTTTATAATTATTATAAAAAAATATTATAATATTTTTTTTAATATTAGATATCAAAATTTAAGATGGGTGTTTTTTTGGTATTTTTCTATGAAATTTCATATTTTGATGAATAGTAAAAAATACTAAATTTTAATTGAAAACAATTTTTTCATGTAAATAATTTATATACATAAATTATTTTTTAAATTGGTTTTAAATTATTATTAGATAAAATTTATATGATTTAATCTAATTTATTTAATTTTAAACAATTTCTCAATGAATTTAGAAGTATAAATTTTACAATCTTTTATACATTTTCACTGAAAACCCCTTCTTTTTTGTCCCATCTGTGAGATTAATTTTAAATTAATTTCAAAAAAGTATATGTTTGGGATATGAAAAACGAATAAATATTTGGAATAATCATAATTATTAATTTTTAATATGGTCAAAGTATTTTTTTTACTAAAAATATCTATGACAGTAATTAAAATTAATTAGATCATTTAAGTTAAAAATGTGTTTATTTAGGGGTGAAGAAGTAATCGTAAGTGAAAAATGGACTATTAATATATCCAAAACCTATTGGTTGGAAATGATTCTATCATATACTATCATTTATCTAAAATTGAACATTATGGAGACACATGATTTAATAGAGACCAATCAAAAGAGTTTAAACTTTTTAATTATAAGAATGTGACTCCCCCCACTATAAAAGGTCAATCACCCGCACTCACTTATTTACACATATAAATAAACTTTTATCTTCCAAAACACAATCAAATAGATTCCCAAAATACCTCCCCTAATCCTAGAAGCCTCTTATTAGGCATAAATCTAACCAAGGAAGCCCGTTCCTGAAAACCAAAAGGAGTTACCCTAAAAGAGGTAATATTCTTCAATGGGGATTTCAATATTCTTTATTTCTACACCAATTAAATTATTATTATTAAATTATTATATATAAAAAATAGTTATCTTAAATATTTTTTTATTTTTTTATTTTAAGGTTTATACTTACACCTACACACACATCCATCTAATGGGGAACAATCTAATAATTCATTTGTAAGACAGACTATCATCTCTCAAAATGAGGTTGTTTGTTTCTCATTTACCACATCTCATGGTTGATAATTATGATAGAGATGGTATTATTATATAATTTATATGATATTTATAATTTCATCTAACTTCTGAAATTATTATAACACATACTGTCATTCTTTACTTTTCTAGGGAATACGATAACATCATTTTTTGATGTGTGGACTACAACTTATTTAAAGATATGTGATTTAATTTTCAATTTAAGTGTAATTTATTAAGGATGATTATAAAAAAATGTGTGACATAAATAGCATATATATAATTTTAAGAGAATTATATATATAAGTAAATATTATTAAATAATATTTTACATTAAGATAATTATATATAAAAGTAAATATTATTAAATAATATTTTAATTTTTATATAATGTTAATTATTTATAGATAAATTTTACTTATATCCTTTCTATAATGATAATTGAAAAAAATGGGAACGCTACTCATGTTTATGTGTGGCCTACCTTCTCTATGATTGTAACATAGGTTCATATTTTTTAACCATATTTTATGATTGGTTTTAAAAGTATAATTTTTTTATAAATATGATATTTATTTAACTATTATTATTAGGGATTTTTTTAAATAACTTCCTCTATGACATTATTTGACCTACCGATTTTGTTTTTGATAAAACAATAAAAAATAGTCAAAACAGCCAACGTAATATTAATTTTTACGAAGTTATATAAAAAAAATTAATATGAGAAATAAAAGTAATTATAAACATGAAAAAGTATATGAATAATTTAAATAATTATCATAAGATATATCAGGCTAATAAAGACACATGTGAAAAGTCCGATCATGGTGAGGTACATCGCCTTTATTTCATTTCATTGAGACATTTCATGATGTTATGAATATTTAATCTATTTTGAGGTTTATATAAATTACCATTGAAATATATTATTTTAATTTTTTTTATTCTCATGTTATTTAATGTTTTTTTAAAATTTTATTCTTCTATGGGGATTTTGATTCCTATGTTTCAAACATGTATGAGACACATTGATTTAAAAAAATATATTTAAATGATTAAAGATTTAATTTTAAAATTTATTCCTCCATGATATTATTTTATATCATTATTTATATAACAATATTATAATGGAAGTATTATGTTTATTTTGAACTTAATTCAAATATTTTTAAAAGATGAATATTTTTAGTGTTTTATATGGTCCATTTTGGAAGGCTACTAAAGTAATGTTCTATTATTAATGTATATGTTGGTAATGATTATTCCTCCATAATGACCATTATTTTATTTTTGTATTAAATTAAAAAATTTCTTGTTTTTTTTTAAATTAAAAAACCCTATTTATCCTTTTGGGTATTTTGGTATTGAAAATGGGTTTTCAATGAAATGGTGTATTTTTTGTTAAAAATGGTATTCTGAAAGAAAATGAAATTTTAATATCTAAAAGTTATTTTCATAGGAGTTTAATGATGTTTTTTCATGTGATGAAATTTTTTATTTCATGTTTTGGTTATTGGAAATTATAAATGATTGGTACACCAAGATAACACAGGGTGTTCCCTTTATAGCTTAATCTAAGGTTGCACCCATATCATGCTCCAATGCATTGGTTAAGGATTATATTATCTAAAAAATTATATTAGGATTTTCCTATATGGTTATTACAATCTACATGGGTTCTATAAGGGTTCATTAAGGTTTCTATGCGATGTTTTCCAAAGATACCTATATGTTCTTTCTATGTTTTATAATGAGTTTTCCTGGAAATAATTTGTTTGAAAGGTAAAATTAAAGGTATTTTTAAATGAATTATATTTCTCTTTTGGGTACAATATTATTTTTTAAAGAAAGGGGAATTCCAAAATTTTAATTCTTATCAATGGAAAAATGGTTTTTTTATTTTAGTATTACTTACTGAGGTTTTTATTCCCATCCCAAGTTTATAATTTTTTTACTAGATTTAAGGAGGATTAGGGGGTTCCAAGAGGTGATGTTGAAATTCATGAAGAGTTTTCATAAAAGAGATATTGATTTTTTTTAAATGTTTTATATTATGAAAAAATATATACTATTTGGATGTTTCCACTTTGTATTATTTTGTTTGGTTATGTATTTTTTATGTACTAATTTTGTAAAACTCTAAACTTGAAAAGATCATCAATGTGAAAGAATGTACTTTCATGACTAATAATAAAGATTACGTAATTTTTAAGGATGTGGCCTTAAAATATTCTTATATATTATACAATTAATGTTTTTATTTTGAATTTATTTTACTTGTTTATTAACAATTACATGTTAATGATTTGTTTTCGATAGTATATTCTTTTCTTTTCAGTATATGTTTTGAGATCTTATACTTGACCCACTTACATATATCTTGATTTACATATTTCCCAAAAGTATATAATGATATAAATATCATATATATTCATAATTTATATATTTATAATATTTTATAAATGATATAACTATGAAATGAAATAGATTATTCATTGAGGTGGAAAACTGTATGTACACATGAAGGATGATTCCTTTTATTTTGTGTAATGAAATAAATAAATCAAATAAACAATATGTGTGTGTATATATATTATAATTACATTATACATTTATTTCACATATTTTATTTACATTTACTAGTCCTATAATTAATACATCCCATGTAATGTGTGAACAAATCAGATCTCATTGAGTAGGCGGTAGTCCACACATCCATAAACAATGTTCTCATATTCCCAAAAAATGGAAAGAATGAAAGTATGTGTTATATAAAAATTAAATAAGCATAAATACAACATAATAATCAGGTAAATAATATAAAATATGTAATAATTTAGTCATTTCAAATATTTAATGGTGGTAATGGAAGAATGAACGATATCAGTTAGTGAGGCGGTAGTTTGTCGTGCAAACAAATGAAAATTGTGTATCCCATTTGATGCAAGAGTGTGTAATTTTGGGGATTACGATTAACATAATATAATTTATGTGTGTTGAGTATAATATTGTTTTTATATAAGAATGTAGTAAGGATAAATTAGGATTTGGAGAAAGAAAAAAACAATGTTTCTTATTGAAGGACATAGCCTTTTCTTTGGGTAAATTCTTTTGGTTTGCACCAAAATGTTTTCTTTGTTGTATTTCTTTTGAAAGTGTGGCCTATAAGATGAATTTATCGATTTTGGGAGATTATGTGTGTAGGTTTTTTATGAGAAAATGGGATTTAGATGTGTGAAAAAGTGAGGGGATGAGTTCTCTTTTATAGTGGAGGAGGAGTGACATTCTGGTAAATAAGAGGTAAACAATATTGAGTGGATCCCTTAAATCATGTGCCTCCAAAAATTTTCAATGTTCTATAAAATGGATTTTACCATCTAGATATGGATATTAAATGATTTTTGATATGTTTCTAGGGTATTTTGACTCTTAAGATATAGTTTAAGCAGTAAGTCAACTTCTTTTAATGATAATCACTATAATTAATTTAAAATAAAATTTTCAATTTTTTTTTCAAAAAATAATTTAAACTTAAACAAAATTATATTTTTTGGATTCAAAATATGGAATACATTTTCCAAATTATAAACATAAAATTGTTTGAAATTAATTTAAAATAAATCTCACAGCCAAGATGTAACAACTTTTTCATGTTAAAAGGTCAAAAGAATGAAATGTTTTTATATCCAGTTTTAATGGGTAAATGATTAAAATTTCTTATATTGAATTAATATATGAAAAATTGATATAAATATACTTTAAAACCAATATAATATATAATATAACTACATAAATAAATTAATTTTTCAATTAAAATTCAATGATTTTAACTATGCATCCAAAAAAATGAAACTCCTAAAAAAGCCAAAAATTCAAAGAAATTTAATTTTGAAATTTTTATATAAAAACATTATTTTATTTTTTTAAAATATCCTTTATAAAACTATAAAAAATTGTATTCAAAATATTTGCACCATTAAAAGTTAGTAAAACTATCCTTTAGAAAAATACATATCTTTATGAGTAAAATTGGATCTATTCCTATCATTTGTAAAAAACACATATGATGAATGTCAAATAGATGATTAAATATTATATATACATATCAATATAATCATCAGTACAAATTATTTTAATTAATTTATTATAGTTAAACATCTTTATTTTCATAAATACAGTTTTCAAACATATTATTCCTTATAATTTCAAAAATGGGATTATTTATATATCTAGTTAATTAGTCACCAAATAATTGATTTTATATAAAAGTGTAAACGAAATCATCATAATTTAATTAATACTTATTTTTAACCCCCATTTTGTTGGCTAGGTGAAACCTTCAAAAATAACTTAATATTATAGTTAGTAAAACTATATATTTCATATAGTGTAAGATACATAAGGAACTCTAAATTATGTATAAGAGATACACACATAGGGTTTTGTATACCATAAGATAATTCAAGTGTTATGTGTATCACAATATTAATATGATGTTGTGTGTAAAATAAGAATAATATTATGTAGTCTGCAATTCAATACCTCAGATAAATTTAATTTTTTCGGTATAAATTAATTCATAAAAACATGATATGTTAGATTCTATCCTCCTTAAAATGAATTTCAATATAAAAGTATATCTAGTTTATCAATGGTTTAATAAGTAAAAAAATGTTTTATAAAAATGAATTAAAAAACATCCTAAAAATGAAAAGTTAGAAACATAATTGTTACCGAATGTATCTCATAACATGAGTTCCATATACGAGAACATAAGTTGGAAAGGAAGACTTGAAATGAAACAATAAATTAAATAATTTTAAAGTAGGATAAATTTAATTGATTAGAAACAACTGAATTATTAATAGAATGTTAATTTCCTCAAAACCATAAATATGTGATGATTTATTTGACCATTGGTTAAATAGAAACAAATGTACTAGGATAGATATTTTTCAATATTCTTTTCATAGAGTTGAAGAATAATTTTACTATCTAAGAACATATGGAAATTTAAATACATGGTTAAATATTTTTAGAGTTATATTCTAACGCTTTTGATTTCTTTGATCTATTTACACTTCATATCTTATTATAACAAATGATGGTGAATTTTTTCACTCCTGACATACTAACATATCATGAGGTAGAATGATTAGTAATTTCATTTGCCTTTTGTTAGGATCACAAAAATAAGTGTCATAGGTTATAAAACATGATTAAATCATCAAATGATGATATAATACATTAATGTATAAAATGTTTTACTAATTTTTACTTAAAATTTTTATTAATGGTCATCCAAAAAGACCTATCAAAATATAAATCACAATCTATTCATTAAATAAAATTTTATGTTATAGAAAAAAATTCGTTGGAAACTTGTGTCCATAATTGTACACATATAATATAAAATATGATTTTATTATTCCATAATACATTCATAGGGTGATAATCATATGAATGTTTACTAAATGATAAACAATAATATTTATGGAGTGGTCATTCATACAAAATCAAACCAGAAATTCCCAAATATTGAGGGGAGGATATGTGCACCCTGATTATCATGATTCAGTTCATAAATTTTGATTTCATATGCTTTCCCTTTTTACTTAATCCTTAGTTTTTTTTCATTTATCATATATATTATTCCTTGGATTGACGAATTGATTTTCATAATGCCCATAAACAATGAACATTAATCATTAATGTTTAGGTGGTTGATTGTGTTGAAATATCTCACCAATAATATCATTTATACATTATTTTCCCCACTGCCCAGACTTCTAACACTTTAAACCCCATATTGTTTCTTTCTAAAACCCTCATAATTGATCATTACAATGGTTTTCACAATTATGAGTTTGAAACTCATTCTTTCCTCCATGTGACATATCATTGTATTTATCCTGGAACCCCATTTCCCTTTTCTTATCACCATAACTAACTATGTTTCGAACTTCAATTTCCACTTCTAGTGAACTTTGAACCATTTATTCATAATATCCAATGTTCCTTATGTAAAACACGCTTTTGAAATTCAGTTTCAAGACACTAAATAATATTTCAACCATACATTTAGGGTGAATTATAATTCCAGAAGAGTACCTTGATTATCTTAAAAAAATTATTTATAGTAATAAAAATATTTATCACATCTCTTATTAAGATCTAAGAATTTCTTGTCCACTTTTGTATGAATAATGTGAGAAAATTATTTAATGAAAAACATTATTTTAAACTCAGCTCACTTCATGGTTTAAAAATCATCTTATTTCCATAAATTCATAAAAATATTACACCCCAGATCAACCTATCCTTTCATACATGAGACAACAATATTGAATTTTTTGAGATGTGAACAAGAGTGAACACACAACTTCATGTATTAAAACTCTTCTTGTTTATATAAATTCTTTAGAATATTACACCCCGAATCAACCTCACCTTCCATACATTAGAAAACGAGATTGATTTTTTTTGAGCTGTGAACATGAGATAATAGGTGATATCTTTTTAGTGGACTAAATAAATTTCTTAGTAGATAAATATATAGAATAACCTATGACAAATGAGCACGGATGATAGTACATACACCCCAACATAATGTGGTTTTTAGGTCCTGGCCTGCCAGGTACCACCAGTGGCCCCACAGACACATGGTCCCCACCCACGTGCCCGAACAAGTCATCAAACTAATGAAAATCCCCACAGACCACCACTTGTTATTTTCAGTGTGATTTGTCATCACTCACACACACCCTTGAGAAACTTCTCAAAAGGTCACCCATCCTGATAACTACTCTAAGACAAGAATTCTTCACTGTGGAGTTATAATCAGTTAGGATCTCAAGAAGGTACACCTTGTTGAAATGAGTCATATCATTTAGTCATTAAACCCATTATCATTTTAGGGTGTTATATTCACCCCCCTTTACAGTAGAAAATCCTAGTTGTGGGCCCTACATCACAACCCAGTAAGTTCACCAAACATAAGGCTGGGTTCCTCCTCCGATAGAAAATGTAATAACTAGGACCTGGTGATAGCACAGACACCCCGCCTTAACTTGTCCATCGGGTCCTGGCATTCTGGGTACCAACAGTTTCACCGTAGACACATGGTACCCATACTAAGACCCACCCACATGCTCGAACAAGTCATATGACTAATAAAAATCCCCATAGGCATAAACATGTTCATTGTAGTGTATTTTTTCATCACTCACACACACCCTAGGAAACTTCCTAGAAGATCACCCATCTGAATCACTACTCCACGTGTAGATACCCGAATCCTGATGTACATTGACATTACATTACATTTGCGGAATACTTAGTACATAACAAAAACACACACACAAGGATCGTAATAGTTTAGTGTCTTTGGAAACTCGGAATATAATCTTCTAATCATGGTGAAAGATCTTCAACATCTCCCATAAAGATCTTCCTATTTTTTTTATACCTAAAACCTTTCTTTATATCCTGGGGAAAAGTAAACATAAAAGGGTGAGCTCAAATGCTCAGTAAGGGTAAACAAAAGAAATATCAATCACATCGTATACACAAGCACATAACTTTTGGAAATCTTAACCTGCAAAAGAGATCATAATTTCATAACATGGGATAAATCATGGCAGTGAAATGTAATCACAATAATCATAACATAAAACATGAAACTTTTTGACATACACACATAATCATAGAGAATCATTTCTTGTTAGTCAAGACACATTTCCAAGACTATCTCAGTGGACAAAGTCCCTTTCTGAACCGAGTCACCCTCGTTTCAGTCCTGTTTTACTGAACTGGTATAACCTACCATTCCAGCCATGTCTATCTCATGAGATATAAAATCTTTACCCAATGCATTGGAGGGAGATATAGGTCTAACCCATCTCATAATGATACAATTCTTATCTGTGCCGCAAAATCATAAACCATAAATCATAGCATAACCCATGTAATAAAAATGGGAATCATAAACATTGTGACATCATAAAACAATTCATATAATATAAAGTAATTCATAAAAATAATTCCATCACAACATAATCAAATCAATGTAATAATAGGGATAAAAACATAACCCTTTATTATCTTATATGGAAAATAATTTTGATAAAACACTTGAACTCCATTCTTGAGGAAAATATCCTTTCTACTTTAAAAACATTTTTCCATTCTTAACATGTCATACAATTTTTAAACTAAAATAAGTTGGTTAAAAATAAACTTGAAAACTTTTAAAGGAAGATTCTTGGAAATAATATTTTAAATATCCATTCATGTCGTATAAGTTAAAAAAACATCCTTCTCGTTCTTTTGCCGGAAAAGTCAAAAAGTACCTCGTACCAAAAACGACAAAAGATTCCTTTCATATCTTTTACTAAAAACTCACCGAAGGGTAAAATTGGATTTAAAAAATTGTAGGTGGATGAAAATAATATTACATATTGAGGAAACATGGAGGTGGATGATAAAATACACCCCAGTAAATACAAAAGTATAAACAATTTCGGATAAAAATGAGATTGTGAAATTTCCCTTACCTTAGGTCCGATTTGCTTCGTAAGTGTCCGAACCTCCTGTATAATGATTTAAATAATGTCATTGACTTATTACAGAATCATATTCATTGTTATTATATCATATATTGTTCAATTATGACTATATATTACCCGTTCTTTTGTAAATTCATGTTAAAGTAGCGTTTTGGGTAAAATCGTCTCATTTGTCATTCGTATTTTAAATTGTAATTATTCATATGATTACATAGATCATTATTACATAATTATAGAATATAAAACATGAATTATATATAATATATATTCATAATATACATATATATAATGGATCGATAAATGGAATGAAATACACCGTTCATGGAGACGGTAGGCCGTACGTACGCATGAACGATGTTTTCATTTCCTTATTGAATTGAGTGGAATTTAGTAGATGACATACATATATATAAACATAAATCCAGTATATTTATAATGTCATATATTTCATTATTATTGCTTATATATACTTTATAATCATTCTTAAATGGTTAACATGGAGAATGAATCTCATCGCGTCGTGGAGCCGGTAGTCCGTACGTACGCACGAGCGATGATATCGTTTCTATAATTATTGAATTAAATTGGAGTGGATGATACAATATATAAGAATCAATATTATGTTCTAATAACAATGTATAGTTATTCTTTACACCATTATACCCATCCATGTAAGGTGGTGGTGGAAAATAGATTACACCACGGCGTGGAGACGGTATTCCGTACGTATGCATGCGCGATGATTTCTTTTTTCGTAGGATGGATAGATGGTGAAATAGGGTTGTTTCATACTTATAATAACATATCAGTATATGAGTGATACTGATGTTATTACTTCATAATGAAACAACCTAAGAAGAATAAGTGGAAGAAGAAATAAAGGTTAAAGAATCGGTAACAGAAATTACCTCTTCTTTGAAGCGCCTCTTTGAGACCTCCTCCTAGGGTACCAAAATTGGTCTTTGAGGAAGACCAGAACCTCTAGGATGTTTCTAGGGAAGTGAAGAAGAGAATTTGGCAGAGTTTGGACGATCTTGAAGGCTCAAAGTTGTGTGAGGAAGAGAGTGAGGAGGTGCCCTTTTATAAGGGAGGAGAGGGGTACCTTTGGAATAACTAAAACTATTATTTTATTATAAAGTCAAATTCGGTTTTAAATAGCTCCAAATTGATTTATTTCTAGGCTAAGGTGTGGATGGGTCGAAATACTCTCATCTAATAGAATTTAGACAAGTTTAGGTTCCTATTTTAACCTTATCATTTGGATTTAACATTAAGTTAATTAATTTTACTTTTACCGTGTCTTCTTGTGTTCTTATACTATAAGGTTAATAAACTTACTATATCAATCCAAACGAACCCCAAGCTGTTTATTATTAATATATATAACCTTATCTAAGTAATTTGTCCGAACCTTAGATTTTTAGGAATAAAATAACAATTAATAATATAATATTTGTTTTAAAAACAATGTTTTGTCAATTTTGTCACTATTTAGTAATTGATTTTTGTGAAACTCCTAAAAGAATGATACGTTCGAAAAAAGTTAATTAAATCAATAATAACATGTCATATGAACCTAGAAAATTAGTGTAATTCATAAAAAGTCTCAAATTATATTTATTTGGGTATTTATAACATCAATTATGTCAATATTTCATTAATAACATAATTACTGCATCATCGTTGTGTCATAAATAAATTAAATTATGTAATGTCTAAAAATTAAAAATAAAATACCATTATGTAGGAAATATTTTTATATTTCTAATGAATATTTATAGTCGAATTTATCTTATGTATAACCCTATATTAAAAATGTTTTATTAAATAAACATTGATTTTAACTCTTTTAACTCTTCTTTGAATTAAATAATAATAAATGTCATAATCTAATCCAAGTGGGCCTAAATGGTCATATTTTATTCCTAAGCTTGTTTTTGGTCGAATTACACTTATCCAATAGAATTTGGACATGTGTTAGGGTAATAATAATATCATTTTTACCATTAATTACCCTATTTACTTTTAACCGTGGTAAAAAAAGTAAAAAGTTACTATTCACCAAAAAATTATTTTCATCTAATTGAACCACATTTTACTTACTAACATCAACCGTGTCTCTCGGATTTTTGAAATTCCACTCACAGAAGCGGTAAAATTATGTTTTATGAAAAATTCAGTTTTTTTAACTACCACTTAGTGGTTTCACTATTCATCAAAAATTGAAAGTTTTCAGAAAAACACCAAAAATTAGGCCTAAGCTATATTTGATATTATGAACTCAAAAATGATTTCTATTTTACCAAATTCAAAACATATCAGTTGCATTAATTAATTTAAAAATTAATTCTCGTCGTCAAAACAAATAGCGTGTTCTTAAGAGATAATAACTATCAAAAGATTGACACTTGTTTATGTCTGGTTTAAATGTGAAATTACATCCAATGACCAACATTGTATTAAATTGTAAAAAATATATTCTAAATATACTTTAAAACCACTCAAATTAATAATTTATCACTATTAATTTTTTCGATTGAAAAAGTTGTTTTTAATTAAAATTTAATAATTTTCACTATTCATCAAAATATGAAAGTTGTCCGAAAATCACCAAAGTTTCACCCTAAGCTAATTTCGATATTACGAATCCAAAAATAAATTCCATTTTGAAAAATAAAATTTACAAAATTTCAAAAAGTGGTTATTACTATTCATACCGGCTAATTTTAATAATATTTTAATAGCATATTATTGTTTAGTGAAACTCATTATTGCGTACTACATACACTATCGAGAAAGGTCGTGATTGCGTGTAATGAAAGGCAAGTCAAGGATGTGTGTTGTGCAAGCTTCTTTTGGTGTAGCATATAACATAAGACATTAATGAAATTAAAAAGAATATTTTTTTTATAAAATCTCAGGGTGTTACACCACGCCAAGGATGCTTAACTGTGGAGTTCTAATTAGGAAGGCTCCTGAATAGAATGCTGCACATTATTAACATGAGTCATATCAATCAGTTGTTTAACTATTTCTCATTATGGGGTGTTAAAGAACCACTGGTAGAAAATGGGCCTTTCTTAATAGAACAATAGAATATTGTTCCATACATTTGTTGATTGTAAGTTCAAAATGATTCATTACATGAAAAATTTGTGTGAGCATAGGAATTATGTTTTTCACTCCACCTCTGATAACATTCAGTTTCATTGGAGGAAAATAATTTGATAGTCAATTTCATTCCTCATTAAAATGATTCCTTCAGGTTCTATCTATTGACTAAAACTAGAAATATAGCATGAGAAAAACAAATCATTGTGGAAAATCATATAATCATGAAAAGATACTTATATGACATCTAAATAAGGAAATATTATTCACAATATATGAAACCTTTGGAATATTATTAGTATTTTACAATCATCATCTATTTTAATACTTCCAGATGGTTCATAAAGAGTGTGTAAATTTCTAAATCATATCCCCTATGAGTGTTAAACTAGGTGTGCCACAAGACTCATTATCATTCACTAGTTTCCAATTGAGTCTAGATCAATATAGTTTTTTTGTGGTTGTTACTCATTTATACATCTATGCTGGAGACACATACACTTATATTATCTAGATATGGATTTATTTCTAGGAAATCTCTTACTCTATCGTTTACTAAAATTCTAATACATTTCCATAAACATTAAATCATACTTATATATATCCTTAGAAATATTCCTAGATGTATCCTTAGAAATATCCATAGGGACCTTAGTAATGTTTTCTCATCCTAGTTGGAAATTTTTTACTAAACCATTCCTTTATACTAATTACAACAATGCATGCCTACTATACATGGATATTACATTATTTAATATTAAAATTCATCACATGAAGAAAGTACATTCCCATGTTTCGTAATAGTTTGTTGTATTTGGAAACATGGAAATATAGTATTCTATATGGAGAATGATATTCAATATCTCCCTAGAAGATATTCCACTTTAGTACTCCTATATAAAAACATTCCTAATGACCAATGGTAAAGTAATAAGAAGAATGAGTGAGCTCATATGATCAGTAAGGGAAAATAAAATATATATGTAGAAGTATAAAATGAGTATATGGGTATGATACAAGAGAATAACATTTTAGGATCTTATAATTCACAAAAAAGATCCTAATATTTAGTCATGGCATGTGAATTGGATTTTTATAAGATATAAATCACTAGGAAATCTAAGACCATAATTAATGAGACAATAACATAGAAATGAAACAAAAAAATTTGGAAGACACATCAGCATATAATAATATGATCATGTGTAAATAAAAATAGGTTCAATCATTAAGAAAAGGACATGAAATTAGGAAAAACATAAACTTATAGAAATGAAAACAAGTCTATTCGTAAAATTGTGAATACATAGTATAGTTCAATAAAAAAAATTCAAACAAGTAATTAGGTCCCTCCATAAGAAAATGGACATAAAATGAGGTCCATGCATAAAATTACGAACACATAATGAGGTTCAATAATAACATTTCTAAATGTAATAAAGTACATGCATACACATATGTACACGAATGTATATCCATTCATAATATTGTTAACATGTTATTCAGTTCATGCATAACACTGGGAAAATGAAATATGGTTCACTCATAAAATTGTGAACATGTAATCCAATCCACATATAATAATATGGAAATAAAACAAGTACACACATAATACAATAATTAGGTAATCAGATTCAAACATAAAATTTTCCACATTTAATAAGGTTCACTCGTAACATTGTGAACGTGTAATAAGGTTCACACATAGGTTACTATACCTCCGAAGAGAGGCACATCACCATCCCCTATGATAGCCCTTGATTCATAGTAGACCAGTTTACACCATATTCCCATAGTGGATCAAGCATGTCACCTTGTTTCCATCATTATCTCATGAGATATAAATATTTAACTAATGTATTAGAATGAGATATATGTCCCACCCGTCACATAATGAAATAATACATACATGTGACATAATATAATACAACATTAATCATATAATAATCTTTAAAATAGATGTATTTTTTAATAATCATATATTAATCTATGAAATTAAATGGGTATAATAATCATTTAATCATATAATAACTTATATAAAATATATAGGTTTCATAATCATGTAGTGATAGAATAAACTATATAGGTAATCTGGATGCATATAAATTTTATTATGGTTTAACCCGTAGAAGTGAAATAGTTTTCATAAAAAATTGTAATTTAAAAAATATACCATTCAACAAATTAATAATAATGGTGACTTTGGATAATATCTCTTGTAAATCATAAACTATATCAAATGATGAAATCTTTAGAGGAGAAGGATTTGGAAAGAACACTTGGATAATTTCTTAAGGAAATTATTATTTCTTTGGAAATCAATTTTTAATATGAGAAATATTATCCTAATCATTTTATTTTTAAGACACTTTGAAAATAATATAATGGGATCTATTAAAAATCACATCAAATATTTTTTGAGAAAATTATCCTTTCTTCTCTGAAAAAATAACTATTAAATCATAGAAAATTTTGAAAACGTATTTCATTGAAAAAATATAAAGGAATATTTGAAAACCATTTTTAAAACTATTAAAAAAATTAATATATATTTGCAATAATTTTCCTTCAAAAATGACAAAACATTTCATTTAAAAACATTTTTAAAATATTTTTAGAAAACATGGTTTTTGAAAAAAAAAAATTTCCAACTAAAGAGAGTGATATACTTCTAATTTCATTAAAATATTTTATTAATTATATTAAGTAGAAAATTTTGGAAAAATGGTATCATTACAATAATATATAATGAATAACTATAGGTGAAGAAACATTAAGTGGTTTCTAGAGATATGAATCATATGATTTCATTAATTTAAGCATAATCTTAAAAAATCCTAACAAATGATGAGATTATAGAAATAAACTACTACAACTTTGGTAACATTGAATAATAATACCTAAGAAATAATAAAATTAAATGAAGATTAAAGTATCATGAAAATAATTATATTCAAGATTTAAAAATTAAAAGTGACTTATATACATATTATAACATAATATAGGTGCATAACATGGCATGTGTCTCAAATATGATAAATTGAGATTAAATTACTTTACTGATTTGGTAAATTTTGATACATAAAACCCATTACATATAGATCATAAAATGGACCTATAAATAGAAACAAATTTTAATATAATAAACATAGAATACATCCTTGGGAATTAGATACACTACATAAAAGAAACTAGTGGTGAATATGTCATAAGTCTCGAAGAGATAAAATTGAGACTAGAAATATTCTTACTACTTGAGTAACTTTTGAAGAGTGTTTCACACAAAAATAACATCATTTGAAACATTTAATATCATGAAATAATATATATTCAGGATATAAATTGTCATATGGTTTTATATACACCACACAATAATAATAAGTGGTGAATATAACACATATCTCACAGAAATAAAAGTGATACAATAAAAACCCTTTACATAAGTCTTTAATTTATTCAAACAGATTCAAAACTCCTATATAATAAATATAAGTTTTTTATAAATCAACCACATAAAAATATTATTATATATCATAACATATTATATAATTTTATGACTTTATATAACTCGTTTATTAACAATTCCATGGAAACGTTACATTTTGTGTAATATCTGCTTGTTTTTATACATTCTTACCAGTCTTTCTTGATCCCCTTCTTTAAATCGTTTTTTATTATTTAAATATGATAAATAATGATTTAAATATCATATATATTGATTATATTTTTAATTATATTAATATATAAATGATATAAATATGAAATGGAAGACACTATTCAAAGAGATGGTAGGTCGTACGTAAGCATGAATATTGTTTGTGTTTCTTTGTTATGATGAATGAAATAAAATAAATTACATTAATGTGTTTGTATATATATTATGATTTAGGGGGAATTATTTTTCCATATATATCATATATTTTTACTTAAAACATCCTTAATACATTCCATGTAATGTGTAATTGAATAACATCACTTTGAGGAGGCTGTAGTCCACATATTCACAAATGAAGTTATCATATTCCTTAAATTGTAAATCATGATGGTATTCATAAAATAATAATTATATAAGACTAAAAAAATCATAAAAATTATATATATCATAAAAAATAGTAATTCAATCATTATTTCCAACCTTGAATGTTTGTAATGGAGAACAAATGACATCTCTCCATGAGGCGGTTTTCCATCGTAGAAACGAATGATGATTGTGTAACCCATTTTATGGATGTGTATGAAAGTGTATGTTAAACGATTAACATAACAACATCTATTTCTATTGAGGATAATTATTTTATCATATAATCATGGAATTATAAATATTTTTTTGGTGTAGAAAGAAATTAAAAATAGTTCTTATTGAAGGGTGTTTCATCTTCTTTAGATAACACCTTTTAGACTACAACAAAGGGATTACATGGATGGATTCATTCCTAAATTAAATACTATTGGATTAATGAAGGGAACTTTGGAGCATATTTTAGCTAGGATTTTATGATCCAAATGGATTGAGTGGTGTGAATAAGTCAGGGTTTGAGTGCCCTTTCATAGTGTAGAACTGGAATTCTTGTAAATATAAAAAGGTAAATACTATTCATAGGTCTCCCTTACAACATGTGACTATAATAAATGTCTGTTTTATATAATATATGGGGTATGGTTGAAATATGGACCTCAAAATTCATTAGGAAAAGTTTCCATTATATTTGCCCTCATTGTTAAACCATTAAGTAAACTTGTTTTTACCATAATTGTTTTAATTAATTTCAATTAATTTATTTAATATTTTGTCTCACAAAATATGTTAAAATTAGTAGAAATTATAAATTATGTTGATTAAATATATAGAATCAATTTTTTTAATTTTAAATATTTTTTTGGTAGAAAATAATTTAAAATTAAACTCATGGGAAGGATATAACAACAAATATTTATCGTAAAAATGTCAAAAGTGTGAAATGTTTTTATTTCCAATTAAAATCTGAAGTTGATTCCAATGAACTAGATTGTATTCTTATAGGTAAAATTGATCAAAATATACTTCAAAACAAATATAAAATATATTTTAAATATACAAATAAGTTATACAATAATTCATTTTCAGTTAAAAATGTCCCTATTCATCCAAAAAATGTAATTTCTTAGAAAAATAAAATAAAATAACCCTAAGATAATATAAAAATTACAATTTTAAAAATAAATTATATTTTCTATAATAGATTTTGTAAGAAATAATAAAATTTAATTTAAAATATGAGTTCCATTAAACAGAGGTAAAATTACCCTTTAAAAAAATACATATCTTTAAGCATAAAATTGGATTTATTCCTATATTTTGTAAAAATAACACCTACATTGAAAATTAAATAGATGATTGAATAATATATATTTATATATTTATATCATTAAAGTAATTTATAAATTGTGTTTTAATTAATTAATTGATGTAAACCATGTTTGATTGTATAAGTATAGTTTTCCAACAAATGATTTCCTATATTTTTCAATAAGGGTTTTATATTAATTTTTAGTTAACTGTTCACTAAATAATTTATCTTATATAAGTTTGTAAATTGAATCTTCCTAATTTAACTAATCCCTATTATTTTTCTTTATTCCAATGGCTCGAGAAAAACTATAATAAAAATTTAACTATAATATTAATTATTTATTGTATTTTGGTAAAAATAGGTATTGTGTGTACCGTAATACACTAATGAAAATCATCATTATGTGTAACCCAATACATACATAAGAATTAATATACCATAAGCTAATATTTGTGTTATATTTATCATAAGATTAACATGGAATTGTGTGTAAAAAATTATAACTCTATGTAGTGTGTAACACAACCCATTAATGAAATTTAATTTCTTCGATAAAAATTAATTCATAAAAAAGGTTTTATTTTATTTTCTAATACAAAAGGATGTTTATGTGTGAAGGATTATTAATAATTGGTTCCGTTTTATAAAAGAGTGGAGGGCCACTCTTGGAATTTCTAAAAATATTAAAATATAACAAAACTATTCTAGAGAATTATTTTTCCAAATGTTATGTAAATGAATATCGGATGTTAGTTTAGAAAATATATTATCCCATTTTTTCTGTTATATATTTTTATGATTTTTAAATAATTTAATGGAATATTAATCCCATTAAAAATTGTTATTTTCAATAAAAATACAATTAATTTATGGATATTAAAAATCAAAAAAAATTAAAACTAAAACCAAATATTTTATTATATCTTAATATGTCATGCTAATCTAGATAATACACACAAAAAAATTAAATATATCAAATTAGTATTATTTTAATATATATAATATCATTTATTTTGAATGGGTATTTAATTTAATAATTACTCCATAAACACTGCCTATACATTTAATATTATTATTTATTCACTAAAAATTAAAAATAAAATACCGTGATGAAAATAAATCACTTAAAATTAAAAATAATTTTTATAGTTGATGGTATCTTCTATATAAAACAATATTAAAATTAGTAAACATATTTAAAACAACATTGTGTCATTTTAGACTATTATTTAAATAGAATACTAAGTAGGTCATAATCTCATCCGTGTGGACTCAAATGCTAATAAATCATAAGATAATACGTTTATTAGATAAACTCAGATAACAAAATTTAGTCATGTTTTTGGGTTTTAATGGTTATTTTCATTTTAATTTTAGAGTATTTATATAAATTTATTGATTTTATTCAACCTTCAAATGCACTACATCAGTTTCACAAAAGATCTTATGATACTTATTTCATATTTAAAAAACAATGACATGTTATTATCAGGAAAATAACATTATTATTATCAATATAATCATTTATATTGATTACTTACATATAATTACTAACATTCATGTGAGGATAATTTATTTAATTTTCTAATTTAACTTTTTTCTTAGCGTAACCATTGCACATCATTTGGATTTAATTCTTATTATATTAATTAAAAATTAAAAACTGTCATTATAAATATTAATTTATAGATTTTATTTAATAAAACATTGAAGAAAAGTCTTTTTAACTCTCAATTATTATATATAAGAAACTGAGTTTAAATTTTTCAGTGTTGTGCAAGTACAACATCAATAATGGGAATTATTTTGATATTAATCATGAAATAAATTATAAATTACATGTTCTTAATTATTTATTAATATATTTAAATTATAATATCATAAATTATTCATTCCATATGTTTAATAAAATTTAATATCATAATTTTTGTGTTGAAGGCATCACAAAATATACCCTATTTTATCCGAACATATACTTTTTACTATTGACGAAAAATATAATTTTTTAGAAAATTATCAATATGTTACAATAGAATAATTTTTATTTTGTGATTTTATTAATGATGTTCATTTTTTCAAATAAATGTTTTAAAGTTTCCTGAAATTAAATATATCATTCACTCATAAATGGAATTAAATATTAGTTTTGATGAAAACGTATTTATGAAGAATGAAATAAATTTACTAAAAATTATGTTATTATTTTATAATCATTTACTAATAAATTTATATTTATTTGGAAGTGTATATATATATATATTTATTACATCATTGATTCATACTCATACCATTCCAAATTAATAGGTGGGTCATTATGGTCACATTTGAAGAATAATATTCTATTGTTATTTGAAGCTCGATCTTTAATATCTTTTACCATATCATACATAATCATTCTTTTTAAAATATCGAGTAATCACATCATATCAACCCATATAAAACCTTATGTTCTATCCTCATAATATAATGATAATGAACATCGATCATCATCCACCATAGTATAAAGTGTTATGATATTGGGAATTCTCCATAAAAGTATCATAACATATTAACAGTAACATCATAGTAGATAATGGTCCCTTTAACTAAGCCCCAACAACAAAAAAAGGCATTACCACTGCCACCGATTTCCCTAAAATCCCTCGATAGCTAACTGTAAGGACCCGACCAAAAAAATAACATATAATACTAAATTTATAATGCAATTATTCTTTTTTTAATTGAACTCTTAGTTTTACTAATTTAGAGAAATATGAATAAATTTTATATAGTAAACACATACATTACATGTGGAAACTTATAATCAGTATCAATATTTTTTCACCAAAAAGAAAAATAAATTTTATCCCGACACATCTTAAACATTTTTATATTGAACCAATAATTTTTTTCAAAAATCATTTAATAATTTTACAAAAAATTAAAATTTGGGATGAGTAAAAAATGTCATGATGGGACATAAATAAAGATAATTGTTAGTAAAGTGAAAAAATGAAAAACCATGAAAATTATTCCATTATCTAAATTGAAATTCGTGGGTTGAAATTAATCATTTTCATATGAGTAACAAATAGTTTTTACTAAATGAAATATATTAAAACTCGTAGAAATAAAATAAAAACCTTTTTTAAAACATTGATCATCACATTCACAACCCATTTTACACTCATGTAGGAAATAACTAGAGCTCACTTAAATCCATAGGATAAACCATTTGGTAACTCTCTCCTTTATTACTTAAAGGACATGGAACATTATAGAATTCATTATAGGGATATCTTATCACCAACTAAGATATAACATTCTTACTAAATACTATCTAGGTGCACCTAATGTATAAACTATATCAGGCTCACCCATGAGTTATAATTTTTCTTAACCCTTAATATAAGAGATATCGAGCACATAATTCCATAAAAATGATTATATACCACATCATGAAAAATTGTTTTTTTTATTTCACCATTTCATCAAATAAAATTTTAAAATTTTTTTTAACACAAATAAAACACATTTGGATATTAAAATACCCTTTTATTATAAAAAATGTTTTTTTATCTAAAATTTGGCCACATTTTAAAGAAACCATTTTATTTGAAACAAAATATGAAAATATTTGAAGTAACTTTCAAATTATTAGTTATTAATGATGTAGTAAATTCTATTCATTTGTATATGTTAAAAATCATTTGTTTTGAATTTTGTAAAAAGCATTTAAAATGATACTTAAAAATGTTTTTTAAAAGTCCCGTTATGTCAGTCTGAATCATTACGTATGTTCTTTAACATCTTGAATAATAATTTTAGGTTAATATATACTGAATTAATAACATTTTATATGTTCAACATTCCTCTATATCACTTATTACCATGTTATATACAATTAATAAATCATTTAAGTTCTCATTAGATGTTTTGAAGAAGTTATTTTCATGAGTCTAGAAATAAATTAGTAGGTTGAATTTGTTAAACGAGGAAATTATTAAATCATCTCAGGAATAATAATCAAAAAATAATTATAATATTTAAACCTCAATTATAATTTTAAATCAATCCCTTAAAAATTATTATTAGTAATGAGCTATGTTACCATCATGGTGATGGTAGGTTATACATATTCCAGACTAATGTTTCTATTTATCAATAATCATTATAGAAGAAAAGTAACAATAATTTTATATTTAAAAAATAATCATAATATGTTAAATATAATATTATTTATTTTAAATATACCTATTCATATCGTCAATGTGATGTGGTAATGAAAAAAAAATAACATAGTTTTATGGAGGTGGTAGTCTACAAGTGTGAATGAAGGATATTTTCATTTTTTTTATTTAATGAAATTTTAAGAAGTTAAATGAATTATTATATTTCAATAATGACCCATATTTCATTAATATCATATGTAAATTCTAATTACATAATTATAATCCATACATGAGATATGTTGATTGAAAATGAAGTACATTGGTATGAGAGGCAGTAGTCCATTGTACACACGAATGTTGGTTTCATTATAAATATGATGTAATTAGAGATGGATATGGGTTTAATTTTAATATAATAAAATATAACTATATTTATGATACATTTTTATTATTTAATAATGGTTCATGAATGTTTGATTTATGTGGTAGAATGAAGAAATCTGAAACATGTAAATAAAAACAATACCTCATCTTGGGAAACAACTTTTTCTTAACAACTTAAGGTCTATAAGATTAGTATTATGCCTAAATAATACATCAATAATGAGAGTATTGTTACTATTATTGGATTTTGGTAGGTATTTTAAGATAAAAAAATATTATGTGTGTAGAAATTGGAAGGATATGTTCCCCTTTATAAGAGTGGGAAGGGGAACTCTGTGCATTTCTTAAAATATTAAACTAATATAAAATACTCTTCAATTCCAAGGGACAAAATTGTGAATTATTTACAATATAAGATTAATATGGGTAAGAATAACCTTACTGAAAAAAAATTCAAATTATTAGTCAATATTAATATCCTTATATTTTTGTTTTAACCTCTATTTTACCCCCCCTAGACCTTTTATCATGAAAACATGGATTTTTACTATATAAGGGTCAATATATTTCTATAAAATGATAAAATTCGCAAAAAAATGATTTATATTTCTAACAATATAATAATAAAATAAGAATAATTAATATTTTCAAATATTGTATATCCTCAAATAAAATATTATTTATTATATAATATCAAATATGTCAATTTTAGGATAAATTCATTACGCCAATTTAACTATATAAATATAACACTAATAATTTAAAAAAAATTATTTTAACACATATAAAATATTTCAAGGTTGTTTCAAAATTTCACTAATTAAATTATTTTTATTATATTATACTTAATTTAATATTTTTAATATTATTTAATTTATTTTTCCATTAATTGAATAATTAATGCATCATCATTTTGTAATAATTTAGGGTTATTATTTATTTAATAAAAATTTAAAATAAAAAACAATGATAAAGATAAATCTTATAGAATTCAAAATAATATTTACATAATTCCATATCTAATGGATAACATAGTAAAAAAATATTATAATTATTAAAAACATGAGTGTGATATGTTGTACTTGTCATTAAATAAAATACTAAAAAGTACCGATCACATCCATGTGGCACCAAAAGGTTATAAATTAGATCTTTTTATGACTATGGGAGATATATATGAAGAAAATAATATTTGGTCAAGTAATTTTACCAGTTAATGGTTCTTATCATTGTATTTTTATCGCAAATTACATAATTTACCCTTTATTGTGGAATTAAAATTACAATGTTTACTATTCATATTGATTAAAAAAAATGTTAAATTTTTACTAAATATAAACCCCATGATTATATACTTGTTATTTAATTTTTAGTGTTTTTTACAAAATTCTTTCATAATTTATTTGGAATTTAAACAAGAAAAATGAAATGGAATTTTTTTTTTGAGAAAATGGAATTTTTCAAATAATTTTTTTTATGATAAATTAAAATATAAAATCCATTGAAAATACCTTAATTAGATTTTATTAAATAAATCTAAACTATTTATACAATAACATTAATCCAATATATAATTTCACTCTGAAAATACTTTAAAATAAAATAAAATATTCTATAAAAATAAGTATTTTTCACTATTCCATGAAATATAAATATTTTCAGAAATTTCTCAAAAAACCATCCTAATATAATTATGAAATACTGAATAAAAAAATCAGTACATCTTATCAAAAAAATTTAATAAAACTTCTAGAAAAAATTATAATATTATTTATAAAAAGAAAGAAAATTTATTTATGAATAAAATTCATTTTTGATGAATAAAACGAGTTACTAAAAATGTAAGAAATTATTTCTAAAAAATTATATAATATTTTTTAAATTATTATTACTCTTATATATTTCATAATTCCTTTTAAACTATTCATTCTATCCTATTTAAAAGTTAATTTATAACGCTGATATAATATATTTTGTTGTCTGTTTAACATTGATATTGTGGATCTTATATGCTATTAAACAAATTAGTTCATTTTTTAAACAACCTGTATTACATCCCCCAACCAATTTATCAATATAAAACCTCAAAATTTTACATTGGGCTTGGTAACATTGGATCTACTATTCAATATACCTTTTTTAAATCCCATACCATAAAAAAGATCAATAAAAGTCCTTCTTCAAATGTGATAATTTAAAGTAAGAAGGTGATCTGAAATAACACATAATATTTTCCAAGTATTAGAAAATTAGGGAGAAGTGAAAAAATTTAAATGTATAAGAAAACTAACTCCCAAGTACATATGGAAATTGATATAGAACATGGTTATAAAGACTCGGATATTTCAAGGTAAACATTTTCTTAATTTTTTTGGAATATTACAAGTCCACAGTTTCTAACGGCGCCTAATTCTGAGTCCCGTTGTGCCAGGAAAAAAATTCTGAAGTTTAGATCGGGTACGCTCAGTAAACGTACATGTGGGTTTTTTTATCTTTTAATGTATTACTCGGAATTGAAATCTAAGGGGACCGATGAACTCGTAGCGCCATTATTCACTTAAGGGGACCTTTACCACAATTGCGTTTTATGCGGGTTGAAAGTTATAATTTGGGGATTCCTATAAAATTAAATAAAAGTGTTGTATTGTACAATTTTATTTAAGTGGTGGTTATTTCCTCAAAAGGGAAGTTTGGGAGGGCCCCACACCCCACTTAACCTCCCATGAGGGGATTTAGTGTGGTGGGGCCAGCATGAACCCAATCCCTTTCACCTCCCCTCATTAAATGTGGAGCCTCTCAACTTCCCTCCTCTCATGAATGTGACAAATATTGAGATTAATTAATGACACTTAATTAATCTAGTTTTGAATTAATTTGAAATGGATGGAAAGTTTATAATTTTGGGAGCCTATTATTTCATTTCCGTTGGAAAATATACTATTGGGGGGTCTCTGGAGAATTAGAAGAATGGTGATCCTCTCTCGATAAAGAACAACATTCTTCAACGAAGAACATATCTGACGAAGAATGTGAAGAACTTCTTCCCACAATGCTTCTTCCTTGGATGCAGCCCGACGTCAAAGAATCTACTTTCTCTTCTTATTCACTTCCCACGTCACTACAATGACTCTTCATCCAACGTTGATGGGATGACACCGTTCACCACAATGCTGTCTTCCGCGACACCCGACTACCACGACGCTTGTCTTCCGCGGCTCGTCGACGTGCGACATCAACTACGAGGTAGGGGGTTTGTATAATTTAAATTGAGAAAACTATAACTCTATTCTAGTTGAATGCAAGTGATCATCCATGGCCCTTTATTACCACCTAACGCAGAGGGCATGGGCCGAACGAACATGGCCCGATGAACCTCCGTTGTTTCCTGTTTTTATTCGCGATGGAGATGATGTTGGAAGAGGTGGCGACGACGATCGAAGGCGGCAACAGCAACGGCGGCCGTGCGCTAGCCCGAAGAGGACTACGGAACTGGGCGCCGCAAGGAAGGGATACCGCGGCCCGCAACCACGGGCCGCTCGGCCGAAGAAAAACTGGCTGGCTAAAGACATCCGGGCTGGGAGAACCACGGAGCCTCCCAGCAGCACACTGCGGAGAAACGCAACCCACTTCCGCGGGCCTCTTCGGAGGGAGAACCGGCCTGTAGGCGGCCGACCGGGTTGAAGAAGGTCGCGGAACCCGAATGTTCCATGTGGGAGAACAGCAGCCCGCCTGTTTAGGCCACTCGCATCGGATAAGACTAGCCAGCTTAGGACGGCCGGACAGGAGGGGCGGCGCCGCCATTTTGGAAAACTGGGGGCCGCGCCCCCCAATTCTCTCAGCCAGCTGGTCGAGCCGCTGCCAACCGTGGGCCGGGCCACGCCCTGTTGTGACGGGCCACACCCTGCTGGGCCGGGCCGCCCCTTATCCGGGTCGGACTCGCCAATCCAGGACCGGCCGACCCGCAGCCCCCTGGGTTTGACGGGCCAGGCCCGCTTCGCTTAAATGTGAATAACTTCTTGACCATGCATAAGATCGATGCCCTGTCTATGGAACTGGGACCCTAACAACGAGGCGGTACTTTTTTGATACTCTAAGTGAGTTTTGGACATCTTTTGAAAACAGTTGGGTTTGGAATGAGCGTAATTCCAACAGGGCCCCTGGGGTGGAAAAGCCAATAACTCTCAGACCGGGAGTCCGATTGACACGTCGTCTGTTGCGTTGGGTTCCTTTTGATGAGATAGAAATTCAGAATACATCAAATCTATATTTAGGGATTTTTGATGTATCAAACCCCTTGGCTCGAGAAGCAGACCCTTCCGGAATCAAGCGTGTTTTGTGAGGGAACCCTAGAATTGGATGCGACTACGATGTCTACCATACTAGAATCCTCCATGGGTTCGATGACGTTGAATACTGTTCTTGTATCCTATGTGGGTTTGGAATTATTGACCTCTATACCTGTATCCTATGTGGGTCCAACAGAGTAGCTGGTCTTGTATCCAGTGTGGGTTTGACAGCTTAGCTGGTCTTGTATCCTATATGGGTCAAACAGCTTAGATGAGTCAGTGACTACATCTGATCATCTCTATCGCTATAAGAAATATGTATACCTATTTTAGATGTGTCTTGAATTCCAATTATTATCATTGATGTGATTGAATTATTTCTTGTGTGGACTGGGTTATTCTTGGGCTTGAGAGTTGGAGCTGAAATGAGATTGATAAAATAGGTATATGTATGGGCATATAACTAAGTAAGGTTCGTTGATACTTTGTGGTTGAAATCCTTATTGTGTGGTTTATCCTTCGTGGATTTTGGGAGACATTCGGGGTCTTGGGGTCCCTACTGAGTATCGTATACTCACCCCTACATGGGCTATGCCTGCTCTACATTGTGTTGGGTACTGAAGATGGACAGAACTGATCGAGGTAGAGGCTTGTAGAGCAGGACGGTACCTGAAGGTGGACCACATGGTGTGACGTACATGGAGTAGACAGACGGAACTGAGGTGTTGAGGAGGCCATCTGTACCCACCCTTCAGGTGGGGTTTCCGGAGGGCGACTCAGTAGTTTCTGTTTTACATTACTACAGTTGCACTAGCTTTTCAGTTGTACTAGTTTTACATTTGTACTATAATTATTGTTGGGATTCTATTTCCAGCCCCTTTTCCATTCAGCACTTACTTTTGTATACAATATTACGTAGTGCTTATTTTAGTTGCGTACTCTATTGTGTTTGTTTACATTCTCAAAGGTGATGCCTTCCCAGCTTAGGGATTTATGCCTTTTGGAGATAGTCGCCAACCCCTGGCCTGTGGAAGGTGGGCTTGGGGTAGCTGTGGCATGGGCCCCAAGGACGGGTCAAGAAAAATTGGTATCAGAGGATTCGGTTCTACCGTAGAACATAGGACTCTGATCATTCTTTTCTGTGGAGCAATAGAGTTAAGAGTATTGAGTGTGGTTTTCAGTCCAGGGAACCTAGTGTTTGTGCGGCGGCCGACGTATCCATACAGCAGGACCCTGACCTCTGATTTCTGACTCAGTGGAGAAAACACTGATTACATGTTTGTTTCAAATGTTTTCTTTGTGATTAATTTGATTCAACTCACAAAGTATATTGTTTTGACCATGGCACACCTATTTCTTTTCAGGATGGCCCCACGAAGGCAGCCAACTAGGGTTTTGAGTTACGTACAAGATGACCGCCCACCGAGCGACGAGGCATCGGTACAAGGCCCCATCACAGGGGAGGCACCAGTGGTACAACTACCTGCTGGGCCAACGTTACCACCAGCCCCAGTAGTAGAGAGTGCACACCGTGTGAGTGCATTGCATGATTTCTAGCAACAGAGGTCGCCCAGGTTCCGTGGAGAGATAGACCCATAAGCAGCTGAGGATTGGCTGGAGGCTATCGTCAGAGTTTTTAGATTTCTAGGGACACCAACCGAACTTATGGTGATCCTTACCACGAGTCTCCTATATGCAGCAGCAGGTGGATGGTGGAGCCTGATGATTCGGGTGCATTACAAGGCATCTTTAATCTTGATGGACTTCAAGAGTCTATTACGCTCGGAGTTTGTTCCAGCCACAAACATGTGGTGCAGATTCAGGAGTTACTTCATCTACATCCGGGCAGCATGACTGTAGCTCAGTACTCAGAGAGGCTGACTGACCTCTCACGCTACTCCACGGATATGGTCTGTGACCCATTCTTCAGGGCCCGATCCTTTGAGCAGGGACTCAGGCATGAGATCTGGGCTTTGAAGATTCCCATCAGCATCCAAACCAAGGCGGGGGTGCTGGAGCATTCCATTCTAGTGGAAGGTTTTCTCACTAAGTAGTCACCAGCACCGAGACCCACCACAGGGCGACACATAGTGGAGTCTTCTACAACCGTAAGTAGACAAATGTCATAGAAGTCCAAGAGGAACAGTCCATCAGGTGGGTAACCTCAGGATATAGGTCTGGTTGTGCGGGTCACACAAAACAGATCCAGCCTTACGAGGAGAAGGTAATTATATGCATGCGGCGGACAGAGCTACATGGCTCGTGACTACCAAAACCTCCATACAGAAGAGCAGTAGACTGTAGAGGGACCTCCTAGGCAGAGGAAAAAGTTTGACCGTGGTGGTCCACTAGTAGAAGGCAGTTGAGGCAGAGGAGCTAGCCGAGCAGCGGGTGGTGGATGACGTTTCAAGGCTCTACCACCACCATCAGTAGGAGATCCACCCCGACCACAGGGACCTGGCGGACAGAGGCTGGCATAGCTCCATCCTGTTGAGGCCTACAACCCCAGGGCACCTATGATGATTAGAGGTACTATCTATGTTTACTCCACCCTTACTGCAGTACTAATAGACCAAGGTGTAAGTTATTATTTTGTTGTCGCTGCCCTTTTTCGGAGTTCGGAGATTCCGACGGAGCTATTGGATCAATCCTTATGGAAAGAGACTCCTACGTGAGAAGACCCGACGATTACACACTCGTGCCGTCAGTGTGAGCATACTCTAGTAGGAGAGGGATGTGGTTGGGATCCTCTTGTAGTGGTGTTGAGGCCTTACAAATTCATCATGGATATGGACTGGTTATCTACAGTCCATGCTCAGATCAACTGTATTAGGTCAAAAGTGAGGTGTGCCCACACGAATGGGACCAGGTTCACCTTCACCGGCAAGAAGGAAGCCTTTGCAGTGCAGGATGTAATTAAGCAGAGGAGAGGGCAGCCGATCACACATCAGTTGGCTATTCTCATCCTCGGAGCAGTTGATGTGAGGAGTCCGAGTTTTCCTGATGTGGTGGATCAGTATGCGGATGTTTTTCTTGATAACGTTTCAGGACTACCTTCTTGTAGTGAGGTACACTTCTACATAGACCTGTACCCCAGGACATCACCGATATCTACACCAGCATATCGAATGGCCCCCACTGAGCTTCATGAGGTGAGGGTACACCAGTGGGACTTTCAGGGGGAGGGATTTATCCGATCTAGTGTTTCATCCTGGGAATCTTCGATATTGTTCACCAAGAAAGTGGATGGGGGCTTGTGACTATGTGTCGACTACTGCTGCTTGAATCAGGTGACCGTGAAGGACAAGTACCCACTTTTTAGGATTGAATACCTATTTGATCAGCCCAAGGGAGCACAATGGTTCTCAAAGATAGACCTCAGGTCTGGCTATCACCAGATCATAGTTCGAGATTAGGATGTGCAGAAGATGTCCTTCAGGTGTTGGTATGGCCACTACGAGTTCTTAGTTATGCCCTTTGGCGTAACCATCGCTCCAACAGTGTTAATGAGTCTCAGTAACATGATCTTCTAACCTTACCTCGATCGATTTGTCGTATTCTTCATAGACGACATACTGATTTACTCGACTACCGAGGAGGATCACGCATACAATTTGCTGGTAGTACTAGACACACTCCGAGAGCATCAGCTTTATGGTAAGCTCTCGAAGTGCCAGTTATAGATTCAAGAGGTTCACTTCTTGGGATAGGTTATCTCAGAGGCTGGGGTAGTAGTGGATCCAGTGAAGATCGAGGCAGTTCTTGCTTGGGAGCCACCCAAGAGTGTGACGGAGGTTCGGAGTTTCCTAGGTCTGGTTGGGCACTATCAGAGAATTTTCCCAGACTTCTACAGAGTTGCAACACTACTTTCATCTTTGATGAAGAAGGGGAAACCCTTAGTGTGGCCAGATAGATTCCATCATAGCTTTTAATAGCTGAGAAAGAGGTTGACTAGTGCTCCCATCTTGAGGTTACCAGAGGAGGGTGTAGGGTACATAGTTAACTGCGAAACATCGGAGACGAGAATTAGGTGTTTCCTGACGTAGGAGTGAGCAGTGATCGCGTATGGTTCATGGTAGTTGAGAAAACACAAGAATAACTACACTACCCATGACTTGGCGTTAGAAGTAGTGGTCTTTATCAGGAAGATGTGGTGGCACTATTTGATGGGCGAGAATTTTACAGTATACTCTGACAACCATAGTTTCAGGTACATATTCTTGCATAAGGACCTGAACCCGAGACAGTGACGATGGCTTATGTTCCTCCAGGAAAATGACTTCAAGATATTCTATACTCTAGGGAAGGGAAACATTGTAGTAGATGCTCTCAGTAGGAGATCAGACATTCAGATGTTGGGAGAGGCGATGTAGCAGCTAGTCGAATGGAAGATATCCTTTGTGGATAGAGATAGAGCAGCCTTTATTCAGGCTCTCACAATCACTTCTCCACTTCTTTAGTGATTCAAAGAGGCACAGCTTGGGGACGTTGACTGTGACGCGACGTGCTCAGATATACACAGGGCAGGCACCTGATGGATTTTCTAATGGTGGGGAGCACGTCATTCTCTTCAGGGGATGTACTTTGGTACCAGTTTCATTACAGTAGGAGGTCCTAATGGGGTTTCACACTTCCCTTATAGCGGTACATCTAGGTGTGGAAAAGATGTATCAGGACATCAGACGACAACACAGGTGGCCGGGTATGAAGTAGGTTGTATCAGAGTTCATTTCCTGATGCCTCACTTGTCATCAAGTGAATGCGGAGCACCAGGTACCAGAAGGCTTGGTAAAAACCTTAGAGGTCCCAGAGTGGAATTGGGGTGGGATATCCATGGATTTCGTGACGGGGCTTCCACGTACATCCATAGGACATGACTCTATCTGGGTGATCGTAGACCGACTCACCATGTCAGCCCACTTCTTCCAAATTAGAGAGCAGGGCTCAGTAGAGAGCATGAGATGCCTCTACATTTAGGATGTTTTACGACTTCATGGTGTGCCATAGACTATCATCTCTGACCGAGATGATCATTTCACATCCCAGCTATGGAAGGGGTTACATGAGGATTTGGGATATAGCTTCGTTTGAGCACCACCTCCCATACTTAGGCGGAAGATCAGACTGAGAGACCATTTAGACTCTTGAGGACAATCTTCTTGTATGTTTCCTTGGCTTTTTCCGCAGCTTGAAGGATCACTTACCCTTGGTGGAGTTTACGTACAACAATAGCTACCACTCCACCATCGGTATGGAACCTTATGAGGAACTGTACGGTCGGCCTTGGAGATCACATCGGTGCTGGATAGAACCAGGGGAGTTAGCTCTTGTAGGACCAGAGAAGGTTCAGGCTATTACGAAGAAGGTGCAGATCATCCAGGAGAAGATAAAGACTACACAGACCATACATAAGTCCTATGCTAATCGGAGACGGTGACCACTGGAGTTCAAGGATGGCGACCACGTTTTTCTATGGGTCTCACCTCTATGAGGACTACGAATATTTGGCTGGGGCGTCATGTTATCTCCACGTTTCATTGGGCCGTTTCAGTTCCTTATCAGAGTAGGAAAGGCGGCTTACCGCTTGGCCCTTCCACCTCAGTTTCACCGGGTGCATGATGTCTTCCACGTATCTCAACTGAGGAGATACGTGAACGACCCATCCCACGTCATCGGCCATGAGGAGATGTACATCAATGATGGGGCGACATTCACGGAGGTATCGATGGAGATTGAGGATCGATAGGAGTGGGTCCTATGTGGATGTTCAATTCCTCTGGTGCACATTCACTGGCAGTACGACAACCTCTAGGAAAACACATTGGAGTGAGAGGCTCATATGCGTGCTCAGTACCCTCTTTTGTTTCCCTAGTGTGTGTTGTAGCTTTACGAGGACATAGATCCCTGAGGTGGGGGTAATGTAAAGACCCAGAAATTTCAACGAATTTTTTTTATTAAATTATTTGGAATATTACATGTCCGTAATTTCTGACGGTGCCTGTTTCTGAGGCCCGGTGTACTCGGAAACATATTCTGAAGTTTAGTTCGGGTACGTTCAGTAAACGTACGTGCCAGTTTTTTCTATCTTTTAAAATGTTGCTCGGAATTGAAATTCGAAGGCACCGATGAACCCATAGTGCCGATATTCTCTTAAGGGGAACTTTACAACAGTTAGCTTTTATGTGGGTTGAATTTTATAAATTTGAGATTCGTAGAAAATTAAATAAAATTCTTGTATTGGACAATTTTATTTAAGAGGTGGTTATTTCCTCCAAAGGGGAGTTGGGGTGGGGACCACACCCCAAATTACCTCCAATGATAAGATTTAGTGTGGTGGGGCCCACACAACCCAAACCCTTTCACCTCCCCTCATTAAAGGTGGAGCCTCTCCACCTCCCTCCTCTCATGAATGTGCTAACTCTTGAGATTAATTAATACCACTTAATTAATCTAGTTTTGAATTAATTTGAAATGGATGGAAATTTAATAATTTTGGGAGCCTATTATTTCATTTGCGTTGGAAAATATACTATTGGGGAGGCTCTGGAGAATTAGAAGAAAGGTGACCCTCTCTCGATGAAGAACACCATTCTTCAATGAAGAAAATGTCCGATAAAGAACGCGAAGAACTTCTTCCAACAACGCTTCTTTTTCAAATTCTCCCCGACATCAAGGAATATTTGTGATCATTGGATTTGATTCCCGCATCACGACAATGACTCTTCTACCAACGTTGATGGGACGACACCATTCTCTGCGACACCATCTTCCGTTACGCCCTACTACCATGACGCTCGTCTTCCACGGCTCGAAGACATACGATGCCAATTACGAGGTAGAGGGTTTGTATAATTTAAATTGAGTAATTTATTCATTATTTCTTGGTGAATGCAAGTGATCATCCATGGACATTTGTTACTCCCTAACGAGGAGGTCATGGGTCGAACGAACATGACCTGATGACCCTCCATTGTTTCCTATTTTTATACGCGATAGAGACGATGTTGGAAGAGGTGGCTGTGACGAATGAAGGCGGCGGCAGCAACGGCGACCGTGCGCCGGCCTGAAGTGGGTCGCGACACCGGGTGTCGTGCAGATGGGAGACCGCGGCCCGAAACCATGGGCTGCTTGGCCAATGAAGAACCGACCGGCTAAAGCCAGCCAGGCTGGGAGAACTGAGAGGCCTCTCGGCACTGCGCTGCGGAGAACCGCGGCCCGCTTCCACGGCCCGCTTCAGTGGGTGAACCGGCCGACAAGCGGCCGGCCCGGTTGATGAAGAAAATGGCACCGAAAGGTTCCACATGGGAGAACAGCAGCCTGCCTGTGTGGGATGCTCGCGATGAAGAAGACCGTCCGACATCGGCTGATAGGACAGGAGGGGCGACGCCCCTCGACGCCACCGTTTCGGAAAACTGGGGTCGCAGCCCCTAATTCACTCGGCGAGTTGGTCGGGCCGGGCCGCACCTAGCCAGGCCAGACTATTCCCCACCGGGCTGTGCCATGCCCCATTGGGCCTGGCCGACCACTTAGCTGGGCCGGACCTGCCAGCCCACTGGGATTGACGAGCCAGGCCCGTTTCGCTTAAATGCGAATAACTTCTTGACCGTGTGTCTAATCTACACACTGTCTTCGGAAATGGGACCCTTACGATGAGTCAGTGCCTTTGCAATACTATATGTGAGTTTTGAAAAACTTTAGAAAATGGATAGGTTTGGAACAAGTGTAATTCCAACCGATCCCCTAGAGAAGAAAATCCAATAACTCTCAGACCGAGAGTCCAATTGACACGCCATCTATTGCATTGGGTTATTTTTGATGACATGGAACTTCGGGATACATAAACTCTGGACTTCGTGATAGTTGATGAATCGACCCCCTTAGCTCGATGAGCGGACCCTCCCGGAATCGAGTGTGTTGTGTGTGAGAACCCTAGAGCTAGCTGCGACTAGGATGACTACCATATTGGAATCATCTGTGGGTTCGATGGCGATAACTACTATTCTTTTATCCTGTGTGAGTCCGGCAGTATTGAACTCTTTACTTTTTCTTGTGTGGGTCCAAGAGAGTAGCTGGTCTTATATCCTGTGTGGGTCCGACAGCTTAGCTGTTCTTGTATCATGTGTGGTTCTGAGAGCTTAGATGAATAAGTGAATACATCTGATCATCTCTATATATATACGAAAGATGTATACCTGTGTGAGCTGAGTCTTGACTTTCAATCATTATCATCGATGTGATTGACTTCTTTACTGTGTGGACTGGGTTGTGCTTGGGTTCGTGAGTTGGAGCCAAACTGAGATTTATTACTTAGGTATATGTATGGGCATATAACTAAGTAGGTTTTGTTGATACTTCATGGTTGTAATCATTATTCTTTGGTTTATCCTTCATGGATTATGGGAGAACTTCGGGGTCTCGGGGTCCTTACCGAGTATCACATACTCACCCCTGTATGGGTTATGCCCACACTACGTTGTGTTGGATGCAGACGGTGAACAACACTGATCGAGGTAGAGACTTGTAGATATGGACGATAACTGGAGTTGGACCACATGGAGAGACAGAAATAGAGTAGACGGATGGAACTGAGGTGCAGAGAGGCCATCTGTACCCTCTTGTCAGGTGGGGTTTTTCGAGGACGACTCAGTAGTTGTTGTTTTACTTTACTGAAGTTGTACTAGATTTTCCGTTGTACTAGTTTTTCAGTTGTATTGTACTTAATGTTGGGCTAGTATTTTCGACACCTTTTCCTTTCAGCACCTACTTTTTTATACAGTATAACTTAGTGCTTACTTCAATTGTGAACTCTGTTGTGGTTGTTTACTTTCTTAAAGGAAATTCCTTTCCAGCTTAGGGATTTACACCTTTGTGCTAGTCGCCAACCCCTAGCCTATAGAAGGTGGTCTTGGGATAGTCACGGCATGGGCCCGGAGGACGGGTCGGGACAATGGTAATGACAATATTAACCATAAGAAAACCATAAATCTATGATGGATTAAAAGGATAATGATTTTTCGGTAAAAAAATAAATGAACAATGTTTTATATTCAAAATAAATTTTTATAATGTTGGGGAGTTACATTACAATATATACAATGAACATACGGAAATATACTAACATAAAAAGTAGTGTTTCATCATTCAATAAATTTTCAAAATAAACTCATCTTTTTCTCCAAATGATGAGTATGGAATTTCAATGCATGACTCACTAGAATCAACATCTACCAATCAAAAAATATATAAAATAATAACATTATATTCCTCCCATATTTTGTAAGTAACTAAAATTAACGTGGATAAGAAAATATAGGAGAATATCTAAAAAAATAATAAACCTTTATTTGAGGAAAACTACTTTAATATAAAAAATTCAATAGTAATACCCAACGATCAACATTGATAATTCAATAAATAACTATACACAAAATTACTAAAATTTATTTCACCCTAATATTGAAACAAAAAATAATAATTTTTTCATCATCATCTTGAAAGATATATATAACATTTATCTCCGTTTTAGAAAAAAATATCCAAAATTTTCATACAAATTTTCAATGCCTCTAATCACATAATCACAAATAAATGATAATCATTTTTTAATATCTTGAATCTCTAAAATACCACATTATAATCATATATATTTAAAAAAGATAATTCCACAATTATTCCTCAAATAATATCCCATAATATTATATAATATTACCAAAAACCTCGATCTACTTTAGAAAAATATTTAATGAAATAATTACCAAATCACATTATAATCACAATGGTTATCTGTATGTTCCTAAAATTGACTTATATTTCATCTATAAATTCATTTAACGAAAAAAAATGTCAAACTGATAGGGAATCTGTGTGAGGTAGTGGTAGGAGAAGTACCATTATCACCCTTAGGTCGTGGGTTTAAGCCTCTCAACTATTCTGGGGTTTCACCTGACTAGTTTGTTTTCATTTTTCCAAAACTGTAACTATTATAATATTTTTAATAATGGGGAAAATTCCATAAAAAATAACCATAATATATTTATCTATAAATAAATTTTCAAACCGTAATAGTTATGTCATACAATTTATTTTCCATCACAAAATATAAATACCCATATTTACCTCAAAAATAAATTTCTCCCATAATATCATTACTAACATAATAATTTCATATCTTCAATACTAAAATGGAGTTCTGATAATTTTAACTTAGGATAAATCTTAATATTTTAAATGCATGGTGGTATCAAAAACTCTTAATATAAACACAAAGAACAAAAATCATAATACCCAAAGCTATTTAAAACCCACTCTGATACTAACTATAAGGACCATTTCATAAAAATTATATATTATAGTTAATTTATACTATACGTATATTTATTTCATTCCAAATGATATTTTATATTTATAGTTTTAAAGAATTCAGAAAAATTAAATCACACTAAACATATACATTACAAGTGGACACTTAAAAACGATATCAATTTTTTCACCAAGAAAAAAATGTTTTCTTTTCATGAAATATATTAAAAAAATTTACCTTTACCTAATAAATTTTCATAACACATAATTAAATACATATATTTTTATTAAAAACAGAATATAAGCACCAAAATCTTTATAACGTCTATACTTTTAGAAAAATTTTAATTCAAAGAAAAACATGAAAACCGGTGAATTTTTTTCCTTTTTTTAAATGATATTTTGGAGGATGAAATAAATCATTTACTTATTAAAATAATTTTTTTCTCAAATAAAAACGGTCAAACTCATAGAATGAAAATAAAAAATGTTTTTTTACACTTAGAGGATCACATTAATAACCCATTTTAAACACATGTTTGAAATAACTAGAGGCCAGTTAAATTGGTATGATAAAACATTTGGTAACTACAACCAAATTTCCTTAGAAAACAATTTATATTACTCAATGTATTGGAGCAATATTTGGGAAAACGAAACTCAATTACTAGCTCACATGATGATATATAGAAAAACAAAATATATAATCATTATCATGCTCTCCTCCAAGCTATAAGGGAGATTAACCTCTAATGTAAGAAGTATAAGCATCAAACATTTTACATATAATGATAATGTACCTCCAAATCTATTTTAAAATTTTCTAAAATACACTTTATATGTTATTAGTAATAGAAGAATTCAAAATTCCGCACAACAAAATTCCAAACATCAAGAAACAAGAAAACATTTAACCCCATAACCAGATCCAAAAGATAAGAGACACTTGAACCCTCTGAGTATTATGAAAGAATTATTTGTTTCTATCTTCCGTAAACAGTCATCATCAGCTCAAAAAATCAAAGACAAATTTAAAAAATCAAAGAACAAGAAAAAATCATCATACCCCCTGAAAAATCTCAGTCATATCTCCATAAAAATAGAACTCAAACCATCATGACAACAACATAAACTTATATGTGGACCAAAACATTAACTTGAGTCATTCATCATAACAAAATGAGACCATCTACTTGCACAAGTCAGAAAAAAATTACGCCCTCATCCTTTCCTAAGCCGTTGATAACCTACCACCATAACGCATCACACACCCAAAAACTCAAGTATACCATCACACCTGACCAAACTGGAAGAGGGTAGTGGACCAGGATGCGATATAGGAGAGAGTGGAGGGACTCCCACAATAATCCACCAAACATGAACTATCACGAAAAACCCAAAAGGGGACCAGGACTGAAAAAATATGAGGGGTCAAAACCCAAGAGATATCTAAGAGGAAGAAAAAATTGGGGTTGAAGCATTAAAAATTGGAGATGCGACACTGAGAAATATAAAAATACCTATCCACTAAACCCAAATCTTAAGAGAATACATCGTTCTATATCTAACCGGAAAAGGAGTAGTAGATCTCATGGTCATAGTGCAGAGGAGATGACCTGGAAGAAAGATGAAGTGACACGAAACAGAGGTAGGTTTGGGGGATGAATGAGAAGAGAACACAATATTGAGAGAAATAGGGAAAGAAGAGGAGTTATATAGAAGAGGCAATCAAAATCAATGGAATAACATGGGGAAGGGAAGGCAATTGGGGAAGAGATATGAAGCGCTGTCAATGAAGCCGCAAGGATATTCTAGTGGAAACACTATAAGATATTGAGTGGAGAGAGAGACAGAGAACTAGGAGAGAGAGAGAGGCACAATAACCTAAATTCATGTACCATATCATGAATAGAACATTTTATTCTTTCACCCTTTCATCATATAACCCTTTTTAAAATCTCTTTTAAACCTAAATAAAAACACATATGGATATCAAAATACCATTTTCTTATTTAAAATGATTTTTTTAAAAAAAATATAATATTTGGGTACATTATAATGAAACCATTTTCATTAAATATTACTATTATTTATTGTTATGGAAACATGAATAAATTAAGAAACATAAAATTAAATAGAATAATGATTTCTAAACTAATGTCCCATACCTTGAGTTCTACTCGCCACAAACATTCTTTATCTTCCTAAATAAAAAATAAGTTTAATTTATTATTGATGAAGGATTTTTTAAAATTTTATCATTACTTTTATATCACTTATTAACATTTTACATTGAATTATATAATCATTTATGTTCATATAATATTTTTTTGAGGATATTTGGTTCATAAGTCCATAATTAGTTTTCTATGTTGACTATAGTCAATAAAGACATTATTCCATCATCTTCGGAATAAAAACATTGAAATAATAATATTTTTGGTATATAAATTATACTTTTAAAAATAACCACTAAAAAAGGTAATGAAAAATTGACTATGTTAAAATCATGGAGATGGAAGGTCGTACACACTCATGAGAAACATTTACATTTTTAAATGATCATTATGGAAAAAACGTAGGTATCGTTTCATGTTTATATAAAGATCAAAATATATTATATATTATATAAATACTGAAAATATAATTATATGTTTCGTCCATGTGATTTTTTATGAAAATCTAATTGCATTGCTCTGTGTTGATGGTAGTCTATACGTAAGAAAAAAATACATTACAATTCTTCTTTGCGAAAGGAAGGGAAGGAAGGTAGATGACATATTATCTATTAATATTGATTATAAAATCATGAATATAATATATATTATTACTTCCTTAATTATAATTTATCCATGATATATGGTGATATAAGATTAATTACATCATTTCTCAAGGAAGCAATCCATCGTACAACCATATGATGGGTTTTTTTAACATATGAAAGAAGATGATATGGATATTTGTTGTGATATTAAGATAATTATTTTTCAGTATATGGAGGATACTAATTTCATTATTTTATCATCGTTTAGGATTTTTTTATTGATGTGGATTACGAAACAAAAAATATATAAATTAGGATAAAAACTGTATTTGTTATATGGAAAATAACGATTCATAAACACCTTAATACCACTATGATTGGTATTAATTGTAAATGAGGATCTCTAGAAATATAATATTTATTCTATTAAGGTAATATTTTAGGGAATTTCTGATCCAAATGGTTTTTCTATGTGTATAAATGTGATGAATATGAGCATTTTTATAAGTTAGGGGAGGGGCGGTCTTGAATTTCTCATAATATTAAATTTATATAAATGAATTTTCATTTCCAAATGGATAAAAAGAAATTTAATTAGAATTTAAATTGAGGATGGGTCAAAACAATCTCATAAAATTAATATTGGATATCTTTTTATGATATTTTAACTCTTATCATTTTCTTTCAATCTCAATTTAACCCCTTTAAATATTACCATGACAATATGGTTTTTTAAAGGTTGAGGTTCAATTTATATACTATATAAGTAAAATTAAACCATAAATGGATTATGGTTGATATTTTAATCATTAATTTAATCCATTTTATGAATTTATAATTTTTTAAGAATTATATAACATTTAATGACATACTATTTATTAACCAATACCCATTATTCCAATTTTTATATCTATTTATTACATTAATTATAATAATATGAAGCTAATATTTATAACTAGAATAAATTATTTTATCACATTTTAAAAAATTAAAATAAAAATGTATATATTTATTTAAATTTAATTAACTTTGTGAAATTATATTTATGTTATTATTTTTAACATCATTAATTCGATTTTTCATTTAATTGAAAAATTACTACATCAACATTTGTATTAATTTAAGGTAATAGTATTCTAAATAAAAATTAAAATAAACATACATTTGGGAAGATAAATCTTATAGATTATGGATTAATTTTTATTGTCCAACAAATCCATTTGATAAAACCAGATGAAAAATAACACACATATAAAAAACAAGACTGTGACATGTCTGACTTTTCAACGAATAAAATACTATAAAAATAATTATATCATCCATGTTTCCAAAAAAGGTCAAAAATTTGGCCATGGATGATTATGGTAGATATATATGAATAAAATATGAATTAATTATTTTTTATGGTCATTTAGTAGTTATTATCATTTTATTTGTAGCATAAATTACCTGATTTATGCCTTATAGTGGTAATAAAATTACTAAGTTTGGTATTCATGTTTATCAAAATAAAAATGGAATATTAAATAAATTTTGTCCTATTGATTCCAATTTGGAATCAAAATCTCAAATTTTAAAACACATAATTTATAGAACATAACTTCAAATAAAATTAGAAAAATGAAATGAAAAATAGTTATTTCATAAAAAATCCCTTTCAAAATAAAATGTTTTTATACAAATTTACAATTTAATGTCCATTTCAAAAAAAATAGTTAGATAATTGTAAATCATATTAAACTAATTTAAATTTAAATCTAATCTAAAATATATTATAAAATTGTATATACTTTAAAATAAAAAATTATTTTTAATAAAAATTATTTTTTATTTTTCCTAGAAAAATCTATATTTCATAAAAGTATCAAAAATCAAGGCTAATATAATTATAAAATGTTGAATTAAAAAAATGAAACTCATTATATATAATAAATTTTCAAAAATTTTAAGATAGTAATTATTATATTAACTCATATAATGTTAGAAAATCCATTTTTGAAGAAAAATTGTTTTTAATGAATAAAACAAATTTACTAAAATTTCGAGTGATTATTTGAAAATAATTAATTAATAGTATATAAACGAGTACTACCATTATATACTTCAGAATTATGTTAAAAAAATATTTCCCACATATTTAACAACTATTTTATAAGAGTTAGATAATAATATTTCATTATTTTTTTAAGATCACTATTACCTTTCATGTATGTTATCAAAAATAGTATTTAATTTTTAAAACATGGAACATTAAACTAACACATAGTTGAAACACCATCCTCTATAAGTATCAACCATTCCCATAAATACCCCACAAGCCCCGAATACTTACACATAGAAGGAATCCTATAATATTCTAAAAACTAATGTCGTACCAACTATAAATATAGCGTATAAATACAAGTAGTATCAATGAACTCCACATATTTATTTTTCACAACCATTCAATACGATGTATTCATAACATCCCCATATGGAGTATTCAAAACCACCAAATGGGAGTATTCGAGTTCACCCATAATTGTTTATTCCATTTAAAAAACCATCACCCCATAAACATTTTTCATATCCTATCATATAAATGAATATGAATTTGCTAAACAACTCTACTAGTCAAAATAATACATAGATAAATGGATCAGAAAAATGGTAAATTCTTTATTATTTCACCCATAACCATTGCTACAAAAGTATCACATAGCTACCCAGATTAGGATTCGTGTCAAGTATCCAAAATGGGTCTCTTATGTAATAACATTTCAAAGGAACCCCACTGGGGTTCTATAGGTAACCTCCGAATTCGGGAACCCTGACTGGTCCACTTCAGACATGTCAGAGCATAGGAAACCTATATGGGTCCTTTCTTAATCCAAATCAATTCAACTATCAAAACCTATCACATGGGTGGTATCAAACCCACCAACCCATTCTTAATGATCCTAATGATCTATGTTATCTCAGGGGTTCACACAAAATCTACATGCGACATTGACTTTAATACATTCCACACCACAACTTGAAGGTGGTCGGAGGATTATATAAAAGAGTCACTAGGTCAAACTATTCCTTGGAACTTCGCCTAATTGGGTTGGATGAAATAATAAATCATTAAAATAGTAATGAACTTATCCAACAACAAAAAAGACTTATAAGATAGTGCTCAATTGTCCAATGCATCCCATAACACATAACCAGGCCAAGTAATTCCATTTTAGTTATAAAAAATAATTTTTAAATAAAAATGTTGTGCGTTTTAATAATACAAATTTATATTGGATACCACACATCTCATGAACCCTAATTGAAATAATAAATACCATATGAATGTTAATGTGAACAAACAACCCAATTTAAATGTTTTTACATTTAATTATTTACATTGGTGGCCTTTCTTGGGCTCACCAAGTGTCGCCCAATGTCTACCCTAATTCAAACTCATCACGAGATCTCTTAAATCATTCTATAAAACCTATAAAATTTTAACTACTTATTAATAATTAATTTAGATATTTTATTCGAACGAGGAATATTTATAAAAAATCATCATAACATGTTGTCATTTTGGCACCATGATTACACGCCCATCAGAGGACCCCTATGGAACCGATAAAATCAAACTAAGACATATCCATATCAGCCAATGATGACATAATAGTTAATTAAAATTTAATTAAGGTAAAAAGTTTATAAAATAACACTGTAGTGACATACCTCATTAAATCCATTGGAGACTATGTCATATGGCCTTGATTAACATCATCTACGTAGGATAAACAAAACCCCCACGAGACTCAGATGATTTCACTATCCTCTAGTGATATAATTATATTGTACCTAAATATAGAAGAAGTAAACTAAAATAATTGTAGGATTGGATCAATAGAAGTTACCTAGTTTAAATTAATTTCTCTTATCATTGATATAATCCACCAAAAAACCCTCTCAAATTGTCTTGAATGATGAGAATATGGGGTGAAACCCTAGCCTTGCAATTTTAATGAAGTGGATGAATATGAAATTCACCATGTAAAAATTTTTAGGAGTAGAAATTTAATTTTAAGCCTTAAAAATAATGTTGATACTGGGACACCGGCATTCTGGTGGCCACATTCTGCATGTAGGTTACTATGTCAACCCCTCGATAATTTGATGGTGTTTATGTGGTTGGATACTAGTTGCTAGTCATTTTTTACAAGACATTGAGCCACACAATGATATATCTTAAACTCTATTAAGAATTACTAGAAATTAACATACGTAATTTTATAAACAAAATATATATTTTTAGTAGTCGGAACCTTCAAAATAACATTATGATGTATAATTACAAAAAAAACATTTCAAATGGGTGAAAATTAAAATTCTCTCTTAAAACCAAAAACCATATTGACATGAGATCTTACAACTTCCCCACCATGGTTCTTATAATCCATTAAAAGATTCCAAAATATTCCAATAGATCATCAAATCCTTCCTTTTAAGGTAATTATAGGTCAACAAACAACATTCAGCCTCTGAATCACAAGAATTATCTGGTAGATAAACTCCACAGCTATAGAGATCTGTTAATTAAAATAGAAGACACCAATCATGACCACTACTATAAAATAACTTATATTAGTACTCACATCCATCTATTCCAAAAATAATAATTTCATTATTTCTAGATCCACCATCTAGTATATGGTACTACCTAACATAATACATCGCTAGAAGTTTCCAATTTTGATTTATGACACCCTCAAATATTGGAATTATATATCGAAACATGATCTAGATACTCTCACTATTCCCCTAATGTTTTTTCCAATACCCTCACATGAATATGAGTGAAAAAATGATATAAATTTGATATAACAAATAATTCATATTTTTTTTAATAAATTGATGAGTTTCTACTATCAAGACACAGTACAAAAATAATAAATTTTCCTAATAATCCCCCCAAAAAAAACCTAATCATTCTCATAATATCCAAAATGTCACTCACAACATGGATTTAAGACCAAAAATATATAATTACACATGATAATGAATCGTGATCCTACTGAGGCCACTTTACATAAAAAACATCTGGCTTCCTAATAGAACTCTAATATAGAACCACTCTGTTATGATATCATAAACATCACAATAATTACATGATCAAAAAACACAAAAAAACATGTAAAATTCATAATTTGGATGTTCAATATATATGGATTCCCAACCAGATAAAATTATATCGTGATTAAACCATGATAATAAGGTTATTACCTTCCAAAATAATACTATTAACACCTCTATATCATACCATGTCTACTGCTAATTATTTGGATATATAAAAGTTCACATCCTCATCAATAGTTTGGAATTATCTGAGAAACTGAATCCCTATGGGTTAAACAACACGCTGACTCCTTGAACTCCATTATGACTAACTTTTAGTTCCTGATAAAATTTGATGTAACCCATTTTAACAAATTTATATTCTAAACTAATCACAACATTAGGAAAATATACCCACAACACCCCAGAAATGGTTACTAACTTTATATTTAGATTTCACTACTAACCAATGCATAATTCAATAGGTCAGAGACATGAAAATCATGCCTCAAAATGATCTCATTTGAGAGAAAAGGTAATACATCCCCATACCACCTCATCATACATCTCGACTCATGATCCCATGAGTTTCATCATTTCAAAAATATGATCCATAAAATAAAACACATATCTTTCTACATTGAATGCTAGTAACATACAACATGAAGTTCCATTCAAAATCTTCTTCATTTTTTTAAAAATTATATGCCCAGAATAGACACATGATAACACTTCAACGAACACTTTACAAACATAAAAACTATCTACCCACTATTAAATCACTCCTAGACTCACATCCATTAACAAAAAAGGCAGATAGTCAAATTTTCATTCCCTTCGAAACATGCCTTTATACAAAGGAAAAAACACAAATGGTTCATTCTTTAAAAAACAACAAGAAAACCCATTCATGTTTCCCCCAAATCAGACCAGCGGTCACAACCATAACGTAGTTTGACCTTCTCATATGGTAGAGGATTTTTTATATTAGTGGGGTGTATATGTTATTACTATGAGGAGACTATACCTCTTATATTAGAGTGTGAAATATTATGAAAAAGTAAACTAAAATATCATTAACAAACAAAATGATCGATGTAAATAGGAATAAATTGTAATTTAATTAAAATATAATTGGATTGGAAGGATTAGAGGGAGTTAATTTGGCCATTGGTACTAGACACCATGTAGTTATATATGGGAAAATTCTTGAGGATCTGCCTTTCATGTAGGGATCTTTAGAGCATCATGTAGCACATGTGGGAGGGGTTGTTCTATGTGTATAGTATTATCCCATTCTAGTCATGTATTAGGACTTGTCTCTATCAACCTATAATACATGTAAGGTTCTCCATCAAACCAGTCAAAAAGGCAATTATCAAAAAATTAAATTATATATTAAGGCCTTCGATTATAGAAGGATGCATGCATATAGTCATTCAACATTGATCACTCACAAGGGAAATAAGATCCCTAGAAAGTGAAAAAAGAAAAAAATAAAAAATTATCCACAACTAATATAATACATATCTTATTTGAATCTATATATACAATCCTAGGTTATCCTATTGGATTCATCATAAGAATCAACCCACTTTTTCTTGTAATAAGTTTGGGATACACAAATACACAAGTGATGTGGTAGACAATGTAGGTTATGAGTTTAGAGATTAGTAGGGAATCACCAACGTTGTCTAATATATATAAATTGAATTTATTGAAATGTGAACATGATATGTTCTTACTAAATAAATAACAACTAATGCAAATAAATAAAATAAAAAACACACCTTCATCCTCAAGTTTGTGAACCTGATCGACCGTACAAATATCATCTTATTAAAAAGTGTCTCTAAACACGTTGTAATAAAAGTGGAAACCCACATGACAACCTTGGGGTCATTACCTATTATATATAAATAATGGAATGGAGAGTATGATATACCTCAAAATATTGTCTAATTTCAGATAGAAAACTCTATACCACCATCACAACCTAAGGTATTCCCCATCCCATTATGAAATGGTCTTTTTAGTTGTTCTTTAATAGAATAAAATTTAATTAACACACCCATGGATGAATAAAATTTCCACAGAAAAATATCATGTTTCATTGACACCATCTTATATGTGTTTTAACCAAGACCACTACAGACCCTACAATCCCCCAACATCTCACAAGTGGAAGGAACCACGTCCTCTGCATGAAACTAGAATAATCTCGACACCAAATCCATGGTAGCCACTATAGAAATATCAACAGTCACCCCATAGGATTCTTTTAAAACCTCCCTATGGTGATTATTCAATACATTAAATATGGGATCTTTCTATTCCAAATAGTAAAAACATCACCCTATGGAAGTTCACTATATCCAATCAAAAAAAATGAAAAATGGTAGGAAAAATTCATAAAATAGACACCACTATTCATAGACTATTAGCCTATGAGAAAGGAATCAGATCCAATGTGGAAGCTATAAAAATAAATAAACATGTCATTGACACCCACCCTGGGTCAGATAAGAGTCTATCCATCCACTTAGGACCCTTAAGTAATATCATATAAAAGACACCCAATCATTTTATACATGTCAACAATCAGATTAGGAACCCATTGTGTCCCTTAGGCCATGCCACAATAGAGGAGAACTACATGGGTCTATTTTTAACACCTAATAAATAATTTTTATGAGAATATTATGCTTGATATGTTGCATGACACACAACACTGAGCTACATGTGATCTTTCAAATACTAAAAAAATAGTATTATTTAAATGTTCCACTATAACCAAGACATTAATTTTGTCGTATATGTACTAATAAAGACATTATTAATAACATTTATAAGGTGTTTATATAATTAAAATAAATTTATTCATTCATAATAAATATGAATAAAATTGTAGGTAATGTCATTTTATGCATCAAAATTTGTTATTTTCAAAAAATATATTACAGTTAGCATGTGAATACTACAACTAATAATTCACACTTTTATAAATTTTATTTTACAAAAAATATAAATTTCCAAAATTACTATGACATAGTATTATTAGGAGGAGTTTTGAGATTTTTTTGTATGAATATTTGTGTCATTGAATAATGGAAAATATCTATTCTTACAAGATAAAAATTTCATTTCATTATATCATGTAATGTAAAAATATAATTATATTATGAAGTTATAATTAATGTACTATAGTATACATTTTATTTAACACAATTTCAATAATTCCATTGAAATTAACATTATATTTATTTTAGGTATATGATTTTTTAATGATTAAATTATTTTTCTAGATAACTATTTTCATTGTGCTTCATGAATTTATTTTGAAATTGATTTTATCCAATTATAGAAATTGTATCATCAATGATAGATACCATATTCCAACTTATAATTATATTTTATTGAAAAAGTCTCGTTTTTTGTAATAAATATGAATAGTGATAATTGAAAATATTTTTCATCCATGTAATGGGTAAAAATATTAATTAAGTTAAAAAATAATGTGTTATGTATTTTAAAATCCATCCGACATATTCAAATATTTCATTAAATTTGTTAAATTATTACACACCTTTGAAACAATTTAAAATAATGAATATGAGTTCCCTTTTTCATTAATAATGACCTTAATTTTATTTTTTGTAATGGAAAATTCAAAAACTAGACCATTATTGATTTTAATATTGAATATTTTTTGTGATAGGTATAAAAACATTTTATGAGTGGTTATACATGGTTATTTTTAAGATGAATATTTATTTTTATTATTATTTATTTTTATTTTTTATTAATGAAATTATTTATTGGAATTCATCGATAACATCTATATAATTATTTTTAAAACTATAAATAATTCAAGTTAGTTATTTTAAATACATAAGTAGTATTTTTTATTGAGTTATGGTATTCTGATTTTTTTTCATATATATGTAATATATTTTTTATATGTTTAATTTTAATATTTTAGTTACATAATAGACTTGAAATTTCTTAATATCATATTTTGTGAATAGCCTAACAGTTGAATTTAATGGTATTTTATGTAAAATATTATGTTATTAAATTATTTAAAATTAATATATAATATTATATTTTGGAATTGAATGGGATATTTTAATGAATATAATCTATTTTATAATTATGTGTTACATTTCCATTTAGAATAACTTTATTGATCAACATTGTTTAAAAATCTTACTGTCACGGTAATCATTAAATTTGGCTTATACCGGTTGAATATAAGATATTAGTGTTAAAAAATCACAAAATAGTGTTTATGTTTAATTAAATGCGAGTATTTCAACATTTTAAATTCATAGTTTTTGAAATATTTCATTTCATGACATGATAGTAAAAGATAATTTATTTTAATTTAAAACAATAAGTAATTCCAAAGTTGTCCTTATGATAAATTATAAAAGGACACCACATCATATTTCATCCTCACACTACATTATCCATTTATCTTTACAATGTTAAAAAATAACATCCCAAACCTCTTTACAAGGATCTAGATGATGTGGTCTCATCTGAAGGCCATCATATATTACTTTATCTGTAAGCTAAATATGACTTTCAGAAAAATATTAACTCGACGTTTTCATTTTATTTCTTCTTCTAAATTAATTAAATATTATTTAAAAAATAAATATATTATATCATAAATATGTAAAATATAGTTAATTGTATTTTATGACAATGGTAAACTAATTTTCATCTCATTTTCAATCATATAGGGATCGAGAACATCGTTCAGACATATGTGTGGACTACCACCTCGATTAAACAATGCATTTAATTTTTCATTGGTAAATCGAAATGGAAATAATTATGATGAATTTAATGGATATATATGATATTAATGAAATAATAATTTTTCTATAAATTTATTATATTACTCACCTTTCTACCATTCCAAACGTTAAAAATGATAATGTCACTCTTACGTACTTGTGGAAAAAAACATATGTAAAGCTATACGATACATTTTTCATGTGTGACCTTCATGGATGAATATAATTTTATTAATGTATATGAATTATTATTATTTAATAATTAATTTTATTATTTTAATATAATGATGAAGACTTTGACTATAGTAGACCAACCGATGTTAAACAATTATGAACCTAAATCCCTTAAAACATCTAACGTGAAGTGAACTGATCCAATAAACATACATTCTATAGTAATAATTGAAATGAAATTGATAATAATATGGTAATAAAAAATTAAAAACGATCCTAATAAAGTATAAAATATATATAATTTTAATATACAGGAGAGAAACATTGTACGTGGCATCCTGAGATGGATGTAAGTGGTTTCTTAAGTCAAATTCTTTTTATTTGGTTAAATTATTTTCCCATTATATATGTTATTAAAATATTTTTTTATAATGAATTATTACTATTTTATGTCACGTTTAAAATTTTTTATGTGAATTTTTATCCGATACACACAATCACATCATTGATTAATTACCACATAAATGATATGATCATTACAAGGGATTATCATCTCACATTTTTTTCTTTGATACATATTCCTTATTAAAAAATTATTTATTTCATGTGGTGATTATACAAAAAATTTTATTTTTTATGAGGTAAATATATTTATATTTTATGAATTTATAGTTTTACTTTATAATATTTTTACAGGGTTATATGAATCAAATATTCCCATAGATTCAATGTTTTTTCTATAATATCATTTTTTCTCAGGATTGTTTATTTTTAAAAATCCACATACAGACATTATAAGATATTTATATTTTAAATTACATTTATTTACGTTTATATAGATTATATATGTAGTTTCTCTACCTCCCTTACTTTCTCAATGCATGATACTTAATATGTTTTAGATAATGTAATTAAAGAAAATACAATCATATTTCCTCTTTCATTAATGAATATTTTATTCCATTTCTATGATAGTAAAAATAGTTTTATCCATGTTTTCACCTAACCATTATTTTTTAAAATAAATCATTATAAATTAATTTAACATTATTAACAAATGTTTCGAATAAATATTGTTAAATATTTATTTTTCTGTTCTAGCCAATTTTGAATTTTTAAAAATGGTAGGAAAGAATGTTGTCTTTTAACGTATAAATTATGAATGGATATTATTCACTATCATGCTACATAATTGAATTGAATATAACATTGCATTTTTTCATGGGACATATAATTAAAATTTTCCCTAATAACCATTTAATTTTTATATTTGAAATTCGTGATTTCAAAAAGAAATGTGTATCTTCTATAAGAAATGTTATAATTATATTTTATGGGTTTTTAATATAGTTAAACATACATTGAGGAATCTTATTATTTACTTTTGATATACTCTAATAATATAATAAATCCCATTACATTAGATGAATTATGAATATAATTTTATGTTTTGACTACGGTAAAATATAGAAATTATGAGTGATATTATTCAAAATAGATATTTATCTTGAATATATATTTTATTTCTTATTAAATGAATTCTAAGTGATTATTGAATTATACTAAATATGGGATTGGTGTGGCCCATTGATTCTCCTTGATGCATTAGTACATTTCATGAGGTTAATCATCTAGGGTTCTTGGTGTATTCTTATCCAATTATATATGACGTATTAGCATGAGGCCATAATGGTATGTTTTTTATGTCATGGAACAAGGCCTTGATGTTATGATCATGATTTAAAATATTATAAATTCCATATTTATAAAACCATTTATTCTATTCCATATGATCATTAATGTTTTTATTTCATCAACAAACACATTCTTTATTTATTATATTTATCACATGGAAAATTTAAATAATATTTATCTCTACCATATTTTTCAATATTTATTTATTTTGTGATATATTCTATTATAAATTATCCCATACTAGTGATTTTTTACACTACTTATTTTTTTCCTATAACTTGGATAAAATAATGCGATATATGAATGAATCATTGGATATACTAGAAGAAATAACAATAATCCCACATTTATTTAATATTTTATTTCATATTTTTAATTATAATATGAGAAAAATATATGTATCTAATCTCATATTACTAGTAATATATTTGATCCTTTATAAAATTATATCTTGTATATTGAACCAGTGATGTAAAATAAGCATTTTCTTCTTGTTATTAGAGTCCGAGTGACACATTTGGTATCAAATAATGTTTAGTATGACCCTTGGGAACTATATTTAGGACAACATAGATTAGATAACATAATAGTATGATGTATTCTAGGGATAATTTTATATATAAATATATACGATAATATCATAAATCTTTGGTACTGTAGAAATTGTGTTCTTTTCCTAGGAAAAAACCACTACCCAGATACTAGAAAGTGGATGCTTCTTTAGCACATATTCAAATAAGGGTAACAAATCAGAAAAAGGGATGATTGGGTATTGAATTTATTGGAACTATTTTATAATAAGTGGGCCTAAGAATTAATACCTTTCTAGAAACTCCTAGGGAATACTATTTGGTTAACTCAAATTTTCTATGTGTAGTATTATGATGAATGTAATGATATAATATATGTAAATCAATGTCAGGCCATAGTGAAATGGGATAAACATATATTTTCAATGGTTAATAATTATATTTTTGATCAGACGTTTAATCTTCCAATAAATTATGATTTTGTTTTTTATAATGATAATTTATGATCATTAATTATATTTGTAAAGATATTTATGGGAATACAACTCATTTTCGTAGTATTTGATTTCGGTGAAATTTCATTTGAGGAAGAATGATTTTATATTTTATTGATATAAGTTATAATGCATTAAATCCTTTACTTTTTATATGATATTTAATTTTAGTTTGGTTAATAGGATAAAAAGGTTACTGTTTTTTGGTAATATAAGATTTATCATATTGTTAACAAATGAATTTTAAAATGTATTTAGTATTTTATTGATTAGTGTTATTTTTTAAGAAGTTCATTATATTTGGAACAATATTTGATGAAGGTACATTCATGTCTTTTTCCTAATATGATATTTTTTGGATGAATAATGGATAATTGATCTTTTAAAAGATAATATTATTTTATTATGATTTTATTGTGATTTATGTTATTTAGGGGAATGATTAGAAGATTATGTAAATTATATAATATGAATATTCATTTTTGGTATATGAATTTTTTATTGATTAATGCCTACTGGATATAAATTTTATATTGATATTATAAGAATATGAGATCAAAACATTCAAATTTTATAGTTTTCAACATGGTGAGGAATATTTTTGTGTTGTATGTTTAGTTACTTATGAAATTATTTATGTGGATTTTTGGGTGAGGATTTGGAGAGTAATGTAATATTTCCTCATTTTATGCTTTATTCAGAATGGTTATTATTTTATCTTATGTAAACTATTTTTTTAGCAATAAGGTGTAAATATTCATAATTTTATTGATCTTATAGGTGATTTAAAAATTAATTTAGTTAATTAGACTATAAAAATTCATCTGCATTACTTATTTCCTTATATTAGATATAAGATAAAATAAAATATTTATGAAAGAAAAACAAAAGAATATAATGATTCTTATGAAAAAGAAACAAAGAAATTATTTATGTTTTTTCATTCTATATATATTTATTGTAAAATAATACCTTGGATATAAGAATGAGATATTGAAATAAAAAGTTCACCATAGTACATTCATTTCTAATTAATAATTGGTCTAACTTCTCCCATACTGTTTCTTTGTTTTATAATTACCTCATATACATGTAATCTATCACTCACTATTGTTATTTGAACATTAACTATCACTAAAATGTATATATTTTCACCATCTACTAATATTCTCCATATATGAAATTGTGACATTATGTTGTTCTTTGTTACCATTATATTTCAAAATTTCCCTTTTCAATGGATGTTTTATTATCTCTTTGTATGATATGGGTTATGAAAATGGCATTAATAAATATTTAACCTTTGATTACTGAGTTAAAAAGTTCAAGGGTAAAATTATATAATGGTTTGAATATAGAACATCAAAAACATAGTTCAAAATAATTATATTCTTAATAAAGTATCACATAGATAACACTGAGTTTTATCTGAAATTTGATATACCAAAAAATATAATTAGTAAAATTTCATCATTATAACTATAACATCCCAAAACCATCACTCCTGGATCTAGTGTAGAAATCCTAAACATTAAATTTTAATAATTGATATCGAAGAAGGTCAAAAATTATTTTAAAATTAAATTTTACATCCTCAAAGAGAAATATTTGATCACATAGATTCTCATGGGACTTTTATTTTTATATTTCAAGAGAATTAGAAAAAACTCATATCAACATGGATTGAAAATAAAGTAAGTCATAATGATGAATATAATCTCCCATTATACCCATATTTTCTTATTTCACATTATCTCATCAATATAATTCACAATAAATCCATTCTTGACACAATTCATTCAACATAACCCTTTATAACCTGGGAAAAAATGAAACATAATAAGGGCGATCTTAAATGCTCATTATGGTAAGACAAAATCATTACTAATTGAATGTTATCAATGATACTAAGAAGTGAGTATGTGTATTGTGAAATAATATAGGTGAATTAGAGAATCTTTAAAGAATTCATTCACTTCAATATGTTAATCATCCGATATGAAAACAAGGAATTGTAATGTTTCATCCGGATTAATAACCATGACCTATGTGATGTCAAACATGATCAAAAAAATAGTTATAAACCCATAGTTATTAATTAAAAACCATTTTAGTAACTTAAATAATCATATACATAAAACACTCTCAAAAATCAGTTTAATTATAATAAAAAAAATACTAGCTTCTAAAATATTCATTTCCCAATAAATTGGATGACTATCTGGGTAAGTCCATATATTATTCTATAATAGACTCACTCATTTTGATATGGGATACCCTATCACATAAGTTATAAAGGTATCACCCAATGCTATATGGTACACCCTATCATAAAATATGTAATAGGTTGACCCCAAAACTATTAATGACACCACATCGTATAAGATGTAACATTCTCACCTGAAGTTATTCGGGACACCCCATCATATAAGATATCAAATAACCAGAAAATTAATAATGTACATGAATCATTCATACGAAAACCCAATGAAACATTCATTATTATTTTATAATGAGATTACCTAATGGAACATAAATTTATTTAATGTCATTATTTTTGAAGCATTATTAACCCATGTAAGGTTAATAGGTTTGAAAAAATATATTTGAAAAAATCTTATTCCATTTAGTGAAGTATATTGGATGTTATCAATACCAAATATCTGTAGTGTTGTATAAGTAATAACATGGGTTATTGATGTTTATAAACAGAAAAATTATTATGAGTTCATTAAAATAATTCATTTGAAAAATATCCTTTTATTTTTGAAATTAACTTTTAAAAAAACTTTTGAAAATTATTTATTTGAAAATAATATTTAAAAAGCCTGAATTTCTAGAATACTCATTTTCATAGTAAATTATTTTCAAAGTGAGTTGTTTGTAATGGTAAATAAATAATAATTTTAAGAAAAATGAAAAAATTGGTAAAACATTCATTAATATATCATGTTTTTAAGGTTTAGAACAATTTTTTAAAAAAAATCAGAAACAATTTTTTTGGAAAAATATAGATTTCTTAAAAAAGAGAGAAATAATGTAATATTTTCAACAAAACATTTTTCCAAAAAAATAGTAATAAATATTATAAAATATTAATATTACTATTGAATAATATTAATAACTAGATTAGAATAAAATTCAAGAGTTTTATGGGATATATATCATAATATTTCATCATCGGAATTGTAATCCTGAACAATCTCGATAAAAAAATGAGATTGTTTCATAGGACTCTTAAAAATATTGTATAATTGAATCATAATCCCCATGAAAAGATAACATTAAATGAAAATTATAATATCATGGAAATAAGAACTTTAATGATTTATAAATTCAAAGGTTGTGTATCTACACCTTATTAAATAAGATAAGGGTGTAACATATGTTACGTCTCAAAAAAGGTAAATTGAGGCATAAATAACTTAATAGTTTGGAAATAATGAAAATGAAAAATCCCATGAAATAGAGACACACAAATGGATATGAAAATTTCTATAATGTTATTTATAAGAAATAGAAAATGCATTCATGGGATTTATATACATCAAAATAAATAAGTGGCGTATTTGACATATATCTTAAATAAATAAAAGTAAGATGAGAGAACTCATACATTGAGTCCGACTAGTCATTTGTGTATTTATCTTCCTGAATAATAAACTTATGTTAATTATTTACATTATTGATAAAACTTTTCAGCTTTATTATTATGATAATTTCACTTATTAAAATTTTATAAACAATTACATAATCAATTAAGATTACATTGGATGTTTTGAACATATTATGCATATATGTCAAAAATTGACATTGGTATGTTTACAATGACTAAGGTTGTATTTATTAATATAAAATTGAATTAATAATAATGAAATAATTATTATATCTGTACATAAATTATAATTTTTTAAACCAACATCAATTATATTTATGAAAAATCAACAAATTTTACGAGCGTGGAGATGGTAGGCCATACGTACGCATGAATTACCATAATTTTTTTGAATGCCAATTATGAAAGTAATTTATGTAATATTTTATCATTAACAATAATAAAAATATCATAAATACCGTATTATTTAATTATTTATACTTATATGTATATTTATTGCAATGTGGTTGAGAAAAAAGGAATCACATCACTTTGAGGAGGTGGAAGTCCACACGTCCACGAATGATCATATAATTTTTTTTCAGTGAGTGAAAAGGATAAAATAAAATGATATATTATATTTAAATAATTATAAAATTTTATTTAATATAATAAATATTTACCTAATATTATATATATTTATCATATTTACACCTATTACCATATATATAACAAGTTATTGAAAATCTAATCACATTGCTTCGTGAGGTGATAGTCCATATTATACAAGATGAACATTATATTATGCATTATAGAATATAATTTAAAAAAATATATATTATATAATTAATAAAAAGGTTTAATTATGTTTTAAATAGAATATATAATCTATATATTCATCATTATACCGATCCGTAAGAGTTAGTAATGAAAAACTAAATTCCCTCATTTCACGAGGTGGTAATTCAGCGCACACATGAATGATGATTTCATTATCTGTTTGATGGATGAGAATGTAGATATATATCAAAAAACTAACATAAAAACATATTATAATGTGGAATATAATGACTTGATTACATCATCAAGGTATAAGAATAATTTAAGGGGTGTATAACGAAGTAAAACAAAAATTATTGTTGAAAAATGTTACTGATTCTTCTAGTCACTCATTTTGATTTTCACAAAATGCCTTCATTGGTTTGAGGAATTTCTAATGTAAGGATTATATGATGAAAATAGGGAGGTAAAAAGGTTTTTTGGTTAGTTATTTTATGAACCCCGTAGGATCGAATGTGTGAATATGGAAGGAGCGGTGGTGGTCCATTATATGTGAGGTGAGTAGCACACACGTAATAATTTTTGAAAGGTTGAATTCAAACCATATTTTTTCATGTCAGCAGGATAAAATAGTTATCCATTAATGAAAATAGAATGTATATGGGAGATATAAGGCCATAAAGTTGGTTTATTTATAGTGTGTGGTCATTTTAACTCTTTATACTTGACATTTAACCACCAAGTAAACTCATCATTACTATAATGAATGTAATTAATTTTCTCTATTCTCACTAATAATTGTGATCAAAACTAAATTTGAATTATTTTAATAATATTAATTATAAATATTCCAAAAATAGAATTAATTTTTATGTATTTAATTCATATATGGGGATTAATTTAATTTGAAATTAATCTTGTAGACACGAGGAGACAACATGTTTTTAAAAATAATATATATTTTTTGAAAATTATGATTATATAATAAATGTATCACTAATAATAATTTTTAAATGAAAATAAAATAATATTTACTGATATATAATCTATAAATTTAATTTAAATAATTCCAGATTAGGTATTATTATAATTATAAAAAATTGATATATATTATGCATTTTGAAACATTTTTTAGGAAAACATGTTTTGAAACAAAAAAACAAAAACTAATAACTGATATAAATTTGATTAAAAAGAAAATAATTGGTTAAAGTATAAATATATAATGAAAATTTTTCATTTCAAAATACTAAAAACACATTTTTACTTTTATATTACATAATTTATAGAAAATAAAATACCTTTTACCAAAATCGGTATTTTTTACTATTCATGGAAAATCAATATTTTTTGAAAATTCAAAAAAAAATTCAAAACAACATTTTTTATATTACATTTGTAGAATTCAATTTTATATTATAAAATGAATTTTATAAAAGTCAATAAAATTTATTACTAATATTTTTTTCCATTAAAATCAATAAAAACCAATTTTGCTAACAAAAGTATTTTTGAATAATAAAATCACTTTACTAAAAATTGAATGATTATTTATTAAATATTTATTAGTAATTTTATTTGAGTAACACACAGACACAAACACACACATATATATATATATATATTTCATATTGGATTTAGTAATATTCATATAAAATAATTTAATTGATTGGTTATAACGATAATACATATCACAAATTGTTTAAGTTAGATGTTACATGTTGAATATGTTATTGAACAAGAAATATTAGGTTCACCTATAACGAAAGATAAACTAAGTGGTGTGTTACATTTATGTTATCAAGCACAATATTATTCTTTTAATATTTTACGGTGCTAAATCCCAACTTTAAAAAATTACATCCTTATAATTTGAACATTATATCGGTAATCAATGGATGGAAATTTCAAAATTCTTTTATTATAAATCCATGTTGTAGAAAGGGATAACAAATTATTCCAATGATAAGAGAGAAAAGGAAATATGAAGGTCATCAAGATTAACACATAACTATGTTTTCAAATAGTAGAACATACACTACTAGAAACTTTAGCTTTGCCAATGGTTTAAAACAGTTGGTAGAGGCTACAAAACCATTGGTATAAACTATACCAACGGTTGTCTAAACAATTGGGTCTTCAGCCGTAGGGATAGACATATCCCAACGTTTCTATGAGAGCTGTAGAGAGAGACATATCCCAATGGTTCTATGAGAACCGTTTGGATATGCCTGAAAAGTTCATTATATACCAAAAGATTCAATAAACCGTTGGAATAAAGGTTTACCACTAGTTTTAAACCGTGGGTAATAACATGTATTATATCTATACCAACGGTTTTGTAAACTGTTGTTATAGACATTTACCAATATTTCCCCAAAAAACATTGGTAAATATCCAGCAAAATTATCAATGCCAATGGTATACAAACCATTGGCATATACTTATACAAACAGTTTACATAAAACCATTGGTATAAGTTCTTATTTTAAACATATTCCAATGGTTGTTAACCATTGGTATATCATTTTTGTACCTGCAAAAGTAAGTCGGCTTGTTGTCCTCCCTCTGTGCAGCTGCAACAATTCCACCAGTAGGCCTGCAAGATTCATACATAATAGAATACTTGCATAATACATACACATACAACAAGTAAAAAAAATACACCATTAACAAGTATACCTACATAATACATATAGATTTTTTATGAATTCATATTGAATTCATAAAACACACAATTCATACATAATTCTAAATACCTCGAATTCTGTAGTTAATTACCCTCTACACACATATATAATTAACACATAATTCATAAGATAATTACAAAAAGTATACACATACTACATGTATACCCATGCAACAAGTATACCCACCCACCATTAACACATAATTCATAAGTAAATTAAATACATTAAGAATTAAATTTAGAAATTAGGGGGCCATGGGGAAATTCAGGGGTTTGGGGTGGTTGTCCAAGGGGGTAGGGGGTGTCCAGGGGTGGGCGTGTTCAGGGGGTGGGGGTGTCCAGGGGGATGGAGTTGTTCGGGGTGGGGGGGGGGGGTTGTCCATGGGGGTGTCGAAGGGGTGGGGTGGTGTCCATGGGGGGTTTAAGGGGTTGGGGGATCTCGAAGGAGTGTGGGGTGGTGTCCAGGGGGCGGGGGTGGCTGTCCAGGGGGTGGGGTGTCTAGGGGGTGGGGTGGTATCCAGGGGGTGGGGGTGGTTGTCCATTGGGGTGGGGGTGTTCGGGGGGGGGGGGGGGGTTGTCTAGGGGGTGGGGGTGTCTAAGTGGTGGGGGTGGTGTCTAGAAGGGGTAGGGTCTATCTAGGGGTTTAGGGGTGTCCAGGGTGTGGGGGTGTCCATGGGGGTGTCCAAGCTGGTGGGGTGGTGTCCCGGGGGTGGGGGTGTCCAGGGGGAGGGGGTGTCTAGAGGGTGAGGTGGTGTCCATGGTGGTGGGCAGGCGGTCCAGGGGGTTGGGGGGGGGGGTTTCTAGGTGGTGGGTTGGATTCTAAGAGGGGTGGGGATGTCTATAGGGTGGGGGGGTCAGGGGGTTGGGGGTGTCTATGGGGGTGGGGGTGTCCAGGGGGTGGGGGTGTCCATGTGGTGGGGTGGTGTCTTGGGGGGTGGGAGCAATCCAGGTGGTTGGGGGGTTATCCAAGGGTGGTGGGGTGGTGTCTATGGTGTGGGGTGCCTACCCATGGGGGTGGGGGTGTCCATGGAGTGGGGGGGGGGATTTTCAGGTGGTGGGGTGGTGCCTAGGCTGGGTTGGGGGGCATCCAGGGGGTGGAGACCGTCCAGGGGATTAAGGGGGTGTCTAGGGGGGTATGGGGGTTTGTTCAGAATGGTGGTAGGGGGCTTTAATGGTTTTAATGGAATGAATTTCATGGAATTTATTATCATTGGTATTTTTAAAATGGTTGTAGAATTTTTTTTTCTTCAACATTATGTGTTTCTTTAGGAAAAATGAATGCTTTTGGTGTGTATGGTCGGAAGGGGGATTTGGTTATTGGGAAATGGATTACATTTTTATTGTGGGAAAAAATACTATATGATTTTTGAAATGGATCATTAAAATGGTTTTTATAACCCGTTGGGGAGTTTAAAATATAAATAATTCTCTATTATGTGATTTTGAAATGGATTTATGAGGAATTATTTATGATGTATCTTAATGGGATTTGTGATTTTCTCTCCCAATAGAACATAAGATTATTGTACTAAAGGTTTAGTTTTTGATAAATCTTTAGAATGTTACCACTATAAATGAATCAAAAAGTCCATAAGGGGATATCTCAGGTAAACATTCTTGTGATCCAGATATTGTCTTCCAAGTCTTGGTTTCTACTCAAACTCTTGTAGATGTCGAATTGCCATGTTCTTCTCTGATAATTTATTACGCATGGGAGGTTCTAAAATACCATCCACTATTTTTTATTTGTGATCAAGGATCCCCGGAGTCAACGAAGTGGGTATCTACGATTAATGGGATCTTCTAGTTGTTAAAAACCCTATAATCCACGGGGGTGGGGCTGTCCAGGCGTGGGGGGGGGGGGGGCTGTCCACGAGGCTGGCATGGCTATCTAGGGTGTGGGTGGGGTTTTCAATGGGGTGTGGATGTAAAAGAGGGTAGAGGGTGTCCAGGGGGTTGGGCGGGGATGTCCAGGGGGTATAGGGTGTCCAGGGGGTGGGCGGGCTATCCACAGGGGTGGTAGGGCTGTCCAGGGTGTAAGGGGTGTCCAGGGGGGTGTCTAGGTGGGTTAGGGGTGTCCATGGGCGTTTGTTGGGCTGTCCATGGGGGTGGGTGCTATAAACGGGAGGAGGGGGTGTCCAGGGTTGGGTGGGCTATCCACAGGGGTGGCGAGGCTTTCGAGGGGGGTCAGGGGTGTCTTGGGGGGGGGGGGGGGGTGGACGGAAAGTCCATGGGGGTGGGCGGGCTGTCCACAGGGGATGGTGGGTGGGGGAGGGTGGGGGGTATCTAGGGGTTACATGTTGTATAATGGGGTGGTTGGGCTGTCCACGAGGGTTACGGTGCTATCCAGGGGATTATGAGTTGTCCAAGGGTGTGGGCAGGCTGTCCATGGGGGTGGGCAGGTTGTCCACGGGGGTGGGCGGGCTAGCCACAGTGGTGGGGGGGGGGGGTGGTATTGACGGGGGTGGCGAGGCTATCCACGGGGGTGTACAAGGGGGTGGGCGGGGCTGTTGAGGGGGTATGGGGTGTCCAGGGGGGTGGGCGGGGCTATCTAGAGGGGGTGTCAAGGTGGGCGGGTGGGATGTCTATGGGGGTCGTGGGTTTTTCGAGGGGGGTAGGGGGTGTCCAAGGGGGTGGACAGGCTGGTCAAGGGGTTGGGCGGGCTGTCATCAGGGGTTGGGGTGTCTAGGGGTAAGGGGTGTCATGGGGGGGGGGGGTGGGCTATCCACGACGGTGGCAAGGCTATCCAAGGGGTATGAGGTGTCCAAGGGGGTGGTAAGGGTGTCCAAGGGGGTAGGAGGGCTATCCATTGGGGTGTGGGACTGTCCATGGGGGCATGTGGTGTCCAAGGGAGTGGGTGAGACTGTCTAGGGGTACATGGTGTCCTCGGGGGGAGGGGTTATCCAGGGGGGCTGTTGAGGGGGGTCGGCGGGGCTGTCTAGGGGGTAGGAGGGCTATCCATTGGGGTGTGGGACTGTCCATGGGGGCGTGTGGTGTCCAAGGGAGTGGGTGAGACTGTCTAGGGGTACATGGTGTCCTCGGGGGGAGGGGTTATCCAGGGGGGCTGTTGAGGGGGGTCAGCGGGGCTGTCTAGGGGGTGGGTGGTGTTGTCCAGGGGGTACAGGGTGTCTAGGAGGGTGGTCGTGGATGTTCAGGGTGGTAAATTGTGTCCAAGGGGTGGACGGGCTGTCCATAGGAGTAGGGGGCTATCCATGGGGGTATAGGGCTATCCATGGGGGGTGGTGGCTATCTAGGTGGGTGGGCGGGCTATCCATGAGGGTGGGGGGATATCCTGGGGGCACGAGGTATCCAAGGGGTGGGATGGGATGTCTAGGGGGTACGAGGTGTCCATAGGGGGAGGGGCTATCCAAGGGTGTGGGCGGGCTGTCTAGGGGGTGGGCAGGGATATCCAGGGGTGCGCGGGGCTACCAGCGGGTATGAGGTGTCCATGGGGTGGACGTGGCTATCCATGGGGTACGAGGTGTCCTGGGGGTTGAGTAGGACGTCCATGTGGGTGGGTGGGGCTCTCTAAGGGGGTGGACAGGGCTGTCCCGGGGGGTACATGGTGTCTAGGAGGTGGGAATGGTTGTCCAGGGGGTATAGGGTGTCCGGGGGGGCAGGCTGTCCACGGGGGTGGGGCTATCTATAGGGGGAGGGGATATCCCCGGGGGTGGGGGTTGTCCATAGGGGGGGGGGGTTTCCAGGGGTTGGGCGGGCTGTCCATGGGGGTGGCGGGGCAGTACATGGGCTACATGGTGTCCAGGGGGTGGGCGGTGTTTCCACAGGAGTGGGGGGATGTCTAGGGGAGGTGTGAATCAGTCCCCACAAATCATCAAGTCATGTTTTATTATTTATAGATAAAAAAATAAAGATAATGTGACCCACCTAATAACACATATATTCAGGAACAACAAATCAATATACATCAAAGGCCATTAAAATTAGTTATAAATGTAACGGATCAATCTATCCCTCATCAACATCATTGTCATCCCTGTCATCATCATCCTCACCCTCATCATCATCTTCGTCCCCAGCAGAATCCCCACCCTCCTCAATACCCTCCTCCTCACACTCAAACCCAGTCTTGGCCTCCTCTTTGCCATCCTTCTCTACCTTACCCTCCTCCTTTCCCTCATCCTCCAACTCAGCCTCCTCCTCTTACTCCTTGTCCTTCGCATCGGCCTCCTCATCACCATAGTCTCAAACACCACTGGAACTACATCCAAGTGAACCATATATATAATCCATCTACGACATATATTCATTACAAGCTATGCTAGCCTCTGGTGGAAGTGTTGGACATAAAAAATTCATTACTTTCATAAATGCAGTGTTTTCCCTAGAATTTTTTTTGGCTGTCTCGGTGGACCTTTTTTCATCCTATTCTCCATGTTCCTTAATCTTCTAGAACTCGTTGGCACTACAAATCATATCTAAGGAGGGACAATACCTTTTCAGAACTATACTCTTCCTAGGTCGGTAGCGTACTCTACCAGGGTGCTCATCTCCCAACACCTGATTTAAGTGATAGTTTACCCCAAAATTTTTAGGTTCCTGGTTATCAAGGGGATCTAACGTATCCTAATACAAATATAAATAGATTATTACGTAAAAAAATAAATTTTAAAATTTTAAATCTACAATGTAAAACTTAAAATATGCTTCTGAGTTTGTTCATTAACCGCACTTGCATCTTTCTTCCTTCTACACGAGCAACACAGTTTTTCTCGAGGCACACATCTTATATATTCAATTTATGACTCTACAATGACCTTGAATGTTGGAAAACATAATTAAAAACACTACAACAATAATTAATTGCATAACTAAATTTATATAACAACTTTAGCAATTTAATAAATTATGGAGGAAGAAATAGAAAGTGCAATTTGTAATGAAAATTTATAAACGGTTATACCTACGGCCTCTCATGATCTGGCATCATAGTACGTCCCACTGTGTGGACATAATTTTTAGCATCATTGTTTTTTTATTTCATCTGGATAAATCCTAAGTAAAATTCAATAATTAGTATTAAGAAAAAACATGGAAATTTTCATTTAAATACCTCTAATGTGATTAGTAACTTAAATTAGCTAGGCGTCCAATGAGTAATCACTTGTTGATACTGTTATAAGAAAAAATAATCCATGATAGGGACTTACTCTAACTCTTTTCCCACTGTAGCATGCTAGAAAATGTACAACTCATGTTTATAAGATCTCTAATGATCACCTAAATCCTTTAGACATGCTTACCATTCACCATTACCATTGGGGAAATTAAACTGTCACTGACACCAAAATATTAATTTATATTAATACATAAAATAATATATTGCATTAAATAAAATATATTGGTTTACCCATATCTCTACCCAAGATTTATCATTGACTTCATTTGGAAGCTGTCTCTATGAGAGCAGGCTGACAGGAATGATGTCGAAGTATTTGGAAAGTGTTTCAAAAAAACTCCGACATTACTGCCCCAACTTTTCAATCATTTGACTATCTTCATTGTAGTCCACCATCATCTGCGTGCAGTAGTTCCACACAGCATGCAATCATGTACACCCCCACCCCGCCTCCTATCAGTAAATTTATCTATTATTAAATAAAAACAAATATTTTATCAATACATGTTATATGAAAAATAAATAATGGTGTAAAAATTTGTTAGGTTTGTATAAGTATACCTACGGTAGTCTGATCAATGGGCTCCGCTGGATCCACAGAAACTGAAGGAACAACCTGTACAGATGGAGTGGGCCCCCAATGTATTCTTTACAAGGACAGAATCTAGTGGATCAGAGTCAAAGAAGATGGAATATAAAATCCCAGAGATAAGTAATCATAAGTAAAAGAAAATGTCAGGGATGGCTAGCTGAATGCTGGATATGGAGTGGGAATCATCATCGGATATGGTACATATGGGTGAGGAGGCTCAGATATAAAGGGTGGTGAAAACATGGGAGGCATAAATATCCTCTGTGTACCTAACGACACACTGGGATCAGAAAGCGGGATCAGTGGTATGTTAGTGGGAGGGGCAAGGTCTAATCGGGTATGCCAACCAGATCGTCTAACTCTTGTACCACCCCCTCGTACAAACACCTTGAGTACTGAGACGACTACTAGGTCTCTCATCAAATAACTATCGCATAATATATGGATCCTACATAAATGTTTAAAAAATTAATCACATGACAATATATATTATTTAAATATATATTTTTGAAATAAAATACTAACTTCTTGCACTAGGGGTGGAATGCCTAGCTCAGTCATGCAACAATTGTTGTCCATAATCTTTCTTTTTCCACTCTTCAATTTTTTTCATTTCTTGCATTTGAAAAAAAATTCGAAAGTAAATAGAAAAGGATAACTAATGTGTTAGCCAAAAAACAAAATAATTGAGAGGGGATAGGGGTATTCATGGATATATTATCTATCCATTGTTTTAGTTGATATTGAACATATATATAATAAAGTCAATAAATCATACAAGATGTAATAATGAAATTTAATTTTTAGTATGATGGTTATTTACTAAGTGTCTTCGGCCTATTAAAATCATAGAACATTGATTATACATGATTTATAAGGGGTAAAGCAGTTGTAAAAATTAATGATAAATTTAATTTCTTTAGCCCAGGTAGATTATGCAAGTTTCAATACATGGATTGTAGAAGAATAAAATACATCATGTTCAATACCTAGTAAAATGTTAAAAAGAGGTCTTAGGGTTATAAAAATTTTATACAAATCACAGTTGAAGCTTTTAAATGTTCACCAAGTTAGAAATGTTTGTTCCATAGGATTGAATACAGTTCAATTCCAAATTAGAAAATGCAATTCAATTAAAATTACAACCTATAAACATTGAAAATCTACATAATAGTCAAGTCAGATACAACATATTGGTAATCAATATTAAATCAATTTGAGTAGTACCAACCTTAACATCCCATTTCTAGGTAAACCAAAAGAATTAAGAACATGAATGAATTATTTTATATATTTCCCACCATAACTTCAAGTTCACAGTCAAATCTGACAATTGAGCTATTGGAGTCAAAAAATTAATAAATGGATCATTTCCAATGGCAGTAGGGATGGTGTCAATTCCATCACCACCATCATAAAATGTATGTCTTGAAATTACATCTATAATGACACCAAATTCATGTCAATGGTGGTCATTAACATAAAAACCATTTTTTCCATTGATTTCAATACATATGGTTCATAGATAGCAAGAGTGAAAGTCATATAAATTAATCTAAATCCCCAATCATTAATAAAATTTTCTCTTCCTCATTATCGAATCAAAAAACTGGCATTTCATCATCATGACTCATCCATGAGAATAATAATCCAATATTAATATTTTTTCAATGACTCCATAATAACCTATATTTTCAAATCACGGTCTACAATATGATGCACTTGAATAACAGTCTGTTGTTTGTAGTAACCATAACCCCATCATTATGTGTTCTTATGTTATTTTCTTGTTTAGTGATAATAAATCTATACCCATTTATAAAAATTGATTTACATTCACGAACCATAGTTTTAGGACCAAAAGACAAATATCTTATTTCTTAAGAGACAGAGTCAGTAGGAAAACTCAATACTTGAAATATAAATCAAAATCAAACTAAATTAATTTTTTTATTATTTTAATCAGTAATATTATACCTTCAATTTTAACCTAGCAGAAAACTCTTTTCAATGCAGAGTCTCCCTTCATCTCAATGATAAAGAATGATGATTTGTATTTATCATCGCTTTATGTTCCCTATAGATAAAAGTAATAATAGTTTAATAAATATATATATATATATAATATACATATTCAATTTACATATAAGATGTAGTGATCGAAAAATTCGTAGTTGAAAAAATCTGTGCGATGTCCTATATTCCACTCTTCAAGGATTAATATCATCAATTTATAGGATCCTAGAATTAATCCTATTTGAATAAGGGATGGAAAACTGTGTTCAATTTTTTTGTACTATTATTCTTCATTTCTCATTGGTCTGTAAATTATTATAGTAATATCAGACAAATACATAGAGAATAAACCCATACATTCTTGAGCCACGTAACCGTTCATGATAGAACTTTCAGGATTATTCCTATTACAGGCATAAGAAATTAATGCAAACATATTTATTTTAGTTGGATACATACAATGAAATGAAATAGGTCCTCTAAGAAGTATTTCAGTTAAAATTGGGACAATCAGATGCAGAATGCATGTGAAAAAATGGTGGAGGAAATATTTTCTCTGACTCACAGAAAATTAATGGGGCATCTGCCAAAAGAATTTCAAGAAAGACTTGGAAAATTTCATACCACAAAGATCTCTAATGAAATTGAAAAACCGAATAAAAGCCACACTTAAATTATTGGAAAAAAGATGAAAAATTTCTATTAGAATGAACTCATGGAGAAGGATGTGATAATCTCGAGTCTTCAAGGATTTTAGCTTCAACTCTCATTTATTGACCCATTTAGAAATGTTTCTTGAATAGCCATCAAAAAATTAATAGTATCTAGTAATTCTAGAAATTTCTTTTTTTTCTGAAGGTTTCATCACATAAGATGAAATGAAACTTGCCATTTATTTTCACTGATACACACAAGATGTAGTTTTCGTGTGATGCCCCAATACACCAAGTCATGCTGAGGTTGTGAATAATGTTTTTTATTTCCCATAACTTTTAGAAGAATTGAAAGCAACATTTCACATTTTTTTCAATGTGCACTATGTCTATGAAATGACGTAAAAAATGGATAACCAATAAGGAAAATAAAAAAAGATACCTCCCTTATTTCAAATGTAATAGGTTTTAGTGGAAACATCCTTTCTCTTTCAAGAATTGATTTGACCCTTCCCGAATGAAAAACTAATGTATTTAAATTCATTAAGCACATCAATTCAAGATATATGCTGAGTAGGATCATTGGTCTACATGGTATTGTCAAATCTTCGATGATTACTTCTATATGGATGGTTCATTGGAACAAATCGTCTATGTCGCATAAAAATAAAACTAAAACCATGTTTTAGTCATTGAGATCATGTAATCTTCATACAAACATGGCATGATAGTTTGACCTTCGTTCTCTATCCAAATATCATTGCATAAGCAGTAAAATCATTGATCGTCCACATAAGCGCAACACACATATGAAATATGACTTTCGAACATGAATCGTATGTGTGCACACTACATACCAAAGAAGTTTCAACTCTTTTAGTAAAGGTTTCATGTATACATTAATATCATTTCTAGGATCAGAAGGTCCAGATATGAGTATATTCATGAAAGTGAAAGGATTTTTCATACACAACCATGGGGGAAAATTTTAAATGTGTATAAAAACCAACCATGTGTTGTGCGATGTAAGAATATTCCGAAACATATTAAAAGCGTCAAATGAAAGACCCAACAACACATTACGCACATCAGTGGAAAAATCTGGATATCGAGCAGAAAATCTCTACCATGAAAATCAATCTGCAGGGTGAACAAACACATCATTAGTCTTCTTTATCTTGGTATCATGCTATCACATTTTTATTGATATTTCACTAGACATAAAATGATTTTGGAGGTTGGGGATTAATTGAAAGTACCAAAAAACTTCCTGCGGCACACATGATGGTGTTCCATTAGCTTTTAGCTTCCAATAGGATGTGCCGCATTTAATTCAATCATTTCATTTAGGTGTTTCATTCCAGAATAAACTGTAATCTTTTGGGAAAGAAATAATTTTTCTTCTTTAAAATCTAAGTTCCTCAACTAAATTCTATGTCATATAGTGGTTTGAGGGAATATCAGCACCATCTGGAAGTAATTAATTTAAGAATGTATGAATATAATTGATGGGTGAATTAGAAATACCAGACATTTTTTCCCATTAAATAATCATATTAAAAATCCCAGGTTTTTCATTTTACCGCATTGTCGATATACAGGAGTCATTGAATCATCATTCAATTTTTTCACCCTAAAAACAACATCATTTTCATTAGATGCATCATCTCTACTCATATTGAAATATTATTTTGTTGAAATCCTTTCTTTTTCATGATAGAGAATAAATGGAAACTATTAATATAACAAATTTTCCAATCCATTAATCTCATTTCGATCATCAGCAATTTGATATTTCAATTTCTCCCCATTGTGATTCCACACAATGTATTTTTCTTGAATACCAGATTTGGTTATGTGGTAGTTGACTTCTTCATGGCTCAACCAAGGTCTTCCAACACAATTATAACAGGGGAAGCATATGTGACCATTATCTAAAGCACTGTAAAATGAGAAATCTTAAAAGATCTCCAAATTGTACTGAATATATCTTGAGATTCTATTGATTTCATACATCCAACTTTTATCCATTTGGTAAAAAAATTTATCAGTCATTTCATCAAAAGAAATTCTAAAAATTGAAGTTTCATCAAAAATATATTTAACTAAACAAGATTTTTTCACTTTTTATGATACCATAACCGACACACTACTCTATATGAGAATAATAATATAAAAAATATTGTATTTATAACAAAATATCCTTGAAGAACTATAAATGAGTGTACAATATCTTGTAATCTTGTGGAGGAGAATTATTCATGAGTTGAGTAATTTTTAGATCAAAAAAATTTAATATTTTAGTAGATTATTTGAGTGATCACATACACTGCCCCAGGGGGTGGGGGTGTCCAGGGGGTGGGGGTGTCCAAGGGGTGGGGGGTTGTCCCAGAGGGTGGGGGGCTGTCCACATGGGTCGGGGTGTCTAGGGGGTGGGTGGGCTATCCATGTTGGTTGGGGGGGTGGGCTGTCCATAGGGGTGGTGAGGCTGTCCCGGTGGTATGGGGTGTCTAGGGTGGTGGGCAGGATCTCTATATGGGGGGGTGGAGCTTCTAGGGGTACAAGGTGTCCAGGGGTGGTTGTGTCCGGGGGGATGGGGGTGTATAGGGAGTGTGCAAGATGTACATGGGATTGGGGGCTGTCTAGGTGGTAGGGGGTGTCCGGGGTGTGAGAGGGTTGTCCACATGGGTGGAAGGGTTGTCCAGGGGGTACAGGGTATGCAGGGGGTGGGAGGGCCGTCCATGGGGGTGGTGGGGCTGTCTAGAGGGGTATACGGTGTCCAAGGGGTGGGAGGCATTCCATGGGGGTGGGGAGTAGTCTAAAGGGGTGGAGGGATAGTCTAGGGGTAGGGGGAGTCCAGGGGGTGGGTGGGTTATCCATAGGGGGGTCCTGCGGGGTACGAGGTGTCCAGAGGGTGGGGGTGTTAGGGGGGATGGGGGTTGTTCGGGGGGGGGGGTGTCTAGGGGGTGGGCAGGCTTTCCATGGGGTTGGGGGCTATCTAGTGTGCAGGGGGTGTCTAGGGGGTGGAAAGGCAGTCCATTAGGGTGGTGGGGCTACACAGGGGGGTGGTCGGGCTGTGCACGAGGGTGGAAGGGATGTCCAGGGGGTGGGAAGTCCAGGGGTGGACATGCTATCCACAAGGGTGCTGGGGATGTCTAGGGGGATGGGTGTTCAGGAGGGTGTGCGGGATGTCCAATGTGGTGGTGGTGGGAGTCTATCCATGGGTGTAGGGGGTGTTCAGGGTTGGGGGCTATCCATGGGTGGTGGTGGTGTGTCCACAAGGGGTGGGGGGGGGGGGGGTTGGCCCGGGGTTTGGGAGTTTTACAGGGGGAGATTCGAGGGGTGTCCAGGGGGATGGGGGTGTCTGGGGGGGATGGGGGTTTCCAGGGGTGGGGGTGTCTAGGGGGTGGGCGGGCTATCCATGTGGGTGGGGCCTGTCTGCGGTGTATGGGTTATCTATGGGGGTGGTGGGCTTTCCATGGGGATGTTATTGAGAGTTATAAGATTTAATTGGGTTTTCATTCATGTTATGAAAAACAAATAATGGGTGTTAAGGATTAGAATAGTATGTTCTCGTGAAAATCCACTTTGGTAGGATTGGTGACTTGATAACATGATGGTATCGAGTTTTCAATTGGGAAAATGTGGGGGCATTGGATTCTGGTGGAATGAATACAAGTTAGTGAATATCTATAAGTAGTTATTAGGAATGATATGATGTATGGTAATGAGTTTGTAAGGATTTGAATCATCATGACATGATGATTATGGGTGTTTTACTATATGAAGTAGTATGGATTCCTCGATATTTTTTTCATCGTCACATGATTTAAATTTAGGATGTCATTAGAAGGTTAAGTCAAGATTGAATCACTATTCATTTAATACTTAGAGAGTTAGGCTTATGAATATGGGACGTGCTTATTGTAGTAGGTCCCTCATCTAGGTGGATATATATGGATATTTTCCTCCATCGGTCATTGTATAAAAGGATTCTTAAAGGCTCCCACCACCTTCCAAGGATATATTCTTTCTAGAAAAATGTGTTGGGGGATAAGGAATTCATCCTATATAGTTGATGTAACTTTTAGATCATGTGATGCCTTAGTCATCAAGATTACAAGACAAGAACCAAAATGAAAGAGGCCTCATACCTATCCAAATCTCTAGAAGTGTTTACTTCCCATTTCTTATTAGAGAACCATAGAAGTAATGACTTCCCACCTCCAAATCCACCCCTCCACACCTCACCCCCCAGCAGAATACCCCACCACATCCCCCTCTCATCTACCCACTGCACACCCCCCCCCACCAGCACCCCCACTTGCACAGCCCCAACCCCCAGCCCCACCTATAAACCCCCCACCTCACCCCCAACAGAATCCCACCTGCCCAACCCACCCCAACCCACACACTCCCCTCCCCCACTAACTTGCATAGCCCCCCATCCTACACACCCCTCTCCCCCACCAACATGCACAACCCCCCTCCCCTACCCCACCCACCTGCACATCCCCCCCCCCCACCCACCTACACCCCCACTTGTATAGCCCCCCTCCCCCACCCTCACCCCACCCCCACCTGTACAACCCCGCACCTCACACCCAATAGACTGCCCCCACTACACACCCCCACCTACACATCCCCCTTCACCCACTACACCCCCCTCACCTGAACACCCCAACATTCACACCCCTCCCCCACCCACTACAACCCCACCACCCGCACATCGCCACTTCAAATAAATTTTATTCACATAATCATGACAGTTGAAATGTAGAAAAAAATAGAAAACAAGTCAAATTGGAATTGTTGGGTATAGAATACCGCAAAGACCTTGGGTTTAGGCCAAATCAAAGCAAAAAACAAAAATAATAAATGAAAAAAATTAAATCTAAGGTATGAATTACATATTTGATGTGTAGAATGAAAAAATATTCTGATTGAAGATGGATCTCGTGGAATAATTTTCAGAGAGAGAGAGATATTAGGTCTCGACTTTACACCTACAATTACATGGATGGGGGATTGTGTTTGCTAGGAATTTAGGGGAAAATATTCCCAATAGTTTAAAAATACCATTTTAAAGGTAATCTTTACCAACAGTTTTAAAAAACTATTGGGAAAGCCTTCTTAAGACTAACATATCCCAATACTTTTGTCAATACATTGGGTAAAATTCATCTAAAACTAATATATCCCAATAGTTTGATAAAATTGTTGGGTAAAAGTCATCAACAAAATTTATATTCCAATAGTTTAGTAAAACCATTGTGTAAGGACCTCTCAAGACCCCTATTCTAATGGTTTATGAAAACTGTTGGAAATCCTCTGTTGGTATATCCTCCAATTACAGTAGTGATAGTTTGGTATGGTGGAAAAGAATAAATAATTTTATATATGGATTGTGGTCTTTGATCACATGAAAATGAATGATCAATGGAATTTTAAGGGCCTAATGACCATAAATATGTCATGATAGGAAATAAATTTGTTTTTTTTAGAATTGGATGTATTGGGAAAATACATTTTTTTAAAGATCATTTTCCTATAGTTTTATATTTATCATACAATCTAGAATAAGATAATATGGATGTATAATAATAAGATGAGTAATGTAACTCCCCAACCATAGTTACCCATAGTTGGTGCATTATCACATAACATTGGAATGATCATAAGAGATCAAGTCCTGAAAGACCGATCAGTTTAGTAGACATAGAAGTACGAGATATATACATAAGTTTTACATTACATTATGAAATGGAAAAACAACAACATTTTGTCCCCTTTAATCACACTCATATCCCTTATCCAATTCCTACGGGTTAATTATAATATATTTCTTCACATCCTGGGATAAATAAATCATAAGAAAGGTCTGATCTCAGATGCTCAGTAAGGATAACAATATCATGGAAACTATCATAAATAAGTATAAACATTTCAGGCAATGTATAAGACTAAAGCACTAGCCTTTTAAACATAAACTTCAACACAATATTGAAAATATAAATAAAATTATTCTATTTACTTATTCATGTGGATATTATACTAGTATAATAATAAAATTTAATATCAATAGATAATTTCATTATGATGGAATGCATAATGCCAGACATCATAACCACATAGTCAAGACCTCGTTCTAAGACTACAAATAATATTTTGTGATGGCCTTGTTCCATGAAACTAATTTGTCTCGTGAGACCTACCGATGCATTGAGGGGATGTAGTGGTCCCCGCCCATCACTTACTAATTCAAATTCATTCCCCATATGAAAAGGGTGAAACATAATCTAAACATTCATATTGAAACTAGTATACAAAATGTAAATACATTAACCAAAGATAATGAATGGTATAAAAATAGCACATCCACCGTCATAAATAACTCATTCAATATATTATGAATGATTTTATTATAATAAATCAACATCAATTAAGAATAAAATAAAATTAATGGTATTTACATAGATGAAAATAACTAGTAAAACTATTTGAGAGAAATACACCCATTTTTTAAAACATTTAAAAGTCACACTATTTATCAAAGAAGTCATTTAAAAGAGATTTTTGAATAAAAGAGTCTCATACCACTTTGAAACTTTTGAAAGGAATATTAATTTCATAAAATTCATGTCTATATAAATAAATCCATAAAACCATTTTTAAAACATGGACATTAATGAGAAAAATTCAGAAGAATAAACCTTAAAACATTTAAACGTTGTTTTAGTTAAAAAGTTTCCTACCAAATGAGAGACACTTGAATAAAAATAATTGAGGAATAAAATTAATAAAAAGCTTATAATATCATGAGAACAAAGAGATTCATGATATAATATCTCAAAGGAAAATATATAAACTGTAAAAAAGAGAATTGGGGCATAACAACAAAGAATCCTCAATGGAATGTAAATTAAGACAAAATAAATTATAATGACTGTATCATTAGATTAAAGATATATCAATGACATAATTATATGTAAAAATATAAATAAACATAGTATGATTGGATATCTAGTGTATATCAATCAGAGGACATTCACACATATTCTTGGAAAATCGAAACCAATGACTTGCATGATTTACTTAATGAATGGGATTTTAGTTAAGATTACCCTTATCAAGTTCATATCAATGACTTGAGAATTAATAAATGGGGTGATTATGTGTATAAAAAGTATATACAAACAAATTGGGGTGAAAATTACTATATAATTAAATAAATAGTTATTCCATACATAGTCATTGAGTAAAAAAATCAATGAAGTATCCGTAAAACCCAATGAGTGGAAATTGAAAATTTTAAATTCCCTTACTAATTTTGTAACTTCCGAAACATACATCAAATTAAATAATGATCATAAAATTGAGATTTAAATAACCATAAATTAAGGTATATTACACAAAGAATAAAATCACTGGTAGTATATATACTTCTCAAATAGAAATAGGTGTAAATATAGCATTAATCTCAAAGGAATAAAAAGTGAGATGAAAACCCCTTATGTTGTACTTTTCTTTAGTAGAGGGTATGATAACCATATGTATAATAGTTAAATAATATTTATTAAATTATTAAAGAAACACATACATAAATATGATATCATATATGACCCTCTAATATTTTTTTTGTTAATCATATATCTGTAGTATCATTGTTTCAGGTGTTAATAGATTCATTTTCTATTATATGTTTTGTTACATAATTCATTTTATTTATGGATAGAATGTATTTAATTAATATCCATAATGATATTGAGTTCTTAAAAATTATTATTTAATCATTAGAATAAAATTATTCTTGAATGGTTATGATGGTGAATGCAATCTCATCGCTTCGTGGAGACGGTAAGTCGTACATATGCACGAGCGACAATATCATCCTATTGATTGTGAAATCATATGAAGTCTGATGGTATATTTTATATTAAAAATAATTAACATGTTATATTTATTATTTTAATAAATTATACTCATCATTATACCCATCTAAATATTTAAGTGTTGAATAACAAACTACACCACGACGTGGAGACGGTAAGTCGTATGTACGCACGTATGGTGAATTTTTCATTCATAAGATTTATTGAACAATGAATACGGTCTACCGTACTCATAATAATATCACAGTATGTAAAATGTACTTGATTTATTATTTTGGTATAGAAAAAATAAATAAAGAGGAAGTGGATGATGAAATGAACCTTGAAAGAGGTTATGAAATAATTACCTTTTCTTCGGGTTCTTCATTTTTATTTGATCAAAATGGGTGTGTAGGTTGTATTTATGATCAAATTAAGGCCTCTAAGATTATGTGAGTGTATTTGGGAGGAAATTTCCGCAAGGGTGGCCAAGAATAATGTCTTTGAAGGTGTGAAATTAAGAAAACGGGACATACCCTTTTATATGAGAGGTGAGGGTCACTTTAGGAAATACATGAAATATTATTTAATTATAAAATCATTTTCAGTTTCTAATAGCTTTAAATGGATTTATTTAAAGAATAATGTTGTTAGGGGTCTATAACCACTCAACCAATAGGTTTTAGAGAAGGTAAGGCACTATATTAACCTTATCTTTTAGATTTAACTGTTAGTTAAATTGTTTTACTTTTACCATGACTTTTTGTATTTTTATATTACATGCTTAATAAACATACTATAAAATAGAAAGATAACCCGAGGTGGTTCATTAATGAAATATCTAACATTATATAATTCATTTGTCCTATTTTTAGATTTTAATTAATATTATATCATTAAATAATATTGTATTTGTTTTAAAACACATTTATGTCATTTTTGACCCTATTTAGTATTTGGTTTTTTTGAATGTCATAAAAACATCATTACTTCATAAAAAACGTTTAATCAACCCTTAAATGTCATATTAATGTAGAGATTTTATTTAATGCATCAAAATTCTCAATTTACATTTATTTTAATATGTATAATATCAATTTTTAATCATTCATTAATAACGTAATTACTACATCATCATTGTATTATAAATAAATTTAATTATTTAATGTATAAAAATTATAAATTAAATACCATGATGTTGGAAATATTATTATATTTTAAATGAATATTTATATTTCATTTTATCTTATGCATAACCCGATATTAAAAATTGTTTATTTATTAAATTTTAAATTGAACACTTTTAACTATTCTTTAAATAAAATATAATAAATGTTCTAATATAATCCAATTTGATAAAAAAGGATCGTATTTATTTACTAAGGTTTATTTTTGTCGAAATACACCTATCCAATTGAATTAGGACATTTGTTGGGGTAATTATAATATAATTTGTACCTTTAATTACCCTATTTACTTTTAACACAGGTAAATAAAATTCAAAAGTTACTATTCAAAAAATATTATTTTCATCCAATTGAACCAGATTTTACTTACTGATGTCCAACATTTCTATTGGATATATGAAATACAATTCACAGAAGTGTTAAAATTACTTTTTATGCAAATTTTAAAATGTCCTTAGAAGGTCCTAGAAGACGTTAAAAAGATCAATAAAATTATATATATCTTATGTTATTATAAAATTACATCAATGAATTACATTGGATTAATATAAATATTATCTAAATATTTTGACTTTAAAATAAATTTAAATTTAAAAATAATTATTGAAATAAAAATTCGGTTTTAAACAATAAGACAATGTTTTTCACTATTTATCAAAAATTGAATGTTTTTTTAAATACAAACAAGTCACCCTAAGCTAATTTTGATATTTCAAATAAAAAATTGATGTCCATTTTAAAAAATAAAATTTCAAAAATTTCAAAAAGTGGGTATTACTATAAATAAATGTTGTTTAAACGGCTAGTTTGATTGGTCATAGTGTGATAGAACTCGGAGATGCATACATCACAAGCTATTGCATTATTCAATGAGAAGTGTATCGTGGAAGCTTGGGGTGTTACAAGTAGAATTTCATACATTAATAAATTTCCAAACCAATACCATATCTTTCTTCAATGATGGTTATTCAGTATGATTTTTTCATGCCTAAAGTAGAAAATTTTAATTTAAGAGACCACATATCCATAAAATGGATAACCATATATTCATTCTTTCTTAAAAAAATATTGAGAAAATATTTTTTTTATCATGTGGTAAGATAATCATTAAATGAACAAGACGCCATAGATTAATCTGAAAATTTCCAATATTAATACCCAAATCTCAAACCAAATCATTCCATAAATTTTTATCCTTAAAATTTTTCAATTTTTTCTTGACTATGTTCGAAACCCAAACATTATAACAATTTGATCATATATTCCTCCAAGGTAAATAATCCATTATTACTCAAATAAGATTTAACATGGTTACCAAATAAACATAATATATCCTTGTAAAATAAATTTATGCCATCCAGGAAATCATGTAGGCCATTGTTAGGAAAGAAACCCTTATCATCCACCGATCATGGGTTCAAGACCCACTACCTAACTAGGCACGATTTGTTTTCAACCATCGTATAGGTTGCTCCTTTTTTATATAAAAATAAAACATAATTATTTCCAATATAAAACATCATATTGATCAAAGTGGTTATAAATATATCAAACCAAGAAAACATCTTCAAATATTTCATTAATCAAATTAATATATCATCATATAAAATATCAATAGGACGTTTAATACATTTATCTTACTGCCATCCTTATGGTTTTAGATCTATGACGATATACATAAATATTTTTATAACCTCACTTGAGAACACTATAATATCCAATGTTTTCTAAACCTTTATCTAATACCAAATATAACAACCCTAATCTTGTACTCCTAAATATGGTTTGAAATCATAAAAACTAAATTTCCATTTATGTCACTGATGAAATTGAACCGATTTTACATAATTAAAACACAAAACATAAAAATGAATTATATGATCACTTACACACCCATGAACCCTTTAGTTTTATATTTTTAGACAATTTAGTCCAAATCAAATAATCATGGTTTCATAAAAAAACTTGATCATAAAGATTAACATCATCTACTATTATAAATATATTGTTTTTAGTTCACATTAGATGATCAACATCATAAATATGATATCCTATATAGAAATAATTTATTCAACCTCATTATTTATAACCTATAGAAAAGGAAACATATAAATATTGAGATAAAATTATTGATAATGATAGAAATAAAAATTAGTAATTTAATGTCATCAATGAGTATAAGAAGTTTATAAGGTTATGATGAAATAATAAAAGTTCATAAGAGAATAATAAAAGAAATAATACCCATAAATATCTAGGTCGTCAAATATGAAAACAAGGGGAAGATAAGAGTCATCAAGATCAATTATTATGAGCCATCATATATCAATATTACTAATTAGAAACATTATAAACACATTGTAATAATGTAAAACCCCTTTTAGTAACATGGAGCATGATATTCAAATAAAAACATTCAAACCCCTTTTAACTGAAAAAACTATATGGAAAATATCCAATACAATCATTACCTAGTGTATTGGAGCCCTATCTAGGCGTTAAAAAAATTTATGCTATAATGGGCTCACTGAGTGCTATCAGGGCCACCCCATGATATAAGACATAATGGGATCACCTAGAGATATCATGGAAACCCCATTGTATAACAATTAAGGGGATAAACTAGTGATATCTTGACCACCCAATTCTATAATTTGTACTAGGTTCACTTGATGTTATTTGGGTCACCACATCATACAATATTTATCCGAACGACAAGATAAATAAATATTATAGATGTTTCAACCTAAAAATTAGAGAAATAATTATTATTATTTTATAACCTAATTAACCAATGGAAGATAAATGGGTTTTATATCATTCTTCTTGAAAATGATTAACTAGTTGAATATAAACATGTTTTATAACAATATCTTTTAAAAAATATTATTCTATGAAGAGAAAGAATTTGGATGGTATCAATTCCAAATATCCATACTGGAGGAGAAGTGAACACATGGGTTTTAGACCTTGATTAATGGAAATAAAAATAAACAATCATTAAATAAAATTATCGATAAAAATATGCTTTTTATTTGGAAAATAACATTGTAAAATTTAAAAAAAATTTAAATATACATATATTTGCTATTAATTTTTTAAAAGCACGAATTTATAGAGTATTATGTAAAAATTTATTAAAAAACAACCTTGTAAACTTTAAATGGATTATTTGAAGAAATTATTGTCTTTTTAGTTGGTAATTTGAAATAAGCCATAAATAATATTGTTTTTTCATAGTGAAATGGTTAAAAAGGATCTTTATTCAGAGAGAGAAAAGAATAATACTATTTAAAAAATGTATAAAAATAAAAAATCACTAAAAATTTATTTAATAAATCATTTTAAAAGATTTAAAAAAATTTAAACATTTTTAGAAAACATGATTTTGAAAGAAAACATATTTCCGATTAAAATGAGAAATGAAGTAAGATTTTATTAAAAGAAATTCCGGAAAAATGCCAAGTTCCAATGAGTGGAAAATGGAACTATTACACATAAATATATTGATTAAATATTTTAGAAGAAAATTAATGAGTTTCTTGAGAGATATATCATAATAATTATTATTTAGATTCATAATCATAAACAATCCTGATAAACAAAGAGATTGTATCACAAGACTGTTTCTACTTTGGTAACGTTGAATCATAATACGCAAAAAAAGAATTATAATAAATTAAACTTATAATATCACTAAAATAATGAGATTTATGATATTACATATAATATTGGTAGTATGTATACCTCATAAATAATATGGGTTAATAACATAGAATACATATCAAAGTTGGAAAATTGAGAAAAAAATTCCATAATGATGTGGTAACTTTTAAATCATAAAACCCATGCAAGTGATATACTAAAATAGACATTTAAATGAAACTAAATTTAAGGATAAAAATATAAAATAAATTCATTGGAATTATATATAGAATAGGGAAAAAATAAATGGTTAATATCAGATATATCTCATATAAATAAAAGTGAGATGAGAAAAACATTACCCTGTGTCCGAATTGTCACATGTATCTTCATCATCCTGATTAAAAAAATTATGCTAATTATATAATGTGTCAAGAAATTTTTTTAGGTTTATTATTTATTTTATTTCACTTATTGACTTGTTATATTAAAGTACTTAATTAATTATGTTTACTTTGGATGTTTTGACCATATTCAGCTTATGTGTAAAAAATAAATTTGTTAGGTTGATAATATTCAAAGTGGTCATTATTTAAACATCTCAAGATTAATAATAAAGGAATAATTATCATATTTATATATTAATTAAACTTTTTAAACCCATTATGAATGATAGTTCTAAAATATAAAGTAATAGTATGATCATGGAGAGAGTAGGTTGTACGTACGCATGACTAATATTTCAATTTTTTTGTGATCATCATGGAAAGAAGGTATGTAATATTTTTCATTCAAAATATTATCATAATATAATATTTGAAATATTATTTAATTATATTTTTAAATATATCATTCCTTTTTTCTAGTGGTGAGAAATTAAATCACACCGCTTCATGAAGGCAGTGGTCTACACATCCATGAACGATGTGATAATTTTTTTCAGTGAGTGAAAATGTATAAATAAAAAGATATATCATATTTAAATAATGATAATTATGTAAAAAAATATAATAAATATTAAATTAATATAACATATATTTATCATATTTACCCTTACTACATTCCTCGTAATGTGTGTTTTTGATGCTTTCACTGAGGCACACACATCCATCCGTCGATGACGACGAGGACACGCTGACTGTTTCCCCACATTCCTACTTTCCAATGGTGGGAAACATAAGTTTCTTATATAGGGTTGTTTTCTCCTTGATTGAAAAGTGATGATGGGATGTCGGTTCATACTTTTGGGGATTCCTTCTCGGAACTCATCACCTAGTCCGGGCCTCCCATATAGACTTCAGACATTGTTCGTGAATCTCTTACTTATGCCATGTATTTAAGAAAACTAATTAATTACGCTGATTCTGTCTGTACATTTTGAAGGGTCTGATCTAGGAAGCGACCTTCGGCCGAGGAAGTAGTCATTTTGGACATCATTGGAGGGTGTGGATGTAACGCCCCGACCCCAGTTACCTATATTCGGTTCATTATTATATAACATTGGCATGATCACAAGAAGGATCAAATCTCGAAATACCGATTGGTTTAGTAGCATTGGAAACACTAGATATATTCATAAGTCTTACAATACATCATAAAAATGAAAACTACAACAACATCTATTCTTCATATTCCACACTCATATCCCCACATACTATCCTTGTAGGTCATTCATAATTTACTTCTTCATACCCTGGGAAAAATAAAACATTGAAAAGGGGTGAGCTCAAATGCCCATTAAGGATAACAATATAGCAGAAACTTCCATAAATAAGAAAAAAAATTTAAAGCAATGTATAACTTAACACAAAATCCTATTAAACTTTAACTTCAACATAGTATGGAAAAAATAAAATGAAATAATTCCATTTACTTATTCACATGGATATTCTACTAATCAAATAATCATATGCAATATCAATAACCACTTTCATAATGATGGAATGCATAATGCCAGACTATCATAACCACATAGTCAAGGCCTCGTTCCAAGACTACAAATAATATTTTTCCAAGGCCTTGTGCCAAGACACTAGTTTGTCTCACGAGACCTACCGATGCATCGATGAGATATATCGGGCTCCACCCGTCACATATTAAGTCCAATTCATTCCCATAGGAAAAGGTTTAAAAATAACATAAACATTCATATTAAAACTAGCATACGAAATTTCAATATTATCACCATAAAATATGAACGGTATAAAAATTAGCACATCCACTGTCAAAAATATCAAAAAACCTTCAATACAATATAGATGTTTTGTATCATAATAAATCAACTTCAAATAAGCGTAAAATCCATCAAAGGATGTTGACATAGATGAAATCAAAACAATTTTTTGAGAAATATCACTTTATATTTTGAAATCATTTAAGGGTCTTATATTTATGAAATAAAACATTTTCTTTGAATATATTCTTATAAGATTGTAAGGGAAGCTTCGATTATTTTATATCGGCAGAAAATAACCACACCCGCCATATAAGTTAAAAAAAACATTCTTACCTTAATTCTGTCGAAAAGGTTAAAAAGCACCTTGTTTGGAAAACGACAGAAAGATTCCTTTACAAACCACTTATAAAAAGTCAAACAAGGGTATACATGACTGGAACCCATATTTTTGTAAATAGTAAAAATGTTTTGAATTACATTTTTAAGAAACATGGATGTGGATGATAAAAATATCGTAGTAGATTATTACGTATAAACAACCTCGGATAATGAAGAGATTGTGAAATAAACCCTTACCTTGTACTTTTCCTTCTTTGGGGTAGGTTAACCTCCTGTATAATAGTGAAATAATTTTTATTAAATTATACAAGAATCATATACATTCATATGATATCATATATGATCTTTTAACATTGCTTTGTTAATAATATCTTAGTATTACCGTCGTTTCGGGTGTTAACTTACACATTTTCTTTTATATGTTTTGTTACGTAAGCCATTTTTTTCATAGATAGGTTGTATATTATTCATATCCAGAATTATATCATGTCCTTAAACATTATTTTTAAATCATCAAATGATAATTATACTTGAATGGATACGATAGAGAATGAATCTCATCGCGTTCGTGGAGACGGTAGTCCGTACGTATGCACGAGCGACATTATCATTATTTTAATATTAAAATAATATATAAATGGATGGTATATCATATATACAGAATCCTTAACATGTTATATTTATTATTTACATGATTTAAACATCATTATTATACACATCCAAAAAATAATATATTGAATAACAATTACACCACGACGTGGAGACGGTAAGCCGTACGTACGCACGTATGGTGACATGTTAATCAAAGGGTGGATAGAATACTGAATATGGTTGTACCATATTTATAATAACATCACAGTATATATATGATACTGGAGTTATTATTTTGGAATGGTAATAACAAAGGAAGAAGAAGTGGAAGAAGAAAGGAACTTGGAAAAGGGTGGTGAAATCATTACCTCTTCTTCGGGTTCTTCATTTTAATTTAATCAAAAGGGATCCTTAGGTTGGCTTTATGATCAAACTAAGGCCTCTAGGTTGTATTGAGGGAATTTGGGAGAGTATTTGGGAAGATTTTTGCTGAACCAAAAGTCTTCAAAGGTGTGAAGAAATGAGAAGGAGGAGTTTCTTTTTATAAGAGGGGTGAGGGGCACCTTTGGAAAAGCTAGAAATATTAATTTATAATAAATTCATATTTGGTTTCTAATGGCTCCGAATTTTATTATTAAAATGTTAAGGTGGGGATAGGTCTAAAAACATTAAACCAATAGAATTTAGATAGGTTTGGGTTAATATATTAACCTTATCATTAGGTATTAAATCTTAGTTAATTAGTTTCACTTTTACAATGTCTCTTTGTATTTTTATATTATATGGTTAATAAACATACTATATACATCCAAGAGACCCCCCAAGTGGTCCATTAATGATATAAATATCATTATATAACTCTCTTGGCCGAACCTTAGATTTTTAGGAATTTAATATCAATTAATAATATAATATTTGTCTTAAAAACTCTTTTATGTCAATTTTGACACTATTTAATAGTTTATTTTTGTGAAACTCATATCAGAATGATTACATCGAAAAAAGTTAATTAAATCAATACTAATATGTCATATTATCCTATAAAATTATTTTAATTCATTAAAAGTCTCAAATTATATTTATTTGGATATTTATAATATCAATTATTTTAATTTGTCACTATTATGGTAATTACTACATCATAATTGTGTCATAAATAAATTAAATTATTTAATGTATAAAAATTATAAATAAAATATAATTATTTAGAGAAATCTTTTTATCTTTATAATAAATATTTATAGTCGAAAATCCAACATATATAACCCTATGTAAAAATTGTTTTTCTAAAATATATATGCTTATGTCATCTTTTGTACTTGTTATAACTTAATTAAAATTAAGTGTCCCTATCACCTACAAGTGGCTCCATGGGGTCCCAAAATCATCCCAAAGATGCCTATGGTCGGATATGTATCAACCAATAAGTCTAGGACACGTTTTAGGGTAATTTAGTATTATTATAATATTATGTTTTAACCCTTATTTACCGGATTTACCCTTAACCATGGTAAATAAAATATTTACCGAAATAATTATTCAAAATGTCTAAAAATAAAAGCTACCTATTTACACAATTTGAAAATCCTGATTCCAAATATGGAATCCATTTTTTCAAATTCAAAACACAGAAGTGGCAGAAATTAATTTAAAATTAATTCCCGTTGTTAAAACAAAAGGCGTGTTTTTAAGAGATAATAACTATCAAAAGATTGACACTTGTTCATGTCCGGTTTAATTGAAAAATTATGTTCAATGACCAAAATTGTATTAAATGGTAAAAATATATTCTAAATATACTTTAAAACCACTCAAATTCATAATTTATCACTATTAATTATTTTGATTAAAAAAGTTGTTTTTAATTAAAATTTAGTAATTTTCACAATTCATCAAAATATTAAAGTTATCCGAAAAGTACCAAAATTTCACCTTAGGCTAAATTATATATTCTGAATCCAAAAATTAAGTCCATTTTAAAAAATAAAATATATATAATTTCAAAATGTAGGTATTACTATTCATAACGGCTAGTTTGATTGGTTATGGTGTGTTAGAACTCGGTGTTGCGTACAACACACGCTATCACATTATTTAAAGAGAAGCGTACCGTAGAAGCTTGGGGTGTTACATTCTCCCCTCCATCAAATAATTTCTTCCTAGAAATTTCTAGAATACTTATCACATGAAAATACTCGGGTGGTTCTTCATCATAAGTTCCTCGGGTTCCCACGTTGCCTCTTCCATCATATGGTTTCTCCAGTAAACTTTTACCAGACGTGTTGTCCGGTTTCTTAGTACTTGTTCTCTCGTATCAAGAATCCTGACGGGCTCTTCGCAATAAGACAGATCGGGTTCCAGTTCTAATTCTTCATAGGTGAGTACATGCGTTGGGTCGGGCATGTATTTCCTCAACAGAGATACGTGGAACACATCGTGAACTTTGGAGAGACTTGGCGGCATTTGCAATAGATAAGCTACAACCCCAATTCGTTCTAGAATTTCGAAAGATCCTATTTACCTGGGACTCAATTTAACTTTCTTACCAAAATGTATGACTCCCTTCCTTGGAGATACCTTCAGGAAAACATGATCACCAACTTGAAATTCCAAATCCATCCTTCGATTATCGGCATAGCTCTTCTGCCTACTTTGAGCTGCTTTGATGTGATTTTGGATTACCTTCGTCTTTTCCATCGTTTCCTCCACCAGTTCTAGAACTACAATTTTTCTTTCACCAACGTCATCCCAACATGATGGTGTGCGACATCTCTTTCCGTATAACACTTCATATGGTGCCATCTGAATTCTCGAATGGAATCTATTATTATCGGAAAATTTTACCAGAGGTAAATAATGATCCCATATACCCTGAAAGTCGAGTGAACAAGATCTCAGCATGTCTTATATGGTTTGAATAGTCCTTTCTGATTGTCCGTCTTTCTGAGGGTGGTAGGCAGTGCTCAAATGAAGTTCAGTATGCAGGGATTTCTGAAGACTCTTCCAGAATCTTGAAGTAATATGGGGATCACGATCAGAAACAATCGATAGGGGTACTCCATGAAGTCTCACAACTTCATTAATAAATAGTTTTTCTAGACATTCCAGTGGTAGATCTTCTCTTATAGCAAGAAAACATGGTGACTTGGTAAGACGATCAACAATAACCCATATTGCATCATTCCTTCTAGTAGTCTTTGGTAGCCCCATGACAAAGTCCATGGTAATATTGTCCCATTTCCACTCCGGTATGGGAAGAGGTTGCATGACTCCTCCTAGGTGTTTCCTTCTAGCTTTCACATGTTGACAAACCATACATCATGACACAAAATCAGCAATCTCCCCCTTCATATTTTCCACAAAAAATGTTCCTTCAAATCTCTATACATTTTGGTGCTCCCAGGGTGTATAGAGAAATTGGAACTGTGAGCATCATCCAGCAATTCCCTTTTTAGATCAGGTATATCGGGAACACAAAGCCTCTTCCCGAATTTCAAAATTCCATTTTCATACAAAAAATCACTCAATCTCCCATCATTCACAGCTTTAATCTTCTTTTGATGTTCTCCATCATTAGTCTGAGAACTCTTAATACTTTCTAGTAAAGATGGTTTGGCAACCATTTGAAAAAGCATTGATGTTTCACCTTCCCTGGTTATTCCTATGTCCATCTTCACTAGATCCATCAAAATTGGATCCCTTTCAATTCTCATCACGTTCAAAACTCCATGGTCTTTTTTTCTCAAAGCATCTGCCACCTTGTTTTCTTTCCCTGGGTGGTAGTGTATCGTACAATCATAATCCTTGAGTAATTCAAGCCATCTCCTTTGCCTCATGTTGAGTTATTTTTGTGTGAAAATATACTTCAAACTCTTGTGATCAGTATAAATCTCACATTTTTCACCATAGAGGTAGTGCCACCATATATTCAATGCAAAGATCACAACTGCTAACTCAAGATCATCATTAGGATAGATTTGTTCATGAATTTTAAACTGTCGTGATGCATAGGCAATAACCCTATCATTCTGCATAAGGACACAACCAAGTCCATTCATTGATGCATCACTATAAATAACGAACCCATCATTCCCCGATGATAGAGTCAATATTAGAGCATTGAATAATCTTCTCTTCAGTTCTTCAAAACATTCTTCACACTCTTTTGTCTAAACAAATTTAACCCCTTTACGTGTGAGCTTCGTTAATAGGTTAGCCAATCGGGCAAAATTCTGGACGAAACATCGATAATAACCTGCTAAACCAATAAAACTACGTACCTCAGTTATACTCGTCGGTGCTGGCCATTCTTGGATTGCCTTGGTCTTTGAAGGATCAATAGAGATTCCATATTTAGAGACAATATGGCCAAAAAAAGAAATCTCCTGAAGCCAAAATTCACACTTGCTAAACATCCCATATAATTCATGTATTCTCAGAGTCTCCAAGATAATGCGCAAGTGATTTTCATGATCTTCGTAGCTTTTTGAGTATACCAAGATATCATCAATAAATACCTCCACAAATTTAATGAGATACTCCTTGAAAACTCTATTCATCAGATCCATAAATACAGAGGGTGCCTTAGTCAATCCAAAAGGCATTACAGTAAACTCGTAATGCCCGTACCTGGTTCGAAATGTTGTATTCGGAATGTCTTCCTTCTTCACACACAACTGATGGTATCTAGATCGAAGGTCAATATTTGAAATGTATTGAGCTCCATGCAGTTGGTCAAATAAATCATCAATGCGTGGTAGGGGATACTTGTTCTTTATTGTTATAGCATTGATCTCCCTGTAGTCGATACATAACCTCATAGATCCATCTTTATTTTTAACAAAAGGAACATGGGCTCCCCCTGGAGAAACACTAGGGCGAATAAATCCTTTATTACTCAATTCCTCTAGTTGTTTCTTTAGTTCAAATAATTCTACAGTGGCCATTCTATAAGGGGTCTTCGATATAGGCCTTGATCCAGGAATTAAATCAATGGAAAACTCAACTTCTCGTTCTGGAGGATGTCCAGGTAAATCTTCCAGAAATACATCTACAAATTCTTTCACAATAGGTACATATTCTATTTGAACATTCGTTTCCTCACCCACAGTTATTTCATTATCTTCCTCCCCAATAATTGAATTTAGTTGAGCTACTGGGGGTGGATCTAAATAAGAATTAGGTGGTGACGATTCTGCTATAAAGATAAGGTGTTCCTTATAATCATCATCAAGAATTTTAACCTCATTCTTGTTACAATAAATCTTCGCATCATAGTCTGAATTCCAGTCCATAACGAGGATTATATCAAACTCAATCATAGGTGTGATGGCGAGATCAGCAGATAAAGAACATTTATGTTCTCTAATGGGGACTGATTCACAAAACTTTGTTGCATTGATACATCCCTTAGGAGTTTTAACTGACAACTCCCTTGTTAAATCAAATTGCAATTATCTAATTTTCTTAGAAAACTGGGAAGATATGAAACAATGCGATGATCTAGAATCAAATAATGAATTTTCTAAACATGAGGAAACCATTAAGTTACCTGCCACCACGTCTTTAGAAGCTTCTACCTCAGAAGTAGTGATAGCATAAGCTTGGCCTCGATCCCTTGGCCTTTTCTGAGTAAAGTTCTCCTGAAGCATAGGACATTCATTTGCATAATGCCCCATATCCCTACATTTGTAGCACTGAACATTGGTAGCTTTCTTCTTCCCCTTGCAATCATGAGCTTGGTGGCCTTTTTCACCACACTTGTAACAGACTCATGTTCCCATCAAGCAAGTACCGGGGTGTTTCTTACCACATTTACCACAGGATGGATATTCAACCTTTGCCTTCTTACCCTTATTTCCATTCCCAGATTGATCAGCAGGTCTCTTCTTCTATTGCTTTGCTTTAAAGTCATAAGACTTAGAGAATTCATTTTTGGTCTTGATAGCACATGAGACAATGTCTTCATACGATGAAAAGGATTTTAAGACTACTGCTCGACAGATAAATGGTTTTAACCCATCAAAGAAACGATAAATCATACTTCCTGGGTTACGTATATAATCTCCAGCATACCTTGCTAACCTTGTAACGTTAGCCTCATACATTGCGTCATTCTCATCCTCCTTCTGTCTCAGACTCAGAAATTGCCTTTCCATATCTTCTTGATGGTCGCAAGGAATGTATTTTTATAAAAACAGATCTTTGAGCTCCCTCCGTTCCATATTTGATACTTCATCATCTTCCCTCGTATTTTGAATCAATGACCACCATTGATCAGCATCTCCAGTGAGGCGGTAAACTTCCATAATAACTTTTTCACTTTCACTACTCACCAAAGCCTGAAATATTTTCTCTAGGGAAAATTTCCATTGCCCAGCTACTAAGGGATTTGTACTCCCATTGAACGTTGGTGGTTGTTGCCTCATGAATCTATATAACATTGATCCTACACGCTACGGATCAGGGTGCTCCATACGGGTAAGGTTATTATTCATAACCTGAGTGAGTTGTCCCAGTATGGTGATTAGCTGATCGGCACCAGTTGCATCACCAGCTCCACTATAATTATCTTGAGCAGGAGGGAAATCCCTACATGGAGTGCGTGCATTGATGCAGTTTCCATTTCTTCCACTAGGCACCATTTCTAAACATTGGCATAAACTACATTAGTTTATGAATCAAAATACATAATCCCATACTTATAAAACACTTAACATAAATTGAACTATTTATCGATATAATACATAATCATAAAAATGTTTTCGTTGAGGAATTATATACTCATAAACCCTTCATAATAATTTGTAAATAAAATGAGAGTTATCCTCAGCATATCCCTCGGGCGTGTCGTAACCAAGAGTGCAGCAAGGCCCGTTGTCGTGCACCAGTTCCCGTCCGAGTCTAGCTCAAACCGGTGTTTTCAGATTTTACCCCTAGGTACATCTGTGCTAGAGCCGCCTCTACTTGCTCGTATCCAGACAGGCATGTATTTCTCAGAATACTCACAAAATCTCTACAATACCAAAATTCTAGGAAGTTCTTCTCTACTAATCCTCAAATTTCATCTTAGGTCTACATGCTCTAATCAGAGTTTATCTAAATCTAGCTTCCAAGGTTTGTAATAAACTTACTCTGATACCAACTGTAATGCCCCAACACCAGTTACCTAGAGTCGGTGCATTATTACATAACATTGGAATGATCACAAGAATGATCAAATATCGAAAGACCGATTGGTTTAGTAGCCTTGGAAACAGTAGATATATTCATAAGTCTTACATTACATGATAAAAATGAAAACTACAAAAACATCTTTTCTTCATATTCCACACTCATATCCCCACATACTATCCTTTCAGGTCATTCATAATTTACTTCTTCATACCCTAAGAAAAATAAAACATAGAAAAGGGGTGAGCTCAAATGCCCAGTAAGGATAACAATACAACGGAAACTTCCATAAATAAGAATGAAAATTTAACGCAACGTATAACTTAAAACAAAATCCTTTTAAACATGAACTTCAACATAGTATAGAAAAAATAAAATGAAATATTTCCATTTACTTATTCACATGGATATTCTTCTAATCGAATAATCACATGCAATATCAATAACCACTTTCATAATGATGAAATGCATAATGCCAGACTATCATAACCACATAGTCAAGGCCTCGTGCCAAGACTACAAATAAGATTTTTGCAAGGCCTTGTGCCAAGACACTAGTTTGTCTCATGAGACCTACCGATGCATCGAGGAGCTATAGCGGGCTCCACCCATCACATATTATGTCTAATGCATTCCCATATGAAAAGGTTTAAACATAACATAAACATTCGTATTAAAACTAGCATACGAAATGTCAATACTTTCACCATAAACTGTGAACGGTATAAAAATTAGCACATCCACAGTCAAACATATCACAAAACCTTCAATACAATATAGATGTTTTGTATCATAATAAATCAACATCAAATAAGCATAAAATCTATCAAAGGATGTTGACAGAGATGAAATCAAAACACTTTTTAGAGAAATATCTCTTTCTATTTTGAAATCATTTAAGAGTCTTATATTTTTGAAATAAAACATTTACATTGAAAATGTTCTTATAAGCTTGTGAGGGAAGCTTCGACGATTTGATAACGGCGGAAAATAACCGCACCCACCGTATAAGTTAAAAAAACATTCTTACCTTAATTCTGTCGAAAAGGTTAAAAGCACCTTGTTTGGAAAACGATGAAATGATTCCTTTATAAACCACTTATAAAAAGTCAAACAAGGGTATAAATGACTTTAACCCATATTTTTGTAAATAGTAAAAAAAACTTGAAATTCATTTTTAAGAAACATGGATTTGGATGATTAAGATATCCCAGTAGATTATTACGTATAAACGACCTCGGATAATGAAGAGATTGTGAAATAAACCCTTACCTTGTACTTTTCCTTGGTTGGGGTAGGTTAATATCCAGTATAATAGTGAAATAATTGTTATTAAATTATACAAGAATCATATACATTCATATGATATCATATATGATCTTTTAACATTGCTTTGTTAATAATATCTTAGTATTATCGTCGTTTTGGGTGTTAACTTACTCGTTTTCTTTTATATGTTTGGTTAAGTAAGCCATGTTTTTCCTTGATAGGATGTATATTATTCATATCCAGAATGATATCAAGTCTTTAAACATTATTTTTAAATCATAAAATGATAATTATACTTGAATGGATACAATAGAGAATGAATCTCATCGCGTTCGTGGAGACGGTAGTCCATACGTACGCACGAGCAACAATATCATTCTTTTGATATTAAATTAATATATAAATGGATGGTATATCATATATACAGAATAATTAACAAGTTATATTTATTATTTACATGAGTTACACATCATTACTATACCCATCCAAATAATAATATATTGAATAACAATTACACCACGATGTGGAGACGGTAAGCCGTACATACGCACGTATGTTGACATGTTATTAAAAGGGTGGATAGAATACTGAATATAGTCATAAAATATTTATAATAACATCACAGTATATATATGATACTGAAGTTATTATTTTAGAATGGTAATAACAAAGGAATAAGAAGTGGAAGAAGAAAGGAACATGGAAAAGGGCGGTGAAATCATTACCTTTTCTTCAGGATCTTCATTTTGATTTGATCAAAATGGCTCCTTAAGTTGGCATTCTGATCAAACTAATGCCTCTAGGATTTATTTAGGGAAGTTGGGAGAGTATTTGGGCAGATTTTGGCTGAACCAAAATACTTTGAAGTTGTTAAGAAATGAGAAGGAGGAGTTCCCATTTATAAGAGGGGCGAGGGGCACCTTTGGAAAAGTTAGAAATATTAATTTATAATAAATTCATATTCAGTTTATAATGGATCCAAAGTTGATTATTTAAATTTTAACGTGGGGATAGGTCGAAAACCTTTAAACCAATAGAATTTAGACAGGTTTGGGTTACTATATTAACCTTTTCATTAAGTATTAACTCTTAGTTAATTAGTTTCACTTTTACAATGTCTCTTTAGATTTTTATATTATATGGTTAATAAACTTACTATATACATCCAAGAGACCCCCAAGTGGTCCATTAATGATATAAATATCACGATATAAGTCCCTTTGATGAACCTTAGATTTTTAGGAATTTAATATCAATTTATAATATAATATTTGTTTTAAAAACTCTTTCATGTGAATTTTGACACTATTTTATAGTTGATTTTTTTGAAACTCATAACAGAATGATTACTTAGAAAAAAGTTAATTAAATCAATCCTAATATGTCATATTATACTATAAAATTATTTTAATTTATTAAAAGTCTCAAATTATATTTAATTGGGTATTTATAATATCAATTATTTTTAATTTGTCACTATTATGGTAATTACTGCATCATAATTGTGTCATAAATAAATTAAAATATTTAAAGTCTAAAAATTATAAATAAAATATAATTATGTATTAAATCTCTTTAGCTTTATAATTAATATTTATAGTCGAAAATACAACAAATATAACTCTATGTAAAAATTGTTTTTCTAAAAGATATATGCTTTTGTCATTTTTGTACTTATTTTAACTTAATTAAAATTAAGTGTCCCTATCACCTACAAGTGGATTCATGGGGTCCCAAAATCGTTCCAAAGATGCCTATGGTCGAATATGTATCATCCAATAAGGCTAGGACACGTTTTAGGGTAATTTATTATTATTATAATATTATTTTTTAAACCTTATTTACCGGATTTACCCTTAACCATGGTAAATAAAATACTTACCGAAAGAATTATTCAAAATGTATAAAAATAAAAGTTACCTATTTACACAATTTGAAAATCCTGATTCAAAATATTGAATCCATTTTTCCAAATTCGAAATACAGAAGTGGCAGAAATTAATTTAAAATTAATTCCCGTTGTTAAAACAAAAAGCGTGTTTTAAGAGATAATAACTATCAAAAGATTGACGCTTGTTTATGTCCGGTTTAATTGTAAAATTATGTCCAATGACCAACTGTATTAAATGGTAAAAATATATTCTAAATATACTTTAAAACCACTAAAATTGATAATTTATCACTGTTAATTATTTTGATTAAAAAAGTTGTTTTTAATTAAAATTTAGTAATTTTCACTATTCATCAAAATATTAAAGTTATCTGAAAAGTACCAAAATTTCACCTTAGGATAAATTCGATATTCCGAATCCAAAAATGAAGTCTGTTTTAAAAATTAAAATATATATAATTTCAAAAAGTAGGTATTACTATTCATAATGGCTAGTTTGACTGGTTATGGTGTGTTAGAACTCGGTGTTGCGTACAACCCATGCTATCACATTATTCAAAGAGAAGCATATCGTAGAATCTTGGGGTGTTACAGTGGACGCTGGAACACCAGAGAATCTGGGTTTATTCACCTTATCATAGGGCTTCTCGAGGGCGTAGAAACTCGAGGAAGCCCCCATTGAATGTAGGGAATTATAATTCATGGTCATTTCCTTTAGATTTTTCTCATCTTACCATGTTTAACATGGGGTATGCAAAGAGTTTAAAGTCTAGCAGAGACAGATCAGCCTGATCCGAACACTGATTATAGTGGATCAAATTGGTGAAACCCATGGAGGTAACACCAATGTTGGGGGGGCGGGGGGTGGGGGTGAGCTAGCGTGATCTCACCAGGATGTGGCAGCCCAGATAAGAATCAATGTGGATGACATATGGTTGAGAAAAGTGATTGGGGAACATGATGGAGTAGCCGTGTAGATGAAAATTATGTTGTTCTTGAACCTCAAAGAGACCTCATAAGTATCCCTGTGGTAGGGAATAAAAGTCCGCATAGTAAGGTGGGGTGATGGGACACCTAAGGAGGCATCCCTTGAGAACAGACATATGGATGGGATCTGTAGTAAACTAAACCTCCAGGATGGGGGCATGGCCTTCCCGAAACACATATACTAAAGGTAAATACAAGGCACTGGGCATGAATTGGGGTGTACATATGGGACAACAAATCTATGATATGTATGGGCTTACCCATGGTTAGCATCTTGAGTTAGTATGATTCCACTAGGACGAACCAGAGCTGTGGGTCATAGCCAAGAGGATAACATCGGCTTACAACTGAATAGGGTATAATGACTTACCGCTTATTGGGAGACAATGGATTACTGCTATTTTGGATTTACATTTTCTTACCGTAGGATGGGATACAACGACATACGACTGATTAGGGTGCGATGTCTTACCACTTATAAGGGGAGAATGTAGTTCTAAAGCCATGCGGGATGAAGTGAACTAACATTGAAGGGTCATAATCAGCATAGGTGTTGGGCTTGAACCTCACCAAGGCTTCCGACGTACCTTACCTAAACAAGGATCAACATCCACATAGTTCAGTATGGGGTTGTTGAATCAATGTGAAGGTGGTCGGGACTAATGGTTAGTGGACTTGAACCACAGGGAGGCTTCCTACTTACCTTGCCTTGGCAAGGATCAAAGTCCACGTAGTTCAAGATGGGGTTGGGTGCACTAATGTGAAGGTGGTTGGGACCAATGGTTGTTGTGCTAGAACCTCAGGGAAGCTTCTTACGTACCTTGCCTTGGCAAGGATCAAAGTCCATGTAGTCCAGGATGGTGTTTGGGGAAACAACATGAAGGTGGTTGGGAGCAATGGTTGGTGGGCTTGAACTTTAGGGAGGCTTCCTCTGTACCTTGCCTTGAGAAGGATCAATGTCCTTGTATTTCATGATGGGGTTTGGTGCACCAGCATGAAGGTGGTCGAGAAAAATGGTTCTTGGGCTTGAAATCAGGGAGGCTTCCTACGTACCTTTCCATAGTAAGGATCAAAGTCCACATAGTTCGGAATGGGGTTGTGGAACCGACGTGACGGTGGTCGGGACCAATGGTTGGTGGGCTTGAACCTCTAGGAGGAATCCTACGTACATTGACTTCGCAAGGTGCAAAGTCCATGTAGTTTAGGATGGGGATTTGGTGCATAAACATGAAGGTGGTCGGGGCCAATGGTTTTTGGGAATGAACCTTTGGGAGGATTCATATATACCTTTCCTTGGCAAGGATCAAAGTCCACATAGTTCAGGAGGAGGTATGGTGCATTGACATGAAGGTGGTTGGGACCAATGGTTGTTGGTCTTGAGCTTTAGGATGCACCTTGCCTTAGCAAGGATTAAAGTCCACATAGTTCAAGATGGTCTTTGGTGAACCGACGTGAAGGTTGTTGGGGCCAATGGTTGGTGGGCTTGAACCACAGGGAGGTTTCCTGTGTACATTGTCTAGGCAAGGATCAAAGTCCACATAGTTCGGAATGGGTGTGAGGATTATACTCTAGGCTTCCCAGTGAGATATTCCATGGTCTATTCTTACTCTAAGCCCATGTGAATCATGATAAGTGTGAGAAAAAAGTGGCAATAAATACCTGACGATCACGTCACAAAATATGCATCCGTGGGAAGTAGAATGGGGATCACATGTGGTTAGTATCCCAAAATGTAAATAGGGTCTTACACATGGTTAATAGCCTAGTGAGATGGAGACTGGGACATACTCTAGGATGGAGGCCTGAGTGGCGTCAAATCCCAGCATTATGGGGATTTTGTACTGAATAAAGGAGGGCTATAGAGCTCATCCCACCCTCTTTGTTCTCTGTAATGGAATACTATAAGAGGAGTGGAGATACTACCTCCTGTAAGAAATGATAGGGGCGTACACCAAGATGTCTTCCCTTCCCCCATGAAAAAACTCCGCTTCGATAAATATGATCGAATTCCATGTGATGAATGATTAACTCTCATGGAGACTAGGGGGAAATCATAATGCCAAGGTGGGGTTCCCTATAAATGATGCACAGGGTGAGGCTACAGTTTAACATTATGTGCTGAGGACGAAGGTGCTTGTCAGTTTAATGTCCCACATCTCAGATGTGGTGGGTTCACTCCACACCCCTAAGACTTACATAACTGATACCGTCACACCCTGGAGGAAGGGAAGGTATCAGCAATGCCATGGTGTGTGTGTGGGGGGGTGTCATGGAGTGATCCTTTGGGGGGTCCACGTTTTTGTGTCTATGCGAAGAATCAATATCCATTAGTGTTCCTATTAAAAGAAGCATGAGGTGAAGCAACACAACAGGATATACTACACAAGGGACTTTAAAATCACTTCATTAAAACCTAGAGAGTCGCATTAGAAAAGGGGTTACAGAGCAAAGGAGTCTATTAGTAGATGCCTTGTGAATCTCTGGTGCTCTATGTAGTGGAGGGGCTTTGCGAAGTAGAGTGCTCTACGAAGTGAAGGGGATTAGCCTCGGCATTGGTCATAGGTGTGTATGGAGGGTGCTTCGTGTAGTGGAAATGAATTTGCAGAGCAATGCCTTACGAAGAAAGGCTCATTCGCGAAACGTAGTACAGTGAAGTAGTGTGCCTTGCGAAGCACGGTGAGCATGCCTTAGCATGTGGGTCATATGTGCATGAAGGGTGCTTCACAAATCTTAAGTTCCCTGTGAACAGTCGAGCACCCTTGCGGAAACCCTTCCTTCGTAGAGGCTTGTGGGCTCTACGAAGGGCATCCCTCTTTGAATAGGGGATGAATTCATTCAAGGGGGTGGGGGTGCACTTGGCATTGAGAAAGTACCTTGAAGAGATCATGGTTCCAAGAGAAGAAATTTCTTATTGATTCAAGATCTAAGAAAGAGAAAGGTCATAGAATCCATGCATTGGTATTAGGGGGAGACTAGTATTTATAGGCATGAGGCACCGCAAAGTAGATCTTGCTCGGCATGAAGAAGGATCTTGCTCCATGGTGGGAACATGAATGTCAAATCGGTATGAGGATCATCCTGCCTCCTTTCTCCATGGATGGTTCGTCAATGTCAAATGGTTTGGATGAGCATCCCGTCTCTTTTCTCTATGGAGGGATCACAAACGACAAATCAGTTTGCTGAGCATCCCACCTCCTTGCTCCATGAAAGGTTCATGAGAGGGAGTTTTGCACCGACCACGGGGTTACGAGGGATTTGCGAATGGTTTTCATGAGGAAACCTATAATGCTTTCTTTTTTTCTAGTTATTCCCAAATATTTGTGCCAACAAATGCCCTCTATTATTTGGAGCTAAAGAGAAAGTTTGGGTCAAAGTCTGAGGGTCAATCTCCAAAATCCCTTGATCAATCACGAAGCTACCGTGTGAAGCACTTAGTGTCCTCATCTATAAATAGAGGGGATGAAATCTCTTTTTTCTTTTCTATTTTATGTGTTTTTGGATTTTAGCTCTCACGATTCGCAAATCTCCACATGCTCTGTGATTGCTCTCTTTGAATCGGGCCTTCTTCTTTGCAGAAAACAGCGATTCTTTGACATCGCATCAGATTTCTTTCTGACATACATTTGAAGGTTGGGGAAGTTCTCTACGAACAACCTTCATGTATGATCCCCACAAACTCACTCCGTGAGAGAGATTTAAGGATAAAAAACCACAGAATTCCCAAACTCAAAAGCTAAATGGCTCACTAGGAGGCTTCTATGTGGGTCCTTGCAGACACTGCCCGAAGGGAGAAGATGATGGATAAATTGGGTCTAACAGAGTTGGTATGAAGCCACTCTGATCATGATTTGTTGGTAAAGTTACAGTCAGAAACCCAAAGGAACTATCCGCTACGTAATTGGTTGTCGCTGTATGGCTTTGGGATTAGGGATGATGTGGTCATCCCTAAAGTTGTAGGGACGAGACAACTTACTGGTTCAGGATCACACCATGCTTGCAGTAGTGGTTTCGGGTGGTTGGAGACCATGCCTAAGAAGACTTCTTGCCTCTTATTGCTGACTGTCTGTATAATCACTTGAACAATGTGGATAGAAATGAATTTTAGCCTGAGATATTCCCCCTATGAACCAAAAAATCATGAAGGTGGCTCTTATAAACTCAAGGAACGGATCGTCTGAGGAGTTGGACCTATACAAGTGTGGAAAATTAACCGATGATTAGGCCAAGTCCAACTAGGTAGGTGCATCGTGTGTGGATTTCAGGGTGGAGATGAGGAGAGTGGGCATGTATGAAGTAGCTTGGGCCTCCCAATTCCACATATATCAACTGAATCAGCTGGTGCCAGAGTTGTTGAGAAGGTATTCATCATGAAAAGATACCTTCAACCTACACCACAGGGTGGTTGGATTTAGTTTTTGGGTTGTGCATCAGATCTCAGGTGTCCCGATACAGGGGTCTATGTATGATGAATTCCTCCCCGTTATGGGTGCGTGAAAGGATCCAGAGAAAATTCTTCCAGTAGCGATGGATTTGATGGAGCTGGTGCCTTGAGAGGATAATGAATCCATGAGTTATGTTCACATCAAACAATGGTTCAAGTAGTTTTAGAAATTCCTGGAAGATAGGCAGTTTCTGGTGGGGCCTTTTACTTTCCCGAAGGGGGCTCAACGGGGCAAGGAGAACTCGCACTGGTGACTCTTGGATGAAAACCAGTGGAAAAACTGGGGATTCTGTGTAAGCACTGAGCATCAACCAGTAGTCAGGCTGAAATCATTCATTGCAGCTCTGATCTGTGGTTGGATCTTTTGGGTGAGCGATATGATAATGGGCATGTGGCCAAGTACATTTATCATGGCATCCATACGGGCGGCAGGAAGGCGTGTCAACCTCAGGATCTTGATTCTCCCCATGATGTACAAGATGTAGTGGCATATCCGCGATGGGAAGAGGCCAAATAGGATATGTGAACCATTCCTGTAAAATCCCAGGTAAATAAAGAATAAAGAATTTTCATATTTATTAATATTTACGAATTAAATATTAATTTTATTTTAAAGGGGTTGTTATGTTCGATAGCGTACCCGATACGCAACGATGAGTTTCTTTGAAACTTACGTAGCACACTAGTAATAAAAAAATATTATTTTAAATGTTAGTTAACAAGTAGTCGTTGTACTGGCGGGAATGGATAGAAATAACTAAAATATGGTTAGATATGTTTTTAAATGTTTATACATTTACCCAATAAAAGATAAAAGCTTAAAATACGGAAAGAGTTCAATTTTACGGGCATATATACTCTAATTTTCACTAAAGGTTCACTTATCACCTTTTAATGGTGAACCTTCATTAAATATAGTTTTGATCACTCTTATACTTTATTTTGGACCAAATATAACTCTTCTTTTGAATCGGGACATCAAAATTTACTTTGTGTAAATTTTTGGTACCTTTCTGATAAAGTTCATTTTTTATGAATAGTGTAAAATGTTGTATTTTAATTCAAAACCACTTTTTAATCTAATTTATTTATATTATTAGATTATTATTTTAATTGGTTTTAACGTGAAATTAGAAAAAATTATTTCTAGTTAATCCAATGGTGTTCATTGGAATCAATTTCACTTTGAAATTGGACTTAAACTGGTGTCAATCTTTTGATACTTATTGTTTCACAAAAACACGCTATTTGTCATGACAGCGGGAATTAATTATTAAATTAATTAATTTGACTTATATGTTTTGAATTTTGTAAAATGGACTTCATTTTTGAATTTGGAATATCAAATATAGCTTAGGGTGAATTTTTGGTAATTTTCTGAAAAACATCAATTTTTGATGAATAGTGAAACCACTAATTGGTAATCAAGCAAACTGATATTTCAGTTAAATGAAAGTTTACCACTAATGTGTATTGAATTTTGAAAATCCGACATACATGGTTGTCATTAAGAAGTAAAATGTTGTTCAATGAGATTAAGATAATTTTTTGGTGAGTAGTAAATTTTTTTCATTAATCGCGATTAGAGGTAATTAGTGTAGTTTAAGGTAAAAATGGTATTATAAGAATGTGAAAACACCATGACAGTTGTCCTACACCTATTGGGTGAGTCATGGCCGACCAAGACAAGCCATGGGCCAACTTGGGGACCCCATGGAGCCACATTAGTTGGAAAATGACATTAATATATTTTTATTTAATGTTAAAGTGAAAATGACACTAACATAAATTGTTTTACTAAAATAAATTTTGAGTGGGGTTATACAAGTCCAAATTTTGATTATAAATATTAATTGGAAAGATAAAAATATTTCCTACATCATAGTATTTTTTTATAATTTTTAGACATTAAATAATTTACATTATATATGACATAATAATGATGCAGCGATGACATCATTATTTGACGATTTAAATAAAATGGAATGATAATGAAAACTATAAAACCTACACATGGCCAAAACCAATTGGATGAGTGGATTTCGAACCATTATCACCTTATCCACGAATTATATCAATGTGGGACCTTTTAAAACCGAAACACATTTTCAAATAAAGTAATATTTCTTTACTTTCCAAAAGTGCCCCTCCTCTCCTCTTATAAAAGGCACCCACCTCTACCCCATTTCACACACTTCTCAAGCCTTTGGCTTGGCCAACCCCGGCCCAATTACTCTCTCCAAATCCCTCTCCTAATCCTAGAGTATTCCCTTTGGGCATAATCCTTTCAAAGTAAGCCTTTAGGCTCAAATCAAAAGGGAGTTACACTTTTAAAGGTAATTCATTCTCTCTTGTTCATTTGTTTTATTTTGCTTCTACAACCCTCTAAACTCTTTTTATTTACTTATTTTGTAACAACACCAGTATCTTAAATATACTAGGATGTTGTAATAAGATTTATTTGAGCTACACTCTCACACAACTACATCAAATGGTTAAAGAACATACGGTTTCCGTGGATGGTGAAATTCTGCCTCCCGAAACGATGATTGTTCAATACTCATTTAACACCTTCAAGGGTGGCCATTATGATGTCACTACTTTTATATATGATATATAATATGTTTATGTTTTCTTTAAGCTTCTGTATTTTTCATTTTTGGCATACCTTTATGGTTTCCATAATGGGTAAACACGATATCTTCATTTAAGGAAGTGCGGACTACCGCCCCCTAAAAGTGATGTGATTCGTTAATGCCATATGTGGGACGTGTAAAGGATGGATTTAAAGTTATTATATATTATGTTATACTGGTATTATAATATACCTCTATATCATTATTATTTAATTCCATTAAATTATGAGATAGAAATGAAAGTAGCGTTCATGCGTACGTACGGCTTACCCTCTCCATGAACGGTTCATTTCATTTCTTATCCCCAAATGTAATGTACTATTAAAATTACATGTATATAATGTATATATATAATTAATGATATATCTAAATGATGAATAAAATTATGCAATTAAAATATACATACATCTCATTTAGTTTTAATTCCACTAATATGACAAAGAAATGAAAGTAGCGTTCATGCGTACGAACGGCTTACCGTCTCCATGAACGGTGCATTTCATTTCTTACCTCTAAATGATTATGTAATATTATAAATACATGTATATGCTGTATATATTTGATATATATGATATCCAAATCAGGAATTTCATTCTGGATATAAAGAACTTTTGACCACACGAACAACATGTAATTGTAAGAAGTCAACTTTCGACTTAAGAACCAAATATTGACAAAACAAACATTATTAACTTAAATGGTTACATAATGTTTATAACATGGAAATAAGTGATATAAAAAGAATAATGAACTTTAAAAAGGTTCTTAATCAATTATAAATAAACTCAAGTTTATTATTCAGGACGTTAAAGAACGATCGAGTCAAGTCGGACCCAAGGTAAGGGACTTCGTCTCAATCTCCTTTCATTGGGGCATATTTCGTTTTATACACAACTTTCTTTTATATGGTGTTTAAAATCCTTTGACTTTTACTTTTATACAAAAGGAATCTTTTTCTACGAAGCGTTTTACTAAACGACAAAAAGGAATGTTTTTTTAACGTACGCGGTGACAACGACCTTTCCGCCGCCGCAAGTATTATTTGATCTTTGGATTTCTCAACAAGCCTAATGTTTTTAGAATGAAATAAATACCATATACTCTTTTATGTATTTTGGTATTGAAAATGGTTTTGAAAAAGGATTCTATTATGTCAATATATTTATGTTATATTATGATTGAAATGTGGAAATGTTATCATTCCTTTATATTGGTTTTATGTTTTATGATTTTATATTGGTACATGGACATTTTAACGGGTGGTTACGTTATAAACCATATGACGGGTGGTGCCGTGAATACCAGGACGGGTGGTTACGTTATAACCTCCAATGCATTGGGTATGGAAGTCGGCCGTATGGCTATTCCATTAAGTATGTATGGAAATTGGCAGTATGGTTATTCCATTAAGTGATATGTGTGGAAGTCAACCGTATGGTTATTCCACTTAAGTATGTTTATGTCTCAAGTTACCTTTATATATATTCTATGTGTTCTTTATATGGGTTTTATGGTAATCCTTTGGTTACAAAAAGGTAAGTAATGATACTTTATTCAGTGAAGATTTTTTTTACTACTTCATGAAGGTGAAGGTATTACATTGATATAGTATACATGGTTTACTTGATGTTTGAAAAACTAACAGTTTTCATTCTTTTTGTATCCCTTACTGAGCTTTTTTATGCTCACCCCAAGTTTTTCGAAATGTTTTTCACAGGACTTAAAGTGGAATAAGGTCAAGGATGGGATCATGGGAATTTCATGCTATCTAAAACCTGGAATCTAGACATCTTTCTTTTTAAGAGTTTTTATTTTATGGAGACTTCGTAGAAGTGTCTACTTTGTAATCATTTAAGATGTAATAGTTATGTTCTAATTCTCTAAAACACTAAACCTGAAAAGATGTTCAATGCGAATTATTCATTTAATTCAATATTAAGTAAGGTTTAAGGCTGGGGCCTTATAGTTGGTATCAAAGGTCGGATTAGACAACTTTAGGAGTTAGAAAAGTGTTAAATTATAATATGATTTAAATGATATAGCATTTACGGATTACCGTGCTGCTTCGCCTAAGATATTTCTGTGTTCAGAATGATTTTCCACAGAGGAAACAAAGCAGCTATGTTGGGACGACATTAGGAGGAAGATATCCTTCCAAATCAGCAACCTGAGATGGTCGGAATCAGAACTGAACAGTTTGTTGCAGTGATGGCACGGTTGACTCAGGCTATAAATGGTGGTGGTATCAATGCACAAGATCAACCAGATCAACCACAAAGGAACATGTCAGTGGTGGATCATTTCATGAGGCAACATCCCCCATCATTCAGAGGATCATCTGACCATGTGCAAGCTGAAGGGTGGATTAAAGCACTGGAGATGATTTTTTATGTCATGGGGTGTTCAGAACATCAAAAGGTTAGTCTTTCTGTTTACTGTTTTGAAGGTGAAGCTGATCAGTGGTGGTCGATGGTGAAAAATATAAGGGATAGAGATGAGATTGAGGATCTTCACTGGGACGAATTCAAAGGTATGTTTCTTGAGAAATATTTTCCTAAGGTGGTTCGTCTTAGGATGGAAAAAAAGTTACTAGAATTGAGGCAGGAGGATGATTCAGTGGCTGCTTATGAAGAAAAGTTCACTCGATTGGCAAGGTATGCTCCAAACTTCATACGAGATCTTGATAGTAAAATAAACTGTTTTTACACAGGGTTAAAGCCAAAGTATCGAAGGGATTTAGCTTCTCGTGAATTCAAAAGTTATGAAAAACTTGTTCGATGTGCGGAGAAGGTAGAAATGGAGTTTGCCGATGATCAGGTGTTCTATGAAAAACAACAGAATAAGAGATCTAGTTGGCAGGAAAAGGGGAAGAATTCATCAAAGAAGCAAGGAGGTAAGAAAACCAAATATCCATCCTGTGAGAAGTGTGGTAAAATGCATCTTGGATAATTTTTATCCAAGTCTGGTAAGTGCTTTCGGTGTGGTAAGTCTGGTCATATTGCTCGTAACTGTAAGGAAGATGATCAAGCAGGAAATGAAAAGCCAACGGTAAGATGTTTTAAGTGTAATGAAATGGGTCATTATGCAGACGAGTGTCCGACAAGGAGCTTGAGTGATGGGAAGCAGTTAGACTACAAGCAGAAAGGGGTGTTAAAATCCTTTGCAACAACTTCAGCAGATGTTGGGCCATCGAATGAATTAGTATCAGCTCCAGGGAGCTCAGTATTTTTCGATGATTGACTTGAGGTCGGGGTACCATCAGTTGAAAGTAAAAGAAGCAGACGTTTCGAAGACTGTGTTCCGTACTAGATATGGCCATTATGAATTTGTAGTTATGCCTTTTGGGTTAACCAATGCACCTGCTGTATTCATGGACCTTATAGAAAAAAAATTTCCATGAGTTCTTGGATAAGTTTGTGTTTGTGTTTTGAGGTTTGGGAAGAGGTTATGTGTGCCTTGTGATTCACAGTTGAAGAATGAGTTGTTATGTGAGGCTCATAGTTCCCCGTTTTCAGTTCATCCTGGCAGTACTATGATGTACATAGATCTGCGGGAGTATTACTGGTGGGATGGAATGAAAAGAGATATTGTTGATTTTACTGTGAAGTGTTTGACTTGTCAGCAGGTTAAAGCAGTGCGGCAATTACCGAAAGGGATGCTTCAGCCTTTACCAGTGCCAGAGTGGAAATGGTAAAACATATCCATGGACTTTGTTGTGGGATTACCGAGGACATCTCGAGGTAATAATGCAATCTGGGTTATTGTTGATCGCTTGGTCAAATCTGCTCATTTCCTTTCTATACGAGATACTTTCTCTCTTGATCAACTTTCCCGTTTGTATCTTAAAGAGATAGTCAGGTTACATGGAGTTCCTCTCCCCATTGTATTTGATCGTGATCCCAGGTTTACTTCTAACTTTTGGAAAGACCTTCAGAAGTCGTTGCGTACTGAATTAAATTTTAGTACAGCTTTTCATCCCCAATCAGATGGGCAGTCAGAACAAACAATCCAGACATTGGAGGATATTCTACGAGCTTGTTCAATGGATTATCAGGGAAGTTGGGACCAATATCTTTCTTTGGATGAGTTTTCTTATAATAATAGTTTTCATTCCAGTATACAGATGGGACCATTTGAGGCATTATATGGGAAGCGGTGTCGAACTCTAGCATTTTGGAATGAAGTGGGTGAAAGGAAGCTGATGGGACCAGAATTGGTAGAAGAGATGGCAGAAAAAGTTCAGTTGATTCAGAAAACACATGAGAACAGCTCATAGCAGGCAGAAGAGTTATGCGGATAACCGGAGGAAGGATCTATCTTTTGAGGTAGGTGATCATGCTTTTCTCAGGGTTTCTCCTTGGAAAGTGTGATGAGATTTGGTAAGAAAGGAAAGATGAGTCCAAGGTTCGTTGGACCATACGAAATTCTGGAAAGAGTTGGATCAGTTGCATACCGAGTGGCTTTACCTCCGATTTTATCTCAGGTACACAATGTTTTTCACGTTTCGATGTTGAGAAAGTATATGCTAGATCCATCTAATGTTTTGAGTCCAGAGGTAGTTTAGCTGGAAGAGAACCTATCTTATGAGGAACAACCGGTCCAGATTCTTGACCATAGGGAGAAAGTGTTACGGAATAAGGTGATTCATCAGGTAAAGGTTTTGTGGAAAACCATGTGATTGAAGAGGCAACGTGGGAATCTGAAAATGCTATGAGGGATAAATACCGCCCACTTATTTTGATAAGTGAATAAAATTGCAAGGACGCGATTCCCAAAAGGGGGGAAGGATGTAACATCCCGGGTAAATAAAGAATAAAGAATTTTCATATTTATTAATATATACGAATTAAATATTAATTTTATTTTAAAGGGGTTGCTATGTTCTATAGCGTACCCGATACGCAACGATGAGTTTCTTTGAAACTTATGTAGCACACTAGTAATAAAAAAATATTATTTTAAATGTTAGTTAACAATTATCTGTTGTACTAGCGGGAATGGAAAGAAATAACTAAAATATTATTAGATATGTTTTTGAATGTTTATACATTTACCCAATAAAAGATAAAATCTTAAAATATGGAAAGAGTTCAATTTTACGGGCATATATACTCTAATTTTCACTAAATGTTCACTTATCACCTTTTAATGGTGAACCGTCAATAAATATAGTTTTTATCACTCTTATACTTTATTTTGGACCAAATATAACTATTCTTTAGAATCGGGACATCAAAATTTACTTTGTGTAATTTTTTGGTACCTTTCTGATAAAGTTCATTTTTTTATGAATAGTGTAAAATGTTGTATTTTAATTCAAAACCTCTTTTTAATCTAATTTATTTATATGATTAGATTATTATTTTAATTGGTTTTAAAGTGATATTAGAAAATATTTTTACCAGTTAATCCAATGGTGGTCATTGGAATCAATTTCACTTTGAAATTGGACTTAAACTGGTGTCAATATTTTGATACTTATTGTTTCACAAAAACACGCTATTTGTCATGACAGTGGGAATTAATTATTAAATTAATTAATTTGACTTCTATGTTTTGAATTTTGTAAAATGGGCTTCATTTTTGAATTTGGAATATCAAATATAGCTTAGGGTGAATTTTTGATAATTTTCTGAAAAACTTCAATTTTTGATGAATAGTGAAACCACTAAGTGGTAATCAAGCAAACTGATTTTTCAGTTAAATGAAAGTTTACCACTAATATGTATTGAATTTTGAAAATACGACATACATGGTTGTCATTAAGAAGTAAAATGTGGTTCAATTAGATTAAGATAATTTTTTTGGTGAATAGTATTTTTTTTTCATTAATCGCGATTAGAGGTAATTAGTGTAGTTTAAGGTAAAAATGGTATTATAAGAATGTGAAAACACCATGACACTTGTCCTACACCTATTGGGTGAATCATGGCCGACCAAGACAAGCCATGTGCGAACTTGGGGACCCCATGGATCCACTTTAGTTGGAAAATGACATTAATATATTTTTATTTAATGTTAAAGTGAAAATGACACTAACATAAATTGTTTTACTAAAATAATTTTTGAGTGTTTTTATAAAAGTCCAAATTTTGATCATAAATAGTCATTGGAAATCTAAAAAGATTTCCTACATCATAGTATTTTTTTTATAATTTTTAGACATTAAATAAATTAAATTATATATGACATAATAATGATGCAGCGATGACATCATTATTTGACGATTTAAATAAAATGGAAAGATAATGCAAAATATAAAACCTACACATGGACAAAACCAATTGGATGAGTGGATTTCGAACCCTTATCACCTTATCCACGAATTATATCAATGTGGGACCTTTTAAAACCGAAACACATTTTCAAATAAAGTAATATTTCTTTACTTTCCAAAAGTGACCCTCCTCTCCTCTTATAAAAGGCCCCCACCTCTACCCCATTTCACACACTTCTCAAGCCTTTGTCTCGGCCAACCCCTTCCCACTTACTCTCTCTACATCCCTCTCCTCATCCTAGTGGATTCCCTTTGGGCATAATCCTTTCAATGGAAGCCTTTAGGCTCAAATCAAAAGGGAGTTACACTTTTAAAGGTAATTCGTTCTCTCTTGTTCATTTGTTTTATTTTTCTTCTCCAACCCTCTAAACTCTTTTTATTTACATATTTTGTAAAATAACCAGTATCTTCAATATACTAGGATGTTTTTATAAGATTTATTTGAGCTACACTCTCACACAACTACATAAAATGGTTAAAGAACATACGGTTTCCGTGGATGGCGAAATTCTACCTCCCGAAACGATGATTGTTAAATACCCATTTAACACCTTCAAGGGTGGCCATTATGATGTCACTACATTTATATATGATATATAATATGTTTATGTTTTCTTTAAGCTTCTGTATTTTTCATTTTTGGCATACCATTATGGTTTCCATTATGGGTAAACACGATATCTTCATTTAAGGAAGTGCGGACTACCGCCCCCTAAAACTGATGTGATTCGTTAATGCCATATGTGGGACGTGTAATGGATGGATTTAAAGTTATTATATATTATTTTATACTGGAATTATAATATACCTCTATATCATTATTATTTCTTTCCATTAAAGTGTGAGATATAAATGAAAGTAGCGTTCATGCGTACGTACGGCTTACCGTCTCCATGAACGGTGCATTTCATTTCTTATCCCCAAATGTAATGTACTATTAAAATTACATGTGTATAATGTTTATATATAATTAATGATATATCTAAATGATGAATATAATTCTGGAATTAAAATATACATACCTCTCATTTAGTTTTAATTCAACTAATATGACAACGAAATGAAAGTAGCGTTCATGCGTACGTACGGCTTACCGTCTCCATGAACGGTGCATTTCATTTCTTACCTCTAAATGATTATGTAATATTATAAATACATGTATATGCTGGATATATATGATATATATGATATCCAAATCAGGAATTTCATTCTGGATATAAAGAACTTTTGACCACACGAACAACATGTAATTGTAAGAAGTCAACTTTCGACTTAAGAACCAAATATTGACAAAACAAACATTATTAACTTAAATGGTTACATAATGTTTATAACATGGAAATAAGGGATATAAAAAGAATAATTAACTTGAAAAAGGTTCTTAATCAAGTATAAATTAACTCAAGTTTATTATTCAGGACGTTAAATAACGATCGAGTCAAGTCGGACCCAAGGTAAGGGACTTCGTCTCAATCTCCTTTCATTGGGGCATATTTCGTTTTATACACAACTTTCTTTTATACGGTGTATAAACTCCTTTGACTTTTACTTTTATACAAAAGGAATCTTTTTCTACGAATCGTTTTACTAAATGACAAAAAGGAATGTTTTTTTAACGTACGCGGTGACAACGACCTTTCCGCCGCCGCGAGTATTATTTGATCTTTGGCTTTCTCAACAAGCCGTAATGTTTTTAGAATAAAATAAATACCATATACTCTTTTATGTATTTTGGTATTGAAAATGGTTTTGAAAAAAGATTCTATTATGTCAATATATTTATGTTATATTATTATTGAAATGTGGAAATGTTATCATTCCTTTATATTGGTTTTATGTTTTATGATTTTATATTGGTACTTGGACATTTTAACGGGTGGTTACGTTATAAACCATATGACGGGTGGTGCCGTGAATACCAGGATGGGTGGTTACGTTATAACCTCCAATGCATTGGGTATGGAAGTCGGCCGTATGGCTATTCCATTAAGTATGTATGGAAATTGGCCGTATGGCTATTCCATTAAGTGATATGTGTGGAAGTCAACCGTATGGTTATTCCACTTATGTATGTTTATTACCCAAGTTACCTTTATATATATTCTATGTGTTCTTTATGTGGGTTTTATGGCAATCCTTTGGTTACAAAAAGGTAAGTAATGATACTTTATTCAGTGAAGATTTTTTTACTACTTCATGAAGGTGAAGGTATTACTTTGATATAGTATACATGGTTTACTTGATGTTTGAAAAACTAACAGTTTTCATTCTTTTTGTATCCCTTACTGAGCTTTTTTATGCTCACCCCAAGTTTTTCGAAATGTTTTTCACAGGACTTAAAGTGGAATAAGGTCAAGGATGGGATCAAGGTAATTTCATGCTATCTAAAACATGGAATCTAGACATCTTTCTTTTTAAGAGTTTTTATTTTATGGATACTTAGTAGAAGTGTCTACTTTGTAATCTTTTAAGATGTAATAGTTATGTTCTAATTCTCTAAAACTCTAAACCTGAAAAGATCCTCAATGAGAATTATTCATTTAATTCAATATTAAGTAAGGTTTAAGGCTGGGGCCTTATAATTCCACCTCTTGTATGGGTGGATAGAAGCAAATGTTAGGGGGGTCTATGAACACCCAAACCTCCTCTCCCCTTCAGGATTGAACAACTGCCCATCCATCTTGAAAGCTACAGGGAGCATTCCGGAGAAGCTGACCAGGTTGTTGGTACTGAACCGAGTGCGGAAGGTAGAGGTGTTCAACATTCAACTATTCCCGCTACCAACATCTGCTTCCACTGATGATGGCCAAGGAATGGAAGAGCACTGGTCTTATATCTGTGCCTTTCTAGGTGGGGGGATAGGGAAAAGGTGGACCATGAGCCCCTCTATGATCCGCACACCCCACACTGAATGTCCAGACAGTTTTGGTGTATGCAGTGACTGACCCCACAAGTCTATTTAAGGGTGTGCTACAAAGAACATATGTGTGTGATGAGGTAGATGTGGCTCATGTTCACATGGAAAGATGGGAAGATGCGTAATGATATGCCTCCACCCACCACCTTCTTCAGGTTGGTGAAGGAGTACACTAAATGTTGGGAGGTGGCCAGCCTGGGGGAGATGTTGAAATAGCCGATTGTCCAAGCCAGTGATGGTGTGCCTCCCCAACCTTGAGATCTGGGTCGGAAGGTGGCAAGAACAGCCCACGGTGGCAGGGATTCCATGGGAGTGAGGCCCAAACAAGTTGAGGGGGAGGTAACAATGATGAATCCATCAATGGTAGCGGACCCGATGGTCTCATAAGTGTAGTTTTTTTAGGAGGGGAGGCCACTGAGAGGATTCCGTAGAATATCCACTCAAGATCGGGGGAAGCGGTTGTGGCACATAGATATTCCAGAAATTACCATCATCCATGAGTCTTGGGACATCTACGATGTCAACAAGAAATTTCTCAGCCCGCTCGACAAGTGGAAAGACATGAACCATCTTGGGGTGGATTTTCTGGGGATATGCCCTATCAGGGCCAGTTTTGCGGTGTCCCAGGCAGATGAGGAGCAATACATGGTAGAAGTGGAGGACTGTGTACACTTCTGGGGTGCCCCATGTCCCATGACAGATCAGGTGAAGGTGTTATTGGATCTCACAACCCCTCAATAGTTGTCATCTCCTGAACATAAAGAGTTCTTCCCTTTTCCAGAAGAAGAAGACGAGTCTTCTTGGGGGGTGGTGATAGGTAGAGTTAGTCCTCTAGAGGAGGGAGATGTTGGTGATCAAGACCAAGATCTTGAAGACATTACAGTTTCCCTTGATGTAAAATCACAAGTCCCTTCCTTAGGGATTACTCCCAAGTCACTCTGGACTCCTTAATAACACTTGAACTATGTAGTATGACCTCGTATAAATAACCCATTACCTCCCTATAGTAGATGCAGATGATGGGACATCGGGATCCATGCCTACTGTCATAGAGATTAGTGGATCTGGCAGGGCCAGGACATCTGAGGTGGCACCCCCAGAGATTTCAGACATCCCTATAATATATGGGGGACCATGCCTCGGGGCTCTGATGGAAACAACCTAGGAACGAGACCGAGAATTCAATCGTTGTAATTCCCCTTTACAGAATTCATGTTTTCCATCTTTCCATCAGGTTAACTGACACCTCTGAGCTTCTTGATATTCACAATTCATCAAGTGGCATTGGCTGCCTTGGTGAGGATGATTGGTACTTTTGGTGGTGCTATTCCAAGGGGAATGTCGGTGATCGTGGAGGCGGATATCCAGGACAACCAAGATGCGGCTCTCTTGATCACTGGTGGGACCATCAGTGGGGCTGAGACTGAGATTATTGAGGTGGGATCAGATGATGAGGATCAATAAGATAGCCTAGGACCTTCCACGCCTAATAAAACACCAGATGCGTACCCTACTGATGAGTTCCTAGGGAGTTCCCTGCATATGAGCCTGCCAACTGTGTAGTCTGGGACGAGACGACCTCTGATGAAGAGGATAACAAAATATTCTGTTGCCAGTCGTGGAACCAGATCAAGCGCTTCATCGATCACACCCCCAAGCACAATGGTTTAATGATATTGATAGATTGTGGTCACGATTGCATGAAATGTGTGCTATGGTAGTGGATTCCTAGTGTCGCCACATGATCATAAAAGATCTCATAGTGGAGAAGATTCAGGAGTATGAACATGGCCATAGTGTGGGATGACATAATAGGAAAGTAGTGAACATCATGAGGCTCTAGGAGGATGAAAACGAGGTTCAGCAGCTATAGGTCTGGGTGGATGAGCACTCAGCCTCCCTCAACGTGAAATAAGATCTAATATTGCAATTGAAGGCCCAACTTTAAGAGGCTGAAGACGGCATGAAGCAAGACTATAAATAAATGAATGTCATCCTGACCGATGGGGAGTGGGCCCATATTGTGACTGAAGAACTGCACCCCATCACTTCCGAGGAGGAGCGGGAACAAAACAGGTGACATAAAATTCTAGACGCCACTAGCCAGAGGGTGGCGAAGTGACAACTTTATTTTTACGGGGTCAACCCATTCATGGGAGAGATTGATCCTTGGGTGCTGTAATACTTGAAAACCTTTGAATGTAATTTCATGTTTTGATTATTATATGCAAGCTAAATTCCTGAATTCCATTATTTTTATTGGCCTATTGCATTCCTGTTATATTCATGGAGCATCCAGCGATCAATCCCTAAGCACATGTGGATTGGGCCCGATGTGAGAAACAAGGGATGAACACCATATCATTTCACCCAAATATAAGAGTACAAACCATGCTTCGAGCATCCATGGGTTTGGACAAAAAATCCAGATTTTTGGGAAGAATAAAAAGAGGCCTGAATAGGGGAGGAAGAATTCATAATAATCGAATTACCATTATCCCAATGTGATCAAGCACACAAGAAGTGTAACACCAGAGGTGTTGGACTTAATCCAAACATAGTGGAGTGGAAGGTGTGAATCATGATACCCAATGTTCGGAACCTTGTGACGGTGATGTGATAGTGGAGGAAAACTATTGAATGTGTTCAAAATACAGTATATATATTGTTTTAGCCTGAAATGGGGATAACATATGGTGGCCGACCGCTGACCATGTTCGAAACACAGGGCCTGACCCGAAATGTCATCCATTAGTCTCCCAAATCATTAGCCCATGAAAGTAGGCGAGCCAAAGGCTAAGTGTCCATACCATTAGGTGGTTCTCTTAGATGTTAATGAGGATGAGAATATGAATAGAGGGCAAAAAATTCATGGAAGGTGGAGTGGTGGTTTGTTTGAATGAAATCCAACACTCTTAAAACTACAACACCGTAGTGGAAACCCATTAGGTGCACATACTGGCTTGATCAGGGTCTATCCCTATGTCCAAAAAGGACCTCTCCTATGATGAAGCTATCAGATCCCAATGTTTTCATGGGGAATCCCGAACTTGTTTGGGGTGGAGCTATAGTTACATGGTTCCCCGAAAGAGTTCGGACCTTGTGGCCTAAAAAGAGGGGAACAAGTACATACGATTCTTGTGGCTGGACCCGAAGGCAAGATGCCTAGGAGTTCATACGTATCCTGTGAGGAAGGGAATCTAGTCGCACGTAGTTCTTGAAGGGATATTCATTTATGGTCATAGAGCTCATACCTTGGATTGGTATGGAATGCGGGAAACACATGGTGAGATAATTCTGAAACCTAACCTGAATGAGGACCTGATGTCCAGATCACCAAGTGTTTATTGAGGAGTTGTTTAGGTTGAGGGACCGAAAATGAATGTCAGGCTGGAGATAATAAGATCGTGTGGGTCTGGCCCTCACACTAAAGTAAGCGACATTGGATATTTCTTGTTAGTCCTTTATGTACGATGAGTTTTTTTAAGACATGGAAATAGAATTGCATGTCCAACCATCACCATAGGAATCAAGCCATATACAGGTATTAAAAAATGGTATGATGTTTGATCGATGCCAAACATGATGTCCCCTCGAGTGAGAACACCATGATGTAGTTACATTATTCATCGTGTGTCTAGGAAGATAATGTCATAGTTTAGGGTCATATGATAGGACAAACTAGGATCTTTAACATTGTGCAGCATAGACGTAACAGTTTAAAGTCAGGTAGGACTATGCAACATAGTTTAAAGTCATATGGCTCATACATATATAGGAGATATGATGTTCAAGAGGGACTATTTATGGTGCAATAAATCATACCTAAAATGAATGAGGATGAGGTACACATCACACTATGCACGATACCAAGAAAGAAACCTCAGGTCGAGTGGCTAGAAAATGTTGGACAAGAGAGACTAGCTATTAGTTGAGATGAACCTACAAATAAGACATCTGGTTGTTCCTACGTATTCCATGAGGATCATAATCAATCCATACGTAGTTCTTGGAGGTTACTTTTAATGTCATGTTGGACAACATACTTTTTAACATCATGCAGGATAGGAGGTAGAGGAAACTAACTCCTAGAAAGTGGCATACATTGTGCGACAATTTCAACCCCGACGTGAATGAGGGAATGAGAGAATAGAAGCCACACTACACAGTCCTATGAGAGTTGTGGAATAAATGGAAGAATAGAAGAAATAAATTAGCGGAACTAATGATGAACCCAAAGAATAGATGTCTGGGTGTTGCTACGTATTCCATGAGGATGGGAATCAAGCCATACATAGTTCGAAAGAGGGGAAATATGAGGAGATCTTAGTTTGAGGTCTTAGATCTCGGACCATGGAGAAGCGGGACTCTTCCATTTGATTGCATACATCAAAAAAATCCCCAAGACCATGCAAGTCAAACTCACAATGGGAAACAAGGGTGGAAGAGATCCTTGTAATACATGGAATCCTTTTAAGGGGGAAGTTGATGTGAATTCCCAACCGATTCTTTTCAATGGGTTTGTCCTTATGATGTGCAAGTGTGCACTAAGGGATAGAACCAAGAGTGCCAAAATTCCACTATAGACATGATGGTGTGGAAAATTATGGGAATCATAAAAATGATATTTTGTTATTAATGGGGTTGGTGTGACGATGGAAGATAACTATTGACCATGTTTGAAACACATTATCCATATCATGTGACCTGAAATGGGAACAAAAAATGAGCATCAACCGCTAACCATATTCGCAACACGGTACCTGTATCAATTTGTTGAAACCCTCAAGGATGATAGCCCGTAATGGTAGGAGTGACCTTGGACCAATCATCCGTGCTATTTAGGGGTCCCTTCAGTTGTGAAAAGTAATGAAAGCCCCAATAAAAGGGAACACAAACTTGAAAGGTGTGTGAGAGCCTGTCTGAGTAGAATCTGACACTCTAGGTGGTGAACCAGAGTACTCTTGGGCACATTGGAGAATCACCTAAGTGGGTCTAGGAGATCAACTTGAGAGAAACTGATTTTAAAAGATGATTATTGAACAAGGGGATTGAAAACTCTCAGGAAAAATAGGTATATGGCGTGGTTGTTACAAACCCAATGTGAATGGGGGAATAATCCCATACCACACCATATACCCCTCTCCTTGAACACATGCCAAGAGACCAAGATGATATGGATGTTTCTAGGATATGAGGCTGGACATGAAGGGATAGCATTCGGGTGGTCCTACATATCCCATAAGGATTGGAATCAAACCACACATAGTTATAAGGGTACATTTTAGTGTCATGTACCAAGGCCAGGTGTTCTCTTAGTTTAAGGTCACTGGGTTTGGATCGTAGATGCCTAGTTTAATGTCATATGCATGGGGAAAATGGGTATAAAGGGTGAATCCTGGTTCCTGGTATATGGGTGTCCATTGAACGAAAACAATGATCAAGGATAATTGTTGACCATGTTTGCAACATAGTATCCATATTATGATACCATGGATGAGGAAATAAATTGAGCATCAACCATTGAATATATTCACAACACGAGACATAAATCAAATTTTCATCCAAAATCCTTGATAATGTTTCCCCAAAACCGTAGGAGAGCCCTTGGGCCTAGCATCCATACCATTCGAGGGTCCTTTTGGATGTGAGTGATGATGGAAACCCAACTGATGGGTCACACAAATCATGGAGGGTCCTGTAATTTTAGAAAGGGTGATAAGTGAAGAAATAATGTCTCATGGGGATGTGTGGGGTGTGGGAAAATAGCCTAACATGAATAAGGAAGTGAGTCCATTCCACACTGCACAATCCTCTATGTGAAATTGGGCTACGAGGCCGAAATGGTCGAGGGACCTAAGGCCGGGAATCCTGACTAATTGTAGCCATATGACCTCTCATGTGGGCATTGCCATAACATAGCTCCTATGCCCACAAAGCACTGCTCAGTGTGGGATGCAAGGATTAGGTTTAGGATCTTCCCCTCACACAAGGGACCACCAGATAGAATCTCACCCCTTATTGAGGAAGACCGAGGTTTAGAGAGACGTCAAGGCCTAATGAACCACTTTATTCCATGTTTGGGACATATGGGGGTGGTTACAATGACAAAGGATGGTTGTTGACCAGTTTCGAAACACAACATATATATCTCGTGACCTAAAATGGGAACAAAAAATGAGCATCGACTGCTGAACATTTTCGCAAGGTGGGACTTGTATCAATTTTTTGTTCAAAACCCTCATGGATGTTAGCCCATAATGGTAGGAGAGCCCTTGGGCTGAGCATCCATGCTAATCAGGGGTCATTTTAGACGTGAAAGATGATGGAGTCCCCAATAAAGGAGTGAGTGAATCATAAATGAACCCGTGCATTTCGACATCATGCATGGAGGTGAAAGAGGTGAAAGTCTCCATGAGGTGGGATTTCTGGCAGGTTCATGATGAACTCAATGTGAATTTAGGAGGTAGCTGACACTACACCATGTGCTCTGACCCGAGGGGAGATTCTGATGTTTGGGCTAGGACTACAGACAAAAATTTTGGGTGTTCTTACCTATCCCATGAGGATGTGAATCAATCCATACATAGTTATTGATGGCCATTCAGTTTAGCATCGTGTGGTGAGTACTTGGGGAGATAGAAAAATGAGGAGGGAGCACGTGGTGCGATCGTCTTAATCCCGACATTAGTGAATCCAAATAAGCATACACTGTAACGACCCAATGTTTTTCAATGGAAATTCCTTTCTCATAATTATATCATAAAATCACATGAAAACACAACATAATGAACTACAAAGTTCTAAGTGACCTTTAAACATATGTTTGACACATCAGTATTTGGTATTTAAAAAATCCGGCATACACGGTTGTAATCAGTATGTTATTTGGAGTCTGATAAGAAAAACATAATTTTTGTTGAATGGTAACATACCCTAATGAATAGTAACATACTCTTATGGATAGTGGTATAACCTAATGAATAGTAACTTCGCCTATTCTAGTAGAAAAATAATATTCTTGTTGGAATTACAATATACCTATATTTTAGAATAAGTTAATGACTATTTTAAAACTAGTTATGATAATAAATTACTACTTAAATAATTATTTCAATAATCATATTTAGAAAATTATTTCTGAAAAATTGACATCATTTTTGGATTCTACATTTTGAAAAATGGTTAGGGATAATTTTTTGGATTTTTCTGAAATACTAGAATTTTTTATGAATATTAAAATACGATAATTTATAATAAATGCTAAATAAGGGATTTATTGAGTCATTGATGATCTTATGCTGATGTAAGACCACTTGGTTCTGGATCACAATAGAAAATTACTATTCTTGGTCATGGAATACTTAATATTCATTCTCTTTTTAGGAAATAATAAATTAATGATTATAATATTATGAAATGCCTCCTCCCCTCCACTATAAAACCCCCCTTCACTCCCTCTTCTCTTCACTCCTCTCAGTCCTTGTGACTTGCCATTATTCTATCAAAATCTCTCCCCCAGACCCTCAACAACATCAAAAATCTCCCATCCTCTTCAAAAGACAAAAACTTTTCCCCTTAAGAGGTTCTCAAAGGAGGAAGTGTTGAGAGGTAAATTCCACTTTCCAATTCCATCATTTCTTTTTAAGTTCTCTTTCTTTTTAATTCTTTCCTCACCTCCCTTCACCACAATAGTATGATAAATCCAGTAACATACATGTAATGGAATGTTTTCATGCTAATGGTTAATTTCATTATCTTCTCTCCTTTCCCCACCACATTATTTGAATAAAATGAAATCACCGTTTCAGATGTGCTAATTTAACACATTCAAGGACAACAGTTTATCAATGTTTAGTAATATATTTAATTCTGGTCATGAAACCATTTGTGTTATAGTGGAACCAGATTATTATATATGTAATATATCATATTTTGGGTTTTTAATACTTTTGTAAAAATGGTATTAAGTTATAATGAAAAACATGTTCTTTGTAATCAAATCCACTGATTAAAAAAAATGGTTATCACTAAGGTTATATATATAATAATTCGACTTCACTATAAGAAACCTAATTAAAATTAAAACCATGTAATATCATTTATGTGCACTAAAAAATAAACCTTCAATTCTGGAACACCACTTTCATCTTACATATAATCCAAAGTTGAATATAAGTGAACCGATCTTTTAATGCCGAGTAAACAAATGAGCCTGAACAGCGAAATTGAACCTTATAACTAATCAAAAAGGATTTTAATGAACTAAAAAGAGTTATAATAAATAAATTAAATATATAATATGATCTATACTTATTAATTAATAATCCTAAATTTCTTTATTCAGGTCATTAATAACATGTGTAGAACACCAACAGATTTAAGGTAAGGGATCCTCTCCTTTTCACTCTTAGTCAAGATTGTTCTCTATGCTAATCATTTTTGTGTAATACCATGTGATGGGGTATATTTTCTATCCTAACCCATAATTACATAATGTTTTATAAGGTATTAGAAACCCTTTATCTATTTCATCATGATCATTTAGTTACACTCGATACCATGCTGATAAATCGTCATTGTTTCAACCCGAACATCCATTATTCCTTCGGGTTTCTCTATCATTCTTTTTTACCAAAATGTAGTTGTTTTTTATTTTTATGTAAAAATTATAAATTCTGTTTATATTCTCTATAATCATGTTCCAAGATCAATCTCCTATTCTCTTTCAGTGATATAAAAGCTTTTAAGTGAATCCCTCCTCGATACTACCCAATAAGCACACTCATTTTAAAGTAACTTCCCAAACTTTTACCCAATATCATGTGCACTATGTACTCTGTTTTAATAAACCATTTCCTTTATAAAATCAGAATTTTTATTATGAATTCATTTTTATTTCAATTCTGGTTTTATATAAAATAATATCCCCTTTAATATTTTAAAATCTCTGTAGTATTTTCCTTAAAACTGCACAAAAATGTTTTAATGCTAATGTTTCTAAAATAAATTTCTTATACAATGTCACTTCTATTTGTTATCACCTACCATGTTATATGCCTATATTACATTATTAACGTCCATGTTTGTTCTAATCCCTTTATTTCATGGACACTTTCATGATACACTCATTGGTTATGCTTTATGTCATGATTGAGGTACCCAATTAAATCCATGGGTAACCTTATGTTTAGGTATGGTTGATTATCTATTATTATTTATGTGAAAAGAATATTTATGTGGCATGAATATTTATGAAAATGTTTAGATGGGTTTTCCAAGATAGAACTCCATTGCATTGGGTAAGGTTAAGTCTCAAGAGATGTGATGTGAAAGGGGATTGGTGGTTAGCCTTGACCCGTACTAAAGAAATGTTTTATAATTCTACAACATTTATATGATTCCATGTTTATAAGATCCCATGATTATATGATATGATTTCATATGTTCCATATTTTGAATATCAGTATTTCATGCCACCAAATTCATGTTCTTAAGATGTTTCTTTAGGTTCATTCCCTTACTGGGATTTTCATTTCATCCCTTTGTTCATGAGTTCCCCAGGTTACCCTATGCGGATGTAAGGGCTCAAAAGAAATTTAGAAGCTCGTTATAGAGACTAAATAAAGATGTGTTTTTAGCCACTTGTTTTATTTTATATGTACTTAGTCTTCCAAGACACTAGAGTTAACGATCCTTGGCATGTATTCTGATGATTAATTATGCTTAAAATAATGAAATGTTATATGTAAAAGGCTCGGGTCACTATAGTTGGAATCAGAGGAAGGTCTAGTTAGTTTTAGAGATTGGGAATAGAGCACCTTAATGATAACCTTATTGATGAGACTATGTATTAGAAAACATTCCATAATTTTGGTTAGTATTTAGTAAGTGGTTTATTAAAGAATTACATCCCAGTATGCATATGAGCAGAAAGAGGCGGCTCTAGACCAGATGTATATAGGGGTAAAACCAGAAAACACCACTTTGAGCTAAACTCGAACAAGAACTGGTGAATGCCAACGATCCTTGATGCACTCTTAGTTATGACACTCCCAGAGGATATACTTTGGTAGATTCATGAGCTTAGTACAAACCATTATTAAGGGACAAAAAGAAGCCCATAAGAATATATGTTAAGAAATAGATCGAGGATAATCTGGATATAAACCTACGAAATCACAAGTCAGGATATACTTATTCTTTATAAGTTTATATATTTATGTTCAAAGATTCCTTTTTATTCTCAATAGATATGTATTCCAGACCTCTAATTATATGCTCTTTTTCTTAGTTAATGGCATGAAATAAAAGTACACATTCCAACAACAAATGTGATAGGAAATATGATGACTACCCTAATGATATGTTTGATGTGATGGAAGTGGGTGATCAAAAATTCATGGAATTACTTGCTCAGCTAGCTCGAGTTATGAGTAATAACTTGAATCAGGTGGTATGTCCTCCTCCTCCAAGGAAAGATCAAGTCTCCATATAATCCTTCATGCAGCAAAGGCCTCCCATGACCAGTGGGTCTTCTAAAACCCCCCTCAAAGAATAATGGATTAACTCCATTGAAAATATATTCTCCATCCTCTAGTGCTTAGAAGAAGAGAAATTTGTATTGGAGGTCTATCGTTTTGATGGGGATGCTGGTCAGTGGTGGACACTGATCAAGAATACAATGTCCTAAGAGAAAATTGATTCCATAGATTTGGAGGAATTAAAGATGGCGTTTTTAAAAAAATATTTTCTTCAAACCCTCCATCTCAAGATGGAAGGAGAGTTCCATGGACTCAAGTAGAAGGAAGATTAGGCCATCATGGAATATGAAGCGAACTTTACAAGTATTTCATGGTATGCCTCTGGCTTTGTCAAGAACACCAAAAGAAAGGTGGATCGCTTCTTTAGAGGACTAAATCCGAGTATACGAAAAGTGTTGGTGATTCAAGAGTTCAAAAATTATGAGGATATTTTCTGTTCTACCCTAAAGGCTGAAATGAAGATTAGAGAATCTTAGAGGTCTCGTGGGACTAGTGACAAGAAGTGGAAAATGGAGAACATCATGGGTGGTTCATCAAAAAATCCCATGATAGAAATGAGCTTCACTTTACCCTTTGCAAACATTGTGGGAAGAAGCATCTTGGTGAATGTCTCAAGGGAACGTAGAATTGATTCAAATGCAGAAAGTTTGGTCATCTAGCCAAGAACCGCCGAAGGGATATGAAAAATACCACTAATGTTGAATAATAAAGGAAGGTTCAGATCAACACTCAGCCTACACTGCAGTGTTACAACTGAATGATGTTTGGGAATTATCTGAACAATTTCCCCAAGCCAAGGGTTGTCAGAGGAAATCATCAACAACCTCCAAGGCAACAAATAAGGGCTTATGTTATTACTAAATTTGAGCTGAAGCCGGAAAATGATGTGATGAATTGTCTGATTGTTATACATTCAAGAATATTAAACGTACTATTTGATTCTGGTTCTACACATTATTTCATATCTTTCATGTTTAGTAGAATTATTCAAACACCACCTCAAAATTTGGAGGAAATGTTATCTGTGAGAACAGTGAATGGGGCAATTATTGCATCCATGGTTTATAACTCCTCCCCGGTTAACATTTGTGGACTGAACCTCCAAGACAATCTCTTCATACATCCTTTAGTGGAGTTCGACGCTATCTTGGTCATGGATTGGCCATATTTGTTCATGGCCAACATCAATTTTCAGGAAAGGGAGATCACTTTTCATATCCCGAAGAATCGTCCAATTCTTTACAAGTGTACGGAGGAAGATGAGTCTACTTTAGAATCATTGTATAAAGTTTGGATACTGCTTCCTTATGAGAAATAATATCTATCGCAAATGATTGGGACAAAGGATAGAATAATTCTTAAAGACATGCCCATTATGAGGGATGACACTGATGTATTCCCGGAAGAGTTTCCTGGTTTTCTTTCTAACCGAGAGGTTGAGTTCTCAATTGAACTTATCCTGAGATATCTACCTATCTCAAGGACACGTTACATAATGGCTACCATAGAGTTGTAAGTGTTAATGAAGTAGTTATAGGAGAATATGGAGAATGGTTTTATATGCCTGAGTGCTTCACCGTGGGGTGCTCCAGTCCTCTTCATCAAGAAGAAGGATAGATTAATGCACCTATGCATTGATTATTATGACCTCAATAAAATCATGTCAAAGAATATGTATCCCCTTCCACAGTTAGATGACTCGTTAGATCAGCTTCTTGGGGCTAGTTATTTCTCTAAGGTGGACCTTCGGTCGGGATATCCCCATCGAAAGGTGAAGAAGGAAGATATTCACAAGACTGACTTTAGAATGAGGTATGGGCACTATGAGTTCATAGTGATTCCATTAGGACTCAATAATGCTCCAAAAATTTTCATTAATTTAATGTATATCTTCTTTCGAGATTACCTTGACAATTTTGTGGCGGTCTTTATTGATGATATTCTGATATAATCCAAGAGCAAGGAGGAACATGATAAGAATTTTAAAACTATGTTAAAGAATTTGTGAAGGGAGAGGATTAATGAAATGTAACGTAAATGTGAGTTCTGGATGGAGTATGTATCATTCTTGGGGAATGTTATCACCAGGAAGGGGATATCTATGGACCCTTCCAAGATGAATATAATTAAATACTGGATGTGGCCAACTTCTGTAATGGAGATCCACATATTTTTGGGTATAGCTGGGTATTATCGATGATTCCTAAAGAACTTTTCATGATTGTAAAACCCAGTTACCAAGCTAATATGAAAGGGAGTAAAGATTGTCTTGACATAGGAATGTGAAGACTGTTTCAAAGAGTTCAAAAAGAGGCTTATCACTACACCAGTACACACACTCCCTTCACGTGGATAACTCTTTGTGGTGTATAGGGTTTCTACTAAGAATATTTTAGATTGTGTTCTAAAGAAAAATGATAATGTTATACCCTATTCCTTAAGGAAGCTGAAAATCCATGAGCAATAATATCCTATGCATGATCTGGAGTTGGTGGTAGTGATGTTTGTGTTGAAAATCTAGTAGGATTATCATTATGGAAAAAATGTGAGATATATACTAACAACAAGAGTCTCAAATATATATTCACACTAAAATAGCTTAATATGCACCAGCAAATATGAATAGAGCTCGTTAAGGATTATGACTGCTCAATCATCTACCATCCTGGTAAGGAAAACAAGGTGGAATATGCTCTAAGTAGAAAAGATCCTACATCATTATCAATGATGAGAATTTAAAAGGATCTAATCTTCTTAGATTTGCAAAGGATAGACATGGGAATCATTAAGGGAGTAACATCATCAATACTTTCTCAAATTATTTCTCAACCATCCCCCTTGGATAAAATAATGTATGCCCAAAGAAAGGATGTGGAAATTCAGAAAAGGGTGGAAGCTGTTAAAAATGGGAAATCCTTCGATTTCCAAATTGACGAGGAAGGCGTTGTAAAATTTGGGACACGATTATGTGTACCATGTGATCCAAATATAAACAAGGAGATATTGAATGATGAACATATCTCAACCTTCTCTATCCAACCATTGAGCACAAAGATGTATCGAGATCTCTGAGAAATATTTTAGTGGGACAATATGGAAAGGGAGACTGCGAATATACATCAAATTCCCTCGTATGTCAGCAAGTGAAGGCTGAGAGAGAAAAGTCTAAGGGGATGATGCAACCACTACCCATACCAGCATGGAAGTGGGAGAACATTACCATGGACATTATCACTGGACTTCCAAAGACATCTAGAGAAAAAAATGCTCTATGGGTCCTTTTGGATCGTCTTACGAAGACAACACACTTTATCACGGTTCAAGAGGACTTCTCATTGGATCCACTTGCATAGATTTACATCAAAGAAGTGGTAAGGATGTATGGAATACCACTATCTATTATATCCGATCGTGATACGAGGTTCACCTCGATGTTCTAGAAAAGTCTCCAACATGCTCTATGAACTGAACTAAACTTTTGTATGGCATATCATCCACAAACTGATTTCCAATCTGAGCATACTATTTAGAAATTATAAGAAATGTTGATAATATGATCAATGGAATTAAATAGAGTATTGGACCACCATCTTCAACTCGTTAAATTCTCCTAAAAAATAGTTTCCACTCGAGAAACCGAATGGAATCATATGAAGACCTTTATGGGAAAATGTGAGGAACACCGATGTGTTGGGATGAAGTCGGTGAGCATAAGATTCTAGGACATGAAATAGTCAAAGAAATGGTGGAGAAGGTGAAAACCATTCAACATCATATCAAGGCATCCCCAAGTCGACAAAAGACATATGTAGTTAACTATCGACGAGACCTTGAGTTCAAATTTGGAGACATGGTATTTCTATGTATATCCCAATGGAAGAAGTTCATGAGGTTTGGGAAGAAAGTTAAGTTAAGTCCTAGGAACATCAACCCCTTCGAGATCAATGATCGAGTTGGATATGTGGCCTATTGAATAGAACATTCACCTACCATGTCGAATGTACATGATGTCTTTCATGTATCCCTCTTAAGTATGAACATACCAGACCCATTACGTGTACTCACTTCAAAGGTGGTACAATTGGAGGATGATCTCTCTTACGAGGAGCAGTAAATGAAGATCTTGGATCGTAGAGACAATGTTCTATGAAACAAAACTACTCATCTAGTCAAGGTACTATGGAGAAACTATAAGTACGAAGTGGAAACCTGGGAATTGGAGGAATCAATGAAGGAAAAGTACCCATACAAATTTTTTTCCTATAATGTAAAACGAAATTTCGAGGGTGAAATTTCTTAAGGGTGGAAGAATATAACGACACAATGTTTTTCAAAGGAAATTACCTTATCATAAGTATGACATAAAATCAAACGAAAACACAACATAATGAACTACTATGTGCTAAGTTTTCTTTAACCATAATTTTTACACTTTAGTGTTTTGAATTTTGAAGATCTGGCATACACGGTTATAATTAGTAAGTTATTTGGTGTTTGATAAGAAAAAATTAATTTCTGTTGAATAGTAGACTTACCTAATTAATTGTAACATAACCTTAATAATAGTGATATACCCTAGTGAATAGTAACCTCACCTATTATAGTATAAAAATAATATTCATGTTAGAAGTAAGATATAACTGTATTTTAGAATATGTTAATGAATGTTTTAAAACTGGTTTTGATAATAAATTATCATTTTAATTAAATTTTAACATATGCATATTTAGAAACTTATTTTTGAAAAACGTTCTTCATTTTTGGATTCTACATATCGAAAAATGGTTAGGGTAAATATTTGGGATTTTTCTAAATTACTTGATTTTTTATGAATAGTAAAATACAATAATTTACAATAAATGCTAAATAAGGGATTTATTGAGTCAATGATGATTTTCTGCTGATATAAGGCCACTTGTTTTGCGATAATAGTATAAAATTACTATTATTGGTCATGGAAAACTTACTATTCCTTGTCTTGTGAAGAAATATTAAATTAATGATTATAATATTATGAAATTCCCCCTCTCCTCCACTATAAAAATACCCATTCACTCCCTCTTCTCTTCACACCTCTCAAGCCTTGTGACTTTCCATTATTATATCCCAATATCTCCCCAATATCCCTCCTACATACAAAATCACATAGCCTCATCAATATACCAAAACCTCTCCCTTTAAGAGGATCTCAGAGGATGAAGTCTCAAGATGTAAATTCCTCTTTTCAATTCCTTCATTTCTTTTAGGTTCTATTTTTTTTTATTTCTTTCCTAACCTCCCTTCACCATAATAGTATGATAAATCCAGTGAAATACGTGTACTGGAATGTTTTCATGATAATGGTATATTTCATTATCTTCCCTACTTTCCCCACCCTTTTATTTGAAATTAATGAAGCACCGTTTGAGATGTGATAATTTAGCACATTCACGAACAACGATTTATCAATTTCTATTATTATCATTAATTCTGGTCATTAAAAAATTTGTGTTAGGGTTGAACTAGATTATTATATATTTAATATATCCTATTTTTAGTTATTTAAAACTTTCGTACAAATGGTATTATGTTATAATGTAAAACATGGTCATTGTAATCAAATCCACCAATTAACAAAAATGTTTCTCACTATGGTTATATATATAATAGTTTGACTTCACTATAAGTATTCTAATTAAAATTAAAACCATGTAATATCCTGGATGTTCACTAAATTATATAACTTCAATTCAGGAAAACCACTTTTATCTTAAATATAATACAAACTGTAATATATGTGAACCGATCTTTTAAAGCCAAGTAAACAAACGAGCCCGAACAATTTAATTTAACCTCATAAATAATAATATAGGATTTGAAAGAACTAAAAAGGGTTATAATAAATAAATTAAATATAAAAGAGGATATGGAATTGTTAATTAATAATCCAAATTTTGTTCATTCAGGTCTTTAATAACATGTAGAGAACACCAACAGATTTAAGGTAAGGGATCCTCCCCTTTAAACTCTTAGTCAAGATTGTTCTCTATGCTATGCCTTTTTTGGTTATTACCAAGTGATGGGGTATATTTTCTCACATCCCCCATACTAACATTATGTTTTATATGTTATTATAATCCCCATATCTCTCTGATCAAGCTCTCTTAGTTACACCTGATACCATGCCGATAAACCGTAATGGTTTCTACCCGAACATCATTTATTCCTTTAGGTTTCTATATCATTATTTTTACCAAAATGTAGTTGTATTTTATTTTTATGTAAAACTTATACATTCTGTTTATATTCTTCATAATCATGTTCCATGATCCATCTCTCATTCTCATATGTGGATATACCTACTTTTAAGTGAATCCCTCCTCGATACTTCCCAATAAGCACACTCATTTTAATGGAACATCCTGAAATTTTCCCCAATATAATGTGCACTATATCCTCTATTTTAAGACACCATTTTCTTTAAAATATCATTATTTTTATAATGAAAAATTTCTTGGTTCAATTCTGGTTTTATATAAAATAATTTCCTCTTTACTATTTTAAAAGCTCTATAGAATTTTCCTTAAAACCGCACATAAATGTTTTAATGATAATGTTTCTCAAATATATTTCTTATATGATGTCACTTCTATTTGTCACCACCTAACATGTTATATTCCTATACTACCTTATGAATTTCCATGTATGTTCTCATCCCATTATTTCATGGACACTTTCATGATACACTTATTGGTTATTCTTTATGTAATGATTGTGGTACCCAATTATCTCCATGGGTAACCTTATGTTTATGTGTTGTTGATTATGTATGATTACTTATTTGAAAAGAATATTTAGGTGGAAATAATAATCATGAAAATTATGAGATGAGTGTTCCCAAAGAGTGCTCCAATGCATTGGGTAAGGTTATGTCTCATGAGATGCGATGTGAAATAGGATTGGCGGTTATCCTAGACCCGTAATAAAGAAATGTCTTATGATTCTGCCATATTTATATGATTCTATGTTTATATGAACCCATGATTATATGATATTTTTTCATTTGTTTGATGTTTTGGATATCTGTATGACATTCCACCTAACTCATGTGCTTAAGATTTATCATTATGTTCATTCCCTTATTGGGGTTTTTAGCTCATCACTTTGTTCATGTGTTCCCCAGGGTACCCTATGTATATATAAGGGCTAAAAGGAAGTTAGAAACTCTTTATTTAGATTAAATTAAGAAGTGTTTTTTAGTCCCATTTTTTATGTTATATGTACGTAGTTTTCTAAAACACTGGACTTAATAATCCTTCTCTTATACTATGATGATTAATTATGCATAAAATCATGAAATGTTATATGCAAAAGGCTCAGGTCGCTATATGATCTATTTCATGTTTGGTCCTCCAAGAAAACTACACCCAGGGGGGATAGTTGAGAAAAAATGTTTTGGGCTAGACTCAAGACGAAATTTCTGAGCATTCCTACGTATCCCATATAGATGGGAATCAAGCCATACATAGTTCTAAAGGTATAGTTTCGCATCTTGTAGGATAATGTATAGTTTAATGTCGAGTGGGATGACATACAATTTAACATCATACAGGATGACATACAATTTAATGTCATGTAGGACATAGCAGTTTAAGGTCTTGTAGGGCCCAAATATAGTTTAAGGTCATGTGGGACCAAATAGTTTAATGTCTTGCAGGACCCAAATATAGTTTAAGGTCATGTGGGACCAGAAAGTTTTTGATCATGCGGGACCCGACAGTTTAGGGTCATGCAGGACAAGGGATTTTCTCTGGAAAAGTATTGCTTGAGGAACTTGGCATTGGTGGGAGGAGTTATACACTCACCATCCGTGGTCTCCAGAGAGTATGCACCATTGGGGTAGACCTTGTAAACAATGCAAGGTCTTCCTATTTGGGCTTCAACTTGGGAGGTTTCTTACCAAGTATCATTGGTGTCCTGAGGGCCAATACCAATTCGCCTTGAAAGAAGGAGTAGAGGCAAAAATATTTGTTTAAATATCTACCCATCATATTCTCATGCCTTTCAAGATTGTTAAGGGCACTAATCATGTTCTCATCGAGCACTTCCAGCTCATCGAGATGGATTTCAACTACTTTATCAGGCACCTGCTGGTCATAGACTGATGTGTGTAATGAATAAAATTGAATCTCGATGTTCAGGATGACCTCTACTCAGTACACTAAGGAATACAGGTTCATCTAGGTGGAATTATGGGTCGCCGTCTGATAAGCCTAGAGGGCATTGGGGATATTGTCTAGTAAACTCCTCTTATTCTAACCAACCATTTTCTACAAAATGTTAGAGAGGGTTTTATTGAATTATTAAATCTATCCATTTTCTTGAACATGATAGTGGGAAGTATGGTTAGAATAGATATTGTACATAGCATACAATTTCTTCTTCTCAGCACTCGGAATATCATGCTATTTTCAGTGAGGACAGCGTGAGGGACTCCGAAATGGAAGATGATGTTGGTGCTGGCTAAGTCAATGATAGAACAAGCCTTGACTTCCTTGAGCTGAACTACCTCTTCCCACTTGGAGAAGAAATCTGTAGCGGTCAGGATGAACCTACACTGTTGAGCTGTCACTGGTGGATACAGTCCCACAACATCGAGTCCTTGTACAACATATTTCAAAGAGTACTCAGTGGAATAGAGGGACTCTAGTGGCCAATGCTTGAAGATAGCATGAATTTGGCATTCATGATACCTCTTGGAGAAATCGATGCAGTCATGGATCATGGGGGGCTAAAGATACCCCAACCTATGGATCTATTGAGATAGTTTCGTCCCAATATGATGGGAACTACATCAACCAACATGAACCTCCTGCATGACCAGAGAGGTCTCAAATCCTTGAATGCAATGGAGGAGAACACCATCAAACCTGTGGTTTTAGAGGATCTTCACAAGACCAATACCACTCTGTAGAGTAGAATATAATGTGCGGCATCAGATTATCTCGTGCTCGGCCTGATATTCTATGAGATTATCGTGTTGGAGGTACTCCACTATAGGTATCCTCCAATCGGGAGGCGATTCTAGCATTGGGGAAGGGGGACCTGGGGGCCCTGATGTGGATGCACTAGTGGTAAGGTGGATTACTTGTGGACCATCTTCATCACCTAGGGTGACTGGAGCAATGACTCTCTGGTGTTCCACAAGGATAATTAGGTCATCCTGTTCGGGATCTGTAAGTGATGTAACTAGGCTGGACAAGGCATCTGCTTTACCATTCTCTGACTGAGGGACATGGGTAACCTCTGCAAGAGATGTGAATTGGTCCATTTTCTGAATAGTGAACTCTAACAATGGTACAAGCTCTGGATTCCTAATGACATAGTCACCGTTGATTTTCTTGATGACCAGCTCGGAGTCCCCTTTCACATGAAAATGAGGCACGCCAATCTTGAGGGCCAGCTTGAGGCCATTATTGAGAGCCTGATATTCTAACACATTGTTGGTGAATCCTTCTAACAATAAGAATGAATATGGAAAAGAAACTTGCACTGGGGTAATGAGGATGATTCCCATGCCCACCCTGTTGAGTTTGGGTTCATTGTGCCTTCTACCGATGGGGCTCCGTGAAGCACCATCGAAGTGCATTTTCCAACACGAGATGGCCTGGTCTACTGAGAGGATTTATACATCAGGTAATTCAAGATATAGGGACTGGTATGTAGGATCAGTATGGGAAGCAAGGAATTATTCCAATGATTTTCCCTTTATTGGCTTATGAGGCAAAAACCTGATGTCGAACTACTGGAGGATTACCACCCACCAAGCTTGTCGACTTGTCAGCGTGGGGTGGTTCAACATGTAAATCAATAGATCTACCTAGGACACTCACTGTACCTAGTGGTGTTGAAGGTAATGTCTCAATTTCTATAATTCGAATACGAGCACAAGGTATCTTTTCTCAACAGGGAAGTATTTGGTCTCCTTATCGAGGATCATGGGGCTAAGGTAGTAGAGGTTGTTCTCTAATCCCTCATTCTTTTATACATGAGATGGGTGCCCTGAGATTGTTTCAGGGTGTTCACATAAAGGACCAACATCTTTCCCGAGATGGGGAGAATCAAGACTAGAGGCTGGAGCAGATACCGTTTGGTTTCCTCGAACGTTGTCTGGCACTCTTTGTCCCAGTCGTAGATAGTTCATTTCTTCATGAGCTGAGAAAAGATCTTACACTTTCCATCCAAATTCATGATGAATCGGAGTATGTAGGACATGTTTCCTTATAATCCTTGAATCTCCTGAATGTTGCTCAAGGGAGACATCTGGATAATGGAATTGATCTTCTCTGGGTCGATCTCGATGCCCCTGTATCTGACAAAGTTGTCGAGAAACTTTCCAGAGGTGACCTCGAAGGCGCACTTCAATGGATTCATCTTCATGTGGCGGGAACGGAGGAAGACGAACAACTTCTCAAGGTTATTGAGATGGAATTGGTGATGGAAAGATTTGACCACCAGGTCATCCGTGTAACATTCCACCAATGATCAGATGATCAGTTTGAATATGCGATGCATGGCACACAGATAGGTGGCTCCAACATTCTTTAAATATAAGTTCATGACTTGGTAAAGAAATGTAACATGAAGTTAATTGAAGGATATAGACTCCTCATCCTCAGGGGCCATTCAGATCTGGTAATACCCAGAGTATCCATCCATGAAGGAGAGGTCTTGGAACCGAGCAATAGCATTGATCAACAATTTCATCACCGGAAGGGGGAAATCATCCTTTAGGTAATGATGGTTGAGATCTCATAAGATGATGCATGCTTAGATTTGTCCATTATTATTTCATACTGTCATGATTTTGGCTATCAATTTGGGGTATTGGACCTCCTTGACAATGTTGGCTCTGATGAGTTTGTCAACTTTGGCCTCGACCATGACACCATGGGAAGGGTGCGTCTTTCTGGGAGGTTGCATGAACCCGTGATGATTTGCTGGGTGACTGAGGTGGTGGATGTGTATTGGAGGATATAATCCCAGAATCTCATCATAAATCTAGGGGAACACATCAAGGTGCTATTTGAGGAAGTATATGTATTGCTGTTGCTCCTCAAGGGGAATAACAGCATTGATTAGTGTTGGTTTCAGGTTTTCCTCGCTACTGAGGTTCACCTGTACCAATTCATCGACCGTGGTAGAGAAACCCTCATCAATGGAGGGAGGATAATCCTCTAGATACTCTTCTTCAGTTATGGAGGAGGTATCCTCTACGGGAGGAGTTGCTTCAGTGTTGGAAGATCCCAACGGGAGGTAGGTATGATCTTGAGTGATAGTGGAAACTTTGTCGTGGGACTCATGTGCTACCATAACCATGGCGATGAAGAATATCGATCTGACCCCATCTGGTCTTCGGCCCCATGGGACACACTTTATAATATTGTATCAATAATGGTGCGTCATCTTGAGCTGGATAATTCCATTCTGGAAAACAAGCAATTGTGATGTATTTCTGTTTCAATGGGGCGGACATCCCGATACCTATTGGGATTAGGAGGCTCTTGGATCAGCTGAGATTTATTCGTATAGGAGTATGAGGTGATCTTCTAGTGTCATTTAGAGTTAGATATATGTTCACCCCTTGTCCTAGAATCCAAAAGGCATTTCCCCATGTCTAGGGTTGTAGCCTCCAATTGGTGGATTGAAAAGATGTAGGCATTATCTAGAATTGTCCACGGGTCTGTCGCAGCCCTGGAATGCTCGACCTCATTAGTCTGAATCTTCTTGTCCTTGCTCCTGTAATAGTCAGCATCTTGATAGTGGGTTTTACAAGAAGAAAAGGGAGACACGTCGCCTTTAAGTATGCCCAATTGACCATTAAGGGAGTACTTGAAGCACTGGTGATATAATGAAGGAACCTCCGCACGTAGGTGGAGCCATTGCCTTCCCATCAATGAATTGTAGGTGGTGTATTGGGATACAACCATAAATTTGGTTCTAGAAACTAGGCCCCCAAACTGGATCTTCATGCAGATCTTGCTGGCCGGTGTCTATTTCGTCATGTCCTAACCTTGGATTCTTAGGTTAGAGGGACTTAGATCATTCTTTGACAACCCCAGTTTTTGCAGGGTCTGAGTTGAGATCAGGTTAATCTCAGATCCCATGTCATGGAAACAACGGGGAACCTCTACGCTATTGAACTAGCCAGTGATGTACAGTGGAAAAATGTTAACCTATAAGGGTGAGCCTTCATCTTCTGTAAAGAACGAGATAATGGACTATCATTCAGTATTCTCCACCACCTCAGCATGAAAGGCTTCTATAGATGCTACTTCTACCTCAAACTAGAGGAGGATTCATAAAGTCTTAATGTGGGCCTCACACATAGCTGATGATAGGAAAAGACCCTCATGAATGGAGAGTTTTTCTAGAATTCTAGAAATATGTTTGAGAAAATCATAGAACCATTCTAGGAATGAAATTATACTCATAGGATGTCACTCTATGACCAGAGGTATGGTGGGTTCTACTGACTGGATCTGTGGATGACTAGTATTGGGGATATCTCACTACTCACAAGTCGAAGCCTATAGAGTGACTACCAGATGATTTCCTAATAACTGAGGCCAGTACAGAGCAGAGTGTGGTTGATCATGAGGTAGTCGGTCAGGCTCTTCCTGATCCAAGTACACGAACGATGGTGAAGGCAGATCTAATGTCACTAGATAAGAAGGCTATGCTTGCTGAGCTCTATGCTAGGCCTGCTTCTTGGTATCGGTAGCATGCACATCTTGGTTGGAAGTGCTGAATGAGGAACTCTGATGACATATATAGCCACAGCTCCGTCGACGATGGTGATGGATGGGGATGTTAGGAGGATCCTCATGGCACTCCTCAATGTCAGGAATCATGTAGGGGTTTACCAGCATTATGGTATTAACAGAGGTGTACCCTTGACTATCACTTGAGTATTCATCCACCACTGGATGAATTCTAGAATGAATTTCCATTTTTGGGGGCGTAAAGTCATCGATAGTATGGGATGATGACGACATTGGAAGGGGACATTGTTTTCCCTTGTGTTGTCGATGTTTTCTCTTATGGGAAGATGATGGATGAGATGATGTTGTAGAAGTAGTATATGAGGCTTTCGAAGGCTCTACTCGTTTTAGGCATGCATTGATAACACCATGAGCATGGGAAAATTTATTTCGTGCCATCCAGTCTTCATAATTCTGGGACATGCGATTAGAAACATGATGCCACTCGCATTTGTTGTCACTGATGTTGTTTGGAATTATGAAGACACATGCCACATGTGCCAAAGCTGGTCCTAACCGGACTATGTTTTTAACCACCTAGTCTTGATTCCAGTCCTTAAACACATAACACTATTTGAGGGTGTGCCCCCGGATACGGTAATAGGGAACGTAATTAAGTTGATCAATGGGGTTTGCCTCTTCTGGCCTCCGACATTTAAAAAATGTACAATCCCCAACCCTAAGGCACTTCGAAAATAGTCGGGGACCTGAGCCTCATTGAATGATTAGGTCTGGATCCTCCTGTCTGGAAAGGGGAACCTTGGTGCCTGAACCTGACAAGGTGCTGGAGGATCCTGTCGAGGACGTGGGACCTAGTTATCTCACCTGGGCGGTGGTGGTGTGTTCCACGGGGGAACCTGCTGATTTTGTGGTGGGCGCTGCTGGGCTGGAGGCTGCGCCTGAGGTGGAGTGCCTATAAGAGGATATGGAGGAATCTCCACTGGTAACAACTCTAGTTGCATGGGGGCCTCTATTTGGGCCACTATGGCGGGCTCAGCCTTGGCGGCCCTTCTCGAAGGGATTGCAGGAGGGAACATACATTCCTACGTAGCCGGCTGTAAAGATTAATCTAGGCGTTGGGCCTCATCAGAGAAATCTCTAAATAAATTGGTGTAGTTTTAGGTGATCAAAGAGGGTACCAGTTCCATCTTGACATTCCTTACACACATTTTCAGCAGTTTCACCTGAATCAGTGGCATATCGAGGGAGTATGTGGTTTCTTTCCACTAGGCGAAAAAGTCTGCAATGTGCTCTTCATTCCTCCGCATGCACTTGAAGAGGTCTATGATACTCGCATTCTATGTGGTGGAACTAAACTAGTAAAGTAATTTCCTACGGATGACTTCGTATCCGGCTACTGATCTGCTGGGGAGTTGGTTGTACTAGATGAATGTCATCACTTCCAATGTTTGTATGCAACAACATAGTTTGGAAACCTCTTGTTGTGCTAGTTTTCCCAACATAGGCCCTGCCCATGAAATGAAATGGGTCTGATGCTGTGGTGGGTCCCCTATCCAATTGTAGGGGAAAAAGGTGGTATTTCTGAATCCCATGGGTTCTGGCATGTCATCCACCCATGCCAGATATGGATTTCCATCAAGCGGGATTGCCACCTGTCAAGTTTCTAATGCCTCGAGGCGGGAAATAAGTGCCTCCATTGGATCATATGGATAGGGATTTCCGATCATGAAATGAATCCTAGACAACTAGCACATTGGAAGGTTCATCAACATGATATACATGCCCAATAGCTCATGGATTGGCTAGTGGAACGACCAGTGGAGAAGTTGGGGGAACCTGAGCTGCGTCCCTAGGATTGTTACATTGTTCAGGAGGATTTGGTGCCAGATACAATGCCCTATTTCCGTATGTTCCGAACGAAACCATTTCCGTGTGGGTAGGATGGTCAGGGCCACCATGGGGTAGTTTGCGAAGGAGAATTTATGCATGGACATGTTGTCCCAGCCAAGGATAACCACTGTCTGGCCATTGCTCCATAGCGTGTTCAGCAAGGAAGTTGTCGGCCATCTTCCTATGTTCCGCGAGTTGATGATACAATGTGACTTTATTAGGATCTTATTTTACTTTTTGGACTGATCTAGATGGGTCTGAGGGTTTGGCATCTCTAAGGTTCTCTTGGCCCTATTTGAGATTTTGGATGAGGACTAGTTCCTCAGTGGGCGCAGGAAAACCCATTAGATTCGTCTATTGATGATTAATCCTCCCTGACAAATCTGATATGTGTGATGCTATGTTGGGGGGTAGGTCCTCTTCGAGAAGCTCTAGGTCATTCTTTTCCTTGGATGGGTCGACCATTTTAACTGCGACCCTACCCAGAGGCATATAATCTATGTTGCCCGGAAAATCGGGCTGATTCCCGTTAGAGTTGAAATGGAGGGCCACATATTTTCCCCAACCATAGATTTTCATGTGGGGAGAATCCACCTTGATTATATTGTAGGGAACTTTATTGCTACAGACACATCTTTGTTGGAGGGTCCTATAGAGGCCTGCTGATTCGGGGCGCTGGGCCTTGGGGAGTGCAACCAGATAAACAAAATGTCATTGTGGGATGATTTCTTCGAAGTTAACCTGAATCTTGGGGTCGTCCACTCGTCAATGTCGAAGACATAAATGAGTCACCCATAGGGTTTGGCGAAATCATAAAACCTCCTCTTAGGTGAGTGCTTCGGGCACCCTGAAATTTGGCGCTGCATCTGGCTAGAACATCTTCGGGAAATGATCTTCTGCGTGAATGTACCACATGCTTCTTGGTCCAGATTCGGGTTCTGGGCCTTCATTGCAGAAATTTTCAACTGGGGGAGGCTGGGGAAATAGTAGCGGAACTGATGTGGACTTTTGAGATGGTAGGCTATCCATGAGATAATATAGCGAGCGAGATGTCAAGCCGTCGCATCACAGGCGACCCTCCATAGAGTGTAGTGGCTTGGCCACCACATCACGGTAAGATGGGTTGAAAAATGACATTTATGTTATAGGGACTAATGATACTGGTGATGTACCGCACTGCTGTTCATCTTCCATTGGCCCCTAAAATAAATCTTTGTGATCTCTAGTTGAGGTAGAGAGTGCTTTTGGTGATTATGGCGGTGATTGCACGACCGGAACCTTCGGATTTTCCAAGTCTTCATCTTCTTGGATATACCTTGGGAAGGAGGAAGGAATCCGATGGACCTCACATTCTGTAAGTGTGAGGCTAATTCACCTTTTTTCTACCCTGGACCTTGACATGGAGGATCTAGGCATTGGTTCCATGGCAAATTCGTATTACGCCTTAGAGACTAAGAAGAATACTAGTTTGATATTGGTTTGAATCTTCTCAGTGTTATTTTTGTAGTGGTGAAGACCCACCATCCTGACCCGAGATGGATCCTCGGGACAATGTAGATTTCCAACTCGAGGAGGTCCCTCGGCCATATTGGTGAAGCGGTGGAGATGATTTCATCCTGAGTGAGCTTGGGTGCGAGGAGCACATGGGTAAATATCAATGGGGACACGTGGAGGACCACCGTGCCCACTAAATGATGTGCGGAGGGAATCCCCTCAGGAAATGCTGGAGTGGGTAGGTGTTCCACTGGAGCTGATAGAAGCACAGGTAGGAGGTCTATTCCTATTTACCCTAAGAGCATCAGTTTGAAGAGGGTCCTTGTATTGGGAAAGTTGAACATGGGTGGGACCTCCGTGATGGGCACTGATGAAGTGAGGATGACCTTCACTTCCCCGATTTCTAAGGTGAGGAGGACCTTCAATAGCTATTCTCAGGACATAGGGAAGGACCCCATATTTGTGATTGACTGGGTGTGTGACATCTCCATATCAGCGGTCCATTGTAGGAGGAATGACCTTATAACCGATGTAATGAGCACGAGAGAGGCTCCCGCATGGAGTGTCACCATTGTGGGGAGGTCCCTCATTCGGACTGAAGGTAGCATGGGGTGGACCTCCATACTGATCTTGGAGGAGGGGAGGACCTACGTTCTCCATGGTGGTAGTATGGGGAGGACCTCCATACTAGGTGTCACTGCCACAGGTTAGTCCATAATGGGTGCTACCTATGTCGGCGACCGAGAGAGTCAACTCAGCCTACCCGTGGGCTGGTTGGGGCCTAGATTTGGGCTGGATATATAAGTTCCCTTTCTTGGTGTACATCTGGGGCTGATGATACATGTCAGTGGTGACCCATTCCATATTAGCTGCGGATGTCGACACCCCTTGGAAGGCGTCCTCCTCGGCTTGTGCTCAATGTTGGCGTCAGGTCAGCCGGACTGGGGCCGGTGGTGCAGGTACATAGCTTACCTACTCCTCGACTAATGGGACTTGCTGGCAGTGCTGGTGCAACCTAGCGGGGCTCTCCTTGAGGGACCATGGAATTAGATCCCAGCCGGACTACCCAGACATCCTCCACCTCATCGGCCTAGTGGAGGGAATCATCGAAGCGTTCTAGGGAGAGGCTCTCGAAACGATTGTACGCATGAGTGGGGAGAAGTTGCTCACTATGTGGAACATGGAGGTAGTGGTTATGAAGAGGTGTAGATGCCTTTAGATCGTTTTGGTTCATATCTTATGATGGGATAATCCTTGAGTCCTCGTATCAGCGAATGATGTCATTTATCACCCTTCATTGGACGATTTTAGAAGTGGAGATTTGGAGTGGCCACCCAACAGCTGTGGATGTGGGGGCTATCGTAGAACTGGTGGAGCTGTGCAGGATTTCTTCATTGGTTCTGACCCTTCCCATGTGTCGGTGGGTGGGTGACGATTGGATTCTAGATGCTACAGTTTAGTTCCTTGAATCCTGGAGATTATACCATTAGTGCAGAAATAGGGAAATCGATGTCCAGTGTCCCAATGCCATTCCGTATTCCATTAATGGTAAAAGGAATCCACGATGACAACATCTTAGACGAAGATTCCCATCATTTTGACTTCCCCCAACTTCTGGAGAGATTCACACCAGGTCCTTTATTTGCTTGGCGGGGCCCGGTTCCAGATTACTAGGTTCGGTGACATGCTAATACACTGATTTCTCGAACCCTACTAATCTCCATATTGAGTACAATATCTTCACATTGGGTTCATCATTTCTGTTTCTGATGATTTTTATAGGGAGCGTGCATCCGTCTATCGATGACAATGAGGGTGAATTGGTTATTTCCACACATTCCCGCTTTCTAAAGGTGGGTGTCATTGCTCGCTTAATCTAGGACATTTTATCCATGATAGAAGCTAGATGATGGGGTGTTAGTTCTTCTTTCTATGGATCCCTCCTTGGAACTCAGCACCTATTCTGGGTCTCCCTTATAGACTTAAGACATTGTTCGTGAGGCTCTTCCTAGCTCCATGTCTTTATGGACACTAGTTAATTATGCTGCTTATATTGGGACATTCCAAAGGGCCCAATTAGGGAAGCAACCTTAGGATGGGGATGTAGTCACAATTGGAAACCACTAGCATGTCTGGATGCTGGAACACTGGAGAATTTGGGTTTCTTCCCTTTCTGATAGGCCTTTTCATGTGGGCGGAAGCCTAAGGGATCCCATGCTGAATGTGGGGAATTATATTCCATGGGAATGTCCCTGAGTTTTTCTTCACCTTCCCATGTTTAACATGGGGTATTCCATGAGTTTAACATCTAGTGGAGATAGATCATACTGATCAGAACACTGACTAGAGTGAATCAGATGGGTGAAGCCCATGGAGGAAACACTAATGTTGGAGGGGGGGATGGGTGAGTTGGTGTGATCTCACCGGGATGTGGAGGCCTAGATTGGAATCAAGGTGGATGATATATGGTTGAGTGAAGTTGGTGGGGAATGAGATGGGGCCTCTGTGAGGATGACGATGATGTTTGGATTGATCCTTGAAGATACTTCCTATTTATCCCCATGGTAGGGAATTAATGTCCTCATAGTTTTGTGGGACGATGGGACACTTGAGGGGGCGGCCCATGAGAATGAACACATGGATGGGATCCAGAGGAAATAGAAACTCCAGGTTGAGGGAATGGACTTCTCGAAACAGATATGCTTGAGGGAAAGACCATGAAATGGGCTTGAATTTGGGTTTACACATGGGAAATAAACCCGATGATTTGTATGGGCTAACGCATTATAAGTAGCCGAACTTAGTCTGACACCACTAGGACAAACTAGATATGTGGGTCCCAATAAAGAGGATTACAATGGATTACCATGGAATAGGGTACAACAATTTACCACTGATTGGGAGACAATATCTTACCGCTGTTTGGGATTCATAATGGATTACCATCAGATTGGAGACAATGTCTTACCGTTGATTAGGGAAAAATAGATTACCGATGACTAGGGGAGAATGTAGTATTAACGTCATGCATTCCGAATTGAACTGAAATTGATGGGATTGAATCAATGGAGGTGTTGGGATTGAACCTCATGGGGGCTTCATATATACTTTTCCTTAAAAAGGACCAAAGTCCACATTGTTCAGAATGGGGTTGTGGAACCAATGTGATGGTGGTTGGAACGAATGTTTGGTGGCTGTGAACCTTAGAGATCCTTCATACGTAACTTGAATTGGTAATAATCAAAGTCCATGTAGTTTAGGATTGGGTTTTATGTACCAATGTGAAGGTGTTCGGGACCAATGGTTGTTGGGATTGGTCCTTAGGGAGACATCCGACATACCTTACCATAACAGGGATCAAAGTCCACGTTGTTCAGGATGGTGTTTGGTGAACTAAAGTGAAGGTGGTCGGGACCAATGGATGGTGGTCCTGATCCTGAGAGAGGATTCTAACGTACCTTTCCATGGAAAGGATCAATGTCCACAATATTCAAGATGGTGTTTGGTGAAACAACATGAAGGTGGTCGGGAGAATGTTTAGGTGGGATCAAAACTTAGGGATGATTCCTACGTTCCTTGATTTGGTAGGGATCGAAGACCACATAGTTAAAGATGGGGTTTGGTGAACTAATGTGAAGGTGTTCGGGACCAATGGTTGTTGGGATTCAACCTCTATGAGGCTTTCTACGTACCTGCCCTTAGCAAGGATCAATGTACACGTAGTTCGGAATGGGGTTGTGGAACCGAAGTGAAGGTGGTCGGGACAAATGGTTGGTGGGATTGAACCTTAGGGGGGATTCCTACATACCTTTCCTTAGAAAGGATCAAAGTTCATGTAGTTTCGGATGGGTTTTGGTGCACCAACGTGAAGGTGGTCGGGACTAATGGTTGTTGGGATTGAACCTCCCAGAGGCTTCCTATGTACCTTGCCTTAGAAATGGTCAAAGTCCACGTAGATTAGCATGGGGTTTGGTGCACCGATGTGAAGGTGGTCGGGACCAATGGTTTTTGGGATTGATCCTAAGGGAGGCTTCCTACATACCATGCCTTGGCAAAGATCAATGTACACATAGTTCAAGATGGTGTTTGGTGAACCGATGTGAAGGTGGTGGGGACCAATGGTTGGTGGGATTGAACTTTAGGGAGGATTCTTACATACCTTTCCCTGGCAAGAGTCAAAGTCCACGTAGTTTAGAATGGATGTGGGGATTATACACTAGGGTGTCCAATGAAAGATTTCATGGTCAATGCTTACTTTATACCCACGTGATTCATTCTCCATGTGAGAAACAAGACTCAAGAAAGACCTAAAGATCATGTCGCAAAAGATGCATCCTTGGGAAGTGGAATGTAGATTACACGTGGTTAGCATCCCAAAATGGGAAGAGGGGATTACACTTGGTTAGTATCCTAGGTAGATGGAGATCGGGAATTACTTCAGGAGGGAGGTCTGAGTGGCGACAAATCCCAAAGGGATGTGGATTTGGTACCAATGAAAGGAGGGCTCCTGTGCCCATCCCTCCCACTCTGGTCTCCAGAAAAGAAGAAGATATGAGTAGATATACTACCTTCTACAAGAAAGGATTTGGTATTATAACAAGATGGATGCCCTTCCCCCAAGGAAAAACACCACTCCGGTAATGAGGATCTCATTCCATATAAGGAATGTTTCACTCTCGTGGAGACAAGTGGGCGTGCAGAATGTCCAAGGTGGGGTGACCAGCGTATGATGCATGGGGTGAGGCTAAAATTTAATGTCATGTGCGGAGGATGAAGGTGCTTTTCATTTTAACGTCTTGCAGCTCGGACGAGGTGGATTCACTTCACACCCCTAGGAAATACATGACTTTTACGCATCCACCGTTGAGGAAGGGAAGGCATCAGTAATGCCATGGTGAGTGGGGGGTCGTGGAGGGATCCATTCGGGGGGGGGGGTCCACATTAGTGTGTCTATGCGAATAAGAAATATAAATTAGCAATCCTATGCGAAGAAGCATCAGGCAGAGACAAAAATGGGAATTACCACCCAACGGACTCTGAAATCACTTTATGCAAGCCTAGAGAGTCACACGGAAAAAGGGGTTGTAGAGTGAAGGGGTAAATAAGTAGAACCCTTGTGAATCTCTGGTGCTCTATATAGTGGAGGGGCTTCATAAAGGTGTGTTCTTTGTGAAGTGAAGTTTCTGAGCCTAGGCGTAGGGAGTATGTGAGTATGGTGGGTGATTCGTAAAGTGGAAAGGCATTTACGGAGAAATTCCTTGTGAGGCACGACTGGTTCGTGAAGCATAGTACAGTGAAGAAGTGTGGATCTCGAAGCATAGTTACCCTACCATATCATGTGGGTCGTATGTGTATAAAGGGTGATTCATGAAGCATAAGTTCCTCTTGAAGACCTAAGTCCCCTTGGGGATCCCCTTCTTTCATGGAGGCCCATGAGCTCCGTGAAGGGCATCCCTCTCGGAAGAGCGTCCGAATTCATGAATGTGGGGATGCACTTGGTGATTAAAAAGTACCTTTATGATCTAATGGTTCAAAGAGTAGAAATTGATTCTCGATTCGAGAGCTAAGAATGTGAAAGGTCATAGGATCCATACTTTGGGCTTAGGGGGGGCCCAATATTTATAGGCAAGAGGCACCACGAAGCAGATCTCACTATGCACGAAGACAGAAGTTGCTCCGTGGCTGGCTCGTGAACTTCAAATCGGTTTATGGATCATCCCGCCTCCTTTCTCAGCAGTGGGTTCGTGAATGTCAAATGGATTCATGGAGCATCCCGCCTCCTTGGTCCGTGGCGGTTTCTTGAACTTTAAATGGGTTTGCGGAGAATACCGCCTCTTTGCTTTGTGGCGGGTTCACGAAGGGGAGTTTTGCAGATGCTTTAGGTCTATTGGGGATTTACTTATGGTCCTCACGAGGCATCCCCTAATTCTTTCCATTTGACCTTTTTCTTCCCAAATTTTGGCACCAACAACATGTTAGTGAATGTATAATCACGTTACATCATGATGTGATAGTCCTTCATACACACAAGCGACGTTATTGTATCTTTTATGAAATGGAATATAAATTGGTATATTTGATATAATGACTCTAGATGTATAATTATGTTATAAATATCATATATAAAATTTAAATCTTTCATTATAACCAATATTCATAGTTAGTAATGGGAAAATGAATGTCATTGTTTCATAGGGCTGTAGTTAGCCATTGACACAAATAATGACTTCGTTACATATTGTATGGAAGTGTGTGTGGTTTTAGGTTGTAACATTAACAAATAAATCTCATTATATATAATACAATTATTTTCTTATATCAACATGGTATATGAATAATTTAATGCGGCTGAAAAATAAAAAATCCAAAAATGATTGTTGATGAATATTACCTAATATTTAGTTAATGCATTTTAGTTTAAATCAAAGGTCTTCCATAGATGGATTTATGAAAAAATTAATTATTATAGGATAATATTATAGAATTTTAGAAGTTATTTAGTTTGGTATTGGATGATCCAAAGAGGATTGATAGTCTGATGGAGGGAGGAGAGGTAGTGGCCTTTTATAAGTTAGGTGAGTAGCACAGTTGTAATTATTTTTAATATACTAAATGAAAAAATGATTTTTTCATGTATTATGGACCCAATAATGGTACATTATCAATAATATATGGTATATGGTACAAATATGTCCATTCAGATGGTCTTAGAAACGATTTGGGCCATTTTTACCCCTTATATTTTATATTTAACCACTAAGTAATTCCATTTTTAACTTAATCATTGTAATTAATTTGAAATTTTTTCACTAATAATATAGGTAAAATAGTAAGTATAACTTTTTAGAGATTATAAATTATGATGACTATAAATATTTTTTTTCACCTTAACAAATTCAACTCACAACAGTGGATGAATTTAATTTAATATTAATCCAATAAATTTGGCGAGAGAGTAGGTTTTTAAGAAGTGATTTTTTAAAGAAAAACATGACTCTATAATAAATCAATGAACAATAATTATCATTAAATTAAATTAAAATAAAATATAATGATATATAACATATAAATATAAATTAAAAAAATTCCTTATTTGGTATTATTTGAATTAATTATAGAGGATAAAAATTATGCATTTTAATTTTTTTAGAATAAAATCTTTTAAACCAAATGAAAAACATATACTAAAAATCAATAAGAATTTGATAAACAGAAATTATGTGGATTAAATGTAACAAAATAATATATAGGTTACTCGAAAACCTTTTCAAAATATATTATGACTTTTAAATTAATTAATTTATTGAAAAATGTATTTTTTTAAAAAAATTTATTTTTCATTATTCATGGAATAATCAATATTTTCTAAATTGCCCAAAATTTCACCAAAAGAATGTTTTTATATTTTTATTCCCAAAATAGATTTCATTTTCTCAAATATGTTTTAAAAAAGTTCCCAAAAATTATTATAATATGTTTTTCATGCAATATAATAATGATAATTTTGTTGATGAAAATATATTATTGATGAATAAAATTACATTATTAAAAAATAATTTATTTTTTACTAAACATTTATCAATAATTTATTTTTTTAAGGCATATATATATGTATATATGTATATATTTTATAATATAGTTAATACAATCCATACCCTCCAATTTAATGGAATGTAATGACATTTAAATATATCATGGGTCATTTATGTTTAATGTAACTTGTTGAATACTCTATGGAATATAAAAATATTTGGTTAGTCTGAAACGCTCGCTAAACTCAGTGTTCGTGTCCTTTATGTTATCAAATATAATTTTATACTTTTTAAATCTATAGTTATTATAATAATCTTACTGTATAGTTGGCTGTATGAATATAAATAACAAAATAATAGAAAATAAGAATAAATTTATTATATAATAAAAATATATTTATCAATACAAAATAAATGTGTACCCCATTTTCATTAATGTCATTTTATACCTAAAAAATAGTTTTTCTTAAAAAATAGTTTTTATGTCATTTTATGCACTAGTGTTATAATTAATATCTTCTAATTTTTAAAAATTATATTTTAAAAAATGTATATCATTATTTTAATTATAATTTCATAAAATAATTGTGAGGAATTATTGTTTAATTTTTTTAAAAGTTAAATGTGTCAATGAATAGTGAGTAATTCCTAATTTTGTAAAATAATCATTTTACTTCATTATTTAAAGTAATTTAAAAGTATAATTATATTTTTTATTTAGTATTTATGTGATAGTGGTTCCATTTTATTAAAAATATTTTAAATAATTCCATTTTAATAATTACCATTTTTTATTTTTGAATAGGTTTTTATGCCTAAAAAACAGTTTTTCTAAAAATTACATTTCTGTTATTTAAATATTTATTTCTAAAAACATTATATATCAAATTATAGAAAATATAATCCACATTTACAAATATGGTGGTTAAAATATGGAAAATATGTCTCTTTTACTTTCTTTTATTATGAATAATAACCATGGTAAACATTTTTCATCATAGTAAAGAGTAAATCAAGAAAATAATTTTAAAAATAATGAGAAAAGGCATTTAAAATATATCCAAAACATAAATATTTTTCATTGGATTAGTGTAACTCAATAACCACTATAATGTATTTAATAATATGGAAATCTGGTTCTATTTTTCTGTGGTGAAGTTCTTTATATTATTTTAAGTAAATTAATATGCTCAAATATCTATTTTTTATTAATATCAATATCATTGTAAGATAGGGAAAAATAATGAATGGTTATAAATTAATATTATTAACATTAATAAATTTTTTGATGTCATTTTATATTTTAAATTTTGGGGAGAAATTATTACCTTAAATTCTTACAAAAATGTGACGTAGTGCATGTCCATAATATAGAAAAATAATTTAAATGATTTTACTAACATTTATAGTAGAATATTTTTATGAAATTACTATATCAAATATATATTTTAGAAACATATATTTAATTAATAATGTGTTAAATTTTTAGATTCGAGTTACATTAATGCCTTAATATTTTTTAGATTCGAATAATGTGAATTGTTTTGAATATTACATTAATGTTATTTTATGTTAAATAATATTTATTCTATATGATTTAAAATTAATAAAATATATTATATTTATCAAATTGAATAACATTTTATTGAAAATATTATCAATTTTCCACATAGGTGACACTTTTCCTTTTATAGTAACATTCTTGATCTCTAATGTTTAAAATTATTTTTATCATTGTAATTATTAAATTGAGTAAAGTGGGGTTTAAAATATGATATAAGGGTTAAAAAATAACCTAAACTAGTCTAATGTTTATTATATGTGATTATTTCAACATATCCTAAAAATTAATTAAAAATATTATTAATTTGGTTCTAACTGAACATGAAAATTAATTTATCTTAATTAAATATTTTATATTATCCCAAAGGTTCCCCTCCCCTGACATAGAAAATAACACCACATGTACTATCTCCCAAAGAATTTTAGAGAAATTTATCATGAAAAACTATAGAAAAATCTATTAAAACCCATCATCTCTATGACCTGGAGGACAAGGTCTCATTTGATATCTAACCAAGAAGGCATTAGGTGTAAGCCAATGTGGTTTTCTAAATAATAGGTATAAATATTTATTAAATATTTTAATTTTACATATAATTTCTAAATATTAAAATCATATTAATCCATCGTGATATAATATCCTTGATATATTGAAAATGAAAACAATTACTATAATGTTGTTACAACACTTTTTCATCCCTCCTTTTTTCCTTTGGGGAATTAAAAAATCATTCATGCCGTTTTGTGGACTACTACCTCCACTAAATGATGTGTTTCATTTTTCATCACCACCTTTCAAGGATGGATATTATTATTGTTTTAGTCGATATATATTATACTCATGAAATAATTATAATTATTTTTTTGTTTTCCATGTATTAAATTCGTAGATAATTATAAAATTTTATCTAATACATCTAAATTATAATTATTTCATGTCTAATATTCTGGATATAATGGAAACATCATTAAATTGAACATGTTAAATCTACCAAAATTATTCTACGATTGTGATCTTAATGTCCTCAAAACACCCGACATAAAATGAAAATATTTAATAAACATACATGTAATAGTATTAAATAAATTTAAATGGATAATAATAACTAAATAAAACTGAAAAGGTAACATAACAATTATTTAATTTAAATTAATTTTATTATATAAGAGATAAATTATATATGTTGTGAGTCAGACATGAGGTAAGGAGTTTCATAACTCAATTTCATTAAATTGGGTTATATTTCATCTACATTTATTATTTTATTACATCATTAATTTCATAATTAGATTTTATTATTTTTAATTTTATTTCCACTTTTATTATATGGAATTATTTGTTTAACACATATTCACATCATGGATTAATTATCACTTCAATTTTTTGATCGTTGTATGTGTTTATCATACCAATTTTATTTTAGTGAGACAAATGGAATATTCAACACTTGATTACTCTGTGTGGGGTTTATTCTAATTTTTTATAATTTATATGATAAATATATTAAACTCATCATATTTAAGGCTTTATTATATATTATTTCATCAAATTATGATATAATTGAAAATGTTTCCCGTGTGGAAAGGGTTTGTTCTAAAATTTCATTATTATTCAAGAATGTCTATGTTTAAATAAAAATTGATTTCAATTATATGAAAAATATATTTTATAAAATATCATTATTATTAATTAATATTTCTCTATATAATTCACATGTTTTTCTCCCACTTTCCCATCATTGGTACTTATAATTATAAAGAAAATGTTTGTAAAGAATAGTCAACATTATTTTTTGATTGGTAGATAATCATTTTCTTTAATATACTTGTTATTTAAATTAATATTACAGATAATTTTACCAAGATAAGAAATATTTAAAGAAAATCAGTTTCATTAAATTTGATTTTATTTGCAAAGGCACAAAAAAATATCATAGATGAAATGATTTCTAAAAAATTTGTTTTTGAATTTATAAAATAGTTTTAAAATAATGTCTTATTTTAACATATATATCTTGAATAGATTTTCCTTCCATCATGCACATTATTTATTTAAAATATCCCATTAAAAATTTCGATGGTATTTTTCAATGAAATTTTAATTTAAAAATTTTAGGATTTTTATAGATTTTTAAAAGGTGATATAAAAATGTAAATTTTATTTCCCTAATAAAATGTTTTTTCAATATTTTAAAAGTATTTTCATCAATTCCAATATCCTTGGATAAATATTACTTTTTTATAGGGTTAAAAACTAATGATACCTCCACTATATTACTCTACATTACATATGATCACAATGTTCTATTAATGAACAAGGATTAGTTTTACATTAAATATCCTAAATTTCATATATAGGTATTTATATTGATTATGTATTGCCATTATTATTTACCATTTTTTAAATGGTGAATATATTAGAATAAATATTTCTTAGGTAGAGTGCATTATAGCTACTCGATGCATTGCTATGTAACATTAACCAAAAAAACCTTGGTATTTTGTTTATCCATGCCCAATTATTTATTATGTCTTAGCTTGTGGTCCTGACAGTATGATTATGATGTCATGGTACAAGGCTATGATGATATGATTATGATGTCTGAAATTTTGAATTAAATCATTATGAAACCATTTATTGTCATCCATATTATTATTTATTATTATATTTTATCCATGGATAAATTTTACTTTTATTATATTAGTTATATAGAATATTTTATTAATAGTTATCTAAACATTTTTATACATTATTTAATATTTTTATTAAATTTTTTCTATGGTTTCCCTTGCTACGAAGTTTAGCTCACACTTTATTATGTTTTCGTTTTCCTTAGACAATAAGAGGGGATGAATGAATGAATCCATGTATATACTACAAGAAATAAAAATATTTTCAATTAAATATTAAGTTGTATATCATTTTTTTCAAATCTATTGGGATAATCTTATATTAATCATGTTACCCGTATGGCTAAAATACTAGATGATATTGGGTAGTATCTCTTGAATCATATTCTATTATATTAAAACATCAATATGAATTGGGTTATTAACGTAGGGGTTTCACATGATTCTTAATATGACTCAATATTTAAAAAAATGATCACTTAGGTGTAGCAAACCTTCCAAATGAGTCTCAATGATCCAATGAACATATCATATCATAAAGGGTCTCACAGGGAACACCTAGTCCATTCCACTAAATTCATGCCATGCCTCTACCTGGAGGTTGTGAAAGGATTCAACACATGGGTAAATATGTATCATTAATATATGTCATTCCACTTAAATGGTTTGGATTCCACAAATAATTGCTATAATTGACATTGTCTTGTTCAGCAGTGACTTGGGTATGTTGTCCAATGCTCAGGGGAGCATTATGTCCATTAATTGTAACCTAGTACATGACATTTGATTTTAACTATTAAAAATCATTAAGATATTTTAATTAAATTTTTTTTAATTAATATGGAAAACAAAATTAGTGGATATACCACATATCATAGTCACCATATTAAAACGAATAAATAAATAATCTAAAGTACATAGATGTGCCACCTCATTTTTAATCTTTCATATTTTATTCTCTATGATAGAAGAATTTCATAGTCTTTCCATGTATCATCGTGGTTCAACACCATTAAAATATCATCATCTAGTCTTCTTAATCAACCTTATCAATAACAAATAAGTAATTATAGAATTTATAATTAGTTAGTAAATTTAATTTTATGTAAGAATATTCCTTAGGTTCTCCCCAGAAGACATTTTCACGTCAACGTTGTGAAGATACATGCATGGGTAGTCCACTATGGATCCATTACATAAAACCCAGAAAAATCCATAACAACTGAAAATCAATAAAAATATTATTTAAATATAAATCAATTTATATTTCCTAATAAAAAAATTAAATGAAAACCTCATTATATCATTAGGAAAAACCAAAAATATAGAGCATCAAGATTTACTTTTTATAGGTTAAATTAAAGCACTATTGAACTCATAATATTTAACAATAATCTTATGAAATCAACATATTAGATGATTGTGATGTGATGAATTATTTATGATCTTCTGTCAAACATTTGTATGATTTTAATTACGTAATGGGTGGAACCTTATCTCCCTCATATTTATTGGGTAATGATGTATATATCTTGAGATAGATTGGGCTAAAACATGGAGTGAACCTAGTTCAGTAAGGGGCCTTGTCCATAATGATAATCTTTGGAGTGAACCATGACTAATTTTATTGTCTAGGGAGTGAACATATTCAACTATGACAGTCTTGGAATATATCATTAGTGACTACGAAAATTATTTTCTATGTATATTTGTATTCTATAATTCCACTTCTAATGCCTATGTTATGTTTTCATGTCTGAGGTTTATACCTTCATTTGTATCTCATATCTAATTAACTACCAAGATTT